>CM060924.1:643587481-648587481 GCA_030737875.1 Allium sativum
AGAAATCTCGAGAGTGTTACCCAAGCGGGTCATGAGCCTAACAACTCTCCTTTCGCAATCAAGAACAACACCATTACTGGATAACCAGTCCATGCCCAAAATCAACCCATAGCCCGTGAAGCCCAACACAAAAGCATCACATCTAAACTCAATGCTAAGTATAGAAATCTTCAAACCCAAACATATCATGGACAAATAAGTGGAGCCCCCAATTGGGTTTGAAACAACCAAGGGATCATCTACAAGACTGGTGTCTAAGTGCAGTGACTCAACTAATGATGATGAGATAAACGAATGCGATGCGCCTGAATCAAACAATGTCCGGACAGGATGATCAAATAGAAAAACCAGACTTTCAACGGAAATAGTTCTACCTCTTTCCTGAATCGGTGGAACCGCGAGAGCCTGTACTTGCCCCCTTGCCTGACCTGGTGCCATAAGAGCTTGCACCTGTCCTCCTGAGGTAGACCCCGTCCTTTGCCCTTTCTTAGGACAGTCTTTCACTAGATGCCCTGCTTCGCCACAGTGGAAGGAGCCAGTCTTCTTCTTCTTGCGACAATCCTTGCTTAGGTGGCCAGGCGTCCCACAATTGAAACACTTCTTCTTCTTGCTTTTGCCACCATTGCCTTTCCCACCTTTATTTTGCTGTTGTTGCTGAGGTCTCTTTTGATCTCCCTTCTTCTCGGGTGCCTTATTAGCATTGGGACCCTTCTCTTCTTCATGCATGAGTGCCATGTCAACTAGCTTCTCAAAGGTGGCCCCCATAGGGATATGAGTCATAGCTAACCCATGCATTGGTTCATTCAAGCCTTTCACGAACCTCAAAGCCTTCTTCTCCGGTGTATTCACCATGTCTAGGCCAAACCTTGCCAATTGATTAAACTTGTTGACATATTCCTTCACTGAGAGATTTCCTTGCTTTAGAGTCAAGAATCTTTCCATATACAAGTTTTCCTCCGCCCTTGAGAGAAACTTTGCCACAAATCTTTGCCTAAAATCCGCCCAAGAGTCAACGGGGCGTTCTCCATTAGTGACCTCCCACCAGAATGAGGCCTCTCCTTTCATTAACCAAGCAGCTAACTTGACTTTCTTTCCTTCTTCCATCTCAAAGATATCTATCAACTCTTCCACCTCCTTAAGCCAATCTCTAGCCTCCACAAAAGTTTCAGATCCTTGAAAAGGTTTTCCTCCCATAGCTTTAAATTCCTTGCAAGTCTTAGCAAAAGTATCCGTGCGAGGAGGAGGGGGAGGAGGAAGATCGGGTGCTACGGTTGGTGGATGAACATTTGCTGGACCCGCAGTGGTGGCCCTAGCCTCCATCAATCTCCTATACCATACTGGTACCGTCACACCCTCCGGAAAGTTAAGATCCTCAGCCATGCTGAAACGAAAAAGGAAAGATTCAAAACGGAGAATTCGAAGGATATAGATATGGCCATTGGGGATTATGCTTTTCTTTCAAAAACTTTTCTCTTTAAAGACATATTTTTGAAAATATCTCTTCCAAAAATGTTTTTATAAAAATAGTTTTCTAAAAATTTTATCTGTTCCGGTAACCTTTGCTCTGATACCACGTGTAACACCCCACGCCCGCTATGGTCACTCTCTAAGGGAATGCCATAGCATCGGTGGAGTATTTTAGTGAATATAGAACAGAAAAATTACAACAAGACAGATATAAATAGTACTTGAAATTTAAAACATCATCTCATAACAGCGGAAGTAAACATGTCTGGTTACATCATAAAACCAAAATAAAAGTCAAGTACAATATCCATCAAAATAAAGAAGTACATAATCCCACTCTCTCATACAATAGCCAGGACAAAAGAAAAGATAACTGGGTAACTGGAGCTTTACATCTATCCAAGCTCCTAAAGACTGGAACAGCAATCCGATCAAGCTCCACTACTGCTAGGATCCACCGTAGGACCTGAGGGTTGGGAAAAAGATAAAAACAACGGGGTCAGACATAAGTCTGAGCGAGTCCTATAACTTTAACAATACAATCATTAAAGTAACCAGAGAAGACATAAACTTGACCTACGGTAATGTCTGGGGATGAATGGCTACACTAAGCAGCTTGGTAGACTTAGGATAAACTAAGGTAACTGTAAAGACGTATCTACCCACCCAAGGATAATTACTAACTGCACCACACCAGTTCTACCCACCCAAGGGTAATTCCTACTTAAAGGTTGATCCCACTAAGTGTACTTAGAAATTTCATCCAGTAGATTCGTGTACCCCTACATAGGTGCCGTCTGCCCCTATCTTTACTAGGTGTACCCACTACTCCCAAGCGATCGGCTCCCTACCGTAGATACCCGTGCTGGTCCCACAATGGGGTGTATCATTCCCCAAAGTGGCCACCTGATAATATTAACGGTGCACGGCTTTATATCTACACGATGCAACAACGACTTACCAACCAGCCCGGGTCCACACACGCATATGAAACCCGTTGATCCTGCGTTGCCACCGCTAACCCGTTTTGGCCTCTTATAGTCAAGCCCAATATGCGTGTCCCGTCACTCGACTAGAGTCGAGCCCACAAAGATACGTTTGGGATATTGGTTGAAATGGGCCCACACAAGCTACCCACCTAAGCTTGTCATTTCTAGTGTATACCACTTAACCCTTTAATCATGTTTTAATTACATGTTCCACTTTGGTTAAGTATTCTAATCGTATTTTCTATTGCCACCCAAGGCAACCACTAGATTTCCACATGCCACCCAAGGCACCCACATAACCCCTCATGTCCCTCTACATGCTAATATGGTTAAGTGTTTCTTAATTAATTAATTAAGATCATGACCTCATAAAGACCTCTCACATTAGACCGTCTTTTTTGACTGCTGGATATGCCGGTTGGTTCCGGGCAGACTTCTGTCATCAAAAGGGTCTAACCTCGTGTCTTTACTTTAATCACGTATTTAATTTATGACTAAGACCTCTCACATTGGGCCAATCATTTGTAGCCGCTGGATGGCCGGTCGGTTCCGGGCAGACTTCCGCTACAAAAGGGTCCAACCTCGTGTCTTAGTTGATTAATTACACCTAATTAATCACCCCCATATTAATTATCCCTAATTAATATCAAGTTTTTCATAACATGGGTAGACCTAACTCAATAGGTAAATTCCCATGGGGTAAACCTAACTCAATAGGTAAATTCCCACTTATGTTAATTTATTTTTATGGTATGCTTAATCATACCCAATCATACTTTTATTAACATATTTATTAACCCCATCGTTCCCCACGTAAATCGTTCTCATTTCATGACATAATAAAGGGAAGATCCATCACAAATATCATGGGTTTAACCAAATCTTAGCATATAACTTTGTCATGGGTTATGAGGATGTCAACTTGCATATATGAGCATATATTAACCCAACTACATTTAACCCAAACTTGCATATTATCATGCACATGACTTGCATAACATGTTGCATATGAACTTGCATATTATCATACACATATCTTGCATAACATGTTGAACTTGCATATAAGCATTCTCATAACTTGCATAACATGTTAAACATGCATTTAAGCATACACATAACTTGCATAAGCATTCTCATACTTGCATAACATGTTAAACATGCATTTAAGCATACACATAACTTGCATAAGCATTCTCATACTTGCATAAGCATGCATAACTTGCATATCATGTTAAACTTGCATTTAAGCATATACATAACTTGCATAAGCATTCTCATACTTGCATAAGCATGCATAACTTGCATATCATGTTAAACTTGCATTTAAGCATATACATAACTTGCATATAAACTTGCATAACAACCTACACATAACATCATACCCATAACTTGCATATGAACTTGCATAACTCACTTGTTAAACATGCATAAACCCACTTGTTAAACATGCATAAACCAACTTATTAAACATGCATAAACCCACTTATTAAATATGCATAAACCAACTTATTAAACATGCATAAACCCACTTATTAAATATGCATAAACATAGGAAAACATAGAGTAGCATATCATTACAAATGATTCAAACTCACTAATCCGCATTCAAGACCATAAGTCTCATTACACCAAATCTACTTACTTTAGCAATTGATGTTAAAGTGATAGAAACTCACCAAACCCAAGATTAGCAAACTTATGAAGTGGAATTAATTGCCAAATATGAAGAAGATGATGATTAGAGGTTGATTAGCTTGCAACTTCCTTCATAAATTAGTGGAGGCTCCCTCTAAGATTTAATTTGGCGGCATGTAGCCCTCAATTCTATTTTTAGTATGGATTAGGGTAGGTTTAGGGTGTATTTATAGATTAGGTGAGTGTTTTAGGCCCTTAGATTAACCCTAGATTAGATTAGGACCCTTAGATTTCGGAAATCTCTAGAACACAGCCCAAGACTCAACCAAAAACTAGATCTGGTGCACCCAGATCAATAGGGCCGACACCCTGTGTCGACACCCCTGTCGACAGGGCTGTCGACACCCCTGTCGACACCCCTGTCGACATGCCTGTCGACACGAGGCTAGGCGGGAACTTTCCCACCCTTTCCGCTTTTGGCTCCAAATTTGTTTTAGAACTGAATTTTAAATCTGTTTTTAACTTTGAATTTTCTGAAAACTTCTTTGGGCCATAACCGGGCCATACGGACTCCGATTCTCGAAATTTCGGACTCTATTCTGCGTATTTTTCCGAGACGAACGTAATGACGCAGCCCGTTTCCCCCAATTCTCACATCTGAGATTATTTATTCTGCAATTAGTGAATTTTAGCATTAACTGAAATACGGGGTGTTACACTGGACATCTTAGCAAGGATTGCCCCAAGAAGCAAGGACAAGGGCAAGGGCAGAATCAGCATGCAGGACCCTATGGAGGGCAATCGTAGGCTCTCCTCGCTCTTCCAGCTTTTGATCGAGGTAGAGTTTTTATAGAAATTCATGTTTACATTTCTGATTTTCCTGTTTGCACCTTATTTGATTCTGGCGCATCGCATAGTTTTATCTCTTCTAATATTGTTGAAAGTTTGCACCTAAGTACTAGCTTAGTTGAGGATCCCGTTTGTGTTTCAAATCCAATTGGGGGTTCCGCCCATCTGTCTATGATTTGTGTGGATTTGAAAATTTCTATCTTGGCCGTAGAATTCACGTGTAGTGCTTATGTTCTCGGGGTTACGGGATATGGGTTGGTCTTGGGCATGGATTGGTTGTCCAGTTATGGAGCCATCCTCGATTGTGAGCATAGGGTGGAGAGGCTCATGACTCGCCTCGGTAACACCCTAGAAATTTCTTGTAACCCTAGAGGTCCCGTTATGTTATCTTGAATCTCTCGACTCGTCCATCGATGATCTGCAATCTGTAAGGGTGGTCCGAGAATATCCTGATGTCTTTGAAGAAGTTAGGGGGTTACCCCCTAAATGAGAGATATATTTCTGCATTTATCTAGTCGATAATGCCAAGCCAGTATCATTGCCCGTTAGGCACATGGCCCCTCGTGAGAGAAGGGAGCTCAGTAAGCAAATCAAGGAGCTGCTTAAGAAGGGTTTTACTAGACGAAGCATTTCCGAATGGGGTGCTCCGGTGGTATTCGCTACTAAGGCGGATGGTTCGCTTCGTCTATGTGTTGATTATCGAGAGTTGAACAAGCTGACAAAGAAGAATAGGCACCCGTTACCGAGGATTGATGGTCTCTTTGACCAGCTTGTAGGTGCTTCTGTTTTCTCCCAGCTCGATCTAGCCACCGGATTCCATCAGCTTAGAGTGGACGAGGATAGTATCGATAAGACTGCGTTTAGGACTTCAGATGGATTCTTTGAATGGCTTGTCATGCCATTCGGTTTGACTAATGCACCCGCATACTTCGTGGACTTGATGAGTAGGGTGTTCAGGGAGTTCCTTAACAAGTTTGTCGTTGTCTTCGTGGATGATATTCTGATCTTATCAAAGGATGAGGAAGAACATGTAAGACATCTCAAGGAAGTGATGGATACGCTTAGAGCGCATCAGTTGAAAGCCAAGTTCTCCAAATGTCATTTCTGGAGAAGGGAAGTTCGGTTTCTTGGACATATAGTTCTAAGCAAGGCATAGCGGTGGATCCTGCGAATGTGGTTGTGGTTCAAGACTGGAAGACTCCGAGGAATGCAACCGAAGTAAGAAGCTTTCTCGGTCTGGCGGGCTACTATAGGAAGTTCATCAGGGACTTCACTAAGACTTCAGCCCCTCTTACTAAGTTGACGAAGAAGAACTTAGTCTTTGTATGGGACTTGGAGTGTGAGCTTGCTTTTCAAAAGCTCAAAAGAGCCCTTACCTCAGCTCCAGTTTTGGCAACGTGGATTGGCACTTGTTTTCAAGAGATAGTTTTCTGCGTGGGATACCGTATAGTATGTAAGCGAGATCCGAGATTCACTAGCGAATTTTGGAAAGCTTGCACGAAACCATGAGCACGCAGTTATGTTTAAGCCATGTATTTTAGGCAAAGGATAAGTGGAAGTGGAGAACGAGAGGCAACGGTGAAATGAGTTCTAACTCATATTTTGGGAACAAGAATTAAGAACTATGGAATTGCGAAGTTAAAAGACGGTCAGGGCACGATGGGATTAAGTACAAGAAAATGCGGCTTAGAAGATCGAAGACTAGATACGCGCATTTAATCTCTTTCTAAGAGTATATCCTTGATCCCTATTGTTCCGTAGAGCTTACTCGCATGCTACCTTTTAAGTATATCCTCTCAGTCCTATCCTCAATCTTAGTTCTGTTACAAACCCCCTAAGGAGTATGGCTAGCCTATTTGTGATATATGGTTGGGGTGAAGAAGTTCGCCACCAAACTATTTGGGCTTTATGGGATATGGGTAATAATTGATAGATTTACATAGAGAGCCCATTTTATTCCGGTGAAAAGCAAGAGGACCGTATCGCGGCTAGCATCTGTTTATCTTCAAAAGATAGTGCGGCTGCATGGAGTTCCTTCTAGCATAGTTAGCGAGCGTGACCCAATTTTCACTAGCCAGTTCTGGAACAGTTTGCAAGAAGCAATGGGTACGCGATTGAATCTGAGTACAGCCTATCACCCCCGGACGGATGGCCAAACCGAAAGGGTGAATAGAGTGCTAGAAGATCTTTTGAGGTTTTGTGTTCTCGACTTCGGTGGTACTTGGGAAGACCACCTTCCTCTTGTAGAGTTTGCTTATAATAATAACTATCAAGCCAGCATAGGGATGGCACCATTTGAAGCTTCGTATGGGAGGCAGTGCAAGCCACCAACATGTTGGTCGGAAGACGACGGATAAGCTTATAATTGAGCCCGACATGATAAGGGACACATCTGAGAGGGTTGAATTGATTCGAAGACGGATAAGAACGGCCCAAGACAGACAGAAATCCTATGCAGACAAGCAAAGGACAGACTTGGAATTTAAAATTGGAGATATGGTCTTTGTGAAGATTTCTCCTTTGCGAAATATGGTTCGCTGACACCAAGGATCGTAGGACCTTTCCCTACTATAGAAAGAGTCGGGAAGACGACTTATAAGGTGGAATTGCCGAGAAGCTGGCCGGAGTGCATAATGTCTTTCATGTCTCGCATCTCCGGAAGTGTTTGCACAGACCCGCCAAAGTGGTTGAACCAAGTATTCGTGAAGACATGGAGGTAGAGGATGAAGCAACCCTAAGACGAGCTCCGATTCGTATCATGGAAATGAAGACAAAGAAGCTAAGAAGCAAAGAAGTTAAGCTTGTTAAGGCGCAATGGAGTGAAACAGAGGGAGACGCAACTTGGGAAACCAAGGAGAAGAGGCGCGTGCTTTATCCATTTCTCTTGGAGGATACATTTTCAATCTCTTTTCCTAGATTGGTATATCTTCCCTTTGCTATCCATGCTTATCTAGTTTATCTTGTTTCGTAAATCTTGTCATGAGAACCTTAGGTAGAAACCCTTGGTTGAAACATGTATTTGAAACATGTTATGTTTGATGTTTGCAAGTGGTTGCAAGTGTTTGCAAGTGGATACTCGTGGATGCATAATACACGTTAGGCACTAAGATCGGCTCACACACTTTCATACCGCATATGCATGAGTGTTTATGCTTATTCATGGATGAAAACTTGTTATGCTATCACGTGAATGTAGCATATGGATGAATGTTATGTGCACTCATGTAGAGATTATAAATTATGTTAGGAATTTGCATACATATGGACTCATTTCACTAACATATTTTGCATTAAGGGGGTTTACTGAATCAGTAACCTCCTAATTTTCGCATTAGATAAGTACATATACACACACCTTTGCATATGATCATACAACATTTAGAACCTTTTAAGGACAATGATTGCTCGTGGATGATGTTTTGAGTAGATGGATGATGGATGGTAGGATACGTTCTTCCTAACTTGGAGATTTCGGGGACGAAATCCTTTAAGGAGGGGAGAATGTAACAACCCGTATTTTTGAATAATATGTTATAACATAAATGGAGGCAGAATTAAACTGTAAATTCTGAATCAAGGGAAACGGGCTATGCCATTGCGTTCGTCTCGGAAAAATACGCGAAATAGAGTCCGAGTTTTCGAAAATCGAAGTCCGTATGACCAAGATATAGCCTCGCGAAGTTCACGAAAAATTCACAAATTAAAGTATACTTAATTAAGTGAAATGGGTTGCGCAGAGAAATATATATATATTGATATATATATATATATAAAATTGAAAATTAAATAAATAAATGTGCAAAAATGTTCAAAATAGCGAATTGGGAGAGGGGAATAACCGAACCGGCCGATTTTTGAGGTCGACCCAAGCCCGCTGGGTCGACTAGGGGTTAATCCAGGGTGTTTGGCTGTCAACCCGTGGGCCAATTCGCTCAAATGCAGATTTTGCATTTGAATGGTTTTCATGGTTCAGCTTTAATCTAAAGGCCCTAGATGGTTCCTACACTTGACTTCTTCCCCAAGACATGCTTTGATGGCTTGGATTGAATCTAGGGTTAATCCTATGGCTAATATTATCCTAATCCTCTATAAAAAGACCCCTAAGCCTAGCCTAAATCATCATTATTCATTCCTACAACTAAACTATGTCAAAATTGTTCCTCTCATGGCCTCCACTCTCATGCTAAAATTTCTAAGTTTATTTCTATGAGAGGTTTTGAATGCATACAAGTATTTTCAAGCTTGTATGAATGTTCTTAGTTTGCATTCAAGTCAAGTTGCAACATTTCTATTTCAAAGCAAGGGTTTTTATTGAATTGGCTCAAGGGTTTTCATTTGGAGCTTGCATATTTGGGTTTTTGGTGCTTGCATAAGGGCTTCGTCTTAATCTTTATAATAAATATTTATTTGTGTCTTTATAGCATTGTAAGCCCTTTTCTACTTTCTTTCTTTGAACTCTAAAGTTAAATGAATGATGCAAGTTTGGGGTTGATCATTATATGCAAGTTTGGTTGATCATTATATGCAAGTTTGGTTGGTCATTATATGCAAGTTTGGTTGATCATTATATGCAAGTTTGGTTGATCATTATATGCAAGTTGGATGATCATTATGCAAGTTGGTTTAATCATTATGTATGACACATGTTGCTATATTATGCAAGTTTGGGTTGATCATGTTATCATGTTATGCAAGTTAAACTTGAGGTTTTGAGCATAAAGCTCCAAGCTTTATATTAAAGGTTGCATTTTGGCAACATGAAAGTTATCATATCCCTTATGATAACTTGCATGTGAGGCAAAATGCGAACTTCTAGCAACTTCTACATGTTATGTATCACCATGTATCACTCATATGCTAAGTTTGGTTTTATGCATGCTTTTGAAGCCTAATGATGCAATATGCAAGTATATGAACATATGTACATCTCATATGCCACCATGTTAAACTTGTGGCTTCAACACTTTTTTTGTCATGATTATGCCAAGTTCCCTATTTTATCCTTATGCGTTGTTGCGACTATTTAAACGTTGGGATTACGTTGGGGTTGGGTAATATTATGACATAAACATGGTTTTTATAACATAATGTGATATGTTAACTTGTAATTATGTTTTGGAAACATAATGGACATGACACTTAGAAAATATGAGTGTGGCCAACTCGAGGTTGGGTTGAGTTTGTAGCATAAATCTACCCGGACCCGCCCGGCTTAACTAGTGGCTACAAACAATAGGACCCAATGTGAGAAGTTGGTCATGTTGTGCTCGAACCCGAGGTTAGACCTAGTTGTGGTATAAAGCTACCCGGACCCGCCCGGCTTAACTAGTAACCACAACAAAGTCTAATGTGAGAGGTTAAAGCACATTAAGTTAATTAATGCCTCCTGATTAGGGTTAAGTCATGGTCCACTTAATACTTAACCAATTTGGGCTTGATGGATTAATCGAGGTTAAGTCAGGAGCCTTGGGTACTCTTAACCAATTTAATCCACGTTTGGATCGGGTTAACCACATTTAACCCGTTAAGAAACCCTAGTTGTGTGGTCCTTTTCAGCAGTAACCTTCTAGGTAGTATCATAAGACCCTAGGACTAGGCTAGGGTGGGGCACGATTACTGGGCTGATTGTAAGAGACCAAAAGAGACAGCTGAATGATGCCCCGGTTGTTCAGGCGGACCATGGTCGTGCACATCAAGTCCGGAGTTGAACACGGGCACCGGTAGGTTTGGACTGTGCATCATGGAATGGTGTCAGAGGGTTACACCATAGGGCCTGATACACCCTTGGGTGGACCCTGCACAGTCAACTACATTACATGATTATGTCGCATGACACCAACACTTGACGAGTTAGGCTTATATGGAGCCGATCGACTAGACTGTGTAGTTGGACCTTGATTTAGGTCACCTCATTATATTGGGCCAAGCTTGGGCCAAGGGATCAATTCTTGTTTTTACTTGACATGTTAGAATGCTAGTACACCCGTGGTGCAAAGCTTAACCTTGATTATGCGATGACACCTTTATCTATCTTGTTAATTAATCATCATGCCAGTATGTTGTTATCCTTATGTTCATCTCAGCTTCTCACGCCAGTTAACTTTACTAGTTCATAGACAGATAGTAGTAGGGCTTACCAGTCTTTTTGACTGACCTGTTTTCTTTCGCCTCTTTTCTTCCGTTCCCCCCCCCCCTCAGGTTCTCAGGGTGGGAACATTGGAGCTTAGCTTGGATCTTTACAGCTTGCTTATTGGATTTGCTCATGTACAGTTTTGTACATTGAGCTAGCTATGGTTTATCACTTCATTTTGGGGATTGTACTTTATGTATTTCAGTTTTTCAGTTTATGCTTTTATCTTGACTTTGTTGTTGGAAAATAATGACCAAGTACTTTGTTGTAACATGACTATGGTTTTGAAATGCTAAGTTTTATCCGCTACTTTACTACTCTGTTTTACTTATATGTTCTGTCTTGTGATATCTGCATGCATGTTTACCTTGTTTAACGCCCCTCCAAAGCTAATGTCCTTGCAAGAGTGGCATTGGCGGAGGTGGGGTGTTACACTCCTCTGCCTTGTCAAATAGCTCTTCGAGAGTGGCAGGCTTCTTCTTCTTGATCCACCGCCCGAGTTTGGTCTTTTTATTTATACGTCCCTTTAGAGCCATCAAAGCCAAACGTGGCTCATAATTTCCAGCTTCGGCCGCGGCTGTGTTAAAACAAGAAATGAAGGCTTTAATGGACTCTCTTGGCCCTTGTTCCAGTTCATTCAATTCCATCACATCACGCACCTTGGTTTCTTGAAGCCTGAATTGCTGTCTGAACAGCTTGGCTAAGGTAGCAAAGTCATCCACGGATTTCGGCAGGAGTTTTGTGAATCAAAGTGAAGCTACTCTTTCCAAGTAGGTAGAGAAGTATAAACATTTGAGCTCATCAGTAGCACGTGCCCCATCCATGTGCTGATCGTACTTGAATAGAAACACGTTGGGATCGCCAGTTCCATTATAGGCTTGTACAACTAGGGGTTTGAATTTATTTGGATATGGCGCCATTTTTAATCTTTCTTTAAGTGGCATTTTTGTAGGAGAAAATCCCCATTACTTTTCATTGTCCACCTTTTTCTGGCTCTCATTCATGATCTTCCGTACTATTCCGAATATTCGCTCCTCCTCATTAAGTTGGTCCATAGGGCAGATGCCTTCCTCTTTACCGGATATTTGCCTACGCAAACGAGCGTGGTTTAGATTCCGGGCCCTGGACCTCCTGCATGGTGAAGTGCCCCTTTGGTGGAACCAAACGCATGTTGAGGAGTTGCTTTTCCTGAGCGGTTATGAGTAGGTGGCTTCATTCCCTTATGACTAGGATTTGAAACCTCTTGGACAGAATTTCCTTTATTCGGACTCGAGGAAGAAGATCCAGTATCTTCCGTTCCAGTGGTTTTAGCAGTTTTGAGACGGCTTGCACTCATGGTGACTTTGGCTATTGCAGCTTGCATGGCGAACATGGTTTCAAGCTTCTTCATCATGACCTCGTTCGCAATATCAATTCGACTTGTCAGTCCTACTACCACTTCATCCAATTCTCTTCTTGTTACGGCAGTTCCGTCTTTAGAACTTTCACGACTTCAAACTGATTAGTAGGCGGGGTATCTTCTGTGTTAGTGGCATTATCGACATCGTCGACGCTTTTAATTGTAACTTTCTTTAATGCACTATAAGAAAAACCGAGATTAGCGACAGATTTTTAGCAGCGGAAATTTCCGTCGCTAATTAGCGGCGGAGTTCCGTGGTCTTTGTAAGGGAAAATATTTTGGATTTTATATGTCATCTTATTATAAATTATTACCGTCGAATATAAATTCTGTCGCTAAATCAATGGAAATTGCAGTTCTTTACCGTCATATAATATTTAACGCTAAATTTCGTTGCTAATAGAGTTGGATTACCGTCAACATAATTTTGAAGGTATTTTCCTGTAGTTTTCCAAGAGATTTGAAACGAACTTTTATATTTATTATTTATAAAATGTTTTAAATTTGTGTTATTACTTAGTTATTAATTAGTAAATTTAAAATTTAAATAATTAATGTTTAAATAATAACTATTAGAAGTAAATAAAATTCAATAGTTAATGCTGATTTTTTTTTTGAAAATTAATGCTGATTAATTATTAATTACTATATAATATAAATAAGAGGTAATAGTAATTAATAAAATACATTGTTGTTTGATGTTTATTAAATTTGTTTTGATAATCAATGATTATTTAGTAATCTTTAATACGATTAAATAAATTAATATCAAGAAATTATTAATACATATATGCTTTTGCGAAATTGATTAATATGTATTATTTGATAAATAATTAGTAATTAAGAAAAAAATGGTCAAAGTTTAAGAATAAGAATTTAAATAAATATTAAAGCATTTCGAAATTCAAAAAATTCAAACAACATTACCATACAAGTTATTATTTTCATGCATATTAATGCACTATTAAATAATTAATAATTGATATATGTGATAGCTAATATAAGTATATAATAGTTATTATAAATTAATATCTACTATTAATAATTAGTTGTTGGTAATCTATAATTTATAAACAGTGAAATTTTTCATTCCTATTTCACTGTTTTGATGCATACATATATAGTGCTTATCCTAACAAACTTGCCTATGTGGCTACAAACGTGATTCTCCTCCACAACAACTTGCAATATAAAGTTATAACCGAAAATAGAAATTAAAATAAAATGAAAATACTGCTTTCTCTCTAACAAATTAAAATAGAAATTATAACTAAAATGTAATAATTAATTGTAAATAATCAAAATTAGTAACTAATTTTCTCTTGTTAATTCTAATTTCTTATTTATTATTTGTTAATTATAATTGTTAATTATATTTTATTATTTTAGGAATTTTGAAATTTGTTAACATAAGTTTTGAAATAATCATAAAATTAATAAACAAAATTTTGAAACTTTCATAAAAAAAAAAATTAGATAAATTTAAACTAAATATAATCTTCAAATTTAAGAAAATTCGTAAATGTTAAAAACTTAAAATTTGAGAAATTTAAAAATTATTGCAAATTATTACTTCTATATTCATTTTATATTTTCTTTAGTAACATATTTTATTTTGTATATACTGGAATTCTTTCAATTTTAGTAGCAGAAATTTGACTCTTACCAAATGTATTACTCCTAAATTGAAAAAATTAGGTTCAAATTCAAATTTTCCCTCCAAACTAAAACTTTTCTGCTGCTTCTTTTCGTTTCTGGAAAATTTGGCTCCAAACTTACCATATTTCCCTCCATAACAAATTATTTTTTGGTTCCCACGTTCGGCCGTTCGATTGGTCCAATTCCCCAACTCCCCAATTTTATAATAAAGCATTTTATATGCCCATTCAATTTCTCCAGATCCAAAAAAATAAATCACCTCCTTTATTCTCGTTTCTTCCCTTCAAACAAATCGTCCAATTCACAAACCATCTCCCTTCCTTCTTCCTCTTTGTCCCAACTTTGACGACATCCTTGTCGGATCTGGACCTGTCCGCCCTTCTCCAGTTTTAATCTACAACGCGACCTCACCCATCTACCAGACTTATCTTCAAAAAGTGGTCTTCATTCACCCACCGCTGCTCTTGGCCTGGCCTCAAGTGCGAATCCTTCCGCCACGTTCTTTCCCTCAATCTTTCTAGTGGCAATTTCAGCGGAGTCAAACTCAGCTGCGGTTCTCTTACTTCCTCCCTTGGAAATTTCACCGCTCTCAAAATTCTTTCTTTGCCCTTTCTTAGTTTCTGCCAAAAGAAAAACAACGATCATCGCTATCGAAAACAATTGATTCAAGTTCGATTTTATGTCAATTTCAATTCGTGTCTGGGTTCAATTCTAGTGTGAATCTGGAGTATTGGGTTCGGCTTGATTATTAATGTTAGAGAGAAAAAAAGAGTATTTTCATATAACTATGTTTGTGAAATCTTTTATAACTATGTTTGGATACGAGTTTATAACTTCACAAATTATAAAATGGTTTGGCTTGAAGTTGTCCAAAATGGTTTGTGAAAAAAAGAGTATAACTGTGTTTTGATAACTGTGAAAAAAATAGTATTCTAAACTGGTTCGGCTTGAAGTTGTCAACTGGGGATGAAAAATGGTTCGGCTTGAAGTTTAATCATTTTGAAAAAAAATTAATAGTGTAAAATCATTTTAAACTGGTAACAAAACATTTTGAAGTTTAACAGTATAACAGTGTAAACATCAGCTTGAAGTTTAATAGTGTAAAATCATTTAAAACTGGTTCGGATTTAGTTAAAATTTCACATCGATTAAGTCCTTTGCCATTTCATCTTTACTGATAATACCAGTAGGTTATATACTTATATCCCGATAACTATTTGATGCATACTTATACCATGGAATTATATAATTGTAAACCGATATATAGTGGATTATAACCTCCAGTGTTATAATTTGGGCAGGTGTAGACTAAGGCATGTATTTGCAGAAGTTGATAGACCGCTGATACCCGAAGGGAAACTTATAGTAGGAGACAATACAGAAACGGTGGCTGAGATAGAAAACATGGCAAAATCTTTACACTGGGAAGTGAGGATGACATACTTGAAAGATAATGGAGGGTTTGCAGATTTGCATTTTCAGATTAAAAAAAAAAGCATTTGTGTATGTATATGTTCCCAACTGTAGTGATTTTATCTAAAGAGAGCAAAACAAAAAAAAAACTCAGGGTAATGTTAGCACTAGTGAATAGTTTGTTGTTTATAATTTAGCTTGGTGTATGAATTGAGGAAGAATTGTAGACGTTCTTTTTTGAATGTGAATATGGATGTTCTTTTTTGAATGTGATTATAGATGTCTTTTCTTGGAAACTTATCTTTGTTTTCTTTAATATGCTATTTCAGTGTTCACATTTGAATGAAGTTAGTTCTATATATATATATATATGTATGTATATATATATAGGCAGATCAGAAGGGGAATAGCGGCAGATTACCAATAAAAAAAGTGAGGTTAAGTTTACTTCAATTTATTTTTCGTCGCTAATCCCTTGACAATTTGTAAGGGTTTACCAACGCCTTTTATAAATAATAATTTATTATAAATTACTTATCCGTCGATAAATAGTCAACAAATAAATCAAAATTAAATTAATAAATAAAATTATATTTCAATTATAAAAATAGTAAAATGATGGAAAACTATCGGAAAACTCAAGCTATATTCCGTCGCAAAATCTGACACAAATACCATCATGGTTTTTACCGGCCAAAACATTTTGTTGGAAATCCGTCGCTAATGCCTGTTTAGCGACGGATTAGAAGCGGATTTTGTCACTGCTAATTGCGATTTTTCTTGTAGTGATGGTCTACCTGACTTACCCTTAACTTCAGAGGTAAGTATCTCAATTCGGATAAATTAGATGATTGGAGTGTATTTAGAAATCCAATACAATGCCCTTAACCTTGTGGTCATGGGTTCGAGCCCCATGGTGGGCGCCAAATGTTTTCCCTAAAATTGGGCTTAACACAAAAAATGTGAAGAAAATGCCTCACAAAGAGAACAATAAGTGGAGCCACACAATGATTCAGATGCAAGTAGAAGACAAAGTTTTATAGTGGTTCAATCCAATAAGGATCTACGTCCACTTTCATAAGAAATTCCATTATCAATATGAGGATTACAACATATGAATTTTCACTCATTACGATCATTTCTCTCTCCTAACTTTATTTATGACTTAACTTCTCTCAAATTTTGTGAAGAAAGGGGAAGGAATTTAGCTTTCTAATGAATCTTCAATCACTTATATGCTTTGATCCTTTCTCATAACCTTCATAGAATTTATGATGAATTAGCATTCAATATAGGATTTAAAGAGGATTAGAGATCTTTTGAATGATGTTTGAGAGATTTATCTTGTAGCTTGAATGAGATTGAAGGTGCTTAGATCCAATTGTAGAAAGCTCCCCTGATCATTGACTTGGATTTTATCTTCATGAAGCTAGAAAAGTGTTGATGAATTCATAGAAGCCATTAGAGAAGTTGTAGACGAGCTTTGAATTTGACAGAGTCTCCTCTTAAGAATGAATTTTCGGTTCCCCCTCCAAATGAATTATGAGGGGTATTTATAGGTGATCCCCAAACCAGATGGCAGTTTCATAATTATGCAGAGAAACGCCATGACTCATGGCACTGGACAACATGACCCACGCCGCTCTATTTCACCACTTGATACCCTGAGTTCTCAACACGACATGACTTTCTACGGCATGGTTCATCTCGTTCGGGTGGCTCGACAATAGTTAGAGGCGATATGAGCAGGGCGCGACATGGTTTAACTTCAGATCTTGATTAGAGACTTACCATTTATGTCGCAGAACGATATGGAGGCAGGGCAGCATGACTCATGTCGCACGAACCTATGCTTCTAAGCGCCTTGAGCCTTTGACACATCATGATTCTCCTCGACATGGTTCATCTTGAGATCTTGAGAAGCAGCCTGCATTTCATGTCGTTGAACGACATGGAAGCGAGAAGGCATGACATGTTTCCTGAACCTGACTTACCTCCTACGACATAACTTAAGGCCGACATGGACGATTAACGAGATAATGACTTGCGCCATGACTGTTGGGTGCTTTTGTTTTACTTTGTTGCCATAAATGAAATGCGGCATGACCTGGGATCGACCTGGTTTCTACGGAGCGACATGGTAAGATACGACATGCCTTGAAAAGCGGCTTGTTGTTGTTCCCTTCCTTGCAATATGGCCTTGAAGCATTTTGGCCCCCACGCCATGAGTCCGAGTCTGACCTGGTTTATTTCAAATGAACCCAACGACTTGACTAGTATTGGAATGATTTTTGTATTAGATCTTACTCACATTTTATGGGTTAACAACTGGATAGTTATTAGAAAGAAATTAGAGGATGAGATAAGAAAGAAATATTAGAATAGAAGAAGAAGAAGAATCAACAGAACACAGTCTCACATCGCAACGGAACAAAATATAATATAGAAATAAATCTTTACTGAGAGATTTTTTTAATACTTTCAATATGAGAGTACATCACACATCGGGATAGTTACAATATCCTGTCCTCATATACCACACACAGCGGAATAGAAGCTATGTAATATCATACATCTGAACTCTTCCAACTCGTCACTTACGGCAGTCGGTAACCTGAACCTGTACAACCCAGTCTAACCCAAGCATTTACAAAACACCGGGTCATTCTGGTGGACCATAGTGAGAAAAACGCGCAAAAAGGTTTAAGGGGAATCATCCAACTTGATTCTAAAGTTCAAAAAACTTTTTGAAAGAAAAGGATAATCGTAAGACCAAATCCACACATAAATATGGACGGTTTTTACCTTACGATGACCCAAAACATTTTTGAAATCAATATCTTTCTGATATTATAATAGTGTCTAGATACAAGTGGATATCAATCTAGCGGAACGCTTGCATCTCATGCTCCACATATATAGTATACAATCAAAACTGCGGGCGTTTATTGGAGATTGGATTCCAACTATGAAAAGGTATGGAACCCCCTACCGATAGTGTATCTCTAAAGGCGAATACACTGGGTTCAACAAGAACGTCTTGCAACCAAGCCCACACATAACCGACCACCCATTTCGCTTGAGTGTATCGAATATATATCACCAACGGTTGGGCTCAAACAACATATTCATTGCTTTTGCATTTACAGTAGCTGCTGTTTTCTCGGCAGGAGTCCATACTACATACTCAGTAGTTGGATTTATTATCTCTTTCTGAGTAGCATTCCAAGCATCATAGCTAGTTGATTGCATATAAAAAGTCATACGTGTTGCCCAATAACTATAGTTTAGGCCATTAAAGAAAGGAGGTCTTTGTGTCGATTGACTTTCTGTGTAAGTGGTGTTACTTGTACTTGCGTTATTTGCCATATTACTAGAATATATCAAATAACTGTGTTACAGTTATATGATGACCTTGCTCTGATAACAATTGAAAAATCGGTGTGCACACGACTTGTGCAGGATCTATAATATGGCTATGCGGAATGTATGTGATAACTTAAGCTATTCAATAGTTGCACAGGTAAAAATACACAAACAAGAAATATATCACTAACAAATATAAATGCTGTAGATAAAGTAAAGTAATGACACCAGATTTTTATACTGGTTCGGACCTCCCGTCCTACGTCCAGTCCCGAAGCTCCTCTTCGGCTTTTCACTAAACAACACCCTCGCTTCACCCGGAGGAACAGGTTCGCAACTACTTGATTTACGGGCTACAAGTTTACCCACTTGATTTCATGGGCCACAAGCTTACCCACTTGATTTCACGGGCTACAAGCTTACCCACAAGACGATTACAAGAGTTTGACCTTGAATGTGTTCTTTCTTCAACACTGATTAGTCAATGATTGAGTACACCCTTCCTATAATCTTATCCTCAAATATAATATGATGTTTGCAAAGATTAGGAAGTGAATTATCGTTTTGAATCACAAGTGTATAAAATATGCTTGGAGATTCAAACGATAATATAATGATTTTGAGTGCTTTTGAATGCTAAGAATAATGCAATATAGATCAGAGAATGGAGAGAAGATTCGGTAATTTGAATGAATGAAAATCGATGTATTTATAATAATCGAGAAGATGCAATTGTTGGTGAAAAGTTGCTCTCAAAAGAAGTGATTATTCTTGAGAAGAAATGGATGTAACTCTTCAAGAAAGAAGATGACTTTTCACAAAATTTCAAAAATCTGTTGACCTATAAAAATTTATAGGTCGACATGTTTTTAGCCGTTGTAATTTAAAAACCTGTTGACCTATAAAAAGTATAAGTCGACCTCTTTTCGACCGTTATATTTTGAAAACCTGTTGACCTATAAAAAAGTGTAGGTCGACATGTTTTTGATGATATGCATAAAAAAAGGTTTTATAAGTAATTTTTGAAAGCCAAAAAGAAGTATGACTATTTGAGGATAGATTTTAACATTTATGACTCTAAATAATCAACTTCTAACCTATGAAGGCATCTCGTCTTCTTTTTGTCGATGTAGAAGCTTCTTCTTGTCATAAATCAAAATAATCCGTGAAGCTTTGACTCAACATTCTCCCACTTTTTGATTGATGACAACATGGATTAAAATAGTTATCTCTCCGTGTATATATGCTCCCCCTGTATATAAGCTCCCCCTGAATTATATATAATCTGCACAACAGTCGCTAGTAATATTTTCTCCCCCTTTGTCATCGACAAAAAGGGTGTCCAGAAGAATTGCATAAGGCTAGTACCATAATACAAGAATATGTAAATTGTTCCGCATATTACAAACCAAACGAAACACACCAGAAGTACTAGATAGTGGCATAATTACATACACCAGTCATAATTAAGTTTTTGAAGATAAAGAGATAAAAAACGTAAAGACTATTGTGGTGGCCAGTCCGAATCACTATCTTCTTCTTCGTCTTTGTCTCCTTCCTCCTCTTGTTCCTCATTGTTTCCATCATCATCGTCCTTCTCAACATCGTCATGAGCTCCTTCTTCAATATGCGACATTCCACGACCACGATTATGTTGGGTACTTGCTCCAGAACTGGTACCTTCTTCCGATGAGGACCATGTAAAAGTAGGAGGCATAGGACGTTTTCCGGGATCTTGTGCAAGTGTTGCTGAAGTTGAGGCATAGGAGATTGCTTCCCATATTGTTCCGAAGAAAGACTTTAATTTGTTGAAACGCTTATCAAGTTTAGTGTCCAAGCGGTTAAGCTTATTATCGGTTCGTTTCAGTCTTGCTTCGAGTAAAAATTGATTACGTGCAATTTGCTCAAGAGTTTCTTTAGTTGAAGAAGTAGGTGGTGGAATTGTAACGTCTTCAGGCCTTTGCCTATGGATTTGTGAAGAAGAAGTCTCCGGAGGACCTAGTTCGACATATTGCTCAAAAGGAATAATGGTAAAACACGGATCGGGTAGCTTCATCCTCTTTTTAGACGCTTTATCAATACATTTTGGTATTGAAATTTTGGACGCGGGGGATCTTATTCCACAGTCCATGAGGCAACGCATAATATACTCGTTATAAAACAGATGTGGCCTAGAGCGTTTGTTCACCATTGAAATTTCATCAAAAATCATCTCAACCCAATTTACCTTGATATTCCCAAAGATAGCGTACAATGCCTTAAAGTTTTCTCTGTAAACAGCATCAAAATTTCTAGTCCTTGGAAGTAGAGAATGTGTGATACAAAGATGAAGAATTCTAGCCGAGGGTCTCAGATTGACTCCTTTGGTACTTGACTTATGGTCTTCAATGAATAAGTGACTATGTTTATCACGAATATGAATAGGGCAGAAATCAGTAGTGAATTGTATACCATCAGTGTGAGATCGAAGAATTTCTGCCATTCTATCTTTAGAAAGAAAAATGTGTTGTCCACATATCACTGACCATAAGCAATCTTCTGAGTTTTGGGGTTTAAATTTTTCTAAGTTGAGATTAGCGTAGAATAGCTTTATCAAAATGTGACTAATCTCAACATTGTTGTATTCAAAAGAAAGAAGAGATTCAATACCTGCTCGGTTTGATATCTCTCGAACTTCGTAGTAGACAAAATCAGAGAAATTGATGAAAGATCCATGGTGAATTGTATAATCTTTCATTTTGTTCCACCTTTTCACCGCTAGTGGATCCATAAGCCATTGTTTGATTTGAGAATCAATGGGTTGGACTGGTGCTTGAGAGGATGAAGTTTTTGATTTCTTTTGCTTAGGAGCCATTTAGAATTTTAGAGAGATTGAGAATTTTTAAGAGATTTGGGTTGTGGAGATGAGGAATAAATAAATATGGGTGTTTGATGAAGAGATGTGACGTTTTAAAAGGTGAAGAGAATGAATAGATATGATCTTGATGAAGGGTTGTAAGGATTAAAAAAATGAATCGACGTGTCTGAAAGAAGGGGAAACAGCAATTCCCGATACCGGTCGACAGAAAATTTTGGGGTGGTCGACAGGAATTAGTTCTGGAGGAATCAATACAATATATTTTAACTTAACCGGTCGACATGATAAATTAGGGCGGTCGACAGCTTAAAGTTCTGGAAGAATATATGCCACCATTTGTATGTTGATCGGTCAACAGGGAGTATTTGGGGCGGTCGACAAGTAAAGGTTCTGGAAAATTATAAACATATAATTTTATCTTGACTGGTCGACAGGGAGTATTTGGGGCGGTCGACAGGTAAGATTTCTGGAAGAATTTTGAATTATATTTTTAGCCTAACCGGTCGACAGAGTTTTTTGGAGCGGTCGACATGTTAATTCTCCGGTTGAAAATAAAAAAACCAAAAAAGACTAGACCGGTCGACAGCATAGAACTGGGCGGTCGACAGGTGCTGAATACTTTTGTTTTTCTGGTTTGTTGAGATGAAATGAACTATATATATAAAAAAAATATTTTATTCAAAACAATATGAATTCAAAAACAGATGCTTTGAAGGTTAAATACAAATTTATTTTCAGAAAATTTAAACGATAAAAAAATTATCTCCTTGGTTCCCAAGAATTCTTTGGTTCCCAAGGATTGTATTTTCCACTTGCTCCTTCATTGTTGAGGTAATTCCTATCCCATGTGTTAGGAGTTCGCGAAGATGATGGTATAGGTATTGGCTCATGTACACTATGCCTGTCAGAGCTGCAGAAGAAAGAGGCTAATCGTTCGAGGTACGTCAAACAAGAAGTCGTCAATTTTTGCTCATAGAACATTTGTTGCTGATAATAGTGCATTTCGTCAATCTTTTCTTTTGTTCGTGGAGAGCAAAATAAAACTTTCTTGCTTCTCTTAGGAGTAGGTGTGGTTCCTGGCGTTCGAGAAGATGGATGAAAACCGTGTGGATGCTCTGGTGTTTTCGGGGAGTTGTATTCCGTTGGTTCGGAACTCGTGATTGAAATATGGGAGTTTTCAGCACATTTTTCACAAATGTGTGCCATGAATTTAAAAAGTTAAAGGAGATTTTGAGAGAGTGATTGTCTGAGAGCACTCAAAAATACAAACGTATATATAGAGAAAGAGTTTTCTATTTTTAGAAAAAGAAAAGAGATGGTTTGTATTTGTTTAACCGTAGAAAAATTCTCTTCTTTATATAGTAAAAAGGAAAGACATCGGTTTCCGAAAAAATACGAACTCTTGTTATAAATGAAAAATTATTAGCCTTCGAGTTCTTTTCTTGAAACCAAGCCTAGCTCTCTACGTAACTTGACAAAACTTGATTCTAGTAGAGGCTTTGTAAATATATCAGCTAGTTGATTGTTTGTGCTTACATATTCTAATTTTATATTTCCTTTCTCAATATTATCTCTAAGAAAATGATGTCGGATGTCGATATGTTTAGTTCGAGAGTGGTTAACCGGATTTTTGGATAAGTTTATCGCACTTGTGTTATCACAATATATAATAGAATTTGACAAGTTCATATCGAAGTCTTTAAGTGTTTGTTGCATATATATAACTTGTGTACATGCTAAAGCCGCTAAGATATACTCTGCCTCACATGTCGAGAGTGAAACACAATTTTGTTTCTTACTAAACCAAGAGACAAGTGATTTTCCAATGAAATGGCACGTACCACTTATACTCTTTCTATCCGTTCGTGATCCTCCGAAATCAGCATCACTATATGATACTAATTCGAATGCACAATCCTTTGGATAGAAAAGACCGAAATCTTTGGTGTTATTAAGGTACCGAATAATTCGTTTTACTGCTCGTAGATGCGATTCCTTAGGATTAGCTTGAAAACGTGCACACAAACAAACACTCATCATAATGTCAGGACGACTAGCTGTTAAATATAGGAGAGAACCTATCATACTACGATACATCTTTTGGTCTATACTCTTTCCACTTTCATTCTTTTCGAGATGACTAGTTGTACTTATCGGAGTTGGTTTTCCGGAAGTATTTTCAAGACCAAATCTTTTAATAAGATTTTCACAATATTTTTCTTGATTTATAAAAATACCATTCGGAAGTTGTTTAATTTGAAGACCAAGAAAGTATGATAACTCTCCCATATGTGACATTTCAAATTCTTTGGTCATGATATTTGCAAACTCTTTGCAAAGTTTCTCATTTGTTGAACCAAAGATTATGTCGTCCACATATATTTGAATAACAAGTATATCTTTGTGCGAATGTTTAATAAATAATGTTTGATCAACCTTTCCTATTTGAAATCCAGAATCAATTAGATGACTTCGTAGTCGTTCATACCAAGCACGTGGTGCTTGTTTTAGACCGTAAAAAGCCTTCTTAAGCTTGAACACATGATCCAGATATTTTTCATGTTTAAATAAAGGTGGTTGTTCAACATATACTTATTCTTTTATAAATCCGTTTAAAAATGCACTCTTGACATCCATCTGATATAATTTAAAGTTATGATGACAAGCAAATGATAGAAGAATTCTAATTGCTTCTAGTCTAGCGACAGGTGCAAATGTTTCTTCATAATCGATACCCTCTTCTTGATTATATCCTTGTGCTACTAACCGTGCTTTGTTTCGAGTTATGTTTCCTTGTTCATCAGCCTTGTTTTTGTAAACCCATTTAGTTCCTATAACCGATTGATCGGTTGGCCTTGGAACAAGTTCCCATACATTATTGCGTTCAAACTGATTTAGTTCTTCTTGCATCGCAATAATCCAATATTCATCGGTAGCAGCTTCTTTAGGATTCTTAGGTTCGATATTAGAAATAAATGCAACATGTCCCATTTGGTTAAGTTGACTTCTAGTTCTTATTTGAGATGATACTTCTCCAATTATATTTTGAACTGGATGATCTCTTAGAATTCTTGGAGGAGATATAAATCTTGGTGGAGAAGGTATTACATCAATTTGAGGGTTATCATCAACTATTTCTGAGTCAGAGTCATTATTTGTGATGATAGGGTTATTAGTGGCTATGGTTTCTTCGTCATCTGATATTATATGAGATGGTTTAAAGAATTCATCAAAGGAAACATGAAGTGATTCTTCAATAGATTTGGTTCTCTTATTGAATATACGATAGGCCTTGCTTCTTTCTGAATATCCGACAAATATACCTTCATCGGATTTTGGATAAAATTTTCCAAGATGATCTTTCGTATTTAAAATAAAGCACTTAGAACCAAAAACTTTAAAATATGAGATATTTGGTTTTCTTTGATTAAATAACTCATATGATGTATTTTTAGTCAGAGGTCGAATAGATACACGATTCAAAACATAACATGCAGTTGCAACAGCTACTGCCCAGAAATGTTTTGGTAGAGTGGATCCATTTAATAATGTTCTTGCACATTCTTGTAGTGTCCGATTTTTCCGTTCTACAACTCCATTTTGTTGTGGAGTTCGAGGAAACGAAAAATTATGATTGATACCTTTCTTTGTACAAAAATGTTCAAATTCATTATTTTCGAACTCTCCGCCATGATCACCTCTAATATTTTTAACCTTAAGTCCTTTTGACTTTTGAATTCTTTTGACGAAGGATTTGAAATGATTAAAAGTGTCACTTTTATTATTTAAGAAAATAACCCATGTATAACGAGAATAATCATCAACAATTACAAACACATATTTATTATATTTATTGACTGAACCTGTGTTGGTCCAAATAAATCCATATGTAATAATTCAAGTGGTTGTAATGTTGATATGATTTTCTTGGATTTGAAGGAAGATTTAGTCAATTTTCCTAATTGACATGCATCACAAATATTACTAACCGAAAAGCTCATTTTGGGGAGACCTTTAACAAGATCATTTTTGGCTAGCTTGTCAATAGTTTTGAAGTTTATGTGACAGAAACGTTTGTGCCATAGCCATGGATCATTATCATTTGCTACAAGACACATATCTGAATTATGATTGATATTCATATTCAGAATATAAATGTTTCTATCTCTATTTCTTCAAAAGCTATATTTCGATCTTTATCTAGTATACTACATTTATTATCTGAAAAGGAAATAGTAGAACCTTTGTCGCACAATTGACTAATACTTAATAAATTATGTTTCAAATTCTTAACTAGCATGACATTTGTGATAAGAGGTAAGTTAGATGTACCATAATTGCTCACATCGCCTTTGCCGATGATATAGCCTTTTGAATTATCTCCAAAAGTGACTGAGCCACCAAGTAATATTTGTTAATAAGCTCTTGTCTCCAGTCATATGCTTTGAGCAACCACTGTCCAATATCCACTTTCCTCTTTTCTTAAGTGGGACCTGCAAAAAATAAAGTTAAGTCCATGGTACCCACTTTTTATAGGGTCCTAAGAGTTAGGTCTTAGGAGTCCAAACCCATACGGGTCCAGTATCCCCTTTATACAAATAATTTGGATTATAATGCACAGTATTCAAAAAATTTTGAATGTACTTGTTCCTAATCAAACTATTATTTGTTTTAGGAACCCATATTTTTATAGATTTGACATTCTTCTTTTGAGATTTCACAATCGATTTTGGTTTGGAATATAATAAACTAAGATTTTTCTTAGCTTAAGTTTCTTGAACTTTCTTATTTTTTCTTTTTCTTTTACCAAGATGTTTCTTGATAACTTGTTTCTTATATCCCAATCCTTGCTTGTTTGTAGCTGATTGTGAACTCTCAATAATTTTTGTCAAATTTTCTAGACCTTTGTTAAAGTTAGAAACATTTTTAGAAATGTCGTCTAACTTTGTTTGTAAACTAGCTTTTTCAAGGTCTAGAGATTTTACTTTTGCTTTAAGCTCATAATTCTCAGCAGTAAGAGTGTCATTTTTCTCTTTTTGAATTTCAATTTCTTGACTCAGAAGAGATAGTTGAGAATTATTATCAGATGATGATTCTTGAGCCTTTTCAAGTTCCTCCTCTAATATGATTTTTTCATCTTTTAACATATCTCGTTCTAATTCTGATCTATTCAACATTGCCTTGACTTCTTTTAATTGATATTTTGTATCTTTAAATTTAATCATTAATTTATCATAAATATCAAGCATATCCTCAAGAGTAGGAATTTGTACCTCATCCTCTGTTGCCATAAAACATACATTTGCTTGTTCATTATCTGAGTCGCTTTCACTTTCGGATGAAGATGAATCTTAATCATCCCAAGTTACTGAGAATGCCCGTTTCTTTGACTTGTCCGTTTTGTGTTTGAACTTGTCATTTTCTGTCTTCTTCTTTTGTTCTGGACAATCATTTTGCATATGTCCCTTCTTATGACAGTTAAAGCATTCTACATTCGATGATGATGGTGTGTTTGATCCGAACTTTTTTCTGTTGTATCGACTAGCTTTTCGTTGCTTTAAGAATTTTTTGAATCCTTTTGCAATGAATGCTAGATCCTCATCTTCATAATCTGAGATGTCTTCATCAGCATGAAAAGCTACATTTTTCTTTTCTTCTTTTTGTTCTTTTCGAGCCTGCAAGTTAGCTTCATAGGACATAAGATTTCCTATCAATTCATCTGGCTTCATGGTGGAAAGATCATTAGCTTCTTCTATGGCTAATACTTTTCCTTCCCATTCATTAGTCAGTGAATGTAGGACTGTTGAAACTACATCGAAGTTAGAATATTTTTGTCCTAACCCGATAAGAGCATGATGAATAGTTTGAAACCTTGAATACATCTCATTGATTGTTTCATTTGGCTTCGTTTTGAAATTTTGAAATTGACTTTTCAACAAAGCTATTTTTGCTTGTTTAACCTTGTTAGTACCTTCATGAGTGGTCTTTAGTGTTTACCAAATTTGATAGGCAGTGGTACAGATACTAACACGGTTATACTCATTTTGGTCTAATGCACAAAACAACATATTCATTGCTTTTGCATTTACATTAGCTGCTGTTTTCTCAGCAGGATTCCATTCTGCATACTCAGTATTTGGATTTATTATCTCTTTCTGAGTAGCATTCTAAGCGTCATAGCTAGTTGATTGCATATAAAAAGTCATACTTGTTGCCCAATAACTATAGTTTAGGCCATTAAAGAAAGGAGGTCTTAGTATCGATTGACCTTCTGTGTAAGTGGTGTTACTTGTACTTGCGTTATTTTCCATATTACTAGAATATATCAAATAACTGTGTTACGGTTATATGATGACCTTGCTCTGATACCAATTGAAAAATCGGTGTGCACACGACTTGTGCAGGATCTATAATATGGCTATGCGGAATGTATGTGATAACTTAAGCTATTCAATAGTTACACAGGTAAAACTTCACAAACAAGAAATATATCACTAACAAATATAAATGTTGTAGATAAAGTAAAGTAATGACACCAGATTTTTATACTGGTTCGGACCTCCCGTCCTACGTCCAGTCCCGAAGCTCCTCTTCGGCTTTTCACTAAACAACACCCTCGCTTCACCCGGAGGAACAGGTTCACAACTACTTGATTTACGGGCTACAAGTTTACCCACTTGATTTCACGGGCCACAAGCTTACCCACTTGATTTCACGGGCTACAAGCTTACCCACAAGACGATTACAAGAGTTTGACCTTGAATGTGTTCTTTCTTCAACACTGATTAGTCAATAATTGAGTACACCCTTCCTATAATCTTATCCTCAAATATAATATGATGTTTGCAAAGATTGGGAAGTGGATTATTGTTTTGAATCACAAGTGTATAAAATATGCTTGGAGATTCAAACGATAATATAATGATTTTGAGTGCTTTTGAATGCTAAGAATAATGCAATATAGATTAGAGAATGGAGAGAAGATTCGGTAATTTGAATGAATGAAAATCGATGTATTTATAATAATCGAGAAGATGTAATTGTTGGTGAAAAGTTGCTCTCAAAAGAAGTGATTATTCTTGAGAAGAAATGGATGTAACTCTTCAAGAAAGAAGATGACTTTTCACAAAATTTCAAAAAGCTGTTGACCTATAAAAATTTATAGGTCGACATGTTTTTAGCCGTTGTAATTTAAAAACCTGTTGACCTATAAAAAGTATAGGTCGACCTCTTTTCGACCGTTATATTTTGAAAACCTGTTGACCTATAAAAAAGTGTAGGTCGACATGTTTTTGATGATATGCATAAAAAAAGGTTTTATAAGTAATTTTTGAAAGCCAAAAAGAAGTATGATTATTTGAGGATAGATTTTAACATTTATGACTCTAAATAATCAACTTCTAACCTATGAAGGCATCTCGTCTTCTTTTTGTCGATGTAGAAGCTTCTTCTTGTCATAAATCAAAATAATTCGTGAAGCTTTGACTCAACAGTTATTATTTCTCTAATGGAAAATAAATTATTACTAACCTTCTTCCCATTACAACTAATATCATCCTCAGATAATCTTGATGTCGTTCAAGTTAGGGTATTTTAATTACCTCTCAGACCTTGATCAACAACAATCATACCTTAAGATAGATACAAGTTGTAACCCAAAACCCATATCTCATTCTAATATCAACACAAGTTCCATTTAACTATTTTATTTAAAAATACGGTTTCATAAACCGTCTTACTTTTTGAAAATCCCTTTCTCGGATATAACCATATTTCTTAATTCCAAAATTAAATAATTCCTTATACAACATCATCTTTTAACCTTTACCTCTTAAACAAATTCATTTTATAATTTGGATTTGATTATACAACCCAATGACTCGCTTCTTTTACCAAATTCACTTTTACCAATCCCTTTCCAAATCCATTCAACCATTCCTGCTTTGGAAATCTTATTTTAATTCCCCTTCTTACTCAATCCCCTTATTCAGTAACGTTAATTTATAATTAAATATATAACACCTTAATGTGTTTATAAACTTTGTTTAAATAAATACTGGTTTGATCTAACCCTTTCTGTTCTCAATTCCCTTTTTTACTTAATTCGAATATTTAAGTCACATTTATTTTAAGCTATCGCTTAAATTTCCCTTTTTATAACTTCGTTATACAGCTCGGGTTTAAAATAAAATATGTTCATATCTCCTTTCACCATTCCATTAGATTACATTTCCCCTTGGATTTCTTTTTAAATGATTTTCAATTAAAAAGTAATTTTCTAAATTATTATTAATTAATATAATAATTTACTTCGATCGTTAACTACTTCAGTGGTTAATTCCTTTATTAACTAAAATAAATAGTAAATCCCTTTTTAAAACCTTATATAAAATTAAACAATATTCATTTGAACTATTTTACTAAAAATACATTAATGTAATCATCATCCCTAATTTAAAACGGTGGATTTATTCACTCAAATCAAAGTTATCTTATTAACCAATTTTGATTTGTTCTGACTTTAAATTAATTAATTATCTAATTAATTTGAATAATTCCGTTTAATTGTTCCTTAACAAAACAATTGTCCAAATTTAATCGTTAGGTTAATTTCCTATTCACTAGTTTATAAATCTGATTAACATCAGAATTTACTCTATAAAATCAATAAACAATTAATTATAAGTTTAAATAATAAATAATAAATATTTAAGTCCTTTTGATAACTATTATTTAAAATAATATATTTCAAAATCTATATCCAGTTATAAAATAAATTTTATAACTTCATCCCTATCGATTTGTCTGATGGTAAATCAACATTTATAAAACAATTGATTTTATAGGCCATATGCTGCTAATTACTCAACCAATATCACCCATTGGTTTAAACTAAACAGATGTTGAATTTTCAGTCAACAATCAACAATCAAATCAATCACCCAATCATATCGGTTCATATATGATAATAAATAATATATTTGAGGAATCCTGTTGGATCCTCCAACCTATTCTGCCCCGTATTCAAATTGGTTATCACAAATCAGATCGTTCAATTTCATTTACTGATATATAATAGAAAACAACAACTATTTCACATCAACCAATTAACAAAACAATTCAATCAGATCAAACAATTCAAACTATTAAACACTTTTATTTTATAACTGCGACCAATAAGTTAAGTTTGGTTGATTGGATCAAATCGGAAAATAACGATTTGGTATTTCACTTAAATTAAACAACGGTTTAATTTTATTAGTTAAGTCAGTAGATGAATATATAATTAGCAACCAGTCAACCATTAGCAACCAGAGCACACAAAATAAAAACCCAATTTATTTAAAATATAAATGGGAAAATCTGAGTGAGTTTAAGTCACCATATTCCGTTGTCTTTGAAGCGGTTCGGTTTCAACTCCAATTAAATTAAACTGAGTTTAATTTAACAATAAATCCCAGTAGTCTCCAGCTCCCTAACGTCGTGAACTGTGATACGGTTCCATCGTCTCAGATTTTGTTCAATTCTGTCCATGTATGAATGAGTTGTACAAATGTTAAGTTACGGTCTATCTTAAATATTAAATCTTAATTAATTATATTTTAACTACATTAATGTGGTACCGTTACTTAGGCACATTTAAAATGAATTTGACATGTTAATTTACTATTCTTGGCCACATTTGCATATATAAAACTTAACAGGCATATTCGAACATGCATATCACCATGCCAAGTTATATACCTTATGCCTAATGATTTTATTTACGAGTTTACTATTTATATAATAATTAATTAGTTTACTAACAATAGTTTAATCAAATTAATTACATTGATTAGGTCCAAAACAATCGTTTGAGGCAAATCCTTCCTGCCTCTTTCGGTTCCGTTCCCAAATGAGCTCTTATATGGTCCAAACTTGATTTCATTAATTAACTTTTAATTAAAATAGACTAGTATGAATTGCATTTTTGATTAAGGAAATAGGTTGATACTGTTATAGTCTTGTTCCTTCGTGTTTTTCTGTTTCTACTCCATACTCCCATTGACTTCGCACTAATTGATTAGCTCACTGCCGCCGCTACCACGGTCGTCCGAACCCTTATCGGAGGTCTTCCCCTTGACCGCGCCACCTGCATCAACTCTCGAACCCAATCTCGAACACCCTGGCCTCCTCTTTCAACACCAATCAGCCCTCGACCGCCATCGATTTTAGGTGGAATTATGACCTCCACGCCATGCGAGAGTACATCACCACCGTCCGGATCATAGTACTCATGGAGCTGAATGTTTCTACAGTCATGAGTTTCTTTGATTTATCTGTGGATTGGGAGAGCAAAATGGATGAAGTTTTGAGCTATGCAGATCGTCCATTCGGTTTTGGAGGCGGCTGTAAACCTGCCTTGACCACAGAGAAATGTATTGACCAGAAAATAGGGTTTTCATAGTTTGGTATTTATATAGGAAGAAGAAGCCGCGGTAACCACAGTTACGTAAGGAGCACGGTAAGATAGTTTGTGTGCCAAGAAATAAAAAAGCTTCCGTGGCAAGGATTGCTTGTTTTGGGTGCGCAAGTAAATGATGCATTTCGGATAAATTAAACACCTGCGCAAGCAAAAGGATAGCTACAGTGAAAGTGTGGGATGTTTTTATTAATATTATAATGTACAAAACTTTGTCGTGGAGAAATCGCGTTAAAAACCACTACATACGATCTCCAATCGAGATAAAAACACCCATTCCTAACATAAAAAAATATTCCGGATCAAATGAGACAGGTTTCGTCGAATTATGAGGTCGTTTGTGAAAAGTCCTTTATAATTATCGATGAAAAATAAAGCGTTTAAAATTCCTAAAATTACAGAAAAAAATCCAAAAAATCTGAAACCTTGACATTTAACTAGACCTCTTCCTTACGGATCCAATGAAACTTGTTTCGTCCAAATCGGAGTTCATTTGGCTAGTCATTTATTCCTTTAAAGTTACCCCTGTCTGAATTGATCAAAATAATATGATTGATTTGAGCGTTTATTGATGCCACGATCAAACGATAAGTCTGATTGACACACAAATTGAAATTCTACAATAATTAGTTTATACGAATCCTATGGCACCAGTTTCGTTGCATTCTGAGACCGTTTTCCGGTACGCCATTTTTATACGCACCGCTATGCCATTTTGGACACCAAATTACCTGATCTTCAAAAATAACAAACTATATACCTATCCTGACTCTAATCGTCGATACAAATTCAACGAAACTAGTTTTGTGGCCTAATTCGATCGTCTGCTCAAGTTACACTCAAATATATCTCTACTAACTTTAATAAATTTAATTACGCGTAATATAAAATGAACGGGCGTTTACGGTTGCCACAGTCACATACGACATCGATTTTCCATGCATTTTAATACTGTGCAATAATTTATCGTTACGGTTCCAATGAAACTGGTTTCATTGAAAATGAAGACCGTTTGCAAAATGGATATTTTAAAGGCCTATATTTTAATAACGATTTTCATAACGACTATTTTAAAATTTTGATTTGGCCATATCTAACAACCCACAACACGAAAATCTGGATTTTTCTCTTTTGTATGAAAATTATCATATGGTTCCAAAATTTCTTATTTCACAGAAATCCGACTTATATCGGATCCTGTATATTTAGTTGAAGTTCAAAACTCCATATTACGAACTACAGTGCCATTTCGAGCTCAATTTATAATTATATAAATATATAACGTTTCAAACCTCATTTTAATAATGAATTCAATATTAAATCCATTAATATTCCAAATATAATATTTAAAATAATAAATTAAATTAAATATTTGACGGCAAAAAATACGGGTCGTTACAGTCTCGGTTTTAGGAGGATCCGACGGTCGGATCTCCCGTTACATCAAGTATGAAGTTAATGGTCGAAATTCGCGAACGATCACTGTGCGGTGCGTTCTATTCAGGCCATTAAATATATATAATATATATATTATATATATTTCATCGATCTCTATTTAAAACATATTTTATAAATCGTTTTAAGTTTGTTTTAAAAACGATTTCAACTTTATTTTCAATTTTAAATCAAAATTAAGTATCCCATATCATTAATATATAAATGGTAATATTTTCAAAATATTAGATTTTGAAATTACTTTCTTTTCGATATTCATTATAAAAATGAATAAAATCGATATAAATATTGTTCGCGTCAAAATGGCGCATATCTAATCTATACGGCTTCGCACATTTCAATATTTTCGTTTCCATCTAAAATCGGACATCAAAATCATGTTTTGATCTTTTACTGAATATTATTTTAAATTATTCATTATTTTATTTTATTCAGAACATAAATATTTATAATGGTTTATACATTCAATAAAAATGATATTTTCATTGTTTAAATATTTTATTCAACAAATGAATATTTTTAATGGCTTATACATTCAATAAAAATGATATTTTTATTGTTTAAATATTTTATTCAACCCATGAATATTTTTAATCCTTTTCTGAATATTATTATTTCAAAATATTCTTTATTTTCCAAATTGGAATGAGACTCAATCAATTACCATATAATGTTATTTATATGGATTCCATACAACACATGTATATAATAACAATGATAAAAAACCATCCATCATCCAGAGTGCATTACACAACTACATAAGCATTAAATATAAATAATTAACGCTTATAATAGTCTGTCGAACAATCAATCGACATACAATTGAATAATTGGGATTAACGTACATCAAATATCATCCCAATACTTGTGTGGGGCTTCAATCAGCAAACACAGATTTAATTTGTGCTGTTGGGCGATGTATAAAGTTTACCGTTCCAATCAATATCCGTTAAATGGGTGTACATAAACAAATCGTCCGATTTGTAAATGAATATTCATTTTCATTTTAGGAGAGTTTTATGTCGTTCATACATATATATGTTAAAAATTATTTTTTTTAATGATAAAATATTTTATTCAACACCTGAATATTTTATATAGTTCATTTATACAATAAAAATGATATTTTTATTGTTTAAACATTTTATTCAACACATGAATACAATACTGTCAATATGCACAATTCGACCCAAACAAACATCCATGGCTTGTATAATAAATAGTGTCGGGTGCTACTAAGCACCGTATGCAACCTAGTATATATTTTACTGTAAATTAATTTGAGTGAGAAAGAGTTCTCACCTTTGGTTTCCACTCTGCCTGTCTTCAACGGATGATGGTTTTAGTAAAATTAACCAGCTTCCAGATTTGTTCCGCCGCGTAGCGTTCTTTACCATGATTTCAACGCAATCTGTTTCACGCAGTTTATATTAAAAATCACATATTTTTAATAATGCTATTTCTATTTAAAAATCATATTTTTAAATCAAAGCTATTTTATTTTAAAAAATTGCATTTTAAAATCAATTCTTTATTACATAAAAAATTACATTTAAAAAATGTAATATATATTTTTAAACTGCCCTAAATATATAAAAAATCATATTTTTATACAATGGTATATATATATAAAAATCATATTTTTATATCGCACTATATATATGAAAATCACATTTTTAAAACCAATGTTATATAAAAAAAATCTGATTTTTAAAACAAGGTTATACAATTTTTAAAAAAAATCACATTTATGAACAATGTTATTTTTATTTTTAAAAACAATGCTATTTAAATAGAAATTATATTTCAAAAATATATATGTAAAAATCTCATTTTTACTAATGCTATATATATAAAAATAATATTTTTATTATCAATGCTATATAAATAAAAATCGAATTTTTATTTAAAGCTATTTATATAAATATATTACAATGTAATATATAAAAAAAAACAATTTTTTAACAAAATACTTACATATGTAAATTTCATATTTTTAAAACAATAATATATACATTATTTTCAGTTTTTTAACTCTATAATGCTATTTATATTTTTTTAGTTAGATCATGGTTTAATCAAAATTTAAATTAACTTAAATACTTATCTAATTTAAACTAACCCCTTACCGTTCAAAAGTTAATCCAAGGGTCGTGGTATTTCTACCTTCTTCAGGTCTGTAACGCAATGCCAAACCTATCGTTCCAATGTTAGGGCTCGTCGCCGTTCATCACAGGAGGGGCTGGCACTTAATCAGAATGTGCCACGTGATGCGCCTCCAGCTCCTCTCTCTCCGCCTCAAAGGTTACGCAGCTTGGTGCCATGAATGAGCTTGAATTTAGGGTGAAACGACGATACTTCATAGCCTTAAATCGAACAACTCATAGCATTATAATCGATCTTACTTATGTGGAATGGAATAGCACGAAAATTGCTATGATTCTTGCTTTGAAAAGAATTGAAATCGAGGCGAGGATCCAGTGCGATTTGGGGATTAAATCAGGACAACATCGACCCTTTATTTGTTTGAATGGTGGCTGAATTAATTCTAGGGTTTGGGCTTGAGAAAATATTATTTATACTAAATTTTTTATAATATTTTATTCTTTTATTGTTCGATAATGTAATTTCACGCTCCGAACTCCAAATCAAACCCAACGACTATTGCCCTTAACCAAATACCCCTATTCCGGACACAATGGAATATGTCCCGTAAGCATATTTTATCGTTTCAATCAGTTTTTCTTTAAATTAAAATATAAATCCATATATATTGAATTTAAACGTACATTTTAATCTACAGGGCCACGAACTGACTCCAAAAATTCCCGAAAAATAAATATAGCTATGTTTTGACGATACGGTCCTAACTAAACTAATTTTGTTGAATTTAGAAACCATTTGAAAAATGGCCATTTTCTTGTCGATCTAATTCAAACTGAAACTGTCAAACATGTTTTCTTTTGTCACGCTCACATATTCATTCCAAAAATTATGAAAATTGTAAACTAGTAATAATTTGACATTCTGGATCCAACAAAAGTGGTTTTGTCAAAAATGGAGATCATTTGCAAAATGGCTATTTTTAAGGGCTATATATATTAAAATATATATAAATTCCATAGCGACTATTCTGAATTTTAAACTAGACATAACTTTCAATTTATATTATGAAAGCTCAGTTTTTCACATTTGCTAGAAAGATATTGTTAATCAGATTCAAATATTTCTTGTTTCATCCAATTCCGACTTATTTTGAATTCCGTATATTAAATTGAAATTAGAAATCGAATTTTCAAGCTACCGCGCTTTCAGGCACGTTTTATAATTAAAATAAATTTATACGTTCTAACTTCGATTAAAATAATTTTTTGGTCGTAATTATTTAAAATAAATCATTTTAAATATTCAAAATCCATTAAAATTACTAAAATAAAAATGTTAAATTGGTTCTGATTTTCCGGGTTGTTACAATCTCCCCCACTTAAAATCTTTTTGTCCTTGAAAAGGAACGGAGCTAAAACTTGTTTAACTGATCAACTCAACTTTCATTCTTCTACTTTTCAGTTTATAAGAATTTTCAAATTTTTCAAAAATTTAGCTAACACCCTAAATTTTCGAAAAATTTCGTCATAACCTCCTTTGTACAGGGAGACTAAAACTGCAACTTGACTCACAGGGCCCTCACCAATCCAAAATAAAAAGAAAAAGCCAAGCGGCTAGCCAATTGGCTCATAAAATCATCAAAACCCAATAAATTAGTAAACATGTACCTATTTGTCGGGCATACAATTTTATTCCTCTTCTTAGCTTCCATGCTATGACCTGTTCAATGTATAAACACGTGCCTATATGCAATTTCAACCAAATTTCAATTCAATTTAATATTTGATTCGATTTGGCTTAATTTTACCTTTCAATTCTCTTATGGATTTTATTGTTCCAATATTTTTATTTATCAAACTAATTATCATACAACAAAACCAGCAATCAATTAGTCGAATTAAATTTCCAAAACATATAACTTTTGTGTATATATATATATATATATATATATATATATATATATATATTCAAAAATCATATTTTTGGTGCAAATCACAAGAATAAACTCTAACTAAGTTTTGGTTCTCACACCAGTCAATTGGAAATATAAAGATATCTCACTTTCGAAACTCAAACTAAAATACTGATGATGCTCGGGCATCTCCAAAATCATCCCCCGGTGACTGAGTGTGATTCTATATCTATCCAGTATATTTGAGACTTCGTATACACACTAGCCAGACGTATATGCAAAATCTTAATATACTCGATTGTTCAAATTTAATATAAAATGTAATAGTCAAATATGTATAATAAGATAAAATTTTCAAAACTAAATTCCTTTTTTTAATTAAATAAATAATACTCTTCGAACTCATTCTAAGATGTTACCGATCCTATCTCTAACGAGTCATTCTCATAGGATGTTTCTAATCATATCTCTAATGAATTCTTTCATCTGGTTCTAATGTGTCTTGTTCTCAAGCTCTGTAAACCAAAGCTCTGATACCACGCTGTAACGACCCAAACTTCCCCTTTTGGGAAACCCGGATTGAGTTGAGAACACGACGCATCAGAACAAAAACAATAGAACATTTCATTGCTATTACAACAATTACATTAGAGTACAAGAATATATCATAGTATGAATAAATATTACACATTGGGAATACAATATCAGAGAATTAATAAATTACAAAGTAGCGGAAAAATATAATAAAATGCGTAGCGGAAAATACAACACTAGCACAACTGAAAGAAATACATGGATATAAAGCTTTCTGAATATAGCTCCAGCTGTAATCCTGGATCCTGAGAAAAGAAATATCTGCGGAAACCGAAACTACTAGCTGCCGTGTGGAAAATATGAGCAACCGGAGTTTAGGTAGAAACAATAAACTCCGAGCTAGTCATGGGACTAGTGTTAGAACTAAAACAGCTATTAAATCTTTAATTTAAAAGATGGGAAATCATGGAACCACGCCGTATAACACGGAACAGGTTTACTCCACACGAATCTCAGTTTGAAATAAAACAACGCAATGCTTTTTGGAAAATGAAGCTACTATAAGACTCAGGTCCCATCACACAATGCAACGCAACCCGGAGGATGGATTTTTCCCTTATAATAGCCAAACATGCTTGGTACGTTTTAAAACAAATTATTTTGGTATTATAAGTGCATAGTGTCGAAATAATTTCTATAACACCCCACGTCCATTAATGTCACTCACAAAGGGAAAGCCTTAACTTCTATGGAGCGTTTTAAGTAAGTATAGAACAGAAACTTAACAACAAGATAGATATAAATAGTACTCAAATATTTAAAACTTTATTTCATTGCAGCGGAAAACACATATGTTTGCTTACATCATCAAAAACCAGAGTCAAAGTACATAATATCCATCTTGACTATCAAAAGTACATAAACTGAAATACATAATCCCCAACATCAAAATAGCCATAAATAAAAGAGAAGCCGAACTTTACTCCAGCGATCCAAGCAATCTTCTAAAAGCATTCCAAGATCAAGCTCCACTGGTGCTAGTTCTAACTTGAGCACCTGGGGGGGGGGGGGGGAGGAAGGAAAGAGGAGGAAACAAAGGGGGTCAAACATAAAGTCTGGCGAGTGCGATAATTTTAACAATATAATTGACAAAGTAACTAGGCTAAGGCATAAGTTGGAAAATAAGGAAATGACCATGAACCATTGAATATGGCAGAGTAAATAAGGAAACAAGATGAACGACGATATCGTTAAAGCGAACCTAACCCACTGTAAGATAATTACCAAGCTACACCAAAACTATAGGATAATTACTATACTGCACCACCACTAGTCACCCTAATGTTGATCCCGCCTACAAACTTAATAATGATATTGGTAGTTTCGTGCACCCCTAGCTGCCTTCATATGTGTCGCCTGCCCCTATCTCCACTAGGTGTACCCACTACCCCCAAGCGATCGGCTCCCTAACTCATAGATACCCGTGCTGGCCCCACAATAGGGTGTATCACTCCCCAAAGTGGCAATCCGATACAACCAACAATGCACGGCTTATACTTACATGATGCAACAACGTCTTACCTACCAGGCCGGGTCCACACACGCATATGAACCCGTTGGACTTGCGTTGCCACCTCTGACCCAGTTTGGCCTCTTAAAATCAAGCCCAGTATGCGTGTCTCGTCCTCGATTTTGGTCGAGCCCACAAAGATAGGTATGGGTTACTGGTTGGAATGGGCCCCCATTACTTGACACAAGCTATCCACCTAAGCTTGGTCCCCTCTAGTACATCCCACTTAACCCACTTCTTATTCATGTTTCAATTTGGTTAAGTGTTTCTAATTGTATTTCCAAATGCCACCCACTAGATTCCACATGCCACCCAAGGCACACACTTAACCCCCTCTTGTCCAAAACATATTTATCTAGTTAAGTGTTTCTTAATTCATTAAGACCGTAACCTCATAAAGACCTCTCACATTAGACTGGCATTTGTGGCAGTAGGATTTGTCGGGCGGGTCCGGGCAGTCTTACACCACAAAAGAGCCTAGCCTCGTGTCTTTACAATTGTTACGTATTTAATTTATGCCTAAGACCTCTCACATTAGACTGGATTTTGTGGCAGCTGGATTTGCCAGGCGGGTCCGGGCAGTCTTATACCACAAAAGAGCCTAACCTCGTGTCTTGGACGATTAATTACTCCTAATTAATCATTCCCCAATTTGAATTACTTTCCCTATTCAAATTATTAATCAATTCCAAATTTAACGATGTCCATAATTGACTCAATTATATCCATCCATTTGTGGTATGTAAAATCATACCAATTTTCACCACAACTTATTTTATGCCTTTTAAGGCATTTATACCAATTAAATCTTTTAATATTATCCCCTTTACTCCACGTTGTATGTTTGTTCGTTTAACGTAAAATATACATTGGACTCGAATAGTCTAACTTATGGAACAAAGAGAAAACATCACAATATACACATAATGAAAACATAGATCTAAACAAAGGGATGAACTTGCATATGTGAATGATGTTCTACATCTAAAACTTGCATAGGCCAAAGTTACAACTTGCATAAACAACATATGTCATGGATCCAAATCTAAAGGTGTGAACTTGAATAAATCATGTATGTCATAGATCTACATCTAAAGGTGTAAACTTGCATAGGCAATAACCCTAAACTTGCATAACATGATTCATATCCCAAACTCATATATTTATATATAAACTTGCATATGTGATTTATGCATCATAACAATGGTGTAAACTTGCATCTAACATGTAAAATATCATGTAGAATTTAGAATATAACTCACACATGTCATAGCCTAACTTTTAATCAAATTTTCACATAAACTAGATGTCATAACATTGTAAGGTCACATATAATTTTACCCAACTTGTATATGATTCATGTTTACATAAAAATCTGAACTTGCATACATATGATTTATCATATGAATCGACATAACCAAATGTAACGACACGGGTTTCGCCCGGACCTAATCGATCGCTAAACCGACCAAGACCGTTCGAATCCCGCATACGCTAACTTTGGGTATACAACACATCAGAACAAATAACAGAAGACTTCAATAAACATCATAATAATGTTACATCAGAGTACAGAATATCAGAGTATATCGAAAATAATACACAGCGGAAGATAAATTTACATAAATGTAATACAATGCACAGCGGAAATATAAACTACACAGCGGAAGACTGTAAATGCCTGGACACAGCTTAAAGCTTCAATCTAGAATCCTGCTCAAAACATCTGCAAAATAAAACTACTCGACTGCCCGTGTGGAAAATAGGGGCACCCGAGTTCGCAAGGGAAAAGCAAACTACAGGTCAGTCATGGGACTGGTGTGAGAACTCAAAAACAGTTGTTAAACTTGTTTAAAAATAAGGCAAATCACGGGACCACGCCACTTTCGCGGAACGGGTTTACCCCCATGAAAGCCAGTGTATAAGCAACAATCAATATAGATATATGGATCTACTATGCATCACACAACATGCAATATCCCAATCTACCCACTTAGATTAATCACAACACTTAGATTTTCCAAATCCAATTCAATTTACAGAAATTATTCCTTTGGATTTTATTCCCGATTTCTTATTTCAAATTATTTGAAATACATATCTAACTTTCTATATCAAAGTAGATTTCACTTCGGGATCTCAAATCAAATCATTTGGAAATGTGAATTCCAAAACATAACAATGCATACAAACAAGTATGCAACCAAATATCGTGCTCCCCATCGACAAGGCAAAGGGTACGCACCTCGCAACTCGATATATATATGTGCACCTACCCCACATAGGAGTAGGCTACACCGACGATCCACCTCCCACTCATGGAGAGCATACACCGCCCTCCCACCCATACTTTTAGTCTCAGGGTTACCCGAATCTTTAGCCACATACTAAATCATTTCATATCCCGAAGTAGGGAAAATCATTTCACAACGTAATAATCACAAGTACTTTCAAAATATAGTACATTTCTAAATCATTTTAGAAATCATCGGGTTTTGGGCCTCGAAATCCTTTCTGTTTTATAAAACATTTTTATAAAACATTCCCCGTCCAAAATCGGGAATACATTTCTTTTCACTTAAGAAAAATATCATTTCACAATCATTCGTTAAATTTGAAATGAACATAACATCGCTAAACACCTTATCGTCAAATCGTGAAGTGTTTCACAAGGCATTAGCACACAGATATTTTCAACCCAACCCAATGCTAAATGTAAAAGCAAATTTTGCTCATAAACTGGTCGAGCACAATCCAAACCATCAATCAATCAAATTTGACATTAAATATAAGGTTTTGAATAGAGAGAGTATCGACTTATATTCAACATCAAATCCTGAAACCAACAGATATCATATCGGGAATAACGATATCGATATCTTCCAAATTCCCATCACGATATCTGTATAATCACGGAATCCAATATCGAAAATATCCAAAGATAATTTCAATTCAAATCTAATCCAATTTATTTATTTATAACCATTGGATTATTTTTCTAGTTAATAACTAGTTCATTTCGATAAAAATCTATTTTTATCTTTTCAAATATGGAGTTTTTCATCCCAAATCTTCACAAATCATTTTTTATGATTTTACACAAATTATTACTATTTTTAATAATTTTATCAAGGCCCGTACAGTCGATTTCCATCAATGGCCATCGAACTGCACTTACAGCGACCTTTTTCGAATTTGATTTGGACGTAATTCCAAATCCAACCGTTAGATTTCAAATTTCTAATATTCCTTAGAAAGCTCTTTTCGATACGAACCCAACGGTTCTGATTTCAGGAGAATCCGACGGTCGGATCTCCCGTAATGTCCGTTCGAAGTCAATGGTCGAAATTCGCGAACTGCCGCAGCGCGGCGCGTTCTATTCAGGCCATTATATTATATATATAATATATATAATATATATTTCGTCGATTTCCTTTTAAAACGAATTTTATAAATCGTTTTAAATTCGTTTCAAAAACAATTTCAACTTCCATTTCAATTCAAATCAAAATTGAATTATTCCTTATAAATTCGTTTTAAAATTCATTTCTATTCAATTCAAATTTAAATTCAATTCGAATTCATTTCCATTTCAGTTCAATTCGAATTCATTTTCTATTCAGTTCAATTCGAATTCGTTTTCTAGTCAATTCAATTCGAATTCGTTTTCTATTCAATTCAATTCGAATTCGTTTTCTATTCAATTCAATTCGAATTCATTTTCTATTCCGTTCAATTCGAATTCATTTTCTATTCATTTCAATTCGAATTCATTTTCTATTCATTTCAATTCGAATTCGTTTTCTATTCAATTCAATTCAAATTTGTTTTCTATTCAATTCAATTCGAATTCATTTTCTATTCAATTCCATTCGAATTCGTTTTCTATTTCAGTTCAATTCGAATTCATTTTCTATTCCGTTCAATTCGAATTCGTTTTCTATTCAATTCAATTCGAATTCATTTTCTATTTTATTCAATTCGAATTCGTTTTCTATTCAATTCAATTCAAATTTGTTTTCTATTCAATTCAATTCGAATTCGTTTTCTATTCAATTCAATTCGAATTCGTTTTCTATTCAATTCAATTCGAATTCGTTTTCTATTCATTTCAATTCGAATTCATTTTCTATTCATTTCAATTCGAATTCATTTTCTATTCATTTCAATTCGAATTCATTTTCTATTCAATTCAATTCGAATTCATTTTCTATTCAGTTTAATTCGAATTCATATTCTATTCAGTTTAATTCGAATTCATATTCTATTCAGTTCAATTCGAATATTTCATATACATCGTTTTCATTTCATATATATATCGTTTTCATTTCGAATATTTCATATACATTGTTTTCAATTCGAATATTTTCACTTTCAATATATTCGATATTTTCACTTCGCTATATATATAAATTTCACTTTTCATATATTCGATATTTTCACTTTCAATATATTCGATATTTTCACTTTCAATATATATAAATTTCACTTTCGATATATTCGATATTTTCACTTTCTATATATATATATTTCACTTTTCATATATATGTTATTCCACTTCGCTATATATATATAAATTTCACTTTCGATATATATAAGTTTCACTTTTCATATATATGTTATTCCACTTCGCTATATATATATAAATTTCACTTTTCATATATTCGATATTTTCACTTTCAATATATTCGATAGTTTCACTTTCAATATATATAAATTTCACTTTCGATATATTCGATATTTTCACTTTCGATATATATATATTTCACTTTTCATATATATGTTATTCCACTTCGCTATATATATATAAATTTCACTTTCGATATATATAAGTTTCACTTTTCATATATATGTTATTCCACTTCGCTATATATATATAAATTTCACTTTTCATATATTCGATATTTTCACTTTGCTATATATATAAGTTTCACTCTTCATATATATGTTATTTCACTTCGCTATATATATATAAATTTCACTTTTCATATATATGTTATTTCACTTCGCTATCAATCAATTTTCACAACAATTTCAACCAATAAATATCGTCCATGGTTTGTGGACGAGGGGCGTATATATATATATAGATAGATATATATTTATAGATAGCAATTCACTTTCATTTCACACATATATATATAAATTTTAAAAAGAAATTGAAGAGTGAGAAATCCTCACCAATAGCTATCCAACTTCACGACTCTTCTTAATAGAAATCTTCACCTATTTGTCGCTTTCACCCGTATTCTCTGCATATGTAAAAATAGAATTTTTACTATGCTATTCAATATATAAAAATATGATTTTTTTTTCTTTTGCTTTCACATATAAAAATATGATTTTTACTTCTGCAAGTTCAAATCTTTTTCTACTAAAAGATTAAACCTTTTTCCTATTTTAAAGTTCAAAATAAAATCAGTTTTTCTCTTTTATAAAAATGCAATTTTTGAATCTTTTAAAATTCAGTTTTTAACTGTATAAAAAATGCAGTTTTTATTATTTTTTTTTTTATAGATCAGTTTTTAACTTTTTAAAACAAAACAGTTTTATACTTTTAAAAATATCAGTTTTATACCTATAAAAATATTTCAGTTTTTATACTTTAAAAAAAATTTCTGTTCTAACTTTTAAAAAAAATTCAGTTTTTAATTTTAATTAAAACCAGTATTCAATTCTTTTTAAACAAATCGGTTTTTTAAATCTTTTTAATAATCTATTTTTTTTCCTAAAAACAAATCAGTTTTTAAAGAATAAAAAAGAAAATAAATAAATAAATAAAAAGTTTACCGATGTAGCTGCGAAGGGGGGGGGGGGGAGCGATGCTCGTCTTCGTCGGCGGCAGGAGGAGCAGGCGGCGGCTTCGAGCTTCGACGGAGGAAAGGCGGTGGGCGACTTCGAGTCTCGAACGCGATGGAGGGAGGCGATGGCTTCAAGGGGGGGGGGCTCTTCGTCGGCGTTCGAGGTTAGGGGGCGGGGGGGGGGGGGGGGGGGGGCTCTTCGTCGGCGCTCGAGGGATCGGGGGGAGGCTGGCGATTTAGGTTTAGGGTTTGGGTTTTTTTTTTTCTTTTTCTGTTTTCTGGATTGTGAATCGGGGGGGGGGGGCCAAGAAGGAGGGAAAGTATTTTTTTTTTATTATTATTATTATTTATTTATCAAATTTCGCAAAAGGTTGACTTTTACATATCACCTCGCAACGAGGCCCACCGCCTGTCGTCCATAGCGTTTTACCCCGATTCTGAACACAATGGGATATGTATCACAAGCTGATTTGATCGTTACAATCAGTTTCCGTTGAATTTACGTTTAAATCCTTATATTGAATTTTAAACGTACATTTCAAATTACCGGGGTTACATACTAACTAGAAAAATTCCCGAAAAATATTTTCTAGCTTCGTATTGACGATACGGTCCTAACAAAACTAGTTTCGTCGAATTCTGAGACCGTTTGAAAAATGGCCAATTTCCAGTCGATTAAAATCAACTGAAATGGTCAAACGCGTTTTCCTTTGCCACGCTCACATATTGATTCGAAAAATTATGAAATTTGAAACCTAGCAATAACTTGACACTACGGATCTAACAAAAGTGGTTTCGTCGAAATCCGAGGTCATTTGCAAAATGTCCATTTTTAAGGGCCTGAATTCCATAGCGACTATTCAGAATTTTCAACTGGACATATCTTTCGATTCCCGCTAGGAAATTTTGATTTCCCGCATTCGTTGGAAAGATATTATCAAATAGATCCCATTATTTTTGGTTTCACTAAAATCCGGATTGTTTTGCACCCGGTACATTCAATTGAAGTTTGAAATCGAACTATCGAACTACCGCGCCATTTTCAATTCTATTTATAATTATATATAAATATTTATATTCTAACGACGACGCGTATAATATATACGTTCGAATTATATTCAAAAATAAATTTCTCGTCGATATTATTTAAAATAATTCATATTAAATAATCAGAATTCGCTAAAATTGCCAAAATAAAAATTTCAAACTGGCTCGCATTTTACGGGTTGTTACAATCTCCCCCACTTAAAACTTTTCGTCCCCGAAAAGGAACAAAGTAGAAAGTGGTTTGATTAATCAACACTACGTTCGATCTGGCTTCCATTCTCCAACTCTTTAGTTTCTGAGAATTTTCAAAATTTCAAAAATTTGGCTAACACCCTAAATTTTTGAAAATTTTCGCCATAACCTCCGCTGCACCGGGAGCATCGGGGAATTTCAAATAGCTTCCCCGGTCCTTCAGATCTCAAAAAGAAAAAGAAAAAGCCAAGCGGCTAGCCAATAGGCTCACAAAATCATCATCACCCAAACAAAACAGTAAATTATGTAGTAAACATGTACCTATTTGTCGGGCAAACAAATTTTATTCTCTGCTCTAGCCTCCTTGCTATGACCTGTTCAATGTGAGTATATGTATGCAAGCAAATGCGACCAATTTTCAATACCGTTCAATATTTGGTTCTATTAGGCATAATGGTTCAAAATTAGCAAACAAATAAACAAACAACACAAACATCAATCAATTAATTGATTATATTTTCAAATATATAATTTTATATATTTAAAAATCATATTTTCTAAAATCAGATTATATATATAATCACAAATACGTTATTTATAAACAAATAACTCTCGACTCATTCTGGGGCATTTCTAACCCCATCTCTAACGAGTCACTCATTCTAGAATGCTACTGATTCTATCTCTAATGAGGATTCTTTTATAGGACATTACTAATCCTACCTCTGATGAGTCTTTTGTTCAGTTCTAATGAGTTGTACCCCAAAGATTTGAGTTTAACCAAAGCTCTGATACCACGTTGTAACGACACGGGTTTCGCCCGGACCTAATCGATCGCTAAACCGACCAAGACCGTTCGAATCCCGCATACGCTAACTTTGGGTATACAACACATCAGAACAAATAACAGAAGACTTCAATAAACATCATAATAATGTTACATCAGAGTACAGAATATCAGAGTATATCGAAAATAATACACAGCGGAAGATAAATTTACATAAATGTAATACAATGCACAGCGGAAATATAAACAACACAGCGGAAGACTGTAAATGCCTGGACACAGCTTAAAGCTTCAATCCAGAATCCTGCTCAAAACATCTGCAAAATAAAACTACTCGACTGCCCGTGTGGAAAATAGGGGCACCCGAGTTCGCAAGGGAAAAGCAAACTACAGGTCAGTCATGGGACTGGTGTGAGAACTCAAAAACAGTTGTTAAACTTGTTTAAAAATAAGGCAAATCACGGGACCACGCCACTTTCGCGGAACGGGTTTACCCCCATGAAAGCCAGTGTATAAGCAACAATCAATATAGATATATGGATCTACTATGCATCACACAACATGCAATATCCCAATCTACCCACTTAGATTAATCACAACACTTAGATTTTCCAAATCCAATTCAATTTACAGAAATTATTCCTTTGGATTTTATTCCCGATTTCTTATTTCAAATTATTTGAAATACATATCTAACTTTCTATATCAAAGTAGATTTCACTTCGGGATCTCAAATCAAATCATTTGGAAATGTGAATTCCAAAACATAACAATGCATACAAACAAGTATGCAACCAAATATCGTGCTCCCCATCGACAAGGCAAAGGGTACGCACCTCGCAACTCGATATATATATGTGCACCTACCCCACATAGGAGTAGGCTACACCGACGATGCACCTCCCACTCATGGAGAGCATACACCGCCCTCCCACCCATACTTTTAGTCTCAGGGTTACCCGAATCTTTAGCCACATACTAAATCATTTCATATCCCGAAGTAGGGAAAATCATTTCACAACGTAATAATCACAAGTACTTTCAAAATATAGTACATTTCTAAATCATTTTAGAAATCATCGGGTTTTGGGCCTCGAAATCCTTTCTGTTTTATAAAACATTTTTATAAAACATTCCCCGTCCAAAATCGGGAATACATTTCTTTTCACTTAAGAAAAATATCATTTCACAATCATTCGTTAAATTTGAAATGAACATAACATCGCTAAACACCTTATCGTCAAATCGTGAAGTGTTTCACAAGGCGTTAGCACACAGATATTTTCAACCCAACCCAATGCTAAATGTAAAAGCATATTTTGCTCATAAACTGGTCGAGCACAATCCAAACCATCAATCAATCAAATTTGACATTAAATATAAGGTTTTGAATAGAGAGAGTATCGACTTATATTCAACATCAAATCCTGAAACCAACAGATATCATATCGGGAATAACGATATCGATATCTTCCAAATTCCCATCACGATATCTGTATAATAACGGAATCCAATATCGAAAATATCCAAAGATAATTTCAATTCAAATCTAATCCAATTTATTTATTTATAACCATTGGATTATTTTTCTAGTTAATAACTAGTTCATTTCGATAAAAATCTATTTTTATCTTTTCAAATGTGGAGTTTTTCATCCCAAATCTTCACAAATCATTTTTTATGATTTTACACAAATTATTACTATTTTTAATAATTTTATCAAGGCCCGTACAGTCGATTTCCATCAATGGCCATCGAACTGCACTTACAGCGACCTTTTTCGAATTTGATTTGGACGTAATTCCAAATCCAACCGTTAGATTTCAAATTTCTAATATTCCTTAGAAAGCTCTTTTCGATACGAACCCAACGGTTCTGATTTCAGGAGAATCCGACGGTCGGATCTCCCGTAATGTCCGTTCGAAGTCAATGGTCGAAATTCGCGAACTGCCGCAGCGCGGCGCGTTCTATTCAGGCCATTATATTATATATATAATATATATAATATATATTTCGTCGATTTCCTTTTAAAACGAATTTTATAAATCGTTTTAAATTCGTTTCAAAAACAATTTCAACTTCCATTTCAATTCAAATCAAAATTGAATTATTCCTTATAAATTCGTTTTAAAATTCATTTCTATTCAATTCAAATTTAAATTCAATTCGAATTCATTTCCATTTCAGTTCAATTCGAATTCATTTTCTATTCAGTTCAATTCGAATTCGTTTTCTAGTCAATTCAATTCGAATTCGTTTTCTATTCAATTCAATTCGAATTCGTTTTCTATTCAATTCAATTCGAATTCATTTTCTATTCCGTTCAATTCGAATTCATTTTCTATTCATTTCAATTCGAATTCATTTTCTATTCATTTCAATTCGAATTCGTTTTCTATTCAATTCAATTCAAATTTGTTTTCTATTCAATTCAATTCGAATTCATTTTCTATTCAATTCCATTCGAATTCGTTTTCTATTTCAGTTCAATTCGAATTCATTTTCTATTCCGTTCAATTCGAATTCGTTTTCTATTCAATTCAATTCGAATTCATTTTCTATTTTATTCAATTCGAATTCGTTTTCTATTCAATTCAATTCAAATTTGTTTTCTATTCAATTCAATTCGAATTCGTTTTCTATTCAATTCAATTCGAATTCGTTTTCTATTCAATTCAATTCGAATTCGTTTTCTATTCATTTCAATTCGAATTCATTTTCTATTCATTTCAATTCGAATTCATTTTCTATTCATTTCAATTCGAATTCATTTTCTATTCAATTCAATTCGAATTCATTTTCTATTCAGTTTAATTCGAATTCATATTCTATTCAGTTTAATTCGAATTCATATTCTATTCAGTTCAATTCGAATATTTCATATACATCGTTTTCATTTCATATATATATCGTTTTCATTTCGAATATTTCATATACATTGTTTTCAATTCGAATATTTTCACTTTCAATATATTCGATATTTTCACTTCGCTATATATATAAATTTCACTTTTCATATATTCGATATTTTCACTTTCAATATATTCGATATTTTCACTTTCAATATATATAAATTTCACTTTCGATATATTCGATATTTTCACTTTCGATATATATATATATATATATATTTCACTTTTCATATATATGTTATTCCACTTCGCTATATATATATAAATTTCACTTTCGATATATATAAGTTTCACTTTTCATATATATGTTATTCCACTTCGCTATATATATATAAATTTCACTTTTCATATATTCGATATTTTCACTTTCAATATATTCGATATTTTCACTTTCAATATATATATATTTCACTTTCGATATATTCGATATTTTCACTTTCGATATATATATATTTCACTTTTCATATATATGTTATTCCACTTCGCTATATATATATAAATTTCACTTTCGATATATATAAGTTTCACTTTTCATATATATGTTATTCCACTTCGTTATATATATATAAATTTCACTTTTCATATATTCGATATTTTCACTTTGCTATATATATAAGTTTCACTCTTCATATATATGTTATTTCACTTCTCTATATATATATATATATATATATATATATATATATATATATAAATTTCACTTTTCATATATATGTTATTTCACTTCGCTATCAATCAATTTTCACAACAATTTCAACCAATAAATATCGTCCATGGTTTGTGGACGAGGGGCGTATATATATATATAGATATATATTTATAGATAGCAATTCACTTTCATTTCACACATATATATATATAAATTTTAAAAAGAAATTGAAGAGTGAGAAATCCTCACCAATAGCTATCCAACTTCACGACTCTTCTTAATAGAAATCTTCGCCTATTTGTCGCTTTCACCCGTATTCTCTGCATATGTAAAAATAGAATTTTTACTACGCTATTCAATATATAAAAATATGATTTTTTTTTCTTTTGCTTTCACATATAAAAATATGATTTTTACTTCTGCAAGTTCAAATTTTTTTCTACTAAAAGATTAAACCTTTTTCCTATTTTAAAGTTCAAAATAAAATCAGTTTTTCTCTTTTATAAAAATGCAGTTTTTGAATCTTTTAAAATTCAGTTTTTAACTGTATAAAAAATGCAGTTTTTATTATTATTATTTTTTATAGATCAGTTTTTAACTTTTTAAAACAAAACAGTTTTATACTTTTAAAAATATCAGTTTTATACCTATAAAAATATTTCAGTTTTTATACTTTAAAAAAAATTTCTGTTCTAACTTTTAAAAAAAATTCAGTTTTTAATTTTAATTAAAACCAGTATTCAATTCTTTTTAAACAAATCGGTTTTTTAAATCTTTTTAATAATCTGTTTTTTTTTCCTAAAAACAAATCAGTTTTTAAAGAATAAAAAAGAAAATAAATAAATAAATAAAAAGTTTACCGATGTAGCTGCGAAGGGGGGGGGGGAGCGATGCTCGTCTTCGTCGGCGGCAGGAGGAGCAGGCGGCGGCTTCGAGCTTCGACGGAGGAAAGGCGGTGGGCGACTTCGAGTCTCGAACGCGATGGAGGGAGGCGATGGCTTCAAGGGGGGGGGGGCTCTTCGTCGGCGTTCGAGGTTGGGGGGGGGGGCTCTTCGTCGGCGCTCGAGGGATCGGGGGGAGGCTGGCGATTTAGGTTTAGGGTTTGGTTTTTTTTTTTCTTTTTCTGTTTTCTGGATTGTGAATCGGGGGGGGGGGGGGCCAAGAAGGAGGGAAAGTATATTTATTATTATTATTATTATTATTTAATTATCAAATTTCGCAAAAGGTTGACTTTTACATATCACCTCGCAACGAGGCCCACCGCCTGTCGTCCATAGCGTTTTACCCCGATTCTGAACACAATGGGATATGTATCGCAAGCTGATTTGATCGTTACAATCAGTTTCCGTTGAATTTACGTTTAAATCCTTATATTGAATTTTAAACGTACATTTCAAATTACCGGGGTTACATACTAACTAGAAAAATTCCCGAAAAATATTTTCTAGCTTCGTATTGACGATACGGTCCTAACAAAACTAGTTTCGTCGAATTCTGAGACCGTTTGAAAAATGGCCAATTTCCAGTCGATTAAAATCAACTGAAATGGTCAAACGCGTTTTCCTTTGCCACGCTCACATATTGATTCGAAAAATTATGAAATTTGAAACCTAGCAATAACTTGACACTACGGATCTAACAAAAGTGGTTTCGTCGAAATCCGAGGTCATTTGCAAAATGTCCATTTTTAAGGGCCTGAATTCCATAGCGACTATTCAGAATTTTCAACTGGACATATCTTTCGATTCCCGCTAGGAAATTTTGATTTCCCGCATTCGTTGGAAAGATATTATCAAATAGATCCCATTATTTTTGGTTTCACTAAAATCCGGATTGTTTTGCACCCGGTACATTCAATTGAAGTTTGAAATCGAACTATCGAACTACCGCGCCATTTTCAATTCTATTTATAATTATATATAAATATTTATATTCTAACGACGACGCGTATAATATATACGTTCGAATTATATTCAAAAATAAATTTCTCGTCGATATTATTTAAAATAATTCATATTAAATAATCAGAATTCGCTAAAATTGCCAAAATAAAAATTTCAAACTGGCTCGCATTTTACGGGTTGTTACACCAAACTTAGCATATGTACAACATGATGATTCAACTAGACATAGGCTAATCATAGAATTACAACATGGGTGATAGCATCATAACTTTACATCGTAAATGATAGCATCATAACATAACGTCATAGAGATTTCAACACAATTCTACAACATAATTACAACATACGATCAATAAATCACATCACATCCATACAATCCGCATCATAACTTAATCCAATTAAATTACTAATTATTTTATTAAAAATATCGAACTCACAACTCAAAAGTGGTCTTGAGTTCTGAATTCTAATTTCTGAAGTTCTATTAGCTCTCCTTTGAAGAAGATTCGTTGTTAGGGTTGAATAGAACTGATTTGATTTGCTGTTCTTCCTCTCTAATTGGTGGTGGCTGCTCTAGGGTTTAATACGACAGCACGACGACCATAGTTTTAGTTTTAATTTTGATTTAGGGTTTGAGTCTATGGGTCTTTTTATAGAGTTTTGAATTTATTTACAGCCGTCAGATCACTCTAGAATCCATCTATGCCTTAGCAACCAAGAAATGATATCAACAGACCAACCAGAAATCACCACCTAAGCCCTAAAACATAAAATTTCGTCATAGACCATTTAGGGCCGACGGGACCAATTCCAAACCCCCTGACGTTGGGTCGACCCATAAAATAGGTCGGTTTGGTGTTTTGCCTTCCCGCTTTCGCTGTTTTGAATTTTTTTTCTTAAATTTTAGGTAGAATTTTATTTTATTTTTATAAATATATCTACATATATTTCTATCTTTCTAATTAACCATTTTCACACTAAACTACTTTTTGAGCCGCATTCACACTAAGCCGCTTTTTAGCCATTCCCCTAAAACAAAAATATGGCGTTGGCGGGGATCGAACTCTGTACCTCTTGTATGCAAGTCACATGTACCAACCAAATGAGCTACTAAGTCTTTTGCTTACAAACCTTAGAACAATGCTAAACATTTATTCTTTAATTTATTTAATTCGATTATTCAAAAATCCAGGGTGTTACATTCTCCCCTCCTTAAAGGATTTCGCCCCCGAAATCTCCAAGTTAAGGAGAATGCATATCCTAACATCCAAACAACCATCTACTCAACCATCAAACACCGGCATCCATTGTCCTTATAGAATTTCTAATGTTGCATGAACATATGCAAAAAGTGCATGTATATGTTCCTTATCTAATGCAAAATCAGGCGGTCTACTGATTCAATTGACCTCCTTAATGCAAACCATGATAGTGCCATGCATCCATTATGTATGCGAAAGAACCCTATCGATACATATTATTTCTACATGTGTGCACAACCAATCACCAAAATGCAACATCCATATGATAGCACAACCATTATACGTCCATTAGCTCAAATATGCACACACATTTATATGCAATATGCAATATGAAGTGACTGAGCCGATCTAGTGCCTAAAGTGTGTGTATATGCATCCACGAGCAACCACTAGCAAACACTTGCATCCACATGCATCCATCATACATAACATGTCTCAAACACATGTTTCAATCATAGGACTACCCTATCTAAAGGTCAAAGGTACTAACGAGAGGACATACTAAAGATAAGATAAGTATAAGGTAAGCGATAAAGGAGAAACTAAAAGATATACCCTCGAAAAGAAAAGGGTATAATGAACGCATCTTCTCTTCCATCTCGCAAGTAGCATTGCTTTCATAATCTCCCCATTGCACTTTGACTAGCTTGACCTCTCGATTCCTCAACTTCTTAACCTCCAACCCAAGAATGCACGTAGGAGATCGCCGAATCGTCGCATCACGCTCTATCTCCACCTCTCTAAGCAAGCTCGGCTCTACCACTTCCGTGGTCTCGTGCAAGCATTTCCTCAAATGTGACACATGGAATACATCGTGTACGCCACTAAGTCTCTCGGGCAACTCCACTCTTTACGCCATCTGCCCAATCCTCTCCTTAATAGGAAACGGCCCTACGAACCTTGGTGCTAACTTCCCAACGGACCTAAAGCGAACGACGTTCCATAATGGAGACATCTTGACAAAGACCATGTCCCCAATATCAAACTCAAGATCTATCCTCCTCTTGTCCGCATAAGATTTCTACCTATCTTGCGTCGTCTTCATCCTCCTTCGAATCAAATCGATCTTTTTCGAAGTCTCTCTAATCATATCGGGCCCAAGTAAGATCTTATATGTAGACTCTCACAAACATGTAGGAGAACGACAAGGCCGTCCACAAAGAGCCTCGAACGGTGCTATGCCAATGCTAGACTGAAAGCTGTTATTATATGTGAACTCCACCAACGGAAGATGTTCCTCTCATGTACCTTCGAAATCTAAGACACACAACCTCAATAGGTCCTCTAGAATACAATTCACCCTCTCGGTCTGGCCATCCGTCTGAGTATGATATGTGGTGCTCAAACATAACTGAGTCCCTACCACCTCTTGCAAGCTCTTCCAAAATTCGCTAGTAAAGATAGGATCGCGGTCGCTCACTATGCTGGAAGGAACACCGTGCAAACAAACTATTTCTCGAATGTATACGTAGGCTAACCATGGAGCAGTCCTCTTACTCTTCACGGGAATGAAATGGGCGCTCTTAGTAAGTCTGTCTACCACGACCCAAATCCCCGTGTTACCCTTCCTCGATCTCGGTAATCCATCAACAAAATCCATCGAGATGCTTCCCACTTCCATTATGGGGCCTCTAATGGGTGTAGTAATCCACCGGGATTCTTTTGTTTTGCTTTTACTTGTTGGCACACCAAGCATCCAGCGACAAACTCTGCCACGTCCTTCTTCATGCCGGCTCAAAAGTAAACTCGTCTCATGACCATGTACATCTTGTACCCGCCGGGATGGATGGTCATCTTCGAACGAAGTGCATCATCAAGAATGGTCTTCCTTAGGTCCTCGTCTTTTGGTACACAAAGCCTACCGTCCCTACGTAACAAACCCTTTTCATCTAGGGTATACCTACAGAGATGGCTTGATGACTCCCTTCCTTTGAGTTTCTCTACTAACTCAACCAACTGTGGGTCATCTCGCTGTGCCTCACCAATCCATCCCAAAAGCGTAGGTCTGACCTCCAAGGATGTTAGCAAACCGGGTACAAAGTCAACGGAAGGTTTAAAGTCAAACGTAGAGATGAACTCTAAGCTTCACCGCTCAACAAGCAACGGACACAAGGACAACCTCTTTCTACTTAAGGCGTCTTCCACCACGTTACCCTTGCCAGGGGTATATGCTATCTCGAAGTCGTAGGATGCTAAAAATTCCATCCACCTTTGCTGCCTTAAGTTCAAGTCCTTCTGAGAGAATAAGTATTTTAGCGATTTGTGGTCAGTGAATAATTCAAATTTCTCGCCAAGAAGATAACGGCGCCAAGACTTAAGTGCAAAGACAATAGCGGCCAACTCTAGGTCATGTGTAGGGTAATTTCTCTCATGCACTCTCAACTGCCTTTCACCATAGGCTATTACCCTTCCCTCTTGCATTAAGACTGCGCCTAGTCCTGTCCCACAAGCATCGGTATAAACGGTAAATGGCTTACTCCCATCTGGCAACACTAAGACTGGGGCTGTGGTCAAAGCTCTTTTTAGACATTGGAACACATCATCACAATCTACATCCCATGTGAAAACTATGTTCTTCTTCGTCAAGCGTGTTAATAAGGCTGATATCTTTGCGAAGTCTTTGATAAACTTCCTATAGTAGCTAGCCAACCCTAAGAAACTCCTCACATTGGTAGCATTTTTAGGAACCTTCCAATCTTGGATGGCCACTACCTTCGCAGGAACCACAGCTATCCCTACTTTGGAAACCATGTGCCCTAAGAATCGCACTTCCTTCCTCCAAAAGTGACATTTAGAAAATTTATCTTTAAGGCTATGCGCTCGAAGGGTCTCTAATACTTCCCTAAGATGTAGGGCATGCTCTTCCTCGCTCTTAGAAAAGACCAAGATGTCATCCACAAAGACCACCACGAATTTATTAAGGTACTCCCTAAACACCCAACTCATCAAGTCAACAAAGTATGTAGGGGCGTTTGTCAAACCGAAGGGCATTACAAGCCACTCGAAGAAACCGTCTAGAGTCCTAAAGGTAGTCTTGTCTATGCTATCCTCAGCCACTCTCAACTGATGGAAACCAGTGGCTAAGTCCAACTGCGAAAACACTGAGGCGCCAACTAACTGATCGAAGAGATCGTCAACCCTCGGCAGTGGGTGTCTATTCTTCTTAGTAAGCTTATTAATTTCTCTATAGTCCACACAAAGTCTAAGGGACCCATCCGCCTTCGTGGCAAACACTACTGGAGCACCCCACTCCGATATACTACTTTTGATGAACCCCTTCTCAAGCAATTCCTTCACTTGCTTACTGAGTTCTTTTCTCTCTCTTGGAGCCATGTGGCGCACTGGTAATGCAACTGGCTTTGCATTATCTACTAGATATATTCGAAAGTCTATCTCACATTTTGGGGGTAAACCCCTCACCTCATCGAAGACATCAGCATATTCACGGACTATGGGAACAAAATGTAAGTCATCATCAGATGCGTCAAGGGATTCTAGGTAGCTAAGCATTACTGGACCTCTAGGGTCACAAGAAATATCAAGGGTCTTCCCAAAACGAGTCAACAATCCAACTACCCTTCTTTCACAATCTAGGATGGCCCCATATCTAGTTAGCCAATCCATACCTAGAACTTAACCGTAGCCCATGAAGCCAAGAACAAAAGCGTTGCACTCAAACTCAACGCCCAAGATAAACACTCTCAAATCCTGACAAATCATAGAAAGATGAGCCGAACCACCAATAGGATTTGAGACTACTAAGGGATCAGTAACTAGACTAGTATCAAGGTGCAGTGTTTCAACTAATGATGTAGAAATAAACGAATGTGATGCGCCAGAATCGAATAAAGTACGGACATGATGATAAAAAGAAACTCAAATTTCAACCGAGATGTTTTCTACCTTTATCGGGTATGCCAGCCGTGAGGGAACGCATTCTACCCTCCAGAAGATCTTGTACTTTGTCCTTACGCTTGCCTCTTTGGACAACCCTAATAAGATGTCATGTCTCTCCGTAATGATAACAACTAGTCTCCTTCTTCTTCCTAATGTCTTTCTTTAAGTAGTCAGGTATTTCACAAGTGTGTTCCTTCCTTATCTCTTGGCCCCTTGTTATCCTTACCGCCTTTCTTTGGATCTACTTCCTTATCGTGTGTCCTATCCATGTCTCTCCTGCACATTCTCCATTCATGACCTTCCACCAGAATGAAGCTTCATCCTCCATTAACCAAGCAACTGGTTGAACCTTCTTACCATCGTCTAACTTAAAGGTACCGACAAGTCCTCCACTTCCTTGAGCCAACTTCTAGCCCCGACGACCTTCTAAGTCACGTGAAGCGGTTTTCTGCCAATCGTACGGAAGTCCTTATATATCTTAGAAAAAGCATCTATACGTGGAGGAAGAGACTCAAAAAGGGGAAGAGGAAGAGATTCAAAATGGAGAATCGAAGGAAAGATATATGGCTCGTGGGGGTTATGTTTTTAAAATAAACTTTTCTCTTGAAAGTACTCTCCTTAAAACATATTTTTGAAAGTATTTCTTTAAGAAAATGCTTTTGAAAAACAATTTTTCAAAATCTCTATTTGTTCCGGTAACCTTCAGCTCTTATACCACGTGTAACACCCCCACGTCCGTTAATGTCACTCACAAAGGGAATGCATTAACTTCTATGGAGCGTTTTAAGTAAGTATAGAACAAAAACTTAACAACAAGATAGATATAAATAGTACTCAAATATTTATTACTTTATTTCATTGCAGCGGAAAACACATATGTTTGCTTACATCATCGAAAACTAGAGTCAAAGTACATAATATCCATCTTGACTATCAAAAGTACATAAACTGAAAGACATAATCCCCAACATCAAAATAGCCATAAATAAAAGAGAAGCTGAACTTTACTCCAGCGATCCAAGCAATCTTCTAAAAGCAGTCCAAGATCAAGCTCTACTGGTGCTAGTTCCAACCTGAGCACCTAGGGGGAAGGAAGGAAAGAGGAGGAAACAAAGGGGGTCAGACATAAAGTCTGGCGAGTGCGATAATTTTAACAATATAATTAACAAAGTAACTAGGCTAAGGCATAAGTTGGAAAATAAGGGAATGACTATGAACCATTGAATATGGTAGAGTAAATAAGGAAATAAAATGAACAACGATATCGTTAAAGCGCACCTAACCCACTGTAAGATAATTACCAAGCTACACCAACACTATATGATAATTGCTATACTGCACCACCACTAGTCACCCTAAGGTTGATCCCTCCTACAGACTTAATAATGATATTGGTAGTTTCGTACACCCCTAGCTGCCTTCATAGGTGCCGCCTGCCCCTATCTCCACTAGGTGTACCCACTACCCCCAAGCGATCGGCTCCCTAACTCGTAGATACCTGTGCTGGCCCTACAGTGTGGTGTATCACTCCCCAAAGTGGCAACCCGATACAACCAACAATGCACGGCTTATACCTACACGATGGAACAACGTCTTACCTACCAGCCCGGATCCACACACGCATATAAACCCGTTGGACTTGCGCTGCCACCGCTGACCCGGTTTGGCCTCTTACAATCAAGCCCAATATGCGTGTCCCGTCCTCGACTTGGGTCAAGCCCACAAGGATACGTATGGGTTACTGGTTGAAATGGGCCCCCATTACTTGACACAAGCTATCCACCTAGGCTTGGTCCCCTCTAGTACATCCCACTTAACCCAATTCTTATTCATGTTTCAATTACGTGTTTTAATTTTGGTTAAGTGTCTCTAATCGTATTTCCAAATGCCACCCAAGGCACCCACTAGATTCCACATGCCACCCAAGGCACCCACTTAACCCCCTCATGTCCACTACATGTTTTTCTGGTTTAAGTGTTTCTTAATTCATTAAGACCGTAAACTCGTAAATACCTCTCACATTAGACTGGCATTTGTGGCAGCTGGATCTGCCGGGCGGGTCCGGGCAGTCTTACACCACAAAAGAGCCTAACCTCGTGTCTTTACAATTGTTACGTATTTAATTTATGCCTAAGACCTCTAACATTAGACTGGCTTTTGTGGAAGCTAGATTTGCCGGGCGGGCCCGGGCAGTCTTACACCACAAAAGAGCCTAACCTCATGTCTTAGACGATTAATTACTCCTAATTAATCATTCCCTAATTTGAATTACTTTCCCTATTAAAATTATCAATCAATTCCAAATTTAACGATGTCCATAATTGACTCAATTATGTCCATCCATTTATGGTACGTAAAATCATGCCAATTTTCACCACAACTTTTTTTATGCCTTTTAAGGCATTTATACCAATTAAATCTTTTAATATTATCCCCTTTACCCCACGTTGTACGTTTGTTCGTTTAACGTAAAATATATGTTAGACTCGAATAGTCTAACTTATGGAACAAAGAGAAAACATCACAATATACACATAATGAAAACATAGATCTAAACATAGGAATGAACTTGCATATGTGAATGATGTTCTACATCTAAAACTTGCATAGGCCAAAGTTACAACTTGTATAAACAACATATGTCATGGATCCAAAGCTAAAGGTGTGAACTTGCATAAATCATGTATGTCACAGATCTACATCGAAAGGTGTAAACTTGCATAGGCAATAACCCTAAACTTGCATAACATGATTCATATTCCAAACTCATATATTTATATAAACTTGCATATGTGATTTGTGCATCATAACAATGGTGTAAACTTGCATCTAACATGTAAAATATCATATAGAATTTGGCATATAACTCACACATGTCATAGCCTAACTTTTGATCAAATTTTCACATAAACTAGATGTCATAACCATGTAAGGTCACATATAATTTTACCCAACTTGTATATGATTCATGTTTACATAAAAATCTAAACTTGCATACATATGATTTATCATATGAATTGACATAACCAAACTTAGCATATGTACAACATGATGATTCAACTAGACATAGGCTAATCATAGAATTACAACGTGGGTGATAGCATCATAACTTTACATCGTAAATGATAGCATCATAACATAACGTCATAGAGATTTCAACACAATTCTACAACATAATTACAACATACGATCAATAATTCACATCACATCCATACAATGCGCATCATAACTTAATCCAATTAAATTACTAATTATTTTATTAAAACTATTGAACTCACAACTCAAAAGCGGTCTTGAGTTATGAATTCTAATTTCTGAAGTTGTATTAGCTCTCCTTTGAAGAAGATTCGTTGTTAGGGTTGAATAGAAATGATTTAATTTGTTGTTCTTCCTCTCTAATTGGTGTTGGCTGCTCTAGGTTTCAAGACGACAGCATGACGGCCATAGTTTTAGTTTAATTTTGATTTAGGGTTTGAGTCTATGGGTCTTTTTATAGAGTTTTGAATTTATTTACAGCCGTCAGATCACTCTAGAATCCATCTAGGCCTTAGAAACCAAGAAATGATGTCAACAGACCAACCAGAAATCGCCACCTAAGCCCTAAAACATAAAATTTCGTCATAGACCATTTAGGGCCGACAGGACCAATTCCAAACCTCCTCAGTCGACCCTGGGGTCAACGCAGCGGGACTCGGGTCGACCCATATAATAGGTCGGTTTGATGTTTTGCATTCCCGCTTCCGCTGTTTTGAATTTTTTTCTTAAATTTTAGGTTGAATTTTATTTTATTTTTATAAATATATCTATATATATTTATATCTTCCTAAATAACCATTTTCACACTAAACTATTTTTTGAACCGCGTTCACACTAAGCCGCTTTTTTACCAATCCCCTAAAACAAAAATATGGCGTTGGCGGGGATCGAACTCTGTACCTCTTATATGCAAGTCACATGTTCCAACCAAATGAGCTACTAAGTCTTTTGCTTACAAACCTTAGAACAATGCTAAACATTTATTCCTTAATTTAGTTAATTCGATTATTCAAAAATATGAGGTGTTACAATTTCAATATAAATGTATCAATCATAGACGACATGGGTACCATATATCATGTCGCCATACTAGTTCTACAATCAAAACCGTATGACGTTGTATCGGAAGTTGGATTTCCATCATGAACCAAGGTAAGGGATCGTCCTTACAGAATTCTAGATAATCTAGTGTAACAACCCGGAATTAAGGGCCAATTTAAAATTTTTAATGGATTTTTAATATTCAGAATAATTTATTTTAAATAATAACAACTAAAAATTTATTTTAATCGAAGTTAAAACGAATAAATTTTATTTAATTATAAAAGGAGTTAGAAATAGCGTTGCAGTTTGAAATTTTGATTTTAAACTTTTACTGAATATACAAAATTCATTTTAAATCAGAACTGAGCAAAACCAAAAATACTAGAATCTATTTAAAAATATCTTTCCAACGAATCTGAAAATTTGAAATTTCATAAAGGGAATCAAAAGTTATGCCCGGTTTAAAATTCAGGATAGTCGTTGTAGAATTTATATATATTTTAATATTAAAAATAGTCAATTTACAAACGACCTCGGTTTTCGATGAAACCACTTTTGTTGGAACTGGAATGTCAAATTATTGCTAGGTTTCAATTTCCATAATTTTTAGAATTAATATGTGAGCGTGGCTAAAGAAAATGTGTTTTGTCCACTTCAATCAAATTGGATCGACCAGAAAATGACCGTTTTTCAAACGGTCTCGGAATTCGATGACATTAGATTTGTTAGGACCGTATCGTCATAAAAAAGCCAAATATATTTTTTCTGGAATTTTCTTAGTTCACATGTGGCCCCGGTGAATTTATTTATATGGTTAAATTAAATAATAAATGATTTAAATTTTAATTTAAAGAAATCAGGCCACAAACAGTCGTTTGATCTCACGGGGCATAACCCGTTTGGTTCGGAATACAGGTTATTAGCTACGAATGTCTGTCGTTGGACCTGAATTGGAGTTAGTGGCTAAATGGGCCTTAAGGGTTTAATTAAATAATATTTTAATATAAATAACCCCTAGTTTAGTAAACCCTAATTCCAGTCTAAACCTAGTCGCCATGTTCTTCAATCGATGGCTGCCAATATCCCAACTTCCTCCCATTCATTCTCCAAATCCAAACAACTAAATTCAAATCTAAAGACACGAAATCAAAGAGGGCATCATCATCTACAATCTGAACGGATGAGATGGATTTTAACATCCTAGATTGCTCGATTTGGGCATATGAAGGGTCGCGACTGGGGAGGGGTTTCCTGTGGCGTTGGGGATGTCGGACACGGGGTGGTGGCTGGAGCTAGAAGGGGGCGGCTAGGGATACACGATGGAGGCAATGGATCGGTGATAGTTGGCTTCGTCGGTGGTGCACCGTGGGGTTTCTGGAAGCGTGAATGGGTTCTATCGGTCCTGGAAAAAGACGTTGAAGGAGGGTATGATTATGAATGTAATTAAAGGTGGAAGATTATTAATTTAATATAATAAATTATATATATATATATTGTTTAAAGGTTTAAAATGCTATAACTTTGTCATACAGTATCGAAATCGAACAAAACCAGTTGCGTTGCGATCTTATTGAAGAACACTGCAACATGAAGCTGACTAGATCTGAAACAGAGCAAACCAGAATTTGAGGAAAATTCAGATCTGAACGGTTCAGAAAAATTGATGTGAGAATTCAATTTCCTTTTAAGTAATTAAAATAATTACTATCGTGTTTAATAATCCTTGCATGTTCGTGATTTGATTTTAACCGTTTGATGCTGTTTATTGACCTGTTTATTCGATGGAATATTTTTGTTGCATACGAAATGAAAATCAGAAATAAGCCAGTTCTAAGTGAGAATTCTTTATTCTTGTATAATTAAAATTTATTAATTTTCATGCTTTGCAAATCCACTGTTAAAGTTAATTTGTTGTTATTCATGATTGATTTGGATGGATGAACCCCGTTATGTTGATTTGTGATTGAATGGATTATTTGTGTTGAAATAAAATCGACAAAATAGAAATGTTATTTATTTTGTTGAATTAGACTCAACAAAACAAGATTTTCATTTTTATTGAATTAGAATAAACAAAATAAGATTTTCATTTTTATTGAATTAAAATTGATAAAATTGTCATTTGGGTTAGAAAACATATTTATGAATAAATATGTCATGTGAATAAAAAACCCGTTTATGTTAGAATTGACAAATTAGAATAAAACACCGTTTATGGTAGACTTGACAAATTAGAATAAAACACCGTTTATGGTAGAATTGACAAATTAGAATAAAACACCGTTTATGGTAGAATTGACAAATTAGAATAAAACATCATTTATGTTAGAATTGTCACATTGGGTTAAAAAAACCATTTATGTTAGAATTATCACATTGGATTAAAATACATCATGGTAATTAGAAAAAGTTACATTGGATTAAAAGTATCATTTTAATTAGAAATTGTTATGTTAGTATAAAAATAAACATTTTTGATAGAAAATGTTATGTTAGAAATATAGAAATGTCAATTTATTCCATTCAAATTATTAGAGATATAAAAATTTCATTTTTATGTTGAAATGGAAAAATAAGTTATACAATAAAAATTCACATTTTCATTTGTATATGAAAATTGTTACCATTTTTTAAATAAATGTGTTAACATTTAAAAATATCATTTTTTAATGTAAAGTAGAAACTAGAAAAATGATCATATTTTGAAAAGAAAAATATCTTGCCATTGGAAATCTCATTTTTAATGTAAATGTAGAATATATGAAAATATTCATGGAATATACAAACATTCATGTTTGTATAAGAATGGGGAAAACACTAGAAATCACCTTTATAATGTAAAGATCGATGTGGTAGAAAGAATAAAAATGTTAAAACATTATTTTAAATATGATTATAAACATAGGCTATAAAAAGAATGTAAAAGTTACATTTTCATATATGTAATAAGAAAGAAGGTAAATGTTACATTTTCTATTATAAATAAAAAGAATATAACATAGAAAAATGATTACAAATAAATGACCATTTATTTGTCACTTGAATAACATAGAAAATTGTTTACGAATAAATATTCATTTATTTGAATAGCAAAGAAAATTGGTTACAAATAAATATTCATTTATGTGACAATAGAAATAGAAATTACATTTTTATGTAAATGTGATATTAGAAATAGAATTTACATTTTTTAATAAAATGCAATACTGGATTAGAAATTACATTTTTTATGTAAAATGTTACATTAGATTAGAAATCACATTTTCATATAAAATGTTCCATTAGATAAAAAAAGAGATAACATTTTCATATAAATGTGGCATTAGCAAAATAAATAACATTTTTATTTTAAAATGTTGCATTAGAGAAAAATAACATTTTTATAAAATGTAGCATGAGATTTAAAATAACATTTTGTTAAAGAATGTACATTAGATTAAAATAACTCCTTGTTATAAAAAGTGACATTAGAAAGAAATAACATTTTTAGTTTAAAATGTTACATAAATAAGAAATAACATATTTAGTTTAAAATGTTGCATTAAAGAAAGAAAGAAAAATATAACATTTTCATTCTAAAATGTTGCATTCCTCGTGTAAATAAAAACATGTAATAGAAAAGATTGAAAACAAAATATTCATTTTGTTAAATAGAAAAATGTTAAAACCATATTCTTTTATTTGTCATTAGAATTTATAGAAAATTGTTTAAGAATATACAATAAAAAGATTCTTTTTTTTATTGTAATATGAAACATTAGAAAAGAATATTTTATTCACATTTTAGATGTGAAAATAAAGACATGAAATTTAAAAGTTCATTTTTGTTTGCCTTTTTATATGCATATAAAAACCATAGAAAATGAAGTACATTTTTATTTGCAAATTTGCAAATAAAACCATGAATATATGAAGTACATTTTTATTTGCAAACTAGTTGCAAATAAAAACATGAATATATGAAGTACATTTTCTTTGCAAGTTAGTTGCAAATAAAAACATGAAGATATAAAGTACAATTTTATTTTCAACTTAGTTGTTAATAAAAACATGATTATAAAAAGTTGACATTTTTATTTATATTTTAGATATAAGTAAAAGCATGAATTGAAAGGGGATATTTTTATTTACATTTTAGATGTAAACAGAAACATAGTATTAAAAAGTACATTTTATTTGCATTGAAAAAGAAAGTAAAACCATAGGATGAAAGGTTATATGTTTATTTACATTTTAGATGTAAATAGGATCATGAATTAGAAAAGGCACATTTTTATTTACATTTTAGATGTAAATAAAAACGTAAAAATCAAGGTGAACCTTGTATTTACATGTTAGTTGTAAATAGAACCATGGATTTAAAAAGTGACATTTGAAGTTACGTTTTTGACGTAAATAAATAAGTTACATTTTTGGTGAAAATAAGAGGAAATAAAGCGACATCTTTATTTACATTTTAGATGTAAATAAAAAGAATAAATTTAAAGTAACATCTTTATTTACAATTTAGATGTAAATGAAGAATAGAATCAAAGTTATATTTTTATTTACATTCTAGGTGCAAATAAAAAGATTAGATTAAAAGAGGCATTTTAAATTTACATTTTAGATGTAATCAAAAGATAGAATTTAATGTTATGATTTATTGTCAAAATAGAGACAATAAAAAGATGAAATTTTGAAGTTACATTTTAATGCCATTGTAAATGTAATCAAAGGATAGAATTTAATGTTAAATTGTTATCGTCAGAATAAAGACATTAAAAAGAATAAAATTAAAAGGCATATTTTTATTGTCATTCTAGGGACAATAAAAAAAAGTAGAAATAAAAGTGATATTTTTTATCGTCATTTTAGATGCGATAAAAAGAATGGATTACAATGGTTGAAAACGCCAAACGATTTATATTTATATATTTATATAAATGTAAATTAAAATCAAACGAATCACGCTGCTGCAGTTCGCGATTTGAAATCGTAACTTTAAATGATTATACTGAATGATCCGACCGTCGGATTTTCCCAAAACTGGAACCGTTGGGACATCTTTCCAATGATATAAATTTTGTTAAAATCCAATAGTTAGATTTCGAGAAATTGTAAATCAAATTTGGGTGAAAACAGCGCAAGGGCCGCCATTAACCCGAAGCTTCGCTTAATTATAATTTAGCTATTTTAAATAAATAAAATAACGATAAATCGTTATAAATAGATTTGAGTGATATGAAATGATTAAAATGATAATTATTCGAGGATTATTTGAAAAGACCGAGTTCAACTCATTTCACATAATTACTACGACGATTTAAGTCGAAGATTTGAAGACGGTTAATGAAGACCGACGATCTTCACATCGAATGGATGAGGACTATCGACGCTCGTGATTGGAGTAGCTACCTTGAAGAGGCTGCAGTGGTAGTCGTCCGGACGTATTGTTGATTGTTCGGATATGCGAGGTATAAAGTGCCTCCGGTTTCGTTCAGACCCAGAACGGACTTGTAAATGGATGGTATGTCTGACGTTGTATTCCTTTATGTTGTATCTGTTGATCTCTACTTAATATATATATGTTTGGTTTTTAACACCCTTTTCTGAGACGCATGAGCTTAAAGGTTATATATTGGTAGAAATCAATGGTATGGTATGAATTGACAATGTGGCATGCTAAGATGCATGAATCAAGGCTTTTGTTGAAAAGCAGAGCCTTGTGGGATGATCAAAGCATAGCCTGTAAGGTGTAGCTTTGTGTATAGCGTGACTTCACGAGCCTCACACCCCGGTATGAGTCAAAAACGGGATACGGATCGTCGGGAGTGCACATGTTTCTTTCTAGCGAGAGTGGTGTCAGTGACCTACCAGCCCTGACATTTTACTTATGTGGATGATGGATTATGAGATATCTTCGATTTATAGGTCGTTAGTGGCCATATGGAGGTTCAAAGGAACTGGGAAACGTGTGTTCAGGCATAACTAATCCACTACCGTTAGGCGGGGACCGCCCCAACCGCTCCAAGGGTTGCTCATAGGTGTGATCCTGAGGTATTTGCTAGAGTGTCTCAAATCGAAGAGGATGACCTCTTTCCTCGATTCATGATGGAAACCCAGCTTCCAATACGACAACATGCGGTTTTGATTGTAGAACTAGTATAGCGACATATTATATGGTAGTTATGTCGTCTATGATTGATACATTATGATTGAATTTGTTTTTGAAACATATATACGCTAATAATAATATCAAATCTGTTTTTATCGTATCAAGCATTTTTGACCATTATAAGGTAAAACTCTATCCTCTGGTTTGTGTTGCATTGTGTGATGGGACTTGAGTCTTGTAATGGTTTCATTTTTCTAAGAAGCATTGCGTTGTTTAATGATTTACTTTATTTTATGCACTGGCAATCCAATGGAGTAAACCCGTTCCGCGTTAACGGCGTGGTCCTGTGATAAGCCTTATTAGTAGGTTAAGTTAGATTTCTCATACCAGTCCCATGACTGGCCTATAGTTTGTTTCACTTGCAAACTGCGGTGCCCATATTTTCCACATGGGAAGTCGAGTAGCTTGTTTGCAGGTATTTATCTCTTTAGCAGGATCCTCGATCGAAACCTAAAGTTGTGTCCAGAGCATAGAGAGTCTTCGCTGTGTAGTTTATTAATTTATTGTATAATTATCTTCCGCTGTAATTTTATTCAATGTACTCTGATATTCTGCACTCTGATGTAACATTATTATAATGTTTATAAAAGTCTTCTGCTATTTGTTCTAATGTATTGTATTCCCAAAGTTAACGTATGCGGGTTTTGAATGATTTTAATCCATCTAACGATCGATTAAGGTCAGGCAAAATCTGTGTCATTACAGTTGGTATCAGAGCTCTGGTTAGCTCAAATCTTTGGAGTACAACTCAGTAGAACTGAACAAAAGACTCATCAGAAGTTCGATTAGTAATATCCAATAAGAATACTCATTAGAGATAGGGTTAGCAATGCCCTAGGATGATTTGAGAGTAACAAGTTTATAATTAACGTATTTTATTATCCGATCTTGGAAAATATGATTTTTGGAGATTTAAAAGTTATATATATTTTAAAAGTTAAGCAACTAATAAAACCATAGAATGAAAGTTGATTTGGTTAACTAGATAACTTTAAGCTTCATTCCTTTTCGAGGACGAAAAGATTTTAAGTAGGGGAGATTGTAACAACCCAGAATTTGGGGCCAACTTAAAATTTTTATTTTAAAATTTTTAATGGATTTATAATATTCAGAATAATTTTTTTAAAATAATAACGACTAAAAATGTGTTCTAATCAAATTTAAAACGAATAAATTTTATTTAATTATAAAAGGAGTTAGAAATAACGCTGCAGTTTGAAATTTTGATTTTAAACTTTAACTAAATATACAGAATTCATTTTAAATCAGAATTGAGAAAAACCAAAAATATTAGAATCTATTTAAAAATATCTTTCCAACGAATCTGAAAATTTGAAATTTCATAGCGGGAATCAAAAGTTATGCCCAGTTTAAAATTCAGAATAATCGCTGTAGAATTTATATATTTTTTAGTATTAAAAATAGTCATTTTACAAACAACCTCGGTTTTCGACGAAACCACTTTTGTTGGAACCAGAAAGTCAAATTATTTCTAGATTTCAATTTTCATAATTTTTAGAATTAATATGTAAGCGTGGCAAAAGAAAATGTGTTTTGTCCACTTTAGTCAAATCGGATCGACCAGAAAATGGCTGTTTTTCAAACGGTCTCGGAATTTAATGAAATTAATTTTGTTAATTGTATCGTCATAACAAAGCTAAGTATATTTTTTACGGAATTTTCTGAGTTAATATGTTGCCCCAGCGAATTTATTTATAAGGTTAAATTAAATAATAAATGATTTAAATTTTAATTCAAAGAAATCAGGCCATAAACAGTCGTTTGGGCTCACGAGACATAGCCCATTGGGTTCGAAATAGGGGTTAGTAGCTAGGAATGTCCGTCGTTGGACCTGAATTGGAGTTAGTGGCTAAACGGGCCTTAAGGGTTTAATTAAATAATATTTTAACATAAATAACCCCTAGTTTAGTAAACCCTAATTCTAGTGTAAACCTAGCTGCCATGTTCTTCAATCGATGGCTGCCAACTTCTTCCCATTCATTCTCCAAATCCAAACAACTAAATTCAAATCTAAAGACACGAAATCAAAGAGGGCATCATCATCTACAATCTGAATGGATGAGATGGATTTTAACATCCTAGATTGCTCGATTTGAGCACACGAAGGGCCATGATTTGGGAGGGGTTTCCCGTGGCGCTGGGGACGTCGGACTCGGGGTGGTGGCCGGCGCTAGAAGGGGGCGGCTAGGGCTACGCGATGGAGGCGATGGATCGGTGACAGGTGGCTTCGTCGGTGGTGCGCCGTGGGGTTTCTGGCAGCGTGAATGGGTTCTATCGGTCTTGGAAGAAGACGTTGAAGGAGGATATGATTACGAATGTAATTAAGGTGGAAGATTATCAATTAATATAATAAATTATATATAAATTGTTTAAAGGTTTAAAACGCTATAACTTTGTCATACAGTATCGAAATCAAACAAAACCAGTTGCATTGCGATCGTATTGAAGAACACTACAACATGAAGCTGACTAGATCAAACCAGAATTTGAGGAAGATTCAGATCTGAACGGTTTAGACAAATCGAGTGAGAATTCAATTTCCTTTTAAGTAATTAAATTAATTATTATCGTGTTTAATAATCCTTGCATGTTCGTGATTTGATCTTAGCTGTTTGATGTTGTTTGTTGACCTGTTTATTCTATGGAATATTTTTGTTGCATACGAAATGAAAATCAGAAATAAACCAGTTTTAAGTGAGAATTCTTTATTCTTAAATAATTAAAATTTATTAATTTTCATGCTTTGCAAATTCGCTGTTAAAGTTAATTTTTTGTTATTCATGATTGATTTGGATGGATGAACCCCGTTACGTTGATCTATGATTGAATGGATTATTTGTGTTGAAAAAAAATCGAAAAAATAGAAATGTTAATTATTTTGTTGAATTAGAATCAACAAAATAATATTTTCATATTTATTGAATTAGAATCAACAAAATAAGATTTTCATTTTTATTGAATTAGAATTGATAAAATTGTCATTTGGGTTAGAAAACATATTTTATGAATAAATATGTCATGTGAATAAAAACACTGTTTATGTTTGAATTGACAAATTAGAATAAAACAACGTTTATGGTAGAATTGACAAATTAGAATAAAACACCATTTATGGTAGAATTGACAAATTAGAATAAAACACCGTTTATGGTAGAATTGACAAATTAGAACAAAACATCGTTTATGTTAGTATTGTCACATTGGGTTAAAAACTATTTATGTTAGAATTATCACATTGGATTAAAATACATCATGGTAATTAGAAAAAGTTACATTGGATTAAAATATCATTTTAATTAGAAATTGTTATGTTAGTATAAAAATAAACATTTTTGATAGAAAATGTTATGTTAGAAATATAAAAATGTCATTTTATTCCATTCAAATTATTAGAGATATTAAAATATCATTTTTATGTTGAAATGGAAAAATAAGTTATACAATAAAAATTCACATTTTTATTTGTACATGAAAATTGTTCACGTTTTTGAAATAAACGTCTTAACATTTAAAAATATCATTTTTTAATGTAAAGTAGAAACGAGAAAAATGATCATATTTTGAAAAGAAAAATATCTTGCCATTGGAAATCTCATTTTTAATGTAAATGTAGAATATATGAATATTTTCATGGAATATACAAACATTCATGTTTGTATAAGAATGGGGAAAACATTAGAAATCACCTTTTTAATGTAAAGATCGATGTGGTAGAAAGAATAAAAATGTAAAAAACATTATTTTAAATATGATTATAAACATAGGCTATAAAAAGAATGTAAAAGTTATATTTAATATATGTAATAAGAAAGCAGGTAAAAGTTACATTTTCTATTATAAATAAAAAGAATATAAATAGAAAATTGATTACAAATAAATGACCATTTATTTATCACTTGAATAACATAGAAAATTGTTTACGAATAAATATTCATTTATTTGAATAACATAGAAAATTGGTTACAAATAAATATTCATTTATGTGACATTAGAAATAGAAATTACATTTTTATGTAAATGTGACATTAGAAATAGAAATTACGTTTTTTTTTTATAAAACACTACAAGAAAAATACCCTATTGCAACTAGCTATTTGCAATAGGTGACAAATGACAGTTGCAGTAAATGATATTTAGCAACAGACCTGTTATAGTAGTTGCAATAGATTAGATTTAGCAACAGGCCTTTTATTTCTGTTGCAAAAGGCATATTTTTAGCAACTGAGCTTCTCTTCCTGTTGCAAAAACATACTTTTCGCAACTGTGCTTTCATAACAGTTGCAACAAACATATTTTTTGCAACTGCACTTCCAAGCAGTTGCGAATAAATATTTTTAGCAACTGTTTTCACCATTTGCAATAACTGTATTTTTTACAACTGGTAAAGCCAGTTGCGAAAAACATACTATCAACTTTTAAAAATTAATTTTAAATAGTTATTATTAAATAATTAACAATTAGTAATTATTGTAAAAGATTAATAATTAATAATAAAATTTAATTGTTATAAATTAATATTTATAATCGATAATTAAAAATAATAATTAATAATTAACAAATAATAATAATTAACAAATAATAATAATTAACAACTAAAAAATAGTAAATATAATTATTACTTAGTATTTAACAATTATAATTTATAAATATATTAAATATTCAATAATTTAAATAATTCTAAACTTATAATTAAAACAAAACTACAAAATATTCACAAAATTTTAATTTTTTTCTTTAAAATTTTCATTAAACTAAAAATTATTAAAATATAATACAACACATTAAGAGAGAGCGTCAATTTTGAAATATTCATAAAATTTTAAAGTAAATTTTTAAATTTTCTATAAGAAGTTACATTTTAAAACAAAATTTGTTCTAACGTGTATGGGAGCCTTACAACTTTGGATTATAGAAGACACTACAAATTTTTTAATTCAGCATGTTTTTTTGGCTTCATATCTAAATGCTTTAATTCCAAATAAGTTTACAAGAATTTATTTTTAATTTGTTCGTAACTATATATTCCTGTTGTCTTTACCTCAATAATTTCATTTCTCGCTTTTACGTCTGAAACCCTATAATCTAGATGGTTTGCTAAAAACAGTTTATTTATATATATTTACAAGCAAGCCAGCCCTTCTACAGTTTCTCCCCTTGTATTATTCGGCCCGTTTACTTTCAGTTTAAATCACTACAAGAATCATTGTTAATAATGACGCCTAAACACCGACAAAAAAAAACATCGGAAATCACAATGCAATACTGACAAAATAGCGATGGTTAATACCATCAAAAAAAGTTGGAAAAAACATCGCGAAAATTGTTGGTATTGTGACGTTTTTCCCGATCGATTACCGATAGTAAAACTAAAATATAAACTATTTTGTCTTTGATGAGAGTAGCATCTTGTCGAACAAGCAAACTCACGTATACGCCGATTGTTTTAGAATATTTTAAATATATTTTTGATGAGATTTGCAACTTAATAATTTTGATGTTATTTGAACGAAATAATTATTGTAGAGCAATCAAAATTTCTTGCTTACATGTAAAGTTTTTTTTTGTAAAAGTTAAAAAATTTATTTTACAACGTTATAACCAGCGTTTGATTGAATTTGATTAAGTTCTTAATTAAAACAACATGTAGTCAGTTTAGTGATGTACAATATTTATAAATATTTACCATATGATTGGGCTAAAAATGTTTAATGGACTTTACTCCACGTAGGCCGTAGCCTGTTACGGTCGGTCAATTAAGTAATAATGTTTTCACTCACGATACCTTTCAAACTCTCGATTTCCTTTTTCTTTGATTTCTTATTCCATTCTTCCTCATTCAAGAGCTACGAAAACCCTAGTCACGATTTTCGCTATCCTTTGCCATCTAAATCATCTTTCCTAAGTCCGATTAGTAGTGCGCAGATATCCTTTCTCTGCGCTTGATTTTTTATTCGATTCTTCCTCATTGACGAGCTATGAAAACCCTAGCCACGATTTTTCGCCATCCTTCGTCATGTAAATCATCTATCCTAAGTGTGATTAGTGGCGCCCAGAAAAGCCTTTCTCTGCGTGAGTCTCAGACAATGGTACTAATCCTCTTATTATTAATTGATTGATTTGTGTTTCTTTATATGTTTTTTTTATTTTCTTTTGTTTATTTCAGATCTAGGAGAATATCTCTACGTTTTGAGGTATGTTACTAATTTTTATCTTTCTTATTCTTAGTTGATTGATTTAGATTTCTTATATATTGTTTCAATTCTCGTTTTTTTCATTTCAGAATATTGAATAATATCTGATTTTAGGTATGTTACCCTCTGTTGTTCTTGTTTTTATTCCAAGTATGTTATCTTTAACATTCAGTCCAAGTCTCATAAAACTATCAAGCTTCAGCATATGTTTAAGTACTGCCTTGTACATTGCTGCATACGTTTATCTTGTACATTGCTGCATTGTCTTTTTCATTTGTTATTTCATTTGGGGGTCAGTTTGTATTTCATGGTTAGGGGACAGGAGCGTTGTTCTTGTTGAAGTTGCATGAATTGCATGGTTTTTATGCTCATTATTAGGTGAGGAGAACAAAAAACATGCTAGGATGTATAATACTTTTGTTGACAGTAGGTTTAAGAGATTGGTGTTTTGCTGACAGTAGATATGAAGTGCTCTAACCTTAAGCTAGGATCCCATATCATTAATATAAAAGTAGTTTAATAGTAGTATGCTGTTAGAGTAGTAGATAAAGCTGATGCTAGTTTATGATACATGTAAGAACTTGCCAATTGATTTTGTAAATTGTGAAAGCAGTAATTATTTTTGAGCACTTCATATCTCATATATATATATATATATATATATATATATATATGTATGTATGTATGTATGTATGTATGTATGTATATATCTATATAACATTCCAACTTGATTTGGATAGAATAACCGTACAGCATACAAGGATTAAATATCCAAAATAAATAACTAATGAATGAAAGATGTCAAAACTTGAATTGTTTGTACTGCAAAATATATCCCAGTAGGTGTGTTTGTTCCAACTTCAGTCCTTCACCAGCTGAAACTAATGCATTCAAAATGCAGATTATCAACTTCTGCAGATGAGCAAATTGCAGCAACCTGATGTCTTAGTGCACTTGGTCCACTAGCCATCACTCCTATGCTCTTCCCCTCTGTCCTCGTAATCAATCTTCCAAGGTCAGGTCTCTTCCCATAAGTAACAGTACGGCAACTATCAAGAGCTTCAAGTGGTAAACTTTCGAGCTCAATTCCATTATTGATAACCGGCACTTGCTTCGACTCTGTGAAACTTAGTTTCTTGTTTGCTAACACGGCAACACTAGAAGTTATGGCAATGCACACACACATAGCAAGTAAGTTGATCAGAGCTCGGTAGGTTTCATAAAAATCTTTACCTGACCTTTGAATCGGGTAAATGTAAAACCTGGTTATGAATCCTATAACCACGAGAAACAATATGAAAGACGATCCTATTATTGCACTCAGCCATAGCCAACCATTTTGACCCAAAACCGGAGAAAAGCACGAATCTGAAGGATTCGGCTTAAACTGAACTGTCCGGATCGAGTTCTGTACATTTAGGTTTGGCTCTTGCTCCCTAGTGACGAAGGCTTCTATCTGAAGCTGCAGGTTCAAGAGGTCAGATGCTTTGGTGCCATGTGGAAGGAGATGATCGAGTATTTTGAGACCGGTTGATGTTTTATAGCTTAAGAAGTCAATCGATGCTGGACCGTATGGCCCTTCAAGTGAAACCGCAAGGTGGTCGAGCGAGGCTTGGTTTAGCTTCTCATATAATTTTCGGGTCCAGTTTCCTTCCTTTTTTATGATCACACTGAGCGTTTTAGGTTCCAAATTGCAGCTGGAACTTATGGAAAATGGATGCCACTGAAGTGATGACACGCTGGGTATGTTCACGAATATAATGCTCAATGGTGTATAGCTGAATCCTGGATTCTTTGAGGAGTTGAGCTCAACAGCTTCAGTAGTAAGGTGATCTAATATTAGTATACATTGAACACTGAATTACATATTTAAATGAGGGTGCAACTCACTGAATTTGATTCGTAGATAGTTTATTTGGTTGATTTTGACTTGCAGAACCCACACAATATGCTTTGTTTTAAGTTTTTTTTCCAGCGGCCTTTAAAATCCATATGATAAGTTATGTTGCCAATTACACTATTCTTTAATTCTGTTATTTCAATAATGAATGGTCTGAAAAAGGTTGCCAACAATGATGCTTATCGATGAAAATAAAGAAGATTCTGTCCTCCGTCCTTGCGTACTCTTCCTGCTTTTGCTTTTCTACTTCCCCTTTTTTGTTTTTGTTTTTGTTCCTTACTTTGGCTAATTAGTTAGCTGCTGCTAACATCTAATATAAGAAGAGCTTTTATTTTTATATATAAATTTGTGTTACAACTAGAAATGCACATTAAAATAGACTCCTCACCAATTGTTTAAATCTGCTAGTTTTCTCAAGTATTCTAGCTTAAGATCCATTGCATTTCCAGTTGTATATATGCATTATAGTATATATAATTGTTCTACTCAGATACGGAGGAGGATTTAAATTGTATGTATATAACTGAGGGGCAATAAGTGTTTGACCCTAAAGACATACATCATGGTTTCCGACCATCTTCGTGATCCTGAGCTAGGAATTGAATATATGGAGTCTACCCAGATAAGAGAAGTCGTAGTAAGAAACTCATATGGACCACAAGTGTCCGTCCATATGCCATGCGTTTTTTTCTTATATGCATTCATTTCCTCATTTGTGTTATAGTAGTATGCTTATTCCCAAGTTACAATTTTTCGCTGATCCTTCTTGTGCTCTTACAGGGGGCATGATTACGAAAAGACAAAAGCTACGGTCTAAGTATAAGCAAATCAGCCCTTATGGATATCAAGAAAGCTACTTCATCATTTGACCCGAGCTAAAATGTGGGATACAATCATCAAAGAGCTACAGGAAGACATAAAATGTGAAGCAACTTAAGTCAGATAGGAGCAGGAGATTGAAAGACTTAGGCATGGGCAGATAGAGATAGATGAGCGACTATAAACTGAGTTTGAGGAATAGTAACATAGAAAGCGGGTGAAGGCGAACGAAATGCAGCAGCATATGCAAGCACAAATTCTTTTAGTCTAAGATGCAATCAGAAATGTCTCGTATGATGACTACTTTTATTGATAGGTATCTTGGTTCTCATTTAACTTCGAATTATATTTGAGTTTGTTTGTTCTAGTCTTTACTTGTTGCTGTTGCAATTAATGTAGCTATTTTGCATGCAAAATATAATAGACTTGAGTGTAAATATGTGTTGTATGAGAAAAGAAATTTTTACACATGTATGGTGTATGAAAATTGTAGAAACTTTTATTGTAATTATTTGTACTATTAAAACTTTGTTAAAATAAAAATTTTATTTGTTTCATTCTGTGATATATACTATTACTAAAACAAATACATTTAATATGTAATATCTATAAGCTATTTTTTTTTATATAGATTCATGAATCTATTGCAACGGGTATATACTGTTGTAAAATGGTCTGTTGCAACAACAAAGGCCAGTTGCAAAAAAGTATACCGCAACGTTTTATTGCAACAGGCAGAAAACGTTGCAGACTTTTTGCAACTTCGGCTATACCAACAGGCGTGGGCCTGTTGCAGTTGGTCTACTGCAACAGATATTGCCTGTTGCGAAAAGTGTTTTTTGTTGTAGTGAAATGTGATACTGGATTAGAAATTACATTTTTTATGTAAAATGTAACATTGGATTAGAAATCACATTTTCATATAAAATGTTGCATTAGATAAAAAAAGATATAACATTTCATATAAATGTGGCATTTGCAAACTAAATAACATTTTTATTTTAAAATGTTGCAATAGAGAAAAATAACTTTTTTATAAAATGCAGCATGAGTTTTAAAATATCATTTTGTTAAAGAATGTACATTAGATTATGTAACAACTCGCAAATTCTGAACCAATTTAAAAAATTTATTTTAGAAAATTTTAAGGAATTTTGAAGATATAAAGTGATTTATATAAATAATAATGGCTAGAATTCATTTTAATCGAAGTTAAAACGAATAAATTTAATTTATATATAAATGGAGTTAGAAATGGCGCGGTAGTTTTAAAATTTAATTTTAAACTTTAATTGGATGTACAGGATTCGAAATAAATCAGAATTGAGTGAAACCAGAAATATTTAAATCTGATTAATCATATCTTTCTAACGAATCTGAAAAATTGAAATTTCATAGAGGAAGTCAAAAGTTATGGCCAATTCAATTTTTAGAAAGGTCGTTGTAGAATTTATATATATAATATATATGGCCCAAAAGGCTACTTTTGACATATGAAGGAATTTCGACTCGAAACCACTTCCATTGAGTTCAGAATGACGTTTCTGCATTGAAAATGTATAAACACTTATATATTTTGAGTTTCGGAAATTATTTTGTTTAAAAATGAATTTTTAATATCAAATATATTGGCCTTGAAAATAGTCATTTTTCAAACAACCTCCGTTTTCGACGAAACCACTTTTGTTGGAACCGGAATGTCAAATTATAGCTAAATTTCAATTTTCAGAATTTTTCGAATTAATATGTGAGCGTGGCAAAAGAAAATGTGTTTTGACTATTTTAGTTAAATTTAAACGCCTTAAAAATAGCCATTTTTCAAACAGTCTCAGAATTCGACGAAAATAATTTTGTTGGATTCGTATCGTCATAAGAAATCCAAAAATATTTTTTTTGGAATTTTCCGAGGTCGTATGTGGCCCCGGCATATTTAAATGTACGGTCAGTATTTAATTAATTTATTTTTAATGGGATTTTAAATAAAATTTTCTACAGAATTCGGAATTGGACACCGAGACCCATCCCATTGCGTTCAGAAGGCCGCAAAACGTTAAGATCGACAATAAGCAAGCCCAATTCGGAGACAGCCCGCATTTTCACCTTTATAACACATTTTTTAATAATAAAATAATAAAAAAAAACCGAAAATTCAAACCCTAACCGTAAAAACGCAGCCGCCGCCTATCTCAAACAATGGCCAGAAACTTCAAACATCAATTTCTCTCAATCCGTTCAACGAAAATCTACAAATTATATACCAAATCGAAGAGAATTCAGAGAGCTTCGAATCTTTACGGTTAAGATCGGGTTTTGGTGCACGGATTTCGTGAATTCTGGCGAGGAAGTGGGGGCGTCCGGTTTGATTTTCTAGGCGAGGAGGAGGCTGAGTTGGGTGGCCTTCTGGGCGGTGGTGGCTCGTGGGCGGGGCGTCGGATTGGCGGGGTCTGATCGGCGGTCGGTGGCTCGGAGGGTGGCACGCGCAGAAGGTTCGAACGTGATGTATGGGTGCGGCTTGGTCACGGCAACGAGGAAGAAAGGGTATTTTTTTAAAATTATTTTATTTATTTAGTATTTAATTTATCTGATCTTTAAAAATCAATATCTCTTTCATACGAGGGCCGATTGACGAACTGTAAGTTGCGTTGGACTCGACTTTCCGAGATCTTCGCGATGGCGCAGACCAGAGCTGAATCCGAGACGGTCGAATTTTCAGCGAAAATCAATGTGAGAATTCTGAATTTTATTATTTAATTAATTATCAATTATTATTTTCGCTTTAAAATGATTGTATTATGATATTAGTTCGGATCTGAAATGTTATGTATTGTATAAATTGTGGATTGTCGCTAGTGGTGTGTTCTGTTGTCCATGATTGAGATTGCATATATCGTTGAATTTTATTTGCGATTGGATCTAGTTGTTCTAACTTATTTTATATGGTTAAAATATTATTTTATCTGAAATTGAACAACAGAAATTGGTTAACAAATAAAATCTAATTTTTATTTGTTTACATTAAGAACAGATTTGTGAATGATAGTAAAAATTTTCTTTTTACTGTCACCTTAAACATAGGATGTTATAGAATTAGAATAATTATAAAATATTAAATTTTATTGTTGATATTTAAAACATATTTATAAAACAAAACTTTATTTACATTATATTTGTAAATTAAAAGTAATATTTGGAAAAAACACGTAATTGTTTACATTTTATTTGAGAAAAAGAAACCATTCTTTTATTTGTGTTTTTCATCACAAATAATAACGTAGAAAAAGAACCATTCTTTTATTTGTGTTTTGCAACATAAATATATACATAGAAATGAATTATTATTTTTATTTGTGTTTTTCAACACAAATATAACTCAGCAAAAGAATCATCTTTTTATTTGTGTTTACTAACACAAATGAAACTTAGAACATGAATTATTTATTTATTTGTATTTTTCAATGCATATATTACATAGAAATAAAGTTCATCTTTTTATTTGTATTTTTCAATACAAATATTACACAGAAATAAAGTTCATCTTTTTATTTGTATTTTTCAATACAAATATTACATAGAAATAAAGTTCATCTTTTTATTTGTATTTTTCAATACAAATATAACATAGAAATAAAGTCCATCTTTTATTTGTATTTTTCCATACAAATATAACCTAAGAAATTAAGTTCATCTTTTCATTTGTATTTTCCATACAAATATGACATAGAAATGAAGTCCATCTTTTTATATACATGCTACAACACAAATATGTACTTAGAATCTGTTGCATAAATAAAATACACTTTTATTTATCAATTGAAACTTAGAATTTGTTGCACAAATAAAATTCACTTTTATTTGTCATTTGAAACTCAGAATTTGTTAATCTACTTTTTATTTGTCATTTAAAAATTAGGATTTATTATACAAATAAAATTCACTTTTATTTGACATTAGAATACATAGAAAAATATTTACAAATAAAATATTCTTTTATTTGTTGTTAGAATATATAGAAAAGTATAAACAAATAAAAGGATTCTTTTATTTGTTATTAGAAAACATAGAAAACTATAGAACAATGAAATACCCTTTTTATGTTATTCTAAAATTGAAATTTTGAGTTCAATCTTTTATTTGCATTCACTAATGCAAACATACATTGAAAATAAAATTTACCCTTTTTTTTGCATTCACCAATACAAATATATGTTGAGACTAAAATTTATGCTTTTATTTACATTCACAAATGCAAATATACATTGAAAATAAAATTATTTCTTTTATTTGCGTTCACAAATGCAAATATATATTGAAATTAAAATTTTCTCTTTTTATATTCACAAATGTAAATATACTTGAAAATTAAGTTTGTTATTTTATTTGCATTCCACAATGCAATATAACATCAAAAATAAAAGTTACATTTTTATTTGCAAACATTAAAAATGAAATAAACATCTTTGTCAAATTTGTTTTAGTTAAAACGAAATAAACATTTTTGCCAAACTTGATTAGTGAAAATGATTACGTTTGGCAATTTATACTATTTGAAATAAATAATCACTTTTATCAATTTATACTAGTGGAAAAAAAATATGCATTTTTGTCAAATTGGTTAGTTAAAATGAAATAATACACTTTTGTCAATTTATACTAGTTAATAACAAAATATTCACTTTTATTAATTTACATTAGTTAAAAACAACTATTCATTTTAGTCAATTTATTCTAGTTAAAACAAATATTCACTTTTGTCAATTCACACTAGTTGAGACCAATTATTTACTTATGTCAATTTACATTTGTTGAAACCAATTATTTGTTTGTCATGGCTATATATTGTGTATTACACTTCCATTCACAAGTTACCCGACTTGTGTATGTGATTGAGACGATTATTTTCACACATCGCCCAAGTGCACAAATGAGTTTATTATTTGTTTGATGGTTGAAACCCCACACGGGTGTTGGGATGAAAATTTACATACACTAATCCCAATATTTACTTGTATGTTGATCGTTAGATCGACAGGCTGCGATGAGCGTTATGATTTAATTTTAACGCTTACATAGTGGAAATTACACTTTGGATGTAGATGGATGATTTGATGATTATACTGTTATTGTCATATATATGATATGTGTGAAATCCATATAATCCAAATCATATGGTAAATGATTGAGTCGCATTTCGATTCAGGTGTTCTTTTAAATAAGAATATTTTTACATTAGGAATCCTTTTTATATAAAGTATATATATTTTCATAAAATATATTGTTAATCAAGTATATGTTTAAAACAAAGAATATTTGTAAAAGATAAAAATTTGAAATATAAAGAATACTTATCATTTAGAATCTTTTATATAAAGAATATTTTTAGTGATTAATTTAAAATATGTTTCTAAAAGATTATTAGGATTTGCAATTATATTTTGTGATATGAAATAAATGGAGATGTGAAGTGGATTTATCGTGGACGGTGTTTTAAACGACATTTGTCCTTTAATCCAATTTACATTGGAATTATTATTTTGAATTTATAAATCTATTTTATAGATTTGAAATAAGTGATCATGTAATAATGATTTTTGATATCAAATCAAAATTGGAGTTTTAATAAATCTTTTAAGGAAGATTTAAGCTTTTATTTTCAGAGTTTATCTTTGAAAAAATTAATGAGAATCTTTAAACACGAATATCTTATTAAAAGAATACTCTGAGTTGGAATGTGGCATAATGTGTGATTTTCCAATATTCTCTTTTTTTCACAAAATACGCGAGTTATTCAGAAAGACCGGGTTTAACCCATTCTGAATAATCATCACGACGATCAAGAGTAGAAGATGAAGACGTTGATTGAAGACCGAAGGTTTTCACATCGTTGGGATGATGATGACTAGTATCTTGAATTGGGATTGGCCTTCCAAGGCAAGGTATTTAGTAATGATCGTCCAAACGTATTTGGAGATAGACGGACACGTTGTTTCGCTCAGACCCAGAGCGGACTTGTAAATGTATTGCGTGTCTGACATTGTATTCATTTCTACTGTATTTGTTGAACACTACTGATTATATATTTCTGTTTGGTGGTGAAGAATTTATTCTTTACTTATCACCCTTCTCTAAGACGTATGAGTTTAGAGGTTATATATATATTGGTAGATGATCAATAATATGGTAGGGTCAGACAATGTGACATGCTAAGATGCAAATGATCAAGGCTTTGTTGAAAAGCAGGCCTTGTGGTTGATGATCAAAGCACAGTTTATTTAGTCATAGCTTTGTGTCGTGACTTCGCGAGCCTCACACACCGGTTGAGTTTAAAACGGGAGAAGGGAACGCAGGGATTGCACACGTTTCTTTCTAGCTAGAAGTGGTGTTGGGCTTTAACACGGCCCGACATTTTCTTATGTTGTTGTTGGAATTTTTGCGAGGTCTCGGTTTATTCTTATTGGTCGCCCTCGGCTGATTTGTAGGTCCAATAGGATCGGGGAGCGTGTGTTCAGGCATAACTAATCCACTAAAGTATTTGTGGAGCGGCCCTATTGTATCCAAGGGTTCGCCAACGTCCAAATCCTGAGGCATTGCTAGAGTGTCTCGAATCGGTCAGGAGCTCCTCCTTAGCCTTGACTCCTGATGGAAACCCAATTTCCAATACGCCCCTGCGGCTTGATTTTAAAACTAGTATGGCGACATTTTAGATGGTATCTATGCCGTCTAGGATTGATATTATATTTGAAATGTTTTAAATATACATACATACACACAATAATATCGTTTTTTTGCGTATCAAGCATCTTTTGACCATTATAAGGTAAAACCCTATCCTCTGCTGTGCGTTGCGTTGTGTGATGGGACCTGGGTCTTATAATGGTTTCATTTTTCTAAAAAGCATTACGTTATTTGACGATTTACTTTATTTATGCACTGGCAATCCAATGGAGTAAACCCGTTCCGCGTTAGCGGCGTGGTCCTGTGATTAGCCTTATTATTAGATAAGTTAAGTAAAGAATTCTCACACCAGTCCCACGACTGACCTGTAGTTTGTTTCACTTTGCAAACTCGGGTGCCCTCTTTTCACACGAGCAGTCGAGTAGCTTTTTGCAGATATAGTTAAGCAGGATCCTGGATTGAAGCCTGAAGCTGGGTCCAGAATATTGATGGCCTTCCGCTGAGATTAGTTCCGCTGCAATGTATTTAATTTATTGTATATGTATCTTCCGCTGTAATTTTATTTATCGATGTACTCTGATATTCTGTACTCTGATGTAACATTAATTATTGATGTTATAAAAGTCTGTGTTGTTGTTCTGATGTTGTTGTATGCCCAGAGTTAACGCACGCGGGTTTTGAACGGTCTTGATCGATCTTGCGATCGATTGGGGTCGGATGAAATCCGAGGTCGTTACAGCTGGTATCCGAGCTCAGGTTAGCTCAAATCTTTGGGGTACAACTAGTTAGAACTAAACAGAAGACTTATCAGAGGTTGGATTATTAATATCCAATAAGAATATTCATTAGAGATAGGATCAGCAGTATCCTAGAATGAGAATACTCATTAGAGATGGGGTTAGCAATGCCCTAGAATGAGTCAGAGTGGAAAATTTATAATTAATGTACTTGTTATATATAATTTGATTTTAGAAAATATGATTTTTTTTTAATATATAAAAGTTTTATATTTCTAAAAATTAAATCAACTAATTGATTGATGATTGTGTTGTGTGAATATGAGTTCAACTAATTAAAATCATTAAACAATTAAAGAATAAGAATGGAAATTAAATTAGTTAAATAAACAACTTTAGCTCCATTTCCTTTTCGAGGACGAAAAGATTTTAAGTGGGGGAGATTGTAACAACCCGCAAATTCTAAACCAATTTAAAAATTTCATTTTAGAAAATTTTAATGAATTTTGAAGATATAAAGTGATTTATATAAATAATAATGGCTAGAATTCATTTTAATCGAAGTTAAAACGAATAAATTTAATTTAAATATAAATGGAGTTAGAAATGGCGCAGTAGTTTTAAAATTTAATTTTAAACTTTAATTGGATGTACAGGATTCGAAATAAATCAGAATTGAGTGAAACCAGAAATATTTAAATCTGTTTAATCATATCTTTCTAACGAATCTGAAAAATTAAAATTTCATAGCGGAAATCAAAAGTTATGGCCAATTCAATTTTTAGAAAGGTCGATGTAGAATTTATATATGTAATATATATGGCCCAAAAGGCTACTTTTCACATATGAAGGAATTTCGACTCGAAACCACTTCCATTGAGTCCAGAATGACGTTTTTGCATTGAAAAAGTATAAACACTTATATATTTTGAGTTTCGGAAATTATTTATTTAAAAATGTATTTTTAATATTAAATATATTGGCCTTGAAAATAGTCATTTTTCAAACGACCTCCGTTTTCGACGAAACCACTTTTGTTGGAACCGGAATGTCAAATTATAGCTAAGTTTCAATTTTCACAATTTTTAGAATTAATATGTGAGCGTGGTAAAAGAAAACGTGTTTTGACTATTTCGGTTAAATTTAAACGCCTTAAAAATAGTCATTTTTCAAACAGTCTTAGAATTCGACGTATATAATTTTGTTGGATTCGTATCATCATAAGAAATCTAAAAATAATTTTTTTGGAATTTTCTGAGGTCGTATGTGGCCCCGGCATATTTAAATGTACGGTCATTATTTAATTAATTAATTTTTAATGGGATTTTAAGTAAATTTTTCTACAGAATTCGGAATTGGACCCCGAGACCCATCCCATTGCGTTCAGAAGGCCTAAAAACGTTAAGATCGATAGTAAGCAAGCCCAATTCGGAGACAGCCTGCATTTTCACCTTTATAACACATTTTTTTATAATAAAAAAATAAAAAAAAATCCGAAATTTCAAACCCTAACCCTAAAAACGCAGCCGCCGCCTATCTCAAACAATGGCCGGTAACTTCCCAACTTCAAACATCAATCTCAATCCGTTCAACGAAAATCTACAAATTATATACCAAATCGAAGAGAATTCAGAGAGCTTCGAATCTATACGGTTAAGATCGGGTTTTGGTGTACAGATTTCGCGAATTCTGGCGAGGAAGTGGGGGCGTTCGGGTTCAATTTTCGAGGCGAGGAGGAGGCCGAGTTGGGTGGCCTTCTGGGCGCTGGTGGCTCGCGGGTGGGGCGTCGGATTGGCGGCGTCTGATCGGCGGTCAGTGGCTCAGAGGGTGGCGCGCGCAGAAGGTTCGAACGTGATGTATGGGTGCGGCTTGGTCACGGCAACGAGGAAGAAAGGGTATTTTTTAATATTATTTTATTTATTTAATATTTAATTTATCCGATCTTTAAAAATCAATATCTCTTTCATACGAGGGCCGATTGACGAACCGTAAGTTGCGTTGGACTCGTCTTTCCGAGATCTTCGCGAAAGCGAGACCAGAGCTGAATCCGAGACAGTCGAATTTTCATGGAAAATCAATGTGAGAATGCTGAATTTTATTATTTAATTAATTATCAATTATTTTTTTCACTTTAAAATGATTGTTTTATGATATTAGTTCGGATTTGAAATGTTCAGTGTTGTATAAATTGTGGATTGTCGCTGGTGGTGTGTTCTGTTGTCCATGATTGAGATTGCATATATCGTTGAATTTTATTTGCGATTGGATCTAGTTGTTCTAACTTATTTTATATGGTTAAAATATTATTTTATCTGAAATTGAATAACAGAAATTGGTTAACAAATAAAATCTGATTTTTATTTGTTTACATTAAGAACAGATTTGTGGATGACAGTAGAAAATTTCTTTTTACTGTCACCTTAAACATTGGATGTTATAGAATTAGAATAATTATAAAATATTAAATTTTATTGTTGATATTAAAAACATATTTATAAAACAAAACTTTATTTACATTATATTTGTAAATTAAAAGTAATATTTGGAAAAAACACATAAGTGTTTACATTTTATTTGAGAAAAAGAAACCATTCTTTTATCTGTGTTTTTCGTCACAAATAATAACATAGAAAAAGAACCATTCTTTTATTTGTGTATTTCAGCATAAATATATATATAGAAATGAATTATTATTTTTATTTGTGTTTTTCAACACAAATATAACGCAGCAAAAGAATCATCTTTTTATTTGTGTTTACTAACAGAAATAAAACTTAGAATATGAATTATTTATTTATTTGTATTTTTCAATGCAAATATTACATAGAAATAAAGTTCATCTTTTTATTTGTATTTTTCAATATAAATATTACATAGAAATAAAGTTCATCTTTTTATTTGTATTTTTCAATACAAATATTACATAGAAATAAAGTTCATCTTTTTATTTGTATTTTTCAATACAAATATAACATAGAAATAAAGTCATCTTTTATTTGTATTTTTCCATACAAATATAACCTAAGAAATTAAGTTCATCTTTTCATTTGTATTTTCCATACAAATATGACATAGAAATGAAGTCCATCTTTTTATATACATGCTACAACACAAATATGTACTTAGAATCTGTTGCACAAACAAAATACACTTTTATTTGTCACTTGAAACTTAGAATTTGTTGCACAAATAAAATTCACTTTTATTTGTCATTTGAAACTCAGAATTTGTTAATCTACTTTTTATTTGTCATTTAAAAATTAGGATTTATTATACAAATAAAATTCGCTTTTATTTGACATTAGAATACATAGAAAAATATTTACACATAAAATATTCTTTTATATGTTATTAGAATGTATAGAAAAGTATAAACAAATAAAAGGATTCTTTTATTTGTTATTAGAACACATAGAAAAGTGTAGAACAATGAAAAACACTTTTTATGTTATTCTAGAATTGAAATTTTGAGTTCAATCTTTTATTTGCATTCACTAACGCAAACATACATTGAAAATAAAATTTACCCTTTTTTTGCATTCACCAAAACAAATATATGTTGAGACCAAAATTTACGCTTTTATTTACATTCAGAAATGCAAATATACATTGGAAATAAAATCATTTCTTTTATTTGCATTCACAAATGCAAATATATATTGAAATTAAAATTTGCACTTTTTACATTCACAAATGTAAATATACTTGAAAATTAAGTTTGTTCTTTTATTTGCATTCCACAATGCAATATAACATCAAAAATTAAAGTTACATTTTTATTTGCAAACATTAAAATGAAATAAACGTCTTTGTCAAATTTGTTTTAGTTAAAATGAAATAAACATTTTTGCCAAACTTGATTAGTGAAAATGATTACTTTTGGCAATTTATACTAGTTGAAATAAATAATCACTTTTATCAGTTTATACTAGTGGAAACAAAATATGCATTTTTCTCAAATTGGTTAGTTAAAATGAAATAATACACTTTTGTCAATTTATACTAGTTAATAACAAAATATTCACTTTTATTAATTTACATTAGTTAAAAACAACTATTCATTTTAGTCAATTTATTCTAGTTAAAACAAATATTCACTTTTGTCAATTCACACTAGTTAAGACCAATTATTTACTTATGTCAATTTACATTTGTTGAAACCAATTATTTGTTTGTCATGGCTATATATTGTATATTACACTTCCATTCCCAAGTTACCCGACTTGTGTATGTGATTGGGATGATTATTTTCACACATCGCCCAAGTGCACAAATGAATTTATTATTTGTTTGATGGTTGAAACCCCACACGGGTGTTGGGATGAAAATTTACAAACACTAATCCCAATATTTAGTTGTATGTTGATCGTTAGATCGACAAGCTGCGATGAGCGTTATGATTTAATTTTATCGCTTACACAGTGGAAATTACACTTTGGATGTAGATGGATGATTTGATGATTATACTGTTATTGTCATATATATGATATGTGTGAAATCCATATAATCTAAATCATATGGTAAATGATTGAGTCGCATTTCGATTCAGGTGTTCTTTTAAATAAGAATATTTTTACATTAGAAATCCTTTTTATATAAAGTATATATATTTTCATAAAATATATTGTTAATCAAGTATATGTTTAAAACAAAAAATATTTGTAAAAGATAAAAATTTGTAATATAAATAATACTTCTCATTTAGAATCTTTTATATAAAGAATATTTTTAAAGATTGATTTAAAATATGTTTCTAAAAGATTATTAGGATTTGCAATTATATTTTGTGATATAAAATAAATGGAGATGTGAAGTGGATTTATCGTGGATGGTGTTTTAAACGACATTTGTCCTTTAATCCAATTTCATTGAAATTATTATTTGGAATTTATAAATCTATTTTATAGATTTGAAATAAGTCATCCTGTAATAATGATTTTTGATATCAAATCAAAATTGGAGTTTTAATAAATCTTTTAAGGAAGGTTTAAGCTTTTATTTTCAGAGTTTATCTTTGATAAAATTAATGAGAATCTTTAAACACGAATATCTTATTAAAAGAATACTCTGAGTTGGAATGTGGCGTAATGTGTGATTTTCCAATATTCTCCTTTTTTAACAAAATACGCGAGTTATTCAGAAAGACCGGGTTTAACCCATTCTGAATAATCATCACGACGATCAAGAGTCGAAGATGAAGACGGTGATTGAAGACCGAAGGTTTTCACATTGTTGGGATGATGATGACTGGTATCTTGAATTGGGATTGGCCTTCTAAGGCAAGGTATTTAGTAATGATCGTCCAAACGTATTTGGAGATCGACGAACATGTTGTTTCGCTCAGACCCAGAGCGAACTTGTAAATGGATTGCGTGTCTGACATTGTATTCATTTCTACTGTATTTGTTGAACACTACTGATTATATATTTCTATTTGGTGGTGAAGAATTTATTCTTTACTTATCACCCTTCTCTAAGACGTATGAGCTTAGAGGTTATATATATATTGGTAGATGATCAATAATATGGTAGGGTCTGACAATGTGACATGCTAAGATGCAAATGATCAAGGCTTTGTTGAAAAGCAGGCCTTGTGGTTGATGATCAAAGCACAGTCTATTTAGGCATAGCTTTGTGTATATCGTGACTTCGCGAGCCTCACACACCGGTTGAGTTTAAAACGGGAGAATGGAACGCAGGGAGTGCACACGTTTCTTTCTAGCTAGAAGTGGTGTTGGGCTTTAACACGGTCCGACATTTGCTTGTGTTGTTGTTGGAATTTTTGTGAGGCCTTGGTTTATTCTTATCGGTCGCCCTCGGCTGATTTGTTGGTCCAATAGGATCGGGGAGTGTGTGTTCAGGCATAACTAATCCACTAAAGTATTTGTGGACCGGCCATGCCGTATCCAAGGGTTCGCCAGCGTCCGAATCCTAAGGCATTTCTAGAATATCTCGAATCGGTCAAGAGCTCCTCCCTAGCCTTGACTCATGATGGAAACCCAATTTCCAATACGCCCTTGCGGTCTGATTTTATAACTAGTATGGCAACATAGTAGATGGTATCTATGCCGTCTAGGATTGATATTATATTTGAAATGTTTTAAATATACATATATACACATAATAATATTGTATTTTGCGTATCAAGCATCTTTTGACCATTATAAGGTAAAACCCTATCCTCTGGTGTGCGTTGCATTGTGTGATGGGACATGGGTCTTATAATGGTTTCATTTTTCTAAAAAGCATTACGTTATTTGACGGTTTACTTTATTTATGCACTGGCAATCCAATGGAGTAAACCCGTTCCGCGTTAGCGGCGTGGTCCTGTGATTAGCCTTATTATTAGATAAGTTAAGTAAAGAATTCTCACACCAGTCCCACGTCTGACTTGTAGTTTGTTTCACTTTGCAAACTCGGGTGCCCTCTTTTCACACGGGAAGTCAAGTAGCTTTTTGCAGATATAGTTAAGCAGGATCCTGGATTGAAGCCTGAAGCTGTGTCCAGAATATTGATGGCCTTCCGCTGAGATTAGTTCCGCTGTAATGTATTTAATTTATTGTAAATGTATCTTCCGCTGTAATTTTATTTATCGATGTACTCTGATATTTTGTACTCTGATGTAACATTAATTATTAATGTTATAAAAGTCTGTGTTGTTGTTCTGATGTTGTTGTATGCCCAAAGTTAACGTACGCGGGTTTTGAATGGTCTTGATCGGTCTTGCGATCGATTGGGGTCGGGCGAAATACGGGGTCGTTAAATAACACCTTGTTATAAAAAATGACATTAGAAAGAAATAACATTTTTAGTTTAAAATGTTACATAAATAAGAAATAAAATTTTTAGTATAAAATGCTACATAAATAAGAAATAACATTTTTAGTTTAAAATGTTGCATTAAAGAAAGAAAGAAAAATATAACATTTTCATTCTAAAATGTTGCATTCCTCGTGTAAATAAAAACATGTAACAGAAAAGAGTGAAAACAAAATATTCATTTTGTTAAATAGAAAAATGTTAAAACCATATCCTTTTATTTGTCATTAGAATTTATAGAAAATTGTTTAAGAATATACAATAAAAAGATTCAATTTTTTATTGTAGTATGAAACATTAGAAAAGAATATTTTATTCACATTTTAGATGTGAAAATAAAGACATGAAATTTAAAAGTACATTTTTGTTTGCATTTTTATATGAAATAAAAACCATAGAAAATGAAGTACATTTTTATTTGCAAACTAGTTGCAAATAAAAACATGAATATATGAAGTACATTTTTATTTGCAAACTAATTGCAAATAAAAACATGAATATATGAAGTACATTTTATTTATAAGTTAGTTGCAAATAAAAACATGAAGATATAAAGTACAATTTTATTTGCAATCTAGTTGTTAATAAAAAATGATTATAAAAAGTTGACATTTTTATTTATATTTTAGATATAAGTAAAAGCATGAATTGAAAGAGGATATTTATATTTATATTTTAGACGTAAATAGAAACATAGTATTAAAAAGTACATTTTATTTGCATTGAAAAAGTAAATAAAACCATAGGATGAAAGGTTATATGTTTATTTACATTTTAGATGTAAATAGGATCATGAATTAGAAAAGGCACATTTTTATTTACATTTTAGATGTAAATAAAAACGTAGAAATCAAAGTGAACCTTGTATTTACATGTTATTTGTAAATAGAACCATGGATTTAAAAAGTGACATTTGAAGTTACGTTTTTGATGTAAATAAATAAGTTACATTTTTGGTGAAAATAAGAGGAAATAAAGCGACATCTTTATTTGCATTTTAGATGTAAATAAAAAGAATAAATTTAAAGTAACAACTTTATTTACAATTTTAGATGTAAATTAAGAATAGAATCAAAGTTATATTTTTATTTACATTCTAGGTGTAAATAAAAAGATTAGACTAAAAGAGGCATTTTAAATTTACATTTTAGATGTAATCAAAAAGGTAGAATTTAATGTTTTGATTTATTGTCAAAATAGGGACAAAATTTTGAAGTTACATTTTAACGCCATTGTAAATGTAATCAAAGGATAGAATTTAATGTTAAATTGTTATTGTCAGAATAGAGATAATAAAAAGAATAAAATTAAAAGACATATTTTTATTGTCATTCTAGGGTCAATAAAAAAAAGTAGAAATAAAAGTGATATTTTTTATCGTCATTTTAGATGCAATAACAAGAATGGATTACAATGGTTGAAATCGCCAAACGATTTATATTTATATATTTATATATAAATATAAATTAAAATTAAACGAATCGTACTATTGCAGTTCGCGATTTGAAATCGTAACTTTAAACGATTATACCGAATGATCCGACCGTCGGATTTTCCCAAAACTAGAACCGTTGGGACATTTGGGTAGATCTTTCCAATGATATAAATTTTGTTAAAATCCAACGGTTAGATTCAAGAAATGTGTAAATCAAATTTGGGTGAAAACAGCACCAGGGCCGCCATTGACCCGTAGCGTCGTTTAATTATAATTTAGCTATTTTAAATAAATAAAATAACGATAAATCATTATAAATAGATTTGAGCGATATGAAATGATTAAAATGATAATTATTCGAGGATTATTTGAAAAGACCGAGTTCAACTCATTTCAAATAATTACTACAACGATTTAAGTCGAAGATTTGAAGACGGTGATTGAAGACCGGTGATCTTCACATCGAATGGATGAGGACTACTGATGCCCATGATTGAAGTAGCTACCTAGAAGGGGCTGCAGTGGTAGTCGTCCAGACGTATTGTTGATTGTTCGGATATACGAGGTATAAAGTTCCGCAGTTTTCATTCAGACCCAGAATGGACTGTTTTCATTCAGACCCAGAATGGACTTGTAAATAGATGTTATGTCTTACGTTGTATTCCTTTATGCTGTATCCGTTGATCTCTACTTAGTATATATCTGTTTGGTGTTTAACACCCTTCTCTGAGACGTACGAGCTTAGAGGCTATATATTGGTAGAAATCAATGGTACGGTATGGGTTGACAATGTGGCATGCTAAGATGCATAAATCAAGGCTTTTGTTGAAAAGCAGAGCCTTGTGGGATGATCAAAGCATAGCCTGTTTAGGCATAGCTTTGTGTATAGCATGACTTCGCGAGCCTCACACCCCGTTATTAGTCAAAAACGGGATATGGACCATAGGGCGTGCACACGTTTCTTTCTAGCTAGAGTGGTGTCAGTGACCTACCAGCCCTGACATTTTACTTATGTGGATGATGGATTATGAGGTACCTCGGATTTATAGGTTGTTAGGGGCCATATGGAGGTCCAAAGGTACCGGGAAATGTGTGTTCAAGCATAACTAATCCACTACCATTAGGTGGGGACCGGCCCTACCGCTCCAAGAGTTGCCCATAGGTGTGATCCTGAGGCATTTGCTAGAGTGTCTCGAATCGGAGAGGATGATCCCTAGCCTTGATTCATGATGGAAACCCAACTTCCAATACGACGCCATGCGGTTTTGATTATAAAACTAGTATGGCGACATAGTATATGGTAGCTATGCCGTCTATGATTGATACATTATGATTAAATTTGTTTTGAAAACATATATATACACTAATAATAATATCAAATCCGTTTTTATCGTATCAAGCATTTTTTACCATTATAAGGTAAAACTCTATCCTCCGGTTTGCGTTGCATTATGTGATGGGACTTGAGTCTTATAATGGTTTCATTTTTCTAAAAAGCATTGCGTTGTTTAACAATTTACTTTATTTTATGCACTGGCAATCCAATGGAGTAAACCCGTTCTGCGTTAGCGGCGTAGTCATGTGATAAGCCTTATTAGTGGATTAAGTTAAGTTAGATTTCTCATACCAGTCCCATGACCGACCTGTAATTTGTTTCACTTGTAAACTCGGGTGCCCATATTTTCCACACGGGCAGTCGAGTAGCTTGTTTGCAGATACTTATCTCTTTAGCAGGATCCTGGATCGATGCCTAAAGATATGTCCAGAGCATAGAGAGTCTTCCGCTGTGTATTGTATTAATTTATTGTAAAATTATCTTCCGGTTTAATTTTATTCAATGTACTCTGATATTTTGTACTCTGATGTAACATTATTATAATGTTTATAAAAGTCTTCTGTTATTTGTTCTAATGTATTGTATTCCCAAAGTTAATGTATGCGGGTTTTGAACGATTTTAATCGATCTAGCGATCGATTAAGGTCAGGCAAAATCCGTGTCGTTTCATCTAGCCTACCATGTCTCAGGATACAGCCGCTACTACACCTAGGAACGCCAGGGCTGGTCCACACTTACGTTAGTGGATTAGTTATTCTAGAACAATACGTTTCCACGCCCTATAGGGTGCAAATCAAGAGCCACTAGGGACTCAAATCCGAGGTACCTCGCTTTCCATCATCCACATAAGTAAAAATGTCTGGGATCCATACCATGACACCACTTCTAGCTAGAAAGAAACGTATGTCCTCCCTGGGGGGGTCCTTCTCCCGTTTCTGGTTCATACTGCGGTGTGAGGCTCGCGAATTAACATTATACATAAAGCTACGCTAATTAAATCTGTGCTTTGATCATAATTACAAGACTCTGCTTTTCAACAAAAGCCTTGATCATTTGCATCTTGGCTTGCCACACTGGCAATTCACTCCGTACAACTGATGTCTATCAATACATAACCTCTAAGCTCGTACGTCTCAGAGAAGGGTGTTAAGCAAGGGAATGAATTCTCTGCCACCGAACAAATATATATTCAATTAGCACATAATGAAATCCAATGTCAGACGCATATCCATTTACAAGTCCATTCTGGGTCTGAACAAAACTGGAGCTGTAACAACCTGGAATTTTGGGGCTAATTTAAAAATTTTATTTTTGGAAATTTTAATGAATTTAGAATATCTAAAATAGTTTAATTTAAATAATAACGACTAAAAAAATTTATTTTAATTGAAGTTAAAATGAATATATTTATTTTAAATATAAAAGGAGTTAGAAATAGCGCTGTAGTTTGGAATTTTGATTTTGAACTTTAACTGAATGTACAGGATTCATTATAAATCAGAATTCAGCGAAACAAGAAATATTAAAATCTATTTAATCTTATCTTTCTAACGAAACTGAAAAACTGAAATTTCACTTTATAAATCAATAGTTATGTCCAGTTTAAAATTTAGAAAAGTCGTTTTAGAATTTATATATATTTTAATATAATATATTGGTCTTAAAAATAGTCATTTTTCAAACGACCTCTGTTTTCGACGAATCCACTTTTGGTGGAACCAGAATGTCAAATTATTGTTAAGTTTAACTTTCCAGAATTTTTCGAATTAATTTGTGAGCGTGGCAAAAGAAAATGTGTTTTGTTCATTTCAATCAAATTTAATCGATTAGAAAATAGCCATTTTTCAAAGTCTCAGAATTCGACGAAATTAGTTTTGTTAGGACCATATCGTCAAAACAAAGTTAGAAATAATTTTTCTGTAATTTTTAGAGGTCATATGTGGCCCAAATAAATTTAAATGTATGATGGAATTTAAATAAATAAACGATTTAAATATTAATTTAAATAAAACAAGGCTGAGACAATCAAACCGACTGACGGGACCTAGCCCATTGTGTCCGGGACGGGGGTTATTAGCCAGGGACGACACTCGTTGGGTTTGATTTGGGGTTCATATTGATAAACATGGATTTTTGAAAATAAATGAATTAAATTAAAAGGAAATACTAGTATAAATACCCCTAGGAATACGTAACCCTAGCGTATTCTTCAACAGCCACCTTTAGCCTAAATCAATGGCCGAAATTTTACCAAATGAATCCCTTAATTTCTTCTTGTGTACTACGGATTAACTGATGAACTCTACACCAAATTGAAGAGAATTTCAAGGCCTTTTAATTCTAGACGATGATGATCGGAAGTTATGAAGTGTAGGGGCCGAATTTTTGGGTGAAAACCGCCGACTTTGGCGCGGCTTCCAGGGTGGTAGGGCCCATCGAGCTCGGCCTCGGTCTGGGCGGAGGGTGGTCTCGCGTAGGGGTTGGTGTGGCGTGCTCCGATCGTCGTCTGCCCTCCTCGTGTGGGGCGCGCAGGTGGCATTCCAAGGTGGAGCGATGGGTTCGTTAATTATAGTAGCGAACAGAAAGAAGATGACGACCTAGTTTTGTTTTAAGGGGTAAATTAAGTTAACTAATGTAAATAATTATTTATATAATTCTCCAATGATTAAAATACCATAACTTATTCGAACAGCAACCGATTGGAACAATTCATGTTGCGTTAGGATCGTTGTGAGGAGATCTACATCATGAAACAGACCGGAACTGAAATGGAGCGAATCAGAATTTGGGGGAAAAATTCAAATATGAACTTTTCAGATATTAAATGATGGTGAGATTTCTTATTTTAAAATTATGATTTAAATAATTGTTATGTGTTGTAAATCATTATTTATTCGTTGTTAAGATTCATATGGATTGTGTATTGTACGTAATTTGATGTGAAACATCTTGTTTGTATAGATCTTTTAATTGGGTGGTATTGTGATATAATAGTATGGTTGAAACAAGTCTATCATTTTTAAAATAAAATTGTTAAAACATATAGATTATTCTTGTAGTAATAAAATTAGTGAAACAAAAATAAAAGGCATAATTTTTATCATTTTGTTGAATTAGAATTGTCAACAAAATATACTAGTTGAAACCGAATACATTATATGTCTACTTCGTTTAGTTGAAACCAAATGCATTATTTGTCTACTTAGTTTAGTTGAAACCAAAAACACCGTTATGTTAGAATTGACAATAAAAATCATTTATGTTAGAATTATATTAACAATAAAAATATTACTTTTTATTGTTACATGACATCGTTCGGTAAAATTAGGAATAGAAATTACATATTATGTAAAATATGATATTAGAAAAAGAAAACACATTTTTATGTGAAGTGTTGTAATAGAAAAAAAAAAGAAATCACATTTTTATGTGAAATGTTATATTAGAAAAAGAAATCACATCTTTGAGTAAAATGTGATATGAGAATAAAAACACCGTTTTGTTAACATATAAAATATCATTTTTATATGAAATTAGAATAACATAGAAAATGGGTTACAAATAAATATTCATTTATTTGACATTAGAATTCATATGAACATATTTACATATAAATATTATTTTATGTGACGTTAGCAAAAGAAATAACATTCTTATTTTAAAATGTTATCATTAGAGAAAAATAACATTTTTATTATAGAATGTAGCATGAGAATTAAAATAACATTTTCGTTAAAGAATGTATATTGTGTTAAAATAACACTTTGTTATCAAATGTGATATTAGATTAAAATAACACCTTGTTATAGAAGATGACATTAGAAAAAAGTAACATTTTAGTTTGAAAATGTTACATAAGTAAGAAATAACATTTTTTATTTAAAATATTGCATAAAAGGAAAAAGTTACTTTTTATTTCGATGTAAACAAAAAGTAGGATAAAAAGATATCTTTTTGTTTACAAATTTCGATGTAAACAAAAGAGTAGAATAAAAAGTTATCTTCTTGTTTACCATTTCGATGTAAACAAAAAAGTAGGATTAAATGTCACATTTCTAATGTAATATTCTTTTTAGTTTAAAAGGAACAAATTTAAAGTTATTCTCTTTTGAGAATAAAAAATACATTTTTTTTTAATATAACATTCTTTTTAGATTAAAAACAACCATTTTAGCATTATTCTCTTTTGAGGATAAAAAGAACATTTTAAGAGTCAGATTCCTTTTAGAATAAAAAGGACATTTTTGTTACAAAATGTAAATTAGAATAAAAATAATAGAAAATAAAAATCACATTTTTATTTGTGACATGAAACATTAGAAAGGACAAGAAAATAAAAATCACATTCCTATTTGTGACATGGAACATTAGAAAAGTATGAAAACAAAATATCCATTTTGTTAATTAGAAAAGTATGAAAATGAAATTGTCATTATAGTAGTAAAGTCATGTTAATGAAAAACATCACATTTGTTACAAAAGTTATGTTAATGAAGAATATCACATTTGTTAGAAATAATATGTTAGTATAAGAATATCACATATATTAGAAAATGATAAGTTGGACTAAAAATAACATTTTAATTATAAAATGTTAGAGTAAAGAAAAATAACATTTTAGTTATAAAATGTTAAGATTGAATAAAATTAACATTTTAATTATAAAATGTTGAATTGACAAATATATCACTTTTATATGTGTTTTGTTGAATTAGAGTTGTAAGGACCCGTAACTTCCCCGTGAAGGAAAGAGCGGATACTTCGAGAACAACACACAAACGAATGCAAACAGAAGAACATCTCATTGTTAATTACAACAATTCATCAGAATACAAGAATATACAGAGTATGAATGAATAAAATACATTCGATAAATATCAGAGATTATAATAAATTACATAGCAGCTGAAAATAATACAAAACACAACTGAAGGAGATATACGGCTACAGATCTTTCCGGATATCATTCCTGCTGTAAATCAGGATCCTTTGAATATAAATCTGCAAAACCAAAACTACTAGCTGCCTGCATCAAAATAAGGGAACCTAGAGTTTAGGTTAAAACAATAAACTTCAGGTCAGTCATGGGACTAGTGTGAGAACTAAAATAGTTATTAATCTTTATTTTAAAGTTAGGTAAATCAAGGGACCACGCCGTATAACACGGAACGGGCTTCCTCCCAAGAATACCAGTGCATAAAACAACCGCGCAATGCTAAATAAAGAACAATGAAGCTGTTATAAGACCCAGGTCCCATCACACAATGCAATGCAAGCCGGAGGATAGGGTTTTACCTTATAACAGCCAAAGAATGCTTGATACGTGAAATTTTATCTTTTGATTCTTAATCAGACTCCAACCGTAAATTAGTAAGAGAACGATTCCCTAAGTATTAACCCCGAAGGCCAAAACCAACATTAGACCAAAACCCAGGAAACCACCCATCTTAACTTGTTTCCAGTTAGTTTCTAATTTTATATACAATCATAAATATCAATTATAGACGGCATGGGTACCATATATCATGTCGCCATACTAGGCTCTACAATCAAAACCGCAAATGTCATGTATTTGGAAGTTGGATTTCCATCTGTGAACCGAGGCAAAAGATAGTCCTCTACCGATTCGAGACAATCTAGCACATGTCTCAGGAAAATACTTAGTCAAGCCTTTGGATTGTCAGGGCCGGTCCACTGATGTGGATTAAAATGCCTAAACACTGCGTTTCCCCGCCCTTTAGGGCGTAAATGAGCCAACGAATGACTCCATTAGCTTCACATAGTCACCGATATATCTGAGGCGCCTCGCAAACCAATAACCACATAAGTCAAACTCATCAGGGCGTGTCAAACCACTGACGCCACTTCTAACTAGAAAGAAACGCATGTCCTCCCTGAGGTCCTCTCCCGTTTCTGGTTCACAACCGGGGTGTGAGGCTCGCGAATCCACGCTACATAAAGCGATGCCACAAAGGTTGTGCTTTGATCATCAACCACAAGACTTTGCTTTTCAACAGAAGCCTCGATCATTTGCATCTTAGCATGCCACACAGGAAAACCACTCCATGCAATCGATATCCATCAATCACACAGAGTGATATCCAATGTCAGACACACAGTCCATTTACAAGTCCGTTCTAGGTCTGTACGAAACCGAAGTAACCTTATTCCTCGCATATCCATCGATCTCCGAGTACGTCTGGACGATCACCAACTGATTCCCTCTTATTGGGTGTATGACCCAATCAAGATCATCAGTGATTATCCAAACGACGTGAAGACCTCTGGTATTCGACCACCCTCTTCACCTTCGACTTATCGTCGTATCAATTATTCAGAATGGGATAGACCCGGTCCTTCCGAATAACTCGCGTATATAATAAACAAGTGTTACACAAACACAACATATGCCTCATTCCAATTCATCAGTCACTAACCGTAAATTAACAAGAGAATAATTCCCCAAATATTAAACCCAAAGGCCGAAACCAACATCAGATCAATACCCAGGAAACCATTCTGCTTAGCTAACCTACAGTTAGTTTCTAAATTTCACATTCTTAGGGAAAGATTGCCATTAATTTTATCAAAGATAAATTCCTCAAATTTATTCTTTAATCTTCTTTTGAATATCAGTTCAAACTAAATTATGGTTTATCCAAACTAGCAGGGATTAACGAACCTTACCGAAGTAATCATTTGTTTTAATTTCCCAATCCCAACCTATTCATCCCATGAAGTAAAAACGGTAATACTTCATATCTAACGCCACGATGTTATCGGTAAATTCAAATAACATTTCACATTCAAATCTAATTAATGATTTAACTATCGCCTGGAGCAAAACTGGTGATACTCCATTCTTGATCTTTTCACTCTAATTAAAGATTCATTAGAACTCCACTTAGTTTTAATCTTTAACTGGGTTAAAGAATAAGTGTCATTTAAAACATGGTTCACGATAAACCCAAAATCACATTCCATTCTATCATCTTTTAACGGTAAAATAGCAAGTGAGCAATTCCCTAAGTATTAACCCCGAAGGCCGAAACCAACATCAGATCAATACCCAAGAAACCATTCAACTTAACTAATCTCCATTTAATTTCTGATTTTCTTAACTCTGTTGGGTCTAAGAACAGTATTATTGAAGATACCGTTCAGGACAACCCAAAATCACATTCCATTAATTATCGGGTTAAAGAACAAGTGTTATTTAAAACACCGTTCACGATAAACCCAAAAATCAATTCAAATTCAATTCCAATTAAATACCATTTAATTGGTACACTTCATTAAATCTAAATAAAAAGATTTAATCTTTTTCTCAACTGGGTTTAAGAACAGTGTTAATGAAGACACCACTCACGACAAACCCAAATCCCAGTTGATATTAAATACAAGGCTTTGAATAGAAAATATATCGGCTTATATTCAATATCAAATTCTACGACCAACAAATATCGTATTGGAAATAACGATATAAATATATCTTTCAAATTCCCATAACAATATCTGTATCATCAAGAAATCCAACATCGAAATATTCCAAAGACATTTTCGAATCAAATCCATTTCCGCTTTATATATTGGAAATTCTGGTTATTTTAAAACCATTTCAAATCCAATTTATTTATTTAAAAATAAATAAATTATTATTCTAGTTTAAAACCAGTTCATTTCGATAAAAAACTATTTTTATCTTTTCAAATATGGAATTTTTCATCCCAATTCTTCACAAATCAATTCTTATGATTTTACACTAATTATTACTATTTTTATTAATTTTATCAAGGCTCGTACAGTCGATTTCCATCAACAGCCGTCGAACTGCACTTACATCGACCTTTTCCAAATTTGATTTGGACATAATTCCAAATCCAACCGTTAGATTGCTAATTTCTACTATTCGCTAGAAAGCTCTTTTCGATAGAACCCAACGATTCCGGTTTTAGGAGAATCCGACAGTTAGATCTCCCGCAATATCCATTCGAAGCCAATGGTCGAAATTCGTGAAGTGTCGCGGCGCAGCGCGTTATATTAAGGCCATTATATATATATATATATATATATATATATATATTATATCGTCGATTTCCTTTCAAAACGTATTTTATAAATCGTTTAAATTAGTTTTCAAAACAATTTCAACTTCCTTTTCAAATTCAAATCAAGATTGAATTTTTCAATATAAATTCGTTTCAATTTCATTTCAAATCGATTTCAATTCAATTTCAATTTAATTCGAATTTCAATTCATTTCAATTTCAAATCTATTCAATTTAATTCTAATTTCAATTCATTTCTATTTAATTCAAATTTCAAATCTATTTCAATTTAAAATCTATTTGATTAATTCGAATTTCAATTCATTTCAATTTAATTCGAATTTCAATTCATTTCAATTTCAAATCTGTTCAATTTAATTCGAATTTCAATTCATTTCAATTTAATTCGAATTTCAAATCTATTTCAATTTCAAATCTATTTCAATTAAATTCGAATTTCAATTCTATTTCAATTCTATTTCAATTTCAATTCTATTTCAATTTAATTTGAATTTCAATTCTTTTCAATTTAATTCGAATTTCAATTCTTTTCAAAATATCAGATTTTGAATTTACTTTCGATATTCATTGAAAAATAAATAAAATCGATGTAAATGTCGTTCACGTCAGAATGGCGTCAATCTAATCAACACGGCTTTTATTCAACACATGAATATTTATTCCATTCAACACATGAATATTTTTAAATTCAACACATGAATTTATTTTCTATTCAACACATGAATTTATTTTCTATTTTCGAATGAGGCCCAATAAATTACCATATAATGTTAATTATATGGATTTTCTACAACACATGTATATAATAGCAACGATAAATAATCAACCATCATCCAGAGTGCACCACAAAACTGCATAAACATTAAATATAAATATTTAACGCTCATAACAGCTTGTCAATGAATCGATCGACATATAACTAATTATTGGGATTAGTGTATGTCATTTATCATCCCAACACCCGTGTGGGGTTTCAATCAATCAAACACATTTTTTATTTGTGCAGTTGGGCGATGTGTAAATTTATCGTCCCAATCAATATCAGTCAAATCAGTGTATATAAAAAAATCGTCCGATTTGTTTATAAATATTTATTTACACGTTAAAAATCATATTTTTAACTATATAATATTTTTCACTATAAAATATTTTATTTCATTCTACATCCCACCATCAAATTTCACAACACAGCAGTCAAACAAACAAGCCATCCATGGTCTGTGGACGACGGGTGTCGGGTGCTACTAAACACCGTCTACATCCAAGTATATATTTCAAACTAGAAATACATTAAAAGTGAGGAGTTCTCACTGAAACGATAAACCCAACGCCTCGAATCTTCGTATGTAGAAAATCTTCACCGTTCTCGCCTTTTGTGACTTTCGTTGCCCGTATTCACTACATATATAAAAATCGCATTTTTATAACTACGCTACATGGATAAAATTTCTATTTTTATAACGGTGTTCATATAATAAAGATTATATTTTTATCACACTATTCTCTATATAAAATTATATTTTTATATCGCTCTTCTTCCAATAAAGAATATATTTTTATAACACTCCTTCTATATAAAAATTATATTTTTATATCTACTTCTAATATAAAGATCGCATTTTTATATCATTGCTATAAAAATCCCATTTTTATTTCAACATATATATAATAAAAATCAGATTTTTATTTCGCTACATCTGTAAAAATTATATTTTTATATCCTACATCATATAAAAATTATATCTTTAACCTTCACATCTGATAAAAATCATATTTTTTTAATCTTTATACAATATAAAAATTATATTTTTAACCTTCCTATAATATAAAAATTATATTTTCAATCTGATACTTATATAAAGATCGAATGTTTTCCTTTCTTTTCACTTCATATATACAAATTCCGCCTTTCTACATATAAAAACATCGCCTTTCTATGATAAAAATATCGTTTTTACTATGATAAAAATCTTGTCTTTAATTATAATAAAAATCTTAGGTTTATATAATTTAAAAACAATTCTAACTTCAGTTTTAAAATCATATTATTTTCAATTTAAAAAATAAATAAAATTGAATAGGGAAAAGGGGGAAGAAAACTCACCGACACGCGAAGGAAGGTGGTTGGAGCTGCTGTCGAGAGGGGAAGGGGAAGCAAGGGGGCGTCGGCGCTCTTCAGGTGGTGGGACAGGTGCGCGAGGTGATGTACTTGACGCGACTTGGGTTTCAGGGCTAGAGCTCGGGGCTGATTTCAAATCAGAGGAGGAGAGAGGGCGGTGGGCTCGGGTGAGGTCGCGGAGGCCCCGGTGGTGTTGGTTGGCGGGTGCGATCGCCTCGATGGCGGTGCTGGGAAGAATCGCACGTCCTCCTCTTTTATTTATTTTTTATTGTACGATCTGAAAAGAACGAGGATAGGGGAGAAAGAGATAAAAAGGAGGGGGCTATTATTATATAATAAATTAATTTTATATTATTTTTCTCCAATAAAAGTTGACTTTTCGTTTGAACCCCAAATCGAACCCATCGACTGTCGTCCATAGCACATTACCCCCATTTCGAACACAATGGGATATGTATCATAAGCTGATTCGATCGTTTCGATCAGTTTTTTTCAAAATCAAAATATAACTCTATATATTGAATTTGAACACACATTTCAATTTCCCAGGGCCACATACTAACTCGAAAAATTCCATAAAAATATTTTCTAACTTCGTATTGACGATACGGTCCTAACAAAACTAATTTCATCGAATTCTGAGACCGTTTGAAAAATGGTCATTTTCCAGTCGATCGAAATCAACTGAAACTGGTCAAACGCGTTTTCCTTTGCCACGCTCACATATTGATTCGAAAAATTACGAATTACCTAGCAACAACTTGATATCACGAATCCAACAAAAGTGGTTTCGTCGAAAACCGAGTTCGTTTGCAAAATTTCCATTTTTAAGGGCCAGAATTCCATAGCGACTATTCTGAAATTTCAACAGGACATATCTTTTGATTCCCGCTATGAAATTTGGTTTTTCTGATTCGTTGGAAAGATATTCACAAATAGATTCAAATATATTTGGTTTCGCTAAAATCCGGTTTATTTTGAATCCTGTACATTCATTTGAACTTTGAAATTGAATTATTGAACTACCTCGCCATTTTCAATTCCTTTTATAATTTAAAATAAATATTTATATTCTAACGACGATCTATATAACTATATACGTTCGAATTCTATTCAAAATAACTTTCTCGTCGTTATTATTTAAAATAAATCATTTTAAATATTCAAAATTCATTAAAATCGCCAAAATAAAAAATTTAAATTGGCTCGGATTTCTAGGTTATTACAAGAGTTGTCGACAAAACAAATATATAACTTTTGTATTTGTTTTGTTGAATTAGAGTTGTCGACAAAACAAATATATCACTTTTATATGTTTGTGTTGAAATAGAATTGTCAACAAGAACAAAGATATCCTTTTTATTTGTTCTTATTGAGATGTTAGAATTGATTTAACATAAAAATATCCTTTTATGTGAAAGGTTATAAAATGTTAACATAGGAAAAATATTCTTTTATATGGTATTAGAATGCATAGAAATTTGTGAACATATAAAATATCCTTTTATATGATATTAGAACACATAAAAAGAGTAAACAAATAAAATATACTTTTATTTGTCACTAAAGTACATAAGAATAAGGTAGAGGAATAAAGGTGTTATGTTAGTTGAAAAATAAATGTAAAAGAATGATAAAAACATTTATTTTTATCATTTAAATAGAATAAGACAAAATATACATTTTTGTTAGTTGAAAAGAGATTAAAACAAAAACTACAAGTTTGTTAGATAAATGAAATAAAAACAATTTTGTCAGATTAGAATTGTCGAAAACAAAATGATACATTTTCTATGTAAATATGATATGTAAAATAAGAGGATAAGAGAATACATTTATTATGTGAATAGGCTATGTAAAAGCAAAGAATACTTTATCCGCATTTAGTGTAAATAAAGCATGAGATAAAGAAAAGAGTATTTTATTTACATATAGGTAAATAAAACATGATATAAGAAAAGACACATTTTTATTTACTATTTAGTGTAAATGAAAATAGGACATAGAAGAAGAATTATACGTTTATTTGCATTTCTAGATGCGAATAAAAACATGAATATGAAAAGTACATTTTTATTTACATTGTAGATGTTAATAAAAATACGAAAAAGTGCATTTTTATTTACATTTTAGGTGTAAATAAAAACATAGAAATAAAAGTGACATTGTAGATTTACATTTTAGATGTAATCACAAAGATAAGATTTAATGTAATATTTTTATTGTCAGAATAGAGACGATAAAAAGATTAGAATTAAAAGGTTATATTTTTATTTACCTTTTGATACAAATGAAAAGAATAAATGTAAAGTGATAACTTTAATTACATTTTAAGTGTAAACAATAAGAATAAATGTAAATCGGCATTTTTATTGATATTTTATTCCATAAAAACAAGATTAAGATTAAAAGAAGCATATTTATTGTCATTTTAGATCCGATAAAAAAATAGATCTAAATAGTTGAAATCGCCAAACAATTTATATTTATATATTTACATACACACACACACACACACATATATATATATATATATATATATATATATATAAATTAAAATAAAACGAACCACGTTGCTGCAGTTCGCGATTTGAAATCGTAACTTCAAACGATTATACCGAAAGATGCGACCGTCAGATTTTCCCAAAACTGGAACCGTTAGGACCGCTTTGGGAAGATCTTCCCAACGATATAAATTTTGTTAAAATCCAACGGTTAGATGTCGAGATAAGTGCAAATCAAATTTCGATAAAAACAATGCCAGGGCCGCCATCGACCTGAAGCGTCGTTAAATTAAATGAGCTATTTATATATATATAAAATAGCGATAAACCATTACAAATAAATGTGAACGATATGAAATGATTTAAAAGATAATTATTCGAGAATTATTTGAAAAGACCGAGTTTAACTCATTTCAAATAATTATACGACGATTTAAGTCGAAGAGTTGAAGACGGTGATTGAAGACCGACGATCATCACATCGAATGGATGTGTTGCTACTGAGGCCCATGATTGGAGTAAGCTACCTTGAAGGGGAGTCAGGGGTAGCCGTCCGGACGTATGTGTTGATTGTCCGGATAAGCGAGAACCTCTCAGGTATCTTCGGTTTTGTTTCGACCCAGAACGGACTTTTAATTGGATGCGTGTCTGACGTTGGAATTCATTTCATGCAATTAAATAGATTTTTATTAATGAATATACGATTGGTGGTAGAGAATTCATTCTCTGCTTAACACCCTGGTGTATATTAATATTTATCGATAGCATGGCGTGAATTGTCAATGCGGCACGCCAAGATGCAGATGATTAAGGCTTTGTTGAAAAGCAGGCCTTGTGGTTGATAATCAAAGCATAGCCTATTCAGGCGTAGCTTTGAGTATAGCGTGACTTCGCGAGCCTCACATTCCGATATGAGTCAAAAACGGGAGAAGGGAACGCAGGGAGTGCACACGTTTCTTTCTAGCTAGAGTGATATCAGGGACCTACCAACGCTGACATTTTACTTATGTGGATGATGGATTTTGAGGTACCTCGGATTTATAGGTTGTTAGTGGCCATATGGAGGTTCAAAGGAACCGGGAAACGTGTGTTCAGGCATAACTAATCCACTAACGTTAGGTAGGGACCGGCCCTGCAGATATCCAAGGATTGACCATAGGTGTGATCCTGAGGCATTTGCTAGAGTGTCCTCGAACCAGTAAGGAGCTCCTCCCTAGCCTTGACTCTTGACGGAAACCAAATCTCCAATACGACTCCAAGCGGTTTTGATTGTAGAACTTGGATGGCGACATGGTAGGATGGGATGCTATGTCGTCTATGATTGATACATTATGATTGAAATGTTTTTGAAAAATATATGTATACTAATATCAAATCCGATTTATCGTATCAAGCATCTTTTGACCGTTACAAGGTAAAACTCTATCCTCCGGTTTGTGTTGCATTGTGTGATGGGACTTGATTCTTATAATGGTATCATTTTTCTAAAAAGCAATGCGTTGTTTAACGATTTACTTTATTTTATGCACGGGCAATCCAATGGAGTAAACCCGTTCCGTGTTAGCGGTGTGGTCCTGTGATTAGCCTTTTATTTAGATTAGTTAAGTTGAGATTTCTCATACCAGTCCCATGACTGACCTGTAGTTTGTTTCACTGGCAAACTCGGGTGCCTATATTTTTCTCACGAGTAGTCGAGTAGCTTTTTGCAGATATTCATCTCTTTAGCAGGATCCTGGATCAAAGCTTAAAGGTGTGTCCATAGCATAGAAAGTCTTCCGCTGAGTATTGTATTAAAAATATTGTAAATATTATTTTCCGCTGTATTTTATTTATCGATGTACTCTGACATTCTGTACTCTGATATAACATTATTGTAATGTTTATAGAAGTCTGTTGTTGTTGTTCTAATGTGTTGTATTCCCAAAGTTAAAGTACTCGAAGATTTCCCACTTTTGGGTCAGACCTGTGTGGTTTATGGTCGATTCAAAGGGCGGGAATTTTTGGGTCTTTATAGGAGCCACCTTATTCCTCGTCCCATCTGTCCAATACAGGAAAGAGGTCCTCGCACATCCGTCGATCTCCAAGTCTGTCTGGACGATCACCACTTATTACCTTGTCTTTGGTGTATAGCCCAATCAAGACATCAGTAATCAACCAAACGATGTGAAGAACTCCGTTCTTCAACCACCGTCTTCATCTTCGACTTTTGGTCATCGTATTAATTATTCAGAATAGGTTAAACTCGGTCTTTCCGAATAACTCGCGTATTTTATAATCAATAATAAAGTGCTATAAAAACACATCATACGTCTTATTCCAATTCAAAATATTCCTTTATTCCAATATTCATATTTTTAGGGAAAGGTTCCCATTAATTTTATCAAAGATAAATTCTTTTAAATTTATTCTTTGATCTTCCATTGGATATCAACTTCAAAATGGATATCAACTTCAAAAGATTTTATTAACTAGTCGGGATTATCAAATCTTACCGCATTAATCATTTACTATTATCCAATCCTAACCTATTCATCCCATGGAGCAAAACTGGTAGCACTCCATATCTTACACCCACTATGTTTTAAGTATAATTAATTACCCATTTACGTTCAAATCTAATTAAAGATTTAACTATCACCTAGAGTAAAACTGGCGGTACTCCATTCTCGATCATTTCATGAATACGATAAATTTAATTATCCCATTCTCATTCCAATCTAATTAAAAATTCATTAAAACTCTAATTTGGTTTTAATATCAAAAACCATCACTTTATGATTATTCAACTTTAAGAGACTAATGTTGTCTTTAACTGGGTTAAAGAACCAATGTAATTTAAAACACAGTTAACGATAAACCCAAAATCATCTTCCATCAAAATGGAATCTACATGGAAATCATAATCATGTATAATCGATATAAATTCCCGTATCAGACTAATAATATAAATGGAATAGCGGAAAGGCCTTTTAATTCCATATATAGTATCGGTCTTCCTCCACAGAAGCTCATCTCGATTATTACCAAAACGAATTCAATTCCAATTTAATATATTAAATTGGAAAACTTTACTTTGGAAAATTTCCATTAAATCTTAATAAAAAGATTTATAAATTCCAAATCATATCTTCACTATTAATTGGGTCAAAGAACTATTGTTATTTAAAACATTGTTCACGATAAACCCAAAAATCCAATTTAAATTCAAAAGAAAATCCCAAGATCAGTCTTCAGTCTCATGCAAGAATCCTTCAGATTGCAATAAAGACTTGAAGTACCACTTTAACTCATCACAATTTGCGAGACAGAACATCACAGAATCTTCAAAATCTTCTTGTGAATTAAAGCATATAATTCATTTGAATTCAAAGACAAGCCAGCAAAGATTCTTCTATTCCTTTCCACCCAGATTTCATACAAAAACAGCTTAAAATTCTTCAAAAGAATGATACTTTTTCTTGTTTTCCACCTTGTTGCTTTGTATACATTGAACCACTCTATTACACTATCCCTTAAAGGCCTGTAATAGCTACCTACTGCCAAAATTCTACTCCAAACCATAAAGACATAATGACACTCAAAGAAAATATGTGTATTACTTTCAGGTTCACAATTACACAGTTTACACAAATTATCCTGAATGATTCCTCTTGAAAACAGTTTGTCTTTGGCATTAAGAGCATTTGACATAATCTTCCACAACATAAAATTGTGCTTTGCTGATGATTTCATATTCCAGATTCTACCAAACCAAGGAAAAACAGGCTTAATCCCTTTCAAAACATTGTAAACATGCTTAATAGAATGACATTTATCAGACCAGGCAATACTAAACTCAGAACCCAATTTGAAACTGTCACTAATATGACTCCATAACCTTCTCAAAATGGCTGAACTACTATATGGCAGTATAAGAACACCATCGTGTATGTAATCATCCACTACTGCATTTTCAGGAATACTACAGTTCCTTTTAATATTATAATCCACCACATTATTAAGAATTACTCCTTTATCAACCCAAGGGTCATACCAGAAGGACAATCCTTTGATTTAATCAACATTACATTGAATAACTGGTAAAAAGTTATCTCTCAACTTCAAAATATGCCTACAGCTCCAACTGCAATTTTGAGGAATTGACATCATCCAAAAATACTTGTTTTCAATCAAGTTAGCCTTCACAAATCTTGTCCATAAACTGCCATCATCTGAGATCAACTTGTTGAAATAAATTTAAATGGCAGCCTTATTCCAAAGCAGCAAATTTGTAATTCCTAAGCCTCCACTCTTCTTATCATCATAAAACTTTGAAAAAGATACTGGAACCATCTTTTTAGCAAAAGGATCACCATGCCACAAATACTTATTCATAGCACTTACAACCATATTTACTAATTTGACTGGTAAAATGAAATGTCTAGAGTAGTATGTAGTCATTGCATAATAACAGCTTGAACAATAACCAATCTACCAGCTTGTGAAATCTTGCATGAAGGCCAAGTACTCATCTTATCAATAATTTTATCATACATTGGCATACATTTAGCTTTAGAAACTCTGAAGGAAAATAGAGGTAATCCCAAATACAATGCATCAGAAGGCAACTCCTCAAGTCCTGATCTAAGAATTAAGTCATTCTTTTGAACTGAAGGAAGACCAGCAATTTTTATATGTGACTTATTCAAATTAATCTGAAGGCCAGAGATTTCATAAAATAGTTGCAATGTAGAAAGAATACAATTAATATTGCTAGCAGTTGGCTTTGTGAAAATAATTAAATCATCTGCAAAGAGTAAATGAGTAATGAGAGGATCCTTGCACCTTGGATGCAATTCCAATTTTTTGAGCTCAACTTGCTTTAGAATCAAAGAATTCAGTAGCTCCATAACAATTATGAAAAGTTGAGAAGAGATAGGGTCTCCCTGCCTAACCCCTCTTTTTCCATTGAAACATCCATGAAGTCCACCTTGTCTAGAGATAGAGAACTTTGGAGAAGAAATACAAGTATAAATCCAAGCCAAAAAAGGAACATGGAAGTTCATACGTGATAATACAGCTAAGATTGCTTCCCAAGATACTATGTCAAAGGCCTTTTTAATATCCAATTTAATCATACATCTAGGTGAAATAGCTTTCTATCATAACCATGTAATAACTCTTGTGTAATCAGGATGTTATCACTTATGGATCAACCACACACAAAAGCAGACTGATTCATTGAAATGATAGAAGGCAGTACAACTTGTATCCTATTAGCCTATACTTTGGATATAATTTTATAAAATACATTGCAGCATGATATTGGTCTAAACTCAGATACACAAGACGGATTCTCAACCTTAGGAATTAAAGCAATAGCTGTTGCTGAAAAAGAAACTGGCATATCATTCTTCAAAAAGAAAAACTGAATAGCATCCACAATATCACTCTTAATAATTGGCCAACATTTTTGCAAGAAAAAAGCATTGAATCCATAAGGTCCACCACAACTGTTAGGATCCATATTGAAAACTGCATTTTTAATCTCATCCCTAGAAATTACCTTAACTAAATCCAGTGACTGCTTATTGGTTATGGTAGGGAGTAACAAATGATAAAGAGGCAGGACGTTAATATTTGTCAAGGATTGAGGTGCTAAAATTGATTCAAAGTAATTAACAAAAGCACCATCAATTTCAGATTGAGTAGAAAAGATATTACCATGAACATCCTTAATTTTGAGTAAAGAATCTTTGACCTTTTTAGCTTTGATGGAGTTATGAAAATATTTTGAGTTTCTTTCTGCCTCCAAATCCTTTCTCAAATGAGAACATTGCCTACCTGCTTGCAACTCCATGTCCAATGCTGATTTTAATTGTGACTGCAACTCCAATTCAGAACTTTGAAGTTGTAGATCATAAGGATTAGAATTGAGATCAAGTTGAATCTTCAGTAACTCACTCCAAAGACTTTCAGATAACTTTGAGCCTTTACTAAATTGAAAAGATGACCAGGCCTTCAAATGAAATTTGAGTGTCTTCAATTTAAAAATTAATTTGCTCAAAGGATTAGATCCAGACTTATGAGACCATACCTGCAAAAGAATGTTAGTAAAATCTGCATGGGAGAGCCAAAAATTAAAAGAGGATTTCCTTTTATTAATCACATCACCATCTCCCCAATTCAACAAAAGAGTACTATGATCAGATAAAGAAGGAGGTAAGGTTTCACAAAAAGAATGAGGCCAGAGATCAGAAAAAGAAGAATTCAGGAAAATGTGATCAAGTTTAAAAAGAGTGGGTTGACCAGAATGATTTTTCTTTGACCAAGTGTAATCAAATCCAAAGCACTTCAAAGGAATAAGTTTGGAATGAATTAAAGCTTGATTTAGTGGGGCAATGTCATTCACACTTAAAGGATAACCTCCCAATTTATGATTGACAGAAAACATGCAATTGAAGTCTCCACCAATTAACTAAGAATCAGAGTGAACATGTAAAAAAGGAAGGGAATAAAGAAAGGATTGCCTCAAAGAAATTGCATTATGAGCATAAACAGAAGTGAAAAAGAAAAAAGAGTTTGAAGGAAGATGAAAGCATTTGTAATGGATGAATTGATCAGAAGAGAAAAGTTTAGATAAGCTGGAAAAAATTAGGGTTCCACAAAGTTAATAACCTACCAAAACTTGCCTCAGCAAGGTTATGATCAAATTGACAAGTGGGTGCAATAAAATTAGCAACTTTTGAGGTAGAGTTAATATCAAGTTTGGTTTTAGAAAGACAATTGAGATGAATATTATTATCTTTGATGAAATTCCTGACATCACATTGCTTAGAGGATTTATTCGAACCTCTAACATTCCAAAAGGAAATATGGTGCATCATCATGAAGATTATAATAGAAAAGATATGGAAGATGGATGCTGCCTGGTGTTCCTTGTTGATTTATACTTATGACTACCAGAAGGCATGATATCATCTGGTCTGAACTCTGATCCTTCATCAATATCATTCATACCACTAGAGAGCTTTTTCTGTTTTTTCTTCCTACCTCTTTTAGACTTAGAAGCAGATTTTGATTCAGCCAAATTAATATTTTCTGTAACTTCAGCTGTACCACTAACTGGCTCATTAGTAGTAGAAGGAGGAGGTGGCAAAGTGATGTTGGAAGGTGGAGATAGATGAGAATAAGGAGAAGAAGAGATAGATAAATGAGGTTGCTGAAAACTGAAAGAAGAATTGCAAGACTGAGTAGTAATACCAGATGATCTAGAAGTTGAGGCCAAGTTAGACTGATCATCAAGGACAGAAAAAGGATTATGGACATGAAACTCTTTTTCTATAGCTTCATTAAGAAATGTATCAAATATTTTCTCCTTGCCTTTATCATTGTTATCCTTTAAAACTTCCTTACTATGAACAGTACTATTACCGTGCTCATCAACCACTACAATATTCTGAGTATTCCTTCCCAACACATTATTATTCAAAGTCATTTGCACATCATCATTATTCCTCTCATCAGCTAATGCATTACCAGTTCCCATGATTTCCACTACATTATTCATTGCATTATTAACATCTTTTTCCATATTTGTACCATATTTTCCTTCCTTCCTCCTCCAATACTGCTTTTTCTTGTTTAAAACTGTTTTCCAGTCATTAGGATTATACTCATTTTGGATAGGTTTCCTTGTCTGAAATTCCTTCACAAAAGGAATTGATTGTTTCTCTACCTCATCAGAATGACACTTCTGTTGATCATCACCTTTGTTCAAAAATTCACATGATTTTGTCTCATGCCCAAAAATCTGACAATGTGTACACAAACGAGGACACCAATCATAGGAAATCATAACAGGAGGACATTTAACATCCAGTTTATCCATAGGAATAGACTCTGGAAGCTCTGAATCAGGGGAGATTTCAACTAGTACTTTAGCATATCTAAGCCTCTGCATTCTCTCAGTGCTGGAGTCAAAGCAAATGAGCTTGCCAACGTGACATGCCAGCCAATTAATCCCCATTAAAGTCCACAAAAGCAAAGGAATACGATGGAGATGAATCCAGATTGGTACTTTCTTTATTTGTGATTGAGCACTACCTATACTTGGATCCCATTTTGTTATTATGAACATTCTGCCTCTTATAAACACTGGATCTTCTTGTAATATTTTCTCCTTATCAAAATCATTAGAAAACTTGAAATAAAAATTGTTACCATCAGACTTGATGTCTACCTCTCCCTGCAACTACCACAAATTTCTCAGATGATTAACCTCTGTAATGTAAGACAAGTAACCATTAAGGAAAAAACCCACCAGATAACTTTGTCAATACTTCAACCCCTCTTGCTTAACAATATCAGGTGGGGATTTAGATAAACCATCGTTAAGAATCTCAAAGTCAATAGGTTTATAGACACCAGCATTTCGAGGTAGAGAACTGAACAGAGAGAGATAGTCTGTTCGAAGAAATACCAGATTGTAAAAAACTATCAGTATTAACTTCCAAAAGAGTATCAACATGAGAGGAATTACCAAAAGAAAAATTACCATTCAAGTTACCAGCATTACCAACTGACAGAGAATCAACAGTCAACAAGGCAGGATTAGCTTCAGATGGATTTCGACCATTTAGATCTGGTATAACAGCTTGCATAGACAAATCCACCAAAGTACTACTCAGATCTGATAATGATTTCTCAGGATCCACTACAGGATTGATAAGAGAAGAAACATTACTGGAAGAAGAAGTTAGCAAAGGGGGTGGTTCCGGATCAGGGACAATTGGACAAGATGGAAGAGGAGGAAAGACAGACGAATTAAGAGCAGGAAAGGACGAATCAGGAATCGGGGAGGAGATGGACGCCATTAACAAGGGTCAAAGGGGCTGATTTAAAGTTAAAAAATTAAATTCCCTGGGTTCTCCAATTTAAATTCGATTCTAATTAAATATTATTTAATTGGTAAACTTATCTAAATCTTAATTAAAAGATTTAACCTTTTCTCAACTGGGTTTAAGAGCAGGTTATTTAAGACGCCATTTACGACAAACCAAAAATCCAATTCGATATTGAATACAAGGCTCTAAATAGAAATTATATGGGCTTATATTCAATATCAAATTCTGAAACCAACAAATATCGTATTGGGAATAACAATATATATATATATATATATATATATATATATCTTCCAAATTCCTCAACGATATCTGTACAATTACGGAATCCAATATCGAAATATTCCAAAGATTATTTCTATTCAAATCCATTCCAATTTTAATGTTGGAAAATTTTAGTTATATTAAAACCATTTCAATTCAATTTATTAATTCTAAAAATCATTGGATTATTATTCTAGTTATTAACTAGTACATTTCGATAAAAATATGTCGTAGTCCTTTCAGAACTAAATATTTTTCATTCAAAATCTTTCCAAATCATTTATTATGATTTTGTACAATTTTTCCATATTTTTTAATAATTTTATTAAGGCCTTTACAGTCGGTTTCCAATGACGGTCACCGAACTGCATTCACAGCGACCATTTCTAAAATTGATTTGGACATAGCTCCAAATCCAACCATTAGATTTCAAATCTCTTATATTCGTTGGAAAGCTCTTTTCGATTCAAACCCAACGGTTTTGGTTTTAAGAGGATCCGATGGTCGGATCTCTCGTTACATCAATTTGAAATTAATGGTCGAAATTCGCAAACGGTCGTTGTGTTGCGCGTTCTATTCAGGCCGTTAAATATATATTATATATATTTCATCGATTTCTATTTAAAACATATTTTATAAATCATTTTAAATTCGTTTTAAAAACGATCCCAACTTCATTTTCAATTTTAAATCAAAATTGAATATTCCATATCATTAATATATAAATGATAATATTTTCAAAACACTATATTTTGAAATCACTTCCTTTTCGATATTCATTATAAAAATGAATAAAATCGATATAAATATCATTCGCGTCAAAATGACACATATCTAATCAATACGGCTTCACACATTTCAATATTTTCGTGTCCATCTATAATCGGACATAAAAAACATATTTTGATCTTTTACTGAATATTATTTTAAAATTTTCGTTATTTTATTTTATTCACCACATGAATATTTATAATGGCTTATACATTCAATAAAAATGATAATTTCATTATTTAAATATTTTATTCAAAAAGTGAATATTTTTAATGGCTTATACATTCAATAAAAATGATATTTTTATTGTTTAAATATTTTATTCAACCCATGAATATTTTTAATCATTTTCTGAATATTATTATTTCAAAATATTTTTTATTTTCCAAATTGGAATGAGACTCAATTAATTACCGTATGATGTTATTTATATGGATTCCATACAACGCATGTATATAATAACAATCATAAACAATCATCCATCATCCAGAATGCATTACACAACTGCATAAGCATTAGATATAAATAATTAACGCTTACAACAGTCTTTCGACCAATCGATCGACATACAACTAAACAATTAGGATTAGTGTACATCAAATATCATCCCAATACCTGTTGGGGTTTTAATCAACAAACACAGATTTTATTTGTGTAGTTGGGCGATGTGTAAAATGTATCATCCCAATCAATATCAGTTAAATGGGTATACATAAGCAAATCGTTCGATTTGTAAATGAATATTCATTTTGATTTCAGGAGAATTTTATGCCGTTCATACATAAATACGTTAAAAAATATATTTTTAACGATAAAATATTTTATTCAACACCTGAATATTTTATATAGTTCATTTATACAATAAAAATTATATTTTTATTGTTTAAACATTTTATTCAACACATGAATACAATACAATCAATATACACAATTCAACCCAAACAAACATCCATGGTTTGTATAATAAATAGTGTCGGGTGCTACTAAGCACTGTCTGCAACCTAGTATATATTTTACTCTAAATTAATTTGAGCAAGAAAGAGTTCTCACCTTTGTTTCCACTCTGCTAGTCTTTAGCGGACGATGGTTTTAATAAAATTAACCAGCTTCCAGATTTATTCCATCGCGTAGCATTCTTTACCGTGATTCCAACGCAATCTGTTTCACGCAGTTTATATTAAAAATCTCATATTTTTAGTAACGCTATTTATATTTAAAAATCAAAATTTTAAATCAAAGTAATTTTGTTTTTAAAAAATCACATTTTTAAATCCAATCTTTATTACGTAAAAAATTACATTTAAAAACAATGTTATACATATTTTTAAACTGTCCTATATATATATAAAAATCATATTTTTGTGCTATGGTATATGGATATAAAAATCATATTTTTATATCGCCACTATATATATATATATATATATATATATATATATGTGTATATATATATATATATATAAGTCACATTTTTAAAACCAATGTTATATAAAAAAATTGATTTTTAAAACAAGGTTATATAATTTAAAAAAAAATCACATTTATGAACAATATTATTTTTATTTTCAAAAACAATGCTAATTAAATAAAAATTATATTTCAAAAGTATATATGTAAAAATCTTATTTTTACTAATGCTATATATTTAAAAATAATATTTTTATTAACAATGCTATATAAATAAAAATCAAATCTTTATTTAATGCTATTTTTTTACAATGTAACATATAAAAAAATTAGATCATGGTTTAAACAAAATTTATATTAACTTAAATACTTATCTAATTTAAAATAACCTCTCACCGTTCAAAAGTTGATCCAAAGGGCGTGGTATTTCTTCCTTCTTTAGGTCTGTAACGCGATGCCAAACCCATCGTTCCAATGTTAGGGCTCGTCGCCGTTTGTCACAGGAGGGGCTTCCACTTGATCAGAATGTGCCACATAATGCGCCTCCAGCTCCTCTCTCCCCGCCTCAAAGGTTGCGCTGCTCGGTGCCATGAATGCACCTGAATTTAGGGTGAAACATCGATACTTCATAGCCTTAAATCGAACAACTCATAGCATTATAATCGATCTTACTTATGTGGAATGGAAGAGCATGAAAATTGCTATGATTCTTGCATTGAAATGAATTGAAATCGAGGCAAGGATTCAGTGCGATTTGGAGATTAAATCAGGACAACATCGACCCTTTATTTGTTTGAACGGCGGCTGAATTAATGCTAGGGTTTGGGCTTGAGAAAATATTATTTATACTAAAAATTTTAATAGTATTTTATTCTTTTATTGTTCTATAATGTAATTTCACGCTCCGAACTCCAAATCAAACCCAACGACTGTCGCCCTTAACCAAATACCCCAATTCCGGACACAATAGAATATGTTCCGTAAGAATATTCTATCGTTTCGATTGGTTTGACTTTAAATTAAAATATAAATCAATATATATTGAATTTAAACGTACATTGTAATTTACCGGAGCCACATACTGACTCCAAAAATTCCCAAAAACTAAATCTAGCTATGTTTTGACGACGCGATCCTAACAAAACTAATTTCATCGAATTTGGAGACCATTTGAAAAATGGTCATTTTCTGGTCGATCCAATTCAAACCAAAACTGTCAAACACGTTTTTTTTGCCACGCTTACATATTCATTCCAAAAATTATGAAAATTGGAATCTAGCAATAATTTGACATTTCAGATCTAACAAAAGTGGTTTCGTCATAATCGGAGATCTTTTGCAAAATGGCTAGTTTAAGGGCTACATATATATATATTAAGATATATATAAATTCCATAGCGACTATTCTGAATTTTAAATTGGACATACCTTTCAATTTATAATATGAAACCTCAGTTTTTCACATTCGTTAGAAAGATATTGTTAATCAGATTCAAATATTTCTTATTTCGTCCAATTCTGACTTATATTGAATTCTGTACATTAAATTGAAATTAGAAATTGAATTTTCAAACTACCACGCCATTTCAGGCTCGTTTTATAATTAAAATAAATTTATACACTCTAACTTCGATGAAAATAAATTTTTGGTCGTTATTATTTAAAATAAATCATATTAAATATTCAAAATCCATTAAAATTGCTAAAATAAGAATTTTAAATCGGTTCTGATTTCCGGGTTGTCACAATAAATTCTATATTCAAAAGTGGCTTTCATTTTAAATCCAATTATTTATCTATAATAGTCAGTCTTACTTAGAAACTCAAAAATGAACACCATTGATTTTCATGACCATCCGCTGAATTATTTTCCAGTGACCAAAATAAGATCTATACATTTTTTAAACCTTTCAAAATCTATTTATTTTAATAGCTCATTAAAATAATCCAAATATATTCTTTTTTCTTTCAAATCTTTGAAAATCATTTCAAATTCATCGGAAATTTTGATTCCTCGATTCTCAACTCAAAATCGTTCCCCATTTATAAACCCTGCTTATAAACTTTTCTTATATAAAATTTTGGTAAAATTATTTCAATTACCAACCCTTTAAAACAATGTTATGCCAATTTACCTCGTTTAAGCGTTTATAGATCACCTTCAACCCCGTCAACTAAACACATTGATATGGAATTCATATTCCACTCAATAAATAAATAAATAAACACAATATATAACATTTTTATAATACTAACAAGTATGCTCTCATATATATATATATATATATATATATATATATATATATATATATATATATATATAGACACACATACACACACACTCAAACCCAATCTAGGTATTACTAACCCCATCTCTATTGAGTTACGTCACCGAGCCAAGGTTATTACTTAACCTGACTCTAATAATAAATGTAACGACCCACTTTTTCCATACAGCTTAATCCAACATTTGACTACATGTGTCAAATCAAAATGCATAGAAAATGTAGTTGGTTAGATGAAAGAAGTTAAAAGGATAAGAGAATATAAAGAAGAGTTAGAATTGAAGAAGAAGAACATAACACAATAGAATCAGAGTAAACATGAGTCTCACAACGGAATGAATAAAATATAATATATCAAAGCTCTTTGCACAAAGAGAAAATTAGTGTATATACATGATTACAACATCAGAGTTCACAACCAGATCAGCCTAAACAATGCTGATAAATACAATACATGCAACGGAAAAGAATAGTATGAGAAAATACGAGAAATACGTCTCGATTCCAGCTCCTCTCCTGAAGATCAAAGCAAATCTAGTACTATATGTGGAACAGACACTCGGTCTGACCCGAGTATTACATACACGGATCTGTCTGGTATACTATTAGTGAGAAATCTCACATTACAAACACCTGCTTAACTTTAGAAAATCCTTTGAAAAAATGGAACTCCCATAAGACATAACAACACATAAACATGGTATGTGTTTTTACCTTACAATAACTAAATCATGTGTTACATCAAAATCTAATGATATTAAAATAATGTCTATCAAATCACTAATAAAATAGGAGTATTGTCGGAAAGCTTGCATCTCACTTTCCAACATAGCTGGTATACATCTAAAAACGTATGGCTCGCATTAGAGGTTGGATTTCGAATATGAATAGTTATGGAACCACCTTCCGATCAATGCCCTCTGGAGATTGATTACTGGGGTTCAACAAAAACATCTTGCAACCCAACCATACATGGTCAACGACTCATTCAACTTGAGTGTACCGGAAGTTATTGGCCATCCAACCGTACTCATTTCAAAGCATACAAAAATGGACATTCAATTTCTCTAGATCAAGTGATAATATACCCTAATGGGTATGACCCACATAGCCATGTTGTCAGCCGGATTTAAGTCATTTCCTGATTGATGAGGCTTGAGTTTACGATTACCATTTTCAGACACATCACATTAAACTTTGAACGCCACATTGTCAGATCCCGTCAACCACTAATTGATTTGCACAAATATATTTTAGGTGTTAATAAAAAAGAAGTTGCTTCTCCACCACCATACTCGGTATATTTATATAAATCAATGTACGTGATCTTAGGAAATACTCTGTTAGACATTTGTCTATACAAGTTCGTTTTGGCACTGAAAGAAACTGAAGATACCCCATAACGTCGGGGTTAATGCTACATGTTTAATCCTGTTGATTAACCAAAGACATCAGCGAGCAACCCTCTCACTCCAAAGATCCATGTCTTCAAATTATCTCATGGTCATCCCTGTAAATTAGTTTTCAGCAAAGTCAGTTTGGGTCTCTTCGAAATAACATGTCAAATGTCAAAAGGGAGTATTCATTTGATAGTCTTTAACCACCACATCAAACAGTGCAGATCATTACTTCAGCAGCTCGAGTCTTTATTACGTTAAACCATTCATTAAAACTATTTTATCGATTTTTAAAAATTGATTCCATACTTATCTCAAACCGACATTGCATTCACAAATCTCTCTTTTTTTCGTTACGTTGAAACAGTAACCAAACCCTTATCTCCCCAAATAACGTATTCACAAAATCTTTTCTTTATTTTCTTTTACTTTGAAAAAATCGTTATATTTTCACATAATATCTTTATTTCTTTTACCATAGAAAGATCTCTATATATGCATAGCCAAATTGAAATGACCCAAACTCGCCCATACGGGGAAAGCCAGATTGAGTTGAGAACACGACAAATCAGAACACAAACAGAAGAACATTTCATTGCTTAATACAACAGTTTACATCGGAGTATAAGAATATAACAGAGTATGAATAAATAGTATACATTTGATAAATATCAGTGATTTAAATTACTTTTAAATACATAGCAGCGGAAAATAATACAAAACACAACTGAAAGAAATACATGGATACAGAGCTTTCCGAATATCGCTTCAGCTGTAAACCAGGATCCTGTGAATATAATATCTGCAAAACCAAAACTACTAGCTGCTCGTGTGGAAAATAAGGGCACCCAGAGTTTAGGTCAAAACAATAAACTCCAGGTCAGTCATATGACTGGTGTGAGAATTAAAACAGTTATTTAAAACTTTACTTTAAAATAGAGTAAATCAAGGGACCATGCCGTATAACATGGAATAGGTCTCCTCCCAAGAATACCGGTGCATAAAACAAATAGCGCAATGCTTTTTGGAAAAATGAAGCTACTATAAGACTCAGGTTCCATCACATAATGAAATGCAAGCCGGAGGATAGGGTTTTCCCTTATAATAGCCAAATATGCTTGGTATGTTTAAAACAAAATCATTTGATACTGTTATAAGTGTAAAGTGTATAAAACAACTTTAAACATAAATGTATCAATCGTAGACGGCATGGGTACCATATATCATGTCGCCATACTAGTTCTACAATTAAAACTGCATAATGTCGTATTGGAAGTTGGATTCCATCTATGAACCAAGGCAAGGGATCGTCCTTACTGAATTCGAGATAATCTAGCCTACCATGTCTCGGGCTACAGCCGCAACTTCACCTATGATCTTTAGGGTCAGTCCTCTCTTACATTTGAGGATTGGTGATTCCTGAACAATGTGTTTCCCCACCCTATGGGGTGTAATGGTCAGTATGTCGACCATATCATCCATCGCCCCCGTAGTGACTGATACATCCGAGGTAACTCGCTTTCCAACATTCACATAAGAAAAAATGTCTGGGCTCCATACCATGACACCACTCTTAGATAGAAAGAAATGCATGTCCTCACTGCAGTCCTCTCCCATTTCTCGTTCATACTGGGATGTGAGGCTCGCGAATTAATGCTATACAAAGCTATGTTATTTAAAGCAGTGCTTTGGTCATCAACCGTAAGGCCCTTCTTTTCAACAAAAGCCTTGATCATTTGCATCTCAGCATGCCACACAGGCAATTCACGCCATACGACTGATGTCTGTCAATATATAAGCTCTAAGCTCGTATGTCTCAGAGAAGGGTGTTAAGAAAGAGAATAAATTCTCTGTCACTAAACAAATATATATTTAATAGAGATCTATCAACAAAGAATAAAATCCAATGTCAGACACACATCCATTTACTAGTTCGTTCTGGGTCTGAACGAAACCGGAGGCACCTTATTCCGTGTCCCATATGTCCAATACAGGAGAGAGGTCCTTGCATATCCGGTCGATCTCCAAGTACGTCTGGACGATCACCACTTATTACCTTGTCTTGGGTGTACATCCCAATCAAGACATCAGTAATCATCCAAACAATGTGAAGACCTCTCGTCTTCAACCACCGTCTTCATCGTCGACTTATCATCGATTCGGTTATTCAGAATGGGATAAACCCGGTTTTTCTGAATAACTCGCGTATCTAATAAACGAGTGCTATAAAAACACAACATATGCCTCATTCCAATCCAGAATATTCATTTATTTAAATATTCACATTTTTAGGGAATGGTTCCCATTAATTTTATCAAAGATAAATTCTTTAAATTTATTCTTTAATCTTCCTTTGGATATCAATTCAAACCAAATTAAGGTTTATCCAAACTAGCCGGGATTAGCGCACCTTACCGAAGTAATCATTTGTTTAATATTCCAATCCCAACCTATTCATCCCATGGAGTAAAGCAAGAAATACTCCATATTTAACACCATGGTGTTATCGGTAAAATTTAATTACCATTTCACGTTCAAATCTAATTAATGATTTAACTATCGACTGGAGCAAAACCGGTGATACTCCATTCTCGAACATTCTCCAAATTTGATAATTTAAATTATCACATTTCAACCTAAATAAAGATTCATTAAAACTTTACTTAGTTTTAATCTTCCAACAATCATTATTTAATTATTATTTAACTTTCGGAAATCAAACGTGCCGCATCGACAATATACACTGTACTAATGATTTCTGCCAATATATAACCTCTAAGCTCGTACGTCTCAAAGAAGGGTGTTAAGCAAGAGAATAAATTCTCTACCACCAAATAGATATATATTTAGCAGAGATCAACCATACAGTTCTAAATACAATGTTAGACATGTAATCCTCTCTTTAACTGGGTTAAAGAACTAATGTCATTTAAAACACAGTTCACGATAAACCCTAAATCACATTCCAATAATTATGGAATCTTCACGGAAAACAAATCAATATATATAATAGATATCAATTTTCGTATCCGACTATTAATATAAATGGAAAACGGCAAAGCCTTTTAAATTCCATATGTACTAACAGTCGTCCTCCACAGAAGCTCACTTCGATTATTACCAAACCGAATTCCATTCCATTCCAATTTATTCATTGGAAAATCCTGGTTATTTTAAAACCAATTTCAAATCCAATTTATTTCTTTAAAAATATTGGATTATTATTCTAGTTAATAACTCATTCATTTTGATAAAAATGTATTCTTATCTTTACAAACATGGAATTTTTCATCCCAATTATTTTCAAATCATTTATTATGATTTTACACAAATTATTAATAATTTTAATAATTTTATTAAGGCACTTTCATTCGATTTCCATAAACGGTCATCGAACTGCACTTACAAAGACCTTTTCCAAATTTTATTTGGACATAATTCCAAATCCAACCACTAGATTTCAAATCTCTTATATTTATTCGAAATCCCTTTCCAATACGAACCCAACGGTTCCGGTTTTAGGAGAATCCGACGGTCGGATCTCCCGTAATGTCAATTCGAATCAATGGTCGAAATTCCCAAATGGCCGTGGTACGGCGCGTTCTATTCGGGCCATTATATTATATATAATATATATTTCGTCGATTTCCATTTAAAACATATTTTATAAATGGTTTATAAATTCATTTTAAAACGATTCTAACTTCATTTCCAATTTTAATTCAAAATTGAATACTCCTTATCATTATATTATTTAAATGATAATATTTTTAAAATATCCGATTTTGAAATCATTTTCTTTTCGATATTCATTATAAAAATGAATAAAATCGATATAAATATCGTTCGCGTCAAAATGGCGCATATCTCATCAATACGGCTTCATATATTTCAATATTTTCTTGTCCATCCAAAATCGGATATTAAAATCAGATTTTAATCCTTTTCTGAATATTATTTTAAAATATTCCTTATTTTAAAATATTTGTTAATTTTAAAATATTCCTTATTTTAAAATATTCGTTATTTTAAAATATATGTTCTTTTTGAATTGGAATCAGACACAGTCAATTACCATAAAATGTCATTTATATGGATTTCATACAACACATATACACAACAATAATGATACACAATCAACCATCATCCAGAGTGCAATTACTACTGTATAAGCATTAAAAATTAATAATTAACGTTCACCACAGCCTGTCAGCCCATCGATTGACATACAACTAAATATTGGGATTAGTGTATGTACAATATCATCCTAATACCCGTGTGGGGTTTTCAAACAACAAATACTGATTATTATTTATGCAGTTGGGCAATGTGTAAAATTTATCGTCTGAATCAATATCATTTGTTAATCCATAAAAATGTGTGTTCAATATGTGGGCAAAACCATGACGTTATTCGATATGTCGTGGGGCTTGATACGTAAAATACTAGATCGTTCTAAAGCCATGTCGTAGAGATAGGAAGGAACCATGCCATCTTCAACTGTGGCTTATCAGTCAGGTCATCATACAGCGTATCAAGTCATAAAGCTAAGTCATGTGCCTCCGTGTCGCAACCAAGACTCTTTTAAATTGTATCGCAACTTGTCAAGTCGTTCCCAAGGTCAAGGCGAAATATCGTAAGATAGGGTTGAACTTCATGTCGGTCAGCGACATGAAGCTATATCACTGCTATCCATGTCATTCGGCGGCATGATCTATGAGTAATTCGTATTGGCCTAAGACCATGTTAAGTGAGCCAAGTCGGATTCAGGAAACATACCATGTCGCACCAAGGAAACCAGGTTGGCCCCAAGTCGTGCCGCATTTCATTCATGGCGACAGAGTAAAGTAAAAGCATTTGGCAATCACGTTGTCCATCCATCGTGTCGTTCAGCGACAAACGGAACAAGTGGACGGCATAAGGAGCAAGCTGCTACTCAAGATCTCAGCACAAACCATGTCGTGACCAACCTATGCCATGAGATATGAAAGCCAAGCCGTTAGAGTCATGTCGCAAAAGAGGAGGGTCATCCATACTACATCGGGTCGCTTGTAATCATATTGCGCCCTTCCATGTCGTGCACCACTCATAACATCGAGGCTAAGTTGTCATGCAACATGGCATCATGGCGTGCTATAAGCCTAAGGCACAAAGAGCCATAAAGTTACACGACATAAGTCAAGCCGTTCAACCTTCATATCGTTTAACGACATAAAGGACCAGTTGACATTCAATGTCCGAAGCTAAACAATGCCGCGTCTTATTCATATCGCCTCCAACTAATGTCAAATCACACCAACAATATGAGCCATGATAGGGAAAGACATGTCGTGTCGAGAGTACAAGACGCTAGAGGCTTAACCCGCCATACGGCATATGTCCTATCGCTGACGACATGAGTAAGAGTCCAAGTCGTGTCGGGGGGCAACATGAATCAAGTGATTTTCTGCATAATTACAAAACTGCCACCTGGTCTAGAAAACTCGTATAAATACCCCCCCTCATTTCTTCATTTAAGGGGATCGAATCTTCAGACCACGAAGTGCTGCCGGAAATATTCCACAACATTTCTAACACTTATCCAACACAAATCCAACATGATAAGGGGAAGATTAATCTATGGATCATGATCCCCATCAAGCACATCCAAATGATTCAAGAGTTGAAGATTGATTGAGCAAGCCTACATGGAAGAAGGATTTCCTTTTAATTCTACCAAATCTACATCAAATCTTTGCTGAATAATTTTGCTTCTCAATCATCTTAAGCAGATTAAGTGTGATTCATGAGTAAGGGAATGATAAAGTTGATGTAAGAGAGAAGTTAATGTTGTAATTTGCATATTGGCAATGAAACTTCTTACGAAAGTCGATGTAAACCCTTATTGGGTTGAACCATATAAAACTTGGTGTCTTTTTCTTATATTTCAATTGTTGTAAGGCTCCACTTTTCATTTTTGTGAGACATTTCTTCACATTTTTGGTGTTTTGCCCAATTTTGGGGTAAACAATTGTCGCCCACCGTAGGGCCCGAATAGCCAATCCATTTCTCGCTCTTTCACAAGGTAGAAGGCCTTGCATTGGAATTCTGAATTCACTCTGATCGTCTAAGTTCTTCAAGTTGCAGTACTTATCTCGAAAGCCATGGGAAAACTAGGTAGATCATCGAAGAAAGTTACGAGTAAAAGCGTCGAGGATGTCAACAACGCTACTAACACAGAAGACAACCTGCCTACTAGTCAGTTTGAAGTCAGTGAGAGTTCTAAAGCCGGAATTGCCATAACAAGGAAGGAGTTGGATGAAGTGGCAGTAGGGCTAACAAGTCAAATGGATATTGCGAACGAAGCCATGATGAAAAAGTTGACACCATGTTTGCCATGCAAGCCGCAACGGCCAAAGTTACCATGAGTGCAGGCCGTCTCAAAACTGCTAAAACTACTGGAACATAAGAGACTGGGTCTTCTTCCTCGAGTCCAAATAGAGGAAACTCTGTCCCGGAGATTGCAAACCCTAGTCATAGGGAAATGAAGCCACCTACTCATAACCACTCTGGAAAAGCAACTCCTCAACAAGCGTTTGGTTCTACAAAAGGGGCACTTCCCCATGCGGGAGATCCAGGACCCCGGAATCTGAATCATGAACGCTTGCGTAGGCAAGCATCTGGTAAAGAGGAAGGCATCTGCCCCGTGGACCAATCCAATGAGGAGGAGCGAATATTCAGAATGGTATGTAAGATCATGAATGAGAGCCAAAAAAAGGTGGATGATGAAAAGAAATCAGGATTCGCTCCTATAAAGACTCCACTTACAAAAAGAATAAAGATGGCGCCATATCCAAATAAATTCAAACCCCCAGTTGTACAAGCCTACAATGGAACCGGTGATCCAAACGTGTTCCTATTAAGATACGATCAGCACATGGATGGGGCACGCGCCACTGATGAGCTCAAGTGTTTATACTTCCCTACCTACTTGGAGGGAGTAGCCTCACTCTGGTTCACAAAACTCCCGCCGAAATCCGTGGATGACTTTACTACCTTGGCCAAACTGTTCAGACAACAATTTAGGCTCCAAGTAACCAAGGTGCGTGATGTAATGGAATTGAACGAACTAGAACAAGGTCCAGGGGAGTCCATTAAAGCCTTCCTTTCCCGCTTTAATGCAGCCGTGGCCGAATTCGGGAACTATGAGCCACGTTTGGCTTTGATGGCTCTAAAGGGAGGCCATAAGTAAAAAGACCAAACTTGGGTGGTGGATCAAGAAGAAGAAGCCTTCTACACTCGAAGAGCTATTCGACAAGGTAGAGGAGTATATAGCCATGGATGAGGTTCTGGCCTACACAATGGAAGCTACAGAAAATAAGGAGCCATCAGAAAAGAGAGATGTAAGCATGCAAGGAGGACAGAAAAACGCTGGAGGAAATCAAAAAAGGGGAATGAAGGGAAGGATGGACAAAACAACAAAAAGCTTTGTTTCTTCAAGAATTCCGAAATGACTCCTCTTAATGATACCATAGAGAACATTTATATGGCGAACAAAGATACTGAAGAGTACCCAAAGCCCGAGAAACACAGAGTCGCTGATAACGCAATAAAGTCCGGCAGGTTCTGCCGATTTCACAACCAGCCGGGCCATAGCACGAACGAATGTAGACATTTGAAAAGCTTAATTGAAGAACTGATAAGGAAAAACAGGCTTCAACAGTACACAAAGAACTCCCAGAATGCTCAGGGAACTCAAGACCAAGGTGCCTCTGTAAGACCACCTAAACAGAATGAAAACGCCTCAATTGCTGCTATACCAAGGATGATCATAAACACCATTTCAGGAGGCCCTTACCCGGATGGGAAAAGTTGGGGGATATAGTGAAGTACGCTCAAGAGGTGAAGGACTTTCCGAAAAAAGCTGAACTCATGACCATAGATGAAGTTTTATCGACAAAAGTATAAAGAATCCTGCGAGACGACATCACATTTAAAGATGGAGATCCGGCTGGGATCATAACACCTACAGAGGATCCAATGGTGACAACCGTTGGTCTATGCCCAGCCATAGTAAGAAGGGTGTTAGTCGATAGAGGAGCCTCAGTTAATATCCTTTTCTTTAGCGCATTCCATAGGATGAAGCTTTCCATGGGTGATGTAAAAGCCTGCCAGAACAAGGTCCATGGATTCGCCGGTCAAGCTGTTCAACCAATTGGTGTCATCAGTCTGCTGGTGGAGCTTGGGGAAGGAAAGCAGAAAGCCACATGGATACAAGACTTTGTTATAATCGATGAACCCTCTGCTTACAACGTCTTCTTGGGAAGACCTACCCTTGCAGCATTCAGAGTAACCATGGCTCCGTGGTGCCTTACAATGAAATTCCCAACAGAAAACGGAGTTGGTACAATCATAGGTGGTCAGCAAGTAGCAAGAGAGTGTTATTTGATGAAGCCGGCAGAGGCAAGAAGGAAGGAATTGAAGAAGGGTGTAGAGCCGCCGCTCTGCATCCAAAAACCCCTCTTATAACAACTAAAGAAAAACCCCCATACTGGTGAGCATAGTGGCGCTCGAAACGCAATTGATCCACGGAAGAATAGTATGGGCGAAAAAAGAGCAGCGCCGGCCGAAGATACTATCCCCGTCCCAGTGTCCGATAAAGATCCTAATCGAGTCTTGAAGATAAGGTCCCAGCTGGGCATGAAGCTACGAAAGGAATTAATTTTGTTCTTAAAAGCAAACCTAGATGTATTTGCTTGGGAACACTCAGACATATGTGGGATCCCATCAGATGTAATTGTTCACAAGTTAAATATAAATCAAAAATTTACTCCTGTAAAACAAAAAAGACGAATGTAGGGATTTGAGAGATTTGAGGCTTTAAAAGAAGAAGTAGATAGACTACTCAAGAATAATTTCATATGGGAAGCTACATATCCAGATTGGGTTTCTAACCAAGTTCTTGTTAAAAAGTCCAATGGAAAATGGAGAGTGTGCATAGACTACTCAGACCTTAATAAAGCATGCCCAAAAGACAGCTTTCCTTTGCCTCGAATTGACCAACTAGTAGATGCTAAAGCAGGTCATGGGTTATTATCTTTTATGGATGCATATTCCGGATATAATCAAATTATGATGCACAAACCAGACGAGGAGAAAACTAGTTTTATAATGGATAGAGGACTACACTGCTATAGGGTCATGCCGTTTGGGCTAAAAGACGCAGGGGCAACCTACCAACATCTTGTATACTCCATGTTTAAATCTCAAATAGGGAATACGATCGAAGTATATGTAGACGATATACTAGTCAAATCAAAGAAGGCCGAAAATCATCTCGAAGATTGGGCGGAAATGTTTCACATACTCAGGAAATACGGGATGAAACTAAACCCGTTAAAATGTTCATTCAGAGTCTCTTCGGGGAAGTTTTTCGGTTTTATCGTCAATGCCAGGGGCAACGAAGCGAATCCCTCTCAAATTGCGGCTTTAAGGGAAATGCAGGCCCCAAGGACGAGAAAGGAGCTGCAAAGCTTAAATGGAAAGGTAGCATCATTGAACCGGTTTGTTTCCAAAGCAACAGATCGGTGCACTCCGCTTTTCGATGCTTTGAAAAAAGGACAGAACGACTTCCAATGGACCTCAGAATGCTAGGAAGCTTTCGAGGAGTTGATAAGGCATATGGAATCACCACCAATGTTATCGAAACCTAGGGATGGGGAGGATTTATTTTTATATCTAGCTGTTTCATCACATGCATTGAGTGCAACATTAATCCGAGAAGAGGTAGGAGTACAATTGCCAGTATATTACATCAGTAAGAGGCTTGCCAGGGAAGAATTAAATTACCCTAGGCTGGAGAAGCTCGCATATTGCCTCCTCGTTTTATAAATGAAGTTGAGATCATATTTCCAATCTCACCCTATCAAGGTCCTTACCGATCAACCATTAAGACAAGTCCTCTTTCGCCCAGAGACTTCAGGAAGGTTACTAAAATGGAACATTGAGTTAAGTCAATATGACATTACCTACCATCCTCGAAGAGCTATTAACGGCCAAGACTTAGTAGATTTTATCGCTGAGTTCACCAACATAGGGGAAGAAGTTAAGGAACCAGCGGAAACAGAAGCTACATGGAAGCTATACTTTGATGGATCCCGAAACAACTGTTGCTCAGGGGCTGGAATTGTCTCGGAAACCCCATAGGGTCATTCTTTATGCTACGCATTGAGATTAGAATTTCCATCAAATAATAATGAGGCCGAATATGAAGCATTAATAACAGATTTAAAATTGGCAAAAGAATTAAACCTAAAAACTTTGCAGATTCTTAGCGACTCTCAGTTGGTAGTGAGTCAAGTGCGCGAAGAGTTCCAAACCAAAACTGGGAATCTCCCCTCTTATCTAATAAAAGCTATGGAACTTCTAAACAACCTCGATCACTATGTTATATCTCACATCCCAAGAGAACAGAACGCAAAAGCGGATTCTCTTGCCAAGTATGCCAGTTCATCAGATGCTCAGCTGTTATGTTTAATCCCCGTCGAGGTCCTTTCGGCCCTACTATTAAGGAAGCAAGTGTTGACTGGATAATGGAAACCACTGAGGAACCTACGTCATGGATGACTCCAATCAAAGAATATATCCTCAACGGGACACTTCCTGAAGAACGGAAAAGTAGAAGGAGGATATTGCGTAAGGCTCCTTTGTACCTCATTCAAAACGGAAGGTTATGCCGATGAGAATTCTACATGCCACTGCTGCGATGTGTGACCAAGAAGGAATCTAGAGCAATTTTGGAAGAATTGCACAAGGGTGAATGCGGCGGATACACAGGCGGTTAAACGTTAGCCAAGAAGGTCCTGCGATATGGCTATTTCTAGCCTGATGTAAACCTAGATGCCATGACATATGTAAAGAAGTGCGACAAGTGCCAAGGATTCTCTAAGATTCCGAGGGCACCTCCCACGGAACTAACTCAAATGGTCAGTCCATGGCCATTCGCCATCTGGGGCATAGATCCGATTGGGATGTTACCAACCGCAAAAGCAAATATGAGATACGCCATAGTAGTTGTCGACTACTTTACCAAATGGGCTGAAGCAGAACCTTTAGCTACTATCACATCAAAGAAAGTGATTAATTTTGTCTTAAAAAACATCATTTGTTGGTTTGGAATACCGCAGAAGATCATTACCGGTAATGGAACCCAGTTCGAAAGCGATGAATTCTTGGACTTTTGCGCTAAATATAAGATCAAAAAGAGTTTTGCAGCTGCGGCTCATCCACAAGCGAACGGGCAAGTGGAAGCCATCAACAAAATACTAAAGTCAACCATCAAGAAGCGTCTTGAGAAAGCCAAAGGCAACTGGGTTGATGAACTTCCCTTTGCATTATAGTCATACTGGACAACCCATAAAACTGCCACGGGCCACACCCCATTCTCACTTGCATTCGGGTCAGAAGCTATGATCCCGGTAGAATTAGAAGTGCCAACTCACCGCAGAATCCACTTTAATCAGGAGAAGAATGAAAAGCTGTAGTTGGAGGCGCTTGATTTACTCGAGGAAAAACGAAAAGAAGCAGAGCTTAAAATAGCGGCCCATCAACGGAGAATAGCTAGATATTTCAATACAGAAGTCAAGCAAAGAACTTTTCAAATCGGAGACCTCGTCCTGAAGAGAATTATGATAGGAACCGGGGTATTTGGACCCAATTGGGAGGGACCATACATGATCAGCCAGAAGTTTGCAGATGGCACTTTCGAGCGAAAAACGTCAGATGGAATCGCACTCCCTCGAGCATGGAATAGCATTCACCTTCGTCGTTATTTTGTTTGAAATTTAGTTCACATATTTCGCATTATACATATATCATGAATTGTAAATACATCATGCTTTGTGATTATCATGCAAAGTTTGTACAAATTAATGAAAGAAACTACTTTACCTGTCTAGAATCATACATTTGCAAGCTTTTATATCAAGCTGATAACGTCGATCTTGATTACAGGCCTTTTTAAGTGGATAAAAACACACTTTAAGCCAGACAAAGCTCGATTAATGCTACAGCGCACCTCCTATCTAGGGAGCACGAATATCCTTGCATCTCATGTCACACAGGGTATAAAATATGAGGCTATAAATGAGAGGTATCAAAAACCTTGAACCTAGACGACGTGACATCCAGGCTACGGACCAAGTTTTGAATTTCACCATAGGGGCATGCTCTTAATAACAAAGCTCGAAGTTCCAATTCTGACCAGCCACAATTAGAACTCAGCAAGTAAATTAAAAATCATCCCTCAAGAACAATATAATAATGAACCCAAGACCTCCTCGAGGGGCACCCGGTTCATCGCCGATGCCATTTACACATGGCTGGATAACGATATAAACACCGGGCTATGAACCCAATACCTCCCCGAGGGGCACCCGGTTCATCGCCGATGCCATTAAGATATGGCCGGATAGCGATATAAACACTGGGCTATGTACCCAAGACCTCCCCGAGGGGCACCCGGTTCATCGCCGACGCCATTAATATACGGCCGGATAGCAATATAAACACCGGGCTATGAACCCAAGACCTCTCCGAGGGGCACCCGGTTCATCGCCAATGCCATTTACACATGGCTGGATAGCGATATAAACACCGGGCTATGAACCCAAGACCTCCCCGAGGGGCACCCGGTTCATCGCCGATGCCATTTACACATGGCTGGATAGCGATATAAACACCGGGCTATGAACCCAAGACCTTCTCGAGGGGCACCCGGTTCATCGCCAATGCCATTTACACATGGCTGGATAGCGATACAAACACAGGGTTTTCAAAGACTTCTTCGGAGGCATCCGCTCAGATGCTGGGTCTTCCAAATCCAGCTATTGATTCTGGGTCCTTCAAACCCAGTTACCGACGGACCTTAAGATCTCTTCGGAGGCATCCGACAAGTTCAACAAGTGTCTGAATTATTCAGATCCAACGAACAACGGATCGAAGATCCTTTCAAGGACATCCGGTTATAAGCCGAATCTTCCAAATTCAGTTAATAATAGAACCAAAAACTTTCCTCAAGATTATCTGATAAAAACCACAAGTAACTGGCCCACTCAATTACTAGAAAAGATATTAAAAACGTGCCTAATTTTCAACATATTAAAACCAATTGTGGTATGGGGGCATTACCATCGCATTAACGAAATTTAATGACGCTCCCTTAAACATACTACAATCTGGTCATAATTTCATGAAAACTCGGCATTAGGTCACTCCGACTAACAAGACTGGATTTTCCAAAATAACTAAGATGAAATTAAAAGATCCTAATAATGTGGTTATCCACATGAAAGGGTCGTGAGCATCGTCTTAGTAGAGATCAGGAAAATCCAATAAAATTGGCCTGTCATAACAAATAACTTATAATGCAGAATTTGTATTGCAAATATGAATCAAGTGTGAAATGTAAAAAATATAAAAGCACAACGAATCCTATGTGGCAAAACTTAAAGCATAAAAAGCGAGGTACAGTTTCTTGACAAGAAAAATAGGAGGATACAGTAAGTGGAAACTTAAGTGCAAGAGGAGAGCACAACTTCATTCTAACATCGTTATGTAGCATAACATACACACAGCCAAAATTACATCATCCACCAGGCAGGTCTAATGTAGGGTTAAGCATATAAGCCAAAGTCATAAGCGAGGACCGGCACTCGCATAAAACAATCCGGTCTAATAATTTACATGCATAAGATGGCACCTCAAAAAGAAGAACAAGACAGTCATGAAAGTCACGATTCCTTCCCATCAGGAAATCACCCCCTAAGCAGAAGGAGAGGGGGGCGGGTCAACCTTTCCCTCTTGGCCCAGAAGCTCGGCAATGACCCTGTCTCTAGACTTCAAGGCTCGGATAAGCACTGCTTTGTCATCCTCCAGAACAGAAATTCGCTCACGATTTTCTCTGTTCAATCTCTGGAGGCCACAGGCGAGCATGTTCCAACCAGTCATCTTCATTGTAGTATAATTCTCAAGGAGGTTGTATGCTTCTCAAACCAGTCTCTGGTATTATCAAGCTGTGCAAGCGCACTATGTTGTATGACATCTATGTCATCAGGAACAACTTGTTTGTCGGATGGGTATATATCCACCTCCACGCGTGCACCTTGTAAGAACCATCCTTCGAATCGGCTAGCAAGTTCAGGATGACATGGTTCAGAAACATAGCGAGGTTTATCCATGATGACTCGCAGGTCTTCAAGAGACGGAGCATTATAGGCAGGGGTATCTGAGGAAGAAAAAGCATATGTTTCAAGCGGCTCACTCGACTTACGTCATTTTCGAAAATCATCCTCCTTCAAAGAACCCTTCATCTTGTTATGGCTAGAAGACATCCTGCATGAGCAATTGCACTTAAAATAAAGAGAAAGAAGAGAGAGAAGAGGAAGGGGGTGACAAACATTAAAGCAGGGCATTTGTTGACATTGGGGTCAAGTCGTAATGGTGTGGTCATTCATGTCGTAGCAGCGACATGACGACCTGCTCACATTACTGCCGCGACTTGGGGTTCATGTCAGAGCCATGTCCTGAGTCCCATATCGGTTAGCAGCAGGTGGACCACGCCAATTCACGACATAAAAATTTAAATCATGTATACTAAATAAAATTGAGGTTGTAAGAAAATCGAAAGATTCCTAATCCCTTATACACATTATACCCGATCAAATCTAACTCATTTTCAATTAATAACACAAAATATTCAAATTTAGCTCGTAAAATCTTCACTTTATCTAAATTAAGTGAGAATCTTAGAAGTTCTGCACAAGTCTTAAGCATTCTGAGAAATAAAGAAGGGAATTTAGAATCACACCTGATTTGTGAAGACCAAAATCTTTAGAATCTGATTAATAACTGAGGGATTACTTCGACTTGAATCGCTATGATAATAATGATGATCGGAGGGTTAATTGAAGACGGCCGCCATTAATGAGGTTTCTAGCTTAAAAGAGAATGGTATAGAAGTGAAGATTTAATTAAAAAATAATAGAAGGAATATTAAAATAGATAAACCAAATTTACTAGGCCCCCAACGACCCAGTACCAAGGGAAAGCCAACGGGCTTTAGTCAAACTGCAATCAAGAAGTCACAATGACTCCGGTTCAGTACACGACCCAGGAAGTTGGACGACTTAAAGCCCACTGATAATTCAAAAGTGCACGACTCACGACATGATAATGAAGAGGGATTGATTTTTCAAAAGCTTCAGGCAATTTAATTAAAGTGCACGAAAAAGGTATTGGAAATATCATGGTTCGAAGCCCATGTCATTTTCAATAACACAAACTTCGAGGGGCAAATGTTAACCCATAAAAATGCGTGTTCAATATGTGGGCAAAACCATGACGTTATTCGATATGACGTGGGGCCTGATACGTAAAATACCAGATCGTTCTAAAGCCATGTCGTAAAGATAGGAAGGAACCATGCTGTCTTCAACTGTGGCATATTAGTCAGGTCGTCATACTGTGTATCAAGTCATAAGCTAAGTCATGTTCCTCCGTGTCGCAACCAAAACTCTTCTAAATCGTATCGCAACTCGTCATGTCATTACCAAGGTCAAGGCGAAATATCGTAAGATAGGGTTGAACTTCATGTCGGTCAGCGACATGAAGCTATATCACTGCTATCCACTTCATTCGGCGGCATGATCTACGAGTAATTCATATTGGCCTAAGACCATGTTAAGTGAGCCAAGTCGGATTCAGGAAACATACCATGTCGCCCCAAGGAAACCAGGTTGGCCCCAAGTCGTGCCACATTTCATTCATGGCGACAAAGTAAAGTAAAAGCATTTGGAAATCACGCCGTCCACCCATCGTGTCGTTCAGCGACATAAGGAACAAGTGGACGGCGAGCAAGCTGCTACTCAAGATCTCAACACAAACCATGTCGTGACCTACCTATGCCACAAGATATGAAAGCCAAGTCGTTAGAGTCATGTCGCAAAGGAGGAGGGTCATCCATACTACATCGGGTCCCTTGTAATCAAATCGCGCCCTTCCATGTCGTGCACCACTCATAACATCGAGGCTAAGTTGTCATGCAACATGGCACCATGGCGTGCTATAAGCCTAAGGCACAAAGAACCATAAAGTTACACGACATAAGTCATGCCGTTAAACCTTCATATCGTTTAACGACATAAAGGACTAGTTTCCATTCAAAGTCCGAAGCTAAACAATGCCGCGTCTTATTCATGTCGCCTCCAACTAATGTCGAATCACACCAACGATACGAGCCATGATAGGGAAAGTCATGTCGTGTCGAGAGTTCAAGATGCCAGAGGCCTAACCCACCATATGACATACGTCATGTCGCTGACGACATGAGTAAGAGTCCAAGTCGCGTTGGGGGGCAACATGAATCAAGTGATTTTCTACATAATTACAAAACTGCCACCTAGTCTAGAAAACTCCTATAAATACACCCCTCATTTCTTCATTTAAGGGGATCGAATCTTGAGACCACGAAATGCTGCCGGAAATATTCCACAACATTTCTAGCACTTATCCAACACAAATCGAACATGATAAGGGGAAGATTAATCTATGGATCATGATCCCCATCAAGCACATCCAAATGATTCAAGAGTTGAAGATTGATTGTGCAAGCCTACATGGAAGAAAGATTCCTTTCAATTCTACCATATCTACATCAAATCTCCGCTGAATAATTTTCTTCTCAATCAATTTAAGTAGATTAAGTGTGATTCATGAGTAAGGGAATGATAAAGTTGATGTAAGAGAGAAGTTAATCTTGTAATTTGCATATTGGCAATGAAACTTCTTACGAAAGTGGATGTAAACCCTTATTGGGTTGAACCACTATAAAACTTGGTGTCTTTTTCTTATATTTCAATTGTTGTAAGGCTTCACTTTTCATTTTTGTGAGACATTTCTTCACATTTTTAGTGTTTTGCCCGATTTTGGGGTAAACATTAGTCAAACGGGTGTACATAAACAAATCGTCCGATTTGTAAATGAATATTTATTTTCATTTCATGAACATTTTATGCCATTCATATATATGTTAAAAATTATATTTTTAACGATAAAATATTTTATTCATCACATGAATGTTTATATAATTTATAAATTCAATAAAAATGATATTTTTATTATTCAAACATTTTATTCAACACATGAATATTTATATATAATTTATATATACAATAAACACAACACAGTCAATTCAATCCAAATAAACAATCATGGTTTGTGCAATCAATGGTGTCGGTTGCTGCTAAGCACCGTCTGCATCCTAGTATATATTTAACTATAAAGAAATTTGAGTGAGAAATAGTTCTCACCTTTGGTTTCCACTCCGCTAGTCTTTATTGGACGGTTTGGAGTTGAATTTGCCTCCAGTCAGTTCCATTGCAATCTTTTTCACGCGGTTTATATTAAAGATTACATTTTTATTCGATGCTATATATATATATATATATTACACTCTTAAATCATTGCTATTTCATATATTTAAAAATCATATTTATAAAAATCTCATTTTTATTTCTAAAAATCATATTTATAAAATTCTTATTTTTATTTCTAGAAATCGTATTTTTATTTTTAAAAGTATTGCTAATTTCATTTTAAAGGTAATGCTATTTCATTTTAAAAGTAATTCTATTTCATATATTTTAGAAGTAATGTTATTTATTTATTTTAAAATAATATTACTTATATATTTTAAAACAATGTTATTTACATATTTTAAAACAATACTTATTATATTAAAAAAATTGCTTAATTACAAAATTTATTAGACAAATTACTTAAGTAAATATAAAAAGAAATAAGAAGTTCACTGTTCTGTACATTGTTGTTTTCGTCAGGAAATCGCGTTTTCTATTCCAGGTTAAAAGCTTCACCGTCGACTTTAAACATAAACTGACGCACGCTCAACGAGGCCTTTGGCCATCGGTCCACGAGCACCACTCCAACCGCCATCACATCCCCGTGCCTTAGCCACCTGCGGCATTGCATTCGATGCAACCCTTTTCCCCAAAAACCACTTCAAATGATGGGACTTCAAATAGGAAAGTCGTTGCCAATACTTGACAGAATCTGATCATATTTGATCTGCGGAAAGATCACGAGGAGAGGACGAATTTTGCCTTTGAAATGATTTGGACAAGATGGATGGATTGGCATGGATTTAGAGGCGAAGTTCGGAGCGTTGGTGGCCTTCGATTTTCTTCTAGCGGCGGGTCTGAGATTGTGAGGCTTTGGGTTTAGAAAATCCCCTTTATAACTCTTTTAAATATTAATATTTAGTTTAATTAATTGTTTATTGTGAAATCTTCGTCCTAACTCCAAATCAAACTCAACGACTGCCGCTGCTAGCCAAATACCCCGATTCCGAACACAATGGGATATGTTTCGTAAGCCAATTCGACTATTTCGATTAGTTTTCGTCAAAATTAAAATATAAATCAATATATATTGAATTTGAACGTACATTTTAATTTACCGGGGCCACATACTGACTCCAAAAATTCCCGAAAAATAAATCTCACTATATTTTGACAGTACGGTCCTAACAAAACAAATTTCATCGAATTTGGTGACCGTTTGAAAATGTTCAATTTTCAATCGATTAAATTCAAATTGAAAGTGCCAAACACGTTTAAATTCACCCCGCTCACATATTAATTCCAAAAATTATGAAAGTTGGAATCTAGGAATAACTTGACATTCCAGATCCAACCAAAGTGGTTTCATCGAAAATGGAGGTCGTTTGCAAAATAGCTATTTTTAAGGGCTATATATTATATTAAATTCCATAGCGACTAGTTTACATTTTAAACTGGACACAACTTTTTATTTCCATTATGAAATCTGGATTTTTCACATTCATTAGAAAGATATAATTTAACAGATTCAAATATTTTTGGTTTTACTGAAATCCGATTTATTTTGCATCCTATACATTCATTTGAAATTTGAACTCGAATTTTCAAACTACCACGCCATTTCAGGCTCGTTTTATAATTAAAATAAATTTGTTCGTTCTAACTTCGATTAAAATAAATTTTTACTCATTATTATTTAAAATAAATCATTTTAAATATTAAAAACTCATCAAAATTGCAAAAATAAATTTTTTTAAATTGGTTCTGAAAATCCGGGTTGTTACACAAATGACATAGATCTAGTCATTTAATCTAATATGGGCCAAAATAATGTCAAGTGACAAATTCTTGATTATATAACCCCCAACGGTATTTCTTTAACTTCAAACTCTATGGACTAAAGTTTATGATAATGCTTATGGAAATAATAATTGAATTACTAATGTTCGCTTCCATTTCCAAATAAATATAACTCTTCATTGCATTTCCTCAAAACCATAGCCATTTACTTATTCATTGAAATAAGTATATTTCCAAAAGACCATACTATTTTTATTATATAGAAAATAGTGCTATATACTTAACCAAATGGTATAAGTATAATCACACTTCATATCTGGGCCAACAATGTCAAGTGGTACATTGTTTACTATAAAGCTCAAACGGTTATATTTAACTTATAAACTTTGAAATTTAAAGTTTATAATATCATTTATGGAAATAATAAATTTACTTCCCTCATCCACTCTCATTTCCTAACTAGTATTATCCTTTAGATAATCATAAAGTCGTTCGAATTGGGGTATTTTATTTACCTTTCAAACCTTGATTCGACAACATTTTACCTTTGAGTTAAATATAAGTTCGTTAGCGCAAGACTAACATTCAGTATAAGTCACCATAGGTTCCATTTGCTATTATATTAAATATGGTTTTAAAACCCTTCCTTTTATTTAAAATCTCCTTTCAAATTCAAATACCTTTTCTTCATTCAATTATTAGGTAAATGCATACTAAAAACCCTCGCATTAGCTTGAACCTCTTTAGAAACTTCGTTTATAAAGCTTCAATTCCATTATAAAAAGAATCCCTTTATCAAAATCCTTATAAGTTATATTTCAAAACTAATTTTATTTTTATCTTTATAAACTTCCTTTCTTAATTAAAATATTTGAATTTGATACTGCCTTTGCTCTTTCCATTTTCATCTGTACTATTTTGATGCTGCCATAAGTATGAGCTACTGTTATATAGGAAACTGCATCACTCTGGTTCCATGTGCGTTGTATATTTGTTGTGCACCATTTTCCTTTGGGTAATACATGTTGCTTCACCTCATATGCACATCAGAATGCTATTGTGTACTTGTGTATTCTTCCATAAACAATATTTTGCACACACTAGCTTTGATCACCTAATATGAAACAGTCCTCTTGTTCACATGAACGTGGTGTGTTGCACCATTTATATGTTGGCTGAAACATGAACTTGACTTCATTGCTTTTGCTTCTTTGAACTTAAACCTATTACTTGATATATATATATATATATATATATATATATATATATATATATATATTTGTGTGTGTGTATGTGTGTGTGTTCCACCTTCTTGAAACCAGTTTTGTGAACTTTGGGCCCTGACTTGATTTTACCTATACTGTGAACTATTGTACCATGTTGATATCATGTTGTTGTTGCTTGTTTGTACATGCATGTTTACTTTGAGGTTTGAGCTATGTCGTCTGACCATGTATGCTAGCCTTGCATTGCTACTTGACTGAATTGTTGCCTATACTTGTGTATATACTGGCTTGACCATGTTTGCTGGCTTCCCCATTGAACTTTGACATTGAATATACTGTATTGATTTTCAGCCATGCATCAATATATATACACACATTTTTAATGTGTGTGTGTATATGCTGCTGAGCTGCTTTGGTCCTTGTTTGTTGTTGCATTGATGTGATCTTGAATCTTGGTTGCACAAGAACTTGTTATTGCATTTGAATTAACTTGTTCTGCTTTATATATAGTATTACATTGACTTGCATTGATTAGTTTGTTGTTTGAGTTGGTTTGTACATGGCTCGACCATGTCTGAACTAATTGACCCATCCATTCTCTTTTTGTTGCCTTTAGTGCTTGTGCACTTGAACCATGTAACGTTGACCCTTGACTGGCTTGACCATTGTGACATGTACTCTTTGTTGGTTGCATTTCCGTCATGTGTACTCGACTGTGTTGCATGTGTATAAGTATCCATGTATACATATATGTATATATACATGTATGTGTGTGTGTGTGTGTATATATATGTGTGTGTGTATGTGTGTGGCTATTCGAATGACAGAGACATGAATATTTATATCAACTGACCGTTATATCTGAGTTGTGGCTGTTCAGAATCAGCTAATTATGACGTTGATTCTGATCAGCAAACCAGTGTAGTGTGTTGAGGCTGATCTGCGAGCACTAGAAATACTATCTACCTTCTGGTATTTACAGTGTATAACTGTGGATATCAAAAGATGTCTAGAAATAGATGGACGAATATATAAATCAGATCAAGTCATGAAAAATGATGAGAAACACATCAAAAGTCTGAGGCAAATAAATTTTTAAAATAAAAATTATATCTATTAGAATTTAAAATAATATTTATGTTCCAGATACTATGTGTGTGTTTCTATATGCAACAAGTGTGGATGACTATACTGACTGAAAGCTGTGAAGATAGAACTCAAAAGACAAATGAGTGAGTGAGAGTGAATGTGTCTGTATATGAGAGAACATGTAACTGTGTCAGTGTATAAACGAGTAACAGAGTGTATCTGTAGTGAGGAACTATGTAAAAAGAAACTGAATGTATTGAAATGAAATATATCAGTGGAGTATACAAATAGTGGAGTTGTAAGATTGTACTGTTGAAATGTAGAAATACAATATTATATTTTAATAAAATACTATTTGAATGTTTAGATTCTTGTGCAGTAGTATTTTATTTAAATATTATATTCTGTCTGTGATGTAATATAACAATACAAATACAAACACATTTATAATACAACAATTTACATCAGTGTACAAGAATATATCATAGTGCGAATAAATATTACACAACAGAAATACAATGTCAGAGATTAAATACGTAAAAGTGGAAATTCAAAATGTATAAATACAATGCACAGTAGAAATACATCAACTAACACAACTGAATGAAATTCACGAATACAAAGCTTTCCGAATATAGCTCCAGCTGAAATCCAGGATCCTGTGAAAGGGAATATCTGCGAAAACCAAAACTACAAGCTGCTCGTGTGGAAAATATGGGCACCCAGAGTTTAGGTAGAAACAATAAACTCCGAGTCAGTCATGGGACTGGTGTGAGAACTCAAAACAGTTATTTAAACTTTGCTTTAAATGTGGAAAATTCATGGCACCACGCAGTATGATATGGAACGGGTTTACTCCACATGAATGCTAGTTTAAAAGATAAAACAATGCAATGCTTTTTGAAAAATGAAGCTATTATAAGACTCAGGTCCCATCACATAATGCAAACACAAACAAGAGGATAGAGTTTTACCTTATAATAACCAAATATGATTAATACGCTTTAAAACAAATCATTTGATATTATTATTAGTGCTCAGTATATAAAACAACTTCAAATATAAATGTATCAATCATAGACGACATGAGCGTCCCATGCCACTATGTCGCCATATATGTTTACAACTAAATCGAAAGTTCACTATTGGAAATTGGATTTCCATCTATAACTCGAGACAAGGGATCTTCCTCATCGGTTTTGAGACACTCTAGCAAATGCCTCAGGACATAGATGCTAGTGAGCCTTTGGTTTGCATCAGGGTCGGTCCTCTCTTACTTTTGAGGATTACTTATTCTTGAACAATACGTTTTCCGGTCCTACTGGACCTATCTCTGAGACTTTTAGTTGGCTCGATATCCAAGGTGCCTCACAATACATCATCCACATAAGTAAAAATATCTGGGCTCCATACCATGACATCACCCATAACTATAAAGAAATGTATGTCCTCCCTAAGGTCCTTACCCCCTTTTTACTTATACCGAGTTGTGAGGCTCGCGAATTAACGTTATATAAAAAGCTATGCTACTTAAAGCCATGATTTGATCATCATCCACAAGGCCCTACTTTTCAACAAAAGCCTTGATCATTAGCATCTTAACATGCCACATTTTCAATTCATGCCATACAACTGATATCTATCAATATATAACCACTAAGCTCGTACATCTCAAAGAAGGGTGTTAAGCAAAAGAATAAATTCTCCACCACCAAACAGATACATATTTAATAGAAATCAATCAATATAGAACGAAATACAAAGTCATACATAATCCATTTACAAGTTTGCTCTGGGTCTGAACAAAACCGGAGGCACCTTATTCGTCGTCCTATATGTCCAATAGAGAAGAGAGGCCCTCACATATCCGGTCGATCTCCAAGTACGTCTGGACAATCACCACTTATTACCTTGTCTTGGTTGTACAGCCAAATCAAGACATCAGTAATCATCCAAACGATGTGAAGACTTCCGGTCTTCAACCACCGTCTTCAAATCTTCGACTTTTAGTCATTGTCTCAGTTATTCAGAATGGGTTAAACCTGGTCTTTCCGAATAACTCGTGTATCTTTATAATCATGTGATAAATACACAAAGATAGCACACATCTCATTCCAATTCAGAATATTCTTTTATTAAAATATTCATTACATCAGGAATTATTCCCATAAATCTTATCAAAGATTTAATTCATTTGAACCTCTTGTTTAAATCTTTCTTTGAAAACCATTCCAAAAGATTTTGTATTATCTTTTAACAATCTTAAATCAAATAAAGGTTTATCCAACTAGTCAGGATTTATGAGCCTTACCAAAGTAATCATTTATTTTATTATCCCAATCCCAACCTATGCATCCCATGGAGCAAAACAGGTAATTGTAATGTTCCATATTTTTACGATATTATAATTAATTAATTTAATTAATTAAATAGTGATTCAGAGAATTAAATGGTTGTTAAATTAAATAATAATGAATATTTAATTAATATTTATAATATAATAATATATTATAATTTTCGAAATAGTCGGAAATAGTGAATTGATAATATAATGTGAACTGGAAAATTTAAAATATTTAATTCAGTTTAGAATTGAATTAGAATAATGAATATATTATTTAAACCAAGTTTGAAACTATAATTATAATATAGTGAAAATTAGGCACACATCCCTAAAACGAAACTTAACTCACGCCACATCTCCCCATACTTTGATTACATATCTGGTCCCTATTTTTAGCTGCCGCCTTTTTTTTGCCAACTTCCGCTTCCTGCTCCAATCCCCCTTCGCCTTTTACACTTTCTGACCAGAAAAAAATGAGCCTGGCAGTAAAAAAATTCAAAAAAATAGAAAATATTCCCATAAGCATTCACCCAAAAAAAAAAGTTGTATACTTTTGTGCAACTATTGCCATACATACATGCATGTATTCATATAGTGTATTTATGTTGAAAACTGGACCAATATATGCATACATGCATGCAACTATTACTCTAACAACCCGAATTTTAATAACATGTTGAAACTAGAAATCAGGGTATAATTAATTTTTAAAATAAGAATCAAGGGAAATGGGTTACGCCATTGCGTTCGTCTCGGAATTCTGCTTGAAATAGAGTCCTAGTTTGCATAAAACGAATAACGTATGAAGAAGATATGGACGAACGAAGTTGGGCAGAAAAACCAGAAACGGGTCAGAATGCACTGGCACACTTGGGAAGTGCACCAGAACAAAATTGCACTGGCGCACGTGGGAAGTACGCCAGTACAATTTTATCACTGGCGCACCTGCCAAGTGCGCCCAAGCCAGAAAAATGGCTTGGTCAGGCCCTGGCTGGCCTGATCGGGTTTTGGTCGATTTCTGAGGCTGGGCTGAGTCACTAGGGCTTACATGTCACTTTCTGATTGGCTTCTCTTGAGATGGATGGTCTGGATTCACTCTAGCTTCATCGACGGCTCAAATCAGATTAAAATTCTATAAATACAACTCAAGTCTAACCCTAAATTGACACAAATAATATAATACTAAAGCCGTCATGCTGCTGAACTCCCTCTTGAACCATGGCCGCCGCCCCAAATTAAAGCTTAAGCATTCAAACTCCAATCAATTATAGGGACAAAGCTTTCATACAAAATTTAATTCAAAGAACAAGGCTTCTACAATGATTCAAGTCAATAAATCAACAACGCCGCGACATTTTTACAACAAATTCAGTTCGTAATTCATTTGTCATGCTCTGTAAGTTCTAGTTATTTTCAGATTAAAATATTTAAATATAATATGGGCATGTGATGAAGTGAAATTGGATTTAAGTATGTTTATCGATCTATTTCTGTTGCTTCTTGAATCCTGAGATTTGAGACTTGTCTATCTTTATTCTCATGCCAAGTTTATGATCTATTCAGCAGTTTTCTTGATTCGTAATGATGTTATCATCAAGTTGTAATCTTTATGCCTATCATGATGATTTATGTTGTTTCCTTTCTGATCTTGCTCTTATTGCAACTTCTACCTCCCCCTATTTATTTTCTTTTGATGAACCTTGGTCAATTTCGGACCTAGGCCTAAAACGCGATTTGCATACGATTGAATACGGGGAAATATTGGGTTAATACCTAATTGGATATATGTGTTTGGTGGAATTGATGGCATAACATAAAAATTGGATATTTGGGTATTACTACCATTAACATGAAATTGAATATTTGGGTATTGTGATTGTAATAGTAATTGCAAGAATGGGGATTGGCATATATAGTTTGACATGGATCTTGATATATGTAATTTGACTAGAACTCGTTATGGGTAAATTGGTGTAAACATGTTAAACATGTAATTTTGGGTATAAAACTGGAACTATGTAAATTAAGCATAGCTTTGTAAACATGTAGATCTTGAATCTTGACATATGTAAAGCGGTATGAAACTTGATATATGTGTAAATTGGCATAAGATTTGCATACATGTAAAATGACATGAATTGAACATATGTAAATTTGGTATGAATTGGGCATATGTAAAACTGACATGTAACCTAGAACTTGGGCATATGTTAATTATGTAAAATTTGGACTAGAAACATATATGATAATTTATGATTTGGAGAAAGTTTAATATGAACGCGCCTAAATTGGGTTTTGGGTAGTTGGTATGTATTGGAAATAAGAGGCTATAACTTGGCATAACCTTATAGTAAATTATGATAATAATTTGGGAATACGTTTTGGGCAAAAACGTGAATCATGAACATTTATATATGTTAAACACATGAACTGATATTGGGGTTTTGGCTGGAATGCGACCATTAATGAACCTTTGACACGAGGTTAGACTCGGTTTGTGGTGTAAATCTGCCCAGAACCGCCCGACAAATCCAGTAGCCACAAAGTGTCGGTCTAATGTGAGAGGTCGAAGGCCAAATTGTAGGCGTAACAGTTTATGACACGAGGTTAGACCCAGTTTGTTGTGTAAATCTGCCCAGAACCGCCCGGCAAATCCAGTGGCCACAAAATGCAAGGTCTAATGTGAGAGGTCATGATTCGTTCGTCATATTGAATGAATTAAGGAATACTAACCATAATAATACGTGGGTATGGTTAGAGGGTTAGGTGGGATGACATGGAAATTTGTCATATAAATGTGGACCTAACCGGTATGAGTTAAGAACATGTAAAACTTATAAGTGCAGGCTAAACCTACATAACTGTTGATCAGACCAATGTGTGGGTTAAGTAATATGACTAGACTAATGACACTTAACCCATATGATATGACTGGGTGGCTTAAGTAACGTGGCTAAGCTAATAACACTTAACCGTTATAATGTGACTAGCGGATGGGTTGGGCTAACTTGAATAGGTCGATAACACCCAATCGATATAACTTGATGCGTGGTAGGGTTAAGTAAACACACGAGAGTAACACTTAACCATTATAATATGACCGGTGGATGGGGTTAAGTTAACATGCACTTAACCAATATAACGTGATGCGTGGTAAGGTTAAGTAACAATAGAGGGTAACACTTAACCGTCACAACATGATAAGTAGGTGGGCTAAGTCAATATACACTTAACCAATATGACATGACATGCGGTGGGGTTAAGTTAACAAAAGGGAGAACACTTAGCCAGTATAACAAGGCTTGCGGTAGGGTTAAGTAACACAAGGAACAACACTTAACCAATATAACATGATGGGTGGTAGGGTTAAGTAAAACAAGAGAAACACTTAACCAATTTAACGTAATGAACGGAGAGGCTTAAGTACATCACGGGAAGGTGGGTAATATCTGTATATATAGGCCCACACACTTAACCAGTAGGAAACCCTAGTAACGGGGACCCATTTCAGCAGTAACCTAAAATCAGGTATCAACGGTACCCTTAAACTAGGCAGGATGGAGCACGATTACTGGGCCGATTGTAAGCGGTCAAATGACGGCGGTGGGTGCACAGTGCAGGTCTAACGGGGTGCGGCCGTGCACACACTCCGAAGCAGACAACCAGGGCATTGGGGACACCAGTAGTATAACCTATGTTTTCTAGTTTTGTGTCGGGGCCGCCACCATGGGTCTTGGTACACCCCATGGTGGGACCAGCATAGGTATCTACAATCATTGGGGGCCATATGATACACGTAGGTAGCATAATCCCTAGGTTGGACCTAGGTGGCATAAACCCTAAATCCAAGAAGCGTTCAATTAGTAGCATAATCCCTAGGTTGGACCTAGGTGGCATAAATCCTAGTTGAATCTAAGAATCGCTCGATAGAAAACCCTAGATTAGATCTAGGTAATAAATAATAGATGTACACGTGAAAGCAACCTTAATTTCGGGGATTGGGATCACGTTATGATTTTATCATTTCATATAGATTACTAGTTGGGACACTAGTTAGGTGGTGCAGAGCAAATAGATATCATTTTAATGGTGAAGTAGAGAAATCTTGCGATGCTTGATAGAAATCTTACGAAACTATACTTAGTTCAACTTGAATGGGAACCTTGCAATGTTATACATGACAAAAATCATATGAGGTTATTCTTAGTTATCTTTCCTGTAGCTTATCTTGCCATCATACTTATGTTTACTTTCAGTTTATTCATGCCATGTTATCTTTACCTGTTTTTATGTTGAAAGTCACTAGGACTTACTCAGTCTTTATGACTGACCCGTTTTATTTTGCCTCTTTTTCTTCCGTCCCCCCCTCCCCCAGGTTCACAGGGTGAGAATACAACTTAGTTCGGATATTACCAAGCTCCAAGGCTCTTTCTTGTACGGCTTTGATTTCCCTTGGCTATGGCTTGCTTTGCTTTATTGGGGAATACTACAACTTATTTTATGCTTCTTTTTTTTTTGAGCATGACAGATATTTTAACTATGTAATTGGGTATTGGAAGTTGATGGGATTTTATTGTAAACAATTATATTTAGCAAGTGATTTGAAGTACTTCCACCTTGCTTTCCGCTGTTTTATATATGTCTGTCTTGTAATATCTCTGTTTCAGTACCCATAATGCTCCATTGAAGTTAAGGCATTCCCTTTGTGAGTGACCTTAACGGATGTGGGGTGTTACATTTGGTATTAGAGCCGAAGGTTACCGGACTAGGCAAAAGTTTTTAAAACCTTCTGAAAACTATTTTCAAAAACCGTTTACAATGAAGCATTTTCTAAGAAAAGTTTTGTTTTACGAAAGGCATATTCCCCAAAGCCATATGCATTGTCTTTTGATTCTCTCGTTGAGTCTCTTCTCTCTTTCTTTTCCACCATAGTTTGTAGGCATACAACGCATGTTGGAGGGCAAAGGAGTTCCAAACTTCCATCTGTAGCCGCAGTAATTCCATCTGCGTCTAATCTTATTTCAAGCTTTGTAGAGTTGTCGTGCGATGGAGGTAGCTTTTTGAGAAATTTGTCAACAAGCTATACAAGGATAGCAAGAACGAGGATAAAGAACACAAGCCTAAGGATGAGAAACCTGTTGATATGGCTTAATCCACGAAGGAGGAAAAGGTGAAAGGGAAGAGGCCAAAGTGGAAGAATAATAAAACCCACGACAAGAAAGTGTATCTTTAGTATGGTAAAAAGGGACTTGTAGTTAAGCATTAAGGGACAAGGGCAAAGGACAAGATCGTCGAGAGGGTAATTGTATGCTCTCGCTACTGGCGTACCTAAGAAGAGGTGGTAACGTTTCTGTTAAAAGTTTAGCTTTCCTTTTCTATCATCCCGTTAGATTTTTTTTTTGTACATCGCATCCCTTTTTAATTCTGCTTCGATAGTTGAGTCTCTGCACCTTAGTACTAGCGTAGTAGAGGGTCCCATTTTTGTCTCAAATCCTGTTGAGGAATCGACTCATTTATTCATGACTTGTTTGGATTTGAGAATGTCTATGCTAAGTGTTAAGTTTAGAAGTAACGTTTATGTTTTTGGGCTATGGGTTGTTTCTAGTGATGGAGTGGTTATCCAGAAATGATACTATTCTCGAATATGAAAAGAGGGTAGTTAGACTCTTGACTTGCCTCGGTAATACCCTCGAAGTCGAGTGTAACCCTTAGGGTTCTGCCATGCTTAGTTACCTAGAATCTCTTGATACATTTATCGATCCGCCCGAGTAGTGTTCGCCACTAAGGCGGATGGTTCATTTCGCTTATGCATGAGTTATAGAAAATCACCTTAGTAAGTACACTTGGCAACATGGTTGGCATTTTTTTCAAAAGATAATACATTTATGTGGAATACCTTCTAGTAAGCGAATTCACTAGTGAATTTTGCAGAGCTTGCATGAAACCATGAGTACGCAGTTATGTTTAAGCTGGGTATACAAGAAAAAGAATAAGTGAAAGTGGAACGAGAGGAGACAGTGAAATGAGTTTCAACTCATATTTTGGAAATAGGAATTAAGAAGCTACGAAATTGTGAAGCTAAAGACGGTCAAAGCACAATGGAGTTAAGCTCAAGGAAATACGACTTAGAAGATTGAAGACTAGACATGCACATCATATCTCTTTTTAAGAGTATATCCTTGATCCCTCTTTTCCTATAGAGCTTACTTGTATATTATCTTTTAAGTATAACCTCTCGGTCCTATTCTCAATCCTATTTCTGTTGCAAAACCCCATAGGGATCATCTGTTAGTGATACATGTTGGAGCTTAAGGGTGTCCGTTGGGTTGAGTAATTCTTTAGGCGTCAGCCTGATGTTGATTTCGGTCTTCGGGCTGGTGCTTAGGGAGTTCTTCTCCTAACCAGTATATATGTGATGTAGGTTTTCAGTTCTGACATTGCCTAATGGGCACAAAGTTTTTACTTGCTTCTATCATTCGACTATACCTTTAGGTAGGAACAATTGGGTGTAAACATGTGTTTGAGACATGTTATGATTGATGGTTGCAAGTGGCTGCAAGTGGTTACTAGTGGTTGCTCATGGATGCATTTACACATTAGGCACTAGATCGGCCCAGTCACCTTTCATATTGCATATGCATGAGTGTTTATACTTGTTTATGGATGAATTTGAATATGTTATCATATGGATGTTGCATATGGATGGATGTTTGTGCACACATATAGTGTTAGTGTGACTAGGACTATTTGCATACATGTGGACTCATGGCACTAAACATATTTTGCATTAAGAAGATCAATCAGGCCTGATCATTTGCATTAGATAAGGAACATATACACACACTTCCTGCATATGTTCATACAGCATTAGAAATCTCTTAAGGACAATAGATGCCTGTGATTGATGATTGAGTAGATGGATGATTGGATGGTAGGACACATTCTTCTTAACTTGGAGATTTCGGGGACGAAATCCTTTAAGGAGGGGAGAATGTAACAACCCGAATTTTAATAACATGTTGAAACTAGATATTAGGGTATAATTAATTTAAAAGTAAGAATCAAGGGAAATGGGTTACACCATTGCGTTCGTCTCGGAATTCTGCTTGAAATAGAGTCCGAGTTTGCGTAAAACAGACACCGTATGAAGAAGATATGGACGAACGAAGTTGGGCAAAAAAACCAGAAACGGGTCAGAATGCACTGGCGCGCTTAGGAAGTGCGCCAGAACAAAATTGCACTGGCGCACTTGGGAAGTGCGCCAGTACAATTTTAGCACTGGCGCACCTGCCAAGTGCGCCCAAGCCAGAAAACTGGCTTGGTCAGGCCCTGGCTGGCCTTATCGGGTTCTGGTCGATTTCTGAGGCTTGGCTGAGTCACTAGGGCTTACATGTCACTTTCTGATTGGCTTCTCTTGAGATGTATGGTCTGAATTCACTCTAGCTTCATCGACGGCTCAAATCAGATTAAAATTCTATAAATACAACTCAAGTCTAACCCTAAATTGACACAATTAATATAATACTAAAGCCGTCATGCTGCTGAACTCCCTCTTGAACCATGGCCGCCGCCCCAAATTAAAGCTTAAGCATTCAAACTCCAATCAATTCTAGGGACAAAGCTTTCATACAAAATTTAATTCGAAGAACAAGGCTTCTACAATGATTCAAGACAATAAATCAACAGTGTCGCGACATTTTTACAACAAATTCAGTTCGTAATTCATTTTCCATGCTCTGTAAGTTCTAGTTATTTTCAGATTAAAATATTTAAATATAATATGGGCATGTGATGAAGTGAAATTGGATTTAAGTATGCTTATCGATCTATTTCTGTTGCTTCTTGAATCCTGAGATTTGAGACTTGTCTATCTTTATTCTCATGCCAAGTTTATGATCTATTCAGCAGTTTTCATGATTCGTAATGATGTTATCATCAAGTTGTAATCTTTATGCCTATCATGATGATTTATGCTGTTTCCTTTCTGATCTTGCTCTTATTGCAACTTCTACCTCCCCCTATTTATTTTCTTTTGATGAACCTTGGTCAATTTTGGACCTAGGCCTAAAACGCGATTTGCGTACGATTGAATACGGGGAAATATTGGGTTAATACCTAATTGGATATATGTGTTTGGTGGAATTGATGGCATAACATAAAAATTGGATATTTGGGTATTACTACCATTAACATGAAATTGAATATTTGGGTATTGTCATTGTAATAGTAATTGCAAGAATGAGGATTGGCATATATAGTTTGACATGGATCTTGATATATGTAATTTGGCTAGAACTCGTTATGGGTAAATTGGTGTAAACATGTTAAACATGTAATTTTGGGTATAAAACTGGATCTATGTAAATTAAGCATAGCTTGGTAAACATGTAGATCATGAATCTTGACATATGTAAAACGGTATGAAACTTGATATATGTGTAAATTGGCATAAGATTTGCATACATGTAAAACGGCATGAATTGAACATATGTAAATTTGGTATAAATTGGGCATATGTAAAACTGACATATAACCTAGAACTTGGGCATATGCTAATTATGTAAAATTTGGAGTAGAAACATATATGATAATTTATGATTTGGAGAAAGTTTAATATGAACGCGCCTGTTAGCCTACTTTGTGAACTAGGCAACATAAAGTCAAGATATCAAGCATTGAAGAACCTTTCTAATTAGAAGACTTCGGTTCGGATCGGAGAGACCACCACTACTCAGATCGGGGAGGTCACTACAGCCTAGATCGGACAGCTGCAGTTGTTCGTGTCGGGTCAAAACAGCGTATCGGTTCGGATCGGATAAAGTCTTCTGTTCGGATCGGTGAACTGTTGCTGAGGAAATTGGTAAGGCATAGCTGTTCGGATCAGAGGGCAATATAGTCTCAATTGGATCGGAAAGCCACCTGGTTGCCACGGAAATAGATCGGAGCGGAGCGGAGCGGAGCAGACTAAAGAAGAGAGAGCGTTGTTTCCAAGCCAATCCGGGTCGGATCGGTTATCCCGATCCGAACCCCTGGTATATATATACCTCCGACCCGAACCCATTTTTCATATCGTTCCCCCTGCATAAGCGCCTGGATATCCGGATCGGCTATGACCAGTTCATGTCCATAACGTTCATTACTCTGATGCGTTGTCAACACAGTAATTCATCCGAACCCGAGGCTGATGGGATGAGTGACACGTGGCTCCGATCTGGATCGGGCTCTGAGCAAATTCACACCTATAAATACCCCGTCTGGAGACAAAGAAAAGGATCTTTTTTGGGCATTTCGAGAATTCAACCACCTCCATAATCCGAACTCCAGTACTCCCGGAGAATCCAGATCTTCTTTCATTATTTGTTTTAGTCAATTGAGTGAATATAAGTGAGTTGTGAGTGGAATCAAGTGAATCTTACATTGTATTTGCAACTGAATCATTGAATATAGTGAAAGATAAGTGGACGTAGGCATTTCTTCGCCGAACCACTATAAATCCTGTGTGTTCATTTTCGTTTTTATCTCATTTCATTTGCTTTTAATCAATTTGGGTGTTAGAACCACTTTTTGCTCTAACATTTTGGTGCTTTCACTGAGAAACCTCATCTGAATTCTTTATTTTCCGGGATTTCTTTCTACTTTTTGGACCGTTGAGTTCAAAGAAGTTAATCCTTAAGTTTCTCCGCTCTTTTATATTTGTTGAAGTGATTGTCAAAGAATCATGGCCAAAGGAAAAGGCAAAGAAGTTCAATCTGGTCGGGGAAATGGAGCTGGCGAAGATCAGCAAAATGCGGTTGTAACAAGGTCTCGGGGGCAGAGTTCAGCAGCAGGAAGAACCAATGCAGGAAATCCGAGCCGCCAACAGGGGGAGAGCTCCGATCCGATCCGGGTAGGAGATTCTGAAGTAGTGCATTCCCCCAATCTGAACCGACCCGAGCAGCTTGCCACGTACCGATCCGATTAGGCTCCCCAGCTCCGAACCGACCCGACCTCCTATCTCCGATCCGATCCGACGCTTGGTGAAGCTGGAACCTCCACTCGAGTCCCTACGAATGCTCCGATTCCAGCCACCAGGGTTAGTGATCAGGTTAATCCATCTGCGCCCATCACACAAGGAGATTTGTCGCGCTTACTTGACATGCTTGAGAGCACAAGGGAGGCTATGAAAGTCCACGAGCGCACTAATCTCATGATGCAGGAAAATATGAGGCTCATGGGTCGGGAGATTAGTGAACTCCATCGACAGAGAACTCCATCACCGGTTCGTCACACACCAGTGGATCAATCTTCATCTTCCGAGGAAGAGCGGCCCCGTGAACGAAGGCCACTCGAACGACCTCAGAATGTGGAGCAGCTGACATTTGGATCTTTGGGATCTCGTGAGGATATTGCACGAGCGCTAGGAAACAATGACCCCACACGGGGGCAAAGACTCCAGTCCCCTCCTCCCGAGATCGACCGGGAGCGCAGGGAACGGAATCGAGCAGAAGCAGCTCGAAGAAGAAGGGCATCTCCTGAACAAGAGCCCAGAAGGAACTCGGATTCTAGGGCCAGGGAACCTGAGCGGCCCCTAACTAATGCAGATGTGCAGCCAATGGTTCGCCAGATCATGTCCGAGAGCCGGAACTATACAAATGAAGATGATGGCATTGAGCGAAGCCATACTCCTTTCACCGACGATATCCTCGACTTCCAATTTCCCCGGCGCTTTAACTTGCCACAGATGGACAAATATAACGGAAGGACTGATCCGGGACAGCATTTGATGCGATACTCATGGCTCATGAATGCTGCTGCTGCCCCTGATGAAGTGAAGAGCAAAGCATTCCCAATCTACTTAGAAGATGTGGCGTTGTTCTGGTTTACCCGACTTCCTCCTCGTTCGATTTCGAATTACAAGGAACTAAGCGAGCGTTTTATGAACCAGTTCTGACTCCATGCCCGAAAGTCCAAAAGTGTTATTGAATTATCGAGAATCAAGCAGGCACCAGGAGAGTCTTTGAGCGCATATCTTGACCGTTTTAACCAAGCTGTGACTGAGGTCAGTGACCCGCATGAGCCCACTATTCTGATGGCATTGAAGGAAGGAGTCGATCCTGAATCCGAGTTTGGAGATTACCTTTCTGGGAAAACGCCCTCCACAAGAGAGATATTCTACGAAAAAGCCGATATTTATCTAAGGCGAAAGGAGGCCAGGGCAAACCGAAAGAGAAAGTCTGAGACGGCTTCAAAAGAAAATGTGCAGAGTAATATCGCCATGAAGCAGTCTGGGGAAAGTTCTGGCAAGGTTGAAGAAATGTGGGAAACAAGGGTGGAAACAACAATTCTGGAAGCGGGGGTAACAAAAACAATAACCGTAATCCGAACGGTAGCAGATGAAACAGAAATAGGGGAAGCGATCCTAATAAAAGACCCCGATTCCAGACCTACGAGAATTATACACCATTGAACGACACCCTGGAAAATATTTACCTGGATACGTACAATGTGTTACAGTACAAAAGACCGCCACCTCGTGATTCGACCGAGAAAGAAATGGCGACAGGGAAATTTTGTTTGTTTCATGGAACTCATGGGCATTCAACCAATGAATGTCGGCATTTGAGGGATGTGATTGAGAAGCTGCTGCGTGAAGGGAAGTTGGATGAATACAAGGTTGCCCCGAGGGACAGGGGGCAAGGAGAGCAGGCTCCAAAACAGATTCTACCTGCTCCCAAGCCTACAGCGCAGCAGAAAGGAAAAGGAATTGTTATCAACTCCATAGTAGGCGGACCTCACCCGGCAATCCGAAGTTTCAAATCAATGGATCAATAGTAAATGCTGCCAAGCACCTAGATGTGAATGAAGGTGATGATTTGGAAGATATCACCCCCATAAAACAACAGAAGACCATGTTTGACGAAGTGGTATTCCGCAGCCGAGACAATACTGGGATCCAATCACCCACTGATGATCCGTTGGTTATTACTACCACTATTGGGCCGGCCTTGGTCCATAAGGTATTAGTAGACAACGGAAGTTCTGTCAATATTTTATTTAAAAAGTCATTCGATCAGATGAAGCTTGAATCTGAAGATTTGAAGCCATGTGAAGGATGGATCAGAGGCTTTAACGGGGCGTCGACAGCTCCCATGGGATACATAGAGTTGCCCGTGACCCTGGGGCAAGGAGAACGTAGAAGAGTGCGGATGCTTCAGTTCGTAGTATTGGACGTAGATTCGCCTTATAATGCATTTTTGGGGAGGCCTGCCCTTACTGAATTCAGAGTTTGTATCGCCCCTTGGTGCTTGTTACTTAAGTTCCCAACCGAAGCCGGAACTGGAGTAATGAGAGGGGATAAAGTTTCCGGACGGGCCTGCTATGTGGCCGAATTAAAGATGTTGATGAAAGGGCTTAACGTTGAGAGTAAAGATGCCTCGTCTCCCTCAAAGGGGGGCTCGGCATAGCAATTAGAGAGATTGACCCCAAAGGAGTTGCCCAAAGGAACGCCTGAAGACCTGGATCCCAGAAAAGACGAGGAACCAAAGGCTAGGAATGCAACTCCTAATGAAGCGACAGTGGAAATTCCCATTGATGAAGCTGATCCGACAAAAGTTTTGAAAATTGGTTCTCAATTGGATCCACGTCGAGCTAAAGAACTAACGGACTTCTTGAAGGCAAACTTAGACGTGTTTGCCTGGACCCATGCTGACATGTGTGGGATATCGCCATCCAATATAAGTCACAAATTGAATGTAAACCCGAAACATTCGCCTGTGAAGCAAAAGAGACGCATGCTGGGCCCAGAGAGGTCGGCTGCTCTCAAAGAGGAAGTAGAGAAGTTGAAGCAGAATGGATTTATTCGAGATTCGACATATCCCGACTGGATATCGAATCCCGTCTTGGTAAAGAAGCAAAACGGAAAGTGGCGGACTTGCATTGACTTTTCAGATTTGAACAAAGCTTGCCCAAAAGATAGTTTCCCACTTCCCAGGATTGACCAGCTTGTAGATTCGACAGCAGGTCATGAACTTCTCTCTTTCATGGACGCATATTCTGGATACAACCAAATTCCTATGCACGTGCCAGACCAAGAACATACTAGCTTCATTACGAATTTGGGATTATATTGTTATGTTGTAATGCCATTCGGATTGAAAAACGCCAGAGCTACTTATCAGCGCTTGGTGAATAGGATGTTTTATAATCAAATAGGAAAGACTATGGAAGTTTATGTGGATGATATGCTTGTCAAATCGAAACAGTCCTCCAGCCATACGCAAGACTTGGCGGAAATGTTTGGTATCCTGCGAAAGTATCGGATGAAATTGAATCCTCTGAAATGCTCATTTGGAGTGGCATCGGGAAAGTTCCTTGGCTTCATTGTAAGCTCCCGAGGAATTGAAATCAACCCTAGCCAGATAGCAGCGATTAGAAATATCGAAGAGCCGAGGAGAATTAAAGACGTCCAAAGTCTTGTAGGGAAAGTAGCGGTGCTGAGTAGATTCATCTCCAAAGCCACAGACAAATGCGTTCCGTTTTTTGATTTGATTAAAAGAGGAAAGAAGAACTTTGAGTGGACTCCGGACTGTGTTGAGGCCTTTCGAAATTTATTGGAAATGCTAGAGAAACCGCCGATTTTATCAAAGCCCGTAGATCACGAAGAATTGTTTGTTTACTTGGCAGTCTCGGCTCACGCCGTCAGCACAGCCCTGGTTCGAGAAGAAGACAAAGTACAAATGCCAGTGTATTATGTAAGCAAGAAATTAGCAGCAGCAGAGCGCAACTACCCAAAAATTGAGAAGCTCGCTTACAGCCTCCTGATCGCATCCCGAAAACTTCGTCACTATTTCCAAGCTCATCCAATAACCATATACACCGACCAGCCCTTAAGGAAGGTGTTGCAGAGACCCGAAGCATCGGGAAGGTTGATCAAATGGAACATAGAACTAAGTCAGTTTGATTTGAATTTTCAACCACGAAAGTCAATCAGGGGGCAAGCTCTAGCAGACTTTATTGCAGAGTTCACCATTCCAGAGGAGGAAGTAATCGATGACAGAGTGGTTAAGTCCGAGGATGAGTTAAAGATAGATCCGTGGAAACTGTATACAGATGGAGCCAAGAACGACCGAAGGTCCGGAGCTGGAATCATCTTAGTCACTCCCGAAGGACGGTCGTTATATTACGCCATGCGATTAGAATTTTCGGCGACTAACAATGACTCTGAATATGAAGCCCTGATTGCCGGGCTGAAGCTTGCTAAAGACCTCGGAGTAAAAATGTTAGACATATTTTGTGACTCTAAAATTGTTGTTTGCCAAGTGCGAGGGGAATTTGTGGCTCGAGGACCTCGACTTATCGCCTTCCTCAGGAAAGTGAGAGAGCTATTGAATAGCTTAGAGCGGTACAACATAACACACATTCCCAGAGTTGAAAACCAGAAAGCGGATAGGCTGGCAAAGCTGGCTAGTTCCGACAATCCAGAAGAGACTGAAATAATTCCAATTGAAACGTTGGAATCGCCAAGCTTTGAGTCAATGGAAATTGAATTCGCTTTTGAAGCGGAACCAGAGAAGGAGTCATGGATGACTCCAATTAAGAATTTCCTTAAGAATGGAACACTCCCATCAAAGAAGAGTGAGAAAAGAGCTGTAGTTCGCAAAGCTACCAGATATGTCATACAAGGTGATACTCTTTATAGGCAAGGATTTTCTATGCCCCTGTTACGATGTATAGCACACGACGACATCAAGCGTGTACTAAGAGAAGTACACGAAGGTGAGTGTGGAGATCATACAGGAGGTCAAACTTTAGCAAAGAAGATATTGCGATACGGATACTTCTGGCCTACGATTAATAAAGATGCAGCTGATTATTCACGACGCTGCGATAAGTGCCAGAGATTCGCCAAAATCCCCAAGGCACCGTCGACCCAACTTAAATCAATGGTGAGTCCTTGGCCATTTGCCACGTGGGGAATTGATATCATTGGAGTTCTACCAATTGCTAAAGGAGGAGCTAAGTATGCAATAGTGGCCATGGACTATTTTACGAAGTGGGTGGAAGCTGAGCCCTTGACCAAGATCACGACAAGAAAGGTGATAAGTTTTGTGGCCAGAAATATTATATGTCGGTTCGGGATCCCAAGGACGATTATAACTGACAACGGAACCCAATTTGATAGTACAGAATTCAGAAATATCTGCCAGAAGTATAAGATAGACAAACGATATACTGCAGTTGCCTATCCGCAATCGAATGGGCAAGTAGAGGCAATAAACAAAGTAATAAAATCCATCCTCAAGAAACGGTTAGAGCGTGCAAAGGCAAAATGGTTTGACGAATTGCCCCTAGCTTTGTGGGCATATCGAACAACATTTAAAACGGCCACCGGTCATACCCCTTTCTCTCTCTCCTTTGGCTCAGAAGCTGTAATTCCAGTTGAACTGGAAGTTCCTTCCCATAGGGTGACATATTATGACCCGATGATGAATCGGGCACTCTTACTTGAATCTCTTGATGAAGTCGAAGAAAAAAGGGACGAAGCAGATTTGCGTGCGGCAAGACATCGACGTCAGATGGCACGCTATTACGAAAAAAAAGTTCGCCTCAGGACTTTTGAACCAGGAGATTTGGTGCTAAAGAGAGTCTTTCCATCCCTTCCTCACCTCGGTCCAAAATGGGAAGGACCCTTTGTCATCCAACGGAAACTTGAAAAAGGAACCTTCAAGTTAACGACCGTAGATGGCGAAGAAGTCCCCAGAGCTGCCCAACACTTAATGCGATATTTGGATTAGAAATGCTGTACTTTGTGTTATTTTTCTTATGAACTCTGTAATAAGGCACGACTTGCCTTGGGAAAATCTGACGATATGAATGAAGAACTATAAAGTGGATGTAGGCTACGACTTAGCCGAACCACTATAAAAATATTGTGTGTTATTTACTTTTATGCATTACATATATACATTCATCAGTTATTCTGTTGTGATTATAAAATACAGGATGACTCACAGCCTAAAAAGGTTGAAAACAGTTTAGACATAAAAAGAAGCACAACGACTATTTGTGCGATAAGACATAAAAGAATGAGATAACGACATTCTTAACTCTAACTCTCCAGAGAGAGAGAGAGAGAGTATAAAAGCGTCTCCCACTGAGCGCTGAAAAAGAAATTCTTCTCCTAACTCTAACTTTCCAGAGAGAAAGAGAGTATAAAGGCGTCTCCGACTGAGCGCTGAGAAAGAAATCTTTCCCCATTGAAAGACCGGGGAATGAATAGATTACTGAGCTCGAACTCTAACTCTCAAGAGAAAGAGAGAGAGTATAAAAGAAATGCCAGAAAAAACGACAGGTACTGACGACACAGGAAGTGCTATCCCGTCAGAGAATCGGGAGCATTCAGATTACTTGATTAAGCATTAAATAATTTGTGGGAATTGACTGGGGACACGTATGTATACGCATATTTCCCCCCTCCACAACTTCGTTTCATAACTATAGACATGCATTTTTACATAAGTGCAGAACTACTAAAAAACCAACATTGCAGAAAATGAGTTATTTTTATTTACAAATGAAGGAATTTGTACAGGAAAATAGCTTAAAAAGAAAGTGCAGGAGCCACTCTTGTAGCAGCAATTATTGGTTCACTAAATGCTAAAACGTACAAGGCAATCCACTATTTAGATTTTGAATGAGCCTTGGACTTCTTGGCGGCTTTCTCCGCATCCTTTGCCTCTTTCTCAGCCTCTGTCAAGATTCGTTTTGACTTCTTTTTTCCTGAAGATACGGTGCTGGAGCCGGTAGACTGCTTCCCGGAGGGCGGAACGCTGGAATCAAGGGAAGATTTTTTAGCAAGTTCCTCTGTAATAGATCTAGTTGAGAGCTTAACAACTAACCTTGATCCCGCATCCACAACTGCAAGGGGTTTGAGGGCTTCAGGGTCGAGTTCTTCGGCTTTTAATTGCAAGCGCTTGTCTTGATCAGCCTTCATTGCAGCCAAGGTAACGTCATCAGCACTTTTTGACTCCCCGATTATTGCAACTTCTGGTTCCTCTTCCTGACCCCCGTCACCGCCATCATCCCTTAAAGCTGCTATCACTTCTTCATCATGGGGAGTGGCGGTCTTAGTCGGCTCACTTCCTTCTCCCAAGTCTATAGAAGCAGCCTTGTCTTCCCCTTTTTTGGCCTTTTCTGCGGGCTTTGCCCCAGCGGTGGCTCCCTGAGTTACATATGTCTTTTCGGATGATTCAACACCTACAGAATGAGAAGCAACAGTTATCAACTCAGGCGAAAACAATGGGTCTTTCATCGATTGCTCAATCACGTGGCAAAAGGTAGAAATAGCCTTGGAAAATTGAGGAGAAAAGGTAGGGATACCTTCCGAAGACCTCTCGGCAGGGGTGACTACTACCTCTGGTGCTGTTTCAGGAATAGGGGATAGCAGAGTTGTTCGGGGAATTCCCGGATTTTCAGGATCATACCCCTCTACTTCAGAAGTTGCAAGGGCAGAAGAAGAGGAACCAGCTTCGAGAACAGTTTTTTGTTTAGACTTCCGTCTCTCTTCTTCCATGGCCTCAGCAATGAGGCGGCGCCCTTCAGCTAGGCGCTCCGGTTCATCATCCCTCAAGTATTTCTCCATTAGCTTATCTTCATCGATGGAATCGACCTTAAGTTCCTCTTTTTCCCACTCGACGATCTGATTCCACACTTGAACTAGAGTGGATGGATAATCCTCGATCCAAGAAATGTTTCGGCGATGGATGATATGTGCGAAGAATTCAATCATTAATTTGCCGAAACCCTGAATATCAGCCTCCGCCTCTGATAGTTGCTTGCGGGCCTCCTCCGCAGATTTGATAGCACACTCCACATTGCCCTCAGCCAGGGCAGCTCTGTTCTCTGCCTCCAATAGCTTTGAAGCCAAGTCGGCATTCTTCTTTTCTAATTCAGCACTCCTCTTTGCTAACTCGGCGTTTTTCCGTTCAAGCTCAGCATAAGCAAGGCGTGTCTTAGCAGCTTCTGACTTGGCCTCGTCAGCTTGCTTTTTTAATTCAGAGCGCTCCTGAGTATGAGATTCAAGCAAGTCATGATAACGCTTTTGCATGTCCTCGAATTATTGTTTGAAGTTAGAAGCGTCCCTTTGAGCGACAGCTAGCTGAGCTTGAGTGTCTTCCAAATCTTTTCCTAGAGCTTTTAAGGCCTTGGCATCCTCCTCCGCGGTCTTTTGCATTGAGTCGGTATTTGTGATTAGAGTGAGGATGATTCTGGAGAGGTTGCGTGAATATTTAAACATCTCAGAATACTGCATTTCCACCGCATCAATCTTTGCTTTGGCCTCATCTTCCCACTTAGAAGAAATAGGTTCAAGGGCAGGTAAAAAAGTCAAAGTCTCGAAGTAGTGCTCGGGAAATTGCTCCTCCAAATATGCCCGCTTTACTGCAGTTTCTGCATCTAGTGGGGGAGGAGCGGGGATTGTTAATTCGGTGTCCCTGTGTGAAGAGGATTCGGTAGTCTCTTTGTCTGTCCTAGGTCGTTTAGTAGCAGGGACCTTGTGCTTACTTCGAGACCCAGTTTCTTTTGGAGGAGTTCTCTCTCTACTGCGCTTTTCATGGGAAGAAGTGGAGTCTTTAGATTGTGGTCTGTCCTCTTCCCTACGGCTTTGATAACCCTTGTATTTCTCTTGTTCCGGCCGAACTAGCGAGCGAGAGCGTGAGGGTCGAGAACGATAGGGATCGTAAGGCCTTCTCTCATCCCTGCCACGATCATCACGACGATCATACTCGACATCCTGAGGAGGATTGGACATGCTGCGACGAAGCTTCCTGAGATCGTAGTAGGATCGAGACATCGTACCTACACGATAAAACAAACGAAATTTAGAATTAATGGATTCACGAAGAAAGAGGTGCAATGAATGCTAATGCCGTTATATAAAGTGTATCCTAAGTGGTGTGTTTCCCCCCAACCAACCCGAGTCTGAAGCTAGACTAGTACGGGCAGGCTCTTTGGCCTTAGCGGGAGTGGTCTCTTCAGAAGAGGTGAAGACTAAAGGATCCTTCCTGAAATCCTCTGAAGTGTATATATTCTCAGGTAAGGAGAGATCCCCCAAACCCTGAAATATTTGCTCATCAGTACTAGGGACATCCCCCTCGGAAGCATGAAGTGGCGACTTTTGGGAGGATTTTGACTTTTCCAGAGAAGTAGCCTCCTCGGGGGCAGTATATCCTTCACGATGCTTTTCGGCCAGATTAGCCAATTCATCATCTTGTGTAGAAGATGGAGAAGGTGAAGTTTGAAGAGGCGCTGTAGGAACTCGTGAGCCTTCTCCTGTCTCTGGGACTACCTCCACTGGAGGAATGTATGCGTATGGAGCCGTCCCATGACCGATGCTACGAAAAACGGATAACAGCCCATGAAAGTGAAGGTATTCGTCTTTAAGGACTTCGTCGATAGTCAAGAATTTCTGATCTCCATTAAGAAGTCGGTGCATCCGGTCAAAGAACACCTGATCTGATATCTGTTTGGGATTGTCGACTGCAAACGAAAAGGAAAACAAGTTAAGGTGATGATTCAAGTGTATAGAGCCCGGATTTAGAAAATCTGTGCTTTACTTGATTTTGTCCACCTCCTGGCGCATCCAGGCTGTCGCTTCACGTAGAACCATTCTAGTCTGGAATCTCCAGCTTTACTGCTGAATGGTGCTGAGATTATCTTCCTTTTTGGAACTGACTCAAAGTAGCAGAAAGATGGAGTCTCTCGAGTCCGATGCTTGAAATTATAGAAGAAGTGAACGTCATCGAACGTGAGCTCTATGCCTAAGATTTCACGATATGCTATGTACAAGGTGTGCAAATAGGCGTATGAATTGGGATGCAACTGCATGGGGGCAATCCGCATTTGTCTTAAAAAGTCAACGATGAAGGGAGAGAATGGAGGAACGGCGCCGACCATGCACATCAATCGAGTGACCGCCATATATCCTTCTGGAGGATTGTGGGGACGGTCAGAGCGTGAAGGCACTAGAGTGTCCCTTTTCATTATCCCGTACTTTAAGCAAATTCGGACAAGTCGATCGTTGTTGATTGTTGATTCAACGGAGTCTGGAGGTGATTCCAATATAATGGCCGATTCAAATTCATCAGGGGCTCGATCGTCACCAATCCCTCCTTCCTCCTCAAAACCCAGAGAAACTTCATTCTCTGAAGACACCTCGTTGCTTTCTCGATTTCCAACCCCGTAGTCTGGACCCTCACTGTCCCATTCTGGATCCGAAGGAGAAGATATATCCTCGAGAGTGATTTTGTTAGAGGTTTTCGGGGCTTCTTTCCTCTCAGCTAGTCTGGAAGAGCGTCTGGGTCTCATTGTCATAGAACTATTGAAGAAGCAATAGCACGAATTAGAGTAAATTAGCCCGTACCCCCCTGTGCATGTGTGTGAACTAAAATGTGTGCAGCGGATGTGAGAAATGCAAAGTAAAGGTGCAACAATGTAAGACGAGACTTTGAAGAGAAAGTGATAGTCAGAGTAGTTCTTAATGTTCATTTATGTCCGCAAGGCACTATCCTAACTGTTCATGAAGTTGGAAGTAATATCTAGCATTGTTTTAAATAGTTGGACAAAAGTTTGTGCTTTGGATTGAGTAGTTTTCGGTTCGAATGTATACATCAGGTTCAGATCGGATAGGCAAGGTCACATGTTAGCTTAAAGCAAAGGCTCACACTCAGAGAGATATATCCGGATCGGTTCGGGGATTGACTTTCGGGGCAGGTCGGATTAACCTGAATAACAATGCCCCTATTCTCTCTTTTGTTTCACAACCCGGTCCGATCCGAGCGCATAAGTCTTGACCTCCATTTTATTCATAGGTCCGACCCGACCCGGTCAAACAAGTTAAGTCCCATTTATTTGCCTTATTGCTCCGACCCGGTCCGGTTCTATGAATTTCTCTCTTTACCTTTTTCTCCTACTGTTCCCCCACCCGAACCGATCTCCTTCAATTTCCTTCCTCTTCCTCCCCTTAAGTAGCGAACCCAACTCAATATCCAAAGCCTTAATTAAAATCAAGTGCTTAAGCACTCAAGTATTCAACGATGAATCTCAACACCCTCCACCAACGCCTCGAAATGGCGTCGATGCCATCAACGACGAAGGCGGAGGATGAAGGAAGCCATGGCGATGGAATTAGTCAAATACCTTGCTAGAATCGTTCAACTTAACTGCGAATGTAAATTAAAAACAATTATGGCAACGAGATTTGAGATTGCAAGACTACCTATGTATTTGATTCAAAGATTGAAGCAAGAATTTTGGAATTTTTTGGAAAGACTAAGGTTTCGATGTGAAATCGGTTGGGCAAGAGCAATGAATAAAAGAAAAGAAGAAAAGTGAAGTAGATTTATATAAAAAACAAGCTGACTATTCGTATTCCCGCTCGGACCGGCTCGAAAAGCCCAGTGACGCAGCTTGGCCCACTAATCCATTGCAGAGTATAGGAAGAAGGAGATCCGTCCGGTTTGGAACCCGAACCAGAAATCCGTTCGGGTCGGAATCCGAACCGAACAGGATGTAGTACGACAGCTTGGCATGTGAATTCAAAGGGAAGGATGAAGGCGTTGTGCAACAACAATCAAAGCATGCTCCATTTCCAACAGAAGCATCCTTTGAGGGGGCAAAGTGTTAGCCTACTTTGTGAACCAGGCAACACAAAGTCAAGATATCAAGCATTGAAGAACCTTTCTAATTAGAAGACTTCGATTCGGATTGGAGAGACCACCACTACTCAGATCGAGGAGGTCACTACAGCCTAGATCGGACAGCTGCAGTTGTTCGGGTCGGGTCAAAACAGCGTATCGGTTCGGATCGGATAAAGTCTTCTGTTCGGATCGGTGAACTGTTGCTGAGGAAATTGGTAAGGCATAGCTGTTCGGATCGGAGGGCAATATAGTCTCAATTGGATCGGAAAGCCGCCTGGTTGCCACGGAAATAGATCGGAGCAGAGAAGACTAAAGAAGAGAGAGCGTTGTCTCCAAGCCAATCCGGGTCGGATCGGTTATCCCCATCCGAACCCCTGGTATATATATACCTCCGACCCAAACCCATTTTTCATATCGTTCCCCCTGCATAAGCGCCTGGATATCCGGATCGGCTATGACCAGTTCCTGTCCATAACGTTCATTACTCTGATGCGTTGTCAACACAGTAATTCATCCGAACCCGAGGCTGATGGGATGAGTGACACGTGGCTCCGATCCGGATCGGGCTCTGAGCAAATTCACACCTATAAATACCCCGTCTAGAGACAAAGAAAAGGATATTTTTTGGGCATTTCGAGAATTCAACCACCTCCATAATCCGAACTCCAGTACTCCCGTAGAATCCAAATCTTCTTTTATTATTTGTTTTAGTCAATTGAGTGAATATAAGTGAGTTGTGAGTGGAATCAAGTGAATCTTACATTGTATTTGCAACTGAATCATTGATTATAGTGAAAGATAAGTGGACGTAGGCATTTCTTCGCCGAACCACTATAAATCATGTGTGTTCATTTTCATTTTTATCTCATTACATTTGCTTTTAATCAATTTGGGTGTTAGAACCACTTTTTGGTCTAACAACGCCTAAGTTGGGTTTTGGGTAGTTGGTATGTACTGGAAATAGGAGGCTATAACTTGGCATAACCTTATAGTAAATTATGATAATAATTTGGGAATACGTTTAGGGCAAAAACGTGAATCATGAACATTTATATATGTTAAACACATTAACTAATATTGGGGTTTTGGGTGGAATGCGACCATTAATGAACCTTTGACACGAGGTTAGACTCAGTTTGTGGTGTAAATCTGCCCGGAACCGCCAGGCAAATCCAGTAGCCACAAAGTGTCAGTCTAATGTGAGAGGTCGAAGGCCAAATTGTAGGCGTAACGGTTTATGACACGAGGTTAGACTCAGTTTATGGTGTAAATCTGCCCGGAACCGCCCGGCAAATCCAGTGGCCACAAAATGCACGGTTTAATGTGAGAGGTCATGATTCGTTCGTCATAATGAATGAATTAAGGAATACTAACCATAATAAGACGTAGATATGGTTAGAGGGTTAGGTGGGATGACATGGAAATTTGTCATATAAATGTGGACCTAACCGGTATGAGTTAAGAACATGTAAAACTTATAAGTGCAGGCTCAACCAACATAATCGTTGATCAGACCAATGTGTGGATTAAGTAATATGACTAGACTAATGACACTTAACCAATATGATATGAGTGGGTGGGTTAAGTAACGTGGCTAAGCTAATAACACTTAACCGTTATAACGTGGCTAGCGGATGGGTTGGGCTAACTTGAATAGGTTGATAACACCAAATCGATATAACCTGATGCGTGGTAGGGTTAGGTAAACACACGAGAGTAACACTTAACCATTATAATATGACTGGTGGATGGGGTTAAGTTAACATGCGCTTAACCAATATAACGTGATGCGTGGTAAGGTTAAGTAACAACAGAGGGTAACACTTAACCATCACAACATGATAAGTAGGTGGGCTAAGTCAATATACACTTAACCAATATAACATGACATGCGGTGGGGTTAAGTTAACACAAGGGAGAACACTTAGCCAGTATAACAAGGCTTGCGGTAGGGTTAAGTAACACAAGGAAAAACACTTAACCAATATAACATGATGTGTGGTAGGGTTAAGTAAAACAAGAGAAACACTTAACCAATTTAACGTAATCGACGGAGAGGGTTAAGTACATCACGGGAAGGTGGGTAATATCTGTATATATAGGCCCACACACTTAACCAGTAGGAAACCCTAGTAACGGGGACCCATTTCAGCAGTAACCCAAAATTAGGTATCAACGGTACCCGGAAACTTGGCAGGGTGGGGCACGATAACTGGGCTTATTGTAAGCGGTCAAACGACGGCGGTGGGTGCACAGTGCAGGTCTAATGGTTTGCGGGCGTGCACACACTCTGCAGTAGACAACCAGGGCACTGGGGACACCAGTAGTATAACCTATGTCTTCTAGTTTTTTTCGGGGCCGCCACAATCGGTCTTGATACACCCCATGGTGGGACCAGTATAGGTATCTACAATCATTGAGGGCCGTATGATACACGTAGGTAGCATAATCCCTAGGTTGGACCAAGGTGGCATAAACCCTTAATCCAAGAAGCGTTCAATTAGTAGCATAATCCCTAGGTTGGACATAGGTGGCATAAATCCTGGTTGAATTTAAGAATCGCTCGATAGAAAACCCTAGATTAGATCTAGGTAATAAATAATAGATGTACACATGAAAGAAACCTTAATTTCGGGGATTGGGATCACGTTATGATTTTATCATTTCATATAGATTACTAGTTGGGACACTAGTTAGGTGGTGCAGAGCAAATAGATATCATTTTAATGGTGAAGTAGAGAAATCTTGCGATGCTTGATAGAATTCTTGTGAAACTATACTTAATTCATCTTGAATGGGAACCTTGCAATGTTATAAATGACAAAAATCATATGAGGTTATTCTTGATTATCTTTCCTGTAGCTTATCTTGTCATCATGCTTATGTTTACTTTCAGTTTATTCATGCCATTTTATCTTTACCTGTTTTTATGCTGAAAGTCACTAGGACTTACTCAGTCTTTATGAATGACCCATTTTTTTCGCCTCTTTTTCTTCCGTCCCCCCCCCCCCCTAGGTTCACAGGGTGGGAATACAGCTTAGTTCGGATCTTACCAAGCTCCAAGGCTCTTTCTTGTACGGCTTGGATTTACCTTGGCTATGGCTTGCTTTGCTTTATTGGGGAATACTACAACTTATTTTATGCTTCTTTTTTTTTTTGAGCAAGACAGATATTTTAACTATGTAATTGGGTATTGGAAGTTGATGGGCTTTTATTGTAAACAATTATATTTAGCAAGTGATTTGAAGTACTTTCACTTTACTTTTTGTTGTTTTATATATGTCTGTCTTGTAATATTTATGTTTCAGTACCCATAATGCTCCATTGAAGTTAAGGCATTCACTTTGTGAGTGACCTTAATGGATGTGGGGTGTTACAATTACCAAATAACTGCATACATGTATGCATACAAAGTTGAACTGAGATTCACGTGTTACAAAAAGTAACATACATGAATGCAACTGTTTTGTATATATGCATGCATGTGTGCAACAAATTCAAAGGGAGTGAAGGCTTCTGAATATGCGCATGAATGTATGCATGTATTCTGTACGAGAGCATAAATGTGTGCAACAATGTCTGGAAACGACGAATGCTTGAAAAAACAGGCCAAATTTGAATATATGCATAAAACGATGCATATATTGGTGTTTAACTGCATACATGTATGCATTTATACTGCAGTTTGGCGCAACACTGAAATATAAGCATGAATGTATGCAACTATGTACAAATATGTGCACCTTCTGATGTAAAAACCTGTTGTTTCGCTGATTTTGTGTTATTTTGGTTTTGACATGGTTTGTGATTGTTTTAACGCATGAATTTTTTTGGCGTGAACATGTTTTATTTAATAATGAATTTTCGTGATTTTTTTAATTTTTTACCTATTTTTCAAAAAAATAGGGACCTAATTTACAATAAGTTTAGCACTAGATGTGACGCTAATTTTGAAACTTAATAGGGATCTGTGACAAACGGACCCTATAATATAATTATAATCGAGCTCGAAATGGTGTGGCAGTTCGTTATTTGGCTATTTGAACTCCAACTGAATATACAAAATCGGTTTTAAGCCGGATTTCTATGAAACAAGAAACGTTCGGAGATGGTGAAGTATATTTTTCTGATGGAAGAGAAAAATCAGGTTTCATCGTGTAGATTTTGATTTATGTCCAAATCAAATTTTCGACAAGTCGCTATGGAATTCCTTTATAATTTATGACGATTTATAAAAGGATTTAAATATAAATCGAATATCGATATAACTCTGATGATGAAATATCGAATTGTAAATCAATATATATTTATTCAGGAGCTATATGGTATTCTATTGTGAATATATACGATAATATTTATGTATAAATATTTGATTTAATTATTTTTAAATATATTTAATATTTAAAAGGGTTTATTTAAAGCTTTAAAAATAGCCAGTTTTGCAAACGAACTCTGTTTTGGACAAACTAATTTTGTTGGATCTAGAATATTAAATTATTTCTAGATGTCAATTTTCGTGATTTTGGAGTTAGTGTGTGGCCGTATGGATTTTTAATGTGAAAAGCAGCTAGTATTTTGACAGTTAAAAATATGATGTGTGAGCAAACGGAGTTGGAATTCGATGAAGCCAGTTTCGTTGGGTCCGTAATGTCAAACTCTAGCTGCATGCCCATTATCATGATTTTTGGGTATTGTGTGTGATCATAGGAATTTTTAAACAACAAACACATATAGCGATTGGTTAAATTTAATATTTTAATCGAATATAAAATTATATAATATACCTATAAATAAACCTACCATCTCTCTAACCCTAAACTTTCTCATTCACTGGTCAAAAGCCATGCCGCTGGTTCTTTCTTCTCAAAACATTTCGTGAGCTTTCAATAAATCAAACAAATAGAAATAAAAATCTATAAATCACTAAACATATATTTCTAGACTCCTGTAGACGAGCTCTTCAATCTGATATACCTTTTGCAACGATCGACACCGCTGTTCATCGCTGGATATTGTACAACGATGGGTTTTTGGTACTTAGGGTTAATCGATTTGGGTAATATGAGCATCTGTTTGTGGATTTGGGTATGATATTTGGATTCCTGACATCGAGTACCACTTGCATTGAAACTGGGGTGAAATTCAAACATGATTTGGTTCACACCCTGTACTATTGTGGCCTTCAAAGTTGTTCGACGCATTCAGGAAACAGTGGTTCGAGTTCTTGGATTTGAGGGTGAGGTGGGAGAGGGTAGACAAGAGGATTTGTAGTGATTTTTGTTCGATTTTTGGTGGATAGAAGTTGGCATAAATTGGTGATGAAATCGATCTTTGCATTGAAGGAACTGTCGGGTCTGTGAAGACTACCTGGGAAGGAAGAGGCTGTATGTTTTGAAGAGGATAGCGTCGTATATTTTGTTTGAATCATTCCGGAGTATTGATGGATGATGAAGGGTCGGTCATAGTCATTTTGGTTTGTTCTGTTATGATTTGTGGGAGGAAGATTCATGGTCATTGGCACGACCCGAACTTCCCCGTAAAGGAAAGCTCGGATTGAGTTGAGAACAAGCCACATCGGGACACAAACAGAAGAACGTTTCATTATTTATTACAACAATTCATCAGAATACAAGAATATACAGAGTATGAATAAATACTATACATCAGAAAAATATCAGAGATTTAAATTACATTAAATAGCAGCGGAAAATAATACAAAACACAACTGAAAGGAATATACGGATACAGAGCTTTCCGAATATCATTCTAGCTGTAAACCAAGATCCTGTGAATACAAATCTGCAAAACCAAAACTACTAGCTGCCCATGTCGAAAATAAGGGCACCCAGAGTTTAGGTTAAAACAATAAAATCCAGGTCAGTCATGTGACTGGTGTAAGAAATAAAACAGTTATTAATCATCATTTTAAAGTTAGGTAAATCAACGGACCACACCGTATAACACGGAACGGGTTTCCTCCCAAGAATACCAGTGCATAAAACAACAGCGCAATGCTAAATAAAGAACGATGAAGCTATTATAAGACCCAGGTCCTATCACACAATGCAACACAAGCCGGAGGATAGGGTTTTACTTTATAATAGCCAAAGAATGCTTGATACGCTAAATTTCATCTTTTATTATTACTATAAGTGTATAGTGTCAAAACAATTTCAATCATAAGTATCAATCATAGACAGCATGAGTACCATATATCATGTCGCCAATACTAGGCTCTACAGATAAAACCGCAAAGTCACGTATTGGAAGTTGGATTTCCATCTGTAAACCGAGGCAAGGGATCGTCCTCACTGCTTCGAGACTCTCTAGCCCGAGCCTCCGGATCAGAGCTCGAGTGACCCTTGGATCGTCAGGATCGGTCCGTCGATGTGGATTAAAATGCCTGAGGACTGCGTTTCCCCGCCCTTTGAGGCGTAAATGAGCCAAATGACTCCATTGGCTCCACATAGTCACTGATATGTCCGAGGCACCTCGCAATCCAACAACCACACGGGTGAAAATAATATAAATGTCAGGGCTGGTAGGTTATTGACATCACCCTAGCTAGAAAGAAGTGCATGCCCTCCCTGAGGTCCTCTCCCGTTTCTGGTTCACAACCAAGGTGTGAGGCTCGTGAATTAACACTACACAAAGCTATGCCACACAGGAGGTGCTTTGATCATCAACCAAAAGACTTTGCTATTCAACAAAGCTTTGATCATTTGCATCTTAGCCTGCCACACAGGCAAACCACTCCATGCAACCGATATCCATCAATCACACAGAATGATATCCAATGTCAGACACACAGTCCATTTACAAGTCCATTCTGGGTTTGAACGAAACCGGAGGTACCTTGTACCTCGCATATCCATCGATCTCCAAGTACGTCTGGACGATCACCAACTGATTCCCTCCTCTTGGTTGTACAGCCCAATCAAGATCATCAGTAATTATCCAAACGACGTGAAGACCTCCAGTCTTCGACCACCGTCTTCATCCTTGACACATCGTCGAATCAGTTATTCAGAATGGGATAAATCCGGTCTTTCTAAATAACTCGCGTATATAATAAACAAGTGTTACACAAACACAACATACGCCTTATTCTAATACAGAATATTCTTTTATTCAAATATTCACATCTATAGGGAATGGTTCCAATTAATTTTATCAAAGATAAATTCTTTTGAATTTATTCTTTAATCTTCTTTTGGATTTCAATTCAAACCAAATTATGGTTTATCCAAACAAGTCGGAATTAACGAACCTTTCCGAAGTAATCATTTGGTTTAAATTTCCCAATCCCAACCTATTCATCCCATGAAGTAAAACTGGTGAAACACCCCACCTTCATTAAGGTCACTCACAAAGGGAATGCCTTAACTTTGGTGGAGGTTTATAGGTACAAGACATAGAAAAATTTACTAGAAAGTTAAATATAAGCAGCGGAAATCAAACATTCATTGCATACGTGGTTCAATACAAAAGCATTACAACAAATTGTCTCAAAATAACTTCCAAAACATTACATCATAATTTCTGTCTTGATTATTTAATAAAGAATCATAAACCATAAATAAAACTGCATAAATCCCCATGGGTAGTGTCCAAAAGCCATAGCCAAGGTAAAAGAGTCCCAATCATACATCTACTTTCTTGAAGCTTGCAAAGAGTCTGACTAATCTAGAGTATTCCCTCCTTGTGGACCTAGGGGGGAAGGAAAGAAAAGAGGATGAAAGAAAACGGGTCAGACAATAAGTCTGGTAAGTTCAGTGATTACTAGTAGTTAAACAAGGAAAGGGACCATGGTAGTAATAACAGAACATATGACAATACCCTAATATAAGATAAGATGAACATGTGATCGCACCCATTACTATAGTCCCTGCACCTACTAACCATTGGTTCAGCCAGCCTCACGTGTTCATAACGAACGATCCCCTTAATGATCGGCTCCTACACGCATGCATTCATATCCTGTGTCATTCGGCCCTGCTTGACTGTAGATACATGTGTTGGTCCCGTCATGGGGTGTATCAGTCCCTCTGGTGGCAAACCGACACGATTCAAGATGCAGAGTATATACTACCAGTGCCTGCTTTTTCCACTCCGGAATAGGTGCACGCCCATACTCCGTCGGAACCTACACTGACGCACCAACCACCGACCTTTTTGACCTCTTATAATCATCCCAGTAATCGTGCCCCAACCTGCCTAGTTTAGGGCACCATGATACATCAATGTGGGTTACTGCTGAAATGGGTCCCCGTTACTAGGGTTTTCTAATCAACATGTTTATTTGGTTTAGTGTCCACGTTTACTTAATCCCACCCATCAGTTTAGTTAACATGTTGAATCGGTTAAGTGTTTCCTTAATTGACTTAACCGTACCAATCTTGACTTAGCTTTAATTTATTCATTAAAGCACCAACCACTCACATTAGACAGGTCTTGTTGTGGTCACTGGATGTGTCGGTTGGTTCCGGGAAGTTTTACACCACAACTCAAACTAACCTCGGCTCCTTTTTGGGCTTGATGCACTAACCACCCACATTAGACCGGTCTTGTTGTGGTCACTGGATGTGCCGGTGGGTTCCGGGAAGTTTTACACCATAACTCAGTCTAACCTTGGGTTAGGCATATTCGTCTTTTCTAAATTCACATATTTTCTATATACGTCTAATTTTATATGTAAATTAATCTTAATTTAATCATGCCATAATTATCCTTTTGATTATGCTCACAATAAATGGTATATCAAATATACCATTTCATGAACCAATCCATGCCATGAAATTTTCATGTTTTTCCAACGCAACCCCTGTGGTAAGTTGGCATAAATTACATAAAATGTTAGGCTAGTAAATTAGCCCAAACCCATAAACAAAAAGGGAAACAAGGGACATGAAATAAGCATACAATAACATACTTTTAACTTATCATGTGTAACTTGGCATAGAAGCATCCTAACTTAATTAAACAGGTAAGGGTGAACTTGTGACTAAGTTGGATCTAATTATCATGTAAACTTGATATAGGTCTAACATGGAGGTTTAACATATAAACACAATTTTAAACGACAACTTAGCATATTAACTTATGTATGTGAAAACATAAGAAAGCTACTATAAACATATTTAAATCACAACTTAGCATGATAACTTATGTGTGTTAAGACATAAGAGGGCCACAAATCCAATCTAGCAACATAAATAGGTTCAACTTATAATAGTTCTAAATATACATAAATGTTGATCTAACATGTTGGCATGTGATTTAGATCATAAACTTGCAAGTAATAACCAAATTATGACATGACATGTTCATCACTAAGTTTGCTTAATAAGTTCATTACCCAATCATAATAGATTCCGATAACATACAATATGGTACGTTCATCACCACAAACATATAGGCATGATCAATCGCAATGATAATTTAAGATAAATGAGAATCATATTTTATTTATCTTATACACAGGCATTATTCTATATTCGAGTCACAACATGTCATGATTTCATTTAAAAGAACGTTTAAGTCTACGTAATAACCAACTTACAAACTAAAAGGAATTCTTGATTTCTGGAATCTGAATTTTGAAGTTGAAATACTTTCCTTTGATGTAGATCATTGAATTAGATTAGTTTTAATTTGATTTTTATGTAGGCTTTTATCTCGTCTTTGAATTGAAAGCGGTGACGGCTACTCCAAGTTATCTAATTACGGCATGACAGTTCCAAGATTTTTTTGTGTGATTTTAGGTTGAGTATTTGGTTGTTTATATAGAATCTCAATTTAATTAGAGCCGTCGGATGAACCTAGAGTTAACCATAATCATTTAGACCAGATCAGAACTATCCAGAAACCCTAGTGACTCAGCAACAAGTCATAAGTCGTCAAAATTCAGATCCGGCCGCGGGGGGGGGGGGGGGGGGGGGGCGTGTAGGTCGACCCCAAGGTCGACCTGTAGGGGGGAGGTCGACACTACAGTCGACCTGGGTCCTGGGCGGGAATTTTCCCGCCGAGTCCGCTTCTGACTTCTGTTTTGAATTTTGAATCCGGTTTCGAGCTGTTTGAATTTATTTGAATTTCTGAAACTTCTTAAGGCCATAACTTCTTCATACGAAGTCCAATTCACGCAAACTCGGACTCTATCTCAAGCAGAATTCTGAGACGAACGCAATGGCATAACACGTTTCCCTTAATTCTCACATTTGAAATTAAGTATTGTTTAATTCGTTATTATAACGTTAACAGAAAATACGGGGCGTTACATTCTCCCTTCCTTTTAGGATTTCGTCCCCGAAATCTTCAAGTAGAGAAGAACTTATATCCTACCATCCAATCACCATCTACTCAACCATCAAACACGGGCATCCATTGTCCTTAAAAGACTTCTAATGCTTCATGATCATATGCACAGTGTGTGTACATGTCCTTATCTAATGCAAAATCAAGCGGTCTACTGATTTAGTTGACCTCCTTAATGCAAATTATGTCAGTGCCATGAGTCCGTTATGTATGCAATTTTTCCTACTCAAAATTCCCTACATGAGTGCACATCATTCATACAAATGCAACATCCATATGATAAAACATCAAGTTTCAATCCATATACAAATACATATATGCATATGCAATATGAAAATGACTGAGCCGATTTAATACCTAATATGTGTGTATATGCATCCACGAGCAACCACTAATAATCCACTTGCAACCATCAACCACAACATGTTTCAATTACATGTTTACATCAAAACAGGTTTCTACTTAAGGATAAAGATAAGGTCGAGGAGATATACCTAAAACGATAGATACAAGCATAAATTTAAGGAAAAAGAGGTCAAAGATGTACCCTTAACGTATTCAATCCCCAGTTTCCCAAGTCGCGTCTTCCTCGGCGTCGCTCCATTGAACTTTGACAAGCTTGACTTCACGGTTGTGTAGCTTTCTGACTTCTGTTCCCAAGATACGGGGTTGGAACTCTCCATACATTTGCTTCTTGTTCAACTTCTACTTCCTCTAGCATGCCTGGTTCCACCACTTCCGCAGGTGAGAGACATGAAAGACATTATGAACCCCATCCAATCTTTCGAGAAGCTGTACCCTATAAGCCATCTTCCCAATCTTCTCAATGATAGGAAACGGCCCCACAAATCTTGGTGCTAACTTTCCTGCGAATCCAAAGCGAACGACATTTCTCAAAGGAGATACTTTAATGAACACCTTGTCTCTAACTTTGAACTCAAGGTTGGTTCTTCTTTTGTCTGCGTAGGACTTCTGTCTATCTTGGGCAGTCTTCATTCTTCTTCGTATCAAGTCCACTTTCTCTAATCATGTCTGGTCCAAGTATGAGCTTGTTTGTGGATTCCACCAGCAAGTTGGTGACCGGCACGGTCTTCCATATAAAGCTTCGAAGAGTGCCATGCCTATAGTGGCTTGGTAACTATTGTTATAAGCGAACTCCACCAAAGGTAAATGATCTTCCCATGTACCTCCAAAGTCAAGAATGCACAGTCTCAAGCGGTCTTCTAGTACTCTGTTCATCCTTTCCATCTAACCATTGGCTTAGGGGTGATAGGCCCTGCTTAAACATAGCTGTGTGCCTACAGCCACTTGTAAACTCTTCCAAAACTCGCTCGTGAAGAGAGGATCTCGATCACTCACTATGTTGTAGGGTATCCCATGGAGTCGAACTATCTCTTTAATATATATGGATGCTAAAGATGAAGCAGTCCTTTTACTTTTGATGGGTATAAAGTGGGCGTTTTTTGTGAGCCTGTCCGCCATTATCTAAATACTAGTATTGCCCCTCCTTGACCTAGGCAACCCATCAACAAAGTCCATTGAAACGCTATCCCATTTCCACTGTGGGACCTCTAGAGGATGAAGAAAACCTCTTCTGTTCCGCCTTGACTTGCTGGCATGTCATGCACTTGGAGACGAATTCAGATACATCTCTTTTCATGCAACTCCAAAAGAAAACCCTTTTTATATCTTTGTACATTTTGTCTCAACCGGGGTGTATGGTCAACTTGGAATGGTGTGCCTCTTCGAGAACCTAATTTACCCATGCTTGTGGGACGCATATCCTTCCATCCCGTCTCAACCATCCCTTATCATCGATGGAGTATCTATTGAGGTGACTCGAAGTCTCACCCCTAATCAACTTATCTATTATATCAACTAGTTGAGGGTCTTCATGTTGTGCGGTCTCTATTGAGTCCAAAAGCGTAGGCTGCACTTCCAATCTTGCTAATAGGCCAGTTATAAATTCAGAGGAGGGCCTAAAGTCAAAGTTGGCTATGTACTCCAAGCTTTGCCTTTCTACAAAGAGAGGGCTTAAGTCAGTTTCTTTCTACTCAAGGTGTCTGCTACTGCATTGCCCTTGCCCGGAGTGTAGGAAATATCAAAATCATACGAGGCAAGAAACTCCATCCATCTTTGCTTCATCAAGTTGAGATCTTTCTGCGAGAAAAGGTATTTCAATGATTTATGGCCAGTAAACAATTCAAACTTCTTACCTAGGAGATAATGGTGCCAAGACTTAAGCGCAAAAACGATGGCTGCCAATTCTAGATCATGGGTTGGGTAGTTTTTCTCATGTACTTTCAACTGCCTTCCACAATAATCCACTACCCTCCCTTCTTGGTTTAGAACAATGCCTAGTCCTATGCCGCATGCATCTGTGTATACTTTAAACATCTTGCTTCCATCAGGCAGTGTCAGAACTGGGGTTGTTGTCAGAGCTCTTTTCAAATGTTGGAAAGCAATATCGCAATCCAAATCCCAAGAAAAAACTAGGTTCTTCTTTGTCAACCTTGTAAGTGGAGCTGAGATTTTCGCAAAATCTTTGATGAATTTTCGATAAAAGCCTGCCAGCCCGAGAAAGCTTCGGACTTTAATTGCATTCCGCGGAACCTTCCAATCTTGCACAGCAACCACTTTTGCAGGGTCCACAGCTAACCCCTCTTTGGACACCACATGTCCAAGGAACCTAACTTCTTATCTCCAAAAATGGCATTTAGAGAATTTGGCTTTTAACTGATGTGCACGGAGAGTATCCGTGACTTCCGTTAAGTGTTGAGCATGCTCTTCCTCACTCTTTGAGAAGAACAAAATATCGTCCACGAAGACCACCACAAACTTATTGAGCAACTCACTGAATACTCTACTCATCAAATCAACGAAGTAAGCAGGTGCATTTGTCAAGCCGAAAGGCATAACAAGCCACTCAAAGAAACCATCCAGAGTTCTGAACACGGTCTTATCAATGCTGTCTTCAGCCACTCTTAGCTGATGAAACCCGGTAGCTAAATCTAATTGGGAGAAAACCGATGCACCTACAAGCTGATCGAACAAATCATCTATTCTCGGGAGTGGGTGCCAATTCTTCTTGGTCATCTTGTTTAGATCCCTATAATCAACGCACAAGCGAAGTGAACCATTTGCTTTAGTTGCGAACACTACTGGAGCACCCCATTCAGAAATACTCTGCCTTATAAACCCCTTTTCTGGGAGCTCATTAACCTGCTTGCTGAGCTCTTTCCGCCCTCTTGGAGCCATGTTCCTAACGGGTAAGGCAACGGGTTTTGCATTGTCAAAGAGGTATATGCGGAAGTCTATCTCTAGCTTCGTAGGTAAGCCCTTCACCTCTTCAAACACATCCGAGTATTCACGGACTACCTTTACAGACTGCAAGTTCTCAACAGATGCATCAAGAGATTCTAGATAACTTAGCACAACAGAATTCTTGGGATTACAAGAGATTTCGAGAGTGTTACCGAGGAGAATCATGAGTCTAACCACTCTCTTTTCACAATCGAGGACGGCACCATTACTGGATAGCCAGTCCATGCCTAGAATCAAACCATAGCCTGTGAAGCCCAAAACAAAGGCATTACATCTAAACCCAACGCTTAGAAAAGAAATTTCCAAATCCAAACAAACCATTGACAAATAAGCTGAGCCCCCAATTTGATTTGAAACAACCAAGGTATCCTCTACTATACTGGTGTCTAGGTGCAAAGATTCAACTAAGGCAGTAGGTATAAATGAGTGTGATGAGCCAGAATCAAATAGTGTACGAACAGGATGATCAAACAATTAAACTAAACTCTCGACAGAAATATTTCTAACTCGTTCTTGCGGAGGTGCCATGAGAGCGTGAACCTGTCCTCTAGAAGAAGGTCCAGCTCTCTGCCCTTGCTTCCTTGGGCAGTCCTTAGCCATGTGTCCTGTTTCTCCACAATGGAAACAACCACCCATCTTCCTTTTCTTCTTCCTGCAGTCTTTGACCAGATGTCCAGGAATGCTACAAAAATTACACTTTCTCTTGTCAAGGGTTTGTTGTTCTTCCTGCCTTTCTTTGAATCGGCCTTCTTGTTCTGTGACCCCTCCACCTTCTTATATTGAGGCACTTCCACTTTTGCCTCTTTCTTGCCCTTGTCTTCCTCATGTAAGAGTGTCATGTCCACTAACCTCTCGTAAGTAGCCCCCATAGGCACATGGGTCATAGCCAAGCCGTGAAGTGGCTCATTCAATCCCTTGACAAAACGGAGAGCCTTCTTATGAGGAGTATTCACTAAGTCTAGTCCAAATCGGGCTAGCTGATTGAATTGGTTGACGTACTCCTTGACCATCACACTTCCTTGCTTAAGAGATAAGAACTTCTCCACTTGTAAGCTTCGTTCAACTTGTAAGAAGAATTTCATCTCAAACCTCATTCTGAAATCCATCCATGTTTCAACTAGTCTTTCAGTGTTAGTGACTTCCCACCAATTGGAAGCTTCGTCTTTGAGCAACCATACAGCCAACTGTATCTTCTGCCTATCGTCCACCTCGAAGATAACGAATAGATCCTCAGTTTCATTGAGCCAGTTCCTTGCTTCTACGAATGATTCAGTTCCCTTGAAATCCTTTCCACCCATGGCCCTAAAGTCTCTACAAATCTTTGAGAAAGCATTTGCACGAGGAGGAGGAGGAAGAGGAACCGCTACAGCTGGAGGAGGAGGAATATCTGCTGGGCCCGCATCGTTGGCCCTAGCCCCTAAGTACCTCCTGAACCAACCAGGTATCGGCACAGACTCTGGAAGGTTAAGATTCCTAGACATGCTGAAATGAAAAAGAAAAGATTCAAAACAAAGGATAGAAAGTTGGGGCATATGGCTTTGGGGGATTATGCCTTTAAAATAAAATAACACTTTTTCTTGTAAAATGCTTCTTTATATTTCTTTTGAAAATACTTTCAAAAACTTTTATCTGATCTGGTAAACCTTTGCTCTAATACCAAGTGAAACACCCTACCTCCGTTAAGGTCACTCATAAAGGGAATGCCTGAACTTTGGTGGAGGGTTATAGGTACAAGACACAGAAAAATTTACAAGACAGATAAATATAAGCAGTGGAAATCAAACATTTATTGTATACGTGGTTCAATACAAAAGCGTTACAGCAAATTGTCTCAAAATAACTTCCAAAACATTAAATCATAATTTCTGTCTTGATTATTTAATAAAGAAGCATAAACCATAAATAAAACTGCATAAGTCCCCAACTATAGTGTCCAAAAGCCATAGCCAAGTTAAGAGAGTCCCAATCATACATCTACTTTTTTGAAGCTTGCAAAGAGTCCGACTAAGCTGGAGTATTCCCACCCTATGGACTTGCGCGGGGAGGGGGGGACGGAAGAAAAGAGGACGAAAGAAAACGGGTCAGACAATAAGTCTGGTAAGTTCAGTGATTACTAGTATTTAAACAAGGAAAGGGATGATGACATTAATAACTGAACATAGGACAATACCCTAATATAAGATAAGATGAGCATGTGATCGCACCCATTACTATAATCTCTGCACCTACTAACCATTGGTTCAACCAGCCTCATGTGTTCATAACGAACGATCCTCTTAATGATCAGCTCCTACACGCATGCATTCATATCCTGTGTCATTCGGCCCCGCTTGACTGTAGATACCTGTGCTGGTCCCACCATGGGGTGTATCAGTCCCTCTGGTGGCAACCCGACACAATTCAAGATGCACAGTGTATACTACTGATGCCCAGTGCCTGCTTTTTCCACACCGGAGTACGTGAATGCCCGTACTCCGTCGGATTCTACACTGACGCACCAACCGCCAACGTTTTTGACCGCTTATAATCAGCCCAGTAATTGTGCCCCACCCTGCCTAGTTCAGGGTACCATGATACATCTATGTGGGTTACTGCTGAAATGTGTAACAACCCGTATTTTCAATAACCTGTTATAACGTAAATCGAGGCAGAATTTATTTCTAAAATATGAATCAAGGGAAACGGGCTATGCCATTGCGTTCATCTCGGAAAAATACGGCAAATAGAGTTCGAGTTTTCGAAAATCGGAGTCCGTATGACACGATTAAGGCCCAACGAAGTTTTCGGAAAAATCCTATGGCCTAAAACACTTGCCTAATCTATAAATAAGGCCCTAACCTAACCCTAAATCATCATTATTCATTCATACAACTAAACTATGGCAAAATCAATCCTCTAATGGCCTCCACTCTCTTCATAAAATTCCTAAATAAATTTCTAAGTGATTTTCCATGCATACAAGTGTTTTTAAACTTGTATGAGCATCATTAGCTTGCATTCAAGTCAAGTTTCTATATTTGCATCATAAAGAAAGAGTTTTGATCATTTTGGCTCAAGGGTTTTGGCTTGCATTTTGGGTTTATTTGATTTCATAAGGGCTTTGGCATTGTAAGCCCTATTCTACTTTCATACTTAAACTCTAAAGTTAATGAATGATGCAAGTTGTGTTTGATCATTATATGCAAGTTTATCATGTTATGCAAGTTTTCTATGATGTAATATGCAAGTTTATCATGTTATGCAAGTTTTCTATGATGTAATATGCAAGTTTATCATGTTATGCAAGTATGCTATGATATGATATGCAAGTTCGTCATGTTATATTATGCAAGTTTGATATGCAAGTTTGTCATATGATATGCAAGTTGTGTTATGCAAGTTTGGGTTGATCCTTTTGTTCATGTTATCATGTTATGCAAGCTTATCTTGGGTTTATGAGCCTAAAGCTTCAAGCTTTATGCTAAAGGTTGCATTTTGGCAACATGTAGGTTATCATATCTCTCATGATAACTTGCATGTGAGGCTAAATGCGAACTTATGGCCATTTCTACATGTCATTTATCACCATGTATCGCCAATATGCTAAGTTTGGTTTTATGCATGCTTTTGAGGCCAAAATATGTAATATGCAAGTATATGAACATATGTACATTTCATATGCCACCATGTTAAACTTGTGGCTTTAACACCCTTATGTCATGATTTATGCCAAGTTCCCTCTTTCTATCCTTTATGCGCTATTGCAATATGTAAGCGATGGGATTGCGTTTGGGGTTGGGTAAACTTAAAAGACATAAAAACATAAGCTTGGGAATTTACCTATTAAGTTAGGTATACCCATTGGGAATTTACCTATTAAGTTAGGTCTACCCAATTGCTTGAAAACTTATAACATGATTTGGAAACATGATGGACATGACACTTAGAAAAGATAAGTGTGACCAACTCGAGGTTGGGTTGAGTTTGTAGCGTAAACCTACCCGGAACCGACCGGCTTAACTAGTGGCTACAAACAATAGGACCCAATGTGAGAAGTTGGCCATGTTGTACCTTGAACCCGAGGTTAGACCAAGTTGTGGTGTAAAGCTACCCGGACCCGCCCGGCTTAACTAGTAACCGCAACAAAGTCTAATGTGAGAGGTTAAGGCGCATTAAATTAATTAATGCCTCATGATTTGGGTTAAGTCATGGTCCACTTAGTACTTAACCAATTTGGGCTCGGTAGATTAATCGGGGTTAAGTCATGAACTCATCGTCACACTTAACCAAGTTAATCCATGATTATCAAGAGGGTTAAACCGTACTTAACCCACTAGAAAAATCCTAGCAATGGGGGCCCACTCCAGCAGTAATCCCAAGTTAGTATCATCATGACCCTAGGGACTAGGCTAGGGTGGGGGCACGATTACTTGGCTGGAGGTAAGCGACCAAAAGCGACGGCAGAGGGTACGCCGGTGTAGTTCCGGGCGGACCATGGTCGTGCACATAGTCCGAAGCCGGGGAAATCATGCACGGGTACCAGTAGATCGAGACTGTGCACTCATGTTTATGGTGTCCAGGGGTTGCCACCCTAGGGCTTGATACACCCGACGGGAGACCCGGCACAGTCTGACTACAATCATATTTGGGCCGTATTGACACCAACACGTGACGAGTTAGGCTTAGGGAGCCGATCGACTAGACCGTTTGGTTGGACCTTGTATTAGAGTCATTTCATGTTATTGGGCCAAAGCTTGGGCCAAGGGATCAATATTTGTTTATTCAAGTCATGTTAGTTTGCTAGTACACCTGTGGTGCAAAACCTTAATCCTGATTATGCGATGACACCTTTATCTACCTTGTTAGTTAATCATCATGCCAGTATGTAGTTATCCATATGTTCATCTCAGCTTTCATCATGCCAGTTAACTTTATCAGTTTACATTGATTGTAGTAGGGCTTACTCAGTCTTTTTGACTGACCTGTTTTCTTTCGCCTCTTTTCTTCCGTCCCCCCCCCCCCCCCCGGTTCTCAGGGAGGGAATATTGGAGCTTAGCTGGATTTCTGATCGCTTGCTTGTGGGATTTTAGCTCATGTACGGTCTTGACATGAAGCTAGCTATGGTTATCACTTATTTTGGGGATAGTACTTATGTATTTCAGTTTTTCAGTAATGTTGTTTTTATCTAGACTTGTGTATTTGGAAAGTTAACATTATGTTGTACCAGACTTGTTTTGAAATGGTTTGAAAATCTTCCGCTGTTTTATCTATGTTATTTACTCTGTTTACATATATACATATGTTCTTGTTCTGCCTTGATATATCATTATGCATGTTTACCTGATTCAAACGCCCCTCCAAAGTCAGAGTGCTTGCAAGAGTCACCCTGGCGGAGGTGGGGTGTTACATTTGGTATCAGAGCATATGGTTTACGAGAAGGAACAAAGAGGTTTTTTAGAAAACTTTTGGAAAACTATTTTCAAAACCAAGTATAAAGTATTTTCCAAAAGAAAGTCTAGTTTATTTTAAAGGCTATTCCCCAAAAAGCCATTAGCAAAATTCCTTCGTTTTTCTCTATTCTGAATCTGTCTTTTTCTTCGTTTTCAGTATGGCCGATAACTTTGCTCTTCCGGAGGGAGTACACGTACATGTTTGGTATAGGAGACTTTTGGAGGCTAGGGCGACCGAAGCCGGCCCCGCGGACGTTCCTCCTCCTCCTCCAGTAGTTAATGCTCCTCCTCCTCCAGTAGTTAATGTTCCTCCTCCTCCTGTTGCTGAGGTTCCTCTTCCTCCTCCCCCTCAGCATCCTCAAGCTGACTTCGCAAAGACTTGCAAAGATTTCAAAGCAATGGGTAGCAAGAACTTTCAAGGCACTGAGACTTTTGTAGAGGCCAGAAATTGGTTGAAAGAGACCGAGGATTTGTTTGCTATCTTTGGGTTAGACGATCAGAGGAAGATCTTGTTGGCGGTTTGGCTTATGAAGGATGAAGCCGCTTATTGGTGGGAAGTCACCAATGGTACTAGGCCCGTTGAGACTTGGGCCGATTTCAGGGCAAGGTTCATGCTTAAGTTTCTATCTTCTGCTGAGGAGAATCTGCAAATGGAGAGGTTCATAACTTTGAAACAAGGAGATATGTCTGTCAAAGAATATGTGAACAAGTTCAATCAGTTAGATCGTTTTGGCTTGGATACGGTGAATACTCCTCAGAAGAAGGCTCTCCGTTTTGCTAGAGGATTGAATGAGCCGTTGCAGGGATTGGCTATGTCACATATTCCCCATAGGGCCATGTTTGAGAGCTTGGTTGATATGGCGTTACTTCAGGGAGATGTCAAGAAAGAGGTCAAGATGAATGATACTCAAGCCAAGAAGACTGATTCCCAGGGGAAAGGAAATCAGGGTAATCCAAGTGGTCAGAGTAGTCAAGGCAATCAGAACAAGAACAAGAGTCAAGGCAACAAGGGGAACAACAACAAGGGCAATAGCAACAAGGGCAAGAACAACAAGGGGAAGTGCCATTATTGCGGTTCAGTTGGGCATCTTATTAAGGATTGTAAGAAGAGGAAAAGAAAGAATGGTGAATGCTTTTTCTGCGGTGAGACTGGACATTTCAGTAAGGATTGCCCGAGGAAGCAAGGGCAAGGCCAGGGTCAGACTCAGCGTGCTGTACCTTCAAAAGGGCAAGTTCATGCTCTCAATGTCGCTCCAGTTCCCGATCGAGGTAGTATTTCTGTTGAGAGCCTTGTATATATTTCTGATTTTCCAGTTCGTACCTTGTTTGATTCTGGTGCATCGCATAGCTTTATCTCATCTGATCTTGTTGATAGTTTGCACCTTAGTACTAGCTTGGTAGATGATCCCGTCTGTGTCTCAAATCCTATTGGGGGTTCCGTCCATTTGTCTATGATATGTGGGGATTTTAGGATCCCTATACTGAGTGTAGAGTTCTTGTGCAGTGCTTATGTTCTTGGTTTTAGGGGATACGGATTGATATTGGGCATGGATTGGTTGTCCAGATATGGAGCCATCCTTGATTGTGAGCATAGGGTTGTGAGGCTCGTGACTCGCCTCGGAAACACCCTAGAGATTTCTTATGATCCGAGAGGTCCCGTCATGTTGTGCTATATTGAATCACTCGACTCGTCAATGGAAACTCTTCAGTCTGTGAGAGTGGTTCGAGAGTATCCGGATGTTTTCGATGAAGTTAGGGGGTTGCCCCCTAAGCGAGAGATTGATTTCCGCATTTATCTGGTGGATAATGCAAAGCCGGTTTCTTTTCCTGTTCGACACATGGCCCCGCGGGAAAGGCGGGAGCTAAGTAAGCAAGTGAAGGAGTTGCTTGAGAAGAACTTCATTAGACGAAGTATATCTGAATGGGGAGCGCCTGTGGTATTTGCTACCAAGGCAGATGGTTCTCTCCGACTTTGTGTTGATTATCGAGAGTTGAATAAGCTGACTAAGAAGAACAGACACCCGTTACCGAGGATTGATGATCTCTTTGACCAGCTTGTCGGTGCTTCTGTTTTCTCTCAGCTTGATCTTGCTACTGGATTCCATCAGCTCAGGGTAGCTGAATATAGTATAGACAAGACTGCGTTCAGAACTCCAGATGGATTCTTCGAATGGCTTGTCATGCCGTTCGGCTTGACTAATGCACCCACATATTTCGTGGACTTGATGAGTAGGGTGTTCAGGGAGTTCTTAAACAAGTTTGTCATGGTCTTCGTAGATGATATTCTGATCTTCTCTAAGGATGAGGAAGAGCACACAAGGCATCTCGTGGAGGTGATGGATACGCTTAGAGCGCATCAGTTGAAGGCCAAGTTCTCCAAGTGTCACTTTTGGAGAAGGGAAGTTAGATTCCTTGGTCATATAATATCTAAGCAAGGCTTAGCGGTGGATCCCGCTAAGGTAGTTGCGGTTCAGGATTGGAAGACTCCAAGGAATGCAACCGAAGTGAGGAGTTTTCTAGGTCTTGCCGGTTTTTACCGGAAGTTCATCAAGGACTTCGCGAAGATATCCGCTCCCCTCACTAAATTGACGAAGAAGAATTTAGTTTTTGCTTGGAGCATAGAATGCGAGCTTGCTTTTCAGAAGCTCAAGAGAGCTCTCACATCAGCACCTGTTCTAGCTTTGCCCGATGGAGGGAAGCTATTTACAGTATACACCGATGCATGTGGCACGGGGTTAGGAGCTGTTCTGATGCAAGAAGGAAGGGTGATATGCTTTGGCGGTAGACAACTCAAAGTGCATGAGAAGAATTATCCCACTCATGACTTAGAGTTGGCAGCAATAGTATATGCACTCAAGGCTTGGCGCCATTATCTTCTGGGGGGGAAATTTGAGCTTTATACCGATCACAAGTCATTGAAGTATCTCTTTTCTCAGAAGGATCTGAATCTGAGGCAACAAAGATGGATGGAATTCTTGGCGTCCTATGATTTTGAGATAGCCTATACCCCTGGCAAGGGGAATATGGTAGCAGATACATTGAGTAGAAAAAGGTTGACTCTGAGTCCTCTATTCGTTGAGATGAAGAATTTAGAGTATGTGGCAACCTTTGATTTCTCTTTGGCGGTTGAGTCGATGACCGGTTCTTTAGCATCTCTGGAACTCAGACCTACCCTTCTTGATCAAGTTGGGGCTTCGCAGAGAGAAGACCCTCAGATAGTTGAGATTATGGATAAGCTGATTCGAGGAGAGGCGTCTAGTCATCTCGCTCGATATTCTATTGATGACAAGGATTGGCTGAGGAGAGACGGAAGGTTATGTGTCCCAATGGTAGAAGATTTAGTAAGAAAAGTTCTTGTGGAAGCACATCACTCTAAGTTGACTATACATCCGGGCGGAGATAAGATGTATAAAGATATGAAGCGCATTTTCTATTGGCCTGGGATGAAGAAGGATGTGGCAGAGTTTGTCTCTAGATGTATCATTTGCCAGCAAGTCAAGGCCGAGTCGAAGAAGCCCGGTGGGCTATTGCATCCTCTAGACGTTCCACTATGGAAGTGGGAGAGTATTTCCATGGATTTTATCGATGGGCTACCAAGGTCAACGAAAGGGAATACGAGCATTTGGGTTATTGTGGATAGACTTACGAAGAGTGCTCATTTCATTCCGGTGAAGAGCAAGAGGACCGCATCTTGGCTAGCGTCTGTATATCTTCGTGAGGTTGTGAGACTACATGGAGTCCCTTCTAGTATAGTCAGTGACCATGACCCAATCTTTACAAGTCAATTCTGGAATAGCTTGCAAGAAGCTATGGGCACGAGGTTGAATCTAAGTACGGCTTATCACCCACAGACGGACGGTCAAACCGAAAGGGTGAATAGGGTACTCGAGGATCTGTTGAGGCTTTGTATTCTGGATTTTGGTGGTACTTGGGAAGACCATCTCCCTCTTGTTGAGTTTGCATATAATAACAGTTATCAGGCAAGCATAGGGATGGCACCATTTGAAGCTTTATATGGGAGGTCGTGCAAGTCGCCTACATGTTGGTGGGAGACTACAGATAAGCTTATACTTGGGCCTGATATGATCAGAGATACATCCGAGAAGATCGAGTTGATTCGAAGACGGATGAAAGCGGCCCAAGACCGACAGAAATCCTACGCTGATAAGCGAAGAACTGATTTGGAGTTTGATGTTGGGGATATGGTTTTCGTGAAGGTTTCTCCTTTGCGGAATGTGGTCCGATTTGGAGCCGTTGGGAAGTTGGCACCGAGGTTTGTTGGACCATTCCCTATTATAGAGAGGATCGGGCAGATGGCTTATAGAGTGGAGTTGCCCGAGAAGCTTGCCGGAGTACACGATGTTTTTCATGTCTCGCATCTCCGGAAGTGTTTGCATGAATCAGCAGAGGTTGTTGAGCCGAGTGTTCTGGAAGATGTGGAAGTGGAGAAAGAGGCTACCTTGAGGAGAGCTTCGATTCGTATCTTGGGGACAGAGACCAAGAAGCTAAGGAATCGAGAGGTCAAGTTGGTGAAAGTTCAATGGGGTGAAGCCGAAGAAGACGCAACTTGGGAAACCGAGGAGAAGATGCGTGGGCTTTATCCATTCCTTTTTGAGGGTACACTCTCAATCTCTTTTCTTTGTTAGCATATCTTTCTCTTTGCTATCCATGTTTATCTAGTTTATCGTGTTAATCTTGTCATGAGAACCTTAGGTAGAAACCCTTTGGATGAAACATGTGTTTGAAACATGTTATGCTTGATGGTTGCAAGTGTTTGCAAGTGGTTACTCGTGGATGCATTATACACGTTAGGCACTAGATCGGCTCACACACTCCTCATATTGCATATGCATGAGTGTTTATGCTTATTCATGGATGAAAATTTTTGTGTTATCACATGGATGTTGCATATGGATGTATGTTATGTGCACACATATAGATATTATACATTATGTTAGGAATTGCATACATATGGATTCATTTCACTAACATAATTTGCATTGATGATATTTGCATTAGATAAGGACATATACACACACCTTTGCATATGTTCATACAACATTTAGAATCTTGTAAGGACAATGATTGCTCGTGGATGATGTTTTGAGTAGATGGATGTTGGATGGTAGGATACGTTCTTTCTAAATAGAAGATTTCGGGGACGAAATCCTTTAAGGAGGGGAGAATGTAACAACCCGTATTTTCAATAACCTGTTATAACGTAAATCGAGGCAGAATTTAATTCTAAAATTTGAATCAAGGGAAACGAGCTATGCCATTGCGTTCGTCTCGGAAAAATACGCGAGATAGAGTCCGAGTTTTCGAAAATCGGAGTCCGTATGACCCGATTAAGGCCCAACGAAGTTTTCAGAAAATTTCTAAGTAAAAACAGATTTCAAATTCAAGTTTGAAATTGGAAATTTGGGCCAGTTTGAGCTAGGTGGGAAAATTCCCGCCAGAGCACCCAAGTCGACAGCCCTGTCGACTTGGGAGTCGACTTGGTTGGACCCAAGTCGACAGCCCTGTCGACTTGGCTGTCGACTTGGTCCAGCCGGGCTGTTTAGCCTGGTGCACCATTTTGAGATTGTGTTGAGCTTGGGGGCCAGATTCGGTTTTAAGGGCTGATATTGCAACTAGGGTTTAATCCTATGGCCTAAAACACTTGCCTAATCTATAAATAAGGCCCTAACCTAACCCTAAATCATCATTATTCATTCGTACAATTAAACTATGGTAAAATCAATCCTCTCATGGCCTCCACTCTCTTCATAAAATTCCTAAATAAATTTCTAAGTGATTTTCCATGCATACAAGTGTTTTTAAACTTGTATGAGCATCATTAGCTTGCATTCAAGTCAAGTTTCTATATTTGCATCATAAAGAAAGAGTTTTGATCATTTTGGCTCAAGGGTTTTGGCTTGCATTTTGGGTTTATTTGATTTCATAAGGGCTTTGGCATTGTAAGCCCTATTCTACTTTCATACTTAAACTCTAAAGTTAATGAATGATGCAAGTTGTGTTTGATCATTATATGCAAGTTTATCATGTTATGCAAGTTTTCTATGATGTAATATGCAAGTTTATCATGTCATGCAAGTTTTCTATGATGTAATATGCAAGTTTATCATGTTATGCAAGTATGCTATGATATGATATGCAAGTTCATCATGTTATATTATGCAAGTTTGATATGCAAGTTTGTCATATGATATGCAAGTTGTGTTATGCAAGTTTGGGTTGATCCTTTTGTTCATGTTATCATGTTATGCAAGCTTATCTTGGGTTTATTAGCCTAAAGCTTCAAGCTTTATGCTAAAGGTTGCATTTTGGCAACATGTAGGTTATCATATCTCTCATGATAACTTGCATGTGAGGCTAAATGCGAACTTATGGCCATTTCTACATGTCATTTATCACCATGTATCGCCAATATGCTAAGTTTGGTTTTATGCATGCTTTTGAGGCCAAAATATGTAATATGCAAGTATATGAACATATGTACATTTCATATGCCACCATGTTAAACTTGTGGCTTCAACACCCTTATGTCATGATTTATGCCAAGTTCCCTCTTTCTATCCTTTATGCGCTATTGCGATATGTAAGCGATGGGATTGCGTTTGGGGTTGGGTAAACTTAAAAGACATAAAAACATAAGCTTGGGAATTTACCTATTAAGTTAGGTCTACCCATTGGGAATTTACCTATTAAGTTAGGTCTACCCAATTGCTTGAAAACTTATAACATGATTTGGAAACATGATGGATATGACACTTAGAAAAGATAAGTGTGACCAACTCGAGGTTGGGTTGAGTTTGTAGCGTAAACCTACCCGGAACCGACCGGCTTAACTAGTGGCTACAAACAATAGGACCCAATGTGAGAAGTTGGCCGTGTTGTATCTTGAACCCGAGGTTAGACCAAGTTGTGGTGTAAAGCTACCCGGACCCGCCCGGCTTAACTAGTAACCGCAACAAAGTCTAATGTGATAGGTTAAGGCGCATTAAATTAATTAATGCCTCATAAGTAGGGTTAAGTCGTGGTCCACTTAGTACTTAACCAATTTGGGCTCGGTAGATTAATCGGGGTTAAGTCGTGAACTCATCGTTACACTTAACCAAGTTAATCCATGATTATCAAGAGGGTTAAACCGTACTTAACCCACTAGAAAAATCCAAGCAATGGGGGCCCACTCCAGCAGTAATCCCAAGTTAGTATCATCATGACCCTAGGGACTAGGCTAGGGTGGGGGCACGATTACTGGGCTGGAGGTAAGCGACCAAAAGCGACCGCAGAGGGTACGCCGGTGTAGTTCCGGGCGGACCACGGTCGTGCGCATAGTCCGAAGCCGGGGAAATCATGCACGAGTACCGGTAGATCGAGACTGTGCACTCATGTTTATGGTGTCCAGGGGTTGCCACCCTAGGGCTTGATACACCCGACGGGAGACCCGGCACAGTCTGACTACAATCATGTTTGGGCCATATTGACACCAACACGTGACGAGTTAGGCTTAGGGAGCCGATCGACTAGACCGTTTGGTTGGACCTTGTATTAGGGTCATTTCATGTTATTGGGCCAAAGCTTGGGCCAAGGGATCAATATTTGTTTATTCAAGTCATGTTAGTTTGCTAGTACACCTGTGGTGCAAAACCTTAATCCTGATTATGCGATGACACCTTTATCTACCTTGTTAGTTAATCATCATGCCAGTATGTAGTTATCCATATGTTCATCTCAGCTTTCATCATGCCAGTTAACTTTATCAGTTTACATTGATTGTAGTAGGGCTTACTCAGTCTTTTTGACTGACCTGTTTTCTTTCGCCTCTTTTCTTCCGTCCCCCCCCCCCCCCCCCCAGGTTCTCAGGGAGGGAATATTGGAGCTTAGCTGGATTTCTGATCGCTTGCTTGTGGGATTTTAGCTCATGTACGGTCTTGACATGAAGCTAGCTATGGTTATCACTTATTTTGGGGATAGTACTTATGTATTTCAGTTTTTCAGTAATGTTGTTTTTATCTAGACTTGTGTATTTGGAAAGTTAACATTATGTTGTACCAGACTTGTTTTGAAATGGTTTGAAAATCTTCCGCTGTTTTATCTATGTTATTTACTCTGTTTACATATATACATATGTTCTTGTTCTGCCTTGATATATCATTATGCATGTTTACCTGATTCAAACGCCCCTCCAAAGTCAGAGTGCTTGCAAGAGTCACCCTGGCGGAGGTGGGGTGTTACAAAATGGGTCCCCGTTACTAGGGTTTTCTAATCAACATGTTTATTTGGTTAAGTGTCCAAGTTTAATTAACCCCACCCATCAGTTTAGTTAACATGTTGAATCGGTTAAGTGTTTCCTTAATTGACTTAACCCTAACGATCTTGACTTAGCTTTAATTTATTCATTAAAGCACCAACCACTCACATTAGACAGGTCTTGTTGTAGTCACTGGATGTGCCGGTTGGTTCCGGGTAGTTTTACACCACAACTCAGTCTAACCTTGGCTCCTTTTTGGGCTTGATGCACTAACCATCCACATTATACATGTCTTGTGGTGCTCATTGGATGTGCCGGTTAGTTCCGGGAAGTTTTACACCACAACTCAGTTTAACCTCGGGTTAGGCATATTTTTCTTTTCTAAATTCACATATTTTCTATATATATATATATATCTAATTTTATATGTAAATTAATCTTAATTTAATCATGCCATAATTATCCTTTTGATTATGCTCACAATAAATGGTATACCAATATACCACTTCATGAACCAATCTATGCCATGAAATTTTCATGTTTTCCCAACGCTACCCCCACGATAAGTTCGCATAAACTACATAAAATGTTGGGCTAGTAAATTAGCCCAAACTCATAAACAAAAAGGGTAACAAACAAGGGAGATTAAATAAGCATACAATAACATACTTTTAACTTATCATGTGTAACTTGGCATAGAAGCATCACTAACTTAATTAAATAGGTAAGGGTGAACTTGTGACTAAGTTGGATCTAATTATCATGTAAACTTGATATAGGTCTAACATGGAGGTTTAACATATAAACACAATTTTAAACCACAACTTAGCATATTAACTTATGTATGTGAAAACATAAGAAAGCTACTATAAACATATTTAAATCACAACTTAGCATGATAACTTATGTGTGTTAAAACATAAGAGGGCCACAAATCCAATCTAGCAACATAAATAGGTTCAACTTAACACAATTCTAAATATACATAAATGTTGAACTAACATGTAGGCATAAACTTGCAAGTAATCACCAAATTATAACATGACATGTTCATCACTAAGTTGGCATAATAATTTCGTTACCCAATCATAATAGATTCTGATAACATACAATATGGTACATTCATCACCACAAACATATAGGCATGATCAATCGCAATGGTAATTTAAGATAAATGAGAGTCATACTTTATTTTTCTTATACACAAGCATCATTCTAAATTCGAGTCACAACATGTCATGATTTCATTTAAAAGAACGTTTAAATCTACGTAATAACCAACTTACAAACTAAAAGGAATTCTTGATTTCTGGAATCTGAATTCTAAAATTGAAATGCTCTCCTTTGATGTAGATCGTTGAATTAGATTAGTTTTAATTTGATTTTGATGTAGGCTTTTATCTCGACTTTGAATTGAAAGCGGTGACGACTACTCCAAGTTCTTTATTGATGGCATGACAGTTCCAAGATTATTTTTGTGTGATTTTAGGTTGAGTATTAGGTTGTTTATATAGAGTTTCAATTTAATTGGAGCCGTCGGATGAACCTAGAGTTAACCACAAACATTCAGACCAGATCAGAACTATCCAGAAACCCAGTGACTCAGCAACAAGTCATAAGTCGTCAAAATTCCGATCTGGCCAGGGGGGCAGGTCGACCCCCCGGTCGACCTGTAGGGGGGAGGTTGACACTAGGGTCGACCCCCTGGTCGACCTGGGTCCTGGGCGGGAATTTTCCTGCCCAGCCCGCTTCTGACTTCTGTTTTGAATTTTGAATCCGGTTTTGAGCTGTTTGAATTTATTTGAATTTCTGAAACTTCTGAAGGCCATAACTTCTTCATACGAAATCCAATTCACGCAAACTCGGACACTATCTCAGGCAGAATTCCAAGACGAATGCAATGGCGTAACCCGTTTCTCTTATTTCTCACATTTGAAATTAAGTATTGTTTAATTCGCTATTATAAAGTTAATAGAAAATACGGGGTGTTACAACTGGTAATACTTCATATCTAACACCACGGTGTTATTGGTAAATTCAATTACCATTTCACGTTTAAATCTAATTAAAGATTTAACTATCGCCTGGAGCAAAACTGGTGATACTCCATTCCCGATCATTTCAATCTAATTAAAGATTCATTAAAACTCCACTTGGTTTTAATCTTCCCAAAAATCAATATTAATGATTGTTTAAATTGGGAAATCATATCCTCTCTTTAACTAGGTTAAAGAACCAATGTCACTTAAAACATGGTTCATGATAAACCCAAAATCACATTTCATTCTATCAGTCTTTAACCATAAATTAGCAAGTGAACAATTCCCTAAGTAATAGCCCCGAAGGCCAAAACCAACATCAGATCAATACCCAGGAAACCATTCAACTTAACTAATCTTCAGTTAATTTCTGATTTTCTTAACTCCGTTGGGTCTAAGAACAACATTATTAATGATACCGTTCACGATAACCCAAAATCACATTCCATTTACAATGGAATCTTCATGGAAAACAAATTGATATATATAATCAATATAAACTTCCATATCCAACTAATAATATAAATGGAATAATGGCAAAGCCTTTTAAATTCCAGATATATTAGTTGTCTTCCTCCACAGAAATTCACTTCGATTATTACCAAATCAAATTCCATTCCATTCCAATTTGTTTTATTAAATTGGAAAACTTTACTTTGGAAATTCTCCTTTAAATCTTAACAAAAGATTTATAAATTCCAAATCACATTTCACTGTAAATCGGGTTAAAGAACGAACGTCGTTAAAACACAGTTCACGATAAACCCAATTCACATTCCATTCATTATCGGATTAAAGAACAAGTGTTATTTAAAATACCGTTCACGATAACCCCAAAAATCAATTCAAATTCAATTCCAATTAAATACCATTTAATTGGTATACTTCATTAAATATAAATAAAAAGATTTAATCTTTTTCTCAATTGGGTTTAAGAACAGTGTTAATGAAGTAACCATTCATGACAGTCCCAAACCCCATTTGATATTAAATACATGGCTCTGAATAGAAAATATATCGGCTTATATTCAATATCAAATTCTACAACCAACAAATATCGTATTGGAAATAACGATATAAATATATCTTTCAAATTTCCATAACAATATCTATATAATCATGGAATCAAACATCGAAATATTCCAAAGACAATTTCGATTCAAATCCATTTCCAATTCAATTATTGGAAATTCTGGTTACTTTTAAAACCCTTTCAAATCCAATTTATTTATTTCAAAAATAAATGGATTATAATTCTAGTTCAAAACTAGTTCATTTCGATAAAAATCTATTTTTATCTTTTCAAATATGGAATTTTTCATCCCAATTCTTTCCAAATCATTTCTTATGATTTAACACAAATTATTGCTATTTTTAATAATTTTATCAAGGTACGTACAATCGATTTCCATCAACGGCCATCGAACTGCACTTATAGCGACCTTTTCCAAATTTGATTCGGACATAATTCCAAACCCAACCATTAGATTTCTAATTTATTATATTCATTATAAATTTCTTTTCGATACGAACCCAACGGTTCTGGTTTTAGAAGAATCCAACGGTCGAACCTCCCGTAATGTCCATTTGAAGTCAATGGCCGAAATTCGCGAACTACGGCAGCGCGGCGCGTTCTATTCAGGCCATTATATATATAAATATATATATATATATATATATTGTCGATTTCCTTTTAAAACGTATTTTATAAATCATTTTAAATTCGTTTTTAAAACCATTTCAACTTCATATTCTATTTCAGATCAAAATTGAATATTCCATATCATTATTATATAAATGATAATATTTTCAAAACGTTATATTTTGAAATCACTTTCCTTTTCTATATTCATTATAAAAACGAATATAATCAATATAAATATCGGTCGTGTCAAAATGGCGCATATCTAATCAACACGGCTTTATATATTTCAATAACTTCGTTATTCTATTCAACAAATCAATATTTTCTTCAACACATGAATTTTCTTTTATTCAAGACATGAATATATCATTTATTCAACACATGAATTTTCTTTTATTCAACACATGAATATATATTTTATTCAACACATGAATTTTCTTTTATTCAACACATGAATATATATATTTTATTCAGCACATGAATTTTCTTTCTTTCAACACATGAATATATATTTTATTTAACACATAAATTTTCTTTTATTCAACACATGAATATTATTTTATAATATTCTTTATTTTCCAAATTGGAATGAGGCCCAATCAATTACCATATAATGTTAATTATATGGATTCCGTACCACACATGTATATAATAGCAACGATAAATAATCAACCATCATCCAGAGTACACCACACAACTGCATGAGCATTAAATATAAATAATCAATGCTTACACAGTCTGTCAACCAATCGATCGACATACAACTAAATAATTGGGATTAGTGTACGCCAAATATCATCCCAACACCCGTGTGGGGTTTCAAATCAATAAACACAGATTTTTATTTGTGCAGTTGGGCGATGTGTAAAATTTATCGTCCCAGTCAATATCAATCAAATGGGTGTACATAAACAAACCATCCGATTTGTTTATAAATATTTATTTTATATACATGTTAAAAATTATATTTTTAATATAAAATATTTTATTCCATTCCACGTCACGCAATCAATATTCACACCACAATCAACAAACAAACAAGTCGTCCATGGTCTGTGGACAACGGGTGTCGGGTGCTGCTAAGCACCGTCTGCATCCTAGTATATATTTCAACTAGAAAACAAATTAAAAGTGAGAAGCTCTCACCGAGGGATCCACTCCGCCAGTTTTACTTCTGAACTCTTGAACCGTTTGGATTTGTTTGAAATTCCAATGCAGTCCTTACCACATTGTTCATAATAAAATCACATTTTTAATATGATGTTCTATACATTAAAAATCGTATTTTAATGCTATACCAATATAAAAATCATTTTTTTTTATTCTTTCTATAATATAAAAATCATATTTCATATTTTTTTATTCTTTCTATAATATAAAAATCATATTTTTATTCTTTCTATGATATAAAATCATATTTTTATTCTTTCTACAATATAAAAATCATATTTTTATTCTTTCTATAATATAAAATCATATTTTTATTCTTTCTATAATATAAAAATCATATCTTTACACACAGAAAGATCATATGGTTATAGAAATCACATTTTTACAATGGCATTTCATATATAATAATCGTATATTTTTATTATCTATATAATATAAAAATCATACTTTTATTATCTATATAATATAAAAATCATATTTTTATTTAAATTTAAAAAAAATCGAATCTTTACTATGTTAAAAATTGAATCTTTACTTCGCTATTCTCTATATAAAAATCGAATCTTTTATATTATAAAAATCGTATTTTTATATCGATATATAACCTAAACTTTATGTTAATAAAAATCTAAACTTTCTCATGTCCTATATAAATAAAAATCATATCTTTATGTGTAAAAATTATATTTTTATTTATTATTCGTAAATATATATATAAAGATCCTATTTTTATTAACATAAATAAATAAAAATAAATATAAAAACTCACTTTTCTTTCTTCTAAAAATTCAAAACTTTTATTTATATTATATATAAAACAGAAAAGAAAATAAACAAATAGAAATACACAAATGCAAACACTTACAGTTAATTAAAGGAGAGGGGGGGCCTACGACAGTCACCAAAGGTCGGAGGGGGCATGGGGGTCGATGGAGGTGGCAGATTGGAAGGGAATGGGTGCAGGAGTGGCTCACTGGCCGAAGGTTCAGGCGAAGGCGGGATTTTTTGGGCGTGGGTCATCCCGAGCCAGGGTTTCTCGAGTTGGAGAGAGGGGGTGAGTGGAGAAGGAGGGCGACGACGAGAGGAGGAGGAGGCCGGACCCGCGACGACAGTGCGTGGTGAGGCGATGGCAGTGGACGAGATCGAGGGGCAGCACTCATCGGGGTTTTTTTATTTTTATTTGGTCTGAGTCAACGAGGGAGAAGGAAAGGGGAATTTTAAGGGGTTTTATAAAATTTATTTATATTATTTAATTATTTTAATTTCTAAAAAGTTGATTTTTCATTTCAACTCCAAACGAGACCTACCGACTGTCGTTCATAACTAATTAACCCCATTCCGAACACAATGAGATATGTATCATAAGCCGATTCGACTACTTCGATTAGTTTTCGTCAAAATCAAAATATAAATCAATATATTGAATTTGAAGTACATTTCAATTTACCGGGGACACATACGAACTCTAAAAATTCACGAAAAATATTTACTCGCTTCGTATTGATGATATGGTCCTAACAAAACTAATTTCATCAAATTCTGAGATCGTTTGAAAAATGGCCATTTTCTGGTCGATCGAAATTGACTACTACTGTTAAAACACGTTTTCCTGTGCCACGCTCACATATTGATTCAGAAAATTACGACTTTTGAAATCTAGCAATAACTTAACATCCCGGATCCAACAAAAGTGGTTTCGTCGAAAACAGAGGTCGTTTGCAAAATGTCTATTTTTAAGGGCCAAAATTCCATAGCGACTATTCTGAATTTTCAACTGGGCATAACTTTTTATTCCCACTATTAAATTTCAATTTTTCAGATTTGTTTGAAAGATATTCTCAAATAGATTCTAATATTTTTTGTTTCGCCAAAATCCGGTTTATTTTGAATCCTGTACATTCATTTGAACTTTGAAATCGAATTTTCAATTCCTTTTATAATTAAAAATAAATATTTATATTCTAACGTCGATTCAAATAAATATATACATTCTAATTCTATTCAAAATAATTTTCTCGTCGTTATTATTTAAAATAATCCATTTTATATATTCAAAATTCATTAAAATTGCCAAAATAAAAAATTTAAATTGGCTCAGATTTCAGGGTTATTACAGTCATGAAATGGATGAAGCAGGCGTCGGGTTTTATTCAGAATGGAAGAAGGATTTGAGCGACTAGCACGTCATTAAGTAAGGGTTAATTAGTTTAATATATGATTAGCAAAGGTAAGAATTAAATAAATTTAAATTAAACTTGTTAAATTAATATCTTGGTCATACATGAACGAAATTCAGCCAAACAGGATCCGTTGGGATCGTATGGACGAGTGCTACCAATGGAACTGGTTGGGAGTAAATTAGAGCTCGTTACAATTTATAGCGAAATAACTTGTTGGTCTGAATCAAGCGACAATTATCATTATTTAACAATGATCGTCCAATGTGAGTACATCTCACTAACTCTGTATAGTTTATATTTTTATAAATATAATCTAGTACAAATAAATGATGATTGATTTCTATGTGTTGATTGTTTGGTTGAAATTATAGATAGCGATATATATATATATAATTCGTTAATCAAATATTGATTCTGTTTATCAGAATATTTCATATTGAAATGAAATCGATGTTAATTATATTGTTTAACATCTGTGATGCAGGGAAATAGGTTGGAGTGATCCAACTGGATTCCTGAATATTTATAATACTGTTCTTTCCATATATTGTAATATATGATGTGATATAAAATCTTTTGTTGATTATGTGTGTTTGAATGATATCGATCATTGTGAATTAGTATTTTAAATACCGTAAGAATTACTGGGATATAGAAAAAGAGATTTTCAAAGTGTATTTTGAAAATAAATTATTTATATAAAATCAATGGATTTTATATATAAAAGGAAAAGGATTTTATAAAAGAAAATAATTATAAAATCAAAGGAGTTATAAAAGGAATATTTATTTGTCAAACAAATAAAATAGAAAGAGAAATATTTGTAAAACATTTACAAATAAAATAGAAAGGGAAATATTTGTAAAACATTTACAAATAGAATTGAAAAGGAAATATGTAGAAAATAAATAGGAGAAAAGAAATATTTATTTGTTAAATAAATAGAATTGAAAAGGAAATATTTATTTGTTAAATAAATAGAATTGAAAAGGAAATATTTTATAAAATAAATAGAATTATCAAAAGGGATTTATTTGGTAAATAAATATGTTATAAAAGGAAATACTTGAAAAACGAATAGAATAGTATAAAAACAGAATTTTATATTTGAAAGGTTTAGACCCGTGCTTCGCGCACGGGTATAACATGATATGGATTTAAAGCAAAGATTTTAAATAGAATCTGTTCTAACTGATAGATTGAGAAGATTAATTTATAAATAATGTTTTATAAATAAAATAAAATATTTATCATTAGATAAATAGAATATATAAGTCAGGACTTATATAAAGAAGTAAGAATCGATTTCAACATCAATATTTGAAACTGAATATGGATGTAGAGTTAATTAAAGGTGTTAATCAAAATGTGTTGATCAAAATGTGTTAATCAAAATGAGTTAGGGGATTTAATCGAATTAGAGATAACCGATTAGAGTTTGAGTTAATCAATTAGAGTTAGAGTTAATTGTTTAGAGTTAGAGTTAATCGAATTAGAGTTAATCGAGTAGAGTAAGAATTAATCTATTAGAGTTAGAGTTAATCGATTAGAGTTAGAGTTAATTGATTAGAGTTAGAGTTAATTGAAAAGGATTATCGAATATTAGTTATTCGAAAGGATTATCGAATATTATTTATTCGAAAGGAGTTATCAAATATTAGTTATTTGAAAGGAGTTATCGAATATTAGTTATTTGAAAGGATTATCGAATACTAGTTATTCGAAAGGAGTTCTCAGTTATTTGAAAGGAGTTATCGAATATTAGTTATTCGAAAGGGTTATAGAATATTAGTTATTCGAACGGATTATCGAATATTAGTTATTCGAAAGGAGTTATCAAATATTAGTTATTCGAAAGGAGTTATCGAATATTAGTTATTTGAAAGGGTTATCGAATATTAGTTATTCGAAAGGATTATTGAATATTAGTTATTCGAAAGGAGTTATCGAATATAGTTTATTCGAATAGAGTTAAAGGAGTTATTGAATATAGTTTATTCGAATAGAGTTAAAGGAGTTAATCGAATATGGTTTATTCGAATAGAGTTAAAGGAGTTAATCGAATATAGTTTATTCGAATAGAGTTAAAGGAGTTAATCGAATATAGTTTATTCGAATAGATTTAAAGGAGTTAATAAAATATAGTTTATTCCAGAGGAGTTAATTGATAGGAGTTAATTGATAAGAGTTAAGTAATAAGGGTTAATCCAATAGAGTTAATCTATTAGGGTTAATCAAATAGAGTTAATCCAATAGAGTTAATCAAATATAGTTAATAGAATAATGTTAATCAAATAGAGCTAACTAATAAGAGTAAACCGATTAGAGTTAATCGAATAGTGTTAATTGAACAGAGTTAATCGAATATGTCTATTCGAAAAGAGATTATCGAATATAGTTTATTCGAAGGAAAGAGTTATCGAATAGAGATTTATTCGAAAGAGAGTTACGTAAGGAAGTTGTTAAAGGTTTAGAAGGTGAACCTTGTCTGTTTCGAAATTAGAAATGTTGTTCAGTTAAGGTCTGAGAGGTAGTTATACCCTAACTTGATTGGCTTCGTTTTAACTAAGGAATGGTTAAGGTTCGATAGCGAAGATTGGTTAAGTGAGTTTAGTTAACGAGCATAATGGTTTGAGTTGGCATAGCGATGTTTGATTTATACATCTGTTTAAATCCAATGTAGAAGTTTTGGAAATGTTATCTAAATAAGAATCAGAAATGGTTTTCTAATATAGAAAACAAGAAATGGAAATATTTCCCAATGTTAATAACGTGTATTTTCTAAATTTAGAAAATAGGAAATGTTGCATATATGGAAACAGGAGAGGAAAAATGAAGTAAAGAGATAGATGTTAAATGATGTTTGATCGATATAATCATATCTGGGAATAATATCGTTGTTTCCACGCGTGTTTTTCTTTGACAGTTAACTCACCGACTATCAAAGTTTTGACCATTTTTTCGTCGTCAATACGGAGAGACCGGGATCAGATTCAATATCTGAAAACCACTCTGTATGGGCGTTAGCGTTGCGATCAAATATAATGAAGATAATTGATGATGGAGTTATGCAAGGGCTGTCCTGTTTACAGAATAGTGCCTTTGGTTTGTCCAGTCCCAGGATGACTTGTATGAAAGAATGTTTGATAGAGTATATTCAATGGATCGCGTAAGTTGATCTCTTCAAACGTATTTACGTTTGGTGGTAGAGGAATTTGTTTGTCTTAGCGGTATACCCGTTGTATTTTTAGGGAAATCAATTTGGGATTTGGCGGGTATGACGATGTTGCATTCAAAGTGAATAAATGTGTGATCTGTCAGAGATAAGCGTGGCCTCTAGCCTCACAACCGGGAAATGACAAAAATCGGGCAGGCAGCATGGCTAAGTGGTTGGCTGCCAATTAGGGTGTATTATGCCCTATCTAGAGATATTCATTTCGTTCTTTAATCTATTCGATGATGTCTCATTCGGGAAATGGTTGCTGATCGCAACCGTCGGTGATATACATTCGATACACTCAAGCGAAATGAGTGGTCAGTCATGTGTAGCCGGGATGCAAGATGTTCTTGTTGAACCCAGTGTATTCCTCTCTAGAGGTACACTATCGGAAGGTGGTTCCATAACTTGTCATAGTTGGAAATCAAATATCTAATAAGTGCTCGGGTCTTGATTGTATACTATATATGGAGAACGTGAGATGAAAGCGTTTCTGCTAGATGATTATTATATTGTGGTTGATAGACACTATCATAATATCAAAAAGAACTTTGATATAAAGACTATTTTGGATTCTCATAAGGGAAAAACCCATTCCATTATACGGCGTCATCTTATGAGATATCGTTTAATTGCTCAAACTATTTTAAATTGTTTTACTCACACCAGTCCCATGACTGACCCAGAGTTTATTTTTTTTTTGTTTTCCCTAAACTCTTGGTTGCCCAATTTCGTACGGGCAGTCAAGTAGTCGGGATTTTTCAGATATACTTAGAGAGCATGGAGCAGGAGGCTTCAGGATTATATAACTATTGTTTATTCCGCTGTGTTGTAACTGTTGTATTCTGTTAATGTTACTATACACATATACTGGTTTTATTTCAAAGTTATGTATCTATTATATATTGTTCGTTCCGCTATGAGATTCGTATTTATTCTGACGTTGTATGTTCTTCTTCTTCTTCTTCTATTCTAAGTTTCTATCTTATCTATTCTCACCCTCTAATTTCTTTCATGTACTATCCGGTATTTCCGATGCTTGATTAGTCGACATCGTGTTTAGTGTCGATAACCAGGATCACGAAAACCCGGGTCGTTACAGTGGTATCAGAGCTTAAGGTTAAGTAATTACCTTGGCTCTGTAGCGTAACTCAGTAAAGATAGGGTTACTAGTACCTTATATTGAGTTGAGTGTATATATACGAGTGAGCATATTTGTTATTTGATATAAAATGGTTTTATGTTGTGGAGGTTTATTAGTTGAGTTGTTTATGAGTTCTGGTCGATCAGTTTGATCCACTGTATCGGTAGGAGTTTCTAAACACTCGAATACGATGAACCGACAAAATATGTTTTGAAAAGAGGGTAAATGAAATTATTTTACCCAAATTATATTTTGATATAAACAAAGTAGAGATATTTGAAGTATTATAATGTAACAATAAGGAATTTCGCTCGATCTGAATCGATCGCTAAACCGACAAAGACCATTCGAAACCCCTGATTACTTTGAGGACAAGACAAATCAGAACACAAATAGAAGAACATTTCATTGATTATTACAAAAATCTCATCAGAATACAAGAATATATAGAGTATGAATAAATATTACACATTGATAAATATCAGAGATTTAAATTACATTTAAATACATTGCAGCGGAAAAATAATATAACACACAACTGAAAGAATTACACGGATACAGAGCTTTCCGAGTACCATTCCAGCTGTAAACCAGGATTCTGTGCATATAAATCTGCAAAACCAAAACTACTACCTGTCCTTGTGGAAAATAGGGGCATCCAGAGTTTAGGTTAAAACAATAAACTCCAGGTCAGTGATGTGACTGGTGTGAGAACTAAAACAGTTATTAATCTTTATTTTGAAGTTAGGTAAATCAAGGGACCACGCCGTATAACACGGAACAGGTTTCCTCCCTAGAATACCAGTGCATAAAACAAACAGTGCAATGCTAAATAAAGAAAAATGAAGCTATTATAAGACCCAGGTCCCATCACATAATGCAACGCAAGCCGGAGGATAGGGTTTTACTTTATAATAGCCAAAGAATGCTTGATACGCTAAATTTCATCTTTTATTATTACTATAAGTGAAGAAAACAACTTCAAATATAAATGTATCAATCATAGGTGGCATGGGTACCATATATCATGCTGCCATACTAGTTCTACAACTAAAACCGCAAAGGTCGTATTGGAAATTTGGATTTCCGTCATGAGTCGAGGCAAGGGGCAAGCTCCTCTCCATTCGAGACACTCTATCAAATGTCTCAGGACCACACACAGCGATCCTGGATCTTCAGGGCCGGTCCTCTCTTACTTTTGAGGATTAATTATTCCTGAATACACGCTTCCCGGTCCTACCAAACCTATATCTGAGGCACCTCACATCCAACAACCACACAGGTAAAAAGTATATAAACGTCAGGGCTTGTAGGTCACTAACATCACCCATAGCTAGAAAGAAACGTCGTGCTCTCCCTGCAATCACTATCCCGTTTTTGACTCATACCGAGATGTAAGGCTCGCGAATTAATGCTATACACAATGGTATGCCACACAGGCCGTGCTTTGATCGTCAACCACAAGACTTTTCTTTTCAACAGAAGCCTTGATCATTTGCCACTTAGGCAAGCCACAAAGGCAATTCATGCCATGCGATTGATATCCATCAATATATAACCTCTAAGCTCGTACGTCTCAGAGAAGGGCGTTAAGCAAGAGAATAAATTCTCCGCCGCCAAAAAGATATATATTTATTAGAAATCAATCATACAAAATAAAATCCAATGTCAGACACACAGTCCATTTACAAGTTCGATCTAGGTCTGAACGAAACCGGAGGAACCTTATTCCTCGCATATCCATCGATCTCCAAGTACATCCGGACTATCACCAACTGATTCCCTCCTCTTGGGTGTACAACCCAATCAAGATCATCACTAATCATCCAAACGATGTGAAGACCTCCGGTCTTCAACCACCAACTTCATCTTTGACTTATCGCAGAATCGGTTATTCAGAATGGGTATAAACCCAGCCTTTCCAATTAACCCGTGTATATAATAAACAATTGTTACACAAACGCAACATACGCCTCCTTCCAATTCAGAATATTCTTTTATTCAAATATTCACATTCTTAGGAAAAGGTTTCCATTAATTTTTCAAAGATAAATTCTTCTAAATTTATTCTTTAATCTTCCTTTGGATATCATTTCAAACCATGTAAAGGTTTTCCAAACTAGTCGAGATTAGCAAACCACACCGAAGTAATCATTTATTTTATTTCCCAATCCCAACCTATTCATCCCATGGAGCAAAACTGGTAATACTCCATATCTAACACCACGGTGTTATCGGTAAATATTAATTACCATTTCACGTTCAAATCTAATTAAAGATTTAACTATCGCTTGGAGCAAAACTATTTATACTCCATTCTCGATCACTTCAACCTAATTAAAGATTCATTAAAACTCCACTGAGTTTTAATCTTCCCACAAATCAATATCCTGTCTTTAACTGGGATAAAGAACCAATGTCATCTAAATCACGGTTCACGATAAACCCAAAATCACTTTCCATTGTTAATCGGGTTAAAGAACAGATGTTATTCAAAACATCACTCACGATAAACCCCAAAACCCAATTTAAATTCAGTTCCAATTAAATACTAATTAACTGGACAATTTCATTAACTCTAAATTAAAAGATTTAGTCCTTTCTAAACTGGGTTCAAGAACAGTGTTATTTAAGACACCATTCATGACGAACCCAAAATCCCATTTGATATTAAATACAAGGCTCTGAATAGAAAATATATCGGCTTATATTCAATATCAAATTCTGAAATCAACAAATATCGCATTGGAAATAGCGATATAAATATTTCTTCCAAATTTCCGCAACCATATCTGTATAATCACGAAATCCAACATCGAAATAGTCCGAAGATAATTTCAATTCAAATTCATTCCAATTCGAATATCGGAAATTCTGATTATTTTTTAAACCACTTCTAATCCAATTTATTTATTCAAAAATATTGGATTATAATTCTAGTTCAAAACTAGTTCATTTCGAAAAAAATATATTTTTATCCTTTTTAAATATGGGATTTTTCACCCCAATTCTTTCTAAATCATTTACTATGATTTTACACAAATTATTAATATTTTTAATAATCTTATCAAGGCTCATACAGTCGATTTCCAATAACGGTCGTCGAACTGCACTTACAACAACATTTTCCAAACTTGATTTGAACATTATTTCAAATCCAACCGTTATATTTCAAACTTCTAATATTCATTGGAAAGCTCTTTTCGATACGAACCCAACGGTTCCGGTTTCAGGAGAATCCGACGGTCAGATCTCCCGTAACTTCAATTCGAAGTTAATGGTCGAAATTCGCGAACTGATGCAACGCGGCGTGTTCTATTCAGGCCATTATATATATACATATATATATATATATATATAATATTTCATCGATTTCAATTCTAAACGTATTTTATAAATCGTTTTAAATTCGTTTTCAAAATGATTTCAACTTCATATTCAATTTTAAATCAAAATTGAATATTCCATATCATTAATATATAAGTGATAATATTTTCAAAATGTTATATTTTGAAATCACTTCCTTTTCTATATTCATTATAAAAACGAATATAATTGATATAAATATCGTTCGCGTCAAAATGGCGCATATCTAATCAACACGCTTTATATATTTCAATAACTTCGTTATTCTATTCAACAAATGAATATTTTCTTCAACACATGAATATGTATTTCTTTCAACACATGAATATTCTCGACACGTGAGTATCTTCAACACATGACTATTTTTGTTATTTAATATATTTTATAAAATTATGATTTCTATCGTTTAATTCTTAATCAGGCTCCAACCGTAAATTAGTAAGAGAACGATTCCCTAGGTTTTAACCCCGAAGGCCGAAACCAACATCAGATCAATACCCAGGAAACCACTCATCTTAACTAGTTTCCAGCTATTTTCTAATTTTATATATGATATAAATGTGAATTTTATTGTTAAAATATTTCGTTCAACACATGATATTCTCAACACATGAGTATCGTCAACACATGACTATTTATTCTATTCAACACATGAATTTTTATTTTATAATATTCTTTATTTTCCAAATTGGAATGAGGCCCACTCAATTACCATATAATGTTAATTATATGGATTCCATACAACACATGTATATAATAGCAATGATAAATAATCAACCATCGTCCAAAGTGCACTACACAACTGTCTGTCAACCTATCGATTGACATACAACTAAATAATTGGGATTAGGGTACATCGCATATCATCCCAATATCCGTGTGGGGTTTCAGGCAACAAACACAGATTTTTATTTGTGCATTTGGGCGATGAGTAAAATTTATCGTCCCAATCAATGTCCTTCAAATGGGTGTACATAAAGAAATCATTCGATTTGTAAATGAATATTTATTTATTCACATTCATGTTAAATTTATATTTTTAACGATAAATAATTTATTTCATCACATGAATATATTTCCATTCATTCCACATCACAATCAATTTTCACCACACAATAAAATCAAGCAAGTTGTCCATGGTCTGTGTAAAACGGGTGTCGTGTGCTGCTAAGCACACCGACTGCATCCTAATATATATTTTTAACTAGAAAACAAGAATTAAAGTGAGAAGTTCTCACTGAGAAGCTAAACCAAACGCCGTGACTCTTCATATGTTGAACATCTTCGCCGTGCTCGCCTTTTGTCACTTTCGTTGTCCGTATCCACTACATATATAAAACCACATCTTTATATTGTTACTATGTATATAAAAATCACATTTTTATACTGCTACTATATAGATAAAAATTCTATTTTTATACACTAATATATAGATAAAAATTCTATTTTTATACCGCTACTATATAGAAAAAAAATCTACTTTTATACCGCTACTATATAGATAAAATTTCTATTTTTATACCGCTACTATAGATAAAAATTCTATTTTTATACCGCTACTATATAGATAAATATCCTATTTTTATACCGCTACTATATAGATAAATATCCTATTTTTATACCGCTACTATATAGATAAAAATCCTATTTTTATGCCGCTGCTATATAGATAAAAATTCTATTTTATACCGCTCCTATATAGATAAAAATTTTATTTTTATACCGCTACTATATAGACAAAAATTCTATTTTTAAACAGCTACTATATAGATAAAAATTCTATTTTTATCATGGTATAATATATACAAAAACCACGTATTTATATCGATAAATACATTATAAAAAAATCATATTCTTATTTCCTATTCAAATATATAAAAATCATATTTCTACATAATTAAAAATCAGATTTTTAATCATGGTATTATTTTAAAACTGAAAATAACACAAACATAAATGTAAATAAATAAAGAACTCACTGTTTCTTTGAATTTTATTGAAGGGGCAGTGGCGCCGGAGTCGGTGGTGGTCTGGGGAGGTGTCAACAGTGGCGGCGGTGCTCCATTTGTCGGGGCGTGGTTGTTTTAGGCTAGTTGGGGGTTTAGGGTTTGGTTTTAGAAGAGGGGGGGGGGGGGGGAGGAAAGAGGGGGGTGAGCATCGGAGAGGGTGGCTCTAGTGGTGAGGCTCGTCGCGGCGGCGACAAACGGTGGAGGGAGGCGAGCGACGGGTCTTGGATCGATGGGGTAGTGAGATGTCTTTTTTTTCCTTTATTTTTTATTTTTTTTGAATTGAATGGGTATGAGAAGAGAGGGGGAGCCAAGGTATATATGATTTTATATTATTTTATTTTATTTTCATTTCAATATTATTGACTTTTCATCCGACCACCTAATGTGATCCAACAACTGTCGCTCCTAGCTAATTACCCCCATCCGAACACATTGGGATATGTTTCGCAAGCCGATTCGTCGGTTACGATCAGTTTCCGTCAAAATCAAAATATAAATCTATATATTGAATTTGAACGCATATTTCAATTTAACGGGACCACATACGGACTCTAAAAATTCCGGAAAAATATTTTCAAGCTTCGTATTGACGATACGGTCCTAACAAAACTAATTTCGTCAAATTCTAAGACTATTTGAAAAATGGCCATTTTCTGGTCGATCAAATTTAACTAAAACTATTAAAATATGTTTTACTTCGCCACACGCACATATTGATTTCAAAAATTATGAATTTTGAAACCTAGCAATAATTTGACATCTCGGATCCAACAAAAGTGGTTTCATCGAAAACTGAGGTCATTAGCAAAATTTCCATTTCTAAGGGGCCAAATTTCCATAGTGACTTTTCTGAATTTTCAACTGGGCATAACTTTTTATTCCCGCTACAAAATTTCAATTTTTTGGATTTGTTGGAAAGATATTTTCAATTAGATTCTAATATTTTTGGTTTCGCCAAAATCCGGTTTATTATGAATCCTGTACATTCATTTGAAATTTGAAATCGAATTTTCGAACTGCCGTGCCATTTCAGGCTCATTATATAATTAAAATAAATTTATTCGTTTTAACTTCATCGAAAATAAATTTTCCATCGTTATTATTTAAAATAATTCATTTTAAATACTCAAAATCCATTAAAATAACCAAAGTAAAAATTTTAAATTGGCTCAGAATTTCCAGGTTGTTACATATAATATATTGGTTGTTATTATAATCGAGTAAGTTTATAAATTGAATGTTTATATAAATAACCAATCAGAATTCATATGAAAGTAATATATGAAATCAAATGAATTAAATCAGAATTTGGAATATGAAATTCCGAAAACTTGAAAAGTGTTTGTAAATGGAATTGAATTGAATATATGAGAATTTTAAATTCCTAGGAGATTTTAAATTGTTTACAAACATTGAGGAGGATATTTTGAAAGTGATTTCAAAATGAAAGTGTTTAAATATGGTTTTGAAAGTGAGTATTGAAGTCACTTCGGGTGCTGGAAAATAGATTCCGATGATGATCCAGACATCATTGGTGTTCTTTTTCGAGTTGCTAAGTGACTACCAAAGAGATGATTTTTGAATTGTTTCGAGAAAAGAAAGTTGTTTTAAATGTAGAAAATGGATATTTGATATTATAAAAACAAAGTTATTTAAAATTCCCAAGGAGAGACGTTTGAATTAAAAAAAAATAGAAATTTGTGAAACCGAGCTGGATTTGAATTGAAACCAGTTAAGTGGAAAATGAATTGAGATAGAAAGTATCAAATTAGATTGGTTTGGACATAATCCGAAATGGAATTTAAATGCTAAGGTAAGAGTTGAAATTGAAAATGGAATCTAAGTTAAGAACTGAATTTGGTTTGGGTATAACCGAATGATCGGGATGACATTGATATATGCAGGATTGGTAACACATGGAATGGGTATATTGATATGTCCGACAAAAAGGTACCAGTTTATATTACATATGGGTTTGAGATTTTAATGAGTTGAAATGGGAAAGCCGCTTGGCTGTTTGATTTTCTTTTGGGTTGGAGAAGGCTAGAGAGGCGAGTTGGTGTTTGAGCTATTGACCAGTACAAAGGAGGTGCGGGCGAAATTTTTCAGAAATTTCGGGTGTTAGAAAATTTTCGGAGTTTATGGAAATTTTAGTTAGTAGGAATAAATTAATAATTTAGTTGAAATTAATTGGTACAGTGAAACAAAATTTAAAGTAGTAAAAATAATTTTTAATCCAGTCAATAGGGTTTGTTTCCTACCTTAACAATTTCGAGGACGAAATTATTTTAAGGGGGAAAGAATGTAATATCCCGTATTTTTACGATATTATAATTAATTAATTTAATTATTTAAATAGTGATTCAGAGAATTAAATAGTCATTAAATTAAATAATAATGGATATTTAATTAATATTTATAATATAACGATATATTATAATTTTCGAAATAGTCGGAAATAGTGAATTGACAATATAATGTGAACTGGACAATTTAAAATATTTAATTCAGTTTGGAATTGATTTCAGAATAATGAATATATTATTTAAACTAAGTTCGAACATATAATTATAATACAATTATAATCGAGCTCGAAATGGCACGGTAGTTCGCTATTTGGTGATTTGAACTTCAACTGAATATACCGAATCATTTTTAAGCCAGATTTCTATGAAACAACAAACGTTCGGAGTTGGTGAATTATATTTTTTTGATGAAAGAGAAAAAATTGGGATTTCATCGTGTAGATTTTGATTTTTGTCCAAATAAAGTTTTCGAAAAGTCGCTATGGAATTCCTTTATAATTTATAACGATTTATAAAAGGATTTAAATATAAACCGAATATCGATATAACTCTGATAATGAAATATCAAGTTGTAAATCCATATATATTTATTCTGGAGCTGTATGGTATTCTATTTGAATATATACGAAAATATTTATCTATAAATATTTAATTCAATTATTTTTAAATATATTTAATATTTAAAATGGTTTATTTAGAGCTTTAAAAATAGCTAGTTTTGAAAACGAACTCCATTTTCGACAAAACTAATTTTTTTAGATCCGGAATATTAAATTATTGCTGGATTTAAATTTCCGTGATTTTTGGAGTCAATGTATGGCCGTACGGTTTTTAATGTGAAAAATAGTCAGTATTTTTACGGTTAAAAATACGCTTTGTGAGCAAACGGAGTCGGAATTCGACGAAACCAGTTTCGTTGTGTCCGTAATGTCAAACTCTAGCTGCATGCCCATTTTCATGATTTTTGGGTGTTGTGTGTGATCATAGGAATTTTTAAACAACAAACACATATAGCGATTGGTTAAATTTAATATTTTTATCAAATATAAAATTATGTAATCTACCTATAAATAATCCTACCATCTCTCTAACCCTAGACTTTCTCATTCACTAGTCAAAAGACATGCCGCTAGTTCTTTCTTCTCAATACATTTCATGAGCTTCTAATAAATCAAACAAATAAAATAATAATCTATAAATCACTAAACAAATATTTCTATATTCCTGTAGACGAGCTCTTCAATCTGATATACCTCTTGCAACGATCGACGTTGTTGTTCATCGCTGGATATTGTACATCGATGGGTTTTTGGTACTTAGGGTAAATCGATTTGGGTAATTCGAGCATTTGTTTGTGGATTCGGGTATTATATTTAGATTCCTGGCATCGAGTACCACTTGCGTTGAAACTGGGGTAAAATTCGAACATGATTTGGTTCGCACCCTGTACTGTTGTGGCCTTCGAAGTTGTTTGATGCATTCAGGAAACAACGGTTCGAGTTCTTGGATTTAAGGGTGAGGTGGGAGAGGAGTAGTCGAGGGGATTTGTTGTGATTTGTGTTCGATTTTCGGTGGATCGAAGTTGGCATAAATTGGTGATGGCTTTGAACGAACTATCGGGTCAGTGAAGACTATCGGGGGAAGGAAGAGGCTGTATGTTTTGAAGAGGATAGCATCGTATATTTTGTTTGAATCGTTCCGGAGTATTGAAGGATGATTAAGGGTCGGCCATAGTCATTTTGGTTTGTTCTGTTATGATTTGTGGGAAGAAGATTTACGGTCATGAAATGGATGAAGCAGGCATCGGGTTTTATTCAGAATGAAAGAAGGATTTGAGCAACTAACGCATCATTAAGTAAGGGTTAATTAGTTTAATATATGATTAGTAAAGGTATGAATTAAATAAATTTAAATTAAACTTGTTAAATTAATATCTTGGTCATACGTGAACGAATTTTAGCAAAACATGATCCGTTGGCATCGTATGGACGAGTGCTACGCAATGGAACTGGTTGGGAGTGAATTGGAGCTCGTTACAATTTATAGTGAAATAAATTATCGATCTGAATCAAGCGACAATTATCGTTATTTAACGATGATCATCCAATGTGAATAAATCCCACTAGCTCAGTACAGTTTATATTTTTATAAATATATTCTAGTACTGATAAATGATGATTGATTTCTGTGTGTTGATTATTTGGTTGAATTGCTGATGTATTGGTTGAAGTTATAGATAACGATATATATATATAAATCGTTAATCAAATATTGATTCTGTTTATCAGAATATTTCATATTGAAATGAAATCGATGTTAATTATATTGTTTTAACATCTGTGATGCAGGGAAATAGGTTGGAGGTATCCAACTGGATTCCTCAATATTTATAATACTGTTCATTCCATATATTGTAATATATGATGTGATATACAATCTTTTGTTGATTATGTGTGTTTGAATGATATCGATTATTGTGAATTGGTATTTTAAATACCATAAGAAATACTAGGATATAAAAAAGGGGATTTTCAAAGTGTATTTTGAAAATAATTTATTTATATAAAATCAGTGGATTTTATATATAAAAGGAAAAGGATTTTATAAAAGAAAATAATTATAAAATCAAAGGAGTTATAGAAGGAATATTTATTTGTCAAACAAATAAAATAGAAAGAGAAATATTTGTAAAACATTTACAAATAAAATAGAAAGGGAAATATTTGTAAAATATTTACAAATAGAATTGAAAAGGAAATATGTAGAAAATAAATAGGAGAAAAAATATATTTATTTGTTAAATAAATAGAATTGAAAAGAAAATATTTATTTGTCAAATAAATAGAATTGAAAAGGAAATATTTTATAAAATAAATAAAATTATCAAAAGGGATTTGTTTGGTAAATAAATAGATTACAAATGGAAATACTTGAAAAATGAATAGAATAATAGTATAAAAAGAGAATTTTATATTTGAAAGGTTTAGATCCGTGCTGCGCGCACGGGTATAACATGATATGGATTTAAAGCAAAGATTTTAAATAGAATCTGTTCTAACCGATAGATTGAGAAAATTAATTTATAAATAATATTTTATAAATTAAATAAAATATTTATCATTAGAAAAATAGAATATATAAGTCAGGACTTATATAAAGAAGTAAGAATCGATTTCAACATCGATATTTGAAATTGAATATGGACGTAGATTTAATTGAAGCTGTTAATCAAAATGTGTTAATCAAAATGAGTTAGGGGAGTTAATCGAATTAGAGTTAATCGATTAAAGTTAGAGTTAATCGATTAGATTTAAAGTTAATCGAATTAGAGTCAATCGATTAGAGTTAGAGTTAATCGATTAGAGTTAGAATTAATCGAATTAGAGTTAATCGATTAGAGTTAGAGTTAATCGATTAGTGTTAGAGTTAATCGATTAGAGTTAGAATTAAATGATTAGAGTTAGAGTTAATTGAGAAGGATTATCGAATATTAGTTATTCGAAAGGATTATCGAATATTAGTTATTCGAAAGGAGTTATCGAATATTAGTTATTCGGAAGGAGTTATCGAATATTAGTTATTTAAAAGGATTAACGAATATTAGTTTTTCGAAAGGAGTTATCGAATATTAGTTATTCGAAAGGAGTTATCGAATATTAGTTATTCGAAAGGGTTATCGAATATTAGTTATTTGAAAGGATTATTGAATATTGGTTATTCGAAATGAGTTATCGAATATTAGTTATTCGAAAGGCGTTATCGAATATTAGTTATTCGAAAGGGTTATCGAATTTAAGTTATTTGAAAAGATTATCGAATATTAGTTATTCGAAAGGAGTTATCGAATATAGTTTATTCGAACAGAGTTAAAGGAGTTATCGAATATAGTTTATTCGAATAGATTTAAAGGAGTTAATCGAATATAGTTTATTCGAATAGAGTTAAAGGAGCTATATTCGAATAGAGTTAAAGGAGTTAATCAAATATAGTTTATTCGAATAGAGTTAAAGGAGTTAATCGAATATAGTTTATTCGAAAGGAGTTAATTGATAAGAGTCAACTAATAAGAGTTAATCCAATTGTGTTAATCGATTAGGGTTAATCAAATAGAGTTAATCCAATAGAGTTAATCAAATAGAGTAAATCAAATAGAGCTAACTGATAATAATAAATCGATTAGAGTTAATCGAATGGTGTTAATTGAATAGAGTTAATCGAATATGGCTATTCGAAGAGAGATTATCGAATATAGTTTATTCGAAGGAAAGAGTTATCAAATAGAGATTTATTTGACAGATATTTACGTAAGGAAGTTTTTAAAGGGTTAAAAGCTGAACCTTGTCTGTCTCGAAGTTAGAAATGTTGTTCAGTTAAGGTCTGAGAGGTAGTTATACCCCAACTTGATTGGCTTCATTTTAACTAAGGAATGGTTATTCGACAGTGAAGATTAGTTAAGTGAATTTAGTTAACGAGTATAATGGTTTGAGTTGGCATAGCGATGTTTGATTTAAACATCTGTTTAAATCCAATGTAGGAGTTTTGGAAATGTTTTCTGAATAAGAATCAGAATTGTTTTTCTAATATAGAAAACAAGAAATGGAAACATTTCCCAATGTTAATAACGGATATTTTCTAAATTTAGAAAATAGGAAATGTTGCATATATGGAAACAGGGGAGGAAAAATGAACTAAAGAGATAAATGTTAAATGATGTTTAATCGATATAATTTCCATCTGGGAATAATATCGTTGTTTGTACATGTGTTTTTCTTCGATAGTTACCTCACCGACTATCGAAGTTTTTGACCATTTTTCCGTCGTCAATATGAAGAGACCGGGATCATATTCATTATCTGAAAACCACTCTGTATGGGTGTTAGCGTTGCGATCAAATATGATGAAGATAATTGAAGATAGAGTTATGCAAGGGCTGTCTTGTTTACAGAATAGTGCCTTCGATTTGTCCAGTCCCAGGATGACCTGTATGGAAGAATGTTTGACAGAGTATATTCAATGGATCGCGTAAGTTGATCTCTACAAACGTATTTACGTTTGGCGGCAGAGGAATTTGTTTCTCTCAGTTGTGTACCCGTTTTATTTTTAGGAAAATCAATTTGTGATTTGGCGGGTATGACGATGTGACATTCAGAGTGAATAAACGTGTGATCTGTCAGAGATAAGCGTGGCCTCTAGCCTCACAACCAGGAAATAACAAAAATCGGGCCGGCAGCATGGCTAAGTGTTTGGCTAACAATTATAGTGTATTATCACCTATCTAGAGATATTCATTTCATTCTTTAATCTATTCGATGCTGTCCCATTCGGGGAACGGTTGCTGATCCCAACCGCTGGTGATATACATTCGATACACTCAAGCGAAATGAGTGGTCGGTCATGTGTGGCCGGGTTGCAAGATATTCTTGTTGAACCCAGTGTATTCCTCTCTAGAGGTATACTATCGGAAGGTGATTCCATACCTTGTGATAGTTGGAAATCCAAGTCCAATAAGTGCTCGCGGTTTTGATTGTATACTATATATGTAGAACGTGAGATGAAAGCGTTTTTGCTAGATGATTATTATATTGTGGTTGATAGACACTATCATAATATCAAAAAGAACTTGGATATAAAGATAATTTTGGATTCTCATAAGGGAAAAACCCATTCCATTATATGGCGTGGTCTTATGAGATATCGTTTAATTGCTCAAACTGTTTTAAATGGTTTTACTCACACCAGTCCCATGACTGACCCAGAGTTTATTTTGTTTTGTTTTCCCTAAACTCTTGGGTGCCCAATTGTACGGGCAGTCAAGTAGTTAGGATTTTTCAAAAATACTTGGAGAGCTTAGAGCAGGAGGCTTCAGGATTATATAATTATTGTTTATTCCGCTGTGTTATAAGTGTTGTACTCTGTTAATGTTACTGTATACATATATTGGTTTTATTTCAAAGTTGTGTATCTATTATATATTGTTCGTTCCGCTGTGAGATTCGTATTTACTCTGATGTTGTATGTTCTTCTTCTTCTTCTATTCTACGTTTCTATCTTATCTATTCTCACCCTTTAATTTCTTTCATGGACTAACTGGTATTTCCGATGCTTGATTAGTCGACATCATGTTTGGTGTCGATAACCAGGATCGCGAAAACCCAGGTTGTTGCAGTAATACTCCATATCTAACACCAATTGTGCTATCGGTAAATTCAATTACCATTTCTCATTCAAATCTAATTAAAAAATTTACTATTGCATGGAGTAAAACTGGTGGTACTCCATTCTCAAACCTTTCTTGAATTTGGTAAATTTAGTTACCTCATTCACGTTTCAATCAACGTAAAAATTCATTAAAACTATACTTATTTTTTTATCTCAAAAATCATTACTTAATGATTATTCAACTTTAGGAAAATTAATCATGTATTTAACTGGGTTAAAGAACAAATGTCACTTAAAACATAATTCACGATAAATCCAGATCATCTTCCATCAAAATGGAAACTTCATGGAAATTATAACTGTATATAATCGATATAAATTTCCATATCAGACTAATACTATAAACGGAATAACGGCAAAGCCTTTTAAAATTCCACAAATAGTAAAGGCCTTCCTTCATGGAAGCTCATCTTGAATATCACTAAATTGAATTCCATTCAATTCCCATTTCTTCTATAAAATTGGAAAACTTTAATTTGGAAAAAAATTCCATTAAATCTTAATTAAAAAATTTATAAATTTCAAATCATATCTTCAATGTTAATTGGGTTTAAGAACTAATGTCATTTAAAGCATCGTTCACAATGAACCCATAATCAACTACCACTTAATTCCAATTATATTAATTAGGATTTTTTTTCGATTTGGCCTCCTTTTATAAACTTATAACACATTTAGCCTAGTTTGAAAACTTATTACGGCAGTAGCCTGGTTTATGTCACATCAGCTGAAATCCATTATTTAACACTAGCGTTATTTCAAATAACGTGTGCAGCGTTATTCAAGATGCCGCAGAGATGGTTTGGTGTTTAAAACCACTTTGAATTCCTGTTGAACCCACGAGCGTTATCTTAAATAACGCACGTTAGCGTTATCCTGAATAACGCTGGATGGGTTATTACAAATAATTTCCAGTCCTACAGTGGAGCGGTTTTTAAGATGGAGCACATGAGCGTCATTCAGAATGATGCAAATGTTTTAGAATATAACATTTATTGTCTTGTTTCCACCGTGCGTTATTCTAAATAACGCAAACTTGATAGGGTTTATAGTATGTGTTATTTATAATAATGCTGTACGCGTTATCCTAAATAACGCGCCATCGTGATATACAGTCAGCCGAGGCTCTCTTCCTCCTCACTTTTTCTTAACTTCTATTTTATCAAAACCAAAAACCCTAAGCTCCTAACCTTATTTTCTCACCATAACATCAAATTAAAGGCTTTTATGATCGAAATTCACCACTATGGCAAGCTCATTAACCCAAGAAGCTCAAGAAGGTAAAAAATTCCTAATTTTGTTGATTTCTTAGAAAATTTAGGGTTTGTCCATGATTGAGGAAACTTGTGAATAAACTTGTATGTGGTTTAATGGGTTCAATGTAGTTGAAATTATATGGTTTTCACGATTGATTGTGGTTTTTTCGCTACGTTGGCGTATCACTAATGTTGTTTGGAATATGATTTGTGTAGAGATCGTTGAGATGGAACCGGGACCGGTAGATGCTACTGTCCTATACTTGCAAAACAGGCATAGGTCGAACAATAATACTTTGATGGCGGTATGTATGTACGGTGTTTGTATGTTGGCCAAAATTTATATCTTATTTTTTTGTATGTGTGTCTTACGTTGTATGTTAAATTTTATTTACAGGGAAAAGATCCCGATCGGATTATATATCACACGGTTTCCGTTGGCGCGGTTACCTCCACACATCCAGAAGTCTTGGCCTTGCTTGAGCGCGCAGGATTCCGACTAGTACAGCGGCTGGAATACGTTCAACTCGATCATTATCTCATCACTGCCTTAGTCGATAGATGGAGACCAGAGACATCGACATTCCATTTTAGAGGTGGAGAGATGACCATCACTTTGGGTGATGTGGCAATCCTGCTAGGCTTGCCGATTTATGGCGCTCCTTTGAGGACTCCAGAGGCCGGAGGCTACATGGAGATAACCCAAAAAACCCATTCATTTGTTACTTTCCCAAATCAAACCTAAAACACCCATTCACCAACCCACCCATTCATTTGTTACTTTCCCAAATCAGACCCAAAAAACCTCACAATTCCAAAGTCCTAATTTGCTCACAATCGAAGGTAATCCCATGAATCCCCGCATCTTTTCTTTTAGTTTTTTCTTTTGCAAAATTAATCCATAATATACGTTTTATTCATGCAAGTATACTTTAGATGGATCAAGGGGAACTTGATGATGAAACTTTAGCCAAGTACATGGATTAGTTTGAAACAATCGAAGGCCGACCGGGCAAAGAACCACGGTTGGAAGCTCTCATACCTAAAGAAATGCGACAAAAGACCTTTGTAGCGATGGATGGAAACAACGGAAGAAATAGGGGGAAAGCCTTAGCAATTGGGGAAGCAGTACCACGACAATATTGTAATTGTAATGTCTATTGTCATGTGCATGTTGCGAAGAGTAAGGCAAACGCTGGCCAATGGTACTACGCTTGCGGGCAATATCCGGTGTGGTTATCGGTGCCGCACTTGGTTACGCCTTGTCGTTACACGGAGTGGATCGATCCTCCATTATGTCGAAGAGGCCACGAGTAGGCGCTGGAGATGCAAGAAAAGAATGCACAACTAAAGACCGAAATTTAACGAATGCGGGAAAAATATGACTCACTAGAGTCCACCGTTCCTAGATATCCTAATGAGTAATGTATTGTTCTATGTATCGGTCTATGTATCGTTCTAATGTATTGTTTTATGTATCGGTATATATAGCGTTCCAATGTATCGTTCTCTGTATCCTTCAAATGTATCGTTCGAATGTAGTTGTAATGAGTGGTGTATTGGTCTATAATGTTGTATCCTATCATGCATGTTGCATTGTTCGTCTGTGTACCACTAAACCAATTCTCCAAAACATATTTCATTTACATAATAAAACCAAATAGAAAGGGCCATAACGTAGTAAAACCAAGATAAATGTTAGCACAAACATAAAACACTAGGATAAATAGTTACAACATATGTCTTGTACATAATAAAACCAAATAGAAAGGTACGCAACGTAATAAACCAGGATTGGTAGGTACTACATAACACTTAGTAGAGTCTATGTCACTGTAGTACAATGGCTCTTCTTATGGCCATTTACTCCACACTTGTTGCACCTATTAGATCTAGAAGACTGCCCCTCGTCCATGGAGCCTTTAATTCTAGTAGATCTAGGCATGCCCGGTGCTCTCCGAGCTTGCGGTGGAAAAACCATATGTCCTGAAGGTTGTGGCCAATAGCGCTTGTCACGAACTGGATGAAACTCAGGCGTATAAGCCGTGTGATAACTTTGAACTGTGTACTAGTTGGAGGCAAAGTCGTGATGAGCTCTTTTGGCCCCATTAGCCACTACCGAACATGCAGCCATAACATGCGCACAAGGAAGGTGATGTAGCATTGGTATGTTACATGTACACGAACAAGTATTACCATCTATCTTTACTGTAAATTCATCACCATAGTAGTGCATTACAACCCATTCATATTCGCTGAAGCGAACTATTCTGCAACGTCTTGCTTCTTCGGCTCTTTCAGCTATTTTTGCCTGCCACTTTGGGGTTAATTTGCATACCGAACCAACAATTTGCCGCCTGTTACAGAAATAATCCACGGATCTATAGAAGGTACGCGCAACCAACGACTTAACTGGAAGCGATCGTGCACCTCTTAGCACACCGTTGAAGCTTTCAGAAGCATTTGTCGTCATTACATGAAACCTTCCTCCATCGTCTTTAAACAAAGCCCAATTTTCCTCTTTTCTGCCCAAACTTCTCTCAATCCATTTATGAGCTTTGACGTTGGCCATCTTGATTTCCTCCCGAAGCTTAGGATACTCAACCTCTTCTGAGGCACATGCCGCCGCATAAAATAAACCAGTCAAACGTTGATCTCTAAAGCCGGCTTTTTGAAAATTTGCTTTTAGATGCCTCGCGCAAAATCTATGATTATGTGGCTCAACCCATCTTTCCTGCAATCCAATAGGGATTCCTTTCATTCTATCAGATATGAAAGTAATACGTCAATTCTTTACACTATGTATAAATTGTCTCATACAAGAAAAAACCAAGCCCAAGAGTTAGCCAATTCAGCCTCAACAATGGCATACGCCAACGGATAGTGTTGATCATTCGCATCTTTTGCAGTTGCTACGAGTAGTGTACCTTTATATTTTCCATACAAATGAGTGCCATCGATACACAGCAATGGGAGACAATGTAGAAATCCTTCAATGGAAGGGCCAAATGCCCAAAGTGCATGTTAAAATACACCATATTCATCTGTTACTATATGGCTTGTACTACCGGGATTTGACCTTCTAATTTCATCAAAATATGATCATAACAATGAATATAACTCCGCCCAATCCCCGTAAACCATAACAATTGCCTTGCTCAGAGATATCCAAGCTTTCATATAACCAATCTTAATAAAAAATGTTCTTCGACCAACACTTGAACTGTTCTAGCTGTTATGTTTAAATCAGACTTCACAAAAGGCATGATCTTCGAAACAAGAAATGTTGATGTCGCTTGACGATTGCTTGAATTGACCGTTGGATTAACGCAAGTATGCTCCCCTCTATACTTATTAACAACCGACAACCCTGCCTGTGATTTTTTGGAATCAATTGCATGAATTCTCTACTGGCATTTATCGTCGATATTACAAATGGAAGTATACATTTCTTTGTTGGACCTAATGGGCTTAAAAGAAACAGCATGTAAAACGGACCACTCACTTAGTTGTTGCATAAATTTAGCTTTGCTCTCAAATACAAGACCAGGTTTAAAGCCACTCTGAACGCAGGAGGATGAGAATAATTCTCCCTACTTTGCAAGTCTGCGACAATGGATCTGGCTAACATTTGCGCAGTACACATGTCCTAATCAAGGGGAATCTCCATTACAGGTTCGTCATTACTCCCATCTTCTTTATCGTCCTCATCATCCATCTCTTCAGCTCCGAAGTCAAAGTTCAACGAATCATTATTTACTTACATGTTGTCAAACCATGCGTGATTGTTATCAGGAATCGAAGCAACGATCATGATGTCCAAAGCAGGTCCAGGGTTCGTTTGTAGGTCTACATTACCATCTTCTTGACTAGTGTCATCGCATGCATTCTCTTCGAAGGGCGATTGCTCTTCCATGAAATCCTATGGGCAGCTGCATCATGAAAATATTACACCTTGATCAAACACTTATGCATTACTCAAATAACAATTCATTTCAAAGAACACTTACTTCTGACTCATATGATATAACTCAGATGGCGTTGGCTGCAACGGTTCTGCTACTTGTGTAGCCGGTCCAACATTGTTTGTGTATGATGGTAGTAAGGATCATAACTATACAATATATGATGGTCAATAACAACAATTATGAGAACCAAAATATAACATGTATAGATAACCTTCTAAGTTGGGCTTACCTCTGCGTCGCGCATCCATTACTTTCCTGCGTAGGATATGGAAAGCTAAAATGTGGATTCTGTGTATAATTTGTATGTAGGGGATATGCATAGAACATTTGATGTTGTCCATACTCTGAAACGTTAGAAGGAGGAATACTGTTTGGTGATGGCATTAGAGGAGTTGGACGAAACAGTGCCACTCGAACGGTCTTACAGCAGTAGGTGCTTCTACCACTAACTTTGTCGTTTTCACAACAAATAACTCTATAGTCTTACAAGCGGCAAAAAACATTAACTCAACATCACCATCTTCAACAATTTTAATTGCCTTAGAACCAAAATCAGTCGGCCGATTGCAAACTAACTCAATATCAAATTGCTCTTTATTAATTATTGTTGACTTGAATATCGAGGCTTTTAATTGCATCAAGTTACAACCTTTGAAAACTTTTACAGTTTTGAAAGATCCACCAACGTACTTCCCACAGTTTCTATCATCAATGACCAACTCACCATCGAAGTAGCATATAATGGCAATAAACTCAGGAGCCATTCTAATTTACAACATCAAAAAAGAATATATTACTAAAAGTTAAAGATCCAGAAAAAACTATAACACCCCACGTCCGTTAAGGTCACTCACAAAGGGAATGCCTTAACTTTGATGGAGCATTTTAGTAAATAGAACAGAATATTACAAGACAGATATAAAAATAATACTTGAAAAACTTTATAACTTTATTGCAGTGGATAGAAATCAGTTTGGTTACAACTTTACCAAAAAATCAAGTACATATATTTCAGCCTTGTTCAAAAGCCATCAGAGTACAAAACTTTAAAATCATAATCCCCACCAAAGATGCCAGAAAAAGACAAGCCATACTTTAAGCACTTCAAGCACTCCAAGCAGGAAGAAAGATCCGGATCAAGCTAGAGTATTCCCTCCTTGAAAACCTTGGGGGGGGGGGGGGACGGAAGAAAAGAGGCGAAACAACAAGGGTCAGACATAAAGTCTGGCAAGTCCAAAGTCCAGTGACTTTCAGTTACGAACAGATAATAATGTCATGGCATGCAAATAAAACTGGATGAGAGATAACAGGAAACAAGAATAACGGATATACTTAGGTTAAACAGAAGAAACAAGATGATATTACTTTTCACTTCTCTGCCCTAATACTAGTATAACAGGATTAGGTGTTACCCTAATGTCTAAATAGAAACAGAAACAGAATAATGGGCCTTTACCACCCTAACAGAACGTATAGAAACATAATGCTAATAATGGGCCTTTACCACCCGAATAGAAAGTACAAAAACATAATGCTAGTAATGGGCCTTCACCACCCGAATAGAGACAGAAACGGAAATAGAATAATCCTTATGGAAACAGAATGTTAGAATTAGGTGTACACTAGTAAATGGGCCTTTACCACCCGAACAGACGGTACCATGCAGAAACAGACAAGTGTTGCCACCCAACAGAAACAGACGGTACCAACAGAAACAGACAGAACTAAGTGTACCCTAAAACCCTACCCCAAGCGATCGGCTCCCTAATACATAAATACCCTGTGCCAGCCCCACAAAAGGGTGTATCACTCCCCAAAGTGGCAACCTTTAAATGACACAGACCTATTTACAGATATCACGGCGTCTTACATCCTCAGAGGCAGACCGGGATCCATGCACGCACATGACCCGGTTGGAATGCACCATCAACACCCCTCGCCATTATCAGAATGAACCACTTATAATTAGTTCAGTAAGCTTGCCCGGACCCTACCTATTGTTGGGTCAAAGTTTTGATACCAGAAATGGTTACTGACTAATATGGGTCCCAAACAACAGATGACACAAGTATTTTCCCTCCTAACCTTGTGCCCCCAGACTAAAAGATTTCAGATTAACTTGTTTACAAGTTCAGACATACAGAGTTCAGGTCAACTAGTTCACAGATCAAAAAATCAAGTTAATAAGTTTTCAGACTAACGGATCAGACACAGAGATTTAGCAGATTTACAGACTTGCCTAACTTTGTACTGGGCATACAGATTCATGAAACGGGTTTATTAATTTCATTAGTCCAGTTGGTTTAACCCTATCCACCCAACATGTTTTAGACATCATATTTATCTCAGATTTTCATTAATTAAATATTAATGCCTAGACCTCTCACATTAGACTGACAGTTTGCGGCTATTGGTTAGGCCGATTGGTTCTGGGCAGATTTCTGCCACAAACTGAATCTAACATTGGGTTTCAAGCATGTTATGACTAACTTCTCACATTAGAACCTATTGTTTGCGGCCACTGGATGTGCTGGGCGGTTCCGGGCAGGATTACACCGCAAACTCATTCTAACCTCGAGTTAGCCATGTTTATCTTTGCGGCCAATTAATTAATAATTTACCATTTATGCCCATGCCTAATATACATGTCAATTATTCATAACTATAGCCAATTCAGATTATGTCAATGACAGACTGAATATATCAACTCAGCAGATAACAGATTTCGCAGATTAGTCGTCTTAATAGATTTAGCAGATTAAGCAATTTAGCAGATTTAGCATATAACGGATTAGGCATTTTCAGCAGACTTAGCAGATGACAGATTTAGCAGATGAACAGATCTAGCAGATTAGGCAATATAGCAGAACTAGCAAATCAGGCAATATAACAGATTTAGCAGATAACGGATTAGGCAATTTAAAGGATTTAACAAATAACAGATTTAGCAGATTATATATATCTAAAACTCTATTTACCTATCATGCCTAATCATAGATTTAGCCTAAACTTACATGCCTAAATCAAGATCATAATTCATAATACAACATATGCCCCAAATCTTAGCCTTAATATTCCCATTTACAGTTCATGTCAAAACTAGATTTAATATTCTAGTTTACCATTTTTGTCCAAGACTAATATGCATGTAAATCATTCTCTATCATAGCTAATTCAAATTATGCCACATATTTATTAACTTAATTAAGCTACGCCCAATGTTTCAACAAGTTCTCTAAGTACTCATGAAATGGCCCTAGCAAAAGGAATAGGAGATAAGCACAAGAAAGAACAAGCATGAAATAATGAACCAAATACAATGATAATGGCCCCACTAGGCTCGATGTACATAACAGTGAATGGGAATAAACTAGCAAAGTTACATACTAAATATGAGATCTAGTATCATTAAGGGAATAGGCGTAAGAAACTAACTACAATAGTCATGGGCGACAAATCACAATAGTTTCTTATTCAATGTCATAGGCAATAGTCTCATAGGCGTGAATCATAGTCATAGGCAATAGTCTTATAGGCGTGAATCATAGTCATAGGCAATAGTCTTATAGGCGTGAATCATAGTCATAGGCAATAGTCTCATAGTCATGAATCATAGTCATAGGCAATAGTCTCATAGTCATGAATCATAGTCATAGGCAATAATAGTCTCATAGGCAACAGTTTCATGTCCAATTATGAATTATTCATTATTTGTCCCAAAATTTATCGTTCGTGCGTTAATCTCTTATGAGATTCGGCGCAGGCTCGTAGTAGCCTGGCTATAGAACAGAAAGAAGAAAGAGATACAGAATAAGATAGATCTAAACAGAACAGACATAACCTCAGATTCAGATTTACAATTCATGCCACAATCATAATTAATGTTTATATCGGAAAATAACTGTACTTGCCTTTCGTGGCTAAAGAAAAGGATTATAAATCGAATTTGATGCAGAAACGCTGATTAATCTTCTTCGATTGTTGTTGCAGCTCTAAACTTTAAATTTGAATTGTGAATGAACACTTGAGATTAGATTTAGAGGCAGCGGCTAGGGTTTAAGAGAGAGTTTGGTAGCATAATGGTGTCATAGACAATATTCTATGAATAAGGGTTAGGTTAATCACATATTTATAGGTGTAGAGAGTATTTCAGAACCATTAGATCACCCTAGAAGCCATCAGGTCTGTCCAACACATCAAAAATCGTCATTAGAACTCTCTAGAACCCTGTGCAGGTTTCTGGCCCGACATGGGCGCACCTCCCAAGTGCGGCAGTGTATTTTTGTGCTGGCGCATTTCACAAGTGCGCCAGTGCATTTCTGGCCTGTTTCCGGTTTTTCTGCCTAACTTCGTTCGTCCATATCTCCTTCATACGGTATCCATTTTACACAAACTCGGACTCTAACTCAAGCAGAATTTCGAGACGAACACAATGGCGCAACCCGTTTCCCTTAATTTTTCTCCTAAAAATTAAGTATACTTTAATTTGTTACTTATACGTTCACAGAAAATACGGGGTGTTACATTCTCCCCTCCTTAAAGGATTTCGTCCCCGAAATCATCAAGTTAAGAAGAATGTGTCCTACCATCCAATCATCCATTTACTCGACCATCATCTACAAGCATCCATTTTCCTTAGAAAACTTCTAATGTTGTATGAACATATGCAAAAGTGTGTGTATATGTCTCTTATCTAATGCAAAGATTAGGCAGTCTACTGATTCAGTTGACCTCCTCAATGTGAACCAGGTTGGTGCCATGAGTCCAATTATGTATGCAAGAAATCCTATTTGATACACATCATTTCTATATGTGTGCGCAATCATTCATCCAAATGCTACATCCATGTGATGAATCAATCATTTTGCATCCACAAAATTGAAAATGCACACACATCCATATGCAGTATGAGAGTGTTTTCGAGCCGATCTAGTGCCTAGTGTGTGTATATGCATCCACGAGCAACCACTTGCATACACTGGCAACCATCAAACATAACATGTCTCAAACACATGTTTACACCCATTACTGATTCAGTTGACCTCCTCAATGTGAACCAGGTTGGTGCCATGAGTCCAATTATGTATGCAAGAAATCCTATTTGATACACATCATTTCTATATGTGTGCGCAATCATTCATCCAAATGCTACATCCATGTGATGAATCAATCATTTTGCATCCACAAAATTGAAAATGCACACACATCCATATGCAGTATGAGAGTGTTTTCGAGCCGATCTAGTGCCTAGTGTGTGTATATGCATCCACGAGCAACCACTTGCATACACTGGCAACCATCAAACATAACATGTCTCAAACACATGTTTACACCCATTGGTTTCTACCTAAAGTTCGAAGATTCGATCGATAGGATACAGTTGAATGATGGAAGCGAGTACAGATGAAACAAAAACTTGGTTTCCATTAGACCATGGTTGAGGGAATAATTTCCCTATGTATTGGCCCCGAAGACCGAAACCAACATCAGATTGACACCCAGAGGATTACCCTCTTTAGACAATGTCAAAACTGGAAATTTTAACCTTATCAGAAATATTCAGATATTTACAGATTACTGGTACAGATCAGATTACCGAACTAAGAATGATAAAAACCAGAATGTATGCGTCCTACTTGACGCCTAACACATATATCTCTCAATCCCCAATCAATCACAAACAGATGAGTCCTAACCCTTAGGGGTTTGAGTCTACAGCGGAATCAGAAACAATACTAGTATTAAAGTGCAGAGTATCGATTACAGAATCAAAATGCCAGAATCAGAAAGAGTTTTAACTCAAAAAATCAGATAAGAAAATTAAACCTTCTACATAAATTTTTTTATTTCTACCCTATCTACCAGTCACTTGAGCATTCTCCTGTCCTCCAGAAGTGGGTTCTGTCCTCTTCCCTTTCCCTCGTTTCTTCGAGCAGTCCCTACTGAAGTGTCCCATCTCACCACAGTTGAAGCAAGTGCCCTTCCTTTTTCTGCAATCCTTGTTCAGATGAGTCGAGCTTCCACAAGTAAAGCACTTTTTCTCCTTCTTATCTTCAGACTTCTCATCCTTCTTTTGTGTTTTCTTTTTGGCCATGCTTTCTTATTCTGTGGTTCTTCCTTCTTTGTCTTTTTTGGCCCTTGTCTTCCTCGTGCAGTAGTGCCATGTCCACCAATTTCTCGTAAGTCGCTCCCATGGGTACATGGGTCATGGCTAGGCTGTGTAGTGGCTCGTTCAATCCTTTAACAAAGCGGAGAGCCTTTTTATTCTGAGTGTTGACTAAATCCAGTCCGAACCTAGCCAGTTGGTTGAACTGGTTGACGTATTCCTTGACCGTCATACTTCCATGCTTAAGAGATAAGAACTTTTCCAATTGTAGACTTCGTTCGGCTTGTGAGAGGAATTTCGTCTCAAACCTTGTTTTGAAATCCATCCATGTTTCAACCGGCCTCTCGGCGTTAGTGACTTCCCACCAGTAGGAAGCTTCGTCTTTGAGAAACCATACCGCCAACTGTACCTTTTGCCTATCGTCCACCTCGAAGATAACGAACAGATCCTCAGTTTCTTTAAGCCAGTTCCTCGCTTCTACGAATGTTTCAGTTCCCTTGAAATCCTTTCCACCCATGGCCCTAAAGTCTTTACAGATCTTTGAGAAAGAAATTGCACGAGGAGGGGGTGGAGGAGGGGGATCATTTGCTGGACCTGTGGCGGCGGTCCTAGCCTCAAGGTATTGACGAAACCACCCGGGTACATGAACACCCTCTGGTATCTCAGATGCTTCAGACATGCTGAAACGAAAATGGAAAGATTCAATACAAAAAGGACCGAAGGAAAGATATATGGCTCTTGGGGATTATGTTTTTCAAAATAAGCTTTACTTTTGAAAATACTTCCTTTTAAAACCTTTTTGAAAATAGTTTTCAAAAACTTCTACCTAATCTGGTAACCTTCTGCTCTGATACCAAGTGTAACACCCCACGTCCGTTAAGGTCACTCACAAAGGGAATGCCTTTACTTTGATGGAGCATTTTAGTAAACAAAACAGAATATTACAAGACAGAGATAAAAATAATACTTGAAAAACTTTATAACTTTATTGCAGTGGACATAAATCAGTTTGGTTACAACTTTACCAAAAACTAAAAGTACATATATATCAGCCTTGTTCAAAAGCCATCAAAGTACAAAACTTTAAAATCATAATCCCTACCAAAGATGCCAGATAAAGACCAACCATACTTTAAGCACTTCAAGCACTCCAAGCAGGAAGAAAGATCCGGATCAAGCTAGAGTATTCCCTCCTTGAAAACCGGGGGGGGGGGGGGGAGGGGGGGAATGGAAGAAAAGAGGCGAAACAAAAAGGGTTAGACATAAAGTCTGGCAAGTCCAGTGACTTTCAGTTATGAACAGATAATAATGTCATGGAATGCAAATAAAACTGGATGAGAGATAACAGGAAACAGGAATAACAGGTATACTTAGGTTAAATAGAAGAAACATGTTGATATTACTTCTCACTTCTCTGCACTAATACTAGTATAACAGGATTAGGTGTTACCCTAATGTCTAAACAGAAACAGAATAATGGGCTTTTACCACCCTAACATAAGGTACAGAAACATAATGCCAATAATGGGCCTTTACCACTCGAATAGAAAGTACAGAAACAAAATGCTAGTAATGGGCCTTTACCGCCCGAACAGGGACAGAAACGGAAACAGAATAATCCCTACGGAAACAGAATGTTGGAATTAGGTGTACACTAGTAAATGGGCCTTTACCACCCGAACAGACGGTACCACGCAGAAACAGACAGGTGTTGCCACCCAACAGAAACAGACGGTACCAACAGAAACACACAGAACTAAGTGTACCCTAAAACCCTACCCCAAGCGATCGGCTCCCTAATACATAAATACCCTGTGCCAGCCCCACAAAAGGGTGTTTCACTCCCCAAAGTGGCAACCTTTAAATGACACAGACCTATTTACAGATATCACGGCGTCTTACATCCTCAGAGGCAGACCGGGATCCATGCATGCACATGACCCGGTTGGAATGCACCATCAACACCCCTCGCCATTATCAGAATGAACAACTTATAATTAGTTCAGTAAGCGTGCCCGGACCCTACCTACTGTTGGGTCAAAGTTTTGATACCAGAAATGGTTACTGACTAATATGGGTCCCAAACAACAGATGACACAAGTATTTTCCCTCCAACCTTGTGCTCGCAGACTAACAAATTTCAGATTAACTTGTTTACAAGTTCAAACATATAGAGTTCAGGTCAACTAGTTCACAGATCAGAAAATCAAGTTAATAAGTTTTCAGACTAACGGATCAGACATACAGATTTAACAGATTTACAGACTTACCTAACTTTGTACTGGGCCTACAGATTCATGAAACGGGTTTATTAATTTCATTAGTCCAGTTGGTTTAACCCTATCCACCCAACACGTTTTAGACATCATATTTATCTCAGATTTTCATTAATTAAATATTAATGCCCAGACCTCTCACATTAGACTGACAGTTTGCGGCTACTGGTTAGGCCGGTTGGTTCCGGGTAGATTTCTGCCACAAACTGAATCTAACCTCGGGTTTCAAGAATGTTATGAATAACTTCTCACATTAGAACCTATTGTTTGCGGCCACTGGATGTGCCGGGCGGTTCCGGGCAGGATTATGCTGCAAACTCTTTTTAACCTCGAGTTAGCCATGTTTATGTTTTCGGCCAATTAATTAATAATTTACCATTTATGCCCATGCCTAATATACATGTCAATTATTCATAACTATAGCTAATTCAGATTATGTCAATAACAGACTAAATATATCAACTCAGCAGATAACAGATTTCGCATATTAGGTGTCTTAACAGATTTAGCAGATTAAGCAATTTAGCAGATTTAGCATATAACGGATTAGGCATTTTCTGCAGACTTAGCAGATGACAGATTTAGCAGATGAATAGATCTAGCAGATTAGGCAATATAGCAGAACTAGCAAATTAGGCAATATAACAGATTTAGCATATAACGGATTAGGCAATTTAACGGATTTAGCAGATAACAGATTTAGCAGATTATATATATCTAAAACTCTATTTACCTATCTTGGCTAATCATAGATTTAGCCTAAACATACATGCCTAAATCAAGATCATAATTCATAATACAACATATGCCCCAAATCTTAGCCTTAATATTCCCATTTACAGTTCATGTCAAAACTAGATTTAATATTCTAGTTTACCATTTATGTCCAAGACTAATATGCATGTAAATCATTCTCTATCATAGCCAATTCAAATTATGCCACATATTTATTAACTTAATTAAGCTACGCCCAATGTTTCAACAAGGTCTCTAAGTACTCATTAAATGGCCCTAGCAAAAGGAATAGGAGATAAGCACAAGAAAGAATAGGCATGAAATAATGAACCAAATACAATGATAATGGACCCACTAGGCTCGATGTACATAACAGTGAATGGGAATAAACTAGCAAAGTTACATACTAAATATGAGATCTAGTATCATTAAGGGAATAGGCGCAAGAAACTAACTACAATAGTCATGGGCGACAAATCACAATAGTTTCTTATTCAATGTCATAGGCAATAGTCTCATAGGCGTGAATCATAGTCATAGGCAATAGTCTCATAGGCGTGAATCATAGTCATAGGCAATAGTCTCATAGGCGTGAATCATAGTCATAGGCAATAGTCTCATAGTCATGAATCATAGTCATAGGCAATAGTCTCATAGTCATGAATCATAGTCATAGGCAATAATAGTCTCATAGGCAACAGTTTCATGTCCAATTATGCATTATTCATTACTTTTCCCAAAATTTAGCGTTCGTGTGTTAATCTATTATGAGATTCGGCGCAGGCTCGTGGTAGCCTGGCTATAGAACAGAAAGAAGAAAGAGATACAGAATAAGATAGATCTAAACAGAACAGACATAACCTCAGATTCAGATTTACAATTCATACCACAATCATAATTAACGTTTATATCGGAAAATAACTGTACTTGCCTTTCGTGGCTAAAGAAAAGGATTATAAATCGAATTTGATGCAGAAACGCTGATTAATCTTCTTCGATTGTTGTTGCAGCTCTAAACTTTAAATTTGAATTGTGAACGAACACTTAAGATTAGATTTAGAGGCGGCGGCTAGGGTTTAAGAGAGAGTTTGGTAGCATAATGGTGTCATAGACAATATTCTATGAATTAGGGTTATGTTAATCACATATTTATAGGTGTAGAGAGTGTTTCAGAACCATTTGATCACCCTAGAAGCCATCAGGTCCGTCCAACACATCAAAAATCGTCATTAGAACTCTCTAGAACCCTGTGCAGGTTTCTGGCTCGACATGGGCGCACTTTCCAAGTGCGTGAGTGTATTTTTGTGCTGGCGCACTTCACAAGTGCGCCAGTGCATTTCTGACCTGTTTCCGGTTTTTCTGCCTAACTTCGTTCGTCCATATCTCCTTCATACATTATCCGTTTTACGCAAACTTAGACACTATCTCAAGCAGAATTTCGAGACGAACGCAATGGCGCAACCCGTTTCCCTTAATTCTTCTCCTAAAAATTAAGTATACTTTAATTTGTTACTTATATGTTCACAGAAAATACGGGGTGTTACAAAAACTATGATTTAAGGTTTTGAAATTCAAACCTTATAATTAATTAAACAACGGAGAATAAAATCCAGTTGACACAAATCTGAAATTGCTGATGGATCGGAGCTAAAATTAATGAAGGATTTATTTTCATAAGTTGATTTAGGGTATTGGATTTCTTTTTTTCAATATTTAGAAAGTAAGAAAGTGAGGAGGAAGAGAGATTTTGCTCTCTGTATATCACGTCTATGCGTTATTTGAAATAATGCCACTAGCATTTTTTCAGATAGCGTGTAAGAAAAACTGTAAGACCTTAAAAACCATAATTTTATATTTGCGTTATTTAGAATAACTCGTTCCAGTGTTATCCTAAGTAATGCTTTAAACTGTGTTCTTCCAAATATTAAAAGCTCTCAAATTTTTCGTTATTCAGGATAACGCTAACGTGCGTTATTTAAGATAACGCTCGTGGGTTCAACAGGAATTCAAAGTGGTTTTAAACACCAAACCGTCTCTGTGGCATCTTGAATAACGCTGCACACGTTATTTGAAATAACGCTAGTGTTAAATAACGGATTTCAACTGATGTGACATAAACTAGGCTACAGCCGTAATAAGTTTTCAAACTAGGCTAAATGTGTTATAAGTTTATAAAAGGAGGCCAAATCAAAAAAAGTCCTATTAATTAATTGGAAAACTTCATTAATCTTGCTTAAAAGATTTATTCTATTCTCAACTGCGTTTAAGAACAGTGTCATTAAAGACACCATTCACGACAAACCAAAATCCAATTTCTCGATATTTATAACGAAAACAAATGAAGTCGATAGAAAACTCCGTTAGAGTCAAAATGGCGTTTAATAACTTAACTCGGTTTCCTATTTCATTCTTTTCTTGTCCATCCAAAATCGGACATCAAAATCATATTTTTCTTCTTCACTGAATATAATATCAAAATATTCGTTTACGTTCTGAACCGGAATATGACTCAATCAGTTACCATATAATTTTATTTATATGGATTCCAAGTATCGCATGAATTCAAAAATAATGATGAACTACTATTAAACATCCAATTCACATTTAGAGTGTAATCTGCAACTTCATAAGCATTAAATAATTAAATAACGCTTAATACGATCTGTCAATCAATCGACTAACATACAACTAAACACAAGGGAGATGTGTGAAGTTATTATCGTCCCCGAACCCGTGTAGGGTTTTCAATCAACATCCAATGATTATTATTTTCATACTTTGGCAATGTGTAAAATTATCATTCCAATACCTTTGTGGAGTTTACATCATAGTCCATGTGAACTTATATAATATTTTCACGGTTTAATAATGATAACATTAAAATTGTTACATCCATCAATCACTAAACCAATATTGCAATCAGACGCAATCAATATATATTTAGTCTCAGCTATAATTACTATAAAAATAGTTTGAGTGAGAGAATTCTCACTTTGGTTTCCACTCTGTCATTCTTTAATTGATGGTTTATAAAAACGATTTCGTAAGAATCGGGCTACTAAATCTGTGAATTAGAGAAACTGAAAAGTCGCAAACAATTGCGAAACAGTCTAGGCTCCAGCCGGAAAAGAGCCTGGATCAATCTAGAATGTGGAATTAATTGATGATTTATAAAAATGATTTCGCAAGAATCAAGCTGTTAAATCTATGAATTAGAGAAACTGAAAAGTCACAAACAATTGCGAAACGGTCCGGGCTCCAGTTGGGAAAGAGCCTGGATCAATCTAGACTATGGATAGAGGTCCCTTCACTGGTCAGTTCTGACCAGTCGATTGGTCTGAAACTGGGTTTCTGCCCAGGTTGATACCAGTTGACTGGTCTGAAATGGACCAGTCGACTGGTGGCTGTTAATCAACCTCATTTATCTCTTTTTTTTTCTTTTTCCCTTATGAATCTTTATGACGAACTATGGAGGCTATACATTTGAGTTATACGGTAATGAGACCTTAGAAGCTCGTCGAAACAACTCAAGAACACATTCACAAACGCATATACATAAGATTGCTATGATTTTGATTAAAAGCTTAAAATCAAGTAAATTATCTAACCAAAGCAATTGAATGAGATATAAGCGAATTATGAAGTCTTAGAACTTGCCGGTGCAAAAATGGAGCTTTAGTATATCGCCTAAACCACTTATAGCATATGCATTTGATTGTGTGTATTATTCTAATCATAATTTCCAATTTAGTGAAACATGAATATATGAAACAAACTAACTTTCACTAGCCTATCCAATTCACTAACATATGCAAAGCCAAATGAAATCTAATTTACATTATACAAGCTAACAGCTTGTGGCATAGACACGAAGAACTCACAAAGATCTCACCTTTGCTTGCTAAAGCAAGAAATCAATCCAATGACAAGCTAAAACAACCTCTCTTCGATAAAAACACTAGAATCAACAACCTATGATCATATGAAAGGATTTCCTATGAAATCATGAGAAATTGAAGAGGAGACAAGAAAGAGAAGATGGAGAGGAGCTTAACTAAGCTTTTCCCTTGGTTTACACTTGATTTCAACTAGAATTGGAGCTCCAAGATTATGCTCGGGCTAAGGGAATTTTAATTTCCCTTTCTGTAACACCCCACATCCGTTAGTGTCACTCACAAAGGGAATGCACTAAGTTCTGTGAAGCATTATAGGTAAAAGATGCAGATAAATTACAAGACAGACAAAATTTAAAACAGCGGAACAACTTTACTTTATTGATAAAATAGTTTGTACAACAATTGTTTTCCAGTACCAGAGTATCTGTCTTACAAAATAAAGAAGCATAGAATAACTTTTATATTCCCCAATGTAGCATGAGCCAGCCATAGCAATGGAAAAGTGAACCCAAGGAAAAATTCGACTAATCTTCAAGCTTGGAAAGAAAACTGAGCTAAGTAGTAACATTCGCTCCCTGTGAACCGGGGGGGGGGGACGGAAGACAAGAAAGCGAAAGAAAATAGAGTCAGACATAAAGTCTGGTAAGTTCAGTAACTTTCAGCATGTGAACAGGTAAAAAGCACATGGCATGAATTAACTGTATACAAGACTACACCATGATAAGGGGAATCACAAGGTCAGAATAAGATATGATAAGGTGAGATAAACTGGATACACTACTTTACTTTCTCTGCTTCGCCACTACCTTGTTATTTTAATTTCTATATCCCTGCACCACCTAACTAGTAATCTGTATAAACTGATAAGAACAGATACGTGATCCCAATTCCCACAATTTTGGTTATTTCAAGTGTACATCTATCATTTATTACCTAGGTCTAACCTAGGGTTTTATATCGAGCACATTCTAGATCCAACCAAGTTTTTCGCTACCCAGGGCTACTGGGGTTTATGCTACCTATTGAACGGTTCTCGGATTTTAGGGTTTACGCGACCTAGTTCCAACTAGGGATTTTGCTACCTATCGAATGACGCCCCTAATCTAGGACACACTACCCAGAGTGGTATATGTTCCTAGACTTTCCCCACGTATGTGTCGTGGATCGTTATCGCTGTCTAGATGCACATGTCCTCTATATGTGTGACCCGAGTCTCGTGGCAGGGAAAATCAAGAAACACGGAACTCGGTCGGGAGCTTTCAGATATCTGCCGATGCAGATGCTAAGGTCTGTTTTTTCAGTGGCTATGGTCCCACCTGACCCCTCCCTCGACTAATGAAAGGCACACCTTGAAAAATGAGAACTATACGCAGGCCCCCCAATGCCCCACTAACCTATGGCCATCCGCAACCATAACTAGATAGCAATTATATGGTCTGTTGGAGTTCTCTACCTTTCTGCTTCACGTATGTCGATTGACTCAAGATGGTAGGTAGATGATGAGTTGCTATCACAGGGCTACTGGTCTCGTCGAATCACGATGGTCCATCCTAGTCTTTAGGTTACCTTATATTGCAACCAAGGCATACCCTTGGTTCTTCTAACGCAGACCTTAACCTCTGTGAGCCCAGGCAAATCATCTGCAGCCTCACAGAGGGATACCAAGAATACCATCACGTCCCCTCGAAGCCGCGTGCTTCGTACCCCAGTTCGTTGGAGCCTTCTTTGAGATCAGATGGACGTTCGCTCCTTCTCGTATTCTACTAAGGTTTACTACTTAGTTCTCTTAACTAAGGTTTACTACTTAGTTACCTGAATCGTCGTTTTCTTAACTAAGGTTTACAACTTAGTCCTCTTAACTAAGGTTTACTACTTAGTCCTTTTTCTCATCAAGTTGGATTGGTTAAGTGTCATTAGTCAATTCAAGTTAACTTAACCCATTCATTTGTCATGTTAAACTAGTTTAAGTGTTACCAATAGTTTATGTTGACTTAACCCTACCACAAATCAAGTTATATTGATTACTTAACCACACCCCTTCATCTTGTATCGGTTAAGTGTCCCATTTAACTTAACCCTAACATTAGTTTAACTCACATGATCTAATGGTTAAGTATTGTCTCTTCACGTTTTAACTCAACCTTGTTCATTTGTCACACTATGATGGCTAAGTGTTCTAAGTTTACTTAACCCCGCCTTCTAGTCTAGTTAACATGTTAAATCGGATAAGTGTATTTTACTTAACCCCACCTTCTAGTCTAGTTAACAAGTTAAATCTGATAAATGTATTTTACTAAACCCCACCTTCTAGTCTAGTTAACATGCTATAACGGTTATTTAACCCCTACAAGTCTTGTTAACATGTTAAGTTGGTTAAGTATTCCTATGGACTTAACCCTCCCATTCTAGCTTAACCGTTTCTTAGCTTTAAATTACTCTTTAAAGCACCAACTACTCACATTAGACAGATATCGTTGCGGTTACTGGATGTGCCGGTCGGTTTCGGGCAGATTTACACCGCAACTCAGTCTAACCTCGGGTCCTTTTTTGGGCTCAATGCTCTAACCACCCACATTAGATTAGGTATTGTTACGGTTGCTGGATTTGCCGGCCGGTTCCGCGCAGTCTTATACCGTAACTCAATCTAACCTCGGGTTAGGCATATTCGTCTTTCTTGGATTTACATATTTATCCTTTTTGGTCTATATGTAAATTGCTAACAACTCTTTTAAACAAATTTGGCCTATATCATATTCATTTGTTATGCCCACTAACATACCTATATTCTAGGCCCAAATCTTAATCATTTAACCCAACTTGCAGTTTTATGACAATTTAGATCAGTTCATGTCAAAACTAGATTTAATATTCTAGTTTACAGTTTATGCCCAAAACTTGGCTTACATACTATTTACATACTATGCGGCTAATTAACAGTTTACCATTATACGCCCAAGTCCAATATGCATGTAATATTTATAGCCAATTCAGATCAACATATTTATTATGCCAAATTATACAAATTAAGTTACGCCCAAATTCCCTCGCCGCAATCGTACGTATAACATGATTTCACAACTTTCTAGGTACTTATGAAATGAAACTTAACAAAAGGAACAGGGGATAAGCACGAGAATTTGACACAAAGAATAGGCATGCGAAAGCGAACCAAATACAAAGATAATGGTTCCAATAGGTTTGATGTACATAGCAGTGAATAGGAATAAACTAGACAAGCTACATCATAAATACAAGATCAACACAATTTAGGGAATAGGCATAGGTGATTTGGTCTAACATAATGCCAATTCGGGGTACAACATGATTTGCAACTATAGTGTTATGGGCATAAGCAACTAACCATACTAGTCATAGGCAATTAACCTCAATAGTCATAGTCATGGTTTCATAGTTATGAACCATGGGCGACTAAACACGATAGTCATCGATAATTAACAAAAATAGTCCTAGGCAATTACCCTAAAAAGTCATAGGCAATTAACTGTAATAATTTCAAAGTCATGGTCGTGGACTACAGTCTTATGTTTATAATCATAGGCAATAATCTCATAGTCATGAGTCATGGGTGATTTACCCCAATTGTCCTTGACATAGTTGTAGGTAGTAGTCTTATGTCCACCGTCATAGGCATAGACATAGTCTTATGTTCACAGTCATAGGCATAGTCTTATGTTCACAGTCATAGGCATAGGTACAGTCTCATCGGTAATTAATCTCAATAGTTCTTAATTTGATCCAAAGGCATATACAAGCACCGATTTAATTGAGAGGATCAGGCATATTCTTATATCCATTTAATTACATGCCACAAAAAGATCTAGACGTTCAAATCTTAAAAGTAACTGACTTACATTGGTCGGTTTAAGAAAAGGATAATAAGATAACGTTGAGGTGATTTGCTATGATTCGCGCGACGTTTCTCGAAGCCGTTGAATTAGCCATTCCTTCCCTTCTTGAAGCTCTAACTTGATTTGATTCTCCAATTTGCAATTCCTAGCTGTAGTCTTCAAGAAATAGTCCTCGTATTTTATTTTAATTTATTTATTTCAATTATTCCAAAGGCAACATAAGGAGAGAATGAAATGGTGTAAAGAGAATGAGGCTAGGAGGCTGTTTATATAAGATTAGGCGGACGAATCTAGACAGAAAACGAGACCAGATACATCAGAATGAACCCTGGCTCAGAACTGGGTTCTGGCACCAGGTCGACCCCCAGGTCGACACTATGGTCGACCTGGTCCCTGGGAGGTCGACACTATGGTCGACCCTCAGGTCGACCTGGTCCTGGGCGGGAAATTTCCGGCCAATCCTGTTCTGGGTTTTCGAATTCGAATTTTGAATTCGAATTTCGAGCTGTTTTTATGTTCTGAAAATTCCTTAAACTTCGAAGGGTCATATCTCCCTCATACGGACTCCGTTTCTTGAAAACTCAGACTCATTTCCATTTGAGACGAACGCAATTGCCCAACCCGTTTCCCTTGATTCTTATTTTAAAATTTACGTCTGCCTTGATTTATGATTTTAACAAGTTATAGAGATGCGGGGTGTTACATTCTCCCACTATTAAAAGGATTTCGTCCCCGAAATCTTCAAGTTAGGAAGAATGTATCCTACCATCCTATCAACCGTATACTCAACCATTCAATCATAGGCATTCATTGTCCTTAAAAAGATTTCTAATGCTTTCATGTTCATATGCATAGTGTGTGTATATGTCTTTATCTAATGCAAAATCAGGCGGTCTACTGATTCAGTTGACCTTCTTAATGCGAATTATGTATTTGCCATGTGTCTAATCATGTATGCAAGCATCCCTGGTTATGTAAATACTACATGTGTGCATAGTCATTCATCCATATGATAACATATCAAGTTAAATCCGTTAAGCAAATACATATATGCGAATGCAATATGAAAGTGGCTGAGTCGTTCTAGCGCCTATGGTATGTATATGCATCCACGAGTAACCATTTGCAACCATCAATCATAACATGTTTCAAATACATGTTTACATCCAATGGCTTCTACCTAAGGATCGATGATACACCCTAGAGGATATACCTTAAAAACTAGGAGGTATGCATAAAATTCCAAGAAAAAGAGATCAAGGATGTACTCTTAAGAAAAAGGGTATGATGCGTGTGTCTAGTCTTCAGTCTTCTAAGTCGCATCTTCTTGAGCTTCACTATTCTGTACATTATCTAATTAACCTTCACGATTGCGAAGCTTCTTGACCTCCATTTCCAAAACTATCATTGATCGGATAGCTGGCTTTTCATTTTCAGCTGGATACTTGCGGATGTCTATCCCGCGTTTTATGGGTAAACTCCTAACCTAATCAAAAACATCTACGTACTCATGGACTATCCTAACGGATTGCAAATCGTCGATAAATGCATTAAGCAATTCTAGCTAGGTAAGCCTAACTAATTCTTTACACGGAATCTCGAGGGTATTTCCAAGGCAAGTCAAAAGTTTAACTACCCTCCTTTCAGAATTACTAGCCAACCAACCCATGCCTAGAATCAACTCATAGCCCATGGACCAAAAACATAAGCATTACGCTTAAACTTAATATCGTTATTCTCAAATCCTTACCAACCAAAGGTAAACGGGCCGAATAATCCATTGGATTTGAGGTACTAATGGGATCTTCTACTATACAAGTACTAAGGTGCAGAGACTCAACTATGGGAGTAGATATGCACAAATGCGAAGCGCTAAGATCAAAAGAGTACTAACTGGTTGATCAAAACGAAAAGCTAAACTTTTCCAACAGAGACTTTTACTATCTCCCTCAGGTATTCTGGTAGTGAAAGCATGCACTTGCCCTTCTGAAAATCATGTCCCTCGTCCTTGCCCTTGTCCTTAATTATATACCCTATCCTACCATGGAAAATATACTTCCTCTCGTCTTAGGTTTTATAATTCCTTCTGTCTTCGTGAGTCGAGTTTATATCCATGAACTTCTCATTCTTACGTTGAGCTCCCTAGCCAACTCCCTTATCCTCATCTTTACCATCCTTGTGTATCATATTGACAAGTTTCTCAAAAGTTGCCTCCATCGCACGGAAAACCCTCCAAAGCTTGAAAGAAAACTAGATGCAGGTGAAACTACTATGGCTATAGATGGAAGTCGGGCACTAGTCTGCCCTTCGATAGGTATCATAGTCTTATCAAGCCTACGGAACCGTGTCGCGATGAGGTTGTCTCCCAGAAAGCTAGGAGCCCCGAAGACTCAAGAAAGAAGGGGAAAAGAATTCAAACAGAGGATCATAAGATAGTGCGTATGGCCTTTGGGGAATATGCCTTTAAAACAAAACTTTTCTTTTGAAAATGCTTTTTTTTAAACCGTTGAAAATAATTTTTTCAAATCTTTTATCTGATCCGGTAACCTTCAGCTCTGATACCATGTGTAACACCCCACATCCGTTAGTATCACTCACAAAGGGAATGCACTAAGTTCTGTGAAGCATTGTAGGTAAAAGATGCAGATAAATTACAAGACAGACAAAATTTAAAACAGCGGAACAACTTTACTTTATTGATAAAATAGTTTGTACAACAATTGTTTTCCAGTACCAGAGTATATTTCTTACAAAATAAAGAAGCATACAATAACTTTTATATTCCCCAATGTAGCATGAGCCAGCCATAGCAATGGAAAAGTGAACCCAAGGAAAGCTTCGACTACTCTTCAAGCTTGGAAAGAAAACTGAGCTAAGTAGTAACATTCCCTCCCTGCGAACCTGAGGGGGGGGGGAACGGAAGACAAGAAAGCGAAAGAAAACAGAGTCAGACATAAAGTCTGGTAAGTTCAGTAACTTTCAGCATGTGAACAGGTAAAAAGCACATGGCATGAATTAACTGTATACAAGACTACAATATGATAACGGGAATCATAAGGTTAGCACAAGATATGATAAGGTGAGATAAACTGGATGCACTACTTTACTTTCTCTGCTTCGCCACTACCTCGTTATTCTAATTTCTATATCGCTGCACCACCTAACTAGTAAACTGTATAAACTGATAAGAACATATACGTGATCCCAATTCCCACAATTTTGGTTGTTTCAAGTGTACATCTATCATTTATTACTAGGTCTAACCTAGGGTTTTATATCGAGCGCATTCTAGATCCAACCAAGTTTTTCGCTACACAGGGCTACTGGGGTTTATGCTACCTATTGAACGGTTCTCAGATTTTAGGGTTTACGCAACCTAGTTCCAACTAGGGATTATGCTACCTATCGAACGACGCTCCTAATCTAGGAAACACTACCCAGAGTGGTATATGTTCCTAGACTTTTCCCCACGTATGTGTCGTGGATCGTTATCGTTGTCTAGATGCACATGTCCTCTATATGTGTGACCCGAGTCTCATTGAAGGGCAAATCAAGAAACACGGAACTCGGTCATGAGCTTTCAGATATCTGCTGATGCAGATGCTAAGGTCTGTTTTTCCAGTGGCTATGTTCCCTCCTGACCCCTCCCTCAACTAATGAAAGGCTTACCTTGAAAAATGAGAACTATACGCAGGCCCCCTATGCCCCACTAACCTATGGCCATCCGCAACCATAACTAGATAGCAAGTATATGGTCTGTTGGAGTTCTCCGCCTTTCTGCTTCATGTATCTCGATTGACTCAAGATGGTAGGTAGACGACGAGTTGCTATCACAGGGCTACTGGTCTCTCCGAATCACGCTGGTCCATCCTAGTCTTTAGGTTGCCTTATATTGCAACCAAGGCATACCCTTGGTTCTTCTAATGCAGACCTTAACCTCTATGAGCCCAGGCGGATCATCTGCAGCCTCACAGAGGGATACCAAGAGTACCCTCACGTCCCCTCGAAGCCATGTGCTTCGTACCCCAGTTCGTTGGAGCCTTCTTTAAGATCAGATGGACATTCGCTCCTTCTCATATTCTACTAAGGTTTACTGCTTATTTCTCTTAACTAAGTTTTACTACTTAGTTTCCTGAATCGTCATTTTCTTAACTAAGGTTTACAACTTAGTCCTCTTAACTAAGGTTTACTACTTAGTCCTTTTTCTCGTCAAGTTGGATTGGTTAAGTGTCATTAGTCAATTCAAATTAACTTAACCCATTCATTTGTCATGTTAAACTGGTTAAGTGTTACGAGTAGATCATGTTGACTTAACCCTACCACAAATCAAGTTATATTGGTTAAGTATTTCTTATTACTTAACCCCACCCATTCATCTTGTATCGGTTAAGGGTCCCCTTTAAATTAACCCTAACATTTGTTTAACTCACAGTCTAATTGTTATGTATTGTCTCTTCACGTTTTAACTCAACCTTGTTCATTTGTCACACTATGATGGCTAAGTGTTCTAAGTTTACTTAACCCCACCTTCTAGTCTTGTTAACATGTTAAATCGGATAAGTGTATTTTACTTAACCCCACCTTCTAGTCTAGTTAACATATTAAATCTGATAAGTGTATTTTACTTAACCCCACCTTCTAGTCTAGTTAACATGCTATAATGGTTATTTAACCCCTACAAGTCTTGTTAACATGTTAAGTTGGTTAAGTATTCCTATGGAATTTACCCTCCCATTCTAGCTTGACTATTTCTTAGCTTCAAATTATTCTTTAAAGCACCAACTACTCACATTAGACAGATATTGTTGCGGTTACTGGATGTGCCGGTCGGTTCCGGGTAGATTTACACCGCAACTCAGTCTAACCTCGAGTCCTTTTTTGGGCTCAATGCTTTAACCACCCACATTAGATTAGGTATTGTTACGGTTGCTGGATTTGCCGGCCGGTTCCGCGCAGTCTTATACCGTAACTCAATCTAACCTCGGGTTAGGCATATTCGTCTTTCCTAGATTTACATATTTATCCTTTTTGGTCCATATGTAAATTGCTAACAACTCTTTTAAACAAATTTGGCCTATATCATATTCATTTGTTATGCCCACTAACATACCTATATTCTAGGCCCAAATCTTAACCATTTAACCTAACTTGCAGTTTTATGACAATTTAGATCAGTTCATGTCAAAACTAGATTTAATATTCTAGTTTACAGTTTATGCCCAAAACTTGGCTTACATAATATTTACATACTATGCGGCTAGTTAACAGTTTACCACTATACGCCCAAGTCCAATATCCATGAAATATTTATAGCCAATTCAGATCAACATATTTATTATGCCAAATTATATAAATTAAGTTACGCCCAAATTCCCCCGCCGCAGTCGTACGTATAACATGATTTCACAACTTTCTAGGTACTTATGAAATGAAACTTAACAAAAGGAACAGGGGATAAGCACGAGAATTTGACACAAAGAATAGGCATGTGAAAGCGAACCAAATACAAAGATATTGGTTCCAATAGGTTGATGTACATAGCAGTGAATAGGAATAAACTAGACAAGCTACATCATAAATACAAGATCAACACAATTTAGGGAATAGGCATAGGTGATTTGGTCTAACATAATGCCAATTCGGGGTACAACATGATTTGCAACTATAGTGTTATGGGCATAAGCAACTAACCATACTAGTCATAGGCAATTAACCTCAATAGTCATAGTCATGGTTTCATAGTTATGAACCATGGGCGACTAAACACGATAGTCATGGATAATTAACAAAAATAGTCCTAGGCAATTACCCTAAAAAGTCATAGGCAATTAACTGTAATAATTTCAAAGTCATGGTCGTGGACTACAGTCTTATGTTTATAATCATAGGCAATAATCTCATAGTCATGAGTCATGGGTGATTTACCCCAGTTGTCCTTGACATAGTTGTAGGTTGTAGTCTTATGTCCACCGTCATAGGCATAGACATAGTCTTATGTTCACAGTCATAGGCATAGTCTTATGTTCACAGTCATAGGCATAGGTACAGTCTCATCGGTAATTAATCTCAATAGTTCTTAATTAGATCCAAAGGCATATACAAGCACCGATTCAATTGAGAGGATCAGGCATATTCTTATATCCATTTAACTGCATGCCACAAAAAGATCTAGAAGTTCAAATCTAAAAAGTAATTGACTTACATTGATTGGTTTTAGAAAAGGATAATAAGATAACGTTGAGGTGATTTGCTATGATTTGCGTGACGTTGCTCGAAGCCGTTGAGTTAGCCATTCCTTCCCTCCTTAAAGCTCTAACTTGATTTGATTCTCCAATTTGTAATTCCTAGCCGTAATCTTCAAGAAATAGTCTTCGTATTTTATTTTAATTTATTTATTTCAATTATTGCAGAGGCAGCATAAGGAAAGAATGAAATGGTGTAAAGAGAATGAGGCCAGAAGGCTATTTATATAGGATTAGGCGGACGAATCTTGACAGAAAACGAGACCAGATATATCAGAATGAACCCAGGCTTAGAACTGGGTTCTGGCACCAGGTCGACCCCCAGGTCGACACTATGGTCGACTTGGTCCCTGGGAGGTCGACACTATGGTCGACCCCCAGGTCGACCTAGTCCTGGGCGGGAAATTTCCCGCCCATCCTATTCTGGGTTTTCAAATTCGAATTTTGAGTTGTTTTTCTGTTCTGAAAATTCCTTAAACTTCAGAGGGTCATATCTCCCTCATACGGACTCCGTTTCTCGAAAACTCAGACTCATTTCCAAGTAGAATTTCGAGACGAACGCAATGGCTCAACCCGTTTCCCTTGATTCTTATTTTAAAATTTAATTCTGCCTTGATTTATGGTTTTAACAAGTTATAGAAATACGGGGTGTTACACTTTCCCTCCCCTATTTTCTAATTTCTTTGAAGAGAGGAAGTGAATGAACGAGAGGAGGTTGATTTGGGGTTATATAGTTGGCTAGGTTTAGCAAAACCAAGACCCAACCCAAGTGCCAAAACTCCAAAGCTCCGAACATATCGAAGTTTATAGCTTTCGAGCATGTAAATGACATTTTTAACTCAATGGAAGTGGTTTTGAGTCCAAATTCGTCCATACGCAAAAAGCGATATTTTGGTCTTATATCCAATGAAAAAGACCAAAATTTCTTGTAACACCCCATATTTTCTGAGAATATTAAAGTAACGAATTAAAGAATAATTTATTTTAAAAGTGAGAATTAAGGGAAACGGGTTAAGTCATTGCGTTTGTCTTGGAATTCTACTTGAGATAGAGTCTGAGTTTGCATGAATCGGACACCGTGTGAAGAATTTATGGAGTTCAAAAGATTTCATGTTTAAACAGAAAATTAAATAATTAAATAATTAAATAAACAAAAGTGTTCGAATTTCCAAAATCACGTAGATCAGCTAGGCGGGAAAAATCCCGCCCATAAGGGTCGACTCCCCCCGTTAGGGTCGACGCTCCAAGAGGGGTGTCGAGTGGGGTGTCGACCCCCCATAGGGGTCGACCCCCCTCACCCAGATCCAAACAGTGACGATTTCTGAGTTGTTGCTGAGTCACTAGGACAGAGGTGGTAATTTCTGGATAGCTCTATCTTGTCTGGTGTAACAACCCGTAAAATGCGAGCCAGTTTGAAATTTTTATTTTGGCAATTTTAGCGAATTTTGATTATTTAAAATGAATTATTTTAAATAGTGGCGACGAGAAATTTATTTTGAATATAATTCGAACGTATATATTATATACGTCGTCGTTAGAATATAAATATTTATATATAATTATAAATAGAATTGAAAATGGCGCGGTAGTTCGATAATTCGATTTCAAACTTCAATTGAATGTACCGGGTGCAAAACAATCCGGATTTTAGTGAAACCAAAAATGATAGGATCTAATTGATAATATCTTTCTATCGAATCTGAAAAATCAAAATTTTGTAGCGGGGATCAAAAGATATGTCCAGTTGAAAATTCTGAATAGTCGCTATGGAATTCAGGCCCTTAAAAATGGACATTTTGCAAACGACCTCGGATTCCGACGAAACCAGTTTTGTTGGGGCCGCAGTGTCAGGTTATTGCTAGATTCCAAATTTCATAATTTTTCGAATCAATATGTGAGCGTGGCAAAGGAAAACGAGTTTGACCAGTTTCAGTTGATTTTAATCGACTGGAAATTGGCCATTTTTCCAACGGTCTCAGAATTCGACGAAACTAGTTTTGTTAGGACCGTATCGTCAATACGAAGCTAGAAAATATTTTTCTGCAATTTTTAGAGTTAGTATGTGTCCTCGGTGAATTGAAATGTACGTTTAAAATTCAATATAATGATTTAAATGTAAATGCAACGGAAACTGATCGAAACGGTCGATTCAGCTTGCGGTACATAGCCCATTGTGTTCGGAATGGGGGTGAAACGTTATGGAGGACAGGCGGTGGGCCTCGTTTCGAGGTCGTATGTAAAAGTCAACTTTCTAGAAATAAATAAATTAAATAAATAAATTAAAAATATAACCCTCTCTTCCCCTTTATTACCCTCTGCCCCCCCCCCCCCCCCCGTTCTAGTGATTATTTCAACAGAGAAAAAAAAACCCTCGACACCTCGCCCGTCGCTCCTCCGATCCGCCCACGCCGGAGCACCCTGCCGCCGGCCAACCTCCTCCGCAACCCTCCCCTCCGATGTCCATGAGCCTCGCGCCCTTCTCTCACCCGAACCCAGACCCTGAAGCCCGCAACCCCCCCCCTACAGCCACCGCACTCCTCTGCCTGAGCTCCGCCGCCGCGCCAGAGGTGCGCCGCCACCACAAAGACACCCCTCCGCCCCTTAGCCCACCCCCTGTAAGTTGATTTCCCTTTTTTGTGATTAAGATAGAAATTAAAAATAGTATAAAATGTTTATATTTTTAATGATGAAAAATTTATGGTTTTTAATAGGAAAAGTTTATATTTTGAATTAGAAGAGTTTAGGTTTTTTAAAATAACGAAAAGATTAGATTTTTAAAGGGAAAGATATGATTTTTCATAATATAAAAATATTATTTTTATATAAGCAAAGAAATAAAAATTCGATTTTTATATATTGAACTTCGAAATAAAAATATGATTTTTATATATTGAACTTCGAATTAAAAATATGATTTTTATATATTGAACTTCGAATTAAAAATATGATTTTTATATATTGAACTTCGAATTAAAAATATGATTTTTATATATTGAATAGCATAGTAAAAATTCGATTTTTAAATATATGAAGTGATTATAAAAATATGATATTTAAATTGAAAGTGAATAAATAAAAATGTGATTTTTATTTTAAAGACATCGAAATATAAAAATGTGTGACTTTTATATATGTAGTGGCTACGGGCAACAAAGATGAAAAAGGATGCGATGGCGACGAAGACTTCTCTAAAAGAAGTGCCGTGGAGCTAGGATAGCTATATGTGAGAATTTATCACCTTTCAATTTATTTTTCTAGTTATATATATATACTAGGATGCAGACGGTGCTTAGTAGCACCCGACACAATCGTCCACAGACCATGGACTTGTTTGTTTGGCTGTGTTGTTAGTTAGATTGTTTGAGTTGATTTGAATTGTTTGGTGAAATGAAATTGATATGATCGATGTGTGAATGGCGTGGGCCTTCACTAGACCGGGGATAAGGCTAGGCCTCGTCCCGTTTCTAGTATCGTGCCGTTATGCCGCCGAAATTTTCTAAAATATGTTAGAAAAATAAAAATATCATTTTATTTAAAGAATGAACTGAATAGAAATTCATATGTTGGAATAAAATGTTTTATCGTTAAAAATATAATTTTTAACGTGAATGTGAATAAATAAATATTCATTTACAAACCAGACGGTTTGTTTATGTACACCTATTTGAAGGACATTGATTGGGTCGATAAATTTTACACATCGCCCAACGGCACAACTAAATCTGTGTTTGATTGTTTGAAACCCCACACGGGTGTTAGGATGAAATATGAAGTTCACTCATCCTGATTGATAGAATATGTCGATCGATTGATTGACAGGCTGTTATAAGCGTTAGGTATCTATATTTGATGCTTATACAGTGTAGTGCACTTTGGTTGATGGTTGATTATTTTTCAATGCTATTATATACATGTGTTGTATGAAAATCCATATAATTAACATTATATGGTGATTGATTGGGCCTCATTCCAATTCAGAAAATAAACAATATTATAAAATAAAAGTTCATGTGTTGACAGTACTCATCCATGGAGATTGGTCATGTGTTGAACGAAATATTTTGATAATAAAATTTACATCTTTATCGATATAAAATAAAAGTTCATGTGTTGACAGTACTCATCCATTGAGATTGGTCATGTGTTGAACGAAATATTTTGATAATAACAACTATTTTGAAAAAGAAATATTTGAAATAGAAAATTTGAAAATAGAAATTATGAAGCCATGTTGATTAGATTGACGCCATTTTGATGTGAACGATATTTATATCGATTATATTCATTTTAAAATGAATATTGAAAAGTGATTTCGAATCGAATATTTTGAAATGAATTGAATTGAAAACGATTTCGAAATGAATTGAATTGAAAACGATTTCGAAATGAATTGAATTGAAAACGATTTCGAAATGAATTGAATTGAAAACGATTTCGAAATGAATTGAATTGAAAACGATTTCGAAATGAATTGAATTGAAAACGATTTCGAAATGAATTGAATTGAAAACGATTTCGAAATGAATTGAATTGAAAACGATTTCGAAATGAATTGAATTGAAAACGATTTCGAAATGAAATGAATTGAATTGAAAACGAATTCAAATTGAATTGAAAGCAAATTGAAATGAATTCAAATTGAATTGAAATTTGAATTGAATAGAAATGAATTTTAAAACGAATTTATAGAGAAGAATTCAATTTTGATTTGAATTGAAACGGAAGTTGAAATTGCTTTTGAAACGAATTTAAAACTATTTATATAATTCGTTTTAAATAGAAATCAACGAAATATATTATATATATATTATATATATAATATAATGGCCTGAATAGAACGCGCCGCGCCGCGGCAGTTCGTGAATTTCGACCATTTATTTCAAACGGACATTGCGGGAGATCCGACCGTCGGATTCTCCTAAAACCGGAACCGTTGGGTTCGTATCGAAAAGAGCTTTCTAATGAATATTAGAAATTTGAAATCTAACGGTTGGATTTGGAGATACGTCCAAATCAAATTTGAAAAAGGTCGATGTAAGTGCAGTTCGATGGCCATTGGTGGAAATCGACTGTACGGGCCTTGATAAAATTATTAAAAATAGTAATAATTTGTGTAAAATCATAGGAAATGATTTAGAAAGGATTGGGATGAAAAACTCCATATTTGAAAAGATAAAAATAGGTTTTTATCGAAATGAACTAGTTTTGAACTAGAATTACAATTCTATTTATTTTTAAATAAATGAATTGAATTTAAAATGGGTTTTGAAAATAACCAGAATATCCAATTATTGCATTGGAGGGGATTTGAATCGAAATTGTCTTCGGAATATTTCGATGTTGGAATTCGTGATTATACAGGTGTTGTTATGGAAATTTGAAAGATATATATTTATATCGTTATTTCCAATACGGCATTTGTTAGTCGTAGAATTCGATATTGAATATAAGCCGATATATTTTCTATTCAGAGCCTTGTATTGAATATCGAACGTGATTTGGGTTTGTCGTGAATGGTGTCTTCACTAACACTGTTCTTGAACCCAGTTGAGAAATGATTAAATCTTTTTATTTAGATTTAATGAAGTGTACCAATTAAATAATATTTAATTGGAATTGAATTGATATTGATTTTTGGGTTTATCGTGAACAGTGTTTTAAACAACACTCGTTCTTTAACCCGATAATTAATGAATGTGACTTTGGGTTTATCGTGAACCGTGTTTTAAATGACACGGATTCTTTAACCCAGTTAACGATTAAAACTAAGTGGAGTTTTAATGAATCTTTAATTAGATTGAAATGATCGAGAATGGAGTATCACCAGTTTTGCTCCAGGCGATAGTTAAATCTTTAATTAGATTTGAACGTGAAATGGTAATTGAATTTACCGATAACACTGTGGTGTTAGATATGAAGTACTACCAGTTTTACTTCAAGGGATAAATAGGTTGGGATTGGGAAATTAAAACAAATGATTACTTCGGTAAGTTTCGTTAATCCCGACTAGTTGAATCGAAATTCAAAAGAATAAATTCAAGGAATTTATCTTTGATAAAATTAATGGGAACCTTTCCCTATGAATGTGAAATTTGGAAACTAACTGTCGGTTAGCTAAGCAGAATGGTTTTCTGGATATTGATCTGATGTTGGTTTCGGCCTTCGGGGTTAATATTTGGGGAATTATTCTCTTGGTTAATTTACGGTTAGTGACTAATGAATTGGAATGAGGCGTATGTTGTGTTTGTGTAACACTTATTTAAAATATACGCGAGTTATTCGGAAAGACCGGGTTTATCCCATTCTGAATAACTGATACGACGATAAGTCGAAGATGAAGACGATGGTCGAAGACCGGAAGTCTTCACGTCGTTTGGGTGATTACTGATGATCTTGATTGGGCTGTACACCCAAGAAGATGGAAACAGTTGGTGATCGTCCAGACGTACTTGGAGATCGATGGATGTGCGGGGTACTAGGTGCCTCCGGTTTCGTTCAGACCCAGAACGGACTTGTAAATGGATTGTGTGTCTGACATTGGATTTTAGTCTGTGTGATTGATTTCTATTAAATATATATCTGTTTGGCGGCGGAGAATTTATTCTCTTGCTTAACGCCCTTCTCTAAGACGTACGAGCTCAGGGGTTATATATTGATGGATATCAAACGCATGGAGTGAATTGCCTGTGTGGCATGCCTAAGTGGCAAATGATCGAGGCTTCTGTTGAAAAGCAAAGTCTCGTGGTGATGATCAAAGCACGACCTTTGTGGCGTAGCTTTGTGTAACGTTTACTTCGCGAGTTTCACATCCGGTATGAACCAAAAACGGGAGACGGACCTCAGGGAGGGCATGCGTTTACTTCTAGCTAAAAAGTGGCGTCAGTGGTTTTACACGCCCTGACGAATTTGACTTATGTGGTTGTTGCTGTTGCGAGGCGCCTCGGATTGATCGGTCGTTCTCGAACCGATGGAGTCATTTAGTTGGCTCATTTACGCCCCAAAGGGCGGGGAAACGTAGTGTTCAGGGTTTAAGTTTAATCCACATCGGTGGACCGGCCCTGACGATCCAAGGGTCACTCGAGCTCTGATCCTGAGACTCGGGCTAGACAGTCTCGAATCGGTTGAGGACTATCTTTTGCCTCGGTTCATAGATGGAAATCCAATTTCCAAATACGTGACATTTGCGGTTTTATTTGTAAATCTATATATGGCGACATGATATATGGTACCCATGCCGCCTATGATTGATACTTATGATTTGAAGTTGTTTTATACACTATGCACTTATAATAATATCAAATGATTTGTTTTAAACGTATCAAGCATTCTTTGGCTGTTATAAGGGAAAACCCTATCCCCCGGCTTGCGTTGCATTGTGTGATAGGACCTGGGTCTTATAACAGCTTCATTTTTCTTTATTTAGCATTGCGCTGTTTGTTTCATGCACTGGTATTCTTGGGAGGAAACCCGTTCCGTGTTATACGGCGTGGTCCCTTGATTTACCGAACTTTAAAAATAAAGATTAATAACTGTTTTAGTTCTCACACCAGTCACATGACTGACCTGGAGTTTATTGTTTTAACCTAAACTCTGGGTGCCCTTATTTTGACACGGGCAGCTAGTAGTTTTGGTTTTGCAGATTTATATTCACAGGATCCTGGTTTACAGCTGGAACGATATCCGGAAAGCTTTGTATCCGTATATCTCTTCTAGTTGTGTATTGTATTATTTTCCGCTGCGATGTATTTAAATGTAATTTAAATCTCTGATATTTCTGTGTAATATTTATTTGTTTATACTCTGTATATTCTTGTAATCTGATGCATTGTTGTGATATACAGTGAAATGTTCTTTCGTCCGCGTTCTATTTTGTCATGTTCTCAAACGATAGGGCGTTTCGAACGGTCTGGGTCGGTTTAGCGACTGGTTCGGACTGAGCGAAATTCCTTGCCGTCGCAGTTGGTATCAGAGCTTTGGTTTACAAAGCAGAGAACAAGACACATTAGAACCATACGAAAGAATTCATCAGATATTGGATTACTAATATCCAATTAGAATAACTCGTTAGAGATAGGATCAGTAGAATCCTAGAACGAGTGTGAAGAGTATAATTTTGAAAATGAAAACTAATTTTGTTTTGAAAGTTTAAATCAACTATTCGTATTTGATTATTTATTTAATTGATTTGGACAATCCGATATATAAAGATTTCGCATATATGTCTTGCAAACGTGTATTCGAGGTTTTAATGTATTGGAACATTATAGAATCGTACCCTAGTGCCCGGGCATAATTCTGGTGATGGGGCACTGTCGCCAGTATTTATTTTCGAGTAACGAAAGTGAGATTTCTATATATTTCCTATTGACTGGTGTGAGAACCAAAATTAGATAGGGCCTATTGTTGTGATTTGGCATCAAAAATCTGATTTTTAACTATGTATTAAAGTTATGAATTTAAAACTCTAATTCACTAATTGATTGATGTTTGTGTTGTTTGTTTAATTGTTTGATAAATTTGAACCATTATGCCTTATAGCATCAAATATTGAATTGTATTGAAAATTGGTCGCATTTGCTTGCATATACATATTCTTACATTGAACAGGTCATAGCAAGGAGGCTAGAGCAGAGAATAAAATTTGTTTGCCCGACAAATAGGTACATGTTTACTACATAATTTACTGTTTTGTTTGGGTGATGATGATTTTATGAGCCTATTGGCTAGCCGCTTGGCTTTTTCTTTTTCTTTTTGAGATCTGAAGGACCGGGGAAGCTATTTGAAATTCCCCGATGCTCCCATTGCAGGGGAGGTTATGGCGAAATTTTTCAAAAATTTAGGGTGTTAGCCAAATTTTTGAAATTTTGAAAATTCTCAGAAACTGAAAAGTTGGAGAATGGAAGCCAAATTGGAAGTAGAGTTGATTAATCAAACCACTTTCGACTTTGTTCCTTTTCGGGGACGAAAAGTTTTAAGTGGGGGAGATTGTAACAACCCGTAAAATGCGAGCCAGTTTAAAAATTTTATTTTGGCAATTTTAGCGAATTTTGATTATTTAAAATGAATTGTTTTAAATAGTGGCGACGAGAAATTTATTTTGAATATAATTCGAACGTATATATTATATACGTCGTCGTTAGAATATAAATATTTATATATAATTATAAATAGAATTGAAAATGGCGCGGTAGTTCGATAATTCGATTTCAAACTTCAATTGAATGTACCGGGTGCAAAACAATCCGGATTTTAGTGAAACCAAAAATGATAGGATCTAATTGATAATATCTTTCTATCGAATCTGAAAAATCAAAATTTCGTAGCGGGGATCAAAAGATATGTCCAGTTGAAAATTCTGAATAGTCGCTATGGAATTCAGGCCCTTAAAAATGGACATTTTGCAAACGACCTCGGATTCCGACGAAACCAGTTTTGTTGGGTCCGCAGTGTCAGGTTATTGCTAGATTCCAAATTTCATAATTTTTCGAATCAATATGTGAGCGTGGCAAAGGAAAACGCGTTTGACCAGTTTCAGTTGATTTTAATCGACTGGAAATTGGCCATTTTTCCAACGGTCTCAGAATTCGACGAAACTAGTTTTGTTAGGACCGTATCGTCAATACGAAGCTAGAAAATATTTTTCTGCAATTTTTAGAGTTAGTATGTGTCCCCGGTGAATTGAAATGTACGTTTAAAATTCAATATAATGATTTAAATGTAAATGCAACGGAAACTGATCGAAACGGTCGATTCAGCTTGCGGTACATAGCCCATTGTGTTCGGAATGGGGGTGAAACGTTATGGAGGACAGGCGGTGGGCCTCGTTTCGAGGTCGTATGTAAAAGTCAACTTTCTAAAAATAAATTAATTAAATAAATAAATTAAAAATATAACCCTCTCTTCCCCTTTATTACCCTCTGCCCCCCCCCCCCCCCCGTTCTAGTGATTATTTCAACAGAGAAAAAAAAAACCCTCGACACCTCGCCCGTCGCTCCTCCGATCCGCCCACGCCGGAGCACCCTGCCGCCGGCCAACCTCCTCCGCAACCCTCCCCTCCGATGTCCCTGAGCCTCGCGCCCTTCTCTCACCCGAACCCAGACCCTGAAGCCCGCAACCCCCCCTCCCACAGCCACCGCACTCCTCTGCCTGAGCTCCGCCGCCGCGCCAGAGGTGCGCCGCCGCCACAAAGACACCCCTCCGCCCCTTAGCCCACCCCCTGTAAGTTGATTTCCCTTTTTTGTGATTAAGATAGAAATTAAAAATAGTATAAAATGTTTATATTTTTAATGATGAAAAGTTTATGGTTTTTAATAGGAAAAGTTTATATTTTGAATTAGAAGAGTTTAGGTTTTTTAAAATAACGAAAAGATTAGATTTTTAAAGGGAAAGATATGATTTTTCATAATATAAAAATATTATTTTTATATAAGCAAAGAAATAAAAATTTGATTTTTATATATTGAACTTCGAAATAAAAATATGATTTTTATATATTGAACTTCGAATTAAAAATATGATTTTTATATATTGAACTTCGAATTAAAAATATGATTTTTATATATTGAACTTCGAATTAAAAATATGATTTTTATATATTGAATAGCATAGTAAAAATTCGATTTTTAAATATATGAAGTGATTATAAAAATATGATATTTAAATTGAAAGTGAATAAATAAAAATGTGATTTTTATTTTAAAGACATCGAAATATAAAAATGTGTGACTTTTATATATGTAGTGGCTACGGGCAACAAAGATGAAAAAGGATGCGATGGCGACGAAGACTTCTCTAAAAGAAGTGCCGTGGAGCTAGGATAGCTATATGTGAGAATTTCTCACCTTTCAATTTATTTTTCTAGTTATATATATATACTAGGATGCAGACGGTGCTTAGTAGCACCCGACACAATCGTCCACAGACCATGGACTTGTTTGTTTGGCTGTGTTGTTAGTTAGATTGTTTGAGTTGATTTGAATTGTTTGGTGAAATGAAATTGATATGATCGATGTGTGAATGGCGTGGGCCTTCACTAGACCGGGGATAAGGCTAGGCCTCGTCCCGTTTCTAGTATCGTGCCGTTATGCCGCCGAAATTTTCTAAAATATGTTAGAAAAATAAAAATATCATTTTATTTAAAGAATGAACTGAATAGAAATTCATATGTTGGAATAAAATGTTTTATCGTTAAAAATATAATTTTTAACGTGAATGTGAATAAATAAATATTCATTTACAAACCAGACGGTTTGTTTATGTACACCTATTTGAAGGACATTGATTGGGTCGATAAATTTTACACATCGCCCAACGGCACAACTAAATCTGTGTTTGATTGTTTGAAACCCCACACGGGTGTTAGGATGAAATATGAAGTTCACTCATCCTGATTGATAGAATATGTCGATCGATTGATTGACAGGCTGTTATAAGCGTTAGGTATCTATATTTGATGCTTATACAGTGTAGTGCACTTTGGTTGATGGTTGATTATTTTTCAATGCTATTATATACATGTGTTGTATGAAAATCCATATAATTAACATTATATGGTGATTGATTGGGCCTCATTCCAATTTAGAAAATAAAGAATATTATAAAATAAAAGTTCATGTGTTGACAGTACTCATCCATGGAGATTGGTCATGTGTTGAACGAAATATTTTGATAATAAAATTTACATCTTTATCGATATAAAATAAAAGTTCATGTGTTGACAGTACTCATCCATTGAGATTGGTCATGTGTTGAACGAAATATTTTGATAATAACAGCTATTTTGAAAAAGAAATATTTGAAATAGAAAATTTGAAAATAGAAATTATGAAGCCGTGTTGATTAGATTGACGCCATTTTGACGTGAACGATATTTATATCGATTATATTCATTTTAAAATGAATATTGAAAAGTGATTTCGAAATCGAATATTTTGAAATGAATTGAATTGAAAACGATTTCGAAATGAATTGAATTGAAAACGATTTCGAAATGAATTGAATTGAAAATGATTTCGAAATGAATTGAATTGAAAACGATTTCGAAATGAATTGAATTGAAAACGATTTCGAAATGAATTGAATTGAAAACGATTTCGAAATGAATTGAATTGAAAACGATTTCGAAATGAATTGAATTGAAAACGATTTCGAAATGAAATGAATTGAATTGAAAACGAATTCAAATTGAATTGAAAGCAAATTGAAATGAATTCAAATTGAATTGAAATTTGAATTGAATAGAAATGAATTTTAAAACGATTTTATAGAGAAGAATTCAATTTTGATTTGAATTGAAACGGAAGTTGAAATTGCTTTTGAAACGAATTTAAAACTATTTATATAATTCGTTTTAAATAGAAATCGACGAAATATATTATATATATATTATATATATAATATAATGGCCTGAATAGAACGCGCCGCGCCGCGGCAGTTCGTGAATTTCGACCATTTATTTCAAACGGACATTGCGGGAGATCCGACCGTCGGATTCTACTAAAACCGGAACCGTTGGGTTCGTATCGAAAAGAGCTTTCTAATGAATATTAGAAATTTGAAATCTAACGGTTGGATTTGGAGATACGTCCAAATCAAATTTGAAAAAGGTCGCTGTAAGTGCAGTTCGATGGCCATTGGTGGAAATCGACTGTACGGGCCTTGATAAAATTATTAAAAATAGTAATAATTTGTGTAAAATCATAGGAAATGATTTAGAAAGGATTGGGATGAAAAACTCCATATTTGAAAAGATAAAAATAGGTTTTTATCGAAATGAACTAGTTTTGAACTAGAATTATAATTCTATTTATTTTTAAATAAATGAATTGAATTTAAAATGGGTTTTGAAAATAACCAGAATATCCAATGATTGCATTGGAGGGGATTTGAATCGAAATTGTCTTCGGAATATTTCGATGTTGGAATTCGTGATTATACAGGTGTTGTTATGGAAATTTGAAAGATATATATTTATATCGTTATTTCCAATACGGCATTTGTTAGTCGTAGAATTCGATATTGAATATAAGCCGATATATTTTCTATTCAGAGCCTTGTATTGAATATCGAACGTGATTTGGGTTTGTCGTGAATGGTGTCTTCACTAACACTGTTCTTGAACCCAGTTGAAAAATGATTAAATCTTTTTATTTAGATTTAATGAAGTGTACCAATTAAATAATATTTAATTGGAATTGAATTGATATTGATTTTTGGGTTTATCGTGAACAGTGTTTTAAACAACACTCGTTCTTTAACCCGATAATTAATGAATGTGACTTTGGGTTTATCGTGAACCGTGTTTTAAATGACACGGATTCTTTAACCCAGTTAACGATTAAAACTAAGTGGAGTTTTAATGAATCTTTAATTAGATTGAAATGATCGAGAATGGAGTATCACCAGTTTTGCTCCAGGCGATAGTTAAATCTTTAATTAGATTTGAACGTGAAATGGTAATTGAATTTACCGATAACACTGTGGTGTTAGATATGAAGTACTACCAGTTTTACTTCATGGGATAAATAGGTTGGGATTGGGAAATTAAAACAAATGATTACTTCGGTAAGTTTCGTTAATCCCGACTAGTTGAATCGAAATTCAAAAGAATAAATTCAAGGAATTTATCTTTGATAAAATTAATGGGAACCTTTCCCTATGAATGTGAAATTTGGAAACTAACTGTCAATTAGCTAAGCAGAATGGTTTTCTGGATATTGATCTGATGTTGGTTTCGGCCTTCGGGGTTAATATTTGGGGAATTATTCTCTTGGTTAATTTACGGTTAGTGACTAATGAATTGGAATGAGGCGTATGTTGTGTTTGTGTAACACTTATTTAAAATATACGCGAGTTATTCGGAAAGACCGGGTTTATCCCATTCTGAATAACTGATACGACGATAAGTCGAAGATGAAGACGATGGTCGAAGACCGGAAGTCTTCACGTCGTTTGGGTGATTACTGATGATCTTGATTGGGCTGTACACCCAAGAAGATGGAAACAGTTGGTGATCGTCCAGACGTACTTGGAGATCGATGGATGTGCGGGGTACTAGGTGCCTCCGGTTTCGTTCAGACCCAGAACGGACTTGTTAATGGACTGTGTGTCTGACATTGGATTTTAGTCTGTGTGATTGATTTCTATTAAATATATATCTGTTTGGCGGCGGAGAATTTATTCTCTTGCTTAACGCCCTTCTCTAAGACGTACGAGCTCAGGGGTTATATATTGATGGATATCAAACGCATGGAGTGAATTGCCTGTGTGGCATGCCTAAGTGGCAAATGATCGAGGCTTCTGTTGAAAAGCAAAGTCTCGTGGTGATGATCAAAGCACGGCCTTTGTGGCGTAGCTTTGTGTAACGTTTACTTCGCGAGTTTCACATCCGGTATGAACCAAAAACGTGAGATGGACCTCAGGGAGGGCATGCGTTTCCTTCTAGCTAAAAAGTGGCGTCAGTGGTTTTACACGCCCTGACGAGTTTGACTTATGTGGTTGTTGCTGTTGCGAGGCGCCACGGATTGATCGGTCGTTCTCGAACCGATGGAGTCATTTAGTTGGCTCATTTACACCCCAAAGGGCGGGGAAACGTAGTGTTCAGGGTTTAAGTTTAATCCACATCGGTGGACCGGCCCTGACGATCCAAGGGTCACTCGAGCTCTGATCCTGAGACTCGGGCTAGACAGTCTCGAATCGGTTGAGGACTATCTTTTGCCTCGGTTCATAGATGGAAATCCAATTTCCAAATACGTGACATTTGCGGTTTTATTTGTAAATCTATATATGGCGACATGATATATGGTACCCATGCCGCCTATGATTGATACTTATGATTTGAAGTTGTTTTATACACTATGCACTTATAATAATATCAAATGATTTGTTTTAAACGTATCAAGCATTCTTTGGCTGTTATAAGGGAAAATCCTATCCCCCGGCTTGCGTTGCATTGTGTGATAGGACCTGGGTCTTATAACAGCTTCATTTTTCTTTATTTAGCATTGCGCTGTTTGTTTCATGCACTGGTATTCTTGGGAGGAAACCCGTTCCGTGTTATACGGCGTGGTCCCTTGATTTACCGAACTTTAAAAATAAAGATTAATAACTGTTTTAGTTCTCACACCAGTCACATGACTGACCTGGAGTTTATTGTTTTAACCTAAACTCTGGGTGCCCTTATTTTGACACGGGCAGCTAGTAGTTTTGGTTTTGCAGATTTATATTCACAGGATCCTGGTTTACAGCTGGAACGATATCCGGAAAGCTTTGTATCCGTATATCTCTTCTAGTTGTGTATTGTATTATTTTCCGCTGCGATGTATTTAAATGTAATTTAAATCTCTGATATTTCTGTGTAATATTTATTTGTTTATACTCTGTATATTCTTGTAATCTGATGCATTGTTGTGATATACAGTGAAATGTTCTTTCGTCCGCGTTCTATTTTGTCATGTTCTCAAACGATAGGGCGTTTCGAACGGTCTGGGTCGGTTTAGCGACTGGTTCGGACTGAGCGATATTCCTTGCCGTCACATCTGGATGGTTGTGATTTCTCTTAGGTTGATCTAACGGTTCACTTAAGTCTAAACCTCTATAAAAGAAACCCTAATCCTTAACCCTAAATCACAAAATTTCATTCCAAGGAACCACCATGTTGTCCATGGTCGACCTAGCCTAGCCACCATTTCTTCTTCAACTAGGAGGCAAACTAGAAAGCAAGTTAGAAGCTATGAATCAAATCTAATTTAGAGAATCAAAAATCTACATCAAGGGATTGCTTTTCAAATTCAGAAATCAGATCCTAGAATTCAAGTCTGTTCTGTAATTAGTAAGTTCATGTTACTTTCAGAAATAAAAGTTAATTCTGATTCTGACATTGTAATAAATCTGAATTTGAGATTATGCCTATTTCTATCTGTCTTTCTATATCAATTGGATCTATCTCATTGATAATATTGTTTCCATTTTTTGTCTCTTCTTTCCTTCTTCCCTTTTTGTTTTTTTTTATATATAGCCAGGCTACTGCGAGCCTGAGCCAAATCTCATAAGAGATGAACGTATGTTGGAAATAAAATTGGGCATAATATGTGATTTGAACATGGCCAGCGCTAAAATTGGGCATAATATATGATTTGAACATGGCCATCGCTAAAATTGTGCATAATATATGATTTGGACATGACCAACACTAAAATTGGGAAAAGTATTAAATTATGTATCATAAGCCATAATTGATTTATAAAGGATTTGAGGACATAACACATGTTGTATTTAAAAACCTAAAGTGTATCGAACATATGACTTGAGATTTGAGGCATAAAGTATACTGGACATATGACTTGGGATTTGAGACGTAAATTGAGCTGTAAGCATGTAAGGCATAGTACATGTCGTGGTTTAAGACCTAAAAATTGGGGCATATTATATATAATAGTTTATGACTTGGAAGAAGGAGATTATGCATGAAAACCTATAGTAAGATAGGGATAACTGTTCAATGTGAACACGTCTAAATTGGGATTTTGGGTAAATTGTCATGAACTGTAATTAAATGCTATAATTTGGCATAATTTATAATATGAATAATGATGGGGGTTTTTTGGAAAATATTTTGTAGGTGCAATATGACTAAACCTTAGGGCATGTGTTGTATTATGGAGTATGACCATGATTTTGGGCATGTAAGTTTATATGCTTAATTTATTAGGCGAGATACATTAATGGAACTTTAAGTGAGGTGTTAAGCTGACTAATATGTTGAAATCGTTTGAAAGTAAATTTGTAGGGCATAACTTGAAATTAGCATTGTTCATATATGACTTGAGAATTGGAACATGACTAGTTTTGTGAATTTGGGATAGTTAGCATATAAAATCTAGACTTGGACATGTATGGTAAATATGCTAAAAGATAAACATGCCTAACCCGAGGTTAGATTGAGTTGCAGTGTGAAACTGCCCGGAACCTCCCGACACATCCAGTAACCACAACAACACCTATCTAATGTGAGAGGTTAGTGCATTATGCCCAAGAAAAACCCGAGGTTAGATTGAGTTATGGTGTAAAACTGCCCGGAACCGCCCGACACATCCAGTAACCGCAACAACATGGATCTAATGTGAGAGGTTGGTGCATTAATAAATCAATTAATGCTAATGAACAAGACATGATAAGAATGGTAGGGTTAAGTTAACTAAGGCAACACTTAATCGTTATAACATGTTAATTAGACAAGAAGATGGGGTCAAGTAAATTTAGAACACTTAACCGTTATAACATGTTAATTAGATAAGAAGGTGAGGTTAAGTAAATTTAGAACACTTAACCTTTATAGCATGTTAATTAGACAAGAAGTAAATTTAGAACATTTTACCGTTATAACATGTTAATTAGATAAGAAGGTGAGGTTAAGTAAATTTAGAACACTTAACCATTATAACATGTTAATTAGAGAAGTGAGTAGGGTTAAGTTAATAAGAAACACTTAACCAATATGACATGATGAGTGGGTGGGGTTAAGTGAAAACAAGAGAACCACACTTAACCAATATAACAGGATGCGTGGAAGGGTTAAGTTAACACAAAAAGGCAACACTTAACCGGTGTAACATGACAAGTGGGTGGGTTAAGTTAACTTGAATTGATTATTGACACTTAACCAATACAACATAATGAACGCGTGGGGTTAAGTTATAAGAAACACTTAACCAACGTAACTTGATGAACGAATGGGGTTAAGTTAATGGGAAATACTTAACCAATATAACCTGATGAATGAACAGGGTTAAGTTAATAGGAAACACTTAACCAACATGGCATGATGGGTAGGTGGGTTAAGTTAACATGAATGGACAGCACTTAACCAATATGACATAATGTATGGGATGGTTAAGTACATATCGGGTTGGTGGGTAATATTAGTAAATATAGGCCCACAAACTTAACCATTAAGTAAACATGTTTGAATCAGTAGGAGGGTTAAGTACATATCGGGTTGGTGGGTAATATTAGTAAATATAGGCCCACAAACTTAACCAGTAAGAAAACCTAGTAACTGGGATCCATTTCCGCAATAACCCACATTGATGTATCAAGGTACCCTGAAACTAGGCAGGGTGGGGCACGATTACTGGGCTGATTAAAAGCGGTCAAAATAGCGGTAGGGGGTATGTCAGTGTAGGTTCCGACGGATTGCGGGTGTGCACGTACTCCGGAGTGGGAAAAAGCAGGCACTGGGTGCCAGTAGTTATACACTGTGCATCTTGAATCGTGTCGGGTCGCTATCATATGGATTGATACACCTTATGGTGGGGCCAGCACAGGATATCTACGTGCAAGAGAGGGCCGACTGACACAGACACATGGAACAGTAACACAAGTAGGGAGCCGATTGATAGGGTAGTAAGGGTACATCTAACATCTTCATGGAAATTAGGCTGATTGAGGTAAGATCCTCATACTAGATGGACACATAAAGGCTACCATAATTGCGGGGATTGGGATTACGTTGTAATATTATCATTTTACACAGATTACTAGTTGGGACACTAGTTAGGGGATGTAGAGATATAGAAATCAGGATAACCAGGTAGTAGCGAAGCAGAGAAATAGTAGAAGTGCATTCAGTTTATCTTGCCTTTTCATATCTACGCTAATTTAATGTTATCTTGTTATACTTGTTATCCTTGTTATCACAATATTGTCTTATATTCAGTTTATTCATGTCATAATGCCTTTGCCTATTTGTATGATGAAAGTCACTTGACTTACCAGACTTATGTCTGACCTAGTTTGTATCGCCTCTTTTGTTCCGTTTCTCCCCCAGGTTCGCAGGGAAGAATTGTTACCACTTAAGCTCAGTTTTCTTTCCAAGGACAGAGATAGTCGATGTATTGCTTTGGACTCTCTCTCTCTCTCTTCCACTGCTATGGTTAATGCATTCTTTATTGGGGGATATCATTGTTATTTTTATGCTTCTTTTACACTTGGAAGTTTTTGAATCAAGACAGAAGTTTTATGTAATTCTTTTAAGTATGATTGAATCAACTGTTGTAAAAGCTTAACTTAACTACGTTGTTTATAAAATGACTTTATTTTTCCGTTGCTTTATTTGTCTATCTTGTAATTTATCTGCATCTTTTACCTAAAACGCTCCACCAAAGTTAAGGCATTCCTTTGTGAGTGACCTTAACAGAGGTGGGGTGTTTCACTTGGTATTAGAGCTGAAGGTTACTAGATCCGATAAAAGATTTGATAAATTATTTTCAAAACGGTTTTAAAAGAAGCATTTTCCAAAGAAAAGTTTTGTTTTAAAGGCATATTCCCCAAAGCCATATGCATTATCTTTTGATCCTCCGTTTGAATCTTTGTTTCCTTCTTTCCTGAGTCTTCAGGGCTCCTGGATTTCTGGGAGGTAACCTCATCGTGGCATGGTTCTGTAGGCTTGATGGGACTACGACACCTGTCAAAGGGCGAAGAAATGCCTAACTTCCATATATAGCCGCAGCAGTTTCACCTGCGGCTAATTGTCTTCCAAGCTTTGTAGAGATTTCCATGCAATGGAGGAACCTTTCAATAGACTTGTCAATAAGTTACACAAAGATGAAAATAAGGGGGTTTGGCTAAGGAATACAACCCAAGGATGAGAAACTCATGGATATGGATTTGGTTCACGAAGGAGGAAAGAATAGAAAAATCTAAGACAGGAAGAAGTGTCATTATTTTGGTATAACGTGTCATACAATTATGGACAAGGGCAAGAACAAAGGGTAGGATTTTCCAGAGGACAGGTGCATGCTCTCACAACCAACGTACCTAAGAGAGAGGTAGCAGAGTTTCTATTAAAAAAAATCTAGTTTTTATTTTTGATCATCCTATTAGTACTCTTTTGATTTTTGCGCTTCACATTCGTTTATATCTGCTTCCATAGTTGAGTCTCTACACCCTAGAGCTTGTATAGTAGAGGATCCCATTATTGTCTCAAATCCAATTGGTGGTTCGGCTCATTTGTCATTGGTTTGTAAGGTTTTGAGAATAGCTATATTAAGTATTGAGTTTAAGAGTAATGCTTATGTTTTTGGTTTCGTGGGCTCTGGGTTGATTCTAGTAATGGATTGGTTAGCTAATAATTGTGAAAGGAGGGTAGTTAGACTTTTGATTTGCTTTGGTAATACCCTTGAGATTTCATGCGATCTTAAGGGATCAGTTAGGCTTAGTTATCTAGAATCACTTGATGCATCTATCGACGATTTGCAATCCGTTAGAGCAGTCCATGAGTGTGTAGATATTTTTGGTCAGGTTAGGGGCTTATCCCCTAAAGCGCGAGATAGACTTCTGCATATATCTAGTCGATAATGCAAAGCCAGTTGCATTACCTGTACAACACATGAATCCAAGGGAAAGGAAGGGCTCAGTAAACAAGTAAAAGAGTTACTTGAAAAAGGGTTCATAAGGGGAAGTATTTCTGAACAGGGATGCTCCGGTCGTTTTCATTACAAAGGCGGATAGTTCACTTTGCTTGTGCATAGATGATATTTTGGAATAAGGAAGAACATGCTTTGCAACTAAGGGAAGTCTTGGATACCCTCCAAGCGCATCAACTTAATGCGAAGTTATCCAAAAATGTCATTTTTGGAGAAAAGAAGTAAGGTTTCTAGGACATGTGGCACCCAAAGAAGGTATAGCAGTAGATCCCGCAAAAGTAGTTGCGGTGCAAGACTGGAAGGTCCCAAGGAATGTAACAGGAGTAAGAAGCATTCTTGGACTAGCGGGCTAACATAGGAAGTTAATTACGGACTTTGCGAAGGTGTTAGCCCCACTTACTAGATTTACGATGAAGAATCTAATCATCTTAGTATATACATTTGGTAACATGGTTAGCATCTGTTTATTTTCAAGAGATAGTTCTGGAAATGTTAGCATGACACGACAGAAGTTGTAGTGCCAAGTATACCATAAGAACAAAAGGTGAAACGAGATGCGACATTGAAATGAGTTCCAACTCATATATTGGAAATATAAATTAAGGAGCAACGCAATCGTGAAGTCAAAACAGTCGGAGCACACTGAAGCGACGCTCAAGAAGATGCGACTTAGAAGACTGAAGACTAGATACGCGCATCATACCCTTTTTGAGGGTATATCCTTGATCTTTCTTTTTCTGTAAAATTTATTTGCATGTTAGTCTTTATCCTTAAAGTATATCCTCTCAGTCCTATCCTCGATCCTTAGGTAGAAGCCAATGGATGTAAACATGTGTTTGAGACATGTATGATTGATGGTTGCAAGTGGTTGCTAGTGCTTGCTCGTGGATACATATACACACACATTAGGTACTAGATCGGCTCAGTCACTTTAATATTGCATATGCATATATGTATTTGTATATGGATTGAAACTTGATGTGTTATCATATGGATGTTGCATTTGTATGAATGATTTTGCACTCATGTAGAAGTTATAAAGTACGATTAAGGATAATTGCATACATGATGGACTCATGGCACTGACATAATTCACATTAAGGAGGTCAACAGAATCAGTAGACCGCCTGATTTTGCATTAGATAAGGACATGTACACACACTATGCATATGATCATGAAAGCATTAGAATTTTTTTAAGGACAGTAGACACCTGTGATTGAATGGTTGAGTAGATTGATGTTGGATGTTAGGATACATTCTCCTTGACTTGGAGATTTTAGGGATGAAATCCTTTAAAGGAGGGGAGAATGTAACACACCGTATTTTCTGAGAATATTAAAGTAACGAATTAAAGAATACTTAGTTTCAAAGTTGAGAATTATTGGTAATGGGTTACGACATTGCGTTCGTCTCGGAATTTTGCTTGAGATAGAGTCCGAGTTTGTGTGAATCGGACTCTGTATGAAGAAGTTATGGAGTTCAGAAGATTTCATTTTAAACATAAAATTATATAATTAAATAATTAAATAAACAAAATTGTTCGAATTTTAAAAATCACGTAGATCATATGGGCGGGAAAAATCCCGCCCATAAGGGTCGACTCCCCCCGGGGGGTCGACGTAGGTGTTGACTCGCCAAGAGGGGCATCGACTGGGGTGTCGACCCCCCTCGCCCAGATCCAAACAGTGATGATTTCTGAGTTGCTGCTGAGTCACTAAGGCAGAGGTGACAACTTCCGGATAGCTCTATCTTGTCTGGATGGTTGTGATTGCTCCTAGGTTGATCTAACGGTTCACATAAGTCTAAACCTCTATAAAAGCAACCCGAATCCTCAATCCTAAATAACACAATTTCATTCCAAGAAGTCACCATGCTGTCCATGGTCGACCTAGCGTAGCCACCATTTCTTCTTAATCTAGGAAGCAAACTAGAAAGCAAGTTAGAAGCTACGAATCAAATATAATTTAGAGAATCGATAGTCTACGTCAAGGGATTGCTTTTCAAATTTAGAAATCAAATCCCAGAATTCAAGACCGTTCTGTAATTAGTAATTTCATGTTACTTTCAGAAATAAAAGTTAATTGTGATTCTGACATTGTAATAAATCAGAATCTGAGATTATGCCTATTTTTATCTGTCTTTCCATATCCATTGGATCTATCTCATTGATAATATTATGTCCATTCTTTGTCTCTTCTTTCCTTCTTCCCTTTTTGTTTTTTTATATATAGCCAGGCTATTGCGAGCCTGAGCCAAATCTCATAAGAGATGAATGTACGTTGGAAATAATATTGGGCATAATATGTGATTTGGACATGGCCAACGCTAAAATTGGGCATAATATATGATTTGAACATGGCCAGCGCTAAAATTAGGCATAATCTACGATTTGGACATGACCAACGCTAAAATTGGGAAAAGTATTAAATTATGTATAATTGGGCATAACTGATTTGTAACGGATTTGAGGACATAACACATGTTGTATTTAAAAACCTAAAGTGTATCGAACATATGACTTGAGATTTGAGGCATAAAGTATATTGGACATATGACTTGGGATTTGAGACATAAATTGAGCTGTAAGCATGTAAGTCATAGTACATGTCGTGGTTTAAGACCTAAAAATTGGGGCATATTATATATAATAGTTTATGACTTGGAAGAAGGAGATTATTTATGAAAACCTATAGTAAGATAGGGATAACAATTAAATGTGAACTCGCCTAAATTGGGATTTTGGCTAAATTGGCATGCACTGTAATTAAAGGCTATAATTTGGCATAGTTTATACTATGAATCATCATTGGAGGTCTTTGGAGAATATTTGGTACAATGCAATATGACTAAACCTTAGGGCATGTGTTGTATTATGGATTATGACCATGATTTTGGGCATGTAAGTTTATAGTCTTAATTTATTAGGCAAGATATGTTAATGGAACTTTAAGTGAGGTTTAATTTGTTAAACTGACTAATATGTTGAAATCTGTTGAAAGTAAATTTGTGGGGCATAACTTGAAATTAGCTTTGTTGAGATATAACTTGAGAATTGGAACATGACTAGTTTTGTGAATTTGGGATAATTAGCATATAAAATCTAGACTTGGACATGTATGATAAATATGCTAAAAGATAAACATGCCTAACCCGAGGTTAGATTGAGTTGCAGTGTAAACTACCCGGAACCGCCCGACACATCCAGTAACTGCAGCAACACCTAACTAATGTGAGAGGTTAGTGCATCATGCCCAAGAAAAACCCGAGATTAGATTGAGTTATGGTGTAAAACTGCCCGGGACCACCCGGCACATCTAGTAACCGCAACAACATAGATCTAATGTAAGAGGTTGGTGCATTAATAAATCAATTAATGCTAATGAACAAGACATGATAATAATGGTAGGGTTAAGTTAACTAAGGCAACACTTAACCGTTATAACATGTTAATTAGACAAGAAGATGGGGTTAAGTAAATTTAGAACACTTAACCGTTATAACATGTTAATTAGATAAGAAGGTGAGGTTAAGTAAATTTAGAACACTTAACCTTTATAACATGATAATTAGACAAGAAGATGGGGTTAAGTAAATTTAGAACACTTAACCGTTATAACATGTTAATTAGATAAGAAGGTGAGGTTTAGTAAATTTAGAACACTTAACCGTTATAACATGTTAGTTAGACAAGTGAGTAGGGTTAAGTTAGTAAGAAACACTTAACCAATATGACATAATGAGTGGGTGGGGTTAAGTTAAAACAAGAGAACAACACTTTACCAATATAACAGGATGCGTGGAAGGGTTAAGTTAACACAAGAAGGTAACACTTAACTGGTGTAACATGAAAAGTGGGTTGGTTAAGTTAACTTGAATTGATTGATGACACATAACAATACAGCATGATGAACGCGTGGGGTTAAGTTAATAAGAAGCACTTAACTAATGTAACTTGATGAACGAATGGGGTTAAGTTAATGGGAAATACTTAACTAATATAACCTATTGAATGAATGGGGTTAAGTTAATAGGAAACACTTAACCAACATGACATGATGGGTAGGTGGGTTAAGTTAACATGAATGGACAGCACTTAACCAATATGACATAATGTATGGGAGGGTTAAGTACATATCGGGTTGGTGGGTAATATTAGTAAATATAGGTCCACGAACTTAACCATTAAATAAACATGTTTGCATCAGTAGGAGGGTTAAGTACATATCGATTTGGTGGGTAATATTAGTAAATATAGGCCCACAAACTTAAACAGTAAGAAACCCTAGTAACGGGGACCCATTGCAGCAGTAACCCACATGGATGTATCAAGGTACCCTGAAACTAGGCAGGGTGGGGAACGATTACTAGGCTGATTATAAGCGATCAAAATAGCGACAGGGGGTACGTCAGTGCAGGTTCCGACGGATTATGGGCGTGTACATACTCCGGATTGGGAAAAAGAAGGCACTGGGTACCAGTAGTTATACACTGTGCATCTTGAATCATGTCTAGTCGCTATCATAGGGATTGATACACCTTATGGTGGGGCCAGCACAAGGTATCTACACGTAAGAGAGGGCCGATTGACACAGACACATGGAACATTAACACAAGTAGGGAGCCGATCGATAGGGTAGTAAGGGTACATCTAACATCTTCATGGCAATTAGGCTGATTGAGGTAAGATCCTCATACTAGATGTACACCTGAAGGCTACCATAATTGCAGGGATTGGGATCACGTTGTTATATTATCATTTTATGCAGATTACTAGTTGGGACACTAGTTAGGGGGTGAAGAGATATAGAAATCAGAATAACCAGGCCGTAGCGAAGCAGAGAAAGAGTAGAAGCGCATTCAGTTTATCTTGCCTTTTCATATCTACGCTAATTTAATGTTATCTTGTTATCCTTGTTATCATGGTATTGTCTTATATTCAGTTTATTCATGTCATATTGTTTTTGCCTATTTATATGCTGAAGTCACTAGACTTACCAGACTTATGTCTGGCCTAGTTTGTTTCACCTCTTTTCTTCCGTCCCCCTAGGTTTGCAGGGAGGAAATGTTACCACTTTAGCTCGGTTTTCTTTCCAAGGATAGAGATAGTCGATGTATTGCTTTGGACTCTCTCTCTTCCACTGCTATGGCTGGTGCATGCTTTATTGGGGAGTATCATTGTTATTTTTATGCTTCTTTTATACTTAGAAGTTTTTGAATCAAGACAGAAGATTTATGTAATTCTTTTAAGTATGATTGAATCAGTTGTTGTAAAAGCTTGACTTAACTACGTTGTTTATAAAATGATTTATTTTTCCGCTGCTTTATTTTTTTGTCTTGTAATTTATCTGCGTCTTTTACCTAAAACACTCCACCAAAGTTAAGGCATTTCCTTTGTGAGTGACCTTAACATAGGTGGGTGTTTCATTTCTCCAACTCCAAAGGTATCGATGCTTGTAGTTTTCAAACTTGCAAACAAATTTTTGAACTCAATGGAAGTGGTTTAGAGTCCAAATCATCCGTATGCGAAATGAGATTTTTCTACGAGCTATACATACCTTTTAAAAATATATTTAAATTCCATAGTGACTATTCTAAATTTTATTTTAGACATAACTTACAATTTATAAAGCGAAATCTCAATTTCATATACTTGTTAGAAAATTACAATTTAAAATATTTCAATATTTCTTGTTTTATCAAATTTTGATTTATATTGAATCCTATATATTCATTTACAATTCTAAAATAAAATTTTCAAACTACAACGCCATTTCGAGTTCGTTTTATAATTAATATAAATTTGTAAGTTCTAACTTTGATTTAAATAAATTTTAAATCGTTAATTCTCAAAACAAATAGTCCAAAATGTTTAATTTCCATTAAAACCAATCAAAAATAAATTTTTAATTGGTTCCAAAAATACGGGTTGTTACAGTTATATACAACAATCTTCCCTCTTGATGATGACAAAAAAAATAAAAAGATTTTGAATGTAATAAATGTGTTTGACAGTGAATTGTTGAACTCACCCTATTTGAATGCTCCCCCACGACAAAACTCCCCCTAAATATGTGTATGAGTGAAAAAAACAATAATTGAAACTTCAATATTAAATCATTCAAAGAATATCCACTCATCAATCAAAATCTTAACCCATTCTCCCCCTTTTGTTATCATCAAAAGAATATAGAAATTATAATAGTGATGAAAAATAGACTAAAAATATAATTTCAGCTTAAGAGAGAGAATAATCACCATAAATCTCATTCAATCAAACAAAAATCATAATATTCAAAGAATTAATGGCAAATTTCGTGTTTTAGAACGATGGATTTATGATGAATTTTATAAAAATGAAGAGAGCTAAAAATATTGGTTCTAATTATTTTAAAAGAATTTTTATAAAAATAAGCACAAAAACAGTGATGGATTTGAACTAAAATTATAAATTCAATTCAAGTGACGCAATCAAATAATCTCAAATCCCAATATCTATCAATCAACAAATCATAATATATCAAAAGATATTAATACATTTCACAAATTAGAAAATGGATTTATAGACTAATTTTTATAATTATTTATTTAATTTCATTTCCTTTTTCTTTTTATTTAAGAGCACACTGACCACGCATAACCAGATCCTGGATTTTTAATTGAGGTCAGTTGCAGCTTAAAAATAAGTAACCTCATAACCATGCATAACTAGACCATGGATTTTTAAATGAGGTTAGAGAAACACTTATGAATATTATATTTTTATTATTTTTTGTTCCAAAAAGAAAAAACTCCTCAGTATATATGTAACGTCCCAGATTTTTGAACGTAACTACTAGCATTTAAATCTGTTTTAAATATTGATTAGGTGATATAAATATATTTTAATCTAATTTATTTATTTAAAATGGCGCTCGAACGTATAAATTTATAAACTAATTAAAATGAGCTCATAATGGCGTGGTAGTTCGTAATATTGAATTTTGAACTTTAATTAAATAAATAGGATGCGATATGTGTTGGAATTCTTTGAAACAAGAAACGTATAAATCTATATGATTATATTTTTCTAATGTAAAAGAAAAATAGAGATTTCATATTATAGATTTCAAGTTATGTCAAATTAAAATTTTAAATAGTGGCTATGGAATTTGTTATTAAACAATAACGTTTATTTAATAAATATAAAGGAGTATCTATATATTTTGGAACAGTTTTAACTCGAATTTTTGGTTACTGAGTTTTAAAATCTATATTGGTTGAAGGTAAAGCTATATGATAATTTATTATCATTAAAAATATACTATTTTGGATTTAATTGTATTTTTTTGATAATATATAGACCCTAGAAATAGTTTTCTTTTTTAAACGGGCTCCGTTTTTGACAAATCGAGTTTTATTGGAATGTGTAAAATTTATTATTGCTATATTTCTAGTTTAGAGCTAAATGGAGTTGTTTTTTCGCTAGACGAAATTTAAGTGTGAACCGATAAATTATAATCAGAGCTATTGTGCGAACAAAGTCTATATTCAACTAAATTAGTTTCGTTGGGACCAGGATGGTGAGACGCATTGGGGTATTTATTTTTTCGTGTTTGGAGTTCATGTGTATCGATATGAATACTAAACGTTCAACGTAAATGACAATAAATGCCAGTAGGATTTATTAACCATGTAAAAACAACAGTACTATATATATATATATATATATATATATATATATATATATAACCTACCGTATATATTGGAAACACAAGAACTTTGTATACTAAATTTTGTTTATACACTAAATTATATAATCTAAGCGATTCCTACCACCCCAGATACAAACTGCATTTCCTTCAGCCGACAGAAGAAAAAATCTGCCGATCTACCTAGATATGTGAAAGGAAACACACGGGCTAACAAAAAATGACAGTTCGTAAACGCTAGACTAAATTTTAGCTCCCCCAAAAGTTAATTCGTACAGATAAAACATATACTATATAGCATGCAGACTTGTAAATACAGGTACAAGTATAAATCTAATGAAATGAAAACACATAAGCTTACCCAAATCCTGCCTCTACACATGCAACAATTGTAGGCAAATTCTAGACGTATTGAAGTGAATGGAAGTGTCACCCCGTAAACCTAGGTGTTGCAGCTAGTGACGAAAGGACGTTGTTCTTATCTTTGCGTAGCTTCTTCTCGATTATCGATTCCATCGTCATTTTCTTTTCAGCAAAACCATACTTAAAATCTCCATAAAACACTTCACCCCTTCAGGCAAATTGAAACAGAAAGCCACAAAATTCTCTCCTATTTTTCTGTAAACGCTTCCAATCAAACCGAATCTTCCCAACTGTATATGGTTTTATATATATATATATATATAATGTAGGAAGGGTTTGGCACATAACTGGTAATGAAGCAGCGTGGTGTGAGGAGAAATACACTGTATAGTTTTGTCGAGTGGCATAGCTGGTCAGAGAGGGGTCAAGCACCGGTGGCATGGTTTGTAGTGAAGTGTAAGGTGGTGCGTGGTTCACCGGGTTAGATGGTCGGGACTTAGGTGGCAGCAGCATGGGTTCATGGAGGAACTGATGAGCGGTGTATATTTTGGTCTCTGGGATGGTGAAGGGGACTCATGGCAGTGAGAAGATGGGTTTAAAACAAAACAGCAAGGGAAGGGACAAGTAAGGGAGATGTGTTCGAGATGGCTGATGGAGCTGCGTATGCGGAATGAAACTGTGAGTTATTGAAGCGTGAATGGAGAAATAAATAAGAAAAGAAAGGAGAAATGGATGGTGCCAACCGCTGGGTGGTGGAGTTCAGTCGCAGCGAAAGTGAACGGGAGGCGGTGGTTGCTGGCAATGGGGTATATGGTGTGCGGTTTCCTGCATGAAAAGTGGGAGGAATTATTTTGGGAACACATCAGTTGAAATGGGGTACAATGGTTGATGGATTATGTGATGACGCTGTTGGCTAGCTTTTGGACCAAGCCACCAAGGTTCATATATAAAGATTATATGGGTCTACACATGTCAAAATCATTAGAGATTCGATCGTAGTCTTCCTATCTCCCTCGGATCGTGACACTACTATATCCCCACGATCGCAGCTCCCTACCGCGATTCGTCCATCCACTCCTGAGTCATTACCACGATCCGATCCATGAAGCTGAGAAATGAAGGCCACGACCAAGTCATCCACGGGCCGAAGATGAAGGATCTTATGCTACCTGTCCATAACTGTCATTTTGACCATTTCTCCATCAGGCTATGAACCCGTCCGAGATCATCAGGATTTGTGACACCAATGACCATGATCCTCCTGAAGAAATCAGCTATAAATAGTCACAGATTTGGCATTTTTGGGGATCTTTTGCAATTCAGAGCTCTGATTCCACCATCATCATATCTCCATTATTTCTACTCAGAATTATCTTGAATTTACTGAGTGAATCAATATTGTAAAAGTGAGATTGAGAGATAAATCATTAGTTGTACTCGAATCTTAAGTATAATCATTGATATAAAGTGGACGTAGGCTCATTAACGCTGAACCACTATAAACCTTGTGTCTTTTCTGCTTTTTCTTGCATTTTTCCAGATATTAATCTTCCCCAGATTAAAACAATTCGGGTATTAGACCCAATTTTGGATCTAACATTTTGATTCTTTCACTGAGAACCGAAGTCTTAGCGTATTAGATTGTAGTTATATTGTTTGGATGGTGAAGTCTGAAGAAAATAGTCCAAAACTCCACTGCTTCGATTTTTGAAGATTTCAGTAAAGCTCAGATATCATGGCTAGAAAGAAGTCTAAGGAAATACGAACTTCGCAGGCAAATGAAGCTACAAACAAAGCAATTGAAGAAAGTGTGCACGAACAAGTCGAAGAAGAGATCTCGGATCGTGGTAATGTAGGGGAGATCTGATCCAGTGATGGTGTAACGAACCAGACAGCTAAAGGAGTCACTACCCGATCGCTTCCCTCCTACACCTTTCACCACGAACCGACATCAAGGGGTACCACGAGCCACCATCCTGAGAGGACCACGATCCGAATTGAAAATCAGACCACTACCCGACCTGGGAAGGAAATTATGGCTCGTTCCGGTATTTCTGCTCAACCCGGTTCAAGTTCCTTGCGTATAAGAGAAGATGAAGATGACCAGTTAGACCCTTCTACTCTTGTTAGCGAAGGACATTTGACTCAGATACTTGAAGCATTGGACAAGCAAACTGATGAATTAGCCACTCAAAGGCAGGAGAACTCGTTGCTGCGTCAGAATATTACTGCCTTAGGCAGGCGAATTGAAGATATTCAAAGGCAGGTTTCGCCACCTCTAGCTCACCCTTTATCCCTTGAATGTACATGCTCGTCTGAAGAACCTTGGAGAAACCGACGATGGCCTCCATTGGTAAGGGCTGAGAATATAGAAGTGCTTAATCAGGAAACCAATAACCGTAACTTAAATGAGCCCATCCTGCCGCCTAGGAATAGAGGCGTTATTGATCCTGCTCAGAGTCGATTTTTCCTCCTGCTCGTCATGCAGCTGATCGCGGCAATAGCGGGCAAGTAGTACTGTCCAGGACCCAGACCTTGCAGCAGCACGTCAAAGAAATGCTAGAGGGGCTCGCTGGGCAAGAAGTACTGATCCCGAATCCACTTTGACCCATGCGGATGTTGAAGCCATGATCAGACAAATGATGGAGGAAAGTCGTGGACAAAGAACCGAAGATTGGGGTATAGGCCGTAGTCATTCGCCTTTTACAGATGGTATTTTAGAGGTTCGATTCCCAAGGAAATTTAACATGCCATCCATGAACCGTTATGCGGGAAAGGATGATCCAGTTCAGCATCTGATGAGATATTCATGGTATATGAATGCAGCTGCTGCTTCCGATACCGTGAAGTGTAAGGCATTCCTGATATTCCTGGAGGATATGGCGTTAATGTGGTTCACTCGTTTGCATGCACGATCAATCTCCAGTTTTAGGGAATTAAGTGAACAGTTTGTAAATCAGTTCCGATTACATACCTAGAGATCTAAGAATGTCATTGAGTTGTCCCTTATTAAGCAACGTCTGGACGAATCTTTGAGGTCCTATTTAGATCGCTTCAATTTAGAGGTCGCGGAGGTTAGAGATCCCCATGAACAAATTGTTTTGATGTCTCTGATTGACGGAGTGGACAAGGATACCGAGTTTGGAAGATACCTGGCCGGTAAACCACTGTTTACCAAAGAGATATTTTACGAAAAGTCTAACATCCGCATCCGTCGAGAGGAAATTTATGCCAACCGAAAGAGGAAGGCTGCTGATAAAGAGGATATCCCAAGTCATGTAGCCATTAAGCAAATGGGAGATAGCTCAGGAAAAATTGAAGTGAATGTCGGGAACAAGAGTCAAGGCAATGGTCTCCAATCGGGGAATAGTAACAACAATAATCGGAAGAGAAATCGAGGAAATGACTCTCAGATAAGATCCAAGTCCAGACCGTTTAAGGGCTTCACACCATTAAATGATACATTGGAAAACATCTGGATACATATAATGTCCTCTAATACAAAAGGCCTCCTCCGAGAGATTCTACAGAAAAAGAGCGTGAAACTGGGAAATTCTGTCTTTTTCATCAGGTTCATGGTCATTCCACAAACGAATGTCGTCATTTGAGAGTTGTGATTGAAAAACTGCTTCGAGAAGGAAAGCTTGATGAATATAAGGTGACTCCTAGGGACAGGGGGCAAGCCATACAAGCCGCGAACCAAAGGCAACTTGCTGCCAAACCAACGGCTCAACAAATGGGAAAAAATATCGTTATCAATACCATAGTTGATGGGCTTCATCTGGCAGGGCACAGTTTCAGAGCTATGGATCAGTACGTGAATGCAGCTAAACAACATTTTGAAGTGGGGGAATGTTGCAACCCGAAGGATAACGCCCCGGTTAAGCAACAAAAGACGATGTCTGATGACGTCATATTTCGTGAGCGAGAGAGTATCGGGGTTCATTCCCCAACTGAAGACCCATTAGTGATCACCGTCACCATCGGTCCAGCTATAGTTCATAAAGTTTTAGAGGATAACGGGAATTCGGTCAACATTCTGTTCAAGTAAACATTCGACCAAATGAAACTCAAGCCAAAGGATTTGAAACCATGCGAGGGTTGGATACGCGAATTTAATGGAGCCTCAACCGCTCCAATGGGATACGTGGAATTGTCAATAACCCTTGGGGAAGGAGAATGCCAGAGAGTGAGAATCCTCCCCTTTGTAGTCCTGGACATTGAGTCGCCGTACAATGCCTTTTTGGGCTGGCCAGCCCTAGCCGAATTCAGGGCCTGCATTGCACCCTGGTGCATGTTGTTGAAGTTTCCGACGGATGCCGACATGGGCATAGTCAGAGGAGATCAAGTTGTTACACGAGCATGCTACATTGCAGAGTTAAAATTGCTCCGCAAAGGGAAAGATGTAGAAACAAAAGGTGGTTCTTCCCCTCCGAGGGTGTAATTGTCGTAGCAACTAAAGAAAATCCCTCCGGGAGGGTTGCCCAAGGACATAGATCCCAGAGAGGATGAAGAGCCTGGGGGTAGAATGGCGACTCCCAATGAAGCAACTGTGGATGTACCAATCGATGATAGTGACCCAGAGAAGGTCCTGAAGATTGGATCCCAGTTGGATCCTGCTCGAGCCAAAGAATTAACAAATTTCCTGAAAGCTAACCTGGATGTATTCGACTGGACCCATGCGGACATGTGTGGAATATCTCCCTCGATTATGAGCCATTCGTTAAGCATAAACCCGAAACATCCTCCTGTCAGACAGAAAAGGCGAATGCTTGGCCCAGAGAGGTCTGCTGCCTTGAAGGAAGAAGTCGAAAAACTGAGGAGTAATGGATTTATTAAAGATTAAACATACCCTGACTGGATTTCAAACCCGGTTTTGGTAAAAAAAAGGCCAATGGGAAGTGGCGTACATGCATCGACTTCTCATATCTAAACAAAGCCTGCCCAAAGGACAGCTTTCCGTTACCTCGAATCGATCAGTTGGTAGATTCAACCGTGGGTCATGAACTTCTTTCTTTTATGGATGAATACTCAGGGTCAATCAAATCCCCCATGCATGTCCCAGACCAAGAGAATACCAGTTTCATCACAGATTTGGGATTATACTGCTATGTGGTGACGCCTTTCGGTTTGAAGAATGTCGATGCTACATATCAGCGATTGGTGAATAGAATGTTCTACAACCAAATCGGGAAAACAATGGAAGTATATGTTGACGACATGTTGGTAAAGTCCAGACAATCGTCTGATCCTACTACCGATTTAGCAGAGATGTTTGGGATCCTCCAGAAGTATGGGATGAAACTGAATCCTTTGAAATGTTCATTTGGGGTAGCATTTGGAAAATTCCTAGGATTCATCGTCAGCTCGTGTGGAATCGAAATCAATACAGATCAAATTACACCAATCCGAAATATCCAAGAACCAAAGCAGATTAAGGATGTCCAAAGCCTCACTGGAAAGGTGCCGGTGCTGAGTAGGTTCATCTCCAAAGCTACAGATAAATGCATCCCGTTTCTCGAGCTGATAAAGCGAGGTAAGCGCAACTTTAAATGGACTCCCGATTGTATAGAAGCAATCCAGAATCTGTTGAACCATCTAGAAAGACCCCCGATACTGTCTAAGCCTGTGGATCACAAGGATTTATTTGTGTACTTGGCAGTGTCATCTCACGCAATTAGTTCGGCTTTGGTAAGAGAAGAGGATAAGGTACAAAGACCCGTGTACCATGTGAGTAAGAAATTGGCAGCCGCATAACGAAATTATCCAAAAATAGAAAAGCTGGCGTATAGCTTACTAATTGCATCTAGAAAACTTTCCACTACTTCCAGGCGCATCCCATTACTGTGTACACCAATCACCCACTAAAGCAAGTTTTGCAAAGGCCAGAAGCATCAGGAAGGTTTCTTAAATGGAACATCGAGTTGAGTCAATTCGACCTGAACTTCCAACCCCGAAGGTCGATAAGAGGGCAGGCACTTGCAGATTTTATAGCAGAGTTCACCATCCCAGAAGATGATGTAGTGACCGAAGAGGATGATCCTTCAAAGCTACTCCTCGACCCTAATGCTTGGAAACTATACACTGATGGAGCTACAAATGTCAGACGATCTTGCACCTGAGTGGTTCTCGAAACTCCAGAGAAACGGTTAATATATTATGCTCTTAGACTGGAGTTCCACGGCACCACTAACAACCCCGAGTATGAAGCTCTAATTGCCGGGCTGGAACTTGCAAAGGAATTGGATATCACAAAGCTAGAAATCTTTTGCGATTCCAAGATAGTCGTAAACCAAGTCACTGGAATGTTTCAAGCCAAGAGCCCAAGGTTGATATTATACTTGGAAAAAGTGAAGAAGTTGCTGGATGGTTTTGACCACCACAACATATCTCATATTCCCCGAATGGAGAATCAAAAGGCAGATAAGTTAGTGAAAATGGCTAGTTCAGATAATCCTCAGGATACAGAGCTAGTCCCAATTGAAGTACTACAGTCTCCTAGCATAGATCAGATGTAAGTTGATCCAGTATTAGAGATTGAACCTGAGAGGGAATCATGGATGACTCCTCTAAAGAAGTTTTTGATAAACAGAATGCTTCCAACGAAGAAAAGTGAGAGGCGTGCAATAATACGAAAAGCTTCTCGATATGTGTTGCAAGGCAATGTCCTACACAGACAAGGTTTCTTGATGCCCCTCCTCCAGTGCATTGCCCATGATGACATCAAGCGTATGCTGAAAGAGGCCAACGAAGGCGAATGTGGCGATCACACTGGAGAGCAAACGCTGGTGAAGAAGATATTGCGGTATGGCTATTTCTGGCATACCATAAACAAGGATGCAACCAAGTATGCACGATGTTGTGATGCTTGTCAGAAATTCTACAAGATATCTAAGGCGCCACCTAGCCAGTTGAAGACAATGACAAACCCATGGCCTTTTGCTATGTGGGGGATTGACATTTTTGGGAGCCTTCCCATAGCAAAGGGCGGAGCAAAGTTCGCTATTGTGACCGTGGATTATTTCACTAAATGGGTAAAAGCAGAGCCTTTGACCACGATCACAACCAAGCGAGTGATCAATTTGGTTGTCAAAGCATTATATGTCGGTTTGGGATTCCAAAAGTCATCATAACCGATAATGGGACCCAATTCGACAGTACCGAGTTTTGAGATTTCTGCCAGAAGTATCATATCAAGAAAAGATACACCTCTGTGACACATCCGCAATCGAACGGACAAGTCGAAGCGGCAAACAAGATGATTAAATCCGTTCTAAAGAAAAGATTGAAGAGGGACAAAGCCATGTGGGTTGATGTATTACCCTTGGCGCTATGGGCCTATAGGACAACGTACAAGTCGACAATGGGTCACACCCCGTTTTCCCTTGCTTTCGGAGCTGAAGCGGCCATTCCGGTTAAGTTGGAAATACCATCTCATCGAACCACTTATTATGATCCGATGACCAACAATGAGCTTCTCCTTGAGTCTTTAGACATGGTTGAAGAAAAGAGGGATGAAGATGATCTACGCGCCTTGAGGCGCAAGCAACAAGTTGCCCGGTATTGTAACAAGAAAGTCCGAGCTCGAACCTTTGAACCCGGAGACTTGGTTCTAAAGCGCGTCTTTCCACTCCCAGTACATATGGGCTCTAAATGGGAAGGACTGTACTCCATTTTACGAAGGCTTGATAATGGAACCTTTAAGGTAGCAACCGTGGATGAAGATGAAATCCCCAGAGTGTGGAATCCCCAGCATTTGTGGCCTTATCTGACATGAAATTGTCAGTTTTACTCTTTTTTTAGGACCATGTAAGAAGGCTCGACTTGCCTAGAACAGTCTGGTTACTTGAACAAAAGATTATAAAGTGGACGTAGGTCATGATTCGACTGAACCACTATAAAAATATCACGTGTCATTTAGTTTTTCTTCACTGTTTCCTGTTTGCACTTTTATTTTAATTAAAATAGATCATTTCCATTTTGAGATTTGTTTTAAGCTAGGCAGCGATCACAATATACCTAATTCAAAACGCCATCTATCAGATCGGAAGACTAACGGTAACTAAAGCTCCAAAAGGTGCGGCAAGGTAAATCACACTGTTGTTTGCACTTTACCTCTCGAAATTAGGGAGAGAGTATAAAGGACGCAAAAATAATGTCCCCAAGGCGTTCAGTTGCACCGCGATAAAACTGCCTTGATTACACCCTAACCCGCTAAAGGATCCGAGAGTATAAAGGCGCTAGAGACTTAGCACCCCCATAACTTCTGCCCCACTAAAGGATCGGTGAGAAGACTAAGAATCGAGCTCAAACTCTAACCCGCTGAAGGATCGGGAGAGTATAAAGGTGCTAGAGACTTAGCGCTACTCGAACTCTAACCTGTTGAAGGATCGGGAGAGTATAAAGGTGCTAAAGACTTAGCGCCACTCGAACTCTAACCTGCTGAAGGATCGGGAGAGTATAAAGGTGCTAGAGACTTAGAGGCACTCGAACTCTAAACCGCTAAAGGATCGGGAGAGTATAAAGGTGCAAAAGACTTAGCGCCACTCGAACTCTAACCCGCTGAAGGATCGGGAGAGTATAAAGGTGCTAGAGACTTAGCGCCACTCGAACTCTAACCCACTTAAGGATCGGGAGAGTATAAAGGTGCTAGAGACTTAGCACCACAAGAAATCTTACCCCGCCGAAGGATCGGGAGAGCATAAAGGCACAGTGACATATGCCACTCAAGGGCTCCCATCCCACCACACGAGTGGGGAAAAGAATGAAAAAAGGGGCCCGAACCCCTCATTTACAGGAATGGGGGGCAGCACATATATGACTCTAATCTATCCTCAATAAGCCCTGGCCGGGCACCATATTAATGATTGATTGGGGGCATATGCATACGACACTTTGCATTCGTGAACACTACATGTTTACTTAGTACACGAACTTTTCAATGATTATCATTCATGACTTTAGTATTTAGTAATGATTGTTTCGGTTATGATTATTTTTAAATTTTGTTATTCAGGATAATAAACTCTGCAAACATGGTAAACTCGCAGGTACACAATGGTGTAAAAGAGATAGAACCTCATTCACTAAAAGCAGGTTTACAAGAACAAAATACTAAACAAAAATGAGGGCCACTCTCACAACTACATTTTTTGGCCAGTGGAAAGCCTAAAAGCAAAAATATGAGCTAATAAGTGCATTCTATTTACGCTTGGGAGATGACTTTGACTTCTTTTCCTTCTTCTATTTCTCCAACTCCTCTTTTCCAGCATCAGAGCGGTCAATCTTCTTCCTCTTTCTCTTATCAACAAGACACTTCGGGGGGGGGGGGGGGAGGGGGGAGGACTAGAAGGCTGGGAGCCAAGCTGAGTAGTTATTGATTTGCAAGAGAATCTTACAACCAACCCAGTTTTGGAGTCGACTTCAGAGAACGGGGGCACGTATACAGGGTCTTGTTCCCCCTTCTTAAGAACCAACTGTTTTTCTTTCCTAGCCTTTATGTCAGCCAAGGTTTCACTATCATCGTCATTGGCCTCATCTGTGATGACAACTTCCTCATCCCCATGACCACCATCTATGTCTTGCAAAGCCGTAATAACCTCAGCATCCGCAGGAGTGCCGGTGCCGGATTCCGCGGGTGCTACGGTGACCTTCTCACTTGTTGTACCCTCAGTTTGCTTTGGAATCTCAGAAACTTCAACATTAGTGCTCGAGGGGACATCAACTTTCTCTGCCACTACCTTCTCCTCTGCATCTTTCTCGACCGGTTTGATACCTACACCATGAGAAGCAAATGTTAGTGAATCGGGAGAAGATGTGGCCATATCAATTGTCTGTCCCATGAGACGACGATAAGCTACGACTGCTTTGATGAACTGTGGAGAGAATATTGAGATACCTTCAGCTGACTCATCGCCCAGATTTGTAATGGTGGCTCTGACAATTGGAGGGGTTGGAGCCAAGGGAATCAACGGATCGTCAGGGTTATATTCCTCAACTTCAGAGGTTTTGGCCTCCACCACCGAGCTAGAGCATTCATCAGTCTTATCCTTGCCCTTGAGCTTAAAATTCTCCCTCTCGATCTCTTTATGAATTAGGCGTCTGCCTTTCTCCAAAGCCTCAGGTTCTTCACCTCTGAGAAAGGTCTGCATCAGCTGGTTTTCATCAATCTCGTCGACCATCAACCGCCGCTTCTCGCCTTCGACATTTGCATCCCATGCATTGGCCAGAGTAACATGATAGTCCGGAATCCAAGAGATGCCTCGAGTCTTGATGACTTGACCAAAAAAGTCGAACAGCAGTTCCTCAAAACCAGCTATCTCTTTCTCTTTTTCAGCGAGCTTATCAGCAGCAGCAGTGGCCGATTCAAGACCATTATTAGCGTCACTTTCAGCGGGAGCTGCACGCTCCTCAGCTTGGACAAGTTGATCATTTAAAACCCCTTTTTCTCTTTTAGCAAGAGCGATGTCGTCTTTTAAGCTCGCCCTCTCTTTCTTCCAGGCAGCTTTTTCAGTAGCAAAGCGTTCCTGTGCTGTTTTCAGTTTAGTGTTAATTTCCCTAAGATCTTCCACTTCCTTCCTCAAAGCCACATGTTCCTAGTTGTTTGAATCAAGCTCACTGCGAAAACGCTCCCTAGCATTTTCCATCTCAGACCTATAATTCTTTGTATCTCGCCGAGCTAAAGCCAGTTGGGCCTGTGCATCCTCTAGTTCTTTTTCCATTTTGCTCCTAGCCCTAGAATAATTCTCAATTTTCACTCGGGACCTAGCCAAGTCCGTTTCTAGGTGACGGATGGCATTTGAAAGATGAATGGCATGCCTCTTCATTACCCCATATTGTTTAGCCACATGGCTCTTCACTACGAACATGCTCGGGATTTGGAAGGAAGCTTGGTGTGCCCTCACGAAGGGAACATAAAAATAAGACGGTTTACGTCATATTTCCCCTGCAAAAGAAACAGGTGCATGTCAAAACTATGAATGTCAGTGGTATAAGAGTGTTATGATAAATGGTGCATGTGATTTGTGCATCCCGTGAAATCCCCCTTTAATGGACCAGGGCCCAGAGTTAGGCTCATTTGTGTGACTCCTTTTCTCCAACTGGGGGGATTCGTCTCCTCAGATATAGGAAAAACTGGTTCACCTCCGAAGTCTTCCTGAGTATAGAAATCGTCTAGTAAAGGAATCTTATTCAATTCCCCGAGTATCTATTCCTCCGTTAGCTCATCTTCAGCGATAGACTCAACCGGTGATGAAGTTTATAAGGGAGACTGCCCCTCAGAGTTCTGGACCTCCTTTGGCTCCTCAGCTTGCCCCTCATCTCCTTTGTATACGTTTAAATCTTCATCATCCTGATTGATCATTGGCGAAGGACTCTTGCGAAGGTTGGTTGTCTCTACGGCTTGAGAAGTTCCTTCTCCCTCAGTCGGAGGCATATACTTGTAAGGTTTGCCACCCGCTCCAAGTCTGAATCATATATCCAAAAGACGGTGTTTGTGAAGGTTCTCGTCGGTAATACATTTCTTAATCCTTAAGAAATTTGAGTTACTTTTGAGAAGGCGGGACATTCGGTCTTCATACATCGATCCTTCCGTTCTCTCAAAGTCATGATCTGTATGGAACAAAATGACTCATTAGCACTGAAATTATGCATTTGAACTAAACGTGGGAAAGTTGAAAACATACTTGCTTGTAGCCGCTTCCTCGCACATCCATCTTGATGTTTTATATAGAACCAGTTAGACTTGATATCCCCTATATTACTATAACCATCCATCACAACTTTACTGTTGGCAACTGATTCGAAGAAAGAAAAATTGGGAGCCCCTGTGAAACGAGGCTTGAAATGGTAATAAAATTTTAGATCTTTAAGGGTAAGTTCGGTCTATAGAATCTCTGTATAAGCAATAAACAGAGTATACAGAGCTGCGTAGGCATTCGGATGGAGTTGCATAGGGGCAATGTGTAATTGTCTTAAGAGGTCGACAACAAGTGGAGGGAAGGGAGGAATAACTCCTACCCAGCACATGAGTCGACTAACAGTCATGTACACCTCTGGGGTAGAATGAGGTCTATCTCTGCTTTCTGGAGTTTTCACATCGTCCCAGGGAATTCTGTGTCTTAAGCATATCTTCTTAAGTTTTATATCGTCTAACTTGGAAGGTAGAGAATCAGTGAGCTTCTCCATTTCCTCAACACCCGTTATTTCGTCAGGAGCTTGATCATCCTCATATTCAAGGGATGTGCTTTCAGAAGTCATTGACTCTATATCGTTATCCGTCTCGTAATCAGGTTCGGATTTTTCCCCATCTGAATCTGAGGGAAGCACATCAGGGCCATGATGTACTGATGTCTCTGATTCGGTACCTTCGTTTGGTGTCTTAGTCACTTGTTTATCAAACATAGCTGTGTTGGCGAGTAAAAATTAGAACACAAGTTACCCGTTCCCCGTGTGTGTAAGTGCAAGTGTGTGCGTGTGCATACATATAAGAAAAGCATGAAGTTAGTTAAATGAACATGATATTGGTCAGGATATGCCATCAAGTTAAGTCGCTTAGTCCAGAAAGTTCATCTCGAAGGCTCTAACCTAACTGTCTATTGGTTTATTAGAGGTACGTTGTATGCCAGTATGCGCATTGGATCGCTCATCTGACCGGATCGTGCGATGAGGTCCGGATCATGATGCATCGCTGGTTCGCGAAGCAGGAGCAGACTCATGGAAAAGCACCAGCTCATGGAAGAACAACGGATCGTGGAACACTGAACCTCTTGACCCATTGTGCTTTACTTGAACGGATCGCGACAGACCTCCACGATCCATCCCCGTCACCACGGTCCGATCTCAGTCCAGCGACCAGATCCGTTGTCCAGAACCACGCTTCTATTCTTCCTTTTCTCCTTGGTCCCCCTGCTTCCACGACCCGAACCCGAACCTCACCTACGATCCGACCTCGCCTGTTCTTCCTCCTCTCTTGTTTCTCCTCTCCATTCATGAACCCACGAAACCGAACCCATCTATCACTATCTCCAGACCCGGAGCCTCCATTTTTCACTATCGCTACGTTGGTGAAAAGGGAATAAGAAGGCGCGGAAAAGAAATCAAAAAAAGAAGAAAAACCCCATGGAAATCGAACTCGAATCGATACTCAAAAAGAAGAGAAGAGATACAAGTGAAATTATCATTATTATTACCTTTTTATTTAAAGAAAATCTCAATTTTTGTTGAAAGTCAAATTAGGGTTTTGAAGGTGAAAGGTAAGAGGAGTGGCGGCTGGTAAAAGAGGAAGTGAAAAGTGGAAGAAGGAGAGTAAACCCATTTATGTAGCCAGAGAGAAGACCCTTGATATTTCCTTCCTTGTCCCATATGGTTTGCCAGGTCATCATGGGCCACGAGAAGGCGGAAAGCCCACTGAGGGTCGTGCATGGGCCCTCCAGACCACGGTCCGAAGCCTACTGGATGAGTCTAATTGAAGTAGTGGGATAGTCCACCACGGTCCGAGACTTGAAGTGACGATCCAAGCACTAGCGTGACTAATGGATCGGAAATGACAGAGTTCTATATTTGCAGAAACACGAAAGTAAATAAATCTTACTTCTTACAGGGAGTTTTGAGACTTACTTGGCGATTTGATAGCAATATCTCCAGGAATTCAAAAGATGAAAATCACTCGATGAACAAAGAAATGACTGATGATACAACCTAGTATTTGTACTAGTCAAGGAACGCAACTTCCTGAAGCAATACGATATTTCAGACAGACACGACCACTGATTCACATCGCTTCGTGAAAAGATAGCTCAGAAATTTCGAAGCATGTTCCATCCTTGATAAAACATAATTCGAGGGGGGAAAATGTTGGCTAGATTTTGGACCAAGCCACCAAGGTTCGTATATAAAGATAATATGGGTCTACACATGTCAAAACAATTAAAGATTCGATCGTAGTCTTCCTATCTCCCACGGATCGTGATGCTACTATACCCCCCTGATCGCAGCTCCCTACCGCGATCCAATCCATCCACACCTGAGTCATTACCACGATCCGATCCCTGAAGCTAAGAGATGAAGGCCACGACCAAGTCATCCACGACTCGAAGATGAAGGATCTTTTGCCACCTATCCATATATGTCATTTTGACCATTTCTCCATCAGGCTACGAACCGTTCGAGATTGTTGGGATTTGTGACGCGTATGACCACGATCCGCCTGAAGAAATCGGCTATAAATAGTACCAGATTTGGCATTTTTGGGGATCTTTTGGCAATCCGGAGCTCTGATTCCACCATCATCATATTTCCATTATTTCTACTTAGAGTTATCTTGAATTTACTAAGTGAATGAATATTGTAAAAGTGAGGTTGAGAGATAAATCATTGGTTGTAATCGAATCTTAAGTATAATCATTGATATAAAGTGGACATAGGCTCATTAACGTCGAACCACTATAAACCTTGTGTCTTTTCTTCTTTTTCTTGCATTTTTCCTGATATTATCTCCCCCAAATTAAAAAAATTCGGGTGTTAGACCCAATTTTGGATATAACAGATGAAAATGAGCATGGACCGTAGATAAATTGAATTGCCTATCCAAATGGTGCATGGATTTCGGGTGGCTCTGACGGGGAGTCAAATGGAGCTCAGGCATGGCTGAGGGTCTATAGCTTGCATGGATGGTCAATGCATGGACGAGGAAGTTGTATGGGGACGTGAAGAAAGGCATTGCATGATGATCAGTGGGGAGGAAGACCTGGTACAAGGAAATGATGAAGCTTGGGCGCGAACGAGTGCCAAAGATTAGGAGGAGTAGAAAGAAACGAAGCAGGAGTATAAAACAATGAACAGTAACTGCATAGGTAAGATCAACATGGCTAATGGAGTTTAGATTGCCTAATACTATTTTTACAGACCCGGTATATTTTACTGTTCCTACATAAGATTATATTTTGCCCAATAATATAACTCACGTAGCCTAATATTTATAATACATAAAAATTATGGTTTCATATAAAATGAATTGGGCCAAATTATCATTTACACATGCCTATAATATTTGATATGCCTAGCACCTTTTATAATTGTGCCAAGATTTGTCTCTGTGTGTGTGTGCATATATATATATATATATATATATATATATATATAATGGCTTAAGAATTTATATAGCGCTGCCTAATCCAGATTTTTTGATGCACAGGTATTTTAAATAATAAATATTAACGTGAATAGTTGTAGGGGAAAAGTAGATGGTAGCACAATAAGCCTGAAGAAAAGGAGATTCGTAAGTAAAAGTTAGTGTCTAATCGTGTGCATATAAGTAGCGGGAAAACCAACGTGCCTGGTTATATATGGAACATGAACAGATTATTTAAATAACAAAATTTATATTGTCTAAAATTTAATTAAGGTTTAATAAATTTAATTTAAACTGTGACCATCAAAATTTCATGACGTTCCTATTTGTTATCAGAATTCGACAAAGCCAAAGACGTTGGAACCATATCAACGGGCATAAGATTTCGGAATTTGAAACAGACAAAGATGAACGCTGCTGGAAGCATGTAAACCAAACTGTTCTGACAACGAATAGAAACCCAAAATGACTTCAACTCCCTCAGTTTATCTCGCTTATATTTTTGTAACTTGGGTTTTTATTTTGTGCAATGGTTGCTAACGACTGATGGTTTGATGATTGTTTGCATGGATGTTGAATTTATATATTTTTATGCAATGAATTAAATTGTTATTTTTAACAATTATATTCCAAACAAGGTAACTTACCTTGTTGGGTATGTTTATAATAATATAAATGCATAATTGGATGTTGGAATGGGTGATGTTGACTGATTGTTGACTGTTATTAGTGACCTATTTATTTCTGTTTAATGTGATTGGAATAACCCATTGTGATGCAGGGAATGACAGGTTGGAGGAATCAAACCGGATTCCACACTATTATTGATAATGTTTATCACAAAGATTATATATTTTTATTGAATGAGAAATAGACTGATATTTCACGGTTCGATACTTTAATAGACATTTGTCTCTTTAATACCATCGACAAAAAATAAAGTTTTTTTTTAAATCTATATTAAATCGATTCAGAATGTTTTAATATTTTGTTTGTATATGATTTTAAGGTATGATTTTGAACACCGAAATTAATTACTTTTATTGATCATTTAAAATTATAAGCAAACAATAACCTGAACGGAATTTATTTAAATGAATTATATTAGTTAAATTATAAAGGTTAATTGGAAATTATTAACGAATTAACCATGCCTTTAGTAGACTAAGTCAACTATTTTAAACTAGAATCAGTTAACTATTGAATCATTTACTATTCTTAAAGTCGATAATTATTTTGATTTCTTTTAAAGGAGAATTTACTATTAAATAATAAAGTAAACAATTGAAATTCTAATAACATTGGAATTTGATTATTTCATAATAATCAAATGAGGATCTTGGAATCTTAATCTTTGAATAGGAATGTATGAACTCGTATGGCCTTATGAGCGATTAAATAAAATGTTAAGAATTTAAACGGGTAAAATGATTTCTTAGTAAGAAATTATGTTGGTCGAGTTTGTATAAAATCCAAACTGGTGAATATATAGCTAAGTTATAAATGAATAAACGTTGTAAATGGTTTTAAGAGTTCAAGTGAAATTTGTGATCTGGGAAAGTCTAAAAGGAGATGACTGGAGATTATTCCAAAGTTCATAATCATTATCGAACAAGAGATTTTTCGAAAAAGAATTATACATTGGAGTTGACTATGTCGAGTTTTATGAAATTAATATTTACTTTCTATTTTTACAAGAATTAATTATTCAAGTATTTATTTATCTAGTTATTCAGATTAAAGAATTAAAGTATGCTTCCAAGATAGATATTTTGAAAGTGCGTATTATAACTATTATTATAATCAATGTTATTTCGTAAAGAAGTAGATTTATATATTGAATCCAAAGTTTAGGAGAGTGAACGTGTTGATATTCAAAATCGTGAACTCTGTCTGTTTCGAAGTTATCAATGTCGTTCAGTTAAGGTCTAAGAGGTAATCATACCCCAGCTTGATTGACTTCGTTGTTGACTAGGGAATGGTCGGGTTTGATAGCGAGGATCGGTTAAATGAAGTGGGTTAATAAGCGTTAATGGTTTTAAAGTCCATATTTTCAAATTAATAGTATAATAGAAATGTAAATGTTTTCCAAATGTGAAGGGATTAAATATTTTAGAAGTTTAATTAACCGATGGTTAATCAAGAAGGCCAAATGATGCTAGATATTGAATTAGTGGGTTCATTTTCTTTTTATGGATGAACAGTTGTTTTATTTTGATAGTTAAATAACCGACTATAAAAATCTGGCCAGCGGTTGTTGGTACGGAAAGACCGGGATCGAATTTATATTTGAAAGCCATTCCGACCAGCAAATACGAAACATGAAAGATGATGATCAAGATGGAGTAATTGAAGACCGTGGATCTTCATAAGCGGAAGGATTACTTGTCAAATATTCTCTGTGTTGCAACGCAGAAGTGTTCTGATGTTATTCGGTCATGAGTGGGATTTTGAGATTTGCAAGGATCACTCGTTACTGATCCTTTGGATGCGGTAGGAGGGTGCCTTCAGTTCATCTTGTTCCTGGATGACTTGTATGGACGAATGCCTGATAGAGTGTACCTAATAGATTACGGGTTGTTTACCTCAAACGTGTTTACGTTTGGTGGCGGAGAAATTCGTTTCTCTTAGATTTATGCCCATATTATTTTTAGGGAAATCAATTTGTGGTTTGGCAGTTTTGACGATGTGGCATTCACAGTTAATGGTGATGTGTTGATCTAGAATATAACATAGCCTCAAGCATCATCAACCACGGATAAATCGGGCAAGCAGCATGGCTAGGTGGGTCGCACCCAAGCAGGGTGTACTGTCACCAATCTAGAGAAATTCCTTATTTGTTCTTCTTTTCAATTCTGTATCACCATGGATGAATGGTGATCTCTTAAAACCGTTGGGTGATAATACATTCGCTATACTCAAGCTAAATGAGTGGGCGGTCATGTGTGGGTCAGGTTGCAAGATGTTCTTGTTGAACCCCAGTGTATCCACTTTAGAGTGCACTGATCGTAAGGTGGTTCCATACCTTTTCATAGTAGGAATCCAATTTCCAATAAGCGCTCGTGGTTTTTGATTTTATACTATATATGTGGGGCGTGAGATGCAAGCGTTCTGCTACTGGATTTACATCACTATTATAATATCAGATTAGTATTGATTTCAAAAGTGTGTTTGGTTATAGTAAGGTAAAAACTGTCCATGTTTATGTGTGGGCTGGTCATACTATTACCTTTTCTTTCTAAAGGTTTTTTCAAAGTTAAGCAATATGGTTGTTATCTATCACTTACTGAGTTTTTCTCATGCTGGTTCTCCAAACTGATCCATGGCGTATGTAATGTCTTGGGTCAGCCTGAGTTACAGGTTCAGGTTATCGGATGCTGTGAAGCTCAGAGATAAGCTGGAAGAATCCAGACATATGATATATCTATAATACTATTCTGTTGTGTGTTTATTTGAGAATAGGTTGCTATAACCATCAAGATTGTCTGACTACTGTACTCTAATGATGTAAGCATTTTTAGATGTTCCTTATAAAGAGTTTTTTTCTCTATCATATTTTATTCCGCTGCAATGTGAGACTCTGTATGATGATCCTTCTTCTTATTCTTCTATTCTAATATTTCCTTCTTTCTTCTCTCATCCTCTAATTTTTTTTCTATTAAAGATTAGTATTTTCGTGCATCTTATGTTGGACGTGTGTGATATTAGTCGATTCAAAGTGTACGGATTTACGGGCCTTTACAATATAAAACCAATATGGATGACAGAAACATGGTAGGTACAGAAATAGTTAATGAAATAAATTTCTAAATTAATAATATTATGAAATATGCACAATTGTACCATCATTCTTGAAAATTTTCAATTATCACAAATTCTGAAAATTAATACAATCACAATTCCATCACAAATATTTCCTCTGTTTATTCAAGATGATTTTTTTAAAAAAAGAAAATTAAACTCTCCACATTAATATAAAATCATGATGGATGGCAGAATAATGGTGTATAAAGGAGATGTTCGTGAAATAAGCACCAATTCAAAATATTATAACAATTATTCAATCATCATGAAAATTTAAATAAAATCTCCTCTTGTTGTGAAAAATACTATAGTCACAACTCAAAACAATTTCAATAATCTGATAATAATTTTAATGAGTTCTAAATACAATTATTTTTGGTTATTGATTTCAATTTCTAAATAAATAATCAATAAATAATTTTAAAATTGAAAATTTAATTACAAGAGGGAATTTAAAAGATATATACAAGACATGAATACATATATATACACACATAATGAGAATAAAAAATTCAGGACTTCCAAATTGATACCACTTGTTGTCTCTATCAATGAGGATTTTAATATGACATTGGTGGTTAACAAGGGTATTTCAGACAATAGTATCCAATCACAAAGCCTAAGCAATTAAATCAAATAATCTAGTTCCATAAATCAGCGCAAGAAACCAAATACAAAAAAAGTTTCATAGGAAAGTTTTCAGACAATTTTTATCAAGTCAAGAAGACAAATCATGATCCAAGATTTAAAGTAACGGTTTATTTGAAATCACTTGAAGACATGTGAAGATTCAAGATTTAATGAATCGACCACACAAGATTATTAACTTATAAATCAAGAAGTGTGTGAGATTCTAGATATTATACAATATTCAAATGATTTCAAACAAAACAACAATCAAGTAGATGATCATGATTTCATAATGAATTTCAGAAAGTTGTAGCACAAGATAGATTTTCAATTCAGAGTAGTTATGTCAATCAGAAAATCTATGAGCCTTTTATCAAACAACAGAAGACAGCACAAAGAAGAAGTTGCCTAAAAACATTTCAAAATGATTTCTTTTATCAAAGCATCATAATGGTCAATTTCAAAGCAAGACTTATCAAGGTAATTTTTCACAAATATTTCTGACAGTCACATAAGCTGATTCATGACCCAAGATTAAATATAGTTTATTTTAAATCATTTAAAGGAATATGAAAATCTCAAGATTTAATGAATCGATCACACCATATTATAAATTTTAGTTCCAAGTTTTGTGTGAGATTCACGAATAAATGATTTCATACAAACAAATATTCAAATCAAATGATCATGAATAACAATGAGTTTTAAGACTAGATTTTCAAAGATATTTTGACAATTATTTATGACAAGCACACAAGAAATTTTCAGAATATTTACATCAAATTTGAGAGATATTCATGATCCAAAGTTAGAAAATAATTTATTTGAAATCACTTGAATAAATGTGAATTTTGAGATACAATGAATCAATCACACAAGATTAATAATTTCAAATCTAAGAAGTGTGTGAGATTCAAAATATCATAAATTTCAGACGATTTCAAACAACCAAATGTTCAACAAAAGTTGATCATGAATAATAATGAATTTCAAGATGTAATAAAGTGAACTAAGCTAAATGTTATTCAGTTCAGAAATATTCAAGCCAATCCAAAAACCAATGAAATGATCACAACTGAAAAATACTAATGTGTTGTAATCAGTATAATATTTCAAATCTTTCCACAATGTATTGGAAGAATCTCAAAATAGCAGAGTTGTGAAATTTCATTAATTTATCAGATCTTCAAAAATTTAGAACTCAAAACTAACAGTGTTCAAGATATGACATGAATACTTCAGCACTATTATGAATTCAAAAAACAAAAAAAAGTGTTAAACTTCAAAATAATTGCAGAAATTTACAAGTTTAAATTCCAGGTTTGGAAATAAATAAAACATGAGAGTTTATTTAAGCGAATTTCCACAAAACTATGAATTCTACAATTTGAAGTAAGAACGCTCAAAATTAAAAAAATATGGCAGTGACAGCTCAAATGAAAAAAATTAAACGGACGGGGTAGAAGGAGAGATATACGAAGAAAAACCAAAGAATATTAACGGAGATGAGTTTAGAGATCATTCCGGAATATTATGTGAGCAAATGAATCTATAACTCAGCAAACTTGGCTAAGGAACTCTGAATAATTCAAAGATATAAAGTAGTTTGAATACAAATATGCAAAGTAGTTCCTCAGCCTCCTCCAGTACCAAACAGTTTAGGAGATTGAGTGGTCTAACAAAGTTAGTGAAACCATTCACAGTTTTATTCATGTATTTCAGCACCCAAACATGTTTGTATAATAATCCATTCAAATTTATCTTTGTACCTTTTCGAACCCAAATCTGTTTGAATTTAGTTGAATTTTCTTTATTTATTTTCGAGGTCCAAAATGGATTAAATAGATTGTTATCAAACAATCTCTTATCTCATTTGTGATTCAAAAACCCTTCGAAATTCAAATTTTCAAAACAATCCTTTTTAAAACAATTTGACGAATTTTTAAAATCACAAGAATTCAATTTTTTAAATTCATTTGTTTTTCCAAAACCGAGACCATTCCTATTACCAGAAGATAATTGATTTTTCAATAGCATATTCAAGGATTTTTCTTCAGTTGAAAAACGTTCTAAACTCAATTCAAGATCATTGATTTTGGATTTAAGATCAAAATTTTCTTTCATCAGATTTGAACAAGGATTGTAATGGCGCGAAAATCCATACCAATTTGAGCTGACTAATATACTGCACATTCAACTCAAAGTGCACGAAAATTCAGATCATTATAGAAAGAAGTTAGAGGATGAGATACAAAAGACGGAACTAATAGAATAGAAGAAGAAGAACATCAGAATCAGAGTAAACACGAATCTCACAGCGGAATGAAGAAATTGTATTATAACATAACTTTGAAATACAACATCTGAATTTGTACTTACATATCATATCAGAGTATAACTCATATACATTACAGCGGAAATAATATCTAAACAAATACTGGTGAAGCTTCCAGCTTTTGAGCTCCTCCAAGTGAATCTATAAAATCATGAAACACTTGACTGCCTGTACAAATTTGGGAACCCGAGAGTTTAGGGAAAACACAAACAAAATAAACTCTGGGTCAGTCATGGGACTGGTGTGAGTAAATTCCAACCATACTGTTTAACCTTGAAAATTCTTTTGAAATAAAAAGATAATAGTAAGACCAGCCCACCCATAAACATGGACGGTTTTTACCTTACTATAACCCAAAATACTTTGATATCAAAACCCGGTGATATTATAATAATGTCTACTCAAATAAATATCCAAGTAGCAGAACGTTTGCATCTCACGCTCCACATATATATAGTATAAAATCATAAACTACAGGGCACTTATTGGAGATTGGATTCCAACAGACAAGGTATGGGAGCACCTACCGATCAGTGTACTCTAGAGGGGATACACTGCAGGTTCAACAAGAACGTCTTGCAACCCGGCGACACATGACCGCTCACTCATTTAGCTTAAGTGTCGCGAATATATTGCCACCCACGGTTATAGGCCATCCAACCGTCATCTGAAGATACAAAATTGAAAAAGAAGAACAAATATGAATTTTCTCTAGATCGATGACAATACACCCTGCTTGGGGATGAACCAACTAGTCATGCTGCCAAATTTTTGTTACTTCCTGGTTGTGAGGCTAGAGGCTACGTCTATCTTCAGAACATCTGATCACCATTCACTTTGAATGCCACATCGTCAAAACCGTTAATTCACTAATCAATTTCCAAAAATATCACCGGTATAAAAAGATAAGAGGAACGAATTCCTCCGCCACCAGACGTAATACCTTTAAAAGATCAACTATACGTGATTTGTTAGGTATACTCTGTCAGACACTCGTCCATACAAGTTGTCCTGGGACTGGACAAACAGAAAGCATCACTCTGGAACAGGACGACCCTTGCATTTAACTCCGTCTTCAATTTTCTTCAGCATAATATAATTCGCAGCGCTTATGCCTATACGGAGTGGTTTCAGATAACATATCCAATCGGTCTCTCCGTATTGACAACGATAGTCAAAACACTTCAATAGTCGGTTATCTAACTATCGAAGTAAAAACAAACATCCATTCAAATGTACAACCAAACATCACACAAACACTAGCCCTTTTATTTAATACTAACTTTCTAGTTTTCCATTATTTTTATAAACTCTTCTTTATTTCCCTTTATAACTAATGCAATACGCTGCTGTATTCCCCTTTATAACTACCGCAATACGCTGCATATTTCCCTTTATAACTAATGACATATGCTGCTATATTCCCCTTTATAACTAATGACATACGCTGCTGTATTCCCCTTTATAACTAATGACATACGCTGCTATATTCCCCTTTATAACTAATGATATACGCTGTTATATTCCCTTTTTTTAACTTCCCCATCTTCTGAACTTTAGAAAATATTCATTACTAACCTTGAAAACATTTCCAATTTCTATTAAACCATTTTAATCTGCAAAATGGTTGCTTTTAAATTATGATTCATTTTACATTGTTAATATCGTCTCTTTAGGGAAAGTTGAACTGTTTATTAAATAAATATCTATTTAAATAATAAATACCATTAGAGGCTACACTCTTGTCTATTGAGTTATTTATAAATTCAGAACCATATCCTCTTTTATAAACTTCATTGTTTTCTTTTAAAATGATTTCCCAACTTCCCTTTAAAAGTCTAACTTTATATTTCCAATCTATTTAATAATAATCATTCAACCTTATTTCTAAACATTGTTTACAAATTAAACAACTTGTTTTAATATAACTAAAACGAGTTAATAATATAATTCCAATTTAAATTCAACTCTTATTTAAACAATTTTTTTAAAACTCGAATCAATTTCCATCTATTTTTACGGTATTAAAATACCGTTTATTTCAAGGCCAGTTTAACCCCACATCCCCAACAAACAACAATAAATAACAGATTATCTATTACATCAGCTAATGCAATATATGAAAACAACAAATATGATTATTTCGACCAATTCATCAGCAATTCATCAAACAACCATCACACATCATTTAACCACTATTTATCAATATTAAATAACGATTATAATATTATAAAAAGATCAGAGTTAGTGAATTTACTCACCTTTGCACGTTAACCGTTAAATAACGATTTGCGTCAGTTGATTAAACCAGTGTTTAATTCTGCCATAAATCCAAATGAGCTCTAAACCTCTCTAGACCAGTTCTAGTAGGTAGCCTGTGACTCTACGATCCTAACATGACTGACCGTTCGTCAGCCTGACCCCCATTAATCTTCGGCCCACCAACCCATCTTATATGACCTCTCCCTTCCATCCTTTCCTAACAGCACAGGAAAAGGAAATAGCCATCTCCTATTCTCGTGTACCGCACTTTCCTTTCTACGCATCCTTTCTTTCCATTTTTTTTTTCGATTGGGATTTTCCCCTTATTCTTCGGCCCATTTCCTCACTTAAAGCCCATACCCGTAACCAAAGTAATTCATCTTCTACAAACAGATATCCCGTTGCTCCGGTATTTGTTGCAAAAACAAGGTAAGCCATTTAGAATTTTACTCCATCCTCCTTCCTATTCAACCGACGTATGACATGCATGAACACAGTGCGCAATCTTCCCATATTTTCCAGACGATAGTCCACCAAGGAACCTACCATAGCACTCATTATCGCATCATCAACATGCCATGCAATTAACTTCTAAGCTCACCATCTCTACCATTTCGCCATCCCTGCCAATGGTTCCGCACCTCTGTTCCCTTATGACTATAAAATAAAAACGCACGCAAGCAACAACTTTCAGACATAACACACCGAACACTACCTCACCAAACATGACCCCAACATTCAACATCCCCCACTAACAACAAACGCAGTATATGTTTCAACACTTCAAATTGCATACCGCGTTTGAGAAAACAAGCTACTATCACCATTTTTGTGCCACTGATCTCCCCTTGCCACCCTCCAGCGGAACAGTGCCGAGTCACTGCCTAAACTACTACTCTTCCAATTACAAAAACGAAGCTTTCCTGTATCGAGCTCGTGAAACAGACCTCACGTGTCCGTGCATTTGCCTACTCCCTTCCACTGACATGACGTCCACAACTTTCGTTCTCTAACTCCCTTCGCGTCACGACAAACCTTCCCAAGAGCAGTCCGATGTCTTCCTGCTCTATCTGATCCTTGACCCACCATTTTCGCATCCGCAACAGGTAAAACGATCCCTTGAACGTTGCATTGCCACACATAATTAAAGCTTCAATTGCATTGGATATTTGTTTGGCTTTGATCCCAAAACAGGGTAGCTTAGATTTGATGGGTATAAACAAATGAAGGAGTGGATTATAATATAAACAAAAGCAGTGATTTATTTTCTCATCTTAATGTTTGCTTGGTTCTGCAGTTAGAAGGATTTGTGGAAGCTAGCCTATATATAATATTTAGCCATCAAGGCCATCACGTTTTAGGATAGGCTAGATGGGTTCGTTTTCAACGTAGGTAATGGGTTTGTAATGTGCTTGAACTTTCTTAGTCCTTAAGGCTTGGTTTTAAACACGTTTTATGTACTAAAAACACTGTACAGCGGTAACCCTAAAACTTAGTTGTTAAGTTATATGCTGAGATATTTTGGGTTAGGCAGTACTTCACTTTAAATTGGACGTGAAGAAATAGGAACGTAGGCTTTAGCTTCTAGTTAGAGTGTAGGCAATGAAATTTCAAAATAGGTGTATGGTTTTTTTTTCTTACATACAAACCATTAGGTGGATAGGAAGATGTTTATATTTGTATATGTAGTATAGGGGCGTGTAGACTTGAAGATTTCCATTTCCTTGGCAATGAAGAAATAGGTTAGCACGTATGTAGGTCCTTTTTCTTTTTATTTAAATGGTCCTTCACCATAAAGCTTTAGGCCTTAGGCTTGTTGTTTTGAAAAAGGCTACTATTTTGATTGAAAAACACAGCTGTATGTATACTTAAGCATGAAGTTTCTTTTATTTTACTTTATCAACCCAAATATAGATTGTTCAAATTACTTAAATTTCCGTTCATGTCGGAGCCGCTACAGACAGAAGTAAGATTAGAGTTGTGTCCAGTGAGGTGCCACGATCCCAGAAATATAATAATATCGGTAGATTAACTCCTATTTTGAAGCCCCAAAATATCGATATAGGGTGTGAAATACTCCAAATAAAAAGTTGTGTATTTAATTAATTAAAAATTACAGTAAAATTCTAAAAATTAAATTATCACTACGTCTCAAAAGAACCTTGTCTAAATTCGAAACCGATATTTAAATATATTTAAATAACCGTTATGGCCAAAAACGAATATACCGCTGTTTTTCTGAATATTTAATTTGGACATAACTTCCAATATATAATACGAAATCTTGGTTTTCCATTTCCATTAGAAAGATACAGTTCAACAGATTCGAACGTTTCTTGTTTTGAGGAAATCCTACTTGTAACGGATCTTGTACGCTCAGTTGAAGTTTAAAACGTTAAATTACGAACTACAGCGTTGTTATGAGCTCGATTATATTTAGTATATATTTTTATACGTTCAACTTCATTTTAATTAATATATAAATCCACTTATATTACGAATTCAACATTCAAACTGGCTTAAATATTCAAATACAAACCGATAAAAATGCGAGACATTACAAGGATTAATGCTGATCTTTGCCCTTTCAGTATCATTTTGTTTCAAAACCAAGTTTTCATTTTCAAGCAATTTGATATTGGTTTTGGATTAAAAAATCTTAGATTCAAACTGATTTTTTTTCAAATTGTTGTTTCTTAGGACTCTTGAATTCTTCAATGTAACGATTCAGATTTCGCCCGGACCTAATCGATCGCAAAATCTACTAAGACGGTTCAAAAACTCGAATACGCTAACTTTGGGCATACAACACATCAGAACAAATAACAAAAGACTTTTATAAACATTACAATAATGTTACATCAGAGTACGGAAGATCAGCGTACATCGAATATAATAATACAACAGCGGAAGATAATTTACAATGAATATAATACAATGCAGCGGAACCAATAGTCTGATACAGCGGGAGTCTATTAATGCTCTGGACACTGCTTTAAGCTTCGATCCAGAATCCTGCTCAATATATCTACAAAATAAGCTACTCGACAACCCATGTGGAAAAGAGGGCACCTGAGTTTGCAAAATGAAACAAACTACGGGTCAGTCATGGGACTGGTATGAGAAATCTTTCCTAACTTATCTAACAATTTGGCTAATCACAGGACCATGCCGCCAATGCAGAACGGGTTTACTCCATTGGATTTCCAGTGCATAAATTTAATAAATTTTTATTCAAAACAACGCAATGCTTTTTAGAAAAATGAAATCATTATAAGACTCAAGTCCCATCACAAAATGCAATGCAAACCGGAGGATAGAGTTTTACCTTATAATGGTCAAACATACTTGATACATAGAAAATAATATTTTAATATTATTATTAGTGTCTAATCAGTTTTAAAATACTTTAAAGTAAATGTATCAATCCTAGACGGCATAGCTACCATATACTATGTCGCCATATATAGGTTTACAATCAAAACCCTAATGTCGTATTGGAAATTGGGTTTCCATCATGAGTCGAGGCTAGGGATCGTCCTCTCCTATTCAAGACACTCTAGTAAATGCCTCAGGATCACATCTACGGGCATCCTTTGGATGCGGTAGGGCCAGTCCACAAATACTTTAGTGGATTGATTATGCCTGAACATACGTTTCCCGGTCCTATTGAACCTATAATTTGGTCACTATCGATCCATACATCCGAGGCGCCTCATTCCATCAATCACATTAGTAAAAAGTCAGGGCTTACTAAATCCTGATACCACTTCTAGCTAGAAAGAAATGCATGCACTCCCTACGGTCCTTATCCCGTTTTTGATTCATACCGGGGTGTGAGGCTCGCGAAGTTAAGCTAAACACAAAGCTATACCGAAATAAGTTATGCTTTGATCATCAACCACAAGGCTCTACTTTTCAACAAAAAGCCTTGATCATTTGCATCTTGGCATGCCACAATTACAATCCACGCCATTCGATCGTTAACTACCAATAAATAACCTCTGAGCTCGTGCGTCTCAGAGAAGGGTGTTAAGCAAGAGAATAAATTTTCCTTCACCAATCAGATATATATTGAATAGAAACCAATTTACATGGAATGAAATCCAATTTCACACACACATCCATTTACAAGTTCGTTTTGGGTCTGAACAAAACAGGAGTCACCTTATTCCTCGTCCCGTATGTCCAATACGGAGGAGAGGTGCTCGCTTTTCCGGACAATCAACAGGTACAGCTGGACAACTACCACTTTAACCCTTTACTGGGAGCTAACCAATGCTAGGCATCAGTAGTTATCCATTCGATGTGAAGATCACCGGTCTTTAATCACCATCTTCGATTTAAATCGTCGTATAATTATTTGAAATGAGATTGAACTCGATCTTTTCAAATAATTCTCAAATATATATATAATTTAAAACATTTCATATTGCTAATATTATTTTATAACGATTTATTGCTATATTTATTTATATATATATAAAAAGCCCAATTTAATTTAATGACGCTTCGGGTCAATAGGCGGCCCTGGCACTGTTTTTATCAAAATTTGATTTGCACTATCACGAAATCTAACCGTTGGATTTTAACAAAATTTATATCGTTGGAAAGATCTCACCAAAGTGGTCCTAAGGTTCCGGTTTTGGGAAAATCCAATGGTCGGATCTTTCGGTATAATCATTTAAAGTTACAATTCCGAAACGCGAAATACCGCGCGCGATTCGTTTAATTTTAATTTATATATATATATATATATATATATATATATATATATAATTATGTACAAATATAAACCATTCGACGATTCCACTAACGCGTTTAACACGCCAATAAAAGAATGTTTTATTGGCATATCATATCTACATGTTCATAATGTCAAATAAAATAAATCTTATTTACAAGACAATTGAGCTAATGACAAATAAAAAGATAATTTTATTTGTATTTCTATTTTTAACTTTAACAAATAAAAAGGAATACTTTATTTGTATATAGTTTCAATGAACGTTTTGGCAATAAAATTAATTCTTTTATTAACATAAAAATTCCAATGTATGTTGTGACAATAAAAATGATTGTTTAATTAAATACAAATTCTAATGTATGTTTTATCAATAAAAATGATTCTTTACTTAACATACGAATTCTAATGTATGTTTTATCAATAAAAATGATTCTTTACTTAATATACAAATTCTAATGTATGTTTTAACAATAAAAATGATTTTTTTTACTTAACGTACAAATTCTTATGTATGTTTTATTAATAAAAATGATTCTTTATTTAACATACAAATTCTAATGTATGTTTTATCAATAAAAATGATTCTTTATTTAACATACAAATTCTAATGTATGTTTTATCAATAAAAATGATTCTGTATTTAACATACAAATTCTAATGTATGTTGACAATAAAAATGACTCTTTATTTAACATACAAATTCTAATGTATGTTGACAATAAAAATGACTCTTTATTTAACATACCCATTCTAATATATGTTTTATAATTATAGTGACAAAATAAAATGATAATTTTGTCTACATGATATGTTTATAATTCTAGCGAGAATATAAAACATAATTTTGTCTACTTGACACGTTTACAATTCTAGCGGCAAAATAAAAGAAAATTTTGTCTACATGTCTAATTCGACAAAACAAATAAAGGTGATATTTTTGTTTTGTCGACAATTCTAATTCAACAAAACAAATAAAAGTAATATTTTTGTTTTTGTCTAAAATCCCATTTTAACAAAATGAACAAAAGTAATCTATTTTACAAAAATGTTATTTTTGTTTTAACTCAAATCTATTTAACAAAAGTGTAGTTTTTGTTTTCACTCTTATCTAAAAAATGTAATCTTTGCTTCCAACCATCATATTTTGACAAAATGTTAGTTTTTGTTTTAACTATTATATTTTGGCAAGAATATATATTTTGTTACAACTAATCTATTTTGACACAAATGTTCATTTCTATGCAACTATTCTAATTTGACATGAATGTATATTTTTGTTCAACCATTGTATTTTGACAAAAATGTCTACTTTGTTTCAACTAATAAGTTTTGACAAAAATGTACATTTTGTTCAACTATTCTAATTTGACAAGAATGTATATTTTTGTTCAACAATTATATTTTGACAAAAATGTTTACTTTGTTCAACTAATATGTTTTGACAAAAATGTACATTTTGTTCAACTATTCTAATTTGACAAGAATGTATATTTTTGTTCAACCATTGAATTTTGACAAAAATGTTTACTTTGTTTCAACTAATATGTTTTGACAAAAATGTACATTTTCTTCAACTATTCTAATTTGACAAGAACGTATATTTTTGTTCAACAATTATATTTTGACAAAAAAGTTTACTTTGTTTCAACTAATATGTTTTGACAAAAATAAATATTTTTATTTTCAACTAATCTATTTGACAAAAATGAATATTTTTGTTTCATCTAAACTATTTGACAAAAATGAATATTTTTGCTTCAACTAAACTATTTGACAAAAATGAATATTTTTGTATTTTCTTACGTTACATTAGAAATGTGAAATTTTAATGTAAACATGTTTTTATTTCAAAACATGAACATTTTTCTATTTTCAAACATTACATTAAACATGTGAAATTTTAATGTATATAAACAGTTTTCAATTTTCTATTCTAATTCAACAAAATGATAAAAATTGATATTTCATTTTTGTTGAAAACTCTAGTTCAACAAAATGATAAAAATTGATAATTCATTTTTAAACAAAAATTATATATCTCATTTTAAACAAAAATTATATATCTTTTTGTTTCACTCATTTTATCACAACAAAAACGATCTATATGTTTTAACCATTTTATCACAACAAAAATGATCTATATGTTTTAACCATTTTATTATAACACAATATCACCAAATTAACAAATCTACATAACACATCAATCACATATCGAATCACGTAGTATAACAAATAGAAATTTACAGTGGATTGGAAATAATACAATAATAATTAATTTTAATTGTTTAAGAAGAAGAAATAAAATAGAATTCTCACAATTATTTTTGTCTGAAATTTCATCGTGCTCCATTACAGCTCTAGTCAGTTCCATGTTGTAGATCTCGTCTGCGATTCCAACGATCCTGAAATTGTTTGATTTTGATTCCATATGAAATAGTTATGGTTGTTTATACATTGATTTACAAAATTGAAATTAATTAAATAATTAATCTTAGTTAAACCTTTCCCTAACCTACCCTTAATTACTCTTCCCTTCGTTCCACTCTTTACTGGAATCGATAACCCAAAACACCGACTCCAATTCATCACGTCGCTTCACCCTAGAAGCCACCAACCACCGATCTTGCGCCGCCCAGCCAACCGTCTTGTCTCCTCCCTCCCACGCACGCCACCCTGACCAATTCGAGGGCCCCACCACGAAATGAATCAATTTTGAACAACATCCCTTTGCAGTTAAAATTCCAATAGCCTGCTCTATGAAAAATGATCACGTCCCTGCAGGATTAAAGAACTCGTCTTCCTTTTTGATTTTCACTTTACAAGCTTTGGTTAATTTTGGCCTGGATTAGAAGTGATTAATGAATGAAAATGGGTGAATATTGGCCATTTATCGCTAGGAGCGATGGCTGTAAGTTTGAATGGAAATTAGATTTAGAGTTTGTACATTTTCCTAGGGTATTTATAGAGTATATTTTATATTATTTAATTATTTAATTCAGAAATAACTTGTTAAACCATCCGAACTCCAAATGAGACCCAATGACTATCACCCTTAGCTAAATACCCCCATTCCGAACAGAATGGACAAGGTCTCATCAGCCCTTTTGATAGTCTCAGCCCACTTTTCTTTAATTTAAAATATAAAACCTTTAATTATTTAATTTGATCCTACATTTTAGGGGCCACATACTGACTCCAAAAATTCCATAAAAATTATTTCTAATTATGTTTTGATGATACGGTCCTAACAAAACTAATTTTGTCAAATTTGGAGACCGTTTGAAAAATGGTCATTTTCTGGTCGATCCAATTTGACTGAAATTGACAAAACACGTTTTCTTTTGCCATGCTCACATATAAATTCCAAAAATTGTGAAAATTGGAATCTTGCAATAATTTGACATTCTAGATCCGACAAAAGTGGTTTCATCGAAAATGGAGGTCTTTTGTAAAATGACTATTTATACGGGCTGTATATTATACTAAATTCTATAGCGAATATTCTGAATATTTAACTGCCCATAAATTTTGATCCCCATTATGAAATTTCAATTTTTCAAATTCGCTGGAAAGATATTTTTAAATAGATTCTAATATTTTTGGTTTCACTAAAATTCGATTTATTTTGCATCCTATACAATCAGTCAAAGTTCAAGTTCAAATTTTCAAACTGTCACGCTATTTCTAACTCCTTGTATAATTAAAATAAATATATTCGTTCTAACTTCGATTTAAATAAATTTTTAATCATTATTATTTAAAATGAATTATTTTAAATATTTAAAATCCATTAAAATTGCTAAAATAAAAATTTTAAATTAGTTCCAAAATTCCGGGTTGTTACATTCAATCTCGTTTTCAAGCTCTTTCAAAATAGATTCAGTTTTCAACAGGCTTTCTTTTACAAGAATTTCATGCTTGGAATTTTTAGTGGTCTTAAAATTCTCAAATTCCTTTTTGTAGAAAATTATACGAACTTAATAACTCAATCTCGTTCTCTTTTAGGATCAGTATTTCATTTTCTAGCTCTTTAATATTTTTATTGAGATGAACGAGATCGGTTTTTAGTTTCAAGCAACTTTTACAATCAGAATGTTCAAATTTCCTGACAATTTCAATTTTTAATTCCAAATAGTTATTTTTGCTGGTCAACTCAATAATTTTAGATTTCAAAGATTAGTTTTTCAGTTTGAGTTTATCAACATATTTACTTAGGTCGACACGCATAAAAACTAAATCTTCAAATGAGAAACTTTCAATCTCATTGTCTGTTGAATCTCCGTTGTATGATCTACTGAAATTTTGATTTGTTTCTCCTTTCAAGCATAGATCTGAATCTGAGTTGACATTCTGGGATTTTGAGCAGTTGTTGTCTATTCCATACAACTTGTCGAGAGTTTGCCAAATATCCTGTTTAGTCAAATAATGAGAGATAAGTTTAGGTTGATTATTACTGAGATAAGAATACAGAATATGCATAACACGAGCATTGACAACTTTAAAATTTTTTTCTAGCATATCTCCCAAATTTCAATAATATTCCAATATTCAAAATTAACAAATTTTAAATAGATTTCGATTTTCGATTTCCAAAATAAAAAAATTTCCCATTGAAAATAATTGGAACTGGACCGACTCTTGCTATACTGACAACTAGGGACACCATCTCTAGAGTTAATGAATAACCTGGCTCTGATACCACTTGCTGGATCTAGATTAACCCTAGAGGGGGTGAATAGGGTTTATAGAAATTTAACAAGTTATTAAAAATAATCAGATCACAGAAGTAGTAGAGAAAATAAAAGCAGAAAATAAATAACATACAGAGATACCCAGGTTCGAAAATTTTTGCCGCTGCATTTCTAAGGTTTCTACTAGGTGTTAATAACGGATCCCGCTTACAATCCCATGTAAACCCGCAATCTCTGCCCTGTCCTAACCCTACGCTAAAAACCATAGACTAATCTATATCCCCTAGATCAAATTTTCCCCTAGCTACAAACCCGTAGCTTGTAAACACTAGTTTTTACGGACTCTAATAAACTGCCTAGATTTTACAAACTCTCTAATAGGATTGCTTTACAAATAAAAAAGATACAAAACAAAGTAAAAACCCTAATTAAAAAAAACCTTTTATAATGAACTAGGCCGACATCTTTTCAAAATGGCTTGATCACATAGGAAACTTCGGTTTCTCTTTATAAAAAATGGAGGCCTATTAGAAATTAGGGTTTTCCCTTTTGTCCCAAATCGTGACAACGTTGACTGATGAAATCCGATTCTCTGATCAACTACGATTATTCGATGGCTTCTGATACTTGTCCATTAGTCATCGATTTGGCTTATAATCGAAAACAAGTGAGTTAATTCAGATATGATTCAATTTCTGATCTTCGAATTTTTTTTTGTTTTCAATTTTTACACCTGTGATGAAGACGTGTTTAAATAGGATTTTCAAATTCTTTAGCTTCTCTCTGATTTTGAATATGACTTGGCTTGATTGTTGAACTGATTTTGCATGTTTCCTCTTTGATTTCCTTGGTTTAAAAAAGCTTGTGTTATTTCCTGGATTGAACTCTGAAAGTAATACCTTGCCGAGAATGAAATGTGTGATTGAATCAAGCCTTGGTTTTGATTGAATAAAAAGTGGAAACACTCTATGATTTCTTGGAGATATCGAGTTGCCTGATTTTTCACCTTTGTTGATTTCGGCTTTTTCAAATAAATTGATCCACCATTAAAACTGTTGCCAAAAGAAATTTCTTTCCCATTTATAATACAATTTAAAACTGGGAATCATTGAAATAGCTTGCCAAATATGAAATCCCTTAATTGTACTAATGGAATCATTTGTAAAAAATTTGTGTACCTGGTCGAGTTTTTGTATCACTATGAATTTTGTCAAATGAATGTAAACATGCCAAAGATTTCTCTCCTATAAATGCAAGATAAATCTAAAAATAAAATTCTTATCCCTCTGTTGATATCCCCTGTCTTGATTTATTGGCCTGTTGTATTTTTATGATATCCATATATGTATAGCTATGTTGAAACTACCATTTGATATTGCCTTTGCTGTGTCCATTTTCATTTGTACTATTTTGATGCTGACATAAGTATGAGCTATTGTTATATGTACACACTGTATCACTTTGGTTCCGTGTGCATTGTATATTTGTTCTGCACCGTTTTTCTTTGTGTAATACATGTTGCTTCACCTTATATGCACATCAGAATGATGTTGTGCACTTGTGTATTCTGCCACGAACTATATTTTGCACACACTAGCTTTGATCACCCAATATGAAACAGTCCTCTTGTTCACATGAACCTGATGTGTTGCACCATTCATATGTTGGCTGAAACATGAACTTAACTTCATTGCTTTTTTTGTTTTAACTTAAACCTTATTGATTGATATATATATATACACACACACACACACCTTCCTGAAACTAGTTATGCAAACTTTGCCCCCTGACTTGATTTCACCTACACTATGAACTACTGTACCATGCTGAGATCATGCTGTCGTTACTTATTTGTACATGCATGTGTATTTTGAGGTTTGAGCTGCACCATCTGACCATGTATGCTAGCCTTGCATTGCTACTTGACTGACTTGTTGCTCATACTTGTGTATATACTGGCTTGACCATGTTTGCCAGCTTCACCATTGAACTTTGACATCGAATACGTTGTATTGATTTTCAGCCGTGCATCAATATCTATACACACATTTTGTAACACCCCACCTCTGCCAGGGACACTCACAAGAGAATGCACCAGCTTTGGAGGGGCGTTGTCTAGGTAAACATGCACAGAAATATTACAAGACAGAACATATAAAAACAGCGGAAGAAAAACCAAATTTCATTACCTCATAAAATTATAAGGTCTAAAGCCTCTTACATCAAAATGCCTTTAAAAGCCATTACATTGGAAACCTGTCTTGCAATAGTTAAAGAAGCATAAAACCATAGTCATAAAATATTCCCCAAGTAAAATGGTAAAGCAGCCATAGCCAAGAAAAATCCAAGCCATACATGATGACCTTGAAGCAGAAGAAGTCCGAGCTAAATAACAATATTTCCTCCCTGAAAACCTGGGGGGGGGGGGAACGGAAGACAAGGAGGTGAGAGAAAACGGGGTCAGTCATAAAGACTGGTAAGTCCTATCTACTTCCGGCATAAAAACAGGTAAAGGTAACATGACATGCATAAACTGAAAGTAAACATAAGGATGAAGACAAGATAGACAAGCTAAACCAAGGTAACAGGATGAACTACTGTATCAAGATAAACTACGGTTACTATGAATCAAGTATAATATCCCAAGTTTCTATCCAGTATAACATCCCAAGGTTCTATTGAGTATAACACCCCAAGGTTCTATCGAGTATAACACCCCAAGGTTCTATCAAGTATATTTGCCCTGCACCTTCCGTACTAGTATCCCAACCCGTGTCATGTGTTAGCTACAAAATGTCCCTTGCCCAACGAAATGGTCCATGTCAACCTAATGTAGGTTTTCCCAACTCGTATGTTTCTTTCCATGTATATGTTTAGTCCTTTGCCGTAAATCCTACGGGCTTCCTCACGTAGTTCTATACTACTTCAACGTAGTTCCATTATCCTTGAAATCGTTTGGACTGTCACCCTTGATCAAGCTATATTTTCTTACCATGAATTCTCGAATGTTCGGCTAGGATTTATGCCACCTAGGACCACTAGGGATTACGCTACCTACTAAACGTTTTCGTAACTCAGTTTGGGTTTAAGCCACTTAGGACCGCTAGGGATTACGCTACCCTTCAACCACGCCCTTTTTCCCACGTATGTATCGTGAATCATTTTCCATGTCTAGATGCACATGTATCTCAATGTGCCATCCGAGTCCCGTGACAGGGCTAATCAAGAAATACAGGACTCGGTCGGGAGCTTTAGGTTATCTGCCGATGCAAATATCAAGGTCTTTTTTTCTACCTGTGGTTATGGTCCCACGTGGCCCCTCCCTCAACTACTGAAAGGCAATCCAAGAAAATCATGCACGAGAACTATACTCCGGCCATCCATGCCCCACTTTCCTATTGGCCAACCTCACCCATAACTAGATAGCAAGTATATGGTTTGTTGGGAATTCTCTGCCTTTCCGCATACGTACACGATTGACTAAAGATGGTAGGTAGTCGACGACGTTCTATCACAGGGCTAAACTAAGTATCGCCGACTCCACGCTAATCCACCCCAGTCTTTAGGTTGCTCGCACAGCAACCAAGGCATACCCTTGGTTCTTCTACCGCAGACCTTAACCTCTGTGAGCCCAGGCGGATCATCTGCAACCTCACAGAGGGATACCAAGAGTATCCTCACGTGCCCCGAAGCTACCGCTTTGTCACCCAGTTCGCTGGAGCCTTTATCTAAGTCAGATAAACATTCGCTCCTCCTTGTGTGTTTGTTTAAACGATGTCCTACCGTATCAGGTTACTCATTTATTTGTGAACTGGTCCAATTCTCTTGACTAAGAATTATTACTTAGTTATCCTTAACTAAGGTTTATCACTTAGTTTCCCTTCCCGTTATTCTTATTAACTACGATTTCCACTTAGTCCCCTGAACTAGGGTTTTGTCTAATGGGTTAAGTGTTGTCATTCGAGTTCATGACTTACCCCGCCTACGAATCATGTCAAAATTAGCTAAGTATTCAAGTTCAAGACTTAGCCCTACAAACCATGTATCAAGTTGGTTAAGTATATCAAGAAGTTCATGACTTAACCTTAGATTATCGTGTCAGATTGGTTAAGTATAGGTTAACTTAACCCTATCAAATTACCGTGTCAGATTGGTTAAGTATAGGTTATCTTAACCTCATCAAGCTACCGCGTCAGATTGGTTAAGTATAGGCTGTCTTAACCTCATCAAATCATCGAGTAAAATTGGTTAAGTGTAGGTTAACTTAATCCCATTAAATTATCGATTCGGATTGGTTAAATATAGGTTAACTTGACCCTAGTAAATTATCGAGTCGGATTGGTTAAGCATATTTAAGAGGTTCGTGACTTAACCCTATCAAATTATCAAGTTAGATTGGTTAAGTGTAAGTTAACTTAACCCCATCAAATTACCGAGTCGGAATGGTTAATTGTAGGTTAACTTAACCCCATCCACTAGTCGTATTTATAATGGTTAAGCATCATTCTTGTGGGTTTACTTAACCCTACCACGCATCGTGTTATCCCAGTCGGGTGTTATCAACCCATTTAGGTTAAACTAACCCATCCGCTAATCGTGTTATATGGTTAAGTGTCTTTAAGTAATCAAGTATGGTCTTACTTACCTACCCATTCATGTCATATCAGTTAAGTGCCATTAGTCAAACTAACTTAACCTTATCATGTGGCATTAAGTAAATTAATGCACCTCAACCTCTCACATTAGACTTTGTTGTGGTTACTGGTTACGCCGGGCGGGTCCGGGCAGCTTTACACCACAACCTAGTCTAACCTCAGGTTTTAAGCGTGATATGACCAACTACTCACATTGGGTCTTATTGTCTGTAGCTACTGGATTTGTCGGGCGGTTCCGGGCAGATTTATGCTACAAACTCAACCCAACCTCGAGTTGGCCACTTTCATGTTTTCCTACTTGTCATGTTCATGTTAAATTTAGGCCATGACAAAGTCCACGTTTTCCACTTATGCCCATTGTCCCATTACTTAATTCATGTTAAGTTTCATAGCCCATCTCAAGTTTGCCTAAACTACCCAAGGCGTATTCCCAACGCAAGTGAAAGCGAGTCAACATAGTAGGAATAATATGACAACATATTGGCCTCAAACATGTATGATAGCATAAAGGGATTGGCCTCAAACATGTATGATAGCATAAAGGGATTTGCCTCAAACATGTATGATAGCATAACACTAGGTTCATCATCATAGGCATGTAAATGGTCATGAGGGGTTTAGGTTCTTTTACATGCATAAGCCCCAAGCCAAGTTCATATGAATGTTCCACAAGTCAAATTATTCTAAAGGGTTCATGCCAACATTCCACAAGTCAAGATTCAATCTTGCATGATAAACTAGGTTAAACACAACATGAGTGGCATGATTTAATCACTAAGAAATAGCCCAAAGTCATAGGTTCAGGAGAGGAGCAAGACTAGATTCACATAGACTAACATACTTAAGTTTCATCTCACTTTATTCCATGTCAACATTATAACTACCATTTAGATCTAAAAGTAGCTAGAACTTACAAAGCGTGGCTAGAGATTTATGAGCAAGCATTTGTCATAGAACGGTGTTGAGATGATGCTCTACTTCCTTGATTTGATGTAGAAAGCTTACTCCTTTGACTTGAATCTAGTTTGCATGCTTAGGCCTTTGAAGTTGAAGATGGAGGCCATGAACAAGAGACATTTGGGCAGCACTTTGCTGTTAGGATGGTTTGTAGTGAATTAGGCTAGGTCTTAGGGTGTTTTTATAGAAGTTAGGACTAGTTTAGGCCCTTAGATTAACCCTAGTTTAGATCTGAACCATCCAATCTCGTCACAGGCCAACAGAACAGACCCAAGGAGCAAGCAGGTGCACCAGGCCAACCTGGCCCGACCAAGGAGGTCGACCCCCAGGTCGACTCCCCAGTCGACCTAGGGCTGGGCGGGAAATTTTCCCGCCCAGTCTGTTTGGGGCTAAATTCGAAATTTGAAAATCTGTTTTCATTTTCTGATTTTTCGTGAAACTTCTAGAGGCCATATCTCGGTCATACGGACTCCGATTTACAAAATTTCGGACTCGTTTCCAACCAGAATTCCAAGACGAACGCAACGGCGCAACCCATTTCTCTTGATTCTTCTTTTAAAATTTAATTCTGCCTTGATTCTTGTATTAACATGTTATAAAAATTCGGTTTGTTACACATTTTAATGTGTATGTATATGTTGTTGAGCTGCTTTGGTCCTTGTTCATTGTTGCATTGACTTGAGCTTGAATCTTGGTTGCACAAGAATTTTCTGTTGCATTTAAATTAACTAGTTGTGCTTTATATATGATATTACATTGACTTGCATTGGTTGGCTTGTTGTTTGAGTTGGTTTGTACATGGCTCGTCCATGTCTGAACTGCTTGACCTATCCATTCTCTTGATGTTGCCTTCACTTGTTTGTGCACTTGAACCATGTAATGTCGACCCTTGATTGGCTTGACCATTGTGACATGTACTCTTTGATGGCTGCATTTCTGTCATGTGTACTCGACGATGTTGCATGTGTATAAGTATCCATGTATACATATATGTATATATACACATATGTGTATATATATGTGTGGCTATTCGAATGATAGAGACATGAATATTTATATCAGCAGATCGCTATATCTGAGTTGTGGCTATTTAGAATCAGCTAATTATGATGCTGGTTCTGATCAACAAACTAGTGTAATGTGTTAAGGTTGATCTACGAGCACTAGAAATACTGTCTACCTTATGGTATTTACAGTGTATCACTGCGAATATCACAAGCTGTCTAGACATAGACGAATGGATATATAAATCAGATCAAATCATGAAAAATGATGAGAAACACACCAAAATTCTAAGGCACATAAATTTTTAAAATAAAAATTATATCTATTAGAATTTAAAATATTATTTCTATTCCAGATACTGTGTGACAGGTGTGCATGACTGGACTGATTGAAAGATGTGAAGATAGAACTCAAAAGACAAATGAGTGAGTGAGGGTGAATGTGTCCATATTTGAGAGAACATGTAACTGTGTCAGTGTACAAACGAGTGACTGAGTGTATTTGTAGTGAGAAACTATGTAAAAAGAAATTGAATGTATTGAAATGAAATATATCAGTGGAGTTGTAAGATTGTACTGTAGAAATGTAGAAATACAATACTATATTCTAATAAAATACTGTTTGTATGTTTAGATTCTTGTGCAGTGGTATTTTACTTAAATATTACATTCTATCTGTAATGTAATATAACAGTATAAATACAAACACATTTATACTATATATATATATATGCTTGTTATCATCAAATAACAATCATCTAATTGTTATATACAAAAACGTTATATGCAACAAAAACAACCAAATCATCATATGAACAGATAGGTTAAACAGTTCATATAATAATAATATGCAAAGAAAATAAAATTAAAATATTTGAGGAATCCTGTTGGATCCCTCCAACCTGTTTCTCCATGTAACGACCAGGATTTTTCGAACAGTTTATTTTACATATTTAATATGGTTTTAAATATTGAGTTGATATAATAAATGGATATTTATATGAAATTTATCGATTTATAATTGAATATGATTTAATTCAAGTACATTGAATTATCATAAACAATAAATAATTTAAATCGAAGTTAAAAACTGAATCAAAACAATTCAGATGATCAGTATTAATTATATTTGAATATAGACGATAATAAATATATTTTATTTTCGAAGAATTTATTTGTTTCTGAATTTAAATTATATTATATAGATTTAATATGGTTATGTTATATATACACATTCAAAATAAATTTCAGAATATATCCCGTAATGTCCAGAGTAGCATTATAACATTGAAATGTCGATCGGCGCGTCAAAATAGCGGTTACGACCTCAAGTTGCAAAGCCCAGGATAATTGTAATGGATAAGATCGAAATCGAATCGAAAATCAAATCGATATCTATTTAAAAAGAATAAAAGATCTCTTTATATCAAATCAAAATCAAATCAAATTAATTATAAAATCTTTTTAAATTAAATATAAAGATTTGTTGTGTACATTGGTCCCCTTATTTCTGTACTATATAAAGTAGCGCTGACCCCATTTCTTTTCCTCTTATTTTGATTCGATTTAGTTCATTTTATTTCTTTTGTTTCGATTAAAATAAAATGGCCATGTCCCTTACCATTCTCAAATCGAAACCACTGTCTGATAAATAAATAAAAAGAATTTAAAAGCTCATTCGAAGACCGCATGGTACTCGATCCAAGGCGGCGAGGCTTAGAACTCCTAGATAGGAGAGGTCGACGTTGGAAATCCACGATGAATTTGGGAGCAATGAGTTGAATCTCGCGATGACGGGTAGGGGTTGTTTTGGATAAAGAATCTAATAGTGAAGTCATCGGATGTTATCAGGGTGGATGACGGTTTACTCTTGGTATTGATAGACTGTGGAAGGGAGTGATGGAGTTTTGGGAATGTTAAGTTCGAACCCGTAAACCTAGGGTTGCGCGATGTTCAATTTTGGGCACAGCTCCTAGTGGTTGACCTAGTTCAGGTAGAATGGTCGACGTCTAAGTTTGGGGAAGGCAGGGGATTTTTCTGAGTACCGGGTTCGAATACATATGCGAATTTCAGGGGAGTGCAGGTCTGTGATGGTAGTTGTTGGGATCTGCTGTACGCAGATGGGAGTGTGTACTAGGGTATTGATCAGTATGATGATGATGATGATGATGATAAGATGCAATCTTGGGAGAACTGGAGTTCGTATATATGTTAGGGTATGTGGGGTTCGAACAATTTACAAAGGAGGAAGGGGACTGGAAAGTTTGGCAAAGTTCTTCGTTCACTGCAGTGGAAATTCCGAACCGGTGGACCAGAAGCTTAGGCACGCGATTAAGGTTAATTAGGTAATTAATTTAAATAGACAGTGACGTTTAAATTTATATGTGTATTTTTTTTTCACTTCCATACATGAACAGATTCAAGCGAAATTAATTACTTGGATTTGTATAAGCGTTAACCACGCGATAGGAGTTGAGAGAGGGAAGGAGAGGGTATTTGTTTATCCTGTAGGCGTGTAAGTGGAAAAAGAAAGTAAGGTAAAAAATTTTAAATTTAGAAATTTGTTTAAATAAGTGATAAATTTAAATCTTGTATTATTTATAATCGTAATAATCAGTTCGTACAAAATCAGATTCAAACAAACGAGATTGTCATGTCGAATTCGCGTTATCATTTCCTATGAAATGGAAACAAATTGGAATAGATCACGATAAAAACCCTGGTGAGTAAATCTCACTAAATTTATTATTTATAATTATTTTTAGTCATAAAAATAATTGTTTGATGGTTGTTTGGTCACACTGAAATATTACTGTGGCTATTATTTATATTAGTTATTTAGGATTGGTGTTTGTGGTTATTATATATAATGGTAATTGGATAGTTCCCGCAGTACCATTAGCGAATGCCCGCAGTATCATTAGCGGATGACCCTATGCGCCCCATGATATGATAGTGGATGACCTTATATACCGCGATATCCTGCCTCGAAGCAGGATGGGTATTATTTATGTTTGCTAATGTAACGACCCGTATTCTACGCATCATAGGATCGTAGAATATTTATTTCTTTCACATACGAAGTCGTATGGTCATGTAACTTTGGGAGACGACTACTGGGGTCATTTCCCATGTTCATGATTTTTCCCAATTTTTAAATGACCATTTTACCCCTAGTTAGCACTGTTTTGGCCATAAATTTTGACTGGAAAGGAATTTTGACCTGAAACCACTTCCATTGGCTCCGGATGATGGTTTACAATTCCGTAGAGTGGTCGCATTAGCCAAACGGACTCACCGTTTGGGAGATATGGCTGAAACAAGTTTCAGATGGTGAAAAACAGCTTAATTGGGCTTAACCGGGTGATTAGCAGCTAGGCCCAGAGGGGAATTTCGGGCTTAGAGGCATATGAGGGCTGATTAGGGTTAGGAAATCACTTTCATTTCAGTTTTGAGCCGCCACAAACCTTCTTGAGACCTTGGTAATGGCTTCCATCCTCTAAAACCACTCCAAAACACATTTTTAGTGAAGATTAAGCCTAAACTACATCAAAACAAGGCCAAATAGCAACAAAGCAAGGTTGGAGCTGCTGCTATACGTAGGAATTTGACCCAAACAAAGAGTATTTCAGATTTGGTGTTTTACTTTGTGGCCAAGGTGAGTGATAGCATCGTTTTGACACTAATTACAGTTAATTAAGGGTGATTAGTGAAGATTAGCGAATTTATACACTGATAAATTCTGGAAAAATGTTTAGAAATTCTTAAATAATGTTTTATGCCTCTGGTTGAAATTTGGTTCGATTTGATTAAGTTTTGTTAACCCTATGATTAGATTTGCTTAAACATGCTTAAGGGAATATAAGGGGTTTTGGGTATATTTGATCCATTTTAACATGTAAATTCATTGTTTTGGTGTTTGTGGTTAGTTTACTATGTTGTTGTGACTGTTTGACATGATTTGTGATTGGTTAGTATAGTTAGATTTGTCGAAAACGTCGTCGAATGGCGTAAACAATTTGCTGGGAAAAAGTTGCAGAAAGCTGTGCAGAGCTTCGGATCGGATCGGATGAGGGCTCGGATCGGACATGTGGATTGGGCAAGAAAACCCGACCCGAACTGGAGTTTGGCACATAAAGGACTTGGCAAAAAGGAAGGCCGTTTACTTAGAGTTGGAGTGGACAAGAGGATCGGATCGGAAGAATAATGGAGGCTAGATCGGATCGGCTCAAGAATGGAAGGCTACGACTGGAGTAAGGCTAAGGGATCGGATCGGATCGGAGTAGATGGAAAACGAGGGAGCTGATCGGAGATGGAGCATGAACTAGATGGAAGACAGCAACCCAACCCGACCCGGAGGAGGACACCGACCCGACCCGAAGTGAAGTACCCGACCCGAACCGAATGGAAGATGACAAGGATGGAGGACCGAACCGAACCGACGAGGGTAATGACTACCGAACCGAACCGAATTCTAAGACTGTTACTGCGCGACAACTCTTCTGAAGACCCACTCCACTTTGACCAAACCCGAGATGCAAAGGAAGTCCAAATGAGGAGCTAGAGCTCAAGATCCAGATGGGAATCAACGAGTTCGCTTCATGATTGGGCTTTGCTGCGGGACGCGTGTTAAGGGGTTATCGATGTCTTTAGCTTTGGACCACTATGGTAGGAGCTACGAAGGCGGATTCAGGGCCATTATGGCATTGGTAGGACCAAGGGCTACGACCAATGTGGTGGGTCATTGAAATGTTTGGTCATGACTCCATGGGTTTAGCTTGGTCACAGCAGGGTTTCTACAAGTCGGGGTTCATCGTTACCTCAATTTGTCTAGTGTTCCAAAGTGGTAGATATCGTGTGCTTTACGCACTGAGTGAGAGATGTGAGGATGGTTGCTATGGTTGACTTGTTTGCTATCATTATGACATGCACACCCCACCCCCGTATTCTTTACACTATTTATTATGGCACCTTAGAGTATTGTACGGTATGTGGTACTAACTCTTTGGTTGCAAGTTCAGGTATGGTTTAGTATACCTGTTATTATTCTGTTTAGATGCTTATCGCTTATACCAGGCTTTATGTCTGACCCAGAGTTTTATGTCTCCTCTTATTACTCTGGGTGCTCACACGAGCAGACTAGAGACAGGTTAGCTGGTGATGCACGGGTAGATGATCCGGAGACGAGCAGGAGGCTTCCACGTAATACATATATATAGTATTCTCCCTGTGTTGTTGAAGATCATTGCTTGGGCATTGGTGGTGTATCTTCTACTTTGGCTTTCTTTTGTTTAGAGACAGTACATTTTGAAAAGTCGTAATAAGCTGTATTTGGATTTCCGCTGCTCTGATGTTTATGTTGATTTTAGTTATCAGCTTATGCACTGTCTCACCTGTTTTATGTCAAGTATGTTATTATTATATTTTACTCCATGCGCTGTGAGACATTCTACAGGTTTCTTGTTAGTCAATTCTCTTCTTTCCTTCCTTCTGACGACCGTCCCGTGCTAGTTGGGCATGTGTACAGCGCACTCTCGGAGGAAATGCAGGCTAGTGCGGGGCGGGTCGTCACACTTGGTATTAGAGCTCTAGGTTGCGTAGTTAACCTAGGGAAGTTATCAGGGAGAGATAGTATACGTATAAGAGAGAGCGTATTTGTGATTATTTTGGTTTTGTTAAAATCTATATATATACTATTAGTAGTATAAGAATGAAGTCGTGTTGCACTAGCACCACTATGGGGTCGTTAATCGTTTCATTTTTCAGATTGACGATGAGCCGATATGTTAGAGGTACCGGTAGAAGGGCCAATAATGGGAATGCTGCTGACATGAGGACGATGTTTACTGACCTCATGAGAGAGATGCTTAGAGATGTACAGAGGGCAGCTCCCAATGATGGAAATGGTGGTGGTCCAATAGTGCAGGCGCCGAGGGTCGACTTCGCCAAGCTGAATAAGGATTATACTAGCCTTGGTGGGAAGCCGTTCCACGGAACGGAGTCGACCACGGATGTTCAAGATTGGTTGGATAGTTGTGAACGTATCTTCGAGGATTTGGGTATCGAGGATGCGATGAAGAGAAAGCTAGCATCCCGTCAGCTGCAAGGGCGGGCAATGAATTGGTGGAATGCTATAAAGGCAGCTACTCCCGAAGATCAGATTACTTGGGAGCAGTTTAAGGCTCGCTTTAGCGAGAAGTTCATTCCAGCTGCTCAGAAGTCAGTGATGTTTAAGAAATTCTTAGAGCTCAAGCAGAATGGCAGAGCTGTCTCGGAGTATATTGCTGAATTTGACACTTTGTCGAAGTATGGGTTGTCTCTTATTGATATTGCCGAGAAGAAGAATGAGAAATTCATAACCGGTTTGGATCAGTACTTGGGGGAAAGGCTTATTAACCACATCGATGAGACGTTTGAGTCGATTGTGGGAAAAGCATTAAGATCAGAAAGTCTTTACACTAAGCCGAAGACTGAGGTTGCATCCGCAGATGAGCCAAAGCCACAAGCAAGTGGTGGAGGCAAGGGTGGTTCCCAGAATAAAAGAAAGCAGAGTCAGACTAAGGATGGCCAGAAGAAAAAGAATAAACAAGATGTTGAGTGCTTCAGCTGTGGTAAGAAGGGCCATTATGCTAGTAATTGTCGGGCCAAGCCAGCGGATAGGAAGTGCTTCAATTGTGGCCAAATGGGACATCATAAGGACAAGTGTCCGCAACCCCCCAAAGAAAAGAAAATGGTGAAAGCATATGCCCTTAATGCTATTCCTTCTTCGTCGAATGCCCCAACTGCGACGGAGAAAGGAAAGAATGTCATCATTCAAGGTATGCTTTCTGTTTACGATGTTCTTGTTAGAGTTTTGTTTGATACTGAAGCTTCCAGTTCTTTCATATCTAGTGACCTGGTAGATAGGTTGGGATTGGAGCCCGAGATTGTCGATAGACCTTTAGTAGTGACGAACCCGATTGGTGGTTCGACTAGCCTTAGCATGATTTGTCGTAATGTGGTCTTATCGAGTCATGGATGCATGTTTGTTTGTGATTGTTTTGTTTTGGGATTTACTGGGTTTGGCATTATTTTGGGAGTAGATTGGCTCCAAAGGTACGGGGTGGTGGTAGACTGTGAGGGCTTTTTGGTGACAGCTAGAGCGGATGATGGGCGGAGGATAGTGTTTGGTGGTCTACCCAGTGAGGGGGTATTGGCTAGTTTTCTAAACTCCCTTGACATTCCGCATAGTGAGTTGTCAGGTTTGCCCGTGGTTGGCCAGTATCCGGATGTTTTCGAAGAAGTGACCGGACTTCCACCACACCGAGAGATTGAGTTCCGTATTGATTTGGTAAAAGATGCCAGGCCTATAGTGATGCCACTTCGTCGTATGGCACCAAGGGAGCAGCGAGAGCTCGAGGTGCAAGTCAGCGATCTTTTGAAGAAGGGATTTATCAGAAGGAGTGTTTCTGAATGGGGAGCACCAGTTGTGTTTGCTACCAAGGCGGATGGTTCCCTTCGTTTGTGTGTAGACTACCGCGAGTTGAACAAAGTGACGAGGAAGAATAAGTATCCTCTACCGCGGATAGATGATTTGTTCGATCAGTTGAGTGGCGCGAGAGTATTTTCTCAGTTGGATCTCGCGACAAGTTTTCATCAGCTTAGAGTGGAAGCTGAGAGTATAGCTAAAACGGCATTTCGGACGCCGTCTGGGTTTTATGAGTGGTTGGTCATGCCATTCGGGCTGACCAATGCCCCAGCATATTTTGTGGATCTTATGAATAGGGTATTCAGAGATCAGTTGAATAAGTTTGTCCTTGTGTTCGTTGATGATATTTTGGTCTACTCGAGGACAGAGGAAGAACACAAGGGACATTTGAGAATAGTGATGGAGGTGTTGAGAAAACACCAATTGAAAGCAAAGTTTTCTAAGTGTCATTTCTGGAAGAGGGAAGTGAGGTTCTTGGGCCATGTTGTATCAGAGAATGGTATTGCTGTAGACCCGGCAAAGGTGGCTACGGTGCAGGATTGGCCTACACCTAAGAATGCAACAGATGTAAGAAGTTTCTTGGGGTTAGCGGGATATTATCGTAAGTTTATCCAAGGTTTCTCCAAGATAGCGGCACCATTGACCCAGTTGACTAAGAAGAATCAAGCTTTTGTCTGGGATGGAAGGTGCGAGAATGCATTCAAGAGTCTAAAGGACAAGTTGACAAGCGCACCAGTGTTAGTCATTCCTAAGGGGAATGAAGAGATGACGGTATACACGGATGCCTGTGGTACCGGACTGGGTGCTGTATTGATGCAAGGCGGTAGGGTTGTAGCTTATGCAAGTCGGTAATTGAAACCGCACGAGAGAATATACCCTACCCATGATTTGGAATTGGCAGCGATTGTGTTCGCGTTAAAGATGTAGAGACACTATCTCTTGGGAGAAAGATTTGAGCTGTTTACAGACCATAAGTCGTTGAAGTATCTCTTCTCCCAGAAGGATTTAAATCTCCGGCAACAAAGGTGGTTAGAATTCTTGGCTTCCTATGATTTTGACATCGCATATACACCGGGAAAGGGCAATGCGGTGGCTGATGCATTGAGTAGAAGACATGCCAGTTTAGGGGCTATGTTTCTAGAATGGAAGCAACTGGAGTATATCGCAGGGTTTGATTTCAGACCAAAGTGCGAACTGAATCCAGAAGTGTTAGCAAGTTTGACGATCAAACCCACTTTAATTGAGCGGATTGGCTCTAGTCAGAGGGATGATCCTAACCTATTGGAAATCATCTCCAAGTTAGAGATGGGTATCGATGAGGAGATGAACAAGTATGGGCTTGATCGAGATGGATGGCTGAGAAAGAATGGGAAGCTTGTTGTACCCAATGTCGATGGATTGAGGGATGAAGTGATTAGAGAGTGTCATCACTCAAAACTGACTATACACCCGGTGGTAATAAGATGTATCGAGATATGAAGCAGACTTACTACTGGGAAGGGATGAAGAGAGACGTTGGGAAGTTTATATCCAAGTGCATGAATTGCCAGCTAGTTAAAGCCGAACAAAAGAAACCTAGTGGGTTATTGCAACCATTAGGAATTCCCGAATGGAAATGGGAGCAAGTCTCGATGGATTTCATCGATGGTTTACCGAGGACTAGATCGGGACATGATAGCATTTGGGTGATTGTAGACCGATTGACTAAGAGTGCAAGATTTATACCAGTCAAATCGACCAGAACGGCAGCTAAGTTAGCAGAATTGTATATGAAGTGGGTAGTGAGATTTCATGGAGTACCTAAAAGCATTGTGAGCGACCGAGACCCGTTGTTCACTAGTGGGTTTTGGAACAGCTTACAAGAGGCTCTAGGGTCAGAGTTACATCTCAGTACCGCATATCATCCTCAGACCGACGGTCAGACGGAGAGGGTGAATCGTATTTTGGAAGATCTCTTGAGAGCGTGTTTATTGGATTTTGGTGGATCATGGGATGACCATTTGCATCTAGTGGAGTTTGCATATAATAATAGCTACCAATCCAGTATCGGTATGGCTCCGTTTGAAGCTTTGTATGGAAGACCATGCAACTCACCATCATGTTGGATAGAGACTGGCGAGAAGTTTATGCTTGGACCAGATGTGGTTAGGGAAACTTCAGATAAAATCAAGACCATTCGACAACGAATGAAGGGTGCCCAAGATAGGAAGAAGCGTTATGCTGATAAGAGGAGAAGAGACTTAAAATTCTCCGTTGGCGACTTGGTGTTTGTCAAGATTTCTCCGTTGAAGAGCGTAATACGATTTGGCAGGAGAGGCAAGTTGACACCAAGATTCGTTGGCCCATTCCCTGTTCTCGAACTAGTCAGGAACTTGGCATATAGAATTGACTTACCAGAGAAAATGGCAGGAGTTCACAATGTGTTTCATGTTTCCCAACTAAGGAAGTTCGTTCACAACTCAGATATGACTATTTCACCTGATCAGTTAGAGGACTTCGAAGTAGAACCCGAGGCGGTTGGGAACCGCAAGCCGGCCCGTATTGTCGAGCACGACATGAAACAACTTCGAAGGAAGGCGGTGAAGCTAGTCAAGGTTCAGTGGGGCGAGGACGAGAATGATTGTACTTGGAAGACAGAGGAGAACATTAGGAAGACTTATCCAGCACTCTTTGCCTGGTAAGATTTTGACTTCGATTTAGTTTTCCGCAAGCTAGGGAAGGCTTGTTTGTTTGTTTTGCATGTTTGATTGTTATATATGGCTGTTAGGCATGCGGGATCTTTGGTATGTTTTGGGTTAAGGAATTTCAGGGACGAAATTTCTTAAGGGGGGAGAGTGTAACGACCCGTATTCTACGCATCATAGGATCATAGAATATTTATTTCTTTCACATACGAAGTCGTATGGTCATGTAACTTTGGGAGACGACTACTGGGGTCATTTCCCATGTTCATGATTTTTCCCAATTTTTAAATGACCATTTTACCCCTAGTTAGCACTGTTTTGGCCATAACTTTTGACTGGAAAGGAATTTTGACCTGAAACCACTTCCATTGGCTCCGGATGATGGTTTACAATTCCGTAGAGTGGTCGCATTAGCCAAACGGACTCACCGTTTGGAAGATATGGCTGAAACAAGTTTCAGATGGTGAAAAACAGCTTAATTGGGCTTAACCGGGTGATTAGCAGCTAGGCCCAGAGGGGAATTTCGGGCTTAGAGGCATAGGAGGGCTGATTAGGGTTAGGAAATCACTTTCATTTCAGTTTTGAGCCGCCACAAACCTTCTTGAGACCTTGGTAATGGCTTCCATCTTCTAAAACCACTCCAAAACACATTTTTAGTGAAGATTAAGCCTAAACTACATCAAAACAAGGCCAAATAGCAACAAAGCAAGGTTGGAGCTGCTGCTATACGTAGGAATTCGACCCAAACAGAGAGTATTTCAGATTTGGTGTTTTACTTTGTGGCCAAGGTGAGTGATAGCATCGTTTTGACATTAATTACAGTTAATTAAGGGTGATTAGTGAAGATTAGCGAATTTATACACTGATAAATTCTGGAAAAATGTTTAGAAATTCTTAAATAATTTTTTATGCCTCTGGTTGAAATTTGGTTCGATTTGATTAAGTTTTGTTAACCCTATGATTAGATTTGCTTAAACATGCTTAAGGGAAAATAAGGGGTTTTAGGTATATTTGATACATTTTAACATGTAAATTCATTGTTTTGGTGTTTGTGGTTAGTTTACTATGTTGTTGTGACTGTTTGACATGATTTGTGATTGGTTAGTATAGTTAGATTTGTCGAAAACGTCGTCGAATGGCGTAAACAAGTTGCTGGGAAAAGTTGCAGAAAGCTGTGCAGAGCTTCGGATCGGATCGGATGAGGGCTCGGATCGGACATGTGGACTGGGCAAGAAAACCCGACCCGAACTGGAGTTCGGCACATAAAGGACTTGGCAAAAAGGAAGGCCGTTTACTTAGAGTTGGAGTGGACAAGAGGATCGGATCGGAAGAATAATGGAGGCTAGATCGGATCGGCTCAAGAATGGAAGGCTACGACTGGAGTAAGGCTAAGGGATCGGATCCGATCGGAGTAGATGGAAAACGAGGGAGCTGATCGGAGAAGGAGCATGAACTGGAACAAAGACAGCAACCCCACCCGACCCGGAGGAGGACACCGACCCGACCCGAAGTGAAGTACCCGACCCGAACCGAATGGAAGATGACAAGGATGGAGGACCGAACCGAACCGACGAGGATAATGACTACCGAACCGAACCGAACCGAATTCTAAGACTGTTACTGCGCGACAACTCTTCTGAAGACCCACTCCAATTCGACCAAACCCGAAATGCAAAGGAAGTACAAATGAGAAGCTAGAGCTCAAGATCCATATGGGAATCAACGAGTTCGCTTCATGATTGGGCTTTGCTGCGAGACGCGTGTTAAGGGGTTATCGATGTCTATAGCTTTGGACCACTATGGTAGGAGGTACGAAGGCGGATTCAGGGCCATTATGGCATTGGTAGGACCAAGGGCTACGACCAATGTGGTGGGTCATTGAAATGTTTGGTCATGACTCCATGGGTTTAGCTTGGTCACAGCAGGGTTTCTACAAGTCGGGGTTCGTCGTTACCTCAATTTGTCTAGTGTTCCAAAGTGGTAGATATCGTGTGCTTTACGCACTGAGTGAGAGATGTGAGGATGGTTGCTATGGTTGACTTGTTTGCTATCATTATGACATGCACACCCCACCCCCGTATTCTTTACACTATTTATTATGGCACCTTAGAGTATTGTACGGTATGTGGTACTAACTCTTTGGTTGCAGGTCCAGGTTCTGGTATGGTTTAGTATACCTATTATTATTCTGTTTAGATGCTTATCGCTCATACCAGGCTTTATGTCTGACCCAGAGTTTTATGTCTCCTCTTATTACTCTGGGTGCTCACACGAGTAGACTAGAGACAGGTTAGCTGGTGATGCATGGGTAGATGATCCGGAGACGAGCAGGAGGCTTCCACGTAATACATATATATAGTATTCTCCCTGTGTTGTTGAAGATCACTGCTTGGGCATTGGTGGTGTATCTTCTACTTTGGCTTTCTTTTGTTTAGAGACAGTGGATTTTGAAAAGTTGTAATAAGCTGTATTTGGATTTCCGCTGCTCTGATGTTTATGTTGATTTTAGTTATCAGCTTATGCACTGTCTCACCTGTTTTATGTCAAGTATGTTATTATTATTATATTTTACTCCATGCGCTGTGAGACATTCTACAGGTTTCTTGTTAGTCAATTCTCTTCTTTCCTTCCTTCTGACGACCGTCCCGTGCTAGTTGGGCATGTGTACAGCGCACTCTCGGAGGAAATGCAGGCTAGTGCGGGGCGGACCGTCACAGCTAACGTCTGTGGATGCAGGAAAAACAGGTTGGAGGGATCCAAGTGGATTCCTCAAAAATATTATTATTTATTTGTTCCACATATATTATCATATATGATGTATTGATTGATAATTGAGTGGTTTGGATGTTTAAATATCACTAGGGCCAAAATACTGATGTATAAAAATATCGTGAAAAGGATATTTGAGATTTAAAACGGGAAATCTATTTTTTTTTTTAAAATAGGATTTGAATTTTTAATGAACTACAGAAATATTAACTTATTTTAAACAAGTATTGAATTTATAAATGATGTTTACAAATTAAATAATATAGGAAATTGAAGTGATGAGTTTATAAACGATGTTTATAAGTTAAATGACGCAGGTAATTTAAGTATATTTATAAATGATGTTTATAAATAAAATGGAATGATTTTCATTAGATAATCAGGGAACTGAATTGAATTTATAAAAATTGTTTTAAATGAAGGGAAATGAATTATCATTGGATAATTGGGAAAATGTAAATACAAGAGTGAATTATAAAAGGGAATTTTTTTTCCAAAGCAAAAATTATAATTTCAAATGGATTTGAAATGAGACTTGTTTAAAATATAAACAGATAATATAAATGATGTTTATAGAGAAAGGTGAATATTTATCATTTGGATAATTTAAAATATTAAATTCAAATATGAATTTAAAAGTATAAATTGAAATCATTACGGAAAAAGGAAATGATAGTTTTTATTCCGAAATTCGAAATATAAAAGGTGTTGGGTTTCAAATAGTTATTTGAAAGGAAAGCTTGTTTTGATTTTTAAACTAGAAAATTAATTTATAAACAATGTTTATAAAAATAGGGAAATAAATTATTTTTGGATAATTTAGGAATTTATAATTCAAGTATGAATTAAAAAATGAATTGGAAAAATGGTTTGAAATAGAACGATAAATTTTATTCTGGAATTCGGAATATAAATTGAAGTGAGGAAAATCCAAAGGATTTATAATCAGCATTTGATTATATTGAATTTTATAAATATTGTCTATGAAGGGATTAGAATTTAATATAGCAGATCGAGTTGTAAATAAATTTATAACTGAATTATGAAATAATTGACGATTAGGGATAATTAGAACTATCGAGTAAGATTGGGAAATTGGTTTAAAATAGATTAAAATATTTTAGAAGGGAGTTGAAATTCATTTATCGACAGATTCTAAAGTTTATATTTAATTATAATTAAACGAACTCGTCGCAGCGCGGTAGTTTGTAAATTGGCGTTACGAACTTCAATTGTGTATATAGAACTCAATTTAAGTTGGAATTCTTTGAAACAAGAATCATTAGGACCGATTTGATAATAATTTACTAATGGAAGAGAAAAATATGGATTTCGTCATATAGATTTTGAGTTATGCCAAAATCAAATCTTCAGAAAAGTAGCGACGTAACCATTATAAAACCCTAACGGTTTATTTAAATAAATAAAAGAATTTTAATAAAATAAAATTTGAATTTCCATTAGAAAAATCCAGACTTTAGTTATACAATAAATATGAACTCAAGTGGAGTAAATGAACTGATTTTTGAAACAAAAATCAGATTTTTAATTATTGAATAGAATTAACTAATTTGAAGAATAATTACTTAATCGAGTTTTGAATCGAAATTGGGCGTTGGATAAGTGAATGGGGTTTATGAATTATATTCGAAATCAAAAATGAAACTTGAATTGGAAATGGAATTCAAATGGGTTTATAAGCAATTAAATATTTATATCTAAACATGATATGTTCAAACTAAAAGGATTTAGTAAAAGAGCTAATTTAAAAGAATAAATTAGCCAATGGAGTTAGAATTACTGGATTTAGTTGGGATAAATTGGAAACAAGTACATGTGTTAGACAGGTATGGAATGAAGTGTATAAAGATTATAATTTGTATGCCCGACAAAAAGGTACACGTTTAATTCCATATGAGATTTTATGCACCGAATCGGCAAGCCACTTGGCTTTTTGATTTTCTTTTTGAATGGAAATGGCCTAGAGAGGCGAGTTGAGGTATGAACGGTTGACCGGTACAAAGGAGGTTATGGCAAAATTTTCTGGGAATTTAAGGAGTTAGAATATTTTTTTGATAGTTAGAAATCAGTGTAGCGATATATATATAATTCGATAAGGAAACGAACTTGAAAATAGAATACTATAAACAAAAAGAAAATCTATAATTAAATCTGGTAAAATTAGAAAGCGAAACGTTACGGCATTAAAAATGAATAATTGGTTTGTATGATGCTGATTATTCGAGGTAAGTGGTCTTGTCCGTTTTGAAGTTAAGGATGTTTTCAGTCAAGGTCTGAGAGGTAGTTATACCCCAACTTAATTGATTTCATTTTTAACCGATAAATAGTAAGATCCAGTCTCGAAGAGAAATGTTTGAACATGAGTTAGTTGTTGTAACGATGTTTTACACAACATTCATTTTAACCCAAGTAAGTGGAAATTTGGAAATATAATAATAAATATTTCCTAAGTATAGAAATAAATGAATGGTTATGGAGGAGATAAGTAATTGGAAAGTTTTCCAATTATAAATAGAATATATTTTCTAAGTATAGAAAATAAAAGAAGGCGATATATAGAAATGTTTTCCAAATAGCGTAAGAGGTCAAGATGATTATTGAAAATATTGTGTTAACGAATATGGATAAGGAAATGGAGAAGTGTTTTAATTAATGAAATATCAATTAAATGGCCTAGTGATTTGTTTGATGCTTGAATGAATGTTTGTTTTCTTCGTTAGTTAAATAACCGACTATCGAAGTGTTTGCCAATATCGTTGTCAATATGGAGAGACCGGTTGGATTATTATCCGAGAAGCACCCCATGTTGGCAGTAGCTTTGCGAATCAGATTATATGAATATAATCAAAGATAGAGTAAAGTGCAAGGACTTTTTCTATTAATAGAAATTGTGCCTTCGGTTTCGTTCACTCCCAGAACGAAGTGTATGGATGAATGTCTGGCAGAGTATTTCCAACGATCGCATATGTTGGTATGTATAGATATATATGGTGGCAGAGAATTTATTCTCTAAGCATAATATCCAGTATATATTTGTGCAAATCAATTAATGATTTACGGATCTGATAATGTGGCATTCAAAGTGATTGTGCTATCAATGAATGATAAGAAATTGTAGCCTCATGCCTCAACAACCGGGAAATGACAAAAATCGGGCAGGCCGCATGGCTATGAGGGTCGCTCCCATTAGGGTGTATAATCTCCTGTCTAGAGAAATTCCATTTTCTTCTTTAATCTATCGATACTGTCCTTTTCGGGAAACGGTTGCTGATCCCAACTGTTGGTGATATACATTTGATACACTCAAACAAAATGAGTGCTCGGTCAAGTGTGCGCCGGGTTGCAAGATGTTCTTGTTGAACCCAGTGTATTCCCCTCTAGAGATACACTATCGGAAGGTGGTTCCATACCTTGTCATGTTGAAAATACAATCTCCAATAAGCGCTCTGCGATTTTTGGTTTCATATTATATATGGAGCGTGAGATGCAAGCATTCCGCTAGATTCTTTTTATTTGATGTAGACATTATTATAATTTCACCATATTTGATATCAAAAATATTTTGGGTTATCGTAAGGTAAAAACCATCCGTGTTTATGTGTGGATCGGTCTTACGATTATCATTTCTTTCGAAAGGATCTTTAAAGTTAAACAAATGGTTGGAGTTTACTCACACCAGTCCCATGACTGACCCAGAGTTTATTTTGTTTGTTTTCCCTAAACTCTTCGGTGCCCAAATTTGTACGAGCAGTCAAGTAGTCGGGATTTTACAGATTCACTTGGAGGAGTTGAAGCAGGAGGCTTCACTAGATAGCTGTAGACTATCAGATATTCCGCTGTGTACCATGTTTGTATCTGGGAATAGGTGTTTATAACTGTTCCAGAAATAGCTGTTATGCTCTGATGATGGTATGTATACAAAGTTACCGAATTGCATTTCAAAGTTTATGTTACCTAATATAATTTATTCGATCCGCTGTGAGTTTGTGATCTTCATTTTCTTCTATTCTAATATATCTTTCTTTCTATTTCTCATCCTCTAACGTCTTTTAATAATGATTCGTATTTCTGTGCAATTTGGGTTGGACGTGTGATGTACGTAGTCAAATCAAATAGTATGGATTTGCGGTTCGTTACAATTGGTATCAGAGCTTAGGTTGAGCGAATACCTTGGCTTTGGTAGGATGGTGCTCATTAGAGGTAGGGTTAGTAGAACCCTAGAATGAGTTCAGTGTGTGTGTGTATATATATATATATATATATATATATACGAGTGAGTGTATTTTTTAATTGATATAAAAATTTGATTTATATTGTGTTGACTTGTCTGGTGAGTAGTTTATGAATTCTGATCGAATCATGGGACGCCGCGATATCGATAAGACTTTGTAAATACTTGAACAGAAGATTAAACAATATATTGTTTTCAAGGGGGTAAATGAAATAATTTTACCCAAAACTTCTATTTTTGATAGAAAAAGAATAATTTTCCAAAATTATTATAATATATGGATGTATTGGGTGTTAAAATTATAATCAAATAAGATTATAAAATTGGATTGGTTATCTATAACCAAATAAAACTTGTGCGAAAATGAAATATACAAATGAGATGAACTGGAATTGGATTTAAAATGAAATTTGGAATTTAAATCCTGGGAAGTTGGAAAAATATTTTTAAAGTATATTAACTTTGTTTTGAAAGGATTTTTTAATAAAAATCATTTTGAATGGATTCTGAAAGTGTTAAAGCACTGAACTCACTTCAGTTGCTGGAAAATTATTCCAATGATGACTGCAGCTTCATCAATGTTCATTTTCGAGTTTCTAAGTGATGGATTGTTACCTTAGATAAGTTTTTAATGGAAATTTGTTTGGAAGAAAACAAATAGTTTGGAAAAATTCAAATGTTTTGAATTGGAAATGGTTATAAATATATATATATATATATGTGTGTGTGTGTGTGTGTGTGTGTGTGTGTGTGTGTGTGATTTCGAAAAGATTTGGAATGAAATCCCGGGGATTTGAATTCTGAAATTTTAAAAAAATTATCTTAAGCAAGTTAAATAGGTCGAAATGATTAAATTGAGTAAAATCAATTTGAATGGAATATGAATCAGATGTGAATGTATTGATTGTAGATCATTCAAATTAAATGAATGAAAACCAAAAGTTTGAGGGTACTGAAATTTGTTGAAATATGAAGAGTTTCAGCATAAGTATGCTTTGAAAAGGACATAGGTTTGTAGCATTTTTCTTACCTTAGAAATTTCGGGGACGAAATTCTTTTAAGGGGAAAGAATGTAACGACCCGGATTTTTCGAATAGTTTGTTTTAAATATTTATAAATATGGTCTTAAATATTGAGTTGATATAATAAATTGATATTTATATGAAATTTATCGACTTATAATTGAATATGATTTAATTCAAGTATATTGAATTATCATAAACAATAAATAATTGAAATCGAAGTTAAAAACTGAATCAAAACGGTTCAAATGATCAGTATTAATTATATTTGAATATAGACGATAATAAATATATTTTATTTTCGGAGAATTTGTTTGTTTCTGAATTTAAATTATATTATATAGATTTAATATGGTTATGTTATAAATATAAGTTGGAAATAAATTTCAGAATATATCCCGTAATGTCCAAAGTAGCATTATAACATTGAAATGTTGATCAGAGCGTTAAAATAGCGGTTACGATCTCAAGTTACGAACCCCGGGATAATAGTAATGGATAAAATCGAAATCGAATCGAAAATCAAATCGATATCTATTTAAAAAGAATAAAAGATTTCTTTATATCAAATCAAAATCAAATCAAATTAATTAGAAAATCTTTGTAAATTAAATATAAAGATTTGTTGTGTACACTGGTCCCCTTATTTCTACTATATAAAGTCGCGCTGACCCCATTTCTTTTCCTCTTATTTTGATTCCATTTAATTCATTTTATTTCTTCTGTTTTGATTAAAATAAAATGGCGACGTCCCTTATTATTCTCAAATCGAAACCACTGCCTGATAAATAAATAAATAAAAAGAATTTAAAAGCTCATTCAAAGACTGCATGGTACTCGATCCAAGGAGGCGAGGCCCGAAACTCCTAGATAGGAGAGGTCGACGTTGGAAATTCGCAATGAATTGGGAAGCAATGAGTTGAATCTCGCGATGATGGGCAGGGTTTTTTGTGTATAAAAACTAACAGTGAAGTCATGGGATGTTATCAGGGTGGATGACGGTTTACTCTTGGTATCGATAGACTGTGGAAGGGAGCGATGATGTTTTGGGAATGTTAAGTTCGAACCCGTAAACCCAGGGTTGCTTGATGTTCAATTTTAGGCGCTGCTCCAAGTGGTTGACCTAGTTCAAGTAGATTGGTTGGCGTCTAAGTTTGGGGAAGGCAGGGGATTTTTCTGAGTAATAAGTTCGAGTACAGATGCGAATTTCAGGGGAGTTTAGGTCTGTGATGGTAGTTGTCAGGATCTGCTATACGCAGATGGGAGTGTGTACTAGGTTATTGATCAGGATGATGATGATGATGATAAGATGCAATCATGGTAGAACTGTAGTTCGTATATATGTTAGGGCATGTGGGGTTCGAACAATTTACAAAGGAGGAAGGGGACTGGAAAGTTTGGCAAAGTTTATAGAGAAAGGTGAATACTTATCATTTGGATAATTTAAAATATTTAACTTCAAATATGAATTTAAAAGTATAAATTGAAATCACAGAAAAAGGAAATGGTGGTTTTTATTCTGAAATACGGAATATAAAAGGGGTTGGGTTTCAAATAGGTATTTGAAAGGAAAGCTTTTTTTTATTTTTAATTATAAACAATGTTTATTAAAATAGGGAAATAAATTATTGTTGGATAATTTAGGAATTTATAATTCAAGTATGAATTGTAAAGTGAATTGGAAAAACGGTTTGAAATAGAACGATAAATTTTATTCCGGAATTCGGAATATAAATTGAAGTGAGGAAAATCCAAAGGGTTTATAATCAGAATTTGATTACATTGAATTTTATAAATAAATTATCTATTAAGGGATTAGAAGTTAATATTGCAGATCGAGTTGTAAATAAATTTATAACTGAATTATGAAATAATTGACGATTAGGGATAATCAGAACTATTGAGTAAGATTGGGAAATTGGTTTAAAATATATTAAAATATTTTAGAAGGGAGTTGAAATTCATTTATCAACAAAATTTAAAGTTTATATTTAATTATAATTGAAAAGAACTCGCCGTAGCGCGGTAGTTTGTAAATTAGCATTTTTAACATCAATTGAGTATATAGAACTCAATTTAAGCCAAAATTCTTGAATCATCAGGACCAATTTGATAATAGTTTTCTAATCGAAGAGAAAAATATGGATTTTGTCTTATATATTTTGAGTTATGCCAAAATCAAATTTTCAGAAAGCAGCGCCGTTACCATTATAAAACCATAACGGCTTATTTAAATAAATAAAAGATTTTTAATAAAATAAAATCTGAATTTCCATTAGAAAAACCCGGACTTGAGTTATACAAAAAATATGAATTCAAGTGGAGTAAATGAACAGATTTTTAAAACAAAAATCAGATTTTTAATTATTGAATAGAATTAACTAATTTGAAGAATAATTAGTTAATCGAGTCTTGAATCGAAATTGGGCATTGGATAAGTGAATGGGGTTTATGAATTTATATTCGAAATCGAATATGAAACTTGAATTGGAAATGGAATTCAAATGGGTTTATAAGCAAGTAAATATTTATATCTAAACATGATGTTTTCAAACTAAAGGAATTTAGCAAAAGAGCTAATTTAAGAGAACAAATTAGCGAATGGAGTTAGAAATGAATGGATTTAGTTGGGATAAACTGGAAACAGGTACATGTGTTAGACAGGTATGGGATGTAGTGTATAAAGATTATAATTTGTATGCCCGACAAAAAGGTACACTTTTAATTTCATATGAGATTTTATGTGCCGAATCGGCAAGCTACTTGGCTTTTTGATTTTCTTTTTGAATGGAAAGGGCCTAGAGAGGCGAGTTGAGGTTTGAACTGTTGACCACTACAAAGGAGGTTATAGCGAAATTTTTTGAGAAATTAAGGAGTTAGAATATTTTTTTGATAGTTAGAAATCAATGTAGCGATTTATATATATATATAATTGGATAAGGAAATGAACTTGAAAATAGAATGCTATAAACAAAAAGAAAATCTATAATTAAAAATTAGAAAGCGAAACATATATGGGTTTAAAAATGAATAATTGGTTTGTATGATGTTGATTATTCAAAGTAAGTGGTCTTGTCCGTTTTGAAGTTAAGGATGTTTTCAATTAAGGTCTAAGAGGTAGTTATACCCTAACTTAATTGATTTCATTTTTAACGGATAAATAGCAAGATCTAGTCTCGAAGAGAAATGTTTAAATAAGAGTTAGTTGAATGCAGTGTTTTGGGTTGTTGTAATGATGTTTTACACAACATTCATTTTAACCCAAGTAGGTGGAAATTTGGAAATATAATAATAAATATTTCCTAAGTATAGAAATATATGAATGGTCGTGGAAGAGATAAGTAATTGGAATTTTTTCCAATTATAAATAGAATATATTTTCTAAGTATAGAAAATAAAAGAAGGTGATATATGGAAATGTTTTCCAAATAGCGTAAGAGGTCAAGATGATTATCGAAAATATCGTGTTAACGAATATGGATAAGGAAATGGAGAAGTGTTTTAATTAATGAAATATCAATTAAATGGCCCAGTGATTTGTTTGATGCTTGAATAAATGTTTGTTTTCTTCGATAGTTAAATAACCGACTATCGAAGTGTTTGCCAATATCGTTGTCAATGTGGAGAGACCGGTTGGATTATTATCCAAGAACCACTCCATATTGGCAGTCGTGTTGCGAATCAAATTATATGAAGATAATCAAAAACGGAGTACAGTTCAAGGACTTTTTCTATTAATAGAAATTGTGTCTTATTGGTTTCGTTTAGTCCCAGAACGAAGTGTATGGACGAATGTCTGACAGAGTATTTCCAATGATCGCATATGTTGGTCTGTATAGATATATATGGTGGTGGAGAATTTATTCTCTTAGCATAATATCCAGAATATATTTATGCAAATCAATTAATGATTTATGGATCTAAAAATGTGTCATTCAAAGTGATTTTGCTATCAATGAATGATAAGAAATCGTAGCCTTAAGCCTCAACAACCGGGAAATGACAAAAATCGGGTAGGTAGCTTGGCTATGTGGGTCGCTCCCATTAGGGTGTATAATCAGCTATCTTGATAAATTCCATTTGCTTCTTTAATCTATCAATACTGTCCTTTTCGAGAAACGGTTGCTGATCCCAACCGTTGGTGATATACATTCGATACACTCAAGCGAAATGAGTGGTCGGTCATGTGTGGGCCGGGTTGCAAGATGTTCTTGTTGAACCCTGTGTATTCCCCTCTAGAGATACACTATCGTAAGGTGGTTCCATACCTTGTCATGTTGGAAATCCAATCTCCAATAAGCGCCCTACGGTTTTTGGTTTTATATTATATATGGAGCGTGAGATGCAAGCGTTCCGCTAGATTCTATTTATTTGATGTAGAAATTATTATAATATCACTGGATTTGATATCAAAAATATTTTGGGTTATCGTAAGGTAAAAACCGTCCGTGTTTATGTGTGGATCGTTCTTACGATTATCATTTCTTTCGAAAGGATTTTTAAAATTAAACAAATGGTTGGAGTTTACTCACACAAGTCCCATGACTGACCCAGAGTTTATTTGTTTGTTTTCCCTAAACTCTTGGGTGCCCAAATTTGTACGGGCAGTCAAGTAGTCGGGATTTTACTGATTCACTTGGAGGAGTTGAAGCAGGAGACTTCAACAGTTAGCTATAGACTATCATATATTCCGGTGGGTACCATGTTTGTATCTGGAAACAGGTGTTTATAACTTTTCCAGAAATAGCTGATATGCTCTAATGATGGTATGTATACAAAGTTACCAAATTGTATTTCGAAATTTATGTTACCTAATATATATTTTTTGTTCCACTGGGAGTTTGTGATCTTAGTTTTCTACTATTCTAATATTTCTTTCTTCCTATTTCTCATCCTCTAACTTCTTACTAATAATGATTTGTATTTCTGTGCAATATGGGTTGGACGTGTGATGTATGTAGTCAACTCAGATAGTATGGATTTGCGGTTCTTTACACTCTATGTATCACAGCTAAGATAATAGTTTATATATGCATGTAAACAAACAATTTAAACTTACTCATTCCAAATGAATCTTCTACTTAAAAGTAGGTAGTGTTAGGGTTTATATGTTCATAGACGAGTATCAACAACTATAACCTAACAATCCAAGCAATAAACACTAATCGATTAAACAATAGATATTTATAACATGATATAATTTAAATGGTGTTCCAGAAAGTGTGACTTGACAACTCACCAGTCGTTTGATCGATGATTCATTGTCGGTTCATTTGATTTTATACAAGAGTTTTAAATTAAACAAAATTTTGATTAGCTCCAGATCATTCAAATTCATCAAGGACTTGTACTACTCATTCATAAGATACCAATGCTTCTTGTTTCGTCCAATTCTGAAATCATATGGCAAAGTTATTAATATTACAAGTTATGGCTTGTAACACCCCACATTCCCTAATGCACCCATACGAGGACTTCATTAAGAAAGTATGGATCATTGTAGGTATAAAGATATAAAACATCATAGAGACTAAGATTTCACAAGACATAAGATTATAAATTTACAGTGGAAGAAGAAACTTTCATCTTTAAATATAAAAACATCTTTGTTTCAATCAATCAAATAGTTGCAAAATGCCATATGTCAAAATCTCAGTCAAAAATAACATCAGAGTAAAATAATACTATCCCCCAAATAGTCAAAAAGATACAACCTAAACTTGGAAAGACAATAGGAAGTAATCCATCTTGAAAAAACCCATTACGACAAAGCTAACAAAGAAATCTGAATTATACACTTTCCTCCCTGTAAGCCTGGGGGAAATAAAAGAGAAAGGAAGAAAGGAAATGTGTCAGACATAAAGCCTGGTGAGCTGTTGTGATTACCAGCCTGACTACTAAGTTAAGTAAAACAGATAAATAGTGGTTCTAGTGTCATAAAAAAGTAAGTGTTGGTACATATCTAAAAGTGAACAATAACTGATATGAATTGACATAAAGTATTTGCTATTCTTATCCAAGAGACAATGATGATAATAATGATCATACTAAAACTGATTGATTGTTTTGCACTTCTACAGATTCAGATAGAAACAAGTAATTAGGAAGGAATTTACTAATGCTACCATCGATAGGCTTTCCAGATGTGAATAATTTGTGCCAGCTATGGAATTCAGGTTATCAATATCGATTCTTGAACCCATCAACTAAAAAGAAATAGCCTTAATCACAGGCGTTATAGTGTCTTATCTTTCACTTTCAGACCTATGCACGCTCATGACTCTGTGGCATGCGCCTGTACCACCTCTCGTTTGGACCTCTTACTACCTAGTTTAGTATAAGCATGCCTTGACCCCTACCTAGTGCGAGTCCCCGTTGATAACCAAGGAATACCGACTAATACGGGTGCAACACAAAATGCATATGGCATAAGCCTCCCCGAGACTTGGCCCCCAAGTTAACTAGGTTTTCTATGAGCCCCTTATATCTCAAAGGAATAGACCCCTCTCGCTTATTTATCCAGTGTTTTAACTTTAACCATTTTAAGTTCATTAATAAGCCCAATGACACAACATGTTATTTCTTAGAATGTAATTAACGAAAGTAATCTACAACCTTTTACCCTCGGATTGTAATTAACGAAAGTAATTTACAACCCCTTCCTTGCTTATTAATCCAGGGTTTCCACTTAACATGATTTAAGTTCGTTAATAACCCCAGTGACATAACATGTAATTTCTTGGATTGTAATTAACGAAGTAATCTACAACCTTTTATCCTCGGATTGAAATTAGCGAAAGTAATCCACAACCCCTTACCCCTTGGTTGTAATTAACGAAAGTATTTTACAACCTTTTATCACCTGATTGTAATTAACGAAAGTAATCTACAACCGTTTTTTATTATCATGTCACTTATTGTCAAGTTACAAATTACAATAACATGTTTTACTTAATTTAAGTATCTCTTACCCTTATTCACATGTTTAACATTTGCATGTTTATGTCTAATTAATTACCATTAATTCCAATTAACATGTTTTCCAACATAGATTACTTAATGCCAGATTAAGTATAATTCACGTTTTCTGGATTAACGTCAAATTAACATGCTTTCCAAATTAATGTCAAATGAACGTGTTTTCCAAAATTAATGTCAAATGAACATATCTTCCAATTTAATGTCAAATGAACATATTTTCCATTTTAATGTCAAATGAATATAAATGAAAAATTACCATTTTTTCCAAAATAAATGTCAACTGAATATATTTTTCATTGTAATGTCAAATGAACATAAATGACAAATTATCACATTTTCCCAAATAAATGTCAATTGAACATATTTTCCATTTTAATGCCAAATGAACATAAATGGCAAATTAACATGTTTTCCCAAAATAAATGTCAATTGAACATATTTTCCAAATCAATGTCAAATTACCACGCTTACAAATTAATGTCAAATAACATGTTTTCTAATATCAATGCAAATTAACATGTTTACAAATTAGTGTCAAATAACACGTTTCCCAGGTTAACATGAACATATTTTCCAAATTAATGTCAATGACAAGTTAACATATTTCTCAAATTAACTTGAACATATTCTTCCTAACTAATGTTAATGACTAATTAACATGTTTCTCAAATGAATATATTCTTCCTAATTAATGCCAATGACAAATTAACATGTTTCTCAAATTTACATGAACATATTTTTCCTTAAGAATTATCCCATTTGCAACCCATACTTTACCAATTTTTAATATGCCAAAAATCTCCTTATTATTATTATTTAAGATTATTCCAATTTTAGTCAAGAAAAAAAGGAAAAAGGAGAAATAGATCTAAGCTCATAAATGAACATAATGAATAATTAGGCATTACAAGACTGTAAATAAATTAATGACAGAGAAGGGGATAAGGAGGAAGAATGTACTTATAAGCAAATAACAACTGAAAAGGAATAAGTACTAGATAGTAATTGAAATGAACAATAACATATAAAAGATAAACTTATAAACACTAATTGTCAAACTTTCTGATCCAATATATTTTACTGTCTAAATCCTTTTTATTTAGATTGCTAATCACTGTAACAACTATTGTATCTATTTTAACATTAAATTAGAAGAAATCTGATAATCACAGTGATACTCACATAAAATTAGAGCAAGGACTCAATAATATATGTAGAACCAAGCCCTTAACATATAAAATTAGATCTTCTCTATCTATGAATATCCCCCATAATATGTGTAGAACCAAACCCTCAGTATTCCATTAAAATTATCTTTGACAGAGGTAATTAAATGGAGTAGTGAAGGTTTGGTTAGATGTTGGAGACTATTTATAGTAGAGTTCAGTGTCCAGGTTCATTGGAATTATTGTCTAGGCTCATTGTATTTTACACATCAGCAATACATTAGCAAGGATCGAAGCAGGGTAGACCCACCTTAGACATGGGTCAACCTATGTGTCGACCCCTGGGTTAACACAGGTCTCGACCTAGTTAAGGTTTGGGTCGTCCATTTACGTTTGCTTTATTTTTTGTTTATTAATTAAATTCTCTAATTTAATTTCAAACATTGATTGACCATAACTTATTCATTTCTCCCCCTATTTACGCAAACTAAAAGTCTATTTGAATCAGAATTTCATAACGGACACAACGGTGATATCCATTTTGCTCAATTCTCAATATTTTTTTATTAATATTAATTTCATCAAATTATTCCTCAATTTATTTATTTATTAATTAATTATTGTTTGTTAAAAATCTGGGTTGTTACATAACTGAATTTAAAAGTCATTAACTATATTAAATAATTAATTATTACCCTTAATAACTTAATTAGCCGAAATCCACGTTTAACATTAATCCTTCTTCCTCCAGATATTTGAACAGCAGCTCACTCCCCATTGTCGAATTCTTCTATCCCAATATCTCCGTCTCTACTTCACGATTCCGCAAAACAAAATCACCATCGTTCTTCCCTTACTGAGCTCGACATAGCCAACCCATACCCCCTCAACCCGGATGCCTCCTGCGATTTCTGTTCTTTGACCATCCCCACGCCACTACAATGAATCCGCGAACAATTTCAACACTAAATCCCACCAAAAATTCACATGATGTTCTAAACTACCTCCTTAACAAAAATCCAAGCTTAAAATCGCCTAAACAAATTTCAAATCCCCAAACTTCGAACCCAAGGTTCATTGTTCATTTTTTGAGTGATGATAAATCTTGCCAAACCGAATAAATATATGTAAGCTGAAGAAAGTTGAAAAGAAAACTCAATGAATCGAACGGAATCAAATTTTGTTATGTATTTGATTATATAAATTTTATCGAAGAAGATATGGTGGTGACTTGATTTTACGAAGATTAGTGAAAAAAAAAGAATGAGGGTAGGGAATGGATGTTAAGGATAATATATAGGGTAGGTTTTTATATTTTTTATTCGGTTTTATTGAATATAATATCCTATCGCTATTTACCATTAGACATTTTTTATTCGTTTGATCACATACAAACTCCATTCACGATGAAAATGAACCTTCTACTATAGTTTGACATTCCGGACCCAATGAAACTTGTTTCGTTAAATTCTGAATCTGTTTGAAAAAATAACGCTATTTTAAATTATAAATTGCTAATCAATACACATTTAATTCTCCACGCTCACAAAACAACTCCAATCGGAATGAAACTTGAAATCTAGCAATAATTAGCCATTAGGATTTAATAAAATTTGCTTCGTTGAAATCCGAGGTCTTTTGTAAAAATGCCGATTTTCATTTGTTAAATTAAAACTGTAGAATATAAATTAATTCCAAAACAATTGAATTCATTCATAATAAATTACTGTCTATCTTCAAATACGATTTTATACAGGTTCAAAATAAACTAATTTGGATTCAAACTCGATTTTCAAATTTCAAGTTAAATCAATATTCGATTTACTTGAAATCCTGTCATTTTATGTAGTAAATCGTTATATTTCATAAAGATTATACAACGATTTTCTGAAAATTTGATTTTGACATAACTTAAAATTTATAGGATGAAATCTCAATTTTTCTCTTTCATTAGGAAACTATAATCCAATAGATCCGGAAAAATCTTATTTCACAGAATTCCGAGTTATATTGAATTCTATACCCTACGAGCTCATTTTAATTAAAGTTAATACGTTTAATTAACAAATTATTTATTATAATTCAAATCTAACTTAATTAAATCCTTTTATATTGTCCAATTCATACGGATTTCAAATCCAACTTATTTTGACTATTTCAGAATTAAATTTATTATTTCACTATTCAAATCAAATTAATACTCAAAATCATATGCTTTGATTTATTTAAATTTCCAAATCAACATTTAAAACCAATTTTAAATGTTCAAATTTAATGGATAAAATCCGAGATGTTACACTTTTTGTGATGAAAGGAATTATATTATATGATTTCATATTCTATGTTGATTTATAACTAATTTGTAAACTGGACTGACCCATGTGTGTTAATCCTCGGGTCAGACCGAGTTGCTCCAGGTTTTGTCGTTGTTGATTCATGGGCTTATTGTTATAGCTTGGATTATCTTTTGAAGACTCTCTCTATGTTGTTCCATAGCTTATTCATATGTTGTTGTTTGTGTTTTGGACTTTATTGTATCTGAGTTGTATATTCATTTGAGATGTAGCAAATGTATAAGTTGTACTCAGTGATTGTATCGGTATGTATCTGATCTGTGATCAGTAATCTATGCTTAATTGTATATTGTTCTAAACTGATCCTTAGTCATCCTAGTTTCATGTTAGATATATTGATTATGATTATCCACCTAAGAAAATAAAAGTAAAGTTTGTACACCAAATCGATGTATTCAAAACTTATCTAATATGAAATTATGGATGGTCTCCCCTATCCAGCCCTATTCTCTGCTCTAATAGACGACATTACCCATCAGTGATTTTTATTAGGGTGGCTCTCGAGGTGGGGTGTTACAATAAACACGCAAGAACTTAGAAAGAGAGAATCATTAATGCGCACATTGATTACGTGTATAAATTCAAAATAAAAAGGCATGTCAAAATAAGAAAATAATATTTAGAAATCAATAGAAATGAATAAAGAATGAAAACATTAAGGCAACGTTTAAACACAATGCAAATCACACATCAAAACTGACCCAATACACTTTTTATAACATGTATGGGTCGACCCAAGCTAGAAGTGGATCGATCGAGGGGTCGACACACTTCGAGAACGAGTTGACCCACCTGATGCATGGGTCGACCCATTTTGAGCCAAGATGACGTGTCTTATTTTCTTGAATGGCTCTGATTTACTCTTCGTAAATTGATTGGACGTGGTTCTTCTAGGCATCTATAAATAAACCTGCAGGGCCTAGCTTCTAATTCATGTATTCTTAGAGGGTGCCAGAGCTCTGCCATTTTCTTTTCTTCTCCAAACTCTTCAGTAATAAATTATATTTTAGACTTAGGATTTCTGATTCAAGAATTGGAAGAAAATATAGTAGATTCAAGATGTAGATGCCTAGATTCCATAAACTTGTAAAAGTAAACATAGACCGAAATCAGATCCAAAACTTAGAGCGCATGTGACGACCCGAAATTTCCCGCCTTTCAAATCAACCGTAAGCCACACAAGTCTGATCCAAATGGCAGAAATTCTCGAACCGTTATGGGATATAACACATCAAAAAATACACAAAGAACATTTCATTGCTATTACAACAATTTTACAACAGAGTACAGAATACATCAAAGTACAGATAATTGATACACAGCGGAAAAATATCTGAGAATAGTACATTACAATACAGCTAAAACATAAGTATATACAGCGAAAAACTATTAAATAATCCAAAGTATTGGTCCATCCAAAACCCAGGATCCTATTTTAAAATATCTGCAAAACCTAAACTAGTAGTTTCTTGTGTAGAAGTTATGGGCACCCAGTGTTTAGGTGGGAAACAATAAACTCCAGGTTAGTCATGGGACTGGTATGAGAACCAAAACAATTATTTACTTTATTTTAAAGTTGGGTAAATCATGGGACCACACCGTATAACACGAAACCAGTTATAAAAGCTCGCAGTGCTTTTTGAAAAATGAAGCTATTATAAGACTCAAGTCCCATTACACAATGTAAGCGCAAATGGAGGATAGAGTTTAGCATTTAATAGCCAAACTTGCTAGATACGCGATATTTCTCTGTTATTATTACTAGTGCATAGTCTGTAAATAAATTTAGAAAATAAGTGTATTAATCTTAGACGGCATAATACCTCATCCTATTATGTCAACATATAGGTTTACAACTGAAGACGCAAGGTTCGTATCAGAAGTTGGATTTTTAATAATGACCAAGGCATAGGATCTTCCTTATATGATTCGGGACACTCTAGCATATGTCCTAGGACTCAGATGCTGGTGAGCCAGAGGTGTTGGAGAATGGAGTTTTAATGACAACAACCATATTTCAATATTAATTGATTATAAAATATATACTAATACCTTTGTCTAGAATATATATATATATATATGCACATATGCAGGATTTATATACATGACTTAAGTACTGAAAATTGTATAGTTTTAGAGTTTCAGGAGATTCAAAATTCAAGATATACTCAAGACTCATGAGTTATGAAAATAATCAAGAGTTCAAGAAAAATATAGTAATAGAGTCTAGTTTATGTAAGATTCTGAATAGCACTCCAGGTTCTAATTCGGATTCAAATTTAAATTCAAGTTCTATTTTTCAAATTCTGATTTTCATTTTCGAATTCTGTCTTCAATTATTATTCTCTATTTTACTTTTGATTTTAAACTCAAGTTTTATAGTTTATAAGTTTAATATATTTATATATAATTTATATTTATATAGTTTTTAAACTTTATAATTTTATAAATATGTTTATATAGTTTATATTTATGATTTCATATGATTTTCTACTTTATAATATTCATTTATAACACTACATTTTAATTCAAGAATTTCCATATATATATATATATATATATATCAAAACACTTCAAAAATACTCAAAATTCAATTTTGAACTATGATATGTTGACATACAAAGATAGGCATGTCGACATATAACTGTCATATTTTTTATTTTGAAAGGAAGTGTCTTTTCACTATTTGTAACGTTCCAAAAGTATTGCAACCTTTCAAATCTTATAAAAAGAGATTGATTTCGAACTTTTTCATTATTATTATTCACCATCTTCATCCTCTTTCTCTACACCATTATTATTTCTTATTTTTATGATTTCTACGCTTGTACTCCGGTGATTCATTTCTATTTATATAAAATTCTTCTCTTCTCACTCTCTACTCATTACTCTCTGAATCGAAGTGCTATTGAAGAGTTATAGGGCTATTGTAATTGTTTGGGAAGTGCTTGAGAAAAAGGTGTTTCCTCGTAGCCTTGAAATCAAGGAACCAGAGCGGTGTTAATCTTGTAGCCGTGAAATCAAGGGGAATATACTTGATCACGGGTGTTTGGAATCAATGTTAACCTTATAGCCGTAAAATCAATGGGTTGTACTTGGATATTGATATAGTAATAAAACTCTGCACAATCCAGCGTTGCGTGAGACTGGACGTAGGAGTAATCCGAACCAGTATAAAATCCGGTGTGTTCTTTCCTTTTTTTGCATTTTATTTTCGTTTATCTTTGTGTTCATATTTGATTCTGTGACTGTTTCTATGGTGTGTGATTCATGTAGTAGATCATATAAGTTTTAGCTTTTGTTTAATTTCTCAAAAACACTATTCACCCCCCTCCAGTGTTAGTTTTGCCTTAACGATCCATTCCGCAATCCCTAACAATTAGTATCAGAGCCTATTCTTTCAAAAATTTCATAATCTGATTTTTAAAAATGTTAAATAGCAAATTTTGAAATGATTTATAACACTAGTTTAAACTCATAATTTGATTTTTGAAATTTCAATTTTTTTTAAAAAATTGAAAATTTTGAATTTTGAAAATTTTCAAAATTTGAAATTTTTAATATACGGATACGTTACAAAACCATCATGATACTATTGTTTAAAATTTTACTTAGTTATTTTGAGAAATCATTTGATTATTTTGAAAATTTATTTGATTATTTGAAAAGTTGTGTTGTTTTACTGGGTAATTGGATATTCAAACTTTAAAAAGATGGGTGACGTGCCTGTTGAAAATTCAAATTTCGAAATGGTGTGTTATAAGGTTGTTGAGAATTCAAAATTCTTATAATCACATAGTAGAAATCAAGAATAAGAAAATACAAATGACAATTGGTGAAAGGACATCAAGGAGAAGAAACGGATATATAACGTAAATCAACAAAGAAATGGGTATCAGATCAATTTGTAACTTTGGATTTTCATCTACAACTTATCTACATATTGTACTTCTCTTCGTTTACTTCCTAATGCTGCTGGTTTCATGTAAATCTGCCAGGAATTGTTCAAGTAATGATCAAATGAAGTTTTGGTGAATAAAGAGAGAAGGAAACCAAAACTATCGACAATTATCTTCAAATCGCATCCACAGATTAGACTATTTTGTCCCATATCCTTTTCCATAATGTAGTTCTCGTTCTGGAGATTGTTTTGATGGCTAGATCATCAAATTCCGATAAAAATTAAGTGAGATATGGCGATTCGAAGTTGACTATCCAAAACCGAAAAACTGTTATGTGATTTTTTGTTTTCCTCTTACTATTCCGACTTGCTGCACCCCAATACCATTCAAATTTATCTTCGAGTTACCACTGATTTAATCCAATTCCATTAAGAAATGAAGAAGTTATGTCTCTTGAAAGTTTGATTGAAAGGGGTAAAAGAGAAGAAGAAAAAGAAGAAGAAGAGAAATGGTTATGAAGAGACATGACTTTTGGGCCTATTTATGATGGCTGAAGTGTCTTTTTATATAAATTCAAAATTCAAAAATTTTTGGCACCAAGTTTGTTGTACTACTAAATCTTCAATATCTTTCTCATACGATGTTCAAATTCAGCAAATGAACATATTATCCTGATCGGAAAAACGAGCCGTCGCAACAGAGCAGATCTCATCATCAAACTCTGAGAGATCTGAACGTGTGGGTCATAACAATGGAAGGACAACCAAATGGAGAATTGTAAAAAAAGGTACGCCTTAATTAATTTTAAATTTTTTTGGTTGATTGGATGTTTTGTTTGCGTTGCTTTATTTTCAATTTGAAATTTAAACTTTAAAATTCAAACTTGAAATTTAAATTTTAAATTTAAATTTTAAATTTGAATTTTGAAATTCAAAAAAAATTAATAAAATAAATTTGGGGGTGTTTTTTAGGATTAGTATTATTCCAGGCAATAGTTAAAACCAGAAATATGAATCGATAATTTAAGTCAAAAGTCACAAAAACCAAACGTCCCTTGAAATTGAACATATATGTCGACATACATATGTCTATATATCAACATATCAACTTGTAATTTGAAATTCAAAATTTGAAATTCAAAGATTTAAACTTTCAAACTTCCCTCCATCTTTTTGATATGAAAATGCCAGTTCAAACTTTAATTATTGAATTTGATCATCTACTTAGGAATTTCAAAAATTATATTTTGAAAGTATATATATAGTACATAGATATGTTAATATTATTGAATTTTTTTTTAAAAACATTTGATATTGTTATAAAATATAAATTTATATATCTTTTATATGTTATTTAAACATACATAGTTTAACTTATATATTTTTCACATATAATTTAATAGCGACTTTGGATTACATTATCACAAATATTATCTTTAATTTAATACTAATTTTGATTTCTTATTAAGATTTATAAAACTTGTATATTTAACTAAATATTTTAGCATAAATATATATATACACATACATAATTAGTATGTCTTAAAATTATAGTTATAATATAAGAAGTTATAGATTTATAACTTACTTTCTAATATCATATTTTATCAAGAATAAATTTATTATAACTATAAATTTCTTTTAAAGTTTTAATATATAAATAACTCTTTAGCAAATGAATATGTTTGGAATTCTAAAGTTTAAATTCAATATTGTATAAAAATGATTAACGTATATCTTATAATAAATTGAATTCTAAGTTCTTTTTAAAATTTGTTTTTATATACAATTATGAATATATGTTTATATAAAAATAGTTTACTTTATATTAAACAATTCTATATTCTTTTTAAAAAAGATCTTTGATTTTTACTATATTAAAGAAGTACCCTACTAAGACTATTTAACTCCACATTTCTCATAGAATCACTCTAAATTTTTTATTATCTATTTGAGTAACATAAAACTTTCATACGATTCTTTAAATCTCTTTCATAAATATCATTAACCTAGAAATTAGTAAACCATTAATTCAATTTAAATAATTAGTAATATATATGCATAATAGTTAGATAGTACTTTAAATATATTTTACATAAATAGATATAATCACCAAATCATTCTACATATTATCATTATACATCTTATTTCATATCATACCTCATGCATGTCAGAATAAAATTATTCACATCACAAGTTTCATATCACACAATATATCATCTCATATTTCTTTACATATGACATATAGTTCATACTGCATTATATCCTATACATATTGTATTACATAATAATTTATAACTCCACATATAACAAGTATACTATATGGGAATTTTTATCTAATTAGAAATATAGGAATATTAATCAAATACATAACATATTTACTTTGACTTGTTTGGCTTGATTGAATTGTTTGGTGTGATTTACTTGTTTGACATGGTTGAATTCCATTAGCAGTTGATAGGTATGTTAGAAATATACTTATGAATTTATGGTTAATAGGAGTTTTATAGTTTTTAGGATTAGTTGAAGTCTCGAAAAATGTTTTTGAATAACTTGAATTGCTTGTTTGATCTGGTTATTTGTTTGAAGTGCTTGTTTGGATTGATTTGCTTGTTTGAATTGATTAGTTTGCTTAGTTAATTATCCTTCTATTTAGTTTATTAGACTAGTGTAGTCATATATTTAGGGGGAGTTATAGAAATTTATAGATTTAAGGAGAATTATAGATTAAGGCAGTGTTATAGATTTAGGGGAAGTCATATACAAAATTATAATATTATATAGGCCTGAAATCAGGGGGAGTCATGAATACTAGTACAAAATTAAGTATTATAACTTTAAAATAGATAGATATAGATTTAGGGGAGTAACTTACTTTATTATAGGAGTTATATAGATAGATACAGGATTTATGGGGGGTACTTTTAGAATTTATTTTTGTTAATGCCACAGGGGCTGATATTATAAAATATAGACTTAGTTTATGTAGAATATATAGGATTCATATAGACAGGGGGTGTATTAGAAGGACCATCATTGAAATGACCCAGACTTCCCCGATCCTAGAGGAGACGGAGGAGCCCGGATTGCTTTGAGAACATGACACATTAGAACATAAACACAAGAACATTTCATTGCTATTAAAACAATTTACATCAGAGTACAAGAATATCATAGTACGAATAAATATTAAACAGCGAAAAAATAATATCAGAGATTAAAAATTTACATAGCAGTGGAAATAAAAATGTATAAATACAAAGCATAGCGGAAATACATCAACTACCACAACTGAAAGAAATACACGGATACAAAGATTTTTGAATAAAGCTCCAGCTGTAAACCAGGATCCTGTGAAAAGAAATATCTGTAAACCAAAACTACTAGCTGCCCGTGTGTAAAATATGGGCACCCAGAGTTTAGGTAGAGATAATAAACTCCGAGTCAGTCATGAGACTGGTGGAAGAACTTAAAACAGTTACTAAACTTTAATTTAAAATTAGGTAACTTACAGGACCACGCTGTATGTTAGGAACGAGTTCACTCCATGTAAGTACCAAATCTTGAAATAAAACAATTTATAAACAACGCAATGCTTTTGGAAAAATGAAGCTATTATAAGACTCAGGTCCCATCACATTATGCAACGCAAGCTGAAGGATAGAGTTTTCCCTTATAATAGCCAAACATGCTTGGTACGTTTTAAAACAAATCATTTTGATATAACTATAAGTGCATAGTGTATCAAACAACTTCAAATATAAATGTATCAATCATAGACGGCATAGTGCCCCATCCTACTATGTCGCCATATAGGTTTACAACTAAAATCAAAAGTCACGTATTGGAAATTGAATTCCATCTATGAGTCGAGGCAAGGGATCGTCCTCTCAGATTCGAGACACTCTAGCCCATGCCTTAGGATTTAGCCACAATTGCACCGAGATCTTCAGGGCCGGTCCACACTTACTTTAGTGGATTGGTAATTCTTGAACAGTGCATTTCTCTACCATATGGGGCATAAAATTCGATTAATATGTTGACCATATCAAGATCCACTAGGGACTCAAATCTAAAGTACCTCTCTTTCCAACATCCACATAAGTAAAATATCTGGGCTCCATACCATGACATCACTCCTAGCTAGAAAGAAACGCATGTCCTCCCTGCATCCACCATCCCATTTTTGGCTCGTACCAGGGTGTCAGGCTCGCGAATTAACGCCATACACAAAGTTATACTAATTAAAGCCATGCTTTGATCATCATCCACAAGACCCTGCTTTTCAACAAAAGCCTTTATCATTGCATCTCTGCATGCCACACTGACAATTCATACCATACCATTGGTTTCTACCAATGTATAACCTTTAAGCTCATAAGTCTCAGAGAAGGGTGTTAAGCAAGAGAATAAATTCTCCGCCACCAAATAGATATATATTTAGTTGAGATGAAATGAATACAACGCGAAAAACAATGACAGACATACAATCCATTTCCAAGTCCGTTCTAGGTCTGAACAAAACCAAAGGCACCTTATTCCTCGTCCTATGTGTCCCATACAGGATAGAGGCCCTCACATATCTGAACAATCAACAAGTACATACGGCCAACCACCACTGTAACCCTTTCAAGGCAGCAACTCCAATCAAAGACATCAGTAGAAATCCATTCGATGTAAAGATTGTTGGTCTTGCACCGTCTTCAACATCTTCGACTTTTAATTGTCGTAATAGTTATTCAGGTTAGGTTAAACCCGGTCTTTCCGAATAACCTTCGCATCTTATAATTAAGTGATATATAAATATATCATTCCAATCCTGAATATTCTTTTATTCCAACATTCTTTCTTTGGAGAAAGGTTCTGATTAATTTTTTCAAAAATAAATTCTTTTAAACTTATTGTTTAATCTTCCTTTAAAAAACATTGCAAAAGATTTCACATTATCCTTCAATAATTCTTACCCAAATTTAGGTTCATAAAACTAGCCGGGATTATCGAGCCTTACCGAAGTAATCATTTATTACTTTAATCCCAATCCCAACCTATTCATCCCATGGAGCAAAGCTGTAGTACTCCATATCTAATGACCATCGTTTTATCGGTAAATATAATTACCATTTCATGTTCAAATCTAATTAAAGATTTAACTTTCGCCTGGAGTAAAACTGGTGGTACTCCAATCTCGATCATTTCATGAATTTGGTAAATTTAATTATCTTATTCTCATTTCAATCTAATTAAAGATTCATTAAAACTCCAACTTGGTTTTAATCTCAAAAATCATTACTTTATGATTATTTAACTTTAGGAAATCAATCTTGTCTTTAACTGGGTTAAAAGAACTAATGTCACTCAAAACATATTTCATGATAAACCTAAAATCATATTCCATCAAAATGGAATCTTCATGGAAATCAGATCAGTCATAACCAATATGAATTTCCATATCAAACTAATAATATAAATGGAATAATTGAAAATCCTTTTAAATTCCATATATAGTAATGGTCTTCCTTCACAGATGTTCATCTCGATTATTACCAAATCGAATTCCATTCAATTCCAATTTAATATATTAAATTGGAAAACCTTACTTTGGAAATTTTCCATTAAATCTTAATAAAAAGATTTATAAATTCCAAATCATAACTTCACTGTTGATTGGGTTAAAGAATCAATGTCATTTAAAACATCGGTTACAATAAACCCAAAATCAACTTCCATTTAATTCCAATTTATGATTATAAATTGGAAAACTTCATTAATCTTAGTTTTAAAGATTTATTCTTTTCTCCACTGGGTTTAGGAACAGTGTTATTAAAGATACCGTTTACAACAAACCCAAAATCCAATTCGATATTAAACACAAGGCTCTGAATAGAAATAATATCGGCATAATTTGAATATCAAATTCTGAAACTAACGGATACCATATCGAGAATAATGATATCTGTATCTTCCAAACTCCTCAACAATATCTGTATAATCATGTAATCCAATATCGAAATATTCCGAAGATTATTTCCACTCAAATCCATTATAGTTCATTCATTGGAAAACTCTGGTTATATCAAAACCCATTTGCAAATCCAATTAATTATTTCTAGAAATCATTGGATTTTTATTCTAGCTATTAACTAGTTCGTTTAGATAAATATATATTTTATCCTTTCAAATATGGAATTTTTCACCCAAAATCTTTCCAAATCATTTATTATGAATTTATACAATTTTTCCATATTTTAAATAATTTTATTAAGGCGCTTATAGTCGGTTTTCCAATAACGGCCACCGAACTGCATCCGTAGCGACCTTTTCTGAAATTGATTTGGACATAATTTGAAATCCAACGTTCAAATTTAAATCTCCTATATTCATTGGAAAGATCTTTTTGATACAAACCCAAGGGTTCCGATTTTAGGAGAATCCGACAGTCCGATCTCCCATTATGCCAATTCGAAGTTAATGGTTGAAATTCGTGAACGGTCGCTGTGCGGCGCGTTCTATTCAAGCCATTCAAATATATATAATATATTTCGTTGATTTCCATTTAAAACATATTTTATAGATCTTTTATAAATTCATTTTAAAATGATTTCAACGTCAATTTTAAATCAAAATTGAATATTCCATATCATTATAATATTAAAATGACAATATTTTCAAAATATCTGATTTTGAAATCCATTTCCTTTTCGTATTCATTATAAAATGAATAAAATCAATATAAAAATTCGTTCGAGTTAAAATAGCGCATATCTACTAAAGTCGGCTTTGTATATTTAAATATTTTCGTGTCCATCCAAAATCGGACATCAAACTCATATTTTGATTCTTTACTGAATATAATTTTAAAATATTTGTTTATATTCTGAATCGGAATGCGACTCAATAAATTACCATACAATTTTAGATATATGGATTTCATACATCGCATGTATTCAACAGTAATGATAAATAATCATTAAACATTCAAACATCATCCAAAGTGCATTCTATAACTGTATAAGCATTAAAGTAATTAAATAACGCTCACAACTGTCAGTCAATCAATCGATTGACATACAACTAAATATTAGGATCAGTGTATGTCAAATATCATCCCAATACCCGTATGGGATTTTCAAATAGCAGTCTATTTAAATAAATCATTGGTTAATAAATTTAACCAATTCTAATTCGGTTTGAATTATTTTTCTAATTAATCAATTTTACTTAGACAAGTAATGAAAATTTACTATTCAAATAATAAATGGATATAAATATCTCATTTCAACAAATCCACATTGTTGGAAAACATGAGTGTCGTATATTCAAACAACGCTTCTTGTGCAAATGAGTCGTGAATAGTTCATGTGTAGAACTCAAGCAATGTCACATACAATAGATAAAAATCAACAATGACAATGTATATATTTTCGGTTATAAAATAAATGACTGTACAAATATTTTAGTGAGAGAATTCTCACATTGGTTTCCACTCCACCAAAAATTTAGATGAGCTCCAAGTCACTCTAAATTAGTTTCATTATGAAGCTCTCGTCGATATGGTTCCAATGCATCCTGTTTCGTTGAATTTTGAGTTCGTATGAGAAAGTTATGCTTTTTTACAAGATTACATACATATATAATGTCATTAACATAAGTAATTAATTAAATCCTTAACCTTAATCACTCCACTCATCCTCCTTCTTTCCCAAACACACAACACGCACCAGCCCACTCCAAACGCACGCCATTCCATTTTCATTCCGACACTTTTTGTCTCTGAATCCATCCAAACTTTGCCAAAATGTGCTATTCCATATGCTAAACACAAATACAAAATTCAAATCATGCAACCATGCTTCAAATCACCAAAAATCCAAGCCCTAGGCACTTTGAACCTCACGCTGAAAATTTTCAACGTCCCAAACCATCTTCAAACTTGACCAAACTCTCATAGGATGTAGAGAAACACCTCAAGATCAAAAATATATAAATATCATGATTTATAGGATTTTATTTTGTTTGATCTTAATTTTAGAAGTTGCATTTAAGGTGTTGGAAGAGAAAAAGGGGCTGCCATATAAATGAGAGTTAGAATTAGGTTTTAGAGAGTTTAGGTTGTTATATAGTAAAGGCTAATTATTTTTATATTGATTTTATATTTTTCTATATGAAAATATAAGTCATTTTCATTGTTTAAAAATTTGTATGATCACTTACGAATCCTGTTTTCTATATTCACTTACTCTCTGACATTACAGACCCAACAAAACTATTTTCGTTGAATTCTGAATTCGTATGCACAAACAACGAATTTTTAAAGTCAAAATATTGTCTGTTTTTCACTTTAAAAATCACACCCAACCGCATACGAACTCTAAAAATCACGAAACTTGGAATCTTACCATTATTTGATGTTACGAATTCAACGAAGAAAGTTTCTTCGAACTCCGATGTCGTCTCAATAAAGTTCCTTTGTAAAATTGCTCAAATTAGCTTCAAAAATGTGATTTTATTGTACCATTTCTTCTTGCACGCCCACACGCTAACTCCAAAAATCATGGACTTTTGAATTTAACCATTATTTGACGATAAGAATCTAGAAAAAAAACGGAATTGAATTCTGAGATCGTCCCAATAAAATTCCTTTGTGAAATGACTGCCTATTTTTGAACAAATGGTTTTGCTTCGCACGGCTACATACTAACTCCGCTTGATGCGCATTTTGGAACTCAACAATGATTTTTCATTATGAATCCAAAAAAAATTATCTCGTCAAATTCTAAGCTTTCTAGCAAAATTTCCCTTTTTAAGGGCTATGCGATGATTTTAAAAAATCAAATTTTTAAAATCTTCAAAAAAAAGCTTATAAATCAACCTAATAATTTTACTGAGTTTGTTTTAGGTTAGGTAAAATATAAAAACTAATTTTAAAATTATTCTCAAATTTTATTTAGCAAAAATAACCAATTTATATTCATAATTCCTTAAAATAACTTAAATTAAAATTTTAAATTGGTTCTGAAAATACGGGTTGTTACAACCTCCCCCACTTAAAAAAAATTTCATCCTCGAAAAAGAATGGAGTTGAAAGTTGTTTAACTAATCAACTCTTCATTCTGGCTTGAGTTATTCAACTTTTCAGATTCTAAGAACTTTCTAATTTCTCAAAAATTTGACTAACACCCTAAATTTCTGAAAAATTTCGCCATAACCTCCTTTGTACGGGGAGGGTTTGAAAATTTTATTGGGTCGTATTAGACATCCAATAAATCAATAAAAAGCATATACAATTTTTGTGACTTGTCTATGCCCAAGGAAGACGTGTACAAAGTCAAAATCTCATATCTTACCGTAGTGTTGGAAATAAAATACTCCATGTGCCTTAATTAAAAACAAAAGAGACGTGAATTTTTGTCATCTCCGGATCTGTGTAGGGTTTTTATTAAATCCTACATCGAGCACCTTTATATGTATTTTATTAAGTCCATAATCAGTCTTCTATTCAACCTATAATTCAATCATCGCCATACAAAACATCTCGCTCGTATGGTAATCCAAACCTCATCATATAAGCGCCAAATGCTTATATGGAATATGATATGATATGCCTTCTATAATCAGTCTTCATGTAGTATGACATGCGGTATAGTTCATAATTAAATTGTTGCTATCTTATGGCGTATGTTTTTAATATCACACAGAATAACCATCACAACGCATCCAAAAGCACTCACAGTAGTTCATATAATATAATAAAATTGCACAACCAACTCATTAAGGTGCACTTGTTTGTCGGGCACGCAATATATTTCTTTACTCAATGCGAAGCCATTAACTTGCTCAACATATATATGTGTACATATCCAATTCTAACTAAACTTGCAATTCAATTTAACATAACTCAATTAAATAACAAGTGTGTTCGTATATTCAATGTCCAAAATTGCCAAAGATAACATCTAATTTATCTAAATCATACATCATAAGTAATTAAACAAAAAAAAATCAAACAATCACCCAAATAATTAATTGGTTATTTATCTTTCTAAAAATATTACTTTTATATACTCAAAATATAATTTCTAAGATCGGACTATATAATAATCACAAGTATATTACATATAAATATATCACTCTCAACTCATTTTGGGGCATTACTAACCCATCTCTAATGAGTTTCTCATTCTAGGATGCTACTGATCCTATCTCTAATGGAAATTCTTAAATATAATGTTAATAATTCTATCTTTGATGAATTCTTTCGTTCGGTTCTAATGTGTCTTGTTCTTGAGCTTTGCAAACCAAAGCTCTGATACCAACTGAAATGACCCAGACTTCCCCAATCCCCGAAGAGACGGAGGAGCCCGGATTGATTTGAGACCACAACGCATCAGAACATAAACACAATAACATTTCTTTGCTATTACAACAATTTACATCAGAGTACAAGAATATCAGAGTACGAATAAATTTTACATAGCAGAAATATAACATCAGAGATTAAAAATTTACATAACAGCGGAAATAAAATGTATAAATACAAAGCACAGTGGAAATACATCAACTACCACAACTGAAAGAAATACATGGATACAAAGGTTTTCGAATATAGCTCCAGCTGTAAACCAGGATCACGTGAAAAGAAATATCTGCAAACCAAAACTACTAGCTTCCCGTGTGGAAAATTTGGGCACCTAGAGTTTAGGTAGAAACAATAAACTCCGAGTTAGTCATGAGACTGGTGTGAGAACTTAAAACAGTTATTAAGCTTTAACTTAAAATTAGATAACTCGTGGGACCACGCCATATGTCATGGAACGGGTTTACTCCATGTGAATATACCAAATCTTGAAATAAAACAATTTATAAACAACGCAGTGCTTTTGAAAAAAATGAAGCTATTATAAGAGTCAGGACCCATCACACAATGCAACTTAAGCCGGAGGATAGGATTTTCCCTTATAATAGCCAAGCATGCTTGGTACGTTTCAAAACAAATCATTTTGATATTACTATAAGTGCATAGTGTATCAAACAACTTTAAATATAAATGTATATATCATAAACGACATATTACACCATCCTACTATGTCGCCATATATGTTTACAAATAAAATCGAAAGTCATGTATTGGAAAATGGATTCCATCTATGAGTTGAGGCAAGGGATCGTCCTATCCGATTCGAGACACTCTAGCCCATGCCTCAGGATTCATCCGCAACTACACCTAGATCTTCAGGCCCAATCCACACTTACTTTAGTGGATTGGTAATTCCTGAACAACTAGTGCGTGGCCCGTGCTACGCAACAGGCAGTTGAGTAGTGGTAGATAGTCATAAGTTTATGGCTAATGCTTGGTTTTTGCTTATGTAATTTAGCACATTGAGTTGTTTATGAACTATGTTGTATCGTTAATTTTTCCATGTGTGTAGTAATTTTAGATGGTAGCATTTTCGAGATTGGAAATGTTAATGTGTCAAATGCGAAGTAGAATAAAGTAGCATAAGGCATGCATGGACACGGAATTTGTTATGTTGTTTTATGAAGATACAATACTGATTTTCAAATTGATTTGATGTATGAAGAACTTGTTTTTTAAATATAAAAAAAGAACAACTTATTTTCGTTCTAGAGAAATATATTCATAATGTTTAATTTACCCAACTTGACATTTGTATACCTCGGTTTGAAAAATGGTCGTGTGGTAATCCCCATAAGTTTCTCTACAAAATTCTTACCACAACTCTTTTAGGATCAATGCAACCAGTACATATGTTTCTCATGTAGGGATCCTTTCGAACTATCATGCATTCATTTGGGTATTTGAATTAATAGTAAGCCAACACATTACACATTGGCTTCCATAAATATCAAAGATTTATGTAAAGACCCGAAAATCCCCACCCTTTGAATCGACCATAAGCCTCACAGGTCTGAACCAAAAGTTGGAAATCTTCGAATACTTTAACTTTGGGATATAATACATTAGAACGGATAACAGAAGACTTTTTTTATATCATGATAATATAACATCAGAGTACATAATATATCAGAGTACATTGAGAATAATACAGCGGAAGATAATTTATAAAAGACTTAATACAATGCAACATAAATAACTAAACTGATACAACGGAAGTCTATCAATACTATGGACACAGCTTTAAGCTTCGATCCAGAATCCTGCTCAAAATATCTGCAAAACAAGCTACTCGTGTAGCGACCCGGGAATTTCGACACTTGAATCATGACACTAATACATCATGCGCCCAATAACACAAGTACCGAAAACCCCAGAAGGCTATAAGGAAGAAATTAGACGGTGAGATAAGAAAGAAAGAATATTAGAATAGAAGAGTAAGAAGAGAAATCAACACAACACAGAGCCTCACATCGCAGCGGAACAAAATATAATATAGAAATAAATCTTTATTGAGAGCTTTGAATAAAACTTACAATATCAGAGTACAGCAACATCACTGGACAGTTATAATAATCTGCCCTTATATACAACACAGCGGAATAATATCATATGTCTGGACTCTTCCAGCCCGTCTCTTCACAGTACTCGATAACCTGAACCTGTACATTCCGGGCTAACCCGAGCATTTACAAAATCCCGGGTCAGTCTGGTGAACCAGAGTGAGATAAACTCGCACAGCATTAAGGGTGAATCATCCAATCATGATTTTAAAATTTGAAATCTTTTCAAAAGAAAAGGATAATCGTAAGACCGAATCCACACATAAACACGGACGGTTTTTACCTTACGATAACCCAAAACAGTTTTGAAACCAATATCTTTTATGATATTATAATAATGTCTAAATACAAGTAAATAACAATCTAGAGGAACGCTTGCATCTCACGCTCCCCATATATATATACAAACCAAAACCGTGGGCGCTTATTGGAGATTGGATTCCAACTCTGACAAGGTATGGGACCACCTTCCGACTATGTATCTCTAGAGACGAATACACTGGGTTCAACAAGAACGTCTTGCAACCCGGCCCTCACATGACCGACCACTCATTTCGCTTGAGTGTATCGAATGTATATCACCGACGGTTGGGATCAGCAACCGCCTCCCGAAAAGGGACAGCATCGATAGATTAAAGAAGCAAAAGGAATTTCTCTAGATAGGTGATCATACACCCTAATGGGAGCGACCCACATAGCCATGCTGCCTGCCCGATTTTTGTCATCTCTCGGTTGATGAGGCTTGAGGTCTGAATTACCTTCTTTTGGTAGCACACTGCCATTCACTTTGAATGCCACATCATCAGATCCGCCGGATATCACTAATTGACATTCCACAAAAATATCCTAGTCGGGAGCGACCCAACTATGATACGTTTGAAGAAATCAACGTACGAGACTCCTTTGGAAATATTCTGTCAGACATTCGTCCATACAAGTCATCCAGGAACAGGATGAACCGAAGGCACCCTCCTACTGCATCCCAGGAATCACCCTAAAGATCAGTAGCGAGAAGTCCTCGCAATCCGTAGATCCCAATCACGACAGAACCACTGTTGAAATATCTCCGGCCGCTAAACCAGAGAAATCCAATCAGTAGTTCTTCCGCTCACGAAGATCAACGGTCTTCCATTGCTCCATCTTCGATAATCTTCTTTCACGTATTCGCTGGTCCGAATGGTTTTCGAATGTATATTCGATCCCGGTCTTTCCGTACCAACGATCGTATGGTCAGGTTTGATAGTCGGTGTTTTAACTATCAAATAATAATTGTGTGAATGACCTGAGTTTACCAGTTCAGTACCAACACCACATGGCCTTTTTAATTCAAAATGATTATCGATGGTTAATCTCAATTTCTTAAATATTTCAATATTTCAAATATAACATATTTGACTTAGGGTTATTATCTCAAGCTCTTTCACTTTCCATATTTAAGAAAATACCATATTCAATTCTTTATTCTACCATCGTTCAAAACATTTGTTACATCATCACTTATCTTCCCTATTGGAAAATCATCTCAATTTAGCATTCATAACTAATAATACGAACCCACTTTTCGTTTCATTTCTTGGATACGTTGATCCACTTTCATTTCTGTAAATGAATCCATTTTCAACACTTAACTTTCCAATTTCCTTTCATCTCGAAAGTACCCTTTTTACTTTCCACCATTTCCTTTTTATTTCTTTTATTTTGGATACTTCTATAAATATAAATGCCCAAACCTCCCATTTCCATTACCTGGGAAAAAAATCCCATTATATACTCGATCTCTTTTTATTGGCATCTCATTAATTTTTTTCTCATATGGAAATATTAAATCATTTTTACCCTCCTTCCCATTACAAACTAATATCATCCTCAGATAATTCCGAAGTTGCTAAAGTTGGGGTATTTGTTTACCTCTCAGACCTTGACCAACAACGGTCTTACCTTCAGATGAACATCAGTTGTAATTTAAAAGCCGATCTTCATATTAACACCAAACACATCTCATCTAACTATTTTATAAACTTCTTGGTTTGAAATCCCTTTCTCGAGTATAACCATCGTTTCTTAATTCATGATTAAGAAATCATTTACTAGATATTACTCTTCCTTTTATTTCTTTAAAACGATATATTTCGTTGCTCAGATTTCTGTCAATCCAAGACATGCCTACTTCATTAACCATTTTCGAATAATTCTTTAAATTAAAAAAAATATAATTAACTTAAATAACCCCTTTTATTATCTCTCAAGCGATTATTCAAAACTATAACATTTACTTAATTTCTACAAATCTGATAGATATCAGAAATTTCCTTTATAAAATCAATTATAAAACCCTTATAAACTCAATTAATAAATAATAAACATTTATTTTCTTTTACAAACTTTATTTCATATAATAGATTTAAAAATAAATTTTATAACTTTATCTCGTCGATTTACCTGACGGTAGATCGATATTTATAAAACGGTGAATTCACAGGCCATGTACTGTCAACTACTCAACTGATAGTACCCATTGGATTAAACCAAACAAATGGTGAATTTCAGGTCAGTATTCAACCATCAATCAAAACAATTCAATAATGGCCTCATAACAGTTTATAACGACAATTCAATATCAACCACAACAATCAACCAAGCAATTCATTTATTAAAACACGTTTATTCTATAAACGTGACCAATAAGGTAAGTTACCTTAATTGGAACCAACCGTTAAAAATAACGATTTGGGTTTCACTGAAATTAAACGACGTTTAATTTCATCAGTTCAAACCATATATGAATATATATCAACAACAAGTCAATCATTAGCAACCATAGCACACAAAATAAAAACCCAACTTATAAAATATAAGTGGGAAGAAACTGAGTGAGTTTAACTCACCTTTGATTCTTACTGTCTCCAACCTTGTCCCGATTTGTTCTGCTTGTCGTCACGATCGTAACATGAGTTGTTCTGCCCCATTTCTGTTCATATATGAACAAGGTATAAAAATTTGAATGCTAACGCCTTTGTTAAATTAATTAAATCCTTAGTTATAAATAAACTAATCCTATTTAATTGATCTAGTTACCTCGTTATAAAGATCCTAACTAATTTCCTTTAATCCTTATTTTCAAATTAAATTAATTACATAATTTAAAACTAAAAACCTTAATCACATTCGTTAACAACAACATTATATTAACAAATAACTAAATACGTTTAAACTGATTAACGTAAGTAACATGATTAACTGGACCAACTAAGTACCAATATGAAATGGTTTTTTTAAATTTCATTAATTAGATTAACTCGCGTTATTTAAAATCTCTAAACAGAACACTAAATAAAGTCTTCCTTTTATACATAACTAAACAAATAACTAATTTTTGATTTAAAATTGATGTAGGTAACACAACCCATTAGACCTACAAAGTCACGTTATGAAATTGTTTTAAATTTCGTCAATTAAATTAACTTGCTTTAATTAAATCCCTTAATTAATCACTAAAACAAGCCATTATTTAATTTTAAACTAAACACAAATATATTAAATTCAAACCAGGCCTTACCTTTACTGGTCCAGCCCGTCTCGTTTTGACCCGCACCCCCACCCATTCCTTCCTTCTTAAAACAAAACCACCGGCTCCCTTTTATCACAACTCCAGATCCATTCAAACCCTCCGCCGCCACCCACAAATGGGAGAAAACCGAAACCCTCCTTCCCTGAAATCCTTCATCGCTGCTTTCCTTAGTAAAATCGGATGCCCTTGCTTCAGTCCTCCCGGTTTCTGGTTGCTCCACTACCCTATTCTACGATCTCCTTCTTCAAACCATTCGCCGGAACCCTAAAACGAGACCGAAGTCCATCGCTTCATGCTGCTGCCACCGCGACGCCCTCACTGTATCGGCCTCCACTTCAGACGCTCCGCCATCCCCCAGAACGAGACCGAACCTCAGTACGAAAAGCTAAGTAAATTTTTCCAATTGAATTTCTGTTTTGATTTTCTTTTCCACTAATTCGAATTCAATTTTTTTCGTATGCTGGGTTGAATTGGTTTGTGGTTGAACAAACTGTGTATTTATACTTGCGGTTTACTGTGAATTCGAATAATAGGGTTTTAGGCTTAGTTGTTCCTAGATTTTAGGCGTTTACTTTTCCATTTCGGCTCTGCCATGAATTGTCGAACTGTTTGTGATTGATACCTGGTTTTTGTGTGACATTTGACGATTTTCAGTTGGATTTTCATGAATTGTTACTGCTCATATATACACAACCGAACTGTGTCCCTATATAAATTGGGTTAGGCTACGTATTGTCTGCTCAGATTTGAAATCTGCATTGAGTTGTCTGTGTAACCATTGAATGGTTGATTTGGGTTTTCAGATTTTGAATTGATGTGCGTACATATATATAACAGCCCTGATTTGTACATAAGATCCTTACTGCATTAGTTTAGTTGGTACTTTCCTGTTAGCATTTTTCTCTCCATGTGCAATCCTGCTCGAATAGTCCCTATGGTTTTAGGCTTCACATGGTATTGTCTGCCATTACATTATTTAAATTCAATATCAGATATGTATTGGAATAGCAGAACAGCTATTCTATGTGATTTTTTGATTATATAAATAAACATTATCTGTTTCGATTTTGATGGTGTAAAGATTTGATATGGCAGATTTGTTTGTTGATCACAACTGAATATTTTGCTACTTTTCTGATTCAAAAGATTGGATGGTATATTTCTTTCCTGTTTCACTTACTTGTGAATTGATGATGCACATGTATTGGCTATTCGGCATTGTGGATTGGATGCAGAATATATTCAAGATTTAGTTTCCTGTTGCATGTTTTGTGTACTGTTTTTCACTGCTTCCATGTGACATTTTCCTTATTCAAATCTTTTACTTTACATATCTATATATACTAGCTATTAATAGCTGTCCCTTTTCTTTCTTTACAGGGCGGATTTTATGCCAGCGTTGTTTCATCGATAGGTACATTGGCAGAGGGTTCAGGACGCATGTGCATGCTTTCCCCTTGGTGACGTCTTGCTTATTGATAGGAGCAAAAAGTAGTGTAGTTGATTGTAGGATTTTCTCTCATTTTTCTGTTGATTCATTTTTTTTCTTTTCTTTTTGTTTTCTTCTTTTTTTTTATTTACTTCGAGATTTGAGCTGTATAGTGTAGATTTGAGTTGTGGCAGAGCAGTTAATAAATTTGTATATGAGATTTTAACTATAAATTGTTTTCCTTTTTCTTTTATTTCAACATGCACTTAACCTTCTAAAGTCTCAGTAGAAATTTTCTATATTATAATGAAGACTTCTGTTTTGAGGGATACACCTAAAAACATCATATTGCTTCCAAACAAAAGGTTCAGTTCTCACTTTTATTTGCAGCATAACTCTAGGACCATGTTATGAATCAAACTGGTATCTAATCGTATTATCAAAAATCGATCAAGTTAGGAAATTTTATACGGCTGAACAGCTTGCTGACTCAACTCAAAAGGTTATATGATCTTAAAAGGAAAACAACTGACCAAGCAAATAAAGAAACTGAATCTACTCAGCTTTAGGAAATGGCAATACAGGGCTCAAGTTCGATGGACCAAAATTTCCAGAAGTCTGAATTCATCATATAGCAACCACAAATTCATTCAAAACATACAAGCAGAAATCATCGAAGCGATCAACATCAACCAACATTCAACCATTATAACCAGCTCATATCGTTTGTTAATCACATGAATAAAGTTTTAAATCGTGAGTTTCAAAATTACATTAAATAGTGCTTGCGAAAAATTTAATGTAACCTCAATAGTCGAAAGTATCAGAACACTAGTAGTCGAAAACTGTATATAATTTTATATAAACCATATTTAAACCACTTTAAATCGTTTGTTCATATTACAAAGCAAATTCAACATTTTCCCAAAATTCCAAAAATAAAATATTATTATATTATCGATATAATTTAAATATTCAAATTACAATGGCCAGATCCCATTATAAAAATTCAAATCAATATTTCAAATAAATGGTCGGAAAATACGGGACATTACAACTCGACTGCCCGTGTGGAAAAGAGGGCACCCGAATTTGCAAGTGAAACAAACTACGGGTCTGTCATGGGAATGGTATAAGAAATCTTACTTAACCTATTAAATAATAAGGCTAATCACAGGACCACACCGCTAATGCGGAACGGATTTACTCCATTGGATTACCAGTGCATAAATAAAGTAAATCGTTAAACAATGCAATGCTTTTTAGAAAAATGAAACCATTATAAGACTCAAGTCCCATCACACAATGCAACGCAAACCGAAGGATAGAGTTTTACCTTATAATGGTCAAAAGATGCTTGATACGATAAAACAGATTTGATATTATTATTAGTGTATATATGTTTTAAAAACAATTTCAATCATAATGTATCAATCATAGACGGCATAGTACCCCATCCTACTATGTCGCCATACTAGTTATACAATCAAAACCGCATAGTGTCGTATTGGAAGTTGGATTTCCGTCATAAGTCAAGGCTAGGAACGATCTCCTAACCGATTTGAGACACTCTAGCAATGTCTTAGGATTTGGACGCTAGCGAACCCTTGGATCCTACAGGGCTGGTCCCCTAATAGTGCAATGGGTTGGATTAATTATGCCTGAACACACGCTTCCCGGTCCTATTAGACCTATAATACGGTCATTGGATTCCCATAAATCCAATGTCTCGAAAATTCCATCATCCATATAAGTAAAATGTCAGGACTGGTAAGTCGCTGACACCACTTCTAGCTAGAAAGAACCATGTGCACTCCCTGTGTTCCCTCGCTCCGTTTTAGACACTTACCGGGGTGTGAGGCTCGCGAAGTAACGCTACACAAAGCTATGCTAATTAAAGTTGTGCTTTGATCATCATCCACAAGTCTCTGCTTTTCAACAAAAGCCTTGATCTATGCATCTTAGCATGCCACATTGTCAATCCTTACCATTGATTTCTGCCAATATATAACCTCTAAGCTTATACGTCTTAGAGAAGGGTATTAAGCAAGAGAATAAATTCTCCGCTACTAAACAAATATATATTAGTAGAAATCAACGGATACAATGTAAAGGAATACAACGTCAGACATACCATCCATTTACAAGTCCGTTTTGGGTCTGAACGAAACCGGAGGAACTTAATTCCTCGCATATCCGAACAATCAACAAATACGTCCGAAGAACTACCACTGTAGCCCCTTCAAGGTACCTACTCCAATCACGGGCATTAGTAGTCCTCATCCATTCGATGTGAAGATCGTCGGTCTTACACCATCTTCAATTTCTTCGACTGTTAGTCGTCGTATTCATTATTCAGAATGGGTTAAACCCGGTCTTTCCGAATAACTCGCGTAATTTATAATCAAGTGCTATAAAAACACATCCAACGCCCCATTCCAATTCAGAATATTATTTTAATCGGATATTCACATTATTTGGAAAAAGGTTCCCATTAATTTAATCAAAGATAAATTCTTAAATTTATTCTTTAATCCCCTTTTTGAAGATTCATTAAAACTCCAATTTGGTTTGAATATCCAAAATCATTACTTTATGATTATTCAGATATAAAAGATAAATCTTATCTTTAACTAGGTTAAAGAACAAATGTCATTTAAAAACATTGTTCACGATAAACCCCAAAATCATCTTCCATTAAATATGGAATTTTCACAGAAATCAAATCAATATAAATTTCTGTATCAGACCAATAATATAAATGGAATAACATCAAAGCCTTTTAAATACCATATATAGTAACAGTCTTCTTTTACAGAATCTCATCTCGATTATTGTTAAATCGAATTCCATTCAATTCCAATTTAATATATTAAATTGGAAAACTTTACTTTGGAAATTTTCTACTTAAATCTTAATAAAAGATTTATAAATTCCAAATTATATTTCCACTGTTGATTGGGTTAAAGAACTAATGTCTTTTAAAACATTGGATTATCTTTCTAGTTAATAACTAGTTTGTTTTGATAAAAATATATTTTACCTTTACACAAAAATTGGAGTTTTTCATCAAAAATCCTTTGAAATCATTTATTATGATATTACAATTTTTTTTTCATATTTTAAATAATTTTATTAACGCCTTTGCAGTCTATTTCCATAAACGGTCATCGAACTGCACTTATAGCGACCTTTTCTGAAATTGATTTGGACATATCCAAATCTAACCGTTAGATTTCAAAACTCTTATATTCATTGGAAGGCTCTTTTCGATACGAACCCAACGGTTCGGGTTTTAGGATAATCCGATGGTCGAATCTCCCATTACATCAATCTGAAGTTAATGGTCGAAATTCGCGAACGGTCGCTGTGCAGTGTGTTCTATTCAGGCCATTATATAAATATATATAGAACATCGATTTCTAAAAGTAATTTATAAAATATTTATAAATTTATTTATAATGATTTATCTTTATTTCACTTTTGAAGCAACATTAAATATTCTATATTTACATCATATTAAAATATTTATATTTTCAAAATATTAGATTTATAAATCACTTCTTTTTGTATTCATTCTAAAATGAAATAATCGATCGATAAACCCGTTCGGGTTAAAAATAGCATCCCTATATAACACGGCTTCATATTTTATAATTTTGTATCCATTCTGGGACAGACATAAAAATCATACTTAATTCTTCACTAAATTTATTTTAAGATATATTATATTACAATATTCTTTGTTCTAAGATATTCTTTCTTTATATTCTTAAACATTAAAAATGTATTTTTACATTAATATGATCTTTTCATTCATCTACACAAAAATGTATTTTCCCATTAAAATGACCTTTTTGATTAAAATAATTCTGAATCGGAATGTGACTCAATCATTTACCATATAAATACAGTTATCTGGATTTCATACATTGCATATATCCAACGATAATGATAAACAACCATCAAACAATAATTCACATCCAAAGTGAGAAATATAACTGTGTGAGAATAAAAATAAATAAATAAGTAAAGCTCAACACAGATTGTCAAACCATCGATTGACAATAAATTAGATATTGGGACTAGTGTGTGATCAATATCATCCCAATACCCTTGTGGGGTTTTCAGCCAACAAACAATAATATATTATTTGTGCACTTGGGCGATGAGTAAAAAACTATCGTCCCAATCTCATAAATAAGTCGGACAACTTGTAAATGGAAGTGTAACATTTCAACATCGCAAACATATATTTCAAGACATCGCTACATTATATATTCAACACATGAATATTTTCATATAATCCCTTTTTACAATAAAAATGTGAACTTTTTTTATAGTTAAACATTTTAATGCAACAATGAATCATTTTCATACACAATAAAAATGTAGGTTCTCATGTTAACATAATTGATCAAAACAACGAATCTTTTCTACTGATTCATTTACATTAAAAACGTGAATTCTAATGTTGACTAATTTACAATGAAATGTAATCTTTTTATATTACATGAAGATGATATCCTTTTTACAATGTATAAAAATGTAATCTTTATATTACGTTAAAAATGTAATCCTTTTGTATTGCATACTATGACATAAAAAAAATGTAATTGTCATTCTACTCTTTTTATCGTCTCAAAACTGGCAATAAAAATGTATATTAAATTCTATTCTTTTTATTGTCTCCAAAGTGACAATAAAAATATTACTTTTAATCCTATCATTTTTATTACAGCTAAGATGTAAATAAAAATGTAACTTTTTATTTTAGTGTTTTGTTTGCACCTAAAATTGCAAACAAAAATGTGACTTTAATTCTAATGTTTTGTTTGCATCTAAAATTGCAAACAAAAATGTATCTTTAATTCTAATGTTTTGTTTGCATCAAAAATTGCAAACAAAAATGTATCTTTAATTCTAATGTTTTTTTTGCATCTAAAATTGCAAACAAAATGTAACTTTATAAATCATGTTTTCAAATAAAATATAACACTTAAAAAAAACTATGTCTTATTTGCATCAAGAAGTGCAACTAAAAATTTAACTTCCAATTTCAACATTTTACCTATATCAGAGATTGCAAATAAAAGTGTAGCTTTTTATTTTAATGTATATTTGCATCAAAGAATGCAAATAAAAGAGTAACTTTTAATTCATCATTTATTTGCATCAAGGAATGGAAATAAAGGAATAACATTTTGATTCAATATTTATTTGCATCAAAGAATGCAAATAAAAGAAAATTTTCCAATTCATTGTTTATTTGCATCAAAGAATGCAAATAAAAGAACAACTTTTTATATTAATATTTATTTGCATCAAAGAATGCAAAATAAAAGAATAACTTTTTTGTAGCAATGTATATTGGCATCAAGGAATGCAAATAAAAGAACAACTTTTTTTATCTCCATTCAATGATATAGACACAATGATATATTTTCAATTGTATTGACAATTCTATTTCAATACAATAAGAATGATAAAATAATGTTTTATGTTGAATTGATAATTCTATTTCAATGCTCAAAAATGATAAAAAGATATTTTTAATATTGAATTGACAATCTAATTCAATTCAACAAATAAGATCAAAATAATAATTTTTATGTTGAATTGGAAATCTAATGCGATTCAACGACAATCATAAAAATAATGTTTCAAATGTTGAATTGACAACCTAATTCAATTCAACAACAATAATCAAAATGATGTTTTAAATGTCGAATTGACAATTCTGTTTCAATTCAACACTATAACAAAATGACTTATTTTTGTTGAAAAGGAAATTCTAATCCAAACAATAATAAAGCAATATGATTTATTTTTATTTAACACATACAAATCTGTGTTTATACATCACCAACAAACAGATAAATCATTCACAATGTCATCACATAGCAGATCTCAGACATACACATACAATCATTCCATAACAATTAAATTAATTAATTAATTAATTAATTAATTATATAGGAAAAAGTAATCTCATCAAGCTTTTAATTCAGCATAATTTAGAATCTAAAATTTATCCAAATCCGATCTGTCCCATTACCATTCTGATCTGTTCTACAGTGTGGTGTTCTTCAAGACGATTGTAACGCAATTCGTTTCGTTACATTCTGATTAAATCTATACAAGTTATAATAGTTTGAATGTTAATTATATTAATTAGATAATGAATAAGTTGATAAATTAAACAAAGCACCTTCTTCCTCACATAACCAAGGCTGCCGTTGTTTTACAGTTTACTTTCAATCCTAGGGTTCGAATGCCTGATCAAACCCTTCGACTTCACAGTGATCCAACTACGCCACATCGGAGAGGAGCAAGAGGCATGTCTAGGGGGCCCCACCTCGTCCAACTCGTCGGTCCCCTGCTGGTGGCGTTCGTCTACGAGCGACGGCCCTTTGGGGGCTGGGTTCTCGAAGTTTGGGACACCAGTTGATGATCCAACTGTATGAGAATGAGGAGGATGAAATTCTCCACAGAAAAGTCAAATGGAGTTGCTAATTTTGATAATAGGATTGACGGTAATTAGTGGAGGAAGGTGGGTGAAAATCGGCCATGGATTTTGTATAGGGCAGTTGCTACTGTTAGGCTTTTAGGGTTGGGAGGAAGATAATGTGTAATTTTGTATTATTTTAATTCAAATTTTACAATTAAATCCAAAAGTTTTGAATCAAACCAATTTCAGTCCAACCGAAGTTGACCCTACCCAATAGCCCCCGTTCCGGATCCAATGGGCAAGGTCCGTCGGCCCAAACGGCTGTCTGTGGCCTGAATCATATAATTTAATATTTAAATCATTCCAGCTTACAATTAAATTCACTGGGGAAACATACGAATTCAGAAAAATCCAGAAAAATATTTTTGGCTTTGTTTCGGCGATACAGTCCTAACAAAATTAATTTTGTTGAATTCCGAGACCGTTGGAAAAATGACAATTTTCAAGTCGATTAAATTTGACCTAAATTGACAAAACACATTTTCGTTTGCCACGCTTACATATTAATTCGAAAAATTATGAAAATTGAAACCTAGCAATAATTTGACATTTCGGTTCCAACAAAAGTGGGTTCGTTGAAAACGGAGGTCGTTTATAAAATAGCTATTTTTAAGGGCCATATATTATATTAAAATATATACAAATTCTATAGCGACTTTTCTAAATTTTAAACTAGCCATAACTTTTTATTTTCAAGGTGAAATTTTAGTTTCTTACATTCATTAGAAATATTTGGTTAAGTGGATTTAAATATTTTTGGTTTCACTGAAATTCGATTTATTTTGAATCCTGTACATTCAGTTAAAGTTTAAAACCAAATTTTCAAACTGCCGCGCCACTTCTAACTCCTTTTATATTTAAATAAAATTTATTCGTTTTAACTTAGATTAAAATAAACTTTTAGTCGTTATTATTTAAAATAAACCATTTTAACTATTAAATTTTCATTAAATTTCCTAAAATTTAAATTTTAAACAGGTTCAGAATTTTCGGGTTGTTACAATCTCCCCCACTTAAAATCTTTTTGTCCTCGGAAAGGAACGAAGATAAAGGTTGTTTAATTAACCAACTCAATTTTCATTTCTTATCAATTTAGTTTAATATTTAATTCGATTTAGCTAAATTTATCATTCTTTCTCATATTGGTTAAATTAATTATCATACCAACATTTTTATTAGTTAAACTAATTATCAAACATCACAGCCAACAATCAATTAGGTGATTAACTTCTTAAATATATAACTTTTATATATAGTCAAAAATCACATTTTTAGTGCAAATCACAGCAATAAATTCTAATTAAGATTTGGTTTTCATACCAATCGATTGGAAATATATAGATATCCCACTCTTAAACTCGAACGTAAACACTGATGATGATGCTTCATCATCAGAATCATCTCTGGGCAACTAGAGTGTGATTCTATATCTACCTAGAATATTTGAGACTTCGTATGCACGTGGATTAGATGTATATTAAAATCTCTATACAATCGATTGTCCAAATTAAAATATAATAATTTCTCAAATACGTATTTTAAGATAAAATTTTCAAAACTATTTTTTTTTTATTTTTTTTTTTAAAATAATACTCTTCGAACTCATTCTAGGATACTAGTGATCCCATCTCTAACGAGTCATTCTTTTTATAGGATATTACTAGTCCTACCTCTGATGAGTCTTTAGTTCAGTTCTAACAAGTCGTACCCCAAAGATTTGAACCAGAGCTCTGATACCAAATGTAAAGACCCAAAAATCCCCACCTTTGAATCGACCATAAACCTCACAGGTCTGAACCAAAAGCCGATAATCTTCGAATACTTTAACCTTAGGAATACAATACATTAGAACGGATAATAGAAGACATTTATTACATCATGATAATATAACATCAGAGTACAGAATATATTAGAGTAGATTGAGAATAATACAACGTAAGATAATTTACAAAAGACTTAATACAATGCAACATAAATAACTAACTGATACAGCGTAAGTCTATGAATACTCTCGACACAGCTTTAAGCTTCGATCCAGAATCCTGCTCAAAATATCTGCAAAACAAGCTATTCGACTGCCTGTGTGGAAAAGTGGGCACCCGAGTTTGCAAGTGAAACAAACTACGGGTCAGTCATGGGACTGGTATGAGAAATCTTACTTAACCTATTAAATAATAAGGCTAATCACAGGACCACGCCGCTTATGCGGAACAGGTTTACTCCATTGGATTACCAGTGCATAAATAAAGTAAATCGTTAAACAACGCAATGCTTTTTAGAAAAATGAAACCATTATAAGACTCAAGTCCCATCACACAATGCAACGCAAACCGGAGGATAAAGTTTTACCTTATAATAGTCAAAAGATGCTTGATACGATAAAATGAATTTGATATTATTATTAGTGTACATATGTTTTAAAAACAATTTCAATCATAATGTATCGATCATAGATGGCATAGTACCCCACCCTACTATGTCGCCATACTAGTTATACAATCAAAACTGCATAGTGTCGTATTGAACGTTGGATTTCCATCATGAGTCAAGGCTAGGAACGATCTCCTTACCAATTCGAGACACTCTAGCAATGTCTCAGGATTCGGACGCTGGCGAACCCTTGGATCCGACAGGGCCGGTCCCCCGATAGTGCAATGGGTTGGATTAGTTATGCCTGAACGCATGCTTCCCGGTCGTATTGGACCAATAATATGGTCATTGGCGACCGATAAATCCGAGGCCTCGAAAATTCCATCATCCACATAAGTAAAATGTCAAGGCTGGTACGTCGCTGACACCACTTCTAGCTAGAAAGAACCCTGTGCACTCCCTGCGTTCCCTCGCTCCGTTTTAGAATCTTACTATGGTGTGAGGCTCGTGAAGTAACGCTACACAAGCTATGCTAATTAAAGTTGTGCTTTAATCATCATCCACAAGGCTCTGCTTTTCAACAAAAGCCTTGATCTATTCATCTTAGCATGCCGCATTGTCTGTAACATCCCATATTTTCTATATATTTAAATTTCGATTTAAATAAATAAAATGGAATAATATTAAATAAAAATCAAGTTTTGTTAATTTTCATCTGATGGTGATTGTTTGAATTGAGTATAAATAGATTTTTTTCTTTTCCAAATTTAGTTTTATTTAGAAAGGCTGTAATTTGAAATTGAATATTTAAATAATTAAATTTAATGTGAGTGAGTTAATTTAAAAGTACGATTCAAATTTAAATTGGAAATGGTGGAATTTTAAGTTGTTAAATTATAACTGAAATTCAAATCAATATTCAAATAATCAAATTAAGATTTAAAAATGTGTGAAATAAATTTATAGGATTTATTTAAATTGTAATTTGATTTAAATTTGAATTTAACAAATATTTAAATTGAATTAAAAACAGTTAACTGAATAATTGAATATTTTATTAATTAATTAACTGTGAAATTTAACTGTTTTGGCGACTGTCTCGGAATTCGACGAAACTGGTGCCATTGGATCCGGAACGATGAATTATGGTAGGATTTCAATTTGCATTACAAAAGGACTTGTCATTTGACCGTACTGGAGAAAGGGTGAAAGGAATCAATAAATTGGATAATTGAGTGTTTCTCATGTTTGGGCCTCCTTTATACATTTAAATAAAATTGTTTTATCACCTTACCAGCTCATCATTCTTATACGTACATTTCCATCCGCTAAATTTTTTCTTTTCTTTAATGGCTGAAATAAATCTTCAAACCTTAGATCAGATAAAAATTCAAACTTTGAAAATCAAACTTCCTCAAAGCATGGCAAATTATATATCAATTCGAAGCCCTCGACGATACGAAGCTGCTGGTACCATTCAGTTCGACATGCAGTGCTTCATTTGGCCAGAAATCACGGTCAAACCTTGTAAATTGCAGAACCCTAGCATGTAAATTAGGGGTTTTTGATTCAGGCTGTAATTGGAGAATTGGTGACATGGGTATTGTAGCTCTCATCGATAGGAAGTCATTGGTCGTAGTCGCAGGGTGTATTGTGGTCAGAAGAGAGTGAATTTGATGTTTTAGGGTTAAAAGGTTGTTCGGTTCATCAGCTCGTCGGCGGCGATCAGGGTCATCGGAGAGGGTGATTCGGGCACGGTTATTGCGGCGCGGAGAGAAGGTTAGATTGGTGGTGGTCTCAGGAGCTATTGTGGCCGGAGAAAGGTGAATTAGTCGGTCAAAGTTCAGTAAAATTGGGTTTTTCACGTTCGTTACTGTAGCAGGCAAGAACGGAGTGGGAAGAAGGATGTTGAGGGGCGCTGACGTGTCGATATGTGATGGGGTGAGGAATATATTTTATTTATTTTATATATTTTGAATCCAAATGATAAAACACGAATAACTTCTTCATACGAGGTCAGATTCGAGCATGGTTTGTTGCGTTGGGATCGTGACGGAATTACGGTCGATCTGAGACTAGTTTGGATGCATTTGGGGACTGTGAAATTTTGGGCTTTGGTTGGACGTCCAATCCACTAAGGATCCAAAGGTGAGTGATTTTATCGCACACAATGAACTGAATTACTCCCATATTTATCGAATTAATTTGTGAAATAGTTTGGTTGCATGGTTGTGATTGGTTGTTGAATATGTGGTTTAAATTTGATATACCAATGTGTTAACATGCAAATTAGATCGATAATTAGTTGTTTAATTTAATTAGATTTCTAATTGGAGATTTTGATCCTTGATAATCCATGGAACAATTTAATACTGATTAATTGGATGGGATGGTTATGATGGATTTTTGGTTGGAATTGGTTATTGAATTGATGTTGACACTGTTAAGGCTCCATATCCAGTATATTGTATGGCATGTATATTGTGAAAATTAAATCCCATTTACCTTAGATGTTACAGGCTTCTAATAAACCCGGAATTTATCGATAAAAATTAATTAAGAACACAGATTGAAATGATAAATATCTGTGACCCTGATTTTGATTGAAATGATAGATCCATCCATGAATATCGAGAAATTAAATTTAAAATCACTTGGCCATAGGATAATAAATTATATATGGACATCGGTTGGTTAAATGATTTTAAATATTCGAAATTTGAGTTGATGGAAAATTTATTTAAAGAATATGTGTCGATTTTGATTTTTTTTCCTTTAAACATTAACCTGGAATGTTAACGAGTTTGTCTAGGGAAATTATCCAAACAAATTGAGATTTGTAAAATGAGATTTTATTTATATCTTTGAGTTTCCAAATTGCGGTAAAGTGTGAAATTGATAATTTCCAATGAATTGAGTTTTGAAATGTAAGTTATTTGGGGATACTTGAAATTATTTCGAATTTGGCACGAATATGAATTTGAATCCGTTAAATTCAACGGTTTGTTTGATCAAGGTTGAAATGAGATATGGAATTTAAATGAACTCCATTGAGACTTGAAGTATTTGAAATTCGAAAGAAAGGAACAATTACGATTTAAATTTTGGTTCTCAACGCTTCTATATATATATATATACACACATACTGTGACGGCCCGCCCCGCACCAACCGACATTTACTCCAAAGGTGCGCTGTACACATGTCTAGTTAGCACGGAACGGGTCGTCAGAAGGAAAGGAAAGAAGGAAATGGACAAATGAAGAACCTGTAGAATGTCTCACAGTGCATAGAATAAAATATAATAATAACATACTTGACATAAAACAGGTGAGGCAGTGCATAAGCTGAAACAACTAATATAGCAGCGGAAAATCCAAGTGCAGCTTATAATCCAAAGTTAAATATTATTACAACTTTTCAAACTGTCTCAAAGCAAAAGCAAGATAAAGGAGGTACACTACTAATGCCCCAGTAGCGACCACCAACGACACAGGAAGAATATCTATATATCATACATGGAAGCCTCCTGCCCGCCTCTGAATCAGCTACTCGCGCATCACCAGCTAACCTGTCTCTAGTCTGCTCGTGTGAGCACCTAGAGTAATAAGAGGAGATATAAAACTCTGGGTCAGACATAAAGCCTGGTATGAGCGATAAGCATCTAAACAGAACAATAACAGGTAGACTAAAACATACCTGAACCTGGACCTGCAACCAAAGAGTTAGCACTACATACTGTACAACACTCTAAGGTGCCATATCAAACGGTGTAAAGATACGGAGGTGGGGGGTGTGCATGTCATAGTGATGGCAAACAATCAAACATAGCAACCATCCTCACATCTCTCACTCAGTGCGTAAAGCATACGATATTCACCACTTCGATCACCCAACATACCTTGCTATGATCACTTTGCCCCATGAAGTCATAAATGGCTTCACTGCACTGATAACGTAGCCACTAATCCTTCGCTATGTCCACTTGCCCCATGGAGTTATTCACCCCATCTGCGTTGGATAATAGCCTTACCAATCCTTTACTATGTCTACTTGCCCCATGGAGTTATTCACCCCATCTGCACTGGCTCATAGTCTTACCAATCATTTACTATGTCCACTTGCCTCATGGAGTTATTCACCCCATCTGCGCTGGCTCATAGTCTTACTACGCATCACTTTGCCTCTCAAGTCATAATGACTCTACTGCACTGATAACGTAGTCTTGCTACCATCACCTTGCCCCTCGAGTCATAATGACTCTACTGCACTGATAAGTAGCCCATCATCCATTTTCAATGGTGAATCGAAGTTATGAACGTCGACAACTCCTTAGCACACGTCCCGCAGCAAAGCCCAACCATGAAGTGAGCTCATCGGTTCCCAATTGGATCTTGAGCTCTAACTTCCCATATTGGACTACCTTTGCATCTCGGGTTATTGGTCAATACTGGGTCGGGTCGGGTTCCCCTTCAAGCTATCGGCTCGGGTCGGATCCACTACGTTGCGTCGGTTCATGGTCTTCCTCTGGTAATGGTTCGGTTCGGGTTCACTGCATTGCGTCGGTTCGGGTCGGGTGTCCCACTTCGGGTCGGGTCGGGTTGCCATCTCCCATCCAGTTCGTGCTCCCGCTCCGATCAGCTCCCTCGTTCCTCATATGCTCCGATCCGATCCTCCTCCTTTAGCCGCTCCGATCCCCCTCCTTTATCCGATCCGATCCCAATATCACTAGCATGGCCTTCCTTTTTGTCAGATTTCTCAAGTGTCAAGTTCCGATCCGATCAAATCCCTTGCCCAGTTCACTTATCTGATCCGAGCCACCATATCCGATCCGATCCGAAAACCTGCACTGTTTCCTGAAACTTTTCCAGCAAGTGTTTACGCCATTTGACGACGTTTTTGACCATTCTAACTATTGAAATCAATCACAAAGCATATCATACAGTCATAGCAACATGCATAATCAACCACAAACATCAAAACATCAATTTGATAGGTTAAAATGGATCAAACATACACAAACCCCCATATCTCCCCTTAAGCATGTTTAGGTGAAACTAATGATAGGATTAACAAAACTTAACCAAATTAACCCAAATTCATATCAGAGGTCTAAAACATCATTTAAGAATTTATGAACATTTTTCCAGAATTTTATCATGTTTAAATTCGCTAATTAACACTAATTACCCTTAATTAGCCATAATTAGTGAGGAACTATGCAAATCACTCACCTTAGCCACAAATAAACTAAGATCTGAAATAAATCTCTGATTTGATGCAAGTCCCAATGCTAAACAGCAGCTCCAATGTTGATTTGGTGTAGATCTTCCTCGATTTGATGTTGCTAAGCTTAATCTTTGATCAAAAGATGATTTAGAGGTTGGAGGCCATTTTTAGGGTTTATTGGAGATAAGTGGAGGCTAGAAAACTGAAATGGAATGATTCTCTAACTCATTTCAGCCTCCCCATAACCCTAATCCTGAAATGGGTTATGAGCCTATCCACTAATCACCTTATTTGGCCCGGTTAAGCAGATTTTCACCTTCCAAACCTTATTTCAGCCATATCTCTCAAACGGTAAGTCCGTTTGGCTATTATGACCACTCTACGGAAAGGTAAACTATCAAACGAATCTAATGGAAGTAGTTTCAGGTCAAAATTCCTTTCCAATCAAAAGTTATGGCCAAAACAAGATCAGCTAGGGGCAAAACGGTCATTTAAAAATTGACAAAAATCATGAACATGGGAAATGACTCTAATGGTTGTTTCCCAAAGTTACATGACCATACAACTTCATATGGGAAGGAAATAAATATTCTACGATCCTCCGATGCGTAGAATGCAGGTTGTTACATTCTCCCCCCCTTAAGAAATTTCGCCCCCGTAATTCCCTAAACAAAACACACAAAAGGGTCCTGCATGCCTATCAATCATAAAACAACAATCAAAAATGCAAAACAAGCAAAACAAGTCTATGCTAGCATGCGGTATAACTAAATTACGAAGTAAGTCTTACCAGGCAAAGAGTTCTGGATACGTCTTTCTAATGCTCTCCTCTGTCTCCCAAGTACAATCATTCTCATTCTCGCCCCCACTGAACCTTGACTAGCTTCATCACCTTCCTTCGAAGTTGCTTCGTATCGTGCCCCACAATACGAATCGGCTTGCGGTTCCCAACCGCCTCGGGTTCTACTTCGAAGTCCTCTAACTGATCAGGTGAAATAGTCATATCTGAGTCGTGAACGAACTTCCTTAGTTGGGAAACATGAAATACATTGTGAACTCCCGCCATCTTCTCTGTTAAGCCAACTCTATATGCCAGATTCCCGACTAGTTCAAGAACTGGGAATGAGCCAACAAATCTTGGTGCTAACATGCCTCTCCTGCCAAATCGTATCACGCTCTTCAACGGAGAAATCTTGACAAACACCAAGTCACCAACGGAAAATTTTAAATCTCTTCTCCTTTTATCAGTATAACTTTTCTGCCTATCTTGGGCAGCTTTCATTCGTTGTTGAATGATCTTGATCTTATCCGAAGTTTCCCTCACCACATCTGGTCCAAGCATAAACTTCTCGCCAGTCTCTATCCAACATGATGGTGAGTTGCACGGCCTTCCGTACAAAGCTTCATATGGAGCCATACCGATACTGGATTGGTAGCTATTATTATATGCAAACTCTACTAGATGCAAATGGTCATCCCATGATCCACCAAAATCCAATATACATGCTCTCAAGATATATTCCAATATACGATTCACCCTCTCCGTCTGACCGTCAGTCTGAGGATGATATGCGGTACTGAGATGTAATCCTGACCCTAGAGTCTCTTGTAAGCTCTTCCAAAACCCACTAGTGAACTACGGGTCTCGGTCACTCACAATGCTTTTAGGTACTCCATGGAATCTCACTACCCACTTCATATACAATTCTGCCAACTTGGCTGCCATTCTGGTCGATTTGACTGGTATAAATCTTGCGCTCTTAGTCAATCGATCCACAATTACCCAAATGCTATCATATCCCGATCTAGTCCTTGGTAAACCATCAATGAAATCCATCGAGACTTGCTCCCATTTCCATTCGGGAATTTCTAATGGTTGCAACAACCCACTAGGCTTCTTTTGCTCGGCTTTAACTAGTTGGCAATTCATGCATTTGGATATAAACTTCCCAACGTCTCTTTTCATCCCTTCCCAGTAGTAAGTCTACTTCATGTCTCGATACATCTTATTACCACCGGGGTGTATAGTCAGTTTTGAGTGATGACATTCCCTAAGCACTTCATCACTCAAACCATTCACGTCGGGTACAACTAGTTTTCCATTCTTTCTAAGACATCCATCCCGATGAAGCCCATACACATTCATCTCCTCACCGTCGATGTCCATCTCTAACTTGGAGATGATTTCTAATAGATTAGGATCGTCCCTCTGGCTGGAACCAATCCGCTCTATCAAAGTGGGTCTGATCGCCAAACTAGCTAGCATGACTGGATCAAATTCGCACTTTGGTCTGAAATCAAACCCCGCGATATACTCCAGTTGCTTCCATTCAAGAAACATAGCCCCTAAACTGGCATGTCTCCTACTCAAGGCATCGGCTACCGCATTACCCTTCCCAGGCGTATATGCGATATCAAAATCATACGAAGCCAAGAACTCTAACCATCTCTGCTGACGGAGATTTAGATCCTTCTGGGAGAAGAGATACTTTAATGATTTATGATCGGTAAACAACTCAAATCGTTCTCTTAAGAGATAGTGTCTCCACATCTTCAATGCGAACACAATCGCTGCTAATTCCAAATCATGGGTAGGATACTTCTTCTCATGCGGCTTTAGTTGTCGACTAGTATAAGTTACAACCCTACCTCCTTGCATCAATACAGCACCCAGTCCAGTAACACAAGCATCCGTGTATACCATCATCTCTTCATTCCCTTTAGGAATGACTAGCACTGGCGCATGCGTCAACCTTTCCTTTAGACTCATAAATGCATTCTCACACACTCCGTCCCAGACGAAGGACTGATTCTTCTTAGTCAACTGAGTCAACGGTGCTGCTATCTTGGAGAAGTCCTGGATAAACTTACGATAATATCCAGCTAACCCCAAGAAACTTCTTACATCTGTTACATTCTTCGGCGTAGGCCAATCCTGTACCGTAGCCACCTTCGCAGGGTCCACGACAATACCATTCTCGGAAACAACATGACCCAAGTATCTCACTTCCCTTCTCCAAAAGTGACACTTAGAGAATTTCTCTTTCAATTGGTGTTTCCTCAACACCTCCATCACTATCCTCAAGTGTCCCTTGTGTTCCTCCTCTGTCCTTGAGTAAACAAGGATATCATCTACGAACACAAGAACAAACTTATTCAATTGATCTCTGAATACTCGATTCATAAGATCCACAAAGTAGGCTGGTGCATTGGTCAACCCAAATGGCATGACCAACCACTCATAAAATCCAGACGGCGTCCTAAATGCCGTTTTTGGAACACTCTCATCCGCTACTCGAAGCTGATGAAATCCTGTCGCGAGGTCCAACTGGGAGAACACTCTTTCTCCTTCCAGTTGATCAAACAAATCATCTATTCTCGGTAGAGGATACTTATTCTTCCTCGTTACCATATTCAACTCGCGATAGTCCACACACAAACGAAGGGAACCATCTACCTTAGTGGCAAACACAACTGGTGCTCCCCAGTCGGAGACACTCCTTCTAATAAATCCCTTCTTCAAAAGATTTCTGACTTGCACCCCGAGATCTCGATGCTCCCTTGGTGCCATACGACGAAGTGGCATCACTATAGGTCTGGCATCTTTCACTAAATCATTACGGAACTCAATCTCTCGGTGTGGTGGAAGCCCGGTCACCTCCTCGAAGACGTCCGGATACTGGCCAACCACAGGCACATCTGACAGCTCATCCTGCGGGATGTCGAGGGAATTTACAAAACTAGCCATAACCCCATCACTAGATAGACTACCAAACACTACCCTCCGCCCATCATCCGCCCCAACTGTCACCAAAAAGCCCTCACAGTCAACCACCACCCCTTATCTTTGGAGCCAATCGACTCCCAATATAATGCCATACCCAGTAAAGCCCAAAACAAAGCAATCACAAACAAACATACATCCATGACTCGATAAGACCAAATTCCTGCAAATTATACTAAGGCTAGTCGAACCACCAATCGGGTTCGTCACAACCAATGGTCTATCGACTATCTCGGGTTCCAGTCCCAACCTATCTACCAGGTCACTAGATATGAAGGAACGGGAAGCCCCAGTATCAAACAAAACTTGAACTAGTACATCATAAATAGAAAGCATACCTTGAATAACAACATTCTTTCCTTTCTCCGCCGCTATTGGGGCATTCGACGAAGAAGGAACATCATCAATAGCATATGCTTTCACAATCTGCTTCTCCTTAAGAGGTTGCGGACACTTATCCTTGAAATGTCCCACTTGACCACAGTTGAAGCACTTCTTATCCGCTGTCTTGGCCCGACAATGTTTAGCGTAATGGCCCTTCTTACCACAGCTGAAGCACTCAACATATTTCTTGTTCTTTTTCTGGCCACCCTTAGATTGGTCCTGCTTCCTCTTATTCTGAGAGTTATTCTTGCCTCCACCGCCTATTTGCGGCTTTGGCCCTTCTGCAGATGCAGCCTCAGTCTTTGACTTAGGGTAAAGACTCTCTGATCTCAAAGCTTTCCCCACAATCGATTCAAAAGTCTCATCGATGTGGTTGATAAGCCTTTCCCCCAAGTATCAATCCAAACCAGTAATGAACTTCTCATTCTTCTTCTCAGGAGTATCGATAAGGGATAATCCATACTTCGACAAGGTGTCGAACTCAGCAATATAGTCAGAAACTGCCCTACCACTCTGCTTGAGTTCCAAGAATCTCTTAAATAACACTGACTTCTGGGCAGCTGGAATGAACTTCTCGCTAAAGCGAGCCTTGAAATAATCCCAAGTAACCTGATCTTCTGGAATAGCTGTTCTAATAGCATTCCAACAATTCATCGCTCGCCCTTGCAGCTGACGAGACGCTAGCCTTCTCTTCATCGCATCCTCAAAACCCAAGTCATCGAACATACGATCACAGCTATCCATCCAGTCCTGAACATCTGTGGCCGACTCCGTCCCGTGGAACGGCTTCCCACCAAGGTTAGTGTAATCCTTGCACAACTTGGCGAAATCAAGCCTAGGCGCCTGCACTACTGGGCCAACACCAACTCCGGGATTGGGAACTGCCCCTTGCACTTCTCTAAGCATGTCTCTCATGAGGTCAGTAAACATCGCCCTCATGTCAGCGGCATTCCCATTATTGGCTCCTCTACCAGCACCTCTAGCATATCGGCTCATCGTCAATCTGCAAAAGGGAAACGATTAACGACTCCATAGTGGTGCTAGTGCAGTACGACTTCATTCTTATACTACCAATAGTATATACATATATAGCTTTTGGAAACCAAAGTAATCATAAATACGCACTCTCATATACGTACTATCTCTCCCTAGTGTCTTTCCCTAGGTTAACTACGCAACCTAGAGCTCTGATACCAAGTGTGACGGCCCGCCCCGCACCAACCGACATTTACTCCAAAGGTGCGCTGTACACATGTCCAGTTAGCACGGAACGGGTCGTCAGAAGGAAAGGAAAGAAGGAAATGGACTAACGAAGAACCTGTAGAATGTCTCACAGCGCATAGAATAAAATATAATAATAACATACTTGACATAAAACAGGTGAGACAGTGCATAAGCTGAAACAACTAATATAGCAGCGGAAAATCCAAGTGCAGCTTATAATCCAAAGTTAAACATTATTACAACTTTTCAAACTGTCTCAAAGCAAAACCAAGATAAAGGAGGTACACTCCTAATGCCCCAGTAGCGACCACCAACGACACAGGGAGAATATCTATATATCATACGTGGAAGCCTCCTGCCCGCCCCCGAATCAGCTACTCGCGCATCACTAGCTAACCTATCTCTAGTCTGCTCGTGTGAGCACCTAGAGTAATAAGAGGAGACATAAAACTATGGGTCAGACATAAAGCCTGGTATGAGCGATAAGCTGCTAAACAGAACAATAACAGGTAGACTAAAACATACCTGAACCTGGACCAGCAACCGAAGAGTTAGCACTACATACTGTACAACACTCTAAGGTGCCATATCAAACGGTGTAAAGATACGGAGGTGGGGGTGTACATGTCATAGTGATGGAAAACAATCAAACATAGCAACCATCCTCACATCTCTCACTCAGTGCGTAAAGCATACGATATTCACCACTTCGATCACCCAACTTACCTTGCTACGATCACTTTTCCTCATGAAGTCATAAATGGCTTCACTGCACTAATAACGTAGCCACTAATCCTTCGCTATGTCCACTTGCCCCATGGAGTTATTCACCCCATCTGCGTTGGCTCATAGCCTTACCAATCCTTTACTATGTCCACATGCCCCATGGAGTTATTCACCCCATCTGCGCTGGCTCATAGTCTTACCAATCCTTTACTATGTCCACTTGCCTCATGGAGTTATTCACCCCATCTGCGCTGGCTCATAGTCTTACTACGCATCACTTTGCCCCTCAAGTCATAATGACTCTACTGCACTGATAACGTAGTCTTGCTACCATCACCTTGCACCTCGAGTCATAATGACTCTACTGCACTGATAAGTAGCCCATCATCCATTTTCAATGGTGAATCGAAGTTATGAACGTCGACAACTCCTTAGCACACGTCCCGCAGCAAAGCCCAACCATGAAGTGAACTCATTGGTTCGCAATTGGATCCTGAGCTCTAACTTCCCATATTGGACTACCTTTGCATCTCGGGTTATTGGTCAATACTGGGTCGGGTCGGGTTCCCCTTCAAGCTATCGGTTCGGGTCGGATCCACTACGTTGCGTCGGTTCATGGTCTTCCTCTGGTAATGGTTCGGTTCGGGTTCACTGCATTGCGTCGGTTCGGGTCGGGTGTCCCACTTCGGGTCGGGTCAGGTTGCCATCTCCCATCCAGTTCGTGCTCCCGCTCCGATCAGCTCCCTCGTTCTTCGTATGCTCCGATCCGATCCTCCTCCTTTAGCCGCTCCGATCCCCCTCCTTTATCCGATCCGATCCCAATATCGCTAGCATGGCCTTCCTTTTTGCCAGATTTCTCAAGTGTCAAGTTCTGATCCGATCGAATCCCTTGCCCAGTTCACTAGTCTGATCCAAGCCACCATATCTGATCCGATCCGAAAACCTGCACTGTTTCGTGAATCTTTTCCAGCAAGTGTTTACGCCATTTGACGACGTTTTCGACCATTCTAACTATGAAATCAATCACAAAGCATATCATACAGTCATAGCAACATGCATAATCAACCACAAACATCAAAACATCAATTTGATAGGTTAAAATGGATCAAACATACACAAAACCCCATATCTCCCCTTAAGCATGTTTAGGTGAAACTAATGATAGGATTAGCAAAACTTAACCAAATTAATCCAAATTCATATCAGAGGTCTAAAACATCATTTAAGAATTTATGAACATTTTTCCAGAATTTATCATGTTTAAATTCGCTAATTAACACTAATTACCCTTAATTAGCCATAATTAGTGAGGAACAATGCAAATCACTCACCTTAGCCACAAATAAACTAAGATTTGAAATAAATCTCTAATTTGATGCAAATCCCAATGCTAAACAGCAGCTCCAATGTTGAATTGGTGTAGATCTTCCTCGATTTGATGTTGCTAAGCTTAATCTTTGATCAAAAGATGATTTGGAGGTGATTTAGAGGTTGGAGGCCATTTTTAGGGTTTCTTGGAGCTAAGTGGAAGCTAGAAAACTGAAATGGAATGATTCTCTAACTCATTTCAGCCTCCCCATAACCCTAATCCCGAAATGGGTTATGGGCCTATCCACTAATCACCCTATTTGGCCCAGTTAAGCAGTTTTTCACCTTCCAAACCTTATTTCAGCCATATCTCCCAAACGGTAAGTCCGTTTGGCTATTATGACCACTCTACGGAAAGGTAAACCATCAAACGAATCTAATGGAAGTGATTTCAGGTCAAAATTCCTTTCCAATCAAAAGTTATGGCCAAAACAATATCAGCTAGGGGCAAAATGGTCATTTAAAAATCGAAAAAAATCATGATCATGGGAAATGACTCTAATGGTTGTTTCCCAAAGTTACATGACCATACAACTTCATATGGGAAAGAAATAAATATTCTACGATCCTCCGATGTGTAGAATGCGGGTTGTTACACATACCTTGCTTGTTCACAAAATAAACTGTTTCTTTTCTTCAAAAATTTTTATTTCAAAACTTTTTACCTATGAACTATTTTATTATAAATAAATTTTCCTTTATATTTGATTATTCAAGACTATCTAGTAAATTTTAAGTTATGTATATACACATTGTTTAAATTACCTTATTTTATTTCAACTATTATATATATATATTTATTTATTTATTTTACATAAAGAATTTCTTATAAGCATCTATTTTTCACAAGTATATTTTATGAATTGTAAATTTCTTTCGAATGGAAAGTATTTGGATTTAAACCATTGGTTCAAATGGAGCTGAGATAAAAAATTCATTCTATTTGAATATGAATCGATTTATATATAGAAATATGAATTTTATTCTTCTCGAATATAAATGGATCTCCCAAGGGATTAAAATGAGATGAAGTGAAAATATATATTCTATTTGAATATGAATGGATTTCCGACCTTAAATCGATTTCGAAATAATTTTGGTTTTGATATGAAATATATTCTACTCGAATATAGATTGATTTTGAAGTATTATATGATTATAATATATATGGATATGGAAGTTTATTCTAATTTAAAATATAATCGGTTTGGTATGATATGACATTTTGATATGAAATCATATTCTATTTGAATATAAATTTGGTTCGAAACAGAATATGATATTTTGATATGAAGAGAAGCTTTGTGAAATATAAAAGAACCAACCGATGTGGAAAGATGTAAGCGTTGGTTGTTAAAGAGACCGGAGTCGACATAAGGCATACTCTCTGTCAGTGTGGATACCACTTTGACAACTGCGAACGTTATGACGTATCCAGAATGAGTATGATGACTTGGAGGCGATTATTGAATCGAAGGATATGAACGATGACGAAATAGCCCTGACCTTTGGGTCAGAATTGAAATGACTAAAACAGGTGCTATACCGTGACTAACTGAGGTAGCACCTTTGATCGGACACACTTCTTCGATACTATTTTTATGACTATGATGATGATGATGATTTGGTCCCATTTATGATTTTTGGAGTGTGGTCCGAGTTGGGCGGTAGTGGCTGCTATGCGTTACCACCGGTCCGAGAGTGTAATTGGTAGAATCCTACCCTGGGCATTGCCTCGAGTGCCTTGTCATATTTATCCATATCAAACCCCATACGATTTTGATTTAGCATTGCCTTCTATGGAGTGCCCTCTAATAACACGAGTACAGTGAATTTACGGTACTGTATAAACCGTTGATGCCTGTAAACGGCGTAAGGGTAATATGGTAATCCCGCTTATGCTATTTTTATGATATTTACTTTACTGGATAGACACTATCATAATAGCGTATTATACTATGTATGTATTAGTTTAACGGATCCTCGAGGGATGGAAAAATCCCGTAACATCTCTGGAGTTACTACACCCATGACACTTAAGTTGTTTCATATTTTGATTTGACTAATATGAGAATGATTTAGTGCTGATCCGAGTGTTTGTTGTGTTTTCTTTTTATGCATTATGCTCGGTTCAGCAGATGTTGCAGTTAGCGAAGATTTCCATAGCTTGGAGGATGGAGATGAAGATTTGGTATATATTTATGATATATATGTATTTCTGCTGCACTGTGTTTCCGTTGTCTAGTTATGTATATCTGCATATGTGTAACTCTGATAACCATTTGTACGTTATGGTCAATGTATATGTTTTAAATGCTTTGGACCATTATTTGTTTATTATATGTTGTCCTTCCGCTGTGAGATTTTGTGATTGGTTTTTCTCTTCTTTCTCTTTTTCTTCTTTTTCCAATAACTTTCTGCATTTGCGATTTGTTTGGGTCAACATGTGTGGTTTATTGTCGATTTGAACGGTCAAAAAAATGTGGGTCGTTACAAATGTGGTATCAGTGCATTGGTTAGCGATAACCTTGGCTCTGTTTGGGAATTTACTCATTATAGATAGGGTTAGTAATGCCATAGAATGAGTAGAGAGTATATGTATATAAGAGAGCATACTTGTATTTTGATATAAAATGGTTTTATATTGTGTTGATTGTTTTGTGGAATATTTATAGATTCTAGTAGATTTATGGGACGCCATGGAATCGATAGAAATTTCTAAATGATCAAACATAACGGATCGACATAATATGGTTTTCGATTATATTTTCAAATATACTAAATATATTATTATTGGTTTAAGTGTATATGCTTTGGTCGTTAGTAGGTATTACCTGTTATAGCTGATTAGATAATAAATCTAATAAGGAAATTTAATGGTTTTAGAAAATATTTGAAATAAAATGACACCCTCGAGTGTAATTAGGCACAAGCGGGTTGCGATTAAAATGGAATGAACTTGAAGACTTGATTCTGGTGCTTTGAAAATGGTTTGCTAAATTCTGAAATAATATTGTCTTATGAAAATAGATTTGTCAGGATTTTTGGAATATATATATTAATATGTATGTGTTTTGAAAGGGAAAAGGTTTAAAGGATTTTAAAGGAACAAATGTGTAATCCCTCCTCAGAACATCGGAAATAACTTCAGTAATGAGTGCACGCATTATCGATGTTTAGTCTGAAGAGTCTGAGTGGGGGAGAGCCCACTCAATCATCATTATAATTGGTTTAGACAAAGGATTTTGGATTTAATTTAATATGGAATAATTTTACATAAAGGTACTAACATATGTTGTTTAAGTTGGGTTTAAATTAAACCAGAATTGAAAAAATTTGTTCTTTGTTAATTAAAGATTTGGAAAAATTTATGGTATGGTTTCCTATTATTTCATAAACACATAAGTACATATGTTATTTTAAATTTGATTTGTAAACCCGGAATCAAGCATTGAGTTTACTTTAACTAATAACATTTATAAATTTATTTAAAACAAAACTTGAGTTTAGAAATTTATGAAATTTATATTGCGAGCCTGAAATTACATGGTAGTTTGAAAATTCGATTTTAAACTTTGAATAAATATATAAAGTTCAATATAAGTCAGAATTGGATAAAACAGGAAACGCTAGGATCGAATTGATCATATCTTTCTAATGAATGTAAGAAAATTAGTTTTCACTTTATAAATGGTAAGTTATGACAAAATTAAAATTTAGAAATAGCGCTATAGAATTTATATATATATATATATTTTATTAATATATAAGCTCTTAAAAAAGAAATGGGAATAAGTGAAATGTTTAGATGAATGAATAGAAGTGACAAACGATAATAATGAGATGCAAGTATAAAATTTGGTTTATTCAGATTTAAATAATCGTTAAGCGAATCTAAAATTTGAATTTTGAGATATCGAGATGTGATATAAAAATAAAACTTAGTCTGAGTCGGATGGATTTAATAAAGTGAAGTTAACTTAGAAGATTTAAATAAATCAATTTAGAATTTATATCGATGGTTGGATTGGGTAAGTAAACTTTTTGATTCATACTAACTATTAATGGATAAGTAAATGGAATTAGGAAACAAGATAAAATAGAATGGTATGTATAAAGACCATAACTTACTTACCCTATGGTCATGGATTCAAGGTTAATTAAATAGAACAAGGAAAGAAATAAAATGGAATTGAAAATATGAAATAAAGTATAGGAAATATTAAGCCGAAGCGTAATTTATTAAATTAGAAAATCGAAAGAATTTGGAACTAAGTGGATTTAATTAAGTCAAATGAATTAAAATAATGAAAATAAACTCGAGAAATTTGAATTAGTCGATTTAAACCAGATACAAATGGATGAATTTGAATAATTAGAATAAATAAATTGGAACTAATTCAAGTGTATGGCTAATCTAATATGGATAAATGAAGCAACATTCAATGTAGTACGGGTGAATTAAATAAGAAAAATGAAATTTGGCAACTTAATTCATGTTATGAAATTATTTAATATAATTAAGTTTAGTTGGAAATATTAAATGAATTCAAGTTTTAATCGGGATTTAACGCTGGAAACGAACTAAATAAGTTGAAATAAACTTAAATAAGTTAGACGATAGTGGAATATATGGAATGAAAGTTTATTTAATACAAGTGAAATGAACATGAATATATTTACGCAATAAAAGTATGAATCATAATATGAGCATATTGGAGTGATAACCCTTTTGATGGTTAAGTGTTGCTTAAGTTTTAAAATCCGAAAGGTGAAAATTCCATATATAAACAAATCAATGTTTATGCAAAAATCTGAACTATACGATAAGCTAAAACTAAAATGATCATAACTTTTGATGGGATGATCGGAATCTGACGATTCCGGACTTTTTGAAAACCTTAGAGATTGAGTTAAAACTTTCGTTAACATAGCCATGTCGAAATTTTCATGTTTACTAAGCCGAAATTCAAGTTTTAGTCGTAGTACATGTGCACAAAATTTTAAAACTGAGATGTATATTGATATTGTTTTGACCATAACTTCCTAACGGAGCGTCGGATTTTAGTGCGCGAGTACAATTCGAAAAGGCCAGGATCTGAACTAAAACTTCGCTTCAATTTGTTCTGTAAAATTCTAATGTTTATAAGGTTAAAAACTAGGTTAAACAATTTAGGCCAGCAATTTACTAGTCTGAGCTAAAACATTCGCTCTTACTAAAATGGCCATAACTTTTAAATGATTTATCTGAATTCGACGAATCCGGATAATTCTGAAAGCATGAAACAAATGCAACAACTTTTGCCTAGTATGATTTGGTCAAATTCCATCATCTAAGGGGTGTAAAACCCAGTTTGTTCGCTGGCCTGTTGTGAATATTTTAGTTTTGTAGTTGAAAATGTTTAATGTATGTTGTGCAAGTTATATACATTCGCTACTTACTATATATATGTTGGATTCTCATGCGTATGTAAGTATGTAGCAGGTGTAGAGAAGTCACGCTACGCTTTGGAGCTCATTTACGCAAAATGCTATATCGTTAAGTAAATAAAATTGCATATAAGTGCTAAAGAAGGTATGTATTTTGTGATACATGGTTTTGTGGTTTTATATTTGTGTTTCCCCTGGTTCAGGGTTGCCTCATCGTGTGATGAGATGAATATTTGGATTTATATATGTATTGCAATTTTTCCGGGTCTCTCCGTACAAAGGAGATGCTGCCGAAATTTTTCGTGATTTCGGGAGTTAGAAAATTTCGGAGTTAGAAAATTTGTGAGGCTCTACAACTATATAACTTATTTTGTAAATGCTACTTTATAAAGTATGGATTTGGAAGTATGAATATAGTCAATATCGTATTTCGTTCTCTTTTTGAGGACGAAAAGATTTTTAAGTGGGGGAGAATGTAACATCCCATATTTTCTATAGATTTAAATTTCAATTTAATAAATAAAATGGAATAAAATTAAATAAAAATCAAGTTTTGTTAATTTTCAAATGATGGTGATTGTTTGAATTGAGTATAAATAGATTTTTTTTCTTTTCCAAATTTAGTTTTATTTTGGAAAGGTTGCAATTTGAAATTGAATATTTAAATAATTAAATTTAATGTGAGTGAGTTAATTTAAAAGTGGGATTCAAATTTAAATTGGAAATGGTGAAATTTTAAGTCGTTAAATTATAACTGAAATTCAAATCAATATTCAAATAATCAAATTAAGATTTAAAAATGTGTGAAATAAATTTATAGGATTTATTTAAACTGTAATTTGATTTAAATTTGAATTTAACGAATATTTAAATTGAATAAAAAACAGTTAACTGAATAATTGAATATTTTATTAATTAATTAACTGTGAAATTTAACTATTTTGGCGACTATCTCAGAATTCGACTAAACTGATGCCATTGGATCCGGAACGATGAATTATGGTAGGATTTAAATTTGCGTTACAAACAGACTTGTCGTTTGACGGTACTAGAGAAAGGGTGAAAGGAATCAATGAATTGGATAATTGAGTGTTTCTCATGTTTGGGCCTCCTTTATGTATGTATAAATAAAATTCTTTTATCACCTTACCATCTCATCATTCTTATACGTACATTTCCATCAGCTAATTTTTTTTCTTTAATGGCTGAAACAAATCTTCAAACCCAAGATCAAATAAAAATTCAAACTTTGAAAATCAAACTTCCTCAAAGCATAGCAAATTATATATCAATTCGAAGCCCTCGACGATACGAAGCTGCTGGTACCATTCAGTTCGACATGCAGTGCTTCGTTTGGCCAGAAATCATGGTCAAACCTCGTAAATCGCGGAACCCTAACATGTAAATTATGGGTTTTTGATTGAGGTCGTAATTGGAGAATTGGTTATATGGGTATTGTAGTTCTCATCGATAGGAAGTCACTGGTGGTAGTCACAGGGTGTATTGTGGTCGAAAGAGCGTGAATTCGTTGTTTTAGGGTTAAAAGGCCATTCGGTTCATCAGCTCATCGGCGGCGATCGGGGTCATCGGAGAGGGTGATTCGGGCACGGTTAGTGCGACGCGGGGAGTAGATTAGATTGGTGGTGGTCTCAGGAGCTATTGTGGTCGGAGCAAGGTGAATTAGTCAGTCAAAGTTCGGTAAAATTGGGTTTTTCACGTTCGTTATTGTAGCAGGCAAGAAGGGAGCGGGAAGAAGGACGTTGAGGGGCGTTGATGTGTCGATATGTGATGGGGTGAGGAATATGTTTTATTTATTTTATATATTTTGAATCCAAATGATAAAACGTGAATAACTTCTTCATATGAGGCCGAATTCGAGCATGGTTTGTTGCGTTGGGATTGTGACGGAATTACGGTCGATCTGAGACTGGTTTGGCTGTGTTTGGGGACTGTGAAATTTTGGGCTTTGCTTGGATGTCCGATCCACTAGGGCCAAAGGTGAGTGATTTTATCGCTCACAATGAACTGAATTATTCCCATATTTATCGAATTAATTTGTGAAATAGTTTGGTTGCATGGTTGTGATTGGCTGTTGAATATGTGGCTTAAATTACCAGTGGTTAACATGCAAATTAGATCGATAAGTAGGTATTTAATTAATTAGATTTCTAATTGGAGATTTTGATCCTCGATAATCCGTGGAACAGTTTAATACTGATTAATTGGATGGGATGGTTGTGATGGATTTTTGGTTGGAATTGGTTATTGAATTGATGTTGACACTGTCAATGCTCTATATCCAGTATATTGTATGGCATGTTTATTGTGACGATTAAATCCTATTTACCTTAGATGTTATGGGCATCTAATAAACCTGGGATTTATCGATAAAAATAAACTAAGAACACATATTGAAATGATAAATATATATGACCCTGATTTGGATTGAAATGATAGATCCATCTTTGAATATCGAGAAATTAAATTTAAAATCACTTAGCCATAGGATAGCAAATTATATATGGACGTTGGTTGGTTAAATGATTTTAAATATTCGAAATTTGAGTTGATGGAAATTTTATTTAAAGGAAATGTGTCGATTTTGATTTTTTTCCTTTAAACATGAACCTGGAATGTTAACGAGTTTGTCTAGGGAAATTATCCAAACAAATTGAGATTTGTAAAATGAGATTTTATTTATATCTTTGAGTTTCCAAATTACAGTAAAGTGTGAAATTGATAATTTCCAATGAATTGAGTTTTGAAATGTAAGTTATTTGGGGATACTTAAAATTATTTCGAATTTGGCATGAATATGAATTTGAATCCGTTAAATTCAACGGTTTGTTTGATCAAGGTTGAAATGAGATATGGAATTTAAATGAACTCCATTGAGACTTGAATATACACTCAAGTATTTGAAATTCGAAAGAAAGGAACAATTGCAATTTAAATTTTATTTTCAAAGATTCTATATATATATATGTGTGTATGTATGTATATATATACATACCTTGCTTGGTCACAAAATAAACTATTTCTTTTATTCAATTTTTTTTTAATTTCAAAACTTTTAACCTATGAACTATTTTATTATAAATAAATTTTCCTTTATATTTTATTATTCAAAACTATCTAGCAAATTTTAAGTTATGTATATACACATTGTCTAAATTACCTTATTTTATTTCAACTATTATATTATATATGTGTATATATTTTACATAAACAATTTCTTATAAGCATCTATTTTTCATAAGTATATCTTATGAATTGTAAATTTCTTTCGAATGGAAAGTATTTGGATTTAAACCATTGGTTCAAATGGAGCTGAGATAAAAATTTCATTCTATTTGAAAATGAATCGGTTTATATATAGAAATATGAATTTTATTCTTCTCAAATATAAATGGATCTCCTAAGGGATTGAAATGAGTTGAAGTGAAAATATATATTCTATTTGAAAATGAATGGATTTCCGACCTTAAATCGATTTCGAAATAATTATGGTTTTGATATGAAATATATTCTACTCGAAAATAGATTGATTTTGAAGTATTATATGATTATAATATATATGGATATGGAAATTTATTCTAATTTAGAATATAATCGGTTTGGTACGATATGACATTTTGATATGAAATCATATTCTATTTGAATATAAATTTGGTTCGAAACAGAATATGATATTTTGATATGAAGCGAACCTTTGTGAAATATAAAAGAACCAACCGATGTGGAAAGATGTAAGCGTTGGTTGTTAAAGAGACCGGAGTAGACATAAGGCATACTCTCTGTTAGTGTCGATACCACTTTGACAACTGTGAACGTTATGACGTATCCAGAATGAGTATGATGACTTGGAGGCGATTATTGAATCGAAGAAGATGAACATGACGAAATAGCCCTGACCTTCGGGTCAGAATTGAAATGACTAAAACAGGAGCTATACTGTGACTAACTAAGGTAGCACCTTTGACCAGACACACTTCTTCGATACTATTTCTATGACTATGATGATGATGATGATTTGGGCCCATTTCTATGACTATGATGATGATGATGATTTTGGCCCTTCTATGCGTTCCCACCGGTCCGGGAGTGCAATTGGTAGAATCCTACCCTGGGCATTGCCTCGAGTGCCTTGTAATATTTATCCATATCGAGCCCCATACGATTTTGATTTAGCATTGCCTTCTATGGAGTGCTCTCTGATAACACCAGTACGGTGAATTTACGGTACTGTATAGACTGTTGATGCCTATAAATGTCGTAAGGGTAATATGGTAGTCCCGCTTACGCTATTTTTATGATATTTACTTTACTGGATATACACTATCATAATAGAGAATTATATTATGTATGTATTAGTTTAACGGATACTCGAGAGATGGAAAAATCCCATAACATCTATGGAGTTAGTGCACCCATCACACTTTAGTTGTTTCGTAATTTGATTTGACTAATACGAGAATGATTTAGTGCTTATCCGTGTGTTTTTTGTGTTTTCATTTTATGCAATACGCTTGGGTTAGAAGATGTTGCAGTTAGCGAAGATTTCCATAGCTTGGAGGATGGAGATGAAGATTTGGTATATATTTATCATATATATGTATTTCCGCTGCACTGTATTTCCGCTGTCTAGTTATGTATATCTGCATATGTGTAACTCTAATAACCCAGTTGTACGCTATGGTCAATGTATATGTTTTAAATGCTTTGGACCATTATTTGTTTATTATATGTTGTGCTTCCGCTGTGAGATTTTGTGATTGGTTTTTCTCTTCTTTCTCTTTTTTCTTCTTTTTCCAATAACTATCTGCATTTGCGATTTGTTTGGGTCGACATGTGTGGTTTATTGTCGATTTGAACGGTCAAAAAAATGTGGGTCGTTACATTGTCAATCCTTACCATTGATTTCTGCCAATATATAACCTCTAAGCTCATACGTCTTAGAGAAGGGAATTAAGCAAGAGAATAAATTCTCCGCTACCAAACAAATATATATTAGCAGAAATCAATGGATACAATGTAAAGGAATACAATGTCAGACATACCATCCATTTACAAGTCCGTTCTAGGTCTGAACGAAACCAGAGAAACTTAATTCCTCGCATATCCGAACAATCAACAAAAACGTCTGGACAACTATCACTATAGCCTCTTCAAGGTAGCTACTCCAATCACGGGCATCAGTAGTCCTCATCCATTCAATGTGAAGATCGTCCGTCTTGCACTGCCTTCAATTTCTTCGACTGTTAGTCATCGTATTCATTATTCAAAATGGGTTAAACCCGGTCTTTCCGAATAACTCACGTAATTTATAATCAAGTGCTATAAAAACAGATCCAACGCCTCATTCCAATTCAGAATATTCTTGTAATCGGGTATTTACATTATTTGGAAAAAGGTTCCCATTAATTTTATCAAAGATAAATTCTTAAATTTATTTTTTAATCCCCCTTTTGAAGATTCATTAAAACCCCAATTTGGTTTTAATATCCAAAATCATTACTTTATGATTATTCAAATTTAAGAGATAAATCTTATCTTCAACTGGGTTAAAGAACAAATGTCATTTAAAAACATTGTTCACAATAAACCTCAAAATCATCTTCCATTAAATATGGAATTTTCACAGAAATCAAACCAGTATATAATGAATATAAATTTCTGTATCAGACCAATAATATAAATGGAATAACAGCAGAGCCTTTTAAATTCCATATATAGTAACGATCTTCTTTTACAGAATCTCATCTCGATTATTGTTAAATCGAATTCCATTCAATTCCAATTTAATATATTAAATTGGAAAACTTTACTTTGGAAAATTTCCTGTAACAACCCGCAAATTCTGAACCAATTTAAAAATTTTATTTTAGAAAATTTTAATGAATTTTGAGGTTATAATATAATTTATTATTAATAATAATGGATAGAATTTATTTTTATCGAAGTTAAAACGAATAAATTTAATTTAAATATAAAAGGAATTAGAAATAACGCGGTAGTTTGAAAAGTCAAACTTGAACTTTGATTGACCGTACAGGATGCAAAATTTAACGGATTTTAGTGAAACCAAAAATATTAGAATCTATTTAAAAATATCTTTCTAACGAATCTGAAAAATTGAAATTTCTTAGCGGAAATCAAAAGTTATGGCCAATTCAATTTTTAGAAAGGTCGCTGTAGAATTTATAGAATTTATAGGGCTCGAAAGGCTACTTTTCACATATGAAGGAATTTCGACTCGAAACCACTTCCATTGAGTTCGGAATGACGTTTCTGCATTGAAAAACAGTAAACGCTTCTTTATTTTGAGTTTCGAAAATTATTTGTTTAAAAATGTATTTTTAATATTAAATATATTGGCCTTGAAAATAGTTATTTTTCAAACGACCTCCGTTTTCGATGAAACCACTTTTGTTGGAACCGGAATGCCATTTTATTGCTAAGTTTAATTTTCCAGAATTTTTCAGATTAATATGTGAGCGCAGCAAAAGAAAATGTGTTTGGTCAGTTTCAGTTGAATTTAAACGACTTTAAAATGACCATTTTTCAAACAGTCTCAGAATTCAACAAAATTAGTCTTGTTAGAACCGTATCGTCAAAACATAACTAAAAATAATTTTTCTGGATTTTTCTGAGGTCATATGTGGTCTCGGTAAATTAAAATGTACGGTTAGATTTAATAAATAAATGAATTAAACATAAAATGAAATAAAACAGGCTGTAGACTTGGCATTTGGGCCTCGAGACCTGTTCCATTGGGTCCGGAAGAGGGGTATTTGCCTAGGGACACTTTTTGTTGGGCTGAGATTGGATTAGTTTAAGATGTGTGGATTTATTTGTAAAATAGCATTTAAAATATTATAAATAATAATAAAATATTCACTAAACCCTATTCCAAAATTCGGCCAGCCGCCATGTTCATCTTCAATGGCCATGAACTCCCGAATTTGATCCTCCAATTTCTCTTTATTCTCTGAGAATTAAAACGCAAATCGGATACCAAATCAAAGAGCTACGCGAGCTCGATCTATTCAATTGTCATGATCGGTTCTGAGGGCTTGTGGCGATCGGATTTGGCTTGGGAAGTGGCGCCGCTTGGATGAAGATTGGGAGGCTAGGGGGCGTGCGAGCTGGCCGACGTTCGGGGCGCAGGTGGAGCTCGGCCAGGGCTTCGACGAGGTGTAGTCTGATCGACGCGGAGATGACTGGATGGGGGTGCGTTCTGGAGTGTTTGCGGTCGACGTTGGGTTCAGCGTATTCCAGTATACGCGATGTAGAAGATGAAGGTGGCCCCTCTTTCAGACGTTGACGTGGCGATATATGTAGGGTGGGATTTGATCTAATTATTTTATTTTAATTTGAAATTCAATCGTTCAAATTTGAATAACTTTTGCATACAGCAACGAAATCGAACGAAACAAGTTGCGTTGGATTCGTATTCTCGAGATCTATGACATGGATCAGATCTGAACTGAAACAGAGCAAGCGAAATTTAGGCCAAAATTTGAATCTAAACACAAATCAAGGTGAGAAATCTATTTTATTTCCTTCCTTTATAATTGAAATAAATTCTGAAATTATTGTTATAAATTTGCTGTTAATTCATACTGTTATTATTCTGTGTTAATTGTAAATACACATCTGTTTGTTTGATTTTGATTGTGGCGATAGAATTGTAAAAAGTTACATTTCCGTTGATTGGAATTAGATTGAACAAAATTTATTATTTTGTTCATTTTATTGTTAAAATTAACTTTCCTGTTAATTTGAACTAGACTAAACAAAATTATCATTTTGTTTGTTGCACTATCGAAATTGAAATATTCCTGTAAATTTAGAAATTGGTTTAAAACAAAAATACACCATTTTTGTTTATATAAAAAGAATCAAATGTGTATCAAACCAAATGTTGTTAATATGCTGAATTAGAATTTTCAACATATATGAAACACAGAATTTGTTTAACTTGTTAAATCAGCAAATTTTTAACATTAAAATGAATCAAACTTCTTATTCATTTGTGTTGAGTCAAATTTTGCAGTAAAACATGAATATACATTTTCATGTTATTTTGTTGAAATAGTTTTTTTCAACAAAAATAGGATAAACATTTTTATGTTGTTTTGTTGAACTAGATTTTCAACAACATTTAGAATATACATTTTTGTATACATTAAAAAGCATTTGTGAAAATATACATTTTTGTATACATTGAAAAGTTAATAAACAAAATTCTCATTTTGTTTACATTGAGAGAGTTAATAAACCAAGTTCTCATTTTGGCTACATTGAAAAGTTAAATAAACAAAATTGTCATATTTGTTTACATTTAAAGTAGGGAAAAAGATTTTTAACATTTCTGGTACATCAAAAAGAGTTAGACAAAAATATACTTTGTGTTAAAAGGATGATCATTGAAATAAAATATACTTTCCGTTAAAAAGGATGACATTTTTGGCTAAAACTTGATTTGTGTGTACAACATGATTATTGAATAAAAGTCATCCTTTTGTTTGCATTAGAAGTTTACAAAACAAAATCATCATATTGGTTTACAATAAAAGAATACATTATTTTAACTGGAATAAAAGAATACATCCTTGGTTTTGAATAAAAGGATATATCTTTGATTTTGAATAAAAGGATACATCTTTGATTTGGATAAAAGAATACATTCATGAATTGAATAAAAGGAACCACTTTTTGATATGTAGAAATAAAAGGAAAGGATTTACATTTTCAATATAAAGAATAAAAGAAAGGATTTACCTTTTCAATGTGAAGAACAAAAGTGGAAAAGATTAAAACTTGATTTGTGAATTTAGGTGATTATTTACATTTCTAGTTAATAAGAAAAGATTTATCTTTTTGTTAATGAGATAAGATTAACATTTTTGTTAATAAAAACAAAAGTTACATTTTTCTTAAAAGTAATAAAAAGTCAAATTATCCATTTTCCTTAGATGTAGATATAAGAACAAAAATATTCATTTTTGTGTACTGTAAAAAAAAAAAGGGAAAAAAAAAGATTTTTTTTTTTGGATTGGAAGTTACATTTTAATCACATTTTGTTTGTAGCTAAAATGATTAAAATTACATTCCTATTACAATCTTATGTGAAATAAAAAGAGGAATATTTCATATGAAATAAAGGAATCATTCTTTTGGTCACTTTAAAGGAATGAATTAAAAATGTTATTTTAGTAGTTGTAAAAGAATGAAACAAATATTATTTTAAGGGTTGCATTTTTATTTTGCAATTTTAGTTGCAAACAAAACCTTTAATAAAGATTTTATTTTATTTGCATATTAAATTGCAAATAAACATTGTAGTTAAAAGACTATATTTTGTTTGCATAATTAGAGGCAAATAAACATCGTAGTAAAAAGAAGCATTTTGTTTATAACTTTAGATGTAAACAAAATATTAAAAGTAAAGGTTATCTTTTTATTTGCAATACTTGTTGCAAATAAAAATTAGAAGTAGAAAGTTACTATTTTATTTACATTCCTCGATGTAATTAAACATGAAATAAAGAGCTGAACCTTTATTGACATTCTCCCTTGAAAATAATGCATGATAAGAAGGAAATTTTTATTTTTATTTGTATTCCTTATTACAAATAAAATATGAAATTAAAAAGATTCATTTTATTTACATTCCTTATTGTAAATAAATATGAAATCAAGAGTATATTTTTATCTACGTTTTAGTTGTTATTAAAATAACAAAATTAAAGGATTACATCTTTAATGTAATATAAAGACTGCATTTTATACAACATAAGAGGGTATCATTTTTATGTAATGACATATGATTATATTTCATCGTAAGTGAATTAACATTTGAATTCACAATTTTGATATAAATGAATAAGTAGGAAGATTCATTGTTTTTGATAAATTACATTATCATTATACATGAAATGATTCACCCATTTATGTCACTGAAATGTTACACTTCCAAGTTACCTGACTTGTTTATGTGATTGGGACGATGATTTTCACACGTCGCCCAAATGCACAGATAATTTATGATTTGTTGGATTGGTTGAAAACCCCACACGGGTGTTGGGATGAAAATTCACATACACTAATCCCAATATTTAAATGTATGTTGATCATTAGATCGACAGGCTGTGATGAGCGTTATTATTTAATTTTAACGCTTACACAGTGGAAATTACACTTTGGATGTAATGGATGACTTGATGATTATACTGTTATTATCATATATATGATGGGTGTGAAATCCATATAATCCAAATTATATGGTAAATGTTTGAGTCGCATTTCGATTTAAGTGTTCTTTTAAATAAGACTATTTTTACATTAGAAATCCTTTTTATATAAAGTATATATATTTTCAAAATATAGATTGTTAATTAAGTATATGTTAAAACAAGGAATGTTTGTAAAAGATAAAGATTTGTAAAATAAAGAATACTTCTCATTTAGAATCTTATATATAAAGAATATTTTTATGATTATTTTAAATTATGTTTTTAAAAGACTACTAGCATTTGCAATTATATTTTGTGATATGAAATAAATTGAGATGTGAAGTGGATTTATCGTGGACGATGTTTAAACGACATTTGTCCTTTAATCCAATTTACATTGAAATTATTATTTGGAACTTATGAATATATTTCATAGATTTAAAAAGACATTTTCTATAAATCAAGTTTTTCAACTAATATTTTAAATTGGAATTTAGTGGAAATTTGATTGGTAATAATCGAAATGGGCTTCTGTAAAAGAAGACCGATATTATATATGGAATTTAAGAGGCTTTGCCGTTATTCTATTTATATTATTAGTCTGATACAGAAATCTATATCGATTATGTATTGATTGGATTTCTGTGGAATTCCATATTTTTAGAAATTGATTTATAGATTTTATTTTAAATACTTATCTTTGATAAAATTAATGAGAATCTTTTAAATTGAATATCTTATTAAAAGAACATTCTGAGATGGGATGTGACGAAATGTGTGATTTTCCAATATTTGTTTTTAATCCCAAATTACGCAAGTTATTCAGAAAGACCGGGTTTAACCGATTCTGAATAATCATCACGACGATCAAGAGTCGAAGACGAAGACAGTAATTGAAGACCGAAGGTTTTCACATCGTTGGGATGATGATGACTGGTATCTTGAATTGGGATTGGCCTTCCAAGGCAAGGTATTTGGTAATGATCGTCCAAACGCATTTGGAGATCGACGGACACGATGTTTCCCTCAGACCCGGAGGGGACTTGTAAATGGATTGCGTGTCTGACATTGTATTCCTTTCTACTGTATTTGTTGAACGCTACTGATTATATATTTCTGTTGGTGGTGAAGAATTTATTCTTTACTTATCACCCTTCTGTAAGACGTATGAGCTTAGAGGTTCTATATATATTGGTAGATGATCAATAATATGGTAGGGTCTGACAATGTGGCACGCCAAGATGCAAATTGATCAAGGCTTTTGTTGAAAAGCAGGGCCTTGTGGAATGATCAAAGCATAGCATATTACGGCATAGCTTTGTGTATATCGTGACTTCGCGAGCCTCACACCCCGATATGAGTCAAAAACGGGATATGGACCGTAGGGAGTGCACACGTTTCTTTCTAGCTAGAGTGGTGTCAGTGACCTACCAGCCCTGACATTTTACTTATGTGGATGATGGATTTTGAGGCGCCTCGGATTTTTATAGGCCGATAGTGGTCATATTATAGGTTCAAAGGAACCGGGAAGCGTGTGTTCAGGCATAACCAATCCACTGCCGATAGGCGGGGACCGGCCCTACCGCATCCAAGGGTTCACTGCGGGGGATCCTGAGGCATTTGCTAGAGTGTCTCGAATCGGAGAGGAGCTTGCCCCTAGCCTCGACTCATGATTGGAAACCCAATTCCCAATACGCCCTTGCGGTTTTGATTGTATAACTAGTACGGCGACATAGTATATGGTACCTATGCCGTCTAGGATTGATATTATATTTGAATGTTTTAAATATATATATACACACTAATAATAATATCGTTTTTACGTATCAAGCATCTTTTGACCATTATAAGGTAAAATCCTATCCTCTGGTGTGCGTTGCATTGTGTGATGGGACCTGGGTCTTATAATGGTTTCATTTTTCTAAAAAGCATTACGTTATTTGACGATTTACTTTAATTATGCACTGGCAATCCATTGGAGTAAACCCGTTCCGCGTTAGCGGCGTGGTCCTGTGGTTAGCCTACTTATTAGATAAGTTAAGTATAGAATTCTCACACCAGTCCCACGGCTGACCTTTAGTTTGTTTCACTTTGCAAACTCGGGTGCCCTCTTTCCACACGGGCAGTTGAGTAGCTTTTTGCAGATATAGTTAAGCAGGATCCTAGATTGAAGACTGAAGCTGGGTCCAGTTACTGATGGCCTTCCGTTGAGATTAGTTCTGCTGCAATGTATTTAATTTATTGTAAATGTATCTTCCGCTGTATTATTTATTGATGTACTCTGATATATTCTGTACTCTGATGTAACATTTATTATTGATGTTATAAAAGTCTGTGTTTTTGTTCTGATGTGTTGTATGCCCAAAGTTAACGTACGCGGGTTTTTAACGGTCTTAATCGATCTTGCAATCGATTGGGGTCGGGCGAAATCCGGGGTCGTTACATTTCCACTGAAATCTTAATAAAAGATTTATAAATTCCAAATTATATTTCCACTGTTGATTGAGTTAAAGAACTAATGTCTTTTAAACATTGGATTATCTTTCTAGTTAATAACTAGTTTGTTTTGATTAAAAAAAAATTTACCTTTACAAAATTTGGAGTTCTTCATCAAAAATCCTTTGAAATCATTTATTATGATTGTACAAATTTTTTCCATATTTTAAATAATTTTATTAAGGCCTTTGCATTCGATTTCCATAAACGGTCATCGAAATGCACTTATAGCGACCTTTTCTGAAATTGATTTGGACATAACTCCAAATCTAACCATTAGATTTCAAAACTCATATATTCATTGGAAATCTCTTTTCGATACGAACCCAACGGTTCCGGTTTTATGAGAATCCGACGGTCAAATCTCTCGTTACATCAATTTGAAGTTAGTGGTCGAAATTCGTGAACGGTCGCTGTGTGGCGTGTTCTATTCACGCCATTATATAAATATATGTAGAACATCGATTTCTAAAAGTATTTTATAAAATATATATAAATTTATTTATAATGATTTATCTTTATTTCACTTTTAAAGCAACATTAAATATTCTATATTTTTATCATATTAAAATATTTATATTTTCAAAATATTATATTTATAAATCACTTCTTTTTATATTCATTCTAAAATGAAATTATCGATCGATAAACCCGTTCGGGTTAAAAATAGCGTCCCTACATAACACGGCTTCATATTTTATAATTTTGTATCCATTCTGAGATGGACATAAAAATCATACTAATTCTTCACGAAATTTATTTTAAGATATTCTTTATTTGAAAATATATTATATTACAATATTCTTTGTTCTAAGATGTTCTTTCTTTATATTCTTAAACATTATAATGTATTTTTACATTAATATGATCTTTTCATTCATCTACACAAAAACGTATTCTCTCATTAAAATGACCTTTTTCATTAAAATAATCCTGAATTGGAAAGAAACTCAATCAATTACCATATAAATTCAGTTATATGGATTTCATACTTTGCATATATCCAATGATAATGATAAACAACCATCAAAAAATAGATTCACATCCAAAGTGAGAATTATAACTGTGTGAGCATAAAAATAAATAAGTAATTCTCAATACGGATTGTCAATCCATCGATTGACAATAAATTAAATATTGGGACTAGTGTGTGACCAATATCATCCCAATACCCGTGTGGGGTTTTGAGCCAAAAAATAATAATATATTGTTTGTGCACTTGGGCGATGTGTGAAAAATTATCGTCCCAATCACATAAACAAGTCGGACAACTTGTAAATGGAAGTATAACATTTCAACATCGCAAACATATATTTCAAGACATCGCTACATTATATATTCAACACATGAATATTTTCATATAATCCCTTTTTACAATAAAAATGTGAAACTTTTTTATAGTTAAATATTTTAATGCAACAATGAATCATTCTCATGTAAAATAAAAATGTAGGTTCTCATGTTAACATAATTTATCAAAACAACGAATCTTTTCCACTGATTCATTTACATTGAAAATATGAATTCTAATGTTGACTCCTTTACAATGAAAATGTAATCTTTTTATATTACATAAAGATGATATCCTTTTTACAATGCATAAAAATGTAATCTTTATATTACATTAAAAATGTAATCTTTTTGCATTGCATACTGCGACATAAAAAAATGTAATCGTCATTCTACTCTTTTTATCGTCTCGAAAGTGGCAATAAAAATGTACATTAAATTCTATTCTTTTTATTGTCTCCAAAGTGACAATAAAAATAATACTTTTAATCCTATCATTTTTATTACAGTTAAGATGTAAATAAAAATGTAACTTTTTATTTTAATGTTTTGTTTGCACCTAAAATTGCAAACAAAAATGCGACTTTAATTCTAATGTTTTGTTTGCATCTAAAATTGCAAACAAAAATGTATCTTAAATTGTAATGTTTTGTTTGCATCTAAAATTGCAAACAAAAATGTATCTTTAATTCTAATATTTTGTTTGCATCTAAAATTGCAAACAAAAATGCAACTTTACAAATCATGTTTTCAAATAAAATATAACCCTTAAGAAAAACTATGTCTTATTTGCATCAAGAAGTGCAACTAAAAATTTAACTTCCAATTTCAACATTTTACCTATATCAGAGAATGCAAATAAAAGTATAACTTTTTATTTCAATGTACATTTGCATCAAAGAATGCAAATAAAAGAATAACTTTTAATTCATCATTTATTTGCATCAAGGAATGCAAATAAAGAATAACTTTTTGATGCAATATTTATTTGCATCAAAGAATGCAAATAAAAAAAATTCCAATTCATTGTTTATTTTCATCAAAAAATGCAAATAAAAGAACAACTTTTTATATCAATATTTATTTGCAACAAAGAATGCAAAATAAAAGAATAACTTTTTGTAGCAATGTATATTTGCATCAAGGAATGCAAATAAAAGAACAACTTTTTTTATCTCCATTCAATGGTATAGATAACTATGATATATTTTCAATTGTATTGACAATTCTATTTCAATACAATAAGAATGATAAAATAATGTTTTATGTTGAGTTGATAATTCTATTTCAATGCACAAAAATGATAAAAAGATATTTTTAATATTGAATTGACAATCTAATTCAATTCAACAAATATGATCAAAATAATATTTTTTATGTTGAATTGGAAATCTAATGCAATTCAACAACAATCATAAAAATAATGTTTCAAATGTTGAATTGACAAACTAATTCAATTCAACAACAATAATCAAAATAATGTTTTAAATGTTGAATTGACAATTCTATTTCAATTCAACACTGTAACAAAATGATTTATTTTTGTTGAAAAGGAAATTCTAATCCAAACAATAATAAAGCAATATGATTTATTTTTATTTAACACATACAAGTCTATGTTTATACATCACCAACAAATAGATAAATCATTCACAATATCATCACATAACAGATCTCAAACACACACATACAATCATTCCATAGCAATTAAATTAAATAAATAAATAAATAAATTATATTGGAAAAAGAAATCTCACCGAGCTTTTAATTCAGAATAATTTAGAATCTGAAATTTATCCAAAATCCGATCTGCTCCATTACCGTTCTGATCTGTTCTACAGTGTGGTGTTCTTCAAGACGATTGTAACGCAATTCGTTTCGTCACATTCTGATTAAATTTGTACAAGTCATAATAGTTTGAATGTTAATTATATTAATTAGATAATGAATAAGTTGATTAATTAAACAAAGCACCTTCTTCCTCACATAACCAAGGCTGTCATCGTTTTACAGTTTACTTTCAATCTTAGGGTTCGAATTCCTGAACAAACCCTTCGACTTCACAGCGATCCAACTACGCCACGTCAGAGAGGAGCAAGAGGCATGTCCGGGGGGGCCTACCTCGTCCAACTCGTCGGTCCCCTACTGGTGGCGTTCGGCTGCGAGCGGCGGCCCTTTGGGGGTTGGGTTCTCGAAGTTTGGGACACCAGTTGATGATCCAACCGTATGAGAATGAGGAGGATGAAAATCTCTACAGAAAAGTCAAAAGGAATAGCTAATTTTGATAAGAGGATTGACGGGAATTAGTGGAGGAAGGTGGTTGAAATTCGGCCATGGATTTTGTATCGGGCGGCGGCTACTGTTAGGCTTTTAGGGTTAGGAGGAAGATGATGTGTAATTTTATATTATTTTAATGCAAATTTTACAATTAAATCCAAAAGTTTTAGACCAAACCAATTTCAGTCCAACCGAAGTTGACCCCACCCCATAGCCCCTATTCCGGATCCAATGGGTTAATTAGGCCCCGTCAGCCCAAACGGCTGTCTGTGGATGGAATTATTTAATTTAACATTTAAATCATTTATTTAATTGATTCCAACTTACAATTAAATTCACCGGGGCCACATACGAACTCAGAAAAATCCAAAAAAATAATTTTTGGCTTTGTTTCGACGATATGGTCCTAAAAAAATCAATTTCGTCGAATTCAGAGACCGTTTGAAAAATGGCTATTTTTAAGTCGATTGAATTTGACCGAAATTGAAAAAACACATTTTCGTTTGCCACGCTCACATATTAATTCGAAAAATTACGAAAATTGAAAACTAGCAATAATTTGACATTTCGGTTCCAACAAAAGTTGTTTCGTCTAAAACGAAGGTAGTTTGCAAAATGACTATTTTTAAGGGCTGTATATTATATAAAAATATATATAAATTCTATAGCGACTTTTCTAAATTTTAAACTGGCCATAACTATTTATTTTCAAGGTGAAATTTTAGTTTCTTACATTCGTTAGAAAGATATGGTTAAACGGATTTAAATATTTCTGGTTTTACTGAAATCCGATTTATTTTGAATCCTGTACATTCAGTTAAATTTAAAATCAAAATTTTAAACTGTCACGCCATTTCTAACTCCTTTTACATTTAAGTAAAATTTATTCATTTTAACTTCGATTAAAATAAACTTTTAGTCATTATTATTTAAAATAAACCATTTTAACTATTTAATTTTCATTAAATTTTCTAAAATAAAAATTTTAAATTGATTCAGAATTTTCGGGTTGTTACGATTTATTTGAATTAATGCAAGCTTTGTCATTTAAAGTCGTTATAGACTACATGTAGAAACACTCTATGTGTGCGCAAATAAAGTATAGCTTGATTATCATAAAAAGTCAAACCCCAATTTTATTAATGTTGTAAATACACAGTACATATCAAGGTATAAGCTGGAAAAATAGAACGTGCTCACAATGTATATACATAATCTCATTGCATGACGATAAACAACAAACAACATGATATAATTACTTTTACCATAGGGTATTATAATGAGATCCAACCATAAATCTATAGGCCTAACATAGAATTTGTGAACTCATTCTTTCAGCAAAGCAATTTTAAGAAATCCATTTTCCACTGTAGCTTTCACCCAATCCATTTTTGCATTTTCAATGGTAGCCTATATCTGGTTGTGAAATTTTCACTACATCACGCAATTCTATGTTATCCATTATTCTTCTCTTCAAGTTTCATGCTACTTTCTATATTGATCTGGAGCACAGTGCCTTCTTCCACCTCTACGTTTACATCATCCTTCAACCTGGACATGTCCGCTTTATAAACACATACTTCTTGCGCTTCATTCCGGCAAATTCATGCATTTAAAATGATAGCATCACTGTTCATAGAAGTTTGCAAGCTGAGTTTAATAATTTATCTATTGAAGGGAAACTTTTTGAATGGGTCCCATTATTCAAGAGGAAATTAGTGGAAGATACAAACGTTTTATGGAAGGTGATGTTAATCAGCTGATCCCCCATGAGTTCTCAAATTTTTCTATTAATAGCGTTACCTTCTGAAGCAAATTGTCTTACTAAGTTCTAATTTTTGTTAGGCTTTTTTTTTCTTACACTTTGTTCACTTCTTTTTTCTTTACTTGAAACTATTACTGATGAAGACAACAAATGTCAAATGCCAAATGCCAAATGTCTCTCTTCATATTTAGTTGCTTACTACGAAAAATAACCTAACTATTTTGTTTAAATAACCTAAATGTAATTTAAAAAGGTCCATACTTTGAATAAGTGATGACTTGGTAGGGTAAAAAGTGCTTTTAAGATTTTACAGTTTTATCTGTAAATGTTTCCACCATGTCTAACTAAAAATATGAATCCATTACTTGCCAACTATTTGTGAACTTAGGCATAATGCTTATGTATACATTCTAAACTTTTGATCACCATTATAGACCAATATTTTGTATGACAGCAATTAAATATAATGCATCTAAACTTTAGAAACAATGAATGAGTTTCATCACACTTTTTTTTAGAGTAATGATAAGGCTACATTTTATTTTATGTGAATGCCTTGTAAATGGAAATTATAGATGAACGGGATACAATGGCTTAGGAAAAATGAGAATGTTTAGTGTTTTAACGGCGAATCTATTTAAATTATGGGTGTCCAGCTATAAGGAGACTACTCATTTAAAAAATACAAAAGCTATAAAGAGACTACTCATTAAAAAAAACACAAAAGTGAAACAATGGAAATTTTCCTCAAATTGTGTTATGTATCTTAGCAAGAAGTCTAATATCATCAATCATTTTAGTCACTAACGTCGCAAATATATTTTACTGTGATATCCTCCCATTTGGCCACTTATACTTACATATGGTAGTATAAATAAAAACATAATCTGTATATTAAGATAATTAAATTAAAACTTAACCAATAACTACTATAATGGTTAAGGCTCAAAAAACATCAGCTCCTACTAACTACAAATTCTACTAACGAAAAAGAACTATTTCAACCATTCTTGTTTATGGTTGCACAGAAAATACGTGGTATTCTGATAGACAAAAACATAATTTAGAAGTACATACCACAGAGGAAAGTGCATTGTCAGTTTCGGACATCATTTGAGATGAACCATTATGGCTTCAGGAGCATATCTAAAAAAACATGTAGAGTGGGGAAAGCTGACATACATAGCTGTGTAGAAAATGGCGACAACAAGTAAGAATTATTAGTGCTTCTTTGATAAGCCACATAATATACTGGAAAGATGATACATACTACTTAACGTCTCTTAGGTATCTCAAACTATGTTAGAAAATGAGAATGCTTTACAGATGACATAAGCATGTAACGATATATAACATTGAGATGCTTTAAATATCGTTACTGTACGGATAAAGCAACGTGCAAGCATACTTTTATGGACATCATTAAATATCATTTAAATGCTTTGAATATAGACACTGGTCAGGTCGTTCTGAATGGCTAACTTATAAAAATTAGATCAATGTAGCAGAGTGTAAAAGGACAAAATACAGACAAACATAATAAAACATAAAGATATGTAACAAATTCCAACTCTAATATCAGTATGAGTGACATTTAATAGCCAATGCTAATCCTACAAACCAAAACTGAATGTACATAATTCAAAAAGGATAGTCAAAAATTTAGCAGAACACGAAATGTATTTAGTCCAATATGACAGTGGATAAATGTATACAGTTTAGAGCAGCAAGTTTAATAACCCAAGTGGGCCAAGTTGCCTATAATTCAACAAATTATAATGAAATAAGTTTAAGGTAATACATTATTGACGGTTTTTCCAAACACGAATGCAACTAATATGATAGATCTTTCCAAGGTATATATCTTATTCAGCAGCATCAAATCTATTTTATAGAATTCTTACTCAGCAGTAAATCACATTATAAATAAATTAAACGAAAATTAACTGATTCAAACATGATTATCTTCATAAATAACTAATTCGAGTAATGGATGAAAATTTTGAATTAATGGAAGAAAACATGTATCTCCAAATGGTTGAACATGCGACATTGAATTAATGGGACCATTTGTTTGATACTGACATATCGTACATCTCCACTTGATCATTATCTCCACAAAATTATCTCTACATATCTTTCTCCAATTGCACATATATATATCTAGTGTTTCAGTTAGGTGGTTAAGTTAAATCATCTTAAGTTTAATTCCAAATGCCTGTTATGCACACAAATATTAAACATATAGAAATCAATGGAATGCAAAAATTGTTTGAAAAACTTACCTTGGATGATAAGAGCAAAAATCATAAAAAGTAATTTTAGGACAACCAACCTCATGGATTAAAAATAAATAGAGGCGTTGTGTTAAGATGAAGTTTATGGCCTAAAAGAATGTTTCTTCATACAAAACAGTGTATGTAACGAACCGTCATTTTCGACTCCGAAAATCAACATCAAACTATCATGTTGACCATTCAGACATCGAACATTCCAGATCATTAATAGAAAGAAGTTAGAGGGTGAGATAAGAAAGAAAGAAATATTAGAATAGAAGAAGAAGAAGAACACCACACAGAGTCTCACATCGCAGCGGAACAAATATAATACAGAAATAATCTTTATTGAATGCTTTAAAATACTTACAGTATCAGAGTACATCATACCATGGGACAGTTATAATAGCCTGTTCCCATATATATAACACACAACGGAATAGTAGTAATATCATACGTCCGAACAACTCCAGCTCGTCTCTTCATAGCAGTCGACAACCTGAACCTGTACAACCCGGTCTAACCCGGTCTAACCCGAGCATTTACAAAACACCGGGTCAGTCTGGTGAACCAGAGTGAGATAAACTCGCACAGTATTAAGGGTAAGCATCCAACTTGATTTTAGAGTTCAAAAACCTTTTCGAAGAAAAGGATAATCGTAAGACCAAGTCCACACATAAACATGGACGGTTTTTACCTTACGATAACCCAAAACAGTTTTGAAACCAATATCTTGTCTGATATTATAATAATGTCTAAATACAAGTAAATAGAATCTAGTAGAACGCTTGCATCTCACGCTCTACATATATAGTATACAATCAAAAACCGCGGGCGCTTATTGGAGATTGGATTCCAACTTGACAAGGTATGGGTCCACCTTCCGATAGTGTATCTCTAGAGACAAATACACTGGGTTCAACAAGAACTTCTTGCAACCCGGCCCTCACATGACCGACCCCTCATTTCGCTTGAGAGTATCGAATGTATATCACCAACGGTTGGGATCAGCAACCGTCTCCCGACAAGGGACAGCATCGAAACATAGATTAAGAAACAAATAGGATTTCCTCTAGATAGGTGATCATACACCCTAATGGGAGCGACCCACATAGCCATGCTGCCTGCCCGATTTTTGCCATTCCCTGGTTGATGAGGCTTGAGGCTTAGATTAGCTTTTGGACATCTGGTCATCATTCACTTTGAATGCCACATTGTCAGATCCGTCAGATATCACTAATTGACGTCCACAAAAATACTCTAGCTGAAAGCTAGAGAATGGCAATCCCCTGCCAACAACTATCGTACGTTTGAAGAAATCAACGTACGTGACACTTTGGAAATACTCTGTCAGACATTCGTCCATATACGTCATGCAGGAACAGGATGAACCGAAGGCACTCTCCTACCGCATCCATCTAGGAATCACCCCATGGATCAGTAGCGAGAAGTCCTTTCAACCCGCAGATTCCAACCACGACCGAATCACAGCTTATCTCTGCTTGCCAGGCAGAGAATATTAGTGGTCCTTCCGTTTATGAAGATCCCCGGTCTTCAATGCTCCATCTCGATCATCTTCTGAGATCTCCACGTATTTGTTGGTCAGAATGGTTTTCGAATACATTCAATCCCGGTCTTTCCGTACCAACAATCGTATTGGACATATTTGATAGTCGGTGTTTTAACTATCAAAATATACAGTGTTTCAAACATGACACTCCAATGAGTTCACTGGTTCAGTATTCAACATCACTTGGCCTTTAATTAAACTGATTTACTTTTGTTAAACTAAAACTTCTAGCTCTTTTAACATTCAAAATATACGATATTTGAAATACTCTAATTTGATTTAACTCAAATCGATTAACTCTAATTGATTAACTAATACTCGACTTAAAACCATTCGCTTGACCCTAGATCACAGCGATCACAATGGTTACGCCTGGTTCCCTCAGGAAACATCCGACCGCCGTAGGCTATCTGCAGCCCTGCGAATTACGCTAGCAGTCGTACGAAATGGCAACTTAGCCGAATAATTATGTTTGGCTAATTCTATCTCGAATAACTATATTCAATTTCCCATTTTGAAATCTCATTTAAAATTCTACTAGATCTCGTTTTCAAATAACGTTAATGTAAAATTAACGTCTTAACACTTTGAATCTTATTTATATGTTTTGGTTTATCTTAAACCCTTTTATCGAAATCTCCTTCGACTTAATTCATATAATTGAGTACGTTTATTTCCTTTCACCATTCAATTGGCTTGCATCTCACATTCGGTAACTTTTTAAATGAATTCCCATTTACAAATATATTCCTAAGTTTATCATTAATTTAAAATAATAACTTATTTCAAACATTAACTACATTAGTAGTTAATCCCTTTATTAAATATTAAATCCCTTTTAAATCCTTATTTAAATTCAAACAATATTCATTTAACTATTTTAGTCAAAACACATTAACTTGATAAACAATTCTAATTCCAAACGGTCGATTTAATTAACTCAAAAACTTGATTATCTCATTAACCGATTTCAACAATCCTCGCTTTAAATTAATCAAAAATATGATTAATTTAAATAGATTCTAATTATTTGTTTTCTTTACAAAACAATCTTCCAAGGTTTCACCATTTAATTCATTTCTAGTTCTTCAACTGGTAAATCTGATTAACATCAGCATCTGCTTTGCAAAATAAATTCATAACAAATCAAAGTCTTAAACAAATAAAATATTTATTTATTTTTCTTAAATAACTTTTATTCAAAATGATATAATTCAAAATCTAACTCTGGTTATAAAATAAATTTTATAACCTCAACTCTATCGATTCACCTGTCGGTGAATCCATATCTATAACTCGATTGGTTTTAAAGGCCATACTCTGCCAAACACTTAACCAATATCGCCCATTGGTTTAAACCAAACAGATGTCGAATATTCAATTAATAATCAACCATCAAATCAATCACACAAACAGATCAGTTCATATATGATCATATGAAAATAAATAATACATTTGAGGAATCCGGTTGGATCCCTCCAACCTGTTCTTCCCTGTATTCAAATGGTTATCTCAAATCAGACGGTTCAGTTTTGTTTAACTGATAAATTAAATAATGACCATTTAACATCAACCATAAGCAATTCAAACGGTTCAATCATTTAAAACACGTTTATAAATAAACTTGACCAACCAAGGTGAGTCACCTTTATTGGAACCAATCGTTAAAAATAACGATTTGGTATTTCACTGAAATTAAACACAGTTTAATTTCATCGGTTAAACTAACAGATGAATAGATAATTAGCAAAACAGTCAATCATTGCAAGCAGAGCACACAAAATAAAAATACCCAATTTATATAAAATATAAAAAGGGTAACTGAGTGAGTTTAACTCACCTTGAGTTGATTTCGTTGAATGGTACGGTTTCAGTTAAATTAAACTGCCGTTTAATTTTACTGAGAGATTCCGCTGCTTCCAATCCTGTCCAGGCTGGTCCCAAAGTATTCAGCTTGAACATATGATTCCAGTGCCATAAAGTAATGTTTGCCAATGGGATTTCAACGTCACTTGAACTGGTGAATTCTGTATCTATATGAGTCTGTATTTGATTATATAAGACATACAAATTTAATTAAATCTTTTCCTTAATCATAATTAAAATTCTAAATCACTTTGGTTAAATCAAGTAATTACGTTATCAAGATAGGTGACTGAATCCTTTGTCACTCTCGTTTCAGAAATGTGCCCATACCTAATGTCACGTTCCAACTGTTGTACAACCTTTTGGAGATTGGCCCATCCTTTCCTCAAGCTCACGGTTTTGCTTCAGCACCCCTTCATCACATTCAAACTGTTCCCATCGTTCTTCATGCCAACCCATTCTCGGCCTCTCCTTCCTGTTCGCTTTCCTTTCCACCATCACGTCGCCAATCCCCCTTGACCCAACAATCACCATCGCGCTGCCATGAGGGTTGACCGGAGACTGACCTAAACCCATTCCGTGACCATATGACCTCCATCCTCACGTTCGAATCCTCAAACAATAACTCGACGTTACCCCTTTAGGTCCACCGAACTCCGATCTGACAGTGCCAGAGGATGCGCGTCCGTCCACTCATCTAGCAGCTCCAACCGCCTGTATCCCGATCGCTTCAAGAGCCTCCAAAACCCATCGAACTGTCGGGATCTCGTGCTCATATTCGGGCCATCCCAAGCCCCTACTTCTATTTCCACGTCTTTCACCATCTCCCAATACAATGCTGCTCCATCTCCTGCTTGTGAGTGACTGCATTGGACATGAACTCAGAACCCACTATCGTATACGTATATCGGGTTTTGAAATGGAGAACAGTATTATATATATATTTTTAATGTGTTCTTCTTTGCTTGAATGGAGTTTCGGTGGGACTGAGAAACAACGGTGAAATCTTGGTTTTTGCTTTGCTGGACGAACGAAAAAGTAAATGAGTTGGTGCATATATATAGGTGCGAAGGCGTGGGTATCACGGTGAGGATGGTTTGGTACGCAAGTAACGTAGCTTGGTCATCACGTAATTTAGGGTAGCTGAATTTCCTGTTACTAGCATGTGCAGATGGTACCGGGTAGCTGTTCGTTCCATTTTTTGGTCGGCACGGCTTCATAACTTTAGGACAACAGTTGTACGTTAGTCGTACGTTAGAGTAGCTAGTCTCTTTTTAGGCACATGGTTGCTTTCAAATTTAGGGGGCAGTCTTTGTACTAGGGTAGCATGAAGGACGTAGGCAGTAGGAAAGGATGAGATAATTAGGGTATACGTGTATATATACAGTATGGGGGAAATTGGTTTTAATATTAAATATATTTTTAAAGACACTTCGCCATGAAGTAACACGTAAACTAATAATAATCGATTTCTGTTTACTGATAAAAAGGCTATTCTTGATGTAAAACGATATTCCGGATCCAATGGAAAAAGTTTCGTCGAAATCCGAGGTCGTATGAAAATTTTTCCTTTATGAAACCAGAAATGAACACGCATTTAATTTTTCCACGGTCACCAGATAAATCAAATCCACTTGAACTGCGAACATCGACAATAACTTTTCGATACGAACCCAACGGCACTAATTTCGTCGCATTCTGAGACTGTTGCCCCGGTAGGCTATTTTTACCCTGAACCGCCTTACCCTTTTTAACGCCAAATTTCTCGATCTCTAAAAATAACAAACTATATACCTATCCTGATTCTAATCGACGATACGAACTCAACGGAACTGGTTTCGTGGCTTAATTCGATCGTCTGCTCCAGTTACACTCAAATACCCCTTTATTTATTTAAATACGCGCTATAGAAATTGAACGGGCGTTTACGGCTACCGTGGTCACATACGATATCGGTTTTCCACGCAATTCACTACCGTACAATAATTTAGCGATACGGTTCTAATGAAACTGATTTCGTCGAAATCTGAGTCCGTTTGCAAAACGGCCATTTTAAAGGCCTATAATTTAATAACGAATTTCCATAGCGACTATTTCAAAATTTGTTTTGGCCATAACTATCAAACTATAATACGAAATCTGGATTTTTCTCTGTCATATGAAAATTATCGTCAATACGGTTCCAACGTGTCTTGTTTCACAGAAATCCGACTTATATCGAATCCTGTATTCTCAGTTGAAGTTCAAAACCAAATATTACGAACTGCAGCGCCATTTCAGGCTCGATTTATATTATATATAAATATATAATGTTCAACTTCGTTTTTAATAACGAACTCAATATTTAATTCCATTAATATTTCCAATATAATATTTAAAACTAATAAATTAAATTAAATATTTAACGGTCAAAAACACGGGTCGTTACAGTGTACCAATTATTTTTAAATTCTATGGAAAAAAAAATTCAAGAGAAATTTTCAACATATACTATAGGTGGCATATAACAAAAATTTGAGATATTTATAATAATAATAAACTCAAAGGAAAAAATATACATGTTAAAATTTAAACTATTGAAAACTCTAATACATAATCTGTAATCAACATATTTAAATTATACGGTGATAGCATTAGTTAGAATTCATACTTAATTCATTTAAGACCTTCAAAATATAAGTAATCTTTTTAAAGCGATCATATGAAAGGATCAATTTGATAATTACACCAAAGTCAAAAGATAATACCAAATTACACTACTGATCATATATGAACTGGTTAATCCATGACTTTCAACTACAGAGTAGAAAAGATTGGATGAGTTAGCATCAATTAATGTTATATAAAATATATTTTAGAGGATCAAAACGGATTATAGTGCTCTATGGCAAAATTTGGATTAAGGTAAATCACATTTTCCAAATCCTACCAAGTAGTATATATTTTCATAATTCAACGAAGCATATGAACTATTGAATGGTAAACACTATGCATAACAAATTAAAATCATTTTCAACTCGAGTTGTAGACTTTTCATTATTTACACCACAAAGATAATTCTACTTTATATCCTAGCTAAATGAAGGTTAGAGCATAATTTTCAGAATGAGTGCAGAGCAATGGATGATAAGAGTCGGGAAAATTGGCACCCTCATAAAATTATTAAAATAGCAAAAACGTTTAAGTGACTGCAACGGGTACATGGCTATGGTGAGTCACAATAATCAACAACGACAATAATGAAACACATATAAACAAATGGACTCAATTTGTTAAAAGGACTTAAGGTAGTACAACACCATAATATTAATAGTTCTATTGGACATTTATATCCCACTAAACCGAATAGTGTTCTCTCTTCATGATTATGTAGGTGCTATAAGATATAAATATATTTGTAATCAATATTATAGAATTAACATATTCACAATAAAATTTTATTATGAGCTACCATCGTATTCCTATCGGCGTGTATGTTTTCAAATTACAGTGGCAAATAGCAACATCGTGATAGAACAGAAATATAGGAAGCAACTATTGAGTTTAATAATGAACTAAGATATCCTAGATGTATAAGCAGAGAAATAAACCCATATTATGTAAAGAATACCTGTAGAGTGAAACATGACCGCTATAATCCTAACTTACATGCAAAAAAATTCATCAATAATATAGGTTTGTGTTTAAAGAGTACTATCTAGCTAATTCATATTATCATTACATGTCAATTTGATCGTACCTTTTCGTATGTAACTTCGAATGGAAGGCACCATCAAATCCATTGTGTCTAAATTTTGTGTCCCAATAGAATTTCCATATATATATATATATATATATATATATATATATATATATATATATATATATATATAAACACACACACACACACATACTTGGTTTAGTTATAATACGTACCATAAAGGTAAACAAACTTTGTATTTTAATATGGCAAGAACTGAAATGTGGTTTTAGTGAAGAAATCATATGGCATTTCAATAGTTAGACCGTAGAGTTGTGAAAGTAATTTTTACAAAGTTTGTGACAATTTACCTTACTTGTTTATTCTAATGATCCAGGTTTTTTGCTGTTAATTTTAAATCATTTAAATTAATTTTAAATGTTGTATTGGTAATACAAAATGACACTTTTGTCGTTATGGCTCGTATATATAAAAAAACACAGTAATATGTAACGTAGTGCCTATATTTTTGTATTTTTTATTTTTTTCTTTTAACTTAAATGTATACTAATAAGTGACTCGTGCTTCGCACACAAGAAATAATTGGAGTTGTAATGACATTAAAAATTGAATGGCTTGTGCAATATTACTCTTAATTACTACCTTACCCGGTACGCTTCAGCAGGGTGTTGTTTACATTTTTAGAAACTGTGAATGTCAGTCTTCAGTGTCAATTTTCGGAAACCTGCTCTCCAAATTATCCTTTACCAAGCCTTCCAAGTTCATTTTCCGTGAATACCACGTCATTTTAATTTGTGTTCCTCACACTGTTATAAACCGTGCCCATCAAGCAATTTTACAACCGTGCATCGCAAGGCATTCTCCATTATAAATTAACACCCTGCACCTCTTCTCTTCATACAAATACCAAATGAGAAATGCTATAATACCCAAAAAGATTTGTGTTAAAAAGTAAGAAATGGGTGTAAATTCGAAATTCACGGGTGGCAAGCATTGAATTCAGGAGGGTATTTGTGTAATTCAAGGGGTGTGCCTCGTATTTTTTGTCTGTACCGTAGTTTTTGACAAAATGAAAAGCGGGCAAACTAGCATTTCTGTACCTAAATTCCTCAATTAATTTTCGCATTCCTCATTTCAGCTCAAAACAATTTGTCAAGAAATCGAAAACGAGAGAAAGGCCACTTCAAATAAAATAAAAATAAATACATACGAGGAAATCAAATGGAATTCCTGTAATCGCGAGATGATAAACTAAAACTCTGTATCCTCTCGTGGCTCGGTTCGATATTTGGGTATTAGATGTTTTCTAGTCATGAATTAGGGCTCGAAATCGGTTGTGATTGGGAGGACATGGGGTCGTTTTGAGGATGGATTCGTGGTTCAGGGGAGGAGAAGTTCTATTCGTGAGTTTTTGGTAGGGTGCGGACCAAGTTTTTGTTCGATGTCTTCTCCGGTGGCGTGGGTCTCTGTTGGTTTGCATCAGAGTTCTGCTGTAGCGGATCGAAAATAAATCGCAGTGAGTTTTCAAAGGAAGAGGTTCAAATTTGGGTCCAGTTCGATGTTGGAATGGTCAGAAAATAATCAGGAAAATCTGAGCGAAGCATGGCAGCGGGTTCTTTGCGTATTGCCTGGACCACGACTGTGAAACGAGGGATTGCAAGCTATATGTGAAGGAGTTCAGTATTTTCTTGGCTGTGTAAATGAAGAAGGAAACAGGGTTTTCCTGAAGGATTGTGGAACCACGTGATTTACAGGAAAGTGATCGAGTTGGTGAGAATTTCACACAACAGGTTACGACTTTTTAATCAAAGAAGAAGAAGGAATTAGCGGCAGCCTTAATCAGTGATTTATGTATAAGAGGGGAATTAAGATTAATTAATTGTTAATTAATTTTATGTGCATGGTAGAGTAAAGTAGTTCAAGTGTGTTTATTTTGTTGTTTGATGGAGTTTGGAACGTGAGGGACCTTGAAGTAGCGGGTTATGGAGGAAGGAGCGGTTTTGAATTATCTGTAGTGGAAGAAGTATCTAGTAGCGTCCATAATCATGGGGTTGTCCAGCTTATATGGACATGGTGAAGCCAAAGAATAAAGAAACAAAGTAACTTCATGGCATGAACAACAGAGTTTGTGGTAATCGGAGAAGATGAAGATAACGAGTTTAACAGGGTGATTTGCGGTAATAATCATAATAAAGAAAATAATTAAGATTAGATAATTGAGAATTTAAAATTTATAGTGTTAAATTAACTACTAATTTGTTACTGGTATATTTCACTCATGTGAACAGAATTGAATGATGTCAGTTACATTGGAGTCATAACAATGCAATTTATATTGTGGAACTGCCGTGACTGAGAATTAGCTGCTGGAATTTCATGCTAAGAATCGAGCGTCTGTTCGAATTCAAATGAGACAAAAGCAGAATCGTCAACTGCAGAACAAGGTGAGTAATTTCACTAACTTTGACTCGTTTATATTTTTATATGAACAAGTTTTAATTTATTTATAATAATTTTAAAATGTGCAATGGTTGATTGAGTGAGTAGTTGATAAAATTGGTTGAAATGGTTGATATGATTCCATCGTTGAAATGATTGATCGATTATTTTACTATTTTTATTTGATTGTGATATATTGTGTGTTATATAATCCACGATTGGATATGTTGTATTTGATTTACCTTGGCCCTAGAAACTTGATATTGTAGATACTGTAAAACATTTTCGAATATGGAAAAGAAAATTGGGATTTAAAAATGGAATTTATTCCCAAAACTAGAAATTAAATCTCAAATATAGTTGGAAATAGAAACCTGTTTAAATGGATAAAATAAGAAGTTAAATTATAAATAGTTTATAAATTAAGTGACATTTTTATTATTGGATAAATTGAAAATATAATTCAAGTTCGAAATTACATAGAAAGGTGGAAAGGTATTTTAAACTGATATTCGAAATTGGGATTGAACTTAGCAAGTTATAAAGGGAATTATGAATGAGAGAAGTAAATAAAAGGAAATTGGATTTGTGATATTTAGTATGAAATCAAATAAATTTGATTATATATAAAGGAATAGTATTCACGACTGAAGTGAATAATGGTTAAAGTGAAAGCATTTATAAAGGAAATTTGAATTTGGAAATATAATTTCAAATGGATATTTAAATGAGAAATAGAAATGGGAATTCGTTTTCGAAGGACAACGATGGATTTTATTCCAATATTTATAGTTATGTCAATAAAACTCTATGTTTTTTAATATTTTAATATTATTTTAAGTTAGAATTACCATATGAAGAGGGATTTATAGAAAGCAAATAAAATTGATTTTGGAAATCAGGGGATGTATATCTTTTATATCCATTCAGAAAGAAAATTTGAATTGTGTAAAATAAATGGAGAAAGTGCTGATGGAGTAGTAGTTTTTATAAATGAAGTGTAGGAATGAAACAGAATATGATATGGATTTCAAAAGAAAATCGATAACTCGAACTTGAGTAGTAATGACATTTGCAAATAAAAATCAAGTGGATTTGAATAAATGAGTCTAGATTCCTGTTAAGGAATGAAATTCATATTTGAAATTGAATAACATTTGGAAGAAAATGTTTACAAATGGAAATAAATATTAAGGCCATTTGAGTTAAGCTGAAATGGTAGATAAATTCCGAAGTTCGGAATATAAATCAAATATAGATTATTTGAGAAAGAGTTATTTATTAGAATTCGATTATATCGAATTTGGAAAAATAGTTGTTTATACTTTCCGTTTAAATCAAATTTAATTACTCAATTATTTACTTATTAATTTATTTACTGAGATTAATATGTACAAGTTATATTTTTATAAACTAAATATTTGGGAACAGCGATTATAACTGTTAGCCTACTTTGTGAACTAGGCAACACAAAGTCAAGAAACCAACCATTGAAGAGTATGTTAAGTTATAGGACTTCGGTTCGGATTGGAAGAAAACACCACAATTCAGATTGATAGCAGCATATTGGTTCGGATCGGATAAGAGTTCTCTGTTCGGATCGGATGTCTCTTACTGGATAAATTGGCAAAGCTTATCTGATCGGTTCGGAAGGCGAATAAATCTCAGATGGATCGGAAAGCCATCTTCTTGCCACGACGCTGGAGCGGAGCGGAGTATGTTAGAGAAGGAGAGACGTCCAAGCCACTCCGGTTCGGGTATTCCGATCCGAACCCCCAACCTGCACGCTTCCGACCCGCACCCATGATCCGGGTTAATCTCCTGTGAAATCGCCTGGAGAACCGGACCGGATATGACTAATTCCTACCCCTAACGTCCATCTCTTTGATGTGTTGTCAGCTTGATAGTTCATCCGAACCCGAGGAGAGTGCGATGGATGACACGTGTTCCGACCCGGATTGAATCTCAGGCAAATTCACACCTATAAATACCCCATCTAGAGACAAAGAGAAGGATCTTTTTTTTTAGCACTTGAAGAATTCAATCACCTCCAACATCCGAACTTCATTACTCCCAGAAAATCCAAATCATCTTTTATTTCTTGTTTTAGTCAATTGAGTGAACAAAAGTGAGTTGTGAGTGAATCTATCATTGTATTTGCAACTGAATTATTGAATATAGTAAAGAAGAAGTGGACGTAGGCATTTGTTCGCCGAACCACTATAAATCTTGTGTGTTCATTTTTATTTCTATCTTGCTTTATCTTGTTTCAAATCAATTTGGGTGTTAGAACCACTTTTGGGTCTAACATTTTGGTGCTTTCACTGAGAATCCTCATCTAAATTCTTTATTTTCCGGGATCTCTTTCTACTTTTTGGACCGTTGAGTTCAAAGAAGTGAATCCTTAATTTTCTCCGCTTTCTTACATTCATTGAAGTAATTGTCAAAGACTCATGGCCAAAGGAAAAGGCAAGGAAGTTCAGTCTGTTCAAGGAAATGGAGCTGGCGAAGATCAGCAACATGCTGTTGTAACAAGGTCTCGGGGGCAGAGTTCAGCAGCAGGAAGAATCAATGCAGGAAATCCGAACCGACAGCAAGGGGAGAGCTCCGATCCGATCCGGGTAGGAGACTCTGAAGCAGTGCACTCCCCTAATCTGAACCAACCCGAGTTGCTCGCTGCACACCGATCCGACCAGGCACCCCAGGTCCGATCCGACCCGACTTCCTACCTCCAATCCGACCCGATGCTTGGTGAAGCTGGAACATCTACTCGAGTCCCCACGAATGCTCCAATTCCAGCTGCCAGGGTTGGAGATCAGGTCAATCCATCTGCTCCCATCACTCAAGGAGATTTCTCGCGCTTGCTTGATATGCTTGAGAGCACGAGGGAAGCTATGAGAGTTCATGAGCGCACTAATCTCATGATGCAGGAAAATATGAGGCTCATGAGTCGGGAGATCAATGAGCTCCGCCGGCAGAGAACTCCATCACCGGTTCGTCACACACCCGTAGATCAATCTTCATCTTCCGAGGAAGAAAGGCCCCGTGAACGAAGGCCACTCGAACGACCTCAGAACGTGGAGCAGCTAACGTTTGGATCTTTGGGATCTCGCGAGGATATCGCACGAGCATTAGGAAACGATAGCCCCACTCGGGGGCAAAGACTCCAGTCCCCTCTTCCCGAGATCGACCGGGAACACAGGGAACGGAATCGAGCAGAGGCAACTCGAAGAAGAAGGGCATCTCCTGAGCATGAGCCCAGAAGGAACTCGGACACTAGGGCCAGGGAACCTGAGCAGCCCCTAACGAGTGCCGATGTGCAGGCAATGGTTCGCCGAATTATGTCCGAGAGCCGGAATTATACAAATGAAGACTATGGCATTGAGCGAAGCCATACTCCGTTCACTGACGATATCCTAGACTTCCAGTTTCCCCGACGCTTTAATTTGCCACAGATGGACAAATATAACGGAAGGACTGATCCAGGACAGCATTTGATGCGGTATTCGTGGCTCATGAATGCCGCTGCTGCCCCTGATGAAGTGAAGTGCAAAGCATTCCCAATCTACCTAGAAGATGTGGCATTATTTTGGTTTACCCGACTTCCTCCTCGGTCAATTTCTAATTACAAAGAACTAAGCGAGCGTTTCATGAACCAGTGCCGACTACATGCCCGAAAGTCCAAGAGTGTTATTGAATTGTCGAGAATCAAACAGGCACCGGGAGAGTCTTTAAGGGCATATCTAGATCGTTTTAACCAAGCTGTAACTGAGGTCAGTGACCCGCACGAGCCCACTATTCTGATGGCATTGAAAGAAGGAGTCGATCCTGAATCCGAGTTTGGAGACTACCTTTCTGGGAAAACACCCCCCACAAGGGCGATATTCTACGAAAAAGCCGATATTTATCTGAGACGAGAGGAAGCCAGGGCAAACCGAAAAAGAAAGTCTGAGACAGCTTCAAAGGAGAATGTGCAGAGTAATATTGCCGTGAAGCAGTCTGGGGAAAGTTCTGGTAAGGTTGAAGTAAATGTAGGAAACAAGGGTGGAAACAACAATACTGGAAATGGGGGAAACAACAACAACCGTAATTCGAACGGTAACAGGAGAAACAGAAATAGGGGAAGCGACCCAAACAAAAGGCCCCGATTCCAGAACTACGAGAACTACACACCATTGACTGACACCCTGGAAAATATTTACCTGGACACGTACAATGTGTTGCAGTACAAAAGACCGCCACCTCGTGATTCGACCGAGAAAGAAATGGCGACAGGGAAATTTTGCTTGTTTCACGGAACACATGGACATTCGACCAATGAGTGTCGGCATTTGAGGGATGTAATTGAAAAGCTGCTGCGTGAAGGAAAGTTGGATGAGTACAAGGTTGCCCCGAGGGACAGGGGGCAAGAAGAGCAGGCTCCGAAACAGATCCTACCTGCTCCTAAGCCTACCGCGCAGCAGAAAGGTAAAGGGATCGTCATCAACTCCATAGTAGGCGGACCTCACCCGGCAATCCGAAGTTTTAGGTCAATGGACCAATATGTGAATGCTGCCAAGCATCTAGATGTGAATGAAGGTGACGATTTGGAAGATGTCACCCCTATAAAACAACAAAAAACCATGTTCGATGACGTGGTATTTCGCAGCCGAGACAACACGGGGATACAATCTCCCACCAATGATCCGTTGGTTATCACTACCACCATTGGGCCGGCCTTGGTCCATAAGGTATTAGTAGATAACGGAAGTTCCGTTAATATTTTGTTCAAGAAGTCATTTGATCAGATGAAGCTTGAGCCCGAAGATCTGAAACCTTGTGAAGGATGGATTAGAGGCTTCAACGGAGCGACGACAGCTCCCATGGGATATATAGAGTTGCCCGTGACCCTAGGGCAAGGAGAACGTAGAAGAGTGCGAATGCTTCAGTTCGTAGTATTGGACGTATATTCGCCATATAACGCATTTTTAGGGAGACCTGCCCTCGCTGAATTTAGAGTTTGTATTGCCCCTTGGTGCTTGTTACTAAAGTTCCCAACCGAAGCCGGAACTGGAGTAATAAGAGGGGATCTGGTCTCTGGACGGGCCTGCTATGTGGCCGAACTGAAGATGTTGATGAAAGGGTTTAATGCTGAGAGTAAGAATGCCTCATCTCCCTCAAAGGGGGACTCGGCATAGCAATTAGAGAGATTGAACCCAAGGGAGTTGCCCAAAGGAACACCTGAAGACCTGGATCCTAGAAAAGACGAGGAACCAGAGGCTAGGAATGCAACTCCTAATGAAGCGACAGTGGAAATTCCTGTTGATAAAGTTGATCCGACGAAAGTTTTGAAGATTGGTTCCCAATTGGATCCACGTCGTGCTGAAGAGCTGACGGACTTCTTGAAGGCAAACTTAGATGTGTTCGCCTGGACCCATGCTGACATGTGTGGGATATCGCCTTCCATTATCAGTCACAAATTGAATGTAAATCCGAAGCATCCGCCTGTGAAGCAAAAGAGACGCATGCTGGGCCCAGAGAGGTCGGCTGCTCTCAAAGAGGAAGTAGAGAAATTGAAGCAAAATGGATTTATTCGAGATTCGACTTATCCCGACTGGATATCGAATCCCGTCTTGGTAAAGAAGCCAAACGGAAAGTGGCGAACTTGTATTGACTTTTCAGATTTAAATAAGGCTTGCCCAAAAGATAGTTTCCCACTTCCCAGGATTGACCAGCGTGTAGACTCGACAGCGGGTCATGAACTTCTCTCTTTCATGGATGCATACTCTGGATACAATCAAATTCCTATGCATGTACCGGACCAAGAGCATACAAGTTTCATTATGAATTTGGGGCTATATTGTTATGTTGTAATGCCATTCGGATTAAAAAATGCTGGAGCTACTTATCAGCGGTTGGTAAATAGAATGTTTTATGATAAAATAGGAAAAACCATGGAAGTTTATGTGGACGATATGCTTGTTAAATCAAAGCAATCTTCCAGTCATACGCAAGACTTAGCGGAAATGTTTGGTATCTTGCGAAAATATCGTATGAAATTGAATCCTTTAAAATGTTCATTTGGAGTAGCGTCGGGAAAGTTCCTTGGCTTCATTGTGAGTTCCCGAGGAATTGAGATCAACCCTAGCCAGATAGCGGCGATTAGAAATATCGAAGAACCAAGGAGAATTAAAGACGTCCAAAGTCTGGCAGGGAAGGTAGCGGCGCTGAGTAGATTCATCTCCAAAGCCACCGATAAATGCGTTCCGTTTTTTGATTTGATAAAAAGGGGAAAGAAGAACTTCCAGTGGACTCCCGATTGTGTCGAGGCCTTTCAAAATCTGTTAGAGCTGTTAGAGAAACCGCCAATCTTATCAAAGCCCGTAGATCATGAAGAACTATTTGTTTATCTAGCAGTCTCGGCTCACGCTGTCAGCACAGCCCTGGTTCGAGAAGAAGACAAAGTACAAAGGCCAGTATACTATGTGAGTAAGAAATTAGCAGCGGCAGAGCGCAACTACCCAAAGATCGAGAAGCTTGCTTACAGCCTCCTGATTGCATCCCGAAAGCTTCGTCACTACTTCCAAGCCCACCCAATAACCATATACACCGATCAGCCGTTAAGACAGGTGTTGCAGAGACCCGAAGCGTCGGGAAGGTTGATTAAATGGAACATAGAACTAAGCCAGTTTGATTTGAATTTTCAACCACGAAAGTCAATCAGGGGCCAAGCTCTAGCAGAGTTTATTGCAGAGTTCACCATTCCAGAGGAAGAAATAATCAATGACCGAGTGGTCAAATCCGATGATAAGCTAGAGATGAATCCGTGGAAATTATATACAGATGGAGCTAAAAATGACCGAAGATCCGGAGCTGGAATTGTCTTAGTCACTCCCGAGGGACGGTCGTTATATTACGCCCTGCGATTAGAATTTTCGGCAACAAACAATGACTCTGAGTATGAAGCCCTGATTGCCGGGCTGAAACTCGCTAAAGATCTCGGAGTAAAAATGATGGACATATTTTGTGACTCTAAGATTGTTGTTTGTCAAGTACGAGAGGAATTCGCGGCTCGAGGACCTCGACTTGTCGCTTACCTCAAGAAAGTGAAAGAGCTATTAAATAGCTTAGAGCGGTACAACATAACACATATTCCCAGAGTAGAAAACCAGAAAGCGGATAGACTAGCAAAATTGGCTAGTTCCGACAATCCAGAAGAGACTGAGGTAATTCCAATTGAAACGCTGGAGTCGCCAAGCTTTGAGTCAATGGAAATTGAATTCGTTCATGAAGCGGAACCAGAGAAGGAGTCATGGATGACTCCAATCAAGAGTTTTCTTAAGAATGGGACACTCCCATCGAAGAAAAGTGAGAAAAGAGCTGTAGTTCGCAAAGCTGCCAGATATGTTATGCAAGACGATACTCTCTATAGACAAGGATTTTCCATGCCCCTGTTACGATGTATCGCACACGACGACATCAAGCGTGTACTGAGAGAAGTGCACGAAGGTGAGTGTGGAGATCATACAGGAGGTCAAACTTTAGCAAAGAAAATATTGCGGTACGGATACTTCTGGCCTACGATCAACAAAGATGCAGCTGATTATTCACGACGCTGCGATAAGTGCCAGAGATTCGCCAAAATCCCCAGGGCACCGTCAACCCAGCTTAAATCGATGGTGAGTCCTTGGCCATTTGCCACATGGGGGATCGATATCATTGGAGTTTTACCAATTGCTAAAGGAGGGGCTAAGTATGCCATAGTAGCCGTGGATTATTTCACAAAGTGGGTGGAAGCTGAGCCCTTGACTAAGATCACCACAAGAAAGGTGGTAAGTTTTGTGGTCAGAAATATTATATGCCGATTCGGGATCCCAAGGACGATTATTACTGACAACGGGACCCAATTTGATAGCACTGAATTCAGAAATTTTTGCCAGAAATATAAGATAGACAAACGATATACTGCAGTTGCCTACCCACAATCGAATGGGCAAATAGAGGCAATAAACAAGGTAATAAAATCCATCCTCAAGAAGCGATTAGAGCGTGCAAAGGCAAAATGGGTTGATGAATTGCCCCTAGCCTTGTGGGCATATCGAACAACGTTTAAAACGGCTACCGGTCATACCCCTTTTTCTCTCTCCTTTGGCTCAGAAGCAGTAATTCCAGTTGAATTGGAAGTTCCTTCTCACAGGGTGACGTATTATGACCCGATGACGAATCGGGCACTTTTACTTGAGTCTCTTGATGAAATCGAAGAGAAAAGGGACGAAGCGGACTTACGTGCAGCAAGACATCGGCGTCAGATGGCACACTATTATGACAAAAAAGTTCGCCTCAGAACTTTTGAACTAGGAGATTTGGTGCTAAAGAGAGTTTTTCCATCTCTTCCTCATCTCGGCCCAAAATGGGAAGGACCCTTTGTCATCCAACGGAAACTTGATAAAGGAACATTCAAGTTAACGACCGTAGATGGCGAAGAAGTCCCTCGAGCATGGAATGCCCAACACTTAATGCGATATTTGGATTAGAAATGCTATACCTTTTGCTGTTCTTCATGTAAACTCTGTAATAAGGCACGACTTGCCTTGGGAAAATATGACGATATGAATAAAGGACTATAAAGTGGATGTAGGCTATGACTTAGCCGAACCACTATAAAAATATTGTGTGTTATTTACTTTTATGCATCTACATTCATTAGTTGTTCTGTTATGATTATGAAATACAGGATAACTCAAAGCCTAAAAAAGGTTGAAAACAGTCTGGACATAAAAAGAAGCACAATGATTATTTGTGCAATAAGACGTAAAAGAATGGGAAAACGACATTCTAACTCTAACTCTCCAGAGAAAGAGAGAGAGTATAAAAGCGTCTCAGACTGAGCGCTGAAAAAGAAATTCTATTCCTAACTCTAACTCTCCAGAGAAAGAGAGAGAGTATAAAAGCGTCTCAGACTGAGCGCTGAAAAAGAAATTCTATTCCTAACTCTAACTCTCCAGAGAAAGAGAGAGAGTATAAAAGCGTCTCAGACTGAGCGCTGAAAAAGAAATTCTATTCCTAACTCTAACTCTCCAGAGAAAGAGAGAGAGTATAAAAGCGTCTCCGACTGAGCGCTGAGAAAGAGGTTCAACTCCGAACTCTAACTTTCCAGAGGGAAAGAGAGTATAAAGGCGTCTCCGACCGAGCGCCGAGAAAGAAATCTTTTCCCGTTGAACGACCGGGGAATAGACAAATGACCGAACTCGAACTCTAACTCTCAAGAGAATGAGAGAGAGTATAAAAGAAATGCCAGGAAAAACAACAGATATTGATGACACAGGAAATGCTATCCCGTTAGAGAATCGGGAGCATTCAGATTGCATGGTTAAGCACTGAATAACTTATGGAGAGCGACTGGGGACACATATACATACACATATCTCCCCTCTCCACAACTTTGTTTCATAACTGTAGATGTGCATTTTTACATAAGTGCAAAACTGCTAACAAATAAACATTGCAAAAAATGAATTATTTTTATTTACAAATGAATGAATTTGTACAGGGAAATAACTGAAAAAGAAAGTGCGGAAGCTGCTGGTGTAGCAGCACTTATTGGTTTACAAAGATGCTAAAAAGATACAGGGGAACCCACTATTTGGGTTTGGGATGAGCCTTCGATTTCTTGGCAGCTTTTTCCGCATCCTTTGCTTCCTTCTCGGCTTCAGTCAAGATTCGCTTTGATTTCTTTTTCCCTGAAGATGTAGTACTGGAGCCAGCAGACTTCTTCCCGGAGGGCGGGGCACTGGAATCAAGAGAAGATTTTTTAGCAAGTTCTTCGGTAATAGATCTAGTTGAGAGCTTAACAACTAACCTTGAACCTGCATCCACAACTGCGAGGGGCTTGAGGACCTCAGGGTCTAATTCTTCAGCCTTTAATTGCAAGCGCTTGTCTTGATCAGCCTTCATGGCAGCCAAGGTAACGTCATCAGCGCTTTTCGATTCCCCAGTTATTACAATCTCCGGTTCCTCATCATGCCCCTCGTCTCCTCCGTCGTCTTTTAAAGCTGCAATCATTTCTTCATCATGGGGAGTAGTGACCTTAGTTGGTTCACTCCTTTCCCCCAGGTCTGTGGAAGCAGCCTTGTCTTCCCCTTCTTTGACCCTATCAGCGGGCTTTGTCCTAGTGGTAGTTCCTTGAACTACATCTGTCTTCGCGGAGGATTCAACGCCTACAAAATGAGAAACATCGGTTATCAACTCAGGCAAGAGCAAAGGATTTCTCATCGAACGTTCAGTCATGTAGCCAAAGGTAGTAGTAGCCTTGACAAATTGAGGAGAAAAGATAGGGATACCTTCTGAAGACTTTTCAGCGGGGGTGACTACTACCTCTGGAGTTATTTCAGGAATGGGAGATAGCAAAGTTGTTCGGGGAATTCTCGGGTTTTCGGGATCATACCCTTCTACTTCAGGAGTTACAGGAGCAGAAGAAGAGGAACCAGCTTCAGGAATGGTTTTCTGTTTAGACTTCCGCCTCTCTTCTTCCATGGCCTCAGCAATTAGACGGCGCCCTTCAGCTAGACGCTCCGGTTCGTCGTCTCTCAAGTACTTCTCCATCAACTTATCTTCATCGAGGGAATCGACCTTAAGTTCTTCTTTTTCCCACTCGACGATTTGATTCCACACATGAACCAGAGTAGATGGATAGTCCTCGATCCAAGAAATGTTTCGACGACGAATAATGTGCGCGAAGAATTCGATCATTAGCTCGCCGAAGCCCTGAATATCAGCCTCCGCCTCTGATAGTTGTTTGCGGGTTTCCTCCGCAGATTTAATAGCGCATTCCACGTTGCCCTCAGCCAGAGCAGCCCTGTTTTCCGCCTCCAACAATTTTGAAGCCAAGTCAGCGTTCTTCTTTTCTAACTCAGCACTCCTTTTCGCTAACTCGGCATTTTTCTGCTCAAGCTCAGCATAAGCAAGGCGTGTCTTAGCAGCCTCTGATCTGGCCTCGTCAGCTTGTTTCTTCAACTCAGAACGCTCCTGAGTGTGGGATTCAAGCAAATCATGATAGCGCTTTTGCATGTCCTCAAACTGTTGTTTGAAGTTAGAAGCGTTCTTTTGAGCGACAGCTAGTTGGGCTTGAGTGTCTTCTAGGTCCTTTCCTAAGGTCTTTAAGGCCTTAGCATCTTCCTCCGCAGTTTTGTGCATTGAGTCAGCATTTGTCATTAGAGTGCGGATGATTCTGGAAAGATTGCGAGAATACTTGAACATCTCGGTATATTGTTTTTCCACCAAATCAATTTTTGCCTTAGCCTCATCTGCCCAATTAGAAGAAATAGGTTCAAGGGTAGGTAGAAAGGTCAGAGTCTCAAAGTAGTGCTTGGGAAATTGCTCTTTTAAATATGCCAGCCTTACTGCGGTTCCCGCATCTGGTGGAGGAGGAGCGAGGATTGTTAGTTCAGTGTCCCTTCCTGAAGAAGATTCTGTAGAACCCTTGTCTGTTCTAGGTCGTTTAGTGGCAGGGACTTTTTGCTTACTTCTAGACCCAGTTTCCTTTGGAGGAGTTCTCTCTCTACTCCGCTTTTCATGGGAGGAAGTGGAGTCCTTAGATTGTGGTCTATCCTCCTCCCTACGACCTTGATAGCTCTTGGATTTTTCTTGTTCCGGTCGAGCTGGTGAGCGGGAGCGTGAGGGCCGAGATCGATAGGGATCATAGGGTCTTCTTTCCTCCCTACCACGGTCATCCCGGCGATCATGCTCGGCATCCTGAGGAGGATTGGACATGCTGCGACGAAGCTTTCTTATATCATAATAAGACCGAGACATTGTACCTGCACGATAAAATAAGCGAGGTTTAGAATCAATGGATTCATGGAGAAAGAAGTGCAATGAATGCTAATGCTGTGGTGTAAAGTGCATCCTAAGTGGTGTGTGTGTCCCCCCAACCAACCCGAGTCTGAAGCTAGACTGGTGCGGGCAGGCTCTTTGGCCTTAGCAGGAGTAGTTTCTTCAGAAGAAGTGAAGACTAAAGGGTCCTTCCTGAAATCTTCTGAAGTGTATATAGTCTCGGGTAAGGGGAGATCCCCCAAACCCTGAAATATGTGCTCGTCGGTGCTGGGAACATCCCCCTCGGAAGCGCGAAGTGGCGACACTTGGGAAGACTTTGACTTATCTGGAGAAATAGTTTCCTCGGGGGCAATATACCCTTCACGATGTTTCTTGGCCAGATTAGCCAGTTCATCATCTTGAGTGGAAGAGGGAGAAGGTGAAGTTTGAAGAGGAGCTGCAGGAATTCCCGAGCCTTCTCCTATTTCTGGAACTGTTTCCACTGGAGGAATATATGCATAAGGGACCGTCCCATGACCGATGCTGCGGAAGACGGATAGCAGCCCGTGAAAATGAAGGTATTCATCTTTAAGAACCTCGTCAATGGTCAGGAATTTTTGGTCGCCATTAAGAAGACGGTGCATCCGATCAAAGAACACTTGGTCTGATATTTGTTTGGGATTGTCGACTGCAAACAAAAAGGAAAACAGGTCAGAGTGATGATTCAAGTGTATAGAGTCCGGGTTCAGAAAATCAATGCTTTACTTGATTTTGTCCATCTCCTGGCGCATCCAGACTGTTGCTTTATATAGAACCACTCTAGTCTGGAATCTCCAGCTTTGCTGCTAAACGGCGTAGAGATTATCTTCCTCTTTGGGACCGACTCAAAGTAACAGAAAGAAGGGGTTTCTCTAGTCCGGTGTTTGAAATTATAGAAGAAATGAACATCGTCGAACGTGAGCTCCACGCCTAGAATTTCACGATATGCTATGAATAAGGTATGCAGATAGGCATATGAATTGGGATGCAACTGCATGGGGGCAATCCGCATTTGTCTTAAGAAGTCAACGATGAAAGGCGAGAATGGAGGAATGGCGCCAACCATGCACATCAGTCGAGTAACCGTCATATATCCTTCTGGAGGGTTATGGGGACGGTCAGAACGTTAGGGCACTAGAGTGTCTCTCTTCATTATTCCATACTTCAAGCAAATTCTCACAAGTCGGTCATTGTCGATTGTCGATTCTACGGAATCTGGAGGCGACTCCAATATAATGGCTGAGTCAAATTCGTCGGGTGCTCGATGGTCACCAATCCCTCCTTCCTCCTCAAAGCCTAGAGAAACTTCGCTTTCTGAGGACATTTCGTCGCTTTCCCGATGACCAACTCCGTAATCCGGACCCTCGCTGTCCCATTCTGGGTCAGATGAAGAAGATATATCCTCGAGAGTGGTTTTGTTGGAAGTTTCTGGAGCTTCTTTCCTCTCAGCTAGACGAGAAGAGCATCTGGGCCTCATTGTCATGGAACTATTGAAGAAGCAATAGCACGGATTAGAGTAAATTATCCCGTGTCCCCCTTTTTGTGTATGTGTGTGAACTAAAGTGTGTGCAGCAAATGTGGGAAATACAAGATAAAAGTACAGCAATGTAAGACGAAGCTTTAAAGAGAAGGTGATAGTCAGAGTTGTTCTTAATTCTCGTTTATGTTCACAAGGCACTATCCTAACTGTCCGCGAAGCATATTCGTCTAGAATAAGTGTTAGTTGAATTAGTTGGATAGTCTTTATGTGCCAAATTTGATGCGTTCGGTTCGGTTCGGATATGCATGTGATGATTGGCTTAATACAGAAGACAGTCGGTTCGGGTGCTTCAGTAAGGCAAGGTTAGTTCAAGACAATAGGAACAGTGGGTTTGGAAGCAGAACTGATCTGATCGGATCGGGTGACCCGATCCGAACCGAACCAGCATCACTCAACCAGTCCGTTCATGTCAGCCTCTTATCTCATCCTTATCTCCGACCCGAGCCGACATTTTCCTTCCTCCCGTCTTTCTAAAATGTGCAATCCGAGCCGATCCCCTTTCCTTCTCCTTCCTTTTTTGATCCTCCGTCTTCTACCCGAACCGACTCCAGTGTGTCATCCCACTCTTCGTCTCCTTCCTCTTTCCCCCCTACTCACAAACGAGTCCGTTTTATCACCAAAGCTATTGTTAAGGGCAGATATTTGCCCTCTCCAGCCTCGCAACGCCTCGAAGTGACGGCGCATCCACCAGTAACGACGTGGAGTTCAAGCGAAGCCTGTGGCTAAACCATCCCAATCCAACACAAATTGAAATCAAGAGCAGTTACTAAGAAGCTATTCGAGATTAAAGAGCTACCTATGTGTTCGATTTAAGAAATCTACGAGGAATAGTTTCAGAATATTCGAGTTTCTGACGTTTTCAATACTTAGGTTGGGAGCGGCAACAGAAAAGAAGGAGAAAAGAATGAAGGCAGTAGTGAATTTATATAAGGAATGGTGTTGACTCCTCGTCTCCCTATTTTGTCTCACCCGCTCGGACCGGAGTGAAGGCCCAGTAGAACAACTCTCTCTGAAGGCCCAATGTCTAAGAACTAAATCCACGAATACGCTTCGGATCGGAATCCGAACCGAGTGGAAATTTCACACCTTAATTTAGCATCCGATTCGAATTGAAGAGAAAGAGAGTAAAGGAGGCGTATACCTGCAAGAAGCATTACATGGCAAGAAGAGTTCCCAAATTTGCTCAGAAATGAAGAAAATGTGCTCGGGTCGGACGCCGAACCGAATGGAAATTTGTGCATTACTCCTGACTGTTCTGATTCAAGAATTAGCATTTAAACAACGTCAAAGCACGCTTTGTACAACAGAAGCATCCTTTGAGGGGGCAAAATGTTAGCCTACTTTGTGAACTAGGCAACACAAAGTCAAGAAACCAACCATTGAAGAGTATGTTAAGTTATGGGACTTCGGTTCGGATTGGAAGAAAACACCACAATTCAGATTGATAGCAGCATATTGGTTCGGATCGGATAAGAGTTCTCTGTTCGGATCGGATGTCTCTTACTGGATAAATTGGCAAAGCTTATCTAATCGGATCGGAAGGCGAATAAATCTCAGATGGATCGGAAAGCCATCTTCTTGCCACGACGCTGGAGCGGAGCGGAGTATGTTAGAGAAGGAGAGACGTCCAAGCCACTCCGGTTCGGATCGGGTATTCCGATCCGAACCCCCAACCTGCACGCTTCCGACCCGCACCCATGATCCGGGTTAATCTCCTGTGAAATCGCCTGGAGAACCGGACCGGATATGACTAATTCCTACCCCTAACGTCCATCTCTTTGATGTGTTGTCAGCTTGATAGTTCATCCGAACCCGAGGAGAGTGCGATGGATGACACGTGTTCCGACCCGGATTGAATCTCAGGCAAATTCACACCTATAAATACCCCATCTAGAGACAAAGAGAAGGATCTTTTTTTTAGCACTTGAAGAATTCAATCACCTCCAACATCCGAACTTCATTACTCCTGGAAAATCCAAATCATCTTTTATTTCTTGTTTTAGTCAATTGAGTGAACAAAAGTGAGTTGTGAGTGAATCTATCATTGTATTTGCAACTGAATTATTGAATATAGTAAAGAAGAAGTGGACGTAGGCATTTGTTCGCCGAACCACTATAAATCTTGTGTGTTCATTTTTATTTCTATCTTGCTTTATCTTGTTTCAAATCAATTTGGGTGTTAGAACCACTTTTGGGTCTAACAATAACGCTGCTGTTATAATAAATGTTTTATAAATTTAAACAGCGATTTTAACGCTACAGTTATAATTAATGTTCGGAAACAGCAATTGTAACACTACCATTATAAACAAGTTTCGTAAAAGAAGAGGATTCTTAGATTGAATCTAAGAGTCACGTAAGTGAGGGTTTGCTCGAAGTTGTGAGCTTTGACTATTTCAAAATTGAGAATGTTATTCAATTAAGGTTTGAGAGGTAATTATACCCCAACTTGATTGACTTCATGACTGATGAAGGAATGGTTAAAGTTCGATAGTAAAGATTAATTTATAACATCGCATTAATTTAAAGGATTTTTGAAATGTTTTCCCAAATAAAATGAGAGATATTTTCTATGTATAGAAATTGAAATGGATTTGTCCACGAGGAATTAATAAATGGAATATGGAAATATTTTCCGATACTTATAAGGTAATTTTCTGAATATAGAAAATAAGGATTCGTGAATATTTAAAAATGATTTCTAATTAGAATAAGATATATTTTCTCGAATAAAGAAGTTAGGATATTGGAAATGTTTTCTAAGAATCGAGAGAGACGATCAAGTTTTAAAAAAAAAACTAGGAAAGATGGGAATTTGGAATTGATAACAAAATAAAGAATGTATATAAAAGGGGGCCAGTATTACGTGATGGTTGATCGGTAGAATTTCTATTTGGAAATATGATCGTTGGTTGAATGGATTTTTCTTTGATAGTTAAATCACCGACTACTAAAGTTTTGATTTATTTTATACATTCGTTGTCAATATGGAGAGACCGGGATCAGATTTATTATCTGAAATCCACTCTGTATGGGCATAAGCGTTGCAAATTAACTTATGTTGAAGATAATTGGAGACGGAGTAAAATGCAAGGGCTGTTATGTTAATCCTAGGCAAAAATTGCCCAAGATGGATTAACAGAATGGTGCCTTCAGGTTATCCAGTCTCAGGACAACATATATTGATGGATCTGACAAGATGACATTCAAAGTGAATGGTGGCCAGATGTTCTGGGAGATAATCGTGACCTCAAGCCTCATCAACCGGAAAATGACAGAAATCGGGCAGGCATCATGGCCATGTGGGTCATTCCCATTAGGGTTATTATCACCTGATCTAGAGAAAATTCATTTGCTTCTTATTTTATTCGTTGTTGTATGCTTTCAGTAACGGTTGCTGATCACAACCGTTTGGATAATATGCTCGATACACTAAAGTTAAATGAGTGGCCAACCATGTGTGGGCCGGGTTGCAAGACGTTAACCCAATGTATTCCCCTCTAGAGATACACTATCGGAAGGTGGTTTCATACCTTGTCATGTTGGAAATCCAAACTCCAATAAGCGTCATGCGGTTTTTGATTTCATATTATATATGGAGCATGATATGCAAGCATTCCGCTAGATTCTATTTATTTGTTGTAGACACTATTATAATATCACTGGATTTGATATCAAAAATATTTTTGGTTATCGTAAAGCAAAAACCATCCGTGTTTATGTGTGAATTGGTCTTACGATTATCATTTCGATCGAAAAGATTTTGGAACTTAAACAAGTGGTTGGAGTTTACTCACGCCAGTCCCATGACTGACCCAAAGTTTATTTTGTTTGTTTTCCCTAAACTCTTGGGTGCCCAAATTTGTATGGGCTGTCAAGTAGTTGGGATTTTACAGATTCACTTGGAGGAGTTTGAAGCAGAAGGCTTCACCAGTTAGCTATAGACTATCATATTTTTCCGCTGTGTATTATGTTTGTATCTGGAAACAGGTGTTTATAACTGTCCCAGAAATAGCTGTTGTGCTCTGATGTTAGTATGTATATAAATTTACTGAATTGTATTTCAAAGTTTATGTTATCTAATATATTTTATTCGTTCCGCTGTGAGTTTGTGATCTTCGTTTTCTTCTATTCTAATATTTCTTTCTTTCTATTTCTCATCCTCTAACTTCTTTCTTATAATGATTCGTATTTCTGTGCAATTTGGGTTGGACGTGTGGTGTTATTAGTCGACTAAAAAAGTACGGAAATTCGGGCCATTACACAGAAAGAAGGAATAATTTGACATGAGCTCCACTTTTTTCACAAAATGACATTTCTATAGTTATATTGTAGAGTTACGAAAGCAATTTGCTTCAAGCATGCTGAATTAGACATAAAAAAGTAAACATAAAATTGAGTAAACGAAAATATATTACACAATCCTAATGCTAACTTCTAAGTAGATTATTAAAAAAGAATGTACTATAAACAGTTTTACGTTGCATACAGGAATCATATGAAGATTTGGCCGCAATGCTCATATATGATTCAGGTGACCTCAAATATGTAATGCAAACTGACCAACAATTGGCTAAGCATTGGACATTATCCAACCTATGATAAATTAAAATTTAATCATTGATCGACAAATTTTATTAGATAAATGTGGATACCCAGTGCTAAAGGCTCCAGGACTTAAGCGCGAGAGGTTTCAAAATACCGTGACCACTAAGGATGCTCTCCATTTGAACACCATCTTGTATTTCTCTCACCACAAAAATGTACAGTATATAAATGGCATGTTTTTAATTGTTTCCATACACTTTTCAAAATGCACCTCAGTACAGGAATATTGTTCTATACAAACTAAATCAATATGGTATCAAAATATTAAATCAAGCATTTAAAATAACTAAATTATGTAAGAAATAAATATTATTAAGCTTTTATATTAGACTGTTGTTACAATTATCTTGTGTTGATATCTTCTGATTGGTTCATGAAAATGCAACTCTATGACATGTCCATGCAATATCGGATAAAAATCTGTACTGAGAAAATAAAATAGTACGAAAATAAGATTGAATGGCCTATAAAAATAAAAGGGGATTGTTAAAGGGACTCCACATTTGGTTAAGGGGAGGACCAATTTTTATTTATTGTATAATTGTTATGGGGAGGACAAAATAAATTAACCTCCCCTTGAAAATATAAATTAAAATTCCAAAATTAACCCCCTATAATCCTCATTATTATAAACTATAAAGCCTAAACCTTAATTAATGGTTACAATTTAATGTTGCACATAAAAATAAACAATGGATATAGTTAATGTAATAAAGACACAAGAAAATTCATGGGTAATCAGAAGGCATCGAATTAGGTGATTAATTATAATTTCATATTGGAATTGGTATGATTAATTTTAAATGCAAAAACGAATATTTTGTTCTAATTTGTTGTATCGAATTTTTGTCAGGTAAATTCTATTCATACACCGAAAATTACTTTATGTATGCCACTATTTTGCTAAAAATAAATACTACTAAATTACCCTTCTTTTTTATTGCATTTTTTTTACTTTCTTAATGATAACCCATCAAACTAAAAAATTGTAATTAATGATATTTGATTAAATCTATGTAAAATAATATGAAGAACATAATGTATTTTTAAACATGAAACCTAAAATTTGAATTACGATAACTTTTACAAGTAAGTGATAATTTAGAGTTATTTAATTTAAAAGCAGGGTCTCTTTTGCTGAAATTAAGAATTTTTTGCAGCATAATAAATTGTATACCGTACACTCAAAAAAATTAAAATCCATTTTACTAAATTTAAACTTTATTTAGTGCTACAGGTTTCCTATTTTATGTAAATAACTTTAAAGTTTTAGAGAGGGAAGGGGAAGAAAAAAATAAGGCTAGTATTGTAAAAAAAGGGCGTATGAAAAGTAATTTTTAGTGTATAGTAGTTTATTTTATTTTATGTTGTATGTAAAGATGTTATTGATGTATGAATAGAATTAGCCTTTTTGTAATTGAGATGTTTTGTAATTTGCATTTTTGCTAGTTAATGTTCAACATAAGTGACGAATCAAGAGTAGTTAGGTCTTTTTTTTTCTTTTTTTAAAATAAATCAGACCCCCTTTAACAAAAAAAAATTAAGCTGGAGTTCCCTTAAAATTATCCTCCCCTTAACCAAATTTGGATTCCCTTTAACAATCCCCAAATAAAATAACATCAAATATTGGACCATATTAGTGTTTAGATCTGTTACTAACCTTTTGGTTCTGCGGTAGACCATGTATAGAAATTAGGACATCCTGTGGTACTGTTTCATACCCATCCTATTTAAAAAGATGATAAAATTTTAATTGTTAAACTGCTTGTCGTCGAGAAAATCCAAAATGCATATATAGTACAATAAACTACAAAACTTTTAAAGTTTTTTTAAAAAAATGTAAAAAAAAGGTAAAGTCAAAAGAGTCAGTGATTATATTATACCTTGAATATAGAGCCTAGTTTCTCAGCATTATAACAACAAAGCATCGAATATTACACGCTAGTATCAAAAGTATTCAATGATGTAGCAACGACAGTAGTAAACAAAAATAATTTTTGAATTCCAGCAAAATATGAAACTGAAATAAAATCAAGGTTCAAAGCAATCTTTTAACATTGGGTTTCGGAAGAAATCTCGGATTGATAAGTTGTTCTAGGAAGCTCAGGTTGCACATACATCTTGTATCCCTCCCATTTAAAATGAGTATAGTAATTGTAATCAGCATAAATGGTCACCAAATAACTAAATTTTTTTAAAGCCATATCTGAACGTTGTCTACAACAACTCCAAGCTTAACTGAAAACTTAAGTGACACGTTTTAAAGCATAAGAAAAATCCAAAAATTTAGTGAATAAATGGTCTTAACACTTATACATTATCAACAATAAATTATACTTGCCATTTTTACAAAACCTGGTTAACATCTCTACCCCCAAAACCCAAATATGGTTTACAACATGTGTTGTGCCTAGGTCATGAAATTCGGTTACCTGTTTAAACGCATGTTTGGCTGCAACCATGTCTAGTAATGTATGTGCGTGCAAGGAAGAGAATTGATTCATATACCACATTTCATACTAAGTTTAATGAAAAATAATAATAACTTATAAAAATCACAAAAGGATCATGTCTGAAAATATAATACACATATATGGATTTATATTTCCCAGAAAAAGATCATGTCTTTTATTATGTACTAAAATCCAAAGAAAAAGGAAAGTAGAAAAATTGCCGCAAGTTTTAGACGATTCCACCGTCATTTTGACCAACAAATGGCTCTGGTTGTTTATCCATAGTTTTGACTGTCAACTTTAAATCCTGCCAAAGCTATTAAAATTGAAATTAAAAATTGAATTTAAGCGACGACATTTTTCTGGATGTTTAATTAGCAGGAATGCTGGGAATGTTGCATGGGTGATTTATTAGTGATTACAATATTTGGATGATGATATCTTATGTTGAGAACGTTACATGTTGTATTTTATGTCTTCATTATTCACTAATAACTTAAATCAAAACTATAACATTATTAGCCTGCATATATTGTAATCAACTCGTCTTTAATTAGTGGTTCAAATCATTTCTTCATTAAGTACCTTTATCACTCGGATAAACCAACCTAAAATTAGGACAACTAAAAATATATTTGGAGTCACTACTTGACTTATTAACAGTTAGATCTTATTTTGGACAACATTTGGGTTCTTCTAGTTAATTTAACTTAAGTCAAAGAAAATATGGCCTGTTAGAAATAAGTACATGAATTTAAGTATCCTAGATTGAAGCAAACACTAAAACAAATTGAATTCACATTATGAGGTTTCTACTGCTTATGAAACCACACTTCATATTAAAAGTTCTATAGCTGCTGATATCATTTGAAAATAAGGTTATAAATTAGGGAAATGAATTTATTACATGTAAAAGAAATATAACTCTTGAACCTAAAAATTAATTAATGTCTTGTAACCTCTTATCCAAGACTACTAAATTTACTTTTACATAATGGCTGTCACATGTCAGCCCTAAAACAAACAAAAAATGAGAGATGTTCAAATTGTAAATGAATATCCAATCTTACAATGTATAGGTAGCCTTACATGTTATGGTTAAGCTAAAAAAGAGATATTCATATTGAAAGTATTTAAAAATCCATTACAGATGATATTAAAAAATTATGAATTTATCAGTATTCAGTTCATGTTGATTATCTCCAACTCCTCATAAGTTTACTTGTAGAAACTTATTGGATATTCATATTCATATATATATATATATATATATATATATATATATATATAGGTAAAAAATGACCAATATTTCAATGAGATCAATAAATGAAATAAAATCATTTACAAAATACCTAAGTATGGATGAACAGTTTCAAATTATGTCGCCCATCGTTACTGAGCCGGTTTATTCACTGAAAACCTCCATTTTTTACCTCTGGTTCACATCATGGTTCTGCTACAATTAGAAGGAACAACAAATAATTTTCTTCACTCAGTTATAAGTATGTGAAAAAAAGAAAACATTTAGAAGAAAAAAATAGTGATATGGTTTAAGTACTTGCCGATCAAATCCAAAATCGCTCATGGGCTAGAAACTTTGAAGATACCCCATTGATGAAGCATTGTCCTCCATTCATACAAATGCGGAAGATGGTGACCATGACTAAAGAACAAATGAGAAAACTAAAAGGATGAAGATGCTAAGGCTGCTATAATCTGGCGATGACTTTCAATTGAGCTTGCAGCGGAGGCGTAAGGACTGATGGACGACAACATAGCAAAAATGGCACAAACTGTGTGGGATTTTATTATTTAGGTTATAGAAGAGGAGGAAGAAAGAGCAGCGATAACAAAGTGGGAAATAAATTGCGACTGCTGAGTTTGGAAAGTGCGTGGAGGCTTCTATGCTTAGGAAATTCAATTCACTAATTATAATATATAGTGTAGATTAATATTATAACTTACAGACACGAAATAATGTACAAAAATAAATATTACTTAATTTATTTCCCATTTCGAACTCCTAAGCATAAATAGAAACCCAACCACACTATAAGATATATGTAACGTATGTACTATCTACATCCCCAGGTAAGAAATCTAACCAAAATATCTTTGACTGACAGTGCCTAAAAAAATATATTGAAGAATCCTTTGAACACTGACTCTGTCTTCAGTTGAAGAAATTGTTTCCTAAATTATTTGATTGAAAAATATCGGACTCCTTACCGACATCTAATCACCCAAGGCGTTCAATTGCAAATGGAAGAAGGTAAAGAGTTGTTGATAAAAAAATCAAATTGAAAAATATCACATAATTAGTAGAAAACTAACTTCGTATTTATCACAGTTGAAAATCAATCGGTTTAAAACTACCATTACCAGTAATTACATGCGCTGATTTGCAGAAACCCAAAATTAGTAAAATAAGTCATGATTACTAACTTGGAAAACCCTAGTTTTCAGAATCGACTTTAACGCAGAGAAGGAATTGCATCGATGCCTGTAATAGTTGGATCTAAAGAGTGGATAATCAACTTTAGCAAGCATGGGATTTTCACATGGTTGATCACAATGGTGTTTGGCGAAGATGCTGTTGAGAGAGGAGGGCAGTAACTATGATATTGATGAATGGAAATTATACGCAAATCACCGAATTTATGAATGAAATTTTTGATGTTTAGGCGAGGAAACAAATGATATGGGGACGAATTAATCTCTGTCCGGTGTGATTTTAGGTTTTGTGGAAAGTGATGCGAAGAGGAAATAAACGAAACACGACGATGGAAGTTGTTATTTGCTTTGTGAGCGGGTGCTAGGGACACTTGCCAAGAAAAGAATTGTATGGTTTCTCCTTTCCAGTATAGGTAATAGATAGATACGTTTTCCTTCCCAATGGGCATAAAATCTAGTCAGTATTTCGACCATATCAAGAGCCACTAGGGACTCGAATCCGAGGTATCTTGCTTTCCAACATCCACATAAGTAAAATGTGTGGGCTCCATACCATGACATCACTCCTAGCTCCTCCCTGCAGTCACTATCCCATTTTTGGCTTATACCGGGGTGTGAGGCTCGCGAATTAACGTCATACACAAAGCTATGCTAATTAAAGCCGTGCTTTGATCATCATCTATAAGACTCTACTTTTCAACCAAAGCTTTAATCATTGCATCTCAGCATGCCACATTGACAATTAATATCATACCATTGGTTTCTACCAATATATAATCTCTGAGCACATACGTCCAAGACAAGGGTGTTAAGTAAGAGAATAAATTCTCCACCACCAAACAGATATATATTTAGCAGAGATGAAACGAATACAGTGCGAAATACAACGTCAGACATACAATCCATTTACAAGTCCGTTATGGGTCGGAACGAAACCAGAGGCACCTTATTCCTCGTCACATGTGTCCAATACAGATGAGAGGCCCTTGCTATTCGAACAATCAACAAGTACGTCCAGACAACTACCACTATAACCCTTTCAAGGAAGCAACTCCAATAATAGAGGTCCATTCGATGTGAAGATTGTCGGTCTTGCTCCGTCTTCAATATCTTCGACTTTTAATCGTCTTAATAGTTATTCAGAATGGGTTAAACCCGGTCTTTCCGAATAACTTGCGCATCTTATAATCAAGTGATATATAAACACATCATACGCCTCATTCCATTCCTGAATATTATTTTATTCAAATATTCATATTTTTGTGGAAAGGTTCTCATTAATTTTATCAAAGATAAATTCTTTTAAACATATTCTTTAATCTTCGTTTAAAAACCATTGCAAAAGATTTTATATTATCCTTTAACAATTCTAAACCAAATTAAGATTCATAAAACTAGCTGGGATTATCAAGCCTTACCGAAGTAATCATTTATTACTTTAATCCCAATCCCAACCTATTCATCCTTTGGAGCAAAACTGGTAGTACTCCATATCTAACACCCATCATTTTATCGATAAATTTAATTACCATTTCACATTCAAATCTAATTAAAGATTTTACTATCGCCCGGAGTAAAACTGGTGGTCCTCCATTCTCGATCATTTCATGAATTCGATAAATTTAATTATCTCATTCTCATTTCAATCTAATTAAAGATTCATTTAAAATCCAACTCGGTTTTAATCTCAAAAATCATTACTTTATGATTATTCAACTTTAGGAAATCAATCCGGTCTTTAACTGGGTTAAAGAACTAATGTCACTCGAAAAACAGTTCACAATAAACCCAAAATCATATTCCATCAAAATGGAATCTTCATGGAAATCAGATCAGTCGTAACCAATATGAATTTCCATATTAGACTAATAATATAAATGGAATAACGACAAAGCCTTTTAAATTCCATATATAGTAATGGTCTTCCTTCACAGAAGCTCATCTCAATTATTACCAAATTTAATTTCATCCAATTCCAATTTATATTAAATTGGAAAACCTTACTTCGGAAATTTTCCATTAAATCTTAATAAAAAGATCTATAAATTCCAAATCATAACTTCACTGTTAATTGGGGTAAAGAACGAATGTCATTTAAAACATCATTCACAATAAATTTAAAATCAACTTCCATTTAAATCCAATTTATAATTATAAATTGGAAAACTTCATTAATCTTAATTCAAAGTTTTATTCTTTTCTCTACTAGGTTTAAGGACAGTGTTATTCAAGATACCATTCACGACAAACCCAAAATCCAATTTGATATTAAACACGAGGCTCTGAACAGAAATAATATCGGCTTATTTTCAATACCAAATTCTGATACTAACGGATATCGTATCTGGAATAACTATATCTGTATCTTTCAAATTCCTCAACAGTATCCATATAATCACGTAATCCAATATCGAAATATTCAAAGATTATTTCCACTCAAAACCATTCCAATTCATTTATTAGAAAATTACGGTTATATCAAAACCTATTTACAAATCCAATTTATTATTTCTAAAAGTCATTGGATTTTTATTCTAGTTATTAACTAGTTCATTTAGATTAAAATATCTTTTATCCTTTCAAATATTGAATTTTTCACCCAAAATCTTTCCAAATCATTTATTATTACACAATTTTCCCATATTTTTAATAATTTTATTAAGGCCCTTACAGTCGGTTTCCAATAACGGCCACCGAACTGTATCCATACCGACCTTCTCTGAAATTGATTTGGACATAATTTGAAATCCAACCGTTCAAATTTAAATCTCCTATAATCGTTGAAAAGATCTTTTCGATACGAACCCAACGGTTCCAATTTTCGGAGAATCCGACAGTCGGATCTCCCGTTACGCCAATTCGAATTAATGGTTGAAATTCGCGAACGGTCGCTGCATGGTGCGTTCTTCTATTCAAGTCATTTAAATATATATATATATATATATATATATATATATATATATAATATTTTGTTAACCGACCTTTTGGTCTGGTTACGAAAAGTACACAAGACACACTCGGGTCAATGTATCGTGTGTGGTTAAAAATGGGAGTGTCGCCATAAAGCAAAGGAAATAGGTCGAGAAGGGATCGCGCCAGCAAGGACCTCACCGCTTCTCCAAAACATCGCCAATCCATCACCTCGAACCCCGTAAGGGCAAAGGCCTTATCCATGATGCCCATTGTCCTCATTTTCATACACTCCTCTTACCCCTTGGGGTACGAATTTTGTACCCCCTCGGGGTTCGAAGTTCGAACCCACCCGGGGTTCGAATTTCGAACCCATGCCGGGTTCGGAGTTCGAACCCCACGGGGTTCGGAGTTCGAACCCCACGGGTTCGAAGTTCGAACCCACGCGGGTTTCGAAGTTCGAATCCCAGGGATAGGTTCGAGTTCCTAGGCTTCAATGCGGTCGGGGTTCGAGATTTTCAGAAGGGATATACCTTGGAGTGTGACATAACCAAATCTTGCTCCGGCAAGCTCCCGACCATGTTGATCACCTAAAAATAGCTGATCGGCACATGCTGATCGCCTATTTTTGGTTGATCACTCCATGGCACAAACCCACTCCTTTTTATTCCTTTTCCACTCCTTTTATCCCTTAGTACTTTCTACCTACTCTCACCTAACCTCTTCCTATAAATACCCTCTACCTCATTCATTTTAAGGCGACTTGGCTTAAGAGCTTGAGAGCTCCATTATGTTGCAAGGCCATTGGGGAAGAAGATGACTCCGGACTCCTTCCGGGATACTTACTCCCTTTGGGGTACTTACGGCTTACCTCCGACCACCTCTCGGACCCGTCTGACTCCGACAACCTCTCGGACCCCTTCGGCCTCGACTCTACCTCCCGCGGACCTCGGTCTTGACTCCTCCTCACTCGGCCTTGACTCTGTATCACTCGGCCTCGGCTCACTCGGCCTCGGCTCCGCCTCACTCAGTCTCGACTCTGCCTCACCCGGCCTCGACTCACTTGGCCTCGACTCCGCCTCTCCCAGCTTCGACTCCGCCTCACTCGGCCTCGACTTACTTGGCCTCGAATTACTCGGCCTCGACTCCGCTTCACCCGGACTCGACTGACTCGGCCTCGACTCCGCCTCACCCAGCCTCAGGTCACTCGGCCTTGACTCCGCCTCAATCGGCCTCGACTCACTCGGCCTCGACCCCGCCTCACTCGGCCTCGGCTCACTCGGCCTCGACTCTACCTCACTCGGCCTTGACTCACTTGGCCTCGACTCCGCATCACTCGGCCTCGACTCCGCCTCACTCGGCCTCGACTCACTCGGCCTCGGCTCTGCATCACTCGGCCGCAACTCCGCCTCCCGTAGACCCTCGGCCTTGACTCCGCCTCCCGCGAACCTCGGCCTCGACTCCACATCACTCGACCTGGACTTCGCCTCACTCGGCCTTGACTCGGCTACGCTACAACATCGACAACACCTCGACTATTCTCGCTCAGCAAGGAAGATCAATAACAAGGACTAAGAGGATATTGTTAATATTGTAGCTTTTTGTAATATCCGAGTTGTAATTTGTTGTAATGGAATAAAATCAGTACAATCTTCAAAGTGGATGTAGGCCACGATGGGCCGAACCACTATAAATAACTATGTCCTTTACTTTCCCGCACATTATTACTGCATTTCTTATGTTTCTCCGCTCTGGACTAAAAGTTTCAAATTTTTGGAACTCTCCGGTGTTGACGACCATTTTAGGCGTCAACATTTGGCACACCAGGTAGGGGAAAGTAAAGTGTGCACCTACGTTCGACTTTCTGTCACTTCCTTCGAGGAATTGAAACCTCGCCTTTCCTTCTACTCAGTCAAGGAGACTTTCGATGCTATTAAGTTTTCTCAGACTTACGAACCGAGCCCATCGGCAATGGTGAACTAAGGAAAGAACCCCATAGTCAGACCTTCCACTATTGATCCTCATTCGGAATTTCTCCTCAACCTCCATCAAACAATGCCTTCGCCCAAACTCGACGAAGCCGATTCTTCCCACCAATTCTCAAACCGTAAGTTTGCTTAGGCTACCTAGATTCCATCTTGTTCACCAAGAAGATTTCTCGACCATGGCGAGAAAGTGGGAATCCATCCCTGGTTAACCATCTCATGATAATCAAGTCGCTCCGGTCCGTCGGTAGTTTCTTTCTGACATATTAGCCACTGCTGGTGTGGCATTACCTTCGTCCCCCGAAGCCTTGGTAACTCAAGCATAGATTTTTCGCACTTACCAAAAGATTACAAGAAACTGAGCGATGGCTCGAAGCCTAATTCAAGCAAAACAAGAAATTAGTCTAGCAACATGCTCGGCGAGGCATTGCCCGACTCACAATAAGGAGAAGCACATTAGGGAGAGAACCCGGATTTGTTTCTTTATCACACATTGTCATCTCGACCCTCGACGAGCTTAAGGTTCCTTGCTAAACCTGTTGTCGAGTCCGCTCATGATGGCGAAGCAACCAAAGAACTCAATGGTTGGCTCGTCAGCTGCAGCCGAGGCCGGTACATCCCAAAAACCTCAACCGGCGGATATTCCGACCACTAATGAAAACATCCCTCCTATTGTGGACCCCGAAGCGCCCGCGACACAAGCTCAGATCCGCGTGCTTAATGGAAAAATATGAGAACATAGTCGTCGAGCTCAACCAAGCATTGGGGAATAACATCGACCTTATGCGACAACTTCAAAAAACATTAGCGCGTCTTCGCTCGACCTCAACCAACTCAAAGAGACACTCGACCGCGACCAATTATCTCGGAAACTTCCTCTTCCGACTTGAGGGGCCCACATCAAGAAAGGAGGTTTAGTCCCATTAACGACGTCGTCGTTTGCATCAACGCTCTCGACAATAGCAAAGGTGACCGAACTATAAGTCATATGTAGCGAGGGGGCACAGTACTGAGACCACTCTCTCTTAATCATCAAGGACGGACCAGTTCCTACTAACCAACCTCTTCCTCGGCATAATCCAGCGGCCGCCAAACAAAGTAATGGGCCCACTGTTCCAGCGACTCGCGCTCCAACAAAACATGATCCGCACCAGCCCGCTCCGCCTCATCGTCCACACCAGGGCCCAATCGCAGATGTCGAGGACATAGAGGAAGACGAACCGGACCTCCATCGAACTAAATCACTAGGGTAGGAATCGATGGAATAAATAAGAATTTTGTCACAGATTTGAAAGCTCGACTTGAGTGACAGGTAGAAACTTTTAAAACCTTCCTCACCGGAATCAAAAGCAGAATTAGAAGTGCTTCAGCGCCGACCGGCCTAGCATACACTGTTGAGACGAGTACCAATGTTCGTCCACCCGTGACTCGGGACTTGGGGGAAACCCCGGAAACTAACCAGCCGACTAATAACCACTCCTCGGAATGGTGCCAGTCCAGCTACACTCGGGGGCACCCCTAGTCCCGACGTCGCCACCAGCCCGTAACGCTTTGTTTGGTCAGGTTGCAGGCTTCGCAGTTGGAAATGTTGCCCAAGCACCAACACGCGTAGCTTTTAATGGCGCTGCTCCCATGGTTCCGCGAGTCAGAATTACGCCCGATGTAGCCCCAAAGTTGGAATCCAATCGGATTTTCTTGATCAACCAATTCCCAGTTTGGACTTAAATACTGGGGGCACCATTGCCACTCCAGACAATTAAGATCTATTGCTTGCTTTCAGAAATGGGTCAAAGACTGCGAATGTCATCCGTTGGAACACTCAACGCATTATACATTCGCTAGGACCATACACGAAGCCGAGTGGTCCCGACACTTCAACATGCCACATGTAGCGTCCTATGACGGCACGAATAACCTCTAATCTCGGCAACGTCAGAATCACCATCAAAACGGAACACGTCATCACGGCCGTTTCCGGCTTTGACGCTCGAGCCTCCGCTAGGAGGACTCAAACTACTAGGAGTCTAAACTTGTCGCCTACGCTTCTAGCATCCAACTGGGCTCACATTCACCTCAACCGACCTCCGCGAAGTATAACCGAGGTTGAAGACTAACAGGATGACGAAGACCTTCCTTTTAGAAGGCTCGCTAGGCTCCAAACTCCTCAACTGGATCACGACCTCTATAATGTAGCGTGATCCCGGCCTCCACTTATTGCCGACATGGTCCGTGAGATCGTTAGAGAATCACAGGGCACATCTACGATGTCTGCAAAACTAGTGCGAGGCATAACCCATTCACTTCGGTTATCCTTAATACTGAATGGCACAAGCACATCGACATGTCAACACTCACTCCTTACTCAAAGAGGCAATGGTCCTCGAAGCTTCATTAGCTGCCACAAATGGCACATGGGTTCATTACATTTCACCAACGCCATAAGTTGCAAGTGCTACCCTGTCCGTGTCCAAGACGACTCTGTTATGGATCTCTCGACATCCATCTTGAATTATCACCGCTCTCGATTAACTCGTAGGAAGTTGGCCGCGCAATCCAGGATGCACATCGCGATGCCCAAGGACATCCCCTCAGTCTCGAACATCTGCCAAGGCACCCGTGAAAACTCTCAAAGACTACCTTGCAAGACCCAACACCGCCTTGGCCAAGGTCTAGAAACCTATTCCTAGAATCTCACTCGTCCAGCTTACAAATGGCATACGACCTGCTTCCGAGCTCAGAGCACAGACTGATCAAAAGTAATCAAAGATTCAGGAGATCTTTGGCATGAATGTCGACTACTTCCTATGCCGAAACCTAGCGTACATAAATCAAGCTCCTACCCTCAACATCTTGCCCCGTGGCGACACCCAGGTCTACAACGACTTTAATCCCATCGCTCTACGCAATCTTGCTCGCGCGGGCAAAGGTAGTCTCAATAATAAAGGGAAGTGCCTTCGGCTTCCTTCTTTCCGTAACTATACTTCCTTCAGAGGCATCCCCAGGAAAATCCACCTCATAGCCTGCAATTCCCCACCATGCAAAAGACCAAGGCCTGAAAGTCAGACGAGCGCACCAAGGGACTCTATAGGATATTGTTGGTTCTACAGCATACGCGGACACAACACAAAAATGTTTTGCCACTTGCAGAACAACATCGAGGAACTCATCCGCATGGGAACTCTGAGCCGCTCAATGCTCATCAAAGATTCCTACTGCACAGGATCTCCGAGCCACTCGACGCTCATCGAGGGTTCCCACTTCGTGGGACCTTCGAGCCACTCGACACTCATTGGAGATCCGCACTGCATGGGATCTCCAAGCCACTCGATGCTCATCAAAGACTCCCACTAAACAAAACTTCGACCGACAATTAATCCCATAAGATCATCCCCCCGGCTCGTCAGGGCTATGGCAACAATGAGCATCCATGCCTCACAACTCGCCTCACGTAGGTCGCCTTTTGCACCGATCTTGTTGATATCAGGCCTCAAGTGTCGTAAGCCTTCCGAATGGATTCTGTCCGACCTGTAGTCAACCATTACGGCTAATTCGTATACATGAGCGTGCTACACTGGATCAACATCTCTAACTCGAAAACCGGTCCCCTGGATCAAGCCTCAAATCAGTAACAAGTAGCCCAATACTTCAACTCTAGAGTCCTCCATAAGGAACTCGACATCGGCAACCTCATTTTACAACGGGTCCTTCCTCCACCAACAGGCCTCGCCCCTCGTTAGGAAGGCCCATACTCATACAACGGAAGCTCAACAATGGAACTTTCAAACTTTCAACCATGGACGGAGCCAAACTCCCAAGGGCATGGAACAACGAAAATCTTCACCTCTACTCTACATAAATTAGTGTACAATCAATTCAGGCATTCCAACAATGTTTTGCTTTCCTTAAATTCGAGGCATTGCATAGGTTACTACTACCAGAGATATCCATAGGAGTGATGTTCAGTTTCCTGTCTCCCTTCCATGTTTTCTCTGTGCATGATGTGTTTGATTAATCCTGACAACCAGCTTGCATTCAAACTTTTGATCAACGCATTGGTGCCCCGAGCATGGGAGCCGGAGCCGCCCTCCGAACCTCGATCCAACATCGAGGCCAAACAACATTGGGTACGATCAGCACCCCGAACACGGGAATCAGCCACGCTACTTGAGTCGCCAGTCCGTGGCGCGACCGAGTATAAATAACCTCAAACTCGAACCTTGGCCCAGTGCCGAGCCCGAGGATAAATCGTTCAACTACCCAATAGCCAGACGGGGCGATACAAACTCCACCTGAACTACGGGTGATGGTCGAATCTTGGCGCAGCACCAAGACCAGCCTCAAATCATCTCTTCACTGAAGCTCTCAAGGCTAAGGGGTAGCCCATAGCCACGATCGGACCCTACGGGCGAATGATCCGGGCTTCTCTTTCCTAGCAAACGACGGCGCCTACAGGCTCGCCTCAACCCGATGAATGACGAGAGAGCCTACACCGGACGGACCGTATAACGCGACGTCATGCGCCTTCGCTACTCTTGGGATTAACCCCGGGCAACCCAAGAAAAAACAGCAGGCGCTCAAGCCTGGCTTCGCAAACTACGGGTTTCCTAAGCTGAGGGAAAATTACTAGAAGCCTGCGCACTGTCTCACCCCTCTGGAACAACGACCCAGAGCGCGGTACACTATCACCCCCCTGGAATGATCAACCCAGGGCGCAAAATACACAATCGCTTTTTTGTTAAGTGTAACGATAAGTATGCCTATGCAAGTATAGGACGCCTGAAAACATAGGAAGAACATCCAAACATTTAACACAAACGACGATCTTACTAATTCATATTTCATTTCAACACACACACACGTGTTAAGACAAACTAAATGTCTAACATCTCTTCTCTCTGATGATAGGGTGTACATGAAAACCACACCATACCTTTAGGGACCAAAAGCGAGGGTCACACTCGCACATACTATTGGTTAAACTAACCCAAAGTATCCTTAATTCCTTTAATAATTACTGATGCGGCTCATCCTTTCCTTCTCTTTTCCTTTTTTCTATGCAGGTTCGACACAGGCAGGTCACCACCAGCAATGGGCCCTTTCCTTCCAGAACCGTTTCCTCCTCCTCTACCCAACACATGAATAATGGATTCATGAGATATCAATGCGTGCCATCTGCCATCATCCTCGCCGCTTGTAATTATCATAACCTCTGCGAGAGCAATACATGGTAACGGCTTAGGTACGATGTAAGAAGCAAGGACTAATGCAGCCTTGGTTCACCCCAAACCTTCCTGGCGCCCATCTCTGCTCTCTTCTCGACATCCTAGGTGGTTTTCGGATCAGCTGGCTCCCAGTCCTGGAATCGCATAACTGCATCCGCTTCAAGTTCGCTTAGGGTCCTCTCGCCTTCTTCTGGTGGGCATCATCGACGGCTCTCATTTTTCCTAGCTTACTCAAAGGCCCTCTCCTTCTCCGCCTCAACATCGGCCTGCATTTTCGCCACCACAGTGGAAGATATCTCCTGGGCATCCCAACTAGTCTTCTCCCATGCATCTTGTACGACAGCCTCATCATGTCCGTCTTCCCCTTCGGCTCCTCCGACTTTGCCACCAGCCGGGATTCCTGATCCTCCACCTCATCTTGCATTGCTTGCACGCTTACATTAGCTACACCCGTCATATGAGCACTTCGGTCAACCACCAACTTCTCCTCCTCCAAAGAGGCTCATATGAATATGGGATCCCGAAGCCACGAGTCCACATATTACTCAAAATTTCCCTCGCTGTAACTCCAACCGAAACCGGCACTCGGACACTTGAGGAAGCATGGGGGCAAAGCCTTAAGTCGCCTCCACTCCGGGGGGGGGGGGGGGTGGGGCTTCCCAGCAAAAGAAGCAACTATTTGACCTCTGAGGGTTCATCGCTCGCATCCTCTTCAGTTAGCAAGTACTCGGGCCTGGGGGCAGTTCCCGGCCTATCTCTGCACCAGCTTACTCATCGCAGGACCTGAGGAGGATCTCCACCAGCTTTCGCGCTCGCATTTCCGCCACCACAGCCATCGGGGCAACCATTCTAAAGAGGAACATACACCTCGCCATGAGGAGGACCCGGACCCAAAGGCTCGAGTCTCGAAAACTTCTAACCTCCCGACAATACTAGGCAGACCAGGCATAGAAGCCCACACCAAAGGACAGAGGGAGCAATATAATCACCGGTTCCCGAGGAACTGGAGAACTTAGATAAATTTTCAATATGCAAAATAAAAAATCCATATTTCAGTGCAAGTTCTCGGGTTTCCATGGCCGGTTCATTGGGTTCGCAAAGTCTCAGAGCCCTGCCAGCAAACTCATACTTAAACGCAACCTGAAGCTAACTCACACCCCTTGATGCGTACCTACAAGCGCATCGGACGCGGCGACGACACCTGGTTTGGATAACTAGAGTAGTAGTTACCGGTAAAACATCAGAACCATTTTTCAAATTGGATAATGATCCCGACATAATTAGGTTGGAGACAAAACGACTCGACCATATGCCCGCATCTTGCATGCGTATCCGACCAATCAGTCCAAATAAGTTCATTTCCAAAATCATTCTCCAACAAATTGTGTTATGTTCAACCCCAATTACCGACCAAACATGAAACATTGAGCAACGATCCGAGCTTGCTAGCTTGTCTCTAACATCGAGTAGAATCTAGCAAGTACCCGGGCCTGGGGCAACCCTCTACGGATTATCGCACCGGCCTGGCAATCTCAAGACCCGGTCAGATCCCCATAAGTCTCTACATTGGCATCATCTTCACAGCATCCTACGGAGCCACCATCTTTAGAGCACCTTCACCTCGCAACGAAAGAAATCCGGAGCCAAAGTTCAGGCCATGGAGGCTTCTCGGCTTCCATCAATACCCAAACTCCACAAAAAGCTGATACTTTGGAACGTGGTGGCAGCCTTTAGCTTCAACAACTAACGCCACGGCCATCACCAACCGCCAGTGCAACTCCTAAGTCAAGATGCGGCTGCATCGTGGTTAGGTTATTAATCAGATCCCAAGACTAATAGCTAGACTATGTGTCGATATCTTACATAAGCGTTCAAGCTGATAATCCAAGCAGGTCCATTCCTTGAGGACCGCGTCGCAAGACCAAAAATCACTAATCACTGCCCGCTCATATGGTGCCATGACAAGAATCAAGTTTACAAACTTAAGATCGAAGATAAGGCTCGGCAAAGTCATGGGAGTGCTAAGTTATGTCTCTTGCTCCCGCGCACCGGCTCAGTTGTCATCTCCTCAACCAAGATTCGAATTCCTGAAGAGTGTGAAAGATTTAATAAGCATTTGGGACACAAAGTCCAATCCCGTATTCACACATGATTGGCAACCTTTATTCAAATCCCTAATCCCGTTTCCTAAGGTCCACCGCTCCACGTTCTTGAATACCAAATCCGAAAGCCCTCTTACTTTCCATATCTCTCTTCCCTACTCCCGAAAACCAAACAACACCTCGAACATCCAAAATACAAAAGAAGTATTTTGGCATCCTCCAGGCCTTACAATGATTTTCTATCCGGAGAAGAAAAGGAAGGAAGCAATTACAATCAGGGGATCGGCATACCCCAAACAAACGTTCCGAGATCGAAATTCGGGATCGTACGCCAAGCTATGATCATATTCATTTAACTTCGAAGCTCCATCCCAATGACGTTTCAGCTACCACTTAGGGCAGTAATGCACCTAAGCCATGGAAATGACCATGCCTACACGGTTTGGGAATCTCAACCGAGCAGACCAACTCGATTCAAATGCGTGCCCACAAGCCTTAAGGGTTCAAATATGCACACCAAACCAACAATGGCTTGCTCACGATCCCATGGCAAGCGAGCCCGCTAACTAACATGTTTTTTCCTATAACTTACAGGATAAAACTTCAACCCAACTATCATTCCAAAGCACATCATGTTAAGACAAAACGTTAAGACAAGATGTACTTTAGGGGGCAAATGTTAACCGGTCTTTTGGTCCGGCTACCAAAAGTACACAAGACATGCTCGACTCAATGTATCGCGTGTGGTTAAACATAGGAGTGTCGCCATAAAGCAAAGGAAGTAGGTCGAGAAGTGATCGCGCCAGCAAGGACCTCACCGCTCCTTCAAAACATCGCCAATCCATCACCTCGAACCACGTAAGGGCAAAGGCCTTAGCCGTGATGCCCATTGTCCTCATTTTCATACACTCCTTGTACCCCTTAGGGTACGAATTTCGTACCCCCTCGGGGTACGAAATTCAAACCTCATGGGGTTTGAAGTTCAAACCCACTCGGGGTTCGAAGTTCAAACCCACGCGAGGTTCGAAGTTCGAACCCCACGGGGTTTAGAGTTCGAGCCCACGCGGGGTTCGAAGTTCGAACCCTGGTGATGGGTTCGAGTTCCTAGGCTTCAATGCGGTCGGGGTTCGAGATTTTATGGAGGGATACACCTTGGGGTGTGACATAACCAAATCTTGCCCCGGCAAGCTCCCGGCCATGTTGATCACCTAAAAATAGTTGATCAGCACACGCCAATCAACAATTTTTGGTTAATCACTCTATGGCACAAACCCCACTCATTTTTATCCCTTCTCCCACTCCTTTTTATCCCTTATTACTTTCTACCTACTCTCACCTAACCTCTTCCTATAAATACCCCCTGCCTCATTCATTTTAAGGGGACTTGGCTTGAGGGCTTGAGAGCTCCATTAATGGCAGCAAGGCCATTGGGGAAGAAGATGACTCCGGACACCTTCCGGGATACTTAGTCCCTTCGGGGTACTTACGGCTTACCTCCAACCACCTCTCGGACCCGTCCGACTCCGACAACCTCTCGGACTCCTTCGGCCTCGACTCTATCTCTCGCGGACCTCGGCCTCGACTCCGCCTCACTCAGCCTCGGCTCACTCGGCCTCGAATCTGCCTCGACTCACTCGACCTCGACACTCGGCCTTGACTCCGCCTCTCCCGGCCTCGACTCTGCCTCACTCAGACTCGACTTACTCGGCCTCGACTTACTTGACCTCGAATCTGCTTCACCCGGCCTCGACTTACTTGGCCTTGACTCCGCCTCACCCGGCCCCGACTCACTCGACCTCGACTCTGCCTCACTCGGCCTCGACTCCGCATCACTCGGCCTCGACTCTGCCTCACTCGGCCTCAGCTCACTCGGCCTCACTCGGCTTCGACTCCGCCTCACTCGGCCTCGACTCCGCATCACTCGGCCTCGATTCACTCGGCCTCGGCTTTACATCACTCGGCCGCGACTCCGCCTCCCGCAGATCCTCGACTCTGCCTCCCACGGACCTCGGCCTCGACTCCGCATCACTCGGCCTCGACTCCGCATCACTCAGCCTTGACTCCGCCTCGCTCGGCCTCGACTCGGCTACGCTACAACATCGACAATACCTTGACAACTCTCGCTCAGCAAGGAAGATCAGTTACAAGGACTAAGAGGATATTGTTAATCATTGTAGCTTTTTGTAATAGCCTAGTTATAATTTGTTATAATGGAATAAAATCAGTATAATCTTCAAATTGGATGTAGGCCCCGATGGGTCGAACCACTATAAATAACTTGTCCATTTCTTTCCCGCACATTATTACTGTATTTCTTATGTTTCTCCGCTCTGGACTAGAAGTTTCAAATTTTTGGAACTCTCTGGTGTTGACGACCATTTTAGGCGTCAACATATTTCGTCGATTTCCATTTACAATGTATTTTATAAATCGTTTATAAATTCATTTAAAACGATTTCAACTTCAAGTTCAATTTTAAATCAAAATTGAATATTCCATATCATTATAATATTAGAATGATAATATTTTCAAAATCTATGATTTTGAAATCCATTTCCTTTTCGTATTCATTATAATGAATAAAATCGATTTAAAAATTCGTTCGAGTTAAAATAGCGCATATCTACTGAACTTGGCTTTATATATTTCAATATCTTTGTGTCCATCCAAAATCGGATATCAAAATCATATTTTGATTCTTTAATGAATATTATTTTAAAATATTCGTTTATATTCTAAATCGGAATGCGACTCAATCAATTACCATAAAATTTCAGTTATATGGATTTCATACATCGCATGTATTCAACAATAATGATAAATAATCATTAAACATTCAAACATCATCCAGATGCATTCTATAACTGTATAAGCATTAAAATAAATAAATAATGCTCACAACAGTCTATCAATCAATCGATTGACATACAACTAAATATTGGGATCAGTGTACGTCAAATATCATCCCAATACCTATTTGGGTTTTTCAGCAACAACAGTCTATTTAAAAAAATCACTGGTTAATAAATTTAACCAATCCTAATAATGTTTGAATTATTTTTCTAATTAATCAATTTAACTTAGACAAGTAATGAAAATTTACTATTTAAATAATAAACGGATATTTATATCTCATTTCAACAAACACAAAGTGTCTATCCATATTGTTTGAAAATACGAGTGTCGTATATTCAAACAGCGCTTCTTCTGCAAACGAGTCGTGAATAGTTCATATATTGAACTCAAGCAATGTCACATACAATAGAAAAAAAATCAACAGTGACAATATTTTTTTTTCAGTTATAAAATAAACGACATACAAATATTTTAGTGAGAGAATTCTCACATTGGTTTTCACTCCACCAAAAATTGAGACAAGCTCCAAATCATTCCAAATTAGTATTATCGTGAAGCTCTCATCAATACGGTTCCAACGCATCTTATTTCACTGAATCTCGAGTTCGTATGAAAAAGCTGTGTTTTTTATAAGATTGCATACATATATAATGTCATTAACATAAGTAATTAATTAAATCCTTAACCTTAACCACCCCACTCATCCTCCTTTCCCAAACACATAACATGCACCAGCCCACTCCAAACGCACGCTGTTCCATTTTCATCCCGACACCTTTTGTCTCTGAATCCATCGAAACTTTGCCACAATGCGCTATTCCATATGCTAAACACAAATACAACATTCAAATCACGCAACAAAGCTTCAAATCACCCAAAACCCAAGCCCTAGGCACTTTGAACCACACGCTAAAAATTTCCAATGTCCCAAACCTTCTTCCAACTTGACCAAACTCTCATAGGATGTAGAGAAACACCTCACGATCACAAATATATAAGTATCATGATTTATAACATTTTATTTTGTTTGATCTTGATTTTAGAAGTTGCATTCAGGGCATTGGAAGAGAAAAAGGGCTGCCGTATAAATGAGAGTTAGAATTAGGTTTTAGAGAGTTTAGGTTGTTATATAGTAGAGGCTAATTATTTTTATATTGATTCTATATTTTTCTATACTCAAATATCAGTCATTTTCATCGTTTAAAAATCCGTGTGATCACCTACGGATCCCTTTTTCAATGAAAATTGACATGCAGATACTCTCTAACATTAGGACCTAATGAAACCAGTTTCATTGAATTCTGAGTTCGTATGCACAAACAATGAATTTTTAAACTCAGAATATTGCCTGTTTTTCACTTTAAAAATCACGCCCGGTCGCATACTAACTCTAAAAATCACGAAACTTGGAATCTTATTCGATGCTACGAATTCAATAAAAAAAAGTTTTGTCGGATTCTTATGTTGTCTCAATAATGTTCCTTTGTAAAATTGACCACGTTTTCTTCTTGCACGCCCACACGCTAAATCCAAAAATCATGGCCTTTTGGATTTAACCATTATTTGGCAATACGAATCTAGAAAAAACAGAATCTAATTCTGAGATCGTCTCAATAATGTTCCTTTATAAAATGACTGCCTGTTTTTAAACAAATAGTTTCGCTTCGCATGACCACACACTGGCTCCGTTCAACGCACATTTTGGAACTCAATAATGATTTGTCATTATGAATCCAAAAAAATTTATCTCATCGAATTCTGAGCTTCCTAGCAAAATTTCACTTTTTAAGGGCTATGCGATGATTTTAAAAAATCGAATTTTTAAAATCTTCAAAAACAAAGCTTATAAATCAATTTAATAATTTTACTGAGTTTGTTTTAAGTTAAATAAAATATAAAACCTAATTTTTAAATTATTCTCGAATTTAATTTAGCAAAAATAACCAATTTATATTCACAATTCCTTAAAATAGCTTAAATTAAAATTTTAAATTTGTTCTGAAAATATGGGTTATTGCAATCATCAACAGGTATATAAAGGTATGATATTTTATAAACTAAGGTTTTCATCATCAAAATGGGGGAGAATGTTGGAGAATAGAGTTTTGATGACAATAACCTTATTTCAATATTAGTTGATTATAAATATATACTAACAACTTTATCTAGAATATATATATATATATATATGCATGATTTATATACAGGACTTAAGTACTGAAGACTGTACTGTTTTAGAGTTTCAGAAGATTCAGAATTCAAGATAATTTCAAGACTCATGAGTTATAAAGAGTACAAAGAGTTCAAGAGTTTAAGAAAAATACAGCAATAGAGTCTAGTTTATGTAAGGCTTTGAATAGCACTGCAGGTTCTAATTCAAATTAAAATTAAAATTCTATTTTTCAATTTCTGATTTTCAAATTTCATTTTCAAATTCTATCTTCAATTTTTATTCTCTATTTTACTTTTGATTTTAAACTCAAGTTTTATAGTTTATAAGTTTTATATATTTATATATACTCTATATTTGTATAGTTTTCAAACTTTATAATTTTATAAATATGTTTATATAGTTTATATTTATGATTTCATATGATTTTTTACTTTATAATATTCATTTATAACATTATGTTTTAATTCAAGAATGAGACGATCAAGACTTCCCCGATCCCCGAAGGGACGGAGGAGCTCGGATTGTTTTGAGAACACGATGCATAAGAACACAAACATGAGAACATTTCATTGCTATTACAAAAATTACATCAGAGTACAAGATATCAGAGTAAAAATAAATATTGCACAGCGGAAATACAATATCAAAGATTAATAACTTACATTTAAATACATAAATGTAATATAAAGCGGAAGACATCAACTAACACAACTGAAGGAAATACACGGATACAAAGCTTTCCGAATATAGCTCCAGCTGTAATCCAGGATCCTATGAAAAGAAATATCTGCAAACCAAAACTACTTGTTGCTCGTGTGGAAAACCCAGAATTTAGGTAGGAACAATAAACTCTGAGTCAGTCATGAGACTGGTGTGAGAGCTAAAACAGTTATTAAACTTTTACTTTAAAATTATGTAAACTAAGGGACCATGCCGTATAACATGGAACGGGTTCACACCCATGAATACCTTGAAATAAAACAATTTATAAAGAACGCAATGCTTTTCGAAAAATGAAGCTATTATAAGACTCAGGTCCCATCACACAATGCAACGCAAGCCAGAGGATAGAGTTTTACCTTATAATAGCCAAACATGCTTGATATTCTTTAAAACAAATCATTTCTGATACTATTATAAGTGCATAGTGCATAAAACCACTTCAAATACAAATGTATCAATCATAGACGACATAGGTACCATATATTATGTTGCCATGCATAGGATTACAGTTAAAACTGAAAAGTCGCATATTGGAAATTGTATTCCATCTATGAGTCGAGGCAAGGGATCTTCCTCATCGATTCTGAACACTCAATCAAATGCTTCAGGACTCACACTCTCGTGAGCCTTTGGATCTTCAGGGCCGGTCCACACTTACTTTAGTGAATTCGTTATTCCTGAACACACGTTTCCCAGTCCTATCGGACCTATCTCTGAGCCAGTAGAGACTCAATATCCGAGGCGCCCATTCAATCATCCACATAAGTAAAAATGTCTGGGCTCCATACCATGACACCACTTCTAGTTAGAAAGAAGCATCGTGCACTCAATGCAATCACTATCCCGTTTTTGACTCATACCGGGTGTGAGGCTCGCGTATTAACGCTATACACAAAATTAAGCTAATTAAAGCCGTGCTTTGATCATCAACCACAAGGATCTTCTTTTCAACTGTAACGACCCGGAAAATCCGAAATAATTTAAAATTTTTATTTTAAATAAATTGGTGGAAAAATGTGGTAGAAATAAAAAAATCATTTTTAAATAATATTAAAGCCAGTGAAAATAGTCAATTTTCAAACGATCTCTGTTTTCGACGAAACCACTTTTGTTGGAACCGGAATGTCAAATTATAACTAGGTTTCAATTTTTAGAATTTTCTGAATTAGTATGTAAGTGTGGCGAAGGAAAATGTGTTTTGTCGATTTCAGTCAAATTTGGTCGACTGGAAAATATCCATTTTTCAAATAGTCTCAGAATTTGACGAAATTAATTTTGTTAGGACCGTATCGTCATAACGAAGCCAAATATATTTTTTCTGTATTTTTCTGAGTTCGTGTGTGGCCTCAGTGACTTTATTTATGCAAACGAATTAAATTAATAAAGGATTTAATTATTAAATTTAATAAAACAGGTCATAGACAGCCGTTTGAGCTGACAGGACCTGTCCCGTTGGATCCGGCACATGGGCTATTGGCTAGGGACACTTACTGTTGGACTAGATTTGAAGCGGTTAAGAAGATTTGGATTTAATTGTAAAAATTACATTGAAAATATTATAAAAACCCAAAAAAATCAAAACCCTAGAATCTACTGTACATCATTTAGCCGCCGCCCTTGTTTTCATGGCTGAGTTTGCTCCATCCCTCTCCTCCTAATTTCTCCTTCATCCCAACGAATTAGAATTAAACCCGGACACCACGTCGAAGCTCTTCTCTCCCTCTTCATTTTTATACCACCTGATCAACCCCTAGTAGCCCGAGCCCCGAGAATTTTTGCTCCAAACTCGCCGCTCTTGCACGTCCGCCCAGGCCCAACGTCGGCGTTGAACTGGCCGAGACCACGGCCGCCGCCGGCACCGTATGACCCCCTTCAACGTCCAACAAACCGATCGGCTTCATACCCTCGGATTGAATGAAAGGTTGGACCAAAAATTTGAACAAAAACGAGAATATACGGCCGTGACTTATGAGGTATAATTTAATAAATTCAAACGGTTATAAGCGTAGCAAATTTCTTATTTAATTATAAAATCGATAATTTATTCATACGATATCGAATTCAAACAATTTCAGATTCGTTTGAACCGTGACATCGAATACGACTTGTTGAAACTGATTGGAACAATTTCTGAGTTCGTTTGGATTTTTAGATCTGCTTGAACATAAGGTGAGATTTCTAAATTTGAATAATTAAATAATTTAATTATATTTGTTCTGTGGATAACTGTATGCTCGTAAATGTTATAGATGCGATGTGGTAATTATAAACTATTATTTGTCTGTGTGATTTGTAATGATGTGTGATGTCATGATATAGCCCTGTTTGTTTAGATCTATACATCTTGATGTAATCTCTATAAAGTTCTCATCTTTATTATTTTTATTTTTATTTCTTTCTTAAAATGAAAAATTGAATCTTTATTTTTTTTACAAAATAAAATGAAAAATTGAATCTTTATTTTGTTTTACAAAATAAAATGAAAAATTGAATCTTTATTTTGTTTTACAAAATAAAATGAAAAATTGAATCTTTATTCTGATTTACAAAAGAAAGTTTAAATCTTTACTTTTGATTCAACATAAAATGAAATTTTGAATTTTTACTTTGATTTACATAATAAAAGAAAGTTAGAATCTTTTACTTCGACTTACAAATAAAAGGAAGTTAGAATCTTTTATTTTGATTTACATAATAAAAGAAAGTTAGAATCTTTTACTTTGACTTACAAATAAAAGGAAGTTAGAATCTTTTATTTTGATTTACATAAAAGATAAATAAAGTTTGAATATTATATTTTGATTCACAAAATAAAATAAAGATGAGACTTTTACATTGATTCATGAGAATTATACACCAAATCATATGTTGTTGATGTATATGTGGGCATGAAACTTGACACCGAATTATAGGTTGCCATCGTTGTGTTGACATGAAAACTTAAACACTAAATTACATGTAGGTTGACACCAAAAATTTAGATTGAGATATCGTGTTTAACATATACGTTGACACCAAAACTTAGAAATAAAAAGTTCACCTTTTTATTTGCATTTTACAATGCAAATATTACATAGACAAATAAGTTCATTTTTCTTTGTTGTTGTGTTCACAACACAAATATAACATGAAATAAAAAGAGTAGTAAAAGAATAACATTTTATTAAGTGATATGATCTACATTTAAAACATATTTTTATTAAGAAATATGTTTTACTTTTAAAAACATATCTTTAATGTAATATTAGAAAATTTACATTTTTTTCAATGTAAAAGAAAAGGAGATAAGAATTTACATTTTTTTTAATGTAAAAGAAAAGGATATAAAATATTTACATTTTATAAAGAAAGATAAAAAGTACATTTTTATGTTATAAAAATGAATTAGATAAAAAGTACATTTTTATGTTATAAAAATGAATTAGATAAAAAGTACATTTTATGTTATAAAAATGAGTTAGAGGAAAAGTTCATTTTTAAGTTATAAAAATGAAGTAGAGAAAAAGTACATTTATTTGCATTTGGTGTAAATAAACAAGGAAAAAAACTAAAAAGGGAACAAAAGGAATTTACTTTATTTACATTTTCTTATGTAAATAGAAAGAGCAAGTTTTGTGATGACTTTTTATTTACAATTCCTTATGTAAATAAAAAAAAGACCATAATTATAGTGAAAGCATTTATTTACATTTAGTTAAATAAATAAGGAAATGAAACCATTTATTTACATTGTAGCGTAAATAAATAAGAAGAAGTGAAAATCACATGTATGCACTTGTAGAATAAAATAAAAACACCATTTTAAATAAGTGGATTTTTATTTGCAAACCAGTTGCAAATAAAAATATGGAATTATGAAACACATTTTTATCATCATGACAAGATGCGATAAAAGAGTAGAAATTAGAAATGTTAATTTTATCGTCACTTTAGGTGCGATAAAAAGAATAAATTATAATATTTGAAATCGCTAAACGATTTCTATCTATAAATGTTTATATATATAAAATAAATATAAAATTTAACGAAACGCGCACGGCAGTTCTCATATCGACAATCGTAACTTGAAACGATTATACTGAAAGATCCGACCGTTGGATTTTCCCAAAACTGGAACCATTAGGACCGCATTGGGAAGAGCTTTCCAAAGATATGAATTTCACCAAAATCCAACGGTTAGATTTCAAGATATGTGTAAATCAAATTTTGGAAAAAAACAGCGCCAGGGCCGCCCACTGACCCGAGGCGTCATTTATTTCTTTTGAGCTATTTTCAAATAAATAAAAATAGCGACAAATAGTTATAAACATATATGAAATGTTTTAAATGATAATTATGCAACAATTATTTGAAAAGACCGAGTTTAACTCATTTCAAATAATTGCACGACGATTAAATCAAAGATATAAGAAGACGATGGTTGAAGACCGGCGATCTTCACATTGAATGGACGACGACTACTGATGCCTTGGACTGACTTGCTCCCAGGACGGAGTTGAAGTAGTAGTTGTCCGGACGTGTGTGTTGGCCATGCGGATAAGCGAGCGTCATTTTGGTGTCTCCGGTTTCGTTCAGACCCAGAACGGACTTGTAAATGGATGCGTGTCTGACATTGGAATTCATTTCATATAATTAAATCGACTTGTATTAATATATGTATGTTTGGTGGTGGAGAATTTATTTTCTACTTAACACCCTGGTATATAGTAATAGTTGTCGATCACATGGCGTGAATTGTCAATGTGGCACGCCAAGATGCAATGATCAAGGCTTTGTTGAAAAGCAGGCCTTGTGGTTGATGATCAAAGCATAGCCTGGTTAGGCATAGCTTTGTGTATAGCGTTACTTCGCGATCCTCACACCCCGGTATGAGTCAAAAACGGGATTAGGACTGTAGGGAGTGCACACGTTTCTTTCTAGAAAGGGGTAGTGTCAGTGCTTAAACTGGCTGGCATTTTACTTATGTGGATGTTGGATTGAGGTACCTCGGTTTTTATAGGCCGGAAGTGGTCATACTATAGGTTCAAAGGGACCGGGAAGCATGTGTTCAGGAATTGCCAATCCACTACCATTAGGTGGGGACTGGCCCTAAAGATCCAAGGGTTCACTGCGGGGGATCCTGAGGCATTTGCTACAGTGTCTCGAATAGGAAGAGGACGATCCCTAGCCTCGATTTCATGACAGAAAACCAATTTCCAATACGACATTTCAGTCTTGATTGTAAACTCATATACGGCGACATAGTAGGATGGAGTACTATGCCGTCTAGGATTGATACATTTATATTGAAGTATTTTAATACTGCTTAGACACTAATGATAATATTAAAATATTATTTTACACGTATTAAGCATGTTTGATCATCATAAGTGAAAACTCTATCCTCCTGTGTGCGTTGCATTGTGTGATAGGACTTGAGTCTTATGATGATTTCATTTTTTTCAAAAGTCATTCTGTTGTTTTTTGTATAAACTTTATTCAATTATGCACTGGCAATCCAATGGAGTAAGCTCGTTCTGCATTAGCGGCGTGGTCCTGTGATTCGCCATAATGATAGTTAATATAGGAAGATTTCTCATACCAGTCCCATAACTGACTCGATGTTGTTTCACTTTGCAAACTCGGGTGCCCTCTCTTTACATGACCAGCCAAGTGACAGGTTCTTAAGTAGGCATTTCTGGATTATAGACTGCTTGGAAGGAGAAGGCGAAGACTCTCTTTTATCTTTATCTCTTGCTTTAGAGACTTTATTCTATCTTGTATTTTGGATGTACGTCGTGGAGTTTACGCCTATTTCCTTTGAAACTTATTTCTTTGATTCAGACTTTTATTTTGCTAAGTTGTATCTGCAAACTACGTACTCTGTGGTTCTGTTGATGTGATGTTTATGACTTGTATCTTTTCGCTGCTATAATTATGTGTAATGATATTATCTGAGATCTGTTGTTGTTATAAATATGTTGTATTCCAAATTATTATCCCTACTTTCGGTCCTCGGAAGTTTTAAGTCATCACAGTTGGTATCAGAGCTTAAGGTTAACCTTATCTTCGGAATATAACATATTTAGAACAGTTATTCTAGATAGAATCCACATTATTCTAAGGCGAGTAGCTTATTAGAGATAGGACTGGTAATGTCCTAGAATGAGCACAGCAGAATAACATATATTTATAAGTCATTGCATCATTGACTTTTAATCTTGTCCTTACCTTATCTTTTTTTGAAATTTTTCATTTCGGTTGGTCTGACTCTTTCCTTGATGGTACAGACTGATTTAAATGGATACTAGAGCAAGAACAGCCCGGGACGGAGCCCGAGGTGGAACTCGAGGCGGGGCCAGAGGAGGAGCCCGAGTGGGAGCTGAAGGGCAAGCTAGAGACGAGACCCCCATCACTCAGGAACAACATACTTCAGAGGTCGTAGCACAACCACCTCCACCTCCACAACCCTTCGATTTGGAGAGAATGTCAAAGAAATTCAAAAACCTAGGAGCTGTACCTTTCACGGGGCGAGAGTCTGCGATTCAGGAAGAGGCATGGCTTAAAGATTGTGAAAAGATCCTAGAGGGCTTAGAACTATTTGAACCCAGGTTGGATCAAATAATTGCACGGCGATTTTATCAAAGATATAAGAAGACGATGGTTGAAGACCGACGATCTTCACATCGAATGGACGACGACTACTGATGCCTTGGACTGACTTACTCCCAGGACGGGGTTGAAGCAGTAGTTGTCCGGACGTGTGTGTTGGACGTGCGGATAAGCGAGCGCCTTTTTGGTGTCTCCAGTTTCGTTCAGACCCAGAACGGACTTGTAAATGGATGCGTGTCTGACGTTGGAATTCATTTCATGTAATTAAATCGACTTGTATTAATATATGTCTGTTTGGTGGTGGAGAATTTATTCTCTACTTAACACCCTGGTATATAGTAATAGTTGTCGATCACATGGCGTGAATTGTCAATGTGGCACGCCAAGATGCAATGATCAAGGCTTTGTTGAAAAGCAGGTCTTGTGGTTGATGATCAAAGCATAGCTTGGTTAGGCATAGCTTGGTGTATAGCATGACTTCGCGAGCCTCACACCCCAATATGAGTCAAAAATGGGATTAGGACTGCAGGGAGTGCACAGGTTTCTTTCTAGCTAGGGGTAGTGTTAGTGCTTAAACTGGCTGGCAATTTACTTATGTGGATGTTGGATTGAGGTACCTCGGTTTTAATAGGCCGGAAGTGGTCGTACTATAGGTTCAAAGGGACCGGGAAGCGTGTGTTCAGGAATTGCCAATCCACTACCATTAGGTGGCGACCGGCCCTGAAGATCCAAGAGTTCACTACGGGGGATCCTGAGGCATTTGCTAGAGTGTCTCGAATCGGAGGAGGACGATCCTAGCCTCGATTTCATGATAGAAATCCAATTTCCAATACGACATTTCGGTCTTGATTATAAACTTATATACGGCGACAAAGTAGGATGGGGTACTATGCCGTCTAGGATTGATACATTTATATTGACGTATTTTAATACTGCTTAGACACTAATGATAATATTAAAATATTATTTTACACGTATTAAGCATGTTTGATCATCATAAGGGAAAACTCTATCCTCCTGTGTGCGTTGCATTATGTGACAGGACTTGAGTCTTATGATGATTTCATTTTTTTCAAAAGTCATTTCGTTGTTTTTTGTATAAAATTTATTCAATTATGCACTGGCAATCCAGTGGAGTAAGCCCGTTCCGCGTTAGCGGCGTGGTCCTGTGATTCGCCATAATGATAGTCAGTATAGGAAGATTTCTCATATCAGTCCCATGACTGACTCGATGTTGTTTCACTATGCAAACTCGGGTGCCCTTTCTTTACACGGGCAGCCAAGTGACAGGTTCTTAAGTAGGCATTTCTGGATTGAAGACTGCTTGGAAGGAGAAGGCGTAGACTCTCTTTTATCTTTATCTCTTGCTTTAGAGACTTTATTTTATCTTGTATTTTGGATGTACGTCATGGAGTTTAGACCTATTTCCTTTGAAACTTATTTCTTTGATTCAGACTTTTATTTTGCTAAGTTGTATCCTGGAAACTGCGTACTTTGTGGTTCTGTTGATGTGATGTTTATGACTTATATCTTTCCGCTGCTATAATTTTGTGTTATGATATTATCTGAGATTTGTTGTTGTTATAAATATGTTGTATTCCAAATGATTATCCTTACTTTCGGTCCTCGGAAGTTTGGGGTCATCACATCAACACAAGCCTTGATCATTTGCATCTTAACATACTACATTGACAATCCACGCTATACGATTGATGTCTATCAATATATAACCTCTAAGCTCATACATCTGAGAAAAGGGTGTTAAGCAAGAGAATAAATTATCCTCCACCAGACAAATATATATTTAGCAGAGATGAAACGAATACAGCGTGAAATACAACGTCAGACATACAATCCATTTACAGGTCTGTTCTGGGTCTGAATAAAACCGAAGGCACCTTATTCCTCGTCCCTTATGTCCAATACAGGAGAGAGGTCCTCGCATATCCAGTCAATCTCCAAATATGTCTGGATGATCACCACTTATTACCTTGTCTTGGGTGTACAGCCTAATCAAGACATTAGTAATCATCCAAACAATTTGAAGATATCTGGTCTTCAACAGCCGTCTTCATCGTCGACTTTTAGTCACTTTATCAGTTATTCAGAATGGAATAGACCCGAACTTTTCGAATAACTCGCGTATTTTATAATCCACATTCAAGTGCTATAAAAACACATCATATGCCTCATTCCAATTTAGAATATTCTTTATTCAAATATTCACATCTTATGGGAAAGGCTCCCACTAATTTTATCCAATTTGATATCAAATACAAGACTCTGAATAGAAATCATATCGGGTTATATTCAATATCAAATTCTGAAACCCACAAATATTGTATTGGGAATAACGATATCTATATCTTTCAAATTCCCATAACAATATCCATATAATTACAGAATCCAAAATCAAAAATATCTGAAGATAATTTCCATTCAAACCCATTCTGATTTATTCGTTGGAAAACTATGGTTATTTCAAAACCATTTACAAATCAAATTTATTAATTGAAAATTTATTGGATTTCAAATCTAGTTGTTAACTAGTTCATTTAGATAAAAATATCTTTTATCTTTTCAAAACTTGAAATATTTAATCCAAAATCTTTCCAAATCATTTATTATGATTTTACATAATTTATTCATATTTTTAATAATTTTATTAAGGCTCCTACGGTCGGTTTCCCATATCGGCCACCAAACTGCATCCATAGCGACCTTTTTCAAAACTTATGTGGACATATTTTAAAATCTAAATATTTGCTTTCAAATCTCTTATTGCCACTCCAAAGCTCTTCTCAATATGAACCTAATGGTTTCGGTTTTAGGAGAATCCAATGATCGGATCTCCCGTTGTGTCAATTCAAAATCAATGGTCGAAATTCATGAATGGTCATTGCGTAGCGCGTTCTATTCAGGCCATTTAAATATATATAATATATTTCGTCGATTTCCATTTTAAATGTAATTTATAAATCGTTTATAAATTCATTTTAAAATGATTTCAACTTCGATTTTAGTTTTAAATCGAAATTGAATATTCCATATCATTATAATATTAAAATGATAATATTTTCAAAACATTAGATTTTGAAATCAAATCTTTTCGATATTCATTATAAAATGAATAAAATCGACAAAAAAATCCGTTCGAGTTAAAATGTGCACTTCTACTTAACTCGGCTTCATATATTTCGATATTTTTGTGTCCATCCAAAATCGGACATCAAAATCATATTTTGATTCTACACTAAATATTATTTTAAAATATTCATTATTTCTGAATTGGAATCAGACTCAATCAATTAACATATAATTTTATTTATATGGATTCCATACATAGCATGTATTCAAAAATAGTGATAAACAACTATTAAACAGTCAATTCTCATCCAGAGTGCAATCTACAACTGTATAAGAATTAAATATTTAAATAAGGATTATAACAGTCTGTCAATCAATCGGTTGACATACAGTTTAATCCAAGAAAGATGTGAATTAATTATCATCCCCAGATCCGTGTGGGGTTTCAACCAACAGCAGTGAATTCAAATTAATCCTTGGTTAATAAATTTAACCAATTCTGATTCGAATTATTTTTCTAATTTTTCAATTTTCACTATTTAAATTATAAATGAATATTTATAATTTAATTTCAACTACCACAAATTTATTAACATTATGTTTAATATGTTACACATTTCAACATCACAAACAAAACATAACATAGTCAATCAAATCATCCATGGCTTTTCAAACAATAGTGAATGTGAGCTAACAAACACCGTACAACATTTTTGTGATAATTATACAAATAAAAATCAATATTGGAAATCGCTACATTCAGTTATAAAATAAATAACTATACAAATATTTAAGTGAGAAGGTTCTCACATTGGTTTCCACTCCGCCAGTCTTTAATGCAGGATTTCTGTTTTTAAACTAAATTAAACAAGCATCTGATTTAGCTAAAAATCCAAATAGCTCCTTTTTCGTTTTGGTCGGTTCCTTGTTATAGAGCTTGTTGTCACGGTCGCAACGCAACTAATTTTGCAAAATTCTGACGAGGTAGGAAAAAGTTATGGCTATTTATTCGTTAATAACATTTCAAGGTATTTAAAATATAATTAATTAAATTAAATCCTCACATTAACCTCTTAATTATCCTTTCCTCCCCGTCATCTTCATTCGAATAAAACCTTGTTGCCCTCTCTCCAACGCTGCACGCAGATCAAAGCCCGGAACCCAATCGACCCACCCCACATCGAAGAGAAGAACGCAACCTCCCACCGTTGTCAGTTGGGCCCAACTCAAAGCCCCCTGGGGCCCGCAAATTCCGTTTTAACGGTATGGGTTTTGGCCAGAAATTCAAACGATGTACGAACCTAGGGTTCATCAAATTGGTATCAATTTAAAGATCTCGGAAAACTGAAGAAAATTCGTGAAGAAAGTATCTCCATTTAGTATGTGTATCGATCGTAATTAGAGGAGAAATATTGGAGCGATTTGGCCGTTTATTTCTTAGGGTTGGCGGTGAAGTAATGAGGGAGAGAGAGTGAGGGTTTCCTTTTATATATATTATATTTATAAATTAATTAATTCCAAAAATACTTGTTTATCGTTACGAACTCCAAATCAAACCTAACGACTGTCATCCTTAACCAAATACCCTCATTCTAAACACAACGAAATATGTTTTGTAAGCCAGTTCGACTGTTTTGACTACTTTTCATTAAAAGTAAAATATAAATTAATATAACGTTCAATATTGAATTTCAACACACATTTTAATTTACCGGGGCCACATACTGAATCCAAAAATTATGAAAATTGAAATATATCAATGTTTTGACGTTACGGTCCTAATAAAATTAATTTCGTCGAATTTGGGGATTGTTTGAAAAGTGCCCTTTTATTAGCTTGTTTAAATTTAATTTGAAATTGCAAACACGTTTATATTTACTGCACTCACATATTAATTCCAAAAATTATGAAATTTTAAACCAAACAATAATTTGACATTCCGGATTCGACAAAAGTGATTTCATCGAAAATGGAGGTCATTTGCAAAATGGATATTTTTAAGGGCTATATATAGTTTTTTTTTTGAAAGGCAAGCACAAATTTTTTTTATTACTCAACTCTAATTACAATATATACTACTACATATATACGACTATATAACCATGAATCACTAATTACATCACATATATTGCTGATCTAATACTAATTACAAATTCCTAAGCATTGAAGTACTGTATTAAGGAGAAAATATGTAAAAGGAATTTAAAACGCATTGGCTAAACCCAAGCACCTAAAGCTTAAATCATCTTGATATCACACTCTGATATGTATCTTCATCTCCTGACATTAATACCCAAAAGAATAACTCCTATATATCAACAGTGGAATTCAAACGGGACTTCTACGTGTGTGCCTCTTATAGGATTTACCGCTATTCCTTGGCAACACATCCTCCATACCATACTCAACACCATCATCAATGTCATCCCAAAATTTACCTTTAAGCTTGCGACATTTTTTAGACAAGGGAATTGAGCTCTTCAAAACAGGTTGCGTTAACCCCGCTCCAGCAACAGGAGTTGATGCCATTGTAGATGTGCAAGCAGGAGGCAATTTAACATGAGGTGGTGGAGATAACTTTGCATAAGGTGAAGAAACAGAGGGGCCAACAGATGATGAAGTAGATGCAAAAGTGGATTTGGCATTCTGAACAACAACTGCTTCATTAGAAAATAAAGAATTCAAACCAAAATCCCTTGGTTGCTCCATAACATCCAAACTAGCAGCAGCTTTAGATGATTGACCTGTTTTGTCCTTAGCCATATATCGATTACCATTTTCCTCATTGGATATAACAGCTAAATTGTCTTTGACCAAGTTCAAACTATCACTATTAGATTTGCCATCTGATTTTCCATTACCTTGAGCATCATTTGATTTCCCATTATCTTGTGCATTATTAACATATGATTTCCCAATAACTTGTGCATTATCACCATCAGAATTAGATCTTTGTGCATTATTACCATCAGATGCATCAAGGCCATCAGAAGTTTTATCAGTGTCAACAGAACTAGGGACACCCGTAACGCCATTCCTATTAACAGCAGGGTTCTTAATTTGCCATGATATCTTCTTTGTAGATCTAACCATAGTCCAACCCTTCTCACCAAAGTCAGTTCGATTCCTACTACCCTGCTTATTCATCATTTCTTTAACCACATCCATGTCCTCATACAGACCTTCAGGTGGCATATTAGAGTTCACGCCCTTATCCTTGTATTGTCCTTCAAATTGCTTATTGCCATTTACAACCTCCCCATGCCCTTTAGCACAGTTAACAGAACAGTGACCAAAACACTTACAGATAACGCAAATATTTGGACACCAATCATATGAGAGTTTTACAATAGGACAATCACTCAACTCAGGCAATTCAATGATATCAAGTAGTTATGCATTTGGAGAAATCTCCACTAATGCTTTAGCATATCTGAAAAGTTGTAGTCTCTCAGTACTATAATCAAAGAAAATTAACCTTCCAACATGGCACGCAAGCCAGTTATTTCCAACCAATGTCCAAAGAATTAAAGGAATTTTGGAGAAATGAATCCATATCGGAACTTTTTTAATCTGCTTCTGCGAGCTGCCAATAGATGGATCCCATTTCGTGATTATGAACATACGACCTCTTATGAATATCGGATCTGATTGGAGAACCTTTACTCTATCAAGATCATTTGAAAATTGGAAATAGAAGCTTACACCATCTGATTTTACACTAAATTCCCTCAATAATTTCCATCGTAATTTCAAGGAATTATATACAGCATGATAAGGAAGCGTACCGTCCAGAAAGAACCCTACCAGGTGATTATTCCAGTATTTGAGACCTTCATGCTTAACCAGATCAGGCAAATCCTTCCTAGATTCGATTTTCCCAATTTCAAAATGTAACGGTTTGTATTGTCCAGCATTCCTAGGCAAGGATCAAAACATTGAAGCATAATCTGCCTTAACAGCAAATTGCCCATTTCTCAGAGGAATTACATCCGGAATTACTTCTACTGCAATCGAATTTGAATGAGATACCGTGAAATTACCCTTAGAAGAGGAAGAAGGAGGAGGAGCAGAAGAATGAAGAGGAGGAAAAGAAGAAGAATCGAGAACAAAATCACCAGGAGTCGCCATTAAAGAAAGGCCGCCATTAAATAAATTTCCTTCCAAAATAAATTTTATATATAATTTAAAAATATATATTAATTCCATAGCAACTATTCTAAATTTTAAACTGGGCATAACTTAAAATTTATAAAGTGAAATCTCAGTTTCTTACATTCGTTAGAAAATTATGGTTCAAAATATTCTAACATTTCTTGTTTTACTGAAATCCAATTTATATTGAATTCTGTATGTTCGTTTAAAATTAAAAATCGAATTTTCAAACTACAGTGTCATTTCGAGTTCATTTTAATTAAATTTTAAATTTATATGTTCTAACTTCAATTTAAATAAATTTTAAATCATTAATTCTCAAAATAAATCATTTTGAATTATTAAAATCCATTAGATCAATTTAAAATAAAATTTTAAATTGGTTGCAAAATACGAGTTGTTACAATCTCCCCCACTTAAAATCTTTTCGTCCTCGAAAAGGAAGATAGAATCGAAGGTTGTTTTCTTATTCAACTCAACCTTCGCTTGACTCAAGTTCATCAACTTTTAAATTTCTAAGAACTTTCTAATTTCTCTAAAATTTGGATAACGCCTTAAATTTTCGAAATTTTTTGCCATAACCTCCTTTGTACGGGTTGATCGGTAAAACGACAACTTCCCTCATAGGGCTCTCATCATCCAAAAAGAAAATCAAAAGGCCAAGAGGCTTCCCAGTCAGCTCATAAAATCATCAAATCCCAATAAATACAGTAAATATGTACCTATCTATCGGACACAAAATTTTATTCCTCTTATTAGCTTCCATGATATGACCTATTTACTCAAATATATGCACATGTATGAAATTCCAATCAAATTTCAATTTAGTTCAATATTTGATTCGATTTAGCTAAATTTACCTTTCATTCGCATATTTGGTTTTATGGTTCCAATATTTTTATTAGTTCAACTAATAATCAGACATCACAACCAGTAATCAATTAGTTGGTTAACTTTTCAAATATATAACTTTAATATACTCAAAATCATATTTTTAATGCCAAGTCACAAATAGTAAACTCTAACTAAGTTTTGGGCTCTTGCACCAGTCAATTAGAAATATATAGATATCCCACTTTCAAAACTCGAACATGAACACTGATAATGGAGCACCATCATCAGAATCATATCCAGGAGACTAGAGTGTGATTCTATATCTATCCTGTATGTTTGAGACTTCGAATACACGCTAAATAGGCATATATGCAAAATTTTCATATACCCGATAGTCCAAATTCAAAATCAAATAAAATATACAAATATGTAAAATAAGACATAATTTTCAAAACCAGTTCATTTTTAATAAATAATACTCTTTGAACTCATTCTAGGGTATTACTAACCATATCTCTACTGAGTCATTCTTATAGGATGTTACTAATCTTATCTCTGAAGAATTCTTTTGTTTGGTTCTAATGTGTCTTTTTCTCGAGCTTTGTAAACCAAAGCTCTGATACCAACTGAGATGACCTAGACTTCCCCGATCCCCGAAGAGACGGAGGAGCCTAGATTATTGTGAGAACACGATGCATCAGAACATAAACATGAGAATATTTCATTGCTATTATGACAATTACATCAGAGTACAAGAAATCAGAGTAAGCATAAATATTACACAGTGGAATATCAAAGATTAATAATTTACATTTAAATACATAAACATAATATACAACAGAAGACATCAACTCACACAATTGAAGGAAATATACGGATACAAAGCTTTCCGAATACAGCTCCACCTGTAATCCAGGATACTACAAAAAGAAATATCTGCGAACCAAAACTACTAGCTGCCCATGAGGAATATATGGGCACCCAGAGTTTAGGTAGAAACAATAAACTCCGAGTTAGTCATGGGACTAGTGTAAGAACTAAAACGGTTATTATACTTTTACTTTAAAATTTTGTAAACCAAGGGACCACGCCGTATAACACGGAACGGGTTCACTCCTATGAATACTCTGAAATAAAACAATTTACAAACAACGCAATGCTTTTTTAAAAATGAAGCTATTACAAGACTCAAGCGCCATCACACAATGCAATGCAAGCCGGAGGATAGAGTTCACTACAACAAAATGACCCTATTACAACGGTGGAACACCGTTGTAATATACATTTTACAACGGTGGGCAAACCGTCGTGTATTAAGAAGTTGTAATAGACTAATATCTTTTACAACTTTTTTGCACTATTGCAACACCGTTGTAATATGTATATTTTACAACTTTTTTCCACCGTTGTAATAAACTTTATTACAACAGTTATGCACCGTTGTAATAAAATCTACTACAACTGTTATGCACCGTTGTGATTGACATTTGGGTTTTAAAAAAATAAATTCTGCAAATGCAACAAAAGCTGAATAAACAGAAAACAAATTGATATAAATTCAAAGAACCGGATCCATTGATACAAAAAACATTACAACTTTATATTCAAAATACAAAAAATGAATCATACATCATCACAGCAATATATCAATTCTTCATTACAAATAATGATTACAAATCAGTACCATCAAAAACTCTGCTTCATCTTTGCACTTCCTCAACATCCCCACCACCACAAGACACACCACCTGCACAATCACAAAACATGCATATACATAAACATAGAGGGTGATAACTGATAAGACACTTACTTGGTTGGATATTTATAGTTAGGATACATGTCTTTCAACATGTCTACCAAATCACAGCTTTTGATTGCATGAGATGCACTAATATACTGCCCAGAAGCTTCGGGCCTCTCATATAAAAGAATCAATGCATCGACCATGTCTCTTACATCAATAATATGGATTGTTCTATCTTCCATGGACTCACGCTTCGCTTCCCTGTTAGTTTAAGCGATCAGAACATAATAATAGTTTGATGATTGTAATGTTTAACATTCTAAATATAAGACACGGTATCGAATCACATATAAAAATAGTCATACTCCAGTTCTCTACTTCACTCAGGTTTTAAACTTTACAGTATCAACTATTTCTTTGTATTTGGATCCCATATAATATCATTTCAACATATATATATATATATATATATATATATATATATATATATATATGTAGATATGCTTTGTAGAAACTAGAGGTTGCTAAATTTCCCAATTCTAAGTCTTACTGTAGACCTTGTAACTTGATTCCTCAAAATTTCTTAAAAAGAATTTACAGTTATGTGAATATGATTATTGTTCAATGATACACATGCTGAAATAAAAATTCAACTACAACCTCTTAGTGATTCAGGTGATGTAACCTTAAAGAATGGTTTGAATTAATACATATTCTGCTCACAGCTATCCAAGCAGAAAATTATTCTATATTTGGAAATATTAATCTACTCAATATGACGCACAACTAAATCAATCAAAACCAGGATGCATATTTATATCATATTAATACATATTCTGCTCACGGCTATTTAAATATGGGATGCGGCATCAACAACTGTAATTTATCCCAACACCATAGGACAGAGGCTCATGTAGTTTATATTTATATGGTTGCTTCAGTCAGTGGTCATCTAAATTGTACGCTTATGTTTCAATTACAGCAGAACAAGTAAAGAATAGAGAATTTCTTAATTAAATAGCACCATCTTTTATAAGTTTATCCCAACTCCAAGAAGACAACGTGTTCCAAAGAGAATGTAGACACAACGAAACCTGTGACAATTATAACGTTTCTGTACATGTATATTTAATAAGTTTAAAATCTCAGTCGTTCTTACCTGAGGAAACTGTAGTTAACTTATGTTATCAGCACAAATCAACCACAATGAAACCTGAATACCCGGGAAACAAGCAGTAACCTAATCAACAACAAATCCACTACTGGAACTCAAAATTTCGCAACTAAACTACGGTAAACCAATTACCCTTCATATTAACGAATTAGGTTTCCAATAGAAAAACAAAACTCACCAATCGTAGATGATTCTGAACAATAGACGTAAGGACCTTTGGTGACATCTACTATGCCAGGCTTCTCAGCTGGAAACGATGGTAGATCCAGATGCGGATTTTGAGGCTTAGTTGTTAAGAGACAAGAGCGAAGAGGGGGGAAGGGGAGGGGAATCGTTAGCGACGTTAGGGGCTGGGGATGGAAACGAAGACGGCGGAGGTTGAAAAATGAATCGCAGGGAAGGCAGCTGCCATTAAAACTTAATCATACGAGAGTTGTTTTTTTCCTTCTGGAATTTGAGGCGGCTGAAAGGATTATTAGGATTTTGTGAAAGAGCAAAGGGATTGGGTGGGAAACGAAATGTTAGGTGCGCATCGAAATGTCTAAGCATCAAAACAAAATTTATTTGCGCCATTGGCTGCGACACAAAGGAAATTTGAAACTGAAATTGTACTAAAGAAAAGTTAACTGACTATTATTAAATATTAAGTATATATTATTATTTATATATGTTTTTTTGTACATTATTGTTCAAAATTATGGACAATGATTTAGTTGTCAATAACTAATTATAATATAAAAAATTGTTACTAACTATATTTTGATTTATTTTGTAAAATTTCAAAATTTTCATTTAAAAATAATAATAAATAATAAATATACCTTTTTATTATGATTATAAAATATAAAATGCTAAATGTCACTTCTTAGTTATTAAATTTTATTATTATTTACTAGTGTTAATTATTATGATATACAAAAACTGCTCATTAATTTTATGATTTTCCTTTTCTTTATTTTTTTTGAAAAATTGTATTAAAATATTATAAATTGTTAAATAGGACATACCGTGACGGGGCGCTGCCCTGCACCCCACCGGGGGCGCTGCCCTCTGGACCCCCACGACCTAACCGGCTAGGTCGACCGCCGTTCGGGACATCCAGCAGTTTAAGTCGACTGTCGTTCAAGTCGACTGTTGTGTTAAATAAACTGCTGAAATACTTACTACCAAATCAAATATTACTTATTAATAATAGTTATTATTTAACTTTTACTTATTTCTACTTAGTTATAATCAAGTAATAATTATTAAAAGCTTATAATGTATATGTTACTAATTATTAATTAATAAGTAGTTACTACTTATTAACTATTAATTATGTAATAATAATTAATAAATATTATTGATTCCCAAGTTTATTATTAATTATTATTAAATATTAATATAATTAGTTATTAAATACAGATATTATAAACATGAAGTTTGTAATAGGCATCTATTACAAGTAACGAAATGAAAAGTTGTTAAAAATATGTTTATTACAACTTTAGGGAATTGACAGTTGTAAAAAACATTTATTACAACTGTGAGTTTAAACAACTTTCTAATTTAACTATTAATTATCAAAAATTAATTAGTATATATTAGTTATGACAACAGACAAAAAAGAAAAGTTGTGACATATATGTTTATTACAACAGTGTGTTTTGCACAGTTGTAAAAAACATTTATTACAACAGTGCGTTTTGCACAGTTGTAAAAAAGCATTTATTACAACTATGCTTTTTAAACAGTTGTAAAATTAAAGTTGTAATATGGTGTTTTTGTTGTAGTGGTTTTACCTTATAGTAGCCAAACATGCTTGATATGCATTAAAACAAATCATTTTTTATACTGTTATAAGTGCATAGTGTATAAAACCACTTTAAATATAAATGTATCTATCATAAACGACATACGTACCATATATTATGTTGCCATACATAGGTTTACAACTAAAACCGAAAAGTCATGTATTGGAAATTGGATTCCATCTACGAGTCGAGGCAAGGAATCTTCCTCACTGATTCGAGACACTCTAGCAAATGCCTCAGGACTCACACTCTCGTGCGCCCTTGGATCTTCAAGGCCTGTCCACACTTACTTTAGTGGATTAGTTATTCCTGAACACGCGTTTCCCGGTCCTATCGGACCTATCTGAGCCATTAGAGACTAAATATGCAAGGCACCTCATTCCATCATCCACATAAGTAAAAATGTCTAGGCTCTATACCATGACACCACTTCTAACTAGAAAGAAACGTCGTGCGCTCCCTACAGTCACTATCCCATTTTTGACTCATACCAGGTGTGAGGCTCACGGATTAACGCTATACCCAAACTATGCTAATCAAAGTCTTGCTTTGATCATCAACCAAAAGACTCTGCTTTTCAACATAACCCTTGATCATTTGCATCTTATCATGTCACATTGACAATCCATGCTGTACGACTGATGTCTATCCATATATAACCTCTAAGCTCATACGTCTCAGAGAAGGGTGTTAAGCAAGAGAATAAATTTTCCGCTACCAAACAGATATATATTTAATAGAAATAAATCAACACATAATGAAATCCAATGTCAGAGACACATCCATTAACAAGTCCGTTCTGGGTCTAAACGAAACCGAAAGCACCTTATTTCTCGTCCTATATTTCCAATACATGAGAAAGGTCCTTGCATATCCGGTCGATCTCCAAGTATGTCTGGACGATCACCACTTATTACCTTGTCTTGGGTGTACAACCTAATCAAGACATCAATAATCATCCAAACGATGTGAAGAACTCCAGGCTTCAACCACCATCTTCATCATTGACTTTTAGTCGCCATATCAGTTATTCAGAATGGAATAAACCCGGTCTTTCCAAATAAATCGCATATTTTATAATCTATAATCAAGTACTATAAAAACGCATCATATACCTCTTTCCAATTTAGAATATTCTTTTATTCAAATATTCACATCTTAGGGGAAAGGTTCCCATTAATTTTATCAAAGATAAATTCTTTTAATCTTATTCTTTAATCTTCCTTTGGGTATCAATTTCAAAAGATTTTATTTTATCCCTTAACAATTTTAAACCCAATTAAGGCTTATCAGCTAGCCCGGATTATTGAGCCTTACCGAAGTAACCATTTATTTTATTAACCCATTCCCAACCTATTTATCCCATAGAGCAAAAATGGTAGTACTCCATATCTAACACCCTCTGGGTTAGCATTAAACTTAATTACCATTTCACATTCAAATATAATAAAAGATTAAACCATCGCCTGGAGTAATCTGGTGATACTCCATTCTCGATCATTTCATGAATTCGATCAATTTAATTATTCCATTCTCAATATTCATTACTTAATGATTATCCAAATTTTTAGGAAATAAATCCTATCTTTAATTGGGTTAAAGAACTAATGCCATTTAAAACATAGTTCACGATAAACCCCAAAATCATCTTCCATCAAAATGGAATCTTCACGGAAATCATAACAGTATATTATTGATATAAATTTACGTAACAGATCAATACTATAAATGGAATAACAATGAAGCCTTTTAAATTCCATATATAGTAGCGTTCTTGCTTTACAGAAGCTCATCTCGATTATTACCAAATCGGAAACTGGGTTAAAGAACTAATGCCATTTAAAACATAGTTCACGATAAACCCCAAAATCATCTTCCATCAAAATGGAATCTTCACGGAAATCATAACAGTATATTATTGATATAAATTTCCATATTATATCAATACTATAAATGGAATAACAACGAAGCCTTTTAAATTCCATATATAGCAGCGGTCTTGCTTTACAGAAGCTCATCTTGATTATTACCAAATCGAACTCCATTCAATTCCAATTTAATATATTAAATTGGAAAACTTTACTTTGGAAAATTTTCATTAAATCTTAATAAAAAATATTTATAAATTCCAAATAATATCTTCACTGTTAATTGGGTTTTAAGAACAAATGTTATTTAAAACATCGTTCACAATGAACCCAAAATCATCTTTCATTTAATTCCAAAAATATTAATTAATTAGAAAACTTCATTAAATATTGGTTAAAAGATTTATTATTTTTTCAACTAGGTTTAAGAACAGTGTTAATAAAGACACCATTCATGACAAACCCAAAATCCAATTTGATATTAAATACAAGAATCTGAATAGAAATCATATCGGCTTATATTCGATATCAAATTCTGAAACCCACAAATATCGTATTAGGAATAATGATATCTATATCTTTCAAATTCCCATAACAATATCCGTATAATTACGGAATCCAAAATCGAAAATATCCGAAGATAATTTCCATTCAAATCCATTCCGATTTATTCATTGGAAAACTCTGGTTATTTTAAAAACCATTTACAAATCAAATTTATTAATTTAAAAATTATTGGATTTCAAATCTAGTTGTTAACTAGTTCATTTAGATAAAAAAATCTTTTATCCCTTCAAAACGTGAAATGTTTAATCCAAAATCTTTCCAAATCATTTATTATGATTTTACATAATTTATTCACATTTTTATAATTTTATTAAGGCCGTTATAGTCGGTTTCCCATATCGGCCACCGAACTGCATCCATAACGACCTTTTCCAAAACTGATATGGACATATTTCAAAATCTATCTGCTAGATTTCAAATCTCTTATTACCATTCCAAAGCTCTTCTTGATACGAACCCAATGGTTCTGGTTTTAGGAGAACCCGACGGTCGGATCTCCCATTGTGTCAATTCAAAGTCAATGGTCGAAATTCGCGAACGGTCACTACGCGACGTGTTCTATTAAGGCCATATAAATATATATAATATATTTCATCGATTTTCGATTAAAACTTAATTTATAAATCGTTTATAAATTCATTTTGAAAAGATTTCAACTTTGATATTAATTTTAAATCAAAATTGAATATTCCATATCATTATAATATTAAAATGATAATATTATCAAAATATGAAATTTTGAAATCATATCTTTTCTATATTAATTATAAGATTAATAAAATCGACAGAAAAATCTGTTCGAATTAAAATGGCGCACTTCTACTTAACTCGACTTCATATATTTCGATATTTTTGCGTCCATCCAAATTCGGACATCAAAATCATATTTTGATTCTTCACTAAATATTATTTTAAAATATTCTTTATTTTTGAATTAGAATCATATTCAGTCAATTACCATATAATTTTATTTATATGGATTCCATATATAGCATGTATTCAAAAATAGTGATAAACAACAATTAAACAGTCAATTCACATCCAGAGTGCAATCCACAACTGTATAAGCATTAAATATTTAAATAATGCTTATAATAGTCTGTCAATCAATCGGTTGACATACAGTCTAATCCAAGGGAGATGTGAATTAATTATCATCCCCAGACCCGTGTGAGGTTTCAACCAAAAAACAATGAATTCGAATTAATCCTTGGTTAATGAATTTAACCAATTCTGATTCGAATTGTTTTTCTAATTACCCAATTTTCAAATTTATAAATGTATATTTATAGTTTAATTTCAACTACCACAAATTTATTAATATTATTTTTAATATGTTATACATTTCAACATCATAAACAAAACATAACACAATCAAATCATCCATGGGTTTTCAAATAACAGTGAATGTGAGCTAACAGGCACTGTACAACATTTTGTGATAATTAAACAAATAAAAATCAATACTGGCAATCGCTACATTCAGCTATAAAATAAATAAATGTACAAATATATAAGTGAGAAGGTTCTCACATTAGTTTCCACTCCGCCAGTTTTTAATGGAGGATTTCTATTTTCAAACTAAATTAAACACGCGTTTAATTTAGCTAATAATCCAACTAGCTCCTTTTCCGTTCTGGTCAGTTCCATGTTGTAGAGTTTGTTGTCACGATCGCAACGAAACTGATTTTGCGAAATTCTGATGAGGTAGGAAAAAGTTATGGCTATTTATTCGTTTATTACATTTCAAGATAATCAAAATATAATTAATTAAATTAAATCCTCACATTAACCCCTTAATTATCCTTTCCTTCCCATCATCTCCCTGAAACCGTTCGAACTAAACCTCGACGCCCTCTCTCCACCGCTGCACGTAGATCAAAGCGCTGAAACCCAATCGACCCACCGCACATCGAAGAGAAGAAAGCTACCTCTCACCGCCGTCAGTGTGGCCCAACTCAAACCCCCTGGAGCCCACAAATTCCATTCTAACGGAATGGGTTTTGGCCAGAAATTCAGATGATATACGAACCTATGGTTCATCAAGTTGTATCAATTTAAAGATCTCGGAGAACTTAAGAAAATTCTTGAAGAAAGTATCTAAATTTAGTAAGTGTATCAATAGGAATTAGGGGAGAAATATTGGAGCGATTTGGCCGTTTGTTTCTTAGGGCTGCCAATGAAGTAATGAGGGAGAGAGTGTAACACCCCGTAAATCAGTTAATACTAATATTCACAAATTAAAAGAGTTAATATTGAGAATTTGCACGAAATAGCCTTAAAAAGGCATATAACAAATTTGAGATATGTGAATTGCCTTAAAAGGCGAAAAATGGAATTAAGACATTAATTGGAAAATTAATGTGTAGAAATGGTCATAAGTTAATTATGGATTAATTTGAATTCATGAATAGATGCGTGTGTGTATATATATATATATTTATATATATATGGGCAGTTAATGTAAACATGAATAGAAGTTTATTAATTTGCTGAGTGTTTGCTGAGTCACTTCTGACTCATTGCTGAGTCAAAAAGATAAACCCCATCTTATCTGAACGGCTGCGGTTATTTCTAGGTTAAATCTAATGGCCTAAATGAATCCTAAATTCTATAAATAAGTGGTTAGTCTCTCATTCTAATTCATATGAAAAATTGGAGAGCTACCGACATGCCGTTGCCATGGAGTTCAGCGTAGCCGTCACAAACTAAAGAAGAAGGAGAAAGCCTAGCCTACAACTAAATCTACTCAACAAACAAATTAAATCAAAGACTCTTTCTATTTCTCTTCTTTTTGTGAGTATGCCGATTCTCACAATGTTATTATAAAATAATTCGATTAAGTTATGAATTGGATCACAAGAAAGTGATATGAATTGTTATGTATTTGTAAATTTTGTTGTGGATCTCTTATGCTATTATGTTATCATATATATATATATATATATATATATATATATATATTGTTATGTTGTAGTGATTATGTTGTAAATAATCCTATGCTATGTCATATGTGATTAATCATGCTATGCTATGTTATAAACCATGTTATGCCATGTTGTAAATCATGCTATGCTATGTTGTAAATCATATCAAGCTATGTTGCAAATTATGATATGCTATGTTGTAAATCTTACATATGTTGTAGATCTCATATTATCATATATGTTGAAATACTTATGAGAATGATGTCATGTTAAGTTGTGTTGAATCATGCAAGTTGTAAAATCATGATGTTATTATTTATGCGAATTGGATCATGTTTAAAGTTTATGTTTTTTTTTAAATAGATCTTGAATATGGGAATTTGCCTATTAAGTTAGGTGTACCCATATACATGAATCTATGATTAAATGAATTTTGATTTTTGGGAATTTGCCTATTGAGTTAGGTGTACCCATATAAAACCATATTGTTAATGATGTTGATTCACACATGTCCAATACAAGTTTATGGAACTTGATCAAAATCATATTATGTGAATTATGAATAAGTTGACACCCTTAGACCCATGACATGTATAACCTTATGTAAGTTGTAATTTTGATATATGCAAGCTTCACCCCTTGTTAGTATTCATTTAGTCACATATATTTGTTGTTGTTGTGAATATTTTCTTTTATGCTATGAGTTAGACTAATCGGGTCTAACATACATTTTGCGAATAAACGTTCAAACGTGGGGCAGGGGTAATATTAGGAAATTAATAAATTGGGGTGCAATTGATATGATTTTGCATGCCTTAAATGGATGTCCATAATTGAGTCAATTATGGACATTGCTAAATTTGGAATTAATTAATAATTCAAATAGGGAATTATTAAAATTGGGGAAAGTGGATTATTAATAATAATCAATGCTTAGGACACGAGGTTGGACCCGTTTGTGACGTAAACCTGCCCGGACCCGCCCGGCAAATCCAGTAGTCACAAATTCGGCCCAATGTGAGAGGTCCTAGGCCCAAACTAAAGCATAACAGTTGTAAAGACACGAGGTTAGACTCTTTTGTGGTGTAAGACTGCCCGGACCCGCCCGGCAAATCCAGTTGCCATAAATGTCAGTCTAATGTGAGAGGTCTTTATGAAGTTATGGCCTTAATAAATTAAGAAATACTTAACCAGATAATCATGTAAGGTGGGACATGGGGGTTAAGTAGGTGCCTTGGGTGGCATGAGGAATCTAGTGGTTGCCTTTAGAGGCATTTGAAATACGATTAGACTTAACCAAACACACATGTAACGAACATGAATAGTGGGTTAAGTGGGATTGACTAAGGGAACAAGCTTAGGCGGAATGCTTGTGGGAGATAACGGGGGCCCATTTCAACCAGTATCCCAAAACGTATCTTTGTGGGCCCGACCCAAGTCGAGGATGGGACACGCATACTGGGTTTGAATATAAGAGGCCAAAACAGGGAGCAGTGGCAACGCAAGTCCAACGGGTTTCATATGTGTGTGTTGACCCGGGCTAGTAGGTAAGACGTTGTTGCATCGTATAGGTATAAGCCGTGCATCTCCGTTATATCGGGTTGCCACTTTAGGGGAATGATACACCCCACTGTGGGGCCAGCACGGGTATCTACGAGTAGGGAGCCGATCGAAAAATAGAAAGTGGGGTGCACCTAGTGGAGATAGGGGCAGGCGGCACCTATGTAGTCAGCTAGGAGTACGTAAAGCCATTAAGAATGTTTCTAAGTGAAGCTAAGTGGGATCAATCTTTAGGGTGACTGGTGTGGTGCAGTATAGTGTTTATCCTTTAGTATTTAGGAGCGCCTATAACGTTTCCTTTAGCGATTGTCTATGTCCTTAATCTGCTCTTTCATAGACATTTCCTTGTTTTGCCAGCTTATGCCTTAGTCCAGTTATTTTAATAATAGTATTGTAGAATTATCATACTCGCCAGACTTTATGTCTGACCCCCTCTTTTCCATATTTTTCTCCCTCCAGGTCCTCAAGTTGGACCCGGCTCTAGTGGAGCCTGATTGGATTGCTTGTCTCTTTTTGGAAAGCTAGGACTGCTGAAGTAAAGTCCAGCTCGTTATCTTCTTTAATGGCTATTTATGTAATGGGATTTTGTATTTGCTTTATCAAGATGGATATTGTACTTGACTCTGATTTATGGTATTAAGATGTAATCAAACATGTTTTGACTTCTGCTGCAATGAAATAAAGTTTTTTTTAATTTCCATGTACTATCTTATATCTGTCTTGATGTAATTTTACTGTTCTATATTTACATATAACCTCCATGGAAGTTAATGCATTCCCTTTGTGAGTGACATTAATGGACATGGGGTGTTACACGTGGTATCAGAGCATAAGGTTACCAGAACAGAAAAAAATTTTAGAAAAATATTTTTCTAAAGTGTTTTTGGAAGAAGTGCTTTCAAAAACATGTTATTTAAAGAGAGTTTTTATGAAAAACATAATCCCAAATAGCCATATCCTTATCTTTATCTTTCGAATTCTCCATTTTGAATCTTTCCTTTTTCGTTTCAGCATGGCTGAAGATCTTAATCTCCCAGAAGGTGTGACGATTCCAGGGTGGTTTAGGAGATATTTGGAGGCTAGGGCCACCACTGCAGGCCCAGCAGATGTTCCTCCACCCCCAGTTGCACCCTTTCTTCCTCCTCCTCTGTTGACACTTTTGCAAAGACGTGCAAGGAATTTAAGGCTATGGGAGGAAAAACTTTTCAAGGGACTGAGACGTTTGTGGAGGCCAAAGACTGGCTTAAGGAGACTGAGGAATTGTTGGATATCTTTGAAGTGGAAGATGGGAGGAAAGTCCGTTTAGCTACTTGGTTAATGAAGGGAGAGGCCTCGTTTTGGTGGGAGGTCACTAACGGGGAACGTCCAGTTGATTCATGGGCGGATTTCAGACGAAGGTTTGAGGCAAAGTTTCTTTCAAGGGCAGAGGAGAATTTAAATATGGAAAAATTCCTGACATTAAAGCAAGGGAGCTTATCAGTAAAGGAGTATGTCAATAAATTTAATCAGTTAGCAAGGTTTGGCTTGGAGTTGGTGAACACGCCAGAGAAGAAAGCTTTGAGGTTCGATAGAGGCTTGAGTGAACCGTTGCAAGGGTTAGCTATGACCCACATCCCTATGGGAGACACCTTTGAAAGGCTAGTAGAAATGGCACTTATGCATGAGGATAAGGCAGTTGAAAAGAAAGGGGATCAGAAGAAACCCCAACAGCAAAATAAGAAGGGTGGTAAAAACAATAATGGCAAAGGGAAGAAGAGATGCTTCAATTGTGGGACGCCTGGCCATCTCAACAAAGATTGTAGAAAGAAAAAGAAGACTGGTTGTTTTCATTGTGGAGATGCGGGACATTTGGTGAAGGACTGCCCAAAGAAGGGGCAGAGGGCAGGGTCTACCTCGGCAGGACAGGTGCAGGCTCTTATGGCACCAGGGCAGGCAAGGGGGCAAGTTCAGGCTATTACGGCCCCACCGCTGCAAGAAAGAGGTAGAACAATTTCTTTTGAAAGCTTAGTTTTTCTGTTTGATCATCATGTCCGTACCTTATTCGATTCTGGCGCATCTCATTCGTTTATCTCTGCATCATTAGTTGAATTACTGCACTTGAACACCAGTTTAGTAGAGGATCCATTGGTTGTTTCAAATCCAATTGGGGGTTCGGCTCATTTGACCATGATATGTTTGGATTTGAAAATCTCTATACTTAGCGTTGAATTTAGATGTGATGCTTATGTATTGGGCTTCACGGGCTATGGGCTAATTTTAGGAATGGATTGGTTATCTAGAAATGGGGCCATTCTTGATTGTGAAAGAAGAGTAGTTAGGCTTGTGACTCGCCTTGGTAATGCTCTCGATATCTTTTGTAGTCCCATAAATTCCGTTATGCTAAGTTATCTTGAATCGCTTGACGCGTCTGTAGAGAATCTGCGAACGGTAGAGGTGGTCCGGGAATATCCGGATGTGTTTGAGGAGGTGAAGGGCTTACCTCCAAAGCGGCAGATAGACTTTCGAATTTATCTTGTGGATAATGCTAAACCCGTATCTTTGCCAGTGCGCCACATGACTCCTCGTGAAAGGAGGGAACTCAATAAGCAAGTGAAGGAGTTGCTTGAGAATGGGTTCATAAGACGTAGTATATCAGAGTGGGGTGCTCCATTAGTATTTTCTACAAAGGCGGATGGGTCCCTTAGACTTTGTGTGGACTATAGAGAACTAAACCAGCTTACTAAAAAGAACTGACACCCACTGCCGGGGGTTTCGATCTCTTTGATCAGTTAGTTGGCGCCTCAGTGTTTTCGCAGTTGGACTTAGCCACTGGCTTTCACCAACTGAGAGTGGCTGAGGATAGTATAGATAAGACTGCTTTTAGGACTCCTGACGAATTCTATGAATGGCTAGTGATGCCCTTTGGTTTGACAAACGCCCCCGCATATTTTGTTGATTTGATGAGTAGGGTGTTTAGGGAGTACCTTAACAAATTCGTGGTAGTCTTTGTGGATGACATCTTAGTCTTTTCTAAGGATGAAGAAGAGCATGCCCTACATCTTAGGGAAGTGTTGGAAACCCTTCGAGCGCATAACCTTAAGGCAAAATTTTCTAAGTGTCACTTCTGGAGGAAAGAAGTACGGTTCTTAGGGCACGTGGTTTCCAAAGAAGGGATAGCAGTGGATCCCGCAAAGGTGGTGGCCATCCAAGATTGGAAGGTCCCTAAAAATGTAACCGAAGTAAGAAGTTTCTTGGGGTTGGCTGGCTATTATAGGAAGTTTATCAAAGACTTCGCAAAAATATCAGCTCCATTAACACGGTTAACGAAGAAGAACCTGGTTTTTACGTGGGACGAAGATTGTGATGATGCGTTCCAACGTTTAAAGAGAGCCTTAACTTCAGCCCCAGTCTTAGTGCTGCCAGACGGGAATAAACCGTTTACCGTCTATACTGATGCTTGTGGGACGGGACTTGGCGCGGTCCTCATGCAAGAGGGAAGAGTAATAGCCTATGGTGGAAGGCAGTTGAGGGTTCATGAAAATAATTACCCAACGCATGACCTTGAGTAAGCCGCAATTGTTTTCGCGCTTAAGTCTTGGCGTCACTATCTTCTTGGTGAGAAATTCGAACTGTTCACTGACCACAAATCATTAAAATACTTATTCTCTCAGAAGGATTTGAATTTAAGGCAGCAACGGTGGATGGAATTCCTAGCCTCCTACGATTTTGAAATAGCATATACCCCGGGCAAGGGTAACGTGGTAGCAGATGCCTTAAGTAGGAAAAGGTTGTCCTTGAGTCCGTTGTTTGTTGAACGACGAAGCTTAGAATTCATCTCCATGTTTGACTTTAGACCCTCCGTTGACCTAGTACCTGGTTTGTTAGCATCCTTGGAGGTTAGACCTACACTTCTAGGACGAGTTGGTGAGGCACAGCAAGACGACCCCCAGTTGGTTGAGATAGTAGAAAAGCTCAAAGGAGGGGAGTCGTCTAGCCATCTTCGTAGGTATACCCTAGACGATAAGGGTTGGTTACGAAGGGATAATAGACTTTGTGTACCACAAGACGAAGACTTAAGGAAGGCCATTCTTGATGATGCTCATCGCTCAAAGATGACCATTCATCCCGGCGGAGACAAGATGTACAAAGATATGAAGCAAGTTTTCTTTTGGGCCGGTATGAAAAAGGATGTGGCCGAGTACGTCGCTAGATGCTTGGTGTGCCAACGAGTAAAAGCGGAACAAAAGAAACCCGGTGGGTTGCTTCACCCATTGGAAGTTCCACTATGGAAATGGGAAAGCGTCTCAATGGATTTTGTGGATGGATTACCAAGATTAAGGAAGGATAATACGGGGATTTGGGTTATAGTAGATAGACTTACTAAGAGCGCCCATTTTATTCCCGTGAAAAGTAAGAGGACTGCTCTGTGGTTGGCTTCTGTATACATTAAAGAGATAGTTCGTTTGCACGGTATTACTTCTAGTATAGTAAGCGACCATGATCCCATCTTCACTAGCGAATTTTGGAAGAGTTTACAAGAGGCGGTAGGGACTCAGCTATGTTTGAGCACCGAATATCATCCTCAGACGGACGGCCAAACCGAGAGGGTGAATCGTATTCTAGAGGATCTTTTAAGGCTTTGTATCCTAGACTTTGGGGGTACATGGGAAGAGCACCTTCCGTTGGTAGAATTCGCATATAATAATAGCTTTCAGTCTAATATTGGCATGGCCCCTTTCGAAGCTCTTTATGGAAGGCCTTGCCGTTCGCCTACATGTTGGTGGGAATATAACGATAAAATCCTACTTGGGCCCGATATGGTTAGGGAAACCTCGGAGAAGATTGATTTGATTCGAAGGAGGATGAAAGCAGCACAACATAGGCAGAAATCGTATGCTGATAAGAGGAGGACATATCTTGAGTTTGACATTGGGGACATGGTTTTTATCAAAGTATCTCTGTTACGGAATGTTGTTCACTTTGGGTCCGTTGGGAAATTAGCGCCAAGGTTTGTAGGGCCGTTTCCTATAAAAGATAGGATTGGGAAGATGGCGTATAGGGTGGAGTTGCCTGAGAAACTTAGTGGAGTACACGACGTATTCCATGTATCACATTTGAGGAAGTGTTTGCACAAGACCGCGGAGGTGGTAGAGCCGAGCTTGCTTAAAGAGGTGGAAATAGAGCGTGATGCAACAATTAGACGAGCTCCTACATGCATTCTTGGGTCGGAGATCAAAAATTTGAGGAATCGAGAGGTCAGACTAGTTAAGGTGCAATGGGGAGATGATGAGAGCAATGCTACTTGGGAGACAGAAGAGAAGATGCGTTCGTTGTACCCTTTTCTTTTTGAGGGTATGTCTTTTAATTTCTCCTTTATCGCTTAGCTTATCTTATCTTATCTTTAGTATGTCCTCTCATTAGTGTCTTTGACCTTTAGTTAGGATAATCCTATGGTTGAAACATGTGTTTGAGACATGTTATGTATGATGGATGCAAAATGGATGCAAGTGGTTGCTAGTGGTTGCTCGTGGATGCATATATACACACACTTTAGGCACTAGATCGGCTCAGTCACTACATATTGCATATTGCATAAATGAATGTATTTAGTATAATGGATGTATAATGGTTGTACCATCATATAGATGCTGCATTCGGTTGAATGGATGTGCACGCATATAGAAGTAGTTTGTAAGCAATTAGGATCTTTTGCATACATAATGGATGCATGGCACTATCATGAATTACATCAAGGAGGTCAACTGAATCAGTGGACCTCCTAATTTTGCATTAGATATGGACATATACACACACTATGCATTTGAACATAAAAGCATTAGAAGTCTATAAGGACAGTGGATGCCAGTGTTTGATGATTGAGTAGATGGTTGATTGGATGTTAGGTTAAACATTCTCCTTGATTTGAAGATTTCGGGGTCGAAATCCTTTAAGGAGGGGAGAATGTAACACCCCGTAAATCAGTTAATACTAATATTCACAAATTAAAAGAATTAATATTGAGAATTTGCACGAAATAGCCTTAAAAAGGCATATAACAAATTTGAGATATGTGAATTGCCATAAAAGGCGAAAAATGGAATTAAGACATTAATTGGAAAATTAATGTGTAGAAATGGTCATAAGTTAATTATGGATTAATTTGAATTCATGAATAGATGCGTGTATATATATATATATATATATATATATATATATATATATGGGCAGTTAATGTAAACATGAATAGAAGTTTATTAATTTGCTGAGTGTTTGCTGAGTCACTTCTGACTCATTGCTGAGTCAATAAGATAAACCCCATCTTGTCTGAACGGCTGCGGTTATTTCTAGGATAAATCTAATGGCCTAAATGAATCCTAAATTCTATAAATAAGTGGGTAGTCTCTCATTCTAATTCATATGAAAAATTGGAGAGCTACCGACATGCCGTTGCCATGGAGTTCAGCGTAGCCATCACAAACTAAAGAAGAAGGAGAAAGCCTAGCCTACAACTAAATCTACTCAACAAACAAATTAAATCAAAGACTCTTTCTATTTCTCTTCTTTTTGTGAGTATGCTGATTCTCACAATGTTATTATAAAATAATTCGATTAAGTTATGAATTGGATCACAAGAAAGTGATATGAATTGTTATGTATTTGTAAATTTTGTTGTGGATCTCTTATGCTATTATGTTATTATATATATATTGTTATGTTGTAGTGATTATGTTGTAAATAATCCTATGATATGTCATATGTGATTAATCATGCTATGCTATGTTATAAACCATGTTATGCCATGTTGTAAATCATGCTATGCTATGTTGTAAATCATATCAAGCTATGTTGCAAATTATGATATGCTATGTTGTAAATCTTACATATGTTGTAGATCTCATATTATCATATATGTTGAAATACTTATGATAATGATGTCATGTTAAGTTGTGTTGAATCATGCAGGTTGTAAAATCATGGTGTTATTATTTATGCGAATTGGATCATGTTTAAGGTTTATGTTTTTTTTAAAATAGATCTTGAATATGGGAATTTGCCTATTAAGTTAGGTGTACACATATACATGAATCTATGATTAAATGAATTTTGATTTTTGGGAATTTGCCTATTGAGTTAGGTGTACCCATATAAAACCATATTGTTAATGATGTTGATTCACACATGTCCAATACAAGTTTATGGAACTTGATCAAAATCATATTATGTGAATTATGAATAAGTTGACACCCTTAGACCCATGACATGTATAACCATATGCAAGTTGTAATTTTGATATATGCAAGCTTCATCCCTTGTTAGTATTCATTTAGTCACATATATATGTTGTTATTGTGAATATTTTCTTTTATGCTATGAGTTAGACTAATCGGGTCTAGCATACATTTTGCGAATAAACGTTCAAACGTGGGGTAGGGGTAATATTAGGAAATTAATAAATTGGTGTGCAATTGATATGATTTTGCATGCCTTAAATGGATGTCCATAATTGAGTCAATTATGGACATTGCTAAATTTGGAATTAATTAATAATTCAAATAGGGAATTATTAAAATTGGGGAAAGTGGATTATTAATAATAATCAATGCTTAGGACACGAGGTTGGACCCGTTTGTGACGTAAACCTGCCTGGACAAGCCCGGCAAATCCAGTAGTCACAAATGTCGGCCCAATGTGAGAGGTCCTAGGCCCAAACTAAAGCATAACAGTTGTAAAGACACGACGTTAGACTCTTTTATGTTGTAAGACTGCCCGGACCCGCCCGGCAAATCCAGCTGCCATAAATGTCAGTCTAATGTGAGAGGTCTTTATATGGTTATGGCCTTAATAAACTAAGAAATACTTAACCAGATAATCATGTAAGGTGGGACATGGGGGTTAAGTAGGTGCCTTGGGTGGCATGAGGAATCTAGTGGTTGCCTTTAGAGGCATTTGAAATACGATTAGACTTAACCAAACACACATGTAACGAACATGAATAGTGGGTTAAGTGGGATTGACTAAGGGGACAAGCTTAGGTGGAATGTTTATGGGAGATAACGGGGGCCCATTTCAACCAGTATCCCAAAACGTATCTTTGTGGGCTCGACCCAAGTCGAGGACGGGACACGCATACTGGGTTTGACTATAAGAGGCCAAAACAGGAAGCGGTGACAACGCAAGTCCAACGGGTTTCATATGCGTGTGTGGACCCGGGCTGGTAGGTAAGACGTTGTTGCATCGTGTAGGTATAAGCCGTGCATCTCCGTTATATCGGGTTGCCACTTTAGAGGAATGATACACCCCACTGTGGGGCCAGCACGGGTATCTACAAGTAGGGAACCGATCGAAAAATAGAAAGTGGGGTACACCTAGTGGAGATAGGGGCAGGCGGCACCTATGTAGTCAGCTAGGAGCACGTAAAGCCATTAAGAATGTTTCTAAGTGAAGCTAAGTGGGATCAATCTTTAGGGTGACTGGTGTGGTGCAGTATAGTGTTTATCCTTTAGTATTTAGGAGCGCCTATAACGTTTCCTTTAGCGATTGTCTATGTCCTTAATCTGATCTTTCATAGACATTTCCTTGTTTTGCCAGCTTATGCCTTAGTCTAGTTATTTTAATAATAGTATTGTAGAATTATCATACTCGCCAGACTTTATGTCTGACCCCCTCTTTTCCACATTTTTCTCTTTCCAGGTCCTCAAGTTGGACCCAGCTCTAGTGGAGCCTGATTGGATTGCTTGTCTCTTTTTGGAAAGCTAGGACTGCTGAAGTAAAGTCCAGCTCGTTATCTTCTTTAATGGCTATTTATGTAATGGGATTATGTATTTGCTTTATCAAGATGGATATTGTACTTGACTCTGATTTATGGTATTAAGATGTAATCAAACATGTTTTGACTTCTGCTGCAATGAAATAAAGTTTTTTTTAATTTCCAAGTACTATCTTATATCTGTCTTGATGTAATTTTACTGTTCTATATTTACATATAACCTCCATGGAAGTTAATGCATTCCCTTTGTGAGTGACATTAATGGACGTGGGGTGTTACAGAGAGAGTGAGGGTTTCCATTAGTATATATTATATTCAATAATTAATTAATTCCAAAAATACTTGTTTATCGTTACGAACTCCAAATCAAACCGAATGACTATCATCCCTAAAAAAATAACTCCATTCTAAACATAATGGGATTTGTTTTGTAAGCCAATTCGACTGTTTTGACTAGTTTTCATCAAAATTAAAATATAAATTAATATAACGTTCAATATTGAATTTCAACACACATTTTAATTTACCGGGGCCACATACTTACTCCAAAAAATTTGAAAATTGAAATATGGCCATGTTTTGATGATACGGTTTAACAATCCCGAAAATCCGAACCAATTTAAAATTTAATTTTGGCAATTTTAATGAATTTTGGATATTTAAAATGAATTATTTTAAATAATAATGACTAGAAATTTATTTTGAATAGAATTAGAACGTAAAAAGTTATTTAAATCAAAGTCATAATATAAATATTTATTTTAATTATAAAAGGAATTGGAAATGGCGCGGTAGTTTAAAATTTTGATTTCAAATTTCAATTGAGTGTACATGATTCAAAATAAACCGGATTTTAGTGAAACCCGAAATATTTGAATCGGTTTGAAAATATCTTTCCAATGAATTTGAAAAATCCAGATTTCATAGCAGGAATAAAAAGTTATGTCCAATTGAAAATTCAGAATAGTCGCTATGGAAATATAGCCCTCAAAAATAGTTATTTTGCAAACGACCTCCGTTTCCGTTGAGACCACTTTTGTTGGATCTGGAATATCAAATTATTGCTTGATACCAATTTTCAAAATTTTTGGAATCAATATGTGAGCGTGGTGAACTTAAATGTGTTTGGCACTTTCAATTTGAATTTAATCGACTAGAAAATGACCATTTTTCAAAAGGTCTCCAAATTCGACGAAATTAGTTTTGTTATGACTGTATCGTCAAAACATAACAAGATTTATTTTTCTTGAATTTTTGGAGTCAGCATGTGGCCCTGGTAAATTAAAATGTGTGTTTGAATTTAAAATATAATGATTTATATTTTAAATTTAGAAGAAACTGATCATAAATGCCGAATTGGATTATGAAACATATCCCATTGCGTTCCGAATGGGGGTAATTAGCTAGAGGCGACAGTCATGGGGTTCGATTCGGAGTTTGAACGGAAAATCAACTTTTTGGGGAAATTAAAATAATTGAATATAAAATTATATAACTAAGACAAACCCCCTTCTCTCCACTCAGTCAAAATCGAAGCAAAATAAAAAAAGAAAATGAAAATCGCCTGCTCCCAGATCGACATCGCCCCCCTGCGGCCAACGCCACCGTTGCCTGGCGTATCTCCGGCCATCACACCACTTTCGACACCCCCCCTCTCGTCCCCGACCTTCTCTCTCGCTTCTCCCTCCTTCTACCCGAATCTACCCCAAACACCCTGGAGAGCCGCCGCAAGTCCCCATTTACGTCGCCTTCGTGTCTGTGCGCCTCCGACAACCCAGCGCCACCTACCTCATCCTCCTCCATAAAAAAAGTGAGTTTTTAAAATTATATAATATATTGTTTAAAAAAAATTCGGTTTTAATCTATATAAAATATTGTTTTAAAATCAGTTCTTTTCTGTAAAACTTTAAAATAAAGAATTGATTTTTATGAATAAAAAGATTTGATTTTTATTTGTCGAAGATTCGATTTTTATTTGTCGAAGATTCGATTTTTATTTGTTAAACGATTTGATTTTTAAATATGAATAGCGATATGAAAATATTATTTTTAGTAGATAAAAATATTATTTTTAGTTAGATAAAAATATAATTTTTATCGTATGTATGGAATATTATTTTGAATAGGATAAAAATAGAATTTTTACATATGTAGAGAAATAAAAATTGGATTTTTATATAAGTAGCAAATTAAAAATATGATTTTTATTTATATAATGGCATTATAAAAATATGATTTTTATGTATGAGTAGCGATAAAAAGATCTGATTTTTTTAAAACGAAAAGATTTGATTTTTTTTATATGAAAAGATTTGATTTTTAACAATATAAAGTTATTGTTTTTATTAATATAAAAAAATGATTTTTATATATACAATAGCGTTATAAAAATATGATTTTATGATGTAAAAGAATATATTTTTAATTGAATAAAAATATGATTTTTATCTATGTAGCATTGTTATAAGTATATGAAATCATTTTTGGAAAGATAAAAATGACATTTTTATCGTATATATGAGTCATATAAAATTATCATACCACAAAATAATTTTTAGAAATATAAAAATATGATTTTTGTCATATGTATATTATTAGTAAAATAGTCAAACTATGAAACAATTATTCGATAATTAAAAATATGATTTTTAACGTATACAAGTTATTTGTAAAATAAGCATGCTGGATTTCTTGAAATTTTTAAAATTGACATTCAAAGCATGGCGGAGTGGAACCCAAAGGTGAGAACTTCTCACTCTAATTTATTTCTAGTTAAAAATATATACTAGGATGCAGACGGTACTTAGTAGCACCCGACACCTTTTTTTGAAACCATGTTTGTTTTGTTGTGTGGTTGATTGGATTATTTGGTTGAATTTGGTTTGGAAAATGAAATGAATTGATTATAATTTGGTTTGTACATGGCGCGAACCATTATTAGGCGAGGGATAAGGCTAGACCTTATTCCAGTTCCAGTATCGCGCCGTTATGCTGCCGAAATTTTATAAAAATATTAGAACTATAGAAATATCATTTTTATTGTATAAATGAACTGTATAGAACTTTCATGAGTTGAAATGAATATTTTTATAGTTAAAAATATAATTTTTAACGTGTACATGAATAAAATAAATATTCATTTACAAATCTGATGATTTGTTTATGTACACACATTTGACTGATATTGATTGGGACGATATATTTTACACATCACCCAACTGCACAAATAATAATTAGTGTTTGTTGTTTGAAAACCCTACACGGGTATTGGGATGATATTGGGCATACATTAATCCCAATATTTAGTGTATGTCAATCGATGGGTAGACATACTGTTGTAAGCGTTAATTATTTATATATAACGCTTATGCAGTTGTGTAATGCACTCTAGATGATGGTTGACTGTGTTTGATTATTGTTGTGTACATGTATGTATGCAATCCATATAAATAAAATTATTTGGTAATTGACTATGTCTGATTCCAATTCAGAAAGAACGAATATTTTAAATTAAAGAATATTTTAAAATAATGAGTAATTAATATTTTAAAATAACTAATATTTGAAAATAATATTCACTAATGGATCAAAATGTGATTTTGATGTCCGATTTGGGATGGACACGAAAATATTTAAATATATAAAGCCATGTTGATTAGATTAACGCCATTTTGACGTGTACGATATAATATATGTTCATTTTTATAATGAATATCGAAACGAAAATGATTTCAAAATCTTATATTTTAAAAATATTATCATTTATAAATTATAACGATAAGGAAAATTCAATTTTGATTTAAAGTTGAAAACGAAGTTGGAATCGTTTTTAAAACGAATTTAAAACGATTTATAAAATTCGTTTTAAATGGAAATCGACGAAATATATATAATGTACATATTTAATAGCCTGAATAGAACGCGCCTCGGCAGTTCGCAAATTTCGGGCATTGACTTCGAATTGACGTTACGGGAGATCCAACCGTCGGATTCTCCTAAAACCAGAACCGTTGGGTCTTTCGAAAGAGTATAAGGAATTTGAAATCTGACGGTTGGATTTGGAGTTATGTCCAAATCAAATTTGGAAAAGGTCGTTGTAAGTGCAGTTCGATGACCGTTTGTGGAAATCGACTGAAAGTGCCTCAATAAAATTGTTAAAAATATTAATAATTTGTGTTAAATCATAATAAATAATTTGAAAAGAATTGGGAAAAAATTCCATATTTGAAAAGATAAAAATATATTTTTATCGAAATGAACTAGTTATCAACTAAAATTATAATCCAATTATTTTTAAGTAAATAAATTGGATTGAGAATGAGTTTTAATATAACTAGAATTTCCAATATATGAATTGGAATGGATTTGAATCGAAAATTATCTTTCGAATATTTCTATATTGGATTCCGCGATTATATGGATATTGTGGAGGAATTTGGAAGATATATATATATATATATATATATATATATATATCGTTGTTCCCAATACGATATTTGTTGATTTCAGAATTTGATATTGAATATAAGCCGATATAATTTCTATTCACGGCCTTGTATTTAATATTGAATTGGATTTTGGGTTTGTCGTGAATGGTGTCTTAAATAGCACTGCTCTTAAACCCAGTTGAGAAAAGATTAAATCATTTAAATAAGATTTAGAAGAGTTTACCAATTAATTAATATTTAATTAGAATAGAATAAAAGAATTGGATTTCGGGTTGTCGTGAACGGTGTCTTCAGTAACACTGTTCTTAAATCCCGTGTGAAAAGAATGAATCTTTTCATTAAGAATATTAGAGTTCAAGTTATATTTAATAATTGGAATGAAATGGAATGTGAATTGGGTTTTTATGAACTGTGTTTTAATGACATTCGTACTTTAACCTGATTTACAGTGAAATATGATTTGGAATTTATAAATCTTTTAATTAAGATTTAGGGGAATTTTCCAAAGTAGAGTTTTCCAATTTAATAAAATAAATTGGAATGGAATGGAATTCGATTTGGTAATAATGGAAGTGAACTTCTGTGGAGGAAGACGGTTACTATATATGGAATTTAAGAGTCTTTGTCGTTTTATTCCATTTATATTATCGGTGGGATATGGAAGTTTATATCAATTATATATATATATATATATATATATATATATATATATATTTGTTTGTTTGTTTTTCGTGAAGATTACAATTTTAATGGAATGTGATTTTGGGTTTATCGTGAGCTATGTTTTAAATGACATTATTTCTTTAACCCAGTTAAAGATAAGATTAATTTCTTAACTTTGAAAAATAATTAAGTAATGATTTTTGGAGATTAAAACTGAATTAGAGTTTTAATGAATCTTTGATTAGATTGGAATGTGAATGGGATAATTAAAATTATCGAATTCATGAAACGTTTGAGAATGGAGTACCACCGGTTTTACTCCAAGAGATAGTTAAATCTTTAATTAGATTTGAATGTGAAATGGTAATTGAATTTACCGATAACACCGTGGTGTTAGACATGGAGTACTGCCAGTTTTGATCCATTGGATGAATAGGTTGGGATTGGGAAATAAATCAAATGATTACTTCGATAAGGTTCGCTAATCCCAACTAGTTTGGAAAACCTTAATACGATTTAAATTATGAAAAGAATATTTGAATAAAAGAATATTTTGGATTGGAATGAGGCGCATGTTGTGTTTTTATAACACTTGTTTATAAAATACGCGAGTTATTCGAAAAGACCAGGTTTATCGCATTCTGAATAACTGATTCGATGATATGTCGAGGATGAAGACGGTGGTTGAAGACCAGAGGCCTTCACATCGTTTGGATGATTATTAATGTCCCGATTGGGCTGTACACCCAAGACGAGGTAATAAGTGGTGATTGTCCAGACGTACCTGGAGATCGACCGGATATGCGAGGACCTCTCTCCTTTATTGGACAAATGGGAAGACGAATAAGGTGCCTCCAGTTTCGTTCAGAATCAGAACGAACTTGTAAATGGATGTGTGTCTGACAGTGGATTTCATTTCGTGCGATTGGTAGACATCAGTTGCATGGCATGAATTACCTGTGTGGCATGCTGAGATGCAAATGATCAAGGCTTCTGTTGAAAATCAAAGTCTTATGGTTGATGATCAAAGCACGGCTTTAATATATCATAGCTTTGTGCATAGCTGTAACACTCCACCTCCGCCAGGGTCACTCCCAAAGGAATGCACTAGGTTTGGAGGGGAATTATTGGTAAACATGCAAAGAAATATTACAAGACAGAACATATAAAACAGCGGAAGTAAAACAAATTTCATTACTTTATAAAACATCAAGGTCTAAAGCCTTTTACATCAGAGTACATAGAAACCTGTCTTGCAAATAGTAAAGAAGCATAAAACTTTTTCATAAATTATTCCCCCAAAACAAACCGGTAAAGCAGCCATAGCCAAAAGAAGTTCAAGCCATATATGATGACCTTCAAGCAGAAGAGGTCCGAACTAAACAACATTGTTTCCTCACTGAAAACCTGGGGGGGGGGGGGGACGGAAGACAAAGAGGAGAAACAAAACGGTGTCAGTCATAAAGACTGGTAAATCCTATCTACTTCCAGTATAAAAACAGGTAAAGGTAACATGACATGCATAAACTGAAAGTAAACATAAGTATGACGAAAAGATAGATAAGCTAAACCAAGCTAACTGGATGAACTACTGTAGCAAGATAAACTAAGGTATCATGATAAACTATGGTGTTAAGATAAATCAAGGTATAACATCGTCAGGTTTCTATCAAGTATACAATCCCAAGGTATCTATCATGTATAACATCCCACGGTATCTATCATGTATATTTCATCCCAAGGTATTTATCATGTATATTTGCTCTGTACCTCTCATACTAGTATCCTAACCCGCGTCATGTGTTAACTATGAATGTTCCTTGCCCAATGTCATGTAATGGTCCATGTCAACCTAATATAAAGCATATGTAGGTTTTACCAACTCGTATGTTTTTCTTCCATGTATAAGTTCAGTCCTTTGCCGTAGGCCGTACGGGCTTTCCCATGTAAATCTATACCACCTCAACGTAGTACCATTTTTTCCTTGAAGTTATTTTGGACTGCTACCCTTGACCTGGTTATGTTTTCTTACCATGAACTATCACGTGTTCACTTAGGATTTATGCCACCTAGGACCACTAGGGATTACGCTACCTAATGAACGTTTCCGTGTCTCGGTTTGGGTTCAAGCCACTTAGGGCCACTAGGGATTATGCCACCCGTCAACCACGCCTTTATCCCACGTATGTATCGTGAATCGTTTTCCATGTCTAGACGCACATGTATCTCAATGTGCCATCCGAGTTCCGTGCCAGGGCAAATCAAGAAATACGGAACTCGGTCGGGAGCTTTAAGTCATCTACCGATGCAGATATCAAGGTCTGTTTTTGTATCCGTGGCTATGGTCCCACGTGACCCCTCCCTCAACTACTGAAAGGCAATCCAAGAAAAATCATGTATGAGAACTACATCTTGGCCCCACTATGCCCCACTTACCTATTGGCCAACCTCACCCATAACTCGATAGCAAGTATATGGTCAGTTGGGAGTTCTCTGCCTTTCCGTACGTGCACGATTGACTAAAGATGGTAGGTAGTCGGCGACGTGCTATCCAGGGAAAAAACAAGTATCGTCGACTCCACGCTAATCCATCCTAGTCTTTAGGTCGCTCGCATAGCAACCAAGGCATACTCTTGGTTCTTCTGCCGCAGACCTTAACCTCTTGTGAGCCCAGGCGAATCATCTACAACCTCACAGAGGGATACCAATAGTATCCTCACTTCCCCCGAAGCTACCGCTTCATCACCCAGTTCGTTGGAGCCTTTATCTAAGTCAGATAATTCGCTCCTCCACGTGTGTTCAAGCGATGACCTACCATATAGGGTTACTCATCTATCTATGAACTGGTCCAATTTCCTTGACTAAGAATTATCACTTAGTTATCCTTAACTAAGGTTTACCATTTAGCTTCTCTTCCCGCTACCCTCGTTAACTACGATTTTCAACCTAGTCCCCTGAGCTAGGGTTTTGTATAATGGGTTAAGTGTTGTCATTCAAGTTCATGACTTAACCCGCCTACAAATCATGTCAAGATTGGCTAAGTATTTAAGTTCAAGGCTTAGCCCTACAAGTTGGTTAAGTATACCAAGAAGCTCATGACTTAACCCTATCAAGTCAAATTGGTTAAGTATTTGTTTGTCCTAACCCTATCAGATTATCGTGTTAGATTGATTAAGCATAGATTATCTTAATCCCATCAGATTATCGAGTCGGATTGGTTAAGTATGGGTTAGCTTAACCCCATCCACTAATCGTATTACAATGGTTAAGTATATTTAAAAGGTCTTGTGACTTAACCCTATCAGGTCCGCATATTAGATTGGTTAAGTATAGGTTACTTAACCTCATCAAATCATCATGTATAATTGGTTAAGTATAAGTTACTTAACCCCATTAAATTATCATGTTAAGTTGGTTAAGTATTGGTTACTTAACCTCATTGAATTACCAAGTTTATATTGGTTAAGTGTTTAACTTAACCCCATCGAATTACCGTGTTTAGATTAGTTAAGTGTAGGTTACTTAACCCCATCTAATTACCGTGTTTATATTAGTTAACTCTAAGTTACTTAACCCCATCTAATTACCAAGTCGGATAAGTTAAGTATAAATTACTTAACCCCATCCCCTAATTGTCTTATATGGTTAAGTGTCATTAAGAAATCAAGTCCGGTTTAACTTAACCTACCCATTCGTGTCATATCGGTTAAGTGTCATTAGTCAAAATTACTTAACCTTTTCATGTGGCATTAATTAGATTAATGCACCCCAACCTCTCACATTAGACTTTGTTGTGGTTACTAGTTAAGCCGGGCGGGTCCGGGTAGTTTTACACCACAACCTAGTCTAACCTCGGGTTTTAAGTGCTATATGACCAACTACTCACATTGGGTCCTATTGTTTGTAGCCACTAGTTAAGCCGGGCGGGTCCGGGTAGATTTATGCTACAAACTCAACCCAACCTCTAGTTGGCCACTTTCATGTTTAGTCTAGTGTCTTATTACACTTACAACCCACACATGTCTAGTTCAAGTTCCAAGTTTTCCTACGTGTCATGACCACATTTAAATGTATCATGAATGTCATGTTCTCATGTAAACCCCATGTCAAGTTTTCGTGTCATATTCACGTTTTTCCTAAGCTACCCAATCGTATTTCCAACCCAAGTGGAAGCGAGTCACATAGTAGGGGTATTATGCCAACATATTGGCCTCAAACAGGCGAGATATCATAAAGGGATTGGCCGCAAACGTGAATATTATCCTAAAGGATTTGGCCTCAAGCATGCATAGTATCATAAGGGAATTTGGCCACAAACATCCATAGTATCATAAGGGAATTTGGCCACAAACATGCATAGTATCATAAGAGAATTTGGCCACAAACTTTCATGATAGCATAAGGGGTTTGGGTTCATTTACATGCATAAGCCCTAAAGTCAAGTCTTTGCCAATGTTTCACAAGTCAAATGGTTCCCAAAGGTTCATGCTAACATTCCATAAATAAAGATTCAAACTTGCAAGATAAAAACATAACATGAGTGGCATGATTATGTCGCTAAAACTTAGCCCAAGGTCATAGATCATAGAAAAGGGGCAAAATTAGGTTCACATAGGCTAGCATACTTATGTTTCATCGCATTTTATTCCATGTCACATTAGAACCACCGTTAGAATCTACAAGTAGCTAGAACTTACATAGCGTGGCAAGAGGGCTAGGAGCATGAATCGTCTTGACGAAGAAAGGTGGCTCCTTTGTTGAAGAATCGTCATGAAATTTGCGTAGCAACGTTGATCTACTTCCAAGATTTGATGAAGAAAGCTTGCACCTTTTGATTTGAATCCGATTTGAATGCCTAAGCCCTTGGAGTTGGAGATGGAGGCCATGATCAAGATGGATTTTGGCAGCACTTAGTTGCTAGAATGATTTTTAGTGATTTAGGTTAGGTCCTAGGGTATTTTTATAGAGATTAGGAGTAGTTTAGGCCCTTAGATTAACCCTAGGATAGATCTGAACCCTCAAAACCCGTCACAGGCCGATAGACCAGACCCAAATGAGCAACCAGGTGCACCAGGTCGTCCAGACCCAAAATGGGTTTTTGGGCCAGGTCGACACCCGTGTCGACTGGGCAGTCAACCTGCCCCTGGGCGTGTCGACTCCCCAGTCGACACCCCAGTCGACCTGGGGCTTGGGCGGGAATTTTTCCCGCCCAGTCTGTTTGGCTCCAGATTTGAATTTCGAACAGTTTTTGAACTTGAATTTTTCTGAAAACTTTGACGGGCCATAACTGGGTCATAAGGACTCCGATTTTCGAAAACTCAGACTCTATTTCGCGTATTTTTCCGAGTTGAACGCAATGGCACATCCCCTTTCCCTTGATTCAGATTTTATAATTAAATTCTGCCTTGATTCTTGTCCTAGCATGTTGTAAAAATCCGGGTTGTTACATTCTCCCCAACTTAAAGGATTTCGTCCCCGAAATCTCCAAGTTAGGAAGAACGTATCCTACCATCCATCATCCATCTACTCGAAACATCATTCACAGGCAACCATTGTCCTTAGACGATTTCTAATGCCATATGAACATATGCAGAACATGTGTGTATATGCTCCTTGGCTAATGCTAATGATCAGGCCTGAATGATCCTTCTAATGCAAAATATGTTTAGTGCCATGAATCCAACATGTATGCAAATAGCCCTAGTCATATAAGTACTACATGCATGCACAAACATTCATTCGTATGCAACATCCGCATGACAACACATTTAATTTCATCTGTAAACAAGTATAAATACTCGTGCATATGCAACATGAAACGTGACCTCGTCAATCTAGTATCTAATGTGTATTCGCGCATCCACGAGCAACCACTTGCAACCATTTGCAACCATATCAATCATAACATGTTTCAAATACATGTTTACATCCATAGAGTTCTATCTAAGGTTCCCAAGATAAGATCGAGGAGATAAAAAAGACAAACTCCTTACGGGGTTCGCAACAAAAACAGGATCGAGAGGATATCCGCCAAGCGATAGCGTGCAAGCAAGCTCTACAGGTGGACCAAGGATCAAAGATGTACTCTTAAAAAGAGACATGATGCGCGCGTCTATGCCGTATTTCCTTGAGCTTAATTCCATTGTGCCTTGACCGCCTTTGACTTCATGATTTCGTAGCTCCTTGATTCCTATTTCCAAGGTATGAGTTGGAACTCATTTCACTGTCACCTCTCGTTTCACTTTCACTTATTCTTTCCCTAGTATACTCGGCTCAAACATATTTGCGTACTCATGCAAGCTCTTCCAAAATCCATTAGTGAATTCTGGATCTCGTTTACCGATGCCAATCCATGTTACCACGTGCACTTACTAGGGTGATTCCTATAACCCATGCTCAAGCGGAATGAACCATTCGTCTTATTGGTGAATGTTACTCGATTGGATCAGAGATTTCCAATAAATATATCAAGAGATTCTAGGTAACTAACCATGACAGAACCCAAAAGGTTACACAAGACTTCGAGGGTATTACCAAGGCAAGTTAAGAGTCTGACTACCCTCTTTTCAAAACCGAGAATGGTATCCCTTACTGGATAACCACTTTACCCCTAGAATCCATCCATAGCCCAACAAGTCTTGAATAAATGGACCGATCTTCCAACAAGATTTGGGACAAAAATGGGATCCTCTACCATGCTAGTACTAAGGTGCAGAGACTCAACTATCGAAGCAGGCTTAAATGATATGATCAAAACAAAGTCTGTATAGGATGATAGAAAAGAAAGGCTAAACCTTTAACAGAAACGGTACCACTTCCCTTAGGTACGCTAGTGATGGCATACGATTGCCTTCTTGCTGATCTCGTCCTTGTCTTCCTTTGTGGATCAAGCCATACCAACAAGTTGCTTATCCCTAAGTCCGTGTCCTTTATCCTTGCTCTTATTATCCTTTCTTATAGCACGGCAACAGGTCTCTCGAGGACCCCCTCCATCGTACGGAAAACTCTTACTTAGCTGGACAAGGATTAGTCATAGTTAAAACTACTGTGACTATGGATGAGGGAAGGAAAGGAAAAGAGACACAATTAAGGAAACAAAGGATAGTGCTAATGGCTTTTGGGGAATAGCCTTTAAAAAAACTTTTCTTGAAAAATGCTTCTTTGTAAACGGTTTCTCAAATAGTTTTTCAGAAGGTTTTAAAAACTTTTGCCCAGTCTGGTAACCTTCTGCTCTGAGACCAAATGTAACACCCCACCTCCGTCAGGGTCACTCACAAAGGAATGCACTAGGTTTGGAGGGGCATTATTGGTAAACATGCACAGAAATATTACAAGATATAATATATAAAACAGAGGAAGTAAAACAAATTTCATTACTTTATAAAACATCAAGGTCTAAAGCCTTTTACATCAGAGTACATAGAAACCTGTCTTGCAGATAGTAAAGAAGCATAAAACCTTTTCATAAATTATTCCCCCAAAACAAACCGGTAAAGCAGCCATAGCCAAAAGAAGTCCAAGCCATATATGATGACCTTCAAGCAGAAGAGGTCCGAACTAAACAATAGTGTTTCCTCCCTGAAAACCTAGGGGGGGGGGGGAGGGGAACGGAAGACAAAGAGGCGAAACAAAACGGGGTCAGTCATAAAGACTGGTAAGTCCTATCTACTTCCAGTATAAAAACAGGTAAAGGTAACCTGACATGCATAAACTGAAAGTAAACATAAGGATGACGACAAGATAGATAAGCTAAACCAAGCTCACTGGATGAACTACTGTAGCAAGATAAACTAAGGTATCATGATAAACTACGGTGTCAAGATAAATCAAGGTATCACATCGTCAGGTTTCTATCAAGTATACTATCCCAAGGTATCTATCATGTATAACATCCTACGGTATCTATCATGTATATTTCATCCCAAGGTATTTATCATGTATATTTGCTCTGTACCTCTCATACTAGTATCCCAACCCGCGTTATGTGTTAACTATGAATGTTCCTTGCCCAATGTCATGTAATGGTCCATGGCAACCTAATATATAGCATACGTAGGTTTTCCCAACTCGTATGTTTTTCTTCCATGTATAAGTTCAGTCCTTTGCCGTAGGCCGTACGGGCTTTCCCATGTAAATCTATACCACCTCAACGTAGTACCATTTTATCCTTGAAGTTGTTTTGGACTGCTACCCTTGACCTGGTTATGTTTTCTTACCATGAACTATCACATGTTCACTTAGGATTTATGCCACCTAGGACCACTAGGCATTATGCTACCTAATGAACGTTTTTGTGTCTCGGTTTGGGTTCAAGCCACCTAGGGCCACTAGGGATTATGCTACCTGTCAACCACGCCCTTTATCCCACGTATGTATCATGAATCGTTTTCCATGTCTAGACGCACATGCATCTCAACGTGCCATCCGAGTTCCGTGCCAGGGCAAATCAAGAAATACGGAACTCGGTCGGGAGCTTTTAGTCATCTGCCGATGCAGATATCAAGGTCTGTTTTTGTATCCGTGGCTATGGTCCCACGTGACCCCTCCCTCAACTACTGAAAGGCAATCCAAGAAAAATCATGTATGAGAACTACATCTCGGCCCCACTATGCCCCACTTACCTATTGGCCAACCTCACCCATAACTCGATAGCAAGTATATGGTCAGTTGGGAGTTCTCTGCCTTTCCGTACGTGCACGATTGACTAAAGATGGTAGGTAGTCGGCGACATGCTATCCAGGGAAAAAACAAGTATCGTCGACTCCACGCTAATCCATCCTAGTCTTTAGGTCGCTCGCATAGCAACCAAGGCATACTCTTGGTTCTTTTACCGCAGACCTTTACCTCTTGTGAGCCCAGGCGGATCATCTGCAACCTCACAGAGGGATACCAAGAGTATCCTCGCGTACCCCGAAGCTACCGCTTCGTCACCCAGTTCGTTGGAGCCTTTATCTAAGTCAGATAATTCGCTCCTCCACGTGTGTTCGAGCGATGACCTACCGTATCGGGTTACTCATCTATCTGTGAACTGGTCCAATTTCCTTGACTAAGAATTATCACTTAGTTATCCTTAACTAAGGTTTACCACTTAGCTTCCCTTCCCGCTACCGTTGTTAACTACGATTTTCAACCTAGTCCCTTGAGCTAGGGTTTCGTCTAATGGGTTAAGTGTTGTCATTCAAGTTCATGACTTAACCCGCCTATGAATCATGTCAAGATTGGCTAAGTATTTAAGTTCAAGGCTTAGCCCTACAAGTTGGTTAAGTATACCAAGAAGCTCATGAATTAACCCTATCAAGTCAAATTGGTTAAGTATTTGTTTGTCCAAACCCTATCAGATTATCGTATTAGATTGATTAAGCATAGATTATCTTAATCCCATCAGATTATCGAGTTGGATTGGTTAAGTATGGGTTAGCTTAACCCCATCCACTAATCGTATTACAATGGTTAAGTATATTTAAAAGGTCTTGTGACTTAACCCTATCAGGTCTGCATATTAGATTGGTTAAGTATAGGTTACTTAACCTCATCAAATCATCATGTATAATTGGTTAAGTATAAGTTACTTAACCCCATTAAATTATCATGTTAAGTTGGTTAAGTATTGGTTACTTAACCTCATTGAATTACCAAGTTTAGATTGGTTAGGTGTTTAACTTAACCCCATCGAATTACCGTGTTTAGATTAGTTAAGTGTAGGTTACTTAACCCCATCTAATTACCGTGTTTAGATTAGTTAAGTCTAAGTTACTTAACCCCATCTAACTACCAAGTCGGATTAGTTAAGTATAAATTACTTAATCCCGTCCCCTAATTGTCTTATATGGTTAAGTGTCATTAAGAAATCAAGTCCGGTTTAACATAACCTACACATTCGTGTCATACCGGTTAAGTTTCATTAGTCAAAATTACTTAACCTTTTCATGTGGCATTAATTAGATTAATGCACCCCAACCTCTCACATTAGACTTTGTTGTGGTTAATAGTTAAGCCGGGCGGGTCCGGGTAGTTTTACACCACAACCTAGTCTAACCTTGGGTTTTAAGCGCTATATGACCAACTACTCACATTGGGTCCTATTGTTTGTAGCCACTAGTTAAGCCGGGCGGGTCCGAGTAGATTTATGCTACAAACTTAACCCAACCTCGAGTTGGCCACTTTCATGTTTAGTCTAGTGTCTTATTACACTTACAACCCACACATGTCTAGTTCAAGTTCCATGTTTTCTTACGTGTCATGACCACATTTAAATGTATCATGAATGTCATGTTCTCATGTAAACCCCATGTCAAGTTATCGTGTCATATTCACGTTTTTCCTAAGCTACCCAAACGTATTTCCAACCCAAGTGGAAGCGAATCACATAGTAGGGGTATTATGCCAACATATTGGCCTCAAACAGGCGAGATATCATAAAGGGATTGGCCGCAAACGTGAATATTATCCTAAAGGATTTGGCCTCAAGCATGCATAGTATCATAAGGGAATTTGGCCACAAACATGCATAGTATCATAAGGAAATTTGGCCACAAAATGCATAGTATCATAAGAGAATTTGGCCACAAACTTGCATGATAACATAAGTGGTTTGGGTTCATTTACATGCATAAGCCCCAAAGTCAAGTCTTTGCCAATGTTTCACAAGTCAAATGGTTCCCAAAGGTTCATGCTAACATTCCATAAATAAAGATTCAAACTTGCAAGATAAACTAGGTTAAACATAACATGAGTGGCATGATTAAGTCGCTAAAACTTAGCCCAAGGTCATAGATCATAGAAAAGGGGCAAAATTAGGTTCACATAGGCTAGCATACTTATGTTTCATCGCATTTTATTCCATGTCACATTAGAACCACCGTTAGAATCTACAAGTAGCTAGAACTTACATAGCGTGGCAAGAGTGCTAGGAGCATGAATCGTCTTGACGAAGAATGGTGGCTCCTTTGTTGAAGAATCGTCATGAAATTTGCATAGCAACGTTGATCTACTTCCACGATTTGATGTAGAAAGCTTGCACCTTTTGATTTGAATCCGATTTGAATGCCTAAGCCCTTGGAGTTGGAGATAGAGGCCATGATCAAGATGGATTTTGGCAGCACTAAGTTGCTAGAATGATTTTTAGTGATTTAGGTTAGGTCCTAGGGTGTTTTTATAGAGATAAGGAGTAGTTTAGGCCCTTAGATTAACCCTAGGATAGATATGAACCCTCAAAACCTGTCACAGGCCGATAGACCAGACCCAAATGAGCAACCAGGTGCACCAGGTCGTCCAGACCCAAAATGGGTTTTTGGGCCAGGTCGACACCCGTGTTGACTGGGCAGTCGACCTGCCCCTGGGCGTGTCGACACCCCAGTTGACCTAGGGCTTGGGCGGGAATTTTTCCCGCCCAGTCTGTTTGGCTCCAGATTTGAATTTCGAACAATTTTTGAACTCGAATTTTTCTGAAAACTTTGACGGGCCTTAACTGGGTCATACGGACTCCGATTTTCAAAAACTAAGACTCAATTTCGCGTATTTTTCCGAGACGAACACAATGGCACAGCCCGTTTCCCCTGATTCAGATTTTATAATTAAATTTTGCCTTGATTCTTGTCCTAGCACGTTGTAAAAATCTGGGTTGTTACAATAGCGTTAATTCACGAGCCTCACACCCCGGTGTGAACCAGAAACGGAAGAGGACCTCAGGGAGGACATGCATTCCTCTCTAGCTGGGAGTAGTGTCAGGGTTTTGCAGGCCCAGACGTTTTACTTATGTGGATGATGGATAGCGAGGCGCCTCGGTTATATCGGTCACTACGGACCCGATGGATGGTTTGGTCGACATACTGACCAGTTTACACTCCATAGGGCGAGGAAACGCATGGTTCGGGCATTTTATTCCACTTCGTGTAGACCATGCCTAATGCTCCAAGGTGTATTGCGGCTGTTCCTGAGACATGTTAGGCTAGATTGTCTCGAAGCGGTAAGGACGATCCCTTGCCTTGGTTCACAGTTGGAAATCCAACTTTCAATACGTGATTTTGCGGTTTTAAGTGTAGAACTAGTATGGCAACATGATAGATGGTACCCATGCCGTCTAGGATTGATATATTTATATTTGAAGTTGTTTTATACACTATGCACTTATAATAGTATCAAATGATTTGTTTTAAATGTACCAAGCATGTTTGGCTATTATAAGGGAAAACCCTATCCTCCGGCTTGCGTTGCATTATGTGATGGGACCTGAGTCTTATAATACCTTCATTTTTCCAAAAAGCATTGATCTGTTTTGTTATATGCACTAGTATTCTTAGAAGGAAACCAGTTCCGTATTATATGGCGTAGTCCCTTGATATATCTGATTTTAAAGTAAAAGTTTTAAATAACTGTTTTAGTTCTCATACCCGTCACGTGACTGACCTGGAGTTTATTGTTTTAACCTAAACTCTGGGTGCCCCTATTTTCCCCACAGGAAGCTAGTAGTTTTGGTTTTGCAGATTTATATTCACAGGATCCTGGTTTACAACTGGAATGATATTCAAAAAGCTCTGTATCAGTGTATCTCTTTCAGTTGTGTTCTGTATTAATTTTCAGCTGCATTGTAATTTGTAAATCTCTGATATTTATCAAATGTATATTATTTGTTACTCTGTATATTCTTGTACGCTGATGTAATTGTTGTAATAAGCAATGAAATGTTCTTCTGTTTGTGTTCTGATTTGTCGTGTTCTCAAACAATCTGTTCTTTCTCTTCTCTTCGGGGACCGGGGAAGTTCGGGTCGCCATAGTTTGTTATCAGAGCTTTGGTTTACAGAGCTCGAGAACAAGACATATTAGAACGAAATAAAAGAATTCATCAGTGATTGGATTAGTAATATCCAATAGGAATGACTCGTTAGAGATGGGATCAGTAGTATCCTAGAACGAGTGCGAAGAGTGTTATTTTTAAAATAAAATTAAAAACAAATATTGTTTTTGTAATGACCCATATCTACGCATCAGGGGATCGTAGAATATTTATTTCTTTCTCATGCGAAGTCATATAGCCATGTAACTTTGGGAGACGACTGTTGGGGTCATTTCCCATGTTCATGATTTTTGCCGATTTTTAAATGACCGTTTTGCCTTTAGATGATCTTGCCGATTTTTAAATGACCGTCTACCATTCCGTAGAGTGGACACATTAGCCAAACGGACTCACCATTTGGGAGATATGGCTAAAACAAGGTTTAGAAGGTGAAAAACAGCTTAACTGGGCCTAATTAAGGTGATTAGCAAGAGGGCCCATAACCCATTTCGGGATTAGGGTTATGGGGAGGCTTAGAACAGTAGGGAAACGATCTTTTTTCATTTTCTCAGCCGCTTCAAACATTTCCCTAACCCTAACAATGGCCTCCAACACCTGAATCACCTTCTAATCACCATTTAATCAAGTTTTAGCCTAATCTACTTCTAATCAAGGCAAATCAACACCAAATCAGAGTTGGAGCTGCTGTGTTGCATAGGAAAATGCCCCAAATCAGAGATAGTTTCAGATCTAAGTTTTATTTGTGGCTGAGGTGAGTGATTTGCATTGTTTTTCACTAATTATGGCTGATTAGGGGTGACTAGTGATAATTAGCGAAATTATAACTCAGAAAAATCTATAAATATTTGTAAAATTCTAAAATATTATTTTAGGGCTCTGATAGAAATTTGGGACAATTTGGTTAAGTTTTGCTAACCCTATCATTAGTTGTGCTTAAACTTGATTAAGGGGAAAACATGGGTTCTTGGGTATGTTTGTTCTGTATTATCATGATTATTTGTTATTTTGGTGTTTGTGGATGACTATATATGTTGCTATGACTGTTTGCAATGTTTTGTAATTGTTTAGAACAGTTAGAATAGTCGAAAACACCATTGTGTGGCGTAAAAACAGTCGCTGGAAGTTGCAGGAAAAATTTGCAGTAGCCAGACCAGATCGGATCGCCCCTACCCGACCCCGACCCGCTCTTGAATGATGGCACCTCCGACCCGAACCGGTCGTGACAAGGACACCACGAACCAATGCTTGGAGCCACCACCTGGAGTCATGATCCAAAGCGATGAAGGGGCCCGACCCGAACCCGATAGGTGTCCACGACCCGATCCGGTGGAAGGAGAACAAACCGACCTGATGCCTGGAGGAGGAATCACAAATCAAACCTAGTGAAGCACCATGACCTGAACCGCTTGGTGGCCACGAACTGGAGCTACTCTTGGACTGATGAAGGACCGAACCGAACAGAATGGAAGCTTATTTCCGAACCGATCCGTTGAAGACCAAAACCCGAGATGCATAGGTAGTCCAAAGGAGAAGTTTGTACTCAGGACCCAGAGGGGAACCAATGAGTTAGCTTCATCAGTTGGGCTTTGCTGCAGGACGTGTGCTAAGGGGTTATCGACGTCCATAACTTTGACTCACCACCAAGACGAATGTTAGGCTACGGATCAGTGCATTGGGGTAGTTATTACTCCATGGGGCAGAGTGATCGTAGCATGGCTATGAGCCAGTACAGTGAAATCGTCATGATTTCATAGGTCAGAGTGAACATAGCAAGGACAAGTGGTTATGGATCAGTGCAGTGGGGTCGCCATGACTCCATGGAGCAGAGCGATCATGGCAAGGATTTGGGTGATCAAAGTGGTGGATATCGTATGCTTTACGCACTGAGTGAGAGATGTGACGATGGTTGCTATACTTGATTGTTTGACATCACTATGACATGCACACCCCACCCCTGTATCTTTATAAAATATGTTAGTGTCACCTTAGAGTATTGTAAATCCTGTTGTGCTAACTCTTTGGTTGCAGGTCCAGGTTCAGGTAAGGTATAGTATACCTGTTATTGTTCTGTTTATGCACGAATAGCTGACAGGTTAGCTGGTTATGCATGAATAGCTGATTCGGAAATGAGCAGGAGGCTTCCACGTATGATATATATATATATATATATATATATATATATATATATATAGATATTCTCCTAGTGTTGCTGCTGGTCACTACTTTGGGCATTAGTAGTGTACCTTTTTTGTTTGGCTTTAGAGACAGTTTGAAAAGTTGTAATAATGATGATGTGGAACATAAGCTGTATTTTGAATTTTCCGCTGCTATCATGGTTTAGTTTTCAGCTTATGCACTATCTCACCTGTTTTATGTCAAGTAGGCTATTATTATATTTTATTCCATGCACTGTGAGACATTCTACAGGTTCCTTACTACTTCAAATTCCCTTCTTTCCTTTCTTTGACGACCGTCCCGTGCTGATTGGACATTGGCACAACGTACTTTCATTGGAAATGTCGGCTGGTGTGGGGCGGGATGTTACATTTGGTATCAGAACTTTAGGTTGCGTAGTTAACCTAGGGAAAGACACTAGAGAGAGATAGTATGTATATGAGAGCGCGTATTTGTGATATTTTGGTTTTCAAAAGCTATATATATACCATTAGTATATTTAAGGATGAAGTCGCATTGCACTGGCACCACTGAAGAGATGGTTAATCGTTTTCTCCTTATAGATTGAACGACGAGCCGATATACTAGGGGTATTGGTAGAGGAGCTTATAATGGTAATGCTCCTGATATGAGGACAATGTTCACTGACTTCATGAGACAGATGCTTAGAAATGTGCAAGGAGCAGTTCCCAATGCTGCAAATGGTGGTGGTGCAGCGGTGCTGGCGCCTAGGGTCGATTTCGCCAAGCTATGCAAGGATTACACTAGTCTTGGTGGAAAGTCATTCCAAGGAACGGAATCGGCTATAGAAGTTTAGGATTGGCTTGATAGCTATGAGCGCATCTTCGAAGACTTGGGTATCGAGGATGCAACGAAGAGAAAGTTAGCATCCCGTCAGCTACAAGGGCGGGCGATGAATTGGTGGAATGCTATTAAGGCAGCTACTCCCGAGGATCAAGTTACTTGGGATCAGCTCAAGGCCCGATTCAGTGATAATTTTATCCCAGCTACTCAGAAATCAGAATTGTTTAGGAAATTTATGGAGCTTAAGCAGAATGGTAGGGCAGTCTCGGAGTACATTGCTGAGTTCAATACTTTGTCAAAGTATGGATTATCTCTTATTGATACTCCCGAGAAGAAGAATGAGAAGTTCATAACAGGCTTAGATCAGTACTTAGGGGAAAGGCTTATTAACCACATCGATGAGACGTTTGAATCAATTGTGGGGAAAGCATTGAGGTCAGAGAGCCTTTATCCTAAACCCAAGACTGAAGTAGCTGTTGCATCTACAGAGGTGCCAAAGCCGCAAGCAAGCGGTGGAGACAAGAATGGTTCTCAGAACAAGAGAAAGCAGAATCAGACCAGGGATGGCTTGAAGAAAAAGAATAAGAAAGATGTTGAGTGCTTTAGCTGTGGCAAGAAGGGCCATTATGTTAAAGAATGTCGAGCGAAGCCAGCGGACATGAAGTGCTTCAACTCGGCAAGGTGGTACATCACAAAGATAAATGTCCACAACACCCTAAAGAGAAGCAGATTGTGAAAGCATATGCTCTTAATGCTGTTCCTTCTTCGTTGAATTCCCCAACTGCGGCGGAGAAAGGAAAGAATGTCGTCATTCAAGGTATGCTTTCTGTTTATGATGTTTCTGTTCAAGTACTGTTTGATACCGGACTTCCTGTTCCTTCATATCTAGTGACCTGGTAGATAGGTTAGGATTGGAACCCGAGATACTCGATGGACCTTTAGCGGTGACGAACCCGATAGGTGGTTCGACTAGCCTTAGCATGATTTATCGTAATGTGGTCTTATCGAGTCATGGATGCAAGTTTGTTTGTGATTGCTTTGTTTTGGGCTTTACTGGATTTGGCATTATTTTGGGAGTCGATTGGCTCCAAAGGTACGGGGTGGTGGTAGACTGTAAGGGCTTTTTTGTGACAGTTAGAGCGGATGATGGGCGGAGGGTAGTGTTTGGTGATCTACCTAGTGATGGGGTAATGGCTAGTTTTCTAAATTCCCTCGACATCCCGCATGATGAGTTGTCAGATGTGCCCGTGGCTGGCCAGTATCCGGATGTCTTCGAGGAAGTGACCAGACTTCCACCACACCGAGAGATTGAGTTTCATATTGATTTTGTGAAAGATGTCAGGCCTATAGTGATGCCACTTCATCGTATGGCACTAAGGGAGCAGCGAGAGCTCAGGGTGCAAATAAGCGATGTGTTGAAGAAGGGATTTATCAGAAGAAGTGCTTCTAATTGGGGAGCACTAGTTGTGTTTGCTACCAAAGCAGATGGTTCCCTTCGATTGTGTGGACTACCGCGAGTTGAATAAGGTGACAAGGAAGAATAAGTATCCTCTACCATGGATAGGTGATTTGTTTGATCAGTTGAGTGGTGCGAGAGTGTTCTCCAAGTTGGATCTCGTGACAGGTTTCCATCAGCTTAGGGCAGAAACCGAGAGTGTAGCTAAGACTACCTTTCGGACGCCGTCTGGATTCTATGAGTGGTTGGTCATGCCATTCGGGTTGACCAATGCACAGCATATTTTGTGGATCTTATGAATAGGGTATTAAGGGACCAATTGAATAGGTTTGTTCTTGTGTTCGTAGATGATATCTTAGTTTATTCGAGGACAGAGAAAGAACACAAGGAACATTTGAGGATAGTGATGGAGGTGTTGAGAAAACACCAATTGAAAGCAAAGTTCTCTAATATAGCAGCATTGTTGACTCAGTTGACCAAGAAAAATCAAGCTTTTGTCTGGGACGAAAAGTGCAAGAATGTATTCAAGAGTCTAAAGGAAAAGTTGACATGCACACCAGTGTTAGTCATTCCTAAGGGGAATGAAGAGATGATGGTATACACGGATGCTTGTGGTATCGGACTAGGTGATGTATTGATGCAAGGAGGTAGGGTTGTAGCTTATGCTAGTCGGCAACTAAAACCGCATGAGAAAAGATATCCTACCCATGATTTGGAATGGGTAGCGATCGTGTTCGCATTGAAGATGTGGAGACATTATCTCTTGGGAGAAAGATTCGAGTTGTTTACTGGTCATAAATCGTTAAAGTATCTTTTCTCTCAGAAGGATCTAAATCTCCGAAGGTAAAGATGGTTAGAATTCTTGGCTTCCTACGATTTCGATATCGCATATACACCAGGAAAGGGCAATGCAGTAGCTGATGCATTGAGTAGAAGACATGCCAGTTTAGGGGCTATGTTTCTAGAATGGAAGCAACTAGAGTACATCATTGGGTATGATTTCAGACTAAAGTGCGAATTGGATCCAAAAGTATTAGCAAGTTTGACTATCAGACCTACTTTGATTGAGCGGATTGGTTCCAGTCAGAGGGATGATCCAAAATTATTAGAAATCATCTCTAAGTTAGAGATGGGTATCAATAGGTATATGGACAAGTATGGGCTTGATCAAGATGGATGGCTTAGGAAGGATGGAAGACTAGTTATGCCCAATGTCGATGGATTGAGAGACGAAGTGCTTAGGGAATGTCTTCACTGAAAACTGACTATACACCCCGGTGGTAATAAAATGTATCGAGACATGAAGCAAACCTACTACTGGGAAGGGATGAAAAGAGACGTTGGGAAGTTTATATCCAAATGCATGAATTGACAGCTAGTTAAAGCCGAGCAAAAGAAGCCTAGTGGTTTGTTGCAACCATTAGAAATTCCAAAATGGAAATGGGAACAAGTCTCAATGGATTTCATTGATGGGTTACTAAGGACTAGATCGGGCCATGATAGCATTTGGGTGATTGTGGACTGATTGACTAAGAGTGCAGGGTTTATACCTATCAAGTTGAATAGAACGACAGCTAAGTTAGCGGAACTATATGAAATGGTTAGTGAGATTTCATGGAGTATATAAACGCATTGTGAGTGACCGAGACCCGTTGTTTACTAGTGGGTTTTGGAAGAGCTTACAAGAGGCTCTAGGGTCAGAAGTATATCTCAGTACCGCGTATCATCCTCAAACCCACGGTCAGACAGAAAGGGTGAATAGAATATTAGAAGATCTCTTGAGATCTTGCATACTGGATTTTGGTGGATCATGGGATGACCATTTGCATCTAGTAGAGTTTGTATATAATAATAGTTATCAATCCGGTATTGGTATGGCTCCATATGAAGCTTTGTACGGAAGACCGTGCAACTCACCGTATGTTGGTTAGAAACCGGTGAGAAATTTGTGCTTGGGCCAGATGTGTTAAGAGAAACCTCAGATAAGATCAAGGTTATCCAATAACGAATGAAGGTTGCCCATGATAGGCAGAAGAGTTATGATGATAAGAGGAGAAGAGATTAAAATTTCTCCATTGGAGAGTCGGTGTTTGTCAAGATTTCTCCATTAAAGAGTGTGATACGATTTGGTAGGAGAGGCAAGTTAACACCAAAATTTGCTGGTCCATTCCTAATCCTCAAGCAAGTTTGGAATTTGGCATATAAAGTTGAATTACCAGAGAAGATGGCAGGAGTTCATAACATATTTCATGTTTCCCAATTAAGGAAATTCGTGCACGATCTCGATATGACAATTTCACCTGATCAGTTGGATGATATCGAAGTAGAACCCGAGGTGGTTGGGAACCGCTAGCCGATTCGTATTCTCGAGCATGATACGAAGAAACTTCGAAGGAAAGCGGTGAATTTAGTCAAAGTTCAGTGGGGCGAGAATGAGAATGACTGTACTTAGGAGACGGAGGGGAGCATTAGGAAGACCTTTACTTATGTGTTAGTTAAGGAATTTCAGGGGAGAAATATCTTAAGGGGGGAAGAATGTAACGACCCGTATCTACGCATCAGGGGATCGTAGAATATTTATTTCTTTATCATGCGAAGTCATATAGCCATGTAACTTTGGGAGACGACTATTGGGGTCATTACCCAAGTTCATGATTTTTGTTGATTTCGAAATGACCGTTTTGTCCCTAGATGATCTTGTTTTAGCCATAATTTTTGATTGGTAAGGAGTTTTAACCTAAAACTACTTTCGTTGGATCTGGTTGATGGTCCACCTTTCCATAGAGTGGTCACATTAGCCAAACGGACTCACCGTTTGGGAGATATGGCTGAAACACGGTTTAGAAGGTGAAAAACGGCTTAACCGGAACTAACTAGAGTGATTAGCAAGAGGGCCCATAACCCATTTCAGGGTTAGGGTTATGGGGAGGCTGAGAACAATATGGAAACGATCTTTTTTCATTTTCTCAGCCGCTTCAAACATTTCCCTAATCTTAACAATGACCTCCAACACCTAAATCACCTTTTAATCACCATTTAATCAAGTTTTAGCCTGATCTACATCTAATCAAGGAAAATCAACACCAAATCAGAGTTGGAGCTGCTGTGTTGCATTGGAAAACGCCCCAAATCAGAGACAGTTTTTTATCTAAGTTTTATTTATGGCTAAGGTGATTGATCTGCATTGTTTTTCACTAATTATGGCTGATTAGGGGTGATTAGTGATAATTAGCGAAATTATAACTCAGAAAAATCTGGAAATATTTGTAAAATTCTAAAATATTATTTTAGGGCTCTGATAGAAATTTGGGCTAATTGGGTTAAGTTTTTCTAACTCTATCATTAGTTATGCTTAAACGTGATTAAGGGGAAAACATGGGTTCTTGGGTAGGTTTGATCTATATTATCATGATTATTTGTTGTTTTGGTGTTTGTGGATGACTATATATGTTGCTATGACTGTTTGTAATGTTTTGTAATTGTTTAGAACAGTTAGAATAGTCTAAAACGCCATCGTGTGGCGTAAAAACAGTCGCTGGAAGTTGCAGGAAAAATATGCAGGAGCCAGACCGGATCGGATCGCCCCTACCTGACCCTGACCCTGACCCGCTCTTGAATGAAGGCACCTCCGACCCGAACCACTCGTGACAAGGACACCACGAACCAATGCTTAGAGCCACCACCTAGAGTCACGATCCGAAGCAATGAAGGGGCCCGACCCGAACCCAATGGGTGTCCACGACCCGATCCGGTGGATGGAGAACGAACCGACCCGATGCCTGGAGGAGGTATCACGAACCGAACCCAGTGAAGCACATGACCTGAACCGCTTGGTGGCCACAAAATGGAGCCACTCTTGGACTGATGGAGGACCGAACCGAACAGAATGGAAGCTTATTTCTGAACCGATCCGTTGAAGACCAAAACCCGAGATGCAAAGGTAGTCCGAAGGAGAAGTTTGTATTCAGGATCCAGATGGGAACCAATGAGTTACCTTCATGAGTTGGGCTTTGATGCCGGACAAGTACTAAGGGGTTATCGTCGTCCATAACTTTGACTCACCACCAAGACGATGTTAGGCTACGAATCAGTGCAGTGGGGTAGTTGTTACTCCATGGGGGCAGAGTGATCATAGCATGGCTATGAGCCAGTGCAGTGAAGTCGTCATGACTTCATGGGGCAGAGTGGAAATAGCAAGGACTAGTGGCTATGGATCAGTGCAGTGGGGTCTCCATGACTCCATGGGGCAGAGTGATCATGGAAAGGATTTGGGTGATCAAAGTGGTGGATATCGTATGGTTTACGCACTGAGTGAGAGATGTGAGAATGGTTGCTTTGCTTGATTGTTTGACATCACTATGACATGCACACCCCTACCCCTGTGTCTTTATAAAATATGTTAGTGTCGCCTTAGAGTATTGTACATCCTATTATGCAAACTCTTTGGTTGCGGGTCCAGGTTCAGGTATGGTTTTGTATACCTGTTATTGTTCTGTTTTGCTTCTTATCGCTCATACCAGACTTTTGTTTGACCCAGAGTTTTATGTCTCTTCTTATTACTCTGGGTGCTCTTAAACGGGAAGACTAGAGACATGTTAGCTGGTTATGCACGAGTAGCTGATCCGGAGACAAGTAGGAGGCTTCCACGTATGATATATATAGATATTCTCCCTGTGTCGATGCTCGTCGCTACTTTGGGCATTAGTAGTGTACCTTTCCTATTTGGCTTTAGAGACAGTTTGAAAAGTTGTAATAATGATGATGTGGAACATAAGTTGTATTTTGAATTTTCCGCTGGTATCATGGTTTAGTTTTCAGCTTATGCGCGGTCTCGCCTGTTTTATGTCAAGTATGTTATTATTATATTTTATTCCATGCGTTGTGAGACATTCTAAAGGTTCCTTGCTAGTTCAAATTCCCTTCTTTCCTTTCTTTGACGACCGTCCCGTGCTGGTTGGACATTGGCACAACGCACTTTCATTGGAAATATCGACTGGTGCAGGGCGGGCCGTCACAGTTTTGAAAATTTAAACCTTATTCAACGTATTTGAATATTTATTTTAAATTGATTTAGACAATCTAGTATATGAAGATTGTAACGATTCGGATTTTGCTCGGACCTAATCGGCCGTTCAAAACCCGAATACGCTAACTTTGGGTATACAACACATCAGAACAAATAATAGCAGATATTTATAAACGTCCTAATAATGTTATATCAGAGTATAGAATATCAGAGTATATCGAATATAAATACCACAGCGAAAGATTAAATTACAATGAATGTAATACAGTGTAGCGGAAGCAAATAAACTATCACAGGGGAACACTATCCATGCTCTAGACACGACTTTAAGCTTCGATCCAGAATTCTGCTCAATATATCTGCAAAATAAGCTACTCAACTACCCATGTGGAAAAGAGGGAACTCGAGTTTGCGAAGTGAAACAAACTTGCCCATGTGGAAAAGAGGGCACTCGAGTTTGCAAAGTGAAACAAACTACAAGTCATTCGTGGGACTAGTATGGGAAATCTTACTTAACCTATTTAATAATAAGGTTAATCACTGGACCAAGCCACTAACGCGGAACGTGTTTACTCCATTGGATTGCCAGTGCATAAAAAAAGTAAATCGTTAAACAACGTAATGCTTTCTAGAAAAATGAAACCATTATAAGACTCAAGTCCCATCACACAATGCAACGCAAACCGAAGGATAGAGTTTTACCTCATAATGGTCAAAAATGCTTGATACGATAAAATGGATTTGATATTATTATTAGTGTATATATTTTTCAAAAACATTTCAATCATAATATATCAATCATAGACGGCATAGGTTCCATATAATATGTCGCCATAGTAGTTCTACAATCAAAACCGTAAGGTGTCGTATTGGAGGTTGGATTTCCATTATAAACCAAGGCAAGGGATCGTCCTTACCAAATTCGAGACAATTTAGCCCATGTCTCAGGACTCAGACTCAGATGAGCCCTTAAGAGCGCCAGGGCCGGTCCATAAATATGTTAGTGGATTAGTTATGCCTGAACAATACATCTCCTCGCCCTATAGGACGTAAATAGAGCCACTAGGGACTCAAATCCGAGGTACCTCACTTTCCATCATCCACATAAGTAAAAATATATGGGCTTGTAAAACCCAGACACCACTTCTAGCCAGAAAGAAACGCATGTTCTCCCTGGGGTCCTTCTCCCGTTTCTGGTTCATACCGGGTTGTGAGGCTCGCGAAGTACCGCTACACAAAGCTATGCTAAATAAAGTTGTGCTTTGATCATCAACCATAAGGCTCTGCTTTTCAACAAAAGCCTTAATCATTTGCATCTTACATTGCCACATTGTTAATCCATACTATAACATTGATTTCTGCCAATATATATCCTCTGAGCTCGTACATCTAAGAGAAGGGTGTTAAGCAAGATAATAAATTCTGCGCCACCAAACATATATATATATATATATTTAGCAGTGATCAACGAATACAACATATAGGAATACAATGTCAGACATACCATCCATTTACAAGTCCGTTCTGGGTATGAACGAAACTGGAGGCACCTTATTCCTCATCCCATATGTCCAATACAGGAGAGAGAGGTCCTCGCATATCCGGTCGATCTCCAAGTACGTTTGGACGATTACCACTTATTACCTTGTCTTGGGATGCCTTCCAATCAAGACATCAGTAATCATCCAAACGATGTGAAGACCTCCGGTCTTCAACCACCGCCTTCATCTTCGACTCTTAATCGTTGTAGTAATTATTTGGAATAGGTTAAACCCGGTATTTTTGAATAAACCGCTTATTTTATAATCAATAATCAAGTGCTAAAAAACACATCATATGCTCATTTCAAATTCAGAATATTCTTTTTAATAAAATATTCACATTATTGGGGAAAGGTTCCCATTAGTTTTATCAATGATAAATTCTTTTAAATTTATTCTTTAATCTTCTTTTTAAAGATTCATTAAAATTCCAATTTGGTTTTAATATAAAAATCATTACTTTATGATTATTCAACTTTAAGAAATTAATCTTGTCTTTAACTGGGTTAAAGAACCAATTTCTTTTAAAACAAAGTTCACGATAAACCCAAAATAATCTTCCATTAAATATGGAATTTTCACAGAAATCAAATCAATATATAATCAATATAAATTTCCGTATCTTATTAATAACATAAATGGAATAACGGCAAAGCCTTTTAAATTCCATATATAATAACGGTCTTCTTTTACGGAAGCTCATCTCGATTATTACCAAATCAATTTCCATTCAATTCCAATTGAATATATAAAGTTGGAAAACCTAACTTTGGAAACTTTCCATTTAAATCTTAAAAAAAGATTTATAAATTCCAAATTATATTTTCTGTTAATTGGGTTAAAGAACAAATATCGTTAAAAATACAGTTCACAATAAACCCAATTCACATTTCATTTTATTCCAATTACTAAATATAATTGGAAACTCTAATAATCTTAATTAAAAGATTTATTTTCTTTCATACGCGATTTAAGAACAGTGTTATTTAAGACACCATTCAAGACAAACCAAAAAATCCAATTTATCTTATTTAATTCCAATTAAATATTAATTAATTGGAAAATTTCATTAAATCATAATTTAAAGATTTATTCTAGTTAATAACTAGTTCATTTCGACAAAAATATATTTTTATCTTTTCAAATATGGAATTTTTCATCTAAAAATCTTTTCAAATCATTTATTATAATTTTGCATAATTTTTCCACATTTTTAATAATTTTACTAAGGCCTGTACAGTCGGTTTCCAATAACGGCCACCGAATTGCATCCATAACGACCTTTCTCAAATTTGATTTGGGCATGACTCCAAATCCAACCGTTAGATTTCAAAACTCTCATATTCATTGGAAAGCTATTTTCGATACGAACCCAACGGTTCTGGGTTTAGGAGAATCTGATAGTCGGATCTCCCATTACATCAATTTGAAGTTAATGGCCGAAATTCGCGAACGGTCACTACGCGGCACATTCTATTCAGGCCATTAAATATATATAATATTATATATATATATTCCGTGGATTTCATTTTAAAACATATTTATAAAATATTTATAAATTCATTTTAAATTGATTCCAACTTCATTTTCAGTTTTTAAATCAAAATTGAATATTCTATATCTTTATCATATTATAATATTAATATTTTCAAAATATTATATTTTGAAATCACTTCTTTTAATATTCATAATAAAATGAATAAAATCATCGATAGACCCGTTCGGGTAAAAATGGCATTTGCTACTTAACTCGGCTTCATATTTTTATATTTTTGTGTCCGCCCGTAGATGGACATGAAAATCATAATTTTATTCCTCATTGAATATTATTTTAAAATATTTTTTATTTTAAAAGATTCTTTATTTTTGAATATTATTTATATAAAAATATTCTGAATCGGAATTTGACTAAATCAATTACCATATAATTTCATAACATTGCATGTATATAACAATAATGATAAATAATCACTAAACAATCCATTCACATCCAGAGTGAAATTTAAAACTGTGTGAACATTAAAATAAATAAATAACGCTCATCACAAACTGTCAATCCATTGATTGACAGTTAATTAAATATTGGGACTAGTGTATGTCAAATATCATCCCAATACCCGTGTGGGGTTTTCAAACAATAACAGTTCATCTTAATGAATCAATGGTTAATGAATTTAACCAATTCTAATTCCGCTAACATGTTGATGATAATGAACAAAACATGTTATTATATCTCTAACGTCAAATAAAATGTATTTTATTCTCTTAATTTCTCTACATGTTTCTAATGTCAAATAAATATGTATTTTATTTGCATACATGTTTTATTCTTCTAATGACAAAAATAAAAAGACAGTTTTGTCTACATGCATGTTTTCAGATTCAAGTGAAAAAATAAAAAGAAAATTTTGTCAACATACGTATGTTCTAGTTCTAATGACAATATAAATGGATAATTTATTTACATAACATGTTTAATATTTCCTAGTGACAAATAAAAGAAAGTTTTCATTCGACAGCAATTCTACTTTTAAATATGACAAATAAAAGGATATTTTTATTCGTATAAAATTTCGTTATTTAACATGGCAAATAAACATGAATATTTTTGTTTTTCTACAAATCTAGTTTTTAACATAACAAATAAAAAATGATATTTTTATTTTAACATGACATTATCTAAATGAATGACATTCCTAATTAAATGACATTTCAAATTAAATGGTATTTTCTATGTTAACATAACATTTCTAAATAAATGACAATTCTTATGTTAACATAACATTTTTGAATAAACGACAATTTCAATGCTCTTTAATGACAAATAAAAAGGGATATTTTATTAGCATATATTTCTAATCTCAACATGACAAATAAATGGAAATATTTCTATTTGCATACAATTAGTCCTATTTAAAAAAAGGACAAATAAAAATGTAAATTTAATTGCATACAAATTTCTATCCTTAACATAACGAATAAAATGACTACTTTTATCTGTTTACAAATTCAATATTAACATAACACATAAGAATGATATTTTTATGTTATCGACAATTTTAATTCATCATCAAAAACAAAAATGATATCATTACGTTGTTGACAATTATAATTTAACATAAACTTGTTTTTATATGACAATTCTAGTTCAACACAAAAATGATATTTTTATGTGACAATTCTAGTTCAACATAAAAATGATATTTTTATATGACACAAATATAATTCAACACAAATGATATTTTTATTTATCATAACATGATTTAATAAAATGGATATTTTGTTTTGACGCTAATATGATTCAATGAAATGAATATTCTGTTTTGACACTAATATGACTCAACAAAAATGAATATTTTGTTTGACACTAATATGACTCAACAAAAATGAATATTTTGTTTTGACACTAATATGATTCAACAAAAATGAATATTTTGTTTTGATACTAATATGATTCAACAAAAATGAATATTTTGTTTTCATGACATGATTCTAAGTTAAATGATATTTCTATATTAACATGAACTGTTTAATGTATCATGAACATATCTAAATATATGACAATTTAATTCTAATGTAACGTTTTATAACAAAAATATTATTTTTATTCTAATGCAACATTTTATAACAAAAATATTATTTTTATTTCTAATTTAACATTTTATAACAAAAGTGTTATTTTTATTTCTAATGTAACATTTCTAACTAAAAATGATGATTTAATTTTAATGTAACATTTCTAACTAAAAATGATGATTTTGTTTTAATGTAACATTTCTAACTAAAAATGATCATTTTATATTAACATAACATTTCAAATAAAATGAAATTTTTTATTTGAACAAGAACATATAATTCAACAAATAATCATCACCCCAATCAATCAGTCAATCCAACTTTTATACGCCGCATATAGTTAAATATATAATCACAATCAATATAATATATATATATCTATATATATGTATATAAGTTTTATTTTAAATTTTAATTGAGAAATCTCACCGAAGGTTTTAATTCTGTGAGTTCAAATATGAATTTTCCCCAAATTCTGATTTGCTCCGTCTCAGATCTGGTTTGTTCCATAGCGTAGAGTTCCTCAGCATGATTTCAATGCTTATGAATTTGTTTGATTCCATGTCCATTTGAAAAAATTATGGTTGTTTAAAAATTTAAATAATTAAACACATAATTAAGTTAATTAATTAACTAAATTGCTAATCCCCTTTGACCTTTCTCTCCCATTCATTTTCTGTAATACGCTTCAGGAAAACCCAAATTGCTTTAAAATAGATTGGCTACCGTACTCCTCCACGCCAGCGTCGGACGCCGATCATCCACCTCCACACCGTCGGCCTACATGTCGCCGTCCTCCCCTAGCCAGCTCAACCAACTCGATCACCCCAGGAGCCGGAAAAACCAATTCGAACTCGACATGTTTAGGCCCTAAATTCTCTCAGTTAATCGCATGATGCATGATCATAACCGGTCAGGATATAGAGCTCGAAGTGCTCTACGATATTGCATAAGAAAGTCTTTAGAATCGGTTGATAGATTTTAAGAAAAAGGAGGAAGAGAGATCGACGATGTTGGCCATTGATTTGCGGTTTGCGGCGGCCATAGTATATATATATAAGAATTAGAGTTCTGTATCCCTACCGTATTTATACAGTATATCATATTTGTAATGACATGAAAATCCCCGCCCTTTGAATCGACCATAAACCACACAGGTCTGATCCAAAATTTTGGAAATCCTCGAATGCATTTACTTTGGGCATACAACACATCAGAACAAATAACAGAAGACTTTTATAAATATTATAATAATGACACATCAGAGTACAGAATATCAGAGTACATCGAATATAATACAACAACGGAAGAATAAATTTACAATAGATTTAATACAATGCAACGGAAATGAATAAACTGATACAGTGGAAGACTATCCATGCTCTTGACACAGCTTAAAGCTTCGATCCAGGATCCTGCTAAAAATATCTGCAAAAAGCTACTCTACTGCCTGTGTGGAAAATATGGGCACCCAAGTTTGCAAGTGAAACAAACTACGAGTCAGTCACGGGACTGGTATGAGAAATCTTACTAAACTAACAATATGGCGAATCACTGGACCATGCCACTAACGCCGAGCGGGTTTACTCCATTGGATTACCAGTGCATAAATTTTTAAGTCAAAAACAACACAATGCTTTTTAGAAAATGAAATCATATAAGACTCAAGTCCCATCACATAATGCAACGCAAACGGAGGATAGAGTTTTACCTTATAATGATACTTGAAACGTAGAAAATAATATTTTTAATATTATTTTTAGTGTCTAATATGATTTCAACAATACTTCAAAGTAAATATATCAATCCTAGCGGCATAGTACCCCATCCTACTATGTTGCCATATATAGGTATGCAATCAAAACCGTAATGTCGTATTGGAGGTTGGGTTTCCATCATGAATCAAGGCTAGGGACGATCTCCTAATCGATTCGAGACACTCTAGCAATGTCTCATGATTACACCTATGGGCAACCCTTGGATACAGCAGGGTCGGTCCACAAATATCGTTAGTGGATTGGCAATTCCTGAACACAACTTTCTGATCCTATTGGACCTATAAATATGCCTTTGGCGACCAATAAAAATATCCGAGGTGCCTCATTCCATCAACCACATAAGTAAAATTTCAGGCCTAGTAAAATCTCAAACACCACTTCTAGCTAGAAAGAAACGCGTGCACTCCCTGCGTTCCCTTGCACCGTTTTTGACTCTACCGGGGTGTGAGGCTCGCAAGGTAACGAAATACACAAAGCTATGCCTAAATAGGCTATGCTTTGATCATTACCCACAAGGCTCTGCTTTTCAACAAAAACCTCGATCAATTACATCCTGGCATGTCACAATGACAGTCCATACCATGCGATCGATAACTACCGATATATAACCTTCGAGCTCGTGCGTCTCAAAGAAGGGTGTTAAGCAAGAGGATGAATTATTTGCCACCACAGATATATATTAATAGAAATCATTTAATTACAAAGCATGAAATTCAATGTCAGACACACATTCATTTACAAGTCTGTTCTGGATCTGAATGGAACAGGAGTCACCTTATTCTTCATCGCGTATGTCCAATACGGAAATGAGGTGCTCGCATATCCGGACGATCAACAAGTACATCCTGAAAACTACCACTTTAACCCTTTATTGGTAGCTAGCCAATGCCAGGCATCAGTAGTTATCCTTTCGATGTGAAGATTGTCGGTCTTCAATCGCCACCTTTAAAATCTTCAACTTAAATCGTCGTATGATCATTTGAAATGAGTTTTAACTCGGACTTTACAAATGACCCTCGCATATATATAGTTTAAAAATTATTTTATATCATCAATGGTATTTACTAACGATTAATCGCTATTTTTATTTATATAAAAATAGCAAAATTTATTTAACGACGCTTCGGGTCGATGGGCGGCCCTAGCGCTATTTTTGCCAAAATTTGATTTACACTTATCTTGAAATCTAACCATTGGATTTTAACAAAATTCATATTGATGGAAAGATCTTCCTAAAGCGGTCCTAGCAGTTCCGGTTTTGGGGAAATCCGATGGTCGGATCTTACAGTATAATTGCTTGAAGTTAAAGTATAATCACATGCAACCCAAATACAGTTTATATTCATGTTAAAGATTTTATATATGATTTTCTGAATCTTACTAACATGATAAAAATGATGATATGAACTAAATCATGTTTTAATGCCTAATTATTCCCAATGGTAACTAAATTACATGGAAAATATATTTTTCTTATGTTCACTTTTTATGTTAAAACCAAACGACAATAAAAGCATGACTTTTAATCCTACTATTTTTATTTCATCTAAAATGATGATGAAAATGTGACATTAAATTTATTCTTTTATTGTATATAAAATGTCAATCAAATGCAACCTTTGATCTTATTCTTTTTGTTTCAATTAAAATGACATTGAAATTGTGACATTTTAATCTACTCTTTTCACTGTCTCTAAAGTGGCAAATAAAATTGTAATTTTTATTTCCTTTTTTTTATATAACATGACGATAAAAATGTAACTTTCAATTCTATTCTTTCTATTTTTTCTAAAATGACAATAAAAATGTAATTTCAAAATCTACCCTTTTATTTACACTAACATGTCAATAAAATGTCATTTTTAATTTATTCTTTTTATTGTCTCTAATTTGACAATAAAAATATAACATTTAAAACTATACTTTTTATTACGTCTAAAATGTGGATAAAGATGTAACTTTTAAATTCGATTCTTTTTATTTGTAACTAACACGTAAATGGAAATGTAAATTTTTATCTATGTTTTTATTTGCGTCTAATATGCAAATAAAAATGCAAATTTTTAATCAACGTTTTTATTTATATCTAAAAGACAAATAAAAATGTAACCTTTTTAAAATCAATGTTTTCATTTGCATCAAAATGCAAACAAAAATGTAACTTTTTATTTTATGTTTTCATTTCTATCAAAAATACAAATAAAAATGTAACTTTTAAATCCTATCTTTTATTGCCACTAATTTTAAAAGTAAAAATGATACTTTTAATCCTATTCTTTTATTTACATCTAAAATGTAAATTAAAATGTAACTTCTAAACCTATGCTTTTGTTTGCATCTAAAATGCAAATAAAAATGTAACATTTTAATTCATGATTTATTTGCATCAAAGAATGCAAATAAAAATACAACTTTTAATTCCATGTTTTATTTGCATCAAAGAATGCAAATAAAAATGCAACTTTTAATTTCATATTTTATTTGCATCAAAGAATGCAAATAAAAATGCAACTTTTAAATCAATGTTTTATTTGCATCAAAGAATGAAAATAAAAATGTAACTTTTAATAAGATATTTATTTGCATCTAAATTTGCAAATAAAAAAATGTAATCTTTTTCTATGATGTTTATTTGCATCTAAATTTGCAAATAAAAAAAAGTTACTTGCATACTACAATCAAACAACAACATAGGTGATGTTTTCATCAATCAACACACAAAGTGATATATTTTATATTGAATTAAAAGTTCTAATTCAATTCAATAACAAAGTAATGTTTTTATTGAACCGACAATTCTAATTCAATTCAAAAATTTAAATAAAAATGATATTTTTCATTGAGTTGACAATTCTATTCAATTCAGTCATATAAGCAAAATGATATTTTTCAATGAATTGACAATCAAATTCAATTCAATAAATATGACCAAAATGATATTTTTAATTGAATTGACAAACTCATTCAATTCAATAAATATGACCAAAATGGTATTTTTAATCGAATTGTCAAACTATTTCAATTCAATAAACAAGACCAAAATGATATTTTTTATTGAATTAATAAACAAATTCAATTCAATAAATATGACCAAAATGATATTTTTAATTGAATTGACAAACAAATGCAATTTAATAAACATAAACAAAAAGATATTTCATTTTGTCTAATATACATGATTCACAAAATATTGGCAAAGAAAAAATGATTTATTTTAATTCAACTGACATATACAGATCTATAATTTAACTAATAAATCTATCATACATACATACAAAATAAACAGATCAATCATCCAAAATTTCATCACACCTCATAACTAATTCATTAACATACTTACAATTATTGAATAGCGAGAAAAATAATTAAATTGATTAATTAATTAAAATTAGAAATATCACAGTCGTGAATCTGAATTGTTTGGATCCGCAAATTTGGTCAAAATTTTAACAGCTCAGAATCGCTCTTTTCAGTCTACAATTGTAGATCTCTATCTTACGACCGTAACGCTTCAGAAATCGTTCCGTTCTGAGTCCTAAGGAATTAGTTATGATTTAATTAAATTAGAAACATTTTAGATTACTTAATTAAATACTAAAAATAAGAATTTGTACCCTTTCTTCTTCTGTTTGAATTTGGCCGTGGGTTTCAGCTACTCAGTTCGGTTCTAGGGTTGAAGTTTTCGATCAGTACACCGGGTTTCAGGACAATCCGGCACCACCACGTCGAGTGTGACGACCCCAAACCCCCGTTCCACAGTGGCAAGGGTAATCTTTGGAATATAACACATAAACAAAGGACAACAGAACAGAAATATATAAATACACCAGATAATGTACAATAGAATACACTAGATAAACATAATCATCAGAGTTACATAGTATACAGGATCATACTTAGTACAAAATACAGTTCAGCTTTACAAAAAATGTCTACATCAGGAACAAAACATAATATGTACAACAGGAGCTGAACAGCATAAAAAGAAAGAAATGATGGAATCCATCTTTAGCTCCATAGCTATCTAGAAAGAGCCTGCTAAAACCTGAATACAAGGCTGCCTGTGTAGAAAATAGGGCATCCGAGTTTGCAAGTGAAACAAACTACGAGTCAGTCATGGGACTAGTATTAGAAATCTACTACTTAACTTATTTTATAACCAGGCCAATCACAAGACCACGCCACAAACGCGGAACGGGTTTACTCCATTGGATTGCCAGTGCTTATAAACAAGTAAATCATTTAAACATCGCAATGCTTTTTACAAAAATGAAGCCATTATAAGACTCAGCTCCCATCACACAATGCAATGCAAACCGGAGGATAGAGTTTTACCTTATAATGGCCAAAATATGCTTGATACGAATAAAACAAAAGAATTTGGTATTATTACCAGTGTTTATATGTTTCAAAAAAAAATTCAATCATAAGTATCAATCATAGACGACATAAGTGCCCCATACCACTATATCACCATATATAGGTATACAATCAGAACAACACGATGACGTATTTGGAAATTGGATTTCCGTCATGAACCAAGGCAAGGGATCGTCCTTACTAATTTGAGACTGTCTAGCCCGAGCCTAAGGACCCAGACTCAGGTGGGCCCTTGGATCGTCAGGGGCGGTTCACACGGAGTGGAATAAAATACCTGGACACTGCGTTCCCCCGCACTATGGGGCGTAAACTGGTCATATACCGACCAAACCATCGGCCCTGGAGCGACCGATATAACCAAGGCGCCTCGCTATCCATCATCCACATAAGTAAAATTTCTGGGCATGTAAAACCCAAAACACCACTCCTAGATAGAAAGAAACGCAGGTCCTCCCTGAAGTCCTCTCCCATTTCTGGTCCATACCAGGGTGTGAGGCTCGCGAATCAACGCTAAACACAAAGCAAGCTATTCAAAAGCCCTGCTTTGATCATCAACCACAAAGCTCTGGTTTTCAGCAAAAGCTTTGATCACAGCATCTCTGTATGCAACGTTGTCAATCAACAATGTCAGACACACATCCATTTACAAGTCCGTTCTGGATCTGAACGAAACCGAAGGCACCTTATTCCCCTCCCGTATGTCCAATACAGGAGAGAGGCCCTCGCACATCCGAACGATCAACAATTACATCCGGATGACCACCACTATAACCCCTTCAGGGCAGCAACTCCCATCAAAGGCATCAGTAGCCATCCATTCGATGTGAAGATCATCGGTCTTGCACCGTCTTTATATCTTCGACTTCTAACCGTCGATCAATCATTTGAAATGAAAATTAACTCGGGCTTTTTAAATAATTCACGTATACTTAGAATTTCAAATCAATTCATTTCAATGGTTAAATTATCTAACATCCATAATTCAGTTCATTAATGTAGTTTTCACGTCAAACACATTCAACCATCAAATATCCAATAAACTGGGTAAATTCGGTTTATTTCCATTCCATATCGTTTATAATATTTTATCATGATTTATTGCTATTTTTATTTATTTAAATATAGCCAATTTATTCAAACACGCGCTAGGCCATAACGCGGCCATGGCGCTGTTTTTCTCCAGATTTGATTTACATATATCTGAAAATCTAACTGTTAGATCTTTATATATTTTATGTCATTAGAAAGATCTTTTCAAAGAGGACTCAACGGCTCCAGTTTTGAGAAAATCCGAACGGTCGGATCTTCAGGTACAATCGTTTGAAGTTACGATTTCAAAAAACTAACTACAGCGTCGTTATTCGATTTATTTTAATTATATTCATATATATATATATATATATAATCCATTCAGCCGCTGTTTTTATTCATATTTGAATTAAACATTCCAGACAATCCAGCCATTGGATTTTTGCAAAGTTGGTGCCGTAGGAAAGATATTTCCAAAGCGAACCCAACGTTTTCGGTTTCGGGAAAATCCGACGGTCGGATCTCCTGGTACAATCATTTGAAATCACAGTTTCAAAATACGAACTACAGTTTCGTTATTCGATTTATTTTAATTATATATATATAATCCATTCTTCGATTTCAAAAACCATTTCAACTCATATAGGTGATAAAAATGATATTTTCATCCAACGGATATTTATTTCAACACATGGTAATTTTTAACAATTCATATATATAGTTAAAATGTGATTTTTATTTCCAAAATAATTTATTTCAAACACGATTAATTTATATACTTCATATAAATGATAAAAATGTGATTTTTATTGTTAAAACAGTTTATTTCAAAAATGAATATTTTATATACTTCATACATACAATAAAAATGTTATTTTTATCGTTAAAACAATTTACTTCATAAATTCAATAAAAATGTTATTTTTATCATTCAAACCAATTTATTTCAAAATCGAATATTTTTGCCAACACATGAATATTTTTCAATACATGAATATAAATCAAACACATGAATATTTCAGAAATTTCAGCAGCATAACGGCAGGGTAGTTAAAATCGGCACCGTCCCTAGTACGGCTCCTCGCTCTACCTTAAAGCCTCGCAGCTTTTGACAATGGGGATTTCAATAACTAGTTCGTACGCAGACGAATATTCCCATATACTAATCCTATTGGGATTTTAACCACAATCAATCATTTCAACCATTCGTATTTATCAACAAAATTTCACATCAACCAAATCCAAACAACCACAACCAATATATATCGTCCATGGTCTGTGGACAAGGGGAGTAATATATATAAATAGATATACGTATATAAATATATTTCAATTTCATTTCAATTCCATTCAATGCATATATGATTTTTACAACGTATATATAACTTATGCATCATGCATACAACTTATACAACTCTTATACATGAGGTGCACAACGCTTATATAACTCATACATCGATCGTACAACTTGTACATTGTCATTCACTGGATTTCGACAACATAGCAGAAAGTTATGCTTTTTATTCGATAATCACACTTTGCGACGGTTTTTGAATGTTGAAAACAGTTTATTTTATAATAGCATATACCTTCCTTATCAATTCAAAACTAGGTTTTGAAAATTCTTTTAATCCGGAGCACTAGACGAAGATCGGCCTATACCACCTCGAAGAGCTCGGAGTTAGCTCCCAATCGCCGGTGGCCACCCTCGGATCGATAGCGTGGTAAAGACACGGTGGAGTGACGAAGTCGTGGGCTTTGGGAGGTCGATTCTTCACGAACACAGCACCAGAGAGGTCAAGACCGGTACGAATTTGTAGATCAGGAGGTTTACTGTAAAATCCTCAAAAGGATGGATGGGTTTTATCGCTTATGGAGGGAGTAATCGGAGGAGGAAGAAACGAGCTTCAGCCGTCGTTGGTTAATAGGGTTTACGGATTTTTTATGTCAACGCGTAAGTGATGGAGAATGTGATTGGCCCGTGAATTATAAATTTAATTTTTAATTCATTTAAATCCGAAAATACCCTTTACTCCATACGAACTCCAATTCAAACCCAACGACTGTCTCCTCTAGATAAATACCCCCATTCCAAACACAATGGAATATGTTTCGTAGGCTCATTCGACAATTACAGTTAGTTATTCTTCAAATTAAAGTATAAAACATTCAATACTTGATTTGAACGTACATTTCAATTTGCCGGGGCCACATACTGATCCCAAAATTTCCAGAAAAACAAATATAGCTATGTTTTGACGATACAGTCCCAACTAAACTAGTTTCGTTGAATTTGGATACCGTTTGAAAAATGGCCGTTTTCTGGTTGATCCAATTTGACTTAAATCAACCAAACACATTTTCCTTTCCCACGCTCACATATTAACTCCAAAAATTATGGAATTTGAAACCTAGCAATAATTTGACATCCCGGATCCAACAAAAGTGGTTTCATTGAAAACGGAGGTCATTTGCAAAATGTCCATTTTCACGGGCTATATAAAGTCCATAGCGACCTTTCTGAAAATTCATTTGGCCATAACTTTTGATTCCCGCTATGAAATCTCGATTTTTCAGATTTCTTAGAAAGATATTCATAAACAGATTTAAATATTTTTAGTTTCACTAAAATCCATTTTATTTTGCACCCGGTACAGTCAGTCAAAGTTTGAATTCAAATTTTCAAACTATCGTGCCATTTCAAGCCTTGTTTTATAATTAAAATAAATATATTTATTTTCCAATATCGATCAAATAGATTTTGGTCATTATTATTTAAAATAATTTATTTTAAATATTCAAAATTCATTAAAATAGACAAATTAAAATTTTTAAATTGGTTCAGATTTCCCGGGTAGTTAGAATCTCCCCCACTTAAAATCTTTTCGTCCCCGAAAAGGAACGAAGCTGAAAGTTGTTTAATTAACCAACTCAACCTCCATTTTGGTTTTCATTCTTCAACTTTTCAGTTTCTAAGAATATTCTAATTCTTCAAAAATTTGGCTAACACCCTAAATTTTCGAAAAATTTCGCCATAACCTCTTTTGTACGGGGAGGGGTTTGGAAATTTGTTGGGCCGTATTAGGTACCAAATAAATCCTAATAAGCATACACATATTTATAGTGATATATTCCGGTGTCCACAGGGGAGTGTATATAGATCATAACTCTAGAGAATAAATTCTCGTTACCCTATAAATGGTTTTTGTGCCTTAATGACCAGACAGACGTATTTATTGTCATCTCCAGACCCGTGTGGGGTTTTTATTAATCTGGAAATTTACCGTTATATTTTATATTGTCTATATCAGTCATCTGTTCAACCTGTAATAAATAGTCATTGCCATACAAGCCTCTCGCTCTATGGTAAACCTTCAACCTCGTCACACAAGCTCCAAATGCTTATGTGGTATATGATGAAGTATGTTGTATTCAAGAAGTATGCCATGTAGTATAGTTCAAAATTAATTGTTACTATCCTATGGCGACGTTTATTATTACACACAGAACAACCAACACTCCGCATCCAATGGCACTCACATGAGTTGATATAATAATAAAATTGCGCATCCAACTCATAAAGGTTTACCTATTTGTCGGGTACACAAATAAATTCTTTACTCAACAACAAATCCATTTACCTGTTCAAACATATATAATGCACATGTATATATTTCTATCTATTTTTAAACCAGTTGAATCTTTGATTCAATTGCATAAATTTACCCTTTAGGCTCTTATTGGTTTTATTATTCCAATATGATTTAGTTTAAACTAACAATCACTCCACACAAACAACAATCAATTGATTTTTAACCTTTTCAAATATAAAGCAATTAATTCATATACTCTTTTGAAATTATTTAGACTATATAATTAAAAAGTTTGTATCCATGAAAAGAAAACAACAGCCTAGTAGAGAACAAAACGGAAATGCAAAATATGGTAAATGTACCTTGCACTAGAGTTAATCAGAGATATCTACCCTGCACTTGGGATAGGCTTTCCTAATGCTCTCCTCAGTTTCCCAAGTACAGTCTCGTGGATCTCCACTCCATTGCACTTTGACTAAGTGAACTTTCTTGTTCCTCAGCTCTTTAGTTTCTTTGCCAATAATCTTTAGCGGCTCTCTCCACACAACTAATTCTAGTGTAATTTCGAAATCTTGTTGCGCGGCTTCTTCCACGACCAAGTCTGGATCATGCACATGCTTTCGAAGTTGAGATACGTGAAATACATCATGTACTCTAGGCAACCAGTTAGGCAATTGAACCCTATAAGAGAGAGTTCCAATCCGTTCGAGCACAGGAAATGGACCAATAAATTTGGGTGCCAACTTCCTTGTTTTGCCAAATCGGATTACTCCTCTTATTGGAGAACCCTTGGATACACACAGTCACCAACAACAAATGATAAATCTCTTCTTCTCAAATCTACATAGCTCTTCTATCGGCTTTGAGTGGCCAGTAATCGTTTCTTAATGAAATCGACTTTATCTTCAGCTTCGCAAATCATATCTGGCCCTAATACAAGTCTATTACTAGGCTCTACCCAACAAGCAGGAGATCTGCACGGTCTACCATACAATGCTTCGAATGGCGACATTTTCAGGCTCGCTTGGTAGCTGTTGTTGTATGAGAACTCGGCCAAATGCAAGTGGTCTTCCCATGATCTGCCAAAATCAATAACACAAGACTACAATAAATCTTCTAGAATACGATTCACCCTCTCAGATTAACCATTTGTTTGAGGATGATAAGCGGTGCTCAAGTTCAGTTTGGTTCCCAATTCTGCTTGGTTCCAGAATTTACTAGCGAAAATCGGGTCACGATCGCTAACAATGCTCATGGGAACTCCATGGAGTTTAACAATTTCTTTAAAATAAATCTACGCCAGACACTGAGCAGTTATATTCGATCTGACAGGTATGAAATGGGCGGTTTTCGTGAAACGATCTACGATCACCCAATCCTTTCCTAGTTCTGGGAAAACTATCTATGAAATCCTTAGAAATCTGTTCCCACTTCCAACCTGGAATTTCCAACGGTTGCAACAATCCGATGAGTTTCTGTTGATTTCTTTTGACTTGTTGACAAGTCGAACACCGGCTAACATATATAGAGACATGTCTTTTCATCGCCTTCCACCAGAATGTTAGCTTGAGGTCATTATACATTTTACTAACCCCTGGATGGATGCTCAGTTTGGACTTGTGATACTCATCCAATACTTCTCTTTTGAGCTCAAGGATGTCAGGAACACAAATTCTTCCTTTCAATCTCAGAACTCCTGCGCTATCCACTTGGAAACTGGAGACTTCACCCCTTTGAATTCTTTTGATCATCTCTTTAACAAAACTATCATTTTTCTGAAGAATAGATATTTTATCAATCAACGATGGTGCGATGATAAGATTGGTGATGATCACATTCTTTCTGCTGAGCGCATCAGCCATAACATTGGCTTTCCCCAGAGTATATAAAATATCAAGGTCATATGTCACGAGAAATTCTAACCAACGCTGCTGCCTCATATTCAGATCTTTCTGGGTGAATAAATACTTCAATGATTGATGATCAGTATATAATTCAAACTTCTCACCCAATAGATAGTGCCTCCAGATTTTCATAGCAAACACGATGACTAACAATTCAAGATCGTGAGTTGCATAATTCTTCTCATGTGGCTTCAATTGACGGCTAGCATAAGCGACTATTTGGGCTCTCTGCATTAACACTGCACTAAGACCTTCTTTAGAAGTATTCGTCCAAACTTTCAAGTCCTGATTGCCATCTATAATTGTTAACACAGGAGCTGTTGTCAACCTTAACTTCAGCTTTTTGAAAGCTGCCTCACATTCTGGAGTCCAATTGAACCTCAAATGTTTCTTAGTAAGCTTTGTTCAGGAACTGGATATCTTCGAAAAATCCTTAACAAACTTCTGATAATAACTAGCCAATCCGAGAAAACTATAGACTTCTGTGGGAGTAGTTGGCCGTTTCCAATTCTGAATAGCAGTGATTTTACTGGGATCCAAAAAATTTCTTCCTTTGATATGACGTGACCAAGGAATTTGACTTCTTCTTGCCAGAATATATATTTGGAAAATTTGGCTTTTAAAACATTCTTTCTGAGAATTTCTAACACTTTTTCCAAATGTTTTTCATGCTCGATTTCTGACTTAGAGAAGATCAGAATATCATCAATGATGACCAGTACAAATTTATTCAATACTTCTCTGAATACTTTGTTCATTAGATCGACAAATTAAGCTGGAGCATTACATAAGCCGAACGACATTACTAACCACTCGTAGAATAAATCTGGACCTCTTAATGCTGTCAAAGTAACACACTCCTTGGCAATACGAAGTTGATGGAAACCTGTAGCTAGGTCCATTCATGAAAATACTTGCGCGCCATTCAACCGATCCAATAAATCATCAATTCGCGGCAATGGATACTTATTCTTTAATGTCTTCTTATTCAAGTCATGATAATCCACACATATTCTGAGAGTACCATCTGACTTCGGGACAAACACCACTGTTGCTCCCCAATCAGATAAACTAGGCCTGATAAAACCCTTCCATACAAGCTGTCGAGTCTGATTGTCTAATTCTTCTTTTTCCTTCAAGGTCATTCTTCAAATAGCGTGAACTACTGGCCTTGCGTTCGGAATTAAAGCAGTCTTGAAATCTATTTCTCTATGCAGAGGTAAGCTAACAACTTCTTCGAACACATTCGCATAGTTCTTGACGACAGGAATATTTTCTACATCGACCGAAGTATTATCTGTAACGATAGGAATATTTTCTTTTTGAGCAGGAGAAACATCGAAAGCTAAACAAAAGTCTTTTCTATCTGAATTCGGACCTTCGCATGGTATGGTTATATAGTCCTGAACTTTGTCTTTGCCTTAACAACTCTTTCAGCGCATTTGACCTCAACTCCATATTTGGTTAACCAATCCAATCCTAGAATAAGATCAAATTCTTTAAAATTCATGACGATCGCGATGGTAGGGAACCGATAACGGGAAAAAGAGACAGGCACCCCACAAATCCAACTAAGATCGAGGGAACCCCCAACCCGATTATGGATAGTCATGGGTGTTTTAAGCTTTTTTAGTTTCAAATCCAGTTTCTTAACCGCAATACTTGCAATAAAACTTCGCGATGCGCCTGTGTCAAATAGTACTTTAACTGGGATATCTTTGACAATAAGCGTGCCTTCTAAAACATCTGGTCTTGCTTGACTGGATGAGGATGCAGGAACCTCTGCCACTTCATTTATCTGCACTACTTCAGATTTCTGTGATAGGTGGAAGTTCTTCGCAATATGATCGGCCTGGTGGCACTTATAGCATTCCCTATTCTCTTGAAACTCCTTCTTAGATTTAGATCCATTCTTTCTCCGCATTTTCAAAGATTTACATTTTCTGGACAAATGGCCTCTCTGATTGCAGTTAAGGCATATGGCAGTCGTTACTGGTTCTTTCTTAGACTTCACCTTTTTCTGACTGGCCCTTGGCCTCTTATTGCCTTCAAACTTCATACTTATCCCAAGCTGTATACTAACCTCTGGCTGTGTACTTGTCTCCGGGCTATCAGTTTCGAATTTCCTTTTGTTGCTAGAAATACATTGCTCTTCATCGCCCAAAAGACCCTTCTTATCTAGATCTTCATACTGATAAGCCATGTATATCATTTCAGACAAATAGTGTTGCACATGTTCAGTTACACTACTTTGGTACTTTCTTTGAAGCCCGTTAATAAACCTCAGATTCTTCATCTTTGGATTTTGAATGAGATGCGGGGCGAAACGAGAAAGTTCACTGAATTTCTTATGATATTTTGGAATCGTCATATCTCCTTGAATCAGATAGTAGAATTCATCACTTAACTGCTCAGTTGCTTCTGGAGGAATAAACCTTTCATTGAAAATTTCTTTGAATCTATCCCAGATAATATTACCTTCTGGATTACCTCTAATAACGGCTTCCTACCAGATTAAAGCTTCGTCTTTGAGTGCCCAAGATGCCAGTAATCTTTTCTGATCATCTCTCAGCTTGAAACCTTCAAAAATTCTCTCAGTAGAACGCATCCAGGCTTGAGTTTGAATAATGGATTCATAGCCCGAGAACGGTACTCCACCCAGATTTCGATATCTCTTTAATAGAGCTTCTATACCTGATCCTGGCTGTGGAAGAACCACTGGCTCATTACGTTGTTGAACCATAGGATTATTTCTTATGCTTCTGCCACTCATTTTCTATGTCTGCAAAAAGCAGACAAAGTGTCAGGTCAACAGAAAAGGTATTTTAAAGCATAGAGACATATACTTAAATGTAAGTGTGTCTATCGGCATGTATTTCATTCTGCTACACTCATTCTAGGATATTACTGATCCTATATGAAATGAGTTATAAGTCGTAGAATACTGCTGATTCTATTTCTGATGAGTTCGTTAATATGTTATATTCTAGAACTAAGCTTAACCAAAGATCTGATATCACGTTGTGATGAACCCAAACCCCCGTTCCACGGTGGCAAGGGTAATCTTTAGAATATAACACATAAACAAAGGATAGCAGAACAGAAATATATAAAAACACCAGATAATGTACAATAGAAAACACTGGATAAACATAATCATCAGAATTACACAGTATAAAGGATCATACTTAGTACAAAATACAGTTCAGCTTTACATAAAATGTCTACAGCGGAATCAAAACATAATATGTACAACAGGAGCTGAATAACATAAAAAGAAAGAAATGATGGAATCCATCTTCAACTCCATAGCTATCCAGAAAGAGCTTGCTAAAACCTAAATACAAGGATGCCCGTGTAGAAAATAGGGCACCCGAGTTTGCAAGTGAAACAAACTACGAGTCAGTCATGGGACTGGTATGAGAAATCTACTACTTAACTTATTTTATAACCATGTAATCACAGGACCACGTCGTTAACGTGGAACGAGTTTACTCCATTGGATTGCCAGTGCTTAGAAACAAGTAAATCATTTAAACATCGCAATTCTTTTTACAAAAATGAAGCCATTATAAGACTCGGTTCCCATCACACAATGCAACGCAAACCGGAGGATAGAGTTTTACCTTATAATGGCCAAAATATGCTTGATACGAATAAAACAAAAGCATTTGATATTATTACTAGTATTTATATGTTTCAAAGTAATTTCAATCATAAGTATCAATCATAGACGATATAAATGCTCCATACCACTATGTCGCCATATATAGGTATACAATCAAAGCCGCACAATGTCGTTTTTGGAAATGAGATTTCCGTCATGAACCAAGGCAAGGGATCATCCTTACCGCTTCGAGACTGTCTAGACCAAGCCTCAGGACCCAGACTCAGGTGGGCCCTTGGATCGTAAGGGGCGGTCCACATGTAGTGGATTAAAATGCCTGAACACTGCGTTTCCCTGCCCTATAGGGCGTAAACTGGTCATATACTGACCAAACCATTAGCCCTGGAGAGATCAATATAACCACGGTGCAAACCCAAAACGCAGGTCCTCCCTGAAGTCCTCTCCCGTTTCTGGTCCATATCGGGGTGTGAAGCTCGCAAATCAATGTTAAACACAAAGCTAGCTATTAAAAAGTTCTGCTTTGATCATCAACCACAATGCTCTGCTTTTCAGCAAAATCTTTGATCACAGCATCTCTGTATGCCACGTTGTCATTCTACAACGTCAGACACACATCCATTTACAAGTCCGTTCTGGGTCTGAACGAAACTGGAGGCACCTTCTTCCTCTCCCGTATGTCAAATATAGGAGAGGGGCCCACGCACATCCGAACGATCAACAAGTATGTCCGGACGACCACCACTGTAACCCCTTCAGGGCAGCCACTCCCATCAAAGGCATCAGCAGCCATCCATTCGATGTAAAATCCTCGGTCTTGCACCGTCTTCATATCTTCAACTTCTAGTCGTCGATCAATTATTTGAAATGAGAATTAACTCGGCCTTTTCAAATAATTCACGTATATTTAGAATTTCAAATCAATTCATTTCAGTGGTTAAATTATCTGACATTCATAATTCAGTTCATTAATGTAGTTTTCATGTCAAACACATTCAACCATCAATTATCCAATAAACCCAGTAAATTCGGTTTATTTCCATTCCGTATTGTTTATACTATTTTATCACGATTTATCGCTTTTTTATTTATTTAAATATAGCGAATTTATTCAAACGACGCTTTAGGCCATAACGCGGCCATGGCGCTATTTTTCTCCAGATTTGATTTACACATATCTGAAAAGCTAACCGTTGGATCTTTACATATTTTATATCATTAGAAAGATCATTTCAAATCGGACTCAACGGCTCTTGCTTTGAGAAAATCCGACGGTCGGATCTCCCGGTACAATCGTTTGAAGTTACGATTTCAAAACACGAACTGTAGCGTCGTTATTCGATTTATTTTAATTATATTTTTATATATAATCCATTCTGGCGCTATTTTTATTCAGATTTGAATTAAACATTCCAGACAATCCAACCATTGGATTTTTGCAAAGTCGGTGCCGTGGGAAAGGTATTTCCAAAGCGAAACCAACGGTTTCGATTTCGAGAAAATCCGACGGTCAGATCCCCTGGTACAATCATTTGAAATCATGGTTTCAAAATATGAACTACATCTTCATTATTCGATTTATTTTAATTATATATATATATATAATCCATTCTTCGATTTCAAAAATCATTTCAACTCATATAGGTGATAAAAATGATATTTTCATCCAATAGATATTTATTACAACACATGAATATTTTTAACAATTCATATATATAGTAAAAAAGTGATTTTTATTTCCAAAATAATTTATATCAAACACGATTAATTTATATACTTCTTGTAGATGATAAAAATGTGATTTTTATTGTTAAAGCAATTTATTTCAAAAATGAATATTTTATATACTTCACACATACAATAAAAATTTTATTTTTATCGTTCAAACAATTGATTTCATAAATTCAATAAAAATGTTAAATTTATTATTCAAACCATTTTATTTCAAAAACGAATATTTTTTCCAATATATGAATATTTTTCAATACATGAATATAAATCAAACACAGGAATATTTCAGAAAATTTCGGCCGCATAATGGCAGGGTAGTTAAAACCGGCACCGTCCCTAGTACGGCTCCTTGCTCTACCTTAAAGCCTCGCAGCTTTTGACAATGGGGATTTCAATAACTAGTTCGCACACAGACGAATTTTCCCATATACTAATCCTATTTGGATTTTAACCACAATCAATCATTTCAACCATCTGTATTTATCAACCAAATTTCACATCAACCAAATCTAAACAATCGCAACCAATATATATCGTCCATGGTCTTTGGACGAGGGGAGTAGTATATATATATATATATAGATATACGTATATAAATATATTTCAATTTCATTTCAATATCATTTCAATTCCATTCAATGCATATATGATTTTTACAACGTATATATAACTTATGCATCATGCATACAACTTATACAACTCTTATACATGAGGTGTACAATGCTTATATAGCTCATACATCGATCGTATAATTTATACATCGTCATTCCATATCGTTTATAATTCAAAAATCTCACTTTAGGTTCCACTCCTCCAAAAATTGTAGAAGGCTCAGAAAAATATCCAGTCTCTTCTAGAATGTAGAAGACGTCCACACGAGTCCACTGTCTCTTGTTTCACTGGATTTCGACAACATAGCAAAAAGTTATGATTTTTATTCGATAATCACACTTTACGACGGTTTTTGAATGTTGAAAATAGTTTATTTTATAATAGTTTTATACCTTCCTTATCAATTCTAAACTAGGTTTTGAAAACTCTTTTAATCTAGAGCACTAGACGAAGATCGGCCTATACCACCTCGAAGAGCTCGAAGTCAGCTTCCAATCGCCGATGGCCCCCTCAGATCAATGGACTGGTGAAGACACGGTAGAGCGACGATGGCGCTGGCTTTGGGAGGCCGATTCTTCACGAACAAAACATCAGAGAGGTCGAGACCAGTACGGATTTGTAAATCAGGAGATTTACTGCAAAATCCTTAAAAGGATGGATGGGTTTTATCGCGTGTGGAGGGAGTAATCGGAGGAGGAAGAAACGAGCTTCAGCCGTTGTTGGTTAATAGGGTTTACGGATTTTTTTTCTGGCCAACGCATAAGTGATGGAGAACGTGATTGGCCCGTGAATTGTATATTTAATTTTCAATTCATTTAAATCTGAAAATACCCTTTACTCCATACGAACTCCAATTCAAACCCAACGACTGTCGCTTCTAGATAAATACCCCCATTCCAAACACAATGGAATATGTTTCGTAGGCTTATTCAACTGTTACAGTCAGTTATTCTTCAAATTAAAGTATAAAACATTCAATACTTGATTTGAACGTACATTTCAATTTGCCGGGGCCACATATTGATCCCAAAAATTCCAGAAAAATAAATATAGCTATGTTTTGACGATACAGTCCCAACTAAACTACTTTCGTCGAATTTGGAGACCGTTTGAAAAATGGCTATTTTCTGGTTGATCCAATTTGACTGAAATCAACCAAACACATTTTCCTTTGCCACGCTCACATATTAACTCCAAAAATTATGGAATTTGAAACCTAGCAATAATTTGACATCCGGGATCCAACAAAAGTGGTTTCTTTGAAAATGGAGGTCGTTTGCAAAACGTCCATTTTCACGGGCTATATAAACTCCATAGCGATCTTTCTAAAAATTCATTTGGCCATAATTTTTGATTCCCGTTATGAAATCTTGATTTTTCAGATTCGTTAGAAAGATATTCATAAACAGATTTAAATATTTTTGGTTTTACTAAAATCCGTTTTATTTTGCACTCGTTAAAGTTAGTCAAAGTTTGAATTCAAATTTTCAAACTGCCGCGCCATTTCTGGCCTTGTTGTATAATTAAAATAAATATATTTATTTTCCAATATCGATTCAAATATACTTTTGGTCGTTATTATTTAAAATAATTTATTTTAAATATTCATAATTCATTACAATAGCCAAATTAAATTTTTTAAATTGGTTCAGATTTCCTGGGTTGTTACATCGAGGAGGGACAGGTGGCAGACATTCGCCGGCGAAGGGGGCCCACTCGGTGGTGCTATGCTGATGTGACGGTGGTGGTTTTGGCATGGGTTTGGGTGCACGGTTCTGGAGTTTTACGGATCGAGGAGAAGATCCAACTGCATGAAATTAAAGAGGAAAATCTCTTTGATAATGTCAAAAGGAGGAGTGGTTTTCGGTGAATGGATTTAGAGAAATTGGGGATTAGTTTCGAAGCATAGTGGCCATTGTTTCAGAACATGGAGGCTGTTACTTTCGGGAAATTAGGGTTTTGGAGATGAATTTTCTATTATTTATAATATTTTAATGTAAAATTTAAAAAAAATCCATAAATGTTAAATCAATCCGATTTCAGTCCAATAGGAGTTGACCGCACACAATATCTCCCGTTCCGGATCCAATGGGATAGGTCTCGTCAGCCTAAACGACTATTTATGGCCTGAAATCTTTAATTTAATATTTAAATCTTTTAACAAATTAATCTGATCGTATATTTAAATCTACCAGGGCCAATACGAACTCAGAAAAATTATTTCTGGCTTTGTTTTGACGATACGGTCCTAACAAAATTAATTTCATCGAATTCTGATACTGTTTGAAAAATGGCCGTTTTCAAGTCGATCAGATTTGACAGAAATTGACAAAACACATTTTCGTTTGCCACACTCACATATTAAATCCAAAAATATAAACTTAGAAATAATTTGACATTCCGGATCCAACAAAAGTGGTTTCGTCGAAAACGGAGGTCGTTTGAAAAATGGCCTTTTGTACCGGCTATAAATTATACTATAGCGACCATTCTGAATATTCAACTGGCCATAACTTTTTATTCCCGCAATGAAATTTCGATTTATTGGATACATTGGAAATATATTTTCAAACAGATTTAGATATTTTTGGTTTCACAAAATCCGTTAAATTTTGAATCCGGTACATTCAGTCAAAGTACAGGTTTGACTTTTCAAACTACCGAACTATTTCCAATTCTTTTTGAAATCAAAATAAATATATTTGCTCTAACCTAGATTAAAATAATTTTTTAATCATTATTATTCAAAATAAATTATTTTAACTATTCAAAATTTACTGAAATAGCCAAAATAAAAATTTTAAATTGGTTCAGATTTTCTGGGTTGTTACAATCTCCCCCATTTAAAATCTTTTCATCGTCGAAAAGGAATGGAGTTATAAGTTGTTAAATTAACCAATTTAATTTTTGTTCTTTTATTGTTTTCGATAATTTTATTTGTTGAGCTAATAATCACACAACCAAATCATCAATCAATTAGTTGATTAGCCTTTCAGATATATATAATTTTTATATATTTAAAAATCATATTTTCTAAAATCGGATTATATATATAATCCTAAATACGTTAATTATAAACTTGTTACACTGAACTCATTCTTGGGCATTTCTAACCCCATCTCTAATGAGTTTGTTTCTCATTCTAAGAAACTACTGATCATATCTCTAATGAATATTCTTATTGGATATTACTAATCCAATCTCTGATGAGTCTTTTGTTCCGTTCTAACGAGTTGTACCCCAAAGATTTGAGCTAACAAGAGCTCGGATACCACATGTAATGACCCGAAAATCCCCGCCCTTTGAATCGACCATAAACCACATAGGTCTGATCCAAAAGTTGGAAATCCTCAAATGCATTAACTTTGGGCATGCAACACATCGGAACAAATAACAAAAGACTTTTATAAACATTATAATAATGTCACATCAGAGTACAGAATATGAAAGCGCATCCAATATAATACAACAGCGGAAGAATAAATTTACAATAGATTTAATACAATGCAGTGGAAATGTACAAACCGATACAAAGGAAAACTATCCATGCTCTGGACATAGCTTTAAGCTTCGATCCAGGATCCTGCTAAAAATATCTGCAAAAAGCTACTCGAATGCCTATGTGGAAAATATGGGCATCCGAGTTTGCAAGTGAAACAAACTACGAGTCAGTCATGTGACTGGTATGAGAAATCTTACTAAACTAACAATATGGCTAATCACTGGACCACGCCGCTAACGCAGAACGGGTTTACTCCATTGGATTGCCAGTGCATAAGTTTTATAAATTTTGAAGTCAAAAACAACGCAATGCTTTTTAGAAAATGAAATCATTATAAGACTCCAGTCCCATCACACAATGCAACACAAACAGAGGATAGAGTTTTACCTTATAATGATCAAAAATTCTTGATACGTAGAAAATAGTATTTTTAATATTATTGTTAGTGTCTAATATGATTTCAAAAATACTTCAAAGTAAATGTATCAATCCTAGACAACATAGTACCCCATCCTACTATGTCGCCATATATAGGTATACAATCAAACCGTAATGTTGTATTGGAGGTTGAGTTTCCATATGAGTTAAGGCTAGGGACGATCTCCTAACCGATTTGAGACACTCTAGCAATGTCTCAGGATCACACCTATGGGCAACCCTTGGATACAGCAGGATCGATCCGCAAATATCGTTAGCGCATCGGAAATTCCTGAATACATGCTCCCCGGTCCTATTGGACCTATAAATTGGCCATTGGCGACCAATAAAAATATCTGAGTCACCTCATTCCATCAACCACATAAGTAAAAAGTCAGGACTTTTAAAAACCCAAACACCACTTCTAGCTAGAAAGAAACGTGTGCACTCCCTGCGTTCCCATGTCCCGTTTTGACTCTACCGGGGTGTGAGGTTCACGAGGTAACGAAATACGCAAAGCTATGCCTAAATGGGCTATGCTTTGATCATCATCCACAAGGCTCTGCTTTTCAACAAAAACCTCGATCAATTACATCTTGGCATGTCACATTGACAGTCCATACCATGCGATCGATAACAACCGATGTATAACCTTCGAGCTCGTGCGTCTCAAAGAAAGGTGTTAAGCAACAGAATGAATTCTCCTCCATCACAGATATATATTAATAGAAATCAATTTAATTACACGTCATGAAACTCAATGTCGGACACACATCCATTTACAAATCCGTTCTGGGTGTGAACGGAACCGAAGTCACCTTATTCCTCGTCCCGTATGTCCAATACGGAAGTGAGATGCTCGCGTATCCGGACGATCAACAAGTACGTCTGGACAACTGCCACTTTAAGCCTTTATTGGTAGCTAGCCAATGTCGGGCACCAGTAGTTATCCTTTCGATGTGAAGATCGTCGGTCTTCGATCGCCGTCTTTAAAATCTTCAACTTAGATTGTCGTATGACCATTTGAAATGAGTTTTAATTCAGACTTTTCAAATGACCCTCGCATATATATAGTTTAAAAATCATTTTATATCATCAGTTGTATTTAATAACAGTTAATCGTTATTTTATATTTTTTAACGACGCTTCGGGTCGATGGGCGGCACTAGCACTGTTTTTGCGAAAATTTGATTTGAACTTATCTTGAATCTAACCATTGGATTTTAACAAAATTCATATAGATGGAAAGATCTTCCAAAGCGGTCCTAACAGTTCTGGTTTTGGGGAAATCCGACGGACGAATCTTACAGTATAATTGCTTGAAGTTAGGATTGTCGAATTGCGAACTACAGTGCGCGTTTCGTTTTTATTTTAATATATATATATATATATATATATATATATATATATATATCGTTTGGCGGTTTCAACTACTTTCAAACAATCACATGCAAGCCAAATACAGTTTATATTCATGTTAGAGATTTTATATATGATTTTCTAAATCTTACTTACATGGTAAAAATGATGATTTGAACTAAATCTTGTTTTAATGTCTAATTATTCCCAATGGTAACTAAATTACATGGAAAATATATTTTTCTAATGTTCACTTTTTATGTTGAAACCAAACGACAATAAAAGCATGACTTTTAATACTACTATTTTTATTTCATCTAAAATGACAATGGAAATGTGACATTAAATATATTCTTTTATTGTATATAAAATATCAATCAAATGCAACCTTTGATCTTATTCTTTTTGTTTCAACTAAAATGACATTGAAATTGTGATATTTTAATCTACTCTTTTCACTGTCTCTAAAGTGGGAAATAAAAATGTAATTTTTATTTCCTTGTTTTTATATAACATGACGATAAAAATGTAACTTTCAATTCTGTTCTTTTTATTTTCTCTAAAATGACAACGAAAATGTAATTTCAAAATCTACTCTTTTGTTTACACTAACATGTCAATAAAATGTCATTTTTGATTTATTCTTTTTATTGTCTCAAATTTGACAATAAATATATAACATTTAAAACTATACGTTTTATTAAATCTAAAATGTGGATAAAGATGTAACTTTTAAATTCGATTCTTTTATTTCTAACTAACATGTAAATGGAAATGTAAATTTTTATCTATGTTTTTATTTGCATCTAATATGAAAACAAAAACGCAACTTTTTAATCAATGCTTTTATTTATACCTGAAATGCAAATAAAAATATAACCTTTTTAAATCAATGTTTTCATTTGCATCAAAATGCAAACAAAAATGTAAATTTTTATTTTATGTTTTCATTTGTATCAAAAATACAAATAAAAATGTAACTTTTAAATCCTATCTTTTATTGTCTCTAATTTTAAAAGTAAAAATGATACTTTTAATCCTATTCTTTTATTTACATCAAAAATGTAAATAAAAATGTAACTTCTTAACCTATGCTTTTATTTGCATCTAAAATGCAAACAAAAATGTAACATTTTAATTCATGATTTATTTGCATCGAAGAATGCAAATAAAAATACAACTTTTAATTCCATATTTTATTTGCATCAAAGAATGCAAATAAAAATGCAACTTTTAATTTCATGTTTTATTTGCATCAAAGAATGCAAAAAAAAATATGCAACTTTTACATCAATGTTTTATTTGTATCAAAGAATGCAAATAAAAATGCAACTTTTAATAGGATATCTACATCTAAATTTGGAAATAAAAAATGTAATCTTTTTCTACGATGTTTATTTGCATCTAATTTGCAAATAAAAAAAATGTAACTTGCATACTACAGTCAAACAACAACATAGGTGATGTTTTTATCAATCAACACATAAAGTGATATATTTTATATTGAATTGAAAATTCTAATTCAATTCAATAACAAATTAATGTTTTTATTGAATCGACAATTCTAATTCAATTCAATAATATAAACAAAAATGATATTTTTCATTGAATTGACAATTCTATTCAATTCAATCATATAAGCAAAATGATATTTTTCAATGAATTGGCAATCAAATTCAATTCAATAAATATGACCAAAATGATATTTTTAATTGAATTGACAAACTAATTCAATTCAATAAATATGACCAAAATGGTATTTTTAATCGAATTGACAAACTAATTCAATTCAATAAGTATGACCAAAATGATATTTTTAATTGAATTGACAAACAAATTCAATTCAATAAATATGACCAAAATGAAATTTTTAATTGAATTGACAAACAAATGCAATTCAATAAATATAAACAAAAAGATATTTCATTTTGTCTAATGTACATGATTCACAAAATATTGGCAAAGAAAAAATGATTTATTTTAATTTAAGCTGAAATGACCCGAACCTCCCCGTGAAGGAAAGCACGGATTGAGTTGAGAACAAGCCACATCAAAATGTAAACAAAAGAACATTTCATTGTTAATTACAACAATTCCATCAGAATACAAGAATATACAGAGTATGAATGAATATTATACATCAGAAAAATATCAGAGATTTAAATTATATTACGTAGCAGCGGAAAAAGAATACAAAAAACAACTGAAAGAGATAAACGGATACAGAGCTTTTCGAATATCATTCCAGCTGTAAAACAGGATCCTGTGAATATAAATCTGCAAAACCAAAACTACTACCTGCCCGTGCGGAAAATAGGGGAAACCTAGAGTTTAGGTCAAGACAATAAACTCCAGGTTAGTCATGTGACTAGTGTGAGAACTAAAACAGTTATTTAAAACTTTACTTTAAAACAGAGTAATTCAAGGGACCACGTCGTATAGCACGGAACGGATTTCCTCCCGAGAATATCAGTGCATAGAATAAACAGCACAATGCTTTTTGGAAAATGAAGCTATTATAAGACCCAGGTCCCGTCACACAATGCAACGCAAGCCGGAGGATAGGGTTTTCCCTTATAATAGCCAAATAATGCTTGATACGTTTAAAACAAATCATTTTGATACTATTATAGTGTAAGTGTGTGAAAACAACTTCAAATATAAATGTATCAATCCTAGGCAGCATGGCTACCATCTATCATGTCGCCAATACTAGGCTCTACAAATAAAACTGAAATATCACATATTGGAAATTGGATTTCCGTCATGAGTCGAGGCAAGGGGCAAGCTCCTCACCGCTTCGAGACACTCTAGTAAATGCATCAGGACTACACACTCTGGTTATCCCTTGGAATCGGTTGGGCCAGTCCACACTTACGTTAGTGGATTAGTTATTCCTTAACACACGTTTCCCTGTCCTATCGGACCTATATCCATCGGCTCCGAAGAGACTGATATATCCGAGGCGTCTCGCATTACAAAATCCACAAAGGTATAATAATCAACGATGTCAGGGCTAGTAAAACGCTGACACCACCCATAACTAGAAAGAAATGTCGTGTTCTCCCAGTGGTCCGTATCCCATTTTTAACTCATACCGTGGTGTGAGGCTCGCGAATTAACGCAATACACAAAGCTACTTTGTATAAAAGCCGTGCTTTGATCATCAACTACAAGACTCTGCTTTTCAATAGAAGTCTTGATCATTTGCATCTCAGCATGCCACATAGGAAATTCATGCCATGCGATTGATATCTATCGATATACAACCTCTGGGCTCGTACGTCTCAGAGATGGGCGTTAAGCAAGAGAATAACTTCTCCGCCGCCAAACAGATATATATTTAATAGAAATCAATCAACACAGAATAAAATCCATTGTCAGACACAATCCATCTACAAGTCCGTTCTGGGTCTGAATGAAACTGGGGGCACCTTATACCTCGCATATCCATTGATCTTCAAATACGTCTGGACGATCACCAACTATTTCCCTCCTCTTGAGTGTACATCCCAATTAAGATCACCAGTGATCGTTCAAATGATGTGAATACCTCTGGTCTTCAACCGCCTTCTTCATCTTCTACTTATCGTCGAACTAGTTATTCAAAATGGGATAGACCCAGTCTTTCCGAATAACTCGCGAATATAATAAACAAGTTCTATAAAAACACAACATACGCCTCATTCCAATTCTAAATATTATTTTATTTAAATATTCACATCTCTAGGGATTTGTTCCCATTAATTTTATCAAAGATAAATTCTTTAAAATTTATTCTTTAATCTTCCTTCGGATAGCATTTCAAACCATATTACGGTTTTCCAAACCAGTCGGGATTAACGAACCATACCGAAGTAATCATTTATTTTATTTCCCAATCCCAACCTACTCATCCCATGGAGCAGAACTGTTATTACCCCATAACCAACACTACGGTGTTATCGGTAAATTTAATTACCAATTTCTGATCAAATCTAATTAAACATTAAACTATAGCTAGGAGCAAAACTGGTGATACTCCACTATCGATCATTTTACAAATTTGATAATTTAAATTATCAATCCACCTTTCAATCTAATTAAAGATTCGTTAAAACTCCACTTAGTTTTAATCTTCCCAAAAATTATTATTAATGATTATTTAACTTTGGAAACCCAAACATGTCGCATCGACAATCTACACCATACTATTGATTTCTGCCGATATATAACCTCTAAGCTCGTACGTCTCAGAGAAGGGCGTTAAGCAAGAGAATAAATTCTCTGCCAGCAAACAGATATTTATTAAGCAGAGATCAACCATACAGTTCGAAATACAGCGACAGACATGTAATCCTGTCTTTCACTGGGTTAAAGAACTAATGTCATTTAAAACACAGTTCACGATAAACCCAAATCACATTCCATTAATTATGGTATCTTCACGGAAAAACAAATCAATATATAATCGATATCAATTTCCATATCTGACTAATAATATAAATGAAATAACGACAAAGCCTTTTAAATTCCATATGTATTAACAGTCTTCCTCCACAAAATTTCATTTCGATTATTATCAAATCGAATTGCATTCAATTCCAATTCAACATATTAAACTAGAAAACTTTACTTTGGAAAATTCCCGTTAAATCTTAATAAAAAGATTTATAAATTCCAAATCACATTTCACTATAAATCGGGTTAAAGAACAAATGTCATTAAAACACAGTTGACAATAAACCCAATTCACATTCCATTTATAATCATTTTAAAGAACAAGTGTTATTTAAAAGACCATTCACGTTAAACCCAAAAATCAATTCTAATTCAATTCCAATTAAATATATTAATTAATTGGTATACTTCATTAAATCTAAATAAAAAGATTTAATCTTTTCCTCAACTGGGTTTAAGAATAGTGTTAATGAAGACACCATTCACGACAAACACAAATCCCATTGGATATTAAATACAAGGCTCTGAAAAGAAAATATATCGGCTTATATTCAATATCAAATTCTGAAACCAACAAATATCGCTTTGGAAGTAACGATATAAAATATATCTTCCAAATTTCCATAACAATACCCGTATAATCCAGAATCCAACATCGAAATATTTTGATGATAATTTCGATTCAAATCCATCCTAATTCATATATGGAAATTCTAGTTATCTTTAAAACCATTTCAAATCCAATTTATTTATTTTTAAAAATAATTGAATTATAATTCTAGTTCAAAACTAGTTCATTTCAATAAAAATATATTTTTATCTTTTCAAATATGGAATTTTTCATCCCAATTCTTTCCAAATCATTTATTATGATTTTACCCAAATTATTGCAATTTTAATAATTTTATCAAGGCCTGTACAGTCAATTTCCATAAACGGCCATCGAACTGCACTTACAGCGACCTTTTCGAAATTTGATTTGGACATAATTCCAAATCCAACCGTTAGATTTCTAATTTCTCATATTCGTTAGAAAGCTCTTTTCAATACGAATCCATTGGTTCTGGTTTTAGGAGAATTCGACGGTCGGATCTACCGTAATGTCCGTTCGAAGACAGTGGTCGAAATTCGCGAACAACTGCGGCGCGGCGCGTTCTATTCAGGCCATTTTATATATATATATATATATATATATATATATATATATATATATATATATATATATATATATATATCGTTGATTTCCTTTTAAATCGTATTTTATAAATCTTTTTAAATTCGTTTTCAAAACGATTTCAACTTCGTATTCAATTTCAAATCAAAATTAAATATTCCATATCATCGACCTATAAACGATAATATTTTCAAACCATTATATTTTGAAACCAATTCCTTTTCGATATTCATTATAAAAATGAATAAAATCGATAAATATATCGTTCACGTCAAAATGGCGTCAATCTAATCAACACGGCTATATATATTTAAATATATTCGTGTCCATCCCAAATCGGACATCAAAATCAATTTTTGATCTTTTACTGAATATTATTTTAAAATATTCAATATTTTAAAATATTCGTTATTTTAAAATATTCATTATTTTATGAACTGGAATCAGACACAGTCAAATACCATATAATTTAATTTATATGGATTTCATACAACACACGTACACAACAACAATCATAAGAAGTCAACCATCATCCAAAGTGCATTCTATACTGCATAAGCATTAAATATAAATATTTAACGCTTATAACAGTCTGTCAATCAATCGATTGACATAAAACTAACTATTGGGATTAGTGTATGTCCAATTTCATCCTAATACCCGTGTGGGGTTTCAAACAATCAAACACAGATTTATTTGTGCAGTTGGGGGATGTGTAAAATTTATCGTCCCAATCAATATCAGTCAAATGTGTGTACATAAACAAATCATCCGATTTGTTTATAAATATTTATTTCATTTTATATACACGTTAAAAATTATATTTTTAACTATAAAATATTTATTTTCATTCCACATCACACAATCTATTTTCACAACACATCAATCACACAAACAAGTCATCCATGGTCTGTAGACGACGGGTATCGGGTGCTGCTAAGCACCGTCTGCATCCTAGTAAATATTTTAAACTAGAAATTAAAATAAAAGTGAGGAGTTCCCACCATTGGGTTCCACTCCACTGTGCTTTGATTGTTGATCTATGTAGTATACCTACGTTAAAAATTATATTTTTAACCAATCAATAATTATTTCTTTGTATGATTATTTTATAAATAACATACAGAGGCTAAAGATTATATTTTTATCGTTCTAAAAATAATTTCATATTTTCATAACCGCGCTATATAGTTAAAAATCACATTTTTATGCCGCTGCTATATAGATAAGAATCAAACCTTTCTATCGTTAATGAATATATAAAAATCACATTTTTATATCATCACCTCCTAGATAAAAATCGTATTTTTATCCTATTGCTACATATATAAAGATCAAATTTTTATTATCTATATAATATAAAAATCATATTTTTATTATCTTTACTATATAAAAATCATATTTTTGTTTAGCTAAAAAAAATCATATCTTCCTCACGAAGTTATAAATATAAAAATCAAATTTTTGTCGTCTTTTCTTTCATATAAAAATTCAATCTTTTTCTTTAGAATCATATTTTTATTATCTCTACTATATAAAAATCATATTTTTATTTAGCTAAAAAAATCATATCTTCCTCACGAAGTTATAAATATAAAAATCAAATTTTTGTTGTCTTTTCTTTCATATAAAAATTCAATATTTTTCTTTAGAAAAAATCAATCTTTCTTGAATTAAAACTGAAATTAAAATCTACATTATTAACTACACTTAATGAACTGAAAACTAATTAATTAAATCAATAAATTACCTTAAATTTCATCGTTCTTCGAAGGGGGGGTCCACGGGGTCGGGGTTGGGATGAGGTGGCATGGGAAGGGGTGCGGGTGGTGGAAGGGGGCGGCGCATGTGGGTTAGGCTCTCAAAAAAAAAGGGGAGGGCGGTGGTCTCGTGGATTGGAAGGGGAGTGAGAAGCGAGCGAGAGAGGAGGAAGCGGCAGAAGGGGAATGGTGCGATGGGGAGGAGGAGGCGAAGGCGTGGGGGGGGGCGACGCGGTGGAGTTCGATTTGGGGTTGGATGGGTTCGTGAACGACGAAGGGGGTTGGGGTTTTCTGGCCAGTGGAGGGAGGAGGTGGTCTTTGCGGCGAGGTAAGGGGACCATGGCGGTGGGCGGCGTCGCCTGAGGGGGGCGTTGGTAGCGGCGGTTCCCCACGTCACTCTCTTCCTCTTTTTTTTATTTCGTGAATGAATAGAAGAAAGAGAAGGAGAATGGGGGCCTTTATATAAAATTTATTTATTTATTTATTTTAAATTTTCGAAAAGTAACTTTAAATTTCGATCAACAAATGAGACCCACAGCCTGTCGTCCCTAGCTAATTACCCCATTTCGAACACAATGGGATAGGTATCATAAGCAAGTTTGGCTATTTCGATCGGTTTCCGTCAAAATCAAAATATAAATCTATATGTTGAATTTGAGCGCACATTTCAATTTACCAGGGCCACATACGGACTCTAAAAATTCCCAAAAAATATTTTCTAGCTTCGTATTGACGATACAGTTCTAATAAAACTAATTTCGTCAAATTCCAAGACCATTTGAAAAATGGCCATTTTGTGGTCGATCGAAATTGACTGAAACTGTCAAAACACGTTTTGTTTCGCTGCGCTCACATATTGATTAAGAAAATTATGAATTTTGGAATCTAGCAATAATTCGACATCCGGGATCCATCAAAAGTGGTTTCGTCAAAAACATAGGTCATTTGCAGAATTTCCATTTTTAAGGGCCAAAACTCCATAGCGACTATTCTGAATTTTCAACTAGGCATATCTTTTTATTCCCGCTGTGAGATTTCAATTTTTCAGATTCGTTGGAAAGATATTTTCAAATAGATTCTAATTTTTTTTTTCTCCAAAATCCGGTTTATTTTGGATCATGTACATTCATTTGAAATCGAATTTTCAAACTACCGCGCCATTTTCAATTCCTTTTATAATTAAAAATAAATATTTATATTCTAACGATGATCTAAATAAATATATATGTTCTAATTCTATTCAAAACTAATTTCTTGTCATTATTATTTAAAATAATTCATTTTAAATATTCAAAATTCATCAAAATTGCCAAAATAAAAATTTTAAATTGGTTCGGATTTTCCGGGTTATTACAATCTCCCCCACTTAAAACTTTTCGTCCCCGAAAAGGAACGAAGCTGAAAGTTGTTTTACAAACCAACTCAACTTTCATTACTTTCGTTATAGCTTAAGTTCTTCAACTTTTCGGTTTTTAGAATTTTTCAAATTTTTCAAAAATTTATCTAACACCCTAAATTTTCAAAAAAATTCGCCATAACCTCCCCAGCACGGGAGCACCGGGAAAATCCCGAAATTGCCATACAAGCCTTTCCAATCCAAAAAGAAAAAGAAACAGCCATGCGGCTAGCCAATCGGCTCATAAAATCATCCAAAACCTAAGAAATTAGTAAACATGTACCTATTTGTCGGGCATACAATTTTATTCCTCTGCTTTAGCCTCCTTGCAATGACCTGTTCAATGTATACACATGTATATGCATGCAATTCCAAACAATTTTCAATACAGTTCAATATTTGGTATAAATTGGCCTAAATTTACCTTTCTTTCATATGTTGGTTTAAATAAATAATCACACAACACAATCCTCAATCAATTAGTGAATTAACGTTTCAAATTCATAATTTTGATATATAGTCAAAAATCACATTTTTGGTGCCAAATCACAATAATAAGCCCTATCTGGTTTTGGTTCTCACACCAGTCAATTGGAAATCATATAGATATCTCACTTTCGAAGCTCGAACACAACTTCTGATGATGATCGATCAATCATCAGAAACCATCACCGGGCGACTAGAGTGTAATTCTATATCTACCCAGTATATTAAAACTTCGAATATACATTTGCAAGGCGTATATGCAAATTCTTTATATATTGGATTGTCCAAATTCAATACAAATAAATATTCAAATACGCTGAATAAGGTTTAAATTTCAAAACAAAGTTGATTTTCATTTTAAAAATATACTATTTACACTCGTTCCAGGATACTACTGATCCCATCTCTAACGAGTCATTCTTATTGGATATTACTAATCCAATTTCTGATGAATTCTTTCGTATGGTTCTAATGTGAATTGTTCTCAAGCTTTGTAAACCAGAGCGCTGATACTAGCTGAAATGATCCGAACTTCCCCGTGAAGGAAAGCACGAATTGAGTTGAGAACAAGCCACATCAAAACGCAAATAGAAGAACATTTCATTGTTAGTTACAACAAGTCCATCAGAATAAAAGAATATACAGTGTATGAATGAATATTATACATCAAAAAAATATCAAAGATTTAAATTACTTTACGTTGCAGCGGAAAAACAATACAAAACAAAACTAAAAGAGATAAACGGATATAGAGCTTTCCGAATATCATTCCAGCTGTAAACCGGGATCCTATGAATATAAATCTGCAAAACCAAAACTACTAGCTGCCCGTGCGGAAAATAGGGGCACCCAGAGTTTAGGCCAAAATAATAAACTCCAGGTCAGTCCTGTGACTGGTGTGAGAACTAAAACAATTATTTAAACTTTACTTTAAAACAGAGTAATTCAAGGGACCACGCCGTATAACACGGAACGGGTTTCCTCCCAAGAATACCACTGCATAGAATAAACAGCGCAATGCTTTTTGCAAAAATGAAGCTATTATAAGAACTAGGTCCCATCACACAATGCAACGCAGGCCGAAGGATAGGGTTTTCCCCTATAATAGCCAAATAATGCTTGATACGTTTAAAACAAATCATTTTGATACTATTATGGTGTAAGTGTGTGAAAACAACTTCAAATATAAATGTATCAATCCTAGGCGGCATGGGTACCATCTATCATGTCGCCAATACTAGACTCTACAAATAAAACCGAAATAAAACGTATTGGAAATTGGATTTCCGTCATGAGTCGAGGCAAGGGGCAAGCTCCTCACCGCTTTGAGACACTCTAGCAAATGACCCAAGACTACACACTCTGGGTAGCCCTTGGAATCGGCTGGGCCGGTCCACACTTACGTTAGTGGATTAGTTATTCCTGAACACACGTTTCCCGGTCCTATCGGACCTATATCCATCGGCTCCGAAGATACCGATATATCTGAGGCGCCTCGCATTCCAATATCCACAAAGGTATAATAATCAACGATGTCAGGTCTAGTAAAACGCTGACACCACCCATAACTAGAAAGAAACGCCGTTTTCTCCCAGCGGTCCGTATCCCTTTTTAACTCATACCGAGGTTTGAGGCTCACGAAATAACGCAATACACAAAACTACACTGTATTAAAGCCGTGCTTTAATCATCAACTACAACACTCTGCTTTTCAACAGAAGCCTTGATCATTTGCATCTCACCATGCTACACAGGCAATTCATGCCATGCGACTTATATTTATCGATATACAAACTCTGGGCTCGTACGTCTCAGAGAAGGGCGTTAAGCAAGAGAATAAATTCTCCGTCGCCAAACAGATATATATTTAATAGAAACCAATCAACACAGAATAAAATCCAATGTCAGACACACAATCCATTTACAAGTCCATTCTGGGTCTGAATGAAACCGGAGGCACCTTATACCTCGCATATCCATTGATCTCCAAATACGTCTGGACGATTACCAACTGTTTCCCTCTTCTTGGGTGTATAGCCCAATCAAGATCACTAGTGATCGTTCAAACGATGTGAAGACCTCCGGTCTTCAACCACCTTCTTCATCTTCGACTTATCGTCGAATCAATTATTCAAAATGGGATAGACCCGGTCTTTCCGAATAACTCGCATATATAATAAACAAGTGCTATAAAAACACAACATACACCTCATTCCAATTCTGAATATTCTTTTATTTAAATATTCTCATCTTCTATGGATTTGTTCCCATTAATTTTATAAAATATAAATTCTTTAAAATTTATTCCTTAATCTTCCTTTGGATATCATTTCAAACCATATTACGGTTTTCCACACTAGTTGGGATTAACGAGCCATACCGAAGTAATCATTTATTTTATTTCCTAATCCCAACCTACTCGTCCCATGGAGCAGAACTGTTATTACCCCATAACTAACACCACAGTGTTATCGGTAAATTTAATTACCATTTTCCGATCAAATGTAGTTAAAGATTTAACAATCGCTAGGAGCAAAACTGGCGATACTCCACTCTGGATCATTTTCCAAATTTGATAATTTAAATTATCAATCCACCTTTCAATCTAATTAAAGATTCATTAAAACTTCACTTAGTTTTAATCTTACCAAAAATCATTATTAATGATTATTTAACTTTGGAAACATAAACATGTCGCATCGACAATCTACGCTATACTATTGATTTCCACCGATATTTAACCTCTAAACTCGTATGTCTCAGAGAAGGGCGTTAAGCAAGAGAATAAATTCTCCACTGCCAAACAGGTATATATTAAGTAGAGATCAACCATAAAGTTTGAAATACAATGACAGACATGTAATCCTGTCTTTTACTGGGTTAAAGAACTAATGTCATTTAAAACACAGTTCACGATAAACCCAAATCACATTCCATTAATTATGGAATCTTTACGGAAAAACAAATCAATATATAATCGATATCAATTTCCGTATCCGACTAATAATATAAATGGAATAACGACAAAGCCTTTTAAATTCCATATGTATTAACAGTCTTCCTCCACAGAATTTCATTTCGATTATTATCAAATCGAATTCCATTCAATTCCAATTCAATATATTAAACTGGAAAACTTTACTTTCGAAAATTCCCCTTAAATCATAATAAAAAGATTTATAAATTCCAAATCACATTTCACTGTAAATCGGATTAAAGAACGAATGTCATTCAAACATAGTTCACAATAAACCCAATTCACATTCCATTTATAATCGGGTTAAAGAACAAGTGTTATTTAAAACACCATTCACGATAAACCCAGAAATCAATTCTAATTCAATTCCAATTAAATATATTAATTAATTGGTATAATTCATTAAATCTAAATAAAAAGATTTAATCTTTTCCTCAACTGGGTTTAAGAACAGTGTTAATGAAGACACCATTCACAACAAACCCAAATCCCATTTGATATTAAAAACAAGGCTCTAAATAGAAAATATATCGACTTATATTCAATATCAAATTCTGAAACCAACAAATATCGCTTTGGAAATAACTATATAAAATATATCTTCCAAATTTCCATAACAATACCCATATAATCCCGAATCTAACATCGAAATATTCTGATGATAATTTCGATTCAAATCCATCCCAATTCATATATTGGAAATTTTGGTTATCTTTAAAACCATTTCAAATCCAATTTATTTATCTTTTAAAATAATTGAATTATAATTCTAGTTCAAAACTAGTTCATTTCGATAAAAATATATTTTTATCTTTTCAAATATGGAATTTTTCATCCCAATTCTTCCCAAATCATTTAGTATGATTTTACACAAATTATTGCTATTTTTAATTATTTTATCAAGGCCCGTACAGTCGATTTCCATAAACGTCCATCGAACTACACTTACAGTGAACTTTTCCAAATTTGATTTGCACATATTTCCAAATCCAACCGTTAGATTTCTAATTTCTCATATTCGTTAGAAAACTCTTTTCGATACGAACCCATCGTTTCTGATTTTATGAAACGACCCGAACTTCCCCGTGAAGGAAAGCACGGATAGAATTGAGAACAACACACAAATGAACGCAGACGGAAGAACATTTCATTGTTATTACAACGATTCCATCAGATACAAGAATATACAGAGTATCAATGAATAAATTACATTCGATAAATATCAGAGATTACAATAAATTACATAGCAGCGGAAAATAATATAAAACATACTGAAAGTAATACACGGATATAGAGCTTTTCGGGCATCATTCCAGCTGTAAATCAGGACCCTGTGAATATAAATCTGCAAAACCAAAACTACTAGCTGCCCGTGTCGAAAATAAGGGCACCCAGAGTTTAGGTTAAAACAATAAACTCCAGGTCAGTCATGTAACTGGTGTGAGAGCTAAAACAGTTATAATTCTTTATTTTAAAGTCCGGTAAATCAAGGGGCCACGCCGTATAACACGGAACGGGTTTCCTCCCAAGAATACCAGTGCATAAAACAAACAGCGCAATGCTAAATAAAGGAAAATGAAGCTGTTATAAGACCCAGGTCCCATCACACAATGCAACGCAAGCCGGAGGATAGGGTTTTTACCTTATAACAGCCAAAGCATGCTTGATACGTTTAAAACACATTATTTGATACTATTATAAGTGTATAGTGTCAAAACAATTTCAATCATAAATATCAATCATAGGCGGCATGAATGACCCATACCACTATGTCGCCATACTAGGTTCTACAAATAAAACCGCACTATCACGTATTGGAAATTGGATTTCCGTCATGAGTCGAGGCAAGGGGCAAGCTCCTCTCCGCGTTCGAGACACTCTAGCAAATGCCTCAGGACCCCACTATGATCCTTTGGAACCTCCAAGGCCGGTCCTCTCTTACTTTTGAGGATTGGCAATTCCTGAACACACGTTTCCCGGTCCTTACAGACCTATATCCGAGGCGCCTCGTATCCAACAACCACACAGGTGAAAAGTATATAAATGTCAGGGCTGGTAGGTCACTAACACCACCCTAGATAGAAAGAAACGTCGTGCACTCCTTGGGTCTGTATCCCGTTTTTGACTCATACCGAGGTGTGAGGCTCGCGAATTCACGATATACACAAAGCTACGCGACACAGGCCGTGCTTTGATCATCAACCACAAGACTTTACTTTTCAACAGAAGCCCTGATCAATTGCCACTTACGCGTGCCACACTGGCAACTCACTCCATGCGACTGATGTCCATCGATATACAACCTCTGAGCTCGTACGTCTCAGAGAAGGGCGTTAAGCAAGAGAATAAATTCTCCGCCGCCAAACAGATGTATATTTAATAGAGATCAATCAACACAGAATAAAATCCAATGTCAGACATACAATCCATTTACAAGTTCGTTCTGGGTCTGAACGAAACCGGAGGCACTTTCCTCGCATATCCATCCATCTCCAAGTACGTCTGGACGATCACCAACTGATTCCCTCATCCTGGGTGTACAGCCCAATCAAGATCATCAGTAATCACCCAAACGATGTGAAGACTTCCGGTCTTCTACCATTGTCTTCATCTTCGACATCTCGTCGAATCGGTTATTCAGAATGAGTATAAACCCGGCCTTTCTGAATAACCCACGTATATAATAAACGAATGTTACACAAACACAACAAACGCCTCATTCCAATTCAGAATGTTCTTTTATTCACAAAATCACATTCTTAGGGAAAGGTTCCCATTAATTTTATCCAAGATAAATTCTTCTAAATTTGTTCTTTAATCTTCCTTTGGATATCATTTCAAACTAGTCGGGATTAGCGAACCACACCGAAGTAATTATTTATTTTATTTCTCAATCCCAACCTATATATCCCATGGAGCAAAACTGGTAATACTCCATATCTAACACCACGGTGCTATCGGTAAAATTAATTACCATTTCACGTTCAAATCTAATTAAAGATTTAACTATCGCTTTGGAGCAAAACTGGTGGTACTCCATTCTCGATCACCTTTCAGATTTGATAATTTAAATTATCAATTCACATTTTTAATCTAATTAAAGATTCATTAAAACCCCACTTAGTTTTAATCTTTTCAAAAATCAACATCTTGCCTTTAACTGGGTTAAAGAACCAATGTCATCTAAAACACGATTCACGATAAACCCAAATCACATCTGATATTAATTACAAGGCTCTGAATAGAAAATATACCGGCTTATATTCAATATCAAATTCTGAAACCAACAAATATCGTATTGGAAATAACGATATAAAATATATCTTTCAAATTCCCATAACAATATCTGTATAGTCACGAAATCCAACATCGAAATATCCCGAAGATAATTTCGATTCAACTCCAGTCCAATCCACGTATTGGGAATATTGATTATTTTTAAAATCACTTTCAAATTCAATTTATTTATTTAAAAATAAATTGATTTTATTCTAGTTCAAAACTAGTTCATTTCGATAAAAATCTATTTTTATCTTTTCAAATGTGGAATTTTTCAGCCCAATTTTTCCCAAATCATTTCTTATGATTTTACACAAATTATAGATATTTTTAAAATTTTTATCAAGGCCCGTATAGTCGATTTCCATCAACGGCTATCGAACTGCACTTACAGGGACCTTTTTCAAATTTGATTTTGACATAATTCCAGATCCAACCGTTAGATTTCAAATTTCTAATATTCATTGGAAAGCTCTTTTCGATACGAACCCAACGGTTCCGGTTTTAGGAGAATCCGAAGGTCGGATCTCCCGTAATGTCCGTTTGAAATAAATGGTCGAAATTCACGAACTGCCGCGGCGCGGCGTGTTCTATTCAGGCCATTATATATATATATATATATATATATATATATATATAATATATATATTATATATATTTCGTCGATTTCCTTTTAAAACGAATTTTATAAATAGTTCTACATTCGTTTCAAAACAATTTCAACTTCATCTTCAATTTCAAATCGATTTGATTTCAATTCAATTAGAGTTCATTTCAATTCAATTCAAATTCGTTTCAATTCAATTCAATTCGAATTTACCTTCTATTTGATTCAATTCGAATTCGTTTCAAATTGATTTCAATTCAATTTCAGTTCGTTTTAAATTTCAATTTCAATTTAATTCAATTTGAATTCATTTCTATTTTATTCGAATTCAAATTCACTTCCTATTCAATTCGAATTTTAATCTAATTCAATTTGAATTTCATTTCAAAATATTTAATTTTGAAATCACTTTTCAATATTCATTATACAACGAATAAAATCGATATAAATATCGTTCGCGTCAAAATAACGCATCTCTAATCAACACGGCTTTATATTTTTCAAAACTTCTTTATTCTATCCAACAAATGAATATTTATCCCATTCAACACATGAATCTATATTTCTTTCAACACACGACTAATCTCAACACATGAGTACTGTCAACACATCACTATTTTTGTTATGTAAAATATTTTATAAAACTATGGTATCTATCGTTTGATTTTAATTAGACTCCACCGTAAAGTAGATTCTAATCGTAAATATGATAAAGATGTAATTTTTATTATTTAAAATATTTCACTCAACACATGAATAGTTTCAACCCATAATCATCGTCAACACATGACTATTTTTATATTCAACACATGAATTTTCTTTTATAATATTCATTATTTTCCCGATTGGAATGAGGCCCAATCAATCACCATATAATGTTAATTATATGGATTTTCATACATCCCACGTATATAATAGCATTGAAAAATAATCAACCATCAACCAAAGTGCACTACACTGTATAAGCATCAAATATAGATATCTGACGCTTATAACAGCCTGTCAATCGATCGATCGACATATTTAATCAATCAGGATGAGTGAACTTCAAATTTCATCCCAACACCCGTGTGGGGTTTCAAACAATCAAACACAGATCTTAGTTGTGCAGTTGGGCGACGTGTAAAATTTATCGACCCAATCGATATCAGTCAAATCAGTGTATATAAACAAATCGGCCGATTTGTTTATAAATATTCATTTATTCACTTTCACGTTAAAAATTATATTTTTAACGATAAAACATTTTATTTTAACACATGAATTTCTATTCAGTTCATTTATTCAATAAAATGATATTTTTATTTTTCTAACATATTTTAGAAAATTTCGGCGGCATAACGGCACGATACTAGAAACGGGACAAGGCCTAGCCTTATCCTCGGTCTAGTGAAGGCCCACGCCATTCACACATCAATCAAATCCATTCCATTTCACCAAACAATTCAATTCAAACCAAATAAACTAACCAACTACACAACCAAACAATTTAACAAACAAGCCATCCATGGTCTGTGGATGACGGGTGTCGGGTGCTACTAAACACCGTCTGCATCCTAGTATATATATATAACTAGAGAAAGAAATTGAAGAGTGAGAAGTTCTCACCAATAGCTATCCAACTTCACGACACTTCTTTTATAGAAATCTTCATCGTTATCGCATCTTTGTCATCTTCGTTGCCCGTAGCCACTACATATATAAAATTCACATTTTTACTTCGCTGTTCAATATGAAAAAAACCAAATTTTTACTTTGATGTTCAATATATAAAAATCATATTTTTACTTCGATGTTCAATATATAAAAATCAAATTTTTACTTCGATGTTCAATATATAAAAATCCAATTTTTACTTCGATGTTCATATGGATAAAAATCGCATTTCCATACCGCTAATATATAGATAAAAATTCTATTTTTACAACGCTATTCTCTATATAAAGATTTCGCCTTTTCTAATCTAAAAATATCGTCTTTTCAAATCTAAAAATATCGTCTTTTCAAATCTAAAAATATCGTCTTTTCAAATCTAAAAATATCATCTTTTCATAATCAATCTTTATTTTGCTACACATATAAAGATGCTATTTTTAATATTCCTATCATGTAAAAATTATATTTTTACTTCTCTACATAAACAAAAATCATATTTTTACATCTTTTATATAGTAAAGATTATATTTTTCTCTCGCTACTTTGAATAAAAAGATTATATTTTTCTTAGAAAATAAATAATAAAAGTTAATAAAACTCACCCTTTCAGATGGGAGGAGGGGATTCAGACCAACACTGGTTGGCGCAGGTTGTCCGGGAGGTTGTTGGGGCGTCGCGGTTGTCACCGATGGTCGGAGGTGGGCCCGAGGCGGCTGGGCAGCGGGGCAGCGGGGGTCACGGCTCTAATTTGAAGGGGAAAAGAGGGGGGGTCACAGCAGGCGAAGGTGGGGCCAAGGGGGGTCGCGGCGTCGGTGTAGGCGGTCGGAGGCGGGGGTTTCAGAAGAGGAGGGAGAGGAGAATTAGGGGAGGAGGTCTCGAGGTGGAGGAGAAGGGGGAAGAGGGGCGGAGGACCCCTGAGGGGTCGGCGCCAGGGCGCGGCGGCCCTGGTGGCAGCGGCGGCGGCGGCTTTGGCCCCCCCGTCGTTCGCCCTTTTTTTTTCTTCTGTTCGGTATGAAGAGGAGAGAGAGAAAGAGGGGTGAGGTGTTATTATATTTAATTATTTAATTATTTTTAATTCTCCTTTAAGTTGACTTTTTATTTCGACCTCGAAACGAGGCCCACTGCCTGTCGTCCATAGCGTTTTACCCCCATTCCGAACACAATGGAATATGTATCGCAAGCTGATTCGATCGTTTGAATCAGTTTCCGTCAAAATCTACATATAACTCTATATATTGAATTTGAACGCGCGTTTCAATTTACCGGGGTCACAACTAATTCTAAAAATTCCTGAAAAATATTTTCTAGCTTCGTATTGACGATACGGTCCTAACAAAACTAGTTTCGTCGAATTCTGAGACCGTTAGAAAAATGGCCATTTTCCAGTCGATTAAAATCAACTAAAATTGGTCAAACGCGTTTTCTTTTGCCACGCTCACATATTGATTCGGAAAATTATGAAATTTGGAACCTAGCAATAATTTGACATCACGGACCCAACAAAAGTGGTTTTTTCGAAATCCGAGGTCGTTTGCAAAATGTCTATTTTAAGGGCCTGAATTCCATAGCGACTATTCAGAATTTTCAACTGGACATATCTTTTGATTCCCGCTATGAAATCTCGATTTTTCGGATTCGTTGGAAAGACATTCTCAATTAGATCCTAATGTTTTTGGTTTCACTAAAATCCGGATTGTTTTGCACCCGGTACATTCAATTGAAGTTTGAAATCGAATTATCAAACTACCGCGCCATTTTCAATTCTATTTATAATTATATATAATTATTTATATTCTAACGACGACGTATATAATATATACGTTTGAATTATATTCAAAATAAATTTCTCGTCGGTTTTATTTAAAATTTTCCATTTTAAATATTCAAAATTCACTAAAATTGCCAAAATAAAAATTTTAAACTGGCCCAGATTTTCGGGTTGTTACATTTTAGGAGAATCCGATAGTCGGATCTCCCGTAATGTCCGTTCGAAGTCAATGGTCGAAATTCGCGAACTACCGCGGCGTGAACCAATCTATTCAGGCCATTATATATATATATATATATATATGTGTATATATATATATATAATATTTCGTTGATTTCCTTTTAAATCGTATTTTATAAATCGTTTTTAATTCGTTTTCAAAACGATTTCAACTTCATATTCAATTTCAAATCAAAATTGAATATTCCATATCATCGACATATAAATGATAATATTTTCAAACCATTATATTTTGAAACCAATTCCTTTACGATATTCATTATAAAAATGAATAAAATCGATAAATATATCGTTCGTGTCAAAATGGCATCAATCTAATCAACACGGCTATATATTTTTAAATATATTCGTGTCCATCCCAAATCGGACATCAAAATCAAATTTTGATCTTTTACTGAATATTATTTTAAAGTATTCATTATTTTAAAATATTCGTTATTTTAAAATATTCATTATTTTCTGAACTGGAATCAAACACATTCAAATACTATATATGTAACACCCCACATCTGTTAAGGTCACTCATAAAGGGAATGCCTTAACTTCAACGGAGTATTATGGGTACTGGAGCAGAAATATTACAAGACAGACATATATAAAACAGCGGAAAATAAAGTGGAAGTACTTCAAATCATTTATTAAATATAAATGTTTACAAGAAAAGCCCATCAACTTCCAATACCCAATTTCATAGTTAAGATATCTGTCTTGCTCAAAAACAAAGAAGCATAAAAACAAACTGCAGTATTCCCCAATAAAGCAAAGCAAGCCATAGTCAAGAGAAATCCAAGCCATACATGAAAGAGCCCTGGGAGCTTGGTAAGATCCGAACTAAGCTGTATTCCCACCCTGTGAACCTGAGGGGGGGGGGAAACGAAAGAAAAAGAGGCGAAACAAAACGGGTCAGTCATAAAGACTGAGTAAGTCCTAGTGACTTTCAGCATAAAAATAGGTAAAGATAACATGGCGTGAATAAACTGAAAGTAAACATAAGCATGATAACAAGGTAGGCAAGATAAACTAAGATATCAAGATAAACTATGATAACAAGATAAACTAAGATAACAAGATAAACTTCGGGCACGATAAAACAAGTATAACATCCCAAAATTCCTATCAAGTATCCCACCGCATGGTTTCTATCAAGAATAACATCGCAAGGTTTCTAAGCTTCACCATTAAAATGATATCTATTTGCTCTGCACCACCTAACTAGCATCCTCATAAGTGTCTTACATTGAATGATCCATATTCCAACTAGTGTCCCAACTAGTGTCCTGTGTTATATAATAATTACAACGTGATCCCAATCCCCGCAATTATGGTAGCCTTCAGGTGTACATCGATTATGAGGATTCCACCTCGATCACCCCAATGGCCATGTGTATATTCGGTGCACCCTTACTACCTTATCGATCGACTCCCTACTTGACCTAGTTCTCGTTTGTATCACGCGGCCCCCTACTTGTAGATACCTGTGCTGGTCCCACCATGGGGTGTATCAAGTCCCATGGTGGCAACCCTGACACAATCAAGATGCACAGCTTTATACCTACTGATGCCCAGTGGCCAAATTTTCTGCGCCGAAGTGTGTGCACGCCTGCACTCCGTTAGAACCTGCACTGCTGCACCAACCACCGCTAATTTGACCTCTTATAATCAGCCCAGTAATCGTGCCCCACCCTGCCTAGCTCAGGGTTCCGTTGATACCTAATGTGGGTTACCGCTGAAATGGGTCCCCGTTACTAGGTTTTTCTAATGGTTAAGTCTGTGGGCCTATATTCTCTGATATTACCCACCAACCCTGATGTGTACTTAACCCCGCTACTGATGTGTATTTAATGGTTAAGTCTGTGGGCCTATATTCTCTGATATTACCCACCAACCCGATATGTACTTAACCCCGCTACTGATTCAAACATGTGTATTTAATGGTTAAGTGTATGTGGGCCTATATTTACTAATATTACCCACCAACCCGATATGTACTTAACCCTCCTACTCGTTATGTTACCATGGTTAAGTGGTTACCTTAGTTAACTTAACCTTTCTCGCTTATTATGTTTGATTGGTTAAGTGTGGTTTATTAACTTAACCCCGTTCGTCTATCTGGTTACATTGGTTAAGGATTTTCTTGTTAACTTAACCCCATGTGTTACTTAACCCTACCACGCCTCACATCAGATTGGTTAAGTGCATGTTAACTTAACCCCATCCACTAGTCATATTATAATGGTTAAGTGTTATCAACTTATTCAAGTTAACTTAACCCACCCGCTTGTCCTGTTATGTTGGTTAAGTGTTACTACTTAATCGCAACCACTTGTCTAATTAACCCATCGTATTAGTTAAGTGTTCTCATTAACTTAACCTCACTCTCTAGTCCAGTTTAATCATGTTATAATGGTTAAACATTTGCTTAACCTTACCCACTCACGTAGTCAACATATTAAATGATAATATCCAGATTAACCAAATCATATTATTTAACCCACCCATTTATATCATATTGGTTAAGTGTTCTTATTTACTTAACCCTACCCACTGGTCTAATTACCATGTTACGTTGGTTAAGTATTACTATTCGTATTTCCACATGTCACCCACTTAACCCCCATGTCCCACCACATGTTTATCTGGTTAAGTATTTCTTAATTCATTAAGGCCGTAACCTTATAAAGACCTCTCACATTAGACTGACATTTATGGCAGCTGGATTTGCCGAGCGGGTCCGGGCAGTCATACACCATAAAAGAGTCTAACCTCGTGTCTTTACAACTATTATGCTTTTAATTTGGGCCTAGGACCTCTCACATTGGGCTGACATTTGTGACTACTGGATTCGCCGGGCGGTTCCGGGCAGGTTTACGTCACAAATGAGTCCAACCTCGTGTCCTAAGCATTGATTATTACTTATAATCTTTTACCCCGATTTGAATTTATTACCCCTATTCAAATTATTAATTTATTCCTAATTTAACGATGTCCATAATTGACTCAATTATGTCCATCAATTAATGGTATGCAAAATCATACCAATTTTACCACAATTTATCTTAGGCCATTAAAGGCAACTTATCTCAATTTATATTTATCCCTCCTTTAAGGCTATTACATGCCAACTACCCAAAACCTATTTAGGCGTATTCATATTAGCCCCCTTTTCAAGACATAAATTATCATATGTGTTTCAACTACAAATTTCACCTATTTAACATATGCCCAAGTTCTAGATTACATGTCCGTTTTACATATGCCTAATTCATACCAAATTTACATATGTTCAATTCATGCCTGTTTACATGTATGCCAAATTTATATATGCCTAATATTAGACAATTTTACATATATACCAAGTTTCCTGCCTTTTTATACATATATCAAGATCCATAGTTTACATGTTTACAAAGCTATGCCCAATTCACATAGATCAATTTTTAGCCAAATACATGTATCAATATTCTTGCCATATTTTACATAGGTCAAGTTTCATACCAACTACATGTATTTCATGTTTACCCCAATTTACCCAAGCTAGCAAAACTTTAATTATAACGATAATACCCAAATTCAAATTTCGTGTTAATGGCAATAATACCCAAGTATCCAGTTTTCATATTATGCCTTCGATTCTACCAAACACATATATCCAACAAGGCAATATCCAAATATTTCCCCCGTATTCAATCGCACGCAAATCGCAGTTTAGGCCTAGGTCCGAAATTGACCTAGGTTCATCAAAAGAAAATAAATAGGGGAAAGGTAGAATTTTGCATCAAAACAAGATCGGAGAGAAAAACATCATCACAGGCATATTAAGATTACAACCGGATAATAATATCAACATGAATCAAGAAAATTGATTTACAACAGGCTGAATAGACCATGAACTTAGCATGAGAGTAAAGATAGAAAAGTCCAAAGATCAAGATTCAAGAAGAAACAGAAATAGATCTGAATCGATACACATACTTAAATCCAAATCCGCTTTATTTCATGGCCACATTATAATTAAATATTTAAACCTAAAAATAACTAGAACTTACATAGCATGGCTAATGAATTAAGAATTGGATTTGTTGTAGAAATGTTGCGGCGTCGCAGATTTATTATTTGATCCTTTGTTGAAGCTTTAACTTTGAATTGATTTAGTTTGAAAGCTTAGGAAGAAGATTAGAGACGGCGGCCATGATAAAGAGGAAGTCCAGCAGCATAACGGTGTAAGAATGATTTGTTGTGAGTTAGGCTAGGTCTAGGTGTTATTTTATAGGTGAATAAGGTGATTTAGAGCCTTCAGATCAGTCCAGAAGTCATCAGAATCGCACAGCTCGAATACACATCATCTAGCCACTCAAAAGAAGACACATCACCTCGGAACACACCATAATTCGGTGCTGGATTTGCACGGGCGCACTTGGCAGGTGCGCCAGTGTATTTTTGTACTGGCGCACTTCACAAGTGCGCCAGTGTATTCTGCACTGTTTTCGGTTTTTCTGCCTAACTTCGCTCGTCCATATCTTCTTCATACGGTATCCGATTTTCGAAAACTCGGACTCTATTTCGCGTATTTTTTCGAGACAAATGCAATGGTGATGTCCATTTTACCTAATTCCTGATTCTTGAATTAGTTATCCTTATTTTACTATCTTTTCCGTTACATACGCCGTTATCAAACTAATTTTTCTTCCCTTCCATGTGTTAATTAATTCTCCTTATGCATCACCATTATTTACCTATCATAAGCATATTTTCGTATATTTTAATTATATTAAAAAAATACGGGGTGTTACATTCTCCCCTCCTTAAAGGATTTCGTCCCCGAAATCTTCAAGTTAAGAAGAATGTGTCCTACCATCCATCATCCATGTACTCAGTCATCAATCACAGGCATTCATTGTCCTTAAGAGATTTCTAATGCTGTATGAACATATGCAAGAAGTGTGTGTATATGTTCCTTGTCTAATGCAAATGATCAGGCCTGATTGATCTTCTAGATGCAAAATATGTTTTGTGCCATGAGTCCAACATGTATGCAAATAGTCCTAGTCACATAAAGACTATATGTGTGCACAAACATCCATCCATATGCAACATCCACATGATAACACATTCAATTTCATCCACAAACAAGTGTAAACACTCGTGCATATGCAATATGAAAGGTGATTGAGCCGATCTAGTGCCTAATGTGTGCAAATGCATCCACGAGCAACCACTTGCAGCCACTTGCAACCATCAATCATAACTTGTCTCAAACACATGTTTACACCCAATTGTTTCTATCTAAAGGTATAGTCGAATGATAGAAGCAAGTTTAAACTTTGTGCCCATTAGGCAATGTCAAAACTGGAAATCTATGCCACATATATATTGATTAGGAGAAGAACTCTCTAAGCATCAGCCCCGAAGACCGAAATCTACATCAGACTGACACCCAAAGAATTACTCAATCCAACCACTATATATGATTCTAGGAAACTAAGCATGATGGACTCCTTTTAGGTCACAAGGGAATCCCTTCCTAAGACCAACCTGTATCCTATAAAACCCAAAAAGTTTAGTCAAACCAACGAACACCCTCAAGCCCCAACATGTGTTACTATAGATGAGTCATACTCCCTATGGGGTTTGCAACAGAAATTAGATTGAGGATAGGACCAAGAGGATATACACAAAAAATAGCATGCAAGTAAGCTCTACAGGAAGAGAGGGATCAAGGATATACACTTTGTAACACCCCACACCCGCTAAGGTCACTCACTAAGGGAATGCCTTAACTTTGGTGGAGTATTTTATGTGAATATAGAACAGAAAAATTACAACAAGACAGATATAAGTAATACATGAAACCTAAAAAATCATTTCATTGCAGCAGAAGATAAACATGTTTGGTTACATATCAAAACCAACTAAAACAAGAGTCAAGTACTAAATATCCATCCTGATAAAACATAAGTACATAATCCCACTACATAACTAATAGCCATAATAGAAAAGATAAGCTGGGCTTTACATCACGGTCCAAGCTCCAAAAGATAGATAAAGCAATCTGATCAAAGCCCACTAGTGCTAGGCCCACTCTGAGAACATGAGGGTTGGGAAAAAGATAAAAACAACTGGGTCAGACATAAGTCTGAGTGAGCCCTATAACTTTAACAATACAATCATTAAAGTAATTAGGGTATGATATAAACTTGGTACGGTGATGACTGGGGATAAATGACTACACTAAGCAGCCAACTAGACATAGGATGAACTAAGATAACGGTAAAGACGCATCTACCCACCCAAGGGTAATTACTAACTGCACCACACCAGATCTACCCACCCAAGGGTAATTCCTACACTGCACCACACCAGATCTACCCACCCAAGGGTAATTCCTAACTTAAAGATTGATCCCACTAAGTGTACTTAGTAATCTTAATAGTAGTCTCGTGTACCCCTAGCTGACTACATAGGTGCCGTCTGCCCCTATCTCCACTAGGTGTACCCACTACTCCCATTCGATCGGCTCCCTAACGTAGATACCCGTGCTGGCCCCACAGTGGGGTGTATCACTCCCCAAAGTGGCAACCCGATACAACCAACGGTGCACGGCTTATACCTACACGATGCAACAACGTCTTACCTACCAGCCTGGGTCCACACACGCATATGAAACCCGTTGGACTTGCGTTGCCACCGCTAACCCGTTTTGGCCTCTTATAATCAAGCCCAGTACGCGTGTCCCGTCCTAGACATGGGTCGAGCCCAATAAGATACATATGGGTTACTGGTTGAAATGGGCCCCCATAAGCTACCCACCTAAGCTTGTCCCTTCTAGTGTATCCCACTTAACCCTTTTTTAATAACCATGTCCACTTATATGTTCAAAGTTTGGTTAAGTCATCTAATCATATTTCAATTGCCACTCAAGGCACCCACTAGATTTCCACATGCCACCCAAGGCACTTACTTGATTTCCACATGCCACCCAAGGCACTTACTTAACCCTTTAATCATGTTTAATTACATGTTCCACTTTGGTTAAGTATTCTAATCGTATTTTCTATTGCCACCCAAGGCAACCACTAGATTTTTCCACATGCCACCCAAGGCACCCACTTAACCCCTCATGTCCCTCTACATGCTAATATGGTTAAGTGTTTCTTAATTGATTAAGACCGTAACCTTTGTAAAGACCTCTCACATTAGACCATCTTTTATGGCAGCTGGATTTGCCGGTTGGGTCCGGGCAGCCTTACGCCATAACCGAGTCTAACCTCGTGTCTTTACACTTGTCACGTATTTAGTTCATGCCCAAGACCTCTCACATTGGGCCAACCATTTGTAGCCGCTGGATTTGCCGGTTGGGTCCGGGCAGTCTTATGCTACAAAAGGGTCCAACCTCGTGTCTTAGTCGATTAATTACACCTAATTAATCACCCCCATAATTTGTATTAATTATCCCTAATTAATTACAAATTTAACGATGTACATAATTGACTCAATTATGTCCATCCACTTTATGGTATGCAAAATCATACCAACTTCACACAATTTTGTTAACATGAATATTAACCCCATCGTTCCCCACGTAATACGTTGACATGACATACTTAAAAGGGAAGATTCATCACAAACACAATGGGTTCAACTTGCATAACATTAGCATCAACATGGGTTTTAAAGGTGTCAACTTGCATATATGACCACAACATCAAACCCAACTGGCATAAATAATCAACCCAACTTGCATGAATCACATATGTCATAAAGAGGGTAACTTGCATAAGTTACTTATATCATACAAAAGGGTAAACTTGCATATGTATGTATGACATACAAAGGGGTTAACTTGCATATGTATGCATACCATACAAAGGTGTAAACCTGCACATGTTACTAGCATATAATCAACCACCAACATTGCATAACATGTCATATATGGACTTGCATATAATCAAACACCAAACTTGCATAACATGTCATATATGAACTTGCATATAATCAAACACCAAACTTGCATAACGTGTTATATATGAACTTGCATATAATCAAACACCAAACTTGCATAACATGTTATATATGAACTTGCATATAATCAAACACCAAACTTGCATAACATGTTATATATGAACTTGCATATAATTAACCACCAAACTTGCATAACATGTTATATATGAACTTGCATATAATCAACCACCAAACTTGCATAACATGTTATATATGAACTTGCATATAATCAAACACCAAACTTGCATAACATGTTATATATGAACTTGCATATAATCAACCACCAAACTTGCATAACATGTTATATATGAACTTGCATATAATCAAACACCAAACTTGCATAACATGTTATATATGAACTTGCATATAATCAAACACCAAACTTGCATAACTTGGTTTCATAATGGATCAATGTTTATCATGGTGATTTGCATCACTAGCATCATGAACACATAGCATAGATTACACTCAACTTGCATAACTAGCATCATGAACATATAACATCAAACTTGCATAACTAACATCATGAACACATAGCATATGATAACATAACTTGCATTGATCCACATTCATAGCCATAACCTCATTATATCCTATCATAATCATTTCAACAATTGGTCATTAAGGCTATAGTACTCACAATTTGTTGATTAGCACTCCTATGAAGAAGATTAAGTTGCTAGAGTTGATTAGAAGTTGATTTGAGAAGCTATCTTCTTCTACAATTTGATGGAGGCTCCTTCAAGTTGCATTTTGACGGCATAACGACGTTGTATCTATTTTTAGTATGAATTAGGGTAGTCTTAGGGTGTATTTATAGAATTAGGATGTAGTTTAGGCCCTTAGATTAACCCTAGATTAGGTTAGAGCCGTCAGATTTCGTCACAAGCCCCAAACACAGCCCAAACCCCTTCAGATTGCACCCAGGCCAAACTGGCCGACAGGGGGGGTCGACCCCTGGGTCGACACATGGGTTGACCCCTGGGTCGACACTTGGGTCGACCCCCCCATGTCGACCCTAGTGTCGACTCCCTCTGTCTGGCGGGAATTTTCCCGCCTCTTCTGAAATCTGTTTTGAACTTTCTGAAAACTTCTTCGGGCCTTAACTGGGTCATACGGACTCCGATTTTCGAAAACTCGGACTCTATTTCGCGTATTTTTCCGAGACGAACGCAATGGCATAGCCCGTTTCCCCTTATTCAGAATTTAAAATTTAATTCTGACCTGATTTGTATCAAAACAAGTTATTCAACATACGGGGTGTTACATTCTCCCCTTCTTAAAGGATTTCGTCCCCGAAATCTCTAAGTCAAGAAGAACGTATCCTACCATCCAAACAACCATCTACTCAAACCATCAACCACTGGCATCCATTGTCCTTAAAGTTTCTAATGCTGTATGAACATATGCAAAGAGTGTGTCTATATGTTCCCTGTCTAATGCAAAATCAGGCGGTCTACTGATTCAGTTGACCTCCTTAATGCAAACCATGATAGTGCCATGCATCCAATATGTATGTGAAAGAATCCTATCGACACATACGATTACTACATGTGTGCACAACCATACACCAAAATGCATCATCCATATGATAACACAATCATTATACATCCATTAATATAGCTACCTACACACAATTATATGCAATATGCAATATGAAGTGACTGAGCCAATCTAGTGTCTAAAGTGTGTGTGTATGCATCCACGAGCAACCACTAGCAAACACTTGCATCCACACGCATCCATCAATCATAACATGTCTCAAACACATGTTTCAACCATAGGTTTAACCTATCTAAAGGTCAAAGGTACTAATGAGAGGACATACTAAAGATAAGATAAGTACTAGACAAACGATAAAGGAGAAGTTAAAAGATATACCCTCAAAAAGGAATGGGTACAGTGAACGCATCTTCGCTTCTGTCTCCCAAGTAGCATTGCTCTCATCCTCTCCCCATTGCACTTTTACTAGTCGAACCTCTCTGTTTCTTAACTTCCTAATCTCTGACCCAAGGATGCGGGTAGGAGCTCGTCGAATAGTCGCATCATGCTCTACCTCCACTTCTCTAAGCAAGCTCGGCTCTACCACCTCAGCGGTCTAATGTAGGCACTTCCTCAAATGTGACACATGGAATATGTCATGTACCCCACTAAGTCTCTCGGGTAAATCCACTCTATATGCCATCCGTCCAATCCTTTCCTTAATAGGAAACGGTCCTACAAACCTTGGTGCTAACTTCCCAACGGACCCAAAGCGAACAACATTCCGTAATGGAGATACTTTGACAAAGACTATGTCCCCAACATCAAACTCCAGATCCGTCCTCCTCTTATCCGCGTAAGATTTCTGCCTATCTTGCGCTGCTTTCATCCTTCTTCGAATCAAATCAATCTTTTCCGAAGTCTCTCTAACCATATCAGGCCCAAGCAAGATCTTATCCGTAGATTCCCACCAACATGTAGGTGATCGACAAGGCCTTCCATAAAGAGCTTCGAAAGGAGCCATACCAATACTAGACTGAAAGCTGTTATTATACGCGAACTCCACCAATGGAAGATGCTCTTCCCATGTACCTCCAAAATCTAAGATACATAGCCTAAAAAGGTCTTCTAGAACACGATTCACCCTCTCGGTCTGGTCGTCCGTCTGAGGATGTTATGTAGTGCTCAAACACAACTGAGTCCCTACTGCCTCTTGAAAACTTTTCCAAAACTCGCTAGTGAAGATAGGATCTCGATCACTCACTATGCTAGAAGGTACCCCATGCAATCGAACTATCTCTCGAAGGTAAACTGAAGCTAGCCATGGAGCAGTCCTCTTGCCCTTCATGGGTATGAAATGGGCGCTCTTAGTAAGTCTGTCTATCACAACCCAAATTCCCGTATTACCCTTCCTCGATCTCGGTAACCCATCAATAAAATCCATCGAGACGCTATCCCACTTCCATTGCGGAACTTCCAATGGGTGAAGCAACCCACCAGGTTTCTTTTGCTCCGCTTTCACTTGTTGGCACACCAAGCATCTAGCGACATACTCGGCCACATCTTTCTTCATACCGGCCCAAAAGAAAATTCGCTTCATGTCTTAGTACATCTTGTCCCCACCGGGATGAATGGTCATCTTCGAACGATGCGCATCATCAAGTATAACCTTCCTCAAACCCTCGTCTTGTGGTACACAAAGTCTACCGTCTCTACACAACCACCCCCTATCGTCTAGGCTGTACCTACTCAAATGGCTGGACGACTCCTCCCTTATGAGCTTCTCTACTAACTCAACCAACTGTGGGTCGTCCCGCTGTGCCTCGCCAATCCGTCCCAAAAGAGTAGGTCTAACCTCTAAGGATGCTAGCAAACCGGGTATAAATTCAACGGAAGGTCTGAAATCAAACATCGAGATAAATTCCAAGCTTCGTCGTTCAACGAACAATGGATTCAAGGACAACCTTTTTCTGCTTAAGGCGTCTGCCACCACATTACCCTTGCCAGGGGTATACGCTATCTCGAAATCATAGGATGCTAAGAACTCCATCCACCTTTGCTGTCTTAAGACTATGCGCTCGAAGAGTCTCCAACACTTCCCTAAGATGTAGGGCATGCTTTTCTCCACTTATAGAGAAAACCAGGATATTCTCCCATGCAAAATCGTCACAACTATCCATCTCTCATGTAGACCATCTAGTCGAACTCGACATCCCCCAAGTGCAAGCCCCAAAGACCTAAACCAATATCAGACAAACACCCAAGAGATACCTCCTTCGAATTCAGACGACCTACGTGAGATGATACTAGTAAAAACGGCTAAATAATTAAGCACTTGTCCAACTCTGGATGTCCTTGCCAGTCTCGCTCCAAAACCACCGTTGATCAAATAACTGGCTTTGCTTAACTATTAAGAACATACGAAAACTTATTTCGCTCTTAGAAAAGACCAAGATGTCATCCACAAAGACCACTACGAAGTTATTTAGGTACTCCCTGAACACCCTACTCATCAAATCAACAAAGTATGCGGGGGCGTTCGTCAAACCAAATGGCATCACAAGTCACTCACTAGAAACCATCCGGAGTCCTAAAGGCAGTCTTCTCTATACTATCCTCAACCACTCCCAACTGATGAAACCCTGTGGCTAAGTCCAACTGCGAAAACACTGAGGCGCCAACCAACTGATCAAAGAGATCATCAATCCTCGGCAATGGGTGTCTATTCTTCTTTGTGAGCTTGTTGAGTTCTCTATAGTCTACACAAAGTCTGAGGGACCCATCCGCCTTCGTGGCAAAAACTACTGGAGCACCCCACTCCGATATACTTCGTCTTATGAACCCCTTCTCAAGCAACTCCCCTACTTGCTTATGGAGTTCCTTCCTCTCACGAGGAGCCATGTGGCGCACTGCAAAGATACTGGCTTAGCATTGTCCACCAGATATATTCGGAAGTCTTTCTCCCGCTTTGGAGGTAAGACCTTCACCTCCTCAAACACATCCGAGTATTCCCGGACCACTCTAACAGATCGCAAACTCTCGACCGAAGCGTCAAGCGATTCAAGATAACTTAGCATAATAGAATCCATGGGATTACAAGAGATCTCGAGAGTGTTACCCAAGCGGGACATGAGCCTAACCACTCTCCTTTCACAATCAAGAACGGCACCATTACTGGATAACCAGTCCATTCCCAAAATCAACCCATAGCCCGTGAAGCCCAAAACAAAAGCATCACATCTAAACTCAACGCTAAGTATGGAAATCTTCAAACCCCAAACATATCATGGACAAATAAGTGGAGCCCCCCAATTGGGTTTGAAACAACCAAGGGATCATCTACCAAACTGGTGTCTAAGTGCAGTGACTCAACTAATGATAATGAGATAAACGAATGCGATGCGCCAGTGTCGAACAAAGTTCGAACAGGATGATCGAGAGAACCAAATTTCAACCTAGACGGTCCTACCCCCCATCAGGTATAGCAGCCGTGAGGGAATACATCTACCCTCCAGAAGATCTTGTAGTTTGTCCTCACCTCTTTGGACAATCCTAATAAGGTGTCCTATTTCTCCAAAACAACTAGCCTTCTCCTTCACATTCTCCTTTCATGACCTCCCACCACGATGAAGTTTCGTCCTTTATTTACCTAACAGCTATTTGAACCTTCCTCCCTCATCCATCTTAAAGGTACCCACAAGCCCTCCACCTCCTTGGACTAACTTCTTAGCCCGACAAACGTCTAAGTCCCTTGAAGTGGTTCTTCCATCCTTCATACGAAAGTCCTTATTTATCTTAAAAAAGACATCTATACGCGGAGGGGAAATTCAAAAAGAGAAAGAGGAAGAGATTCAAAACGGAGAATCTAAGGAAGGATATATGGCTATTAGGGATTATGTTCTTTTCTTTCAAAAACTTTTCTCTTAAAAGACATGTTTTTGAAAATACTTCTTCCAAAAATGTTTTTAGAAAAATAATTTTCTAAATTTTTTTTCTGTTCTGGTAACCTTAAGCTCTGATACCACGTGTAACACCCCCACACCCGCTAAGGTCACTCACTAAGGGAATGCCTTAACTTTGGTGGAGTATTTTAAGTGAATATAGAACAGAAAAATTACAACAAGACAGATATAAATAATACTTGAAATCTAAAACATCATTTCATTGCAGCAGAAGATTAACATGTTTGGTTACATATCAAAACCAACTAAAACAAGAGTCAAGTACTAAATATCCATCCTGATAAAACATAAGTACATAATCCCACTACATAACTAATAGCCATAATAGAAAAGATAAGCTGGGCTTTACATCACGGTCCAAGCTCCAAAAGATTGATAAAGCAATCTGATCAAATCCCACTAGTGCTAGGCCCACTCTGAGAACCTGAGGGTTGGGAAAAAGATAAAAACAACGGGGTCATACATAAGTCTGAGTGAGCCCTATAACTTTAACAATACAATCATTAAAGTAATTAGGGTATGATATAAACTTGGTACGGTGATGACTGGGGATAAATGACTACACTAAGCAGCCAACTAGACATAGGATGAACTAAGATAACGGTAAAGACGCATCTACCCACCCAAGGGTAATTACTAACTGCACCACACCGGATATACCCACCCAAGGGTAATTTCTACACTGTACCACACCAGATCTACCCACCCAAGGGTAATTCCTAACTTAAAGATTGATCCCACTAAGTGTACTTAGTAATCTTAATAGTAGTCTCGTGTACCCCTAGCTGACTACATAGGTGCAGTCTGCCCCTATCTCCACTAGGTGTACCCACTACTCCCATTCGATCGGCTCCCTAACGTAGATACCTGTGCTGGCCCCACAGTGGGGTGTATCACTCCCCAAAGTGGCAACCCGATACAACCAACGGTGCACGGCTTATACCTACATGATGCAACAACGTCTTACCTACCAGCCCGGGTCCACACACGCATATGAAACCCGTTGGACTTGCGTTGCCACCGCTAACCCGTTTTGGCCTCTTATAATCAAGCCCAGTACGCGTGTCCCGTCCTCAACATGGGTCGAGCCCAATAAGATACATATGGGTTACTGGTTGAAATGGGCCCCCACAAGCTACCCACCTAAGCTTGTCCCTTCTAGTGTATCCCACTTAACCCTTTTTTAATAACCATGTCCACATATATGTTCAAAGTTTGGTTAAGTCAACTAATCATATTTCAATTGCCACTCAAGGCACCCACTAGATTTCCACATGCCACCCAATGCACTTACTTGATTTCCACATGCCACCCAAGGCACTTACTTAACCCTTTAATCATGTTTAATTACATGTTCCACTTTGGTTAAGTATTCTAATCGTATTTTCTATTGCCACCCAAGGCAACCACTAGATTTTTCCACATGCCACCCAAGGCACCCACTTAACCCCTCATGTCCCTCTACATGCTAATATGGTTAAGTGTTTCTTAATTGATTAAGACCGTAACCTTTGTAAAGACCTCTCACATTAGACCATCTTTTATGGCAGCTGGATTTACCGGTCGGGTCCGGGCAGCCTTACGCCATAACCGAGTCTAACCTCGTGTCTTTACACTTGTCACGTATTTAGTTCATGACCAAGACCTCTCACATTGGGCCAACCATTTCTAGCCGCTGGATTTGCCGGTCGGGTCCGGGCAGTCTTATGCTACAAAAGGGTCCAACCTCGTGTCTTAGTCGATTAATTACACCTAATTAATCACCTCCATAATTTGTATTAATTATCCCTAATTAATTACAAATTTAACGATGTACATAATTGACTCAATTATGTCCATCCACTTTATGGTATGCAAAATCATACCAACTTCACACAATTTTGTTAACATGAATATTAACCCCATCGTTCCCCACGTAATACGTTGACATGACATACTTAAAAGGGAAGATTCATCACAAACACAATGGGTTCAACTTGCATAACATTAGCATCAACATGGATTTTAAAGGTGTCAACTTGCATATATGACCATAGCATCAAACCCAACTGGCATAAATAATCAACCCAACTTGCATGAATCACATATGTCATAAAGAGGGTAACTTGCATAAGTTACTTATATCATACAAAGGGGTAAACTTGCATATGTATGTATGACATACAAAGGGGTTAACTTGCATATGTATGCATATCATACAAAGGTGTAAACTTGCACATGTTACTTGCATATAATCAACCACCAAACTTGCATAACATGTCATATATGGACTTGCATATAATCAAACACCAAACTTGCATACCATGTCATATATGAACTTGCATATAATCAAACACCAAACTTGCATAACATGTCATATATGAACTTGCATATAATCAAACACCAAACTTGCATAACATGTTATATATGAACTTGCATATAATCAAACACCAAACTTGCATAACATGTTATATATGAACTTGCATATAATCAACCACCAAACTTGCATAACATGTTATATATGAACTTGCATATAATCAACCACCAAACTTGCATAACATGTTATATATGAACTTGCATATAATCAACCCCCAAACTTGCATAACATGTTATATATGAACTTGCGTATAATCAACCACCAAACTTGCATAACATGTTATATATGAACTTGCATATAATCAAACACCAAACTTGCATAACATGTTATATATGAACTTGCATATAATCAAACACCAAACTTGCATAACATGGTGTCATAATGGATCAATGTTTATCACAGTGATTTGCATCACTAGCGTCATGAACACATAGCATAGATTACACTCAACTTGCATAACTAGCATCATGAACATATAACATCAAACTTGCATAACTAACATCATGAACACATAGCATATGATAACATAACTTGCATTGATCCACATTCATAGCCATAACCTCATTATATCCTATCATAATCATTTAAACATTTGGTCATTAAGGCTATAGTACTCACAACTTGTTGATTAGCACTCCTATGAAGAAGATTAAGTTGCTAGAGTTGATTAGAAGTTGATTTGGGAAGCTATCTTCTTCTACAATTTGATGGAGGCTCCTTTAAGTTGCATTTTGACGGCATAACGATGTTGTATCTATTTTTAGTATGAATTAGGGTAGTCTTAGGGTGTATTTATAGAATTAGGATGTAGTTTAGGCCCTTAGATTAACCCTAGATTAGGTTAGAGCCGTCAGATTTCGTCACAAGCCCCAAACACAGCCCAAACCCCTTCAGATTGCACCCAGGCCAAACTGGCCGACAGGGGGGGTCGACCCCTGGGTCGACACCTGGGTCGACCCCTTGGGGGGGGTCGACACCCATGTCGACCCTAGTGTCGACTCCCTCTGTCTGGTGGGAATTTTCCCGCCTCTTCTGAAATCTGTTTTGAACTTTCTGAAAACTTCTTCGGGCCTTAACTGGGTCATACGGACTCCTATTTTCGAAAACTCAGACTCTATTTCGCGTATTTTTCTGAGACGAATGCAATGGCATATCCCGTTTCCCCTGATTCAGATTTTAAAATTTAATTCTGCCCTAATTTGTATCAAAACAAGTTATTCAACATACGGGGTGTTACACTCTTAAGAAGAGATATGATGCACGAATCTAGTCTTCAATCTTCTAAGTCGCATTTCCTTGAGCTTAACTCCATTGTGCTTTGTCCGTCTTTAACTTCACAATTTCTTAGCTTCTTAATTCTTGTTTCCAAAATATGAGTTAGAACCTATTTCACTGTTGCCTCTCGTTCCTCTTTCACTTACTCTACTTCTAGTATACTCGGCTCAAACATAACGGCGTACCCATGGTTTCATGCAAGCTCTCCAAAATTCACTAGTTAATCTTGGATCTCGTCAACTTACTATTAGGTATTCCACGTGGAAGAACTATCTCTTGGAAATAAATGCCAACCATGTTGCCAAATGGACTTACTAAGGTGATTCTCTACAACCCATGCATAAGCGAAATGACCCATCCGCCTTAGTGGCGAACACTACTCGATCGGATTACAAATTACCAATAAATGTGTCAAGAGATTCTAGGAAACAAATCATGATAGAACCCTAAAGGTTACCTGTGACTTCGAGGGTATTACCGAGGCAAGTCAAGAGTCTAACTACCCTCTTTTCGAAACCTAGAAGGTCACCCTTACTGGATAACCACTCCATCGCTAGAATCAACCCATAGCCCAAAACATAAACATTACTTCTAGACTCAACACTTAGCATAGACATTCTCAAATCCAAATAAGTCATGAATAAATGAGCCGATTTCCCCAATAGGACTTGAGACAAAAATGGGATCCTCTATTATGCTAGTACTAAGGTGCAGAGACTCAACTTTAGAAGCAGAATTAAAAGGATGCGATGCACAAAATCAAAGTTCTAGTGGGATGATAGAAAGGAAAAGCTAAACTTTTAACAGAAATGTTACCACTCTCTTAGGTACGCTAGTAGTGAGAGCATTCAATTGCCCTCTCGATGATCTTGTCCCTTGCCCTTGTCCTATAATACTTAACTGCATGTCCCTTCTCACTAAAGATACTCTCTCTTGTCATGGGTTTTTCTATTCTTTCACTTAGGCCCCTTTCCTTTCACCTTTTTCCTCCTTCGTGGATTAAGCTATAACAACTAGTTCCTTGTTCTTACTGTCCTTGTATAGTTTGTTGACAAGTCTCTCGAAGCTACCTCCAACACACGACAACTCTACCCAACTTGAAATAAGATTAGACGCAGATGAAACTACTGCGGCTATAGATGGAGGTTAGGCACTCCTTTGCCCTCCGACCTGTGTCGGATGCCTACGAAACTGTGGTGAAAAGAGAGAGAAGAGATTTCAAGAGAGAATCAAAAGATAGTGCATATCTCTTTGGGGAATATGCCTTTTAAACAAAACAAAATTTTCTTGAAAATTTGCTTCTTTGTAAATGTTTTGAAGATAATTTCAGAAGGTTTTTGAAAACTTTTGCCCAGTCTGGTAACCTTCTACTTTGATACCAAATGTAACACCCTACATCTGTTAAGGTCACTCACAAAGGGAATGCCTTAACTTCAATGGAGTATTATGGGTACTGGAACAGAAATATTACAAGACAGACATATATAAAACAGCGGAAAATAAAGTGGAAGTACTTCAAATCATTTATTAAATATAAATGTTTACAAGAAAAGCCCATCAATTTCCAATACCCAATTTCATAGTTAAAATATCTGTCTTGCTCAAAAACAAAGAAGCATAAAAACAAATTGCAGTATTCCCCAATAAAGCAAAGCAATCCATAGTCAAGAGAAATCCAAGCCATACATGAAAGAGCCCTGGGAGCTTGGTAAGATCCGAACTAAGCTGTATTCCATCCCTGTGAACCTGAGGGGGGGAAACGGAAGAAAAAGAGGCGAAACAAAACGGGTCAGTCATAAAGACTGAGTAAGTCCTAGTGACTTTCAGCATAAAAATAGGTAAAGATAACATGGCATGAATAAACTGAAAGTAAACATAAGCATGATAACAAGGTAGGCATGATAAACTAAGATATCAAGATAAACTATGATAACAAGATAAACTAAGATAACAAGATAAACTTCGGGCACGATGAAACAAGTATAACATCCCAAAATTCCTATCAAGTATCCCACCGCATGGTTTCTATCAAGAATAACATCGCAAGGTTTCTAAGCTTCACCATTAAAATCATATCTATTTGCTCTGCACCGACTAACTAGCATCCTCATAAGTGTCTTACATTGAATGATCCATATTCCTACTAGTGTCCCAACTAGTGTCCTATGTTATATAATAATTACAACGTGATCCCAATCCCCGCAATTATGGTAGCCTTCAGGTGTACATCGATTATGAGGATTCCACCTCGATCACCCCAATGGCCATGTATATATTCGGTGCACCCTTACTACCTTATCGATCGACTCCCTACTTGACCTAGTTCTCGTTTGTGTCACGCGGCCCCCTACTTGTAGATACCTATGCTGGTCCCACCATGGGGTGTATCAAGTCCCATGGTGGTAACCCTGACACAATCAAGATGCACAGCTTTATACCTACTGATGCCCAGTGGCCAAATTTTCTGCGCCGAAGTCTGTGCACGCCCGCACTCCGTTAGAACCTGCACTACTGCACCAACCACCGCTAATTTGACCTCTTATAATCAGCCCAGTAATCGTGCCCCACCCTGCCTAGCTCAGGGTTCCGTTGATACCTAATGTGGGTTACTACTGAAATGGGTCCCCGTTACTAGGTTTTTCTAATGGTTAAGTCTGTGGGCCTATATTCTCTGATATTACCCACCAACCCTGATGTGTACTTAACCCCGCTACTGATGTGTATTTAATGGTTAAGTCTGTGGGCCTATATTCTCTGATATTACCCACCAACCCGATATGTACTTAACCCCGCTACTGATTCAAACATGTGTATTTAATGGTTAAGTGTATGTGGGCCTATATTTACTAATATTACCCACCAACCCGATATGTACTTAACCCTCCTACTCGTTATGTTACCATGGTTAAGTGTTTACCTTAGTTAACTTAACCTTTCTCGCTTATTATGTTTGATTGGTTAAGTGTGGTTTATTAACTTGACCCCGTTCGTCTATCTGGTTACATTGGTTAAGGATTTTCTTGTTAACTTAACCCCATGTGTTACTTAACCCTACCACGCCTCACATCAAATTGGTTAAGTGCATGTTAACTTAACCCCATCCACTAGTCATATTATAATGGTTAAGTGTTATCAACTTATTCAAGTTAACTTAACCCACCCGCTTGTCCTGTTATGTTGGTTAAGTGTTACTACTTAACCGCAACCACTTGTCTAATTAACCCATCGTATTAGTTAAGTGTTCTCATTAACTTAACCTCACTCTCTAGTCCAGTTTAATCATGTTATAATGGTTAAACATTTGCTTAACCTTACCCACTCACGTAGTCAACATATTAAATGATAATATCCAGATTAACCAAATCATATTACTTAACCCACCCATTTACATCATATTGGTTAAGTGTTCTTATTTACTTAACCCTACCCACTGGTCTAATTACCATGTTACGTTGGTTAAGTATTACTATTCGTATTTCCACATGTCACCCACTTAACCCCCATGTCTCACCACATGTTTATCTGGTTAAGTATTTCTTAATTCATTAAGGCCGTAACCTTATAAAGACCTCTCACATTAGACTGACATTTATGGCAGCTGGATTTGTCGGGCGGGTCCGGGCAGTCTTACACCATAAAAGAGTCTAACCTCGTGTCTTTACAACTGTTATGCTTTTAATTTGGACCTAGGACCTCTCACATTGGGCTGACATTTGTGACTACTGGATTCGCCGGGCGGTTCCGGGCAGGTTTACGTCACAAATGAATCCAACCTCGTGTCCTAAGCAATGATTATTACTTATAATCTTTTACCCCGATTTGAATTTATTTCCCCTATTCAAATTATTAATTTATTACTAATTTAACGATGCCCATAATTGACTCAATTATGTCCATCAATTAATGGTATGCAAAATCATACCAATTTTACCACAATTTATCTTAGGCCATTAAAGGCAACTTATCTCAATTTATATTTATCCCTCCTTTAAGGCTATTACATGCCAACTACCCAAAACCTATTTAGGCGTGTTCATATTAGCCCCCTTTTCAAGAAATAAATTATCATATGTGTTTCAACTACAAATTTCACCTATTTAACATATGCCCAAGTTCTAGATTACATGTCCGTTTTACATATGCCTAATTCATACCAAATTTACATATGTTCAATTCATGCCTGTTTACATGTATGCCAAATTTATATATGCCTAATCTTAGACAATTTTACATATATACCAAGTTTCCTGCCTTTTTATACATATATCAAGATCCATAGTTTACATGTTTACAAAGCTATGCCCAATTCACATAGATCAATTTTTAGCCAAATATATGTATCAATATTCTTGCCATATTTTACATAGGTCAAGTTTCATACCAACTACATGTATTTCATGTTTACCCCAATTTACCCAAGCTAGCAAAACTTTAATTATAACGATAATACCCAAATTCAAATTTCGTGTTAATAGCAATAATACCCAAGTATCCAGTTTTCATATTATGCCTTCGATTCTACCAAACATATATATCCAACAAGGCAATATCCAAATATTTCCCCCGTATTCAATCGCACGCAAATCGAAGTTTAGGCCTAGGTCCGAAATTGACCTAGGTTCATCAAAAGAAAATAAATAGGGGAAAGGTAGAATTTTGCATCAAAACAAGATCGGAGAGAAAAACATCATCACAGGCATATTAAGATTACAACCGGATAATAATATCAACATGAATCAAGAAAATTGATTTACAACAGGCTGAATAGACCATGAACTTAGCAAGAGAGTAAAGATAGAAAAGTCCAAAGATCAAGATTCAAGAAGAAACAGAAATAGATCTGAATCGATACACATACTTATATCCAAATCCACTTTATTTCATGGCCACATTATAATTAAATATTTAAACCTGAAAATAACTAGAACTTACATAGCATGGCTAATGAATTAAGAATTGAATTTGTTGTAGAAATGTTGCGGCGTCGCTGATTTATTATTTGATCCTTTGTTGAAGCTTTAACCTTTGAATTGATTTGAGTTTGAAAGCTTAGGAAGAAGATTAGAGACGGCGGCCATGATAAAGAGGAAGACCAGCAGCATAACGGTGTAAGAATGATTTGTTGTGAGTTAGGCTAGGTCTAGGTGTTATTTTATAGGTGAATAGGGTGATTTAGAGCCTTCAGATCAGTCCAGAAGTCATCAGAATCGCACAGCTCGAATACACATCATCTAGCCACTCAAAGGAAGACACGTCACCTCAGAACACTCCAGAATTCGGTGCTGGATTTGCACGGGCGCACTTGGCAGGTGCGCCAGTGTATTTTTGTACTGGCGTACTTCATAAGTGCGCAAGTGTATTTTGGACTGTTTTCGATTTTTCTGCCTAACTTCGTTCGTCCATATCTTCTTCATACGGTATCCGATTTTCGAAAACTCGGACTCTAATTCGCATATTTTTTCGAGACAAACGCAATGGTGATGTCCATTTTACCTAATTCCTGATTCATAAATTAGTTATCCTTATTTTACTATCTTTTCCGTTACATACGCCGTTATCGAACTAATTTTTCTTCCCTTCCATGTTTTAATTAATTCTCCTTATGCATCACCATTATTTACCTATCATAAGCATATTTTCGTATATTTTATTTCATTTTAATTATATTAAAAAAAATACGGGGTGTTACAATATAATTTGATTTATATGGATTTTATACAACACACGTATACAACAACAATCATACACAGTCAGCCATCATCCAAAGTGCATTCTACATTACATAAGCATTAAATATTAATATTTAACGCTTATAACAGTCTGTCAATCAATCGATCGACATACAACTAACTATTGGGATTAGTGTATGTCCAATTTCATCCCAATACCCGTGTGGGGTTTCAAACAATCAAACACAGATTTATTTTTGCAGTTGGGCGATGTGCAAAATTTATTGTCCCAATCAATATCAGTCAAATGTGTGTATATAAACAAATCGTCCGATTTGTTTATAAATATTTATTTCAGTTTATATACACATTAAAAATTATATTTTTAACTATAAAATATTTATTTTCATTCCACATCACACAATCTATTTTCACAACACATCAATCACATAAACAAGTCATCCATGGTCTATGGACGACGGGTGTCGGGTGCTGCTAAGCACCGTCTGCATTCTAGTAAATATTTTAAACTAGAAATTAAAATAAAAGTGGGGAGTTCTTACCTTTGGGTTCCACTCCGCTGTGCTTTGATTGTCGATCTATGTCGTATAACTACGTTAAAAATTATATTTTTAACCAATCAATAATTATTTCTGTGTATGATTATTTTATAAATAACATACAGAGGCTAAAGATTATATTTTTATCTTTCTAAAAATAATTTCATATTATATAACCACGCTATATAGTTAAAAATCACATTTTTATGCCGCTACTATATAGATAAGAATCAAATCTTTCTATCGTTAATGAATATATAAAAATCACATTTTTATATCGTCACTTCCTTGATAAAAATCGTATTTTTATCCTATTGCTACATATATAAAGATCAAATTTTTATTATCTATATAATATAAAAATCATATTTTTATTATCTTTACTATATAAAAATCATATTTTTGTTTAGCTAAAAAAAATCATATCTTCCTCACGAAGTTATAAATATAAAAATCAAATTTTTGTCGTCTTTTCTTTCATATAAAAATTCAATCTTTTTCTTTAGAATCATATTTTTATTATCTCTGCTATATATAAATGATATTTTTATTTAGCTACAAAAAATCATATCTTCCTCACGAAGTTATAAATATAAAAATCAAATTTTTGTCGTCTTTTCTTTCATATAAAAATTCAAACTTTTTCTTTAGAAAAATTCAATCTTTCTTGAATTAAAACTGAAATTAAAATCTACATTATTAACTACACTTAATGAACTGAAAACAAAGTAATTAAATCAATAAATTACCTTGAATTTCACCTTTCTTCGAAGAGGGGGGTCCTCGGGGTCGGGGTTGGACTGAGGTGGCGCGGGAAGGGGTGCGGGTGGTGAAAGGGGGCAGCACACGGGGGTTAGGGTCTCAGAAAAAGGGGAGGGGCGGTGGTCTCGTGGATTGGAAGGGGAGTGAGAAGCGAGCGAGAAAGGAGGAGGCAGCATAAGGGGGATGGTGCGACGGGGAGGAGGAGGCGAAGGCGCGGGGCGAGGGGGTTGATGTGGTAAAGTTCGATTTGGGGTTGGATAGGTTCGTGAACGGCGAAGGGGGCTGCGGTTTTCTGGCCAGCGGAGGGAGGAGGGGATCTTTGCGGCGAGGTGAGCGGGCCACGGCGGTAGGCGGCGCCGCCTGAGGGGGGCGATGGCAGCGGCGGTTTCCCCCCGTCACTCTCTTCCTCCTTTTTTATTTTGTGAATGACTAGGAGAGAGAGAGAAGGAGAATGGGGGGCTTTATATAAAATTTAATTATTTAATTATTTTAAATTTCCAAAAAGTAACTTTAAATTTCGAACTCCAAACGAGACCCACCGCCTGTCGTTCCTAGCAAATTACCCCCATTCCGAACACAATGGGATATGTATCGTAAGCCAGTTTGGCTATTTCGATTGGTTTCCGTTAAAATCATAATATAAATCTATATGTTGAATTTGAACGCACATTTCAATTTACCGGGGCCATATACGGACTCTAAAAATTCCCGAAAAATATTTTCTAGCTTCGAATTGACGATACGGTTCTAACAAAACTAATTTCATCAAATTCCGAGGCCGTTTGAAAAAATGTCCATTTTCTGGTCGATCGTAATTGACTAAAACTGTCAAAACACGTTTTACTTCGCCACGCTCATATATTGATTCAGAAAATTATTAATTTTGGAATCTAGCAATAATTCGACATCTCGGATCCAACAAAAGTGGCTTCATCAAAAACAGAGGTTATTTGCAAAATTTCCATTTTTAAGGGCCAGAATTCCATAACGACTGTTCTGAATTTTCAACTGGGCATTTCTTTGTATTTCCACTGTGTAATTTCAATTTTTCGGATTCGTTGAAAAGATATTTTCAAATAGATTCTAATATTTTCTGTTTCGCCAAAATCCGGTTTATTTTGAATCATGTACATTCATTTGAAATTTGAAATCGAATTTTCAAACTACCGCACCATTTTCAATTCCTTTTATAATTAAAAATAAATATTTATGTTCTAATGACGATCTAAATAAATATATACGTTCTAGTTCTATTCAAAATAAATTTCTCGTCGCTATTATTTAAAATAATTCATTTTAAATATTCAAAACTCATCAAAATTGCCAAAATAAAAATTTTAAATTGGTTCGGATTTTCCGGGTTATTACATAACCGACATATACAGATCTACAATTTAACTAATAGATCTATCATACATACATTCAAAATAAACAGATCAATCATCCAAAATTTCATCACACCGCATAACTAATTCATTAACATACATACAATTATTTAACAGCGAGAAAAATAATTAAATTGATTAATTAATTAAAATCAAAAATCTCATAGTCATGAATCTGAATTGTTTGGATCCACAAACTTGGTCAAAATTTTAACAGCTCAGAATCGCTCCTTTTCTATCTGGAATTGTATACCTCTGTCTTACGATCGTAACCCTTCAGAAATCTTTCTGTTCTGAGTCCTAAGGAATCAGTTATGATTTAATTAAGTTAGAAACATTTTAGATTATTTAATTAAATATTAAAAATAAAAATTTATACCCTTTCTTCTTCTGTTTGAATTCGGTCGTGGGTTTCAGCTACTCAGTTCGGTTCTAGGGTTGAAGTTGTCGATAAGTACATTGGGTTTCAGGACAATCCGGCACCACCACGTCGAGGAGAGATAGGTGGGGCACATTCGCCGGTGAAGGGGGCCCACTTGGTGGTGCTATGCTGGCGTGGCAACGGTGGTTTTGGTGTGAGTTTGGGTGCTCGGTTCTGGAATTTTACGGCTCGAGGAGGAGATCCAATCGTATGAAATTAAAGAGGAGGAAAATCTCTTTGATAATGTCAAAAGGAGGAGTGGTTTTCGGTTAATGGATTTAGAAAAATTGGGGACTTAGTTTCGGAGCACGGTGGCCATTGTTTCAGAACATTGCAGCGGTTACTTTGGGGAAATTAGGGTTTTGGAGATGAATTTTCTATTATTTATAATATTTTAATGTAAAATTTACAAAAAATCAATAAATATTAAAATAATCTGATTTCGTTACAACAGGAGTTGACCCCACCTAATAGCCCCCGTTCCAGATCTAATGGGCTAGGTCTCGTTAGCCCAAGCGACTATCTGTACCCTGAAATCTTTAATTTAATATTTAAATCATTTAATAAATTATTTTGATCGTATATTTAAATCTACCGGGCCACATACGAACTCATAAAAATCCAGAAAAATCATTTCTGGCTTTTTTTTGATGACATGGTCCTAAAAAAATTTATTTCATTGAATTCTGAGACTGTTTGAAAAATGGTCATTTTCAAGTCGACTAGATTTGACTAAAATTGTCAAAACACATTTTCGTTTGACACGCTCACATATTAATTCCAAAAACTCCAGAAAATTAAACTTAGCAATAATTTGACATTCCGGATCCAAAAAAAGTGGTTTCATCGAAAACAGAGGTTGTTTGTAAAATGGCCTTTTATACGGGCTATAAATTATACTATAGCGACCATTCTGAATATTCAACTGGCCATAACTTTTGATTCCTTCTATGAAATTTCTGCTTTTCGAATTCGTTGGAAATATATTTTCAAATATGATTAGATATTTTTGGTTTCACTAAAATCCGTTAAATTTTGAATCCGGTACATTCAGTCAAACTACAGGTTTGACTTTTCAAACTACCGAACTGTTTCCAATTCTTTTTGAAATCAAAATAAATATATTTTCTCTAACCTCGATTAAATTAAATTTTTAATTGTTATTATTTAAAATAAATTGTTTTAACTATTCAAAATTTACTGAAATAGCCAAAATAAAAATTTTAAATTGGTTCAGATTTTCTGCGTTGTTACAATATTATTAATTATTCCTTTAATTTAGATAATTCTTGTTTAATGCCACGTACTCCAAATCATACCCAACGACTATCGCCCCTAGCTAAATACCCCCATTCCGGACATAATGGAATATGTTTAGTAACCCAATTCAGCTGTTACGATATGTTTTTCTTTAAATTAAAATATGAAATATTTAATTATTTAATTTGATCGTACATTTTAATATACCGGGGCTACATACTGACTCCAAAAATTCCCAAAAAATAAATTTAGCTATGTTTTGACGATACTGTCCTAACAAAATTAATTTCGCCGAATTTGGAGACCGTTTTGAAAAATGGCCATTTTCTGGTCAATCCAAATTGACTAAAATTGACAAAACACATTTTCTTTTGCCACGCTCACATATTAATTCCAAAAATTATGAAAATTGGAATCTAGCAATAATTTGACATTATGGATCCAACAAAAGTGGTTTCATCGAAAATGGAGGTCGTTTGCAAAATGGCTATTTATACAGGCTATATATTATTTTAAATTCTACAGCGACTATTCTGAATATTCAACTGCCCATAACTTTTGACTCCCGTTATGAAATTTCAATTTTTCGGATTCATTGGAAAGATATTTTTAAACAAATTTAAATATTTTTGGTTTCACTAAAATCCGATTTATTCTGAATCTTGTACATTCAATCAAAGTTCAAATTCAAATTTTCAAACTATCGCGCTATTTCCAACTCCTTTTAAAATTAAAATAAACATATTCGTTCTAACTTCGATTTAAATAAATTTTTAGTCGTAATTATTTAAAATAAATTAATTTAGATATTCAAAATTCATTAAAATTTCTAAAATAAAATTTTTAAATTGGTTCAAAATTTTCGGGTTATTGCAATCTGCCCCACTTAAAATCTTTTCGTTCTCGAAAAGGAACGGAGCTGAAAGTTGTTTAACTAACCAACTCAACTTTCATTTTTTTTATTGGTTTAATAAATTTTTTAGTTGAACTAATAGTCACACAAAACAATCATCAATCAATTAGTTGATTACCTTATCAAATATATATAACTTTTATATATTCAAACATCATATTTTCTAAAACCGAATTATATATATAATCACAGATACGTTAATTATAGATTTGTCACTCTCAATCATTCTAGGGCATTACTAACCCCATCTCTAACAAGTTTTCTCATTCTAGGATACTACTTATCCTATCTTTAATGAGTATTCTTTTATAGGATATTACTAATCCTACCTCTGATGAGTCTTTTGTTCAGTTCTAACGAGTTGTACCCCAAAGATTTGAGCTAACCTGAGCTCTGATACCAACTGTAACAATTCGGATTTTGCTCAGACCTAATCGATCGTTCAAAACCTGAATACGCTAACTCTGGGTATACAACACATAAGAATAAATAACAACAGACTTTTATAAACATGATAATAATGTTACATCAGAGTACAGAATATCATAGTATATCGAATATAAATACCACAACGGAAGATTAAATTACAATGAATGTAATACAGTGTAGCGGAAACAAATAAACTATCACAGCGGAAGACTATCCATGCTCTGGACGGCTTTAAGCTTCGATCTATAATCCTGCTCAGTATGTCTGCAAAATAAGCCACTCGACTGCCCGTGTGGAAAAGAGGGCACCCAAGTTTCCAAAGTAAAACAAACTACAAGTCAGTCATGGGACTGGTATGAGAAATCTTACTGAACCTATTTAATAACAAGGTTAATCATAGGACCACGTTGTTAATGTGGAACGGGTTGACTCCATTGGATTGTCAGTGCATAAAATAAAGTAAATCGTTAAACAACGCAATGCTTTTTAGAAAAATGAAACATTATAAGACTCAAATCCCATCACACAATGCAACGCAAACCGGAGGATATAGTTTTACCTTATAATGGTCAAAAATGCTTAATACGATAAAATATTTGATATTATTATTAGTGTATATATGTTTCAAAAACATTTCAATCATAATATATCAATCATAGATGGCATAACTGCCATATACTATGTCGACATACTAGTTCTACAATCAAAACCGTTAGGTGTCGTATTGGAAGTTGGATTTCCATCATGAACCAAGGTAAGGGATCGTCCTTACCGAATTCGAGACAATCAAGCCCAATTCTCAGGACTCAGACTCAGATGAGCCCTTAGGAGCGCCAAGGCCGGTCCACAAATATGTTAGTGGATTAGTTATGCTTGAACAATACGTCTCCCAGCCCTATGGGGTGTAAATAGAGCCACTAGGGACTCAAATCCGAGGTATCTCGCTTTCTATCATCCACATAAGTAAAAATAGTTGGGCTTGTAAAACCCAAACACCACTTCTAGCTAGAAAGAAACACATGTTCTCCCTGGGGTCCTTCTTCCGTTTCTGGTTCATACCGGGGTGTGAGGCTCGCGAAGTATCGCTACATAAAGCTATGCTAAATAAAGTTGTGCTTTGATAATCAACCATAAGGCTCTGCTTTTCAACAAAATCCTTGATCATTTGCATCTTAGCATGCCACATTGTCAATCCATACCATAACATAGATTTCTTCCACTATATAACCTCTGAGCTCGTACGTCTCAAAGAAGGGTGTTAAGCAAGGGAATAAATTCTCTGCCACCAAACAGATATATATTTAGCAGAGATCAAAGAATACAGCATATAGGAATACAACATTAGACATACCATCCATTTACAAGTCCGTTCTGGGTCTGAATGAAATTGGAGGCACATTATTCCTCGTCCCATATGTCCAATACAGGAGAGAGGTCCTCGCACATCCAGTTGATCTCCAAGTACGTTTGGACGATCACCACTTATTACCTTTTCTTGGGATGCCCCCCAATTAAGACATCAGTAATCATCCAAACGATGTGAAAACCTCCGATCTTCAACCACCGTCTTCAACTTTAAATCCTAATCGTCGTAGTAATTATTCAAAATGGGTTAAACCCGGTCTTTCCGAATATCCCGTGTATTTTATAATCAATAATTAAGTGTTATAAAAACACATCGCACGCCTCATTTCAAATTCAGAATATTCTTTTTAATAAAATATTCACATTATTGGGGAAAGGTTCCCATTAATTTTATCAAAGATAAATTCTTCTAAAGTTATTCATTAATCTTCTTTTTAAAGATTCATTAAAACTTCAATTTTGTTTTAACATCAAAAATCATTACTTTATGACTATTCAACTTTAAGAAATTAATCTTGTCTCTAACTGGGTTAAAGAACCAATGTCTTTTAAAACACAGTTTACGATAAACCCAAAATCATCATCCATTAGATATGGAATTTTCACAGAAATCAAATCAATATATAATCAATATAAATTTCTGTATCAGACTAATAATATAAATGGAATAACGACAAAGCCTTTTAAATTCCATATATAATAACGGTCTTTTTTAACGGAAGCTCTTCTCGATTATTACCAAATCCAATTCCATTCGATTCCAATTTAATATATAAAATTGGAAAACCTTACTTTGGAAAATTTCCATTTAATTCTTAATAAAAGATTTATAAATTCCAAATTATATTTTCTGTTAATTGAGTTAAAGAACAAATGTCGTTAAAAACACAGTTCACAATAAACCCAATTCATATTTCATTTTATTCCAATTACTAAATATAACTGGAAACTCTAATAATCTTAGTTAAAAGATTTTTTTCATTCACATAGGGTTTAAGAACAGTGTTATTTAAGACACCATTCATGACAAACCCAAAAATCCAATTTATCTTATTTAGTTCCAATTAAATCATAATTAATTGGAAAACTTCATTAAATCTTAATCTAAAGATTTATTCTAGTTAATAACTAGTTCATTTCGATAAAAATATATTTTTATCTTTTCAAATATGGAATTTTTCATCTAAAAATCTTTTCAAATCATTCATTATGATTTTACATAATCTTTCCATATTTTTAGTAAATTTGTTAAGGCATGTACAGTCGGTTTCCAATAACGGCCACCGAACTGCATCCATAGCGACCTTTCTCAAATTTGATTTGGACATAACTCCAAAACCAACCATTAGATTTTAAAACTTCATATTCATTGGAAATCTCTTTTCGATACCAACCCAATGGTTCTGGTTTTAGAAAAATCCAACGGTCGGATCTCCCGTTACATCAATTTGAAGTTAATGGTCGAAATTTGTGAACGGTCGCTGCGCAGCATGTTCTATTCAGGCCATTAAATATATATAATATTATATATATATATATATTGAGACACCCCACCTCCGTTAAGGTCACTCACAAAGGGAATGCCTTAAATTTGGTGGAGGGTTATAGGTACAAGACACAGAAAAATTTACAAGACAGATAAATATAAGCAGCGGAAATCAAACATTTATTGCATACGTGGTTCAATACAAAAGAATTATAGCAAATTGTCTCAAAACAACTTCCAAAACATTACATCATAATTTCCGTCTTGATTATTTAATAAAGAAGCATAAACCGTAAATAAAACTGCATAAATCCCCAAGTATAGTGTCCAAAAACCATAGCCAAGGTAAGATAGTCCCAATCATACATCTACTTTCTTGAAGCTTGCAAAGAGTCTGACTAAGCTGGAGTATTCCCTCCCTGTGGACCTGGGGGGGTGGGGGGGAGAAACGGAAGAAAAGAGGACGAAATAAAATAGGTCAGACAATAAGTCTGGTAAGTTCAGTGATTACTAGTCTTTAAACAAGGAAAGGGATCATGACAGTAATAGCAGAACATAGGACAACACTCTAATATAAGATGAACATGTGATCACACCCATTACTATGGTCTCTTCACCTACTAACCATTGGTTCAACCAGCCTCACGTGTTCATGATGAACGGTCCCTTTAATGATCGGCTCCTACTCGCATGCATTCATATCTTGTGTCATTCGGCCCCGCTTGACTGTAGATACCTGTGCCAGTCCCACCATGGGGTGTATCAATCCCTCTGGTGGCAACCCGACATAATTCAAGATGCACAGTGTATACTACTGATGCCCTGTGCCTGCTTTTTCCACTCCGGAGTACGCGCACGCACGTAATCCGTCAGAACCTACACTGACGCACCAACTTCCGACTTTTTTGACCGCTTATAATCAGCCCAGTAATCGTGCCCCACCCTGCCTGTAACACCCCACACCCGCTATGGTCACTCGCTAAGGGAATGCCATAACATTGGTGGAGTATTTTAAGTGAATATAGAACAGAAAAATTACAACAAGACAGATATAAGTAATACTTGAAAATTATAAAACATCATTTCATTGCAGCGGAAAGTAAAACATGTTTGGTTACATCACAAAACCATAATAAGAGTCAAATACAAAATATCCATCCTGATAAATAAAAGTACATAATCCCAATACATGAACTGATAGCCATAAAAGAAAGGGTAAGCTGAGCTCTACATCTATGTTCCAAGCTCCAAAAGAGAATAAAGCAGCCTGATCAAAGCCCACTCGTACTGGGCCCACTCTGATAACCTGAGGGTTGGGAAAAAAGATAAAAATAACCGGGTCAGACATAAGTCTGAGCGAGTCCTATAACTTTAACAATACAATCATTAAAGTAACCAAAGAAGACATAAGCTTGATATACGGTGTCGTCTGGGGATGAATGGCTACACTAAGCAGCTGGGTAGACTTAGGATAAACTAAGAAACGTAAAGACGCATCTACCGTTCCAAAGGTAAATTACTAAACTGCACCACACCAGTCATTCCTAACTTAAAGGTTGATCCCACCCATGGACTTATAAAATTAACTTAATAGTTCTCGCGTACCCCTAGGTGACTGAGTAGACGCCATAGGGCCCTACAATCCACTAGGTGTACACACTACTCCCCATTCGATCGGCTCCCTAACGTAGATACCCGTGCTGGCCCCACCGTGGGGTGTACCATTCCCCAACGTGGCAACCTGATAAAACTAACGGTGCACGGCTTATATCTACACGATGCAACAACGTCTTATTTACCAGCCCGGGTCCACACACGCATATGAAACCCGTTGGTCATGCGTTGCCACCGCTAACCCATTTTGGCCTCTTATAGTCAAGCCCAATATGCGTGTCCCGTCACTCGACTAGAGTCGAGCCCACTAAGATACGTTTGGGATATTGGTTGAAATGGGCCCCCACAAGCTACCACCTAAGCTTGTTATTTCTAGTGAATCCCGCTTAACCCTTTAACCATGTCCACTTACATGTTATAAATTCTGGTTAAGTCATTAATCATATTTTAATTGCCATTCAAGGCACCCACTAGATTTCCACATGCCACCCAAAGCACTTACTTAACCCTTTAACCATGTTTTAATTACATGTTCCACTTTGGTTTAGTATTCTAATCATATTTTCTATTGCCACCCAAGGCCCCCACTTAACCCCTCATGTCCCTCTACATGCTAATATGGTTAAGTGTTTCTTAATTAATTAATTAAGATCATGACATCATAAAGACCTCTCACATTAGACCGTCTTTTATGACTGCTGGATATGCCGGTTGGGTCCGGGCAGCCTTACGTCATAAAAAGGGTCTAACCTCGTGTCTTTACTTTAATCACGTATTTAATTTGTGCCTAAGACCTCTCACATTGGGCTAACATTTGTAGCAACTGGTTAAGCCGGTTGGGTCCGGGCAGTTTTACGCTACAACTGAGTCCAACCTCGTGTCTTAGTCGATTAATTACACCTAATTAATCACCCTCATAATTTATATTAATTATCCCTAATTAATTAATCATGTTTTCCAGAATATGGGTAGACCTAACTCAATAGGTAAATTCCCAACTCCGTAGTATGGGTAGACCTAACTCAATAGGTAAATTCCCAACTCCATAATATGGGTAGACCTAACTCAATAGGTAAATTCCCAATTATGTCCATTTAATTTATGTTACTCTTAAGCATACCCATTCCACATCATTTTATTAACATGCATATTAACCCCATCGTTCCCCACGTAATTCGTTCTCGTAACGTGACATAATAAAACGGAAGATTCATCACAAATGTCATGGGTTTAACCAACATAGCTTATAACTTTATCATGGTTTCAAAAGGTGTCAACTTGCATATATGAGCATACATTAAACCCAACTAGCATTTAACCCAAACTTGCATTATGCATGTCATAAAAAGAGACAAACTTGCATATGAACTTGCACATAAACTTGCATATGAACTTGCACATAAACTTGCATATGAACTTGCATAACATGTCATACATAGAGGCAAACTCGCATATGTTATGCATATCATAAAAAGAGACAAACTTGCATATGAACTTGCATCATAATAGGGTAAACATGCATATGTATGCATAGCATACAAAGGTGTCATCTTGCATATGTATGCATCTTATTTAGAAAAAGGGTAAACTTGCATGTCATAATGTATGCATAAAACCAAACACTTAGCATGCATAAAATCAAATACTTAGCATGCATAAAACCAAACACTTAGCATGCATAAAATCAAATACTTAGCATGCATAAAATCAAATACTTAGCATGCATAAAATCAAATACTTAGCATGCATAAAACCAAACACTTAGCATGCATAAAATCAAATACTTAGCATGCATAAAATCAAATACTTAGCATGCATAAAACCAAACACTTAACTTGCATAAACCCACATACTTAACTTGCATAAACATAGGGTTAACATTAAACATAGATTAGCAAACTAACATCATATCATATGACTTAAAACCCACAAATCCGCATACAAAACCGCATGATCTCATCATATCTCATCTACTTAATTTAGCAATTGGTTATTAAAGTGATAGAAACTCACCAAAACCAAGATTAGCAAACTTATGTAGTAGAACTAGTTGCTATACAAGAAGAAGATGATGATTAGAGGTTGATTAGCTTGCAACTTTCTTCATAAACTAGTGGAGGTTCCTCTCAAGTTTGATTTTGGCGGCATGGTGGCATCATTTCTATTTTTAGTATGAATTAGGGTAGTATTAGGGTGTATTTATAGATTAGGTGAGTGTTTTAGGCCCTTAGATTAACCCTAAATTAGATTAGGACCCTTAGATTTCGGAACCTTCCAGAAACCAGCCCTAAGACCAAGCCCAAACCCCAAACTGGTGCACTCAACCACAGAACTCTCTAGAAACTGTGCAGGTTTCCTATCCCGACATGGGCGCACTTCCCAAGTGCGCCAGTGTATTTTTGTGCTGGCGCACTTCACAAGTGCGCCAGTGCATTTCTGGCCTGTTTCGGGTTTTTCTGCCTAACTTCGTTCGTCCATATCTCTTTCATACGGTACCCGTTTTACGCAAACTCGGACTCTATTTCGCGTATTTTTCCGAGACGAACGCAATGACGCAGCCCGTTTCCCCTGATTCTCACATCTGAGATTAATTATACTTTAATTACTAACCATTAGTGTTAATTGAAATTCGGGGTGTTACACTGCCTAGTTCAGGGTGCCATGATACATCTATTTAGGTTACTACAGAAATGGGTCCCCGTTACTAGGGTTTTCTAATCAACGTGTTTATTTGGTTAAGTGTCCAAGTATACCTAACCCCACCGATCAGTTTAGTTAACATGTTGAATCGATTAAGTGTTTCCTTAATTGACTTAACCCTACCAATCTTGACTTAGCTTTAATTTATTCATTAAAGCACTAACCACTCACATTAGACAGGTCTTGTTGTGGTCACTGGATGTGCCGGTTGGTTCCGGGCAGTTTTACACCACAACTCAGTCTAACCTCAGGTCCTTTTTGGGCTTGATGCACTAACCACCCACATTAGACAGGTTTTGTTGTGGTCACTGGATGTGTCGGTCGGTTCCGGGCAGTTTTACACCACAACTCAGTCTAACCGCGGGTTAGGCATATTCGTCTTTTCTAAATTTACATATTTTCTATATATGTCTAATTTTATATGTAAATTAATCTTATTTAATCATGCCATAATCGTACTTTTGATTATGCTCATTATAAATGGTATGCCAAATATACCATTTCATGAACCAATCTATGCCATGAAATTTTCATGTTTTCCCAACGCTACCCCCATGGTAAGTTCGCATAAATTACATAAAATGTTGGGCTAGTAAATTAGCCCAAACTCAAAAGCAAAAAGGGTAACAAACAAGGGACATGAAATAAGCATACAATGTGTAACTTGGCATAGATGCACCACTAACTTAATTAAATAGGTAAGGGTGAACTTGTGACCAAGTTGGATCTAATTATCATGTAAACTTGATATAGGTCTAACATGGATGTTTAACATATAAACAAAATTTTAAAACCACAACTTAGCATATTAACTTATGTATGTGAAACATAAGAATGCTACTATAAACATATTTAAATCACAACTTAGCATGATAACTTATGTGTGTTAAAACATAAGAGGGCCACAAATCCAATCTAGCAACATAAATAGGTTCAACTTAACAAAGTTCTAAATATACATAAATGTTGATCTAACATGTAGGCATGTGATTTAGACCATAATCTTGCAAGTAATTCGCCAAATTATAACATGACATGTTCATCACTAAGTTGGCATAATAAGTTCATTACCCAATCATAATAGATTCCAATAACATACAATATGGCACGTTTATCACCACAAATATATAGGCATGATCAGTCGCAACGGTAATTTAAGATAAATGAGAATCATACTTTATTTATCTTATACACAAGCATCATTCTATATTCGAGTTACAACATGTCATGATTTCATTTAAGAGAACGTTTAAATCTACGTAATAACCAACTTACAAACTAAAATGAATTCTTGGTTTCTGGAATCTGAATTCTGAAGTTGAAATGCTCGCCTTTGATGTAGATCTTTGAATTAGATTAGTTTTAATTTGATTTTGACGAAGGCTTTTATTTTGTCTTTGAATTGAAAGCGGTGACGGCTACTCCAAGTTCTCTATTGACGGCATGACAGCTCCAAGATTATTTTGGTGTGATTTTAGTTTGAGTATTAGGTCGTTTATATAGAATTTCAATTTAATTAGAGTCGTAGGATGAACCTAGAATTAACCACAACCATTCAGACCAGATCAGAACTATCCAGGAACACCAGTGACTCAGCAATAAGTCATAAGTTGTCAAAATTCAGATCTGGTCAGGGGGGCAAGTCGACCCCCAGGTCAACCCCTGGGTCGACCCCCAGGTCGACCTGTAAGGGGGAAGTCGACACTAGGGTCGACCTGGTCCTGGGCGGGAATTTTCCCGCAAAGCCCGCTTCTGACTTCTGTTTTGAATTTTGAATCCGGTTTCGAGCTATTCGAATTTATTTTAATTTCTGAAACTTCTGAAGGTCATAACTTCTTCATACGAAGTCCAATTCACGCAAACTCGAACTCTGTCTCAAGAAGAATTTCGAGACGAACGCAATGGTATCACCCGTTTCCCTTAATTCACACATTTGAAATTAAGTATTGTTTAATTCGTTATTATAACGTTAACAAAAATACGGGGTGTTACATTCTTCCCTCCTTTTAGGATTTCATCCCTGAAATCTTCAAGTCGAAAAGAACTTATATCCTACCATCCAATCACCCATCTGCTCAGCCATCAAACACAGGCGTCCATTGTCCTTAAAAGACTTCTAATTCTTCATGATCATATGCATAGTGTGTGTACATGTCCTTATCTAATGCAAAATCAGGGGATCTACTGATTCAGTTGGCCCAAATTAATGCGAATTATGTCAGTGCCATGAGTCCATTATGTATGCAATTTTTCCTACTCAAAATTTCCTACATGAGTGCACAATCATTCATACAAATGCAACGTCCATATGATAACACATAAAGTTTCAATCCATATACAAATACATATATGCGCGTATGCAATATGAGAGTGACTGAGACGATCTAATATCTAATGTGTGTGTGTATGCATCAACGAGCAACCACTAGCAATCCACTTGCAACCACTTGCAACCATCAACCATAACATGTTTCAATTACATGTTTACATCCAAATAGGTTTCTACCTAAGGATAAGGATAAGGTCGAGGAGATATACCTAAAAAGATAAATACAAGCATAAACTTGAGGAAAAATAGGTCAAAGATGTACCCTCAAAAAGAAAAGAGTAGGCTGCACGTATTCTGTCCTCAGTTTCCCAAGTTGCGTCTTCCTCGGTGTCGCTCCATTGAACTTTGACAAGCTTGACTTCACGGTTGTGTAGCTTTATGACTTCTGTTCCCAAGATATGGGTAGGAACTCTCCTCATAATTGCTTCTCGTTCAACTTCTACTTCCTCTAGCATGCTTGGTTCCAACACTTCCGCAGACTCATGTACGCACTTCCGCAGGTAAGAGACATGAAAGACATTATGAACCCCAGCCAATCTTTCGGGCAGTTGTACCCTATAAGCCATCTTCCCAATCTTCTCAATGATAGGAAATGGCCCCACAAATCTTGGTGCTAACTTTCCTGCGGATCCAAAGCGAACAACGTTTCTCAAAGGAGATACTTTAAGGAAGACCTTGTCTCCCACTTTGAACTCAAGGTCGGTTCTTCTTTTGTCTGCGTAGGACTTCTGTCTATATTGGGCAGTCTTCATTCTTCTTCGTATCAAGTCCACTTTCTCTAATCATGTCTAGTCCAAGTATGAGTTTGTCTGTGGACTCCCACCAGCAAGTTGGTGACCGACATGGTCTTCCATAGAACGCTTCGAAAGGCGCCATGCCTATGGTGGCTTGGTAGCTATTGTTGTAAGTGAATTCCACCAAAGGTAAATGATCCCCCCATGTAACTCGAAAGTCAAGAATGCATAGTCTCAAGAGGTCTTCTAACACTCTGTTGACTCTTTCCGTCTGGCCATCGGTTTGAGGGTGATAGGTCGTGCTTAAGCATAACTATGTGCCTACATCCTCTTTTAAACTTTTCCAAAACTCGCTCGTGAAGATAGGATCTCGATCACTCACTATGCTGGAGGGTATCCCATGGAGTCGAACTATCTCTTTAAGATATATGGATGATAGAGATGAGGCAATCCTTCTACTCTTGACGGGTATAAAGTGGGCGCTTTTTGTGAGCCTGTCAACTATTATCCAGATACTGGTATTGCCCCTACTTGACCTAGGCAACCCGTCAACAAAGTCCATTGAAATGCTATGCCATTTCCACTGTAGGACCTCTAGAGGATGAAGCAAACCTCCAGGCTTCTTCTGTTCCGCCTTGACTTGTTGGCATGTCATGCACTTGGAGACTAATTCAGCTACATCTCTTTTCATGCCACTCCAAAAGAAAACCCTTTTTATGTCTTTGTACATTTTGTCTCCACCGGGGTGTATGGTCAACTTGGAATGGTGTGTCTCTTTGAGAACCTCACCAAATCCCTTGCTTGTGGGATGCATAGTCTTCCATCCCATCTCAACCATCCCTTATCATTGATGGAATATCTATTGAGGTGACTCGAAGTCTCACCCCTAATCAGCTTATCTATTATATCAACTAGCTAAGGGTCTTCACGTTGCGCGGTCCTTATTGAGTCCAAAAGCGTAGGTCGCACTTCCAATATTGCTAATAGGCCAGGTACAAATTCAGAGGAGGGCCTAAAGTCAAAGTTGGCTATGTACTCCAAGCTTTGCCTTTTTGCAAAGAGAAGGCTTAGGGTCAGCTTCTTTCTACTCAAAGTGTCTGCTACCACATTGCCCTTGCCAGGAGTATAGGAAATCTCAAAATCATATTAGGCAAGAAACTCCATCCATCTTTGCTGCCTCAAGTTGAGATCTTTCTGGAGAAAAGATACTTCAACGATTTATGGTCATTAAACAATTTAAACTTCTCACCTAGAAGATAACGGCGCCAAGACTTAAGTGCAAAAACGATGGTTGCCAACTCTAGATCGTGAGTTAGGTAGTTTTTCTCATGTACTTTCAACTGCCTTACACCGTAAGCCACCACCTTCCCTTCTTGCATCAGAACAGCGCCTAGTCCCATGCTGCATGCATCTGTGTATACTGTAAATATCTTGCTTCCATCAGGCAATGTCAGAACTGGGGAAGTTTTCAGAGCCCTCTTTAATCGTAGGAAAGCAATATCGCAATCCAAATCCCAATTGAAAGCTAGGTTTTTCTTTGTCAACCTTGTAAGTGGAGCTGAGATTTTAGCAAAATCTTTGATGAACTTTTGATAAAAGCCTGCTAGCCCGAGAAAGCTTCGGACTTCGGTTGCGTTCCGTGGAACCTTCCAATCTTGCACAGCAACCACTTTTGCAGGGTCCACAGCTAACCCCTCTTTGGACACCACATGTCCAAGGAACCTAACTTCTTCTCTCCAGAAATGGCATTTGGAGAATTTGGCTTTTAACTGATGTGCACGAAGAGTATCCATGACTTCCCTTAAGTGCAGAGCATGCTCTTCCTTACTCTTTTGAGAAGATTAAAATATCGTCCACGAAGACCACCACAAATTTATTGAGGAACTCCCTGAACACTCTGCTCATCAAATCAACGAAGCAAGCAGGTGCATTTGTCAAGCCGAAAGGCATGACAAGCCACTCGAAAAAATCATCCGGAGTTCTGAACGCGGTCTTATCAATGCTATCTTCAGCCACTCTTAGCTGATGAAACCCAGTAGCTAAATCTAATTGGGAGAAAACCGATGTATCTACAAGCTGATCGAACAAATCGTCTATTCCCAGGAGTAGGTGCCTATTCTTCTTGGTAGCTTATTTAGCTCCCTATAATCAAAGCACAGGCGAAGTGAACCATCCGCTTTAGTTGCGAACACTACTGGAGCACCCCATTCAGAAATACTCCACCTTATAAACCCCTTTTCTAGGAGCTCTTTAACGTGCTTGCTGAGCTCTTTCAGCTCCCTTGGAGCCATGTGCCTAACGGGTAAGGCAATGGGTTTTGCATTGTCAACGAGGTATATGCGGAAGTCTATCTCTCGCTTCGGAGGTAAGCCCTTTACCTCTTCAAATACATCCGAGTATTCACGGACTATCTTTACAGACTGCAAGTTCTCAACAGATGCATCAAGAGATTGTAGATAACTTAGCATAATAGAATTCATGGGATTACAAGAGATTTCGAGAGTGTTACCGAGGCGAGTTATGAGCCTAACCACTCTCTTTTCACAATCGAGGACGACACCATTACTGGATAGCCAGTCCAAGCCTAGAATCAACCCATGGCCCGTGAAGCCCAAAACAAAGCCATTACATCTAAACCCAATGCTTAGAATAGAAATTTCCAAATCCAAACAAACCATTGACAAGTAGGCTGAGATCCCAATTGGATTTGAAACAACCAAGGGATCCTCTACTATACTGGTGTCTAGGTGCAGAGATTCAACTAAGGCAGTAGATATAAATGAGTGTGATGCGCCAGAATCAAATAGTGTACGAACAGGATGATCAAAAAGATAGACTAAAGTTTCGATAGAAATATTTATACCTCTTTCTTGCGAAGGTGCTATGAGAGCGTGAACTTGTCCTCCAGAAGAAGGTCCAGCTCTCTGCCCTTGCTTCCTTGGGCAGTCCTTAGCCATGTGTCCTGTTTTTCCACATTGGAAACAACTACCCATCTTCCTTTTCTTCTTCCTGCAACCTTTGACCAGATGTCCCGGAATGCCACAGAAATTACACTTTCTCTTATCATGGGGTTTGTTGTTCTTCCCACCTTTCTTTAAATAAGCCTTCTTGTTCTGTGACCCCTCTACCTTCTTATCTTGAGGCACTTCCACTTTTGCCTCTTTCTTTCCCTTGTCTTCCTCATGTAAGAGTGCCATGTCCACTAACCTCTCGTAAGTAGCCCCCATAGGTACATGGGTCATAGCCAAGCTGTGAAGTGGCTCATTCAATCCCTTGAAAAAACGGAGAGCCTTCTTATGAGGAGTATTCACTAAATCCAGTCCAAATAGGGCCAATTGATTGAATTGGTTGACGTACTCCTTGACCATCATACTTCCTTGCTTAAGAGATAAGAACTTCCCCACTTGTAAGCTTCGTTCAGCTTGTGAGAGGAATTTCATCTCAAACCTCATTCTGAAATCCATCCATGTTTCAACTGGTCTTTCAGTGTTAGTGACTTCCCACCAATAGGAAGCTTCGTTTTTGAGCAACCATACAGCCAACTGCACCTTCGGCTTATCGTCCACCTCGAAGATAACGAATAGATCCTCAGTTTCTTTGAGCCAGTTCCTTGCTTCTACGAATGATTCAGATCCCTCGAATTCCTTTCCATCCATGGCCCTAAAGTCTCTACAAATCTTTGAGAAAGCATTTGCACGAGGAGGAGGAATATCTGTTGGGCCCGCATCGTTGGCCCTAGCCTCTAAGTACCTTCTGAACCAAACAGCTATCGGCACACCCTCTGGAAGTTTAAGATTCCCGGACATGCTGAAATGAAAAAGAAAAGATTCAAAACAAAGGATAGAAAGATAGGGCATATGGCTTTGGGGGATTATGCCGTAAAATAAAATAACACTTTTTCTCGTAAATTGCTTCTTTATATTTCTTTTGAAAATAGTTTTCAAAAACTCTTATCTGATCTGGTAAACCCTTGATCTGATACCAAGTGAGACAGCCCACCTCCGTTAAGGTCACTCACAAAGGGATTGCCTTAACTTTGGCGGAGGGTTATAGGTACAAGACACAGAAAAATTTACAAGACAGATAAATATAAGCAGCGGAAATCAAACATTTATTGCATACGTGGTTCAATACAAAAGCATTACAGCAAATTGTCTCAAAATATCTTCCAAAACATTAAATCATAATTTCTATCTTGATTATTTAATAAAGAAGCATAAACCATAAATAAAACTGCATAAATCCCCAAGTATAGTGTCCAAAAAACCATAGCCAGGGTAAGAGAGTCCCGATCATATATCTACTTTCTTGAAGCTTGCAAAGAGTCTGACTAAGCTGGAGTACTCCCTCCCTGTGGACCTGGGGGAGAAACAGAACAAAAGAGGACGAAAGAAAATAGGTCAGACAATAATCCTGGTAAGTTCAGTGATTACCAATATTTAAACAAGGAAATAGATCATGACAGTAATAACAGAACATAGGACAACACCCTAATATAAGATAAGATGAACATGTGATCACTCCCAATACTATAGTCTCTGCACCTACTAACCATTGGTTCAACCAGCCTCACGTGTTCATAACGAACGATCCCCTTAATGATCGGCTCCTACTCGCATTCATTCATATCCTATGTCATTCGGCCCTGCTTGACTGTAGATACCTATGCTGGTCCCGCCATGGGGTGTATCAGTCCCTCTGGTGGAAACCCGACATGATTCAAGATGCATAGTGCATATTACTGATGCCTAGTGCCTGCTTTTTCCACTTCGGAGTACGTGCACCCCTGTACTCCATTGGAACCTGCACTGACGCACCAACTGCCGATGTTTTTTGACCGCTTATAATCAGCCCAGTAACCGTGCCCCACCCTGCCTAGTTCAGGGTACCATAATACATCTATGTGGGTTACTGTTGTAATGGGTCCCCATTACTAGGGTTTTCTAATCAACATGTTTATTTGCTTAAGTGTATAAGTTTACCTAACCCCACCCATCAGTTTAGTTAACATGTTGAATCAGTTAAGTGTTTCCTTAATTGACTTAACCCTACCAATCTTGACTTAGCTTTAAATTATTCATTAAAGCACCAACCATTCACATTAGACAGGTCTTGTTGTGGTCACTGGATGTGCCGGTAGGTTACGGGAAGTTTTACACCACAACTCAGTCTAACCTCGGGTCCTTTTTGGGCTTGATTCACTAGCCACCCACATTAGACAGGTCTTATTGTAGTCACTGGATGTGCCGGTCGGTTCCGGGTAGTTTTACACTACAACTCAGTCTAACTTCGGGTTAAGCATATTTGTCTTTTCTAAATTCACATATTTTCTATATATGTCTAATTTTATATGTAAATTAATCTTAATTTAATCATGCCATAATCGTCCTTTTGATTATGCTCACAATAAATGGTACGCCAAATATACCATTTCATGAACCAATCTATGCCACGAAATTTTCATGTTTTCCCAACGCTACCCCCATGGTAAGTTCGCATAAATTACATAAAATGTTGGGCTAGTAAATTAGCCCCAACCCATGAACAAAAAGGGTAACAAACAAGGGACATGAAATAAGCATACAATATGTAACTTGGTATAGAAGCATCACTAACTTAATTAAACAGGTAAGGGTGAACTTGTGACCAAGTTGGATCTAATTATCATGTAAACTTGATATAGGTCCAACATGGATGTTTAACATATAAACACAATTTTTAAACCACAACTTAGCATATTAACTTATGTATGTGAAAACATAAGAAAGCTACTATAAACATATTTAAATCACAACTTAGCATGATAACTTATGTGTGTTAAAACATAAGAGGGCCACAAATCCAATCTAGCAACATAAATAGGTTCAACTTAACATAGTTGTAAATATACATAAATGTTGATCTAACATGTAGGCATGTGATTTAGATCATAATCTTGCAAGTAATTTGCCAAATTATAACATGTTCATCACTAAGTTGGCATAATAAGTTCATTACCCAATCATAATAGATTCCAATAACATACAATATGGTACGTTTATCACCACAAACATACAGGCATGATCAATCGCAATGGTAATTTAAGATAAATGAGAATCATACTTTATTTATCTTATACACAAGCATCATTCTATATTCTAGTTACAACATGTCATGATTTCATTTAAGAGAACGTTTAAATCTATGTAATAACCAACTTACAAACTAAAAGGATTCCTTAATTTCTGGGATCTGAATTCTGAAGTTGAAATGCTCACCTTTGATGTAGATCGTTGAATTAGATTAGTTTTAATTTGATTTTGATGTAGGATTTTATCTTATCTTTGAATTGAAAGCGGTGACGGCTACTCCAAGTTCTCTATTGACGGCATGACAGCTATAAGATTATTCTTGTTTGATTTTAGGTTGAGTATTAGGTCGTTTATATTGAATTTCAATTTAATTAGAGCCATCAGATAAACCTAGAGTTAACCACAACCATTCAGACCAGATCAGAACTATCCAGAAACCCTAGTGACTCGGCAACAAGTCATAAGTCGTCAAAATTCAGATTTGGTCGGGGGGGCAGGTCGACCCCCAGGTCGACCCCTAGGTCGACCTATAGGGGGGTCGACACTAGGGTCGAACCCCTGGTCGACCCGGGTCCTGGACGGGAATTTCCCGCCCAGCCCGCTTCTAACTTCTGTTTTGAATTTTGAATCCAGTTTCGAGCTATTTGAATTTATTTGAATTTCTGAAACTTATGAAGGCCATAACTTCTTCATACAACGTCCAATTCACGCAAACTTGGACTCTATCTCAAGAAGAATTCCGAGACGAACACAATGGCATAACCCGTTTCCTTTAATTCTCACATTTGAAATTAAGTATTGTTTAATTCGTTATTATAACGTTAACTAAAAATACTGGGTGATACATATATACATATATATATATATATGTATGTATTCCGTCGATTTCATTTTAAAACATATTTATAAAAGATTTATAAATTCATTTTAAATCGATTCCAACTTCATTTTAAGTTTTTAAATCAAAATTGAATATTCTATATCTTTATCATATTATAATATTAATATTTTCAAAATACTACATTCTGAAATCACTCTTTTCAGTATTCATAATAAAATGAATAAAATCGTTCAATAAACCCATTCGGGTAAAAATGGTGTTTGCTACTTAACTCGGCTTCATATTATTATATTTTTGCGCCCGAACAAAGATGGACATGAAAATCATAGTTTTATTCTTCATTGAATATCATATTAAAATATTCGTTATTTTAAAATATTCTTTATTTTAAAAGATTCTTTATTTTTGAATATTCTTTATATAAGAATATTCTGAATTGGAATGTGACTCAATCAATTACCATATAATTTCAGTTATATGGATTTCATACATCGCATGTATATAACAATAATGATATATAATCATTAAGCAATCCGTTCACATCCAGAGTGAAATTTACAACTGTATGGGCATTAAAATAAATAAATAACGCTCGTCATTGATTGTCAATCTATCGATTGATAGTAAATTAAATATTGGGACTAGTGTATGTCAAATATCATCCCAATACCCGTGTAGGGTTTTCAAACAACAATTGTTCATCTTAATGAATCAATGGTTAATGAACTAACCAATTCTAATTCCGCAAACATGTTGTTGATAATGAACAAAACATGTTATTATATTTCTAACGTCAAATAAAATGTATTTTATTCACATAATTTCTCTACATGTTTCTAACGTCAAATAAATATGTATTTTATTTGCATACATGTTCTATTCTCCAATGACAAAAATAAAAAGACAATTTTGTCTACATACATGTTTTCAAATTCAAGTGACAAAATTAAAAGAAAATTTTGTCAATATACATATGTTCTAGTTCTAATGACAATACAAAATGATAATTTATTTACATAACATGTTTAATGTTTCCTAGTGACAAATAAAAGAAAGTTTTTATTTGACAGCAATTCTACTTTTAAATATGACAAATAAAAGGATATTTTTATTTATATCAAATTACATTATTTAACATGACAAATAAAAATATATTTTTTTGTTAGTTTACAATTCTAGTTTTTAACATAACAAATAAAAAATGATATTTTTATTTTAACATGACATTATCTAAATGAATTACATTCCAAATTAAATGACATTTCTAATTAAATGACATTTTCTATGTTAACATAACATTTCTAAATAAATGATCATTCCTATGTTAACATAACATTTCTGAATAAATTACAATTTCTATGCTCTTTAATGACAAATAAAAAAGGATATTTTATTTGTATATATTTTTAATCTCAACATGACAAATAAAAGGAAATGTTTATATTTGCATACAATTAGTTCTATTTTAAAAAAAATGACAAATAAAAATGTAAAATTACATACAAATTTCTATCCTTAACATAACAAATAAAATGACTACTTTTATCTGTTTACAAATTCAATGTTAACATAACACATAAGAATGATATTTTTATGTTATCGACAATTTTAATTCATCATCACAAACAAAAATGATATCATTACGTTGTTGACAATTCTAATTTAACAATAAACATGTTTTTATATGACAATTCTAGTTCAATAGAAAATTGATATTTTTATGTGACACAAATATAATTCAACACAAATGATATTTTTATCTATCATAACATGAATTAACAAAATGGATATTTTGTTTTGACGCTAATATGATTCAACGAAATGAATATTCTATTTTGACACTAATATGACTCAACAAAAATGAATATTTTGTTTGACACTAATGTGACTCAACAAAAACGAATATTTTGTTTTGGCACTAATATGATTCAACAAAAATGAATATTTTGTTTTGACACTAATATGATTCAACAAAAATGAATATTTTGTTTTCATGACTTGATTCTAAGTGAAATGATATTTTTATATTAACATGAACTGTTTAATGTATCATGAACATATCTAAATATATGAAAATTTAATTCTAGTGTAACATTTTATAACCGAAATGTTATTTTTATTCTAATGCCACATTTTATAACTAAAATGTTATTTTTATTTATAATGTAACATTTTATAAAAAAGTGTTATTTTTATTTCTAATGTAACATTTCTAACTAAAACTGATGATTTTATTTTAATGTAACATTTCTAACTAAAAATGATGATTTTATTTTAATGTAACATTTCTAACTAAAAATGATGATTTTATTCTAATGTAAAATTTCTAAATAAAAATGATGATTTTATATTAACATAACATTTCGAATAAAATGAAAAATTTTATTTGAACAAGAACATATAATTCAAAAATAATAATCGCCCCAATCAATCAGTCAATCCAACTTTTATACGCCGCATGTATCTAAATATACAATCACAATCAATATAATATATATTTCTATATATATAATTTTTATTTTAAATTTTAATCGAGAAATCTCACCGATGGTTTTAATTTTGTGCAGTTCAGATTTGAATTTTCCCCAAATTCTAATTTGCTCCGTTTTAGATATGATTTGTTCCATAGCATAGAGTTCATCAGCACGATTTCAACGCTTCTGAATTTGTTTGATTTTGTGCCCGGTTGAACAATTTATAGCTGTTTAAATATTTAAATAATTAAACACATAATTAAGTTAATTAATTAATTAACTTAATTGCCAATCCCCTCTGGCCTTTCTCTCCCGTTCGTTTTCTGTAATACGCTCTAGAAAAACTCAAATTGCTCAAAAACAAATCGGCTACTGTACTCCTCCACGCCACCGCCGGACGCCGGTCATCCACCTCCACACCATCAGCCTACATGTCGCCGTCTCCCCTGGCCACCTCGGCTAACTCGATCACCCCACGAGCCGGAAAAACTAGTTCAAACTCGACATGTTTAGGCCCCAGATTCTCTCAGCTAACCGCATGATGCATGATCATAACCGATCAGGATATAGAGCTCGAAGTGCTCTAAGATATTGCATAAGAAAGTCTTTTGAATCAGTTGATAGATTTTAAGAAAAAGGAGGAAGAGAGATCGATGATGTTGGCCATTTATTTGCTGTTTGCGGCGGCTATAGTATACGTATAGAAGTATTAGGGTTTTGTATCCCTACCGTATTTATACAGTATATTATATTATTAATTATTTCTTTTATTCAGATAATTCTTGTTTAATGCCACGTACTCCAAATCGTACCCAACAACCATCGCCTCTAGCTAAATACCCCCATTTCGGACACAATGGAATATGTTTCGTAACCCAATTCGGTAGTTACGATATGTTTTTCTATGAATTAAAATATAAAACATTTAATTATTTAATTTGATCATACATTTTAATTTACCGGGGCCATTCACTGACTCTAAAAATTCCCGAAAAATAAATCCAGCTATGTTTTGACGATACGGTCCTGACAAAATTAATTTCGTTGAATTTGAAGACCGTTTTGAAAAATGGCCATTTTCGATCCAAATTGACAGAAATTGACAAAAACATTTTCTTTTGCCACGCTCACATATTAATTCCAAAAATTATGAAAATTGGAATCTAGCAATAATTTGATGTTCGGGATCCAACAAAAGTGGTTTCATCAAAAATGGAGGGCATTTGCAAAATGGCTATTTATACGGGTTATATATTATATTAAATTCTACAGCGACTATTCTGAATATTCAACTGCCTATAACTTTTGACTCCCGCTATGAAATTTCAATTTTTCTGATTTGTTGGAAAGATATTTTTAAATAGATTTAAATATTTTTGGTTTCACTAAAATCTAATTTATTTTGAATCATGTACATTCTGTCAAAGTTCGAATTCAAATTTTCAAACTACCGCGCTATTTCCCATTCCTTTTAAATTTAAAATAAATATATTCTTTCTAACTTCGATTTAAATAAATTTTTAGCCGTAATTATTTAAAATAAATCAATTTAAATATTCAAAATTCGTTAAATTTTCTTAAAAAAAAATTTTAAATTGGTTCAGAAATTCCGTGTTGTTACAAAGATTTTGCATATACGCCTTGCAAACTTAGATTCGAAGTTTTAATATACTGGATAGATATAGAATCACACTTTAGTCGCTCGGAGATGATTCTGATAATGACCATGACATCATCAGAGTTTATGTTTGAGTTTCAAAAGTGGGATATCTATATGATTCCAATAGACTAGCGTGAGAACCAAAACTAGATAAGGATATTGTTGTGATTTGGCATCAAAAATACGATTTTTATGTATATATAAGATTTATGTGTTTCAAATGATAATCAACTAATTGATTTCTTATTGTGTTGTTTGATTATTGGTTTGATTAATTAAAAATTTGGAACCATTAAGCCAAATTGAATCAAAAATTGAGCTGAATTGAAAATTGATTGCAATTGCATGCATATACATGTATATACATTGAACATGTCATAGCAAGGAGGCTAAAGAAGCGGAATAAAATTATATGCCCGACAAAGAGGTACATATTTACTAATTTATTAGGTTTGGATGATTTTATGAGCCGATTGGCTAGCCGCTTGGCTTTTTCTTTTTCTTTTTGGATGGTGAGGGCCATGCGTAGCTAGTTGAGGTTTTAAATAACTCCCCGTACAAAGGAGGTTATGGCGAAAGTTTTTAAAAATTTAGGGTGTTAGCCAAATTTTTGAAGAATTGGAAAATTCTTAGAAACTGAAAAGTTGAAGAATGAAAGCCAAACTAAAAGTTGAGTTGATTATTTAAACAACTTTCAGCTTCGTTCCTTTTTGAGGATGAAAAGATTTTAAGTGGGGGAGATTGTAACAACCCGAAAAATCAGAACGAATTTAAAATTTTATTTTGGAAATTTTAATGAATTTTTAATATTTAAAATGAATTATTTTAAATAATAACAACTATAAATTTCTTTTGAATAGAATTAGAACGTATAAAATTATTTAAATCGAAGTTAGAATATAAATATTTATTTTAATTATAAAAGGAATTGGAAATAGCATGGTAGTTTGAAAATTAGATTTCAAATTTCAATTGAATGTACATGATTCAAAATAAATTGGATTTTAGTGAACTAGAAATATTAGAATCTGTTGAAAATATCTTTCCAACGAATCTGAAAAATCCTGATTTCATAACGTGAATAAAAAGTTATGTCCAGTTGAAAATTCAGAATTGTTTCTATGGAAAATAGCCCTTAAAAATAGTCATATTGCAAACGACATCCATTTTCGACGAGACCAGTTTTGTTTGATCCAGAATGTCAAATTATTGCTTGATTACAATTTTCATGATTTTAGGAATCAATATGTGAGCGTGGTGAATTTAAATGTGATTGGAACTTTTAGTATGAATTTAATCGATTGGAAAATGACCGTTTTTCAAAGGGTCTCCAAATTTGACGAAATTAGTTTTGTTAGGACCATATCGTTAAAACATAGTTAGATTTATTTTTCTGGAATTTTTGGAGTCAGTATGTGGCCCTGGTAAATTAAAATGTGCGTTTGAATTTAAAATATAATGATTTATAATTTAAATTTAGTGGAAATTGATCGTAACAACCGAATTGGGTTACGAAACATATCCTATTGTGTCTGGAATGGGGGTATTTTGCTAGGGACGTCAGTCGTTGAATTCGATACAGAGTTCGAATGGGAAATCAACTTTTTGGAGAAATTAAAATAATTGAATATAAAATTATATAACCCAAGTCAAACCCCCTTCTCTGCACTCAGTCAAAATCGAAGCGAAATAAAAAAAAGAAAATGAAAATCGCCCGCTCCCAAATTGACATTCCCCCCCCCCTGGCCCATCGTCTCCTGGCGTACCTCCGGCCATCGCACCCCTCCTCGTCCCCGACCTTCTCTCTCGCTTATCCCTCCTTCTTCTACCCGAATCCGCACCAAATCCCCTAGAGAGCTGCTACCAGTGCCCATTCCGGCTGCCTTCATGTCTGCGCGCCCTCCGACACCCCATTGCCACCTACCTCGTCCTCCTCCATAAAAAAAGTGAGTTTTTAAATTAATATAATATATTATTTAAAAAAATTCAGTTCTAATCTGTATAAAATATTATTTTAAAATCGGTTTTTTTCTATAAAGCTTTAAAACAAAGATTTGATTTTTGTAAAAAAAAAGATTTGATTTTTATTTCTTGAAGATTCGATTTTTATTTGTTGAAGATTTGATTTAATAAAATATTTGATTTTTAAATATGAATAGCGATATGAAAATATTATTTTAGTGGATAAAAATATTATTTTTAGTTAGATAGAAATATAGTTTTTATTGTATGTATGAAATATTATTTTGAGTAGGATAAAAATAAAATTTTTACATATGTAGAGAAATAAAAATTGGATTTTTATATAAGTAGCAAATTAAAAATACGATTTTTAATTATATAATGGCGTTATAAAAATATGATTTTTATATATGAATAGCGATAAAAAGATTTGATTTATTTTACAATAAAAAGATTATATTTTTTATATGAAAAGATTTGATTTTTAACAATATAAACTTATCGTTTTTATTAATATAAAAATATGATTTTTATATATACAATAGCGTTATAAAAATATGATTTTTATGATATAAAAGAATATATTTTTAGTTGAATAGAAATATGATTTTTATCTATGTAGCATTGTTATAAAAATATGAAATCATTTTTAGAAAGATAAAAATGACATTTTTATTGTATATGTGAGTCATATAAAATTATCATACTATGAAATCATTTTTAGAAAGATAAAAATTAGGCCTGTCAATGGGTCGGGTCGGGTTCGGGTCGGGTCAAGTCGGGTTCGGGTTGATTTATAAACGGGCCGGGTCAACCCGTTTATTAAACGGGTCATTTTTCCCAACCCTAACCCGACCCGTTTATAAACGGGTTGACCCGACCCAACCCGTGTAACCCGTTTAGCTAAACGGGTCGGGTCGGGTCGACCCATTTGATCCGTTAGCTACTATTATTCAATAATATAAACAGTCAAAGAAAGTAAGAAACAAAGCCAAAATTCATCAATATATGCTATAACATGAGTTACATGACTGCACAACGTACAAAATTATCAACATCTCCAAAAATCACCAACAACATAGCTGCATAATACATTCAAATTCATACTAACCAACATGCATCACGGTCCTACCTTAAATGACGAAAAATATAATAAATAGTTAATAGACATTAGACAGACCTGGTTACTTACGTGTTAGACTTTTTTTATTTTTTTTATTTTTATTTTTTTGTAGATTATAGATAAAAATATGCTTTATAATTAAATGGGTCATGACGGGTCAGAAACGGGTTCACAGGTCGGGTCGGGTCAACCCGTTTATTAAACGGGTCAGAGTGGGTTGACCCGAAATTGACCCGTTTATAAATGGGTCGGGTCTGGTCGGGTTTTTTCCGTGCGGGTTTCGGGTCGGGTCACGGGTCGTGTAGGAAATTGACAGCCCTAATAAAAATATGATTTTTTATCTTATGTATACTATTTATAAAATAGTCAAACTATGAAATAATTATTCGATCGCTAAAATTATGATTTTTAAGGTATACGTGTTATTTATAAAATAGTCATGATGGATTTCTGGAAAATTTTAAAATTGACAATCAAAGCACGGCGGAGTGGAACCCAAAGGTGAGAACTTCTCACTCTAATTTATTTTCTAGTTAAAAATATATATTAGGATGCAGACGGTGCTAAGCACCCGACACCTTTGTTTGAAACCATGTTTGTTTGGTTGCATGGTTGATTGGATTATTTGGTTGAATTTGATTTGGGAAATGAAATGAATTGATTAGAATTTGGTTTGTACATGGCGTGAGCCATTATTTGGCGAGGGATAAGGCTATACCTTATTTTGGTTCTATTATCGAGCCGTTATGCTGACGAAATTTTCTAAGAATATTAGAACAATAAAAATATCATTTTTTTGGTATAAATGAACTGTATAAAATATTCATATGTTGAAATAAATATTTTTATAGTTAAAAAAATAATTTTTAACATGTATATGAATAAAATAAATATTCATTTACAAATCGGACGATTGTTTATGTACACACATTTGATTTATACTGATTGGGACGATATATTTTACACATCGCCAAATTGCACAAATAATAATCAGTGTTTGTTGTTTGAAAAACCACATATGGGTATTGGGATGATATTGGACATACACTAATCCAAATATTTAGTTGTATGTCAATCGATGGGTTGACAGACTGTTGTAAGCGTTAAATATTTATATTTAATGCTTATGCAGTTGTGTAATGCACTCTGGATGATGGTTGACTATGTTTGATTATTGTTGTGTACATGTGTGTATGAAATCCATATAAATAAAACTATACGGTAATTGAATTTGTCTGATTCCAATCCGAAAAGAACGAATATTTTAAATTAAAGAACATTTTAAAATGACGAGTAATGAATATTTTAAAATAATATTCAGTAATGGATCAAAATGTGATTTTGATGTCTGATTTGGGATGGACACGAAAATATTTAAATATATAATGTCGTGTTGATTAGATTAACGCCATTTTGACAGGTACGATATTTATATTGATTATATTCATTTTTATAATGAATATCGAAAAGGAAATGATTTCAAAATCTGACATTTTGAAAATATTATCATTTATATATTATAATGAAAAGAAAATTTCAGTTTTGATTTAAAATTGAAAATGAAGTTGGAATCGTTTTTAAAACGAAAATAAAACTATTTATAATGTTTATTTTAAATGGAAATCGAATAAATATATTTAATATATATATATTTAATGGCCTGAATAGAACGCTTCGCGGTAGTTTGCGAATTTTGAGCATTGACTTCGAATTGACGTTACGGGGGATTCAACCGTCGGATTCGCCTAAAACTGGAACCATTGGGTTTGTATTGAAAATAGCTTTCCAACAAATATGAGGAATTTGAAATCTAACAGTTGGATTTGGAGTTATGTCCAAATCAAATTTGGAAAAGGTCGTTGTAAGTGCAGTTCGATGACCGTTTATGGAAATCGACTGAAAGGGCCTTAATAAAATTATTAAAAATGTTAATAATTTGTGTAAAATCATAATAAATGATTTGGAAAGAATTGGGATAAAAAAATTCCATATTTAAAAAGATAAAAATATATTTTTATCAAAATGAACTAGGTATCATCTAAAATTATAATCCGATTATTTTTAAATAAATAATGAGAATGGGTTTAATATAACCAGAATTTCCAATATATGAATTGGAATGGATTTGAATCGAAAATTATCTTTGGAATATTTTGATATTGGATTATGCGATTATATAGATATTGTGGAGGAATTTGGAAGATAAATATATATATATATATATATCGTTATTCCCAATACGATATTTGTTGATTTCAGAATTTGATATTGAATATAAGCCAGTATAATTTCTATTTAGAGCCTTGTATTTAGTAGAGAATTGGATTTTGGGTTTGTCGTGAAGGGTGCCTTAAATAACACTATTCTTAAACCCAGTTGAGAAAAGAATAAATATTTAAAATAAGATTTGGAAGAGTATACCAATTAATTAATATTTAATTGGAATAGAATAAAAGAATTGGATTTTGGGTTGTCATGAATGGTGTCTTCAGTAACACTGTTCTTAAATACCATGTCAAAAGAATGAATCTTTTAATTAAGATTATTAGAGTTCCAGTTATATTTAATAATTGGAATGAAATGGAATGTGAATTGGGTTTATTGTGAACTGTGTTTTAAAGACATTCGTTCTTTAACCCGATTTACAGTGAAATATGATTTGGAATTTAGAAATATTTTAATTAAGATTTAGGGGAATTTTCAAAAAAGAGTTTTCCAATTTAATAAAATAAATTGGAATGGAATGGAATTCGATTTGGTAATAATCGAAGTGAACTTATGTCGAGGAAGACTGTTACTATATATGGAATTTAAGAGGCTTTGCCGTTATTCCATTTATATTATCGGTTCGATATGGAAGTTTATGTCGATTATATATATAATTATTTGTTTTCCGTGAAGATTCCATTGTTAATGGATTGTTACTTCGGGTTTATCGTGAGTTATGTTTTAAATGACATTAGTTCTTTAACCCGGTTAAAGATAAGATTAATTTCTTAACTTTGAAAAATCATTAAGTAATGATTTTTGGAGATTAAAACTGAATTAGAGTTTTAATGAATATTTAATTAGATTGGAATGTGAATGGGATAATTAAAATTATCAAATTCATGAAATGATCGATAATGGAGTACCACCAATTTTACTCTAAGTGATAGTTAAATCTTTAATTAGATTTGAACGTGAAATGATAATTGAATTTACCGATAACACCATGGTGTTAGATACGGAGTACTACCATTTTTTCTCCATGGGATGAATAGGTTGGGATTGGTAAATAAAACAAATGATTACTTCGATAAGGTTCGCTAATCCCGACTAATTTCGAAAACCTTAATATGGTTTAAATTTTGAAAAGAATACTTGAATAAAAGAATATTCTGGATTGGAATGAGGCGTATGTTGTGTTTTTATAACACTTTTTATAAAATACGCGAGTTATTCGGAAAGACTGGGTTTATCCCATTCTGAATAACTTATTCGACGATATGTCGAGAATGAAGACAATGGTTGAAGACCGGAGGTCTTCACATCGTTTGGATGATTACTGATATCTTGATTTGGCTGTACACCCAAGACGAGGTAATAAGTGGTGATCGTCCAGACGTACTTAGAGATAGACCGGATATGTGAGGACCTATCCCCTGTATTGGACATATGGGACGTGGAATAAGGTGCCTCCGGTTTCGTTCAGAACCAGAACGAACTTGTAATGGATGTGTCTCTTACAATGGATTTCATTCCGTGTGATTGATAGACATCAGTTGCAGGGCATGAATTGCCTGTGTGGCATGCTGAGATGCAACCGAGCAAGGCTTCTGTTGAAAAGCAGAGTCTTGTGGTTGATGGTCAAAGCACGGCTTTAATATAGCATAGCTTTGTGTATAGCATTAATTCATGAGCCTCACACCTCGGTGTGAACCAGAAACAGGAGAGGACCTCAGGGAGGACATGCGTTTCTTTCTAGCTAAGAGTGGTGTCAGGGTTTTACAAGCCCAGACGTTTTACTTGTGTGGATGATGGATAGCGAGGCGCCTCGGTTATATTGGTCACTACGGGGCCGATGGATGGTTTGGTCGACATACTGACTAGTTTATGCCACATAGGGCAGGGAAACGTATGGTTCAGGCATTTTAATCCACTTCGTGTGGACGGCCCTGACGATCCAAGGTGCAGTTGCGGCTGTTCCTGAGACATGGTAGGCTAGATTGTCTCGAAGCGTAAGGACGATCCCTTTCCTTGGTTCTCAGATGGAAATCCAACTTCCAATACGTGATTTTACAGTTTTAATTGTAGAACACTGGCGACATGATAGATGGTTCCCATGCCGTCTAGGATTGATACATTTATATTTGAAGTGGTTTTATACACCATGCACTTATAACAGTATCAAATGATTTGTTTTAAACGTACCAAGCATGTTTGGCTATTATAAGGGAAAACGTTATCCTCCGGCTTGTGTTGCGTTGTGTAATGGGACCTGGGTCTTATAATAGCTTCATTTTTCCAAAAAGCATTGTGTTATTTTGTTATATGCACTGGTACTTTTGGGAGGAAACCCGTTCCGTGTTATACGACGTGCTCCCCTGATATATCTGATTTTAAAGTAGAAGTTTTAAATAACTGTTTTAGTTCTCACACCAGTCACATGACTAACCTGGAGTTTATTGTTTTAACCTAAACTCTGACGCCCCTATTTTCCACATAGGCAGCTAGTAGTTTTGGTTTTGCAGATTTATATTCACAGGATCCTAGTTTACAGCAGGAATGATATTCAGAAAGCTCTGTATCCGTGTGTCTCTTTCGGTTGTATTATGTATTAATTTTTCGCTGCATTGTAATTTGTAAATCTCTGATATTTATCAAATGTATATTATTTGTTCATACTCTGTATATTCTTGAACTCTGATGTAATTGTTGTAATAAGCAATGAAATGTTCTTGTATTTGTGTTCTAATTTGTCGTGTTCTCAAACAATTCGTTCTTTCACTTCTCTTCGGAGACCGGGGAAGTTCGGGTCGCTAAACACAGTCCTAAAAAAATTGATTTCGTCGAATTTGGAGACCGTTTGAAAAATGGCCTTTTATTAGCTTGCTTAAATTTAAACTGAAATTGCAAACACGTTTAAATTTGTTGCGCTCACATATTAAACCCAAAAATTATGAAATTTTAAACCTAACAATAATTTGATATTTCAGATCCAACAAAAGTGGTTTCATCGAAAATGGAGGTCATTTGCAAAATGGCTATTTTTATGGGCTATATATAATTCAGAAACATATATAAATTCCATAATGACTATTTTATATTTTAAACTGGACATAACTTACAATTTATAAAGTGAAATCTCAATTTCTTACATTCGTTAGAAAATTACGGTTCAAAATATTCCAATGTTTCTTTGTTTTATTGAAACCCGATTTATATTGAATTTTGTATATTCATTTGAAATTAAAAATTGAATTTTCAAACTACCACGTCATTTCGAGTTCATTTAAATTAAATTTTAAATTTATATGCTGTAACTTCAATTTAAATAAATTTTAAATAGTTAATTCTCAAAATAAATCATTTTAAATTCTTAAAATCCATTAAATCAATTAAAAATAAAATTTTAAAGTGGTTCAAAAATACGAGTTATTACAAAGAAATTCCAGAATTATATTTATATATATATATATATATATATATATATATATATATATACAAAACACTTCAAAATACTCAAATTTAATTTTGAATTTTGATATGTCGACATACAAAGATAGGCATGTCGACATATAACTGTCATATTTTTTATTTGAAAGGAAGTGCCTTTTCACTATTTGTAACGTTACATAAACGTTGCAACCTTTCAAATCTTATAAATAGGGGCTGATTTCGAATTTTTCATTATTCTTCTTCTCCATCTTCATCCCCTAGCTCTACACCATTATTATTTCTTATTTTCATGATTTCTACACTTATACTCTATCGAATTCATTCTAATTATATAAAACTACTTCTCTTCTCACTCTCTACTCATTACTCTCTGAATCGAAATGCTATTGAAGAGTAATAATGTTGTTGTAATTGTTTGGGAAGTGTTTAGGAAAAGGTGTTTCCTTGTAGCCTTGAAATCAAGGAACTGGAGCGGTGTTAACCTTGTAGCCGTGAATTCAAGAGGAAAATACTTGATCAAGGGTGTTTGGAATAGGTGTTAATCTTGTAGTCGTGAAATCAAGGGGGTTGTACTTGGATATTGATATAGTAATAAAACTCTGTGCAATCCTGCATTGCATGGGACTGGACGTAGGAGTAATCAGAACCGGTACAAAATCCGGTGTGTTCTTTCCTTTTCTGCATTTTATTTTTGTTTATCTTTGTGTTTGTGTTTGATTCTGTGTCTATGATTGTTTCTATGGTGTGTGATTCATATAGTAGATCATACAAGTTTTAGATTTTGTTTAATTTCTCAAAAATACTATTCACCCCCTCTAGTTTTAGTTTTACCTTAACTATCCATTTTGTAATCCCTAACACTAGAGTGGCAGAGACGGCCTACCAATTCCTAGTGTGTTCAGGTTACTCCTGAATAATACGTTCCCCTGTCGTATTTGACCATCTTCCTGATTATATTTGACCATCATCCGAGGCACCTCAATTATAACATCCACATAAGTAAATTGCATAGGCTCCATACCATGACATCACTTTTTAGCTAGAAGGATACATATGTCCTTGCTTTGCGGTCTTTCATCCTATTTTAGGCCATTCTGGACTCTGAGGCTTGTCGCAGTCACGTTTCAACACAAGGCTATGCTATATTAGCAATGCTATGCTATATCAACATTTTAGCATGCCACATTTCCAACTCACATATATGATCAGTTTCTATTAATAATATTACATTTGAGTTCATGCGCCTCAAAGAAGGGTGTTAAGCTAAGAGAATAAATTCTACGCCACCACATATATATTATCAATAGCAACTAATCGGTTATGTTATGAAATATAGTGTCGGACATACATTTATATACAAGTTCATTCTGGGTCTGAAAGAAACTGAAGGCACCTTATTTCTCGTCCCCTAAAGGAGAGAGGCTCTTGCATACTCGGTCGATCTACAAGTACGTTTGGATGAGCACCACTTTAACCTTATAATGGGAGCTACCCAAGGCATCGACAATAATCCAAACAATGCGAAGATCTCCGGTCTTCAACCACCGTCTTCAATATCTTCAACAATCGGCATATTAGTTATTTAAAATGGGTTAAAACTCGGTCTTTCTAAATAACTATCGCAGCATTAAAATCAAGTGATATATAAAAATATCATAATCCTTATTCCAATTCAGAATATTCTTTTATTCAAATATTCTTTACATTAGGAGTTACTCCCTTAACTGTTATCAAAGATTTACATCATTTAAACTTCTTTTTTTAATCTTTCTTTGGAAATCATTTCAAAAGATTATATAATCTCTTCTCACAAACTTAATTCAACTCAAGGTTAATAAGCCTTATCGGGATTATTTAGACTTACAAAAAGGTTACCTCACATATCGTTATCCCATTCTCATCCTATTCATCCAATGGAACAAAACTGGTGGTACTCCATATCTAATACCCCTCGTGTTTCAGTAAATTTAATTACCTCTTTTCATTCCAAATCTAATTAAAGATTCAATTATCTTATGGAGAAAAACTGGTGGTGCTCCATATCTAACTCTCCTCGTGTTTCAATAAATTTAATTACCTTCTACCATTTCAATTCTAATTAAAGATTGATTAAAACTCTAACTTGGTTTTAATCTCCATCTCATCCAATCAAATATTTATTGAAAGATTTATTAAAAACTAAAATTTGAGAAATCGTCTTTCCTTTAATAGGTTAAATAACAAATGTTATTTAAAACATCGTTCACGATAAACCTAAAATCGTACTTACATTAGAAATGAAATTTCCAAGGAAATCATACCAGTTCACAATCGATATAAATTTCTGTATCAGACTAAAACTATAAATGGAAGAACGGCAAAGCCTTTTAAATTCCATAAATTATAAAGGTCTTCCTCCATGAAGGTTCATCTCGTTTATCACTAAATCGATTTCCATTCAATTCCAATTTAATTCGTTAAATTAGAAAACATCACTTTGGAAAACTTCATTAATCTTAATTAAAAGATTTATTCCATAACTACATTTCTAGCTGGGTTTAAGAGTAGTGTTATTGAAGACACCTTTCACGACAAACCCAAAATCCATTTTGATATCAAATATAAGGCTTTGAATAGAAATCATACCGAGTCATATTCAATATCAAATTCTAAACTCAACAAATACCGTATAGAGAATAACGATATCTTTATCTTCCAAATACCTCAAAACGGTATTTGTATAATTACGGAATCCAGTGTTGAAATATTTGAAGATTATGTCCATTTAAATCCAATATTTATACATTGGAAAAACTTTACTTGGTTAAGCATTTATTAATTGCAAAACGTTTTAATCACTGTTATCACAATAGCTTTACATTATCCAAAAGTGAATATAGTCGGTCCAAACCACTTTTAAGTCATTTATTATGATTTATCATAAATTTTCCCTAGTTTAAATAATTTAAAAACAGCATATTTCTTTAAAATATATTTCTTAGCCATTTACAGCGCAGTTTTTATTCAAATTTGGTTTGAATTTATCTCAATGTGTAACCGTTGGATTTTAAAACTCTACATATCATTGGAAAGATCTTTTCATTGTAAATTAAACATTTTTTGTTTTAGGAAAATCCGATGGTCGGATCTCCCGGTACGTCAATTTGAATTTAATGGTCGAAATTCGCGAACGGTCATTGTGCGACTCGTCCTATTCAAACCATTCAATTATTTATAATAAAATTCATCGATTCCGTTTGAATGTATTTTATAGAACATTAATAATCTCCTTTAAAATTGATTCAATCTTCAATTCAATTTTAAATCAGAATTGAATATTTCATATTATTATAATATTATTTTCAAAATATCAGATTTTGAAATCCATATTCTTCTGACATCCATTATAAAAGTAAATAAGAACAATGAAAGAATATATTCGAGTTAAAAACGTCGTTTATATGCCTAACTCGAATACACTTTTTGAAATTACTATTCATTTCAAAATAAATCTGAAAATAGGCCTTTATAAATTGAAATTAATTCAAATCAAATTCTTTCTTTTACGAAGTTTATTCGTAATCATTTAAACTATCTTTCCATTTTAATTTGAATTTAAAATTCAAACTTTCATTTTTCACCAGATACTTTATTAAGAAAAAATTTCACATTAATCCCAAATTTGAATGAGATCCCACCAATTACCATATTATTTAATTTATATGGATTTCACACATCATTAACATCTACATCAAATACCATCCATCAATAAATAATTAAAATATAAATGCTTCTATCGACAATGCTTATATTCACAGTTTAATAAAAATAATAACAATAATAACCATAAACATCCATCAACCACAAAGCAAACATTGCAATCATAAACAATCAATACGTATTTAAATATGATTAAAATAACGTAATAGTTGAGTGAGAGCGTTCTCACATTGATAGGATTGAAATTGTTATAAAACAATTATTATAATTAAATTAAACACGACGTTTATTTACCCAAAATTTGTAGCTAACTCCAAATTTCTCTAAACTGGTTTCACTGCGAAGTTCTCGTCTCCGTGATCCAAAAGCATCTAGTTTCATCGAATTCGGATTTTGTTTGATAAAGTCATGATGTTTCGAAACTTAATTACATAATTAAATTAACTAATGATAATTAATAAAATAATTAAACCAATTACACCTTCTTTCCTTTCGTATTCAATTTCCTCACGGCTTCGGCCAAATTCAGAATTGCGCCCCTTCCTCAATTCGCACGTCAATTGACACCACCGACCTGTTAAGGAATGCGGAATAGATCTTAAGGCAAAACTAACAATAGAGTTTGAACTGACATTTTCATACTTGAAAAGATGTCCTTTCGAAACCAAATTAGAGAGTAGTTAGATTTTAAAATAAGGAGAGATTTTAATTAAATTGGTGTATTGATATGTATACTATAATGTATCGACATATGAACCAAAATAGCTAGGATTATAAAGGGGATGAATTTCTGTACCTAACTATGTGCATATATATATATATATATATATATATGTATATATATATATATATGTGTGTGTGTGTATTCCTAAATACTATGATAATTATGAAGTAATTGTAAGGCGTACCTATTTTCACAATCCTTCCTTTTGTTATTTATAACGACCTGAAATCCCCCTTACGCGAAATCACGGATTGTATTGAGGACAAGACGAGTCGGAACACAAACAGAAGAACATTTCATTGCTTATTACAACAATTCCATCAGAATACAAGAATATAACGGAGTATAAATAAATATTATACATTCGATAAATATCATAGATTTAAATTACATTTAAATACATAGCTGCGGAAAATAATACAAAACACAACTGAAAGTAATACACGGATACAGAGCTTTCTGAATATTTCTTCAGATGTAAATCAGGATCTTGTGAATATAAATCTGCAAAACTAAAACTACTAGTTGCCCGTGTGGAAAATAGGGGCACCCAGAGTTTAGGTTAAAACAGTTATTAATCTTTATTTTAAAGTTCGGTAAATCAAGGGACCAGGTCGTATAACACGGAACAGGTTTCCTCCCTAGAATACCAGTGCATAAACAAACAGCGCAATGCTAAATAAACGCAAGCCGGAGGATAGAGTTTTTACCTTATAATAGCCAAAAATGCTTGGTACGTGAAATTTCATATTTTATTATTGCTATAACTGTATAGTGTCAAAACAATTTCAATCATAAGTATCAATCATAGACAGCATAAGTGCCTCATACCACTATGTCGCCATATATAGGTTTACAATTAAAACCGCAAAGTCACGTATCAGAAATTGGATTTCCATCTGTGAACCAAGGCAAGGGATCATCCTTACCGCTTCGAGACTGTCTAGCCCGAGCCTCAGGAACAGAACGCATCGTCCCTTGGATCGTCAGGGCCGGTCCACTCGATATAGATTAAAATGCCTGAACACTGCGTTTCCCCGCCCTATGGGGCATAAACTGGTCATATCCCGACCAAACTATCGGCCCTGGAATGACCGATATAACCGAGGTGCCTCGCTATCCATCATCCACATAAGTAAAATGTCCGAGCGTGTAAAACCCAAAACACCACTCCAAGCTAGAAGGAAACGCATGTGCTCCCTGAAAGTCTTCTCCCGTTTCTGGTCCACACCAGGGTGTGAGGCTCACGAATTAACACTACCCAAAGCTACGCCACAAAGGCCGTGCTTTGATCATCAACCACATGACTCTGCTTTTCAACAGAAGCCTTGATTATTTGCATCTCAGCTTGCCACACAGGCAATTCACGCTATGCAACCGATGTATATCAATCACACAGAATGAAATCTGATTTCAGACACAAATCCATTTACAAGTTCGTTCTAGGTCTGGACGAAACCGGAGGCACCTTATTCCTCCCCCATATGCCCAATACAGGTGAGAGGCCCTTGCCTATCCGTTGATCTCCAAGTACGTCTGGACGATCGCCACTTATTATCTTGTCTCGGGTCTACATCCAATCAAGACATTAGTAATCATCCAAATGGTGTGAAGACCTCTGGTCTTCAACCACCGTCTTCATACTCGACACATCATCGAATCAATTATGCAGAATGGGATAAACCCGGTCTTTCTGGATAACTCGCGTATATAATAAACAAGTGTTATAAAACACAACATATGCCTTATTCCAATCCAGAATATTTCTTTATTCAAATATTCTTTTACTTTGGGAAAGGTTCTCATTAATTTTATCAAATATAAATTCTTTAAATTTATTCTTTAATCTTCCTTTGGATATCATTTCAATCTAATTAAAGATGCAATAAAACTCCACTTGGTTTTAATCTTCCCAAAAATCTATATTAGTTTAACTTGGGAAATCATATCCTGTCTTTAACTGGGTTAAAGAACCAATGTCATTTAAAACACGGTTCACGATAAACCCAAAATCCCATTTCATTCCATCAGCCTTTAACCATAAATTAGGAAGTGAACAATTCCCTAAGTATTAACCCCGAAAGCCGAAACCAACATCAGATCAATACCTAGGAAACTGTTCAACTTAGTTGATCTCCAGTTAGTTCCTAAATTTCTTAACTCCGTTGGGTTTAAGAACATTATTATTAAAGATACCATTCACGACAAACCCAAAATCTCATTCCGTTGTAAATCGGGTTAAAGAACAAGTGCTATTTAAAACATCATTCACGATAAACCCAAAAATCCAACTTAATTCCATTCCAATTAATTTTATTTAATTGGAAAACTTCACTTTGGAAAATCCCCTTTAAATTTTAACAAAAGATTTACAAATTTCAAATCACATTTCACTGTATATCGGGTTAAAGAATGAATGTTGTTATAACAAAGTCCACGATAAACCCAATTCACGTCCCATCAGTCTCTAACCGTTAATTAGTAAGAGAACAATTCCCTAAGTATTAATCCCGAAGGACGAAACCAACATTAGATCAATGCCCAGGAAACCATTCAACATAGCTAATCTCTAGTTAGTTTCTAATTTTCTTAACTCCATTGGGTTTAAGAACAGTGTTAGTGAAGACACCTTCACAACAAACCCAAAATCCCATTTGATATTAAATATAAGGCTCTAAATAGAAAATATATTGGCTTATATTCAATATCAAATTCAAAATCAACAAATATCGTATTGGACTAACGACATACATATATATATATATATATATATATATATATATATATATATATATCTTCTAAATTCCTCCACAATGTATGTATAATCACGAAATCCAATATCGAAATATTCCGAGGATAATTTCGATTCAAATCCATTCCAATTCATATGTTGGAAATTCCTGTTATTTTTAAAACCATTTCAAATCCAATATAATTATTTAAAAACATTGGATTTATTATTCTAGTTCATAACTAGTTCATTTCGATAAAAATACCTTTTCATCTTTTCAAATATGGAATTTTTCATCCCAATTCTTTCCAAATCATTTATTATAATTTTACACAAATTATTGATATTTTAATTAATTTTATCAAGGTCCGTACAGTCGATTTCCATAAACGGCCATCGAACTGTACTTACAACGACCTTTTCCAAATTTGATTTGGACATAATTCCTAATCCAACCGTTAGATTTTTAATTTCTTGTATTCTTTAAAAAGCTCTTTTCGATACAAACCCAAGGGTTTTGGATTTAGAGAATCTAACGGTCGGATATCCCGTAATGTCCATTCGAAGTCAATGGCCGAAATTCGCGAACTGGCGCAGCGCATCGCATTCTATTCAGGCCATTATATTATATATATAATATATAATATATATTTCGACGATTTCCATCTAAAACATATTTTATAAATCGTTTTAAAGTCGTTTTCAAAACGATTTCAACTTCATATTCAATTTCAAATCAAAATTGAATATTCCATATCATCGATATATAAATTATAATATTTTCAAAACATTATATTTTTGAAATCAGTTCTTTTTCGATATTCATTATAAAAATGAATAAAATTGATATAAATATCGTTCCCGTCAAAATGGCGTTAATTTAATCAACACGGCTTTATATATTTAAATATATTCATGTCCATCCCAAATCGGACATCAAAATCAAATTTTGATCTTTTACTGAATATCATTTTTGAAAATATTCATTATTTTAAAGTAATCGTTATTTTAAAACATTCATTACTTTCTGAACTAGAATCAGACACAGTTAATTACCGTATAATGTGATTATGTGGATTTCGTACTCACATGTATGCAACAACAATCAAACACAGTCAACCATCATGCAGAGTGCATTATATGCTGCATAAGCATCAAACATAAATATTTAACTCTTACAACAGCTTGTCAATCAATCGATCGATATACAGCTAATTATTGGGATTAGTGTATGTCCAATTTCATCCCAATACCCGTGTGGGGTTTTCAAACAACAAACACAGATTTATTTGTGCAGTTGGGCAATGTGTAAAATTTATCATCCCAATCAATATCAGTCAAATGTGTGTACATAAACAAATCGTCTGATTTGTTTATAAATATTTATTTTATTCATATACACGTTAAAAATTATATTTTTAACTATAACATATTTTCAACTATAAAATATTTTATTCCATTCCACATCACACAATCAATCAAACAAACAAGTCGTCCGTGGTCTGTGGATGATGGGGGTTGGGTGCTGCTAAGCACCGTTTGCATCCTAGTATATATTTTAACTAGAAAATAAAATAAAAGTGAGGAGTTCTTACCTTTTGGTTCCACTATGTCATTCTTTCCTTCTGAACTGTATGGATTCCGTTTTGATTTCCGTTGTTACCATCGCTATCTTTTCCCGCTGTTCACATTAAAAATCACATTTTTACAATGGCATTTCATATATTTAAATCATATATTTTTATCTCTTCTTTCTATACAAAAATTATATTTTTATATTTCTACTTCTTATATAAAGATCGAATTTTTATTTCGCTTCATATATAATAAAAATCGAATTTTTATCTTAATGATATCCATATAAAGATCGTATCTTCATCATAATGAAAACATTATAAAAATCATATTTTTATCTATAAAAATCACATTTTTTTAATTCTTCCTATATGATAAAAATTATATTTTTATATATAAAAATCATACTTTGATATCTCTACTACATATGTAAAAATTGTATTTTTATGTTCTCTATCATATAAAAATCATATTTTGATTACCTCTATAATATAAAAATCATACTTTTATTATCATATAAATCGGATATTTCTCTCATGACAATTCAAACTTTTTTGTTTATATAAAAATCAAACCTTTCTAAAACTAAAAATCAAACCTTTTTAAAGTAAAAAAAATCAAATCTTTTTTCTATAAACAAAATCTCATTTTTTTATATACCATTTAGAAATATGCACACATTAAAATTTTTAAGGTACTACATATGTAAAACCACATTTTTATTAAAATAAATGAATAAAATAAACAGAAAATCTCACCGAGGGGGGGGGGAGGTGGGGAGATGGCATCGGAGGAGGGGCATGGGGTGGCGTAGGGCTGAGGGGGTAAGGCGGCAGGTCGGTAGTGGAGATGTCTCGATTTAGGTGCGTCTGCTGATTTAGTCATGCGAGGAGGAGCATGAAGATGAGGAGAAGGGGGCGGGGAAGGGGAACGACGGCGAAGCTAGGGCCCGGCGGCGAGCGCAAGCGGTGGGTGGCATGGGGCGGCTACGACGAGCGGATCGCGATGGAGGTCTCCCCTTTCTTTTCTTTTTCTTTTTTATTTTTTTATTCTATGCGATGGGTTTGGGCTAGGGAGGGGCGGGTTTGACCAGGGTAAAGGAGAAAGAAGGGTTTTGACTGACCTTTGACCTTATATATATATATATATATATATATATATATATATTAATTCCAATAATTCATGTTTTTGCATTCAACCCCAAATCAAACCCAACGACTGTCGTCCCTAGCGTATTACCCCCATTCCGAACATAATGAGATATGTTTTGTATGCCAATTCGCTTGTTACGATTATTTTTTGTTCAAATAAAAATATAAATCGATGTATATTGAATTTGAATGTTCATTTCAATTTACCGTAGCCACATAGTAAGTCTAAAAATTCCAGAAAAACTATTTCTAGCTTCGTATTGACGATACTGTCCTAACAAAACCAATTTCGTCAAATTTGAAGACCGTTTGAAAAATGGTGTGACAACCCCAAACCCCGTACTGACGGTGGCAAGGGTAATCTTTGGAATATAACACATAAGCAGATAAAAGCAGAACAGAAATAAATAAATACACCAGATAATGTAAAAATAATACACTGGATAAACATAATCATCAGAGTTAAGTAGTATACAGGATCATACTTTGTACAAATATAGTTCAGCTATACATAAATGTTTACAGCGGAAAACAAACATAATATGTACAATAGGAGCTGAACAACATAAAAAGAGATAAATGATAGAGTCCATCTTCAGCTCCAGCTATCCAGAAAGAGCCTGCTAAAACATGAAGACAAGGCTACCTGTGTAGAAAGAGGGGCACCCGAGTTTGCAAGTGAAACAAACTACGAGTCAGTCATGGGACTGGTATGAGAAATCTACTTAACACATTTATAATATGGCTAATCATAGGACCACGCCATTTTCGCGGAATGGGTTTACTCCATTGGATTGCCAGTGCTTAAAACAAGTAAATCTTTTAAACATCGCAATGCTTTTTACAAAAATGAAGCCATTATAAGACTCAGTTCCCATCACACAATGCAACGCAAACCAGAGGATAGAGTTTTTACCTTATAATGGCCAAAATATGCTTGATACGAATAAAACAAAAGCATTTGATATTACTACTAGTATTTATATGTTTTCAAAAACAATTTCAAATCATAAGTATCAATCATAGACGACATGAGCGTCCCATGCCACTATGTCGCCAAATATAGGTTTATAGTCAGAACCGCACGATGTCGTATTTGGAAATTGGATCCCGTCATGAACCAAGGCAAAAGATAGCCCTTACCGAATTCGAGACAATCTAGCCCATGTCTCAGACGAGCGCGCAGACAAGCCTTTGGAGCGACAAGGCCGGTCCACCGATGTGGATTATTATGCCTGAACACTACGTTTCCCCGCCCTTTGGGGCGTAAATGAGCTAACGAATGACTCTATCAGCTTCACATAGTCACCGATATATCCGAGGCGCCTCGCAACAGCAACAACCACACAGGTGAAAATAATATATATATCATCCAGTTTAAGCACCGACGCCACCTCTAGCTAGAAGGAAACACATGCCCTCCTTGAGGTCCTCTCCCGTTTCTGGTTCATACCGGGGTGTGAGGCTCGCGAATTCACGTTATACACAAAGCTACGCCACACAGGCGATGCTTTGATCATCAACCACAAGACTTTGCTTTTCAACAGAAGCCTTGATCACTGCATCTTAGCATGCCACACAGGCAATTCACACCATGCAACTGATGGCTATCAATCACACAGAATGAATTCCAATGTCAGACACACCGTCCATTTACAAGTCCGTTCTGGGTCTGAACGAAACTGGAGGCACTATATACCTCGCGTAACCATCAATCTCCACGTACGTCTGGATGATCACCATTTATTATCTATATTTCGGGATGCCTCCCAATCAAGACATCTGTTATCATCCAACCGAGGTGAAGATCTCCGGTCTTCAACCACCGTCTTCATCATCGACTTCTTATCGTCGATTCAGTTATTCAGAATGGGATAAACCTAGTCTTTCTGAGCAACTCGCATATATAATAAACAAGTGCTACACAAACACAACATACGTCCTATTCCAATTCATCAGTCACTAACCGTAAATCAGTAAGAAAACGATTTCCCAAATATTAACCCCGAAGGCCGAAACCAACATCAGATCAAAACCCAGGAAACCATCCAACTTAGCTAACCTTCAGTTAGTTTATAAATTTCACTTTCAACCATCAAATATTCAATAAACCGGGTAAACTCGATTTATTTCCATTCCATATAGTTTATAATATTTTATAACGATTTATCGCTATTTTTATTTAATTAAGAATAGCCAATTTATTCAAACGACACTTCAGGCCATAACGCGGCCGTGGCGCTGTTTTTCTTCAGATTTGATTTACACATATATGAAAATTTAACCGTTGAATCTTCGCAAAATTTATATCATTAGAAAGATCTTTTCAAAATGAATCCAGCGTTTTCAGTTTTGGGAAAATCCGACGGTCGGATCTCCCGGTACACTCGTTTGAAGTTTCGATTTCAAAATACGAACTGCAGCATCATTATTCGATATAATTTAATTATATTTATATATATAAAAATATAATTGATTCTGGCGTTGTTTTTCTTCAAATTTGAATTGAACATTCCATACAATCCAAACGTTGGATTTTCACAAAGTGGGTATCGTTGGAAAGATATTTCCAAGACGAACCCAACGGTTATGGTTTCGGGAAAATCCGACGGTCGGATCTCCCGCACCAATCGTTTGAAATCACGGTTTCAAAACACGAACTGCAGCTTTGTTATTTGATATATTTTAATTATATATATATATTATCGATTCTTCGATTTCAAAACCATATTCCTTTCATACATTTGATAAAAATGATATTTTTATCCAACAGACATTTATTTCGACACTTCACTATTTTTAACAATTCATGTATACAATAAACATGTGATTTTTATTGTAAAACAATTTATTTCAAAACACGACTATTTTATATAGTTCATATAGATGATAAAAATATGATTTTTATTATAAAACAATTTATTTCAAAATACGACTATTTTATATAGTTCATATAGATGAAAAAAATATGATTTTTATTATAAAACAATTTATTTCAAAACACGACTATTTTATATAGTTCATATAGATGATAAAAATTTGATTTTTATTATAAAACAATTTATTTAAAAACATGACTATTTTATATAGTTCATATAGATGATAAAAATATGATTTTTATTATAAAACAATTTATTTCAAAACTTGAATGTCGTTCAACAGATGAATTTCTATTCAACACATGAATTTCTATTCAACACACGAATATAGTTTCAACACATGAAAATAATTCTAACACATGAGTATTATTCAAAATTTCGGCAACATAACGGCAGGGTAGTTAAAACCGGGGTCGTCCCTAGTACGGCTCCTCGCTCTACCTTAAAGCCTCACAACTTTTGACAATGGGGATTTCATGCATCTAGTTCGCACGCAGGCGGCATGTATATATTTTTTTTTCTTTTCCACAAACTAATCCTATGTGATTCCAACCAAAAAATTATCAACCACAAACGGGTATTTTTCAACACAATCAATCAATTTCAACCACAAACAATTCTAATCAACCATTCGCTATCAACCAATTTTCACACCAATCACAACCAATAAATATTGTCCATGGTTTGTGGACGAGGGGCATATATATATATATATATATATATATATAATTACTTCACTTCTATTTCAACACATATATAATTTTTACAACGCATATATAACTTATACATCGAACATACAACTTATACAATGCATATACATGAGGTGTACAACGCTTATATAGCTCATACATCGACAATATAATTTATACATCGTCGTTTTCCATATCGTTTATAATTCAGAAATCTCACATTGGGTTCCACTCCACCAAAAACAGCAGAAGGCTCAGAAAAATATCTGGTCTCTTCTAGAATGTAGAATACGTCTGCACGAGTCCACTGTCTCTTGTTTCACTGAATTTCATCAAGAAACGAAAAAGATATGATTTTTACAGTGAAATCAAAAATCGTAGCGCTTTAAAGTGCTATATAATAGTTTAAAATAATTTCAGCCGTTACTTCTTTGAATTCTTCAAAACTAGGTTTGAACTTTTTGATCAAACGGTGAAGGGGATCGACGATCGGCCTTCGCAGCGAGGAAGAGGGGAGAAAGGCGCATGTGCATGCGGCGGTGGGCCCAGCTCGGTGGTCAGACGTGGCTACAGCGGCTGTTGGAAATGGGAAACTTCCTGATGTCAATCCGAGTGATTCAGGCGACGAATAAATCCAAACCTGCCATGGATTTGAAGATCTTGACGAGCTCTACAAAATCCCCAACAGGATAAAGGCCTAATTTTGAGTGGATTGAGAGGAATCGAGGAGGGAAGGGCTTAGCAGATTTCCACCGTGCGTGATACTGATTATCGGGAGAGAGAAAAATGAATGAGCCAATAGAATTTTTCCATTTATTTATATATTTTTAAATTTCGAAAATACCCTCTTTCACACATGAACCCCAATCCAGACCCAACGACTGTCGTTCCTAACTAAATACCCCCATTCCGAACACAATGGGATATGTTTCGAAGGCCCATTCGACTGTTTCAGTCAGTTTTCCTTCAAATTAAAATATAAAACCTTCAATATTTAATTTGAACGAACATTTCAATTTGACGGGGCCACATACTGATTCTAAAAATTTCTGAAAAATAAATCTAGCTATGTTTTGACGATACGCTCCCAACAAAACTAGTTTCATCGAATTTTGAGACCATTTGAAAAATGGCCCTTTTCTGATCGATCCAATTTAATAGAAATCGATTAAACATATTTTCCTTTGCCACGCTCACATAGTAGCTTCAAAAATTATGAAATTTGAAACCTAGCAATAATTTGACATCCCGGATGCAACAAAAGTGGTTTCGTCGAATTCTGAGGTCATTTGCAAAATGGCCATTTTCATGGGCTATATAAACTTTATAGCGACCTTTCCGAAAATTCATTTGGCCATAACTTTTGCTTTCCGCTACGAAACTTTGATTTTTCAGATTCGTTAGAAAGATATTCACTAACAGATTTAAATTTTTTTGGTTTCATTAAAATCCGTTTTATTTTGCACCCGGTACAGTCAGTCAAATTTTGAATTCCAAATTTGAAACTACCGCACCATTTCAGGCCTTGTTTATAATTAGAAATAATTATATTCATTTTCAAACATCGATTCAAACTTACTTTTCGTCGTTATTATTTAAAATATTTATTTTAAATATTTAAAATCCACTAAAATAGCCAATTCAAAATTTTTAAATTGGTTCAAAATTTACGGGTTGTTACAATCTCCCCCACTTAAAACTTTTCGTCCCCGAAAAGGAATAAAGTCGAAGTGGTTTGATTAATCAACTCTACTTTCAATCTGGCTTCCATTCTTCAATTTTTCAGTTTCTAAGAATTTTCAAATCCTTCAAAAATTTGGCTAACACCGTAAATTTTCGAAAATTTTCGCCATAGCCTCCCTTGTACGGGGAGGGGTTTGGAAATTTATTGGGTCGTATTAGGTACCCAATAAATCCTAATAAGCATGCACATATTTATAGTGATATATTCCGGTGTCCACAGGGGAGTGTGTATAGATCATAACTCCAGAGAATAAATTCTGGTCACCCTATAAATGGTTTTTGTGCCTTAATGACCAGAGAGACGTGTTTATTGTCATCTCCAGACCCATGTGGGTTTTTTATTATTCTTTCAATTTACCGTTATATTCTATATGGTCCATATCAGTCATCAGTTCAACCTGTAATTTTTAGTCATCGCCATACAAGCCTCTCGCTCGTATGGTAAATCTTCAACCTCGTCACACAAGCTCCAAATGCTTATGTGGTATATGATGAAGTATGCCTATCTTCAAAAAGTATGCCATGTAGTGTAGTTCAAAATTAATTGTTACTATCCTATGGCGACGTTTATAATTACACACAGAACAACCAGCACTCCGCATCCAATGGCATTCACAGGAGTTCATATAATAATATTTCGCATCCAACTCATTAAGGTTTACCTATTTGTCGGGCACACAAATAAATTCTTTACTCAATAGCTAATCCATTTACTTGTTGAAACATATATAAAGCACATGTACATATTTCTATCTATTTTTTATTTAGTTCAATGTGTGATTTAATCGAATAAATTCTACCATTCATTTTCTTATTGAATTTTTTTTTGAGCAAAAAAATGTGTGATCTTCCAATAGGAAGAGAGCACACATATATATAATACAAATAAGGTGATACAAATACCCAAATACAGACCCAAAACAGGAGTTTGAGATAGTAATGTAAGGGATAATAGATAGATGAGTTCCGGCAAGGCCACCACCCATCATACTTCCTTATCGAATTCCGGCAAGGCCACCACCTAATAAGAAGTATACCTATCCCCATACATATAACAATCTATGTGCTAAAACAAGTGGTGTAACAAATCACCAAAAAATACAAACACCCCTACTCCTCCTACACCAATATATCCAAAGCAAATCAAAAATGATCAATCTAAACGGCAACCCCAAAAGCTCCACAGTTACATCTACAACCTGTAATCTGAAAAACTGAAACAAAATTATCAGTAACTTACACATATATATATGAATATATGCCTATACATATATATAGGCATAAATCCATATATACATGTATAAAGAGAAGGACATAAGAAACAAACAAACAAGAGAAAAGAGTCAACACAAGTAAAAAGGAATCACCAACCCAGTCGAGGTCTATAGCATCTAAAATAGCTATTAATACGAATGAATAAACTCAAGTTATATCTGACTTTAAACAAAAAACGCCCAAATTGCAAATCACCAAATAGTTTATAGTTTGAATTAGACATCCAAAATAGACAGAAATTTACTATGTTAATGATTAAATTATCCTTAGATACAGAGATTGAATGAAAGATTCTCTGGTTCCTCTCCACCCAAATGAACCAACTTATGAATATTATTAAAGAATCCAATATGTATTTCTGTCTAGAATTGTAACGTAATCTATAACAATTCCAATCATCAGTACAATTACTAAAGGAATTAAACCAATCAAAAGTAAAAATCCTAATAATCATATTGAGAATAGAAAAGGTAAAATGAAAAGAGAAGAATAAATGATCTACATCCTCCTCTCCAGTATTACAAAAACAACATTTTACATCAAAAATAACATTTTTCCTTTTTAACAGCTCAATCGTATTAAGCTTCTTATGGATGATCAACCACATTAGAAACTTTGCTTTAGGTGTAGAATTAGATTTCCAAAGAAATTTGAAGGGATATAATGAAATACCAGAAAAATTAATAAAACTATACATAGAATTAACAGTGTAAACAAAAATCTTATCTATACCCCAGCTAATAGAATCTCCATTCTCGTCCAATTGGTACAATGCTAACTTAGCTTTAAGTAAGGCCAATTGTCTTAATAAATCTTCTTCTAAAATGTTATCGAAGGAGAACTCCCACGGAGGATCTAAATCTGATTTGTAAACATCCTTAATTAAAGCATTCTTAAATCTACTAATGTTAAAAAGCTTACTAAATTCAATTTTTAACGGCACTCTAAATATCCAAGCATCGTGCCAAAAATAAGTTAGGTTTCCTGAATGGACTAACACTTTGCAACCTAAGTTAAAAAAGTCAGAACAATTCAAATCAGACTTCCAAAAATGAGATAATCTATTATCCCACGCCCCACTATTTCCGATAAAAAACTCTCCTCTTGAATAATAGGATTTGGAAACGATAGATTTCCATGAAGCCTTCACATCTGGACATCTATATTTCCATAACCATTTAGCGAGCAGAGTTAAAATTATGTAGATTTATAATCCCCAGACCCCCCTCTATCTTAGGTTTACAACACATGTCCCAATTAACTAGGCATTTATAACCTCTACAACTTGAATCACCATTCCAAAGGTAATTACGCCTAATCCAATCATTCTTCTCAATGACCCATTTAGGAAATCGATGAACAGCCATCCAATAAGAGGGAATAGCCGTTAGAACCGAATTGACTAGAACTAATCTACCTGCTCTAGACAGGAATCTATTGTTCTAGCTAGATAGTTTATTACTAATCTTATCAATGATGACTATCCAATCTTCCTTCTTAAGCTTCTACGGTCTAATTTTAAAACCTAAATAATCAAAAGGAAATTTCATAACCGAACAGTTCAAAGTGCTGGCTACCAAAGACTCAACATTGTAAAAATCATTAAGAACCATCACGGCACTTTTATCAAAATTAATTCTAAGACCAGATAACATCTCAAAACAGTAAAGAATAAACTTAAGAGCAATGATATGCTTAGGCAAATAGGAAGAAAATAATAATGTATCATCTGCAAATTGAAGGATCGACAATTCATTATTAAATTCCTCATTCCCAACATTACCTAGAACACCTAATCTCCCCGCTCTCTTGATAATTCTAGAGAAGACATCAACCGCTAAGTTAAATAGAAAAGGCGATAAGGGGTCTCCTTGTCTAAGTCCCCTCTTGGATTGTATCTTCTTACCTACTACCCCATTCATAACAATGTTGGAACAACCAGACTTAAGCAATAACATGATCCAGTTAGTCCACCTAACACTAAAACTCCTAGCGAGACATAATTTGCATACAAAATCCCAATCTATTGAATCAAATGCCTTCTCAAAGTCTAACTTCAAAATGGCACATGATATATTATTCTTACAACAGACATTAATGTATTCCTGTACCGCTGCCACTCCATCCACTATATTTCTACCTTTAATAAAAGCAGTTTGGGAGCAGTCAATAAGGTCATTCATCTTACTACTCAACCTATTCGCTAGGACTTTTGAAATGATCTTGAAAGAAAAATTAATAAGAGAGATAGGCCTAAAATCTTTAGGAGAATTAGCCCCTTCTCTCTTATGAATAAGGATAACGTTCGCAAAGTTAAAGCTACCTAAGCGTAGTTCACCATTATAAAATTCATTCTCTTATTGATTAAATTAACTATCGTTCTAATAATTTAATTAATCAAATCCACTATCACACAACACAAACAACAATCATTTTTATTTTTAACTTTTCAAAATCATACAATTCAAATACTCTTTTGAAAACATTCAGACTATATAATTAAAAAGTTTACATCAATGCAAAGAAAACAACAGCAACGTAAAGAACAGAATGGAAATGCAAAATATGGTAGATGTACCTTGCACCAGAGTTAATCAGAGATATCCACCCTTCACTTAGGATAGGCTTTCTTAATGCTTTCCTCTGTTTCCCAAGTACAATCTCGCAGATCTCCACTCCATTGCACTTTGACAAAGTGAACCTTCTTGTTCCTCAGTTCTTTGGTTTCTTTGCCGATAATCTTTAGCGGCTCTCTTCTCACAGCCAATTCTGGAGTAATTTCAATATCCTGTTGTGCGGCTTCTTCCACAACCAAGTCTGGGTCATGAACCTGCTTTCGAAGTTGAGATACGTGAAATACATCATGCACTCCAGGAAACCAATCAGGCAATTGAACTCTATAAGCGAGGGTTCCAATCCGTTCATGTATAGGGAATGGACCAATAAATCTGGGCGCCAACTTCCTAGTTTTGCCAAATCGAATCACTCCTCTCATCGGAGAAACCCTTAGATACACATAATCACCAACCGAAAAAGCAAAATCCCTTCTTCTAGAATCCGCATAGCTCTTCTGTCGGCTTTGAGCGGCAAGTAATCGTTTCTTAACGAAATCGACTTTGTCTGCAGCTTCACGGATCGTATCAGGCCCCAATACAAGTCTATTACCAGGTTCGACCCAGCAAGCAGGAGATCGGCACAGTCTACCATACAATGCTTCGAACGGTGACATTGTCAGACTCGCTTGGTAGCTGTTGTTATATGAGAACTCTGCCAAATGTAAATGGTCATCCCATGATCCACCAAAGTCAAGAACACAAGCCCGCAATAAATCTTCTATATACGATTCACCCTCTCAGTTTGACCATCTGTTTGAGGATGATAGGCGGTGCTTAGACTCAGCTTTGTTCCCAGTTCTACTTGAAATGCCTCCCAGAATTTGCTAGTAAATATTGGATCTTTATCACTAACTATACCGAGCAGCACTCCATGTAGCCTAACAATTTCCTTGAAATATATCTGCGCCAGACTCTGAGCAGTTCGGTTCGATCTGACAGGTATGAAATGGACGGTCTTCGTGAACCGATCTACGATCACCCAAACACTGTCATTTCCTTTTATGGTTCTGGGAAAACCATCTATGAAGTCCATGGAAATATTTTCCCACTTCCAACCTGGAATGTCCAGCGGTTGCAACAATCCAGCCAGTTTCTGTTGGTCGCTTTTGAATAGCTGGCAAGTAGTGCACCTTCTAACATATATAGAGGTGTCACTTTTCAACGATTTCCACCAGAATGTTCGCTTGATATCGTTATACATTTTACTCACACCCGGATGGATACTGAGCTTAGATTTGTGGCATCCATCAAGCACATCTCTTCCGAGTTCAGGAACTTCTGGAACACAAATTCGTCCTTGTAACCTCAGAATCCCTTCGCTATCGAGCTGGAAATCTGAAGCATTGCCTTCACGAATCCGCTGGCTCATTCCTTTAGTAAATTTGTCGGCTTTTTGGAGAGCAGATATCTTGTCAATCAAAGAAGTCGCAATAATAAAACTGGCGATCATTACATTCTTTCTACTTAACGCATCGGCCACGACATTGGCTTTCCCTGGAGTGTACAGAATCTCAAAATCGTATGCTGCAAGGAACTCTAGCCAACGTTGCTGCCTCAGATTCAAGTCTTTCTGGGTGAACAGATACTTTAGCGACTGGTGATCTGTAAACATTTCGAATTTCTCACCCAGAAGATAGTGTCTCCAGATTTTCAAAGCGAATATGATAGCCAACAACTCAAGATCGTGAGTAACGTAATTCTTTTCATGTGGCTTCAGCTGGCGGCTAGCATAAGCAACAACTTGGCCTCTTTGCATTAATACTGCACCAAGGCCTTCTCTAAAGGCATCTGTCCAGACTTTCAAGTCCTGATTGCCGTCGATAATCGTTAACACTGGAGTCGTTGTTAATCTTAACTTTAGCTTCTCAAAAGCCTCCTCACATTCGGGAGTCCACTTGAATTTTGCGTGCTTCTTTGTATGCTTCGTTAAGTGACTAGATATCTTCGAAAAATCTTTAACGAACTTCTGGTAATAACTAGCCAATCCAAGAAAACTATGGACTTCTGTAGTAGTACTAGGCTTTTTCCAATTTTGAATAGTGGTGATTTTACTTAGATCCGCAGCAATTCCCTCTTTTGATACGACGTGGCCAAGAAACTTTACTTTATCTTGCCATAATATACATTTGGACAGTTTGGCTTTCAATACACTCCTTCTCATAATTTCTAGCACTTGCTCCAAATGTTTTTCATGATCGGCCTTTGACTTAGAGAAGATTAGAATATCGTTAATAAAAACCAGAACAAACTTATTCAAGACTCCTCTGAACACTCTATTTATTAAATCGAAAAAGTATGCAGGAGCGTTACATAAGCATTACGGCATTACTAACCACTCATAGAACAAATCAGGACCTCTGAATGATGTCATAGGAACACACTCTTCGGCAATACGAAGCTGATGGGAACCTGTAGCAAGGTCCATCCTTGAAAATACTTGTGCTCCATTTAGACGATCCAATAAATCATCGATTCGCGGCAATGGATATTTATTCTTTATTGTCTACTTATTCAAGTCACGATAATCCACACATTGTCGTAGAGCACCGTCAGACTTTCGAACAAACACCACTACTGCTCCCTAATCAGAGAAACTAGGCCTGATCGGACCCTTACATACAAGCTGTCGAGTTTGATTATCTAGTTCTTCTTTCTCCTTTAGAGTCATTCTCCGAATAGCGTGCACTACTGGCCTTGCGTTCGGAATTAAAGCGATCTTGAAATCAATTTCTCTCTGCGGAAGTAAGCTAACAACTTCTTCGAACACATCCGCATAATTCTTGATGACAGGAATATCCTTTATGAGGTCGGGAATATTCTCTGTGACTATAGGGATATTTTCTATTTGAGCAGGAGAAACATCTAGAGCTGACCAAAAGTCTTTTCTATTTGAATTCAGACCTTCGCATGGTATGGTTATATAATTCCCTGATTGGGCCTTTACCTTAACAACTCTCTCGGTGCATCTAACCTCTTCCTCATATTTGGTTAACCAATCCAATCCCAATATAAGATCGAATTCAGTAAAATTCATGACGATAGAGATAATTGGGAACTTATAACAGGAAAAGAGACTGGCACCATACAAATCCAACTAAGATCGAGAGAAACCCCGACCGAATTATGGACAGTGATGGGTTCCTTGAGCTTTCTCAATTTCAAATCTAACTTCTTAACTGCATTCTTTGCAATAAAGCTTCACGACGCGCCTCTATCAAACAGTAATTTGACTGGAATGTTTTTGACAGTAAGCATGCCTTCCAAAACATCAGACCTCCCCTGCCTAGCCGAGGGTGTTGAAGTTTCTGCCACTTCATTTACTTGAGCCACTTTGGTGTGACGGCAAGGAATTTCGCTCGATCCGAATCAGTCGTTAAACCGATTTAGACCGTTCGAAACCCCAGATCGTTTTGAGAACAGGACAAAATAGAACGCAGACGGAAGAACATTTCATTGCTATTACAACAATTCCATCAGATACAAGAATATACAGAGTATAAATGAATAAATTACATTTGATAAATATCAGAGATTACAAAAAATTACATAGCTGCGGAAAATAATACAAAGCACAACTGAAGGTGATATACGGATACAAAGCTTTCCAGATATCATTCCAGTTGTAAACCAGGATCCTATGAATATAAATCTACAAAACCAAAACTACTAGCTTCCCGTGTCGAAAATAAGGGCACCCAAAGTTTAGGTTAAAACAATAAACTCCAGGTCAGTCATGTGACTGGTGTGAGAACTAAAACAGTTATTTAAAACTTTACTTTAAAAGAGAGTAATTCAAGGGACCACGCCGTATAACACGGAATGGGTTTCCTCCCAAGAATACTAGTGCATAGAATAAACAGCGCAATGCTTTTTCGAAAAATGAAGCTATTATAAGACCCAGGTCCCATCACACAATGCAACGCAAGCCGGAGGATAGGGTTTTACCTTATAACAGCCAAACATGCTTGGTACGTTTAAAACAAATCATTTGATACTATAATAAGTGTATAGTGTCAAAACAATTTCAATCATAAATATAAATCATAGACGGCATAGCATCCCATGCTACTATGTCGCCATACTAGGCTCTACAAATAAAGCCGAAATATCTCGTATTGGAAATTGGATTTCCGTCATGAGTCGAGGCAAGGGGCAAGCTCCTCTCCGCTTCGAGACACTCTAGCAAATGCCTCGGGACTACACACTCTGGGCAACCCCGGATGCGGCTGGGCCGGTCCTCACTTACGTTAGAGGATTAATTATGCCTGAACACACGTTTCCCGGTCCTTACAGACCTATAATCGAGGCGCCTCATTCCAAAAACCACATAGGTGAAAAGTATACAAATGTCAGGGCTGGTAAGTCACTAACACCACCAAAGCTAGAAAGAAACGTCGTGCTCTCCCAGCGGTCTGTATCCCGTTTTTAACTCATACCGAGGTGTGAGGCTCGCGAATCCACGCTATACACAAAGCTGCCATGTAGGCCGTGCTTTGATCATCAACCACAAGACTTTGCTTTTCAACAGAAGCCTTGATCCATGCAACTCAGCGTGCCACACAGGCAGTTCATGCCATGCGATTGATATCTATCGATATATAACCTCTAAGCTCGTACGTCTCAGAGAAGGGCGTTAAGAAAGAGAATAAATTCTCCGCCGCCAAACAGATATATATTTAACAGAAATCAATCAACACAGAATAAAATCCAATGTTAGACACACAATCCATTTACAAGTTCCTTCTGGGTCTGAACGAAACCAGAGACACTTTCCTTGCATATCCGTCGATCTCCAAGTACGTCTGGACGACCACCAACTATTTCCATCCTCTTGGGTGTACAGCCCAATCAAAATCGTCAGTAATTATCCAAACGATGTGAAGACTTCTGGTCTTCAACCACCGTCTTCATCTTCGACTTATCGTCGAATCGGTTATTCAGAATGGGTATAAACCCGGACTTTCCGAACAACCCGCGTATATTAAAAACAAATGTTACACAAACACAACATACGCCTCATTCCAATTCAGAATATTCTTTTATTCACAAAATCACATTCTTAGGGAAAGGTTCCCATTAATTTTATCCAAGATAAATTCTTTAAAATTTATCCTTTAATCTTCCTTTGGATGTCGTTTCAAACCAAATTATGGTTTTCTAAACTAGTCGATATTAGCGAACCACACCGAAGTAATTATTTATTTTATTTCCCAATCCCAACCTATTCATCCCATGAAGCAAAACTGGTAATACTCCATATCTAACACCACGGTGTTATCGGTAAAATTAATTACCATTTCACGTTCAAATCTAATTAAAGATTTAACTATCGCTTTGGAGCAAAACTGGTGATACTCCATCCTTGCTCATTTTCTAAAGTTAATAATTTAAATTATCAATCCACATTTCAATTTAATTGAAGATTCATTAAAACTCCTTTTATTGGGTTAAAGAACTAATGTCTTTTAAAACACAGTTCACGACAAACCCAAATCACATTCTATTTATTATCGGGTTAAAGAACTAGTGTTATTTAAAACACTGCTCATGATAAACCCACAAATCAATTCTATTTCAAACCCATTTCAAATCTAATTTATTTATTTAAAAATAAATGGGTTTTAATTTCAGTTCAAAACTAGTTCATTTCGATAAAAATCTATTTTTATCTTTTCAAATATAGAGTTTTTCATCCCAATTTTTTCCAAATCATTTCTTATGATTTTGAACAAATTATTACTATTTTTAATAATTTTATCAAGGCCCGTACAGTCGATTTCCAACAATGGCCATCGAACTGCACCTATAGCGACCTTTTTCGAATTTGATTTGGACGTATCTCCAAATCCAACCGTTAGATTTCAAATTTCAAATATTCGTTAGAAAGCTCTTTTCGATACGAACCCAACGGTTCCGGTTTTAGGAGAATCCGACGGTCGGATCTCCCGTAATGTCCGTTTAAAATAAATGGTCGAAATTCACGAACTACCGCGGCGCGGCGCGTTCTATTCAGGCCATTATATTATATATATATAATATATAATATATATTTCGTCGATTTCTATTTAAAACGAATTATACACATCATTTTAAATTCGTTTCAAAAACAATTTCAACTTCCATTTCAATTCAAATTGGTTTTCTATTTGATTTAATTCAAATTGGTTTTCTATTTGATTCAATTCGAAATCGTTTTATATTCAATTCATTTCGAAATCGTTTTATATTCAATTCATTTCGAAATCGTTTTATATTCAATTCTTTTTGAAATCGTTTTATATTCAATTCATTTCGAAATCGTTTTATATTCATTTCATTTCGAAATCGTTTTATATTCATTTCATTTCGAAATCGTTTTATATTCATTTCATTTCGAAATCGTTATATATTCATTTCATTTCGAAATCGTTTTATATTCAATTCATTTCGAAATCGTTTTATATTCAATTCATTTCGAAATCGTTTTATATTCAATTCATTTCAAAATCGTTTTATATTCAATTAATTTCGAAATAGTTTTATATTCAATTCATTTCGAAATCGTTTTATATTCATTTCATTTCGAAATCGTTTTATATTCATTTCATTTCGAAATCGTTTTATATTCATTTCATTTCGAAATCGTTTTATATTCATTTCATTTCGAAATCGTTTTATATTCATTTCATTTCGAAATCGTTTTATATTCAATTCATTTCGAAATCGTTTTATATTCATTTCATTTCGAAATCATTTTATATTCATTTCATTTCGAAATCGTTTTATATTCATTTCATTTCGAAATCGTTTTATATTCATTTCATTTCGAAATCGTTTTATATTCAATTCATTTCGAAATCGTTTTATATTCAATTCATTATATTCATTTCATTTCGAAATCGTTTTATATTCAATTCATTATATTCATTTCATTTCGAAATCGTTTTATATTCATTTGATTTCGAAATCGTTTTATTTTCAATTCATTTCGAAATCGTTTTATATTCATTTCTATTTGATTTCAATTCAAATCGATTTTAATTTGATTCGAATTCCTTTCGTTTCCTATTCAATTTAAATTCGATTCGTTTTCTATTCAATTTAAATTCAATTCGTTTTCTATTCAATTTGAATTCAATTCGTTTTCTATTCAGTTCGAATTCAAATGTGTTTTCTATTCGGTTCAATTCAAATTGGTTTTCTATTCGATTCAATTCAAATTGGTTTTCTATTCGATTCAATTCAAATTGGTTTTCTATTCGATTCAATTCAAATTGGTTTTCTATTCGATTCAATTCAAATTGGTTTTCTATTCGATTTAATTCAAATTTCATTTCAAAATATTCGATTTCGAAATCACTTTTCAATATTCATTTTAAAATGAATAAAATCGATATAAATATCGTTCACGTCAAAATGGCGTCAATCTAATCAACACGGCTTCATATATTTCTATTTTCTAATATTCTATTTCAAATATTTCCTTTATAAACATTTCTATTTCAAATATTTCGTTTTCAAATATTTCTACTTCAAATATTTCGTTTTCAAATATTTCGTTCAACACATGACTAATCTCAACGGATGAGTACGGTCAACACATGAACCTTTATTTTATAATGATCTTTATTTTCCCGATTGGAATGAGGCCCAATCAATTACCATATAAAGTTAATTATATGAATTCCACTCAACACATGTATATAATAGCAATAATAAATAATCAACCATCATCCAAAGTGCACTACACTGTGTAAGCATCAAATATAGATATCTAAAGCTTATAACAGCCTGTCGATCCATTGATCAACATATTTAATCAATCAGGATGAGTGAACTTCAAATTTCATCCCAAAACCCGTGTGGGGTTTCAAATCATCAAACACAGATTTTATTTGTGCAGTTGGGCGATGTGTAAAATTTTATCGTCCCAATCAATGTCCTTCAAATAGGTGTACATAAACAAACCGTCTGGTTTGTAAATGAATATTTATTTATTCACATTCACGTTAAAAATTATATTTTAAACGATAAAATATTTTATTTTAACACATGAATTTCTATTCAGTTCATTTACCAAATAAAGATGATATTTTTATTTTTCTAACTTATTTTAGAAAATTTCGGCGGCATAACGGCACGGTACTAGAAACGGGACAAGGCTTAGCCTTATCCCCGGTCTAATGAAGGCCCACGCCATTCACACATCAATCAAATCAATTTCATATCACCAAACAATTCAATTCAAACCAAATATTCTAACTATCTACTCAACCTAACAAATTAACAAACAAGCCATCCATGGTCTGTGGATGACGGGTGTCGGGTGCTACTAAACACCGTCAACATCCTAGTATATATATATATATATATATATATATATATATATATAGCTAGAAAAAGAAATTGAAGAGTGAGAAGTTCTCACCAATAGCTATTCCAACTTCACGACACTTCATTTAGAGAAATCATCGCCATTCTCGCCTTTGTCGTTTTCGTTGCCCGTAGCCACTACATATATAAAAATCACATTTTTACTTCGCTATTCAATATATAAAAATCGAATTTTTACTTTGTTATTCAATATATAAAAATCGAATTTTTACTATCACGCTATATGGATAAAATTTCTATTTTCACACCGCTACTATATAGATAAAAATTCTATTTTTACATCGTTATCATCTATATAAAGATCTCGCCTTTTCAACTATAAAGATTTCATCTTTTCAAATATAAAGATTTCATTTTTATTTCACTACATATATAAAGGTGATATTTTTACTATCTTACCTATATAAAAATTATATTTTGACTATCCATAAAATCTAAAAGTTATATTTTTATTATATTTACTATATAAAAATCGTATTTTGATTCTTTTTATAATCTAAAAATTATATTTTTATTTCATGTCTACACATAAAAATCATTTCTTTTGTAAATTAAAAACCTATACTTTTGTAAATTAAAAATCTACATACTAAAAATCAGTTTTTAAACTGATTAACCTAAGCTAAACATTTAAAAAAGAATTGAAACAAAACAAAACTAAACAAATAAATGAAATAAAAAAACTTACAGCGAATATTGGGGGGGTGCTGTCGCGTTGCAGTCGAGGAAGAGCAGGGGAGGAGGAGGAAGAAGAAGGGAGGGGCGGCGCAGCGGGGGGACTCGGCGCGGTTTTCTGCAGGGGGGGAGGGCGTGAAGCGTCGGCGGTAGCTCGAGGGCCCCCCAGGCGGCGGCGCGATTGTCGACTGGGGGGGCTGTCAGTTTATGGATCGGGGTTTTTTTTTCCTCTGATGAATCGAAGAATAAAAGGGGGGCCAGAGGTATAGGAGAGGGTGAGGAGAGAGAGGAGTTTTAATTACTTTATTTTATTTTATTTTGTCCCAAAAAGTTGACTTTCACATACGACCTCTAAACGAGGCCCACCGCCTGCCGTCCATAGCTAATTACCCCCATTCCGAACACAATGGGATACGTATCACAAGCTGATTCGATCGTTTCGATCAGTTTTCGTCAAAATCAACATATAACTCTATATATTGAATTTGAACGCGCATTTCAATTTACCGGGATCACGTACTAACTCGAAAAATTCCAGAAAAATATTTTCTAGCTTCGTATTGACGATACGGTCCTAATAAAACTAGTTTCGTCGAATTCTGAGACCGCTGGAAAAATGGCCAATTTCTAGTCGGTTAAAATCAACTGAAACTGGTCAAACGCGTTTTCCTTTGGCCCGCTCACATATTGATTCGAAAAATTATGAAATTTGGAATCTAACAATAATTTGACATCACGGACCTAACAAAAGTGGTTTCGTCGAAATCCGAGGTCGTTTGCAAAATGTCTATTTTTAAGGGCCTGAATTCCATAGCGACTATTCAGAATTTTCAACTGGACATATCCTTTGATTCCCGCTATGAAATTTTGATTTTTCGGATTCGTTGGAAAGATATTCCCAAATAGATCCCATTGTTTTTGGTTTCACTATAATCCGGATTGTTTTGCATCCGGTACATTCAATTGAAGTTTGAAATCGAATTATCGAACTACCGAGCCATTGTCAATTATATTTATAATTGTATATAAATATTTATATTCCAACGATGACGTATATAATATATACGTTCTAAATATATTCAAAATAAATTTTCTCGTCGATATTATTTAAAATAATTCATTTTAAATGTTCAAAACTCATTAAAATTGCCAAAATAAAAAATTTAAACTGGCCCAGATTTTCCGGGTTATTACAATCTCCCCCACTTAAAACTTTTCGTCCCCGAAAAGGAACAAAGTCGAAAGTGGTTTGATTAATCACCTCTACGTTTGATCAGGCTTCCATTCTCCAACTTTTCAGTTTCTGAGAATTTTCAAATTTTCAAAAATTTGGCTAACACCCTAAATTTTCGAAAAATTTCACCATAACCTACCCTGCACCGGGAGCCACGGGAAAATCCCGAAATTGCCATTCAGGTCTTCTGATCTCAAAAAGAAAAAGAAAAAGAAAAAGCCAAGCGGCTAGCCAATAGGCTCATAAAATCATTATCACCCAAACAAAACAGTAAATTATAGTAAACATGTACCTATTTGTCGGGCAAACAAATTTTATTCTCTGCTCTAGCCTCCTTGCTATGACCTGTTCAATGTAAGTACATGTATATGCAAGCAAATGCTACCAATTTTCAATACAATCCAATATTTGATTCAATTAGGAAAAAATGGTTCAAAATTATCAAACAAATAAACATCAATCAATTAGTGAATTAGAGTTTCAAATTCATAATTGGGTATATATACAGAAAATCATGTTTTTGATGCCAATTCACAACAAATAAATCTATCTATGTAAGTTTTGGTTCTCCCACCAGTCTAATGGAAATATATAGATATCACACCTTCGTCACTCGAATATAAATACTGATGATGATGCACCATCATCAGAATCATCCCCGGATGTCTAGAATGTGATTATATATCTACCCAGTATATTAAAACTTCGAATATACATTCATGATGCGTATACGCGAAATCTTTATATACTCGATTATCCAAATTCAAAATAATTAAATATTCAGATACGTATAAAACGATTTAAATTTCAAAACAAAATTGTTTTCATTTGAAAAATATAATCTTCACACTCGTTCTAGGATACTACTGATCCTATCTCTAACGAGTCATTCTAATTGGATATTACTAATCCAATATCTGATGAATTCTTTCGTGTGGTTCTAATGTGTTTTGTTCTCGAGCTCTGTAAACCAAAGCTCTGATACCAAATGTGACGGCAAGGAATTTCGCTCGATCCGAATCAGTCGTTAAACCGATTTAGACCGTTCGAAACCCCTGATCGTTTTGAGAAACGGACAAAATAGAACGCAGATGGAAGAACATTTCATTGCAATTACAACAATTCTATCAGATACAAGAATATACAGAGTATAAATGAATAAATTACATTTGATAAATATCAGAGATTACAATAAATTACATAGCAGCGGAAAATAATACAAAGCACAACTGAAGGTGATATACGGATACAGAGCTTTCCGGATATCATTCTAGCTGTAAACAAGGATCCTGTGAATATAAATATGCAAAACCAAAACTACTAGCCGCCCATGTCGAAAATAAGGGCACCCAGAGTTTAGGTTAAAACAATAAACTCCAGGTCAGTCATGTGACTGGTGTGAGAACTAAAACAGTTATTTAAAACTTTACTTTAAAAGAGAGTAATTCAAGGGACCACGCCGTATAACACGGAACGGGTTTCCTCCCAAGAATACTAGTGCATAGAATAAACAGCGCAATGCTTTTTCGAAAAATGAAGCTATTATAAGACCCAGGTCCCATCACACAATGCAACGCAAGCCGGAGGATAGGGTTCTACCTTATAACAGCCAAACATGCTTGGTACGTTTAAAACAAATCATTTGACACTATAATAAGTGTATAGTGTCAAAACAATTTCAATCATAAATATAAATCATAGACGGCATAGCATCCCATGCTACTATGTCGCCATACTAGGCTCTACAAATAAAGCCGAAATATCTCGTATTGGAAATTGGATTTCTGTCATGAGTCGAGGCAAGGGGCAAGCTCCTCTCCACTTCGAGACACGCTAGCAAATGCCTCGGGACTACACACTCTGGGCAACCCCGGATGCTGCTGGGCCGGTCCTCACTTACGTTAGAGGATTAATTATGCTTGAACACACGTTTCCCGGTCCTTACAGACCTATAATCGAGGCGCCTCATTCCAACAACCACATAGGTGAAAAGTATATAAACTCAGGGCTAGTAAGTCACTGACACCACCAAAGCTAGAAAGAAACGTCGTGCTCTCCCAGCGGTCCGTATCCCGTTTTTAACTCATACCGAGGTGTGAGGCTCGCGAATCCACGCTATACACAAAGCTGCCACGTAGGCCGTGCTTTGATCATCAACCACAAGACTTTGGTTTTCAACAGAAGCCTTGATCCATGCAACTCAGTGTGCCACACAGGCAGTTCATGCCATGCGATTGATATCTATCGATATATAACCTCTAAGCTCGTACATCTCAGAGAAGGGCGTTAAGCAAGAGAATAAATTCTCCGCCGCCAAACAGATATATATTTAACAGAAATCAATCAACACAGAATAAAATCCAATGTCAGACACACAATCCATTTACAATTCGTTCTGGGTCTGAACGAAACCGGAGGCACTTTCCTTGCATATCCATCGATCTCCAAGTACGTCTGGACGACCACCAACTATTTCCATCCTCTTGGGTGTACAGCCCAATCAGGATCGTCAGTAATTATCCAAACGATGTGAAGACTTCCGGTCTTCAACCACCGTCTTCATCTTCGACTTATCATCGAATCGGTTATTCAGAATTGGTATAACCCCGTACTTTCCGAACAACCCGCGTATATTAAAAACAAATGTTACACAAACACAACATACGCCTCATTCCAATTCAGAATATTCTTTTATTCACAAAATCACATTCTTAGGGAAAGGTTCCCATTAATTTTATCCAAGATAAATTCTTTAAAATTTATCCTTTAATCTTCCTTTGGATGTCGTTTCAAACCAAATTATGGTTTTCTAAACTAGTCGAGATTAGCGAACCACACCGAAGTAATTATTTATTTTATTTCCCAATCCCAACCTATTCATCCCATGAAGCAAAACTGGTAATACTCCATATCTAACACCACGGTGTTATCGGTAAAATTAATTACCATTTCACGTTCAAATCTAATTAAAGATTTAACTATCGCTTTAGAGCAAAACTGGTGATACTCCATCCTCGCTCATTTTCTAAAGTTGATAATTTAAATTATCAATCCACATTTCAATTTAATTGAAGATTCATTAAAACTCCTTTTATTGGGTTAAAGAACTAATGTCTTTTAAAACACAGTTCACGACAAACCCAAATCACATTCTATTTATTATCGGGTTAAAGAACTAGTGTTATTTAAAACACTGCTCACGATAAACCCACAAATCAATTCTATTTCAAGCCCATTTCAAATCTAATTTATTTATTTAAAAATAAATGGGTTTTAATTTCATTTCAAAACTAGTTCATTTCGATAAAAATCTATTTTTATCTTTTCAAATACAGAGTTTTTTATCCCAATTTTTCCCAAATCATTTCTTAAGACTTTGCACAAATTATTACTATTTTTAATAATTTTACCAAGGCCCGTACAGTCGATTTCCAACAATGGCCATCGAACTGCACCTATAGCGACCTTTTTCGAATTTGATTTGGACTTATCTCCAAAACTAACCGTTAGATTTCAAATTTCTAATATTCGTTAGAAAGCTCTTTTCGATACGAACCCAACGGTTCCGATTTTAGGAGAATCCGACGGTCGGATCTCCCGTAATGTCCATTTGAAATAAATGGTCGAAATTCACGAACTGCCGCGGCGCGGCGCGTTCTATTCAGGCCATTATATTATATATATAAAATATATAATATATATTTCGTCGATTTCTATTTAAAACGAATTATACACATCGTTTTAAATTCGTCTCAAAAACAATTTCAACTTTCATTTCAATTCAAATTGGTTTTCTATTTGATTCAATTCAAATTGGTTTTCTATTTGATTCAATTCGAAATCGTTTTATATTCAATTCATTTCGAAATTGTTTTATATTCAATTAATTTCGAAATCGTTTTATATTCAATTCATTTCGAAATCGTTTTATATTCAATTCATTTCGAAATCGTTTTATATTCATTTCATTTCGAAATCGTTTTATATTCATTTCATTTCGAAATCGTTTTATATTCATTTCATTTCGAAATCGTTTTATATTCAATTCATTTCGAAATCGTTTTATATTCATTTCATTTCGAAATCGTTTTATATTCATTTCATTTCGAAATCGTTTTATATTCATTTCATTTCGAAATCGTTTTATATTCATTTCATTTCGAAATCGTTTTATATTCATTTCATTTCGAAATCGTTTTATATTCAATTCATTTCGAAATTGTTTTATATTCAATTCATTTCGAAATCGTTTTATATTCAATTCATTTCGAAATCGTTTTATATTCAATTCATTTCAAAATCGTTTTATATTCATTTCATTTCGAAATCGTTTTATATTCATTTCATTTCGAAATCGTTTTATATTCATTTCATTTCGAAATCGTTTTATATTCAATTCAATTCATTTCGAAATCGTTTTATATTCAATTCATTTCGAAATCGTTTTATATTCATTTCATTTCGAAATCGTTTTATATTCATTTCATTTCGAAATCGTTTTATATTCATTTCATTTCGAAATCGTTTTATATTCAATTCATTTCGAAATCGTTTTATATTCATTTCTATTTAATTTCAATTCAAATCGATTTTAATTCGATTCTAATTCCCTTCGTTTCTTATTCAATTTAAATTCGATTCGTTTTTTATTCAATTTAAATTCAATTTGTTTTCTATTCAATTTGAATTCAATTCGTTTTCTATTCAGTTCGAATTCAAATTGGTTTTCTATTCGATTCAATTCAAATTGGTTTTCTATTCGATTCAATTCAAATTGGTTTTCTATTCGATTCAATTCAAGTTGGCTTTCTATTCGATTTAATTCAAATTTCATTTCAAAATATTCGATTTCGAAATCACTTTTCAATATTCATTTTAAAATGAATAAAATCGATATAAATATCGTTCACGTCAAAATGGCGTCAATCTAATCAACACGGCTTCATATATTTCTATTTTCTAATATTCTATTTCAAATATTTTCTTTATAAACAATTCTATTTCAAATATTTCGTTTTCAAATATTTCTACTTCAAATATTTCGTTTTCAAATATTTCGTTCAACACATGACTAATCTCAACGGTGAGTACGGTCAACATATGAACCTTTATTTTATAATGATCTTTATTTTCCCGATTGAAATGAGGCCCAATCGATTACCATATAAAGTTAATTATATGGATTCCATTCAACACATGTATATAATAGCAATAATAAATAATCAATCATCATCCAAAGTGCACTACATTGTGTAAGCATCAAATATAAATATCTAAAGCTTATAACAGCCTGTCGATCCATTGATCAACATATTTAATCAATCAGGATGAGTGAACTTCAAATTTCATCCCAACACCCGTGTGGGGTTTCAAATCATCAAACACAGATTTTATTTGTGCAGTTGGGCGATGTGTAAAATTTTATCGTCCCAATCAATGTCCTTCAAATAGGTGTACATAAACAAATCGTCTGGTTTGTAAATAAATATTTATTTATTCACATTCACGTTAAAAATTATATTTTTAACGATAAAATATTTTATTTTAACACATGAATTTCTATTCAGTTCATTTACCAAATAAAGATGATATTTTTATTTTTCTAACTTATTTTAGAAAATTTCGGCGGCATAACGGCACGATACTAGAAATAGGACAAGGCCTAGCCTTATCCCCGGTCTAGTGAAGGCCCACGCCATTCACACATCAATCAAATCAATTTCATTTCACCAAACAATTCAATTCAAACCAAATATTCTAACTATCTACTCAACCTAACAATTTAACAAACAAGCCATCCATGGTCTGTGGATGACGGGTGTCGGGTGCTACTAAACACCGTCTACATCCTAGTATATATATATATATATATATATATATATATATATATATAGCTAGAAAAAGAAATTGAAGAGTGAGAAGTTCTCACCAATAGCTATTCCAACTTCACGACACTTCATTTAGAGAAATCATCGCCATTCTCGCCTTTGTCGCTTTCGTTGCCCGTAGCCACTACATATATAAGAATCACATTTTTACTTCGCTATTCAATATATAAAAATCGAATTTTTACTTTGTTATTCAATATATAAAAATCGAATTTTTACTATCACGCTATATGGATAAAATTTCTATTTTCACACCGCTACTATATAGATAAAAATTCTATTTTTACATCGTTATCATCTATATAAAGATCTCGCCTTTTCAACTATAAAGATTTCATCTTTTCAAATATAAAGATTTCATTTTTATTTCACTACATATATAAAGGTGATATTTTTACTATCTTACCTATATAAAAATTATATTTTGACTATCCATAAAATCTAAAAGTTATATTTTTATTATATTTACTATATAAAAATCGTATTTTGATTCTTTTTATGATCTAAAAATTATATTTTTATTTCATGTCTACACATAAAAATCATTTCTTTTGTAAATTAAAAACCTATACTTTTGTAAATTAAAAATCTACATACTAAAAATCAGATTTTAAACTGATTAACCTAAGCTAAACATTTAAAAAAGAATTGAAACAAAACAAAAATAAACAAATAAATGAAATAAAAAACTTACAGCGAATATTGGGGGGCGGCTGTCGCGTTGCTGTCGAGGAAGAGCAGGGGAGGAGGAGGAAGAAGAAGGGAGGGGCGGCGCAGCGGGTGGCTCGGCGCGGTTTTCTACAGGGGGGAGGGCGTGAAGCGTCGGCGGTGGCTCGAGGGCCCCCCAGGCGGCGACGCGATTGTCGATTGGGGGGGTGTCGGTTTATGGATCGGGGTTTTTTTTTCTTTTCCTCTGATGAATCGAAGAATAAAAAGGGGGGGCCAGAGGTATAGGAGAGGGTGAGGAGAGAGAGAGGGGTTTTAATTATTTTATTTTATTTTGTCCCAAAAAGTTGACTTTCACATACGACCTCTAAACGAGGCCCACCGCCTGCCGTCCATAGCTAATTACCCCCATTACGAACACAATGGGATATGTATCGCAAGCTGATTCGATCGTTTCGATCAGTTTTCATCAAAATCAAAATATAACTCTATATATTGAATTTGAACGCGCATTTCAATTTACCGGGATCACGTTCTAACTCGAAAAATTCCAGAAAAATATTTTCTAACTTCGTATTGACGATACGGTCCTAACAAAACTAGTTTCGTCGAATTCTGAGACCGTTGGAAAAATGTCCAATTTCCAGTCGATTAAAATCAACTGAAACTGGTCAAACGCGTTTTCCTTTGACCCGCTCACATATTGATTCGAAAAATTATGAAATTTGGAATCTAGCAATAATTTGACATCACGGACCCAACAAAAGTGGTTTTGTCGAAATCCGAGGTCGTTTGCAAAATGTCTATTTTTAAGGGCCTGAATTCCATAGCGACTATTCAGAATTTTCAACTAGACATATCCTTTGTTTCCCGCTATGAAATTTTGATTTTTCGGATTTGTTGGAAAGATATTCCCAAATAGATCCCATTGTTTTTGGTTTCACTAAAATCCGGATTGTTTTGCACCCGGTACATTCAATTGAAGTTTGAAATCGAATTATCGAACTACCACGCCATTTTCAATTCTATTTATAATTATATATAAATATTTATATTCTAACGACGACGTATATAATATATACGTTCTAAATATATTCAAAATAAATTTTTTCGTCGATATTATTTAAAATAATTCATTTTAAATGTTCAAAACTCATTAAAATTGCCAAAATAAAAATTTTAAACTGGCCCAGATTTTCCGGGTTATTACATTTGGTCTTTTTCAACAGCCAGCAGTCTCGCTTTATATGACTGGTCTGATGACAAAGATTGCACTCTCGGGTCACTTGAAACTTGTTCACGGATTTAAATTTGTTCTTCTTTAGTTTCTTTAAAGATCTGCAAATGCCCTTGCTTATGGCAGTTATTGCATACGGCGGTCGTTACTAGTTCTTTCCCATATTTAACCCTTTTCCTCTTGGCTTTGGGCTTCTCACTGACCTCGGGCATTGTACTGGCCACAGGATTATCAGTCTAAGACTCCCCTTTGTTACTAGAATTAGCTTCCTCTTCGTCGCGCAACATACCTTTCTTATGGAGATCTTCATACTGATAAGCCATATCATTTCTGAAAAAGGAAGCTTCACATGCCCCATAACTTTACTTTGGTATTTTCTTTGCAGGCCTTGAATAAACCTCAGATTCTTCCTCTTCGGATTTTGAATTAGATGAGGTGCAAAGTGAGAAAGTTCATTGAATTTCTTATGATATTCTGGAATGTCATATCTCCTTGTATCAGATAAGAGAATTCATCACATAATCGCTCAGTTGCTTCAGGAGGAGTAAATCTTTCTAGGAAAATCTCTTTGAACCTATCTCCGGTGATATCACCTTCTGGATTATCTTTGATGATCGTTTCCCACCAGATTAAAGCTTCTTCTTTGAGCGCCCAAGATGCCACTATTCTTTTCTGATCATCCCTCAACTGGATACGTTCAAAAATCCGTTCAACAAAACTCATCCAAGCTTGAGTTTGAATTATAGATTCATTGCCCGAGAATTGTGCTCCACCCAGATTTCGATATCTCTTTAACAGAACCTCTAGATCTAGTTCTGCATTTCTTCTGTTTTTGACACTCATTTTCTCGTACTTTTGCAAATAGCAGATCTAGTGTCAGGTCAACAGAAAAGGTATTTTAAAACATAGAAACATATACTTGAATGTAAATGTGTCTATGGGGGTGTATTTCATTCTGCTTTACCCATACTAGGACATTACTGATCCTATCTGTAATGACTTACTCGTCCTAGAACACTACTAGTTCAATTTCTGACGAGTTCGTTAATATGTTATATTCCAGCACTAAGCTTAACCAAAGCTCTGATACCACGTTGTGACAACCCAAAACCCCGTACTCACGGTGGCAAGGGTAATCTTTGGAATATAACTCATAAACAGATAATAGCAGAACAGAAATAAATAAATACACCAGATAATGTACAAATAATACACTGGACAAACATAATCATCAGAGTTACGCAGTATACAGGATCATACTTAGTACAAATACAGTTCAGCTATACATAAATGTTTACAGCGGAAAACAAATATAATATGTATAATAGTAGCTGAACAGCATAAAAAGAGATAAATGATAGAATCCATCTTCAGCTCCAGCTATCCAGAAAGAGCCTACTAAAACCTGAAGACAAGGTTGCCCGTGTAGAAAGAGGGGCACCCGAGTTTGCAAGTGAAACAAACTACGAGTCAGTCATGGGACTGGTATGAGAAATCTACTTAACACGTTTATAATATGGCTAATCACAGGACCACGCCACTTTTGCGGAACGGGTTTACTCCATTGGATTGCTAGTGCTTAAAACAAATAAATCTTTTAAACATCGCAATGCTTTTTACAAAAATGAAGCCATTATAAGACTCTGTTCCCATCACACAATGCAAGGCAAACCGGAGGATAGAGTTTTTACCTTATAATGGCCAAAATATGCTTGATACGAATAAAACAAAAGCATTTGATATTACTACTAGTGTTTATATGTTTTCAAAAACAATTTCAAATCATAAGTATCAATCATAGACGACATGAGCGTCCCATGCCACTATGTCGCCAAATATAGGTTTACAATCAAAACCGCACGATGTCGTATTTGGAAATTGGATTTCCGTCATGAGTCAAGGCAAAAGATAGTCCTTACCGAATTCAAGACAATCTAGCCCATGTCTCAGGCGAGCGCGCAGACAAGCCTTTGGAGCGACAGGGCCGGTCCACTAATGTGGATTATTATGCCTGAACTACGTTTCCCCGCCCTTTGGGGCGTAAATGAGCCAACGAATGACTCTATCGGCTTCACATAGTCACCGATATATCCGAGGCGCCTCGCAACAGCAACAACAACATAGGTGAAAATAATATATATGTCATCCAGTTTAAGCACTGACACCACCTCTAGCTAGAAGGAAACGCATGCCCTCCCTGAGGTCCACTCCCGTTTCTGGTTCATACAGGGGTGTGAGGTTCGCGAATTCACATTATACACAAAGCTACGCCACACAGGCGGTGCTTTAATCATCAACCACAAGACTTTTCTTTTCAACATAAGCCTTGATCACTGCATCTTAGCATGCCACACAGGCAGTTCACAACATGCAACTGATGGCTATCAATCACACAGAATGAATTCCAATGTCAGACACACCGTCCATTTACAAGTACGTTCTGGGTCTGAACGAAACCGGAGGCACTATATACCTCGCATACCTATCGATCTCCACGTACGTCTGGACAATCACCACTTATTATCTATATTTTGGGATGCCTCCTAATCAAGACATCAGTTACCATCCAACAGAGGTGAAGATCTCCGGTCTTCAACCATCGTCTTCATCATCGACTTCTTATCGTCGATTCAGTTATTCAGAATGGGATAAACCCGGTCTTTCTGAGCAACTCGCGTATATAATAAACAAGTGCTACACAAACACAACATACGCCCTATTCCAATTCATCAGTCACTAACCGTAAATCAGTAAGAGAAAGATTTCCCAAATATTAACCCCAAAGGCCGAAACCAACATCAGATCAAAACCCAGGAAACCATCCGAATTAGTTAACCTTTAGTTAGTTTATAAATTTCACATTCAACCATCAAATATTCAATAAACCGGGTAAACTCGGTTTATTTCCATTCCATATTGTTTATAATATTTTATAACGATTTATCGCTATTTTTATTTATTTAAAAATAGTAAATTTATTCAAACGACGCTTCAGGCCATAACGCAGCCGTGGCGTTGTTTTTCTTCAGATTTGATTTACACATATCTGAAAATCTAACCGTTGGAACTTCGCAAAATTTATATCATTAGAAAGATCATTTCAAAATGAATCCAATGGTTTCAGTTTTGGGAAAATCCGACGGTCAGATCTCCCGGTACACTTGTTTGAAGTTTCGATTTCAAAATACGAACTGCAGCGTCGTTATTCGATTAAATTTAATTATATTTATATATATATATAAATATAATCAATTCTGGCACTTTTTTTCTTCAAATTTGAATTAAACATTCCAGACAATCCAACCGTTGGATTTTCACAAAGTGGGTATTGTTGGAAAGATATTTCCAAGACGAACCTAACGGTTATGGTTTCGGGAAAATCCGACGGTCGGATCTCCCGCCCTAATCATTTGAAATCATGGTTTCAAAACACGAACTGCAGCTTTTCTATTTGATATATTTTAATTATATTTATATATATATATAAATATAATTGATTCTTCGATTTCAAAACCATATTCCTTTCATACATTTGATAAAAATGATATTTTTATCCAACAGACATTTATTTCGACACTTCACTATTTTTAACAATTCATGTATATAATAAACATGTGATTTTTATTGTAAAACAATTTATTTCAAAACACGACTATTTTATATAGTTCATATAGATGAAAAAATATGATTTTTATTATAAAACAATTTATTTCAAAACATGGCTATTTTATATAGTTCATATAGAAGATAAAAATATGATTTTTATTATAAAACAATTTATTTCAAAATGCAACTATTTTATATAGTTCATATAGATGATAAAAATATGATTTTTATTATTAAACAATTTATTTCAAAACACGACTATTTTATATAGTTCATATAGATGATACAAATATGATTTTTATTATAAAACAATTTATTTCAAAACATGAATGTCGTTCAACACATGAATTTCTATTCAACGCATGATTATAGTTTCAACACATGAAAATAATTCTAACACATGAGTATTATTCAAAATTTCGGCAGCATAACGACAGGGTAGTTAAAACTGGGGCCATCCCTAGTACGGCTCCTCGCTCTACCTTAAAGCCTCGCAGCTTTTGACAATGGGGATTTCATGCATCTAGTTCGCACGCGGGCGGCATGTATTTTTTTTCTTTTCCACAGACTAATCCTATGTGGTTCCAACCAAATAATTCTCAACCACAAACGGGTATTTTTCAACCACAATCAATCAATTTCAACCACAAACAATTCTAATCAACCATTCGCTATCAACCAATTTTCACACCAATCACAACCAATAAATATCGTCCATGGTTTATGGACGAGGGGCGTATATATATATATATATATATATATACGTATATATTTATATATATATAAGTATTTCACTTCTATTTCAAGACATATATAATTTTTACAACGCATATATAACTTATACATCGAACGTACAACTTATACATTGCTTATACATGAGGTGTACAACGCTTAAATAGCTCATACATCGATTATATAATTTATACATCGTCGTTTTCCATATCGTTTATAATTCAGAAATCTCACATTGGGTTCCACTCCACCAAAACTAGCAGAAGGCTTAGGTGTAACACCCCACCTCCGCCAGGGTGTCTCTTGCAAGCACTCTGACTTTGGAGGGGCGTTTGTACCGGGTAAACATGCATAATGATATATCAAGGCAGAACAAGAACATATGTATATATGAAAACAGAGTAAATAAGATAAGTAAAACAGCGGAAGATTTCAAACTATTTCAAAACAAGTCTGGTACAACATAATGTCAACTTTCCAAATACACAAGTCTAGATAAAAACAACATCACTGAAAAACTGAAATACATAAGTACTATCCCCAAAATAAGTGATAACCATAGCTAGCTTCATGTCAAGACCGTACATGAGCTAAAATCCCACAAGCAAGCGATCAAAAATCCAAGCTAAGCTCCAATATTCCCACCCTGAGAACCTAGGGGGGAAACGGAAGAAAAGAGGCGAAAGAAAAACAGGTCAGTCAAAAAGATTGAGTAAGCCCTACTACAATCAATGTAAACTGATAAAGTTAACTGGCATGAGAAGCAGGGATGAACATAAGGATAACAACATACTAGCATGATGATTAACTAACAAGGTAGATAAAGGTGTCATCGCATAATCAGGTTTAAGGTTTTTGCACCACAGGTGTACTAGCAAACTAACATGACTTGAATAAACAAGTATTGATCCCTTGGCCCAAGCTTTGGCCCAATAACATGAAGTGACCCTAATACGAGGTCCAATAACATGAGGTGACCCTAATACGAGGTCCAATAACATGAAGTGACCCTAATACGAGGTCCAATAACATGAAGTGACCCTAATACGAGGTCCAATAACATGAAGTGACCCTAATACGAGGTCCAATAACATGAAGTGACCCTAATACGAGGTCCAACCAAACGGTCTAGTCGATCGGCTCCCTATAAGCCTAACTCGTCACGTGTTGGTGTCAATACGGCCCAAACATAATTGTAGTCAGACTGTGCAGGGTCTCCCGTCGGGTGTATCAAGCCCTAGGGTGTCAACCCCTGGACACCATAAACATAAGTGCACAGTCTCGATCTACTGGTACCCGTGCATGTTTTCCCCGGCTTCGGACTATGTGCACGACCATAGTCCACCCGGAACTACACCGGCGTACCACTCTACCGTCGTTTTTGGTCACTTACCTCAAGTCCAGTAATCGTGTCCCCACCCTAGCCTAGTCCCTAGGGTCTTAATGATACAAACTTGGGATTACTGCTGGAGTGGACCCCCATTGCTAGGATTTTCTAGTGGGTTAAGTACGGTTTAACCCTCTTGCTAATCATGGATTAACTTGGTTAAGTGTAACGATGAGTTCACGACTTAACCCTGATTAATCTACCAAGCCCAAATTGGTTAAGTATTAAGTGGACCATGACTTAACCCCAATCACGAGGCATTAATTAATTAATGTGCCTTAACCTCTGACATTAGACTTTGTTGTGGTTACTAGTTAAGCCGGTCGGTTCCGGGTAGCTTTATACCACAACTTGGTCTAACCTCGGGTTCAAGGTACAACATGACCAACTTCTCACATTGGGTCCTATTGTTTGTAGCAACAAGTTAAGCCGGTCGGTTCCGGGTAGGTTTACGCTACAAACTCAACCCAACCTTGAGTTGGTTACACTTATATTTTCTAAGTGTCATGTCCATTATGTTTCCAAAACATATTACAAGTTTTCAAGCATTTGGGTAGACCTAACTTAATAAGTAAATTCCCAATGGGTAGACCTAACTTAATAGGTAAATTCCCAATCTTATGTTTTCATGTCTTTTAAGTTTACCCAACCCCAAACGCAATCCCATCGCTTACATATCGCAATAGCGCATAAAGGATAGAAAGAGGGAACTTGGCATAATCATGACATAAAGGTGTTGAAGCCACAAGTTTACCACGGTGGCATATGAAATGTACATATGTTCATATACTTGCATATTACATTTTTAGGCCTCAAAAGCATGCATAAAACCAAACTTAGCATATTGGTAATACATGGTGATAAATGACATGTAGAAATGGCCATAAGTTCGCATTTAGCCTCACATGCAAGTTATCATAAGAGATATGATGACTTACATGTTGCCAAAATGCAACCTTTAGCATATAGCTTGAAGCTTTATGTTCATATACTCAAGGTAAGCTTGCATAACATGATAACATGAACAAAATGATCAACCCAAACTTGCATAACATAACTTGCATATCATATGACAAACTTGCATATCAAACTTGCATAACATAACATGATAAACTTGCATATCATAACATGGCAAACTTGCATAACATAACATGATAAACTTGCATATCATAACATGGCAAACTTGCACAGCATAACATGGTAAACTTGCATATCATAACATGGCATACTTGCATAGCATAACATGGTAAACTTGCATATCATAACATGGCATACTTGCATAACATAACATGATAAACTTGCATATCATAACATGGCAAACTTGCATAACATAGCATGACAAACTTGCATATCATAACATATCAAACTTGCATAACATGACATGGTAAACTTGCATATCATGGCAAACTTGCATATCATAATGATCAACCAAACTTGCATCATTCATTTAACTTTAGAGTTTAAATATGAAAGTAGAAAAGGGCTTACAATGCTTATGAAGAGACACAAAAATATATATAGATTGAGACAAAGCCCTTATGCAATCAAATAAACCCAAAATGCAAGCTCCAATAGAAAAACCCTTGCTTTATGATGCAAATATAGAAACTTGACTTGAATGCAAGCTAATGATGCTCATACAAGCTCGAAAACACTTGTATGCATGGAAAATTTCTTTTAGAAATTTTATGAAGAGAGTGGAGGCCATGAGAGGAATGATTTTGCCATAGTTTAGTTGTAGGGTTGATTAATGATGATTTAGGGTTAGGTTAGGGGCTTATTTATAGAGATTAGGATTAGTTTCAACCTTAGAATTAAACCCTAATTCCAATCTCAGCCCTTAAAACCGAATCTGGCCCCAAAACCTAACCAAAACCCCAAAATTGTGCACCAGGCAAAACTGCCCGGCTGAGCCAAGTCGACAGCCAAGTCGACAGGGCTGTCGACTTGGGTCCAAGCAAGTCGACTCCCAAGTCGACAGGGCTGTCGACTTGGGTGCTCTGGCGGGAATTTTCCCGCCTGGCCCAATCTGACCTAATTTCCAAATTCAAACTTGAATTTGAAATCTGTTTTTACTTTGAATTTTTCTGAAAACTTCGTTGGGCCTTAATCGGGTCATACGGACTCCGATTTTCGAAAACTCGGACTCTATTTCGCGTATTTTTCCGAGACGAACGCAATGGCACAGCCCGTTTCCCTTGTTTCAGATTTATAAATTAAATTCTGCCTCGATTTATGTTATAACAGGTTATTGAAAATACGGGTTGTTACATTCTCCCCTCCTTAAAGGATTTCGTCCCCGAAATCACTAAGTTAGGAAGAACATATCCTACCATCCAACATCCATCTACTCAAAACATCATCCACGAGCAATCATTGTCCTTACAAGATTCTAAATGTTGTATGAACATATGCAAAGGTGTGTGTATATGTACTTATCTAATGCAAATATCATCAATGCAAATTATGTTAGTGAAATGAATCCATATGTATGCAATTCCTAACATAATGTATAACATCTATATGTGTGCACATAACATACATCCATATGCAACATCCATGTGATAACACAAAAAAATTCATCCATGAATAAGCATAAACACTCATGCATATGCAATATGAGGAGTGTGTGAGCCGATCTAGTGCCTAACGTGTATAATGCATCCACGAGTAACCACTTGCAAACACTTGCAACCACTTTCAAACATCAAGCATAACATGTTTCAAACACATGTTTCATCCAAAGGGTTTCTACCTAAGGTTCTCACGACAAGATTAACACGATATAGACAGCGAAAGAAAGATATGCTACAAAGAGATCGGGAAGATAAGCAAGATATACTCTTTTCGGATTACAAGAAATCCCTTCCTAACCCAACCCCAATCCTATAAAAGCCCAAAAGGTTTAGTCAACCTAACGGACCCCTTCAAACCTTGACATGTATTACTAACCGATGAGTCATACCTCCCGACAGAAATAGGACCGAGAATGGGACCGAGAGGATATACGTAAAAAGATAACATGCGAGTAAGTTCCACCGGAAAACAGGGATCAAGGATATACTCTTAGAAAGAGATATGATGCGCGTATCTAGCCTTCAGTCTTCTAAGTCACGTTTCCTTGAGTTTAACTCCACTGTGCTTTGACCGTCTTTTACTTCATGATTCCTTGGCTTCTTAACTCTTATTTCCAAATATGAGTTGGAACCCATTTCATTGTCGCCTCTCGTCTTCCTCTTTCACTTACTCTTCTATCATCCTTGGCTTAAACATAAATATGACCTCATGGTTTCATGCAAGCTCTCCAAAATTACCTAGTGAATCCTGGATCTCGTTTACTTACTATAAAGTATTCCACGCAGCAGAACTTTTCTTGAAAATACCAATCCACGTTGCCAATTGCTCTTACTAACGTGATTTTCTATAACTCACGCTTGAACGAAATGAACCATCCGCCTGCGAATGATAGGTCGTACTTAGATTCAGTTGCTTGCCCATGACTTCCCGTAGACTAGCCCAAAACTGACTAGTGAAGATTGAGTCATGGTTACTAACTATACTTTAGGGAACCTCGTGCAACCGCTTTATTTCTTGAAAGTAATCTGTCGCTAGTTATGATGCAGTCCTTTTGCTCTTTACCGGAGTGAAATGAGCGCTCTTCGTGAGTCTACCTACTATGATCCACATGCTCTTATTCCCTCTCTTGATCTAGGCAGTCCATCCACGAAATCCTTCGTGACGCTTTTCCCTCTTCCATTACGGGGACCTCCAATGGATATAATAGCCCACCGGGCTTCTATGACTCGGCCTTTAACCTGTTGGCACAACATGCACCTTGGGACAAACTCGGCCACCTCCTCGGGTGATGTGCATCTTTAAGAACCTTCTTTCTCTCATCGCGCTTAGCCATCCCTTGTCATCTATAGCGAGGTGACTTACCATCTCGCCTCGAATCAACTTGTCCATGATCTCGACTAACTGCGGGTCTTCTTTCTGCGAAGTCCCTACTTGATCCAGAAGGGTAGGTCTAAGCTCAAGGGACGCTAACTAACTAATTAAACTGAGAGAACTTCTTACTTCAATTGTCCTCGTCGGAGCTTTTCGGTTTTGAACCGCGACCACTTTAGCAGGATCCACCACTAAGCCTGGCTTAGAAACTATATGCCCAAGAAATCTAACTCCTTTTTCTCCAAAATGACATTTGGAGGACCTGGCTTTCAACTGATGCGCTCTAAGCGTATCCATCACCTCCTTGAGATGTCTAGCATGTTCTTCCTCATTCTTTAAGAAAGTCAGGATATCTTCTACAAAGATTACCATAAACTTGTTCAGGAACTCCCTAGGCACCCTACTCATCAAGTCCACGAAGTAGGCGGGTGCATTAGTCAAACCGAATGGCATGACCAGCCATTCTAAGAATCCATCTGGAGTTCTGAACGCAGTTTTGTCAGTACTATCCTCAGCTACTCTGAGCTGATGGAATCCAATAGCAAGATCAAGAGAAAACAGATGTTCCTACAAGCTGATCAAACAAATCATCGATCCTTGGCAATGGTTGTCTATTCTCTTTGTTTAACTCACGATAATCAACACAAAGTCGAAGAGAACCATCTGCCTTGGTTGTAAATACTACAGGCGCTCCCCATTCAGATATAATTCATCTAATGAAGTTCTTCTCAAGCAACTCCTTGACTTGCTTTCTTAACTCTCATCTTGCGGGGCCATGTGCCTAACCGGCCACGAAACTATCTTGGCATTATCAACCAGATAAATGCGGAAATCTATCTCTCGTTTAGGGGTAACCCCCTTCACTTCACTCAAGATATCAGGATATTCTCGGTCCACCCTCACCGATTGCAAACTATCGATAGACGAGTTGAGGGATTCAAGATAACACAACATGACGGGACTCATAGGGTTACTAGAAATTTTTGGGGTATTACCGAGGCGAGTCATGAGCCTCACAACCCTATGCTCAAAAATCAAGGATGGCTCCAAAACCGGACAACCCATCCATGCCCAAAAATCAACCCATACCCCATGAAACTGAGAATATAAGCATCACGCGAGAATTCTATACTCAAGATAGAGATTTTCAAATCCACGTAGATAATAGACAAATGGGCGGAACCCCCAATTGGATTTGAAACACACACGGGATCATTAACTAGACTAGTACTTAGGTGCAAACTTTCAACTAAACCAGATGAAATAAACTATGCGATGCGCCAGAATCAAACAAAGTACGCACAGGAAAATCAGAAATGTAAACAAGACTTTCAACAGAAATACTACCTCGATCGGGAACTGGAGCGGCATTGAGAGCATGAACTTGCCCTCCCGAAGGTCCAGCACGCTGAGTCAGACCCTGGCCTTGCCCTTGCTTCTTCGGGCAATCCCTAGTGAAGTGTCCCATTTCTCCACAGTTAAAGCAAGTGCCCTTCCTCTTTCTGCAATCCTTGTTTAGATGAGTCAAGCTTCCACAAGTAAAGCACTTCTTTTCCTTCTTATCTTCAGACTTCTCCTCCTTCTTGTCACTCCTATTCTCTTCATTGAGTAGGGCCATATTCACCAAAATCTCGAAAGTTTCCCCCAAGGGTATATGAGACATGGCTAAACCATGTAATGGCTCGTTTAATCCTAGAGCAAAGTATAGGGCCTTATTCTGAGCTGTGTTAACCAAGTCTAAACCGACCCGAGACAGTCGATTAAACTTATCTATGTATTCCCTAATAGTCATGTCCCCTTGCTTCAGTGATAGGAACCTTAGTCCAAACTTTCCTCGAAAGTCATCCCAAGTCTCAATTGGCCTAGTAGCGGTGGTGACCACCCACCAACGTGCAGCTTCTTCCTTTAGCAACCATACTGCCAATAAAACCTTCCTATGGTCATCTATATCAAAGAAGGCAAAAAGATCTTCGGTTTCTTTCACCCAATTCCTTGCCTCTACATAAGTCTCGGTTCCAATGAAATTCTTGCAACCCATCGCCTTAAAGTCTTTGCAAATCTTTGCGAAGTCAGCTTGAGGATGCTGAGGGGGAGGAGGAAGAGGAACCTCAGCGACAGGAGGAGGAGGAACATTAACTACCGGAGGAGGAGGAGGAGGAACATCTGCGGGGCCGGCTTCGGTCGCCCTAGCCTCCAAAAGTCTCCTATACCAAACAGGTACGTGCACTCCCTCCGGAATAGTAAAGTTATCGGCCATACTGAAAACGAAGAAAAAGACAGATTCAGAATGGAGAAAAACGAAGGAATTTTGCTAATGGCTTTTTAGGGAATAGCCTTTAAAATAAACTAGACTTTTCTTTGGAAAATACTTTATACTTGGTTTTGAAAATAGTTTTCCAAAAGTTTTCTAAAAACCTTTTTGTTCCTTCTCGTAAACCATATGCTCTGGTACCAAATGTAACACCCCACCTCCGCCAGGGTGTCTCTTGCAAGAACTCTGACTTTGGAGGGGCGTTTGTACCGGGTAAACATGCATAATGATATATCAAGGCAGAACAAGAACATATGTATATATGTAAACAGAGTAAATAAGATAAGTAAAACAGCGGAAGATTTCAAACTATTTCAAAACAAGTCTGGTACAACATAATGTCAACTTTCCAAATACACAAGTCTAGATAAAAACAACATCACTGAAAAACTGAAATACATAAGTACTATCCCCAAAATAAGTGTTAACCATAGCTAGCTTCATGTCAAGACCGTACATGAGCTAAAATCCCACAAGCAAGCGATCAGAAATCCATGCTAAGCTCCAATATTCCCACCCTGAGAACCTGGGGGGGGGGAACGGAAGAAAAGAGGCGAAAGAAAAATAGGTCAGTCAAAAAGACTGATTAAGCCCTACTACAATCAATGTAAACTGATAAAGTTAACTGGCATGAGAAGCAGGGATGAACATAAGGATAACAACATACTAGCATGATGATTAACTAACAAGGTAGATAAAGGTGTCATCGCATAATCAGGTTTAAGGTTTTTGCACCACAGGTGTACTAGCAAACTAACATGACTTGAATAAACAAGTATTGATCCCTTGGCCCAAGCTATGGCCCAATAACATGAAGTGACCCTAATACGAGGTCCAATAACATGAGGTGACCCTAATACGAGGTCCAATAACATGAAGTGACCCTAATACGAGGTCCAATAACATGAAGTGACCCTAATACGAGGTCCAATAACATGAAGTGACCCTAATACGAGGTCCAATAACATGAAGTGACCCTAATACGAGGTCCAATAACATGAAGTGACCCTAATACGAGGTCCATTAACATGAAGTGACCCTAATACGAGGTTCAACCAAACGGTCTAGTCGATCGGCTCCCTATAAGCCTAACTCATCACGTGTTGGTGTCAATACGGCCCAAACATAATTGTAGTCAGACTGTGCAGGGTCTCCCTTCGGGTGTATCAAGCCCTAGGGTGTCAACCCCTGGACACCATAAACATAAGTGCACAGTCTCGATCTACTGGTACCCGTGCATGTTTTCCCCGGCTTCGGACTATGTGCACGACCATAGTCCGCCCGGAACTACACCGGCGTACCACTCTGCCGTCGTTTTTGGTCACTTACCTCAAGTCCAGTAATCGTGCCCCCACCCTAGCCTAGTCCCTAGGGTCTTAATGATACAAACTTGGGATTACTGCTGGAGTGGACTCCCATTGCTAGGATTTTCTAGTGGGTTAAGTACGGTTTAATCCTCTTGCTAATCATGGATTAACTTGGTTAAGTGTAACGATGAGTTCACGACTTAACCCTGATTAATCTACCAAGCCCAAATTGGTTAAGTATTAAGTGGACCATGACTTAACCCTAATCATGAGGCATTAATTAATTAATGTGCCTTAACCTCTCACATTAGACTTTGTTGCGGTTACTAGTTAAGCCGGTCGGTTCCGGGTAGCTTTATACCACAACTTGGTCTAACCTCGGGTTCCAGGTACAACATGACCAACTTCTCACATTGGGTCCTATTGTTTGTAGCAACTAGTTAAGCCGGTCGGTTCCGGGTAGGTTTACGCTACAAACTCAACCCAACCTCGAGTTGGTTACACTTATATTTTCTAAGTGTCATGTCCATTATGTTTCCAAAACATATTACAAGTTTTCAAGCATTTGGGTAGACCTAACTTAATAGGTAAATTCCCAATGGGTAGACCTAACTTAATAGCTAAATTCCCAATCTTATGTTTTCATGTCTTTTAAGTTTACCCAACCCCAAACGCAATCCCATCGCTTACATATCGCAATAGCGCATAAAGGATAGAAAGAGGGAACTTGGCATAATCATGACATAAAGGTGTTGAAGCCACAAGTTTACCATGGTGGCATATGAAATGTACATATGTTCATATACTTGCATATTACATTTTTAGGCCTCAAAAGCATGCATAAAACCAAACTTAGCATATTGGTAATACATGGTGATAAATGACATGTAGAAATGGCCATAAGTTCGCATTTAGCCTCACATGCAAGTTATCATAAGAGATATGATAACTTACATGTTGCCAAAATGCAACCTTTAGCATATAGCTTGAAGCTTTATGTTCATATACTCAAGGTAAGCTTGCATAACATGATAACATGAACAAAATGTTCAACCCAAACTTGCATAACATAACTTGCATATCATATGACAAACTTGCATATCAAACTTGCATAACATAACATGATAAACTTGCATATCATAACATGGCAAACTTGCATAACATAACATGATAAACTTGCATATCATAACATGGCAAACTTGCATAGCATAACATGGTAAACTTGCATATCATAACATGGCATACTTGCATAGCATAACATGGTAAACTTGCATATCATAACATGGCATACTTGCATAACATAACATGATAAACTTGCATATCATAACATGGCAAACTTGCATAACATAGCATGGCAAACTTGCATATCATAACATATCAAACTTGAATAACATGACATGGTAAACTTGCATATCATGGCAAACTTGCATATCATAATGATCAACCAAACTTGCATCATTCATTTAACTTTAGAGTTTAAATATGAAAGTAGAAAAGGGCTTACAATGCTTATGAAGACACACAAAAATATATATAGATTGAGACAAAGCCCTTATGCAATCAAATAAACCCAAAATGCAAGCTCCAATAGAAAAACCCTTGCTTTATGATGCAAATATAGAAACTTGACTTGAATGCAAGCTAATGATGCTCATACAAGCTTGAAAACACTTGTATGCATGGAAAATTTCTTTTAGAAATTTTATGAAGAGAGTGGAGGCCATGAGAGGAATGATTTTGCCATAGTTTAGTTGTAGGGTTGATTAATGATGATTTAGGGTTAGGTTAGGGGCTTAGTTATAGAGATTAGGATTAGTTTCAACCTTAGGATTAAACCCTAATTCCAATCTCAGCCCTTAAAACCGAATCTGGCCCCAAAACCTAACCAAAACCCCAAAATGGTGCACCAGGCAAAACTGCCCGGCTGAGCCAAGTCGACAGCCAAGTCGACAGGGCTGTCGACTTGGGTCCAACCAAGTCGACAGGGCTGTCGACTTGGGTGCTCTGGCGGGAATTTTCCCGCCTGGCCCAATCTGACCTAATTTCCAAATTCAAACTTGAATTTGAAATCTGTTTTTACTTTGAATTTTTCTGAAAACTTCGTTGGGCCTTAATCGGGTCATACGGACTCCGATTTTCGAAAACTCGGACTCTATTTCGCGTATTTTTCCGAGACGAACGCAATGGCATAGCCCGTTTCCCTTGTTTCAGATTTATAAATTAAATTCTGCCTCGATTTATGTTATAACAGGTTATTGAAAATACGGGTTGTTACATTCTCCCCTCCTTAAAGGATTTCGTCCCCGAAATCTCTAAGTTAGGAAGAACATATCCTACCATCCAACATCCATCTACTCAAAACATCATCCACGAGAAATCATTGTCCTTACAAGATTCTAAATGTTGTATGAACATATGCAAAGGTGTGTGTATATGTACTTATCTAATGCAAATATCATCAATGCAAATTATGTTAGTGAAATGAATCCATATGTATGCAATTCCTAACATAATGTATAACATCTATATGTGTGCACATAACATACATCCATATGCAACATCCATGTGATAACACAAAAATTTTCATCCATGAATAAGCATAAACACTCATGCATATGCAATATGAGGAGTGTGTGAGCCGATCTAGTGCCTAACGTGTATAATGCATCCACGAGTAACCACTTGCAAACACTTGCAACCACTTGCAAACATCAAGCATAACATGTTTCAAACACATGTTTCATCCAAAGGGTTTCTACCTAAGGTTCTCACGACAAGATTAACACGATATAGACAGCGAAAGAAAGATATGCTACAAAGAGATCGGGAAGATAAGCAAGATATACTCTTTTCGGATTACAAGAAATCCCTTCCTAACCCAACCCCAATCCTATAAAAGCCCAAAAGGTTTAGTCAACCTAACGGACCCCTTCAAACCTTGACATGTATTACTAACCGATGAGTCATACCTCCCGACAGAAATAGGACCGAGAATGGGACCGGGAGGATATACGTAAAAAGATAACATGCGAGTTAGTTCCACCGGAAAACAGGGATCAAGGATATACTCTTAGAAAGAGATATGATGCCCGTATCTAGCCTTCAGTCTTCTAAGTCACGTTTCCTTGAGTTTAACTCCACTGTGCTTTGACCGTCTTTTACTTCATGATTCCTTGGCATCTTAACTCTTATTTCCAAATATGAGTTGGAACCCATTTCATTGTCGCCTCTCGTCTTCCTCTTTCACTTACTCTTCTATCATCCTTGGCTTAAACATAAATATGACCTCATGGTTTCATGCAAACTCTCCAAAATTCACTAGTGAATCCTGGATCTCGTTTACTTACTATAAAGTATTCCATGCTGCAGAACTTTTCTTGAAAATATCGATCCACGTTGCCAATTGCTCTTACTAACGTGATTTTCTATAACTCACGCTTGAACGAAATGAACCATCCGCCTGTGAATGATAGGCCGTACTTAGATTCAGTTGCTTGCCCATGACTTCCCGTAGACTAGCCCAAAACTGACTAGTGAAGATTGAGTCATGGTTACTAACTATACTTTAGGGAACCTCGTGCAACCGCTTTATTTCTTGAAAGTAAATTGTCCCTAGTTATGACGCAGTCCTTTTTCTCTTTACCGGAGTGAAATGAGCGCTCTTCGTGAGTCTACCTACTATGACCCACATGCTCTTATTCCCTCTCTTGAGCTAGGCAGTCCATCCACGAAATCCTTCGTGACGCTTTTCCCTCTTCCATTGCGGGGACCTCCAATGGATATAATAGCCCACCGGGCTTCTATGACTCGGCCTTTAACCTGTTGGCACAACATGCACCTTGGGACAAACTCGGCCACCTCCTCGGGTGATGTGCATCTTTAAGAACCTTCTTTCTCTCATCGCGTCTTAGCCATCCCTTGTCATCTATAGCGAGGTGACTTACCATCTCGCCTCGAATCAACTTGTCCATGATCTCGACTAACTGCGGGTCTTCTTTCTGCGAAGTCCCTACTTGATCCAGAAGGGTAGGTCTAAGCTCAAGGGACGCTAACTAACTAATTAAACTGAGAGAACTTCTTACTTCAATTGTCCTCGTCGGAGCTTTTCGGTTTTGAACCGCGACCACTTTAGCAGGATCCGCCACTAAGCCTGGCTTAGAAACTATGTGCCCAAGAAATCTAACTCACTCCAAAATGACATTTGGAGGACTTGGCTTTCAACTGATGCGCTCTAAGCGTATCCATCACCTCCTTGAGATGTCTAGCATGTTCTTCCTCGTTCTTTAAGAAAGTCAGGATATCTTCTACAAAGATTACCATAAACTTGTTCAGGAACTCCCTAGGCACCCTACTCATCAAGTCCACGAAGTAGGCGGGTGCATTAGTCAAACCGAATGGCATGACCAGCCATTCTAAGAATCCATCTGGAGTTCTGAACGCAGTTTTGTCAGTACTATCCTCAGCTACTCTGAGCTAATGGAATCCAGTAGCAAGATCAAGAGAAAACAGATGTTCCTACAAGCTGATCAAAAAAATCATCAATCCTTGGCAATGGTTGTCTATTCTCTTTGTTTAACTCAAGATAATCAACACAAAGTCGAAGAGAACCATCTGCCTTGGTTGTAAATACTACAGGCGCTCCCCATTCAGATATACTTCATCTAATGAAGTTCTTCTCAAGCAACTCCTTGACTTGCTTTCTTAACTCTCATCTTGCGGGGCCATGTGCCTAACCGGCCACGAAACTATCTTGGCATTATCAACCAGATAAATGCGGAAATCTATCTCTCGTTTAGGGGTAACCCCCTTCACTTCACTCAAGATATCAGGATATTCTCGGACCACCCTCACCGATTGCAAACTATCGATAGACGAGTTGAGGGATTCAAGCTAACACAACATGACGGGACTCATAGGCTTACTAGAAATTTTTAGGGTATTACCGAGGCGAGTCATGAGCCTCACAACCGTATGCTCAAAAATCAAGGATGGCTCCAAAACCGGACAACCCATCCATGCCCAAAAATCAACCCATACCCCATGAAACTGAGAATATAAGCATCACGCGAGAATTCTATACTCAAGATAGAGATTTTCAAATCCACGTAGATAATAGACAAATGGGCGGAACCGCCAATTGGATTTGAAACACACACGGGATCATTAACTAGACTAGTACTTAGGTGCAAACTTTCAACTAAACCAGATGAAATAAACTATGCGATGCGCCAGAATCAAACAAAGTACGAACAGGAAAATCAGAAATGTAAACAAGACTTTCAACAGAAATACTACCTCGATCGGGAACTAGAGCGGCATTGAGAGCATGAACTTGCCCTCCCGAAGGTCCAGCACGCTGAGTCTAACCCTGGCCTTGCCCTTGCTTCTTCGGGCAATCCCTAGTGAAGTGTCCCATTTCTCCGTAGTTAAAGCAAGTGCCCTTCCTCTTTCTGCAATCCTTGTTTAGATGAGTCAAGCTTCCACAAGTAAAGCACTTCTTTTCCTTCTTATCTTCAGACTTGTCCTCCTTCTTGTCACTCCTATTCTCTTCATTAAGTAGGGCCATATTCACCAAACTCTCGAAAGTTGCCCCCAAGGGTATATGAGACATGGCTAAACCATGTAATGGCTCGTTTAATCCTAGAGCAAAGTATAGGGCCTTCTTCTGAGCTGTGTTAACCAAGTCTAAACCGACCCGAGCCAGTCGATTAAACTTATCTATGTATTCCCTAATAGTCATGTCCCCTTGCTTCAGTGATAGGAACCTTAGTCCAAACTTTCCCCGAAAGTCATCCCAAGTCTCAATTGGCCTAGTAGCGGTGGTGACCACCCACCAACGTGCAGCTTCTTCCTTTAGCCACCATACTGCCAATAAAACCTTCCTACGGTCATCTATATCAAAGAAGGCAAAAAGATCTTCGGTTTCTTTCAACCAATTCCTTGCCTCTACATAAGTCTCGGTTCCAATGAAATTCTTGCAACCCATCGCCTTAAAGACTTTGCAAATCTTTGCGAAGTCAGCTTGAGGATGCTGAGGGGGAGGAGGAAGAGGAACCTCAGCGACAGGAGGAGGAGGAACATTAACTACCGGAGGAGGAGGAGGAGGAACATCTGCGGGGCTGGCTTCGGTCGCCCTAGCCTCCAAAAGTCTCCTATACCAAACAGGTACGTGCACTCCCTCCGGAATAGTAAAGTTATCGGCCATACTGAAAACGAAGAAAAAGACAGATTCAGAATGGAGAAAAACGAAGGAATTTTGCTAATGGCTTTTTGGGGAATAGCCTTTAAAATAAACTAGACTTTTCTTTGGAAAATACTTTATACTTGGTTTTAAAAATAGTTTTCCAAAAGTTTTCTAAAAACCTTTTTGTTCCTTCTCGTAAACCATATGCTCTGGTACCAAATGTAACACCCCACCTCCGCCAGGGTGTCTCTTGCAAGCACTCTGACTTTGGAGGGGCGTTTGTACCGGGTAAACATGCATAATGATATATCAAGGCAGAACAAGAACATATGTATATATGTAAACAGAGTAAATAAGATAAGTAAAACAGCGAAAGATTTCAAACTATTTCAAAACAAGTCTGGTACAACATAATGTCAACTTTCCAAATACACAAGTCTAGATAAAAACAACATCACTGAAAAACTGAAATACATAAGTACTATCCCCAAAATAAGTGATAACCATAGCTAGCTTCATGTCAAGACCGTACATGAGCTAAAATCCCACAAGCAAGCGCTCAGAAATCCAAGCTAAGCTCCAATATTCCCACCCTGAGAACCTGGTGGGAAACGGAAGAAAAGAGGCGAAAGAAAAACAGGTCAGTCAAAAAGACTGAGTAAGCCCTACTACAATCAATGTAAACTGATAAAGTTAACTGGCATGAGAAGCAGGGATGAACATAAGGATAACAACATACTAGCATGATGATTAACTAACAAGGTAGATAAAGGTGTCGTCGCATAATCAGGTTTAAGGTTTTTGCACCACAGGTGTACTTGCAAACTAACATGACTTGAATAAACAAGTATTGATCCCTTGGCCCAAGCTTTGGCCCAATAACATGAAGTGACCCTAATACGAGGTCCAATAACATGAGGTGACCCTAATACGAGGTCCAATAACATGAAGTGACCCTAATACGAGGTCCAATAACATGAAGTGACCCTAATACGAGGTCCAATAACATGAAGTGACCCTAATACGAGGTCCAATAACATGAAGTGACCCTAATACGAGGTCCAACCAAACGGTCTAGTCGATCGGCTCCCTATAAGCCTAACTCGTCACGTGTTGGTGTCAATACGGCCCAAACATAATTGTAGTCAGATTGTGCAGGGTCTCCCGTCGGGTGTATCAAGCCCTAGGGTGTCAACCCCTGGACACCATAAACATAAGTGCACAGTCTCGATCTACTGGTACCCGAGCATGTTTTCCCCGGCTTCGGACTATGTGCACGACCATAGTCTGCCCGGAACTACACCGGCGTACCACTCTGCCGTCGTTTTTGGTCACTTACCTCAAGTCCGGTAATCGTGCCCCCACCCTAGCCTAGTCCCTAGGATCTTAATGATACAAACTTGGGATTACTGCTGGAGTGGACCCCCATTGCTAGGATTTTCTAGTGGGTTAAGTACTGTTTAACCCTCTTGCTAATCATGGATTAACTTGGTTAAGTGTAACGATGAGTTCACGACTTAACCCTGATTAATCTACCAAGCCCAAATTGGTTAAGTATTAAGTGGACCATGACTTAACCCTAATCATGAGGCATTAATTATTTAATGTGCCTTAACCTCTCACATTAGACTTTGTTGCGGTTACTAGTTAAGCCGGTCGGTTCCGGGCAGCTTTATACCACAACTAGGTCTAACCTCGGGTTCAAGGTACAACATGACCAACTTCTCACATTGGGTCCTATTGTTTGTAGCAACTAGTTAAGCCGGTCGGTTCCGGGTAGGTTTACGCTACAAACTCAACCCAACCTCGAGTTGATTACACTTATATTTTCTAAGTGTCATGTCCATTATGTTTCCAAAACATATTACAAGTTTTCAAGCATTTGGGTAGACCTAACTTAATAGGTAAATTCCCAATGGGTAGACCTAACTTAATAGGTAAATTTCCAATCTTATGTTTTCATGTCTTTTAAGTTTACCCAACCCCAAACGCAATCCCATCGCTTACATATCGCAATAGCGCATAAAGGATAGAAAGAGGGAACTTGGCATAATCATGACATAAAGGTGTTGAAGCCACAAGTTTACCATGGTGGCATATGAAATGTACATATGTTCATATACTTGCATATTACATTTTTAGGCCTTAAAAGCATGCATAAAACTAAACTTAGCATATTGGTAATACATGGTGATAAATGACATGTAGAAATGGCCATAAGTTCGCATTTAGCCTCACATGCAAGTTATCATAAGAGATATGATAACTTACATGTTGCCAAAATGCAACCTTTAGCATATAGCTTGAAGCTTTATGTTCATATACTCAAGGTAAGCTTGCATAACATGATAACATGAACAAAATGATCAACCCAAACTTGCATAACATAACTTGCATATCATATGACAAACTTGCATATCAAACTTGCATAACATAACATGATAAACTTGCATATCATAACATGGCAAACTTGCATAACATAACATGATAAACTTGCATATCATAACATGGCAAACTTGCATAGCATAACATGGTAAACTTGCATATCATAACATGGCATACTTGCATAGCATAACATGGTAAACTTGCATATCATAACATGGCATACTTGCATAACATGATAAACTTGCATATCATAACATGGCAAACTTGCATAACATAGCATGGCAAACTTGCATATCATAACATATCAAACTTGCATAACATGACATGGTAAACTTGCATATCATGGCAAACTTGCATATCATAATGATCAACCAAACTTGCATCATTCATTTAACTTTAGAGTTTAAATATGAAAGTAGAAAAGGGCTTACAATGCTTATGAAGACACACAAAAATATATATAGATTGAGACAAAGCCCTTATGCAATCAAATAAACCCAAAATGCTAGCTCCAATAGAAAAACCCTTGCTTTATGATGCAAATATAGAAACTTGACTTGAATGCAAGCTAGTGATGCTCATACAAGCTTGAAAACACTTGTATGCATGGAAAATTTCTTTTAGAAATTTTATGAAGAGAGTGGAGGCCATGAGAGGAATGATTTTGCCATAGTTTAGTTGTAGGGTTGATTAATGATGATTTAGGGTTAGGTTAGGGGCTTATTTATAGAGATTAGGATTAGTTTCAACCTTAGGATTAAACCCTAATTCCAATCTCAGCCCTTAAAACCGAATCTGGCCCCAAAACCTAACCAAAACCCCAAAATGGTGCACCAGGCAAAACTGCCCGGCTGAGCCAAGTCGACAGCCAAGTCGACAGGGCTGTCGACTTGGGTCCAACCAAGTCGACTCCCAAGTCGACAGGGCTGTCGACTTGGGTGCTCTGGCGGGAATTTTCCCGCCTGGCCCAATCTGACCTAATTTCCAAATTCAAACTTGAATTTGAAATCTGTTTTTACTTTGAATTTTTCTGAAAACTTCATTGGGCCTTAATCGGGTCATACGGACTCCGATTTTCGAAAACTCGGACTCTATTTCGCGTATTTTTCCGAGACGAACGCAATGGCACAGCCTGTTTCCCTTTTTTCAGTGTTATAAATTAAATTCTGCCTCGATTTATGTTATAACAGGTTATTGAAAATACGGGTTGTTACATTAGGAAAATATCCGGTCTCTTCTAGAATGTAGAAGACATCCGCACGAGTCCACTGTCTCTTGTTTCACTGAATTTCGTCAAGAAATGAAAAAGATATGATTTTTACAGTGAAATCAAAAACCTTAGCGCTTTAAAGTGCTATAGAATAGTTTAAAACAATTTCAGCCGTTACCTCTCTGAATTCTTCAAAACTAGGTTTGAACTTTTCGATCAAACGGTGAAGCGGCTCGACGATCGGCCTTCGCAGCGAGGAAGAGGGGAGAGAGGCGCAAGTGCGCGCGGCGGTGGGCCCAGCTCGATGGTCAGACGTGGCCCCGGTAGCGGTTGGAAGTGGGAAACTTCCTGACGTGTCGATCCAAGTGATTAAGGCGACGAAAAAAAACAAACCTGCCATGGATTTGAAGATCTTGACGAGCTCTACAAAATTCCCAACAGGATGGAGGCCTAATTTTGAGTGGATTGAGAGGAATCGAGGAGGGAATGGCTCAGCAGATTTCCGCCGTGCGCGATTCTGATTATCGGGGAGAGAGAAAATGAATAAGCCAATAGAATTTTTCCATTTATTTATATATTTTTAAATTTCGAAAATACCCTCTTTCACACACGAACCCCAATCCAGACCCACGGCTGTCATCCCCAGCTAAATACCCCCATTCCGAACACAATGGGATATGTTTCGAAGGCCTATTCGACTGTTTCAGTCAGTTTTCCTTCAAATTAAAATATAAAATATTCAATATTTAATTTGAATGAACATTTCAATTTGCCGGGGCCATATACTGATTCTAAAAATTTCCAAAAAATAAATCTAGCTATGTTTTGACGATACGGTCCCAACAAAACTAGTTTCGTCGAATTCTGAGACAGTTTGAAAAATGGCCCTTTTCTGATCGATCAAATTTAATAGAAATCAACCAAACACATTTTCCTTTGCCACGCTCACATACTAGCTTCAAAAATTATGAAATTTGAAACTTAGCAATAATTTGACATCTTGGATCCAACAAAAGTGGTTTTGTCGAATTCTGAGGTGGTTTGCAAAAAGGCCATTTTCACGGGCTATATAAACTCTATAGCGACCTTTTTGAAAATTCATTTGGCCATAACTTTTGCTTCCCGCTACGAAACTTCGATTTTTCAAATTCGTTAGAAAGATATTCACTAACAGATTTAAATATTTTTGGTTTCACTAAAATCCGTTTTATTTTGCACCCGGTACAGCCAGTCAAAGTTTTAATTCAAATTTTGAAACACTGCGCCATTTCAGGCCTTGTTTATAATTAGAAATAATTATATTCATTTTCAAACATCGATTCAAACTTACTTTTCGTCGTTATTATTTAAAATATTTATTTTAAATATTTAAAATCCACTAAAATAGCAAATTTAAAAATTTTAAATTGGTTCGGATTTTACAGGTTGTTACAAATGGCTATTTTCTGGTCTATCCAAATTGGCTGAAACCGTCAAAACACGTTTTCTTGTGCCACGCTCACAAATTGATTCCAAAAATTATGGAAATTGGAATCTAGTAATAATTTGACATCTCGGATCCAATGTTGTTTCGTCGAAAACGGAAGTCGTTTGCAAAATGGCTATTTTTACAGGCTATATTTCCATAGCGATTATTCTGAATTTTCAACTGGGCATAACTTTTTATTCCCTCTATGAAATTTCAATTTTTTGGATTCGTTCGAAAGATATTTTCAAATAGATTCAAATATTTTTTGTTTCGCTAAAATCCGGTTTATTTTGAAACCTGTACATTCAATGGAAATTTGAAATTGAATTTTCAAACTACCACGCCATTTTCTATTCCTTTTATAATTAAAAATAAATATTTATATTCTAACGACGATTCAAATAAATATATACGTTCTAATTCTATTCAAAATAAATTTCTCGTCGTTATTATTTAAAATAAATCATTTTAAATAATCAAAATTGCCAAAATAAATTTTTTAATTAGTTCGGATTTTCCGGGTTGTTACAATCTCCCCCACTTAAAATCTTTTCGCCCTCGAAAAGGAACGGAGCTGAAAGTTGTTTTACAAACCAACTCAACTTTCATTAGTTTCATTATGGCTTAAGTTCTTCAACTTTTCAGTTTCTAAGAACTTTTCAAATTTTTCAAAAATTTGGCTAACACCCTAAATTTTCGAATTTTTTTGCCATAACCTCCCCTGTACGGGAGCATCGGGAATATCCCGAAATTGCCATACAAGCCTCTCCAATCCAAAAAGAAAAGGAAACAGCTAATCGGCTCATAAAATCATCAAAAACCCCCCAAGAAGTACAATAAACATGTACCTATTTGTCGGGCAAATAATTTTATTCCTCTGCTCTAGCCTCCTTGCAATAACCTGTTCAATGTGTATACATGTATAAGCACGCAATTTCTATCCATTTTCAATTCAGTTCAACATTTGATACAATTTGGCTTAAATTTACCTTTCTTTCACATGTTGATTTAAATAAATAATCACACACCACAATCATCAATCAATTAGTTGATTAGCTTTTCAAATACATAACTTTAATACATAGTCAAAAATCATGTTTTTGACGCCAAGTCACAACAATATATTCTAATTATATTTTGGTTCTCACACTAGTCAGTTGGAAATATATAGATATCCCACTTTCGAAACACAAACATAAATTCTGATGATGTTTCGAACCACCATCAGAACATCTACGGGCGACTATAGTGTGATTCTATATCTATCCAGTATATTAAAACTTCAAATACACGCGGATCAGACGCATACGCAAAATCTTTATATACTTGATTTGTCCAAATCAATATAAAAAGTATATTCAAATACGAATAATTGATTTAAATTTTCAAAACAAAAATTGTTTTCATCTTTATTTTAAGACAACTCTCTTCCGACTCATTCGAGGATACTACTGATCCCATCTTTAACGAGTCACTCCATTGGATATTACTAATCCAATCTCTGATGAATTTTTCGTTTGGTTCTAACGTGTCTTATTCTCCAAGCTCTGTAAACCAAAGCTCTGATACTAAACTATAACGACCTGAAATCCCCCTTACGTGAAATCATGGAATGTATTGTGGACAAGACGAATCGGAACACAAACAGAAGAACATTTAATTGCTTATTACAACAATTCCATCAGAATACAAGAATATAACAGAGTATAAATAAATATTGTACATTTGATAAATAGCAGAGATTTAAATTACATTTAAATACATAGTAGCGGAAAACAATACAAAACACAACTGAAAGTAATACACGGATACAGAGCTTTCTGAATATCGCTTCAGCTGTAAATCAGGATCTTGCGAATAGAAATCTGCAAAAAAAAACTTCTAGCTGCCCGTGTGGAAAATAGGGGAACCAGAGTTTAGGTTTAAACAATAAACTCCAGGTCAGTCATGTGACCAGTGTGAGAACTAAAACAACTATTAATCTTTATTTTAAAGTTCGGTAAACCAAGAAACCACGCCGTATAACACGGAACGGGTTTCCCCCTAAGAATACCAGTGCATAAACAAACAGCAATGCTAAATAAAGAACAATGAGGCTATTATAAGACTCAGGTCCCATCACACAATGCAACGCAAGCCGGAGGATAGAGTTTTTACCATATAATAGCCAAAAATGCTTGGTACATGAAATTTCATCTTTTATTATTACTATAAGTGTATAGTGTCAAAACAATTTCAATCATAAGTATCAATCATAAATGGAATAAGTGCCCCACACCACTATGTCACCATATAAAGGTTTATAATTAAAACCGCAAAGTCACGTATCGGAAGTTGGATTTCCATCTGTGAACCAAGGTAAGGGATCGTCCTTACCACTTCGAGATTGTCTAGCCCGAGCCTTATGAACAGAATGCATCGTCCCTTGGATCGTCAGGGCCGGTCCACTCGATGTGGATTAAAATGCCTGAACACTGCGTTTCCGCGCCCTATGGGGCGTAAACAGGTCATATCCCGACCAAACTATCGGCCCTGAAATGACCATTATAACCGAGGCGCCTCGCTATCCATCATCCACGTAAGTACAATGTCCGAGCGTGTAAAAACCAAAACACCACTCCTAGCTAGAAGGAAACGCATGTCATCCCTAAAGTCCTCTCCCGTTTCAGGTCCACACCGGGGTGTGAGGCTCGTGAATTAACGCTACACAAAGCTACGCCACAAAGGCCATGCTTTGATCATCAACCACAGGACTCTGCTTTTCAGCAGAAGCCTTGATCATTTGCATCCAAGCATGCCACACAGGCAATTCACGCTATGCAACCGATGTATATCAATCACACAGAATGAAATCCAATGTTAGACACACATCCATTTACAAGTTCGTTCTGGGTATGAACGAAACCAGAGGCACCTTATTCCTCCCCCATATGTCCAATATAGGGGAGAGGCCTTCGCATATCCGTCAATTTCCAAGTACGTCGGGACGATCACCACTTATTACCTTGTCTCGAGTGTACAGCCCAATCAAGACATCAGTAATCATCCAAATGATGTGTAGACCTCTAGTCTTCAACCACCGTCTTCATCCTCGACACATCGTCAAATCAGTTATTCAGAATGGGATAAACCCGGTCTTTCTGAATAACTCGCGTATATAATAAACAAGTGCTATAAAACACAACATACGCCTTATTCCAATCCAGAATATTTCTTTATTCAAATTTCTTTTACTTAGGGAAAGGTTCCCATTAATTTTATCAAAGATAATTCTTTAAATTTATTCTTTAATCTTCCTTTGGATATCATTTCAATCTAATTAAAGATGCATTAAAACTCCACTTGGTTTTAATCTTCCCAAAAATCAATATTAACAATTGTTTAACTTGGGAAATCATATCATGTCTTTAACCGGGTTACAGAACCAATGTCATTTAAAACGCGGTTCACGATAAACCCAAAATCGCATTTCAATTCCATCAACCTTTAACCTTAAATTAGCAAGTGAAAAATTCCCTAAGTATTAACCCTGAAGGCCGAAACCAACATCAGATCAATACCCAGGAAACCATTCAATATGGCTGATCTCCAGTTAGTTCCTAATTTTCTTAACTCCATTGGGTTTATGAATAGTATTATTAAAGATACCATTCACGACAAACCCAAAATCTCATTCCATTGTAAATCAGGTTAAAGAACAAGTGTTATTTAAAACACCGCTCATGATAAACCCAAAAATCCAATTTAATTCCATTCCAATTAATTTTATTTAATTGGAAAACTTCAATTTGGAAAACCCCTTTAACTCTAAACAAAAGATTTATAAATTCCAAATCACATTTCATTGTAAATCGGGTTAAAGAACGAATGTTGTTAAAACACAATTCACGATAAACCCAATTCATGTCCCATCAGTCTCTAACCGTTAATTAGTAAGTGAACAATTCCCTGAGTAGTAATCCCGAAGGCTGAAACTAACATCAGATCACTGCCCAGGAAACCATTCAACTTAGCTAATCTCTAGTTAGTTTCTAATTTACTTAACTCTATTGGGTATAAGAACTGTGTTAGTGAAGACACCATTCATGGCAAACCCAAAATCCCATTTGATATTAAATACAAGGCTCTGAATAGAAAATATATCGGCTTATATTCAATATCAAATTCTGAAATCAACAAATATCGTTTTGGAATAATGATATACATACCTTCCAAATTCTTTCACAATGTCCGTATAATCACGAAATCCAATATCGAAATATTCCGAGGATAATTTCATTTCAAATCCATTCCAATTCATATATTGGAAATTCCTGTTATTTTTAAAACCATTTCAAATCCAGTTTAATTATTTAAAAACATTGGATTTATTAATCTAGTTCATAACTAGTTCATTTCAATAAAAATTCCTTTTCATCTTTTCAAATATGGAATTTTTCATCCCAATTCTTTCCAAGTCATTTATTATGATTTTACACAAATTATCGATATTTTTAATAATTTTATCAAGGCCTGTACAGTCGATTTCCATAAACGGCCATCGAACTCCACTTACAGTGACCTTTTCCAAATTTGATTTGGACATAATTCCAAATACAACTTTTAGATTTTTAATTTCTTGTATTCATTAGAAAGCTCTTTTCGATACGAACCCAACAGTTCCGATTTTAGGGGAATCCGACCGTCGACTCTCCCGTAATCTCCATTCGAAATCAATGTTCGAAATTCGCGAACTGCCGCAGCGCGACGTGTTCTATTCAGGCCATTATACTATATATATATAATATATATTTCGTTGATTTCCATTTAAAATGTATTTCATAAATTGCTTTAAATTCGTTTTCAAAATGATTTCAACTTCATATTCAATTTCAAATCAAAATTGAATATTCCATATCATCGATATATAAATGATAATATTTTCAAAACATTATATTTTTGAAATCAATTCTTTTTTGATATTCATTATAAAAATGAATAAAATCGATATAAATATCGTTCCCGTCAAAATGGCGTTAATCTAATCAACACGGCTTTATATATTTAAAAATATTCATGTCCATCCCAAATCGGACATCAAAATCAAATTTTAATCTTTTACTGAATATCACTTTTGAAAATATTCATTATTTTAAAATAATTGTTATTTTTAAATATTCATTCCTTTCTGAACTAGAATCAGACACAGTCAGTTACCATATAATGTGATTATATGGATTTCATACTCACATGTATGCAACAACAATCAAACACAATCAACCATCATCCAGAGTGCATTCTACGCTGCATAAGCATCAGATATAAATATTTAATGCTTACAACAGCTTGCCAATCAATCGATCGACATATAGCTAATTATTGGGATTAGTGTATGTCCAATTTCATCCAAATACCCGTGTGGGGTTTTCAAACAACAAACACAGATTTATTTATGCAGTTGGGCGATGTGTAAAATTTATCATCCCAATCAATATCAGTCAAATGTGTGTACATAAACAAATCGTCCGATTTGTTTATAAATATTTATTTTATTCATATACATGTTCAAAATTATATTTTTAACTATAACATATTTTCAACTACAAAATATTTTATTCCATTACACATCACACAATCAATTTCACAACACAATCAATCAAACAAACAAGTCGTCCATGGTCTATGGACGACGGGGGTCAGGTGCTGCTAAGCACCGTCTGCATCCTATTATATATTTTAACTAGAAAATAAAATAAAAGTGAGCAGTTCTCACCTTTGGGTTCCACTCCGTCATTCTTTCCTTCTGAACTATATGGATTTCGTTTTGATTTCTGTTGTTACCATCGCTATCTTTTCCCGCTGTTCACATTAAAAATCACATTTTTACAATGGCATTTCATATATTTAAATCATATATTTTTATCACTTCTTTCTATATAAAAATTATATATTTATATTTCTACATCTTATATAAAGATCGAATTTTTATTTCGCTTCATATATAATAAAAATAGAATTTTTATCTTAATGATATCCATATAAAGATCGTATCTTCATCATAATGAAAATATTAAAAAAATCGTATTTTTATCTATAAAAATCACATTTTTATAATTCTTCCTACAAGATAAAAATTATATTTTTATATATAAAAATCATACTTTTATATCTCTACTACATAACTAAAAGTCATATTTTTATATTCTCTATCATATAAAAATCATATTTTGATTACCTCTATAATATAAAAATCATATTTTTATTATCATATAAATCGTATCTTTCTCTCATGACAAATCAAACTTTTTTGTTTATATAAAAATCAAACCTTTTTGTTTATATAAAAATCAAACCTTTCTAAAACTAAAAATCAAATCTTTCTAAAGTAAAAAAAATCAGATCTTTTTTCTATAAACAAAGTCCCATTTTTATATATACTATATATGTAATAAAGACACATTAAAATTTTTAAGGTACTACATACGTAGGGGGTGAGGCAGCAGGTCGGTGGTGGAGGTGTCTCGATTTGGGTGCGTTTGGTGATTTATTCACTCGAGGAGGAGCATCGAGGCGAGGAGAAGGGAGCGGGGAAGGCGAATGGCGGCGAAGCTTGGGCCCGGCGGCGAGCGCAGGCGGTGGGTGGCGTAGGGCGGCTGCGACGAGTGGATCGCGATGGAGGTCTCCCCTTTCTTTTTATTTTTTTATTTTTTTATTCTACGCGATGGGTTTGAGTTAGGGAGGGGCGGGTTTGACCAGGGAAAAGGAGAAAGAAGGGTTTTGACTGACCTTTGACCTTATATATATATATATATATATATATATATTAATTCCAATAATTCATGTTTTTGCATTCAAACGCCAAATCAAACCCAGCGACTGTCGTCCCTAGCGTATTACCCCCATTCTGAACACAATGGGATATGTTTCGTAAGCCAATTCGCTTGTTATGATTAGTTTCCGTTCAAATAAAAATATAATTCAATGTATATTGAATTTGAACACACATTTCAATTAACCGGGGCCACATACTAAGTCTAAAAATTCCAGAAAAATTATTTCTAGCTTCGTATTGACGATACGGTCCTAATTAACTAACTTCATCAAAATTTGAAGACCGTTTGAAAAATGGTCATTTTCTGATCGATTCAAATTGATTGAAACCGTCAAAACACGTTTTCTTGTGCCATGCTCACATATTGATTCCAAAAATTATGGAAATTGGAATCTAGAAATAATTTGACATCCCGGATCCAACAAAGTGGTTTCGTCGAAAACGGAGGTCGTTTGCAAAATGGCTATTTTTACGGGCTATATTTCCATAGCGACTATTCTGAATTTTCATCTGGGCATAACTTTTTAATCCCGCTATGAAATTTCAATTTTTCGGATTCGTTGGAAAAATATTTTCAAATAGATTCAAATATTTTTGTTTCGCTAAAATCCGGTTTATTTTGAATCCTGTACATTTAATGAAAATTTGTAATCGAATTTTCAAACTACTGCACCATTTTCAATTTGTTTTATAATTGAAAATAAATATTTATATTCTAACGACGATTCAAATAAATATATACATTCTAATTTTATTCGAAATAAATATTTCGTCATTATTATTTAAAATAAATCATTTTAAATAATCAAAATTCATCAAAATTACCAAAATAAAAAATTTAAATTGGTTCGAATTTTCCGTGTTGTTACATTATTCTTCCATTGTTATGAACCATATATTCACATCTTTCAGAATTAGACGATGGGATCTGCGCTATTCCGATGGGCTCATTTATTTATTAGCATAGTATATTCATTTGCTGAATTTGAACACCGTATGAAAAAGATATTAAAGATTTAGTAGTTCAACCAACTTGGCGCCAAAATTTTAAATTTGAATGGAAAGACACTTCAGCCATTATAAATAGGCCCAAAAGTAATGTCTCTTCACAATCCTTTCTCTTCTTCTTCTTCTTCTTCTCATTTTTCACTTTCAATCAAATATTCAAGTGGCATAACTTCTTTGTTTCTTAACGGAATTGGATGAAATCAGTGGCAAATCGAAGAGAAATGCAAGGACTACGATTAGTAACAGTTTGGGGATGAATTTGGATGGTATTAGGGTGCAGCAACTTGAAACAATAGGAGAGATGTAAGAAATCCCATACACAATTTTTAGTTTTGCATAGTCAACTTCGAATAGTCATATCTCACTCAATGTTGATCGGAATTCGACGAACTACCCATCAAAATGACTGCGAGAACTAGAAATACAGTCTGGAAAAGGATTTGGGTCAAAACAGTCTAACCTGTGGTTGCAATTTTGAAGATAATCGTCGACAATTTTGGTTTTCTTCTCTCTTTATTGACAAAAATTTCATTTGATCATTACTTGGTCAATTTTTGATGGATTCACATGAAACCAACGGCATTATAAAGCAAATGAAGAGAAGTACAGTATGAAGATAAGTTGTAGATGAAAATACAAAGTTATAAATTGATCTGATACCCATTTCTTTGTTCATTTACATTATATATCTATTTCTTCTACTTGATGTCCTTTCACCAATCGTCATTAGTCTTTTCTTTTTTTGATTTCTACCATGTGTTTATAAGAATTTTGAATTCTCAACAGGCATGTAACACATCATTTCAGAATTTGAATTTTCAACAGCCACGTCACCCATCTTTTCAGAGTTTGAATATCTAATAGCCATATAACACATCTTTTCCTGTAAAACAACATAACTTTCAAAGAATCAAATTACTTTTCAAAATAACTAACTACAATTTTAAGCAATGATATCATAATGATTTTGTAACATATTCATATATCAAAATTTTCAAATTTTAAACATTTCAAAATTTTAAATTTTAAAATATCAAATTTCAAAAATTAGGTTGTGAGTATAAACTAGTGTTATAAATCATTTCAGAATTAGCCATTTAATGTTTTTTTAAATCAGATTGTGAACTTTTTGAAAGACCATGCTCTGATACCAATTGTTAAGGAATGCAGAACAGATATTAAGGCAAAACTAACACTAGAAGGGGTGAATAGTGTTTTCAAAGAATTTAAGAAAATCTAAAACTTATATGATCTACTATATGAATCACACACCACAGAGATAATCGCAAACACAGAATAAAACACAAACACAGAAATAAACAAGAATAAAATACAGAAAAGGAAAGAACACACCGGATTTTATACTTTTCAGATTGATCCTATGTCTAGTCCCTCGCAACGTTGGATTGCGCAGAGTTTTATTACTAGATCAAAATCTAAGTACAATCCCCTTTATTTCACGACTACAAGGTTAACACCGTTTTCACTACCCATGATTTTCCGACTACAAGGTTATCACCGTTTCCTTTCCTTGATTTCATGGCTATAAGGAACACACCGTTTCCCAAACAATCCCAAATGATTACCACAGCCCTATAACTCTTCAATAGCACTTCGATTCAGAGAATAACGAGTAGAAAGTGAGAAGAGAAGAAGTTTTATGTATTTAGAATAGAAATCGAAATAGGATAAGTGTAGAAATCATAAAAATATGAAATAGTAATAGAGAAATGAAAAGGGATGAAGATAGAGAAGAAGAATAGTAAAATAATTCAAAATCAACCCCTATTTATAAGATTTTAAAGGTTGCAACGCTTCTGAAACATTACAAATAGTGAAAACACACTTCCTTTGAATTTTAAAATTATGACGGTTATATGTCAACATAGGCATTATTGTATGTCAATATAAATACCATATTTTTAAATTTTTAATCATTTTTAAAGTATTTATACCAATATATATTCTGGAAATTCCTGAAACAAAACTAGTTCTTAAACCATTATTTTTCAAGTATAAAAACATAAGAAAATATTATTTAAACATATGATTAAAAACTTTATATATATGTGATATAAAACTATATATAATATAATTATAAACATATATAGAGGAATTTATAAAGAGATGTTCATAAACTATATAAACAAAATGGTTATATGAAAACTTAGAGTTTAAATAAGAATATTATGATAGATATAAACTTAGTAAAAATATATATGTAAATGATTTAACAAAACTATGAAAATAAGAATACTTATAAATTAGGAAATATATTTGAAATAATAAGTTTGAAATTCTTGGAAGATTAAAAAAATTATTTTGAGAGAAGTTTGAAATCAATTTGAAAATAGTTTTGAAATTAATTTTGAAAAGAGATGATTTGAAAAACAGAGTTTGAACCTGGAGTGCCATTCAGAATCTTACATATAAACTAGACTCTATTATTGTATTTTTATTGAAATCTTATAATCTTGATAGCTTGATAACTCATGAGTCTTGAATCTCTTCTGAATCCTGAATCTCTCAAAACTCTAGAACTATACAGTCTTCAGTATTTAAGTCCTATATACAAATCATGCATACATACATATATATATTCTAGATAAAGATGCTAGTATATATTTTATATTCAATTAATATTGAAATTAGGTTGTTGTCATCAAAACTCCATTCTCCAACAATCTCCCTTTTTTGATGATGACAACCTTAGTTTATAAAATATTCGTACCTGTTCATATCTGTTGATGTTGATCCTTCTAATACTCCCTCTATCAATATGAATCATATATACTCTACTTAAACTAAGCCTATATTTTTTAATCTCTCGCCCTTTGGCATTATCAAAAAGAAATTCTAGAAATACTCCCCCTAAATCATATATCTACTTATCCTACTAATGTAAATTACTCCCCTTAAATTTATGAATATACTAGTTTAATAAAAAGAAGGATAATAAACTAAGCAAAACCAATCAAAATATATAATCAATTCAAGCAAGCAAATCAATCCAAACATGAAAAAAAAAAATAAACAAACAAGCAAGTCAAACAAACAATCTAAACAACAAAAGCAAAAGTATATTTCAATTAAAAAACACTTTGAAACTTCAACTAATCCTTAGAAACTGTAACACTCCTCCATATTCTAATACAAGACTAAACCTATCCTAAACTCAAATTCCCTTAAAATTATAATAAGACTTTAATCTAGACTAAGAATGATCTCTGATAAGATATCCTTAAAATTAAGATATAAGTTAATTAAAGAATTTAAGTTTTGTTTTCACAAAACATCAACTCAAATAATTCAAACATAAAACCAAACATTTCTTGTAACTTCTATTTATCCTAAAACCTATAGAGATCCTATCAACTACAAATGCATAGGTCTTTTCTAACAAACCTATCAACCACTAATGAAATTTAACCATGTCAAGTAAGTCGTCAAGTTATTCAAGTGAAATCAATCAAACAAACCAAACAAGTCAATCAATCCAATCAATTCAATCAAGCCAATCAATTCGGTCAAGCCAATCAATTAAATCAAGACAAAGTAAATATGTTATGTATTTGATTAATAATCCTATATATCTAATTAGATGAAAAACTTATCATACAGTATACTTGTTATGTTTGGAGTTAAAGTTAACATGTAATGCAACGTATTGATGATAGTGCAGTATGTCATATGCAAAACTATATGAAGTTATATATTGAATGAAATGCAACTTTTAATGTGAATGATTTTAATTTGAAATGTACTGTAAGTCATAACAATGATGTATGATATGAAATAAAATATGCATTGATATTATGATGATACAAAATGATTTGATGATGATATGTATTTTTGTAAAAGATATTTAAAGTAATATAAACTATTATGCATATACACATGTGTGTTATAAATTATTTTAATCAAACAAAGGTAATATACATTAATTTCTAGGCTTAGGTTAATGAAACTAATAAATTGAATTAAGAATTTAATGATAATTAGATAGTAAAATATTCCGAATAATCCTTATGGAGTTAAACAAAATTAATATGGTGCTTCTTTAATATTGAATAAATATTGAAGATCTTTTTAAAGATAATATATAATTTAATCATATGAAGTAAACTATTTTGATATAAACATATTATCATAATTGTATGTATAAAAACTAATTTTGAAAAAAAAAAGATCTTAAAATTTAATTTATTATAAGATATTCATTAGTCTTTTGATATAACCCAATTTAAAATTTAAAATTTTGGAGATCAAAACATATTAATTTTCTAAAAAAACTATTTATATGTTAAAACTTTAAAAGAAATCTATAGTTATATAAAAAAATATTTTTGGTAATATAAAGTAACCTATAAAGTTATAACTTCTTATATTAAACTACATATTTTAATATATATATATATATATTTTATATCAAAATTTTAATTTGAATACAGAAATCAGTATGAAGATACTAATAGTATTTGTGATAACATAATCCAAAGTTGTTATGAAAAATGTATAAGTTAAACCATGTATATTTAAATTTCATATAAAAGATATATTTATATTTTATAATAATATCAAATGCTGGAAAATTTTAAATTATTAACATATTTATGTACTATATATATATATACTTCCAAAATATTTTTGAAATGAACATAAGTAGATGATCAAAATTGATAACTAGACTTCGAACTATTTTCATATTTGAAAAGATGTCCTTTCAAAACCAAATCAAAGAGCCGTTAGATTTTAAAATATGAAGAGATTTTAATTAAATTAGGGTATTGATATGTATACTATAGTGTATTAACATATGAACCAAAATAGCTAGGATTATAAAAGGGGTGAATTTCTATACCTAACCATGTGCATATATATATGTGTGTGTGTGTGTGTGTGTGTGTGTGTGTGTGTATATATATGTTCCTAAATAATATGATAATTATGAAATAATTGTAAGGTGTACGTATTTTCGCAATCCTTCCTTTTGTTTTTTTTACATTGATTATGAACCACACATTCACATCTTTCAGAAATTGACGATGAGATCTGCTCTATTGTGACGGGCTCGTTTTTTTATTAGCATAGTATATTCATTTGCTGAATTTGAACACCGTGTGAGAAAGATATTGAAGATTTAGTAGTTCGACCAACTTGGCGCCAAAATTTTGAATTTGATTTTTGAATTTGAATGAAAAGACACTTCAGCCATTGTAAATAGGCCCAAAAGTAATGTCTCTTCATAATCTTTTCTCTCGTCTTCCCGTTTTTCACTTTCAAACAAATTTTCAAGATGCATAAATTATTCGTTTCTTAACAGAATTGGATGAAATCAGCGGAAAATCGAAGAGAAATGCATGGACCATGACCTAGTAACAGTTTAGCGATGAAATTGGATGGTATTAGGGTGCAAAAAGTTGAAACAGTAGGAGAGATGCAAGAAATACCGTACACAATTTTTAGTTTTGCATAGTCAACTTCAAATAGTCATATCTTATTCAATTTTGATCAGAATTCAATGATCTACCCATCAAAATGAGAGAACCAGAAATACAGTCTCGAAAAGGATTTGGGTCAAAATAGTCTAACCTATGGACGCAATTTTAAAGATAACCGTCGACAGTTTTGGTTTCCTTCTCTCTTTATTAACCAAAATTTCATTTGATCATTACTTGTTCAATTCTTGACGGATTCACATGAAACCAGCGGCATTTCAAAGCAAATGAAGAGAAGTACAATATGAGATAGGTTGTAGATGAAAATCCAAAGTTATAAAATTGATCTGGTACCCATTTCTTTGTTCATTTACATTATTTATCCATTTCTCCTTCTTGATGTCCTTTCACCAATCGTCATTAGTATTTTCTTCTTTTTGATTTCTACCATGTGCTTATAAGAATTTTGAATTATCAACAGCCATGTAACACACTATTTTGGAATTTGAATTTTCAACAGCCACGTCACCCATCTTTTCAGAGTTTGAATATCTAAAAGCCATATAACACATCTTTTCCTGTAAAACAACACAACATTCAAAGAATCAAATTACTTTTCAAAATAACTAACTACAATTTTAAAAAATGATATCATAATGATTTTGTAACATATTCATATATCAAAATTTTCAAATTTTAAACATTTTAAAATTTAAAATTTTAGAAAATTAAATTTCAAAAATCAGATTATGAGTATAAACTAGTGTTATAAATCATTTCAAAATTTGCCATTTAATATTTTCAAAAATCAGATTATGAACTTTTTGAAAGACCTTGCTCTGATACCAATTGTTAAGGAATGTAGGATGGATATTAAGGAAAAACTAACACTAGAGGGGGGTAAATAGTGTTTTCAAAGAATTTAAGAAAATCTAAAACTTATATGATCTACTATATGAATCACACACCACAAAGATAATCACAAACACAGAATAAAACACAAACACAGAAATAAACAAGAATAAAATGCAGAAAAGGAAAGAACACACTGGATTTTATACTGGTTCAGATTGCGCCTACATCTAGTCCCACGCAACGTTGGATTTAGCAGAGTTTTATTACTAGATCAAAATCTAAGTACAATCCCCTTGATTTCACGGCTACAAGGTTAACACTGTTTCCACTACTCTTGATTTCTCGACTACAAGGTTATCACCATTTCATGTCCTTGGTTTCATGGCTACAAGGAACACACCGTTTCCCAGACAATCCCAAATGATTACAACAACCCTATAACTCTTCAATAGCACTTCGATTCCGAGAATAATGAGTAGAAAGTGAGAAGAGAAGAAGTTTTATGTATTTAGAATAGAAATCGACAGAGTATAAGTGTAGAAATCATAAAAATATGAAATAATTATGGAGGAATGAAAAGGGATGAAGATAGAGAAGAAGAATTGTTAAAAAATTCGAAATCAACCCCTATTTATATGATTTGAAAGGTTGCAACACTTTTGAAACATTATAAATAGTGAAAAGACACTTCCTTTGAATTTTTAAAGTTATGACGGTTATATGTCGACATGGGCATTATTGTGTGTCAACATAAATACCAAATTTTTAATTTTTAATCATTTTTAAAGTATTTATACCAATATATATACTCTAAAAATTCATAAAACACAACTAATTGTTAAAACATTATTTTTCAAGTATAAAAACATAAGAAATTATTATTTTAACATATGATTAAAAACTTTATATATATGTGATATAAAACTGTATATAATATAATTATAAACGTTTATAGAGGAATTTATAAAGAGATGTTTATAAACTGTATAAACAAAAAGGTTACACGAAAACATAGAGTTTAAATAAGAATATTATAATAAAATATAAACTTAGTAAAATATATATAAATGATTTAGCAAAACTATAAAAATAAGAATACTTATAAATTAGGAAATATATTTCAAATCGTAAGTTTGAAATTCTTAGAAGATTAAAAATTATTTTGAGAGAAGTTTGAAATAAATTTGAAAATAGTTTTGAAATTAATTTTGAAAAGAGATAATCTGAAAAAAAGAGTTTGAACCTGGAGTGCTATTCAAAGTCTTACATATAAATAGACTCTATTGCTATGTTTTTCTTGAACTCCTGAAATCTTGATAGTTTGATAACTCATGAGTCTTGAATCTCTTCTGAATCCTGAATCTCTCAAAACTCTAGAACTGTATAGTCTTCAGTATTTAAGTCCTATATACAAATTCTGCATATGTATATATATTCTAGATAAAGACGTTAGTATATATTTTATAATTAATTAATATTGAAATAAGGTTGTTGTCATCAACACTCCATTCTTCAACACGGCCGCCAATCTGAAGTGACCACGCTGAAACCCAAGACCCCCTCCTCCTTCGCCAGCGACGCCGATGAACATTGCCCTTCCCTCGCGCCTGAAACCGGCTTCGAACGTAGGCGGTTTGAGCCACGATTTCTCTCTATCCGTCAAACAATAAACGGTCATCGCCGTATGAAATGAAAGAGCTTACAGATCTCTATGATTTTCGTTTTTGAGTTGGACTGAAATTCGAAGTGGATTAGGATATTTAGCACATCGATTCGGGAGTGTTCTAGCTATGGATCCTAGGGTGATGGCACAGAAATGAGACGGGTTACGGTTCAGTGGGTTAGGGTTATTTATATTAATTTTTTATTATTGTTTTATTCACTTATTACTTAATTATGAAGTTTAACGCTCCCAACTCCAAATGAATCCCAACGACTAACATCCTAAGCCAAATACCCCTATTCCGAACTTAATGAAATAGGTTTCGTAAACTAATTCGATCATCGTAATACCTTTTTTCTCAAAATTAAAATATAACTCAATATAACGTTAAATATTGAATTTCAACGTGCGTTCTAATATGCTACAACCACATACTAACTCCAAAAATTAAGAAATTTGAAATCCGGCTATGTTTCACAAATACAGTTCTAACAAACCTGGTTTCGTCGAATTTGAAGATCATTTGAAAAATGACCTTATTTCTAACTTAAATTGAATCCTAATGGAATTTCAACATGTGTTTATATTTCATACACTTACATACGAATTCCAGTTGACTTAAAATTCGACACTTATCAATAATTTAATGTTTCGGATCCGATAAAATTGGCTTTGTCGAAAACCGTGGTCATTTGAAAAACAATTATTTTTAAGGCTTAAATATAACCAATAAAATATGAATAAATTTGAAAATAGTTCCAATAAATAGTTATAAATTAATATTATCCTATATATATCCAAATAAAATATCATATAGTCCTAAAATAAACATACTCGGATTTATAACTCGATATTTTCAAAATCTAATTCAAATCGATTCGATTTTATAATGAATTTAATTTCATATAATAAATGTTTATAATTTATTAACGATTTCATAGCGACTTTTTGAAATTTTGATTTGGACAGAACTTACAATTTATAACACGAAATCTTGAATTTCCACTTTCATTAGAAAGATATAATTAAATAGATTCTAGCGTTTCTTGCTTTACTAAAATCCGACTTATGTTGAATTTTATATGTTCTGTTGAAATTCAAAACTAAATATTTCAAACTATCTTGACGGTACGAGTTCGTTTTATACTAAATATAAACCTAAACGTTCAAACTCCATTTTAGATAAATTCTAAGTCGATAATTTTCAAAATAAAGCATTTTAAATATTTCAATTCCATTAAATATTTCTTAATAAAATTTGGGTCGTTACATCGCAAATCTCAAGTGAGCGAATTTGAATTAGTTTTGTTATAATAGTATATTATATTGTTTGATTCCTGTAAGAGTTTATAATATGTGCTCTTCTTTCTCTTTTCATCTTTCTATGTCGGAATATGTACATAGTTATGTTGAATTTTGGTTATGTAAAATATACATAATTTTGAAGCATTGAGATATATATAACTAAATTTTATGCCTAACTTATTTATGCATGTTGAAAAATATAGTTTAATTGGAATTATGAACAAAAAGGGAAAAATTGTTGATTTGGGGATATATGAATGTGTAATGCCAAAAATTGCAATGAAAGGGATAATTGGGTTGAAAGTAAGCAAATTTGACATAATTAAGTTCGTGTGTAGTAAATTTAATGGTCAAATGGTAAATCTGACAATTTCTATATTATTTATAACACTACACCATATATGTTAATTGGACTGTGTTTTTAGCCGTATCTAAAGCTGTTGGGCATGGTAGAAAGCCATATCAAAAGGTGGAGTGTTAAATTATTAGATACGGCTACAAACCGTATCTCACTCTATTAACATACGGCTTTTAGCCATATCCAAAGTCTAATCAGACACGGTCTTTGATCGTGTCTAATTATATGTGTGTGTGTGTGTGTGCACGTATATATATATATATATATATATATATATATATATATATATCCATGTATGTATATATATATATATCATATATGTGTATATATATAAAAACAAAAACAGTAGCACATATGTTTCATAACACAGAGCATACATACCACAAAGTATACACAGGAATAACACAGTATATATATACTCAAAGCATTACAAGGTTTGTCATAACATGATGTACATACAAAAATGTACAATAAAAGGAATCTGTCAAAGATTTTCATCACATTACGAAGTAACAAAAATGAGATAAAAAGATAACATCCTGATAAAAATCCAGTCGAGGCCGGGAAGATTAAGCGCGATAGTCAGCGGCCTGGAGTTCAAGTTTCCTTTGGCAGCAAAATTGAATCGTGATATATAGCATGCAGCCTGAGTTCCAGCAACACAAATGCACTATAATATCTATCAGGACTGCCTGTAAAATACAAGAAATAAGTTACAAATACTTCACAGCTGGACAATAGATTGACATTTTAACTTACTATGACTGAGATGCAAACATGAATAAAGAGCTAAGTGTATGTTAATACAGATATAAAATGAAATTAATTGAGTTTCGTTTTCCAAAGATTTATCCTACTATAGAATCAGTCCAAAATATGAAATACAAGAACTCTTCTTTACAAGATCTGTATTCAGCAGAGTATGTTCAAAATGTGTCATTGAATGTTAATTCTGGTACAAAAAGTGATAACAACAATGGTTCTAACAAAAAATCAATGTCGTAGGGTATATAGTTGAGGGAATCAGAGTGGGATGTATAGTTGAGGGAATCACATTACAAATATAATGGATTAGATGATAATTTCAATATTTTGGACTTGTGTAATTTCACTGGACACCAGTAACAGTGAAGGGCATGTCGTGTCGATCAATGTGCTTGTGTAATTTAACGTAGTCGACCAGTGTGTTTGTGTACAAAAACTTCACTGGGAGTCGAATCGACTAGTCGATTAGTCGACTAATTTCTACCCATGCGGCCAAAATTCATACAAAAAGCAAGTATGGACTTCACATCGATGGTTTGATCTCGATTAGTAGACTTGTCGATGACTAGTCGCGACTAGTCACGACTTGTCGAGCGTCGTCCATGTGTTTGTGTAGTCGATCAGTATATGTCTCAAAAATAAATGAATACACATTGTAAATTGGTTCTGCTATAACCATAGACGTTTAAATGAAATTAGTTGTACATTGGAGTGCGAAATTGATAGGCATTGAAAATGCAAACCCAAAAGAAGAATCACCTGAAGTGTAGTCCATCTGGAACACCGGTAGTTCGTACCCTAGCGTACAGAACATCCTCATATACACACAAAAAGGAACAAACAAAAGAAAAGAATATTCAAGATGTGCACACAAGTACATGTCCATTCAATTCTTATGTAAGATACTACATAGAGGTAAGTGTAAAATAATATATACCTGCTCTAATGTCTAAAGATATCGAATCATCATCATTGGATGACACACATGCTCCACTTTCTGATTAAGAATTTACTAGGTGATCCACCAGGTGGATGCATTTTAGCTCACGTGCAGGGTTAGTAATCCATGCTTATAAGCTTTATTCAAATGTCGAATGCCCATTCACTTAACCTTTGGAAAAAGCTGCTTTCACTTGCAACTTTCAGTTTCTTTAAAGCAGACTATGTAGTGCAAGATAACTTACACTAAAGTCTATGCTATAAAGTAAGGGAAAGTTGCTAGTGAAAGCAGCTTTTTACTAAGGTTATGTGCAGCAGCATCCGACATTTGGATAAAGCTAGCAAGCATGGATACCAGACCCTACATGTGAGCTAAAATGCTTCCATCTGGTGGATCGCCTATTAAAATATTTACCAGAAAGTCTAGTAATCATCCATCTACCAAAATTTTCAACAAACCTGTTAAATTATTTTCAGTACACTTGTTAAAGCATCAAAATAGAGTAAACTTGTTATAAGACAACCCAATTTAAATTTCAAGCATAAGGCAAACAAACAGTCAAATGACAATGAAATCGTAGCAAACTAACTCATTGTTATTTCTTTATTTCATGGTTATACCGCAATCTAAAATTATACCATACATCCAATGGCAATTCTAATAAAAATTATACCGCAATCTAACAAACATTCAGATGTTTTTTACATTATCACAAAACATGATTCAAATTTGATTTCTCTGATTTTAGGGTATAACCATAGATCCGTCCCTAACACACTTACACAAACACACTTACACAAACCAATTCAATCAAAACAGCTAACACATGAAGTACTAACACAAAGTAGCAATTAACTATCACACAAAGATTTCAATTTGTTCCCTACTATCAGTCATGCATGCCAAAATTCAATTGAAACACATACCTGCGCTATCGAAGGAGGACTAGGGAGACGTAGGGTTGTTACGTTTCTGTCAAAGGAGAGGGTTATTCGTCCCTGTCAAAGGTGGAGACACGATTTGGTGACAAAAAACCCTAATTTGGGTTTTTGGTCACCACAAAGTAAAACAAACGGAAAAGGGAGCGGCCAAAATTTTTATTCCGAGTGCCTAATGTGATGAACAATATGATACGGATTCAATTTGGCTCAAAGCCATATCAAATTAACTAATCCGGGGCTTCGTTAATGGCGGTCATATTTAAGGCATTTGGGGTGGCGCGGATCGCAAAATGTAGTTTGATACGGATCTGAGCACCATCAAATATGATTTGGCTTTTACCCGTATTACATCTCCGCATCCATCTGTGCCGAATTGGCTGATATAATGTAGTGTAATAAATTACCTTTAAGATCTAGAATGGAATGAATATAGGAATTATTGGGATTGAAAATGGGATAGAACCCGATTGTATCTAAATTTATTGTAATTATGTAAAAAGAGGGAAAATATGTTAAAAACAGAAATCCACATATATCTATAAATTGAAAGGTTAGGAATAGCCTGTATTGATTGGTTAGAAAAAAAAATGCATAGTTTTTCAAGTAAAGGATAATTGTAAACATGAAAATAAGAAAAGATAGGGATCAGTGCAAAATAGGGAATTCCCGCATTGCGCACTAATTTAATAAACCGAAAATAAGAAAAAGATGCGTCTTGCAATCATGAGTTCCTATTATAGTAATTATCCCAAATTATGAAAATAGATTTTTATACAGTTTTTGTAACTAATCAATTGGGAATGGGCCTAACCTCCAATAAGAATAAATTGTAAAGATCGAAAAAAGACACTACAAGAAAAATGCTTTTTTTTGTTGCAAAAGTCAGTGGCGTTTATTTGCAAATGCAAGAAAAGATATTTTCACTCATAATATAAACGCGGCAAGAAAATTTTCACTTCCCCGGCTAAGAAAAAATAGTCTGCGTAATCTAAAATAAACGTGACCACCTATTTTCTATTCATCTCTTGCTCATACTTAGAAATTTTTAGCCATCGTTCCTTTTCCCCTAAATTCCCCTGCCTAAGAAATTCCCTTTTCCCCAAATCACTCTGCCGAAGAATCGCACTGATTAACTTTCCTTGTGTCATCGTCAACTCCATTGTACTCCCCTCAACAACATCGTGGAAGCCAACGAAAATTTCCACTTACGGTATGGGTAAATTTAGGTATGAATTATTTAACTTGATTTTGTGATTCTATTCGGATTATGTATGAAATATTTGAATGCATGTTATTTACTCATCTCCTATCTTGCTAGGTTTTGGTTATGGTATAGATAATTAACCCTAATTGCAATCATTCATTGATCTGTATTCTGTCCTTTTTGATTTTCTCATCTACTATTTTGCTAAGGCTCGATTATGGTATAACTACTTGATTTTCATGTTTTGTTTGGATGCTTTTCTAATAGGCTATTTTGATGATTGTTATTATTGTGGATCATGTGACAGTTTATGTTATATATGCTACAACATTTTGATTCAAATTCTTTAATTAAATAGAAAATGTGTTTCAGATCAAAAGTAAAAGCAGTTATTCTTGAATTTAACCTTATATTTGTCATTGTTACAAAAAATTTAACATACAAATTTTAGTGAGATTATGTTGTACGCTTTTGATGTGATGGAATTCTCTTTAGTTATGGGGAGTAATGAGACACGAAAACAATTCAGGAATTTTGAAATAGATAACCTTTCCTATCTTATATGTGAATCCATGATCTGTGAGATCTGCTTAATGTACAATAATAAGTTGATGATATCATGTATGGTGTACATGGGTATAAATGTATTTAAATTCAAGGTTAATTGATTTTTTTTCTTTTTTGGATGGTTCATTTCGATGTGAAATATTCAAGACAAATTTGCCCCCCATCTTATCGAATTCCCGGCTCCGTCCCTACTCTCATTTACGTGAGATTTATTAAGTCTTTGTTAATTGAGTTTAAGTTAGGTTAACAAATATCTATGTTTATTAGTATCCATACTTTGTTAATTGAGTTTAAGTTAAGGTGAACAAATTATCTATGCGTACCAATAGTCAGTGGCCTCAACTGAATGATATAGTACTGGTACACAAGGTTCAGTGCTAAGTTGAGAACAATTCATTAAGAAGCATGAGTTCATCTAGCATTGAATTTTAAAATATAATTGACAACTCTCCAAAGATAACAGTAGTGTTGGAACTTCTTTTCCATCTCTCTTATAATTGTTCCGGACAGATTTGTATTCGGACATATAATCAGATTCGCTGAAGCAGAATTAGGTAGTTAGTGCATTATTTATAAGATGCTTGGATGTCTTTTTAGGTAATAACTTCAACGTGTAATTATTTTTGCTAACAACAGATAACCAATTTATGGGTTAAAGATTGGAAACTTATTTGCCTTTATATGTCGATGATGGAAAAATATTGGTTCTTTTAAACGGGTGATAAAACCATGCTTAACATAATACATATTTTGAGAATTAGAACATATAATGTAATATTAAAACCCAAGATGACCAAATTATTGTTGATCGTTTAATTATAAAAGAAATGGATCCTAGATACATTGATGATGAATGGTTTAATCACGGTAAAGAGATAAATGTAGAGAAGAAAACAAATATGTTTGACGTATATGATCTATTGAAGATGATTCACTATGAAGATGAAGATTTTATGAATAGTGATTTTTTTAATGATGATAAAGATAATGTTGATTCTCGAAGAAAAGAGGAAGAGTTACTTAAGAACTTGGAAGATGCAGAAACTCCATTATATCCTAGTTGCATATATCACACAAAATTATCTACCATCACCGTCTTGTATAATCTTAAATACGAGACTGGATTTTTTGATAGTGGATTTGATAAGCTTATAGTTGTGCAACATCCATTTCTTTCGAAGGATAACGTGCTTCCCAAAACCTTATATGAAGTCAATAAATTTCTTTAAACGTTCGATATGAGTTTTAAAAAGATACATGTTTGTGAGAATGACTGTCGCCTTTTCAGAAAAGAATACAAAGATTTATAAAATTGTCCAAAATGTGGTTCTTCGAGATGGAAGGAAAATCAAGATGATGAAGAGGTTATACAAGATGTTCCAGTTGAAGTATTAAGATATTTCCCAATCATTTCGAGATTTAGAAGAATGTAAATATCTCAAAAGATGGCAGAAGATTTAATATGGCATTTTACTAATAAAAGTAACGATGGAAAAATGCGTCATCCCGTGGATTCTATGATGTGGAAAATGGTGGATGAAAAGTATAAATCTTTTTCATGGGATCCATGCAATCTTAGGCTTGGTATTGCTACAGATGGATTCAATCCATTTTCCATGTTGAGGTCGAAATATAGTTGATGGTCAGTAACGCTTGTGACATACAATCTCTCGCCTATGTTGTGTATGAAGAAGGAAAATATTATGTTGACTTTACTTATTCCAGGCCCGAAGCAACCCGGTAATGATATTGATGTATATTTGGCACCTTGGGTGGAAGGTTTGCATCACTTGTGGTCTAACAGAGTTAATGCTTATGATGCGTTTAGCAAAAAATTATATAAATTGAATGCAATTTTTCTATGGACGATTAATGATTTTACTGCTTATGGAAATCTTGTTGGATGTCGTGTGAAAGGGGAAAAAGCTTGCCCATTATGTGGTGTCAATACCCATTCTCGTTGGTTGAATCATAGTCGGAAGTTCGCCTACATGGGTGATTGAAGATTTCTACTTCCTTCAGATTCACGTAGGAAACTAAAGGCATTGTTTGATAACACCATTGAGACAGATAGTGCTCCTAAATTGCTTACTGGGAGAAACATCTATGCATTGTTGAAGGATTATCCAAATGCTTTTGGAAAAGGAAAAGAAGAGAAAGGTAATAAGAGAAAGTGTATTTATGATGGAGATGATGAATATGATGATACTAACACTTCCACGAAAATGGAGGTATCAAGGTGAATAAAAAGATCAATTTTCTTTGATTTTCCTTATTGAGAGGTTAGTGGTTAATCTATTTATTTTTTACTGTTTTAGTATAAGAAAAACCCAATAATGCGTTATAGTTATGGTTTTCGTAGGAACTTCCATTACGTCACAATATATATGTGATACATGCGGAGAAGAACATTAGTGAAAGCCTATTGGGCACGATGTTGCATGGTAATAAATCCAAAGATGGAACCAACCGTAGGAAGGATTTAGAGAATTGCGGAATTCGACGTGAGCTTCATACACAATCCCGTGGGAATAAAACATATTTTCCACCGGCTCTATATTTGTTGTCAAAATCCATGAGAAAAATATTTTGTAAAAGAATGTATGTTTCAAAGAATGAGATGGCTATTGTTCAAATTTAAAAAAATGGGATTTCGTTGTCGTATTGCAGAATTAGTCAAATGATTACTATGTATTAATGCAACATTTATTGCTAGTAGCATCGAGAGGATTAATGGCAAAGAAGGAAAGAAAAGCAATAATTCGCTTATATTTTTTTCTCAATAAATTATGTCAAAGTGTTCTTGACAGAAAGAACGTAGAACAAATCAATGTTGAAATTATTGAAGTTTTATGTGAGCTTGAATTTTTTTCCACCGTCTTTCTTCGATATCATGGTACATTTATCGATTCAACTTGGAAAAGAAGCACAAATGTGTGGACCGATTCATTTTCGTTGGATGTACCAGTTCAAAATATATATGAAGACACTCAAAGATTATGTCAGAAACTATGCACGACCAGAGGGATGTATTGCAGAATCGTATCTAGCAGCAGAATGCATGTTGTTTTTCAATGATTTTCTGAAAAAATCAGGACATATAGAGGAGAAAGGAGCTTGAAATGAAGATTACGAAAGTAGTGGAATACTCGAGGGACGTCTGATTTCAACATCGAAGACAATTACATTGTCAGCTAATGAGAAAGAAAGTGCTCATTTAGTTGTGTTAATGAATAAGGCCATGGTGGAACCATTTATGGGGTAAGTTTATGTTATATATTGTTTTAGTTATTTTTATGTATCTGTAGTGATATATATAACTTATAATCAAATGTTCAATACTAGTTTGCATTTGGAGGAATTAGAAAATACAGACCAACGCATGAAAAAAATGCGACCTTACTTTAGTAAACACATACCAAGATTATTCCGATTGGATTAAAAAGAAGGTTTGTTAGATATCAAATATATTTTCATATGACTATTAATATTACTATAAAATTTACATGCTACATGAAATTCGCTCTAGATACCTATTACCTTCAAGGATCATAAAGACACGTTGAAATGGATTGCTTACGGTCCAAAGGATGATGCCATGTCTTACAAAGGATATATCATCAATGAGTAACGTTTTCATGTAAAAGATTTAGGGAGACAAACTCAGATTTGTGGGGTGACTTTTGATGCAACTATTATGTGTAGAGCAAATGAAAACGATATGTCCTAAGTGGTTGATGTGGTCACTTATTACGGAATATTGACAGATATAATTTTATTGGATTATCATTTGTTTATATTTCAGTTTTTTAAGTGTCATTGGGCGTATAAAGGAAATGGAGTAAAAGTTGATGATGATGGGTTCACTCTTGTTAATTTACATCAAGCATCATTTTCACGAGACCCATACATACTCGCATCTCCAGCAAAACAAGTATTTTATTCAAGAAAGAACGATGATTATAATTAGTATATTATAATGAAAGCACTATCAAGAAGTTTTACTGATTTAGAGGATCCCGATTGCATCGAGGAAGATATCCAAGTGATGTAAGATGAAATAACCGAAATGGATGATGAAGATATTAGCAATATTAAAGAGGATTGCAAGGGCATACTTGAGTAGATTATATGTCCTACTTGAGCATCGTTGTTCATTTGCTTTAGTGTTGGTTGTTCATCGTACTCGTATTGATTTTCAGTAACGTCGGTTGTTCATTGGCAAAAAACTTGAAATTTGGCATTTGTGTTGCATTTGAAATTATGTTATATACATTTGTGTTGTACCAAAATTTATGGCATTCTTGGCTATGCGATTTGACCTGTTTTTCATATTACATGCACATGCACAAGTGCATTGTGTTGCCTCGGCTGGTCTTGCCATTAAATCTGAGATTTGCCTGGTCTGGTCTTGCATTTCTTTACATGTGTATACTTTATATACATATACATTGTGTTTCCTTGTCTGGTCTTGCAATTTTTTACATCAAACCATACGATTTAAATTTTATATGTATTTATGATTGTATATATAATTCAAATTATGTATGTATTTAGATTATATACATATATGCAATTCTCTCGACCTGTGCCATTGAAATTTGTATTTATGACTGTATATACGTGTGCATCAACATGTGTATACATATACATATACATATATATATATATATATATCATAATTAAGTTCCAACTGCTTATTGGTTTATACCGAATTTTGTTTCATTTGCAGAAAAAGATGTTGACAAGCAATATATCTACTCTCAACCAGATAAAGATTGCAGAGGAATCACAAAAGAATAAGCCAGACCGGAAGCGCAAGTCAAGGCTAAAGTGTAACATTCAATGCGAAAAATAACCAATCAATTTTAAGAAGAAAGCCATTGTTCACAATGAAGACGAAGAACAAACTTTCCTGAATGACTAAACTGAAGAAGGACTCCGCTCAAAAAAAAAACCTATCTTGAACAAACTGATGATGCCGAGTTGGAAATTGGGAAACAAAGTGCAGCTGAAATCGGAAGTACATCTCGGAAAAGAGGCGGTAGAGGTCTAGTAAAAGCAAAAAGGCTCCCGTTATGCAGTTAGAATTGAATGGAAGTTGAGTTCAATGATCTAGGTATACCAATAGGGCATGGGTCGGTATATTTATCCTCTTTTCTTGGATCGCTTGTGTGGAAGCAGGTTCCATACACTATCAATGATTGGAGGAATATAAGTGATGAGTCAAAAGATGTTTTGTGGCAGTCGGTTCAGGTATGAAATCAGACTTAATTTCAGTTACTTAATTAAATTTCTTACTTAATTTTGGTTATTTATAAATCTTGAATATGTGCTTGATTCGCTTTTGGTGTCACTTTAGTTTTAGCATGCAAGTAAAATTACATGATAGCTCAAATAATATCTCATAATTCACGCAACAAATTTTAATATTCTAAAGTTGTGTACATGCAACAATAAAAAATTACATTTTGTATCCTTTTGTCTTAGATGCTAGGTAGGAATGATGCTTCTTGGTTACCCAACTAAATGACTATTACCCTTAGCCACGTCAAAGTTTAATTCATTGTTTATTGCTGTAGCACTTAGATTGAGATGGTACGGTGGATACTTTAAGGAGAACATGCATGTAGAACTGATTTATAATATACGCTCTTTCTTTGTACTCTAATTCGGACCATATGCACAGGAGAATTATAACATCCAAATAGATTAAGAATTCATGCAAAACAGAGAGGCTATTTATAACCATGAAAGTTATGTGAACGATATGTATTTTCCAAAACTATACACTGAGAAGCAACAACAACAATAAAACTGCATACTGATAGATAGTCAGGAATAAGACAATAGTTATTTGCTGGTTAATGTACGATAATAAGTTGATAATATCATGTATGGTGTACGTAGGTATAATTGTATTCAAATTCATGGTTAATTTTTTTTCTTTTTGAACGGTTCATTTTGGTGTGAAATATTTTAAGCAAATTTAAGTCGAGTTGCGCTTAAATTCTTCACTAATTAACTAATCAATTTGCTTTTTCTGACAGTTTTTTATTATAATATATTTCACACATCACCAAAAAAATTTGGTCCCCCTCTTGTTTATACTAGAAGTGGTTATTTACTGCTATTTGATTTTAATATCATGTTTTCATGTACTGATTCAGGTTAGATTTAAACTGGAAGAGAAGTGGAAAAGAAAAGCCATATTACAACAAATGGGAGTACTTTAGAGATCATCAAAAAGCAAATTGGTTCGAACTTCGAAAAAGAGGATAATGAAGAGGAAAGACTTAAACTGAATCCTACCAACATAAAAAACATGAATGAATGGAGAAAGTTTGTGAAGGCGAAAACAAGTGTGGAGTTTAAGGTAAATCTGAAATAAAATTTAATAATTCAACAGCAAATCATTCCTACGCACATCTCTATGAGTATGCTAATTTTAACATCTTTCTATATTTCCGGCAAAAAAGTGAGAAATATTCGGCCCTTAGGTACACGCAACTTCCACATACAACCAGTCGTAAGGGAATGGCTAGAATGACTGAAGACTTGGTTAGTTAATTAACTATAGCTTTAATTAATAGTATTTTATACCTGTCAGTTTACTTATTTAATGTTATCCTAAATTTAGAAAAAAGAAAGTGTAGATCCATTGTCCGTAATTAGAGCTGATGTGTGGATCAAATATCACATAAAAAAATGGTGAACCGGTGTCCATGCAAGCTGCAAATACTATTGTATAATTATTTTTAATTTTATTGGTATTTTTTTGAAACTATGATACTTTTACCACTGTACATCATCTATGTGTTTTTATTTATGCAGGAGGAGATTAAAAAGTTTGGTAGCGTATCCCTGTCCAGCTCGACACAGAATGTCAATGGAGATGCTCTTGTACCTGTATTGGGAGAAGACGGACCGGGAAGATTAAGGGCATTGGGAAGATGTTACATTTTAACCAAGCTAGTTGTGGGTCAGTCCAAAGAAAAGCAAGTGTCACGGTGTCGAGAGGAAATAGCAAAATTGAAGTGAATGATACAGACTCTGATGGACCAAAAGGTAAATTTTTAAAATTAATTTATATTCATTAAATAAAAAATTCAGCACACTTTATAATTTAAAATACTAAAGGGAATAAATTTTGGTGCTTTACTGCGGGGTAAAGAAAGTTTGCAAGGGAGCACGCATGAAATGGTAAAAATAATAATTATATTACTCAATAAATAACATTTAGATTTTAATTTTGATCCAGTAATGTTTTATTTTAAGTATCGTGGCATCCACTTGAGTGCTCCTAAGATTAAAATATCGTGATATTTGTGTTTTGCAGCAGGGTAAAGAAAGTTCAGGAAAGAGCTCACCTGAATCGGTAAAAATAATTATATTACTCAATAAATAAAATTTATGTTTTAAATTTTTAATCTAGTATTTGATATAATTTTCCGTTGAATAATTATATAGCGATGATGAAATATGTTCGTTGTTGAATTGAATGGAAACTCTGGAGTTGTTGCCTACGGGAGGCTGTTGTCCTTGGACCCGAATGACGTCAATGGCATTCGTCTCGGACCAAATGCTGCAAGCATTTTTATATTTTTTGTGGATAAACCAGATACTTATTTATGGATGCTTACACCTAAAATGACAGTATTAGCAGATGTTATGAATAAGGTTGTAGCATAGCCATTAGTTTGCGTCAAGGTACCGCTGCGAACACGTGTGAACCATGATGAAACTCTAGTATGGTAAAATTTACACTTCTCGTATTATATTTGTAGATATTTTGTGTGTGTATAGAATAAAGATACCACATATATATCTTCATGATTATATTTATTAGATTTGATTCAGAATAAAGTACCATGTATATTTATTTACGTTACGCATGAACTGTAAATGAAGGGTTGTAAAATTATTAGCCTATAGATCCATCACTACATAGATAATACCACATTCTCTTGTTTTGAAACTGTCATGACTAGAATTATAATAGAAAATATTGAAGTATATTATCATTTTTAGAGTGCTCGCAGCATCCAAGATATTTGCAAGATTTATGGTTAGAATGTAGGTGAAGGTGTAGTTGCTGAAGGAAGAATTTTCACCGATGATCCAAAATATACTATTAATGGTATTCCGCTCGGTTCGTCTACCATTGTGATTTGGGTGGACAACGTAATATATAAAGTTGATTATTTATGGAGACCCACATCTGATATGTCGTGCATTGGAGATGCAGTTGGTAGCAAAGTAGCATGACCAAGATCAAAAGTAGAAGCCGATAAAGAAAATCCAACTGAGAGTCATCATGATAGTTAAAATCAAGCGACTTCTCCCTCGAAATTTGCGTATATGTTCATGAATAAATTGCAACATGTAAATTTTAATTTTCAACTTTGATCACTTGTATGAAAGTTATTTACGCGTATGTATACATTCTGCATAATAATCTTTTTTTCTTTCAGCCGATTGCAACCATGATAAAAGATGCCAAACGCAAGTTGATAGATGTGGATGGAACAGACGTAGTGGATGAAGGAACTATTGCATCAACTGATCCGATAGAGATGTTCCATTGTCGTCCATTGGGAAAGGATGCTATAAAAGTTTGGGTTGAACATGTGACAGTTCCAAATGCAGGGCTATGGAGACCAACATTAGCTCTGATGTGCATGGAAGATGCCTTCGGCGCTCCCATAGCTTGTCCAGTGGAAAAAATGATTATTGAAACAAAATTAAAGGTATTAAATATTTTTTAATATACATTAGGAGTTACTACAATATGGAAGGTGCCTTATAGGCTTATAGACTTCTGGAACATGTTATATGTTTCAGAAACCACAGTTTGGCCTTTTACCGTGGTATGGCTATATAGGCTTTTGGATTATAGATACTTGTAGGCTTATTTTACTGTGGTATGCTCTATGTTTCAGATACCACAGCTTGACATTTTACTGTGTTATGGCCTTATAGGCTTCTGGAGCATATTCTATGTTTCAGAAACCACAGACAAGCTAGCCAAGAGCTGATTCTCAATGGTATGTATGCTCAAATTGTTTGCTATCATAAGAGGGGTAATAGAAATATAAGGCATGTATTATAATTTGATATAAACAAAATGGTGAGCCGAGGTCCTACCTACATTGGAATTATGTAGTTCAAAATCTCAAGACATAATAGTTACACATGTACTTGTTTCTTTCAGTCTAATTTATATTGTTGTCACTATTGTACGCAATGGAAGTTGGTTAGACAAAAATTGAGACTGAGAAAAAATCAGGTGTATATAATGCTATGGCTATCATTATATTATGTGAAATGGAAATATTTGAGGTCCAAAATGTTACTCGACATTTGTTTTGTGAAATGGAAAATTTCAAAGTAAAATCCAAGCATATTCATAGTATTCTTATCCGCAACTATATCAAATTGTGCTCCTTTATTAAAGGATGGATGCTACCTGGGTCTTTTTGCTGCAAGTCCAGCTTCTTCTTTCCATGGTCATATATTAGGTAGTCTAGTTTCAAATGTTGTCGGTCATACCATTTTATCCAAAATATCTGGTTGATTTTCCGAAATATTTGAAATTAATCATGATAGAGCTATCCAAGACTCCAACCCCGTAGCCTATATACTTGAGAAACCTGGATCGTTCTGCAGATCCTTTATTAGACATCCTTTATGTGTAATGGAATTACTGACTATTGTTTACTGCAAGACAATGAGTGTGTTTGAAAGATTTATGTTATGTAGTGTTACGTTCAGAGTTTGACCTGCTATTTCTATTCTTAAGTAATATTTTGTTATATTTTTTTAGTATTTACTTGTCAATATTTCTCGGTCTTTTCTTCGGTGCTTTATTTACAGGTACACAACCATTTTTGAAGACATCGTTAATAGCAGCACTATGATATTTGCTCGATAACATGGTTATTTCATATGTTTATTTCAGTGTTTATTGTACTTTGGTTATGACAATGTTATTGGTAGTTTGGTTGTGTATGTTGTGGATGTTTGAATGTACGACGAACTTTTTGTCTTGACAGTTATGTATGTTGTGGATGTTTGAATGTGTATCTTGTGGATCTTTGAATGTGTATGTATATTGTGGTAGTTTAATATCTTATGTTCAAAAGTGTACGTGTTTGTGTATTATGTTATATAATTGGCTGAAAAATTACGGGTAGGTTTGGAATATTATAATACAAATTTGGGAACAAACGGTGGCAGAAACTATGGGATATTAATTTTATTCGTATAGTTTAAAACCCGCTACAAATAAATGGTTACAGAAAACAAAAAAAACCAATGTTGTAACGGCCCGGAAAATTTTGATGCTCGAATTTCGACAATAATACATAAAATCATATTACTTGCCAAAACCCAAGTGTGGAAAACCCAGATCATTAATAGAAAGAAGTTAGAGGATGAGAAGTAGAAAGAAAGAAATGTTATAATAGAAGAAAAAGAAGAACACATAAGAATCTCATAGCGGAATGAATAAATATAATACATCAAATCTCTTTACAAAAAGAAATTGTGTGTGTGTGTATATATACACACACACAAATCATCAGAGTGCAACATATATCTATCACTACGGAAAATAATTTTATATAACTAACAGTGAAGCCTCATGCTTCCAGCTCCTGAAACTCCAAGCAAAACCTGACCTAGAAATAGGGGTGTAAATTGGTCGGACCGGACCGGACGGAGATATGTTCGGTTTCTGTCCTAAAAAAATGGACAGAACACGGACCGGACCAAATTTTTTCTCGGACAAATTTCGTTGTCCTAATTCATGTCCTAAATAAAATCGGTCGGACACGAACATGTTTTTTTCGGACATGGACACGATCGGACTCGGTCTGACATGGCTATTTATGTCACATTTTGTACATTTTACTATATTTTCTCTCAACTATACGCCAAATTACATGTAATTAGGACGAATTCGGACGAGCTCGGACTGGACATGATTTTTTCTCATAAAAATTTTGTTGTCCTAACTCGTGTCCTAAATGAAAATCAGACGGACTCGGACGGACGTATTCCGGTCATGGACACGAATAGACGTCGGACATTCGGACAAAATTTACAGCCCTACCTAGAAATATACTTGGTCTGAACCGTGTACATTTGAAGCAAAGCAAAATTCACTCTGGGTAGTCTGGAATACTTTCAGTGATAAATTCACAGCACAAACAACTTGTTTAACTTTGAAAAATCCTTTGTGAAAGTAAAGGATAATAGTAAGACCATCCCACACATAAACATAGGTGGTTTTATCCTTACTATAACCCAAAACATTTTTGAAATCGATATCTTTTCTGATATTATAATAGTGTCTAAATACAAATAAATATCAATCTAGCAGAACGCTTGCATCTCACACTCTACATAAATAGTATACAATCAAAACCGCGGGCTCTTAATGGAGAATGGAATCCAACTATGGCAAGGTATGAGACCACCTTCCAATAATGTACCTCCGGAGATGAATACATTGGGGGTTCAACAAGAACTTCTTGCAGCCGACCACACATGACCAGCCCCTCATTTCTCTTGAGAGTACCGAATATACCATTACCACGGTTGTGGGCCAGCCAACCAAACCGATAGCATACATATAAAAATAAAAGGTACAACCGAAGGCATTTGATTTTTCTGGATCAGGTAATAATATACCCTTTTAATGGGTGTGATCCACATAGCCATGCTACGCACCCGATTTTGTGCCATTTTCCGGTTGATGAGGCTTGAGGTTAAGCTTACTAGCACATCTCTATTCACTTTGAATGCCACATCGTCAGATCCACGAAATCACTAATTGACATCCACAAATACACTCTGGGTGTTAATCAAGAGAATTTCACCGCCACCAAACTTGGTATATTTGTAAAAATCAATGTACATGATTCTTAAGGAAATATTTTATCATACATTTGTCCATACAAGTCATCCAGGAACAGGATGAACCGAAGGCACCCTCCTACCACATCTTATATAGGAATCACCCCAAGGATCAGTAGTGAGAAGTCCTTGCAATCCGCAGATTCCAATCACGACAGAATCATCATCCAAATATCTCTGGCTACAGACCAAAGGGAATTCATCAAGTAATTCTTCCGCTTATGAAGATCAATGGTCTTCAATGCTCCATCTTTAATCAGCATTCTCCCTGTTTACGTGTTTTCTGAAGGGAATGGTTTTCGAATATAAATTTGATCCCGGTCTTTCTGTACCAACCATCGTATGGACTAGGTTTTTGATAGTCAGTTATTTAACTATCAAATCATAATAATACTATTAAGTACATTGGCAACTCGGGTCCTTTACATGAGATATTTCATAAAATCATTTTATCGATTCTTAAAATCAATTCATAAATTCTAACGAAACACTTCTATTTTCGTTACTAGAAAATGTTAACCATAACTTAAATGTATTTATTCAAATCCCTTCCTTACATTTCTTTATCTCGAAATATTACCATATTCATTAAAACATCTTGTATTTCCTTTATCTTGGAAATATTGTTTATACTCTCCTTTTAGTATTTCTTATGTTTGAAAATATCGCCTTAGTTTATAAACCCACTTTCCATTTCCTTTATGATTAGAAATATCGTTATATTACTTCAAAACTTTTTTCCATATTTCCTTAAATTTGGGCATCTCGATATATACATACATACATATAACCAATTACCAATTCTGATACGGGCAAAATAAATGTCAAATTATATAATTTAAAACCAAATATCCTATTATTTATATTCCAAAATCTCGCACTAATGTTCAATGTTCTTCGTACGGGATAATAACCAATTTCGACACCTTTTACTCACTCCAAACTCATACCATTCCATGATAATAGTGAAGTCGTTCAAGTTGGGGTATTCTACTTACCTCTCATACCTTGATCGACAACGTTATTATCTTAGAATAAATAATAGTTTGTAACTTAAAAACTAATATTAAACCATCATTACCATCTTGATTTCAAATCTGGTTTTAAAACAAAAAAACCATTTCTTACATTTGAAACTCTCTTTCCATATAATCACTTTACTCAATTCGTTTGATCGAGTAAATATACCCTAAAACACAACTTTTAACCTAAACAAATCTCGCTTATAACTTTCAGACTTATAATAAACCTTATCTTGGATTTTATAATTAAAATCTCCATACCACCTTCTTTTCACTAAGACTATTTAACTAGGGTTTTTTTATTTCCAAAAATCCATTTTCCAATGTTTAACACAAACTATTTTATGTATTTTCTGTAACGGCCAGAAAAAAAATTCGACGCTTGAATTTTCAACAATAACACAAAATTCCAGTATTACTTATCAAAAACCCAAGTATCAAACTCTGACTGTTAACAGAAAGAAATTAGAAGATGAGACAGGAAAGATAGAACTATTAGAATAGAAGAATAAGAATACTAGAGTCTCACAGCAGAACGAACAAAATATAATAATCACCAATACTTTACAAAAAGAACTACATATTGATGATTACAATATCAGAGTGTGATGACCCCAAACTTCTGTAGACCGAAAGTAAGGATAATCATTTAGGAATACAACATATTTACAACAAAAACAGATCTCGGATAATTATCACAACACATAAACCATTGCAGCGGAAATAAATGTCATCAGCATCATAATATCCAATACATCAGAGTACGCAATACAGGATACAACTTAGCCAAATAAGGAGTTCAAACAAAAAGAAAAATAAGTTTCAAATGGAAAGAAACAAGTCTCAAACTCCACATACATCAAAACTACAAAAGGTAAAATGTCTCAAAGCAGAAGTAAATGCTATAGAAAGGTCTTCTTCTTCCGTCCAAGTAAGCTCCAATCAGAATGTATCACCTGAACCTGTCAATTGGCAGCCTGTGTGGAAAGAGGGCACCCGAGTTTGCAAAAGTGAAACAAACTATGAGTCAGTCATGGGACTGGTGTGAGAATTCTTAACTAAATTAACTATCAATATGGCAAATCATAGGACCATGCCGCTAAAGCGGAACGGGTTTACTCCATTGGATTTCCGGTGCATAATTTTATAAAGTTTGTATAAAACAGCGAAATGACTTTTGAAAAATGAAATCATCATAAGACTCAAGTCCTATCACACAATGCAACGCACACAGGAGGATAGAGTTTTCCCTTATGATGATCAAACATGCTTAATACGTGAAAAGTAATATTTTAATATTATCATTAGTGTCTAAGCAGTATTAAAATACTTCAAATTAAATATATCAATCCTAGACGGCATAGGTACCATATACTATGTTGTCGTATATAAGTTTACAATCAAAACCGTGATGTCGTATTGGGAATTGGTTTTCTGTCATGAAGTTGAGGCTAGGGATCGCCCTCTTCCGATTCGAGACACTCTAGCAAATGCCCCAGGATCCCCCGTAGTGAACCCTTGGATCTTCAGGGCCGGTCCCCACCTAATGGTATTGGATTGGCAATTCCTGAACACACGCTTCCCGGTTCCTTTGAACCTATAGTATGACCACTTCCGGCCTATAAAAACCCGAGGTACCTCAATCCAAAATCCACATAAGTAAAATGTCGGGCCGTGTTAAAGCCCAAACACCACTAGCTAGTAAGAAACGTGTGCACTCCCTGCAGTCCTAATCCTGTTTTTGACTCATACCGGGGTGTGAGGCTCGCGAAGTTACGTTATACACAAAGCTATGCCTAAACAGGCTATGCTTTGATCATCAGCCACAATGCCTGCTTTTCAACAAAGCCTTGATCATTGCATCTTGGCGTGCCACGTTGACAATTCAATGCCATGCGATCGATAACTATTACTATGTATCAGGGTGTCAAGTAGAGAATAAGTCCTCTACCACCAAACACACATATATTAACAGAAATCGATTTAATTACATGGGATGAATTCCAACGTCAGACACGCATCCATTTACAAGTCCGTTCTGGGTCTGAACGAAACCGAAGACACCAAAGAGGTTCTCGTGGTATCAAAATAAAAGGTCCTACCTTTATTTTGTGAAATCAAACAAAATGTAACAACCCGCCTTCTACGCATCGGAGGATCGTAGAATATTTATTTCTTTCCCATATGAAGTCGTATGGTCATGTAACTTTGGGAAACACCCATTAGAGTCATTTCCCATGTTCATGATTTTTGTCGATTTTTAAATGACCGTTTTGCCCGTAGTTGATCTTGTTTTAGCCATAACTTTTGATTGGAAAGGAATTTTGACCTGAAACCACCTCCATTAGATTCGTTTGATGGTTTACCTTTCCGTAGAGTGGTCATAATAGCCAAACGGACTTACCGTTTGGGAGATATGGCTGAAATGAGGATTGGAGGGTGAAAAACTGCTTAACCGGGCCAAATAGGGTGATTAGTGGTAGGCCCATAACCCATTTCGGGATTAGGGTTATGGGGAGGCTGAAATGAAGTAGAGAATCATTCCATTTCGGTTTTCTAGCCTCCACTTATCACCAAGGAACCCTAAAAATGGCCTCCAACCTCTAAATCACCTCCAAATCATCTTTTGATCAAGGATTAAGCTTTGCAGCATCTAATCAAGGGAGATCAACACCAAATCAACATTGGAGCTGCCGTTTAGCATTGGGATTTGCATCAATCAGAGATTTATTCCAGATCTTAGTTATTTGTGGCTAAGGTGAGTGATTTGCATAGTTTTGCACTAATTAAGGGTAATTGGTGTTAATTAGCGAATTTAAACATGATAAAATTCTGAAAAAATGTTCATAAATTCTTAAATGATGTTTTAGACCTCTGATATGAATTTGGGTTAATTTGGTTAAGTTTTGCTAATCATATCATTAGTTTCACCTAAACATGCTTAAAGGGAAATATGGGGTTTTAGGTACGTTTGATCCATTTTAACCTATCATATTGATGTTTTGATGTTTGTGGTTGATTATGCATGTTGCTATGACTGTATGAGATGCTTTGTGATTGATTTCAATAGTTAGAATGGTCGAAAACGTCGTCGAATGGCGTAAACACTTACTGGAAAAGCTTCAGGAAACAGTGCAGGTTTCGGATCGGACAAGGGGGCTCGGATCGGACATGTTGAACTGGGCAAGGGATTCGATCGGAGCGGAACTTGACACTTGAGAAAATTGGCAAAAAGGAAGGCCACGCTAACTGAATTGGGATCGGATCGGATAAAGGAGGAGGGATCGGATCGGATAAAGGAGGAGGGATCGGATCGGAGCACGTGAAGAACGAGGGAGCGGATCGGAGCGGAAGCACGAACTAGATGAGAGATGGCACCCGACCCGACCCGACCCGAAGTGAGACACCCGACCCGAACCGTACCAGAGGAAGACCCGAACCGACGCGATGCAGTGGACCCGACCCGAACCGATGGTTTGAAGAGGACCCGACCCGACCCAGTATTGACCAATAACCCGAAATGCAAAGGTAGTCCAATATGGGAAGTTAGAGCTCAGGATCCCGTTGGGAACCAATGAGTTCACTTCATGGTTGGGCTTTACTGCGGGACGTGTGTTAAGGAGTTGTCGACGTTCATAACTTCGATTCACCACTAAAAATGGATGATGGACTACTTATCAATGCAGTAGAGTCATTGCGACTCGAGGGGCAAGGTGATGGTAGCAAGACTACGTTATCAGTGCAGTAGAGTCATTATGACTTGAGGGGCAAGGTGATGCGTAGTAAGACTATGAGCCAGCGCAGATGAGGTGAATAACTCCATGGGGCAAGTGGACATAGTAAAGGATTAGTAAGACTATGAACCAGCGCAGATGGGGTGAATAACTCCATGGGGCAAGTGGACATAGTAAGGATTGGTAAGGCTATGAGCCAGCGCAGATGGGGTGAATAGCCCCATGGGGCAAGTGGACATAGCGAAGGATTAGTGGCTACGTTATCAGTGCAGTGAAGTCATTTATGACTTCATGGGGCAAAGTGATCGTAGCAAGGACGGGTGATCGAAGTGGTGAATATCGTATGCTTTACGCACTGAGTGAGAGATGTAAGGATGGATGCTATATTTGATTGTTTGCCATCACTATGACATGCACACCTCCCCCACCTCCGTATCTTTACACTGTTTGATATGGCACCTTAGAGTGTTGTACAGTATGTAGTGCTAACTCTTTGGTTGCAGGTCCAGATTCAGGTATGTTTTAGTCTACCTGTTATTGTTCACTTTAGATGCTTATCGCTCATACCAGTCTTTATGTCTGACCCAGAGTTTTATGTCTCCTCTTATTACTCTGGGTGCTCACACGAGCAGATTAGAGACAGGTTAGCTGGTGATGCGCGAGTAGCTGATTCGGAGGCGGGCAGGAGGCTTCCACGTATGATATATATATTCTCCCTGTGTCGTTGGTGGTCGCTACTTGGGTATTAGTAGTGTACCTCCTCAATCTTGCTTTTGCTTTGAGACAGTTTGAAAAGTTGTAATAATGTTTAACTTTGGATCATAAGTTGTACTTACATTTTCCGCTGCTATGTTAGTTGTTTCAGCTTATGCACTGTCTCACCTATTTTATGTCAAGTATGTTATTATTATATTTTATCCTATGCGCTGTGAGACATTCTACAGGTTCTTTGTATGTTCATTTCCTTCTTCCCTTTTTCCTTCTGACGACCCGTTCCGTGCTAACTGGACATGTGTACAGCGCACTTTTGGAGTAAATGTCGGTTGGTGCGGGGCGGGCCGTCGCACTTGGTATCAGAGCTCTAGGTTGCGTAGTTAACCTAGGGAAAGACACTAGGGAGAGATAGTATGTATATGAGAGCACGTATTTGTGATTACTTTGGTTTTCAAAGCTATGTATATATATACTATTAGTAGTATAAGAATGAATTCGTACTGCACTAGCACCACTATGGGGTCGTTAATCGTTTCCCTTTTCCAGATTGACGATGATCCGAGACGCGAGGGGTGCTGGTAGAGGGACCAACCATGGGAATACCGCTGACATGAGGGCGATGTTTACTGACCTCATGAGAGACATGCTTAGAGAAGTGCAAGGGGCAGTTCCCAATCCCGGAGTTGGTGTTGGCCTAGTAGTGCAGGCGCCTAGGGTCGATTTCGCCAAGTTGTACAAAGATTACACTAACCTTGGTGGGAAGCCGTTCCACGGGACGGAGTCGGCCATAGATGTTCAGGACTGGATGGATAGCTGTGACCGTATCTTCGATGACTTGGGTCTTGAGGATGCGATTAAGAGAAGGCTAGCGTCTCGTCAGCTGCAAGGGCGAGCGATGAATTGGTGGAATGCCATTAGAACAGCTACTCCAGAAGATGAGGTTACCTGGGTTCAGTTCAAGGCTCGCTTTAGCGAGAAGTTTATTCCAACTGCCCAGAAGTCAGTATTATTTAAGAGGTTCCTGGAACTCAAGCAGAACAGAAGGGCAGTTTCTGACTATATTGCTGAGTTCGACACTTTGTCGAAGTATGGACTGTCTCTTATCGATACTCCTGAGAAGAAAAATGAGAAGTTCATTACTGGTTTGGATGGATACTTGGGGGAAAGGCTCATCAACCACATCGACGAGACTTTTGAATCGATTGTGGGGAAAGCTTTGAGATCAGAAAGTCTTTACCCTAAGCCAAAGATTGAGGCTGCATCTGCAGAAGGGCTTAAGTCGCAAGCAGGCGGTGGAGGCAAGAATAACTCTCAGAATAAGAGGAAGCAGGACCAATCTAAGGGTGGCCAGAAAAAGAACAAGAAGGATGTTGAGTGCTTCAGCTGTGGTAAGAAGGGCCATTATGCCAAAGATTGTCGGGCCAAGCCAGCGGATAAGAAGTGCTTCAACTGTGGTCAAGTGGGACATTTCAAGGATAAGTGTCCGCAACCTCTTAAGGAGAAGCAGATTGTGAAAGCATATGCTATTGATGTTGTTCCTTCTTCGTCGAATGCCCCCAACTGCGGCGGAGAAAGGAAAGAACGTTGTTATTCAAGGTATGCTTTCTATTTATGATGTACCAGTTAAAGTTTTGTTTGATACTGGGGTTTCCCGTTCCTTCATATCTAGTGACCTGGTAGATAGGTTGGGACTGGAACCCGAGATAGTCGATAGACCATTGGTTGTGACGAACCCGACTGGTGGTTCGACTAGCCTTAGTATGATTTGCAGGAATTTGGTCTTATCGAGTCATGGATGTATGTTTGTTTGTGATTGCTTTGTTTTGGGCTTTACTGGGTATGGCATTATATTGGGAGTCGATTGGCTCCAAAGATACGGGGTGGTGGTAGACTGTGAGGGCTTTTTGGTGACAGTGAGGGCGGATGATGGGCGGAGGGTAGTGTTTGGTAGTCTACCTAGTGATGGGGTTATGGCTAGTTTTGTAAATTCCCTCGACATCCCGCAGGATGAGTTGTCAGATGTGCCCATGGTTGGCCAGTATCCGGACGTCTTCGAGGAGGTGACCGGGCTTCCACCACACCGAGAGATTGAGTTCCGTATTGATTTAGTGAAAGATGCCAGACCTATAGTGATGCCACTTCGTCGTATGGCACCAAGGGAGCAGCGAGAGCTCGGGGTGCAAGTCAGCAATCTTTTGAAGAAGGGATTTATTAGAAGGAGTGTCTCCGAGTGGGGAGCACCAGTTGTGTTTGCCACTAAGGCAGATGGTTCCCTTCGTTTGTGTGTGGACTATCGCGAGTTGAATAAGGTGACGAGGAAGAATAAGTATCCTCTACCGCGGATAGATGATTTGTTTGATCAACTGGAAGGAGCAAGAGTGTTCTCCCAGTTCGACCTCACAACAGGATTTCATCGGCTTCGAGTAGCAGATGAGAGCGTTCCGAAAACGGCATTTAGGACGCCGTCTGGATTTTATGAGTGGTTGGTCATGCCATTTGGATTGACCAATGCACCAGCCTACTTTGTGGATCTTATGAATCGAGTATTCAGAGATCAGTTGAATAAGTTTGTTCTTGTGTTCGTAGATGATATCCTTGTTTACTCAAGGACAGAGGAGGAACACAAGGGACACTTGAGGATAGTGATGGAGGTGTTGAGGAAACACCAATTGAAAGCGAAATTCTCTAAGTGTCATTTTTGGAGAAGGGAAGTGAGATTCTTGGGTCATGTTGTTTCAGAGAGTGGTATTGTCGTGGACCCTGCGAAGGTGACTACGGTACAGGATTGGCCTACGCCCAAGAATGCAACAGATGTAAGAAGTTTCTTGGGATTAGCTGGATATTATCGAAGTTTATCCAGGACTTCTCCAAGATAGCAGCAACGTTGACTCAGTTGACTAAGAAGAATCAGTCCTTCATCTGGGACGGAGTGTGTGAGAATGTATTTATGAGTTTAAAGGAAAGGTTGACGCTTGCGCCAGTGCTAGTCATTCCTAAACGGAATGAAGAGATGACGGTATACACGGATGCTTGTGGTACCGGACTGGGTGCTGTATTGATGCAAGGAGGTAGGGTTGTAGCTTATGCTAGTCGACAGCTAAAGCCGCATGAGAAGAAGTATCCTACCCATGATTTGGAATTAGCAGCGATTGTGTTCGCATTGAAGATGTGGAGACACTATCTCTTGGGAGAACGATTTGAGTTGTTTACCGATCATAAATCGTTAAAGTATCTCTTCTCTCAGAAAGATCTGAATCTATGTCAGCAAAGATGGTTAGAGTTCTTGGCTTCGTATGATTTTGATATCGCATACACACCTGGGAAAGGTAATGCGGTAGCCGATGCCTTGAGTAGGAGACATGCCAGTTTAGGGGCAATGTTTTTTGAATGGAAGCAACTGGAGTATATCGCGGGGTTTGATTTCAGACCAAAGTGCGAATTGGATCCAGTTATACTAGCTAGTTTGGCGATCAGACCCACTTTGATAGAGCGGATTGGTTCCAGCCAGAGAAACGATCCTAATCTATTGGGAATCATCTCCAAGTTAGAGATGAACATCGACGGTGAGGAGATGAATGTGTATGGGCTTGATCGAGATAGATGGCTTCGAAAGAATGGAAGACTAGTTGTAACCGACGTGAATGGTTTGAGAGATGAAGTGCTTAGAGAATGTCATCACTCAAAACAGACTATACATCCCGGTGGTAATAAGATGTATCGAGACATGAGACAGACTTACTACTGGGAAGGGATGAAAAGAGATGTTGGGAAGTTTATATCCAAATGCATGAATTGCCAACTAGTTAAAGCCGAGCAAAAGAAGCCTAGTGGGTTGTTGCAACCATTAGAAATTCCCGAATGGAAATGGGAGCAAGTCTCGATGGATTTCATCGATGGTTTACCAAGGACTAGATCGGGATATGATAGCATTTGGGTAATTGTGGATCGATTGACTAAGAGTGCAAGATTTATACCAGTCAATTCGACCAGAACGGCAGCCAAGTTGGCAGATTTGTATATGAAGTGGGTAGTGAGATTTCATGGAGTACCTAAAAGCATTGTGAGTGACCGAGACCCGTTGTTCACTAGTGGGTTTTGGAAGAGCTTATAAGAGGCTCTAGGGTCAGGATTACATCTCAGTACCGCATATCATCCTCAGACCGACGGTCAGACGGAGAGGGTGAATCGTATATTGGAAGATCTCTTGAGAGCTTGTATATTGGATTTTGGTGGATCATGGGATGACCATTTGCATCTAGTAGAGTTTGCATATAATAATAGCTACCAATCCAGTATCGGTATGGCTCCATATGAAGCTTTGTACAGAAGACCGTGCAACTCACCATCATGTTGGATAGAGACTGGCGAGAAGTTTATGCTTGGACCAGAAGTGGTGAGGGAAACTTCAGATAAGATTAAGATCATTCAGCAACGAATGGAAACTGCCCAAGATAGGCAGAAGAGTTATGCGGATAAGAGGAGAAGAGACTTGAAATTCTCCGTTGGTGACTTGGTGTTTGTCAAGATTTCTCCGTTGAAGAGCGTGATACGATTTGGCAGGAGAGGCAAATTGGCACCAAGATTTGTTGGCCCATTCCCTGTTCTTGAACTAGTCGGGAATCTGGCATATAGAGTTGGCTTACCAGAGAAGATGGCGGGAGTTCACAATGTATTTCATGTTTCCCAACTAAGGAAGTTCGTTCACGACTCAGATATGACTATTTCACCTGATCAGTTAGAGGACTTCGAAGTAGAACCCGAGGCGGTTGGGAACCGCAAGCCGATTCGTATTGTGGGGCACGATACGAAGCAACTTCGAAGGAAGGCGGTGAAGCTAGTCAAGGTTCAGTGGGGGCGAGAACGAGAATGACTGTACTTGGGAGACAGAGGAGAGCTTTAGGAAGGCGTATCCAGAACTCTTTGCCTGGTAAGATTTACCTTGCAATTTAGTTATTCCGCATGCTAGGATAGACTTACCTTACTTGTTTTGCATGTTTGATTGTTGTTTTATGGTTGATAGGCATGCGGGACCCTTTGTGTGTGTTTTGGTTAGGGAATTTCGGGGGCGAAATTTCTAAAGGGGGGGGGGGGAGAATGTAACAACCAGTCTTCTACGCATCGGAGGATCGTAGAATATTTATTTCTTTCCCATATGAAGTCGTATGGTCATGTAACTTTGGGAAACACCCATTAGAGTCATTTCCCATGTTCATGATTTTTGTCGATTTTTAAATGACCGTTTTGCCCGTAGTTGATCTTGTTTTGGCCATAACTTTTGATTGGAAAGGAATTTTGACCTGAAACCACTTTCATTAGATTCGTTTGATGGTTTACCTTTCCATAGAGTGGTCATAATAGCCAAACGGACTTACCGTTTGGGAGATATGGCTGAAATGAGGTCTGGAGGGTGAAAAACTGCTTAACCGGACCAAATAGGGTGATTAGTGGGTAGGCCCATAACCCATTTCGGGATTAGGGTTATGGGGAGGCTGAAATGAAGTAGAGAATCATTCCATTTCAGTTTTCTAGCCTCCACTTATCACCAAGGAACCCTAAAAATGGCCTTTAACCTCTAAATCACCTCCAAATCATCTTTTGATCAAGGATTAAGCTTAGCAACATCTAATCAAGGGAGATCAACACCAAATCAACATTGGAGCTGTTGTTTAGCATTGGGATTTGCATCAAATCAGAGATTTATTTCAGATCTTAGTTATTTGTGGCTAAGGTGAGTGATTTGCATAGTTTTGCACTAATTATGGCTAATTAAGGGTAATTAGTGTTAATTAGCGAATTTAAACATGATAAAATTCTAGAAAAATGTTCATAAAATCTTAAATGATGTTTTAGACCTCTGATATGAATTTGGGTTAATTTGGTTAAGTTTTGTTAATCCTATCATTAGTGTCACCTAAACATGCTTAAGGGGAAATATGAGGTTTTGGGTATGTTTGATCCATTTTAACCTATCATATTGATGTTTTGATGTTTGTGGTTGATTATGCATGTTGCTATGACTATATGAGATGCTTTGTGATTGATTTCAATAGTTAGAATGGTCGAAAATGTTGTCGAATGGCGTAAACACTTGCTGGAAAAGCTTTAGGAAACAGTGCAGGTTTCGGACCGGATCGGACAAGGGGGCTCGGATCGGACACGTTGAACTGGGCAAGGGATTCGATTGGATTGGAACCTGACACTTGAGAAAATTGGCAAAAAGGAAGGCCACGCTAACTGAATTGGGATCGGATCGGATAAAGGAGGAGGGATCGGATCGGAGCACGTGAAGAACGAGGGAGCGGATCAGAGCGGAAGCACGAACTAGATGGGAGATGGCACCCGACCCGACCCGAAGTGAGACACCCGACCCGAACCGTACCAAAGGAAGACCCGAACCGACGCGATGCAGTGGACCCGACCCGAACCGATGGTATGAAGAGGACCAGACCCGACCCAGTATTGACCAATAACCCGAGATGCAAAGGTAGTCCAATATGGGAAGTTAGAGCTCAGGATCCAGTTGGGAACCAATGAGTTCACTTCATGGTTGGGCTTTGCTGTGGGACGTGTGTTAAGGAGTTATCGACGTTCATAACTTCGATTCACCACTAAAAATGGATGATGGGCTACTTATCAGTGCAGTAGAGTCATTGCGACTTGAGGGGCAAGGTGATGGTAGCAAGACTACGTTATCAGTGCAGTGGAGTCATTATGACTTGAGGGGAAAGGTGATGCGTAGTAAGACCATGAGCCAGCGCAGATGGGGTGAATAACTCCATGGGGCAAGTGGACATAGTAAAGGATTAGTAAGACTATGAGCCAGCGCAGATGGGGTGAATAACTCCATGGGGCAAGTGGACATAGTAAGGATTGGTAAGGCTATGAGCCAGCGCAGATGGGGTGAATAGCTCCATGGGGCAAGTGGACATAGCGAAGGATTAGTGGCTACGTTATCAGTGTAGTGAAGTCATTTACGACTTAATGGGGCAAAGTGATCGTAGCAAGGATAGGTGATCGAAGTGGTGAATATCGTATGCTTTACGCACTGAGTGAGAGATGTGAGGATGGATGCTATATTTGATTGTTTGCCATCACTATGACATGCACACCTCCCCCACCTCCGTATCTTTACACTGTTTGATATGGCACCTTAGAGTGTTGTACAGTATGTTGTGCTAACTCTTTGGTTGCAGGTTCAGGTATGTTTTAGTCTACCTGTTATTGTTCACTTTAGATGCTTATCGCTCATACCAGGCTTTATGTATGACCCAGAGTTTTATGTCTCCTCTTATTACTCTGGGTGCTCACACGAGCAGACTAGAGACAGGTTAGCTGGTGATGCGCGAGTAGCTGATTCGGAGGCAGGCAGGAGGCTTCCACGTATGATATAAATATTCTCCCTGTGTCGTTGGGGATCGCTACTTGGGCATTAGTAGTGTACCTCCTCTATCTTGCTTTTGCTTTGAGACAGTTTGAAAAGTTGTAATAATGTTTAACTTTGGATCATAAGCTGTACTTACATTTTCCGCTGCTATGTTAGTTGTTTTAGCTTATGCACTGTCTCACCTGTTTTATGTCAAGTATGTTATTATTATATTATATCCTATGCGCTGTGAGACATTCTACAGGTTCTTTGTATGTTCATTTCCTTCTTCCCTTTTTCCTTCTGACGACCCGTTCTGTGCTAACTGGACATGTGTACAGCGCACTTTGGGAGTAAATGTCGGTTGGTGCGGGGCAGGCCGTCACACAAAATATCTGGACTTTATTTAATTTATAAATTTGAATAAAAGATCAAATCTTTATTTATTATATAAATCCAACTTTCTTTTATTTTATAAATCAAAATAAAAGATCAAATCTTTATTTATTATATAAATCCAACTTTATTTTATTTTATAAATCAAAATAAAAAATCAAATCTTTATTTATTATATCTCAAAATAAAAGATCAAATCTTCTTTCATTTTATTATATAAATCAAAATAAATGGCTCAACTTTGTTTTGATTTGTTTCAAGAACAAAAGATCAAAATTTTATTATATTTTGTTTCAAAAATAAAAGATCAAGACTTTGTAAATTTTGTAAATCAAATTAAAATTCTAACTTTGCTTTTTGTTTCAAAATAAAAATTCAACTTTGATAGAAAGGAATAAAAATAGAAATAAAAAGACGAGAACTTTATTATGATTACATCAGAACTTTACAGATGCAAACTGACATGCTATAGCAATGGTATCACAACGAATATAATTCAACTATACAACAATCACCACATAACAGATCAGAAATAACATACAATGATTCAACTGATCGAATATAATTAAATTATTTAATTATTCAAATTCAGAAATCTCACAGTCGTTGAAGATTTTGGACAAAATTCAAACTGTTCAGAATGGTCCCGTTTCAGTCTTAACGCGTTCTATTCGCTGTTACGATTCCAACGCTTCTGAAATCGTCAAATTCTGAGTTGAAATGAATCAGTTATGGTTAAATGAAGTTTTAAAACAATTTAAATTAATTAATTAATAAATTAGTTAAGAAAATACCCTTCTTCTCTTTGAACAAAACACAGCCGAAGTTAAACCCAATTTGTTCACTTCTAGGGTTCGATCCAGCGAGCAGTACGAAGCACGAGGCGATGATCGGACGGCACCGCGACGACCGCCTTGGTGAGGCGCGTCTGCTCCTCTGACCGAGTCAAACTCGGTGGTCCCCTCTGGTGGCGGTTTGGCGACGAACGGCGGCGGTTTGTGGCTCTGCTGCGGCCACCACAAGCAACAAGGTCCGATCAAACTCGTACCAAATTGAAGAGCAGCGATAGCTCTACGAAATTGTCAAAAGGAAGTATTGGTTTTACTGAGTGAATTGATGGAAATTTGTGGAGGAAGTTTCGGTGGTTTTAGGCCATTGATTTGGGGGGCGGCGGCAGAGACGATGAATAGTGAACTAGGGTTTTAAAAATCCTATATTTATAATATTATTAAATGTATTTTTTTTAAAAAAACACCATATCTTTCAAACCGGTTCAATTTCAGTCCAGCAGAAAGTGACCCTAGCCAATAGCCCGTATTCCGGATCCAATGGAACAGGTCTCGTCAGCCCAAACGGTTGTATGTGGCCTGTATAATTTAATTTAATATTTAATTCTTTTATTAATTTAATTCGTCTGCATAAATAAATTCACTGAGGCCACAAACGGACTCAGAAAAATCCAGAAAAAATATATTTGTCTATGTTATGACGATACGGTACTAACAAAACTAATTTCGTCGAATTCTGAGACTATTTGAAAAATGGCTATTTTCAGTCGATTAAATTTGACTATAATCGACCAAACACATTTTCCTTCGCCACACTCACATATTAAATCGAAAAATTCTAAAAATTGAAACCTAGCAATAATTTAACATTCCGGTTCCAACAAAAGTGGTTTCGTCAAAAACAGAGATCGTTTGAAAATTGACTATTTTCACTGGCTTTAATATTATTTAAAAATGAAATTTTTAATTTCTGCCACATTTTTCCATCAAATAATTCAAAATAAAATTTTAAATTGGTTCGGATTTTCCGAGTCGTTACACAGAGTATACACTCATATCAAACAATACACACAACAGAATAAACTAGTACCAGTATATGGCATATATCTCGACTTCAACTCCTTCTCTGGAACTCCAACTTATTTAACTTTGAAAATTCTTTTGAAAGAAAAGGATAATATTAAGACCAGTCCACACATAAACACAGACGGTTTTTACCTTACTATAACCCAAAACATTTTTAATATATATCAAAATCCAGTGATATTATAATAGTGTCTATCAAATCATAAATAAATAATCATCTAGTAGAATGCTTGCATCTCACACTCTACATATTTATAGTATATAATCGAAAACCGTAAGATGCTTATTAGAGATTGGATTCCAATTATGACAAGGTATGAGACCACCTTCTGATCAGTGTACTCTAGAGGGATATACACTGGGGGTTCAATAAGAATGTCTTGCAACCCGACCACACATGACCGACCACTCATTTAACTTGAGTGTATCGAATATATTGTCGCCCTTTCGACTTTTGTCGCGACCACCGAATTTCCTCGGAGATACAGAAATGAAAAGATGTAACAAATATGAATGTTCTCTAGATTGGTGATAATACACCCTGCTTGGGTATGACCCACCTAGCCATGCTGCCTGCCCGATTTTTGTCATTTCCCAGTTGTGAGGCTAGAGGATATGTTTATCTTCTTAGAACATCTGGCCATCATTCACTTTGAATGCCACATCGTCAAATCCGTCAATTCACTAATTGACGTCCACAAATACACTCTGAGTGTTAAGCAAGAGGATTTCTTCGCCACCAAACTTGGTGTATCTGTAAAAATCAACGTACGTGATTTTCAGGAAATACTCTGTCAGACATTCATCCATACAAGTCATCCAGGAACAGGATGAACCGAAGGCACCCTCCTATTGCATCCTAGGAGTCACCCTATAGATCAGTAGCGAGTAGTGTTTGCAATCCACAGATTTCAATCACGACAGAATCACGGTATATCTAGGGATCAGCTAGAGATTTTAAGTAACTCTTTTGTTTTATGAAGATCCATGGTCTTCAATGCTCCACCTTTACCTCTGTAGATTAGTTTCGAGCGCTACATTGACTCGAAGTGGTTTTGGGTCTAGTACCCATCCCGGTCTCTTCTAAATAACACGTCAAAAAGGTGAAGTAATAGATTCCATTGATAATTTGGTGTTTTAACTATCAATCCCAAAACAGTACGGTTGAGTATATTGGCAGCTCGGGTCTTATCATTCAAAACCATCTCATTAATTCTTTTATCGAATCTCAAAACTCATTTCTTCGATTAATATCAATTTCATTTACTAATCGCGACACATCATAGTTATTTTTATTAATTAGGAAACATTATCTATATCCCAATTTCTTTTATATACCAATCTCCTATACGTTCATTCTTGCTTCGAAAATATCGCCACAATTCTATAAACTCTTTTCGTTATCTATGTGTATCATTATACTTCAATATATGTCGATCAATGTTTAAAATATACATCATTCTTTAAAGCCCAATATGTTTAACGCATTTTAACAGCCTTGTAAATATTGTCGAAATATTCTTTTTTATGGAATAATAAACTTAATTTCGACATCTCTTGCCGTCACAAACTAATACCATCCTTCGATAATAGAGAAGCCGTCCAAGTTGCTGTATTTTATTTACCTCTCAGACCTTGGTCGACAACGTTCTTATCTCGAGATGAATAATAGTTCGTAACTCAAAACTTAATTTCTATTCTATTTAATCCATGGTTTTATAACCATAACCTTGCTTTGGAAATTCGGTTAATTATGACCATTTGATATTAACATTACCTTTTACACGTCGTTATACAAAACCGTTTTATAATTGGAAAAATCTTGCGACAATCCATTTCGGATTACTTAACCTAAATGTTGAATATCATATTATAAAACTAATTAGGATTTTATAATCAAAATCCATTTAATGATTTATAAACCATTAATATCATCCTTCGTTGTCTTGCCAACTTTATTTTTCAATTCAAATATGTTACTTAATTTATTTAAGTAAAACACTTTACCATAGACTATAGTCAATTCTTTTGCTAACTCTTCCTATAATGTTTTGAACAGAACCTCTTTACACATATTTCAAAAATCAATTTAAATCTTAGTTCAAACTCGGTCGCTTTCTTAGATGAATATCATTTAAGAAATAATTTTCTTATTGATTATTAATTAGATAATAATCACTTTCCTACCCACTATTATAAAAGTAGATTTTATAATTTAAAATCCGTTTAACAATCTATAAGTAGTTTATATTTGGAACCCTTCCCTCTTTATCTCGATTCACTATTTAATAGAATACTTATTTCAGCACTTATTGCATTAGCCCAATTTCCTTTTTAACTTCAATTATGTCATTCGATCTCTTCCTAGATTAGCCAATATTATTACATGTTCGATTTTCGTATTAAATAATTTCATTTAAGAAGAAATTACTTCTATTATAATTAACTTCATTATTTATTGAAGTAAAAACAGTTTATTTCATCATTAACTAAACACGCTCGGTTAATCACCTTTGAAATTATTAAACAATATCTAATTATAATATAAATATCGTTAATTAATAATAAATTTCATTAAAGAAATCTTATTAAATTAAACCACTAATTATTAATAACCGCTTTTGATCGAACAGTTGATTTAGTCAATTTTAAATCATTGGTTAACTCCTTAACCGTTTTCAATTTCTGCTTCTTATTAGATTAATATAATTAATCTAATAATATTTATTGAATTGAGTATTTAAATATAATTATTCCAAATAATAACCCGTATAAACTGATTTAACTGTTCGATCCTGACCATGTAATCATTTTACTATTTTATGGAAAACCAATTCCTAATATCTGTTTATTTTTAACATCCTTATATCATATAAGATATAAATAAAATTCCACTTCAGTCATAAAATAAATATTATAAATTCACTTTGTCAATTCGCCTAACGGTAATTCATCGTTTAAACAAAAACGGTGGATGTTGGACCATTTGCTGCCAATCACTCAATCGATACCGTCCATTGATTCAAATCACAACAACGTTAAATTTCAATTCAATGATCAACAAATCAAACAGGTTTTTAACATCAGGGGGTTCAATCAATTCATAGATAATATGAAATAAGCAGATACAAAAAATTGAGGAATCCAGTTTGATTCCTCCTACCTGTCCTTCCCTGCATCACAGATCATTATAATATTTCATAACATATAATCTAAATTCAATATTTTAAACGACTAAATTATAATTAACGGCAACCATTTAATCAATCATAGTCATCCAAAGCAAGCAAACATCCAATTATTAACGATTAATTTTAATTATATGAACTTAATCACATCATAGCATTTCAGAAGGTGTGAGAGTTAACTCATCTTTTTATTTCGATGATCGACTCCTACGTTAATTCGTCTGATCCCTTCCGAATTCCGAACATGCTCAGCAACGTAGGCTTCGTTCTTGCGGTCTCAACGTTTCGTCCCGTTAAATTATGATATCACATAAACGAGATATACTCATTATAATATTATAACTGTTTTAAATATTATTAACTATTTAATTAACTTTAATTATGAGTTGATAATTCTTACTTACCTTAAAACATGATTAGCGCAGTGTTAATCTTCCTCCTTCTCGATATATTTGAACATGCTTGACGGTGAGACCGACTCCCTTTGATCTTGACTCCATCCACAATTCCATCGTTCTCTTTTCCTTTTCTATATATTTTTTTTCTTTTTACATATAATAATAAAGACCGTAGCCTTTTCTTCCATACGTGCCTTCAGAAACTTAACCCAACTACACGTCTGGCTCCTCCTCCTGATGTCACACGTCCTCCAAGCCGAAATGCATAGTACACATGCATCCATCCAAACTGTCGGCCCTCTTATTATTATTTCCTTTACTTTTTTCTGTAATAAAGCCCAAAGCCCGAAACTCTCACAGCCATTTCTTCTTCTCCTCCATTTACACTAAACCGCAACTTCCTGTACCGTCGTGCCCCTTCATTCCTGCCACTGACGCCTGACCATTCCATCAGAGTTCGTCTGAGGTCAACCCGGATCTTCCAGCGTCTCCAATACCTCCTACAGTTCCCACTCTTCTCACCATGCTCAATGAACCCGTTCACCAGAATAACACAGCCTCCCTCACTCCCTCCTTCGTGACACTACTATTCTCTTTCCTCACCACGTAACCAATCCATCTGAAGCTTCCCACTTGCTTTCCCCAAGACTTAAGCTTGAACCCAGTATCTTCTCTGCCTCCTACAACCTCATTACATTCTACTTGCTGTTGTACATATATTTCTCCTTTCCACTCCCTTTTGTGTATCCTTCTTCAGTCCCACTGTTGAAGAATTCGAAGTTTGCCCACGAAGTTTGCATGGCTGTGATAGTATTTTACTATTTATTCTAATAAGACCTATTCAATAGGATTGTTTAATTAGTTTGATTTAGTCATTAGCTTGATTTAGTCTTTTCAGTAGTAGTCTGGTTTGTAGGCGAGATATTTTATTTTTTCAGGTTTAGTATTTTTTGTAAGGCTATTTAAAGCCTATGCTAGCTTTGAATTTATCAAGGAGTTTCTTTTAGAGAATTGTGCAAGTGTGACATTATAATAGTTTCAATCTTATCAATTTGGTATCACAGCGAAAAGATGTCGACTTCATCTCAAGATAAATTCCTTCAAGCTAGCATTCCTAGATTCGATGGTCACTACGACCATTGGTCTATGATGATGGAAAACTTCTTAAGATCCAAAGAGTACTGGATTTTTGTGGAGGAAGTACTTCCGACGTTGCCAAGTGAAGGAGCGGTTGTTGCAACTGAGGCACAACGCAAGACAGTGGAAGATGCAAAACTCAAGGATTTGAAGATCAAAAACTTTCTTTTTCAAGCAATTGATCGAGAAATTATGGAGACAATTCTAGACAGAAGCACTGCCAAAGCAATCTGGGATTCAATGAAGCAAAAATACCAGAGGTCTACAAAAGTAAGAAGAGCTCAATTACAGACTTTACGAAGAGAGTTTGAGGTCCTTCAGATGAAGGAAGGAGAAGGGGTCGATGCTTATTTTGCACGCACCCTAGGAATAGCTAACAAGATGAAGATGCATGGTGAGACTCTGGCCCAAGTAGTCATTATTGAAAAGATATTGCGATCATTGACTTCAAAGTGGGATTATGTTGTGTGTTATGTGGAGGAGTCGAAAGACTTGGATCAACTCACTATTGATGAGTTGCAAGGGAGTCTTCTAGTACATGAGCAAAGGATGAGAGGGCATGATCGTAGCAATGAGGAACAAGCATTGGCAGTATCTTTTGAAGGAAGAGTTGGTGGTAGAGGAAGAGGACGAGGACATGCAGCCTTCAGGGGAAGAGGACGAGGTAGAGGATGGCAGCCTTTTAACAAAGCAACAGTAGAATGCTATAACTGTCACAATCTAGGGCACTTTCGATATGAGTGTCCTCATTTGGAGAAGAATGCTAATTATGCTGAACTGGACGAGGAAGAAGAGCTGGTGTTGATTACACATGTTGAGTCACACAATTCAAGAAGGGAAGACGTGTGGTTTTTGGATTCGGGATGCTCTAATCATATGTGTGGGAACAAAAAATGGTTTTCACATTTAGATGAGAGTTTTCAACAACTAGTTAAGCTGGGAGACAATACAAAGTTAGCGGTCACTGGCAAAGGCAATATAAGGCTGAAGATTGGAGGGCTTACACAAGTGATAACAGAAGTGTATTACATTCCAGAACTCAAAAACAATCTTTTTAGTATTGGCCAACTCCATGAAAAAGGGCTTACTGTTTTGATTCAAGGAGGAGAATGCAGATTGTATCACCCAAGAAGGGGACTGATTATGCAAACACCAATGACTTCAAATCGGATGTTTGTATTGCTAGCTTCACCAGTGCCTGAAAAATCTCTAGAGCTTCAAAGTTCTTCTTGTTTTCAAGCTATTACTGAAGATACATCACATCTTTGGCATTGTAGGTTTGGACATTTAAATTTCAAAAGTTTGAAAGCTCTGCAATATAGGAAGATGGTGACAGGGATGCCAGCTCTTAAGACCCCAAGCAAGCTGTGCACACATTGTCTAATTGGAAAGCAGCACCGGAAAAGTATTCCAAAGAAAAGCTCATGGCGAGCATCACATAGGCTTCAATTGGTTCATGCTGATATATGTGGACCGATCACACCAGCATCAAGCAGCGGTAAAAGGTACTTGCTAAGCTTCATTGATGACTTTAGTCGAAAAATTTGGGTTTATTTTTTATATGAAAAATCAGAAGCATTGGGAGTATTCAAAAATTTTAAACAACTTGTTGAAAAAGAAAGTGGAGATCTTGTAGCATGCTTGCGTACTGATAGAGGAGGGGAATTTACCTCTTCCGAGTTTAACAATTTCTGCAAGAATAATGGTATTAAGAGACAGTTGACAGTGGCTTATACACCTCAACAAAATGGCGTAGCTGAGCGTAGGAACAGAACCATTATGAACTCAGTTCGAAGTATGTTGTCAGAGAAGAAAGTTCCGAAGTTGTTCTGGCCAGAGGCAGTTAATTGGTGTGCACATGTGATGAATAGAAGTCCAACTGCAGCTATAAAAGACAAAACACCAGAAGAGTCTTGGAGCGGTAACAAACCAACAGTGAACTATTTCCGTGTGTCCGGGTGTGTGGGGCATGTTCATGTACCGGATAGCAAGAGAAAAAAGCTGGATGACAAAAGCATTTGTTGTGTGTTGTTTGGGGTAAGTTCTGAGTCTAAAGCATATAGATTGTATGACCCTATTTCCAAACGTATTGTGGTGAGTAGAGATGTTGTTTTTGAGGAGAATGAATGCTGGGATTGGGGCATGAGTGTGTCAGATGTGGAATATGATATATTAGAATGGGGAGATTATGATAAAGAATACACAGTAAGTGAAAACAGCAATAGTGAGGGAGAGGAGGAAGACATTGAAGAAATTGATCAATCATCCTTAGAGCCAACATCCATAGGACCAGCTCAAACACCAGAACCTGCTCAAACGTCCTTAAAGGCAACATCTATAGGACCAGCTCAAACACCAGAACCTTCTCAAACACCCTCAAGCTCATCATCTGGAAGGCAACCTGATCGAAGAACACTAGGGTTAGGAGAGTTGCTGCCACCGGATAATAATGAAGGGAGGATAAAAAAGAACTCCTGGCTGGCTAGAAGATTATGTTAGTGGAGGTGATCTAGGTCTTTCGGAGGAGGAATATGAAGTTAATAATCTTGCATTGTTTGCTGCAGATCCTATTTCATTTCAAGAAGCGGTGAAGTGTGAAAAGTGGCGGGAAGCTATGAGTCAAGAAATCAAAGCTATAGAAAAAAATAAAACATGGGAGCTGACCAAATTGCCTGCTGGTGCAAAAAAGATTGGGGTCAAGTGGGTTTTTAAAACAAAATTTAATGAGCTTGGAGCAGTGGATAAGTACAAAGAGCGGCTCGTAGCAAAGGGATATGCACAAGAACATGGAATTGACTATGATGAAGTGTTTGCGCCGGTTGCAAGATGGGACACGATAAGATTAGTAATCGCTCTTGCAGCATACAAGGACTGGAGCATTTTCCAGTTAGATGTAAAGAGTGCTTTTCTTCATGGATAATTACTTGAACAAGTGTTCGTCGATCAGCCATAGGGATTTGAGAAGAAAGGAGAGGAGCACAAAGTGTATCGATTGAAGAAGGCCTTATATGGACTCAAGCAAGCTCCAAGAGCGTGGTACAGTCGCATTGAATCCTACTTTCTGAGAGAAGGTTTCGAAAGGTGCTCTTTTGAACGTACTTTGTTTATTAAATCTAATTTTGATGGTAGCATTCTTGTGGTTAGTCTGTATGTAGACGACCTTATATTTACGGGGAATAATATAGAGATGTTTGAGAGCTTTAAAAGGTCAATGATGCGAGAATTTGAAATGACGGATCTTGGAAGATGAAATATTTTCTTGGAGTTGAAGTGTTACAAAACGAAGAAGGAATTTATATCAGTCAGAACAAGTATGCAATTGATGTACTTGAGAGATTCAGAATGTTGGAAAGCAACCTGGTTAAAAATCCTATTGTTCCAGGGTCGAAGTTGATGAAAGATGAGATGGGAGTGAAAGTAAATGCTACAACTTTCAAGCAGATAGTTGGAAGTCAAAATATTTGACAGTGACAAGGTCAGATTTAATGTTTGTTGTTGGGTTAATTAGCAGGCATATGGAAAATCCCACAGAGCTTCATCTTCAAGCTGCTAAGAGGGTGCTTCGGTATGTGAAAGGGACACTGAAGTTTGGAATATTTTACAAAAGAGCTGGAGCAGGAAATCTAATTGGATACACGGATAGTGATTACGCAGGTGATCTTGATGATCGGAAGAGTACTTCGGGTTATGTATTTTTGCTTGGTGATGGAGCGGTAGCTTGGTCATCAAAGAAACAACTTATTGTTACTTTGTCTACTACGGAGGCCGAGTTCGTGGCAGCAGCTTCATGTGCATGTCAAGGAGTTTGGATGAGAAGGGTTCTTAGCGTACTTGGTCATCCTCAGAGCGAAGGCACAATAGTGTACTGTGATAATGGTTCTACCATCAAACTCTCAAAGAATGCTGTGCTACATGGAAGGAGCAAACATATAGATGTGAGATACCACTTCCTTCGCGATCTAACGAGAGATGGAATTATTAAGCTTGTTCATTGTACATCTGGAGATCAAACTGCTGACATTATGACTAAAGCTTTAAAGCTGGAGACGTTTGAGAAACTTAGAAGGCAGCTTGGAGTGTGTGAAGTACATGTATAAACTGCTTGCAAGATGCAAATCAGTTTAAGGGAGGAAATTGTTGAAGAATTCGAAGTTTGCCGTGAAGTACATGTATAAACTGCTTGCAAGATGCAAATCAGTTTAAGGGAGGAAATTGTTGAAGAATTCGAAGTTTGCCCGCGAAGTTTGCATGGTTGTGATAGTATTTTACTATTTATTCTAATAAGACCTATTCAATAGTATTGTTTAATTAGTTTGATTTAGTCATTAGCTTGATTTAGTCTTTTCAGTAGTAGCCTGGTTTGTAGGCGAGATATTTTATTTTTTCAGGTTTAGTATTTTTTGTAAGGCTATTTAAAGCCTATGCTAGCTTTGAATTTATCAAGGTGTTTCTTTTAGAGAACTGTGCAAGTGTGACATTATAATAGTTTCAATCTTATCAATTACCCACGTCAATGTTCTCGGGAACCGGACCTCCCAAAGCTTACCACTTCAATTCCATGATATCCAACAACTCCATGCATGCCACGCTTGGGAGACGCAACTCTCTGTTGACCCGAGAGCATTCCCCCATCACAAACCTCATGTTAAAAATTTCTGCTGCCCCTCATAACCCAACTGTGAATGCCCCTGCACCCGTACACTTCCTTTATGCTTCATTTTGTACGCAAGCTTCTTTCTTCTTACAGTAAAAATGCAAAGCCTCCCACTGTGTTAAGCACTTAACAGTCCGCTTTTCCCCTTCACCTCGACACAGCAACCGCACCCTCCTACTTCACGTAAACACTTAGACAACTCCACCGTAGGGCGCACCTTACTAACATGAACAGGCGCCACTTCAACTTGAGTCGGACTCACTTCGCTAAGACCAGACCCCCACACACAACGCTTCGTTCCTTATTGCCACGCAATGCCCTTGTTAGATCGAAATTTGGACCTAACACCCAAATTGTTATAAACTGTAGAGAATTCTAAATGAGGAACAAGGAAGAAGAAAATAACACTCAGAATTTATAGTGGTTCGGCGTTAACGAGCCTACGTCCACTTTATATCTTATTGATTATGCTTTAAAAGCTAGTACAACAGTAATTTCTCTCAATATTTCAGTGGTTCGACAACAATGGTGGATTCAGTACTCACTATTGCCAAAAAGATCCCGAAAAATGCCAAGCTCTAGGCTATTTATAGCTGATTTTGTCAGGCGGATCGCGGACACGTGGCACGAATCCCGAGATCTTCGGATCGCATCGCCACCATTGAAGAAATAGTCAAACTAGCCGTTGTGAACAGCTGTCATGATTTGCTTGAAAATCGGATCGTGCAGATGGGGGGAACTGGTCCAGATGACGGTTAGGAACACGTGTCGCTAGATCCGTGCGGTTCGGATCGCTGAAGACCAGCTCGTGGTTGAACGGGTCAGAGGGTTCGGTTCGTACCAAGGGACCGGATCAGATCGTTCTGGGCAACAGTATATAAGTTTGGATCGGATCGCCTGGAGGTGTCGTTTGTTGACGAAATGGGAGCGATCCGTTCATAGGCGAGTCGATGGAGTGCGATCCATTCTTGGGCGAGACGATGGCGTGCGATCCATTCTTGGGCGAGACGGTGGCGTGCGATCCATTCTTGGGCGAGACGGTGGCGCGCGATCCATTCCTCCAATTCCTTGGGGGACTTGGTTTCCTGTTTTCCTTTTATGAATAATCCTGGATGGCTTGGTCAAAAAGCGAGCCAACATTTTGCCCCCTCGAAGTATGTTTTATTGATGATGAAACATGCTTTGAAGATTCTTATTTACCCTTTCCTGAAGGGATGTAAGTCAACAGTCGCATTGGTTCAAATCGATACATGTATGAGTCGGATCGCCATAGGACGACACGGTCCGATTTGGTCATCTGCTCGTCTCGTGCCGAGTTCCTAGGCTCTTGTGCGAAACGGGGCATATCTTCCTTCGAGTCGTGTCGGGCTTTGAGCTTTGTGGGCCATCATTTCAAAGCGGTCCGTGGGCTTCTTTGCGATTCCATCTTTGGATCGTGGCCTGTAGGGCGCTTCGTAGACCGAATAAGACAAAGGAGGGGAGACAAACGGTCACCTTCTTTGCCTATATAAGCCGACGCTCCCCTCTTCATTCTCCTTCTTCTTTCTCTCTGCCGAATCGTCTCGCGTGAGCCATTGAAAAACGAACCCAACCTTTTAAATTTTCGAAAATCCAAGTATTCTCTCAGTTTTTAGAAAGGTAACTTTATAGGAAGCACTCTCATATTACTTTCCTGAATTTCTACGGCTGATTCGAGGGAGAAACAATATAAATCCGCGACTTTCTGAATAAATTACCAAGCCGCCATGGCCATTGAGCGTGGAGCTCAGAACTTGAGGATAGGAAGGAGACGAGGAAGAAGAAGGATGCAGAGGGGGAAGGAAGGCCGACTCGGATCGTGGTCAAGGATTGAAGACGAAAGCAAGTGGCGAGACGAAAGATGGCGATGACAACAAAGGGCCGTATCGTGGCGGTCGCAACGGTTCGTGAGGGAGCCTTCCCTTCGTCCGGCGATTCGATGAGGGGTGATCTCCTTGCCCTACGATTCGGAAAGGGGCGATCCCTCTGCCATGCGAGTCGAAGGGGGCGATCCCTCTGCTATGCGATCCGTCTCGCGGCTGGTGATACGAAGAAATTTCAGACTTTAATCAACGCCTTGTCGCCACAAAACTCTGAACAGTTAGGATAGAGCCTTGATGTTGGTCTTTTCTGGACTAAATGACCTCACGATCTGACTGCATATGACGACTAACGACTTCTGATAACTTTGACTGCTTTCATGCTTTATTATTGTTTTTAATAATGCGCACACACAAGCACACACACCAGCACTTGCACACACGGGGGACGGGTAGTGTTGATCTTATCGTTCATATTTTCTCGTCCTGGCAGCAATGTCGAACGATCACTCTTCCTCAAGATCTGTAGCCGAAACGGAATCCGAGACTCCTGGACAGTATAATCCTCAAATTCCTCCAATCAAGCCAGGAGGTGAAGATTCTGGATCTGAATATGAAGCCACAGAATCAGATCCGACAGAAAGTACGTCATCCAGCAACAACTCCGAGTCTGACGAGCGAGCTCCGGATGAAATCCCAGGCGCAATCGGGATAGATAAATTCTCTGATTCTTTAGCGTCCAAGCTTGACGAGATAAAACTCAAGAGAATCTGCTTAAGACATGGCATTCCTTGGGACGATGTCTTGACACCTGGAAGCGAAGACAGACCCCATCTAGCACCAGAAGGATACATGTCGATCATCCGAACAATGTGTCTAGTGGGAGCCATTCCTCCATTCCCTCCAATTGCCATTGAAACTCTGAGACGATTAGGCATTGCCCCGATGCAGCTTCATCCAAACGCCTACGCATCTCTATACTCTTTATATGTCGCTTATGCGGAGATCTTGCATGCCGAACTCAAATTCAGAGATCTGGTGTTCTTCTTTCTCTTCAAGCACCGTTCTTATGCAACTCCCAACTTTTCCTTTTTTGAATCAGTGGCGAACAGGAAAGTTCTGTATGACGGATACAGCAACATCGGGGATCCTAAGTCCGACTGGTTTTACATAAGAAAACAGGCTGGATGCTCACGGAGATGGCTCAAATCAAGTAAACTTTGATCGCCTAGTTGAATATCTGGCTTGAGGAGTCTAAGTAATAACATTCTTCCGCTTTTTCCTTTGTCTTAAACAGATCATGTCTTCCCGAAAACAGAGGGTGCATTATACAACAACCGGTTGTCCATTCTTTTGCAAAGCAGATCCGACTTTTTAAGGATTAAAAAATGCATTACTGATGACAACCTTCATAAGCATCGCCTCTTGGATAGGAAATTTGGACTTGGGACTGGCGGTAAACCTTATAAATATGTGCCCCCAACGGAAGGAGAGGGAACTTCACAAGCGGTGGAAACAACTAAATTTCACAAAAGTCCTTCTCCGATAGTTATCCAAGACGATGAAGACTTGAATGTATACAGAGGGGATGAGTCCCGTGGTGATGTGTCGAAGGAAATCCCTATCTCTGCTCCAATGGAAACTGTCGGTGATGACGAATTGACAGAAGAACAATTATTCGACGAGCTGAATAAAATCCCTCTACCCGACATTGAATACACAGAAAAAGACTTCGGCGAGGAACCTTTCTTTTCTGCTCCCGAAGAGGCGACTGATTCAACAAGGGGACGAGAAACGGGCCAGATGAGCCTGTCTCCAGGCCCGGGTCTGTTAGGGGGAATTATATGGGATGCACACCTCACACACACTGCCTGACCGTGCACTATTATATTGTGGATATTCAAAGTGATAATATGCTCTTCTTTTCTTTTTACAGGATCGATGTCGCGCAGGAAATCTTATTCGTACCGTTCTCTTCGCGAAGGCACCCCCAGCCTTCGTTCGGGTACTGAGCGCCCTCGCGGTCCTTCTCATAGGCCGAGCTCTTCGCAACCTCGATCTCCACCCAAATCAACTTCTACCAGGCCTTCGAGTCATCCGACAATTTCGACCGGGGGGAAGACACTTCCAAAAGAGTTGACCCCTCCAAAGAGTGCGCCTTCTCACAGTCGGTCGTCCAAAAGGCGTCACGAATCCAAAGATGGGGACAGAGATTCATCCAAAGAAACTGAGCAAGAGAGAAGTAACATTGTCCCCACCAGCCAACCAGAGTTAGCGGCCCCCGGTTCACGGGATTACATTCACGGTCCTGAAATCCAAGGTAGGCTGGAAAGCTACGGGAACAATTTCCAGGAATGTTCTTCGATAGGATGGTCTTTGTTCCTGCCTTGGAACCGGTCCCTAAAAACTGGGATAAAGAAGTTATCGGGCATATCCGTCACGTGGCCAAGCAGTACGAGATGATGAAAAAGCACGCACTTAATCTTTCGGAAGTCATCCGAACACTTGAAATTGAAGCTCACAGGTCTAAAGCAAAACTTGAAAATAACGAAAGGGCTAGGGAAAAATTAGAGAAGGACCTGGAAAACGCTCAAGCCCAGCTCGCTTTGGCACAGAGAGACGCTGCAAACTATAAAACTGAATTAGAAAATGCCAAGCAGCGCTTTCACTCAGAATTGGATTCCAATAGCCAGGAAAAAATGGCCTTAAAAAAGGAGGTTGAAGACCTCCGTAATGGCCAACATCGAATTGGTAACGGCACAAGGCCATTTTTTGACGGAGAAGGCTGCTTGGGAGGCGGAAAAAGTGAGTCTAAAAGAAAGGTTGGCTCTGGCAGAGGCGGAAAAAGTGATCTTGAATGATCAGGTGGCAGACGCGGAGAGACGGGCAGCTCTTGCCGAAAAGAACGTTGATAGCGCCATTGAAATGGCCACTGCCTCCAACAACAAACTCCTTGAAAGAGAGAAAGAAATCGAGGGGTTTGAGGAGATGATCTTTGATTTCCTCGGTCAGGTTCTCAAAACTCGCAATATCTCATGGATCCCGGATTATCATGTTACTTTGGCCAACTTATGGGATGCCATCGTGGAAGGCGAAAAACATAGACTGGGGGTCGAAGAGATCGATGAAGATGAATTGATGAAAAGTATCCTAAGGGACAACGAGCCTGAGGATCTGGCAGAGGGTCGTCGCTTAATCCTAGCGGAAATGGAGAAGGAGAGAGCCATGGCTAAAGGTAAAAGCAAAATTGACGAAGGTTCCAGCTCCGCCGCGAAGTCTAAAACCTCCGAAGTTGAGGAGTATCATCCTGATGATCCGCTAATCCCCTTAGGCTTAACTCCCGTGGTTGTTGGAGCATCCGGATCTACTCAAGAGGGAGTATCTGCTGAAGGTACCTCTCTCTTTTCCCCGCAATTTGCTAAAGCGATTGTGAATTGTCGTCGTCTAACAGGACAACCCATTGAATTAGTAATGTGTGTCTCTCGTAATGCAGGTGGCGAGCCCGTCGACAAGGGTGTTGGAAAAGAGAGAGAAGTGGAGGAGGGGACCGTCCTGCCGGGTGCCGAAATCGATGTTTCAGAGCGAGCCGAGGTCACAACAGCAGAAAGAAGCATCTCGGTGCCGAGCGCCGACGTACCCAAAGATGCTGAGACTATCGAGGCTTTAAAAGACTTGGATGGTCGTCATGTGGATGACGAAGAGGATACTACCGGCACCAAAAAGGCCGATGATGATGATGATGATGAAGAGCCCCTGGCTAGCCGGAAAGCCAGACAAGAGAAAGGGCTGGCTTCTAAAAAGGGGGGAGATGAGGCTTTGGACGTGGTCCCTCTTGCAGAGTTTGATCCCAAAACTGGGATGATTATGAAAATCCAGTCCAAGTCCATCAGCCGGCAACTTCACTTTGCAAACCCCGATGACTTCCCGGCTTCCCTCTCCAGCAGAAGCAAGGGAAAAGAAGGGGAAGAGGAGACCTCAGAAGAGTCAGATGCTCCCCTTGTGGACAAGCGGAAAAGGAAGAAGGAGGATCCATCTGAAGCCGACAAGGAGAGGCTGGAAAGGCAGAAGCGAGAGAAGAAATCGAAGCATAAATAGGATGTTTGTTGATATTTTGTCTTTTAGGTTTCCCACTGGCCAGGAAGTGTAATTGGGAGACTAGTCCTCACTTTTGTTTCTAAATTGTTTTCACTTTGTTGATTTGCAGTACATAAACAAAGATTTGTTTCTTCTTACATCATTGCGTACCTGTATTCATAGAAACTTTCCACATTTAGTCGTTAGCCAACTATAAATAATTATAAGTCAGTCAATCAACAGGAAGAAGAATGTTCATGCTATGTTACACTGTTGTATCAAAGTTTAGTGTTTGCATAGGAGCGCGTGATGCCCCATAATCAATTGTTAGAGTTTTACGCTTGGCGATTCGTTCGTTCCCCGACCCTTTAGCGGGGAAGGAGCTATTTCTCAGCGCTCAATCGGAGACGCTTTTATACTCTCTCTCTGTCTGGAGAGTTAGAGTTCGAGCTCAGCGATTCATTCGCTCCCCGATCCTTCAGCGGGAAAGGAGCTCTTTCTCAGCGCTCAATCGGAGACGCTTTTATACTCTCTCTCTCTCTGGAGAGTTAGAGTTCGAGCTCAGCGATTCATTCGCTCCCCGATCCTTCATCGGGAAAGGAGCTCTTTCTCAGCGCTCAATCGGAGACGCTTTTATACTCTCTCTCTCTCTGGAGAGTTAGAGTTCGAGCTCGGCAGTCTGCAATCATGCACGCTTATCAAACTCGTCTTAGGTCTACATCTTAATCCAAGCTCCGAGGATTAAAATCAGTCGGATAGGCAGTTGGAGTATTTACCAAGGCTTTGGGTTCCTCTGATTAGTTTACGAGAGGAACTGTTGGCACCGGACTTCGGGTACCTGCATTATTCACACTGATTTTCATAGGCAAATAAATAAAGATGCAATAAAGGTGAATGACACACAGTATTTTTATAGTGGTTCGGTCGAATCATGACCTACGTCCACTTTATAATCTCTTGCTTTAAGGAATCAGACTGTTCTAGGCAAGTCATGCCCTGTACATAGTTTTTTTTTTTTAATAAAGCAAAAGAATAAATTTGAAGCTTCTCATGTTAAATATGGCCGTAGATGTTGGGCATTCCACACTCTGGGGATTTCCTTTCCATCTACGGTTGCCAGCTTAAAGGTTCCATTATCAAGCTTGCTGAGAATAGAGTACGGTCCTTCCCACTTCGCTCCCATATGAGTTGGGGGTGGAAAGACACGTTTTAGAACCAAGTCTCCGGGTTCCCAGGTCCGAGCTCGGACCTTTTTGTTGTAATATCGGGCGACCTGTTGTTTGCATCTCAGAGCACGCAGGTCGGCTTCATCCCTCTTTTCTTCGATCATATCCAGGGACTCAAGGAGCAATTCATTATTGGACATTGGATCATAATAGGTCACCCGATGAGAAGGTACCTTTATCTCAATCGGGATGACTGCTTCCGTTCCAAAAGCAAGGGAGAACGGGGTATGTCCTGTCGCTGATTTATATGTCGTCCTGTAGGCCCATAGTGCCAAGGGCAATTCATCAGCCCACATGGCTCTAGCCCGCTTCATTCTTCTTTTCAGAATGGACTTAATTATTTTATTTGCAGCTTCGACTTGCCCGTTCGATTATGGGTGTGCCACGGAGGTGTATCGATTCTGGATGTGGTATTTTTGGCAGAAGTTTCTGAATTCAGCACTATCAAATTGAGTTTCGTTGTCTGTTATCACAATCTTTGGAATCCCGAATCGACAGATGATGTTTCTCACGATGAAGTTGATCACCCGTTTAGTTGTGATTGTAGTTAGTGGTTCCGCCTCGACCCACTTAGTGAAATAATCTACAGCCACAATGGCGAACTGTGCTCCGCCCCTCGCTATGGGGAGACTTCCTATGATATCAATTCCCCACATAGCAAAAGGCCATGGACTCATCATTGTTTTTAACTGACTTGGAGGCGCTCTAGGTATCTTTGAAAATCTCTGACATGCATCACATCGTCGTGCATATCTTTCTGCATCCTTGTTTATGGTAGGCCAGAAGTAACCATGCCGCAATATCTTCTTCGCCAAAGTTTGCCCCCCAGTGTGGTCGCCACATTCGCCTTCGTGGACTTCTTGCAGCACACGTTTGATGTCATCGTGGGCTATACACCGAAGGAGGGGCATTGAATACCCTTGTCTATAAAGGACTCCGCCTTGCAGTACGTATCGGGCGGCTTTACGAATCACCTTACGCCTCTCGCTTTTCCTGGTCGGAAGCGCTCCATCCACTAGGAAATTCTTTATAGGGGTCATCCACGACTCCTTTTCTGGTTCCGTCTCGATTACTAGGTCGATTTCCATCTGATCAATGCTGGGAGACCGAAGTACTTCAACGGCGGCTAGCTCTATCACTTCAGGATCGTTAGAACTAGCCATCTTTGCCAACTTGTCTGCCTGCTGATTTTCTGACCGCGGAATATGGGATATGCTGTAGTGATCAAACTCATTCAGCAGTTCTTTCACTTTCTTTAAGTATAGGATCAATCTTGCACTTTTAGCTTGGAATCTCCCAGTAACTTGGTTCACAACTAACTTGGAATCGCAGAAGATGTTCAGTTTTGTGACTTCTAGTACCTTTGCAATCTTTAATCCGGCTATCAGAGCTTCATATTCAGAATCGTTGTTAGTGGCCTGAAACTCCATTCAGATGGCATAAGTTATCAATCGTTTCTCGGGGGTTTCAAGCACTATTCCAGCGCCGGATCTTTCGTTGTTTCTAGCACCATCAGTATATAATCTCCAGACATTAGGGTCGAAAAGTAACTTTGAGGGTTCCACTTCTTCGTTTGCTATGTCTTCTTCAGGAACAGTGAACTCTGCTATGAAGTCAGCTATCACTTGCCCCCGAATTGATCGTCTGGTCTGAAAGTTCAAGTCAAACTGACTTAATTCAATATTCCATTTGAGTAACCTTCCAGATGCCTCTGGTCTCTGTAGAACTTGCTTGAGTGGGTGATCAGTATATATGGTAATAGGATGTGCTTGAAAGTAGTGCCGAAGTTTTCTGGAGGCAATCAGTAAACTATACGCCAGTTTTTCTATCCGTGGATAATTACGCTCTGCCGCTGTTAATTTTTTGCTCACGTAATACACAGGTCTTTGGACCTTCTCCTCTTCCCTTACCAACGCTGAGCTGACTGCATGAGATGATACTGCCAAATACACGAATAAATCCTCGTGGTCTATTGGTTTAGATAGAATTGGAGGCTTCTCCAAGTGTCTGAGCAAATTCTGAAACGCTTCTACGCAGTCAGGTGTCCATTTAAAGTGGCGTTTTCCTCGCTTTATTAATTCGAAGAATGGGATGCACTTATCCGTAGCCCTGGAGATAAATCTGCTTAGTGCGGCCACTTTTCCGGCAAGGCTTTGCACATCCTTAATTTGCCTAGGTACCTGAATGTTCCTGATTGCCGTGATCTGGTCCGGATTAACTCGATACCGCGCGAACTGACAATGAATCCTAAGAATTTTCCAGAAGCGACACCGAATGAACATTTGGTGGGATTGAGTTTCATCCCATACTTTCGAAGAATGCCGAACATCTCTGCCAAGTCAGTAGTGTGTTGAAAGGATTGCTTGGATTTAACCAACATATCGTCGACGTATACTTCCATTGTTTTCCCGATTTGGTTATAAAACATTCTGTTGACCAAACGTTGGTACGTAGCGCCTGCATTCTTCAAACCAAAGGGCATTACTACGTAACAATATAATCCCAGATCAGTGATAAAGCTAGTATGCTCTTGGTCCAGAACATGCATCGGAATTTGGTTGTATCCTGAATAAGCATCCATGAATGAGAGAAGCTCGTGACCTGCCGTCGAGTCTACCAACTGGTCAATTCGAGGTAATGGGAAACTATCCTTGGGACAAGCTTTGTTTAAATCCGAGAAGTCGATACACGTTCGCCACTTCCCGTTGGCCTTCTTTACCAGGACTGGGTTCGAAATCCAATCTGGGTAAGTTGAATCTCTGATAAACCCATTACTCTTTAGCTTCCCAACCTCTTCTTTCAAGGCAGCGGACCTCTCTGGGCCCAGCATTCGCCTTTTTTGCTTTACTGGAGGATGTTTGGGGTTAATGCTCAAAGAATGGCTCATGATTGATGGGGATATCCCGCACATGTCCACATGGGTCCAAGCGAATACATCCAAGTTGTTCTTTAAGAAAGTCGTCAATTCTGTGGCAAGAGTTGAACTTAACTGGGATCCAATCTTAAGGACCTTCTCCGGGTCACTGTCATCGATTGGCACATCCACAGTTGCCTCGTTGGGAGTCGCCGTTCTGCCCCCGGAATCTTGATCCTCTCTGGGATCTATATCCTCGGGCATCACTCTAGGCAACTCCCCAACAATCATCCTCTTTGGTTGCTATAAGGTTTCCACCCCCAAAGGGGGAGGAGTCCCTTTAGTTTCGATATCCCCGCCGTTGCGAAGCAACTTTAATTCGGCAACATAACATGCTCGCGCAGCAACTTGATCCCCTCTGATGATACCAATGCCAGCTTCTGTGGGGAACTTCAATAGCAAGCACCAGAGGGCTATACAGGCTCTGAATTTTGCGAAGGCCGGTCGGCCCAAGAAGGCATTGTATGGTGATTCGACATCCAAAACCACAAAGGGAAGGATTCTCACTCTCTGGCGTTCTCCTTCCCCAAGTGTAACTGGCAATTCTACATAACCCCTAGGTGCGGTGGATGCTCCGTTGAATCCACGAATCCATCCTTGGCAGGGCTTCAGGTCTTTTATCTCAAGATTCATCTGGTCAAAGGCCTTTTTGAAAAGAATATTAACGGAACTCCCGTTGTCCACCAGAACCTTATGAACAGTGGCTGGCCCAATGGGTATCGTAATTACAAGTGGATCTTCAGTTGGAGCATGGACTCCGATGCTTTCTCGTTCTCGGAAAATAACGTTATCAGTCATCATCTTCTGCTGCTTCACCGGGATACTGTCCTCGGGGTTGCTACATTCCCCCACTTCGAGGTGTTGTTTGGCTGCGTTAACATATTGATCTAAAGCTTTGGAACTGTGCCCAGCAAGGTAAAGTCCACCGATCACGGTGTTGATTACAATATTCTTTCCCTTTTGCTGAGCAGTTGGCCTAGCGGCAAGTTGATTTTGATTCTGATTCGGGGCCTGCACTGCTTGCCCCCTGTCCCTAGGCGTTACTCTGTATTCGTCTAGCTTCCCTTCTCGAAGCAGCCTTTCGACTACGTCCCTCAGGTGACGGCATTCATTCGTCGAATGGCCGTGAATTTGATGAAAGAGGCAAAACTTCCCTGTCTCACGCTCTTTTTCTGTCGACTCTCTAGGAGGTGGCCTCTTATTCTGGAGGACTTCATACGCATCCATGAAGATATTTTCCAGAGTATCATTTATGGGTGTATAACTTTCAAAGGCCCTGGGACGAGTCCTTCTCTGGGAGTCGTTCCCTCGGCCCCTCTTCCGGCTGCTGCCGTTAGCATTGTTATTATTGTTACCTGGTCGGCGACCACCCTGGTTCTGATTTCCGACGTTAACCTCAACTTTCCCCGAGCTGTCTCCAGTCTGTTTGATGGCGACATTGCTCTGAACTTCTTCCTTATCAGTTGTTTTAAGCTTTCGGTTTGCGTATACCTCTTCCCGGCGTAGATGTACATTGGCTTTCTCATAGAATAACTCTCTGGTGTGGGGTGGTTTGCCTGCCAAGTACCTCCCAAATTCAGTGTCCTTGTCCACTCCATCAATTAGTGCTGCAACAATGGTCGGCTCATGAGGATATTTAACCTCAGTGGCGGCCAAATTGAAACGATCCAGGTACATCTTTAGACTTTCGCCTGGTCGCTGTTTGACAAGGAATAAATCGATCACGCTTTTCGTCTTCTGTGCGTAGATACGGAATTGCTCTACGAACTTCTCGCTTAGTTCCCTGAAGCTAGAAATCGATCTCGCCGGCAGGCGAGTAAACCATAGCAAAGCCACGTCTTCCAGGAGTATGGGAAACGCTTTACACTTAACCGCGTCGGAAGCGGCGGCAGCAGTCATCGACCAAGAGTATCTCATTAGGTGCTGAACAGGATCAGATCTTCCTGCATATCGGTTCATTTGTGGCATGTTGAAGCGCCTTGGGAAAGTTGCATCCAAAATATCGTCAGTAAAAGGAGTATGACTGCGGTCAATCCCCCAATCTTCGTTCCGCTGTCCACGGCTGTCGGCCAAAATCTGGTGAACCATGGCTGCAACGTTTGCACTAGTCAAAGGAGGTTCAGGATCAGTGCCTCTGGCCCGACGAGGTTCTCTGATCTCTCTTCGGGGAGTAGCCACAAAATCCGGGGCTTGGACGGGGCCTCGCTGCCCCCTGTTATCATGGGTATGCGTACGGCGACGGGGCTGAGGTGGTCTGTCATGCACAGGACTGTTCACACCTCGAGTCCTGAGGGTCGTTGCTTGACCATCCATATTACGGTTTGTGGGTCTTGCCCCTAGCTCTTCCTCTTCTTGTGAGGGCAGGGTCCCGAACCGAAGCTGTTCTATGTTTTCGGCTCTTTCATACGGTCGCCGCGGAGGTCTTGGCGATTCTTCAGATGAAGAGGAATATGCTGGGGTGAGTGGACGAACCAGCGATGCTCTTTGCCTTGCTAGCTCATCAAGTCTTCTATCCATAGCCGTCAGGTTTTGCCGCAGGATAGAACTTTCCTGTCTTTGGGCAGCCAACTCGTCAAACAACCTATCCCACATTTCAACAAAGCGGGAAAGATCCCCCTCAGTGACAGGAGCAGCAGGATCATAGTGGTCATCATCACCCTCCCTTATGGGCAAAGTGCTCGGACCGGGTCGAGCAGAGGTTCCAGGACGATAGGAGTGGGTCATAGGTTCTTTTCCAGGTCGAGTTGTGTTCTGACCATCAGTTCGGGTAGCTGCGGTTCGTGGAGGGCGGTTCGCTGCGCCCCCCTGAGATCGACTCGTGGTCGTGGTGCGTGGAGGCTGCGAGGTGTTGCCCCGGGATCGAGTAACAACCCCTTCAGTAGCACGGATCGTCTCGTTCTCATCGACTCGGAACGAGGTGTCTTCATCGGATCGGATCGCTCCCTGCGCTCCGCGATCCAGAGTCTCTTCGTTGCCCAGTTCGTGTACACTCTCCTCGATCGTTTCGTTGGTCTACGAAACTTTAGATCTTTTTCCAGCCATGATATCCGAATCGCTGGAATCTTCAAGGAAACGAATGACGAAACTTTAAGACGGAGTTTCTCAGTGAAAGCACCAAAAATGTTAGATCGAAATTTGGACCTAACACCCAAATTGTTATAAACTGTAGAGAATTCTAAATGAGGAACAAGGAAGAAGAAAATAACACTCAGAATTTATAGTGGTTCGGCGTTAACGAGCCTACGTCCACTTTATATCTTATTGATTATGCTTTAAAAGCTAGTACAACAGTAATTTCTCTCAATATTTCAGTGGTTCGACAACAATGGCGGATTCAGTACTCACTATTGCCAAAAAGATCCCGAAAAATGCCAAGCTCTGGGCTATTTATAGCTGATTTTGTCAGGCGGATCGCGGACACGTGGCACGAATCCCGAGATCTTCGGATCGCATCGCCACCATTGAAGAAATAGTCAAACTAGCCGTTGTGAACAGGTGTCATGATTTGCTTGAAAATCGGATCGTGCAGATGGGGGGAACTGGTCCAGATGACGGTTAGGAACACGTGTCGCTAGATCCGTGCGGTTCGGATCGCTGAAGACCAGCTCGTGGTTGAACGGGTCAGAGAGTTCGGTTCGTACCAAGGGACCGGATCGGATCGTTCTGGGCAACAGTATATAGGTTTGGATCGGATCGCCTGGAGGTGTCGTTTGTTGACGAAATGGGAGCGATCCGTTCATAGGCGAGTCGATGGAGTGCGATCCATTCTTGGGCGAGACGGTGGCGTGCGATCCATTCTTGGGCGAGACGGTGGCGTGCGATCCATTCTTGGGCGAGACGGTGGCGCGCGATCCATTCCTCCAATTCCTTGGGGGACTTGGTTTCCTGTTTTCCTTTTATGAATAATCCTGGATGGCTTGGTCAAAAAGCGAGCCAACAGCCCTCATAATGTCTGATGGAAATCTGAACCCAACAGAAAAATGAAACTGTCGGAATTTGGTTACCTACGGATGCCTGTTATTTGTTTTGATTTTACTGAGTTTGGAAAATGAGATCAGAGGAGCAGAAAGTGAGGGTGTTTAAATAGGAGAAAAGCGAAAATAATACCCCGTACCCAAACCCCTCTGTCTCCCTCTATCCAACCATGAATACCCCCTGATTTTCATTTTTTGCAGTTAAGCCCTTTTTTATTTTGGACTTAATTGTAAAATTGTGAAAATTAGAGGTTTTGATTGGATTGATATAGGGGAATTTGGGGACAGAGGATTTGATCTCGCAGAAAAGTGGAAGGTTTGCCGACACGACATGTTTTATAATAATTTATTTAGGGCATGTTGCCATCCTATAGGCTAGCTGGAGTTTCCAAGAAAGAATAGTGAAATGTTTTCGTTTAGTCCTTTTCATATTTTAAGCAGGATTATGCTATTTCAACCGGAAAACGTAGGACTCATTTTCACCGAATTGATTAGAGTCATTGGATGACAAATCCTCCCATGAATTTCGGACTCCCCCTAAATTTCTCCCCGTTCATTAATTCTCAGATTCTACTTTTTTCACCACTTTTTCCCCCGGTCGTTCTAGCATGATCCTTTAAAACAACATGGTGTAGAGATATTTGTGTGTGCATGTTATGCTATTTGTACAAGAAAACAAAGACAGCTGAAATTGCTTATACATAGGAAAGGATATAAATGTGGTTGCAAGAGATATTTTTCTTTTTTATGTGTGTTGAAAAATTGTGGGCAGCACCTGGTTTTTATTGCGTAGAAATCTAAAAATCGAGGTGACTAGCGATATTTAGTTATAAAATTTAGGTACTCCATTATATACAACTCGGTCCGCATATAATTCGCTATCGACAGAAATAAATATATCGTTGTGTCTAGCAGTGTGCCACGATCACAACTATATAATAAAATAGATAAGTTGACTAATTCTGTAAAACTTCAAAATGCTGATATAGAGTGTAAAACATTCCAAATAAAAATTTGCTTATTTTTCAAATTAAAAATTGCAGCAAAATCCTAAAAATTAAATTATAACTGCTTCTCATAAATCTTGTCCTAATTCGATACCAATCATTTATTATATTTAATAAATCGTATTGGTTTATAAGCGATTCCAAAGCTAACGACTATTTCAGAATTATATTATTATATAAACTATTCAAGGCCATTAAATTCAACTATTTAAACTCCCAAAACAATATTTAAAACCATATTTAAATATTAAATAATACAGTTAAAATCGGGCACATTACATTTTCCATTACGTTTGAAATTCTTATTTCAATTACAGTATTTCCCTTAGTTCAATTCTTTAACATTTAAAGTCATCGTTTTGGTTTAAAACCCCCTTTTTAAACCCTGTTAGGATTTCTTTCAAATCATTTATACTAATCCGTTTAGCATCTTATAACAACTTAGCTTAGATTTTTATTCTAAATCCATTACCATATTTTAACCCATTAATCACCGCCCTTAAATGTTTCATTCCAATTGAATTCACTTTACTTAATTTATTAATTAAGTAAAATCTTATTTAAACCTCTGCATTCACTTACAAATTCCATTTACAAATCTCATTTGAAACTTGGATTATAAATCCCTCTATAAAACTTTTACTAGACTTAAAGCAAAACTTAATACTACTCAATCACTTTTTAATTGAATTCCAATTAAAAGCCATTGCGTTAATTATTATTAATTAAATTAATAATTAGCTTTAATATTAATCACATTAAAAATAGGTAACTTTGATATTAACTAAAAATAGAAAAATTATCATTTTTAAAAGCTTATTAACTTTAATAATAATAAACAATTCGATAATTACTTTAAATTATAGTTAATCGAAGATTAACTAACATTTAACCCCATTCGATTAATATAACGAATATTCAAAAAATTATTGGTTAGATTAGTTAAATTAATCCAATTGTCAATTTCAATTAAAACGGTTGATTTTGGCCAACCGTATATGTAAGTTAACTATTAACTGATTTCCATTATCATTTCCCCTTTAAATTAATTAAACAACTTAATTAATTTAAAACATCAGTTAATTGTTTTATAAAAACAATTATTTCATTTCACTAACCCATTAGTTAGTTCCTGACTTTCCATTCAGAAAATGACATAAGAATACGTCATATAAACATTTAATGATCCTTTATGTAAAACGTGATTTAAATATAAATATATTTATAAAATTCCGATTTTGAATTCACTTATAAAATATATTTAAGAAACTTCAATTTAGTTATAGAAATAAATTTATGGCTAAATATTACGTCAATTAGCCTGACGGCAGAACGACATCTTAAAATAGTAGATTTCAGGCCCTCATTGCCAACCACTTAATCAATACTGTTAATTGATTAAAATCACAACAATAATTACATCCATTCAACCATTAATATTTTAAACAGGATTCAGTGCCATTTGGGGTTCAATCAGTTCATGTGCAAACAATAAACAATATACATGATATTTAAGGAATCTGGTCGAATCGCCCAACTTGTTCTTCCCTGCATCGCGGATTATTATAACATTTCATGATAGCATAAAATTTTAAATTAATAAATTAACGACGATAATATAATTAACAACAACCATTAACTCAATTATAAGCATCCAAGGCAGTCAATCAACCAATATATATTATAATTTATATTTTAATTCTATGAATTTACCACACAATAGTAGTTCAAAAAAGTGTGAGAGTTAACTCACCATTAAATACAATTGACGGTTGACGCGTTTGTTTCATATAAACGTTTAAAATAAACTGAAATTCCAAGCAGCTCTAATCGATTCCAAATCAGCACCATCATCTGGGCCTCGTCTCTGTGATCCCAGCGGATCCTGTTTCGCGTGATTTTGTTGTGATTTTGTTAATGTATGAATAAATTATAAAAGATTAAAGTTTATATGAATTAACGATTATTAAATTAACTATTTATTTAATTATTAAAACATAATTATCGTTTACTACTTAATCCTCGTCCACGTCAGATTTCTTTCCCAACATCTTCACGCATTTTCCCCAATTGCTCGTGCTTATCCCCGATCATCTTCTTCAAACCCAGGTCCTGGCAAAAAACGCATCACCTATAGCAATCCACCGCCGACGATCTGCTGCATTGGAGATAACCTCGACCAGACCAACATCACCACGCGACCAAGAGCTGCTCCTGACCCCAACATCCCCCGCCCAGTCATCATTAACTCGCCGGAAATGGCTTCTAACTGAATTGCATTCAAGCTCCGATTACTCACTCCCCACACCACTGCAACTCACCAGACCAACACCAAACTGATCACTGACCTACTCCGCACATTTCATCTTCAGAAATCCGACCTTCATAACGACCGTGGCCACCGTAATCACCCTAAAAACCAACCGAAGTTCACCCAAAAACCCACCTTCGATCAACTCAGTTTTGTCTCCACCACAAGCTAATTCAAACGATCCTCCAAACATCAAAAGTGTCAAGCTCCTTCCCCATTACAATTCTCCTTCAGGACCCTTGACCTGAACTACCACCCTCAAATCCACCAATTTTGAAACTCAGATCTTGCTGTTAATTGCGATTTGCGGTCACCTCAGGCCATCATTGGCCATGAAGTTTTTTCAATGAGTAGCCCTCGACTAGGTTTTCAACTTCCCCTTTGGAACCTCCCTCCAATTCTCGAGTAGTTGGAATAAATAAATTATTTTGTGATAGGGGCTTTTCTGCAAATTTAGGTTAACGGGATAAATTTGGGGTTAGAAGATGTCTGAATTAGGGTGTATATATAAGTGAGAAATAATATATTTTAACTTGATGTGACGCGAGATGATGACTAACGATTTTTATTCCATGCCTATCGCCATTTCAAACCACTGTTTATTCCCTTCTGTGCTCACATACAAACTCTTTTTGTGGTGGAAATGAACATCATGATATAATTTGACATTACGGTCCTAATGAAACTTATTTCGTCGAATTCCGAGTCCGTTTGCTCAAACGACTCTCGTTTACGTCCAATTTTATTTGCATTTGATTTTGCCGAGCTCACCAATTAACTCCAATTGATGCGAAACTTGAAACCTAGCAATAATTAACTATTACGGTACCAATAAAATTTGTTTCGTTGAAAACGGAGGTCAATTGAATTAAGTCCCTTTTTAAATGTCCAATTAAAATTAAAATAAACCAATTTAAAAATACCTCAATAAAATAATAATAAAATATTATAATTGGCCATATTTGACTAGAATTTCATATATTACTAAAATAAAATAACTCGGGTTGAACTCCGAGCCAAAACGATATTCAATAAAATAAAATTCCTTCATTTTATAAAATAAAGCGCTATAATGTATAAATGAATTCCGTAGCAGCTATTTTAAAATTTGATTTGGACATAAAATAAAATTTACAACACGAAAACTCGATTTTTCTCTTCCATTAGAAAATATTATCCAATAGATTCGGACGTTTCTTATTTCGAGAAAATTTGACTTACATTGGATCCTGTACAGCCAATTAAAGTGCAAAACGTTATATTACGAAACTACCGCGTCGTTGCAGCTCGTTTTATAATATAATTATAAATTATACGTTCTAACGTTGTTTAATAAACGAATCCATTATTATAATTTCAAAATAAACAATATTAAACCATTTTAAATTTCTCGTTAACATTATATTGTAAATTCAACATTTTCTGACTATTTTGGAAATAAATATTATTAATATTAATAACTTATTCAAAATAAATTGGTTAAATTAAATTATTTAAATTTAAATTGACATTTTTAAATAATTTAAATAATTGGCCAGAAAATACGAGACATTACAAAACGCTAAAAAAAGTTAAGAGAATGCCATTTAAAAAGAACCATAATGAACAAACCTTTTTGGTGGCCTTTAATAATAGCTGCAAAAAAAACCTTCGTAACGTTAAAAATGCGCCATTAAAAATATTTTTTTAGTGGCGTTTGGGAAAAGTGCAACAAATACTCAGTGATTTTTAGTGGCATGTTTTCTCGTAACGGTAATCAAGACACCACCAAAAATGCTTACTAGTGGTTTTTGGGTGCTACAAAAAATCATTTTTCTTGTAGTGAGAAGTGATAACATAACTGAAAGAGGTTATGGAAAGAAAAAGGAATATGAAAGGTTTGTTTTAAACTTATAATTGTAATATAATAAGCACAGTTCAGTGGCAATAAAATGCGAGTGAGATAGTAACATAAGGATTATAATTTGAAAAGTGAAAAGAAAGGAACAAAGCTTATTATAAATAAATAAGAAATTGGAGATTATGTTTAATCAGCTTAAAAATATTCTATGATGGTTTTTTAATTAATTGAGTGCTATGTTGGCCTTGGGATTAGGCAATTTTATGGTAACTAGTAAAGTTGATTTATAAATAAATAATATTCGATTAAATAGACTAATGTATAATATAAATCAACAAAAAAGGTAAGTAAGTGGAATGAATAAAAGTAATTAGACATAGGGTCTAATTAATATAATGATATGCGTTTGGACTAGTCAGTGGAGAAAAAGAGCCCAATATGGCAAATCATCATTGGCGTTTGGAGACGCGGTGGGAGCACGTCCAACTTATTCGATGGAGCTGGAAGGAAGTGAGAGACTTCTACGAGACGTGAGGATACTCCATGATGGTCCTCTGTGGTAGGCCTAAAGAAGTTGTACTCACAAAGGCTTGGTTTGTACAGTACCATCCAGTGAGTAAGCCTTGGCTGCATATGTCGTTGTGGGCAGCCTAAAGACTGATTGGGATTCGGCGGCTGTCTTAGGGTGGGAGGCTTCGTGGTCAGGACCCAAATAAGGATTGTAGATCGTCGGATACCTTTCATCGTCAATCAGAGGGAGTACGGGAAAGACTAAAGCTAAACCAAGAGGCCAATGATCTTTACTATCGGGTCATTAGATGAGGTACCACATGGATGTTTAGATTGGTTGTTAGGGAAGTCACTTAGCTCTCTGAATGGTCTTTCATTAGTGGGGCTGGTCGGATGAGGCCATAGCCACCGAGAGAGACAAACCAATTGGTAAATATATGTAATGTAGGCCTAACAAAGCTGTCCTTTATAGATATAGACAGCCCCCAACTGAGTTCTGTGGAAGAACTCAGGTTTTGGGCGCCTTCATGGTGCAATGGTAGGAGCTCATTCGCTTTCGTAGCGTGGCGATGGAGCTCTCGTACGTTTTCGCAGCACGACGACGAAAACCACTCGAGAAGGATGCTATGGGGAGTGCCCTGATATTCAAGAATATAGCTATATAGCTACACACACACTACGCCATAGATTTCATATTGCAACACCGAAGAAGTGATGCAGGAAGTGTCAAAAAGTGATTCTATAGGCAAAAAATGATTTGTGGCAACACTTTCTTGGTGTTGCATTTTGTCGCGTTGCTGTAGAGTCAAAGGCAACACATTCATTAAATAGACAGGAATATAATATTTATATTTAAATAGAATATGACTGTACACACATTCATTATTCATACAGTATTTTATTCAAATATTATATTTCAAACAGTACAACTATTTATAACTCCACTATTTATTCAATTCACATGAGATTGTACTTGTAAATAAACTGAATACGATAGACAAGTTTGTCTGACAACAATAAAATAATATTTTATTCAAATTTGTTTATTACATATAACAGTACAATTCTCTCACAGCTCCTCACTACAGTTCATTCATCACTCAGTACATCTTCATATACACTACACTTTTTGCACAATTCACTCATATACACTGACACATATGAACATTATCATCTTCAGTCTTCACTGCTCTCCAATCTAGTCCAGTCATCTTCATACCTGAAGCGCACACAGTAAACTGGAACAAAAATAAAATTGAATACAAGAAAATAAAATTTATTTTTAAATTTTATTTTCCTCAGAATTACGGTGTGTTTCCCATCATTTTTCTAGACTTGGTCTGATATGTAGGGACAGGAAAAATTGTCTGATGGCTGCATGTACACATGCACTGCCTCGCCAATCAGCGAGCAACTGAGGAGTAGCCACGTGAACTTTCTCGACTTAGTGGAAATCAGTGTGCAAATCGTCGAGCCAAAAGTGAAAGTCAAACAAATATTCGAACAGCTCAAGTGTCAAGTCAAATGATAACATGGCACATGTACAAGTGCAGCCTAAACATGGTTCATTTCAAAGCAGCATGAAAAAAAAGAGCCAGAAAAATTCAAGGAGAAGTGAACAAGTGCAATATCAATTCAAATTTGTTTCAGATCATGTACAAGTGAATGTGAACAATGATTAAAGTAGCAAGGCTTAGGTACAAGTGCAGTCGCATACTCAACAGCAATAAAAATGTATGCATGAGCAATTAGGTTCAACAGTAATACAATGGTCGAAAAAATAATAATTCAAAGGTGATGGAAGTATACAAAAAAGACGAGCACCAAGTCAGGTTCAAATTAGAGCAGCATGGACTACATGAGTGCAATAGTGTGCTAGTGGAACAAGGGTACAACAACATTGTTATGTTCATGTATGCAACATTAATGGAACAACATATATAAAGCATGGATGAACACAGTGGTCGAGCACAAAGTGGAAATTGTCGTGGTCGAGCCATATTTTCCTGAATTCAAACAAAAGTGTGCAATTGCGTATGACAGTGCAAGTGGAAAAGTATACAAGTATGTGTATAAATGGTGGAGTAAATGCACAGCATGAAGCATGTATACACAGTGGAGAAAGTAAGTGCAAGTGGCACAATATGATGTGAAGTAGCATATAGGTGAATGGGAACATGATGGAGCTTCTATATGACAGGAATTGGTAACATGCACAAGGCTCAGACCGTTTATACACAACAATGCAACATGGATGAACAAGGCAATTGGTGTTTAACACAGTTGAGCAAAGGGTCAAAACAGCTCAAGCATGGACACAACAAATTGAACATGATGATGAGTGAAAGCCAAGTGGTCATGGTGTACACTGCAATAAATACATCATGTCAAGGCCAAGCTAAGTAACAGACTAGAAAAAAATGCAGACTAATTAACAAGAAAGAAGTACACAACTGATTCAGGCATCAACAACGAATATTCGTGTATGAAGCATTACAAGTTGAGGGAAGAACAGTATATATACCAAATGCTAGAAGAACAAGGCAACTCAACAATGTACTGCAGTTCAACATGTCAAGTATGGTATCAACTCAACTACAGAAACATGGCAGTGAAGCAAAACTAGGGTGAAAGTATGGTGTAGTTACTCGACAAATTTTTCCAGGATAACAGGGTACAAGTGATGTATACATTATCAAGTATAGTGTATATTCTTATTTAAAGGATTGGTCAAGACAAATATCAAAGTAGAGAATAGTATCAGTTAAAGTTTTTTAACAAGTATAGCATTTGTTCTTATCAAGTAATCAAGAACAATATTGATTCAACTTTTATGGAAACATTAAAACCTTCCAAAAACCATTGGTACATTTTTTTTCTAGAAATAATTATGAGCAGAACAAATATAGGAAAAAGGCATGCAAATTCAAAATCAAGGAAGACTCAATCAAAAGTTTAGAAGACCACGCAATATTCATATCAAAGGAATTTCTAGAATTTATCTCGCAAAATACCCCAGAAAGTTTGGACATTTTTTAAACATCAAGGATCAATTCAAATCACCAGATCTATCGCAAGAAAGCCATTTCAAAAAACCCCAAAATCATCAAACATATATCATGACCATCACATACAAAATCAGAGAGGGATATTAGGGTTTTCTATAACCCTATAAATTAACACCCATATCCTCATTGGCAAGCATCGAAAACCAACACAACAATTCAAAGAGAAAATCGAAGGAATCAAATCAGTAAAACTCACAATTTTATCCTGAGTGTTTTCGATCAAATCGCCAGAGCGAGAGAGGCAGATAACCGATCAACGGAAAAGCAACTCAAAGCATTAGAGCAACCAGAGAAACCTCGAATCACAATTCATTAATCAGAGATCGAGATTTGGATTTTCAGAGAAACCCTAGGAGCCGCCATATTTTTCACAAAGACAAAGAGATCGGGCTAAACAAAATGGTGGTGAAGCAATTAAAAAGGGCCAGCCAAGTTTTCATATAGAGGGGATAACCCTTATTTCAATTTCTAGGGTTTTATTTGTTTTTTATTTTGAATTGTTTTTCAATTTATAAACCATCAATCATTTTCTAGATCTGTAAAATCTTGGGGAGACGAATTACGGGGTTTGCAAATCGGGGAAATTTGGTTTTGGGGATAAAAACCAGTGCAGGGTTTTGAGCGTAGGGTTAAGAACAGTTGGGAGCGAGTGTCGTGAGTTTATACGAGATTGTAACCGTAGAGATTGTTTTAACTCCTCGTAGAAACCTTGGGGAATGCAACAGTAGGCAGGGTTTTACCGAAGCTGGGTATATCTATGTGTTATTTATTTTCCGCATTTATTCTGATAATTATCTATGCTATTATTATTTAATTACTCTGCGAAAATCTGCGATAAACCCTATTCACCCCCCTTTAGGGTTAATTTAGATCCTACAAGCGGTATCTGAACAGGTATTTTTTATTTTATTTTAACTCTAGAGTCATGAATCTGTCTAATAATGCTTTTTCTGAAGGTCAGTCCATAGTTAGGCTACCAATGTTTAATGGAACTGATTATGCCTACTAGAAAGATAGGATGAAAATTTATTTGAGTTCAGTTGATTATGATGTCAGGGACATTATTGAAACAGGTTATAGATCTCCCATTGTTATTGTTAATGGTGTTGAAATTCCTAAATCAAAAGACAGGTGGGATGCTAATGATAAAAAATTATTTTTAACTAATGCCAAAGCTATGAATGCTTTAATCTGTGCTCTTGATAAAACTGAATTTAATCGAATTTCTCATTGTGAAACTGCGTATGGCATACGTTGGAGGTCACACACGAAGGAACATCTCAAGTGCTCGCTCTACTCAGTAATGAATATGAAAATTTCTCTATGCAAAGAGACGAAGATATAAAAGAAATGTATGGACAGTTCTCATCACTAGTCTACAATGCAATAGCTCTTGGCAAAACTTATCCAAAGTGGAATTGATCAGAAAAATATTGAGAGTGCTACCGATGAATTTTGAAGCTAAGGTGACGGCGATACAAGAATCAAAAGATCTGCATAAAGTAAGCATGAAAGAGGTGATTGGAAATCTGATTACTTAAGAGATGGAGTTAAAAGAAAGAGAAGAACGAAAGGATTCTGAATCAAAGAAAAAGACGAACGCTTTAAATAATTCTGTTGAAAGTAATAATGATGATCCCTCTGAATAGCTAGCCATGGTTTTGAGAAAGTGGGCCAAAGGAAATTACAAGCCACAAAAGAAGAAAACTATCAAATCAGAAAGTTCACAAAGTTCAGACGATGAAGCGTTTTGCTACAATTGCAAGAAACCAGGACATATCAAACCAAATTGCCTACAGCTTAAAAATGAAAAGAAGAAGAAGTTCAGAAGAAAGAAGAAGGCTTTTGCTGCTATATGGGATGACGAGGAAGAAGAAGAAGTTTCTGAAAGTGATGAAGAGGAAGCTAATTTGTGTCTTATGGCACGATCTGATTCGTAAAGTAGTGAAGAGGATTCAAGCGATGTATCTAATTTTACTTATAAAGATTTAATTTTAATGTGTCACGATCTCACAAAAACCGTTGATTATCTTGAACTAAAAGTTAAGAATTTGATAGGTTGAAACTAGTTCAAGAAAATAACAGTTTAGAAAGAAAACTTAAAAATGTTAAGAATTCACCGTTTTCAGAATGCGAAAAATGTCAATTTTTGAGTAATGATTCTTTGAAATTCAAAACTGATTTTGAGTTACTTAAAAGTGAAAACATGAATTTAAAGAACGAAAATCGTGATTTTGAAAAGGAAATTGAAAAGCTTAAAGAATTTGAAGAACTTGATTTTGAAAAGAAAAAACAATTTGAAATTGAAATTTCTAAGTCCAATGCTGAAATCAAAGCACTTGAAAACGAAAAATTGATTTTAAAACAAACCGATGCTGAAAAGAGGAAAATCGCTATTAATCATTGTTCAAATTTAATGGAAGAAAATAGCGATCTTCAATTTAAAATTCAACGACTTGAGTCAGCTTTTACTAAATTTTCTAAAGGAGAGAAATCGTTGAATATATTGTTAAAAAATCAATTTTTTGTTCAGAATAAAAAGGGACTTGGTTTTGGATTTGATCCAGTTGAAAAACAAAATCCTAATGATTTTAAAAATCCTTTAAATGGCTTTGAAATTGATCAAATTGAAATTTTGAACTCTAATAATTTCGAAGGATTTTTAAATCATGGACGATATAAAAACTCATTTAGAAACAATTCAATTAAACGAATTTGGAGTCCAAAAAATAACAAAATGATTTTGAATAAATCTAAACGAATGTGGGTTCCAAAGGGTACGCTAGTGGATAGTAATGGATTGTTATATAAACGGGTTTGGGTACCAAAACATGTAAATGAAGATAAGAGTGGTAAAACATTTTAGTTAAACCACTCGATCTTATAAACATTTAGGTACCGGGTATAGGCTAAGGAACAATTGTATTTAAAAGATAAAAATTCAAATTGTTCCATTTTATTGAAATGTTTGAAGTTCCTTAGCCATAGATTCAGACTTGGAGATTCATTGGATCACATCAATTATGGTAAGTCGGGTATGATCTCTAAACTCGTATTTCTATTTTGATTCCTTTTAAGTTTATTTTCCCTTTTTAGTTTTTATTTCTTTTATTTTCTTTATTTGGCTGATTTTGAAATCATTCGTTATTGATTGTTGAAGTTCTTGGATTATAAAATTTTGACTTTTTTAAGTGATTTTAAATAATTATCTTCAGATTTGATCATTGAATGTTTCTTATGCTTGTCTAAAAATTCTCTGAAAAGTTCACATGTGATTCTTACTTTAAAAATGATCTTGTGCTGCTCTGATAAGGAAATTGATTTGATTCGTTTGAATGTCTTGGTGACTGGACGTTAAATTGAAAAATTAGTGATTAAATATCTTTAAATTCCATAGACAATTTGAAATAAATATATAAGTGGTTTTAAAATTATCTAGGAGCAATCAACATTAGAAATATTAGATAATTCCATATTCTACTGATTGATTTTCAAACTTACATTGATATTTTCAAAACTCCTAATGAATTTGATATTTTCAATTTTAAAATTATTTTTGATTATTTATTCAAAAATTGAAATTATTGATTGATTTGAACCGTTTTGTGACTCATCAAAATTATTAATAGATTTATGAATTTGTGATGAGTTGTGACTATGGTATAATTCATAACTAGAGGAGATGTTATTTTAAATCTCATAATGATTGGACAGAATTTATAATATCTTTGAATTAGAGCTTATTTCACGACCATCTTCTATATCTACCATATTTCTGTCATTCATCATGGTTTTATTCAATTTGGGGAGTTCAAATTATTCTTGGAAATAAAAATAAATAAAAAGAAAAATATTTATATATAAATTTGGTATTCACTCCCATTTAAAAGTCCTCGCGATTATGCGTAGGTGAATTACCTTAATCTCTATGTGCTTCCATTCTCACTTAAAAGACCTTTGGGTTGTGCATGGATGGAACTCATTAGAGAGGATAAAGTTAAGTTACCACTAACCCATTTAAAAGACCTTTGGGCTATGCGTGGTTAGCAAGTGCTTAACACATTTTAAGCTTATTTAAAAATTTTGAAATTCATATTCTAATATTCAATTTTATTGAGCTCTCCTCATTTTATAAAAACCATCGTAAATCCATTCATTCTGAAAGTGAAATTTTATTTTGATTTAAAGATTATTATGATTTTTTTTTGATTAAATGGGATTTGCGATATATATTCTCTCTCTTACTTTAAATTTATATTTATGGCCTAAATTCATCACTGTTTCGATTTTTGTTATCCTTTTGATGATAACAAAAGGGGGAGAATTGTCAAGATTTTGATTGATGAGTATTTAATACAAAAATATTTTAAGATTGGAAATTAAATATCTAGAAGGAGAATGGTCAATTGGATTTCATCATTCATACTTTCCACATAAATAGGGGGAGTTCAGTTGCAGGGGGAGTTCAGTATTCACTGTCAAACACATTTATTGTGCTAAAAAACTTTTATTTGTTTGTCATCATCAAAAGGGGGAGATTGTTGTATATGACGTAGTTGTATACACAATTATATGATTTTTGTTTGATGATAACAACCAAATAAATATTATTTTAAATGTGTTTGTTATTGTACTATTCTATATATACATCACTGACAGGAATATAATATTTATATTTAAATAGAATACGACTGTACAGACATTCATATATTCATATAGTATTTTATTTAAATATTATATTCAAACATTCAAACAGTATAACTATTTATAACTCCACTATTTATTCAATTCACATGAGATTGTACTTGTAAATAAACTGAATACGATAGAAAATTTTGTTTGACAACAATAAAATAATATTTTATACAAATTTGTTTATTACATATAACAGTACAATTCTCTCACAACTCCTCACTACAGTTCATTTATCACTCAATACATCTTCATATATACTACACTTTCTATACAGTTCGCTCATATATACTGACACATATGAACATCATCATCTTCAGTCTTCTGTCTTCACTGCTTTCCAATCTAGTCCAGTCATCTTCATACCTGTCACAGAAGCGCACACTGTAAACTAGAACAAAAATAAAATAAAATACAAGCAAATAAAATTTTATTTTTAAATTTTATTTGCCTTAGAATTACGGTGCGTTTCTCATCATTTTTCTGGACTTGGTCTGATATGCAGGGACAGGAAAAATTGTCTGATGACTGCATATACACACATGTATAAATATACACGTGTGCACTGCCTCACCAATCAGCGAGCAACTGAGGAGTAGCCATGTGGACCTTCTCGACTCAGTGCAAATCAATGTGCAAATGGTTGAGCTAAAAGTGAAAGTCAAACAAATATTCAAACCAAGGTTTTAAATCTCGGATATCGGTCGCGTTTCGTCTCGGTGATTTTATAGACTCGGTCTCGTATCGTGGGAGATCTCGGACGAGATGAGTCTAACTCGAGAGTTCATCTCGGATTTTCATCTCGGGTCTGAAAGTTCATATCGGAACAATCTCGGGGTACATGATATGTTAAAAATGATATTTTAACAAAATGATTTTTATGAATGCTATAAAAAAATAGTAACTTAAACTTAAAATGCAAAATAACTTTATTATTCTTTATTGTGCGAAAGATCATTCATACTCTAAATCGTAATATGCTTAAAACAGAAATATTGTTAGATAGGAAACATTAAAAGGATCCAAAGTATTAAAAAATTCAGCATAAATAGACCATAAAATACATAATTTCATAAGTAACATGTACATTAAAAGACGAATATGAAAATCATAAGCATTATAAAAAATATACGAATATAGTCATTTAACATGCAAAATGTAAAATAACAAAAGATTGAAATGGCTAGATTTGAATTTTTTTAATTATTGTTCTAGTTTAGGCACAAATTTAAATTTTAACCCAAAAAACTAAGATCTCGGATGATATTCCATTATTTCGTCTCGGTTGATATATCGTTCGATATTGCAATATCTCGGGAGATATTCGAAAGGAGATTTAGAGTGATATTTGCTGTATCATTTCGGAAGGAGCCCAAAACGAGATCTCGGAGGAGATCTCGGGCGATATTTGCGAGATTTGAAACAATGATTCAAACAGCCCAAGTGTTGAGTCAAATGATAGCATGGCACATGTACAAGTGCAGCCTAAACATGGTTCATTTCAACGCAGCATGGAAATTTAAAAAAAAAAGCTAGAAAAATTCAAGGAGAAGTGAACAAGTGCAGTATCAATTCAAATTTGTTTCAGATCATGTACAAGTGAATGTGAACAATGATTAAAGTGGCAAGGCTCAAGTACAAATGCAGTAGCATACTCAACAGTAATACACATGTGTGCATGAGCATTTGGGTTCAACAGTAATATAATGGTCAAAAAAAAAAATTTCAAAGGTGATGCAAGTATACAAAAGAGCCGAGCACCAAGTCAGGTTCAAATTAGAGCAGCATGGACTACATGAGTGCAACAGTGTGCAAGTGGAACAAGGGTACAACAACATTGTTATGTTCATGTATGCAAGATTAATGGAACAACATATACAAAGCATGGATGAACACAGTGGTGGAGCACAAAGTGGAAATGGTCATGGTCAAGCCATATTTTCCTGAATTCTAACAAAAGTGTGCAATTGCATATGACAGTGCAAGTGGAAAAGTATCCAAGTCTGTGTGTAAATGGTGGAGTAAATGCACAGCATGAAGCATGTATACACAATGGAGAATGCAAGTGCAAGTGGCACACATGATGTGAAGCAGCATATAGGTGAATGGGAACATGATGGAGCTTCTATATGACAGCAATTGGTAACATGCACAAGGCTCGGACCATTTATACACAACAATGCAACATGGATGAACAAGGCAATTGGTGTTTAACACAGTCGAGCAAAAGGTCAAAACAGCTCAAGCATGGACACAACAAATTAAACATGATGATGAGTGAAAGCCAAGTGGTCATGGTGTACACAACAATAAATACATCATGTCAAGGCCAAGCTAAGTAACAGACTAGTAAAAAATGCAGACTAATTAACAAGAAGGAAGTACACAACTGATTCAGGCATCAACAACGAATATTCGTGTATGAAGCATTTCAGGTTGAGGGAAGATCAGTATATATACCAAATGCAAGAAGAACAAGGCAACTCAACAATGTACTGCAGTTCAACATGTCAAGTATGGTATCAGCTCAACTACAGAAACATGGCAGTGAAGCAAAACTAGGGTGAAAGTATGGTGTAGTTACTCGATAATTTTTCCAGGATAACAGGGCATAAGTGATTTATACATTATCAAGTATAGTGTATGTTCTTATCTAAAGGATTGGTCAAGACAAATATCAAAGTATAGATTAGTATCAGTTAAAGTTTTTTAACAAGTATAGTATTTGTTCTTATTAAGTAATCAAGAGCAATATTGATTCAGCTTTTATGGAAACATTAAAACCTTCCAGAAACCATTGGTACAAGTTTTTTTTCCAGAAATAATTATGAGCAGAACAAATATAGGAAAAATGCATGCAAATTCAAAATCAAGGAAGACTCAATCAAAAGTTTCAGAAGACCACGCAATATTCAGATCAAAGGAATTTCTAGAATTTATCTCGCAAAATACTCCAGAAAGTTTGGACATTTTTTAAACATCAAGGATCAATTCAAATTACCAGATCAGTTGCAAGAAAGCCATTTCAAAAATCCCCAAAATTATCGAACATATATCATGACCATCCACATACGAAATCAGAGAGGGATATTAGGGTATTCTATAACCCTATAAATTAACACCCATATCCTCATTAGCAAGCATCGAAAACCAACACAACAATTCAAAAAGAAAATCGAAGGAATCAAATCAGTAAAATTCACAATTTTATCTTGAGTGTTTTCGATCAAATCGCCAGAGAGAGAGAGAGAGAGAGGCAGATAATCGATCAACGGAAAAGCAACTCAAAGCATTAGAGCAATTAGAGAAACCTCGAATCACAATTCATTAATCAGAGATCGAGATTTGAATTTCCAGAGAAACCCTAGGAGCCGCCATATTTTTCACAGAGACAAAGAGAACAGGCTAAACAAAATGGTGGTGAAGCAATTAAAAAAGGCCGGCCAAGTTTTCATATAGAGGGGATAACGCTTATTTCAATTTCTAGGGTTTTATTTGTTTTTTATTTTGAATTGTTTTTCAATTCATAAATCATCAATCAATTTCTAGATCTGTAAAATCTATGGGAGACGAATTATGGAGTTTGTAATTCAGGGAAATCTGGTTTCGGGGATAGAAACCAGTGCAGGGTTTTGAGCGTAGGGTTAAGAGCAGTTGGAAGCGAGTGTCGCGAGTTTACAGGGGATTGTAAGCGTAGAGATTATTTAACTCCTTGTAGAAAACTTGGGGAATGTAGCAGTAGGCAGGGTTTTGCCGAAGCCGAGTATATTTGTGTGTTATTTATTTTACGCATATATTTTGATTATTATCTGTGCTGTTATTAGTTAATTACTCTGCAAAAATCTGCGATAAACCCTATTCACCCCCCTCTAGGGTTAATTTAGATCCTACAGGATAAGGTTCAGGGATGCTTTTGTTTCTTTTCTTTTTCCCATTCTTCTTTTTATCATAGGGCTTGGGAACAGCTTCAGAGGATGTATTTCCTTTCCTGGCTTTGTGCTTTAGGTTGGCATGTTTGGTAGAGGATTTTTGAGGTTTGGACAATGTGGAGGTAGATGAGGAAGGTATATCCGGAGGCTTTATTTTGGGATTATGGTTGAGATTAGCTTTGATGACAGAAGATGAGTGGATGGGTGGTTTAATAGAGGATGGTGGGACAGTTATGGATGTCGAAGTAACAGTTTTGATGGTAGGAGTTAATTTGGTTGATGCATCAACATTCATTGATGCACTATCGTTTACTTTGTCCTTCATGATATCATGCATATGATTAGTATTGCATGCATCACTATTTATTTCATCACCTTTCTTCTTTTCCTCCTCTGCTTGTCTCTTTCTCTATTCTTGTTCTTGCATTGCTTTTTTCCTTTTTTCCTTAATTTCTATTTCTTGAACATCCTCCATGTTTCTCTCATCATTGACTTCTTTTTCTATACTCATTTGAACATCAGTTTCTTCGACTGCACTTGCTTCATTAGCACTTAAAAATTCATTTCCTTCTTCTTTGTTTTATGCTTCACTTTCCTTAACACTATCATCCTCTGTGTCAGTGGAGTAAAGTGCATCAAACTTGTTGTGCACAATTGATTTGGCCATTTGAACTCTATCTTTTGGTTTGAGAAACACACCTGTGTCATCTGTGCAATTTTCGTTACTGGCCTTCCTTCTATACTGCTGTTGTCGCATTGGATTTTTAATCATGTTACTTCTCCTTTTATTAGTAATCACCCTTATCCAAGTATTCTTTGTCGTTGCATCAGTTATTTTGTCTTCCCTGCTTGCTTCTTTTTTCTTGTTTGTTTCCTGCTCCTTTTCTACCTTATCCACATTGGTCACAACAGTTTTTTTACTGATCTTGCAAGAAACATTCGTATGACCAAAAGTACAACAAAATGTACAGATATCAGGCTACCATATCTATTCAACATTAATGATTTGCGTGGAACCATCCGGGTTCAATACTGGAAAATCATTCTTTAATTCAGCATTTGGTGTTATTTCTATCAAGCATTTTGCATCTTCAATTCTTTGCATAGCTTCAGTTGCTCCACCAAGACATATAAGCTTTCCCAAATAATTTGCAAGCCAATTAATTCCAGGTTAGACCACAAATAAATGGGTATGTCAGATAGTTTAACCCACACAGGAACAACTTTTATTGATCCACAAACATTGCTAACATTTGGATCCCATTGCTTTATGATAAAACGCTTATTTCTCATTACAATTGGATCTCCTATAATTACCTTCTCTTTATCCATGTCATCTGCAAAATCAAACAGGAACGGAGTTCTGTCGGATTTGACATCAAAGTTTCCTCTTAGCTTCCCTTTGTACTTCAGTGTTTCAATAACTAGTGTATAAGACAGCGGTTTGTCAAGGAAAAACCCCACTACGTATTTTTTCCAAACTTTAGTTCCTGCTTCAACAATAATGTTTAAATAAATCTTATTTATTATACTAAAATACATATAATTTTGAGTATATTGTTAAAAATTCGAACAGATAATTTTTGAATGCGGATATCTACGTATCTGTGTCAGCATCCATTTTTTCGGATATTGGATATTTGTCTGTTTTCGGATATGGATGCGATGAATTTCGGATTTTTTGGGTATCCATCGACAGCCCTAAATATAATTGCATGCGACATGAAATATGATTGCCAATTATCTTATATCTTACGTTGGTCCTCTCCGGTAGGGCTGTCAACGGATACTTTCAAATACGGTAGTGTCATATCTGTATCCGCATCTGAAATTATTTCCGAATATCGGATATCCGTATCCGCGGATACAGTTGGATATCGGATAATTATCCTATTCGCTAACGATCGATAATTAAAGAAACGTAAATTGGAATTCTGTGTTTAACATGATATTTTTTAAATGTCATGAATTATAAAAGTATAGAAAATCAATATGTAAAATGATAATAAATAGTTTTGAGCAGTTAATATGCATTAAATACATAAAATATAAACTATTAACTTAAGAAAACAATAAATTATAATTTTTTATTATGCTAATACATATATAAAATAAGTATAATTTTGACAAAAACCGGACGGATAATTTCCGGATGCGGATATCATTGTATCCACATCCGCATCCGCTTTTCCAGATATTAGATATTTATCCGTTTTTCAGATACGATTGCGGACGGATTTTGTATTTTTCAGGTATCCATTGCCAGCGCTACTCCCTAGGCTCTTATAAATGGAAATGGTGCCAAACTACTTGACTCTATTGGTTCCTTCATACCGAAGATAATTTTCTTTACACGATCTCATGCCATTTTAATTTTATGGCACAAACTTTGTCACACCAACTGATGTTCTTTAGATGTGTTGTACTTGTGCAGAACATGTTCATCTTATCAAGTATATCGTTACATTTTTGTACGTATTTTATTCATAAGGAGCGTTATATGACAACCCTTTTGCACTTTGATAACAGTCACTCATTTATATTTAAATAATGTATGAGAGAAGAGAGAGTTAATGGAAGAAGAGAGAAATGAGATTATGTGGTGGAAATAAGGGACATTAAATGGATGATGTATTATTTGGGATGCTCTTGATCCTATCTCTTTATCCATGTATATAATGTAAAATTTTGTGGAAAATTCTCCCTAAATTTTTTCGAATTTAAATTTTTAGAATGTCGCACGAATCATCTTTTGCTTTCTTTCAGCTAATTGCTTCAATAATGTTTGAAAGGATTACAGTTTCATAGACCTCTGCGTGGAATTTTTTATCGAAAAGAAATAATTATGTCAGGTCGTTTTATGTGGTTTTATGTGCATGTAATAAATGCATTTAATAATAGATTGAACCTTGATTTGTCCTAAACAAAAAAGAAGAACAAATGATACAATCGGAAGCGTTCTTGTATTGATTGATACAAATTACTATAGTTAAAAAGAGGGATTTGGGATCCATAGAATAACTACATGGACGATTCGAAGTAGTGATGGAATACGACTGTACGAAGATTCGAATGATTCGGAAAAGAATATGTTTTCAGATTCAGACAATTAAATCAACTTTTTGGAGTTGCATAGAAAAGTGGATTTGCAGATATATGAAAGTTCATTTCCCACCCGTAAAGACTTTTAAAATTGTCAACATGAATTATTACTCTGATTTGATACGCCACGACACTTTAATTACTACAATGCCAAGATGTGTAGGCATATGGAACATGACAGTTAAGTAGGCATGATGCTGGAATGTCGATCGTGAATATAGATTGTTTCAATTATATCGTGCAATGTTGTTAGATTTATCAACTTTTATTATAACTGTTCAACGATGACACATATTATTTCTTCGCAACGAAGTTTGATTTTTTTTAAGTGGTTCTTCTACATAATTCTATTTTATTTTTGATGTATTTAACTATAAAATTCGTTAGCATTTTAAAATAAAATTGCCCATTTATTTTTTATTGTTGACAATTATTGAAACACATACTGCATAATAAATTATATATATATATATATATATATATATATATATATATATAAGATATCTATTTTTAGTTGATTGATTTTATGATGGAAAGAAATATAAGATATATTTTGGAGATATTTTAGGTCCAATTAGGATAGTTGATTAGGTTTTCTATTTACCTATATAAGCAGCTTATAGGTTTTGATTATTTGTATTGTAAGAGATTCTTCTTCTTCTTTAACTTTTTTTTCTTTTTTAGCAATAAGATATCTTCTCAATTTTTTAGGCTTTCTCTTGTAATCATTTGGTGAATTAATAAAGATTTTATTTGAAGGAATTTGTTTGTCAAATTTTTTAAGTTCTTATCTCTTCTAAAATCTAATTGTGTAGAAATCTTAAAAATTTTCCTAATAGATTATATATATATATATATATATATATATATATATATATATATATATATATATATATATGGAAAGTCTATTTTGACACAATTTGGTGATACAATTGGTGACACAATGAATTCTCACCATTGGATTGCCCCCTGAATTTCACCTTCCCGTGTAAAGACAAAAAGATCCAATGATACTATCTATCTATCTATATCTATATCTATATATATATATATATATATATATATATATATATATATATATATATATATATATATATATATATATATATATATATATATATATGCAAGCGTTCAGTTGCACCTCAAAAATAGAGCAGCCCGAATGCTCCATGATTTCCACCACCCGTTTATATTATAGAATGTGAATGGAAAGTGAATGAGTGAGTGAGTGAAAGGAGATAGAAGGGAAAATACTTGGTGGAGATTGAGGAGCATTTGGGGTGCTGCATTGTTTAGGGTGCTCTCGATTCTGCCATATATATATATATATATATATATATATATATATATATATAAGATAAGATCAATTTTCAAAAAAATATATATATAAGATAAGATCAAAAGCACTCCAATAGCCCTTTAATTTTCATTATACATACTCCTTTCTATTTTTTTCACTAATTCTGTCTCTTCTCAATAACTTATTAAATTATAAATAAATGGTTTATGATGAAATGCAAAGGGGTGCTACTAAAACATAAGTTCCCTGCAGCGTGCATCTGTATGTATATAGATCAAACTTAAAATCACGTTTTAGTAAGTGGAAATATTATTTCCTTTTTGTCAACCGCATTCCAGAAACATATCGCACGCAACTCTGTCTCAATAAAAGAGCATAATCATAGATCTTTGTGCTCAAGTTTACTAAAAGACAAACTAATTTTTCCTGTCAGATAAAACTAAAACATGTTTTGTTACCGCTTTCGTTTCCAATTTCAGACGCCGTTTCTTCAATGAGATAAAATCGCTAACCCTGATGATATTCTTCCATCCCATCCCGCTTACTTTAACTTAGCCCAACCCGCATCCTTGTTGCCTGGAGCTCGTATGCCTCACATGCTAGCGACTGGGATATAATTAAAAACCCTAATTCTAGCTTGTTACTTCTGCTCAGGTACTTCAATTTTGTTTTGTGTTGTTTCTTTAGCTGGATGAGTAATGCTGACGCTTACCCGAAGTCTTTTATTTTGAAAGACATAAGAATTTAGCGTTAATAAATGGAAATACCATCATCTGGAATAATTTTTTCGAGAATAGTACACAGTTACTCACCCTTTTCTCATGACCCACTACTTCACTTTTGACGAGGAGGTAAGATTCTAAGCTTTGGTGTAGTTTCAGTTTGGAATTTTATTTCATTCTTCTCAAGTGCTGCTAAAAGCACCCAAATTTCTTCTTCTTAATACTATGCGTGGTATTAGAAAGTATAAATCTGGGTGCTTTTAGCATCACATGGTGGTATTGTGTTAAAAACATCCATTTTTACACTTCCTAATACCACTCATGGTATCAGAAAGAAGAAATTTGGGTGCTTTTAGGAACACACATCTTCTGGCCGTGCTTTTACTAACACCCGAGTTATTGCTCTTCATCCTTTAAAAAAAAAAACTAAACTTTATTTCCAAGTATGCCCTTTAACAATTAATTTGATAACAAAGATGTAATATTTGGATAAGGAGATGATCAATACAAACAACGAAATAAAGATGCGCTGGTTCAATCAATTCAACGCTCAATTTGAGCGTTGATAATATTAATGAACGTCAGGCTTCGGAATTCAGTCCCTGCTTGTCAAAACCTTAATTCACCTTTCCCTGAATCTAGAAAGATCATGAAATCAAAAAAAAGATTTACCATTGAGCTGGTTTGACCTTCTTTCCGAACGTTGAGTCTCCATTGCTTATTATTACAGAGTTATAGGGTTTGAAAGCAGGAACAAAGTTTTTAGAAAGAAGCAGATAAAGGAGAAGAAAAGTAAGTATTGTGGAACAGGAAGGGAAGGTCTTTTTTGGAATAAACGGGGTGCGGAGAGAAATATACGGGGTGCATGTTTTATTTTCTAATTAGCGGGGTGTGAAGAGCAAAACATGGGGTGACAATAAACGAACCCTTTTTTTTTTGTCTTCCATTGCTATTTTTTGGTACTGTCAAATGATTTCACATGACATAATTTCGGTCTGTTTAGAAATGAGTTCGCTTTATTTTGCAATCGAAGCTGAAGACAAATCCTGATAGCAAGTATATATGAAACTGCAACTGGCACCTTTACCGAATCTTTGATGCATTTGCTATGGTGCTTGCTACTTTAAGAAATGAATCCTCAATTTTGGAAGCCGACCCATAGTTCAATGCAATTCGAGTTATTTTTCAATCTTGTATTATGTTAAGGTTGTGCTGTTTATGTTCTTTTGGTAATTTATGTTCCATGCGTATAGTTTATTCAATTTATCATGGTTCGGTTTTTTATCTGATGTTTGATGTGTGATTTACATCTGAAAAAAAAAATTCGTTCGAAAAATGAAATTCCACTTTTCTTCCGGTTTCCATCTATTGGAATTCCAGGATTAACGATATGGAATACAAAATATGTTGTTTCATTCCGTCGACCATAAGATGAAACGGAAATGTTCAATACTGACCCCTACAGTGCGACATAATAATTTGTCTGCATATTTTCCAATACAAGAATCATTTGACCAAAAAGTTTATTTGTTTTACCCAAATCCTAAGGTCTGTTCTATGAAATCAACCACAGAATAAAGCATGGATGCGAACTCCGCGAACAAACAAGAAGAAAATCAAAGTTCTCCGCCTCTACTCAAGCTTAAAGCCATAGAACTTGAAAACAAGCTGCTTATTGAAAAACAGAGATATATTCTACTTCAGTCGGAACTGGAATCATCCACGTCCATTGCTTCAAAACATCTCGAATTGTATAAAGATGAATGCTCGATTCTCAAAGAGAAAATGGCTGTCTTGGAAAATGAAAACAAAGTGCTTAGGGAAAAGGATCTGAAAAATCAAGAAACGATTCAAAGGTTGTTAAAGAAAACAGAAAAAATTGATAATGAGTATAGGTATGAGAGTCCAAAGAAGTACAAATACTTGAATAAAGATCGCAACCAAGCAAAGGAGGAGGTGATTGCTCAGGACACTATTGCAATCGAGAAGGAAAGAAAAAATACACCAGAATTTGTTGATCTGGACAGTGACTCTGATTCTGGCATGAGGCATAGTCCTGAAGTGGAATCAGATAGTTCCCTTATTGTGGTAGATTTTGCTACGTTTTCTTCATGAAGATGAATATATACGTTAATTATGGTATTATAGTAAACAAGAAAATTAGCTTTATAAGTTTTGGATTCCTGCAGATGAACGGTGAATGCAGTACCCCGAGGAAAAAGCTCAAATCTTCATCAGATTCTATCTTATGCTACGATGGTGTAAGTTATCTATTCTAGATGGTACATTTATAAATATTAGCAACAATTTCATTATTATTCCTTTTTTAACGGTATTGTCTCATGTGAGGACATTTTCCATAAGCTTTTTTTTTTTTTTTTTTTGTTGGATTTCTACTTTTATCAGCTGTAACAAGATATGTGCATTTTTCAGTTTGTGTGAAATCATCCCCATCAGGTCTTATCTTGTTCCTTTTGTAGCCAGCCTTATGATAATATCAGGTCCATGATGGTATTGTAACCTTTCACTTGTGCTACGAATTTTAGTGCACATCATAATGCTAGGAATGTTGCTTATGCACAATGCAGCTTGCAATGAAAACTGCATCACTGTACATAATCCTAGCTATGTAGAGATTATGTCATTCTTCACCTTAAATAGCTGGTTTTTAATCAAAGATCACTTGAGTTTTATGTTATCGTATACTTTTACATCAATAGTATGCGATAACTGAATGTTCCTTGAACAGTACCCGGTGACATGATTATTTAACTGTGGAGTATTCACATGATATCAGGTTGCTACCAAAGACAACCATCACCTGTCGGGAAATACCCACACTCTGTCACCTGGTAACAGTAGTACAGAAAGTGCAAGAATGAAATACTGGGGTAGAATTCCGACTTTAGAGCAAAAACAGCATGCACTCGTTAGAGCGGAACAACTTCAGAGGAACATTCGAAGTCCCTTCTGTGCTAAATCTATTACTCTTTCTCATGTCTCTGGTAGCTGTTGGTTTGTAAGTGTATTGCGTATATGTATCACATCAACTTATATTGGATACCATTAAAAAAAACATATGACAAAACCCGTAAATAAAGAAAATGAGTGCATTTGCAGACGCTTACGAGAAATTTTTGCATGAACAACAACTTCTGTGATAATGATATGGAAATGACTCTGCAATGTGAGGATGGGGTGGAATATGCAGTCCGCTATCTTGGTAGGAGGAATGCCTTCTCCGGTGGATGGAGCTGTTTTGCTAAGGCGCGTCGTTTGGAAATTGGAGATGTGTTAGTGTTTGAGTTAATTGCACCAGCTCGACTTAAGGTATATGAGGTTGCATTGGTGTTTGTGCTGCTTATGATTAATGGTGTGTGGTGATTAACCTTTTTTTATTTTATTTTATGGATTTATGTTTTCAGGTTTACATAATAAAAGCAATCCATGAAATCTAGGTCATGGCGCCGAAGTTTCACCTAGGCAAATGATCAAAATATTTTGGATGAATATCTGCTTTTGGTACTAAGCAACTGTAAATATGATCTACTATGGCTTTTTGATGGTTTATCCTTCTATTAGCTATCCTCAAAAGTTCACACCGGATATGGACCGATCTGAAAACTGAAGTTAAATCCGAAACAGTTTTTTGATGGCTTAGACCAAAACAGTGTTATTGTACAGTGTATTGTTATGTATATCAACATCTTAACTAAAACATCTGAATCATTAGTGATCAAGCAATTATTAGGGTCGGGGGAGAAAAATAGCTTGCTGTTCAAGCCTGGTATAAGTTTCTACTTGATCGGTCTGATATATATTTCCTTGTACACGAAGTTTGTAACAGCGTATGCTTTTTGTTATTTCTTTTTATAAATACTCTAAAGAATTAACCTACATATGGTGAAATGTCAGCAGAGCAACAGAGGTTGGGTACATTTTGTATACACCTTACGAAGTATATAACAACTTATATGGCAAGTGGGTTTTAATCCCGTAAGATGAGATTTGAACTCATGACCTCTTACATCGCGAGTGTCCTTACCATTTTGTACAAGAGTAATTAGGGAGAAAAACAAATTTTACCGAAAATTTATGTTGAAGGGCATAAGTTTTATTTTCAGTCTGAAGGACAAACTTTAAACGAAAATTAAACTGAAGGAAAATGCTAAATCTAATTAGCATTATATTCAGTTTTTTACACTATACAAAAATGCTAAATATTTAGCATTATTCAGTTTTACACTGCAGAAAATGCTAATTATATTTAGTATTGTCCTTCAGTCTATTTTTTTTCAAAGTTTGTCCTTTAACCTAAAAATAAAACTTGACGTCTTTTAGACTAAATTTTTTCTTATGCTTATTTTCCACTTTGTACAATTGTACTTATCATAATAGAGTAAAGTCACATGTGATGAACTTATTATTTTAAAATATGTAGTTTTTGATACTCGACTTGTTTTAAAATGAGAAATGAATACATGAAACCGACCAAAAATATCTCAAATACTTCATACATTAAGCGGGTCGAATACTACGATCAGCTAGACCATTGTCTTAGCCCAAATTCAAAATATTTTATATCAATGTGTATTGTATATATAAGAGCAACTCCAACAGAACTACGACTCGTAACGTTACGAGTCGTAATATTCAGGGGTCGGAGGACAGAATTGCCTAACAGGGGCGAGCCGATTTTATCGGCGTGCTTTGATTTTATTAGCGCGCGCCGATAAAATCGGCTCGCAAGCTCACGAGCCGATTAAATCGGCTCGTAGATCTTAATATATTGAAAAATACTAATTTTTAAGGTTGATATTTCGCATGATGATGAAACTGACAATGAGCATACAAATATTCCGACTAATATTTCACATAACGAAAACAAATGGTTATGATCAAAATGATTCAACTAATATTTCGCATAACGATAAAACTAACAATAAGCATACAGATACAACCGGTCATTAAAGATACAACAACTAATGATAGTAGATGCCAACTAAAACATCAAAGCAAACGTAGAAAATAGTTACATAAGTCAACTATATGTTATACGTTCAATCCCAAGGGAGTCTCGTTATGCTCAATCGCAACTATTCAATATCATTTTGGAAACGTCTAATCTCTCGTTCGAGTTCGTTTGCATATGCTATTCCCCTTGGGCACAAAGGTTCGTCTATCCATTCCGTATAATTAAATCCATTTGGATAGGATGGACATTTCTGCATGCACCGACCTATATTGTTGCGCTCTGCTCGAACCACAACTTCAACCGCATAACCGTAGTAACAACAAATCAGATAAGAATTAATTTCCTGTTCATACCGTGGTACTTGATACATCTCTACTTCTTGATGTGGTTGAGTGACCGTCTGTTTGTACGATAGTTAAACATGTGGTACTTGAGCTTCTTGTGGAAGATGTACGTTCCCTTGTTCGTGCGATTGTTCATCTTGACGTCTTATTTGGTTTAGAAATTGGAATTCGTCCTCGAGCTCCTGTAGTCTTACCTGTTCGTACGTCTGTTCATCGGAGTCTGTAGTTGATGGTCAAGAAGGCATTTTGAACGTGCGATAAAAGGAGGAGGTAGTACAAGAATGGGAACAAAGTTGTTTGAGTGAGGTAAGTTGTGACTAACTTGACAGAATTATATAGTTGCGTAGTGTACAAATCAATAAAATAAATAATGATGTTACCAGCCACTGTTTCGCCTGACGTAATACTGTAGGGAATCTACTTTTCGTACTGTCATGATGTGAACGGTCACTGGTTCCACTTTGCTTTACGTGATGCGATTTCCAAAGCATTTGTCTGGAATAATGCTCAAGTGGATGAGTACGACCCTATTTTTTTAACTCCTTTGTGTATTGAATGTTTAATTTAAATGGGGACGACTCTAGTTTTTAACTCATTTGCATTCATAAATATAAATAATACATTTTAACTTGCGTACAAACTTCCTTCAATATAGCAAAATACAAGATACATGATACAATGAATGTTCGACCCAACATACAACTACGATAAAGTATGACATAACGTGGAACGCAGTACAGGGAAATAAAACATAGTACCTTATAACTAAGACCCTAGTTTCGGGACACACCGTAGAATCCATACAACATTTCAGCCTTTGCTGCAACATTCAACCGTTCCAAGCGACTTACCTCTACTTGCATCTCTAGAGCGTATGTGACACCCCTCTCCGTCAGTGGTGGATCGATCCATAAGAAAAAATTACAACATTCCAACCCCTGTCGGTTATGTGCAGTAATGTATGCTTTGCAACCATAAAAGCGACGACCTGCGTTGCTTTGGCTTTTAGAAACAACCACATTACATTCCACTCCGTAGTGGCAAATTACTGAATGACCCATCATGCTGGAGCTTGACCTATTTGGGTTCTCCCGAGTAATTACTTCCCTTAACCGAGCATTGTGGGTATTCACAAGAGGTACAGTACGTGGTACAACAACGTTCGGTTGCGTAGCAGTGAAGAGCTCAGACTCCACTACACCAGCTTCCACTTGATCTTCCAATTGCGTTTCGGGCACAAACTCGACCGGTTGCTGATTTCTTTCATACTGATCGTACATTTCGACCATGGTTTCATCATCCAATCCTCAAGAAGACATGTTGAACTACTTGAAAAGTGGCAGCTAGATAAAATGAGTAATTTGACAAGCCTAAGAACTCGCAAGTGTTAAATTTAAAGGAAGAGGGATGAGTGGTTGTAAAGGTTGACGAGTCCCCTGATTTCGTTCTTTGCTTTATTAAAGCAGTGGACATGTCATATTTAATCAGTACGACTTGTCAAGTCATGTTGTTTGTATTTGTTGGACAACCTATAGCACTTTACCTGAGTGTTGCAGAGTGAGTAACATCAATTGTTCTACGGTAGAGCCATAGCAACTCAACTGTTGAGGACAGAGTGTAGTCATAGCATATGTCTCTATTCTACAACTCAACTAATGATGACAGAGCTTTATCAACAATCACCCCCACTTGTTTAAATAGTTCATACTTCGTCCCCCAACCATAACTATTATTTGTGCGTTATACATCAACCACGACATTAATTTGAGAAACCATTACTCTTTTTTGCTTCTACGTGTTTAAGTACTTCTTTATATAGATAATACATTTTTTTCCTATGTAGCTTAAATAGACGATTGGGAAATCAGTGATGAACTGATCGATAAAATGTTTGATGAGTATGAACGGAACAAGGAAGAGGAGAAAGAGGGTGGATTCGTTTCAGATACTCAAGTAGAAGAGGCAGACGAACCAGTTCAAAATGAAATTGTTCATGGTACTCAACAAGTAGTTGAAGTTCAGAAACCAAAAGCATGTCCACGAAAAAAGACAGCGAGGCAAATGGTTAATAATAATCGTCCCAATAGAAGTATAGCTAGCTCCAGTGCTACTACAACAGAATTCTCTCCTAAGGACTTACTTATACTCGTGAAATCCTATATCGAAGTTGATAAAAGAGATTTTCTATTGATGAAAAAAGGAGGAGGTCTAACCTATGAAGAATTTTGGTCCATGGTAACAAGATTACATAACAACCATCGTACCTGCACTACTACACGAACGTCTATTGAAATTCATATGGCTCATCGGCGGTTCGTTGAAGCTTGTGAACGATACCAGAAGATTATACAGACAGTTGAAGATGAAAAAACATTTAAATCGACTAAGGAAACTTTTGATTCTCGTTACCTTGCAAAGTACGACACTGATTTTGTTGGGCACGAAGCCTACAAACTGAGTTATAGTTGGCTAACCCGATATGGTGCTGAATAGGCTAATGGTTTTGTTTACTAGTTGTTAAATCTTTCATGTATTTGATGATCCTATGTAAAAATGGAGTTCGTCTAATTTAATACTTTATTACACGGTATAAAACCAATAGCTTACAGAAACAATAGCCATATAAAAAAGCATACATCCCATTTATAAGAAAATCGTTACTACAGCATGAAATATAAGTTTACTACAACAACATCAACATAATACAAGCAACTAGTAATATAGATAGTGGTGAACAATCAACTTATAATTGAGAAACCGTGACATTAGAATACGATGTTCCATTCCCATCCAAAATTCCTGCTTCAAGGGAGGCTGTAACACCCCACCTCCGCTAGGGTCACTCACAAAGGGAATGCACTAGTTTTGGAGGAGCGTTATTGAGGTAAACAAACACAAAAATATTACAAGACAGAACATAGATAAAATAGCGGGAGAATCAAAAGATAAATTTCATTACTTTCAAAAAATGTCAAAACCTTTTACATCAAATAGCCAAGGTCATTATTTTCCATTACAACAAATTCTGTCTTGCATAAATAAAGAAGCATAAACTTAAAACATCAAAAGTAGCTTAATTCCCCAAAGGTAGCAGAAATGCAGCCATAGCATAGCTCAAGATCAAACCGTACATGAGCTGAACCGAAAGCAAGCGAAATCCAAGCTAAGTGCTAGAGTTTCCTCCCTGAGAATCGGGGGGGGGGGGGGGGGGTGGAACGGAAGAAAAGGAGGCGAAAGAAAACGGGTCGGTCATAAAGACTGGTAAGTCCAAGTGACTTTTAGCATAAAAACAGATAAAGATAACATGACATGTATAAACTGAAAGTAAACATAAGGATGCTGTCAAGATGGGCAAGATAGACTAAGATAACATAATAAATCAAATATAGCATCGCATGTTCAAGGTTCATTACACCAACTGTACTAATATCCCAAACCCATGTCTTATATTAATCATGAAATGATCCCTTGGCCCAATATCATGAAATGACCCATTTCTAGGTCCAACGAAACGATCCACTAGTCGATCGGCTCCCTACAAGTTCTAGCTCGTCGTGTTTCTGTGTCATACGACCCTATCACGAATGTAGTCACCTGTGCTAGGTCCACCATAGGGTGTATCAAGCCCTATGGTGCCAACCACCGACACAAATCAAGCATGCACAAATAAACCTATTGATGCCCAATGCCTGCTTTTTCAACTCCGGAACACGTGCATGACCATAGCCCGCCTGAACCTACACTGGCGCACCAACACAGCCGTCGTTCTGGTCGCTTACAATCAGCCCAGTAATCGTGCCCTACCCTACCTAGTTCCAGGGTACCATGATACATCTAGTGGGTTACTGCTGAAATGGACCGCGTAACTAGGGTTTCCGTCTAATAGGTTACGTGTTGTCATTTAAATTCGTGACTTAACCCTTATCAGTCTAGCATGTCAAGATGGTTAAGTTTGTCATTCAAGTTCGTGACTTAACCCGCCTATGTGTCATGTCAAATTGGCTAAGTGTTGTCGTTCAAGTTCATGACTTAGCCCTACGAATCATGTGTCAAGTTGGTTAAGTGTTGTCTTTCATGTTCATGACTTAACCCTATCACATGGCATTAGTGGCATTAATTCATTAATGCACCCCAACCTCTCACATCAGACCTGTTGTTGTGGTCACTGGATATGCCGGGCGGTTCCGGGCAGATTTACACCACAACTCAGTCTGACCTCGGGTTTTCAAGTGCAGTATGACCAACAACCCACATTGGATCCTATTGTTTGCAGTAACTGGATTTGCCGGGCGGTTCCAGGCAGAATTACACTGCAAACTCAACCCAACCTCGAGTTGGCCATTTTCAAGTTCATTCTAGTGTCATGTCCATGTTCAAGTTTCAGGTCAAGTTCGTGTCAAGTTTTCAAGGCAAGTTTCATGTCCACATCCAGATTCAAGTTATAACAATGTTCATGTTTCAAGTTTTGCCTATTATCAAGTTCATAATTCATGTTCATAACCAATTCATGTTTTTCCTAATCTATCCAAATTGTATTCCCATCGCACGTAAACGTGAATCGACCCATACTACAAATAAATCCAAATCTCAAAATAAAGGGAATAACATCAAAACTATGATAGGCAAAAGGGGCGAGCATAAAGCGATAAAAGGGGTTACAAGACTAGCATGATATAACTTGAGATAATTGGTTACAACATCACTGGCATATAGGATTTCAAATCTAGCAAGATAAGGCGATAGTCATGGTAAACGCTGACATAAAAGAATAGGCATGCAAAAGCAAGCCAAATACAAGGATAATGGATCCAATGGTTTTGGTGTACATAATAGCAAATAAACTAAGCAAGTCACACCCTAGGTATACGATCCAACGAAATGCCAATTTGGTGTACAACATGGTTTTCAACTATAGTGTTTTGGGCATGAACAATCAATTATAATAGTCTTTGGCAATTAACCTCAGTAGTCATAGTCATGGTCATAGGTAGAAATCTCATAGTTATGAATCATAAGCGATTAATCACAATAGTCATGGATAATTATCCAAAATAGTTCTAGGCAAATAGTCATAGGCAATTAACAGTAATAGTTTCAAAGTCATGGTCATAGATAATAGCCTTATGTTCATAATCATAGGTAATAATTCTCATAGTCAAGAGTCATAGGTGATTAGCCACAATTGTCCTTGTCATAGTCATAGTCATAGTCTTATGTTCTCAGTCACAGGCGTAGGCATAGTCTTATGTTCACAGTCATAGGCATAGTCTTATGTTATCAGTCATAGGCATAGGCATAGTCTTAGGTTCACAGTCATAGTCCTTGGCCGTTAACAATAGTTTCAACGTCATAGGCATGTTAAGGTTATAGACACGAAAGAGTTTGATTTACAACATGAATAAGCCCAAAGCAATATTCACGAAAGTCAAGATCCAAGATGAACAAGAATAGATATGAATCAATTATCATACATAGATCCAATTCCAATTTACAACATGGATATTAAGTTTACAGTTTTTATCTAAAAGTAACTTGAACTTACAGATCGTGGTCTAAGAAAGATGTAGAAGTCAAGTCTAGAAATTTGTCGTTGAATTACTGAATCGTTGAATCTTGCTTTGATCGTAGAAGCAAATCCCCAAATATGCAATTCCTAGTCGTAGTCTTCAAGAAATAATCTTCTCGTTTTAATTTAATTAATTTAATTTAATTTAGGGGAAGGAGAAGAAGCCATGATCATCAAGAGTTTGAGCAGCATAAGGTTAGAGAAGAATGGTGTAAAGAGAATGAGGCTAGGAGGTTGTTTATATAGGATTAGGCAGATGAATCTAGATAGAAAACAAGGTCAAATACATCAGGATGCATCTGGTTCAAAAAGTGGGTTCGGGAGGCAGGTCGACCCCCAGGTCGACACTATGGTCGACCTGGTCCCTGGGAGGTCGACACTATGGTCGACCCCCAGGTTGACCTGGTCCCTGGGCAGGAAATTTCCCGCCCAGCCTGTTTTGAGTTTTGAATTCGAATTTGAATTCGAATTTTCGAGTTGTTTTCAATTCTGAAAATTCGTGAAACTTCTAGAGGTCATATCTCCCTCATACGGACTCCGATTTTCGAAAACTCGGACTCGTTTCCAAGCAGAATTTCAAGATGAACGCAATGGCGCAACCTATTTCCCTTGATTCTTGTTTTAAAATTTAATTCTGCCTTGATTTATGGTTTTAAACGTTATTAAAATTCGGGTTGTTACATTCTTCCCTTTTTAAAGGATTTCGTCCCCGAAATCTTCAAGTTAAGAAGAATGTGTCCTACCATCCAATCAACCATCTACTCAACCATCATCCACAAGCAGCCATTGTCCTTAAAAGATTTCTAATGCTATATGAACATATGCAGAAAGTGTGTGTATATGTTCCTTATCTAATGCAAATGATCAGGCCTGATTGATCCTCTTAATGCAAAATATGTTTAGTGCCATGAATCCAACATGTATGCAAATAGTCCTAGTCACATAAACACTATATGTGTGCACAAACATCCATCCATATGCAACATCCATATGATAACACATTCAATTTCGTCCATAAACAAGTATAGACACTCATGCATATGCAATATGAAAATGTGTCTGAGCCGATCTAGTGCCTAATGTGTGTTATGCAACCACGAGCAACCACTTGCAAACATCAACCATAACATGTTTTCAAGCACATGTTTACATCCAAAAGGGTTCTACCTAAGGTTCTCAAGATAGGATTGAGAAGATAAGCAAGATAAAACAAAGCATCTAGGAGAAGAAGTTAAAGATGTACCCCCAGAAGGTCCTGCCTGCGGGGCTTGCCCTTGCTTCTTAGGGCAGTTCTTGCTGATATGTCCAGTTTCACCACACTGAAAGCATGCTCCCATCTTCATCTTCTTCTTTCTACAATCCTGGGCTATATGCCCCTCAATACCACAGAAGTGGCATTTTCTTTTCTCACGTGTCTTGTTATCCTTATTGTTGTTGTTGTTGTTCTTGCCTCCTTTCTCGGAGTCTACCTTCTTGTTTTGAGACTCATTCGCCTTGACCTCCTTCTTGCCATTCTTGTATTCTTCATTTAAGAGCGCCATGTCTACTAGTTTTTCGTAAGTAGCCCGCATAGGTACGTGGGTCATAGCCAAGCTGTGAAGTGGCTCATTCAATCCTTTGACAAAACGGAGAGCCTTCTTATGAGGGGTATTCACTAAGTCCAGTCCAAACCGAGCCAGCAGATTGAATTGATCGACGTATTCCTTGACGATCATACTTCCTTGCTTAAGAGATAAGAATTTTTCCAGCTGTAGACTTCGTTCAGCTTGCGAGAGGAATTTCATCTCGAACCTTGTTCTGAAATCCATCCATGTTTCAACCGGCCTCTCAGCGTTAGTGACTTCCCACCAATAGGAAGCTTCGTCTCTGAGCAACCATACCGCCAACTGTACCTTCTGCCTATCGTCCACCTCGAAGATAACGAACAGATCCTCAGTTTCTTTGAGCCAATTCCTCGCTTCTACGAATGATTCAGTTCCCTTGAAATCCTTTCCACCTATGGCCCTAAAATCTTTACAGATCTTCGAGAAAGCAATTGCACGAGGAGGGGTGGAGGAGGAGGAATCGCTGCAGCTGGAGGAGGAATATCTGCTGGGCCTACATCGTTGGCCCTAGCCTCTAAGTACCTCCTGAACCAGCCAGGTATTGGCATGCCCTCTGGAAAGTTAAGATTCCCAGACATGCTGAAATGGAAAAGAAGAGATTCAAACGAGGAAATAAAGGATAGAGCTAATGGATTTTGGGGAATACCCTTTAAATAAAACAAGACTTTTCTTGAAAAAAAAATGCTTCTTTGTAAACGGTTTTGAAAATAGTTTTAGAAGGTTTTTAAAAACTTTTGCCCAGTCTGGTAACCATCTTCTCTGATACCAAATGCAACACCCCACCTCCGCTAGGGTCATCACAAAGGGAATGCACTAGTTTTGGAGGAGCGTTATCGAGGTAAACAAACACAGAAACATTACATGATAGAACATATATAAAATAGTGGGAGAATCAAAAGATAAATTTCATTACTTTCAAAAAGTGTCAAAACCTTTTACATCAAATAGCCAAGGTCATTATTTTCCATTACAACAAATTTTGTCTTGCATAAATAAAGAAGCATAAACTTAAAACATCAAAAGTAGTTTAATTCCCCAAAGGTAGCAGAAATGCAGCCATAGCATAGCTCAAGATCAAACCGTACATGAGCTGAACCGAAAGCAAGCGAAATCCAAGCTAAGTGCTAGAGTTTCCTCCCTGAGAACCTTGGGGTGGGGGACGGAAGAAAAAGAGGCAAAAGAAAACGGGTCGGTCATAAAGACTGGTAAGTCCAAGTGACTTTCAGCATAAAAACAGATAAAGATAACATGACATGTATAAACTGAAAGTAAACATAAGGATGCTGTCAAGATGGGCAAGATAGACTAAGAGAACATAATAAATCAAGTATAGCATCGCATGTTCAAGGTTCGTTACACCAACTGTACTAATATCCAAAACCCATGTCTTATATTAATCTTGAAATGATCCCTTGGCCCAATATCATGAAATGACCCATTTGTAGGTCCAACGAAACGATCCACTAGTCGATCGGCTCCCTACAAGTTCTAGCTCGTCGTGTTTCTGTGTCATATGGCCCTATCACGAATGTAGTCACCTGTGCTAGGTCCACCATAGGGTGTATCAAGCCATATGGTGCCAACCACCGACACGAATCAAGCATGCACAGATAAACCTACTGATGCCCAATGCCTGCTTTTTCAACTCCGGACCACGTGCATGACCATAGCCCGCCTGAACCTACACTGGCGCACCAACACAGCCGTCATTCTGGTCGCTTACAATCACCCCAGTAATCGTGCCCCACCCTGCCTAGTTCCAGGGTATCATGATACATCTAGTGGGTTACTGCTGAAATGGACCGCGTAACTAGGGTTTCCGTCTAATAGGTTAAGTGTTGTCATTTAAATTCATGACTTAACCCTTATCAGTCTAGCATGTCAAGATGGTTAAGTTTGTCATTCAAGTTCGTGACTTAACCCGCCAACGTGTCATGTCAAATTGGCTAAGTGTTGTCGTTCAAGTTCATGACTTAGCCCTACGAATCATGTGTCAAGTTGGTTAAGTGTTGTCTTTCATGTTCATGAATTAACCCTATCACATGGCATTAATTCATTAATGCACCCCAACCTCTCACATAAGACCTGTTGTTGTGGTCACTAGATATGTCGGGCGGTTCCGGGCAGATTTACACCACAACTCAGTCTGACCTCGGGTTTTCAAGTGCGGTATGAACAACTACCCACATTGGATCCTATTGTTTGCAGTAACTGGATTTGCCGGGCGGTTCCAGGCAGAATTACACTTCAAACTCAACCCAACCTCGAGTTGGCCATTTTCAAGTTCATTCTAGTGTCATGTCCATGTTCAAGTTTCAGGTCAAGTTCGTGTCAAGTTTTCAAGGCAAGTTTCATGTCCACATCCATATTCAAGTTATAACAATGTTCATGTTTCAAGTTTTGCCTATTATCAAGTTCATAATTCATGTTCATAACCAATTCATGTTTTGCCTAATCAACCCAAATCGTATTCTCATCGCACGTAAACGTGAATCGATCCATACTACAAATAAATCCAAATCTCAAAATAAAGGGAATAACATCAAAACTATGATAGGCAAAAGGGGCGAGCATAAAGCGATAAAAGGGGTTACAAGACTAGCATGATATAACTTTAGATAATTGGTTACAATATCACTGGCATATAGGATTTCAAATCTAGCAAGATAAGGCGATAGTCATGGTAAACGCTGACATAAAAGAATAGGCATGAAAAAGCAAGCCAAATACAAGGATAATGGATCCAATGTTTTTGGTGTACATAATAGCGAATAAACTAAGCAAGTCACACCCTAGGTATACGATCCAACGAAATGCCAATTCGGTGTACAACATGGTTTTCAACTATAGTGTTATGGGCATGAACAATCAACTATAATAGTCTTAGGCAATTAACCTCAGTAGTCATAGTCATGGTCATAGGTAGAAATCTCATAGTTATGAATCATAAGCGATTAATCACAATAGTCATGGATAATTATCCAAAATAGTTCTAGGCAAATAGTCATAGGCAATTAACAGTAATAGTTTCAAAGTCATGGTCATAGATAATAGCCTTATGTTCATAATCATAGGTAATAATTCTCATAGTCAAGGGTCATAGGTGATTAGCCACAATTGTCCTTGTCATAGTCATAGTCATAGTCTTATGTTCTCAGTCATAGGCGTAGGCATAGTCTTATGTTCACAGTCATAGGCATAGTCTTATGTTCTCAGTCATAGGCATAGGCATAGTCTTAGGTTCACAGTCATAGTCCTTGGCTGTTAACAATAGTTTCAACGTCATAGGCATGTTAAGGTTATAGACACGAAAGTGTTTGATTTACAACATGAATAGGCCCAAAGCAATATTCACGAAAGTCAAGATCCAAGTTGAACAAGAATACATATGAATCAGTTATCATATATAGATCCAATTCCAATTTACAACATGGATATTAAGTTTACAGTTTTTATCTAAAAGTAACTTGAACTTACAGATCGTGGTCTAAGAAAGATGTAGAAGTCAAGTCTAGAAATTTGTCGTTGAATTGCTGAATCGTTGAATCGTGCTTTGATCGTAGAAGCAAATCCCCAAATATGCAATTCCTAGCAGTAGTCTTCAAGAAATAATATTATCGTTTTAATTTAATTAATTTAATTTAATTTAGAGGAAGGAGAAGAAGTCATGATCATCAAGAGTTTGAGCAGCATAAGGCTAGAGAAGAATGGTGTAAAGAGAATTAGGCTAGGAGTCTGTTTATATAGGATCAGGCAGATGAATCTGGACAGAAAACGAGGTCAAATACATCAGGATGCATCTGGTTCAAAAAGTGGGTTCGGGAGGCAGGTCAACCCCCAGGTCGACACTATGGTCGACCTGGTCCCTGGGAGGTCGACACTATGGTCGATCCCCAGGTCGACCTGGTCCATGGGTGGAAAATTTCCCGCCTAGCCTATTTTAGGTTTTGAATTCGAATTTTCGAGCTGTTTTCAATTCTGAAAATTCGTGAAACTTCTAGAGGTCATATCTCCCTCACATGGACTCCGATTTTCGAAAACTCGGACTCGTTTCCAAGCAGAATTTCAAGACGAACGCAATGGCGCAACCTGTTTCCCTTGATTCTTATTTTAAAATTTAATTCTGCCTTGATTTATGGTTTTAAACGTTATTAAAATTCGAGTTGTTACACAGGCATTCCAGTCAGATATTTGTCCATGATAGCGTTCTCTTCTCTTACTTACTTATAAGCATCTTGCTCTTTCTTGTACGCTAAGTCCTCCGCTAGAAGTTGTAGCTTCTCTTCCAGATCAGCAAACCTTTTCATAACTTTTGTTCTTTCCTTGGCTTCTACAAGTCTTTTGTCAGCTCTACGATTGTGTTCTTCATGGCGTGCGTTGACTTTTCCTTCAAGCTCAATCGCTGTTTTGCCCCTTCTTTTCGCAGCTTTGACTCCCTCGGGCTAAGATCTTTGTCAATCGTGGCATTGAACTCTTCAAGCAGTTTTTCCCCTTCACATTGAGAAATTTTGCTAGTTCACTCATTAGGACTGGAAGAATACCTAGATTTAGAAGCTTTTTTCTTGCTCTTGCTAGCAATTTGAACATCGCGGAGGCTCTTAGCAAGTTCTGATCTCCATTTGGTTAACTAGTAAGCAGATCATAACAATGCATAAACTGATAATATTGTGGCCTTTTCGGGCCATTTTCTCTAGGAAATAGATTCTTGAACTCCTAGTTTGCCATTATGAATCATAAAAACAATCTACCAACCACTAACGTAAGAAGTAAGAAAGTATACCAGATTATCTTCTCCTCCCATGCTGCTTGGATTTGCTATCTTTATTTTGTACACTTGTGATTCATAAAACATTGTTTGGTGGCTTATTTTGCCAAAATGGCCATGAATCGCTGATAACGTCCTCAGACATTCTGGATGCTTCTCAACGAATGCAGTCTTAATTTTTTGCCAAAACGTACTGGCTGATTGTTCGTCCCCCGTTGTCAAATCTTGTGAAAAATGACAATATATATTGCATAGATCGATGTCCTCTTTGTTTTTCCATGGCATGGTTCCTTGTCTGTTTGACTGAGTTCTCAAAAAATTGCTCATGTTGTCTTGCGAAAACTGGCTTCCGTCCATCATCGGATGTGAAAATTTTCCAAATGGTGATGACATTGTAGAGTAAGAGTTTGTTAAGATTAAAGAGATAAAAAAGAATTGTGAATATTTGTGATGTAGAATGGCAGAATGGAACCAATTTATAATTGAAAATATAGCCGTTTGAAAAGTTTTGACCATTTTATAGCCGTTGGGGAAGTAAGACCATTTTCTTGTTCTTTAGTTAATGTGCAACGGTTAGTAGGCATTGGAGATGGTGAGCCAATTTTTTTTGCGTGCGCTGAAAAAATCAGCTCGCTGCATGACACGTCGAACAAATCGGCTCGTGGGGCCAATTCAGGATTCAGAATTAGCCCCGTAATTTCCCCCTGAATACTCAGGAGAAGAAGGGCTGTTGGGGGGTTTTGGGCTCAATTCAGGATTCAAGATATGAATTGAGCCTTTGTTGGAGATGCTCTAAGTAGCAATGTATCCGACTTAGTGTGCATCATTTACGATTATACAAATTATTGTAAAATCAAAATACAAAGTTCATCAATAAAATTTGAATGATTTTATATCTCTATCATGGTGTCTTAGCTATTGAAAATTGCTTGACAACAAAGGATAGCTACACCATCAATTTATCAGAATGTATCATCGTCATCGAAATTCGACTTCGTTGTTTAGATCATTAGAGAATCAAGATTCTCTTCATTTGATTCTGTCTTAGGCCGGTCATTTTTTGAATTTGTATCAAGATCAGTTGTGTTCTTATCAGTTTCTGTTACTTAAACAACTTTGCTTTTTTGTATATAGTTTTTCTTTCCAAAAAAAAAATCAACGACTTTGCCTTGCCAACAATCAACTATCAGAGAATTCTTCATTATCCAATTTGTTTTTTGGCTTCACAGTTCACTTTCGCGGTGATTAAATGTGTTTTATTTATATTTTTTCATATTGGATAATTCTTGCTTTCTCAAAATGATTGGAGAATCCAATAATTCTACATCGAACATTGCAAGAACTACTGAATCAACCGCTCAGAGATCTGCAACAAGGGTATCAATCAAGACAATAACTAAGCCATAAAGTCAGTTGATTGATGTACAACAAATTGAATAAAACTTCCTTGTGTTGGAGTTTCTAACAGAAACAACAATCACAGGCTACAGTTTGGAGGAGTGTGTGTATGGAATCTTAATAGTCGTCCAAGATATGTTGCAAACACTTTGGTAGACCTATAAGTAATCAAGAATGTAACACCCATCAAAGATAAGATGGTTTGAGCAATTCTTGGCTCTCATCTACCATAAGTGCAAAATTTTAACCTCAATTAATTGGTTGCAAAACATCAAGTGAAATTTGATTAACTATGGTGCAAGTTTTCAAAACATTGTGTATTGCAAAAGTAATATATTATAAAAGACTGTTACTGTAACAACTAGGATTTTTAATAAAGAATATTTAATTAATTTGAATATTTAAAATGATTACTTTTAATAATTTATTGCTTAAGTCGATTTTTTTAATGAGAATATGGTAATAGAATTGACTTCAAATTTAAAATATTGATTTTATCCAGTTAAGTTTATTTTGAATCTATAGGAAACTATATTTAAATATATACGATATTAAGAAATTGTTATTGATGAATTTGAGTTTTCAGAATCATTTTATATTTTATCGATTTGATTTAAAACATGAAAATAACCATTTTCCAAACGACCTCGGATTTCAACGAAATCAATTTTATGAAATCTGGAATGATTAGTTATTGTAAGATTTCAAGTTTCGTATCAATCAGAGTTGTTATGTGATCGTGCGCGATATAAACGCTTATCAATTTACGGTTTGAAATTAAAATTGCCCTTTTGCAAATAGTCTATGAAGTTTCATCGAATCCGAAATTTTAAACGATTACAGATTACCAATTTCACGGTGATCGGAGCTTTTGTATGATGATGCTTGTAATAAACATTGAGTGATATAACATGTGATTAAAATATAATAAAATTGTGCCTATAAATAATCATTTAATGAAAACCTAAACCAGTCCTCCCAAATTTCTTTTATATGCTCAAAGTAGTGTAGCTGCCACCATTATCATTCTTCAACAAATTAAATCCAACTGAATACTAAATGAAATCAAGTGAGGTTAGATGCTTTAAAATTGTACACTCAAGAGCTTTGTTTTGATGTGATTTGTATGGTGTGCGATGGGAATTTCTAGGGTTCGACTTCTACACAGTTAAGATAGGGCTGAGGCTCACCATGGATGCAGAGGAAGGTAGGGGACAAGATCAATCTCATGATGTTGCTAACGGTGAGGCGCACGCGTTGATGGGGGTTGGATAAACTCTGGTGTACGAAGGAAAATCGCGACAGTCGGAGACGCCATAGAGATTTATAGGTCGCGTATTACTTTTGGTGCTTGAGTTCGACTTTGTGGGGATTCTACGTAGAGGACGAGGACGAGAATCTCTTGGTGGTGGTTGTGGCCGTGATGGGTAGCCGAAGTGTTGGTGGTGAACGACCAAAGAATAGTCAAGGGCACGGGGTGAAATAGGGTGCTAAAGGAATTTGAATTGGGGGAGATGAAGTTAATTGTGATTAGAGGGTAATTAATTATTAGTTTAATATGGTTAATGATGTTTTAAGCTTGTAACGATTGTATATATGTCATATGCGATCAGGTTGAGACGAAACGAGTTGTGTTGGAATCGTACACTTGAATACTATGTATTTGAATTGGATTGGAGTGCTTTGGATCTACTTAAATTTTTATCTAATTTCTAATGCTCGTTTGAAATTAGACAAAACTACGCAAAATCGTCAAAGTGGAACGGATGGTGAGTTAACTCTCACACTTTCCAGAATACTACTGAATATTGTTATTTCGTATAATAATATTTATTTTTGTTAGTATAAACTGTGTGTTTGGATGTTTTAGATGATGATCAGATTGAGATGAAACGAGTTGCGTTGGAATCGTACCTTTGAATACTACGCATTTGAATTGGATTGTTGTAATGTCTCGTATTTTTTGGTAGTCAGATATTTAAATCATTTTATTATTTTAAATATTACATTTGGAATATTAATAGAATTTAATATTAAATTTGTTTATTAAAACGAAGTTTGAACATTAAATTTATATATAATATAAATCGAGCTCGGAATGGCGCGGTATTTCATAATATGGAGTTTTGAACTTTAATTGAATATACAGGATCCGATATAAGTCAGAATTCTGCGAAACAAGCAACATTGGAATTTTGTTGATTATAATTTTCATATGAAGGAGAAAACCCAGATTTCGTGTTATAGATTGTTAGTTATATCCAACTCAAATTTTAAAATAGTGCTATGGAAATCGTTAATAAACGATAAGGTTTATTTAATAATTTATAAGGGTTTTTAATATAATTAGGATAACGTTTAACTCGAATTGATGATATTGAGTTGTATAATTTATATTTGAAGCTATATGATAATTCTATTTGGATATATACGGCAAAAATATATAATTATTATTTAATTGAATTATTTTGGATTTAATTTATATTCTATCGATATTATATAGACCTTAGATATAGCTGTTTTTCAAACGATCTCTGTTTTCGACGAATCAATTTTTATTGGAATACGTATAACTAATTGTTGCTAGATTTCCAATTTGAAGCTAATTGGAGTTGTTTTATTTATATATGCAATTTAAAAGCAAACCGATAAATAAACTGAAATTAAAATAATGTCGTAGTGCAAACGGAGTCCGTTTTCAACAAAATTAATTTCATTTGAGCCGGAACGTTGAAACATAATAGTGTTTCCATTTTTGTTATAGTTGGAGTTTGTGTGTGATGGTACAAATTTAACAAATTTAACGGTTGCCAGTAAAGAATGGTAAAATTAAATACCCTAAAAATAAAAATAAATATATACAAACTTAAGCCCTAAGCAATTCAAGAATCTATATGTAACGACCCAAAGATTTTCGGCCCTGAAAATCGACATAAATACCTTTACCGTAACTCATGCCGACCTCCCAAACACCGAAAACACTTGATAGTTATTAGAAATAAATTAGAGGGTGAGATAAGAAAGAAAGTTAGAATAGAAGAAGAAAACAACGCAACACAGAGTCTCACATCGCAGTGGAACAAAATAAAATACATAAATAAATCTTTACTGAGAGCTATAAAAAAATACTTACAACAATCAGAGTACAACACACATTTGGACAGTTTTAATAACCTGTCCTCATATACAATCACACAGCGGAATGAATACTAGATATAATACGTCTGAACACCTTCAGCTCGTCTCTTCACAGCATTCGATAAACTGCACCTGTACACCCTGGGCTAACCCGAGCATTTACAAAACACCGGGTCAGTCTGGTGAACCAAAGTGAGATAAACTCGCACAGTATTAAGGGTAACACACAACCTGATTTTAAAGTCAAAATCTTTTAAAGAAAAGGATAATCGTAAGACTAAATCCACACATAAACACAGACGGTTTTTACCTTACGATGACCTGAAACATTTTTGAAATCAATATCCTTTCTGATATTATAATAATGTCTAAATACAAGTAAATAGCAATCTAATGGAACGCTTGCATCTCATGCTCCACATATAGTATATAAATCAAAACCCGGGCGCTTATTGGAGATTGGATTCTGCCTATGACAAAATATGGGACCACCTGTCGATAGTGTATCTCTAGAGGCAAATACACTGGGTTCAACAAGAACATCTTGTAACCCAGCCCTCATATGACCGACCACTCATTTCGCTTGAGTGTATCGAATGTATATCACCAACGTGGTAGCTAGCCACCGTCTTCCCGAAAAGGGACAGCATCGAAATAGATTAAAGAAGCAAATAGATTTTCTCTAGATAGGTGATTATACACCCTAATGGGAGCGACCCACATAGCCATGTTGCGTGCCCGATTTTTGTCATTTACCAGTTGTGAGGCTTGAGGTTTGAATTTCCTTTATAACACCTGGACACCATTCACTTTGAATGTCACATCGTCAGATCCGCCAGATATCACTAATTGACGTCAATAAAAATACTCTAGCAGTTAAGCTAAGAGAACGGCCATCCTCCGCCAACCACTATAGCACGTTTGAAGAAATCAACGTACGTAATTCCTTTGGAAATACTCTGTCAGACATCCATCCATACAAGTCATCCAGGAACAGGATGAACCGAAGGTACTCTCCTAGTGCATCTCATACAGGAATCACCCCATGGATCAGTAGCGAGAAGTCCTTGCAATCCATAGATTCCAATATAATGATGGTTTAATTTCATCAGTTAAATAAATAAATAGATATAACTAGCAAACAATCAACCATAGCAAACAGAGCACACAAAATAAAAACCCAATTTATAAAATATAAATGGGTAAAACTGAGTGAGTTTAACTCACCGAATTTCATTTGGCATTGAACGGTTGGGTTGTTAGTTAAATTAAACAGCGTTTAATTTAACGAAAAATCTCTGCTACCTCCAGCTCTGTTAAGATTTATTCCACTGTTCCATTGCTTCTTGTCTCGACCAAATCTGATAACATATACATCAATTATCATCGTTATAATAATACAATTTAATTTAAAACTAATTAGCTTTTTAATTTAACTAATTATTATCGTTGATTACTTTTAATCACGTTAACAGGCCGATACAGTTCTGCTTCCTCATTTGTTTACTCTTCTTTGAATACGCTGATCCCGTGATTCTGCACAAGTTAAAAATCGTTTAAATATATGTTAAAATTAATTTAACAAATTCCTTACTTATAATTTAATAAAACAAGTTACTTTATAATTGCAAGTCTACAGGTAGTCCTCCTTTTCTCCAATAATCACCAATGTTTCAGGTGTAAAAACCGACATCAACTTCCGTTTAGGGAATACAGCATACTCGGAACCCTTCACCCCACTGTTCATCATTCAGAAGCACCAGCTTGACCTCATTTCGCTTCAATACCTATAGAAGTAGGTAATAATCAATTTCCTTAATTACACATAATAAAGTTAATTAACTAAGTTACTTATTACATTTAAAACCTCCCATAACTTACGAAATGAAGAAACCCGGTGTAAGTATCTCTTTCCAGGCTTCAGCAGAAAAAGAACCACTACTTGTTCAAATCCAACCCAGATCAACCCTTCAACAGATCGCCCCCCTTCTATTTCCATTTCCTGCTATCGACTTTTAGTCCTCACACATGAGTTTCACGCTGCCGTGCCACTACTCCGTACATAGAACCCCCCATCAGACTGTGCCACCAGAAGCAGCACCATTTCGTTCCTTCAGGAACCATGAAAACCCACTACACCTCGTTTCATGTACCCGATAAGTCCTCCCCCTTTGAACTACTCTAGAAACCGTCGTCCTCCTTCAATCACTGATGCGCCATCGCTCCTTACTCCAGCCGATCATCGACGGTCGCCAGAACAACCCCCTCACCTAGTTTGACCATCGGCCCAGCCCTCGTCAAGTCCGACTCCTCCTCTTCCTAGAAAAAGCCATCGAACCACCAGCACTTGGTGATCGAATTCCGGTCACTACAGACCTCCAAACCCAATCATAACCGTTTGATAATCAGTTCTCACCGAGCTCTAGATGTTTGCAGTTGAACGTTGGACAAATTGATGAATGAATTTAGAGGATTGAGGGCAAAAAGAATTGAAGATGTCTGCCGTTCATTTCAATGTGGCGGCCATAATCGTTATTGACCAAGAAAGACGGAAATTAGGGTTGGCCTGTTGTAAACTATTTATAAGTAAGGAAATAATATATTTTAATATTCAATGAAACTTCGTCGTGAAGTAACTCAATAAAACTATCACAAACGATTTCTGTTTACTGATAAAAATGCTAATCTTGGTGTAAAAAGATATTCCAGATCCAATGGGACAAGTTTCGTCGAAATCCGAGGTCGTATGAAAAAATTTCCTTTATAAAACCAGAAATAAACACGTGTTTAATTTTTCCACGATCACCAGATAAATCAAATCAACTTGAAACCTTACAATCCCATAATAATTCTTCGATATGAACCCAACGACACCAGTTTCGTCGCATTCTGAGACTGTTCTCCCGGTAGACTATTTTTACGCGCACCACAATGCCATTTTTGACACCAAATTAGTCGGTCTCCAAAAATGACAAACTATATACCAATCCTGGCTCTAATCGACGATACGAACTCAATGGAATTGGTTTCGCAGCTTAATTCGATCGTCTGCTCAAGTTACACTCAAATATCTCTCGATTAAATTAACTACGTGCTATAGAAATTTGAACGGGTGTTTACGGTTGCTGTGGCCACATACGACATCGGTTTGCCACGCCGTTTGATTTTATGGCAATAATTTAACGATAAGGTCCCAATGAAACTAATTTCATCGAAAACAGAGTCCGTTTGCAAAATGACCATTTTAAAGGCCGATAACGATTTTCATAGCGTTTATTTCAAAATTTGATTTGGCCATAACTAACACTCTATAGCACGGAATATGGATTTTTCTCTTTCATATGAAAATTACCATCAATACGGTTCTAACATTTCTCGTTTCGCAGAAATTCGACTTATATCGGCTCCTGTATTCTCAGTTGAAGTTCAAAACTCCAAATTGCGAACTATAGCGAGATTTCGAGCTCGTTTTATATTATAAATAAAATTAACGTTCAAACTTCATTTTAAATAACGAATTAAATATAAAAATCCATTAATACTCCAAATATAATATTTAAAATAATAAATTAAATTAAATATTTGACGGCCAAAAATCCGGGTCGTTACATTCTCCCCTCCTTAAAATAATTTCATCCTCGAAATTGCTAAGGTAAGAAAGAACGTTACAAACCCATTATCTTTACAAAAATATTTAATTCAAACTCCATTTTATTTTCAAAATTAATCCAATTGGTTTTAAAACCAATTAAATTCAAAATAAAGGAATTTTCCGAAAATCTTCAAAAATATTCTAACACCTTAAATTTTGGAAATTTTTTGGCAGAGTCTCCCCTTTACAGAGGGACATCTGCAATATTGCAGGTTCGAGAAATATTTATACCTCGACAAACACGGTCGGAAAAATCCAAAATCCAAACTCAAAAATCCAAATAGAACCCAAAATTTTATATTTGCGTAGGCGTACCTTTTTGCGAGCGCTATTACTTAATAAGCGATAAATTTATTTTTGTCCTTGCTCAATTAGCAGGCTAAACTAGATTTAAATTACTCCTGAATTCTCTTGGACAGGTTTTCAAAATTGAAATAACTTTCTGCACCTATTCTCAACTCCAATGAACTCATTAGTTTCCAAATAATGCCAGTAAGCTTCAAACATCGATATCATCTAATTTCTACACACACTCCAATCAATTCTAACAATCCATTTACTTTTATAAATGTTTCAATTGAATTTATGGTGTTTGAATTCATTTCCCATAGGATCGACTCATTCATACCAGATGGGATTCAATCATGTTTACCCATTTTCAAATCTATATTTATGCAACCATCCATCCAAACATTCCATTCAAAACAATATCGGCAAATATTTAATCCAACTTAAGTCAAATACCCAATGGCTTAAGTTAAATTTTATTTCGATATCCCAATCCAAATCTTCCCTTTAGCTCAACTTAGGCTAATGTTTTCATAATTTCACATTCCAAATATGAAATGACCTCTGGTTAGTTCAACCCAACCTCATAATCCATTCCAATCAACATTGGTGAATTCAATTTCCCATATTATGATAATTTAAGAAAATTATCACCTTTACTATTTTATAAAATATATTGGGCAAAATGATTTAAAATAATTAAAAAAATAATTTATATCATATTACAAATACGCGCACTCGTATATACACTCAAATCAATCTAGGGCATCACTGACCCCATCTCTATTGAGTTACATCACAGAGCCAAGGTTATCACTAAACCAATAGCTCTGATACCACTGTAACGACCCAAAGATTTTCGGCCCTGAAAACCGACATAAATACCTTTACCGTAACTCATGTCGACCTCCCAAACATCGAAAACACTGGATAGTTATTAGAAAGAAATTAGAGGGCGAGATAAGAAAGAAAGAAAGTTAGAATAGAAGAAGAAGAAGAAAACAACACAACACAGAGTCTCACATCGCAGCGGAACAAAATATAATACATAAATAAATCTTTACTGAGAGCTTTAAAAAAATACTTACAATAATCAGAGTACAACACACATCTGGACAGTTTTAATAACCTGTCCTCATATACAATCACACATCAGAATGAATACTAGATATAATACGTCTGAACACCTTCAGCTCGTCTCTTCACAGCATTCGATAACCTGCACCTGTACACCCCGGGCTAACCCGAGCATTTACAAAACACCGGGTCAGTCTGGTGAACCAGAGTGAGATAAACTCGCACAATATTAAGGGTAACACACAACCTGATTTTAAAGTTAAAATCTTTTAAAGAAAAGGATAATCGTAAGACCAAATCCACACATAAACACGGACGGTTTTTACCTTACGAGACCCGAAACATTTTTGAAATCAATATCCTTTCTAATATTATAATAATGTCTAAATACAAGTAAATAGCAATCTAGTGGAACGCTTGCATCTCACGCTGCACATATAGTATACAAATCAAAACCCGGGCGCTTATTGGAGATTGGATTCCGCCTATGACAAGGTATGGGACCACCTGTCGATAGTGTATATCTAGAGGCGAATACACTGGGTTCAACAACAACGTCTTGTAACCCGACCCTCACATGACCGACCACTCATTTCGCTTGAGTGTATCGAATGTATATCACCAACGGTGATAGCTAGCCACCGCCTTCCCGAAAAGGGACAATATCGCAATAGATTAAAGAAGCAAATAGATTTTCTCTAGATAGGTGATTATACACCCTAATGGGAGCGACCTACATAGCCATGCTGCTTGCCCGATTTTTGTCATTTACCGGTTGTGAGGCTTGAGGTTTGAATTTCCTTTACAACACCTGGCCACCATTCACTTTGAATGTCACATCGTCAGATCTGCCAGATATCACTAATTGATGTCCAAAAAAATTCTCTAGCAGTTAAGCTAAGAGAACGGCCATCTTCCGCTAACCACTATAGCACGTTTGAAGAAATCAACGTATGTATTTCCTTTGGAAATACCCTGTCAGACATCCGTCCATACAAGTCATCCAGGAACAGGATGAACCGAAGGTACTCTCCTACTGCATCTCATATAGGAATCACCCCATGGATCAGTAGCGAGAAGTCCTTGCAATCCATAGATTCCAATCACGACAGAACTACTGTTTATCTCTGGCCGCTAAACCGGAGATTATTAGCAGTTCTTCCGTTTATGAAATTCCACGGTCTTCAATGCTCCATCTCGACTATCTTCTGATATCTTTACGTATTTGTTGGTCGAAATGGTTTTTGAATATATATTCGATCCAGGTCTTTCCATGCCAACAAGCGTATTGGACAGCTTTGATAGTTGGTGATTTAACTATCAAAATAGACAGTGTTATCAATCATGACAACCCAATGAGTTCACTGGTTCCATATTCGGCATTATTTGGTCTTTTAATGTAAAACAATTGTAAGTTTGAACTCTTATATATTTCGATCTTATAAACATAATTTCGATTCTTATTTATCTTAAGATTTCTCTTTAAACCAATTCAATTTACTACTTAAGAAAGTTCTATACATATCTAGATTTCTATTTCACTTTCAAAAACATTATCCACATTACTGTCAAATATTGGGGAATCAAATCAACTTATTTATATACCTAAAACAAACTTACGACATGTCTTTAATTCATTTACTTGAAAACGATAATTCCTGCTTATTCTTGTAGAATAAACTCATCTTTACATTTCCTTTTCAAATCTCAACAATATCGTTATAATTTACGCAATCCCCTTTTTAATTCCTTTTACTTTGGAAATCCTTATTATATATATATATATATATATGTATATAGTCCAAATCTTCATCGAAATGTTGCGTTATTATTTCTCTAATGAAATAATAAACCATCACTATTTCCTTTTACCATTACAACTAATATCACCTTCAGATACTCCCGCTGTTGTTCAAGTTGGGGTATATGAATTACCTCTCAGACCTTGATCAACAACGTTCATACCTAAAGATAAATATAAGTCGTAATCCCAAAAACCAATATCTTGATCCAATATCAAATCAAATTCCCTTTAACTATTTTCACTCAAAATTTCATTTCAATTGCCCATCTTTACTCAATCCCATTTTAGCAACGTTAATTGAGAATTAACGTTATAACACCTCAAATCTCTTTTATGTAACTCTGGTTTATCGTCAACTCTTTATCTTACTTTCCTTTTACTTAATTCAAATAATTAAGTAATATTTATTTTACTCTAACACATTTGCTTAACCATTCCTTTCATAACTTCGTTATAAAACTCAAGTGTTAAACAAAACTTGTTCACACTCTACTTTCGTCATTCAATTGAATTCCCTTTTAACTTAGATTACTTTTTAAAGGATTTTCCACTAAAAAGTAATTTTCTAAATTATAATTAATTACGATAATAATTTATTTCAACCATTAACTACATAAGTAGTTAATTTCTTTATTAACAAAAATAACCAGTCAATCCCTTTTTAAAATCTAACAATATTCATTAAACTATTTCCTATTCAGAACAAACTAATTCATAAATCAATGCAAATAAAGAGTCGATTTATTCACTTAAAACACGATTACCTTACTAACAAATTTCCATTTGTTTTTCCCTTTAAATTAATTAATAATATAATTAATTTTAAATAATCCCATTAAATTGTTTCTCAACAACATAATTATCCAAACATAACCCTTTGATTAATTTCCTTATTCTCACATTTTCAAATCTGATTAACATCAGTTTTGACTTTATAAGATCAATTTACAATTGATTATAGCCATAAATATTTATTTCCTTTGAATAAAGTTTTATTCAAAATATATATGTTTTTCAAAATCTATCACTAGTTATAAAATAAATTTCATAATTTCAGTTCTATCGATTTACCTGATGGTAAATCGATATAAACAAACAATTTACTTTTAGGCCATTTACTGCCGATTACTCAACCATTTCTTCCCATTGGTTAACACACAACACAGGTTGGTTTTCACATCAATGATCAATAATCAAATCCATCACACCAAACAGAATAGTTCATATATGAAAATAAATAATCTATTTGAGGAATCTGGTTAGATTCCTCCAACCTGTCCTTCCCTGTATTCAACTGGTTATCTCCAATAGTTCAAACAATTCAAACAGATCAAACAATTCAAACAGTTAAACACGTTTATAAATAAACGTGACCAATAAGGTAAGTTACCTTTATTGGAACCAATCGTTAAAATAACAATTTGATATTTCACTGAAATTTAACGATGGTTTAATTTCATCAGTTAAATAAATAAATAGATATAACTAGCAAACAGTCAACCATAGCAAATAAAGCGCACAAAATAAAAACCCAATTTATAAAATGTAAATGGGTAAAACTGAGTGAGTTTAACTCACCGAATTTCATTTGGCATTGAACGGTTGGGTTGTTAGTTAAATTAAACAACATTTAATTTAATGAAAAATCTCTGCTACCTCCCGCTCCGTTAAGATTTATTCCACTGTTCCATTGCTTCTTGTCTGGACCAATTCTGATAACATATACATCAATTATCATCATTATAATAATACAATTTAATTTAAAACTAATTAGCTTTTTAATTTAACTAATTATTATCGTTGATTACTTTTAATCACGTTCACAGGCCGATACAGTTCTGCTTCCTCATTTGTTTACTCTTCTTTGAATACGCTGATCCCGTGATTCTGCACAAGTTAAAAATCATTTAAATATATGTTTAAATTAATTTAACAAATTCCCTACTTATAATTTAATAAAACAAGTTACTTTATAATTGCAAGTCTACAGGTAGTCAGACATCAACTTCCGTTTAGGCAATACAGCATACCCGGAACCCTTTACCCCACTGTTCATCATTCAGAAGCACCAACGTGACCTCATTTCGCTTCAATACCTATAGAAGTAGGTTACAATCAATTTCCTTAATTACACTTAATAAAGTTAATTAACTAAGTTACTTATTACGTTTAAAACCTCCCATAACTTACGAAATGGAGAAACCCGGTGTAAGTATCTCGTTCCAGGCTTCAGCACAAAAAGAACCACTACTCGTTCAAATCCAATCCAGATCAACCCTTCAACAGATTGCCCCCCTTCTATTTCCATTTCCTGCTATCGACTTTTAGTCCTCACACATGAGTTTCACGCTGCCACACCACTACTCCGTACATCGAACCCCCCATCAGACTGTGCCACCAGAAGCAGCACCATTTCGTTCCTTCAAGAACCGTGAAAACCCACTACACCTCGTTTCCTGTACCAGATAAGTTCTCCTTCTTCGAACTACTCCAGAAACCATCGTCCTCCTTCAATCACTGACGCGCCGCCGCTCCTTACTCCAGCCGATCATCGACGGTCGCCAGAACAACCCCCTCACTTAGTTCGACCATCGGCTCAACCCTCATCAAGTCCGACTCCTCCTCTTCCTAGATAAAGCCGTCGAACCGCCAGCACTTGGTGATCGAATTTCGGTCACTACAGACCTCCAAATCCAATCATAACCGTTTGATAATCAGTTCTCACCGAGCTCTAGATGTTTGCAGTTGAACGTTGGACAAATTGATGAATGAATTTAGAGGATTGAGGGCAAAAATAATTGAAGATGTCTGCCATTCATTTCAATGTGGCGGCCATAATCGTTATTGACCAAGAAAGATGGAAATTAGGGTTAGCCTGTTGTAAACTATTTATAAGTAAGGAAATAATATATTTTAATATTCAATGAAACTTCGTCGTGAAGTAACTCAATAAAACTACCACAAACGATTTATGTTTGCTGATAAAAATGCTAATCTTGGTGTAAAAAGATATTTCGGATCCAATGGGACAAGTTTCGTCGAAATCCAAGGTCATATGAAAAAATTTCCTTTATAAAACCAGAAATAAACACACGTTTAATTTTTCCACGATCACCATATAAATGAAATCAACTTGAAACCTTACAATCCTATAATAATTCTTCGATACGAACCCAACGGCACCAGTTTAGTCGCATTCTGAGACTGTTCTCCCGGTAGTCTATTTTTACGCGCACCACAATGCCATTTTTGACACCAAATTAGCCAGTCTCCAAAAATGACAAACTATATACCTATCCTGACTCTAATCGACGATACGAACTCAATGGAATTGGTTTCGCAGCTTATTTCGATCGTCTGCTCAAGTTACACTCAAATATCTCTCGATTAAATTAACTACGCGCTATAGAAATTTGAACGGCATTTACGGTTGCTGTGGCCACATACGACATCGGTTTGCCACGCCGTTTGATTTTCTGGCAATAATTTAACGATACGGTCCTAATGAAACTAATTTCATCGAAAACAGAGTCCGATTGCAAAATGGCCATTTTAAAGGCCGATAACGATTTTCATAGCGTTTATTTCAAAATTTGATTTGGCCATAACTAACACTCTATAGCACGGAATCTGGATTTTTCTCTTTCATATGAAAATTACCATCAATACGGTTCTAACGTTTCTCGTTTCATAGAAATCCGACTTATATCGGCTCCTGTATTCTCAGTTGAAGTTCAAAACTCCAAATTACGAACTGCAGCGCGATTTCGAGCTCGTTTTATATTATAAATAAAATTAATGTTCAAACTTCGTTTTAAATAACGAATTAAATATAAAAATCCATTAATACTCCAAATATAATATTTAAAATAATAAATTAAATTAAATATTTGACGGCCAAAAATTCGGGTCGTTACACTATACTAAACTAAATATAAACATCATGCAGGCCTAGGGAAGCTGTGGCCTACTCGAATTGGAAAGATAAATATATATTTATAACTTAATGTTTAAGCAAGTCTGGTACAAGCGAAATATAGGCTAACTTATGTGATAAGAACACATACTGCTCATACCATCTTTTCCACTTTACACATGCTAGCTCTGATCCCATCCTCACATGCCTAAGCAAATCTATTCCATACGAACAGATCCAAATATAGAAAATCGTATTTTGCACACCCTATTTATATTAATAACAGACGTCCCCTACATTCTATGTTTCTGCACCTAGTCACCTAAAATGAATAACTGTGCCGACCAAGGAAATTCGAATGAAATGACATCTCGAACCCTTGCTGATCACGGCTCCCTCCAGTATATATATTTGCTTTAAGTATTCACTCTTATTTCTCATTTCAAAAGAAAGGGAACCAAGCTTTCCTTAACCAAAAATATACCGCAAGCGTCTCTTCCTTAAAATAAAAACCTTTCCTCTCTTCTTCAATTTTTAACATACAACCCAAACCCATGACATGATGCAACATGGTATCAACGCAGAATGAATAAAGAGAGGAAGCTAGCATTTGGGTGGACGTCTGGAAAGCAGGGAAGGAAGGAGTTAAAAAGTATCGCGATCATGGCAGTTGACGAGAAGCAGACGGTGTTGGGTTCTGACCCAAGCGAGGTAGGGACTTGGTTGATCGGAGGCTCAGGTTACTGGGAAGGTGGCGTGGGGGTTCTGGTGAGATGGGAGGGACGGTTCGGTGAATGGAAAAGTGGACGGTGGTGTGTGTAGTAATGAACAAAAGGGGAGCGAGTTTGAAGAAATATTGTAAAGCAAGAAGAAGAACAGTGGTGGCATGGGTTGTCTGGAACATGGTGGCAACATGATGAAAGGGAAGGCACGATGTAAATGGAGAAAACGTGGATAAAGAAATGGGTGCTGAACAAGATTTGCCAACATGCGTGAAAATTGGTTTTTGCCAACAAAGAAATGTTTTAAACTAGAATGAAGAAGCATGGGACGGATTTCGAACTGGAAGAAAAACTGGTGGCGATTAGTTAAAGTACTTAAGTGTATATTAAATAATATAATATATGATAACTAACGTTATACTTAACGAATATAACAGGTGTCGTAAAGTGGTGAAGGTCTGGGCAAGTTTATCTTGAACGAAACTAGGCACGAAGAGAAGTCGACAATGTTTTTCCTGATTCAAAGTGATTAGTAAAAAAACTAATTTATGATTAGAACTAAGAATATACTGGTATTTTTAACCGCTATGCTGGGCATTAAAATTTATGTTATTAAAAAATATATTATAATTATTAAATATTAAAAATAAAAGAAAAATAAACTATTGTAATTAATAAAACATAGTCGACAACGAAAATTTGGACAATGAATGATGATTAGAAACAACGGTAGAATGAAAAAAAACTTTCCACTCTTTAATCTTGCTTCCAAAAGTAAGAGACGGTTTTGCCCGAATCATCCCTTTTATAATAACTAAAAAATTACAATTGTCAACCCTTTTTGTATCGTCTTTTGACTGCAAGTTGACATATAAAGAAGCTATTGCATGTATCATAGTGGAAGTTCACTTGCAACTCAAGCTAGTATGAGTTGACATTGATAAAATAAGAGAATTTGGTGATTGTTTTGTTACGGTCACCATAAACCATGTTTGGTGAGGGCTATCAAATTTTATGTAAACACCCACAGCTCATACATCGATATATTTATGAATCCCTTTAACGATTGTGAATAATATTTACAAAACTGAATTTTAAAAATTCTAACTGTCTGTATTTAATAGGATCTGATGTACTATTCTTGTTTATAATGTCTGACATCCTGTTTTATAGTGATGGAGACATGAATAATTATACGTGGTATTGAAACTATAGTAGAATTTTATAAGATGTGAAAACATTAACAGTAAATACTAGAAAAAAAAGACTTATTTTCGTAAACACAATTACTGGAACAATGAGTAATAAATATAGTGATGGAGAAACTCTCTAAAGGGTGACTACTTTTTTTTTCAATTGCATGCTACATTAGATAGCAAGGTATTCTTGGCATCTTACTTGCCAAATAGGAAATGTTGAAAAAGGCGCAACTAGTTGATATATGGATCGTAGCAATTAAAAAAGATAGGACACATTTGATAGTGTGACTTTTCATTTCTTTGATAAATTCATGTTCCCTATTTTTATCTTTTATTCCAAAAATGAGACAAATTAGCACTATTTTACTGTGAAATTTTGGACCATCTAATTGTCGATTTTTTTCCTTCTGTTTTCATTATTAAACTATTAAATATTGAAATTTTCAAATGTAGTTTTCCCATAATTAAGTTTGAATGAAGATTCATTTTCATTACTAAAGAGTGCATCACAGCTTCACCCCTCCCTTTAAAAAAAGTCATCTTTACTGCCTAATTAGCAAAAAAGTAGAAGTCAGCCTTATATGAAACCTGTGTTTTTTTACTCATTAAGTTATAAAAATATAACTATGCTTTAAATAATACAAACTACATCAGTTGAAATTGAAAAAAAATGCACTGATAAGAATAAATAAATTGTTAAAACATCTTGGGATATACAACATGGTAAATTTTTTATTTTTTTAATATCAAGTATCAGAGGACTAAATCATGGAGAAAGTGTCTCGCATATTAGAGGATTGACCAATGTTTCATCTTAATATACAAAGATATTGGTATGATATTATAGCTAATGGGAGTTTGCACACTTCACTTTAAAATACAGTGTGATAAAATAAAATAATGAAAGGATGAAACCATGCTTTATATTTAATTCTACAACTTTATCGTTTAATATAGTAACAAAATCAACTAATTTATATATGGAGAAAATCATACCATTAAGTACCAAACAAGTCAGAGCTAAAAAAATACTGTCATTTAGAGGGAAGATGTGAGTATGGGCGCATATTGGATAATGGGGGTAAATAAATTATAGAAAATTACCTATCTAGGAAAAAATAAGCCAGAATATTTACAATATAAAAGATAGCAATTCAAAAGTTGTATACTTAATAACTGTTTACATTATATTTATACTTGTATCATTATCTTTTTCATACCAAATAAAGTAAATCGAGCAAATCACATCTATATAAGAATTCTATATAAAGTCTATAACACATACCGTCTTGTTTATGGTCAGTTAAATCTTAATGAAGCTAATGACATTACTTATATACTACAACCACATACATTATTATATGTTTGTCATTGAGTGGACGAATGATTGCAGCACTTGTTTCCTTTTGTGCTTTGCTTGTGGTTTCTCTCTGGATTCAAGGGTTGGTTCAGACCAAATAACTTGGCCACCATATCGCTACACGTTCTCAACTTTTCTCTCCAGATTCAAGGGTTGGTTTAGACCAAATAACTGGCCCACCATATCGCTCACGTTCTTTACTTTACATTTTGGTGCGTTACTTGGTATAACTATATAAGTAAGAACTCCATGCAGTATTGCTGCTAAAGAAACAGCTGGAGCATGGTTTGCACTGAATTGAACAAATACATCATCCACCATTTATTTTTGCTTTATTTTACTTATTAATTTGATAAGAAAAAAAGAAATAATACCACCTTCTATGAGTTACAACTCCTTTACCGCCTTCACTGTCATCTAATATAAACATAAATAAATGAAAGGCGATGATATAAGGCAGTTTAAATATTACAACACTGTTAATAGATGAATATTCATCTTTCTAATATAACATATGTCCAACCAAGATATCATCGCTGGTTCAAGACAATTAACAAAGAGCAGTTATTCTATTACATTTTCAACAATTTGGCTAGATAATTGTAGACATCGTAGGATTAAACTTCAAAGCATAATGACGTTAAAAGTAGTACTTTTTTAACCAAATTTAATTATTTCAGATGCAACCAACCCACATCTTCTACTTTATTTCCCCAACTCTTATACTGCAAGCGTCATCTGAGAGTGTCGGGTATCCTTAGAGAATAAAGATAAGTGAGAATGACATTTTGGACTGTTAATTTGATACATAATTTGATTTTCACAGTTTTTGTTGATCTGGGTTAGGGTAGCAATGGGAGACAAAGAGAAGGCGCTGACAACCAACAAAGTAAAGAAATTGGACAAAGATAGTGAAACAAATTAGATCATGTAGAGATGAATAAACACATAGTCAATGTGAAGAAGAAACTTTTATAGAGGATACAGTGCATATTTTTGGACATTTAGAAAAGGAATTTAATTAAATTACTTTTTTTCCAGCAATGTATACACTTGCCTTTCCCATCAGACATTTATAGGCGATGTTGAAATATCTATGGAATGAAACATGCTTACACGAATTCAATCAATTGCGAACATTCAAGGCTATAAATAAATAAAACAATACTACCATCATGAAAAGGTTGTTTCATTTCATAGTGTGTTTTGATCGATGTAAGCAATATCTTATATAGTTTATTACTCAAAAATAACAGTGTAACAAATAAAATACGATTAGATTGCCATATAAGAAAACATGTCTGAATCTATCTGCAAAATCTTTTAGCAGTATAATGCTAATTGGAAACATGGAAAGTGGATTTAAGATTGTTTATATTAATAAGTCATAATCTGACTTATAGGAAATTACTGTATTTGAGAAGGATTTCCTCCCACTATCAGAAAATCTACGTAATAAAAATGTTATGCTAAATATCAAGCATAGAATTCGAAATAAGGAAGGTATATATTTTATTTATAAAAAGGCAACAAAAAAGGCAAAAAATATATAACACACCTAATGAAATTGATAATGTGTGTTTTGACATCTGGATTTGATGACCATAACAAATCTAATAGAATGTTTACAGTACTAACAGAATAATTTAAACTTAGCGTATACACATCTCTATACGTTTATCATATGCTGTATGAAGAGATCACCTACATGAGTAAGTACCATGAATCATTTTCAAGCTTCGTAATGAAGGTTAGGCTATAAATCTCCTATCATAGCGATTCCCTAAAAATACAAACCTTTTTTTAATATAGAGAATGGATATAATTTTTTTTAAATAATCCTCTTTAAGCTTCAGAACAAAGATTAGGGTAAACATTTCCTATCATACTTATTTCCCAAATATGCACCAACCTTCTTTGAATATTAAAAATAGAAATAAATATTTTATAACATAAAAGTAAAATTAATGCAAAATTAAATGTAGAAAATGGAAACAATCTTTCTATAACATAAACGTGAAATTGCCAACATAGTAAATGTGTGAAAGAATAACCAAAAAAAAAAAAAAAAAACAGGGCAACTTTTTAATCTTGGTGTGGTAATATATCAGCTTTATAGAAAGCATATTATGACCATGAAATTCAGGATTTGTAGGCCAGTTTAGATACATCGATTCTTTAGAAGTATCAACTACATTTAGAAATATGAATCATAGTGTAAAAGCCAGTAACTGCAAAAATAGAAATATAAAAATGAATAAAATTGTTTTACATAAAAGCATGATTAGTTAGGGTAAACATTTTGGACAACCAGTAGAAGTATATATGTCAAGTTGTCAATCATTTTTTCTTTATTTTAGTATAATAGTGAAATGGCTTCATGCAAATTTGAAATTTCACTGCCAATTTTGAGATGTGATTTATGGGTAATTGTCACACCGTAAATAACAGTAGGATGAAATACCATGAGCCATGTTCGTGATTGTAACACCCCGAATTTTTAACGAAATTAAAGAAAATAAATTAAATAATAATTAATTTAATGTTCAGAATTAGAGGAAATAGACCACACCATTGTGTCCATCTCGAAATTCTGACCAAGATAGACGTTTGGTTTGCGTAAAACGAACACCGTATGAAGAAGTTATGAGAGTTTTAAGTTTGTATATGCACAGAAATATTTTATATATATGCATGAGTCAGAGGTGAGTCAGAGATGAGTCATAATCCTATCCATAGGATTCAAATTCAAAAAATTCCTCTGAGCGGCAAAATTCACCTCTAAGGGTCGACCCCCTGAAGGGGTGTCGACCTAGGGTTCGACCCACCCACAAGGGTGTCGACACCCCTAGGGATGAGGTGGAACTCGGTTTCAGGGGGGCTGGCAACCATATATATGTGTAATATTTCTCATATTCTCTTCATTGGGAGTCATGGAGGCCATATGCTACTGGGTTGCGAACTAAACTGTTTCTACAACAACATACTCCACAAATCCAATTCAGAAATTCTAGATCCGTTCTTCCTAAATTCTCTAACCCTAATGCTGTGAGTTTCTAGATTACTTTTAGGCTTAGATAAATAAAAGTATGCTTTGATAGACAATGAATTGGATATGTTGTAAAGTATGATTCTATGTTAATATGAAATTCTATCCTATGTCATGACAGATATAATTTCCTAGATCTAATATAATTGTGGTGATTCGATTATGATGTTTATATGGATCTTGACTTGTAACCATGTTGTGATGGATGTACATCTGTTAATTTGTATAATTGAGACATTACTCGGGTCTAGACCTTTATGTTAATCACCTTTCATCTGTCATTTTGTGATACACTGATATATGTTGTAAACTTGACATGTGAATCTACCTTTTGATCTAAACATGTTGCTATGTGACCCTAACTATGCTAAATCTAGGTAATTGGACACCTAATGTTAAATCTAGATCTCATTAAACATCATAGTGATTGCCACAAGTTACTAGTTTGATGTCCACTATATTATGATGTTAATCACATGTCCATTCACTTTGTTATTATGCCCGTTTATGTTCATGTTTATGCCAAGACATGTAGAAACTATCACCCTTGTCATATTCCCTTTAATTATTATAGCAAGGCTACTTTATAGCCTAGATGCCGCCAAAATACATACAAATACGTTAGAGAGAAAACGGGGAAAAAAGGGTTATAATTGGCATGATTTATGTAATGTTTAATACGAAATGAGACATGTAATTCAAATGGGGAAAACAAAGAAATAGTTACCTATAATGACATAGGTGGATTTAGATTAATTTGAAATGTTTAGTAATTTACAATTAGGAATTGTAAATTGTACTTATGACACGAGGTTAGGTTACATTAGTGGTGGAAGTCTGCCCGGAACCGACCGGCATATCCAGCAGCCATTAATGTTGAACCTAATGTGGGAGGTCTAGGTACGCAAATATGAATCGGGCTGAGACACGAGGCTAGGCCAAACTGTGGAATAAGACTGCTCGGAACCGACCAGCATATCCAGCATCCACACGTTGTAGGACTAATGTGGGAGGTCTAGCCCATTATAACCATAATTAGACATGGTAATGAAATGGACTACTTAACCTAATTTAATATGACTATGGACTTAAGTTAGGGTTAAGTAAAATTGGATGGGTAGTGGTGGGTTAAGTAAATTAGAGGGGATGGGTAATATGTATATATAGGCTCATGTACTTAACCCAATAATGTTATGTAATTAAAGACACCCAGTGGTATACATAACCAGTAAATAATGTAACAGAGTTATGTAATTAAAGACGCCTAGTGGTATACACAACCGGTAGGTAATGGAATAAAGTTATGTAATTAAAGACACCCTTTAGGGTAGGCATAACTAGTATAGGGCTATGTAATTAAAGAACCTAAGGGTATACATAGTCAGTGGAAAACCTAATGGGGGATACAAGACAAGGGGGAGAGCTTGTATCATATTGTGTGGGACCCATTTCAGTCAGTAACCCGGAGTTGGTATCAAGTAAGGAGCTCCGTACTAGGCGGAGAAAGGGGAACGCTTACTGATTGATTTTAAGAGATCCAAACGAGGCAGATGGTGTGGGCAGCGCAAACCGACCGGGGACATGTGCATGCATGGCCAGGCAGAGGGGGCTAAGACTACCGTGACACCAGCAGATATGGTTGTGCACACCATGGGTTGCCACTTTAGGAAGTGATACCTCATACTGTGGGGCCAGCATAGGATATCTACAAGGTAGGGAGCCGATCGATTAGGGTAGTGGTTAGGGTATACTTGGACGTATGACCTATGCCTACCAGCTTATAGTGGAAGGGATCATTTCATTTCAGTTATACTAGTAATAATGCAGAGTAATCATTAGTGAGGCACATACACCTTAGCTTGCTTACCTTGTCACACCTGCCATTTATGTAATGATCTCTCTTATCCACTTTATATGCCTATCATGTTGCTTTTAATTATCTACTGGCTAAAAGTAACTAGACTCACCAGACTTTATGTATGACCTTATTGTTTCTCCTTCTTACTTCCGTTTCCCCGTAGGTTCTGAGGAGGAAACACTCAGACTTAATCAGGAATTAGATATCATCTTGCTAGGAGCTACTTCTGAAGTATGGCTCAAGTTCTTGTCTCTACTATGGCTTAACTCTTTTTATTTGGGGAATGATGCTTTTTATTTACTTATGTACTCTAATGGTGCAAGACTGAAGTTATTTTATTGTAATGGTTTTTGTGACTTATGAAATTATGGAACACGGTATTATGACTTATGTTTGTAGTAAAAGTTTAAATTTTTCGCTGCTACCTTATTTATATTTGTCTTGTAATTATTCTGTGTCTGTTTACCTATAGCACTTCACGAAACTTAATGCATTCCCTTAGTGAGTGACATTAACGGACGTGGGGTGATCAATTGGTATCAGAGCTGAAGGTTACCAGATTAGATAAAAGTTTTTGAAAATTATTTTCAAAAAAGTTTTAAAAGGAAAGCATTTTCAAAAAGAAAAGTCTATTTTGAAAAACATTCCCCAAAAAGCCATATGTAGTATTCTTCGGTCCTTTATCTAAATTTCTTCATTTTCCCTTTTTTAGCATGTCTTGGGAACAAAACATCCCTAATCTCCCAGAGGGCGTCACAATACACGGATGGTTCCGAAGGTATTTGGAGGCCATGGCACCTGCCGAAGGCTAAAGAGACGTTCCTCCCCTAGTTGCACCAGTCATTCCTCCTCCCCCTCCCCACTCCAAAAGCTGACAACTTTTCCAAAATCTTCAAAGACTTCCGGGCTATGGGAGGAAGGCCATTCCATGGGAACGAGACATTTGTAGAAGCTAGTAATTGGCTTAAGGAGACAGAGGACTTATTCGTAATCTTTGAAGTGGAGGACCGAAGGAAAATTCAATTAGTTGCTTGGCTGTTAAAGGACGAAACCTCATTTTGGTGGGAAGTCACCCAAGCTAGACGTCCGGTAGAAACTTGGGAAGACTTTAGACAGAGGTTCGAAATGAAATTTCTTTCCCAAGCGGAGAGAAGCATACAGATGGAGAGGTTCTTAACACTCAAACAAGGAAATTTAACGGTGAAGGAGTATGTAAACAAGTTCAACCAACTGGCAAGGTTTAGACTAAAGTTGGTAGACACACCGCGTAAAAGGGCTTTGCGGTTTGCTAAGGGACTGAATGAGCCTCTGCATGGTTTAGCTATGCCCCATCTTCCAATGGGGGCCACTTTTGAAAATCTTGTTGATATGGCCCTAATGCATGAGGAGGACAAGGGAGAAAAGAAGGAAACAAAAGCTGAGGGGACATCACAAAATAAGAAGGTATGGCCCAAGAAGGGGCAGCAACTGTAGAAGAAAGGAGGGAAAGATGATAAAGGCAAGAATAAGAGAAAATGTCACAATTGTGGAAAGGAGGGCCACCTGATCAAAAATTTTAAGAGAAGGAAGGCCAGTTGCTTTAATTGCGGAGAGATCAGACACTTCTCTAAAGAGTGCCCGAAGAAATAGGAATCGCAGGGATAAGGGCAAAGAGCAGGGACTTCTGGAGGGCAGGTGCATGCTCTCGCAATCAGTGCTCCTGAAAGAGGTAGAAAAATTTCCGTAGAAAGTTTAGTTTCTCTTTCAAACCATCCAGTTAGAACACTTTTTGATTCTGGTGCTTTACACTCGTTTATATCTAGTTTTATGGTTGAATCTCTGCACTTAATTACTAGTATGGTAGTAGATCCCGTAGTTGTTTCAAACCCCATTGGTGTTCGGCTCATTTATCAATGATTTGTCGGGGTTTGAAAATATCTGTGTTAGGTGTCGAGTTTGAATGTGACGCGTATGTGCTCGGGTTTATGGGCTATGGGTTGATTCTAGGAATGGATTGGCTTGCCACGTATAAGGCCATTCTGGATTGTGAGAAGAGGGTTGTTAGACTCCTGACTTGTCATGGGAAGCCCTCGAAGTTTCTTGTGACCCTCAAGGGTCTGTTATGCTTAGCTTCCTAGAGTCTCTAGATGCATCCATGGATGATTTGCAATCTGTTCCAGTGGTTCGAGATTATTCAGATGTCTTTGATGAGGTACGGGGTATACCTCCAAGGCAGAAATTGACTTACGCATATATCTGGTGGACAATGCAAAGCCAGTTGCATTACCAGTACGCTACATGGCTCCAAGGGAAGGGAGGGAGCTGAGTTAGCAAGTAGGGGAGCTACTTGAAAAAAGGTTTATCAGACGAAGCATATCTGAGTGGGGCGCTCTAGTAGTATTCGCAACTAAAGCGGGTGGTTCGCTTCGTTTTTTGTGTTGACTATAGAGGGTTAAAAAAGCTCACCAAGAAGAATAGGCACCCGCTTTTGAGGATTGATGATTTATGTGATCAGCTTGTTGGTGCCTCGGTATTTTCTCAGTTGGACTTGGCTACGGGGTTCCATCAGCTGAGGGTGGCTGAGGACAACATAGATAAGACTGCTTTCAGAACTCCAGACGGTTTCTTTGAATGGCTAGTTATGCCTTTTGGGTTGACAAATGCACCCACCTATTTTGTTGGTTCGATGAGTAGGGTGTTTCAGGAGTTCCTAAACAAATTCGTCGTAGTCTTCGTTGATGATATTTTGATCTTCTCCAAGAGTGAAGAAGAGCATGCCGAGCATTTGGGAGAAGTTCTGAAAACTTTCCGTGACCATCAAATAAAAGCAAAGTTCTCCAAATGCCATTTTTGGAGAAAGGAGGTGAGGTTCTTGGGGAATGTGGTCTCCAAGGAAGGGATAGCTGTTGATCCCGCCAAAGTGGTTGCAGTACAAGATTGGTAGATTTCTAAAATTGCAACCGAGGTAAGAAGCTTTCTTGGGTTAGCAGGTTATTATAGGAAGTTCATTAAGGACTTCGTGAAGATATCAGCCCCTCTCACCAGGCTGACAAAGAAGAATTTGACACATTCATGGGATATAGACTATGACGTTGCTTTCCAATGATTAAAAAGGGCTCTGACAACAGCCCCGGTCTTGGTGTTGCCCGATGAGAGTAGAGTGTTTACTATTTACACTGATGTGTGCGGTACAGGGCTTGGTGCGGTTTTGATGCAAGAAGGAAAAGTAATATGTTATGGGGGTAGACAGTTGAGAGTGCATGAGAAGAACTACCCCCACCCATGATTTGGAGCTAGCTGCTACTTGGATAAAAGTTCAAGTTATACACCGATCATAAATCTCTCAAGTATCTATTCTCACAGAAGGATCTAAACCTAAGGTAACAAAGATGGATGGAGCTCTTAGCTTCATATGATTTCGAGATTGCTTATACTCCTAGCAAGGGAAATGTGGTGGCAGACGCACTAAGTAGGCTGAGAGTGGCCCTGAGCCCTCTGTTTGTGGAAAGAAAGAACTTGGATTTCATATCAACTTTTGATTTTAGACCCTCCATCGAAGTTTTGCCTGATTTATTTGCATCCTTGGAGATACGACCGACTCTTGTGGATCAGATAGGAGCTTTGCAACAAGGTGACACACAGATTCTAAACATCATGGATAAGCTCAGAAGAGGGGAGACTTCTAGTCAGCTCAGTAGATATGCCATAGATGAAAGGGGTGGTTGCGACGAGATGGAAGGCTTTGTTTTCCTCAAACTGGAAGCTTGATAAAGGTAGTCCTAGAAGAAGCCCACCATTCTAAGATGACCATTCATCCGGGCGGTGACAAAATGTACAGAGACATGAAGAGGGTTTTCTTTTGGGCTGGGATGAAGAAGGACGTGGCCGAATTTGTTTCTCAATGTTTAATTTGCCAGCAGGTCAAAGCTGAGCAAAAGAAGCCTGGTGGATTACTTCATCCGTTGGAAGTTCCGCAGTGGAAATGGGAGAGCGTCTCTATGGATTTCATAGATGGTTTGCCTAGATCGAAGAAAGGTAATACCAGTATTTGGGTGATAATGGACAGACTCACTAAGAGCTCTCACTTTATTCCAGTCAAAAGTAAAAGGACGACATCATGGTTGGCAGTAATTTATGTTCGTGAGATAGTTCGTCTCCATGGAGTTCCTTCCAGTATCGTGAGCGATCGTGACCCCATCTTTACCAGCGAATTTTGGAGGAGCTTGCAAGAAGCATTTGGTACACAGTTGTGTTTCGGCACCGCTTATCATCTTTAGACCAATGAGCATACGGAGAGGGTGAACATAATTCTAAAAGTTATTTTAAGGCTGTGTATCCTTGACTTCGGAGGGACTTGGGAAGAGCATCTTCATTTAGTAGAGTTTGCCTTTAATAACAGCTATCAGGCTAGCATCGGTATGGCACCCTTCAAAGCATTGTACGGATGACCCTGTAGATCACCAACTTATTGGTGGGAATCTACAGAAAGATTATTACTTGGACCAGATATGATTAGGGAAACATCCGAAAAGATTGACCTTATTCGACGGCGGATGAAGACAGCTCAAGATAGGCAGAAGTCCTATGCAAACAAGAGAAGGACTGACATCGAATTCGAAGTAGGAAACTTAGTTTTTATCAAAGTATCACCTTTAAGGAATGTGGTTCGCTTCGGACCAGTAGGGAAGTTGGCACCTAGGTTTGTGGGACCATTTCCCATAACCGAGAGGATTGGCCAGATGGCCTACAGAGTAAAGCTCCCAGAAAATTTATCTGGTGTTCATGATGTTTTCCATGTCTCTTATCTACGGCAGTGCCTGCATGACACCGTGGAAGTTGTTGAGCCGAGCATGTTGGAAGAAGTCGAAGTAGAACGGGAGGCGATAGTCAGACGAGTCCCCACCCGTATTCTTGGGTTAGATGTTAAGAAGCTGCACAATAAGGAAATCAAGTTGCTAAAGGTTCAATGGGGAGATAACCCAGAAGATGCGACTTGGGAGATCGAAGAAAAGATTCATGCTTCACACCCTTTTCTTTTCGACGGTATGTTCTTATCTCCTTTCCTAAGTTTTATCAGTACTTGCTTCTATCAATAGAATATGTCTTATCCATAGTATTTTCGACCTTTAGATAGGAATCCTATGGAGGTAAACATATGTTTGAAACATGTTATGTTTGATGGATACAAGTGGACGCAAGTTTTTGCTAGTGGTTGCCTGTGGACGCATATATACACACATTAGGCACTAAGATCGGCTCAATCACTTTCATATTGCATATGGATGTGTGTGCATTTTCTTTTCTTTTATGGATGAAAATAGATGAATTGGCATATGGATGTCGCATTTGGACGAATAGATGTGCATACATATAGAACTTACATGATACAATAGGTTTATTTGCATACATATTGGATTCATGGCACTAACATATATTGCATTAAGGAGGTCAACTGAATTAGTAGACCACCTGATCTTCGCATTAGTGTTAGGACATATACACACACCTTTGCATAAGTTCATATAAGCATTAGAAATCTTTAAGGACAATGGATGCCTCTGACTGGTGGATGAGTAGATGGATGATGGATGGTAGGATATGCACTCTTCTCAACTTAGAGATTTCGGGGACGAAATCCTTTGAGTAGGGGAGAATGTAACACCCCGAATTTTTAATGACATTAAAGAGAATAAATTAAGCAATAATTAATTTAATGTTCAGAACTAGAGGAAACAGACTGCACCATTGCGTCCGTCTCGAAATTCTGGTCAATATAGACGGTTGGTTTGCGTAAAACGGACACCGTATGAAGAAGTTATGAGAGTTTTAAGTTTGTATACGCGTAGAAATATTTTATATATACGCATGAGTCAGAGGTGAGTCAGAATCCTATCCAGAGGATTCAAATTCGAAACATTCCTCTGAGCGGAAAAATTCCCGCTCTAGGGGGTCGACCCCCCTATAGGGGTGTCGACCTAGGGTTCGACCCACCCACATGGGTGTCGACACCCCTCGGGCTAAGGTGGCACTCGGTTTCAGGGGGTCTGGCAGCTATATATATGTGTCATATTTCTCATATTCTCTTCATTGGGAGTCATGGAGGCCATGTGCTACTGGAGTGCGAACTGAACCGTTTCTACAACAACATACTCTACAAATCCAATTTTAGATCCGTTCTTCCTAAATTCTCTAAACCTAACGCTGTGAGCTACTAGATTACTTTTAGGTTTAGATAAATAAAATTATGCTTTGATAGACAATGAATTGTATATGTTGTAAAGTATAATTCTGTGTTAATATGAAATTCTATCCTATGTGATGACAAATCTAATTTCCTAGATCTAATATAATTATGGTGATTCGATTATGATGTTTATATGGATCTTGACTTGTAACCATGTTATGATGGATGTACATCTATTAATTTGGATAAGTGAGACATTACATGGATCTAGACCTTTATGTTAATCACCTTTCACCAGTCATATTGTGATACATTGATATATGTTGTAAACTTGACATGTGAATATACCTTTTGATCTAAACATGTTGCTATGTCACCCTAACTATGCTAGATCTAGGTAATTGGACACCTAATGTTAAATCTATATCTCATTAAACATTGTAGTGATTGCCATAAGTTACAAGTTTGATGTCCACTTTATTATGATGTTAATCACATGTCCATTCACTTTGTTATTATGCCAGTTTATGTTCATGTTTATGCCAATACATGTTGAAACTATCACCCTTGTCATATTCCCTTTTATTATTATAGCTAGGCTACTTTATAGCCTAGATGCCGCCAAAATACATACGAATATGTTGGAGAGAAAACGGGGAAATGTAACAACCCGAAAATCTGGGCCAGTTTAAAATTTTTATTTTGGCAATTTTAGCGAATTTTGATTATTTAAAATGAATTATTTTAAATAAAAACGACGAGAAATTTATTTTGAATATAATTCGAACATATATATATTATATACGCCGTCGTTAGAATATAAATATTTATATATAATTATAAATAGAATTGAAAATGGCGCGGTAGTTCGATAATTCGATTTCAAACTTCAATTGAATGTACCGGGTGCAAAACAATTCGGATTTTAGTGAAACCAAAAATAATAGGATCTAATAGATGATATCTTTCCAACGAATCCGAAAAATCAAGATTTCATAGCGGGAATCAAAAGATATGTCCAGTTGAAAATTCTGAATAGTCGCTATGGAATTCAGGCCCTTAAAAATGGATATTTTGCAAACGACCTCGGATTTCGACGAAACCGGTTTTGTTGGATCCGTGATGTAAAGTTATGGCTAGGTTTCAATTTTCATAATTTTTCGAATCAATATGTGAGTGTGGCGAACGAAAACGCGTTTGACCAGTTTCGGTTGATTTTAATCGACTGGAAATTGGCCATTTTTCAAACGGTCTCAGAATTCGACGAAACTAGTTTTGTTAGGACCGTATCATCAATACGAAGCTAGAAAATATTTTTCGAGAATTTTTCTAGTTAGTATGTGGCCCCGGTAAATTGAAATATACGTTTAAAATTGAATATAGTAATTTAAATGTAAATTTAACGGAAACTGATCGAAATGATCGAACCAGCCTGCGATACATATCCCATTGTGTTCGGAATGGGGGTGAAACGCTAGGGACGTCAGGCGGTGGGTCTCGTTTCGAGGTCGAAAATAAAAGTTGCTTTTTAATGATAAATAATATAATTAAATAATAAAAAAATATAATCCCTTCCTCTCTTAACCCCTCCAGGCCCCCCCGATTCAAAACAGAAATCATTCAGAAAAAAAAAAGAGAAAAGGGCAGGGAGGAAACGCGCCGCCAGGCGCTGGCCAACGCGCCGCCGGAGCGGACGCAACTCCGATCAGGCCCCCCCCCCTCGAAGACCTCGACAACCGCGAGCCTCCTTTTCCACCCCCTCTTTGATACGTCGCAGACCGCCACCCCCTCGACCATCCGCCACCCAGCAGCCACCGCGCAACCCTTTTCCCCCTCCCATCCAGTCAACGTTCAAAACAGCAAAGGTGCGGTTTTTATTAATTTATTTATTTATTTTATATATTTTCTTTTATGATTTTAGATTAATTTAGTAATTAAATTTTGCAATGAAATAGCATTGTTTAAAACTGAGTTTTTATTTAATATAAATACATAGATAAAAATATGATTTTTATATTTTTAAAGTATTAAAAATATGATTTTTATATTTTTAAAGTATTAAAAATATAATCTTTACTATATAGAAGATGTAAGAATATGATTTTGGTTTATGAAGAGAATTAAAAATATAATTTTTACATGATACGAATATTAGAAATACCATCTTTATATGTGTAGACAAATAAAAATGTGATTTTTTTTAATGATAAGTTTGAAAAGGAGAAATCTTTATAGTTGAAAAGGCGAGATCTTTATATAGAAAATAACGATGTAAACATATAATTTTTATCTATTTGATAACGTAATAAAAATATGATTTTTATATATTGAACTTCGAAATAAAAATATGATTTTTATATATTGAACTTCGAAATAAAAATATGATTTTTATATATTGAACTTCGAAATAAAAATATGATTTTTATATATTGAACTTCGAAATAAAAATATGATTTTTATATATTGAACTTCGAAATAAAAATCTGATTTTTATATATTGAATAGCAAAGTAAAAATATGATTTTTATATATTGAACTTCATAATAAAAATATGATTTTTGTATATTGAACTTCGTAGTAAAAATATGATTTTTATATATTGAACTTCGAAATAAAAATATGATTCGTATATATTGAACTTCGTAATAAAAATATGATTTTTATATATTGAACATCGAAGTAAAAATTCGATTTTTATATATTGAATAACAAAGCAAAAATTCGATTTTTATATATTGAATAACATAGCAAAAATTCGATTTTTATATACTGAATAGCATAGCAAAAATTCGATTTTTGTATACCGAATAGCAAAGTAAAAATTCGATTTTTATATATTGAATAACAAAGTAAAAAATTCGATTTTTACATATGTAGTGGCTACAGCAACGAAGCTGACGAAGATGCGATAGCGATGAAGATTTCTATCAATGAAGTGCCGTGGAGCTAGGATAGCTATATGTGAGAATTTCTCACCTTTCAATTTCTTTTCTAATTACATATATATACTAGGATGCAGACGGTGCTTAGTAGCACCCGACACAATCGTCCACAGACCATGAACTTGTTTGTTTGGTTGCATAGATTAGTTTGATGATTTGATTTGAATTTGGGTTGTTTGGTGAATATGATTGATGTGTGAACGGCGTGGGCCTTCACTAGACCGGGGATAAGGCTAGGCCTCGTCCCGTTTCTAGTATCGTGCCGTTATGCCGCCGAAATTTTCTAAAATAAGTTAGAAAAATAAAAATATCATTTTATTTAAAGAATGAAATGAATAGAAATTCATATGTTAAAATAAAATGTTTTATCGTTAAAAATATAATTTTTAACGTGAATAAAAATATAATTTTTAACGTGAATAAAAATATAATTTTTAACGTGAATGTGAATAAATATTCATTTACAAACCAGACGGTTTGTTTATGTACACCTATTTGAAGGACATTGATTGGGTCGATAAATTTTACACATCGCCCAACTGCACAAATAAAATATGCGTTTGATTGTTTGAAACCCCACACGGGTGTTTGGATGAAATTTGAAGTTCACTCATCCTGATTGATTAAATATGTCGATCGATTGATTGACAGGCTGTTATAAGCGTTAGATATCTATATTTGATGCTTATACAGTGTAGTGCACTTTGGTTGATGGTTGATTATTTTTCAATGCTATTATATGTGTGTAATGTATGAAAATCCATATAATTAACATTATATGGTGATTGATTGGGCCTCATTCCAATTTGAAAAATAAAGAATATTATAAAATAAAAGTTCATGTGTTGACAGTACTCATCCATTGAGATTGGTCATGTGTTGAACGAAATATTTTAGTAATAAAATTTACATTTTATCAATATAAAATAAAAGTTCATGTGTTGACAGTACTCATCCATTGAGATTGGTCATGTGTTGAACGAAATATTTTAGTAATAAAATTTACATCTTTATCAATATAAAATAACGGTTCATGTGTTGACAGTACTCATCCATTGAGATTGGTCATGTGTTGAACGAAATATTTTAGTAAAAAAATTTACATCTTTATTAATATTATAAAATAAAAGTTCATGTGTTGACAGTACTCATCCATTGAGATTGGTCATGTGTTGAACGAAATATTTTGATAATAACAACTATTAAGAAAAAGAAATATTTGAAATAGAATATTTGAAAATAGAAATTTATGAAGCCGTGTTGATTAGATGGACGCCATTTTGACGTAAATGATATTTATATCGATTTTATTCATTTCGAAATGAATTGAATTGAAAACGATTTCGAAACGAATTGAATTAAAAACGATTTCGAAATGAATTGAATTGAAAACGATTTCGAAATGAATTGAATTAAAAACGATTTCGAAATGAATTGAATTGAAAACGATTTCAAAATGAATTGAATTGAAAACGATTTCGAAACGAATTGAATTAAAAACGATTTCGAAATGAATTGAATATATAACGATTTCGAAATGAATTGAATTGATAACGATTTCGAAATGAATTGAATTGAAAACGATTTCGAAATGAATTGAATTGAAAACGATTTCGAAACGAATTGAATTAAAAACGATTTCGAAATGAATTGAATTGAAAACGATTTCGAAACGAATTGAATTAAAAACGATTTCAAAATGAATTGAATTGAAAACGATTTCGAAATGAATTGAATTGAAAACGATTTCGAAACGAATTGAATTAAAAACGATTTCGAAATGAATTGAATTGAAAACGATTTCGAAATGAATTGAATTAAAAACAATTTCGAAATGAATTGAATATATAACGATTTCGAAATGAATTGAATTGAAAACGATTTCGAAATGAATTGAATTGAAAACGAATTCAAATTGAATTGAAAGCGAATTGAAATGAATTCAAATTGAATTGAAATTTGAATTGAATAGAAATGAATTTTAAAACGAATTTATAAAGAAGAATTCAATTTTGATTTGAATTGAAAAGAAAGTTGAAATTGCTTTTGAAACGATTTTAGAACTATTTATATAATTCGTTTTAAATAGAAATCGACGAAATATATATTATATATATAATATATATAATATAATGGCCTGAATAGAACGCGCCGCGCCGCGGTAGTTCGTGAATTTCGACCATTTATTTCAAACGGACAAAACGGGAGATCCGACCGTCGGATTCTCCTAAAACCAGAACCGTTGGGTTCGTATCGAAAAGAGCTTTCTAACGAATATTAGAAATTTGAAATCTAACGGTTGGATTTGGAGATACGTCCAAATCAAATTTGAAAAAGGTCGTTGTAAGTGCAGTTCGATGGCCATTGTTGAAAATCGACTGTACAGGCCTTGATAAAATTATTAAAAATAGTAATAATTTGTGTAAAATCATAAGAAATGATTTGGGAAGATTTGGGATGAAAAACTCCATATTTGAAAAGATAAAAATAGATTTTTATCGAAATGAACTAGTTTTGAACTAGAAATATAATTCTATTTATTTTTAAATAAATAAATTAAATTTGACAAGGGTTTTGAAAATAACCAAAATTTTCAATGATTGCATTGGAATGGATTTGAATCGAAATTGTTTTCGGAATATTTCGATGTTGGATTTCGTGATTATACAAATGTTGTTATGGAAATTTGAAAGATATAGATATATATATCGTTATTTCCAATACGATATTTGTTAGTCGTAGAATTTGATATTGAATATAAGCCGGTATATTTTCTATTCAGAGCCTTGTGTTTAATATCAAATGTGATTTGGGTTTGTCGTGAATGGTGTCTTCACTAACACTGTTCTTGAACCCAGTTGAGAAAAGATTAAATCTTTTTATTTAGATTTAATGAAGTGTACCAATTAAATAATATTTAATTGAAATTGAATTGATATTGATTTTTGGGTTTATCGTGAACAGTGTTCTAAATAACACTCGTTCTTTAACCCGATAATTAATGGAATGTGATTTTGGGTTTATCGTGAACCGTGTTTTAAATGACACTGATTCTTTAACCCAGTCGAAGATTAAAACTAAGTGGAGTTTTAATGAATCTTTAATTAGATTGAAATGATCGAAAATGGAGTATCACCAGTTTTGCTCCAGGCGATAGTTAAATCTTTAATTAGATTTGAACGTGAAATGGTAATTGAATTTACCGATAACACCGTGGTGTTAGATATGAAGTATAACCAGTTTTACTTCATGGGATGAATAGGTTGGGATTGGGGAAATTAAAACAAATGATTACTTCGGTAAGTTTCGTTAATCCCGACTAGTTTGAATTGAGATTCAAAAATAGAATAAAGAATAAATTCAAGGAATTTATCTTGGATAAAATTAATGGGAACCTTTCCCTATAAATGTGAAATTTAGAAACTAACTGTCGGTTAGCTAAGCAGAATGGTTTTCTGGATATTGATCTGATGTTGGTTTCGGCCTTCGGGGTAAATATTTGGGAAATTATTCTCTTGATTAATTTACGGTTAGTGACTGATGAATTGGAATGAGGCGTATGTTGTGTTTGTGTAACACTTATTTAAAATATACGCGAGTTATTCGGAAAGACCGGGTTTATCCCATTCTGAATAACTGATACGACGATAAGTCGAAGATGAAGACGATGGTCGAAGACCGGAGGTCTTCACGTCGTTTGGGTAATTACTGATGATCTTGATTGGGCTGTACACCCAAGAAGATGGAAACAATTAGTGATTGTCCAGACATACTTGGAGATCGATGGATATGCGGGGTACTAGGTGCCTCCGGTTTCGTTCAGACCCAGAACGGACTTGTAAATGGACTGTGTGTCTGACATTGGATTTTAGTCCGTGTGATTGATCTCTATTAAATATATATCTGTTTGGCGGCGGAGAATTTATTCTCTTGCTTAACGCCCTTCTCTGAGACGTACGAGCTCAGGGGTTATATATTGATGGATATCAAACGCATGGAGTGAATTGCCTGTGTGGCATACCTAAGTGGCAATTGATCGAGGCTTCTGTTTAAAAGCAAAGTCTTGTGGTTGATGATCAAAGCACGGCCTTGTGTGGCGTAGCTTTGTGTAACGTTGATTCGCGAGTATCACACCCGGTATGAACCAAAAACGGGAGATGGACCTCAGGGAGGACTTGCGTTTCTTTCTAGCTAAAAGTGGCGTCAGTGGTTTTACACGCCCTGACGAGTTTGACTTATGTGGTTGTTGCTGTTGCGAGGCGCCTCGGTTTGATCGGACGATTCGGGTCCGATGGAGTCATTCGTTTGCTCGTTTGCGCCCCAAAGGGCGGGGAGACGTATTGTTCAGGCATAATAATTCACATCGGTGGACCGGCCCTGACGATCCAGGGGGCAGTTGCGGCTGTTCCTGAGACATGGTAGGCTAGATTGTCTCGAATCGGTTAAGGACTATCTTTTGCCTCGGTTCATAGACGGAAATCCAATTTCCAAATACGTGATTTTGCGGTTTTATTTGTAAACCTATATAAGGTGACATAGTGGCATGGGACGCTCATGTCGCCTATGATTGATACTTATGATTTGAAGTTGTTTTATACACTATGCACTTATAATAGTATCAAACGATTTGTTTTAACCGTATCAAGCATTCTTTGGCTGTTATAAGGGAAAACCCTATCCTCGGCTGCGTTGCATTGTGTGATGGGACCTGGGTCTTATAACAGCTTCATTTTTCTTTATTTAGCATTGCGCTGTTTGTTTTATGCACTGGTATTCTTGGGAGGAAACCCGTTCCGTGTTATACGGCGTGGTCCCTTGATTTACCTAATGATTTAAAATAAAGATTAATAACTGTTTTAGTTCTCACACCAGTCACATGACTGACCTGGAGTTTATTGTTTTAACCTAAACTCTGGGTGCCCCTATTTTGACACGGGCAACTAGTAGTTTTGGTTTTGCAGATTTATATTCACAGGATCCTGGTTTACAGCTGGAATGATATCCGGAAAGCTTTGTATCCGTATATCTCTTCTAGTTGTGTATTGTATTATTTTCCGCTGCTATGTATTTAAATGTAATTTTAAATCTCTGATATTTCTGTGTAATATATATTCATTTATACTCTATATATTCTTGTAATCTGATGCATTGTTGTAATATACAATGAAATGTTCTTCTGTATGCATTATGTTGTGGCTTGTTCTCGAACTATCCGACGCTTTCCTTTACGGGGAAGTTACGGGTTTTCACAGTTGGTATCAGAGCTTTGGTTTACAAAGCTCAGAGAACAAGACACATTAGAACCCTATGAAAGAATTCATCAGATATTGGATTAGTAATATCCAACGGGAATGACTCGTTAGAGATGGGATCAGTAGTATCCTAGGACGAGTGTGAAGAGTATATTTTTCAAATGAAAACAAATTTTGCTTTGAAAATTTAAATCAACTATTCGTATTTGATTATTTATTGGTATTGATTTTGGACAATTCAGTATATAAAGAATTTGCATATACGCCTTGCAAACGTATATTCAAAGTTTTAATATATTGGATAGATATAGCATCACAATCTAGTCGCCCGAGGATGGTATTGATGATAGCGATCGCATCATCAACATTTATGTTCGAGTTTCGAAGGTGTGATTTTCTATATATTTCCATTAGACTGGTGTGAGAACCAAAACTAATATAGCTAGAATACATTGTTGTGATTTGGCATCAAAACATGATTTTCTTTATATATATCAAAATTATCAATTTGAAACGTTAAATTCACTAATTGATTGATGATTGTGTTGTTTGTTCATTTGTTTGCTAATTTTGAACCATTTAGCCTAATTGCATCAAATATTGAATTGTATTGAAATTTGGTCGCATTTGCTTGCATATATATGCACTTACATTGAACAGGTCATAGCAAGGAGGCTAGAGCCGAAGAATAAAATTTGTTTGCCCGACAAATAGGTACATGTTTACTACATAATTTACTGTTTCGTTTGGGTGATGATGATTTTATGAGCCTATTGGCTAGCCGCTTGGCTTTTTCTTTTTCTTTTTGAGATCTGAAGGACCGGGGAAGCTATTTGAAATTCGCCGATGCTCCTGGTGCAGGGGAGGTTATGGCGAAATTTTTTGAAAATTTAGGGTGTTAGCCAAATTTTTGAAAATTTGAAAATTCTCAGAAACTGAAAAGTTGGAGAATGAAAGCCAGATCGAATGTGGAGCTTATTAATCAAACCACTTTCGTCTTTGTTCCTTTTCGGGGACGAAAAGTTTTAAGTGGGGGAGATTGTAACAACCCGAAAATCTGGGCCAGTTTAAAATTTTTATTTTGGCAATTTTAGCGAATTTTGATTATTTAAAATGAATTATTTTAAATAAAAACGACGAGAAATTTATTTTGAATATAATTCGAACATATATATTATATACGCCGTCGTTAGAATATAAATATTTATATATAATTATAAATAGAATTGAAAATGGCGCGGTAGTTCGATAATTCGATTTCAAACTTCAATTGAATGTACCGGGTGCAAAACAATCCGGATTTTAGTGAAACCAAAAATAATAGGATCTAATAGATGATATCTTTTCAACGAATCCGAAAAATCAAGATTTCATAGCGGGAATCAAAAGATATGTCCAGTTGAAAATTCTGAATAGTCGCTATGGAATTCAGGCCCTTAAAAATGGATATTTTGCAAACGACCTCGGATTTCGACGAAACCAGTTTTGTTGGATCCGTGATGTAAATTTATGGCTAGATTTCAATTTTCATAATTTTTCGAATCAATATGTGAGCGTGGCGAAGGAAAACGCGTTTGACCAATTTCGGTTGATTTTAATCGACTGGAAATTGGCCATTTTTCAAACGGTCTCAGAATTCGACGAAACTAGTTTTGTTAGGACCGTATCATCAATACGAAGCTAGAAAATATTTTTCGGGAATTTTTCTAGTTAGTATGTGGCCCGAGTAAATTGAAATATACGTTTAAAATTGAATATAGTAATTTAAAAGTAAATTTAACGGAAACTGATCGAAATGATCGAACCAGCCTGCGATACATATCCCATTGTGTTCGGAATGGGGGTGAAACGCTAGGGACATCAGGCGGTGGGTCTCGTTTCGAGGTCAAAAATAAAAGTTGCTTTTTAATGATAAATAAAATAATTAAATAATAAAAAAAATATAATCCCTTCCTCTCTTAACCCCTCCAGGCCCCCCCGATTCAAAACAGAAATCATTCAGAAAAAAAAAAAAAAGAGAAAAGGGCAGGGAGGAAACGCGCCGCCAGGCGCTGGCCATCGCGCCGCCGGAGCGGACGCAACTCCGATCAGCCCCCCCCCTCGAAGACCTCGACAACCGCGAGCCTCCTTTTCCACCCCCTCTTCGATACGTCGCAGACCGCCCCCCCTCGACCATCCGCCACCCAGCAGCCATCGCGCACCCCTATTCCCCCTCCCATCCAGTCAACGTTCAAAACAGCAAAGGTGCGGTTTTTATTAATTTATTTATTTATTTTATATATTTACTTTTATGATTTTAGATTAATTTAGTAATTAAATTTTGCAATGAAATAGCATTGTTTAAAACTGAGTTTTTATTTAATATAAATACATAGATAAAAATATGATTTTTATATTTTTAAAGTATTAAAATATGATTTTTATATTTTTAAAGTATTAAAAATATGATTTTTTATATTTTTAAAGTATTAAAAATATAATCTTTACTATATAGAAGATGTAAGAATATGATTTTTGTTTATGAAGAGAATTAAAAATATAATTTTTACACGATACGAATATTAGAAATACCATCTTTATATGTGTAGACAAATAAAAATGTGATTTTTTTAATGATAAGTTTGAAAAGGAGAAATCTTTATAGTTGAAAAGGCGAGATCTTTATATAGAAAATAACGATGTAAAAATATAATTTTTATCTATTTGATAACGTAATAAAAATATGATTTTTATATATTGAACTTCGAAATAAAAATATGATTTTTATATATTGAACTTCGAAATAAAAATATGATTTTTATATATTGAATAGCAAAGTAAAAATATGATTTTTATATATTGAACTTCGTAATAAAAATATGATTTTTATATATTGAACTTCGTAGTAAAAATATGATTTTTATATATTGAACTTCGAAATAAAAATATGATTTTTATATATTGAACTTCGTAATAAAAATATGATTTTTATATATTGAACATCGAAGTAAAAATTCAATTTTTATATATTGAATAACAAAGTAAAAATTCGATTTTTATATATTGAATAACATAGCAAAAATTCGATTTTTATATACTGAATAGCATAGCAAAAATTCGATTTTTATATACCGAATAGCAAAGTAAAAATTCGATTTTTATATATTGAATAACAAAGTAAAAAATTCGATTTTTACATATGTAGTGGCTACAGCAACGAAGCTGACGAAGATGCGATAGCGATGAAGATTTCTATCAATGAAGTGCCGTGGAGCTAGGATAGCTATATGTGAGAATTTCTCACCTTTCAATTTCTTTTCTAATTACATATATATACTAGGATGCAGACGGTGCTTAGTAGCACCCGACACAATCGTCCACAGACCATGGACTTGTTTGTTTGGTTGCATAGATTAGTTTGATGATTTGATTTGAATTTGTGTTGTTTGGTGAATATGATTGATGTGTGAACGGCGTGGGCCTTCACTAGACCGGGGATAAGGCTAGGCCTCGTCCCGTTTCTAGTATCGTGCCGTTATGCCGCCGAAATTTTCTAAAATAAGTTAGAAAAATAAAAATATCATTTTATTTAAAGAATGAAATGAATAGAAATTCATATGTTAAAATAAAATGTTTTATCGTTAAAAATATAATTTTTAACGTGAATAAAAATATAATTTTTAACGTGAATGTGAATAAATATTCATTTACAAACCAGACGGTTTGTTTATGTACACCTATTTGAAGGACATTGATTAGGTTGATAAATTTTACACATCGCCCAAGTGCACAAATAAAATATGCGTTTGATTGTTTGAAACCCCACACGGGTGTTAGGATGAAATTTGAAGTTCACTCATCCTGATTGATTAAATATGTCGATCGATCGATTGACAGGCTGTTATAAGCGTTAGATATCTATATTTGATGCTTATACAGTGTAGTGCACTTTGGTTGATGGTTGATTATTTTTCAATGCTATTATATGTGTGTAATGTATGAAAATCCATATAATTAACATTATATGGTGATTGATTGGGCCTCATTCCAATTTGAAAAATAAAGAATATTATAAAATAAAAGTTCATGTGTTGACAGTACTCATCCATTGAGATTGGTCATGTGTTGAACGAAATATTTTAGTAATAAAATTTACATCTTTATCAATATAAAATAAAAGTTCATGTGTTGACAGTACTCATCCATTGAGATTGGTCATGTGTTGAACGAAATATTTTAGTAATAAAATTTACATCTTTATCAATATAAAATAACGGTTCATGTGTTGATAGTACTCATCCATTGAGATTGGTCATGTGTTGAACGAAATATTTTAGTAATAAAATTTACATCTTTATTAATATTATAAAATAAAAGTTCATGTGTTGACAGTACTCATCCATTGAGATTGGTCATGTGTTGAACGAAATATTTTGATAATAACAACTATTAAGAAAAAGAAATATTTGAAATAGAATATTTGAAAATAGAAATTTATGAAGCCGTGTTGATTAGATGGACGCCATTTTGACGTAAACGATATTTATATCGATTTTATTCATTTCGAAATGAATTGAATTGAAAACGATTTCGAAACGAATTGAATTAAAAACGATTTCGAAATGAATTGAATTGAAAATGATTTCGAAATGAATTGAATTAAAAACGATTTCGAAATGAATTGAATTGAAAACGATTTCGAAATGAATTGAATTGAAAACGATTTCGAAACGAATTGAATTAAAAACGATTTCGAAATGAATTGAATATATAACGATTTCGAAATGAATTGAATTGATAATGATTTCGAAATGAATTGAATTGAAAACGATTTCGAAATGAATTGAATTGAAAACGATTTCGAAACGAATTGAATTAAAAACGATTTCGAAATGAATTGAATTGAAAACGATTTCGAAACGAATTGAATTAAAAACGATTTCGAAATGAATTGAATTGAAAACGATTTCGAAATGAATTGAATTGAAAATGATTTCGAAACGAATTGAATTAAAAACGATTTCGAAATGAATTGAATTGAAAACGATTTCGAAACGAATTGAATTAAAAACGATTTCGAAATGAATTGAATATATAACGATTTCGAAATGAATTGAATTGAAAACGATTTCGAAATGAATTGAATTGAAAACGAATTCAAATTGAATTGAAAGCGAATTGAAATGAATTCAAATTGAATTGAAATTTGAATTGAATAGAAATGATTTTTAAATTGAATTTATAAAGAAGAATTCAATTTTGATTTGAATTGAAAAGAAAGTTGAAATTGCTTTTGAAACGATTTTAGAACTATTTATATAATTCGTTTTAAATAGAAATCGACGAAATATATATTATATATATAATATATATAATATAATGGCCTGAATAGAACGCGCCGCGCCACGGCAGTTCGTGAATTTCGACCATTTATTTCAAACGGACAAAACAGGAGATCCTACCGTCGGATTCTCCTAAAACTGGAACCGTTGGGTTCGTATCGAAAAGAGCTTTCTAACGAATATTAGAAATTTGAAATCTAACGGTTGGATTTGGAGATACGTCGCTGTAAGTGCAGTTCGATGGCCATTGTTGAAAATCGACTGTACAGGCCTTGATAAAATTATTAAAAATAGTAATAATTTGTGTAAAATCATAAGAAATGATTTGGGAAGATTTGGGATGAAAAACTCCATATTTGAAAAGATAAAAATAGATTTTTATCGAAATGAACTAGTTTTGAACTAGAAATATAATTCTATTTATTTTTAAATAAATAAATTAAATTTGAAAAGGGTTTTGAAAATAACCAAAATTTCCAATGATTTCATTGGAATGGATTTGAATCGAAATTGTCTTCGGAATATTTCGATGTTGGATTTCGTGATTATACAAATGTTGTTATGGAAATTTGAAAGATATAGATATATATATCGTTATTTCCAATACGATATTTGTTAGTCGTAGAATTTGATATTGAATATAAGCCGGTATATTTTCTATTCAGAGCCTTGTGTTTAATATCAAATGTGATTTGGGTTTGTCGTGAATGGTGTCTTCACTAACACTGTTCTTGAACCCAGTTGAGAAAAGATTAAATCTTTTTATTTAGATTTAATGAAGTGTACCAATTAAATAATATTTAATTGAAATTGAATTGATATTGATTTTTGGGTTTATCGTGAACAGTGTTCTAAATAACACTCGTTCTTTAACCCGATAATTAATGGAATGTAATTTTGGGTTTATCGTGAACCGTATTTTAAATGACACTGATTCTTTAACCCAGTCGAAGATTAAAACTAAGTGGAGTTTTAATGAATCTTTAATTAGATTGAAATGATCGAAAATGGAGTATCACCAGTTTTGCTCCAGGCGATAGTTAAATCTTTAATTAGATTTGAACGTGAAATGGTAATTGAATTTACCGATAACACCGTGGTGTTAGATATGAAGTATAACCAGTTTTACTTCATGGGATGAATAGGTTGGGATTGGGGAAATTAAAACAAATGATTACTTCGGTAAGTTTCGTTAATCCCGACTAGTTTGAATTGAGATTCAAAAATAGAATAAAGAATAAATTCAAGGAATTTATCTTGGATAAAATTAATGGGAACCTTTCCCTATAAATGTGAAATTTAGAAACTAACTGTCGGTTAGCTAAGCAGAATGGTTTTCTGGATATTGATCTGATGTTGGTTTCGGCCTTCGGGGTTAATATTTGGGAAATTATTCTCTTTATTAATTTACGGTTAGTGACTGATGAATTGGAATGAGGCGTATGTTGTGTTTGTGTAACACTTATTTAAAATATACGCGAGTTATTTGGAAAGACCGGGTTTATCCCATTCTGAATAACTGATACGACGATAAGTCGAAGATGAAGACGATGGTCGAAGATCGGAGGTCTTCACGTCGTTTGGGTAATTACTGATGATCTTGATTGGGCTGTACACCCAAGAAGATGGAAACAGTTAGTGATCGTCCAGACGTACTTGGAGATCGATGGATATGCGGGGTACTAGGTGCCTCCGGTTTCGTTCAGACCCAGAACGGACTTGTAAATGGACTGTGTGTCTGACATTGGATTTTAGTCCGTGTGATTGATCTCTATTAAATATATATCTGTTTGGCGGCGGAGAATTTATTCTCTTGCTTAACGCCCTTCTCTGAGACGTACGAGCTCAGGGGTTATATATTGATGGATATCAAACGCATGGAGTGAATTGCCTGTGTGGCATACCTAAGTGGCAATTGATCGAGGCTTCTGTTGAAAAGCAAAGTCTTGTGGTTGATGATCAAAGCACGGCCTTGTGTGGCGTAGCTTTGTGTAACGTTGATTCGCGAGTATCACACCCGGTATGAACCAAAAACGGGAGATGGACCTCAGGGAGGACTTGCGTTTCTTTCTAGCTAAAAGTGGCGTCAGTGGTTTTACACGCCCTGACGAGTTTGACTTATGTGGTTGTTGCTGTTGCGAGGCGCCTCGGTTTGATCGGACGATCCGGGTCCGATGGAGTCATTCGTTGGCTCGTTTGCGCCCCAAAGGGCGGGGAGACGTATTGTTCAGGCATAATAATCCACATCGGTGGACCGGCCCTGACGATCCAGGGGGCAGTTGCGGCTGTTCCTGAGACATGGTAGGCTAGATTGTCTCGAATCGGTTGAGGACTATCTTTTGCCTCGGTTCATAGACGGAAATCCAATTTCCAAATACGTGATTTTGCGGTTTTATTTGTAAACCTATATAAGGTGACATAGTGGCATGGGACGCTCATGTCGCCTATGATTGATACTTATGATTTGAAGTTGTTTTATACACTATGCACTTATAATAGTATCAAACGATTTGTTTTAACTGTATCAAGCATTCTTTGGCTGTTATAAGGGAAAACCCTATCCTCGGCTACATTGCATTGTGTGATGGGACCTGGGTCTTATAACAGCTTCATTTTTCTTTATTTAGCATTGCGCTGTTTGTTTTATGCACTGGTATTCTTGGGAGGAAACCCGTTCCGTGTTATACGGCGTGGTCCCTTGATTTACCTAATGATTTAAAATAAAGATTAATAACTGTTTTAGTTCTCACACCAGTCACATGACTGACCTGGAGTTTATTGTTTTAACCTAAACTCTGGGTGCCCCTATTTTGACACGGGCAGCTAGTAGTTTTGGTTTTGCAGATTTATATTCACAGGATCCTGGTTTACAGCTGGAATGATATCCGGAAAGCTTTGTATCCGTATATCTCTTCTAGTTGTGTATTGTATTATTTTCCGCTGCTATGTATTTAAATGTAATTTTAAATCTCTGATATTTCTGTGTAATATATATTCATTTATACTCTGTATATTCTTGTAATCTGATGCATTGTTGTAATATACAATGAAATGTTCTTCTGTATGCATTCTGTTGTGGCTTGTTCTCGAACTATCCGACGCTTTCCTTTACGGGGAAGTTACAGGTTTTCACAGGAAAAAGGGATTATAATTGGCATGATTTATGTAATGTTTAATAGGAAATAGGACATGTAATTCAAATGGGTAAAACATAGAAATAGTTACCTATAATGACATAGGTAGATTTGGATTAATTTGGAATGTTTAGTAATTTACAATTAGGAATTGTAAATTGTACTTATGACACGAGGTTAGGTTACATTAGTGGTGGAAGTCTGCCTGGAACCGACCGGCATATTCAACAACCACTAATGTTGAACCTAATGTAGGAGGTCTAAGTACGCAAATACGAATCGGGCTAAGACACGAGGTTAGGCCCAACCGTGGAATAAGACTGCCCGGAACCGACCAGCATATCCAGCATCCACACGTTGTAGGCCTAATGTGGGAGGCCTAGCCCATTATAACCATAATTGGACATGGTAATGAAAAGGACTACTAAACCTAATTTAATATGACTATGACTTAAGTTAGGGTTAAGTAAAATTGGATAGGTAGTTGTGGGTTAAGGAAATTAGAGGGGATGGGTAATATGTTTATATAGGCCCACATACTTAACCCAATAAGGTTATGTAATTAAAGACACCCAGTGGTATGCATAACCAGTAAATAATGTAACACGGTTATGTAATTAAAGACACCTAGTGGTATACATAACCGGTAGATAATGGAATAAAATTTTGTAATTAAAGACACAATTTTGGTTAGGTTTAACTAGTATAGGGCTATGTAATTAAAGACACCTAAGGGTATACATAATCAGTGGAAAACCTAGTAGGGGATACAAGACAAGGGGAGAGCTTGTATCATATTGTGTGGGACCCATTTCAGTCAGTAACCCAGAGTTGGTATCAAGTAAGGACCTCTGTACTAGACGGAGAAAGGGGCACGCTTACTGGTTGATTGTAAGAGATCCAAACGAGGTAGATGGTGTGGGCGGTGCAAACCGACCGAGGACATGTGCGTGCATGGGCCGGGCAGAGGGGGCTAAGACGACCGTGACACCAGTGGATATGGTTGTGCACACCATGGGTTGCCACTTTAGGAGGTGAAACCTACCACTGTGGGGCCAGCACAGGATATCTACAAGGTAGGGAGCCGATCGATTAGGGTAGTGGTTAGGTTATACTTGGAAGTATAACCTAAGCCTACTAGCTTATAGTGGAAGAGATCATTTCATTTCAGCTATACTAGTAATAATGCAGAGTAATCATTAGTGAGGCACATACACCTTAGCTTGCTTACCTTGTCACACCTGCCATTTATGTAGTGATCTCTCTTATCCACTTTATATGCCTATCATGTTGCTTTTAATTATCTATTGGCTAAAAGTAACTAGACTCGCCAGACTTTATGTCTGACCCTATTGTTTCTCCTTCTTTCTTCCGTTTCCCCCCAGGTTCTCAGGGAGGAAACACTCAGACTTAATCATGAATCAGATATCATCTTGCTATGAGCTACTTCTGAAGTATGACTCAAGTTCTTGTCTCTACTATGGCTTAACTCTTTTTATTTGGGGAATGATGCTTTTTATTTACTTATGTACTCTGATGGTGCAAGACAGAAGTTATTTTATTGTAATGGTTTTTGTGACTTATGAAATTGTGGACCACGGTATTATGACTTATGTTTGAAATAAAAGTTTAAATTTTCCGCTGTTGCCTTATTTATCTATGTCTTTTAATTATTCTGTGTCTGTTTACCTATAGCACTTCACGAAACTTAATGTATTCCCTTAATGAGTGACATTAACAGACATAGGGTGTCTCAGTGATTCATAATTCTTGTGTGCAATAAGCAGTAACAAATTTATTAGTTCATTTTAAAGAACAACAGATAGTTTTAGCGGGAGGGTGCAACCCCCCAATCTAATTCTTGCACAGATCTAAAAATGAAATAAGCATAAAATACCAAGTTTTGCACAAATCTAAAAATGAATTAAACCATGAAGGCAAGAGGCGTAATGTAAAATATTTCGTAGATCAAAAAATAAAATAAGCACAATATTTACTGTTTGTTGTGATACGCAAAAGTTATAAGGAGCCAGGTTTCTTGCTTTGTTAAGAAGAAACAATTTATGGTAGTTGTTAATCTAGTGAACATCTAAAATATTAAATATAGAAGGAAATTTGGAGATAATTTAAGCAAATTGAATAGTAGAATAACTATGTTCCTAGTTTTTACTTGAAGGTGAAAAAATGGTAAATGAATATTATCAAAAGAAAGAAAGCTAAAGCGGTGAAGGAAGGAACCATCCAAGGTTTGATCATGGAGCATTAACAATTTCATACCAAAATTTTAGCATGTAATTTTACATTTAATTACAAATCAGGTAACATTTATTAATTTCGTTAATTAATGCTGTTAACATTGGGAAAGAAATTCTATGGTGAAAGACAATCAGTAACATAGACTGAATATGTGAAAAGGGAATGTGATATGAGGAAAATTGGGTAGTTGTTCAAGTAATGAATATAATTTGATGAATATTCCATGAAATGGGAAATAACACATAGGTGATATTTAAAAAGTGAGGGGGCAATTTCTGTATTTCAAGGTCGGACCTAAGGTAAGATTAGTGGGAATTATTTTATATATATATATATATGTATTAAGGTTAATTATTTAAAATAAATCGGATATTAAAATGTGTATAACCTGTGTATTTATGAAAAGAATTGGACAAACCAAGTTGCGTTACGATCACGGTGAAGAACACTTTATTGTAGAGCAAATTTGAATGGATTTGGAATTAATAGGAGTTTACAGTTATATTAAACGACTGTTTAATTTAACTGTAACCGACCGCTTCAGCGACAATGAAAATTAAAGTGAGTTAAACTCACTCAGTTTTAACTACTTATATTTTGTATAAGTTGGCTTTTATAATTGTGTGCTATGGTTGCTTATGATGGGTTGTTTATCAAATATATGCATATTAATTGAATCGATGAAATTAAACGTTGTTTAATTTCAAGGAAAAACCAAATCGTTATTTTTACGATTGGACCTAATGGAGGTAACTTACCTTGTTCGTCATGTTTATAAAATAAACGTGTCAAATTTAATGAATTGTCTGGTTGATGTTAAATAGTCATTATTTATTATTATAGAAATAATTAATTAAATTGAATTGAACAAGTTTATTTGTGATAATCTATTTTGATGAAGGGGAGAACAGGTTGGAGGGATCCAATTAGATTCCTCAAATATATTAGATGTTAATTATCCTCATATTATCATCACATGAACTGTTCTGATTGGACGATTGATTTGGTTATTGACCGTTGACCTGAAATTCAACATTTGTTTTGTTTAAATTAATGGGTGATATTGGTTGAGTAATTGGTAGTATATGGCCTATAAATCAACCGTTTTATAAATATTGATTTACCATCAGGTGAATCGATAAAACTAAAATTATAAAAATTTATTTTATAAATGAAGGTAGATTTTTAAATCTATTAATTTAAATAAAGTTATTAAAAGGAAATAAATATTTATTATTTATCATTTAAGTTTATATTTAAGTACTAAATGATTTTACAAGCAAATTCTGATATTAATCAGATTTATAAGCAAAAGAGTAGGAAATTAACATAACGGTTAAGAATTGGATAATTTTTTTTAAGAAATAATTAAATGGAATTATTTAAATTAATTATATTATTAATTAACTTAAAGTGGGAACTAATTGCAATCGATTAACGAATTAATCGTGTTTGGGTTGACTAAGTCAATCATCCTAACTGAGATTGGTTATTTAATTAATTTGGTTTAAATTAATCTAATAAAATAGTTTAACAAATACATGTTTAAATTTTAAATGAGATTTTAAAAAGGGATTTTACTATTTATTTTAGTTAATAAAGAAATAACTACTTCTACAGTAGTTAATGATTGAAGTAAATGATTATTTTAATTAATAATAGTTTAAGAGATTACATTTTAATTGGAATTCATCAAAAAAGTAATCGAAGCTGTAATGGAATCTAATTGAATTGTTAACGGAGTTTATGAATGGGTTTTATATTAAAACCTGAATTTTTATAGCGAAGTTATAAAAGGAATTTTAAGCGAATACAATAGCTTAAATTAAGTGTTTACTTAATATTTGAATTAAGTAAAGGAAATAGAGATAAAGGGGATTATATTAAACTTGAGTTGTGTAAACAAGGTTTATAAAAAGAGATGTGAAGTTAAAACGTTAATTCTAAATCAACGTTATTAAATAATGGAATTGAGAGAAATGAATGGGTTCGAAATGAGATTTTCAAAAGGGAACGATTAAAGAGATTTGTAATTGAATTTGTAATTGAATTTGTAATAATAATTCGAGTTATAAAATTTCTTGTAAGAAGTTAAAGTTAAGAAGTGATTTTTATTAAGGAATTACTTAATCAATATATTAAGTAATAATAAGTTATATTTAAAAAGTGATATTTCCAAAAGTAAGAAGGTTTATAAAACATATTTTAAATAAAGTAGTTAAATGGAATTTGGGTTGATATTGGAATAAATATCGACTTTTGAATTACAACTCATATATATCTTAAGATAAGAACGTTGTTGATCAAGGTCTGGGAGGTAAATAAATACCCCAACTTGAATAACTTCAGGATTATCTGAGGATGATATTAGTTTGTAATGGGAAAGAGGTTAAGAATAATTTATTATTTCCATATGAGAAATAATGACGCAACGTTAATTGTAAGATCGAGAATATATAATGAGATTTCCAAAGTAAAGGAAATGGGAAGACTTGAGAATATAAATATAATGATACTCCCAGAGTAAAAGTAATAAAAGGGGATGGTGTGAAATTATAACAGTATTTTCGAGGTAAAGAGAAAATGAAAAGTGAAGCTTTGGAATGGATTTATTTTAAAAGAATAAGAGTGTTGACGTCAAAAGTTGGTCACTAATGACGGCCAACCCCCAGTCGCGTGAGCAACACACGATATAAGATAAAAAATGCAGAAAGCAATAAGAAAAAAGGGAAGAGCACACACAGAATTTTTATAGTGGTTCGGCAAAGTCAGTGCCTACGTCCACTCTATATGTCATATATCTTTTTTGGATTACAAATACAATGCTTTTTCTAATTGAAGAAGAGAAAGAGAATGATGATGGAGAAGAGTAATGGTGAAAAGCTTATGGAAGCTATCTTTGCCAAAGAAAAACCGATCCCTTTCCGCTTTAGGTTTAGAGGTATTTATAGGTGAAAATAATGGCTTGGGCTGCTGCAATATTATCCGGCCATTTCGGGAAAGCTCGGACACGTGGCTTTCGATGATTGGCCGGACTTTCGGCTGCTGATGGGTTCAAATGTTCATAAATAGTGCCCTCGGATTCTGTGGCAGACGTGGCATCCACTGGAAGGCATATCAAAAGTTGAGCTTTGTCCGGATATGGTTTGACTGTATCCATTGCCTCAAAAGTCGGGATATTCGGTGACGGTAGGTGGTTTCCAAACTATTCCGAGATAATCGGCCAAGGCGAGATAATCGGTCAAGGCGAGATAATCGATCAAGGCGAGATATCTGGAAGGAAGATCTTCAGCTTGAGAGTGCGACCCTTTGAAGGAGCGGGCCTCCTTCTGTTCCGCGGGAGATAGGTCGACTGGTGACTTAGGCGATCTTATTATCTTGTGGTGCTTTCTGTAGCTCGATTAGTCGCGCTTTGGGCTTTGGTTCAGCCCGTTGGGACTCTTGCCAAAAAGAGGGCTAACACTTTGCCCCTCATAATACATCTTCATCGGTAGAGGGAGGTGTGTTCTGAAACCTGAGCCGGAGCACAAACGCTCGATTTGCGATGGTTGTGCCAAACCATATTGAGGCCAGAAAACCGACGGCCCCGATACTGTATTAAAGCCAGAAATCCGACGACCGTTCTAGGTCGTATTAAGGCTAGAAAACCGACAGTTATCGTGGATCCGTATTAAGGCCGATGCGGTAACTATCTTGTGCATAAGGATTCCTGTGAATATAAAACAAAACAGAGTTTGGGTTGAGCATTTTAGTTCACTTGCCTTAGAGGATGGCAGACATTATCCATGTTTGGCTTGGTGGCGAGTATTAACCATACTCGGCTTGGTGGCGAACGCTAACCGGGTTCGGCTTACAAAAGTGGCGAGCATTAAACATACTCGGCTTAGTGCAAGTGTTTTTTTTATGCTCAACTCATTTTAGGTTAGTATTTTCTGCGAGTTATAAGTATTTCATGAGGAAGAGAATGCTTAAAACAGAGTCTCCCTTGTCTAAAGGGGTTTAAGCGGATGGTAAGCGTTCGTGCTAACCATGTGGTATATATAAAGAAGGGGCGGGCAATTCCCATGCCCGGCTTAGAGATCTTTAGACAATTCATGTATGCTAAAGGAAATTCATAACAAGAAACAAAGAAATTCAAAGAGGGCCACCATCAATCCCGGAACATGTCTTAGAGCTAATTCCTAACTCTATATACGGGTACATCGAGGTGCCTTTATTACTAAAAAGAAATGCATTAAGAGAAAAAACAAATTCTAATTTATAACAATGCCGCGGGTGCTAGTCTCAGGGTCCCTTCCATTTCGAGGAGCTTGCGGACCAGCCTGAGGAGCTTGGGCAGAGGATCGCGGTGGCATGGCCGAGGCGCGATTTTTAACATATTCAACGAGTTCCCCTTTTCTGATCTGTCCTTCAATGAGGTCGCGCAGATGTCGGAAGTCATTTGTATTATGTCCAGCTACGTTGTGGAATATACAATGCCTGCCAGAGTCGAGTTCCGTCTGGGTCGGCTCTTGTCGAGGCGGTTTTGGAGTGGGAAAGGACTCGCGCATATCGAGATAGATATCGAGCAAGGGGGAATTGAGCTTAGTGTAGCGATCATATTTGTTTTCACTCCGAGGCTGAACATGGCGCTCGTTATTCTCTGGAGCTTTTCCTCTTCCTTTATTCTGGCCGTTGCCCTCGAATGGACCTTGTTTCTTGGCTACCAGAACTTCAAGGCTCTCCATTTCCAGGCTGGCATCTTCTTGTCGGAGGAATCGCTCGGCTTCAGAATAAAAGTCATCGATGTCCTTGGGAGGATCTCGAGTTAGAGAGATGGAGAATTCCGATCGATTTTGAACTCCTGCGATGGCGGCCATAAGTACCATTGATGGCTCGGGCCGATCAACTGATGCTACGGCCGCGTTGAATCTTTCGAGGAAGGATCTTAGCGTCTCTCCGGATCGCTGTTTGATGGTAGACAGGAACATAACACTTTTCGGTTGAGAGATGTGCACTCGGAATTGCTCGAAGAAACGGGTGACCAGGGTGTTCCAGCTGCTGATCGACTCTGTTGTGAGCTGCCGAAACCACATACCGGCTATATCTGTGAGAAAGAGAGGGATGGACTTAGCCATGAAACCGGTCGATGCGCCAAGTACTTCCATATGTTGCATGTATCGCATGAGATGAATGGTCGGGTCAGTGCGACCGTTGTATGGCTCGATAGCCGGAAACCTGAAGTCTGGAGGATTCCGAGAATTTCTGATTTCTCTGGTGAAGGGGCTGCGATTGACATTGTCTATGTCTTGCTGCGAAGAATTGCCCCGAGTGAAGCGTCGGATAATGCTTGCAAGCTGACTCCCATCTCCGAGGAGTCGTTGCCATGAACTTAATTCTGCATCCTGAGGAAATTCTGTTCGAGGATTTGGCAAAAGCATGCTCGGAAGGGTGACCGTTGGCTGGGCTCGACCGCAGAGACTTGAGTGAAGGTGTGAGGGAAGGTGAGATCTGGCGACTAGTTATGGGGAGAATGGCCCCTCTGGAACCAGATGAGTTGTGTGTCGACCCATTCCCAGTCCCGAGGGTCCTGGCCGATCTAGCATAGCATGTGATGTTCGGAGCCCAAGATTGCCCCCGTTTGAAGCGAGGTTAGGAGGGTCTACGGTAACATTCTCTTCCGCTATTGCGAGGGTTGGTGCAGCAGGCTGGTTGTCCTCGTTCGAAGGGAAGGCTGCACCAGCTCTTGGTTGAAGGGGAAGAGTGGTTAGACTGGTCTGTGGTAAGATCCCGGGTTGTAATGGGCATGGCATTGATGCTGAGGGACCCGATGGTAGCTCGACTGATCCGACAAGTCGAGATGTTCCAAGGAGCGGAGGAATATTTGCCAGACGACCTAGATCATGATTGTAACAACCCGTATTTTGAATAACTTGTTATAACATAAATCAAGGCAAAATTAAATTTTAAAATCTGAATTATGGGAAACGGGTTGCGCCATTGCGTTCGTCTCGGAAAAATACGCGAAATAGAGTCCGAGTTTTCGAAAATCGGAGTCCGTATGAAGGAGATATGGACGAACGAAGTTAGGCAGAAAAACCGGAAACAGGCCAGAAATGCACTGGCGCACCTGTGAAGTGCGCCAGCACAAAAATACACTGGCGCACTTGGGAAGTGCGCCCATGTCGAGCCAGTTTGGCCTGGGTGCACTGTTTTGGCTGTTGGGCTGTGGTTTGGTGGCTTGTGACGATTTTTGATGTGCTGGACGGACCTGATGGCTTCTAGGGTTAATCTAAGGGCCTAAACTACACCCTAATCCTATAAATACACCCTAATGCAAGCCTAATCCATACTAAAAATAGAATTGATGCCATCATGCCGCCAAAATCAAACTTAGGAGGAGCCTCCACTAGTTTATGAAGAAAGTTGCAAGCTAATCAACCTCTAATCATCATCTTCTTCAAATATTGCAACTAGTTCTACTTCATAAGTTTGCTAATCTTGGTTTTGGTGAGTTTCTATAGACTTAACAATCAATTGTTAAATTGATTATGATAGGATATGATAAGATATGGCTATGTTTGTGGAATCAATGTGTTTATGCAAGTTTAGTATAGTGTATGTTGTGTGCTATATGCAAGTTTAATGCTATGTTTTATGATGCAAAACACTATGTTGAACATTGATTCATATGTAACATGTTATGCAAGCTATATGGGAGATTATATGCAAGTCTATATGTAACATGTTATGCAAGTTATGTATTTGGTTTTATGCATGCTAAGTATTTGGTTTTATGCATGCTATGTATTTGGTTTTATGCATGCTAAGTGTTTGGTTTTATGCATGCTAAGTGTTTGGTTTTATGCAAGTTATGATGCAAGTTCATATGAAAGTTATGATGCAAGTTCATATGCAAGTTTGTCTCTTTTTATGATATGCATAATATATGCAAGTTTGCCTCTAGGTATGGCATGTTATGCAAGTTCATATGCAAGTTATGATACATGTTCATATGCAAGTTATGATGCAAGTTCATATGCAAGTTATGATGCAAGTTCATATGCAAGTTATGATGCAAGTTCATATGCAAGTTTGCCTCTAAGTATGGCATATTATGCAAGTTCATATGCAAGTTATGATGCAAGTTCGTATGCAAGTTATGATGCAAGTTCATATGCAAGTTAGGATGCAAGTTCATATGCAAATTTGCCTCTATGTATGACATAAGTACATGTGCAAGTTCATCCCTTTTAGACCTATGACATGTATGCAAGTTGACACCTTTATGATAGGTCTATGACATGAACATTTAAGCAAGTTACCATCTTTATGACATTTGTGATTCATGCAAGTTTGGGTTGGTTATTTATGCAAGTTGGGTTTATGGTCATATATACAAGTTGACACCTTTTAAACCCATGATAATGCTAATGATATGCTAAGTTGAACCCATTGTGTGTATGATGAATCTTCTCTTTTGAAGTATGTCATGTTAACGTATTTACGTGGGGACGATGGGGTAAAAATTAACGAACACATAAAATTTTGTGTGAAGTGGGTATGATTAAACATACCGTAAAGTGGATGGACATAATTGGGAATTTACCTATTAAGTTAGGTCTACCCATATTATGGAATTGGGAATTTACCTATTGAGTTAGGTCTACCCATATTCTTAAATATTTGTAATTAATTAGGGATAATTAATACAAATTATGGGGGTGATTAATTAGGTGTAATTAATCTACTAAGACACGAGGTTGGACCCTTTTGTAGCATAAGACTGCCCGGAACCGACCGGCAAATCCAGCGGCTACAAATGATTGGCCCAATGTGAGAGGTCTTAGTCATAAACTAAATACGTGACAAGTGTAAAGACACGAGGTTAGACTCTGTTATGGTGTAAGGCTGCTCGGAACCAACCGGCATATCCAGCTGCCATAAAAGACAGTCTAAAGTGAGAGGTCTTTACAAAGGTTACGATCTTAATTAATTAAGAAACACTTAACCGAATTAGCATGTAGAGGGGCATGAGGGGTTAAGTGGGTGCCTTGGGTGGCATGAGGAAACTAGTGGGTTGCCTTGGGTGGAATTAGAAAATACGATTAGAATACTTAACCAAAGTGGAACATGTAATTAAACATGATTAAAGGGTTAAGTAAGTGCCTTGGGTGGCATGTGGGAATCAAGTAAGTGCCTTGGGTGGCATGCGGAAATCTAGTGGGTGCCTTAAGTGGCAATTGAAATATAATTAAATGACAAGCTTAAGTAGTAGCTTGTGGGGGCCTTAAGTGGCAATTGAAATATGATTAAATGACAAGCTTAAGTAGTAGCTTGTGGGGGCCTTAAGTGGCAATTGAAATATAATTAAATGACAAGCTTAAGTAGTAGCTTGTGGGGGCCTTGAGTGGCAATTGAAATATGATTAGATGACTTAACCAAACCTTAACATGTAAGTGGGTATGATTATAAAAGGGGTTAAGTGGGATGCACTAGATAAAATGACAAGCTTAAGTAGTAGCTTGTGGGGGCCCATTTCAACCAATATCCCAAACGTATCTTTGTGGGCTCGACCCAAGTCGAGGACGGGACACGCATATTGGGCTTGACTATAAGAGGCCAAAACGGGGTAGCGGTGGCAACGCGAGTCCAACGGGTTTCATATGCGTGTGTGGACCCGGGTTGGTGGGTAAGATGTTGTTGCATCGTGTAGGTATAAGCCGTGCACCATTGATTATCGGGTTGCCACTTTGGGGAGTGATACACCCCACTGTGGGGCCAGCACGGGTATCTACGGTAGGGAGCCGATCGCTTGGGGGTAGTGGGTACACCTAGTGGAGATAGGGGCAGACGACACCTATGTAGTCAGCTAGGGGTACACGAAACTACTAGGTAAAATTACTAAGTACACTTAGTGGGATCAACCTTTAAGTAGGAATTACCCTTGGGTGGGTAGAACTGGTGTGGTGCAGTGTAGGAATTACCCTTGGGTGGGTAGATCTGGGGTGGTGCAACCTAGTAATTATCCTTGGGTGGATAAATGCGTCTTTTCGGTTATCTTAGTACATCCTGTGTTTAGTTGGCTACTTAGTGTAGTCATTATCCCCAGAGGTACCATACCTTGTTTATATCATACCCTAATTACTTTAATGATTGTATTGTTAGGGTTATAGGACTCACTCAGACTTATGTCTGACCCCGTTGTTTCTTTATCTTTTTTTCCAACCCTCAGGTTTTCAGAGTGGGCCTAGCACTAGTGGTCTTTGATCAGACTGCTTTATCTATCCTTGGAGCTTGGACCGTGGATGTAAAGCTCAATTTATCTTTTCTATTATGGCTATTAGGATATGTAGTGGGATTATGTACTTTTGTTTTTATCAGGATGGATATTATGTACTTGACTCTTATTTATGGTTTTGGTGTAACCAAACATGTTTTACTTTCCGCTGGAATGAAATGATGTTTTAAATTCTCAAATATTACTTATATCTGTCTTGTTGTAATTTTTCTGTTCTATATTCACGGAAAAATACTCCACCGATGTTATGGCATTCCCTTAATGAGTGACCGTAGCGGGTGTGGTGTGTTACACGTGGTATTAGAGCTTAAGGTTACCAGAACAGATAATTTTTTTAGAAAAACTATTTTCTAAGAATATTTTTGAAAGGAGTATTTTCAAAAGCATGTCTTTTAAGAGAAAAGTTTTTGAAAGAAAAGCATAATCCCCGATAGCCATATCTTTATCTTTCGAATTCTCCGTTTTGAATCTCTTCCTCTCTCGTTTTGAGCTTCCCCTCCGTGTATAGATGATCTTTCTAAGATAGATAAGAATGAAAAACCACTTCAAGGGACTTAGACGTTAGTCGGATTAGAAGTTGGTTCAATAAGGAGGAGGACTTGTAGGTACCTATTGGATAGACGATGGGAGGAAGGCTCGAATAGTTTTGTTTAATGAAGGACGAAACCTCATTTTGATGGGAGGTTACGAGTGGAGAATGGGAAGAAGAAGGCGAGTAGTTATCCTTTTGGAGGAATAGGACACCTTATTAGGGTTGTCCAAAGAGGCAAGGGCAAGGTACGGAATCTTTTGGAGGGTAGTTGTATTCCCTCACGGCTAGTGTACCAGATGGGGATAGGACCGTTTAGGTTGGAATTTGGATTCCTTTATTTTCCGGTTCGAACTTTATTTGATTCTGACGCATCGAGTTCGTTTATCTCATCATTTTTAGTTGAGTCACTGCACTTAGGCACCAGTTTAGTAGATGATCCCTTAGTTGTTTCAAACCCAATTGGGGGCTCCATGATGTGTTTGGGTTTAAAAGTTGCTATAATTAGCATTGAGTTTAGATGTGATGCTTTTTGGGCTTCACGGGCTATGGGTTAGTTTTGGGCATGGACTGGTTATCCAGTAGGGGTGCCGTTCTTGATTTTGAAGGGAGAGTTGTTAGGTTTATGACCCGCTTAGGTAACACTCTCGAGATCTCTTGTAATCCCATGGAATCTGTTATGCTAAGTTATCTAGAATCGCTTGACACGTCGGTCGAGTGGTTGCGATCTGTTAGAGTGGTCCGGGAATACTCGGATGTGTTTGAGGGGGTGAAGGGCTTACCTCCGGAGCGGGAGATTGACTTCTGAATATATCTGGTAGACAATGCCAAACCAGTATATTGGCCAGTGTGCTACATGGCTCCTCATGAGAGGAGGGAACTCCATAAGCAAGTAGGCGATTTGCTTGAGAAGGGGTTCATAAGACGAAGTATATCGGAGTGGGGTGCTCCAGTAGTTTTTGCCACGAAGGCGGATGGGTCCCTCAGACTTTGTGTAGGCTAAAGAGAACTAAATAAACTCACAAAGAAGAATAGACACCCATTGCCGAGGATTGATGATCTCTTTGGTCAGTTAGTTGGCGCCTCAGTATTTTCGTAGTTGGACTTAGCCACGGGGTTTCGTCAGTTGAGAGTGGCTGAGGATAGTATAGAGAAGACCGCCTTTAGGACTCCGGATGATTTTTTTTTATGAGTGGTTGGTGATGCCATTTGGTTTGACGAACGCCCCCGCATACTTTATTGATTTGATGAGAAGGGTGTTCAGGGAGTACCTAAATAAGTTCGTGTTGGTCTTTGTAAATGACATCTTGGTCTTTCCTAGGAGCGAAATAAGTTTCCGTATGTGCTCAATAGGTTGAGCAAAGCCAGTTATGGGATAAACGGTGGTTTTGGAGCGAGACTGGCGAGGACATCCAGAGTTGGACAAGAGCTTAATTATTTAGCCGTTTTTACTAGTATCATCTTACGTAGGTCGTCTGAATTCGAAGGAGGTATCCCTTGGGTGTTTGTCTGATATTGGTTTAGGCCTTTGGGGCTTGCATTTGAGGGATGCCGAGTTCGACTAGGGTGGTCTGCGTGAGAGATGGACAGCTGTGATGATTTTGGATGGGGTAATATCCTGGTTTTCTATAAGAGTGGAGAAGAGCATGCCCTACATCTTAGGGAAGTGTTGGAGACTCTTCGAGCGCATAGTCTTAGGACAACAAAAGTGGATGGGATTCTTAGCATCCTATGAGTTTGGGATAACGTATACCCATGGCAAGGGTAACGTGGTAGCGGACGCCTTAAGTAGAAAAAGGTTGTCCTCGAGTTCATTGTTCGTTGAACGACGGAGCTTAGAGTTTATTTCTATGTTTGACTTTAGACCTTCCGTTGACTTTGTACCCGGTTTGCTAGCCTCTTTGGAGGTTAGGTCTACTCTTCTGGGACGGATTGGCGGAGCACAGCGAGACGACCCACAGTTGGTTGAGTTAGTAGAAAAGCTCATGAGGAGGGGGAGTCGTCCAGCCATTTGGGTAGGTACACCCTAGATGATAAGGGGTGGTTGCGTAGTGACGGTAGACTTTGTGTACCGCAAGACGAGGGTTTGAGGAAGGCTATACTTGATGATGCACATCGGTCAAAGATGACCATTCATCCCGGTGGGGACAAGATGTACCAAGACATGAAGCGGGTTTTCTTCTGGGCCGGCATGAAGAAAGATGTGGCCGAGTATGTGGCTAGATGCTTGGTGTGCAAGCAAATGAAAGCGGAGCAGAAGAAACCCGGTGGGTTGCTTCACCCATTTGGAGGTTCCGCTATGGAAGTGGGATAGTGTCTCGATGGATTAATGAAATCAAGGAAGGGTAATACGGGAATTTGGTTTGTGGTAGATAGACTTACTAAGAGTGCCCATTTCATACCCGTGAAGAGCAAGAGGACTGTTTCATGTCTAGCTTCAGTTTATATTCGAGAGATAGTTCGGTTGCATAGGAAACATGACGTATTCCATGTGTCACATTTGAGGAAGGGCCTACATGAGACCGCAGAGGCGGTAGAGCCGAGCTTGCTTAAGGAAGTAAAGGTAGAGCGTGATGTGATTATTCGACGAGCTCCTACCCGCATCCTTGGGACAAAGATTAGGAAGTTGAGAAACAGAGAGGTTCGACTAGTCAAAGTACAATGGGGAGAAGATGAGGGCAACGCTACTTGGGAGACGGAAGCGAAGATGCGTTCGTTATACCCATTCCTTTTTGAGGGTATGTCCTTTAAACGTCTCCTTTATCGTTTGTCTACTGCTTATTATCTTTAGTATGCCCTCTCATTAGTATCTTTGACCTTTAGATAGGGTAAACCTATGGTTGAAACATGTGTTTGAGACATGTTATGGTTGATGGATGCATGTGGATGCAAGTGTTTGCTAGTGGTTGCTCGTGGATGCATATACACACACTCTAGACACTAGATCGGCTCAGTCACTTCATATTGCATATTGCATATAATTGTGTGTAGGTAGCTATATTTATGGATGTATAATGATTGTGTTATCATATGGATGATGCATTTTGGTGAATGATTGTGCACTCATGTAGATGTTGTATGTATCGATAGGGTTCTTTCGCATACATAATGGATGCATGGCACTATCATGGTTTGCATTAAGGAGGTCAACTGAATCAGTGGACCGCCTGATTTTACATTAGACAGGGAAACATATACACACACTTTTTGCATATGTTCATAACAGCATTAGAAACTTTAAGGACAATGGATGCCAGTGTTTGGTGGTTTAGTAGATGGTTGTTTGGTTGGTAGGATACGTTCTTCTTGACTTAGAGATTTCGGGGACGAAATCCTTTAAGGAGGGGAGAATGTAACAACCCGTATTTTGAATAACTTGTTATAACATAAATCAAGGCAGAATTAAATTTTAAAATCTGAATTATGGGAAACGGGTTGCGCCATTGCGTTCGTCTCGGAAAAATACGCGAAATAGAGTCCGAGTTTTCGAAAATCGGAGTCCGTATGAAGGAGATATGGACGAACGAAGTTAGGCAGAAAAACCGGAAACAGGCCAGAAATGCACTGGCGCACCTGTGAAGTGCGCCAGCACAAAAATACACTGGCGCACTTGGGAAGTGCGCCCATGTCGAGCCAGTTTGGCCTGGGTGCACTGTTTTGGCTGTTGGGCTGTGTTTTGGTGGCTTGTGACGATTTTTGATGTGCTGGACGGACCTGATGGCTTCTAGGGTTAATCTAAGGGCCTAAACTACACCCTAATCCTATAAATACACCCTAATGCAAGCCTAATCCATACTAAAAATAGAATTGATGCCATCATGCCACCAAAATAAAACTTAGGAGGAGCCTCCACTAGTTTATGAAGAAAGTTGCAAGCTAATCAACCTCTAATCATCATCTTCTTCAAATATTGCAACTAGTTCTACTTCATAAGTTTGCTAATCTTGGTTTTGGTGAGTTTCTATAGACTTAACAATCAATTGTTAAATTGATTATGATAGGATATGATAAGATATGGCTATGTTTGTGGAATCAATGTGTTTATGCAAGTTTAGTATAGTGTATGTTGTGTGCTATATGCAAGTTTAATGCTATGTTTTATGATGCAAAACACTATGTTGAACATTGATTCATATGTAACATGTTATGCAAGCTATATGGGAGATTATATGCAAGTCTATATGTAACATGTTATGCAAGTTATGTATTTGGTTTTATGCATGCTAAGTATTTGGTTTTATGCATGCTAAGTGTTTGGTTTTATGCATGCTAAGTGTTTGGTTTTATGCAAGTTATGATGCAAGTTCATATGAAAGTTATGATGCAAGTTCATATGCAAGTTTGTCTCTTTTTATGATATGCATAATATATGCAAGTTTGCCTCTAGGTATGGCATGTTATGCAAGTTATGATACATGTTCATATGCAAGTTATGATGCAAGTTCATATGCAAGTTATGATGCAAGTTCATATGCAAGTTTGCCTCTAAGTATGGCATATTATGCAAGTTCATATGCAGGTTATGATGCAAGTTCGTATGCAAGTTATGATGCAAGTTCATATGCAAGTTATGATGCAAGTTCATATGCAAATTTGCCTCTATGTATGACATAAGTACATGTGCAAGTTCATCCCTTTTAGACCTATGACATGTATGCAAGTTGACACCTTTATGATAGGTCTATGACATGAACATTTAAGCAAGTTACCATCTTTATGACATTTGTGATTCATGCAAGTTTGGGTTGGTTATTTATGCAAGTTGGGTTTATGGTCATATATACAAGTTGACACCTTTTAAACCCATGATAATGCTAATGATATGCTAAGTTGAACCCATTGTGTGTATGATGAATCTTCTCTTTTGAAGTATGTCATGTTAACGTATTTACGTGGGGACGATGGGGTAAAAATTAATGAACACATAAAATTTTGTGTGAAGTGGGTATGATTAAACATACCGTAAAGTGGATGGACATAATTGGGAATTTACCTATTAAGTTAGGTCTACCCATATTATGGAATTGGGAATTTACCTATTGAGTTAGGTCTACCCATATTCTTAAATACTTGTAATTAATTAGGGATAATTAATACAAATTATGGGGGTGATTAATTAGGTGTAATTAATCTACTAAGACACAAGGTTGGACCCTTTTGTAGCATAAGACTGCCCGGAACCGACCGGCAAATCCAGCGGCTACAAATGATTGGCCCAATGTGAGAGGTCTTAGTCATAAACTAAATACGTGACAAGTGTAAAGACACGAGGTTAGACTCTGTTATGGTGTAAGGCTGCCCGGAACCAACCGGCATATCCAGCTGCCATAAAAGACAGTCTAATGTGAGAGGTCTTTACAAAGGTTACGATCTTAATTAATTAAGAAACACTTAACCGAATTAGCATGTAGAGGGGCATGAGGGGTTAAGTGGGTGCCTTGGGTGGCATGAGGAAACTAGTGGGTTGCCTTGGGTGGCAATAGAAAATATGATTAGAATACTTAACCAAAGTGGAACATGTAATTAAACATGATTAAAGGGTTAAGTAAGTGCCTTGGGTGGCATGTGGGAATCAAGTAAGTGCCTTGGGTGGCATGCGGAAATCTAGTGGGTGCCTTAAGTGGCAATTGAAATATAATTAAATGACAAGCTTAAGTAGTAGCTTGTGGGGGCCTTAAGTGGCAATTGAAATATGAATAAATGACAAGCTTAAGTAGTAGCTTGTGGGGGCCTTAAGTGGCAATTGAAATATAATCAAATGACAAGCTTAAGTAGTAGCTTGTGGGGGCCTTGAGTGGCAGTTGAAATATGATTAGATGACTTAACCAAACCTTAACATGTAAGTGGGTATGATTATAAAAGGGGTTAAGTGGGATGCACTAGATAAAATGACAAGCTTAAGTAGTAGCTTGTGGGGGCCCATTTCAACCAATATCCCAAACGTATCTTTGTGGGCTCGACCCAAGTCGAGGACGGGACACGCATATTGGGCTTGACTATAAGAGGCCAAAACGGGGTAGCGGTGGCAACGCGAGTCCAACGGGTTTCAAATGCGTGTGTGGACCCGGGTTGGTGGGTAAGACGTTGTTGCATCGTGTAGGTATAAGCCGTGCACCATTGATTATCGGGTTGCCACTTTGGGGAGTGATACACCCCACTGTGTGGCCAGCACGGGTATCTACGGTAGGGAGCCGATCGCTTGGGGGTAGTGGGTACACCTAGTGGAGATAGGGGCAGACGACACCTATGTGGTCAGCTAGGGGTACACGAAACTACTGGGTAAAATTACTAAGTACACTTAGTGGGATCAACCTTTAAGTAGGAATTACCCTTGGGTGGGTAGAACTGGTGTGGTGCAGTGTAGGAATTACCCTTGGGTGGGTAGATCTGGGGTGGTGCAACTTAGTAATTATCCTTGGGTGGATAAATGCGTCTTTTCGGTTATCTTAGTACATCTTGTGTTTAGTTGGCTACTTAGTGTAGTCATTATCCCCAGAGGTACCGTACCTTGTTTATATCATACCCTAATTACTTTTAATGATTGTATTGTTAGGGTTATAGGACTCACTCAGACTTATGTCTGACCCCGTTGTTTCTTTATCTTTTTTTCCAACCCTCAGGTTTTCAGAGTGGGCCTAGCACTAGTGGTCTTTGATCAGACTGCTTTATCTATCCTTGGAGCTTGGACCGTGGATGTAAAGCTCAGTTTATCTTTTCTATTATGGCTATTAGGATATGTAGTGGGATTATGTACTTTTGTTTTTATCAGGATGGATATTATGTACTTGACTCTTATTTATGGTTTTGGTGTAACCAAACATGTTTTACTTTCCGCTGGAATGAAATGATGTTTTAAATTCTCAAATATTACTTATATCTGTCTTGTTGTAATTTTTCTGTTCTATATTCACGGAAAAATACTCCACCGATGTTATGGCATTCCCTTAATGAGTGACCGTAGCGGGTGTGGTGTGTTACAATGATCGCCCGCCTCCTGAGATTCTGCTGCCATAACTGCGCTGGTCGCTGGAAGCGATACTCCTGGCTGTGAAGCATTGGTTGGTGGGACCAAACCAGGATGAAATAAAGGTGTAGGCCGATCAGTGGCCTGATTCTGTGCAAACCGAAGATCAGTCATCGCTCCAGCTTCGTTTGGTGGAGGAATTGATGTTGAAGCGTTCAACCCCGCACCCAGTCGACCGAGAAGGTGCTCCATCGACTGTTGTTGTTGTTCGAGGAGTTTTCCCTGAGATGCCATGCAATCTTGTAACTCGGTCATAATTTTACCCAGGTCGTCCCGGGTAAGAAATTGAGGCTGATCGTCATAAGAGGAAGCTTCGTGACTTACTTCCGCAGCATCTGTCTCGGCTGCGTTGGTGCCCGAGGGACGAGAGGATGTTGCATCTTTCTTTCGTTTGTTCGCCATGATCTGAAACAAGCAGAGGCTCGATGGTCGTATCGGTGCGCTTCCCCTACCTGGCGCGCCAAAGTGTTGACGTCAAAAGTTGGTCACTAATGACGGCCAACCCCTAGTCGCGTGAGCAACACACGATATAAGATAAAAAATGCAGAAAGCAATAAGAAAAAAGGGAAGGGCACACACAAAATTTTTATAGTGGTTCGGCAAAGTCAGTGCCTATGTCCACTCTATATGTCATATATCTTTTTTGGATTACAAATACAATGCTTTTTCTAATTGAAGAAGAGAAAGAGAATGATGATGGAGAAGAGTAATGGTGAAAAGCTTATGGAAGCTATCTTTGCCAAAGAAAAACCGATCCCTTTCCTCTTTAGGTTTAGAGGTATTTATAGGTGAAAATAATGGCTTGGGCTGCTGCAATATTATCCGGCCATTTCGGGAAAGCTCGGACACGTGGCTTCCGATGATTGGCCGGACTTTCAGCTGCTGATGGGTTCAAATGTTCATAAATAGTGCCCTCGGATTCTGTGGCAGACGTGGCGTCCACTGGAAGGCATATCAAAAGTTGAGCTTTGTCCGGATATGGTTTGACTGTATCCATTGCCTCAAAAGTCGGGATATTCGGTGACGGTAGGTGGTTTCCAAACTATTCCGAGATAATCGGCCAAGGCGAGATAATCGGTCAAGGCGAGATAATCGGTCAAGGCGAGATATCTGGAAGGAAGATCTTCAGCTTGAGAGTGCGACCCTTTGAAGGAGCGGGCCTTCTTCTGTTCGTGCGGGAGATAGGTCGACTGGTGACTTAGGCGACCTTATTATCTTGTGGTGCTTTCTGTAGCTCGGTTAGTCGCGCTTCGGGCTTCGGTTCAGCCCATTGGGACTCTTGCCAAAAAGAGGGCTAACAAAGTATTGGTTATTGTTTTTCAAGTAATGAAACAATAAAGATTTTGTGGCATGGTTTTACGAGTGTTAAGTTGAATTGATTTCTCAATATTAGATAATGAGTAAGGACGTAGAAAATGTTTTGGAATGATAGTAGAATAGAAAATTGGATATGGTTATAGAATATTTACCTAAGTATTAAAATAAAATATTTTAAGAATAATTTTATGTTCGAGATATTGAAAGATTTAGAGTTTTAAATTAACATTCGTTAATTATTATTTTTATTTAAAGAGGCGATGTAATGCCTAACACTGAATCAGGGAACTCGTTTATTTCATAATTGTTTATTTGATAGTTAAATAACCGACTATCAAATCGAACCAGTACGATTGTTGCTACAGAAAGACCAGGATCAAATTTATATTTCAAAACCATTTCGAACCAGCAAATACGTGAAATGCTGATTGACGATGGAGCAATTGAAGACCATGGATCTTCATAAGCATAAGGATTACTCGTCGAATATTCTCTAGGATTGCAACTAGAGGTACTCCAACATGATTCAGTCGTGGTTGAGAATTTACGGATTGCAAGGACTACTCGCCACTAATCTATAGAAAGATTCCTAGGATATGGTAGGAGAGTGCCTTCAATTCATCCTGTTCCTAGATGACTTGTACGGAAGAATGTCTGACAGAGTATTTTCAAAGGGATCGTGTACGTTGATTTCTTCAAACGTACCATAGTTTATGGCGGGGAAAAGGCCTTTCTCTTAGCCTAATAACTAGAGTATTTTTGTGGACGTCAATTAGTGTTTTCTGGCGGGTCTGATGATGTGACATTCAAAGTGAATGATAATATGATATACTAAAGGTAATTATGACCTCAAGGCTCATCAACCGGGAAATGGTATAAAATCAGGTAGGTCGCATGGCTATGTGGGTCGCACCCATCAAAAGAGTATATCATTACCTAATCTAGAGAAATCAAATGCCTTCGGTTGTCCCTTTTATTTTTGTTTATATGCTATTGGTTCGGTTGGCTGGCCCCCAACTGTGGTGATGATATATTCGATACTCTTGAGCGAAGTGAGGGGCCGGTCAAGTTTAGCATGGGTTGCAAGATGTTCTTGTTGAACTCCAATGTATTCATCTTCAAAGGTACATTGTCGGGAAGGTTGTCCCATACCTTGTCAGGAAATCCATTCTCCAACAGGCGCCCGCAGTTTTGATTGTATACTATGTATGTAGAGCGTGAGATGCAAGCGTTCTGCTAGATTGATATTCACTTGTATTTAGACACTATTATAATATCAGAAAATATATTGATTTCAAAAATGTTTTGGGTTATCGTAAGGTAAAAACCGTCCGTATTTATGTGTGGATTTGGTCTTACGATTATCTTTTCCTTTCATAAGGATTGACTTTAAAATCAAACGGTTTGATACCCTTAAACTTAGTATGTTTTTCTCACTCTGGTTCACCAGGCTGATCTGACATTTGTAATGCTCAGGTTAGACCGGGTTGTACAGGTCCAGGTTATCAAATACTATGAAGAGATGAGCTGGATGGGTTCAGACGTATGATATTATATAATAATTTTCCGCTGCATGTTGTATATGGGTACATGTTAATATAACTGTCTAGATGTGTTGATGTACTCTAATGATTAAGTATTTTTGAAGCTCTCGGTAAAATTTTATTTCTATATTATATTTTATTCCACTTCGATGTGAGACTCTATGTTGTGTGTTTCTTCTTTCCCTTCTTTTATTCTAATATTTCTTTCTTATCTCACTTTCTAATCTCTTTCTATTAATGTTCTAGTGTTTTCAATGTTGGAATAATCGACATGGTGTTTGATTTCGATTTTCAGGGTCGAAAATCCTTGTCCGTTATAGTGGTATCAGAGCTATTGGATTAGTAATAACCTTGGCTCTGTGCCGTAACTCGATAGAGATAGGGCTAGTAATACCCTAGATTGAGTTGAGTGTGTGTGTGTGTATATATATATATATATACATATATATATATATATATATATATATATATATGAGAGCATATCTGTATATAATATTTACAAATATTTTGTATTGTGTTATTTGACTGGTTCGAGTGTTGAGAAGCTTTGAACTAGCAAATGGACACGATATTGTTTTGTAAAGAGTGTAAATGAAATAATTTTACCCAAATTATATTTTTATATAGAAAATGAATAATTTTATCAAATTATTGAGATATTGGTTTGTGTGTTTGATTGATTTGAAAGGAATTCAAATTTGATTAAAAATTTGAATTGGAACTTAACTTGGTTAAGTGAAATTGAATTCAGAAATGATCTTGGAATTAAATAAAATAGATTTGGAAATTGGAAATTGAATGAATAATAATTAAATAGAAATCAATCGGATATAAACCGACTAATGTTCAAATATTTGAACCAAAATAAATAATAATATTGAATGTAAATTTAATTGATTTGGTTGTGTATTGGTTGTTGATTGAGACTTGTTTGTTATTGGATGGTAGATTGTTTGAATAAAAATGAATCAACGATTTAATAGAGTTGAATAAATTAAATAAATTCCAGTATAGTAAAACCGGAATAAAACCGCATATGAATTGAAATTAATGTTTAAAACTCTGTATTTGCAAGTGAATTGATGTTTATGTTTGAATTTGGAATTGGTGCAGTGATATTTGTTGATTTATGAAATATTATTTAAGAATTTCATATACCTGTTACTTATATATTGAATTGAGTAAGTACAGGGGCCAGATGGCTTTAAGGAATAGATTTTGGCTGAGTAAACCGCATATACATTGAGCAAGTATGCTCAATAGCGCTCATAAAAGGTACACTTATGCGAAAATATTAATTTTGGTTTTTGATTTTCGACCGTGTGGGTCGATGTGTATATATTATTTGTTCCTGAAATATCGTAGTTGTCACTCCGTACAAGTGAGACTTTGCCAAATTTTTTCGGGAATTTAAGGTGTTATTTTTTTTTTTGATATTTTTGAAAATTTTATTTTACCATAATAAATTAGTTTTCGAATTAAAATAAATTGGATTTTAGAAAGTGAATGGGTTGTAGCATTTTTCCCACATAAGTAATTTCGGGGAACGAAATTCTTTTAAGGGGGGAAGAATGTAATGTCCCATATTTTTGGTGGTTAGATATTTAAATTATTTTATTATTTTAAATATTATATTTGGAATATTAATGGATTTTAATATTAAACTCGTTTATTAAAGCAAAGTTTGAACGTTAAATTTATATATAATATAAATCGAGCTCGAAATTGCGCGGTAGTTCACAATATGGAGTTTTGAACTTTAATCGAATATACAAGATCCGATATAAGTCGCAATTTGTGGAACAAGAATGTTGGAATCTTATTGATTATAATTTTCATATGAAAGAGAAAAATCCAGATTTCGTGTTATAGATTGTTAGTTATGTCTGACTCAAATTTTAAAATAGTCGCCATGGAAATTGTTAATAAATGATAACATTTATTTAATAATTTATAAAGGTTTTTAATATAATTCGGATAATGTTTAACTCGAATTGACGATATTGAGTTGTATAATTTATATTTGAAGCTATATGATAATTCTATTTGGATATATACGACAAAAATATATTATTTGTATTTAACTGAATTATTTTAGATTTAGTTTATATTCTAACGATATTATATAGACCTTAGATATAGTTGTTTTTCAAACGACCTCGGTTTTCGATGAAACAAATTTTATTGGAATACGTATAGCTAATTGTTGCAAGATTTCCAATTGGGAGCCAATTGGATTTGTTTTATTCGTGTGTGCAATTTAAAAGCAAACCGATAAATAAATTGAAATAAAAATAATGCCTAGTGCAAACGGAGTCCGTTTTCAATGAAATTAATTTCATTTGAACCAGAACATTGAAACATAAAAGTGTGTTCATTTTTGTTATGGTTGGAGTTTGTGTGTGACGGTACAAATTTAACGGTTACCGATTGTAACGACCCGGATTTTTAGCCATTTAATTCTGAATATTTAAATTTGTTTTAAATATTTTATTTGAAATATGAATTGATTTTCATAAGGAATTTATTTAATTAAACGACATTAGAACGTATAATTTATAATATAATTTAGAACGAGCTAGAAATAGTTGCGGTAGTTCATAATTTAATTTACAGAAATTTTCTATAATTTTTATTTTGAAAAATAAGCAACTATTTATTTAACATATTTTATGCCCGATATCAGTTTTTTGAATTCCACCAAAATAAGCTGACTTGGCTATTTTATTATATTTCTGAAATCATAGTGCATTGCTGAACGCAGCGGTGTCTTTATTTTTTGTCCATAGCAGATCATACGAAGACAAAAATTTTATATTATCAGGTACGCTACACTTTATACCTTTATAAAATATATATTAATTAAAATTCATTTCATGGTGAGCCATTAGTAAGATAGTATTTTACAACATCATTTAAATGCCAAGAGATACTTGCAGCATCTTTGAGCATGGCTAATTCAAGAAAATTCGCCATAATTATATATTTCATTTGATTTTTCTGTACACATATAACAGGATAAAAGCACACGCAAATGAACTTGTAGAAAAACCAAAACAGCGTTCCTTCAAATCCTTATACCTTGCCTACCAATGTACTTTGCTTTCGTGTGTGCCATGCCATTTAATACCGTGCTTGCCAAGCCATTAGAAAGTGTGCGTACCATGCTACCTAAGTCTATATAACAACACTGCTGTGAAGCCTTTTCCCTTAATTTCTTTCTGCTTCTTCATCTTTTGTTCATTCTGTAATTCACGGGAAAAAAAATCGCCAATTCGATAATAATTCAATTCAAATACTATAAATTGGAAAACCAATATATATACAATCCTCAGGTCTTTCTCTTCCGTTCTATATTGATTTCAAAACTTACGGTCGCCGTTTGGAAACTTGAACGAGACCCAGCATTCATCTAGGGTTCACTTTTAATTGGTGTAAAGGCGACGGTGGAAGGATCTGATACCGAGTGGGATGGTGGGTTTGGCATAGTGATCTGATAAGGGTGGTGTCCCGTTTTAATGATAGAGGTGGGTTCGACATTATGGTGATTGGCTTGGGGAGGAGATGTTGAAGCTGTAATAACCCGAAAATCCGAGCCAATTTAAAATTTTTATTTTGGCAATTTTAGCGAATTTTGAATATTTAAAATGAATTATTTTAAATAATAACGACGAGAAATTTAGTTTGAATAGAATTCGAACGTATATATTTATATAGATCGTTGTTAGAAAATAAATAATTATTTATAATTATAAAAGGAATTGAAAATGGCGCGGTAGTTCGATAATTCGATTTCAAAATTCAAATGAATGTACAGGATTCAAAATAAACCAGATTTTAGCGAAACCAAAAATAATATAATCTAATGGCGAATATCTTTCCAACGAATCCGAAAAATCAAAATTTCATAGCGGGGATAAAAAGATATGTCCAATTGAAAATTCTGAATAGTCGCTATGGAATTCAGGCCCTTAAAAATAGCCATTTTGCAAACGACCTCGGATTTCGACGAAACCACTTTTGTTGGATCCGTGATGTCTAGTTATTACTAGGTTTCAAATTTCATAATTTTTCGAATCAATATGTGAGCGTGGCAAAGGAAAACGCGTTTGACCAGTTTCAGTTGATTTCAATCGACTGGAAAATGACCATTTTTCAAACAATCTCAGAATTCGACGAAACTAGTTTTTGTTAGGACCGTATCGTCAATACAAAGCTAGAAAATATTTTTCAGGAATTTTTAGAGGTAGTATGTGGCCCGGGTGATTTGAAATGTACGTTTAAAATTCAATATATAGAGTTATATTTTGATTTTGACGAAAACTGATCGAGAGGATCGAATCAGCTTACGATACATATCCCATTGTTTTTGGAATGGGGGTAATTAGCTATGGACGGCAGTCGGTAGGTTTGATATCGAGTTCGAAACGAAAAGTTGCTTTTTGAAATTTGAAGATAATAAAATATATAAATATTTATACAAAACCCCTTAGCCCCCCTCTCCTTTTTCTTCCTTCAGTCCAAATTAGGTCAAATGAAAAAAAAAACCGCTGCCTTCCCGCTCGTCGCCCACCACCGGAGCGCCGCCCTCCCCCTCTGACATCCGCCAGGCCCCATATCGACGACCCCCCTCTCCTCCTCTCGCCGCGAGCCACCCAGACCCCCCACTTCCTAGTCGAACGCCACCCAGAACCCCCCCCCCACTTCCTAATCGAACGCCACCCAGACCCCCCTTTCCCCTCACAAATCGAGTAGCGTCACACAACCCAAGTCCATTGCGACCCCACTTCGCCCCTCTGCCAAGACCGTCGAACCCCTCCCCATTCCGCCGTCGTTGACCATCCCCACCACCTCAGACTCGGCGCGAGCACCCCTCCCTCCTCTTAAATCGCAGCCCTTTCCTCTGCTAAATTTCCAATGTAAGTCTTTAATTATTTATAATAATTTGTTTATTTTAGATAATCAGTTTAGATGTATAGTTAATAAAGATTTGATTTTTCTATGTGAGTAAGGTTAATTAAGAAACGATTTTTCTTATTTATAGTTATAGATAATAAAAATCGTATTTTTATATAATATAGAATGGTTAAAAATATAATCTTTATAATATAGAAAGGTTAAAAATATAATTTTTATAATATAGAAAGGTTAAAAATATAATTTTTATACTAGTGGCATTTTAAAAATATGATTTTTATTCATGTAGGGTAATAAAAATATAATCTTTATTAGAAGACGAGCGATGTAAAAATAGAATTTTTATATATAAAGTAGCGATGTAAAAATAGAATTTTTATCTATAAAGTAGCGATGTAAAAATATAATTTTTATCTATAAAGTAGCGATGTAAAAATAGAATTTTTATCTATAAAGTAGCAATATAAAAATAGAATTTTTATCCATATAGAGTGATTATAAAAATGTGATTTTTATATATGTAGTGGCCACGGACGACAAATTTGACAAAAGGCGAGCACGACGAAGATTGCTACATAGGAGGAGTCGTGGTATTGGATTAGCTAGTCGGTGAGAACTCCTCACTTTTATTTAATTTTCTAGTTGAAATATATACTAGGATGCAGACGGTGTTTAGTAGCACCCGACACCCGTCGTCCACAGACCATGGACGGCTTGTATGCTTGTTTGTTTGATTTTGATGTGTAGTTGATTGTGTGATGTGAAATAAAATAAAATATCTATATAGTTGAAATAAAATATTTTATAGTGGAAAATATTTTATAGTTAAAAATAGAATTTTTAACGTGTATATGAAATGAAATAAAAAAATAAACAAATCGGACGACTTGTTTATATACACACATTTGACTGATATTGATTGGGACGATAAATTTTACACATCGCCCAACTGCACGAATAAAATCTGTGTTTGATTGTTTGAAAACCCCACACGGGTATTGGGATGAAATATAACATACACTAATCCCAATAATTAGCTGTATGTCGATCGATTGATGGACAGACTGTTATGAGCGTTAAATATTTAGATTTGATGCTTATACAGTGTAGAATGCACTTTGGATGATGGTTGATTATTCATTGTTGTTATTGAATACATGTGTTGTAGAAAATCCATATAATTAACATTATATGGTAATTGATTGGGCCTCATTCCAGTTTTGAAATGGAATATTTGAAATAGAAATATTTGAAAATAGAAATATTTGAAAAAGAAATATTCGAAATAGAATATTTGAAAATAGAAATATATGAAGCTGTGTTGATAGATTGACGCCATTTTGACGTGAACGATATTTATATCGATTTTATCCAAATTGAAGTGAATATTAAAGTGAATTGAATTCGAATTAAATTGAAATAGAATTGAAATCGTTTTGAAATGAATTCGAATTAAATTGAAATCGAATTAGAAATCATTTTGAAATGAATTCAAATTAAATTGAAATAGAATTGAAATCGTTTTGAAATGAATTCGAATTAAATTGAATAGAATTGAATTCGAATTGAAAGTGAATAGAACTGAACTCGAATTGAAATTGAATGAATTCGAATTGAAATTGAATTAATTTGAAATTCAAATTGAATTGAAAACGAATTGAAATTGAATTAAAAATCGTTTTGTAAAGGAAATCTACGAAGTATATATTATATATAATATATATATATAATATAATGGCCTGAATAGAACGTGCCGCGCCGCGGCAGTTCGTGAATTTCGACCATTGACTTCGAATGGATATTGCGGGAGATCCGACCGTCGGATTCTCCTAAAACCGGAACCGTTGGGTTCGTATCGAAAAGAGCTTTCTAACGAATATTAGAAATTTGAAATCTAACGGTTGGATTTGGAATTATGTCCAAATCAAATTTGGAAAAGGTCGCTGTAAGTGCAGTTCGATGGCCGTTGATGGAAATCGACTGTACGGGCCTTGATAAAATTATTAAAAACAGTAATAATTTGTGTAAAATCATATGAAATGATTTGTGAAGAATTGGGACGAAAAACTCCATATTTGAGAAGATAAAAATAAAATTTTATCGAAATGAACTAGTTTTGAACTAGAGTAATAATTTATTTATTTTTGACAAAAATAAATAAATAAATTGGATTTGAAATGATTTTGAAATATAACCAGGATTTTCAATAATTGAATTGGAATGGATTTGAATCGAAATGTCTTTGGAATATTTCAATGTTGGATTTAGTGATTATACAGATGTTGTTAGGGAAATTTGAAAGATATATATATACATATCGTTATTTCCAATACGATATTTGTTGGTCGTAGAATTTGATTGTAACACCCCACACCTGCTAAGGTCACTCACTAAGGGAATGCCTTAACTTCGGTGGAGTATTTTAAGTGAATATAGAACAGAAAAATTACAACAAGACAGATATAAGTAATACTTGAAATTTAAAACATCATTTCATTGCAGCAGAAGGTAAACATGTCTGGTTACATACCAAAAACCAACAAGAGTCAAGTACAAAATATCCATCTTGATAAAAACATAAGTACATAATCCCACTACATACTAGTAGCCATAATAGAAAAGATAAGCCGAGCTTTACATCAACGGTCCAAGCTCCAAAAGATAGATAAAGTAATTTGATCAAAGCTCACTAGTGCTAGGCCCAACCTGAGGACCTGAGGGGGGAAAAGATAAAAACAACGGGGTCAGACATAAGTCTGAGCGAGTCCTATAACTTTAACAATACAATCATTAAAGTAATTAGGGTATGATATAAACTTGGTACGGTAACGACTGGGGATAAATGACTACACTAAGCAGCCAACTAGACATAGGAAGAACGAAGATAACGGTAAAGACGCATCTACCCACCCAAGGATAATTACTACACTGCACCACACCAGTCATTCCTACTTAAAGGTTGATCCCACCCATGGACTTAGAAAATATAACTAGTAGTTTCGTGTACCCCTAGCTGACCACATATGTGCCGTCTGCCCCTATCTCCACTGGGTGTACCCACTACTCCCCAAGCGATCGGCTCCCTAACATAGATACCCGTGCTAGCCCCACAGTGGGGTGTATCACTCCCCAAAGTAGCAACCCGATACAAGCAACGGTGCACAGCTTATACCTACACGATGCAACAACGTCTTACCTACCAGCCCGGGTCCACACACGCATATGAAACCCGTTGGACTTGCGTTGCCACCGCTAACCCGTTTTGGCCTCTTATAGTCAAACCCAGTACGCGTGTCCCGTCCTCGACTTGGGTCGAGCCCACAAAGATACGTTTTGGGTTACTGGTTGAAATGGGCCCCCATAAGCTACCCACCTAAGCTTGTCCCTTTTCTAGTGCATCCCACTTAACCCTTTAATCATGTTTAATTACATGTTTCCACTTGGTTAAGTATTCTAGTCGTATTTTCTATTGCCACCCAAGGCAACACACTAGATTTCCACATACCACCCAAGGCACTTACTTGATTTCCACATGCCACCCAAGGCACCCACTTAACCCCTCATGCCCCATTACATGCTTATCTGGTTAAATGTTTCTTAATTGATTAAGAACATAACCTTTGTAAAGACCTCTCTCATTAGACTATCTTTTATGGCAGCTGGATTTGCCGGTCGGGTCCGGGCAGCCTTACGCCATAACCGAGTCTAACCTCGTGTCTTTACACTTGTCACGTATTTAGTTCATGCCTAAGACCTCTCACATTGGACCAAACATTTGTAGCCGCTGGATTTGCCGGTCGGGTCCGAGCAGTCTTATGCTACAAAAGGGTCCAACCTCGTGTCTTAGCCGATTAATTACACCTAATTAATCACCCCCATATTTTGAATTAATTCTCCCTAATTAATTCCAATTTAATGATGTACATAATTGACTCAATTATGTCCATCCACTTATGGTATGCTACATCATACCAATTTCACCACAATTTTGTTAACATGAATATTAACCCCATCGTTCCCCACGTAATACGCTAACATGACATACTTAAAAGGGAAGATTCATCACAAATACATTGGGTTCAACTTAGCATAACTTTAGCATCACAAGGGTTTTAAAGGTGTCAACTTGCATATATGACCATAGCATCAAACCCAACTAGCATAAATAATCAACCCAAACTTGCATGAATCACATATGTCATAAAGAGGGTAACTTGCATAGATGTTCATGTCATAGACCTATCATAAAGGGATAAACTTGCATACATGTCATAGGTCTAAAAAGGTATGAACTTGCATATTTTACTCATATCATAAAAAGGGGTAAACATGCATATATATGCATGACATACAAAGGGGTAAACTTGCATATGTATGCATATCATATAAAGGTGTAAACTTGCACATGTTACTTGCATATAACTATACACCAAACTTGCATAACATGTCATATATGAACTTGCATATAATCAAACACCAAACTTGCATAACATGTCATATATGAACTTGCATATAATCAAACACCAAACTTGCATAACATGGTGTCATAATGGGTCAATGTTTATCATAGTAATTTGCATAACTAGCATCATGAACATATAACATAAAACTTGCATAACTAGCATCATGAACATATAGCATAAAACTTGCATAGCTAGCATCATGAACATATAGCATAAAACTTGCATAACTAGCATCATGACCACATAGCATATGGTAACATAACTTGCATTGATCCACATACATAACCATAACCTCCTTATATCCTATCATAATTAGTTTAGCAATTGCTTGCTAAAGGCATAAAAACTCACAACTTGTTGATTAGCACTCTTATGAAGAAGATTAAGTTGCTAGTGTTGATTAGAAGTTGATTTGAGAAGCTATCTTCCTCTCTAATTTGGTGGTGGCTCCTTCTAGTTGCAATTTGACGGCATGATGACGTTGAATCCAATTTTAGTTTGAATTAGGGTAGTCTTAGGGTGTATTTGTAGATTTACGATGTAATTTAGGCCCTTAGATTAACCCTAGTTTAGTTTATAGCCATCAGATTTCGTCACAAGCCCCCAACACAGCCCAAAACCTGACCAACTCACTCAAATGGTGCACCTGGCAAAACTGCCCGGCCACCTGTGTCGACTCCCAAGTCGACAGGGCAGTCGACTTGGGTCCAGTCATGTCGACTCCCAAGTCGACTCCCCAGTCGACTTGGGGTGTGGCGGGAATTTTCCCGCCTAGCTCCATTTCTGCATTTGAAATCTGTTTTTCGAAATTTGAATTTTCTGAAAACTTCTTCGGGCCTTAACTGGGTCATACGGACTCCGATTTTCAAAAACTCGGACTTTATTTCGTGTATTTTTCCGAGACGAACGCAATGGCATAGCCCGTTTCGCCTGATTCAGATCTTAAAATTTAATTCTGCCCTGATTTATATTATAACAAGTTATTCAACATACGGGGTGTTACATTCTCCCCTACTTAAAGGATTTCGTCCCCGAAATCTCTAAGTCAAGAAGAACGTATCCTACCAACCAAACAACCATCTACTAAACCATCAAACACTGGCATCCATTGTCCTTAAAGTTTCTAATGCTGTATGAACATATGCAAAAAGAGTGTGTATATGTTCCATGTCTAATGCAAAATCAGGCGGTCTACTGATTCATTTGACCTCCTTAATGCAAACCATGATAGTGCCATGCATCCAATATGTATGCGAAAGAATCCTATCGACACATACTATATCTACATGAGTGCACAATCATTCACAATAAAAATGCATCATCCATATGATAACACAACCATTATTCATCCATCAACTAGCTATGTACACACAATTTATATGCAATATGCAATATGAAGTGATTGAGCCGATCTAGTGTCTAAAGTGTGTGTATATGCATCCACGAGCAACCACTAGCAAACACTTACATCCACACGCATCCATCAATCATAACATGTCTCAAACACATGTTTCAACCATAGGTTTACCCTATCTAAAGGTCAAAGGTACTAATGAGAGGACATACTAAAGATAAGATAAGCACAAGATAATTGATAAAGGAGAAGTTAAAAGACATACCCTCAAAAAGGAATGGGTACAAAGAACGCATCTTCACTTCTGTCTCCCAAGTAGCGTTGCCCTCATCATCTCCCCATTGCACTTGACTAGTTGAACCTCTCTGTTTATCAACTTCCTAGTCTCTGACCCAAGGATGCGAGTAGGAGCTCGTCGAATCGTCGCATCACACTCTACCTTCACTTCTCTAAGCAAGCTCGGCTCTACCACCTCTGCGGTCTCATGTAGGCACTTCCTCAAATGTGACACATGGAATACGTCATGTACACCACTAAGTCTCTCAGGCAAATCCACTCTATATGCCATCTATCCAATCCTTTCCTTAATAGGAAACGGTCCTACAAACCTTGGTGCTAACTTTCCGACGGACCCAAAGCGAACAACATTCCGTAATGGAGATACTTTGACAAAGACCATGTCCCCAACATCAAACTCAAGATCCGTCCTTCTCTTATCCGCGTAAGATTTCTGCCTATCTTGCGTTGCTTTCATCCTTCTTCGAATCAAATCAATCTTTTCCGAAGTCTCTCTAACCATATCGGGCCCAAGCAAGATCTTATCCGTAGATTCCCACCAACATGTAGGTGACCGACAAGGCCTTCCATAAAGAGCTTCGAAAGGAGCCATGCCAATACTAGACTGAAAGCTGTTATTATACGCGAACTCCACCAATGGAAGATGCTCTTCCCATGTACCTCCAAAATCTAAGATACATAGCCTTAAAAGGTCTTCTAGAACACGATTCACCCTCTCGGTCTGGCCGTCCGTCTGAGGATGATATGCGGTGCTTAAACACAACTGAGTCCCTACTGCCTCTTGCAAACTCTTCCAAAACTCGCTAGTGAAGATAGGATCTCGATCGCTCACTATGCTAGAAGGTACACCACGCAATCGAACTATCTCTCGAAGGTAAACTGAAGCTAGCCATGGAGCAGTCCTCTTACTCTTCACGGGTATGAAATGGGCGCTCTTAGTAAGTCTGTCTACCACAACCCAAATTCCCGTATTACCCTTCCTCGATCTTGGTAATCCATCAATAAAATCCATCGAGACGCTATCCCACTTCCATTGCGGAACTTCCAATGGGTGAAGCAACCCACCAGGTTTCTTTTGCTCTGCTTTCACTTGTTGGCACACCAAGCACCTAGCGACATACTCGGCCACATCTTTCTTCATACCGGCCCAAAATAAAACTCGCTTTATGTCTTGGTACATCTTGTCCCCACCGGGATAAATGGTCATCTTCGAACGATGCGCATCATCAAGAATAGCCTTCCTCAAACCCTCGTCTTGCGGTACACAAAGTCTACCGTCTCTACACAACCACCCCCTATCGTCTAGGGTGTACCTACTCAAATGGCTGGACGACTCCCCCCTTATGAGTCTCTCTACCGACTCAACCAACTGTGGGTCGTCCCGCTGTGCCTCGCCAGTCTGTCCCAAAAGAGTAGGTCTGACCTCTAAGGATGCTAGCAAACCGGGTACAAAGTCAACGGAAGGTCTGAAATCAAACATCGAGATAAATTCCAAGCTTCGTCGTTCCACGAATAATGGACTCAAGGACAACCTTTTTCTGCTTAAGGCGTCTGCCACCACGTTACCCTTGCAAGGGGTATACGCTATCTCGAAATCATAGGATGCTAAGAACTCCATCCACCTTTGTTGCCTTAAGTTCAAATCCTTCTGAGAAAACAAGTACTTCAAAGATTTGTGGTCAGTGAACAATTCGAACCTCTCGCCAAGAAGATAATGGCGCCAAGTCTTAAGCGCAAAAACAATAGCGGCCAACTCTAGATCATGTGTAGGGTAATTTTTCTCATGCTTTCTCAACTGCCTTCCCCCATAGGCTATTACCCTTCCCTCTTGCATTAAGACTGCACCTAGTCCTGTCCCACAAGCATCGGTATAAACAACAAATGGCTTGCTCCCATCTGGCAACACTAAGACTGGAGCTGTGGTTAAAGCTCTCTTTAACCGTTGGAACGCATCATCACAATCTACGTCTCATGTGAAGACTAGATTCTTCTTTGTCAAGCGAGTTAATGGGGCTGATATCTTTGCGAAGTCCTTGATAAACTTCCTATAGTAGCCAGCCAACCCCAAGAAACTCCTCACCTCGGTAGCATTCTTCGGAACCTTCCAATCTTGGATGGACACTACCTCAGCGGGATCCACAGCTATCCCTTCCTTAGAGACCACGTGCCCTAAGAACCGCACTTCCTTCCTCCAAAAGTGACATTTAGAGAATTTAGCCTTATGGCTATGCGCTCGAAGAGTCTCTAACACTTCCCTAAGAGGTAGGGCATGCTCTTCTTCACTCTTAGAAAAGACTAAGATGTCATCCACAAAGACCACCACGAACTTATTAAGGTACTCCTTGAACAACCTACTCATCAAATCAACAAAGTATGCAGGGGCGTTCGTCAAACCAAAGGGCATCACAAGCCACTCATAAAAACCATCCGGAGTCCTAAAGGCAGTCTTGTCTATACTATCCTCAGCCACTCTCAACTGATGAAACCCCGTGGCTAAGTCCAACTGCGAAAACACTGAGGCGCCAACCAACTGATCAAAGAGATCATCAATCCTCGGCAATGGGTGTCTATTCTTCTTTGTAAGCTTGTTGAGTTCTCTATAGTCTACACAAAGTCTGAGGGACCCATCCGCCTTCGTGGAAAAAACTACTGGAGCACCCCACTCCGATATACTTCGTCTTATGAACCCCTTCTCAAGCGACTCCCCTACTTGCTTATGGAGTTCCTTCCTCTCACGAGGAGCCATGTGGCGCACTTGCAAAGATACTGGTTTAGCATTGTCCACCAGATATATTCGGAAGTCTATCTCCCGCTTCGGAGGTAAGCCCTTCACCTCCTCAAACACATCCGAGTATTCCCGGACCACTCTAACAGATCGCAAACTCTCGACCGAAGCGTCAAGCGATTCAAGATAACTAAGCATAACAGGATCCATGGGATTACAAGAGATCTCGAGAGTGTTACCCAAGCGGGTCATGAGCCTAACAACTCTCCTTTCACAATCAAGAACGGCATCATTACTGGATAACCAGTCCATGCCCAAAATTAACCCATAGCCTGTGAAGCCCAAAACAAAAGCAACACATCTAAAATCAACGCTAAGTATGGAAATCTTCAAACCCAAACATTGAAAGGTCGGGCGTGTATGCGACTTGTGCAGGATCTATAATATGGCTATGCGGAAAGTATGTGATATACTAACTTGTATATTTACAATAGTTATGCAGGTAAATATTTAATGTAAAAAGATCTCACAGAAGCAATATTACAGATAAGCAAGTATAGCAAATGCAGTAAATAGAAAAAATCACACCAGGGATTTTTATACTGGTTCGGAGCACCGTCCTACGTCCAGTCCCAGACTTCTATCTGGATTTTTACTAAACAACAACCTCACTTCACCCGGAGGAAACAGGTTTACAATACCCGAGCAGCCGAACGGGATTTCACGCCTCTAACAGCACGAGGACTTCAACACTTGCCTCTTATAACACGAGGACTTCAACACTTGCCTCTTATAACATGAGGACTTCAACACTTGCCTCTTATACCACGAGGACTTCAACACTTGCCTCTTACAACACGGAGGACTTCAACAATAATAAGATTTTGACTTTGAATGTGTTCTTCCTTCAACACTGATTTGTCAACAATTGAGTACACCCTTCCTATAATCTTATCCTCAAATGTAATTTGATGTTTAGTAAGATTAGGAAGTAAAATATCGAGTTGAATCACAAGTGTATGAAATATGCTTGGTGATTCAAACGATTATTGAATGCTTTTGAGCGCTTTTTGAGTGAAAAGAATAATGCAAGATAGATCAGAAAATAGAGAGTAAATTCGGTGATTTGAATGATTGCAAATTTATGTATTTATAAAGATCGAGTAGTTGCAATTATTGGTGAAGAGTTGCCATCAAAAGAAGTGATTATTCATGAAGAAAAATGGATGCAACTCTTGAAGAAAGAAGATGACTTTTCAATATAACGGTCAAAATTCAAAAACCTGTTGACCTATAGAATTTTATAGGTCGACATGTTTTTAGCCGTTGGAATTCAAAAACCTGTTGACCTATAAAATTTTGTAGGTCGACCTATTTTTGACCGTTATAATTTAAAAAACTGTTGACCTATAAAAAATTGTAGGTCGACATGGTTTCGGTCATATGCATAAAAAAATGTCTTTATAAGAAATATTTTAAAGCAATTAGAAGTATGATCATTTGAGGATAGATTTTAACATTTTTTACTCTAAATAATCAACTTCTAACCTATGAAATCATCTTGTCTTCTTTTTGTCGATGTAGAAGCTTCTTCTTGTCATAAATCAAAACAACCCGTGAAGCTTTGACTCAACATTCTCCCCCTTTTTGATTGATGACAACATGGCTTAATAAGATATTGTTCCTTGTATATTTGCTCCCCCTGTATATATGCTCCCCCTGAATTATATAATCTGCATGAATTATATAATCTGCATGGCATTTGTTAGTAATATTTTCTCCCCCTTTGTCATCGACAAAAAGGGTGATTACAATAAGATATATAAGACTAAGTAATAACACATGAATAAACGGTAGAACGAAATACATAGAATGTCATACATATTACAAGCCAAACCAAAATAGACACACCGGAAGTACTTAGGAAGTCGAATAGTTAAATACATAAGCAAATTAAAAGGTTAAAAGATAACTATGAGATGATTATTGTGAAGGCCAGTCCGAATCACTATCATCCTCGTCATCTTTGTTTCCTTCCTCTTCTTGTTCCTCATTGTCGCTGTTATCATTGTCCTTTTCAACATCGTCATGAGCTTCTTCTTCAATATATGACATTCCACGACCTCGAGTATGTTGAGTACTCGCTCCAGAGCTAGTACCTTCTTCAAAGGAAGACCATGTAAAAGTAGGTGGCATAGGTCGTTTTCCGGGATCTTGAGCAAGGGTTGCGGAAGTTGAAGCACAAGAGATTGCTTCCCAAATTGTACTGAAGAAAGATTTTAATTTGTTGAAACGTTTATCGAGTTTGGTGTCCAAGCGGTCGAGTTTATTATCGGTACGTTTTAGTCGAGCTTCGAGTAAGAATTGATTACGTGCAATTTTCTCAAGAGTTTCCTTAGTCGAAGAGGTAGGAGGCGGAATTGTAACATCTTCAGGCCTTTGCCTAGGGATTTGAGAAGAAGATGTTTGTGGAGGACCTTGTTCAACATAGTGTTCAAGCGGAATAATACTCATAGCAGGAATCGGTAACTTCATCCTATTTTTAGATGCTTTATCAATACATTTTGGTATTGATATTGTAGATTCGGGAGATCTTACGCCACATTCCATGAGACAACGCATGATATACTCGTTATAAAACAAGTGTGGCCTTGTACGTTTATTTACCAGTACAATCTCATCGAAAATCATGTCTATCCAATTTACCCTGATATTTGCAAAGATGGCATACAGGGCTTTAAAGTTTTCTCTATACACTGCATCAAAGTTACCAGTCCTTGGAAGAAGAGTGTGTGTGATACAAAGATGGAGAAGTCTGGCCGATGGTCTTAGATTGATACCCTTAATACTTGACTTATGGTCTTCAATAAAAAGGTGACTATTTCTATCTCGTATATGTATAGGGCAAAATTCACTACTAAATTGAATACCTTCGTTGTGGGTTCGGAGTATTTCCGCCATTCGGTCTTTGGAAAGAAAGACGTGTTGACCACAGACTATGGACCATAAGCAATTATCCGAGTTTTGGGGTTTAAATTTGTCTAAATTGAGATTGGCATAAAAAAGTTTTATCAAGGTATGACTTATCTCAACGTTATTGTCTTCAAAATCTAGTAGAGACTTTATACCCGCTCTTCTTGATAATTCACTAACATCGTAGAGGACGAAATCAGAGAATTTGAGAAAGGATCCGTGGTGAATTGTATAGTCTTTCATCTTGTTCCATCTAGTCACAGCAAGAGGATCCATAAGCCATTGCTTGATTTGAGAATCAATAGGTTGAACAGGAGCTTGAGAAGATGTGGTTTTTGACTTCTTATGCTTAGGAGCCATTGAAGAGATTGGGGAATTTGAAGAGTTATAATAGAATAGGTTTTTAAGGAAGAAGGACTAAGAAAAATTCTTAAGAGTTATGGATTTTGAAGATGATGAGAATGAATAAGTAAGGATGTTTTATGAAGAGATGAAAGGATTTTAAATATTGAATGGATGGATTATAATGAAGAGATGTATTTAATCAAAAAGAAACCGACGTGTCTAACAGGGATTTGAAAAAAAAATGAGGTCGGTCGACAGGTGGATTAGGGACTGTTGACAGGTTGAAGTTCTGGAAAATATAAACTAAGGATTATGTTTGGACCGGTCGACAGGGAAAAATATGGGCGGTCGACAGATTTAATTTCTGGAAAAATATAATCCATGAATTATATGCAGACCGGTCGACAGGAAAATATAGTCGGTCGACAGGTTTACTTTCTGGAAAAATATAAACCTTATATTATGTGTAGACCGGTCGACAGGTAAACTATTGGCGGTCGACAGGTTTACTTTCTGGTTGAAAAATGGTAGCGTTGTATTACTGGATCGGTCGACAGGCTAATATGGTGACGGTCGACAGGTACTGATTAATTTTGTTTTTACCAAATGGTGTGAATAAAAATAATAAAAAGAAAATTTATTCAAAACAAAAGTGAATACAAAACAAATACGAATTTATATAAAAAAAAAAAACAAAAAAAACTCTAAATGCAAAGAATTTATCTTCTAGGCTCCCATGGATTCTTTGGTTCCCAAGAATTGTATCTCTCACTAGCTCCTTCATTGTTTTGATAATTTCTATCCCAAGAGTTTGGAGTTCGTGAAGATGTTGGTATAGGAATTGGTTCATGTATGCCATGCCTGTCAGAACCACAGAAGAGAGAAGCTAATCGTTCGAGGTATGTCAATCGTGAAGTCGTGAGTTTTTGCTCGTAAAACATTTGTTGCTGATAGTAATGTATTTCGTCGATCTTTTCTTTGGTTCGGGGAGAGCAAAATAAAACTTTCTTGCTTCTCTTAGGAGTGGGCGTGGTTCCTGGCGTTCGAGATGGTTGATGATAACCTGGTGGATGCTCTGGTGTTTTTGGGGAGTTATGTTCCGTTGGTTCGGAACTCGTGATTGAAATGTGGGAGTTTTCGGCACATTTTTCACAAACGTGTGCCATGAGGTAAAAGAAAATATATAAGAGTTTTGAGAGAAAGTTTGTCTGATAGCACTCAAAAAACAAAACGCATTTATATAGAGAGAATTTTCTATTTTAAGGAAAATAAAAAGATGGTTTGTATTAGCTTTACCGTAGAAAAACTCTCTGCTATATATAGTAAAAAGAAAAGTCATTGGTTTCTGATTAAGAAATACGAACTCTTGTTATATTAAACAATATTATCCTTCGAGTTCTTTTCTGGAAACCAACCCAAGCTCTCTACGTAACTTGACAAAAATTGATTCTAGTAGAGGCTTTGTGAATATATCAGCTAGTTGGTTTTCTGTATTAACGAATTCAAGATTTATATTTCCTTTTTCAATGTTATCTCTTAGAAAATGATGTCGAATGTCAATGTGCTTAGTTCGAGAGTGGTTAACTGGGTTTTTGGATAAATTTATTGCACTTGTGTTGTCACAATATATAATAGAGTTTGTTAAGTTCATACCAAAATCTCTAAGTGTTTGTTGCATATATATAATTTGTGTACATGCCAAAGCTGCTGAAATATATTCTGCCTCGCATGTCGATAGTGAAACACAATTTTGTTTCTTACTAAACCAAGAAACAAGTGATTTTCCAATGAAATGGCACGTACCACTTGTACTCTTTCTATCCGTTCGTGATCCTCCGAAATCAGCATCACTATATGATACTAATTCGAATGCACAATCCTTAGGATAGAAAAGACCGAAATCTTTGGTGTTATTAAGATATCGAATAATTCGTTTCACTGCTCGTAAATGTGATTCCTTGGGATCAGCTTGAAAACGTGCACACAAACAAACGCTCATCATAATGTCAGGACGACTAGCTGTTAAATATAAGAGAGAACCTATCATACTTCGATACGTCTTTTGGTCTACACTCTTCCCACTTTCATCTTTTTCAAGATGACTAGTTGTACTCATCGGAGTCGGTTTTCCGGAAGTATTTTCAAGTCCGAATCTTTTAACAAGATTTTTACAATATTTCTCTTGATTTATGAAAATACCATTTGGAAGTTGTTTAATTTGAAGACCAAGAAAGTATGATAACTCTCCCATATGTGACATTTCAAATTCCTTGGTCATGATATCTGAAAATTCCTTACAAAGTCTCTCATTTGTTGAACCAAAGATTATGTCGTCCACATATATTTGAACAACAAGTATATCTTTGTGCGAATGTTTAATAAATAATGATTGATCAACCTTTCCTATTTGGAATCCAGAGTCGATAAGATGACTTCTTAGTCGTTCGTACCAGGCACGTGGTGCTTGTTTTAAACCGTACAAAGCCTTTTTAAGCTTAAAAACATGGTCTGGATATTTTTCATGTTTAAATAAGGGTGGTTGTTCAACATATACTTTTTCTTTTATAAAACCATTTAGAAACGCACTCTTGACATCCATTTGATATAATTTAAAATTATGATGACAAGCAAACGATAGAAGAATTCTGATTGCTTCTAGTCTAGCGACAGGTGCAAAAGTTTCTTCATAATCGATACCCTCTTCTTGATTATATCCTTGAGCTACTAACCGTGCTTTGTTCCGAGTTATGTTTCCTTGTTCATCAACTTTGTTTTTATAAACCCATTTAGTTCCGATAACTGATTGATCGGATGGCCTTGGAACAAGTTCCCATACATCATTGCGTTCGAACTGATTAAGTTCTTCTTGCATAGCAATGATCCAATATTCATTGGTAGCAGCTTCTTTAGGATTCTTAGGTTCGATGTTTGAAATGAATGCAACATGTCCCATTTGGTTAAGTTGACTTCTAGTTCTAATTTGAGATGAAACTTCTCCAATTATATTTTGAGCCGGATGATCTCTCAATAGTCTTGGAGGAGATCTTATTCTAGTTGGAGAAACTATCTCAGGAGGTTGAGGAATATCGTTGATAATTTCGGAGTCAGAATCCTCATTTGTGACAACAGTGTCATTTATATTGATATTTTCATCATCATCAATTTTTATATTAGGAAACTGATAGTATTCATCGAAGGATATATGAAGAGATTCTTCGATAATTTTGGTTCTTTTATTGAATATACGATAAGCTTTACTATGATCTGAATAACCAACAAAGATTCCTTCGTCAGCTTTTGAATCAAATTTACCAAGATGATCTTTCGTGTTTAAAATAAAACATTTCGAACCAAAAACTTTGAAGTATGAAATATTTGGCTTTCTTTCATTAAATAATTCATATGGTGTATTTTTAGTTAGAGGTCGAATGGAAACTCGATTCAAAACATAACATGCAGTTGCTATAGCTTCTGCCCAAAAATGCTTTGGTAACGTGCTTCCATTTAATAATGTTCTTGCACATTCTTGTAACGTTCGATTTTTCCGTTCTACAACCCCGTTTTGTTGTGGAGTTCTAGGAAAAGAAAAATTGTGTGATATACCTTTCTTTGCACAAAAATGTTCAAATTTATTATTTTCGAACTCTCCGCCATGATCACTTCTTATATTCTTTACTTTAAGTCCCTTCGATTTTTGAATACGTTTGACGAAAGATTTGAATTTTTCAAAAGTGTCACTTTTATTTTTAAGAAACATAGTCCAAGTATATCGAGAATAATCGTCAACGATTACAAATACATACCGACTATGATTTATGGATTGTATTTGAGTAGGTCCAAATAAATCCAAATGTAATAATTCAAGTGGTTGTAATGTCGAGATTACTTTCTTAGATTTAAATGATGACTTGGTTAGTTTTCCAATTTGACATGCGTCACAAAGATTGTCAACTTTGAAACTCAGATTTTGTAAACCTCTGACTAGATCATTTTTAGCTAGCTTGTCAATAGTTTTAAAGTTTATATGACAGAAACGTTTGTGCCATATCCATGGATCATTTTCCTTAGCAATAAGGCACATATTTGAATTTTGATTAAAATTCATTTTTAAAATATATATATTTCTGTCTCTATAGCCTTCAAAAACTAAATTTTTATCTTGGTCGAGTATGTTACATTTGTCATTTGAAAAGGAAATCGTAAACCCTTTGTCACATAACTGACTAATGCTTAGTAAGTTATGTTTTAGATTTTTAACTAGCATGATATTAGTAATAAGAGGTAAATTAGGAGTACCGTAATTGCTCACATCGCCTTTGCCGATGATGAAGCCTTTTGAATTGTCTCCAAAAGTGACTGAGCCTCCATCAAAATATGTAATATTCGTTAATATGCTCTTGTCTCCAGTCATATGCTTCGAGCAACCACTGTCCAGAATCCATTTTCCTCTTTTCTTAAGTGGGACCTGCAAAAAATAATTTTAAGTTCATGGTACCCACTCTTTATAGGGTCCTAAGAGTTAGGTCTTAGGGATCCAAACCCATATGGGTCCGGTATCCCCTTTATATAAATAATTTGGATTATGATGCACAGTACTTAAAAAATTTTGAATGTACTTGTTCCTAATCAAACTATTATTTGTTTTAGGAACCCATACTTTTATAAATTTAACATCCTTCTTTTGAGGTTTCACAATCGGTTTTGTTTTGGAATATAATAGACTAAGATTTTTCTTAGCTTCAGTTTCTTGCACTAACTTATTTTTCCTTTTTCTTTTACCAAGATGTTTCTTGATAACTTGTTTCTTATATCCCAATCCATGTTTATTAGTAACTGATTGTGAATTCTCAATAATTTTAGTCAAATTTTCTCGACCTTTGTTAAAGTTAGAAACATTTTTAGAGATGTTATCTAACTTTGTTTGTAAACTAGCTTTTTCAAGGTCTAGAATCTTGACTTTTGCTTTAAGCTCATGATTTTCAGCAATGAGAATATCATTTTTCTCTTTTTGAACTTCAATTTCTTGAGTTAAAAGAGATAACTGAGAATTAGAATTAGAGGATAATTCTTGTTCCTTTTCTAGTTCCTCTTCTAATATTTTCTTCTCATCTTTTAACATATCACGTTCTAGTTCTGCTCTATTCAACATTGCTTTGACTTCTTTTAATTCATGTTTTGTATCTTTAAATTTAAACATTAATTTATCATAAATATCAAGCATATCCTCAAAAGTAGGAATTTGTACCTCATCCTCTGTTGCCATAAAACATACATTTGCTTGTTCAGTGTCTGATTCACTTTCGCTGTCAGATGAAGATGAGTCTGAATCATCCCATGTTACTGAGAATGCTCTTTTCTTCGATTTGTCTTTCTTGAATTTTTCGAATTTCTTCTTTTTCTCTGGACAATCTTTATGCATATGTCCCTTTTAGTGACAGTTGAAGCATTCCAAAGTTGAAGAAGATGGTTTGTTTGATCCAAACTTCTTTTTGTCGTATCGACTAGCCTTTCTTTGTTTCAAAAACTTCTTAAAACCTTTTGCAATAAGTGCTAAGTCTTCATCTTCAGAATCTGAAATGTATTCATCTTTTTCGGCATGAAAAGCAACATTTTTCTTTTCTTCTTTTTGTTCTCTTCTAGCCTGTAAATTTGCTTCATAGGACATTAGATTTCCTATCAACTCATCTGGCTTCATGGTAGAAAGATCATTAGCTTCTTCTATAGCTAATACTTTTCCTTCCCATTCATTAGTCAGTGAGTGTAGGATTGTTGAAACTACATCAAAATCAGAATATTTTTGTCCTAACCCAATAAGAGCATGATGAATAGTTTGAAACCTTGAATACATCTCATTGATTGTTTCATTTGGCTTCATTTTGAAATTTTGGAATTGACTTTTCAACAAAGCTATTTTTGCTTGTTTAACCTTGTTAGTACCTTCATGAGTTGTTTTTAGCGTTTGCCAAATTTGATAAGCAGTGGTACAGATACTAACACGGTTATACTCATTTTGGTCTAATGCACAAAACAACATATTTATTGCTTTTGCATTTACTGCTGCTGCTGTTTTCTCAGCAGGAGTCCATTCTGCATACTCAGTAGTTGGATTAACTATTTCTTTCTGAGTAGCATTCCAAGCATCATAACTTGTTGATTGCATATAGAAAGCCATACGTGTTGCCCAATAACTATAGTTTAGGCCATTAAAGAAAGGAGGTCTTTGTGTAGATTGACCTTCAGTGTAAGTGTTAGTGCTAGTGCTTGCGTTATTTGCCATATTACTAGAATATATCAAATAACTGTGTTACGGTTATATGATGACCGTGCTCTGATACCAATTGAAAGGTCGGGCGTGTATGCGACTTGTGCAGGATCTATAATATGGCTATGCGGAAAGTATGTGATATACTAACTTGTATATTTACAATAGTTATGCAGGTAAATATTTAATGTAAAAAGATCTCACAGAAGCAATATTACAGATAAGCAAGTATAGCAAATGCAGTAAATAGAAAAAATCACACCAGGGATTTTTATACTGGTTCGGAGCACCGTCCTACGTCCAGTCCCAGACTTCTATCTGGATTTTCACTAAACAACAACCTCACTTCACCCAGAGGAAACAGGTTTACAATACCCGAGCAGCCGAACGGGATTTCACGCCTCTAACAGCACGAGGACTTCAACACTTGCCTCTTATAACACGAGGACTTCAACACTTGCCTCTTATAACACGAGGACTTCAACACTTGCCTCTTATACCACGAGGACTTCAACACTTGCCTCTTACAACACGGAGGACTTCAACAATAATAAGATTTTGACTTTGAATGTGTTCTTCCTTCAACACTGATTTGTCAACAATTGAGTACACCCTTCCTATAATCTTATCCTCAAATGTAATTTGATGTTTAGTAAGATTAGGAAGTAAAATATCGAGTTGAATCACAAGTGTATGAAATATGCTTGGTGATTCAAACGATTATTGAATGCTTTTGAGTGCTTTTTGAGTGAAAAGAATAATGCAAGATAGATCAGAAAATAGAGAGTAAATTTGGTGATTTGAATGATTGCAAATTTATGTATTTATAAAGATCGAGTAGTTGCAATTATTGGTGAAGAGTTGCCATCAAAAGAAGTGATTATTCATGAAGAAAAATGGATGCAACTCTTGAAGAAAGAAGATGACTTTTCAATATAACGGTCAAAATTCAAAAACCTGTTGACCTATAGAATTTTATAGGTCGACATGTTTTTAGCCGTTGGAATTCAAAAACCTGTTGACCTATAAAATTTTGTAGGTCGACCTATTTTTGACCATTATAATTTAAAAAACTGTTGACCTATAAAAAATTGTAGGTCGACATGGTTTCGGTCATATGCATAAAAAAATGTCTTTATAAGAAATATTTTAAAGCAATTAGAAGTATGATCATTTGAGGATAGATTTTAACATTTTTTACTCTAAATAATCAACTTCTAACCTATGAAATCATCTTGTCTTGTTTTTGTCGATGTAGAAGCTTCTTCTTGTCATAAATCAAAACAACCCGTGAAGCTTTGACTCAACAAACATATCATGGACAAATAAGTGGAGCCCCCAATTGGGTTTGAAACAACCAAGGGATCATCTACTAGACTGGTGTCTAAGTGTAGTGACTCAACTAATGATGATGAGATAAACGAATGCAATGCGCCAGAGTCAAACAAAGTACGGACATGATGATCAAACAGAAAAACCAGACTTTCAACGGAAATAGTTCTACCTCTTTCCTGAATCGGTGGAACCGCGAGAGCCTGAACTTGCCCCCTTGCCTGACCTGGTGCCATAAGAGCTTGCACCTGTCCTCCTGAGGTAGATCCTGTCCTCTGCCTCTTCTTAGGGCAGTCCTTCACTAGATGCCCTGCTTCGCCACAGTGGAAGCAGCCAGTCTTCTTCTTCTTCCGACAATCTTTGCTGAGGTGGCCTGGTGTCTCGCAATTGAAGCACTTCTTCTTTCCCTTCCCACCGTTGCCTTTCCCACCCTTGTTTTGCTATTGCTGTTGAGGTCTCTTCTGATCTCCTTTCTTCTCGGGTGCCTTATTAGCATTGGGACCCTTCTCTTCCTCATGCATAAGTGCCATGTCTACTAACTTCTCAAAGGTGGACCCCATAGGGATGTGAGTCATAGCCAATCCATGCATCGGTTCATTCAAGCCTTTAACGAACCTCAGAGCCTTCTTCTCTGGTGTATTCACCATGTCCATGCCAAACCTTGCCAACTGATTAAACTTGTTGACATATTCCTTCACTGATAGGTTTCCTTGCTTTAGAGTCAAGAACCTTTCCATATACAGATTTTCTTCCGCCCTTGAGAGAAACTTTGCCACAAACCTTTGCCTGAAATCCGCCCAAGAGTCAACTAGGCGTTCTCCATTAGTGACCTCCCACCAGAACGAGGCCTTTCCCTTCATTAACCAAGCAGCTAACTTGACTTTCTTTCCTTCTTCCATCTCAAAGATGTCTATCAACTCTTCTGTCTCCTTAAGCTAATCCCTAGCTTCCACAAAAGTTTCTGATCCTTGAAAAGGTTTCCCTCCCATAGCCTTAAATTTCTGGCAAGTCTTTGCAAAAGTATCCGTGCGAAGAGGAGGAGGGGGAGGAAGATCGGGTGCAACTAGTGGTGGAGGAACATTTGCTGGACCCGCAGCTGCGGCCCTAGCCTCCATCAATCTCCTATACCATACTGGTATCGCTACACCCTCCGGAAAGTTAAGATCTTCAGCCATGCTGAAACGAGAAAGGAAAGATTCAAAACGGAGAATTCGAAAGATAAAGATATGGCTATTAGGGATTATGCTTTTCTTTCAAAAACTTTTCTCTTAAAAGACATGTTTTTGAAAATACTCCTTCGAAAATGTTTTTAGAAAAATAGTTTTTCTAAAAGTTTTATCTGTTCTGGTAACCTTCAGCTCTGATACCACGTGTAACACCCCACACCTGCTAAGGTCACTCACTAAGGGAATGCCTTAACTTCGGTGGAGTATTTTAAGTGAATATAGAACAGAAAAATTACAACAAGACAGATATAAGTAATACTTGAAATTTAAAACATCATTTCATTGTAGCAGAAGGTAAACATGTTTGGTTACATACCAAAAACCAACAAGAGTCAAGTACAAAATATCCATCTTGATAAAAACATAAGTACATAATCCCACTACATACTAATAGCCATAATAGAAAAGATAAGCTGAGCTTTACATCAACGGTCCAAGCTCCAAAAGATAGATAAAGTAATCTGATCAAAGCCCACTAGTGCTAGGCCCAACCTAAGGACCTGAGGGGGAAAAAGATAAAAACAACGGGGTCAGACATAAGTCTGAGCAAGTCCTATAACTTTAACAATACAATCATTAAAGTAATTAGGGTATGATATAAACTTGGTACGGTAACGACTGGGGATAAATGACTACACTAAGCAGCCAACTAGACATAGGAAGAACGAAGATAATGGTAAAGACGCATCTATCCATCCAAGGATAATTACTACACTGCACCACACCAGTCATTCTTACTTAAAGGTTGATCCCACCCATGGACTTAGAAAATATAACTAGTAGTTTCGTGTACCCCTAGCTGACCACATAGGTGCCGTCTGCCCCTATCTCCACTAGGTGTACCCACTACTCCCCAAGCGATCGGCTCCCTAACGTAGATACCCGTGCTGGCCCCACAGTGGGGTGTATCACTCCCCAAAGTAGCAACCCGATACAACCAACGGTGCACGGCTTATACCTACACGATGCAACAACGTCTTACCTACCAGCCCGGGTCCACACACGCATATGAAACCCGTTGGACTTGCGTTGCCACCGCTAACCCGTTTTGGCCTCTTATAGTCAAACCCAGTACGCGTGTCCCGTCCTCGACTTGGGTCGAGCCCACAAAGATACGTTTTGGGTTACTGGTTGAAATGGGCCCCCACAAACTACCCACCTAAGCTTGTCCCTTTTCTTGTGCATCCCACTTAACCCTTTAATCATGTTTAATTACATGTTTCCACTTGGTTAAGTATTCTAATCGTATTTTCCATTGCCACCCAAGGCAACCCACTAGATTTCCACATGCCACCCAAGGCACTTACTTGATTTCCACATGCCACCCAAGGCACCCACTTAAACCCTCATGCCCCACTACATGCTTATCTGGTAAAGTGTTTCTTAATTGATTAAGAATGTAACCTTTGTAAAGACCTCTCTCACATTAGACTATCTTTTATGGCAGCTGGATTTGCCGGTCGGGTCCGGGCAGCCTTACGCCATAACCGAGTCTAACCTCGTATCTTTACACTTGTCACGTGTTTAGTTCATGCCTAAGACCTCTCACATTGGGCCAACCATTTGTAGCCGCTGGATTTGCCAGTCGGGTCCGGGCAGTCTTATGCAACAAAAGGGTCCAACCTCGTGTCTTAGTCGATTAATTACACCTAATTAATAACCCCCATATTTTGAATTAATTCTCCCTAATTAATTCCAATTTAATGATGTACATAATTGACTCAATTATGTCCATCCACTTATGGTATGCTACATCATACCAATTTCACCACAATTTTGTTAACATGAATATTAACCCCATCGTTCCCCACGTAATACGCTAACATGACATACTTAAAAGGGAAGATTCATCACAAATACAATGGGTTCAACTTAGCATAACTTTAGCATCACATGGGTTTTAAAGGTGTCAACTTGCATATATGAACATAGCATCAAACCCAACTAGCATAAATAATCAACCCAAACTTGCATGAATCACATATGTCATAAAGAGGGTAACTTGTATAGATGTTCATGTCATAGACCTATCATAAAGGGATAAACTTGCATACATGTCATAGGTCTAAAAAGGGATGAACTTGAATATGTTACTCATATCATAAAAAGGGGGAAACATGAATATATATGCATGACATACAAAGGGGTAAACTTGCATATGTATGCATATCATACAAAGGTGTAAATTTGCACATGTTACTTGCATATAACCAAACACCAAACTTGCATAACATGTCATATATGAACTTGCATATAATCAAACACCAAACTTGCATAACATGTCATATATGAACTTGCATATAATCAAACACCAAACTTGCATAACATGGTGTCATAATGGATCAATGTTTATCATAGTGATTTGCATAACTAGCATCATGAACATATAGCATAAAACTTGCATAACTAGCATCATGAACATATAGCATAAAACTTGCATAACTAGCATCATGAACATATAGCATAAAACTTGCAAAACTAGCATCATGAACACATAGCATATGGTAACATAACTTGCATTGATCCACATACATAACCATAACCTCCTTATATCCTATCATAATTAGTTTAGCAATTGCTTGCTAAAGGCATAGAAACTCACAACTTGTTGATTAGCACACTTATGAAGAAGATTAAGTTGCTAGAGTTGATTAGAAGTTGATTTGAGAAGCTATCTTCCTCTCTAATTTGGTGGTGGCTCCTTCTTGTTGCAATTTGACGGCAAGATGACGTTGTATCCAATTTTAGTATGAATTAGGGTAGTCTTAGGGTGTATTTATAGATTTAGGATGTAATTTAGGCCCTTAGATTAACCCTAGTTTAGTTTATAGCCATCAGATTTCGTCACAAGCCCCCAACACAGCCCAAAACCTGACCAACTCTCTCAAATGGTGCACCAGGCAAAACTGCCCGGCCACCTGTGTCGACTCCCAAGTCGACAGGGCAGTCGACTTGGGTCCAGTCGTGTCGACTCCCAAGTCGACTCCCCAGTCGACTTGGGGTGTGGCGGGAATTTTCCCGCCTAGCTCCATTTCTACATTTGAAATCTGTTTTTCGAAATTTGAATTTTCTGAAAACTTCTTCGGGCCTTAACTGGGTCATACGGACTCCGATTTTCAAAAACTCGGACTTTATTTCGCGTATTTTTCCGAGAAGAACGCAATGGCAAAGCCCGTTTCCCCTGATTCAGATCTTAAAATTTAATTCTGCCCTGATTTATATTATAACAAGTTATTCAACATATGGGGTGTTACATTGATATTGAATATAAGCCGATATATTTTCTATTCAGAGCCTTGTATTTAATATCAAATGTGATTTGGGTTTGTCGTGAATGGTGTTTCATTAACACTGTTCTTAAGCCCAGTTGAGAAAAAGATTAAATCTTTTTATTTAGATTTAGTGAAGTGTACCAATCAAATAATATTTAATTGGAATTGAACTGGTATTGATTTTTGGGTTTATCGTGAACAGTGTTTTAAATAACACTTGTTCTTTAACCCGATAATTAATGAATGTGATTTTGGGTTTATTGTGGGCCGTGTTTTAAATGACATTGGTTCTTTAACCCAGTTAAAGACAGGATATAGATTTCTGTAAAGATTAAAACTAAGTGGAGTTTTAATGAATCTTTAATTAGATTGAAAAGATCGAGAAGGGGGTATCGCCAGTTTTACTCCAGGTGATAGTTAAATCCTTAATTAGATTTGAACGTGAAATGGTAATTGAATTTACCGATAACACCGTGGTGTTAGATATGAAGTATTACCAGTTTTACTTCATGGGGGTGAACAGGTTGGGATTGGGAAATAAAATGAATGATTACTTCGGTGTGGTTTGCTAATCCCGACTAGTTTGAATTGATATTCAAAAAGGAGATTAAAGAATAAATTTAAAGAATTTATCTTTGATAATATTAATGGGAACCTTTCCCAAAATATAAGAATATTTGAAAAATATATATTCTGAATTGGAATGAAGCGTATGTTGTGTTTGTGTAACACTTGTTTATTATATGCGCGAGTTATTCAGAAAGACCGGGTTTATCACATTCTAAATAACTGATTCGACGTGGTGTTGAAGACGAAGACGGTGGATGAAGACCGGAGGTCTTCACATCGTCTGGATAATTACTAATGATCTTGATTAGGCCGTACACCCAAGAGGAGGGAATCGGTTAGTGATCGTTCAGACGTACTTGGAGATCGATGGATATGCGGGGTACTTGGTGCCTCCGGTTTTGTTCAGACCCAGAACGAACTTCTAAATGGACTGTGTGTCTGACATTGGATTTTAGTCTGTGTGATTGATTTCTATTAAATATATATTTGTTTGGTGGCGGAAAATTTATTCTCTTGCTTAACGCCCTTCTCTGAGACGTACGAGCTCAGGGGTTATATATTGATGGATATCAAACGCATGGAGTGAATTGCCTGTGTGGCATGCCTAAGTTGCAATTGATCAAGGCTTCTGCTGAAAAGAAAAGTCTTGTGGTGATGATCAAAGCACCGCCTGTGTGGCATAGCTTTGTGTAACATGAATTCGCGAGCCTCACACCCCGGTTGTGAACCAGAAACGGGAGAGGACCTCAGGGAGGGCATGCGTTTCCTTCTAGCTAGAAGTGGCGTCAGTGGTTTTACACGCCCTGATGAGTTTGACTTATGTGGTTGTTGCTGTTGCGAGGCGCCTCAGTTTGATCGGACGATCCGGGTCCGATAGAGTCATTCGTTGGCTCATTTACGCCCCATAGGGCGGGGAAACGTAGTGTTCAGGCATAATAATCCATATCGGTGGACCGACTCTGACGATCCATGGGCCAGTTGCGGCTGTTCCTGAGACATAGGCTAGATTGTCTCGAATAGGTAGAGGACGATCCCTGGCCTCTGTTCATAGACGGAAATCCAATTTCCAAATACGTGACTTTGCGGTTTTGATTGTAGAGCCTAGTATGGCGACATAGTGGGATGGGGCACTTATGCCGTCTATGATTGATACTTATGATTTGAATTTGTTTTATACACTATACACTTATAGTAATAATAAATGATGTGTTTTAAATGTATCAAGCATTCTTGGCTATTATAAGGTAAAAACCCTATCCTCTGGCTTGCGTTGCATTGTGTGATGGGACTTGGGTCTTATAATAGCTTCATTTTCCTTTATTTAGCATTGCGCTGCTGTTTTATGCACTGGTCTTCTTGGGAGGAAACCCGTTCCGTGTTATACGGCGTGGTCCCTTGACTTACCGAACTTTAAAATAAAGATTTATAACTGTTTTAGTCCTCACACCGATCCCATGACTGACCTGGATTTATTGTTTTAACCTAAACTTTGGGTGCCTTTATTTTCGACACGGGCAGCTAGTAGTTTTGGTTTTGCAGATTTATATTCACAGGATCCTGATTTACAACTGGAACGATACTCGGAAAGCTTTGTATCCGCGTATTACTTCTAGTTGTTTTGTATTATTTTCCGCTGCTATGTAATGTATTTAATCTCTGATATTTTCTGTGTAATATTTATTCATTTATACCCTGTATATTCTTGTATTCTGATGGAATTGTTGTAATATAGAATGAAATGTTCTTCCGTCTGCGTTCTTTCTTGTGTTGTTCTCGAACTATCCGCGCTTTCCTTACCGGGGAAGTTACGGGTTTTTACAGTTGGTATCGGAGCTTTGGTTTACAAAGCTCAGAGAACAAGACACATTAGAACCATACGAAAGAATTCATCAGATATTGGATTAGTAATATCCAATGGGAATGACTCGTTAGAGATGGGATCAGTAGTATCCTAGAACGAGTGTGAAGAGTATATTTCCGAAATGAAAACAAGTTTTGTTTTGAAAATTTAAATCAATTATACGTATTTGATTATTTATTTATATTGAGTTGGACAATCCAGTATATATAGATTTTGCATATACGTCTGATCTACGAGTATTCGAAGTTTTAATATACTGGATAGATATAGAATCACACTCTAGTCGCCCGGAGATGAGGCCGATAATGACCATGGCATCATCAGTGTTGTGTTCGAGTGACGAAAGCGGAATTTCTATATGTTTCCTATTGACTGGTGTGAGAACCAAAATTATATAGGGCTTATTGTTGTGATTTGGCATCAAAAATGTGATTTTTGACTATATATCAAAACTATGAGTTTGAAACGATAATCAACTAATTGATTGTTGTTTGTGTTGTTTGATTATTGGTTGAGTAATTAAAATTTGAACCATATAGCCAGTTTGAATCAAATAGTGAATTGCATTGAAAATTAGTCGCATTGGCTTGCATATACATGTACTTACATTGAACAGGTCATAGTAAGGAGGCTAAACAAGAATAAAATTGTTTGCCCGACAAATAGGTACATGTTTATCATAATTTACTGTTTTGTTTGGGTGATGATGATTTTGTGAGCCGATTGGCTAGCCGCTTGGCTTTTTCTTTTTCTTTTGGATTGAAGAAGGCCATGGGAGGCTATATGAAATATCCCGAAGTCCCCAGTGCAGGGGAGGTTATGGCGAAATTTTTCGAAAATTTAGGGTGTTAGCCAATTTTTTTAAAATTTTGGAATGTTTTTAGAAACTGAAAAGTTGAAGAACATAAGCCGTAGTGAAAATAATGGAAGTTGAGTTGATTTGTGAAACAACTTTCGGCTTCGTTCCTTTTCGGGGACGAAAAGTTTTAAGTGGGGGAGATTGTAATAACCCGAAAATCCGAGCCAATTTAAAATTTTTATTTTGGCAATTTTAGCGAATTTTGAATATTTAAAATGAATTATTTTAAATAATAACGACGAGAAATTTAGTTTCAATAGAATTCGAACGTATATATTTATATAGATCGTCGTTAGAAAATAAATAATTATTTATAATTATAAAAGGAATTGAAAATGGCGCGGTAGTTCGATAATTCAATTTCAAAATTCAAATGAATGTACAGGATTCAAAATAAACCGGATTTTAGCGAAACCAAAAATAATAGAATCTAATGGTGAATATCTTTCCAACGAATCCGAAAAATCGAAATTTCATTGCGGGGATAAAAAGATATGTCCAATTGAAAATTCTGAATAGTCACTATGGAATTCAGGCCCTTAAAAATAGCCATTTTGCAAACGACCTCGGATTTCGACGAAACCACTTTTGTTGGATCCGTGATGTCTAGTTATTACTAGGTTTCAAATTTCATAATTTTTCGAATCAATATGTTAGCGTGGCAAAGGATAACGCGTTTGACCAGTTTCAGTTGATTTCCATCGACTGGAAAATGACCATTTTTCAAACTGTCTCAGAATTCGACGAAACTAGTTTTGTTAGGACCGTATCGTCAATACGAAGCTAGAAAATATTTTTCAGGAATTTTTAGAGGTAGTATGTGGCCCCGATGATTTGAAATGTACGTTTAAAATTCAATATATAGAGTTATATTTTGATTTCGATGAAAACTGATCGAAAGGATCGAATCAGCTTCCCATTGTGTTTGGAATGAGGGTAATTAGCTATGGACGGCAGTTGGTGGGTTTGATTTCGAGTTCGAAATGAAAAGTTGCTTTTTGAAATTTGAAGATAATAAAATATATAAATATTTATAGAAAACCCCTTAGCCCCCCTCTCCTTTTTCTTCCTTCAGTCAAAATTAGGTCAAATGAAAAAAAAACCCGCTGCCTTCCCACTCGCCGCCCACCACCGGAGCGCCGCCCACCCCCTCTGACATCCGCCAGGCCTCACATCGACGACCCCCCTCTCCTCCTCTCGCTGCGAGCCACCCAGATCCCCCCACTTCCTAATCGAACGCCACCCAGACCACCCCTTTCCTTTCACAAATCGAGTAGCGTCGTGCAACCCAGGTCCATCGCGACCCCACCTCGACCCTCTGCCATGACCGCTGAACCCCTCCCCATTCTGCCGTCGTTGACCATCCCCACCACCTCAGACTCGGCGCGAGCACCCCTCCCTCCTCTTAAATCGCAGACCTTTCCTCTGCTAAATTTCCAATGTAAGTCTTTAATTATTTATAATAATTTGTTTATTTTAGATAATCAGTTTATATGTATAGTTAATAAAGATTTGATTTTTCTATGTGAGTAAGGTTAATTAAGAAACGATTTTTTATTTATTTATAGTTATAGATAATAAAAATCGTATTTTTATATAATATAGAAAGGTTAAAAATATAATTTTTATAACATAGAAAGGTTAAAAATATAATTTTTATAATATAGAAAGGTTAAAAATATAATTTTTATACTAGTGGCATATTAAAAATATGATATTTATTCATGTAGGGTAATAAAAATATAATCTTTATTAGAAGAAGAGCGATGTCAAAATAGAATTTTTATCTATAAAGTAGCGATGTAAAAATAGAATTTTTATCTATAAAGTAGCGATGTAAAAATAGAATTTTTATCTATAAAATAGCGATGTAAAAATAGAATTTTTATCTATAAAGTAGCGATATAAAAATAGAATTTTTATCCATATAGAGTGATTATAAAAATGTGATTTTTATATATGTAGTGGCCACGGACGACGAATTTGATAAAAGGCGAGCACGGCGAAGATTGCTACATAGGAGGAGTCGTGGTATTGGATTAGCTAGTCGGTGAGAACTCCTCACTTTTATTTAATTTTCTAGTTGAAATATATACTAGGATGCAGATGGTGTTTAGTAGCACCCGACACCCGTCGTCCACAGACCATGGACGGCTTGTATGCTTGTTTGTTTGATTTTGATGTGTAGTTGATTGTGTGATGTGATGTGAAATAAAATAAAATATCTATATAGTTGAAATAAAATATTTTATAGTGGAAAATATTTTATAGTTTAAAATAGAATTTTTAACGTGTATATGAAATGAAATAAAAAAATAAACAAATCGGACGACTTGTTTATATACACACATTTGACTAATATTGATTGGGACGATAAATTTTACACATCGCCCAACTGCACGAATAAAATCTGTGTTTGATTGTTTGAAAACCCCACACGGGTATTGGGATGAAATATAACATACACTAATCCCAATAATTAGCTGTATGTCGATCGATTGATGGACAGACTGTTATGAGCGTTAAATATTTAGATTTGATGCTTATACAGTGTAGAATGCACTTTGGATGATGGTTGATTATTCATCGTTGTTATTGAATATATGTGTTGTAGAAAATCCATATAATTAACATTATATGGTAATTGATTGGGCCTTATTCCAGTTTGAAATGGAATATTTGAAATAGAAATATTTGAAAATAGAAATATTTGAAAAAGAAATATTCGAAATAGAATATTTGAAAATAGAAATATATGAAGCCGTGTTGATAGATTGACGCCATTTTGACGTGAACGATATTTATATCGATTTTATTCAAATTGAAGTGAATATTAAAGTGAATTGAATTCGAATTAAATTGAAATAGAATTGAAATCGTTTTGAAATGAATTCGAATTAAATTGAAATTGAATTAGAAATCGTTTTGAAATGAATTCGAATTAAATTGAAATAGAATTGAAATCGTTTTGAAATGAATTCGAATTAAATTGAATAGAATTGAATTTGAATTGAAAGTGAATAGAAATGAACTCGAATTGAAATTGAATGAATTCGAATTGAAATTGAATTAATTTGAAATTCAAATTGAATTGAAAACGAATTGAAATTGAATTAAAAATTGTTTTGAAAAGGAAATCAACGAAGTATATATTACACACACACACACACACAGATATATATATATATATATATATATATATATATATATATATATATATATATATATATATATAATATAATGGCCTGAATAGAACGCGCCGCGCCGCGGCAGTTCGCGAATTTCGACCATTGACTTCAAATGGATATTGCGGGAGATCCGACCGTCGGATTCTCCTAAAACCGGAACCGTTGGGTTCGTATCGAAAAGAGCTTTTTAACAAATATTAGAAATTTGAAATCTAACGGTTGGATTTGGAATTATGTCCAAATCAAATTTGGAAAAGGTCACAGTAAGTGCAGTTCGATGGCCGTTGATGGAAATCGACTGTACGGGCCTTGATAAAATTATTAAAAACAGTAATAATTTGTGTAAAATCATATGAAATGATTTGTGAAGAATTGGGATGAAAAACTCCATATTTGAGAAGATAAACATAAATTTTTATCGAAATGAACTAGTTTTGAACTAGAGTAATAATTTATTTATTTTTGAGAAAAATAAATAAATAAATTGGATTTGAATTGATTTTGAAATATAACCAGGATTTCCAATAATTGAATTGGAATGGATTTGAATCGAAATTGTCTTTGGGATATTTCGATGTTAGATTTAGTGATTATACAGATGTTGTTAGGGAAATTTGAAAGATATATATATACATATCGTTATTTCCAATACGATATTTGTTGGTAGTAGAATTTGATATTGAATATAAGCCGATATATTTTCTATTCAGAGCCTTGTATTTAATATCAAATGTGATTTGGGTTTGTCGTGAATGGTGTCTTCATTAACACTGTTCTTAAGCCCAGTTGAGAAAAAGATTAAATCTTTTTATTTAGATTTAGTGAAGTGTACCAATTAAATAATATTTAATTGGAATTGAATTGATATTGATTTTTGGTTTTATCGTGAACAATGTTTTAAATAACACTTGTTCTTTAACCCGATAATTAATGAATGTGATTTTGGGTTTACTGTGGGCCGTGTTTTAAATGACATTGGTTCTTTAACCCAGTTAAAGACAGGATATTGATTTCTGTAAAGATTAAAACTAAGTGGAGTTTTAATGAATCTTTAATTAGATTGAAATGATCGAGAAGGGGGTATCGCCAGTTTTACTCCAGGTGATAGTTAAATCCTTAATTAGATTTGAACGTGAAATGGTAATTGAATTAACCGATAACACCGTGGTGTTAGATATGAAGTATTACCAGTTTTACTTCATGCGGTGAATAGGTTGGGATTGGGAAATAAAATAAATGATTACTTCGGTGGGGTTCGCTAATCCTGACTAGTTTGAATTGATATTCAAAAAGGAGATTAAAGAATAAATTTAAAGAATTTATCTTTGATAAAATTAATGGGAACCTTTCCCAAAATATAAGAATATTTGAAATATATATATTCTGAATTGGAATGAAGCGTATGTTGTGTTTGTGTAACACTTGTTTATTCTATACGCGAGTTATTCAGAAAGACCGGGTTTATCCCATTCTGAATAACTGATTCGACGTGGTGTTGAAGACGAAGACGGTGGATGAAGACCGAAGGTCTTCACGTCGTGTGGATAATTACTAATGATCTTGATTGGGCCGTGCACCCAAGAGGAGGGAATCGGTTAGTGATCGTTCAGACGTACTTGGAGATCGATGGATATGCGGGGTACTAGGTGCCTCCGGTTTCTTTCGGACCCAGAATGAACTTGTAAATGGACTGTGTGTCTGACATTGGATTTTAGTCTGTGTGATTGATTTCTATTAAATATATATCTGTTTGGTGGCGGAAAATTTATTCTCTTGCTTAACGCCCTTCTCTGAGACGTACGAGCTCAGGGGTTATATATTGATGGATATCAAACGCATGGAGTGAATTGCCTGTGTGGCGTGCCTAAGTGGCAATTGATCAAGGCTTCTGCTGAAAAGCAAAGTCTTGTGGTGATGATCAAAGCACCGCCTGTGTGGCATAGTTTTGTGTAACGTGAATTCGCGAACCTCACACCCCGGTTGTGAACCAGAAACGGGAGAGGACCTAAGGGTGGCATGCGTTTCCTTCTAGCTAGAAGTGGCGTCAATGGTTTTACACGCCCTGACGAGTTTGACTTATGTGGTTGTTGCTGTTGCGAGGCGCCTCGGTTTGATCGGACGATCCGGGTCCGATAGAGTCATTCGTTGGCTCATTTACGCCCCATAGGGCGGGGAAACGTAGTGTTCAGGCATAATAATCCACATCGGTGGACCGGCCCTGACGATCCATGGGGCAGTTGCGGATGTTCCTGAGAAATGGGCTAGATTGTCTCGAATCGGTAGAGGACGATCCCTGGCCTCGGTTCATAAATGGAAATCCAATTTCCAAATACGTGACTTTGCGGTTTTGATTGTAGAGCCTAGTATGGCGACATAGTGGGATGGGGCGCTTATGCCGTCTACGATTGATACTTATGATTTGAAGTGGTTTTATACACTATACACTTATAGCAATAATAAATGATGTGTTTTAAACGTATCAAGCATTCTTGGCTATTATAAGGTAAAAACCCTATCCTCCGGCTTGCGTTGCATTGTGTGATGGGACCTGGGTCTTATAATAGCTTCATTTTCCTTTATTTAGCATTGCGCTGTTGTTTTATGCACTGGTATTCTTGGGAGGAAACCCGTTCTGTAACAGCTCGCACTTCCGTTCACGCAAGATATTGTCCCCAACTTAGCCACCGTATAGGTGTGGGGTTTTGTTCCTCAAAAGGCCTCGGCGTTAGTAAGAGATGAGCTATACTGTAAGTATCCATTTCACACAGGCTTCCATGATGTGGGACTTAGGGTGTTACATTCTACCCTCCTATAGAGCCCAACGTCCCTGTTGGCTCACAAATACCTCACCCAGGTGTTGTGGTCCACACAGGAGCCACAATTCCGGCTGGGTATTGGCTCTGATACCACTGTAACAGCCCGCACCTCCGTTCATGCAAGATATTGTCCCCAACTTAGCCACCGTATAGGTGTGGGGTTTTGTTCCTCAAAAGGCCTCGGCGTTAGTAAGAGATGAGCTATACTGTAAGTATCCATTTCGCACAGGCTTCCACGATGTGGGACTTAGGGTGTTACACGTTCCGTATTATACGGCGTGGTCCCTTGACTTACCGAACTTTAAAATAAAGATTTATAACTGTTTTAGTCCTCACACCAGTCCCATGACTGACCTGGAGTTTATTGTTTTAACCTAAACTCTGGGTGCCCTTATTTTCGACACAGGCAGCTAGTAGTTTTGGTTTTGCAGATTTATATTCACAGGATCCGGATTTACAGCTGGAACGATACTCAGAAAGCTTTGTATCCGCGTATTACTTCTAGTTGTGTTTTGTATTATTTTCCGCTGCTATGTAATGTATTGTAATCTCTGATATTTTCTGTGTAATATTTATTCATTTATACCCAGTATATTCTTGTATTCTGATGGAATTATTGTAATATACAATGAAATGTTCTTCCGTCTGCGTTCTTTCTTGTGTTGTTCTCGAACTATCCGCGCTTTCCTTACCGGGGAAGTTATGGGTTTTTACAGAAGCGTTCTTAGAGGGGAGTCGACGGTTTATAGTTTGTGATCATGTTGATGAAGCCGAGATTCATTTTTGGGAGAAGGATTGGACGCTTGAGGAATGGGAGGCCATTGTTTACATTGTTGAAGGGAAGAGTTATGTGAGTTTTGTTTGGGTCTGTATGAATTTTACATGGATTCTGTAAATGGAATTTTAATGTCACAATTTTGAGGAGGTGAAGGGGGCAGCGTTTGAATGGGAACCATGGGTTGGTGGGTTACTGGAAGAGTTGACTATTGGTTGGCAAGAAAATGGTGGTGTTGGGGATGAAATTTAGAGAGTACGGGAAGAAAAAGTGATGAAGGGGTAAATGACGCGTTCCAGGTCTTAGCTTTCTAAAACTCTATCATGTGCGCTCGAACTGCTGTTGAGGAAGCTGAATGTTTAAATGTTGGATTTTGCCGCAAATAAGGTATTAAGGGATTTGGGTTATCAAAGGAAATTAAAAACATAATTATTTATGTTAACAAGAGAAGATTGCAGATGTTATCAATTGGGGGAATAATGGGGAACTAAAATGGGAAGTCGGGCAAAGGTCATGGCAATGGTGCCTGAAGGCATGGCTCCAAGAGCGAAAGGAAATCCGTATCACGACTTATAACCGATAATAATGGTAATTATAATTTTAGTCATAATAATAAAAATTATTAAATAACTCTAATTTAAACAAAAATTGTAATCACTATGGCTATTGTGAACGTGAACAGAATTGAACTAGATCGATCATGTTGGAACCGCAACAATGAGATCTATATGGTAGAACTGATGGGCTGAGAACGGAGCTAGTGGAATTTCATGATAAAATCAAATGCCTGTTTGATTTTAAATGAAACAAAAGAAGAACCGTCAACTGCAAACAAGGTGAGTAAACTCACTAACTCTGCATCGTTTATATTTCTATATAAACGAAGTTTTAAATTTCTTTATAGTAGTTTTATACTATGAAATGGTTGATTGGTTGAATAGTTGATATAATTGGTTGAAATGGTTGATATGATTACATCGTCGATCGATTATTAGTTCTGATATTTCATATTGATGTGATGTAATATTATTGATGTTGATTAACATCCGTGGATGCAGGGAAACAGGTTGGAGGGATTCAACTGGATTCCTCAACATTTTGTTTACTGTGTTATTTATTTATTGTGATATATGATGTGATATATGACCGTTTATTGATTTTGTTGTGGTTGAATTACACTATCCCGATAAATTTTGGTATTTAATACCGTAAAATATTTTACGATGTAGAAAAGAGATTTGAGATTTAAAAAGGGAATTATTCCCAAAATAGAAATTAGATTTCAAATGGAAAGAAAATAGAAACTTGTTTAAGTGAATTAAAACAAGAAGTTGTTTATAATGATGTTTATAAATTAAATAAAATATGTATCATAGAATAAAGTAAAATATAAATTCAATTTGAATTTATATAAGCAAAGTGGTAATTGGTGTTGATACCGATATTTGAAGTGGGATTTGAATGCAATAATTGTAAAAGAGATTTGAGTGGGAAAATCGATTTTGAAAGAAACGATGGGTTATATTTCAAAATTGGAATATAAAATGAATTGGGGTAAATCTAATGAAATTTTAAATAGGAATTTGGCTATGTCAAATTTTACAAATGATTTATGTCACGAAAGGATATTTAAATTTTATTTAACATGAATCTATAATTTAATTTAAATACATTAAGAGGTTAATATTCAATTAATTCTATGGTTTGCAATAATATATAAAAAGGGATTTATAGAAATCAAATTGAGTTAATTTCAGGAGTTAAAAAAATGTATAGCTTGTAAATACATTTAAAAGAGAACTTGAATTGTTTAAAATAAATGGAAAAGTGTTAATTGAGTAACAGTTCTATAAACAGAGTTTACAAATGAGACAGAATATGATATGGTTTTAAAAGATACTCGATAACTAGAAGTAGAACAGCAAAGACACTGGTAAATAAAAATCAAGTTGATTTGAATAAACGAGTTTAGATTCCTATTAAGAAACGAAATTCATATTTGAAAGTGAATAACAGTTTTGAAAGCAAACGTTTACAAATGGAAATTGTTATAAAGGAATTTGGTAATGATTTGGAAAGAATAAATTCAAAATTTAATTTGGAATTTGAATTAACCTGAAATGGTAGATAAATTCCGAAGTTCGGAATATAATCGAATATAGATTATTCGAAGAAAGTTATTTATTTGAATTCGATTATATCAACTTAGGGAAGTAGTTATTTTTGCTTTCCATTTGAATCAAATGTAATTATTTATTTATTTACTTATTAATTTATTTATTGAAATTAATAAGTACAAGTTATATTTTTATAAACCAAATACTTGGAAACAACGATTGTAACGTTATCATTATAATAAATGTTTTAAGTAGCGATTATAACGCTGCTGCTATAGTAAATGTTTTGTAAATCTAAAGCGATTGTAATGCTATTGTTATAATAAATGTTCCATAATTCTAGACAGTGATCGTAACGCTGTTGTTAAAAGTAATGTTTTATAAATCAAATATGTGGAAACAACGATTATAACGATACCGTTATAATCAATATTTTTCCGTAAAAGAAGTGGATTCTTAGATTGAATTCGAAAGTCGTGTAAGTAATGTTTTTTTTGAAGTTGTGAGCTTTGACTATTTCAAAGTTGAGAATGTTGTTCAATTAAGGTCTGAGAGGTAATTATACCCCAACTTGATTGACTTCATGATTGATGGAGAAATGATTAAGGTTCGATAGTGAAGATTGGTTACCAATACGGTTAGTTAATAAACGATTCATGGTTTGAGTTATAATAACGACGTTTTATAACACCGCGTTAATTTAAAGGATTTTGAAATGTTTTTCCCCAAATAAAATGAGAGATATTTTCTACGTGTAATGGATTGGTCAACGAGGAATTAAGAAATGGAATATGGAAATATTTTCCGATATTAATAAGGTATATTTTCTGAATATAGAAAATAAGGATTCATTAATATATATAGAAATGTTTTCTTACTGAAATAAGAGATATTTTCTCGAATAAAGAAATTATAATACTGGGAAGGTTTTTCAAAGAATCGAAAGGGGAAATAGAGCTTCAAAAGGATACGAAATATGGGAAATGGGAATTGTAAATGATAATATAATAAGGAATTGATTTAAAGGACCCCAGTGTTGTTTGATGCTTGATCGGTACGATTTCCAATTGGAAATAAGACCTTTGATTGTATGGATGTTTCTTTGATAGTTAAATCACCGACTATCAAAGTTTTGATTTATTTTATACCTCTGTTGTCAATACGGAGAGACCGGGATCAGATTTAATATCTGAAACCCACTCCATATTGGCATAAGCATTACGAATCAACTTATGTTGAAGAGATTATGAAGACGGAGTAAAGTGCAAGGGTTGTTCTGTTAATCCTAGGTAGGAATTGCCTAATATGGATTAATAGAATGGTGCCTTGTTTGTCCAGACCCAGGACAACTTGTAAGGACGAGTGTCTGACAGAGTATTTCCAAAGCGATTACGTATGCTGATTCCTTCAAACGTACGAAGTTGGTGGCAAAGAAGGGAAACTTATTTAGCCTAACAATTTGAGTATTTTTGTGGGAATCAATTAGTGATTTTCGATGAATTTGACGATGTGACATTCAAAGTGAATGGTGGCCAGATGTTCTGCAAGATAATTCAAACCTCAAGCCTCACAACCGGGAATTGACAAAAATCGGGCAGGCAACATGGCTATGTGGGTCGCTCCCATTAGGATGTATAATCACCTATCTAGAGAAATTCCATTTTCTTCTTTAATCTATCGATGCTGTCCCTTTCGGGAAACAGTTGCTGATCCCAACCGTTGGTGATATACATTCGATACACTCAAGCGAAATGAGTGGTCGGTCATGTGTGGGCCGGGTTGCAAGATGTTCTTGTTGAACCCAAGTGTAACCACTCTAGAGTACACGGATCGGAAGGTGGTTCCATACCTTGTCATGTTGGAAATCCAATCTCCAATAAGTGCCCTGCGGTTTTTGATTTAAAATTACGTATGGAGCGTGAGATACTAGCGTTCCACTAGATTCCTATTTATTTGATGCAGACACTACTATAGTATCACTGGATTTGATATCAAAAATATTTTTGGTTATCGTAAGGTAAAAACCATCCGTGTTTATGTGTGGATCGGTGTTACGATTATCATTTCTTTCGAAAGGATTTTTGAAAGTTAAACAAATTGTTGGAGTTTACTCACACCAGTCCCATGACTGACCCAGAGTTTATTTTGTTTATTTTCGCTAAACTCTTGGGTGCCCAAATTTGTATGGGCAGTCAAGTAGTCGAGATTTTACAGATTCGCTTGGAGGACTTTGAAGCAGGAGGCTTCACCATTTAGCTATAGACTATCATATTTTTCTGCTGTGTATTATGTTCGTATCTTGAAACAGGTGTTTATAACTGTTCCAGATATAGCTGTTGTGCTCTGATGATGGTATGTATATAAAGTTACTGAATTGTATTTTAAAGTTTATGTTATCTAATATATTTTATTCGTTTCGCTGTGAGTTTGTGATCTTCGTTTTCTTCTATTCTAATATTTCTTTCTTTCTATTTCTCATCCTTTTACTTCTTTCTATAAATTCATTCAGATTTCTGTGCAATTTGGGTTGGATGTGTGGTGTTATTAGTCGGCTCAAAGGGTACGAAAATTCGGGTCGTTACACCGGTAAAGAAAGGTAAACGGTAAAATTAAATACCCTAAAAACAAAAATATACAAACTTAATCCCTAATAAATTCAAGAATCTATACTAAACTAAATATAAGCATCATGCAGGCCTACGGAAGCTGTGGCCTACTCGAATTGGAAAGATAAATATATATTTATAACTTAACGTTTAAGCAAGTCAGGTACATGCCAAATACCGGCTAACCTATATGATAAGAACACATACTGCACATACCATCTTTTCCACTTTACACATGCTAGCTCTGATCCCATCCTCACATGCTTAAGCTAATCTATTCCATACGAACATACCTAAATATAGAAAATAGTATTTCGCACACCCTGTTTATATTAATAACAGACATCCCCACCATTCTATGTTTCTGCACCTACTCACCTAAAATGAATAACCATGTCGACCAAGGAATTCGAATGAAATGACATCTCAAACCCTTACTGATCATGGCTACCTCCAGTATATATATTTGCTTTAAGTCTTCACTCTTATTTTCTAATTTTAGAAGAAAGGGAACCAAACTTTCCTTAACCAAAAATATACCGCAAGCGTCTCTTCCTTCAAATAAAAACCTTTCCTCTCTTCTTTGACTTTAACACGCAACCCAGACCCATGATGTGAGGCAGCATGGTGTCTGCGCAGAATGAATAAAGAGAGGAAGCTAGTGTTTGGGTGGACGTCAGGAAAGTGGGGAAGGAAGGAGTTACAAAGTGTCGTGAGCATGGCAGTTGATGAGAAGCAGAACGGTATTGGCTTCTGATGCAAGCGAGGTGGGGACTAGGTTGATCGGAGGCTCAGTTTACTGGCAAGGTAGCGCAGGGGTTCTAGTGAGATGGGAGGACGGTTCGGTGAATAGAAAAGGGGACAATAGTGTGTGTAGTAATGAACAAAAAGGGATCGAGTTTGAAGAAATATTGTAAAGCAGGAAGAAGAACAGTGGTGGTTCGGGTTGTCTGGAACATGCACTACAACAAAAACACCATATTACAACTTTAATTTTACAACAGTGGTAAAACCACAGTTGCAATAATCGTTTTTACAACTTTTTTCGAGAAAAATTGTAATAAACTTATTTTTAACAACTGTGTTATTTTGACAGTTTTAATAAAAACTTACCAAAACTTTTATTTTTTGACTATTGTAATATATGACTATATTTTAATATAATTAATACATTTTTATTGATTATTTATAATTAATAACTAATCATTACTATTAAAATCAATTAGGAAGTAATAACTAATAATCAATCCATAATATTTAATACTTAGCAATCAAGAAGAATAATTAAAAAATACAGTTAATATTACATAATTACTATTAAATAGTTAATAACTAAAATATAATAATTAAAGCTAATCATGAATAATCAATGATTGCTATTAATAATTAACAAGTAGAGATTAATAATTAACAAGTAGAGATTAATAACTAAGATTATATTTAATAATTAATTTATAATAACGAATGATTAATAAGAAATCTTTAATAATTAAAAGGTAATACTTATTATTAGCATTTAATATTTAATAGTTATGGGTAATAACGAACGATTATTGTTGGTCACTGAATTATTTTTCTTTAAAATATAGTCCGTACCTGAATTATTTTTTAATATACATTTTGGCTACGAAAATCAAAACACTTCTGCTACGAAACAAAAACGCTTTTTTTTGGCTCAAAACGAAAATCAAAACTTTTTTGCTCTTCTTTCCAATTAGGTCACCCAAGCATGTAATAATTAACATTAATAATTACCATTCAGTAATTTAAATAATAAGTAACATTCAATAATAAGTATTTAATAAATAAAAAATTGTAAAGTTGTATCCTTTACATTGCAAGTTTCGTTGTTGATAATAAACAATTTTAAAGAGCGGAATAAAAATGATGTGTACTGTAAACCGAAATTTTTGTTTCCCTCCACAAGTCCGCTCAGTATGTCCCTGAAATTTTCATCTTCCCTCCACAAGCCCGCTTCTCTAAACCGAACTTTCCCGCAAACGCAGTTAAATTTCAAGACCCAACTCAAAATAAACCCTAATTCTCGAGAGATGCCTCAAAAAAAGAAAAAAACCTAGCTCTTACGATCTCCACCAACCTTTAACACCACCGCCCCAATTAAGCTCACGACTCACGATACCCAAAATGATGAAATGGTCGGTGGTGGAGCAAGCTTCAGCCAAGGGGAAACGATAGAGAAGGTCGTTGTAGCTCCGGTTGTGTGAGGCAGAGAATCAAATGTGTTTTAGGTATTTGTGCTGTTTTTTCTGTTCATAGGAGAAAGAGGGAAATATCGAGTGCAACACAGGGAGGAGTGGATCTGGAACAGAGAGTCACAGATCTGGTAGTAGCGATAGCGGGGTCGTAGTTCGCAGGTGGGGATGTAGGTGGAGGGTGTTCAGTTGCGAAATGTTGATGGAGTTCGTAGATGGTTCCGTTGAATTGTCGATTTAAGATTGGAGATTTTTGAGATGACATGGGGGTTGTGCACGACAGGAGATAGCATGTTCGTTGGTGGTGCCCTGGTGGTATGTGTGCATGTTATCGGTCTCCATTTGGAGGTGGAAGAAGGTGTTTCTTTTTCTCTTGTAATTGGTCGATCATTGCCTGGAGATAGCATTGGAAGAAAAGGCGAAGGCATGCAGTGAGTACTTGGAATCCTTAAATTGTGGATGTTTCCTAAATTGTGCTCATGAAGATTTATTTATGATATGTACAAGTACAATTTCACTCTGTATCAATATTTTCAGAATATTGGTACAACATGAATCAATATTTCAACATGTACAATTTCATTCCTAAATTCTTGTAAGAATGAATATTGAAATATTCATGAAGACATTTCCTAAATTGTACTTGTTGAAATATTAAATATTGATTCATTATTAAAAATATTGATACAGAATGAACCCGCTATGTCAGATATGGATGATTATGTTAGATACGGACGATTAAGTTAGCTAAGTCAGGCAAGAAAAATAATTAGTCTCCTATATCATTGGAATTTGGAATAGCAACTGAAGAGTGTTTGTAGGGTTGTTGTCAAACTCCTTGTCAACTAAATTGTCAGTGTTTTAACATCAGTATGTATGCTCTTCATCTCCTGTGTTTTCATATGAGGGTATGGTTTAGCATGCATTTGATTATACATTCAAATTTACCTAGGATTAAGTGGATGTACTCGAATTTAGGATTTTGCATATTTTTGTTGTTTCAAACTCAGTATGAGTAGATCTTTCCTTCTGCCCAATTGAACAGGTTGGGGGTGTTTTAAGCATGAAGGATTTGTTGATTGTTTTTCACATGTGTTGGGTTATGGACAAGGATCCACTTGCTGTGATGACTATGGTGCGGTGATTAACCATTCTAAACCCTCATCTTTGACACACCAATCTCGATTTGGTAATGATGAAATTTTAATGGCGGTTGATCCTGAGACAAAAGAACTTCACTACTATGAAGACAAGGCAGATGATTCAAGACCAGTTATAACTTGTGCTTGTACTAAGTTGCTTTGTAACAGTTAAGTATACAATAATGTACGAAATGTTGTCTAAAACTTATTGTTTGTAATACCGAATATTTGAGTATTTTAATAAATTAGTTTGCAAATAACTGTAATATCGGATTTGCTTATGGAGTATTGCTATATTTAGTGTATTGTTCTTTTCAGTTGCAAAAGATGCTTATTTTTTTAAAAACCCAAATGTCAATCACAACGGTGCATAACAGTTGTAGTAGATTTTATTACAACGGTGCATAACTGTTGTAATAAAGCTTATTACAACGGTGGAAAAAAGTTGTAAAATATACATATTACAACGGTGCTGCAACAATGCAAAAAAGTTGTAAAAGATAATAGTCTATTACAACTTCTTAATACACGACGGTTTGCCCACTGTTGTAAAATGTATATTACAACGGTGTTCCACCGTTGTAATAGGGTCATTTTGTTGTAGTGATGGTGGCAGCGTGATGAAAGGGAAGGCACGGTGTAAATGGAGAAAACATGGATAAAGAAATGGGTGTTGAATTGGATTTGCCAACATGCGTGAAAATTGGTTTTTGCCGACAAAGAAATGTTTTAAACTGGAACGAAGAAGCATGGGACGGATTTCGAACTGGAAGAAAAACAGGTAGCGGTTAGTTAAAGTACTTAAGTGTATATTAAATAATATAATATAATATATGATAACTAACATTATACTTAACGAACATGATAGGTGTTGAAAAGTGGTGAAGGTCTGAGAATGTTTATCTTGAACGAGATTAGGCACGAAGAGAAGTCGGCCGTGTTTTTCTTGATTCAATGTATTTAGTAAAAAAAACTAATAATATATATATATATATATATATTAGGGTTAATTATTTAAATTAAATCGGATATTAAAATGTGTATAACCTAAACCAAGCTGCGTTACGATCACGGTGAAGAACACTTCTTTGTAGAGTAATTAGAACGGATTTGGAATTAATGGGAATTAACAGTTAAATTAAACGACTGTTTAATATAAATGTAGCCGACCGCGTCAGCAACAACGAAAATCAAAGTGAGTTAAACTCACTCAGTTTTACCTACTTATATTTTATATAAGTCGGCTTTTATAATTGTGTGCTATGGTTGCTTATGATTGGTTGTTTATCAAATATATGCATATTAATTGAATCGATGAAATTAAGCATCATTTAATTTCAGTGAAAAACCAAATCGTTATTTTTACGATTGGACTTAATGGAGGTAACTTACCTTGTTAGTCACATTTATAAAATAAACGTGTCAAATTTAATGAATTGTTCGAATTGTCTGGTTGATGTTAAACAGTCATTATTTATTATTATAGAATTAATTAATTAAATTAAATTGAATTGAACAAGTTTATTTGTGATAATCTATTTTGATGCAGGGGAGAACAGGTTGGAGGGATCCAATTAGATTCCTCAAATATATTAGATGTTAATTATCCTCATATTATCATCACATGAACAGTTCTGATTAGACGATTGATTTGGTTATTGACCGTTGACCTGAAATGCAATATTTGTTTTGTTTAAACCAATAAACCAATGGGTGATATTGGTTGAGTAATTGGTAGTATATGGCCAATAAATCAATCGTTTTATAAATATTGATTTACCATTAGGTGAATCGATAAAACTGAAATTATAAAAATCTATTTTATAAATGAAGGTAGATTTTTAAATCTATTAATTTAAATAAATTTATTAAAAGGAAATAAATATTTATTATTTATCATTTAAGTTTATATTTAAGTACTAAATGATTTTACAAAGCAAATTCTGATATTAATCAGATTTATAAGAAAAAGAGTAGGAAATTAACATAACGGTTAAGAATTGGATAATTGTTTTTAAGAAACAATTAAATGGAATTAATTAAATTAATTATATTATTAATTAACTTAAAGTGGGAACTAACTGCAATCGATTAACGAATTAATCATGTTTGTGTTGACTTAGTGTAACAACCCGAATTTTCAGAACCAATTTAAATTTTTTATTTTAACAGTTTTAATGGATTTTAAACATTTAAAATGATTTATTTTAAATAATAATGACTAAAAATATATTTTAATCGAAATTAGAACGAATAAATTTATTTTAATTATATAACGAGCCTGAAATGGCGCGGCGGTTTGAAAATTCGATTTTAAATTTCAATTGAATGTACAGGATTCAAAATAAATCGGATTTTAGTAAAACCAAAAATATTTGAATCTGTTTAATTATATCTTTCTAACGAATGTGAAAAATTCAGATTTCATAACGGGAATAAAAAGTTATGTCCAGTTTAAAATTCAGAATAGTCGCTATGGAATTTATTTATATTTTATATAATATGTGGCCCTTAAAAATAACCATCTTGCAAAGGACCTCCGTTTTCGACAAAATCACTTTTGTTGGATCCGGAATGTCAAATTATTGCTAGATTCCGATTTACATAATTTTTGGAATTAATATGTGAGCGTGGCAAAAGAAAACGTGTTTTGTCAATTTCAGTTAAATTGGATCGACCATAAAATGGCAAATTTTCCAAACGGTCCCCAAATTCGGCGAAATTAGTTTTGTTAGGACCGTATCGTCAAAACAAAGCTAGATATATTTTTTGTACAATTTTTAGAATCCGTATGTGGTCCTGGTAAATTAAAATGTACATTCCAATTCAATATATATTCATTTATAATTTTAATTTTTATGAAAACTGATCGAAATAGTTGAATTGGTTTACGGGACATATCCCATTGTGTCCGGAATGGGGGTAATTAGCTAGGGGCGATAGTCGTTGGGTTTGATTTGGTGTTCGAATGAAAATTTCACAATAAAGAAATTAATTGTATTAAATATACTATTTAAATACTATAAATACCCCCTTAATCAAACCCTAGGGCCAATAAAAAATGCAGTCGCCTCTGTTATAACCCAGTGGCCGATATCTTCAGAATTTGATACCCAATTTATTTTCAATCCGATAAATGATTTTCGAAATTTCTAAAGGGAGAATTAAAGAGCATAGCGGGATCTAACTAGTTAACGGTGGTGATGAAAATTCATTGTGTATTTTGTTCGTTTTCTGCTCTCAAACATGGAGCGTTCGCATGGGTTTTCTAGACCGGAGGTGGGGCCGAGCGGGGCGTGTGTCAAGGCGGTGGTGGAGCTTGTCGAGGCACATCTCGGGGCACACTCTGATCATCTTCAGGCGGCCTATAAAGGGAGCGACGGGGAGGGTTTCATGCGAAGATTGGTTTCAGTTATTTCCTGATGAAGATGAGGGTATTGGCCTTTGTTTTTAATTGAAATACAATTAAATTAAACTAAGGGTTTAAGAGAATTAATTATAAATTAAATTGTGTTAAATCTGTTTTTTCTTATATGAACAACATAATATAATATTTGATTTTTTTTAATATGTAAAAGAATTTATAAAATTTAAATTTTGATATGCAAAAGAATTTATATTGCTATGATTTTAAAATATATAATAGCATTTATAAAATCAGTTTTTAAAATATATAATAGCATAAATAAAAAGGGCATTATTTTTGAAAATAAAAAGAGCATTATTTTTGAAAATAAAAATAGCATTACTTTTGAAAATGTTAGTAGCATTGTTTTAAAATATAAATAGGATTATATTTAAATAGAAATGGAATTATATAAAAATATGATTATATAACATTAGTATAAAAATATGATTTTTATACATATAATGTTTGAAATAAAAATATGGGGTTTTATATATTAATGATTGAATAAATAAAAATGTGTTTTTTTATGAAATGGCTATAAATAAAAATGTGTTTTTTTTAATGAAATGGCTATAAATAAAAATGTGTTTTTTTTAATGAAATGGCTATAAATAAAAATGTGTTTTTTATGAAATGGCTACAAATTAAAACTCTTTTTTTTAAATGGCTTTAAATAAAAATGTGTTTTTTTTATGAAATGGCATTGAATAAAAATACGATTTTTAAATTATTAAAGCAGAATAAAAATATGTCCAAATCAAATATTTTTATGAAATCTAACAGTTGGATTTGGAATTATGTACAAATCAAATTCGAAAAAGTTCGCTATGGATGCAGCTCAGTGGCCGTTATTGGAAACCGATTGTACAGGCCTTGATAAAATTATTAAAAATATGGAAAATTTCTGTAAAATCATAATAAATGATTTGAAAAAAATTTGGATGGAAAATTATAATTTTGTAAAGATAAAAATATTTTTTTATCAAAATGAATTAGTTATTAAATAGAATAATAATCCAATGTTTTTAAATAAATGAATAAATTGGATTTGTAAATGGTTTTAACATAACTAGAATTTTCCAAAGCATGAATTGGAATGGAAATTACTTCGGAATATTTTGATATTGGATTTCGTGATTATATGGATATCGTTGAGGAATTTGGAAGATATAAATATCGTTATTCCCAATACGATATTTGTTGATTTCAAAATTTGATATTGAATATAAGCCGATATGATTTCTATTCAGAGCCTTTTATTTGATGTCAAATTGGATTTTGGGTTTGTCGTGAGCGGTGTCTTAAATAACACTGTTCTTTAACCCAGTTGAGAAAAGAATAAATATTTTAATTAAGATTTAGTGAATTTTTCCAATTAATTAATATTTAATTGGAATTAAATAAAATAAATTGGATTTTTGGGTTTGTCGTGAATGGTGTCTTAAATAACACTGTTCCTAAACCCAGTCGAGAAAAGGTTAAGCTTTTAATTAAGATTTAGATAAATTTAAAATTAATTAATATTTAATTGGAACTGAAATGAAAGTTGATTGTGGGTTTATTGTGAATTGTGTTTCGAACGACATTTGTTCTTTAACCCAATTACAGTGAAAATATAATTTGGAATTTATAAATCTTTTATTAAGACTTAAATGGAAATTTTCCATAGTAAAGTTTTCCAATTAATATATTAAAATGGAATTGAATGGAATTTGATTTGGTAATAATTGAAATGAGCTTCTGTGAATGAAGACCGTTACTATATATGGCTTTTAAAAGGCCTTGCCACTATTCCATTTATATTATTAGTCTAATACGAAAATTATCGATTATATATTGATTTGATTTCTGTGAAGATTCCATATTTAATGGAAGATGATTTTGGGTTTATTGGGAACTGTGTTTTAAATGATATTAGTTCTTAACCTAGTTAAAGGTAAGATTAATTTCTTAAATTTGAATAATCATAAGGTAATGGTTTTTGATATTAAAACCAAATTGGAGTTTTAATAAATTCTTAATTAGATTGAATGGAATGAGATAATTAAATTTATCTAATACTTGAAATGATCGAAAATGGAGTACCACCAGTTTTACTCCAAGCGATAGTTAAATTTTTATTAGATTTGAATGTAAAAGGGTAATTAATTTTACTCAGAACACAGTTTGTGTTAGATATGGAGTGCTACCAGTTTTTCTCTATGGAGTGAATAGGTTGGGATTGGAAAATAATAAATGATTATTGCGGTAAGATTCGGTAATCCCGACTAGTTAATAAATCTTTTAAAATGGATATACAAAGGAAGATTTAAGAATAAATTTAAAAGAATTTATCTTTGATTAAATTAATGGGAATCTTTCATTAATAAAGTGAATATTACATTAATAGAATATTCTGAATTGGAATAAGGCGTATGATGTGTTTTTATAGCACTTTTTTATTGATTATAAAATATGCGGATTATTCGGAAAGGTCGGGTTTAACCCAGTCTGAATAATTAATATGACGATCAAAAGTCGAAGATGAAGACGGTGGTTGAAGACCGGTGTTCTTCACATCGTTTGGATGATTACTGATGTCTTGATTGGGTTATACACCCAAGATAAGGTAATAAGTGGTGATCGTTCTGACGTACTTGGAGATCGACGGATATGCGAGGACCTCTCTCCTGTATTGGACATATGGGACGAGGAATAAGGTGCCGCCGGTTTCGTTCAGACCCGGAACGGAATTGTGAATGGATATGTGTCTGACATTGGATTTCATTATGTATTGATTGATTTCTATTAAATATATATCAGTTTGGTGGCGGAGAAATTATTCTCTTGCTTAACCCCCTTCTCTGAGACATACGAGGCTTAGAGGTTATATATTGATAGGCATCAGTTGTATGGCGTGAATTGTCAGTGTGGCATGCCAAGATGCAAATGATCAAGGATTTTGTCGAAAAGCAGAGTCTTGTGGTTGATGATCAAAGAACAGCTTTAAATAGCATAGCTTTGTGTATAGCGTTACTTCGCTAGCCTCACACCCCGGTATGAAACAGAAACGGGAGAATGACCCCAGGGAGGACATGCGTTTCTTTCTAGCTAGAAGTGGTGTCATGGTATGAAGCCCAGACATTTTTACTTATGTGGATGATGGAAAGCGAGGTACCTAGATATTGAGTCCCTAGTGGCTCAGATTTTATGCCCCATAGGGTAGGGAAACATATTGTTCAGGAAATGCCAATCCATTAAAGTGAGTGTGGACCGGCCCTGGCGCTCCTAGGTGCAGTTGCGGCTGTATCCTGAGACATGGTAGGCTAGATTGTCTCGAATACGGTAAGGACAATCCCTTGCCTTGGTTCTTAGAAACTGAAAAGTTGAAGAATGAAAGCCAGAATGAAAGTTGAGTTAGTTAGTTAAACAACTTTCAGCTCCGTTCCTTTTCGAGGACGAAAAGATTTTAAGTGGGGGAGATCGTAACAACCCAGATATTCAGAACCAATTTAAAATTTTTATTTTAGCAATTTTAATGGATTTTGAATATTTAAAATGATTTGTTTTAAATAATAACAATTAAAAAATTATTTTAATCGAATTTAGAACGAATACATTTATTTTAATTATATAACGAGCCTAAAATGGCGCAGTAGTTTGAAAATTCGATTTTAAATTTCAATTGAATATATAAGATTTAAAATAAATCGGATTTCAGTAAAACCAAAAGTATTTAAATCTGTTAAATTATATCTTTCTAGCGAATGTGAAAAATCCATATTTCATAACCGGAATAAAATGTTATGTCTAGTTTAAAATTCAGAATAGTCGCTATGGAATTTATTTATATTTTATATAATATATGGCCCTTAAAAATAACCATCTTGCAAATGACCTCCGTTTTCGAAGAATCCTCTTTTGTTGGATCCGCAATGTCAAATTATTGCTAGATTCCAATTTTCATAATTTTTGGAATTAATATATGAGTGTGGCAAAAGAAAACGTGTTTTGTCAATTTCAGTTGAATTGGATTGACCAGAAAATGGCCATTTTTTCAAACGGTCTCCAAATTCGATGAAATTAGTTTTGTTAGGACCGTATCGTCAAAACAAAGCTAGATATAATTTTTATGTAATTTTTGAAGCCTGTATGTGGTCTCGGTAAATTAAAATGTTCATTCCAATTCAATATATATTGATTTATAATTTTGATTTTTATGAAAACTGATCGAACTAGTTGAATTGGCTTACAGGACATATCCCATTATGTCCGGAATGGGGGTATTTAGCTAGGGGCGATAGTCATTGGGTTTGATTTGGTGTTCGATCGAAAATTTCACAATAAAGAAATTAATTGAATTAAATATAAATATTTAAATATTACAAACAACCCCTTAATCAAATCCTAGGGATAATAAAAAACGCAGCCGCCTCTATTATAACTCAGTGGCCGATATCTTCAAAATTTGATTCCCAATTTATTTTCAATTCGATAAATGATTTTCGAAATTTCTATAGGGAGAATTGAAGAGCATGGCGGGATTTAACTAGTTAACGGTTTTTTGTGTATTTTGTTCGTTTTCTGCTCTCAAACATGGAACGTTCGCATGGGTTTTCTGGACCGGAGGTGGGGCCAAGCGGGGCGTGTATCAGGGCAGTGGTGGAGCCTGTCGAGGCGCATCTCAGGGCACTCTCTGATCATCTTCAGGCGGCCTATAGAGGGGAGCGATGGGGAGGGTTTCATGCGAACATTGGGTTCGCATGGGTTTTCTGGACCAGAGGTGGGGTCGAGCGGGGCGTGTATCAGGGCAGTGGTGGAGCCTGTCGAGGCGCATCTCGGAGCACTCTCTGATCATCTTCAGGCGGCCTATAGAGGGGAGCGATGTGGAGGGTTTCATGCGAAGATTGGGTTCAGTTATTTCCTGATGAAGATGACGAGGGTATTGGCCTTTGTTTTTAGTTGAAATGTAATTAAATCAAATTAAGGGTTTAAGAGAATTAATTATAAATTAAATTGTGTTAAATCTGATTTTTGTTATATGAACGACATAATATAAAATCTGTGTTTTTTAATATGTAAAATTTTATAAAAAATCTAATTTTTGATATGTAAAAGAGTTTATATTAATATGATTTTTAAATATATAATAGCATTTATAAAATCAGCTTTTAAAATATATAATAGCATAAATAAAATGAGAATTATTTTTGAAAATAAAAAGAGCATTATTTTTGAAAATAAAAAGAGCATGACTTTTGAAAATGTAAGTAGCATTGTTTTAAAAATATAAATAGGATTGTTTTTAAATAGAAATAGCATTATATTAAAATATGATTTTTATATATAACATTAGTATAAAAATATGATTTTTATACATATAATGTTTGAAATAAAAATATGGGATTTTATATATTAATGATTGAATAAATAAAAATGTGTTTTTTTTGTGAAATGGCTATAAATAAAAATGTGTTTTTTATGAAATGGCTATAAATAAAAATGTGCTTTTTTTATGAAATGGCTTTAAAGAAAAATGTGTTTTTTTATGAAATGGCTTTGAATAAAAATACGATTTTTAAATTATTAAAGCAGAATAAAAATATGTTGTTTAATAAATATAGCATAAATAAGAATATGATTTTTAATGTATATAACATTGTATTAAAATGTGATTTTTATTTATAAAGATCGTTGTTTAAAAATGTGATTTTTAATATAAACTGTGTAAAACAGATTACTTTGGAATCAAGGTGAAGAATACAGCGCGCTGGAGCAAATCCAAACTATTCAAAAATTCAGAAATAAAACTGGCAGAGTGGAAACCAAAGGTGAGAACTCCTTCTCACTCTATTTATTTTACAGTTAAAAATATACTAGGATGCAGACGGTACTTAGCAGCATCTGACACTATTTATTGTAGAAACCATGGTTGTTTGTTTGGACTGTATTGTGTGTTGTTTGTGATGTTGAAATGTTTAACGCATTAAAAATAATGTTAACATTAATGTAGTAGTTTAAATTAAATTATAAATATTTATTTATAATTTAAACAGTTAAAATTGGCTAATTAGAAAAATAAATTCAAACCGAATTAGAATTGGTTAAATTTGTTAACCAATAATTTATTTAAATTCACTGTTGTTGTTTGAAAACCCCACACGGGTTTTGGGATGATATTTGACATATACTAATCCCAATATTTAGTTGTATGTCAATCGATGGATTGATAGGCTGTGATGAGCGTTATTTATTTATTTTAATGCTCACACAGTTGTAAATTTCACTCTGGATGTGAATGGACTGTTAAATGATTATCTATCATTATTGTTGAACACATGCGATGTATGAAATCCATATAACTGAAATTATATGGTAATTGATTGAGTCGCATTCCGATTCAGAAGTAAAGAATATTTTTAAGTAAAGAATATTTTAAAATAAACAATATTTTTAAGTAAAGAATATTTCAAATAAAGAATCTTTTAAAATAAAGAATATTTTAAAATAACAAATATTTTAAAATAATATTCAGGGAAGAATAAAACTATGATTTTGATGTCCGATTTTGGATGGACACAAAAATATAAAAATATGAAGCAATGTTAAGTAATTAAACAACATTTTAGCCGGAACGGGTTTATCGATCGATTTTATTCATTTTATAATGAATATCGAAAAGAAGTGATTTCAAAATCTAATATTTTCAAAATATTATCATTTTAAAATTATAATGATTTAGATTATCCAATTTTGATTTAAAATTGAAAATGAAGTTAAAATCGTTTTAAAATGAATTTATAAAATACGATTTCAATGGAAATCAACGAAATATATATAATATATATATATATATATTTAATGGCTTGAATAGAACGCGTCACCGAACGACCGTTCATGAATTTCGACCATTGACTTCAAGTTGACATAATGGGAGATCCGACCGTCGGATTCTCCTATAATCAGAACCGTTGGGTTCATATCGAAAAGAGCTTTCCAATGAATATAAGAAATTTGAAATCTTACGGTTGGATTTGTAATTATGTCCAAATCAAATTTGAAAAAGGTCGTTATGGATGCAGTTCGGTGGCCGTTATTGGAAACCGACTGTACGGGCCTTGATAAAATTATTAAAAATATGGAAAAATTCTGTAAAATCATAATAAATGATTTGAAAAGAATTTGTATGATAAATTCCAATTTTGTAAAGATAAAAATATTTTTTTTATCAAAATGAACTAGTTATTAACTAGAATAATAATCCAATGTTTTTAAATAAATGAATAAATTGGATTTGTAAATGGTTTTAACATAACCAGAATTTTCCAAAGCATGAATTGGAATGGAAATTATCTTCGGAATATTTCGATATTGGATTCCGTAATTATATGGATATTGTTGAGGAATTTGGAAGATATAAATATCGTTATTCCCAATACGATATTTGTTGATTTCAGAATTTGATATTGAATATAAGCCGGTATAATTTCTACTCAGAGCTTTTTATTTAATGTCAAATTGGAGTATGGGTTTGTTGCGAACAGTGTCTTAAATAACACTGTTCTTTAACATAGTTGAGAAAAGAATAAATCTTTTAATCAAGATTTAGTGAAGTTTTCCAATTAATTAATATTTAATTGGAATTAAATAAAATAAATTGGATTTTTCGGTTTGTCATGAATGGTGTCTTAAATAACACTATACCTAAACCAAGTCGAGAAAAGGTTAAATCTTGTAATTAAGATTCAGATAAATTTACAAATTAGTTAATACTTAATTGGAACTGAAATGAAAATTGATTGTAGGTTTATCGTGAACTGTGTTTTAAACGACATTTGTTCTTTAACCCAATTAATAGTGAAAATATAATTTGGAATTTATAAATCTTTTATTAAGATTTAAATGGAAAATTTTCAAAGTAAAGTTTCCAATTTAATATATTAAATTGGAATTGAATGGAATTCGATTTGGTAATAATTGAGATGAGCTTCAGTGAATGAAGACCGTTACTATATATGGAATTTAAAAGGCCTTGCTGCTACTCCATTTATATTATTAGTCTGATATGGAAATTTATAACGATTATATATTGATCCGATTTCTGTGAGGATTCCAAATTTAATGGAAAATGATTTTGGGTTTATCGTGAACTGTGTTTTAAATGACATTAGTTCTTTAACCCAGTTAAAGATAAGATTAATTTCTTAAATTTGAATAATCATAAGGTAATGATTTTTGATGTTAAAACCTAATTGGAGTTTTAATAAATTCTTAATTAGATTGAATGGAATGAGATAATTAAATTTATCAAATACTTGAAATGATCGAAAATGGAGTACCACCGAGTTTACTCCAAGCGATAGTTAAATCTTTAATTAGATTTGAACATAAAAGGGTAATTAATTTTATTCAGAACACAGTGGGTGTTAGATATGGAGTGCTACCAGTTTTGCTTCATGGGGTGAATAGGTTGGTATTGGAAAATAATAAATGATTATTGCGGTAAGATTCGGTAACTAGTTAATAAAATCGTTTAAAATGAATATACAAAGGAAGATTTAAGAATAAATTTAAAAGAATTTATCTTTGATAAATTAATGGGAATCTTTCCCTAATAATGTGAATATTTTATTAATAGAATATTCTGAATTGGAATGAGGCATATAATATGTTTTTATAGCACTTTATTATTGATTATAAATACGCGGATTATTCGGAAAGGTCGGGTTTAACCCATTCTGAATAATTAATAAGACGATCAAAAGTCGAAGATGAAGACGGTGGTTGAAGACCGAAGTTTTTCGCATCGTTTGGATGATTACTAATGTCTTGATTGGGTTGTACACCCAAGACAAGTTAATAAGTGGTGATCGTCCAGATGTATTTGGAGATCGACGGATATGCGAGGACCTTTCTCCTGTATTGGACATATGGGACGAGGAATAAGGTGCCTCCGGTTTCGTTCAGACCCGGAATGGGCTTGTGAATGGATGTGTATCTGACATTGGATTTCATTCTGTATTGATTGATTTCGATTAAATATATATATATATATATCTGTTTGGTGGCGGAGAATTTATTCCCTTGCTTAACACCCTTCCTTGAGACATATGAGCTTAGAGGTTATATATTGATAGACATCAGTTGTATGGCATGAATTGTCAGTGTGGCATGCCAGGATGCAAATGATCAAGGCTTTTGTTGAAAAGAAGAGTCTTGTGGTTGATGATCAAAGCACAGCTTTAAATAACATAGCTTTGTGTATAGCGTTACTTCGCGTGCCTCACACCCCGGTATGAACCAGAAACGGGAGAAGGACCCCAGGGAGGACATGCGTTTATTTCTAGCTAGAAGTGGTGTCATGGTAGGGAGGACATGCGCTCCTAGGTGCAGTTGCGGCTGTATCCTGAGACATAGTAGGCTAGATTGTCTCGAATTCGGTAAGGACGATCCCTTGCCTTGGTTCATAGATGGAAATCCAACTTCCAATACGACATCATGTGGTTTTGATTGTAGCACTAGTATGACGACATGGTATATAGTACCCATTCCATCTATGATTGATACATTTATATTTGAAGTAGTTTTTAGACACTACTTGTAGTAATATCAAAATAATTTGTTTTAAACGTACCAAGCATGTTTGGCTGTTATAAGGAAAAACTCTATCCTCTGGCTTGCGTTGCATTCTGTGATGGGACCTGAGTTTTATAATAGTTTCATTTTTTCCAAAAAGCATTGCGTTGTTTTTATTTTAAACCGTGGTTCATGTGGAGTAAACCCGTTCCATGTTTTACGGCGTGGTCCCATGATTTCCCAACTTTTAAAGTAAAGAAGTTAATAAATGTTTTAGTTCTCACACCAGTCCCATGACTGACCTGGAGTTTATTGTTTTAACCTAAACTCTGGGTGCCATATTTTCCACACGGCAACTAGTAGTTTTGGTTTTTCTGATCTTTCTTTAAACAGGATCCTGGATTTATAGCTGGAGCTATATTCGAAACGCTCTGTATCCTTGTATTTCTTACAGTTGTGTTATGTATTATTTTTCCGCTGCTTTGTAATTTAAATCTCTAATATTGTACTTCCATTGGGTATTATTTATTCATACTCTGTTATATTCTTGTACTTTGATGTAAATTATTGTAATAAGCAATGAAATGTTCTTCTGTTTGTAGTCTGATTTGTCGGGTTCTCAACTCAATCCGGGCTTTCCCGTAAGGGCGAGTTTGGGTCATTTCACTTAGTCAACCATTTTAATTGAGATTGGTTATTTAATTAATTTTGTTTAAATTAATCTAATAAAATAGTTTAACGAATATTTTCTTAAATTTTTAATGAGATTTTAAAAAGGGAATTTACTATTTATTTTAGTTAATAAAGAAATTAATTACTTATAAAGTAGTTAATGATTGAAGTAATTGATTATTTTAATCAATAATAATTTAAGAGATTACTTTTTAATTGGAATTCATTTAAAAAGTCATCAAAGTTGAAATGGAATCTAATGGAATTGTTAATGGAGTTTATGAACGGGTTTTATATTAAAACCCGAATTTTTATAATTTAGTTACAAAAGGAATTTTAAGTGAATAAGATAGCTTAAATTTAATGTTTACTTAATATTTGAATTAAGTAATGGAAATAGAGATAAAGGGGTTTATATTAAACCTGAGTTGTGTAAATAAGGTTTATAGAAAGATGTGAAAACCAGTAACTTTCCCGGTGAGGAAAGCGCGGATAGTTCGAGAACAAGCCACAACAGAACGTAGACGAAAGAACATTTCATTGTATATTACAACAATGCACCAGAATACAAGAATATACAGAGTATAAATGAATATTACACAGAAATATCAGAGATTTAAATTACATTTAAATACATCGCAGCGGAAAATAATACAATACACAACTAGAAGAGATATACGGATACAAAGCTTTCCGGATATCATTCCAGCTGTAAACCAGGATCCTGTGAATATAAATCTGCAAAACCAAAACTACTAGCTGCCCATGTCGAAAATAGGGGCTCCCAGAGTTTAGGTTAAAACAATAAACTCCAGGTCAGTCATGGGACTGGTGTGAGAACTAAAACAGTTATTTATCTTTATTTTAAAGTTAGGTAAATCAAGGGACCACGCCGTATAACACGGAACGGGTTTCCTCCTAAGAATACCAGTGCATATAAGTAAACAGCGCAATGCTTTTCTAAAAATGAAGCTATTATAAGACCCAGGTCCCATCACACAATGCAACGCAAGCCGGAGGATAGGGTTTTTACCTTATAATAGCCAAGAATACTTGATACGTTTAGAACAAATCATTTGATACTTTTATAAGTGCATACTATATAAAATATCTTCAAATCATAAGTATCAATCATAGACGGCATAAGTGCCCCATCCCACTATGTCGCCATACTAGGCTCTACAAATAAAACCGAAATACACGTATCGGAAATTGGATTTCCATCATGGTGGCTCCTGATTCGAAAGATCGATCGCGTAATGCAATTCACCACGGCTTACGTCCCAACAAGAGAAAACACCGTCTGCACATCCGCACATTTGGGACCAGAGTACCACCGCGGCTTACGTCCCAGCGAGAGAAAACACCGCCTACTCTATATATCCCTGAGCACTAAGCTCATCTCGGTCGACCGAATCCACGACACCACTAAGGTGCCCATCCACTAAAAAGCATACTGATCAAACCATCAGTTTACCACCATACTGGGATGTGAGGCTCGCGAATCAACGTTATACACAAAGCCATGCTATATTAAAGCAGCGCTTTGATCATCATCCACCAAACTTTGCTTTTCAACAAAAGTCTGGATCACTGCATCTCAGCATGCCACACTATCAATCCATATCGTACCACTGATTTCTGCCAATATATAACCTCTGAGCTCGTAAGTCTCAGAGAAGGACGTTAAGCAAGAGAATAAATTCTCCGCCGCCAAACAGATATATATTTAGTAGAGATCAACGAATACAATATAAAGGAATACAATGTCAGACACACCATCCATTTACAAGTTCGTTCTGGGTTTGAACAAAACCGGAGGCACTTTCCTCGCATATCCATCCACCTCCAATTACGTCTGGACGACCACCAACTATTTCCATCCTCTTGGGTGTACAGCCCAATCAGGATCGTCGGTAATTATCCAAACGATGTGAAGACTTCCGGTCTTCAACCACCGTCTTCATCTTCGACATATCGTCGAATCGGTTATTCAGAATGGGTATAAACCCGGCCTTTCCGAACAACCCGCGTATATTAAAAACTAATGTTACACAAACACAACATACGCCTCATTCCAATTCAGTAGCTACTAACCGTAAATCAACAAGAGAACAATTTCCCAAATATTAACCCCGAAGGCCGAAACCAACATCAGATCAATACCCCGGAAACCATCCTTCTTAGCTAACCTACAGCTAGTTTCTAAATTTCAATTCTTAGGGAAAGGTTCCCATTAATTTTATCCAAGATAAATTCTTTAAAATTTATCCTTTAATCTTCCTTTGGATGTCATTTCAAACCAAATTATGGTTTTCCAAACTAGTCGAGATTAGCGAACCACACCGAAGTAATTATTTATTTTATTTCCCAATCCCAACCTATTCATCCCCTGAAGCAAAACTGGTAATACTCCATATCTAACACCATGGTGTTATCAGTAAAATTAATTACCATATCACGTTCAAATCTAATTAAAGATTTAACTATCGCTTTGGAGCAAAACTGGTGATACTCCATTCTCGCTCATTTTCTAAAGTTGATAATTTAAATTATCAATCCACATTTCAATTTAATTGAAGATCCATTAAAACTCTTTTTACTGGGTTAAAGAACTAGTGTCATTTAAAACACAGTTCACGATAAACCCAAATCACATTCTATTTATTATCGGGTTAAAGAACTAGTGTTATTTAAAACACAGTTCACGATAAACCCATGAATCAATTCTATTTAAACCCATTTCAAATCTAATTTATTTATTTAAAAATAAATGGTTTAAATTTCAGTTCAAAACTAGTTCATTTCGATAAAAATCTATTTTTATCATTTCAAATATGGAGTTTTTCATTCCAATTTTTCCCAAATCATTCCTTATGATTTTACACAAATTATTACTATTTTTAATAATTTTATCAAGGCCCGTACAGTCGATTTCCATCAACGGCCACTGAACTGCACTTACAGAGACCTTTTTCAAATTTGATTTGGACGTAACTCCAAATTCAACCGTTAGATTTCAAATTTCTAATATTCGTTAGAAAGCTCTTTTCGATAACCCAACGGTTCCTGTTTTAGGAGAATCCGACGGTCGGATCTCCCGTAATGACCGTTTGAAATAAATGGTCGAAATTCACGAACTACCGCGGCGCGGCGCGTTCTATTCAGGCCATTTTATATATAATATAAATATATTATATATTTCGTCGATTTCCTTTTTAAAACGAATTTTATAAATCATTTCAAATTTGTTTCAAAAATAATTTCAACCTTTAATTCAAATTCAAATCAAAATTGAATTTTCCCTTATAAATTCTTTCTACATTCACTTCTATTTGATTTCAATTCAAATCGATTTCAATTCATTTTCAATTGAATTCAATTCAATTCAAATTCGTTTTCTATTCAGTTCAATTCGAATTCGTTTTCTATTCAATTCAATTCAAATCAAATTCGTTTTATATTCGTTTTCTAATCGATTCAAATCAAATTCGTTTTATATTCGTTTCAATTCAAATTCGTTTTCGATTCAATTCAATTCGAATTCGTTTTCTATTCAATTCAATTCGAATTCGTTTTCTATTCAATTCAATTCGAATTCGTTTTCTATTCAAATCAAATTCAATTCTAAATATTCGATTTCGAAATCACTTTTCAATATTCATTTTAAAATGAATAAAATCGATATAAATATCGTTCACGTCAAAATGGCGTCAATCTAATTAACACGGCTTCATATATTTCTATTTTCAAATATTTTATTTCAAATATTTCTATTTCAAAATATTTATATTTCAAATATTTCTATTATCAAAATGTTTCGTTCAACACATGACTAATCTCAACGGATGAGTACTGTCAACACATGAACCTTTATTTTATATTGATAAAGATGTAAATTTTATTATTAAAATATTTCGTTCAACACATGACTAATCTCAACGGATGAGTACTGTCAACACATGAACCTTTATTTTATATTATTCTTTATTTTCTAAATTGGAATGAGGCCCAATCAATTACCATATAAAGTTAATTATATGGATTCCATTCAACACATGTATATAATAGCAATGATAAATAATCAACCATCATCCAAAGTGCACTACACTGTATAAGCATCAAATATAGATATCTAACGCTTGTAACAGCCTGTCAATCCATCGATCGACATATTTAATCAATCAGGATGAGTGAACTTCAAATTTCATCCCAATGCCCGTGTGGGGTTTCAAATCAACAAACACGGATTTTATTTGTGCAGTTGGGTGATGTGTAAAATTTATCGACCCAATCAATGTCCTTCAAATAGGTGTACATAAACAAACCGTCCGGTTTGCAAATGAATATTTTATTTTATTCACTTCCACGTTAAAAATTATATTTTTAACGATCAAAATATTTTATTCAAACTATGAATATTCTATTCGGTTCGTTTATTCAATAAAATGATATTTTTATTTTTCTAACATATTTTAGAAAATTTCGGCGGCATAACGGCACGATACTAGAAACGGGACAAGGCCTAGCCTTATCCCCGGTCTAGTGATGGCCCACGCCATTCACACATCAATCAAATCCATTCAATTCACCAAACAATTCAATTCAAACCAAATAATCTAACCAACTACACAACCAAACAAACAAGTCCATGGTCTGTGGACGATTGTGTCGGGTGCTACTAAACACCGTCTGCATCCTAGTATATATATATATATATATATATATATATATATATATATATATAACTAGAAAAAGAAATTGAAGAGTGAGAAGTTCTCACCGAAAGCTAAATCCAACGCCACGACTCTTCTTATGTAGAAATCTTTGCCGCTCTTCTCTCTTGTCACTTTCTCTGCCCGTATTCTCTACATATGTAAAATCACATTTTTACTTCGCTATTCGATATATAAAAATCGAATTTTTATTTTGCTATTCAATATATAAAATTCGAATTTTTACTTCGCTATTCAATATATAAAAATCGAATTTTTACTTCGCTATTCAATATATAAAAATCGAATTTTTACTTCGCTATTCAATATATAAAAATCCTAACTTTCCTACTTTAAAAAACCATCCTTTCTTTCTTTAAAAATCCAACCTTTCTTTCTTTAAAAATCTCGTCTTTCGTTTTGTAAAATCTCGTCTTTCGTTTTGAACAATTTTACCTTTCGATAATGAAAAATTATACCTTTCTAGAATGAAAAATTATACCTTTCTACTTCAAAAATCAAATCTTTTTTCTAAACAAAAAAACCGTATCTCTTTCTTTTTTTCTCATCTAATAATCATATGTAAACTAAAACTGCTAGATATATATATATATATATGTTTTCAAAACCATATATGTGAAAAATCAGTTTTTTTATTCTATGGTATTTATATAAATTACATTTTATTAAAACAATGTTAATGAATTAAATAAGGTAATTTATAAATCAATTAACTAAATTAAACTACCTTCCATCATCGTTTCAATCAGAAACTGTTGAACCGGTCGTCTTCATCTCGATTTTTCGGTTCTAATGCAATTGAAATCATCCAAATCTGTTTCCATTTGGGCGAGATATAATCAATTAAACTTTAATTACATTCACAGTGTAATTAAATATATAATTAACTTAATTAAAATACTTAACCATTTCTTTAATCGTTCCTCTTGCTTCTTCTTTTTTCACGCTCCAGGTTCGGAAGAACTCGCACCGCCCCCTTGTTCACTGCGCCACCATTGGACCACCGAACGTTGATCATCCATCACCACGACTCCCGTTGGAGCGCCACCTCCCATCGCCCGCCTCCAGGTCCGATTCGAACTTCTCAAATGCCTAGGAAAAGCTGGCGAACGGAAGCATCTTGAAGCACAAAATCGAGTAGAACACAACAGGGTTTTCGATCATGGCCATTGAGAAGGGGAAGCTCATCGAGTTGAAGTGAATGGCAGTTAAAAATTTCGAATAAAATCGCTTAGATTAGGAGATCGAAGGGGATTTAATCGGTTGTTTTCTAGCCCTCGATTTTGATAGTGCGGCGGCCTGAACGTGATAAACAATTAGGGTTAAAAAATCCCCTTTATCCCATATTTTTTTTAATTTTTTATTTATATTTGATCCTTATAATGCTTTATAATGAAATTTCATGTTCTAAACACCAAACGGGACCCAACGAACATTGCCCCTAGCTAATTACCCTCATTCCGAACACAATGGGATATGTATCGTAAGCTGATTCGGTCGTTTCGATCATTTTTCGTCAAAATCAAAATATAACTCTATATATATTGAATTTGAACGCACATTTCAATTTACCGGGGCCACATACTAACTCTAAAAATTCCATAAAAATATTTTCTAGCTTCGTATTGACGATACGGTCCTAACAAAACTAATTTCGTCGAATTCTGAGACCGTTTGAAAAATGGCCAATTTCCAGTTGATTAAAATCAACTGAAACTGGTCAAACGCATTTTCCTTTGCCACGCTCACATATTGATTCGAAAAATTATGAAATTAAAAACCTTGCAATAACTTGACATCCTGGATCCAACAAAAATGGTTTCATTGACATCCGAGGTTGTTTGTAAAATGTCTATTTTTAAGGGCCTGAATTCCATAGCGACTATTCAGAATTTTCAACTGGACATATCTTTTGATTCCAGCTATGAAATTTTGATTTTTCGGATTCGTTGGAAAGATAGTCACAATTAGATTCCATTATTTTTGGTTTCACTAAAATCCGGTTTATTTTGCACCCGGTACATTCAATTGAAGTTTGAAATCGAATTATCGAACTACCGCGCCATTTTCAATTCCTTTTATAATTTAAAATAAATATTTATATTCTAACGACGATCTATATAAATATATACGTTCTAAATATATTCAAAATAAATTTCTCGTCGATATTTTTAAAATAATTCATTTTAAATAATCAAAATTCGCTAAAATTGCCAAAATAAAAAAAATTAAACTGGCCCAGATTTTCGGGTTGTTACAAAAGAGATGTGGAGTTAAAACTCTAATTATAAATTAACATGATTAAATAATGGAATCTAGAGAAATGAATGGGAATGAAGTGGGATTTTAAAAAGGGAATGATTAAAGAGATTTGTAATTGAATTTGGTAAAGGATTTGATAAATGGGATTTGGTAATAATAATTCGAGTTATAAAATTTCTTGTAAGAAGTTAAGGTTAAGAAGTGATATTTTTTAAGGAATTACTTAATCAATATATTATGTAATAATAAATTTTATTTAAAAAGACATAGTTCCAAAAGTTAGAAGTTTTATAAAACATATTCTAAATAAAGTAGTTAAATGGAATTTGAGTTGATATTGGATAAAATATCGGTTTTTGAATTACAATTCATATCTATCTTAAGATAAGAACGTTGTTGATCAAGGTCTGAGAGATAAATAAATACCCCAACTTGAATAACTTCAGGATTATCTGAGGATGATATTAGTTTATAATGGGAAAGAGATTAAGAATAATTTATTATTTCCATATGAGAAATAATGACGCAACGTTAATTGTAAGATTCGAGAATATATAATGAGATTTCCGAAGTAACGAAAACGAGAAGACTTGAGAATATAAGTATAATGAGATTCCTAGAGTAAAAGTAATAAAAGGAGATGGTGTGAAATTATAACGGTATTTTCGAGGTAAAGAGAAAATGAAAAGTGAAGCTTTGGAATGGATTTATTATAAAAGAATTAGAGTTGGTTATTGTTTTCAAGTAATAAAACAGTAATGATTTTGTGACATGGTTTTATGAGTGTTTAAGTTGAATTGATTTCTCAATATTAGATAATCAGTGAAGACGTAGAAAATGTTTTGGAATATTTGGTACTCTCAAGCAAAGTGAGGGGTCGGTCATGTTTAGCCTGGGTTGCAAGATGTTCTTATTGAACCCCAATGTATTCATCTCCAGAGGTACATTGTCGGGAAGGTGGTCCCATACATTGCCAGGAAATCTATTCTCCAATAAGCGCTCGTGGTTTTGATTGTATACAATGTATGCAGAATGCAAGATGCAAGCGTTCTGTTAGATTGATATTTACTTGTATTTAGACACTATTATAATATCAGAAAATATATTGATTTCTAAAATGATTTGGGTTATCGTAAAATAAAAACGATCCGTATTTATGTATGGATTTGGTCTTACGATTATCTTTTCCTTTCAAAAAGATTTTGACTTTAAAATCAAATTGTGTATACCCTTAAACTTAGTGTGTTTTTCTCACTCTGGTTCACCAGACTGATCCGGCGTTTGTAATGCTAGGGTTAGACCGGTTTGTACAGGTTCAGGTTATCGGATACTATGAAGGGACGAGATGGATGGGTTCAAACTTATGATATTATATAATATTTTTTCGTTGAATGTTGTATACAAGGACAGGTTAATATAACTGTCTAGATGTGTTGATGTACTCTGATGATTAATTATTTTTAAAGCTTTCAGTAAAGATATATTTCTATATTATATTTTATTCTGCTGCGATGTGAGACACTATGTTGTGTGTTTCTTCTTCCTCTTCTTTGATTCTTATATTTCTTTCTTTCTTATCTCACCCTCTAATCTCTTTCTATTAATGATCTAATGTTTTCGATGTTGGAATAATCGACATGGTGTTTGGTGTCGATTTTCGGGGTCGAAAATCCTTGTTTATTACAATTGGAGTGCTTTGGAGCTACTTGAATTTTTATCAAATTTCCAATGCTCATTTGAAATTAGATAAAACTATGCGAAATCATCAAAGTGGAATGAATGGTGAGTTAACTCTCACACTACCTAGAATACTGCTAAATATTGTTATTTCATATAATAATATTTATTTTTGTTAGTATAAATTGTGTGTTTGGATGTTGTTCATTGTTGATATATGTATATTTCCGTCTATAAATGGATGACCTTTGACACTACCTGCTTTTAAGAGGAAGATTCATCTTAAATTAATTAGTTTAGAATATCTATTTCATATACATATATAAAATGATATTATGAGCTGTAATACATAAAGAACAGGTTGGAGTATTCTAACATGATTCCTCAATACTTTGGATGCTACTTATCTTCATATTATTCAAATATGAATGGTTAAATCTAAGTAACTTGAAATCTGTTTTGGATGTTGATTGTTGAATTAAAATTCGACACTGATATGTTATAGATCAATAAACAATATTGATTAAAGTGATTGGCAGCAAATGGCCTAAAATCCATCTTTTTAAGACGTTGATTCGCCGTTAGGCGAATTGACTAAATTGAAGTTATAAAATTTATTTTTTATAACTGAAACAAGTTTTTAAATTTTATTTTATAAAAGTTACATAAAATAGAGGTTTTATAGATAAATCAATATTTATAATCGTCTTTTATAAAGGAAATTATAAAAATGATATATATAGCAAATTCTTATGTTTAAATAAGTTTTATAAGCAAGTAAGTCAGAAATTAACCTAAGGGTTAATAGTCTGAAATAATTGTTTTAAAGAAACAATTAAGTGAGATTATGTTAAATTAATTATGTTATTGACTAATTTAAATGAAAGGATCAACTTGAGATCAGTTAACAAGTTAACTATGTTTCCAAGTTGACTAAGTCAACTGTTTTAATTGAAATTGATTATTAAATTAATTTGTTTTAATTAATTTAATAGAAAAAGTTTTAACGTAAGTGTTGTTTAAACTTAATTAGTGTCCATAAAAGTTAATTAAATATTTTAATTAACTCTGTATAAAGTTGATAGTTATTATTTTAATAATTTTTTTAAAAGAGATTAACTATTCTATTATTATTTAATTACAAAGTTAACTACTTTTACTTTAGTTATTGTTGAAGTCGGTTATTATTTTAATTAATAATAATTAAAGTAACTACCTTTTTAATTGGAATTTATTTAGGAAGTTATCAAGTTTGTAATAAGATTTTAATTAAATTTTATAAAGGTTTTTATAAAGGGATTTTATAATAAAATCCAAGTTTTATAAACAGAGCTTATAAAAGAGATGTAAAGCTAACGCGATGGTTTTAAAAACTGTTTAGTTAATAATTGAATTAAAAGTAATAGTGATTGTAATTGAAAGTAGAATTCCAAAAAAGCAAAGGAAAGGTTTTAAAAAACCTATTCAAATTGTTGTTGAGCCAAGGCCTGAGAGGTAAATACAATACTCCAACTTGAATGACTCGATTGTTATCCATGGGATGATAAAAGTTTGAAACAGAAGTAGGTGTTGGAAATTAAATTATTATTTCCATAAAATACATTATAAACTTCAAATTGCAAAGTTTATAAGTTAAATAAAATTGTTTAGTGTTTTATAACAAACAATGTACCGCATGATATTGTTTGAACCAGATACGATGGGTGACTAATACCATTTGGTTAAGTATATAACATTATTTTCTAAGTACTGGAAATAGTAAGGTTTCGTGAATATGTTTATTCCAGAAAGATAAGTGTATGGTTTTCGTCTTTAAAGTAATAGAAATAACTGATTTTTGAATATACTTATCACGTTGAGATAAGTATATAGAATCAATGAAATGATTTATAATAAATGGTTAAATTTAAAAAGGCCTGTGCCATTGATGTACTTAACTATACTAATTTGATTTGATAGTTAAAGAACAAAATATCAATAAATATACCTTTTAACTTATAACGTGTTGGTTCGAGGAACCGGGATTGGAACTGGATCCAAAACCACTTCGAGCCGACTTTGCATAGGAAAAAACTGAATTGGCAGGTATGCTTATGCGTATCAAGATGATTTGAAGGTATAGACCTTCAAAGCGAAAATGGGTGCTCGCTGATGTTTCTGTTTAACTACTAGTATAATACTTGTAGCAGTAGTCCTTACGTTTTGGGTATTGCATATTGCAAGGGTTTCTTGTTACTAATTTTAGGGGTTACCCGATAGAACGTAGTAAAAGTGTACCTTCGGTTTGTCCAGATTTTGGACAACTTGTTTGGACGGGTGTTTGACATTGTATTTCTTAGACCACGTATGCTAATTTTAACGACGTATATCTGTTTGGTGGAGAAGGAGACAACTTCTTTTGTCTTAACACCTAAAGTATCTTTGTGCAAATCAGTTAGTGGTTGACGGATCTAACAATATGGCATTCAATGTGAAATGTGATATTTCCAAAAGGTAACCGTAGCCTAAAGCCTCATCAACCGGGAAATTATTGAAATCGGGCAGGTAGCAGAGCTATGTGGGTCATTCCCATTAGAGTATATTATCACCTGATCTTGAGAAATCAGCTGTCCCTTTTGTATTCTTTGAAATGAATATAGTTGATTGGCTCCAACCGTGATGGTGATATATTCTATACACTCAAGTCGACTGAATGGCTGGTTCTGTGACGGCCCGCCCCGCACCAGCCGACATTTCCAATGAAAGTACGCTGTGTCAATGTCCAACCAGCACGGGACGATCGCCAAAGAAAGGAAAGAAGGAATTTGAACTAACAAGGAACCTGTAGAATGTCTCACAGCACATGGAATAAAATATAATAATAACATACTTGACATAAAACAGGTGAGACAGTGCATAAGATGAAAACTAAACCATCGTAGCAGCGGAAAATCCAAAATATAGCTTATGTTCCACATTGTCATCATTACAACTTTTAAAACTGCCTCCAAAGAAAAATAAGAAAGGTACGCTACTAATTCCCAAAGTAGTGACCAGCAGCGACACAGGGAGAATATCTATGTATATCATACGTGGAAGCCTCCTGCTCGTCTCCGGTACAGCTACTCGTGCATACCACCTAACCTGTCTCTAGTCTGCCCGTTTAAGAGCACCCAAAGTAATAAGGGGAAACATAAAACTCTAGGTTAGGAAAAAGTTTGGTATGAGTGATAAGCAGCAAAACAGAACAATAACAGGTATACTAAACCATACCTGAACTTGGGTCTGCAACCAAAGAGTTAGCACAACAAGATGCACAATACTTTAAGGTGACACTAACATAAGGTGTAATGATACGGGGGAAGGGGTGTGCATGTCATAGCGATGCCAAACAATCAAGCATAGCAACCATCCTCAGATCTCTCACTCAGTGCGTAAAGCATATGATATCCACCGCTTTGATCACCCAAATCTTTGCTATGATCACTGTGCCCCATGGAGTCATGGTGGCTCCATTGCACTAATCCATAACCACTAGTCCTTGCTATGTCCACTCTGCCCCATGAAGTCATGACGACTCCACTGCACTAGTTCATAGCCATGCTACGATCACTCTGCCCTATGGAGTAATAACTACCCACTGCACTGATCCGTAGCCTAACAATCGTCTCTCGTTGGTGAATGGATGTCGACAACTCCTTAGCACACGTCCCGCAACAAAGTCCAACTCATGAAGTTAACTCGTTGGTTACCATCTGGATCCTGAGTTCTACTTCCCATTTGGACTACCTTTGCATCTCGGGTTTTGGTCTCCTCCGGATCGGTCTTCATTTGGTTCGTAGCTCATGTCTCGCGTCTAAGCTCCTTGGTTCGGTACGCAATCTCCCTTCTGGTTCGGGCCTGACTGCCCATATGGGTCGGGTCGTGGTGTTCTGCTCGGTTCGTGGCATACCCTCCAGGTCGGGTCATGACCAAGATCCACGGTTCGAGTGTGCTCCAGTTTGGTCCTCCTCTTCCAGCACCAGAGCGTGATAAGCTTCCTCAGGCAGTTCGTGGCACATCGGTTCGGATCGTGGTACATAGGCCACGAATGGGATCAGTTCGTGATTCCTGCTTCAGAGCATCAGATCATGATTAGCATCCTCAGGCGAGCAGTACAGGTCGGTTTCCATCATCACGAGCGGGTCGGTTCGGAGAGTGGTACCACGATCGGGTCGGGCGATCCAATTCGGTCCGGTTTCCTGCATAATTTTCCTACGACTGTTTTACGCCACATGACGGCGTTTTCGACCATTCTAACTGCTCTAATCAATCACAAAGCATACCATACAGTCATAGCAACATATAGAATTGACCACAAACACCAAAACAACAATTTGATATGTCAAAACGGATCAAACATGCCCAAAACCCATATTTTCCCCTTAAGCATGTTTAAGCAAATCTAATGATAGGATTTGCAAAACTTAACCAATTTAACCCAAACTTCTAACAGAGGCTTATAATAATATTTAAGAATTTCTAAACATTTTTCCAGATTTTTAACATGCAAAATTTCGTTAATTAACACTAATCACCTCAATCAACCGTAATTAGTGAGAAACAATGCAAATCACTCACCTTAGCAACAAATAAAACTTTCAAAACTGAAACTCCATTGATTTGGGGCGATTTCCAGTGTCTAACAGTAGCTCTAACTCTAAAGGGGTGCTATTTCTCGTTGATTTGATGTTGCTAAGCTTAATCCTTGATTAGAGAGCGATTTGGGATGAAATTAGAAGGTGGAGGCCATGGCTAGGGTTAAAGAAATGTTTAAGGCAGCTGAAAATGAAATAAAAATTGTTTTCCTACTGTTCTCAGCCTCCCCATAACCTGAATCCTGAAATGGGTTATGGGACCTCTTGCTGATCACCCTAATTAGGTCTGGTTAAGCTATTTTTCACCTTCTAAACATTGTTTCAGCCATATCTCCCAAATGGTGATCCGTTTGGCTAATGTGACCACTCTACGATGAGGTAAACTATCATCCGGATCTAATGGAAGTGGTTTCAGGTCAAAACCCCTTACCAATCAAAAGTTATGGCCGAAAGAAGATCAGTTAGGGGCAAAACAGTCATTTAAAAATCGGCAAAAATCATGAACATTGGAAATGACCCCAATAGTCGTCTCCCAAAGTTAAATGGCTATACGACTTCGCATGAGAAAGAAAGAAATACTCTACAATCCCCTGATGCGTAGAATGTGGGTCGTTTCATTCTCCCCCCTTATGAAATTTCGCCCCGGAAATTCCTTAACTAAGAAACAAGTAATGGATCCCGCATGCCTACCAACCATTAACAACAATCAAACATATAAAACAATAAACAAGTCTATCCTAGCATGCAGAAAACTAAATTGCAATTAAAATCTTACCAGGCAAAGAGTTCTGGGTACGTCTTCCTAATGCTCTCCTCTGTCTCCTAAGTACAGTCATTTTCATTATCGCCCCACTGAACTTTGACTAGATCCACCGCTTTCCTTCGAAGTTGCTTCGTATCGTGCTCGACAATACGAATCGGCTTGCGTTTCCCAACCGCCTCGGGTTCTACTTCGATATCATCCAACTGATCAGGTGAAATAGTCATATCGGGGTCGTGCATGAATTTCCTTAACTGGGAAACATGAAATACGTTATGAACTCCCGCCATCTTGTCCAGCAACTCAGCTTTATATGCCAAATTCCCAACTTGCTCGAGGATTGGGAATGGACCAACAAATCTTGGTGTTAACTTGCCTCTCCTACCAAATCGTATCATGCTCTTTAATGGAGAAATCTTGGCAAACACCAAGTCGCCAATGGAGAATTTTAAATCTCTTCTCCTCTTATCAGCATAACTCTTCTGCCTATCTTGGGCAGCCTTCATTCATTGTCAGATAACCTTGATCTTATCTGAGGTTTATCTTATCACATCTGGCCCAAGCACAAATTTCTCACCTGTTTCTAACCAACATGATGGTGAGTTGCACGGTCTTCCGTACAACGCTTCATATGGAGCCATATCAATACTGGACTGATAACTATTATTATTTGCAAACTCTACTAGATGCAAATGTTCATCCCATGATCCACCAAAATCCAATATGCAGGCTCTCAAGAGATCATCTAATACTTGATTCACCCTCTCTGTCTGACCGTCGGTTTGAGGATGGTACGCGGTACTGAGATATAATTCTGACCCTAGAGCCTCTTGTAAGATCTTCCAAAACCCACTAGTAGACAGCGGGTCTCTGTCAATCACAATTCTTTTAGGTACTCCATGAAATCTCACTACCCACTTCATATACAGTTCTGCTAACTTAGCTGCTGTTCTATTCGACTTGACTGGTATAAACCTTGCACTCTTGGTCAATCAGTTCACAATCACCCAAATGCTATCATGGCCCGATCTAGTTCTTGGTAACCCATCAATGAAATCCATTGAGACTTGTTCCCATTTCCATTCTGGAATTTCTAATGGTTGCACCAAACCACTAGGTTTCTTTTTCTCAACTTTAACTAGCTGGCAATTCATGCATTTGGATATAAACATCCCAACGTCTCTTTTCATCCCTTCTCAGTAGTAGGTCTGCCTCATATCTCGATACATTTTGTTACCACTAGGATGTATGGTCGGTTTCTAGTGATGACATTCTCTAAGCACTTCATTTCTCAATCCATTGACATTGGGCACAACTGGTCTTCCATTCTTTCTAAGCCGTCCATCTCGATCAAGCCCATACTTGTTCATCTCCTCGTCGGTACCCATCTCTAACTTGGAGATGATTTCCAATAGTTTAGGATCGTCCCTCTAACTGGTACCAATCCGCTCAATCAAAGTGGGTCTAATCGTCAAACTTGCTAATACTTCTGGATCCAATTCGCACATTGGTCTGAAATCATACCCGGCGATGTACTCCAGTTGCTTCCATTCCAGAATCATAGCCCCTAAACTGGCATGTCTTCTACTCAATGCATCAGCTACTGCATTGCCCTTTCCTGGTGTATATGCGATATCGAAATCATAGGAAGCCAAGAATTCTAACCATCTTTGTTGTCGGAGATTTAGATCCTTCTGAGAGAAAAGATACTTTAACAATTTATGATCGGTAAACAACTCGAATTTTTCTACCAAGAGATAATGTCTCCACATCTTCAATGCGAACACGATCGCTGCCAATTCCAAATCATGGGTAGGATATCTTTTCACATGCAATTTTAGTTGCCGACTAGCATAAGCTACAACCCTACCTCCTTGCATCAATACAGCACCTAGTCCAGTACCACAGGCATCTGTGTATACCGTCATCTCTTCATTCCCTTTAGGAATGACTAACACTAGTGCACATGTCAACTTTTACTTTAGACTCTTAATTGCATTCTCGCACTTTTCGTCCCAAACAAAAGTTTGATTTTTCTTGGTCAACTGAGTCAATGGTGCCGCTATCTTGGAGCAGTCTTGGATAAACTTATGATAATATCCAGCCAATCCCAAGAAACTTCTTATGTCTATTGCATTCTTGGGCGTAGACCAATCTTGTACCGTAGCCACCTTTGCAGGGTCCACAGCAATACCATTCTCTGAAACAACATGGCCCAAGAATCTCACTTCCCTTCTCCAGAAGTGACACTTAGAAAACTTTTCTTTCAATTGGTGTTTTCTCAACACCTCCGTCACTATCCTCAAATGTTCCTTGTGTTCTTCCTCTGTCCTTGAATAAACCAAGATATCATCTGTGAACACAAGAACAAGATTATTCAATTGATCTCGGAATACTCTATTCATAAGATCCACAAAATATGTTGGTGCATTGGTCAACCCGAATGGCATAACCAACCACTCATAGAATCCAGACGGCGTCCGAAAGGCCGTTTTATCTATACTCTCAGCTTCCACCCAAAGCTGATGAAAACCTATCGCAAGATCCAACTGGGAGAACACTCTCGCGCCACTCAACTGATAAAACAAATCATCTATCCACGGTAAAGGATACTTATTCTTCCTCATCGCCTTATTCAACTCGCGGTAGTCCACACACAATCGAAGGGAACCGTCTGCCTTGGTAGCAAACACAACTGGTGCTCCCCACTCGGAGACACTTCTTCGGATAAATCCCTTCTTCAAAAGATCACTTACTTGCACCCCAAGCTCTCGCTGCTCCCTTAGCGCCATACGACGAAGCGGCATCACTATAGGTATGACATCTTTCACTAAATCAATCCGCAACTCAATCTCTCGGTGTGGTGCAAGTCCGGTCACTTCCTCGAAGACGTCTGGATACTGACCAGCCACGGGCACATCTGACAACTCATCATGCAGGATGTCGAGGGAATTTAGAAAACTAGCCATTACCCCATCACTAGGTAGACCACCAAACACTACCCTCCGCCCATCATCCGCTCTAACTGTCACCAAAAAGCCCTCACAGTCTACCACCACCCCATATCTTTGGAGCCAATCGACTCCCAAAATAATGCAAACCCAGTAAAGCCAAAACAAAGCAATCACAAACAAACATGCATCCATGAGTCGATAAGACCACATTACGACAAATCAAGCTAAGGCTAGTCGAACCACCTATCGGGTTCGTCACCGCTAAAGGTATATCGACTATCTCGGGTTCCAATCCCAACCTATCTACCAGGTCACTAGATATGAAGGAACGGGAAGCTCCGATATCAAACAATACTCGAACAGGAACATCATAAATAGAAGCATACCTTGAATGACGACATTCTTTCCTTTCTCCACCGCAGTTGGGGCATTCGACAAAGAAGGAACAACATTAAGAGCATATGCTTTCACATTCTGCTTTTCTTTAGGGGGTTGCGGACACTTATCTTTGTGATGTACCACTTGGCCACAGTTGAAGCACTTCCTGTCCGATGGCTTTGCTCGACATTCTTTAGCATAATAGCCCTTTTTTCCACTGCTAAAGCACTCAACATCTTTCTTATTCTTCTTCTTTTGGTCATCCTTGGTCTGATTCTGCTTTCTCTTATTCTGAGAACCATTCTTGCCTCCACCGCTTGCTTGCGGTTTTGGCTCCTCTGTAGATGCAACCTCAGTCTTCGACTTAGGGTATAGACTCTCTGATCTCAAAGCTTTCCCCACAATCGATTCAAATGTCTCATCGATGTGATTAATAAGCCTTTTCCCCAAGTACCCATCCAAACTAGTTATGAACTTCTCCTTCTTCTTCTCGGGAGTGTCAATAAGAGATAATCCATACTTCGATAAAGTATCGAACTTGGCAATATACTCTGAGACTGCCCTACCATTCTGCTTAAGTTCCAATAACTTCCTAAACAACTCTGACTTCTGAGCAGCAGGGATAAACTTTTCACCGAATCGGGCCTTAAACTGATCCCATGTAACTTGATCCCCTGGAGTAGCTGCCTTAATAGCATTCCACCAATTCATCGCCCGTCCTTGCAGCTAACGAGATGCTAGCTTTCTCTTCGTCGCATCCTCGATACCCAAGTCTTCGAAGATACGCTCACAACTATCTAACCAATCCTGAACTTCTGTAGTCGATTCCATTCCGTGGAACGGCTTCCCACCAAGATTAGTGTAATCCTTGCAAAGCTTGGCGAAATCGGCTCTAGGCGTCTGCCCCGCTGCACCACCACCATCTGCAGCATTAGGAGCTGCCCTCTGAACATCCCTAAGCATCTCTCTCATGAGGTCAGTGAACATCGTCCTCATATCAGGAGCATTCCCATTATTAGATCTTCTACCAGTACCCCTCGTGTATCGGCTCATCGTTCAATTTATAAGGAGAAACGATTAACCATCTCTTCAGTGGTGTCAGTGCAGTGCAACTACATCCTTAAATATACTAATGGTATATATATAGCTTTTGAAAACCAAAATATCAAAAATACGCGCTCTCATATACGTATACTATCTCTCCCTGGGTTAACTACGCAACCTAGAGCTCTGATACCAAATGTGACGGCCCGCCCCACACTAGCCGACATTTCCAATGGAAGTGCGCTGTGTCAATGTCCAACCAGCACGAGACGGTCGCCAAAGAAAGGAAAGAAGGTAATTTGATCTAACAAGAAACTTGTAGAATGTCTCACAGCGCATGGAATAAAATATAATAATAACATACTTGACATAAAATAGGTGAGACAGTGCATAAGCTGAAAATTAAACCATCATAGCAGCGGAAAATCCAAAATACAGCTTATGTTCCACATCGTCATCATTACAACTTTTAAAACTGTCTCCAAAGAAAAATAAGAAGGTACACTACTAATGCCCAAATTAGTGACCAACAGCGACACAGGGAGAATATCTATATATATCATACGTGGAAGCCTCCTGCTCATCTCCGGTACAGCTACTCGTGCATACCACCTAACTTGTGTCTAGTCTGCCCGTTTAAGAGCACCCAGAGTAATAAGAAGAGACATAAAACTCTGGGTCAGACAAATGTTTGGTATGAGCGATAAGCAGCAAAACAGAACAATAACAGGTATACTAAACCATACCTGAATTTGGACCTGCAACCAAAGAGTTAGCACAACAAGATGCACAATACTCTAAGGTGACACTAACATATGGTGTAAAGATACGGGGGTGGGGGTGTGCATGTCATAGTGATGCCAAACAATCAAGCATAGCAACCATTCTCACATCTCTCACTTAGTGCGTAAAGCATACGATATCCACCGCTTTGATCACCCAAAGCCTTGCTATGATCACTCTGCCCCATGGAGTCATGGCGACTCCCTTGCACTGATCCATAACCACTAGTCTTTACAATGTCCACTCTGCCTCATGAAGTCATGATGACTCCACTGCACTGGCTCATAGCTATGCTACGATCAGTCTTCCCCATGGAGTAATAACTACCCACTGCACTGATCCGTAGCCTAACAATCGTCTCTCGGTGGTGAATCAAAGCTTTGGACGTCGACAACTCCTTAGCACATGTCCCGCAGCAAAGTCCAACTCATGAAGTTAACTCGTTGGTTCCCATTTGGATCTTGAGTTCTACTTCCCATTTGGACTACCTTTGCATCTCGGGTTTTGGTCTCCTCCGGATCGGTCTTCATTTGGTTCGTAGCTCATGTCTCGCGTCTAAGCTCCTTGGTTCGGTACGCAGTCTCCCTTCTGGTTCGGGTCAGACTGCCCATATGGGTCTGGTCGTGGTGCTCTCCTCGGGTCGTGGCATACCCTCTGGGTCCGGTCGTGACCAAGCTTTACGATTCAAGTGTGCTCCAGTTTGGTCCTCCTCTTCCAGTGCCAGAGCGTGATAAGCTTCCTCATGCAGTTCGTGGCACATCGGCTTGGATCATGGTACATAGGCCACGAATGGGATCGGTTCGTGATTCCAGCTTCAGAGCATCAGATCGTGATTGGCATCCTCAGGCGAGCGGTTCAGGTTGGTTTCCATCATCACAAGCGGGCCAGTTTAGAGAGGGGTGCCACGATCGGGTCAGGCGATCTGTTCCGGTCCGGTTTCCTACATAATTTTCCTGCAACTTTTCCAGCGACGGTTTACGCCACGTGACGGCGTTTTCGACCATTCTAACTATTCTAATCAATCACAAAGCATACCATACAGTCATAGAAACATATAGAATTGACCACAAACACCAAAACAACAATTTGATATGTCAAAACGGATAAAAAATGCCCAAAACCCGTATTTTCCCCTTAAGCATGTTTAAGAAAATCTAATGACAGGATTAGCAAAAGTTAACCAAATTAACCCAAACTTGTAACAGAGGCTTAAATTAATATTTAAGAATTTCTAAACATTTTTCTAGATTTTTAACATGCAAAATTTCGTTAATTAACACTAATCACCCTAATCAACCGTAATTAGTGAGAAACTATGCAAATCACTCACCTTAGCCACAAATAAAACTTTCAAAACTGAAACTCCACTAATTTGGGGCGATTTCCAGCGTCTAACAGTAGCTCTAACTCTGAAATGGTGCTATTTCTCCTTGATTTGATGTTGCTAAGCTTAATCCTTGATTAGAGAGCGATTACGAGCGATTTGGGATGAAATTAGAAGGTGGAGGCCATGGCTAAGGTTAAAGAAATGTTTTAGGCGGCTGAAAAATGAAATAAAAATCGTTTTCCTACTGTTCTCAGCCTCCCCATAACCCTAATCCTGAAATGGTTTATGGGCCCTCTTGCTAATCACCCTAATTAGGCCCGGTTAAGCTGTTTTCACCCTTTAAAGCTTGTTTCAGCCATATCTCCCAAACACTGTGTCCATTTGGCTAATGTGACCACTCTACGGAAAGGTAAACCATCATCCGGATCTAATGGAATTGGTTTCAAATCAAAACCCCTTACAATCAAAAGTTATGGCCGAAACAAGATCAGTTAGGGGCAAAACGGTGATTTAAAAATCGACAAAAATCATGAACATGAGAAATGACCCCAATAGTCGTCTCCCAAAGTTAAATGGCTATACGACTTCGCATGAGAAAGAAATAAATATTCTACGATCCCCTGATGCGTAGAATGCGGGTCGTTACAGGTTCTGTGTGGCCCTATAGCAACATGTTCTTGTTGAACTCCCGTGTTTTTATCTCTAGAGGAACACTATTCAAGAGATAGTTCCTTACCTGATCATGTATGGAAATCCAAACTCTAATACAAGCCGTACGGTTTTAGATGTAAACCAACTATGTTGAAAAGTGAAATGCAAGCTTTTTGGCTATATTCCTATTTTATTTTTGAATTTCAGACATTATCATAATATCATTTGATTTATAATAAAAAGTGATTAGGTTACCGTAAGGGAAAAACATGTGCCAAGTTTATGTGTGGTCGTGTCTTACGAGAGTTCCATTTTTTCAAAGGATTTCTAAAATTAAGCAAGTTGCTTGTGATGTGAGTTTTTTCACTGAAAGTATTCCAGACTGATCCGGGTGATTTTTCTTTCCTCTAAATGTGCTCGGGTCAGACCGAGTATATTTTCCAGGTTGCATTAGGTTTGGCTTGGAGCTACAGGAGAGTAGCCGGAGTCGGGACGTACTCCCTATTTTCTCATATAAATTTATTTCCACTGTGTGTTGTATTTATCAACATTGTACAGACAAATTATAAAGATTGATCTAGTTAGGTACTTTGATTTTGTAAAAATGTATATATAGTTTTCTCTTTGCCTAAAGAGTATTGATATATTATATTTTATTCATTCCGCTGTGAGATTCTGCTCTGCTCTGATTTTGTAGCGTTGGTGTTCTTCTCCTTCTTCTTATATTCTAACATTTCTTTCTTTCTTCATCTCACCCTCCAACTCCTTTCTTTTATATTTCTGGATTTTGATACTTGAGTTTTGGTAAATGAATACAAATAATGCATTAGTTCCAAAATTCCAACATCGAATTTCTCGGGTTGTTACACCTACAAAATATAAGAAAGGAAAATTTATCCATGAGAGAGTACTTGATCAAATTCAAGACTTAATGTAATCAATTAATTTATAACAACCTGTGTTTTACGTATCATAAGATCTTTCTTAGTTATATAAGGTCGTATAAATTTAATCCTTTGAAATATGATTCATTAGGCTATTTTATACATCCATGATTTTTGTTGAATTGTTATGTAACCATTTTACCCTTGTAGTATCTTGTTCAGGCCATAAATTTTAACTGAAGAAAAACTAGATGTTCTAATCCATTCCACTGGTTCAAAATAATGATTCCAATTCTTTAAAGTGATCATATAAGGAATTCAGACAAGGGGTTTGAAAAACATAGCATTTTTAGTTTTTATGTCTACTGGGTAGAATTAGAGTGTGCTAATGGGCTAAAATTAACTAGCTTATTTGTCTAATAATCTGCAATTATATATAGAAGTTGAAGGAGACTAACATAATCTTAGCCTCTTTTTTATCTTCAGCCTTGGAGTTATGATCTACTTCAGCTCTTCCCCCGAATTCTTAATTCTCACTCAAATCCATATCTTATCTCTTCTAATCACCTAAAAGAAGTTGAATCTACATAAATCTACACTTTTCATCACTTGGAAGGTCATCTACATTAGTTTCCTTGCTAAACTAGATTGTTTCAATATTAATCTTAATAGGTTTAATGATTCGATTGAGTAATTTTAATCTCTCACTTATCTATATTGCATTATATATTTAGATTAGGGGATTTTGACTTACATATCTAACCTAAAATATGATCAGATTCGATAACCCTAGGCTAGTCTAATTAGACATATAATTGATTAAAATGGTGATTTTAGACTAATTATTAAGTATGTTAACTTTATTTGTATTAGATCACTGTTTATACGTGACAGATTCATGATTATATGCATTGGAGTGGTTGTCTATGATCGATGTTCATATGCTTTGTTACTTAACTCGTTGAAATGCCTAAATTGGATGGTATGTGCAACACCCACATCCCTTAACATCCCCTATAATAGGGTTAGATCAAGAAATGTAGAGCATTGTAAATGTAAAGATTTATGTCACAAAGACTAAAATTCACAAGACAATAAAATAGTAAATAAAAAGGAAACATTTGAACTGAAAATATGACTTTTATTTCAAACCAATTATTTATTTTAGTTATAAATCATAAAATCACTACATGTCACATGAAATTAAAACAACATTCATAAATTAGAGTACAACACCATATCATAATCTCTATTAATGTCAATTGTAACGACCCACTATTTCGAACCATTCAAATCGATAATAAACCACACATGCCAGACTTGAATTGCTTAAAACAGTGAATTGTTATTTTAACTAATGGGGCAAACACAAATAAGAACATAGAATCATAAGCAGAGTACCTCGCAAAGGAAACATAAAAGTACATAGGTTCTTACATGATACATGATACATAATAGTACATAAAGAGTCATAAGCTCATACCGTAGATAAGGTACATATAAATACTGATAATAAGACTAAATAATAGATAACTAGATAACTGATAACTGAAGGATCCAAGTGCGATGCCAACCTCTAAGGTGTGTCACGGACGGCTATGGTGCTCAAGCTGACCCAAGCATACAGTCAAAGAAACAATATACTCGAGTCAGGACTAACAGTCTCATATAAGTGAACTAACTCAAATGAAGTGTCCACTAAAATGTACAATAACTTAAAGGATGTTTGGGATTCCCATCCTTTAAGGATCCGCAAAACTAATATCTACATAATAGTACGCTATTACAATAGTGTATATTCAGTAAAGTAAATATAATGAAAATAGCATAAGCGGGATTACATTTTTATCCTTACACCGTTTATAATATCGTAGTCTATACAGTACTGTAAACCCACCGTAACCCGATGGCATCAGAGTGCACACCATAGGTATGATACAAATCAAAATCGTAGGGGGCTCGATAAGGATAACATGACAAGGCACACGAGAAATACCCACGGTAGCCCGAGCCGGTGGTAACCCATAGTAGCAACTACCGCCCACCTAGAACAACACTCTCATAATCAAAGGGGATCCCCCAAATCAATCACATAGTAATAGAGATGGTATCGAACAAGTAGTTCAATCAGAGGTGCTACCTCACTTAACCTGGGTATGGCTCCTGTTTTAGTCATTTTAATTATGATCCGAAGGTCAAGGCCAATCCATCAACGTTCTCTTTCTTCAAATCCAGTAATCACCTCCATACCATCCTACTTCTTTTCTAGAACTCCAACACGTACATAGTAGTTAAAGTGGTATCGGTATTGGCAATGAGTATGACATCTACCGACTCCGGTCACTTTAACAACCGAACGTTTACAATTTTCACACCGTGACCATTATATTTGAAATCATATTTTCAAGTATCGCAAATCGATTTATTTCAAAATATTGCCCAAAAATCAATTACTCAAATAATTTACCATTGGTTCAATTTGTATTATAAATCCAATATTCAAAATTTCTTTGTCAACCATTTGGTTTAAAGTTTCAACTTCCTCGAAATATCATTATTACTTAAAATCTCTTATTTCATTCTTTGGATTCACTAGACTGGATTGGACATAGATTTTATTCGAATTATAAAATATATTTAGAAAAGTTAAGTTTTAAAAAATAGTATAGGTTTATTAAACTGAAAATAATGTATGTACATACATATATATATATATATATATATACATACATATGTATAGCTGAAACTATTATAAGATTTATATAGTTAAAATAATCAAACTATTTTATAAAAGAATATTTACAAAATCAAGTAATGTGGAAAATCGCTTATATGAAATTATAGTTCTATTCAAAAACATTAATCCAATCCAATCTAAATCCATGTCTCTCAATTTCTTTTCCCAAATAAATTTCACATTAAAATCAAATTCCCTTTTTATAATAATGTCCAATACAACTTCAACTTAAGTTATTACCCAAAGGAAGATTTGTTAAATTCCAAATTTTGTTGACAAAACTCATATTCATCATGACTTAGATAAGCATGTTCCTCTTATACTTGAATTTAACAAACTACAATTTGGACAAAAATCCCCTTTCCATTTACATGGCGAAATTCCATTTGACAATTCATATATTAAAATAAGTTTTGAAAATATTTATCAAGTCTTTGCAAATCCTTTACATTAAATCGTTAAATTCTAAATTTGTCATATTATTAAATTCATTATATGAACATAAAATTATGAAGAATTTATTTAAATCAATTACTTAATTGTTAACTTGCAGAATCACGTTAAAACTCATTTTATACAAATTGGGTTTTTTTATAAAAATTCAAGTAAAATTTGAACAAAATTTCCTTTAAATATTTGTTTACGCTGGATGGAAATTTCATTAGAATTTCTCTTTACAAAATCAATATAATATTTTAAAATAATTTATTTTTATTGACCACGGTGTCCGTATACAATTTTCTATCCGATAGTCAAGTGATACAGATATTTATCATTTCAATCCATTCTTTAAAATACTCGAATCTCTGTAATGTATCATTTCAATCTGCATCCCAAATCGATTCGAATCACAAGGGGTTCAGGTATGTATCATTTCAACCCGCATCCCAAATCGATTCGAATACACAAGGGGTTCGGGTATGTATCATTTCAACTCGTAATAGATTTTCTAATCTGAGGGGAACTTGAATATTGAGAAAATAAACATAGCATGTCAAGCGTACATCCATATTGTGTCATATAAGATAACCTTGTGCGTCGCACATGCTTAATCATAAAGCAAGAAAAACTAGAGCACCCTAACATTCCATTCAACATCTCAACGACGCTAATGGAAACCAGGAGAAATCTGCTAGTACAAACACTGGTTATCTTTACTGGACGGGAGGATGCACTCGGACGAAGGCTAACGGCTTGACCGGAGACCGCTGCGCTGACGGGTGGAGCTCAGGCGAGCTTGATCGGAGAGATATTGCAGTCCACGTCCATTCCCGTTTCCTTTAAGTGGTGCCTGTTTGTTTTCTCCTTTTGAGCTGATGTGAGGAGGGAGTACTGAGATGGCCGGAGTGGTGAAGGACTTGGTCAGAGCAAGGGACGGAAACCCAAGCATGGCCGACCAAGTGAGAGTGGAGGAGGCACGATACAATTTGCGTGAAGAGGGTGGCGAGAGAAATGGTGTAAGAGTAGTGGTCCTATCACGTGAAAAAGCTGCTTGGTTGGAACGAAGTGTGGAGATGCGGTTTGCACAAATGCGAAGGGGAAGAGAATGAGCAGGAGGCTAACGTTTGGTTACGTGAATAGTAAAGTGGAGGGAGGAATGGTTAGAATGGAAGTGGGCTACTGTTCAAAAGGGGAATAAAGGAAGTACATGATTCTCTCTAGCCATTCCAAGGCTTTGTTTCTCCCTTGTCTATTGGAATTTGTTTGATTGCTTTTGCTTTTGTTTTTTCTTTCATTTTGGTTTGAGTACTGTCAAAATAGGAGACAAGAAAATTGGGTTGAAGAGAATGAAGTAGAAGGAGGAACAGTTTCACGCGAGGAAGAAAGGGACGGTTTTATTTCTGCAGTTTCAAATATTTTTTTACAGACAACATTGGATTCTCTGCACCAATATATTTCTAAATCTTGGTTTACTATTTTAAATATTTACTACTGACAGAGGGGGATATTTGAAATCTTGGACAGTGTTTTTAGAATATTTGCAGCTGACAGGTAGAGATATTTGTTGTTGCCATATTTTTAGGGTGACTAAAATCTTCAGGTCTAAGGAGAAGCGTGGAAAGTTATTTCAGAGAAAGAATAAACCCTTGTTAATAGAGATAAGGGTTAAAATTGGCTGAAAATGTTTACCATTATTACATGGTTCAAATTTGTGTTTACACCGTTAATTTCTTCTTCGTTTTGTTAACGCAGTTAGGGAAAAAAAAATTAAATTCTTTTTCTCTTTCTTTTCTTTTAATTAATTAATTATTTATTTGACATGAACGGACAACGCCGCGTATGAGCTAACGAACGCTAAACTGTTTCACACGCGATTTCAGCTATGTACGCGCGCTACAAATAAGCAACGCTAAATATTATTAATGTTGAATTTATCAACATTAATAATTTTAGAAATTTAATAAAATAAATTTTATTTCTGATTAATTCATTTTTAATTCTTTAAAATTTTCGAGATCATTACATCCTCCCCCACTCAAAGCTTTTCTTCCTCGAAAAGGAATCGATCAAAGAATGGATAATAAACAAATAGATACAATGAATAGATTTAGCGAATTATTACTTGGGTAAGTAGTTCCGGATTTGAAACACGTATGCTCTCCTCTGTCACCCAAGTACAATCTCGATCATCGCCACTCCACTGCACTTTGTCCAAATTGATTGATTTCTTCCAAAAACCTCCATCCACAATACGAAGTGGTCTCCTCTCAACAGTAAAATTAGGTTCGATTTCCAAGCTATCAAATGCAGTCGGTTGGACATAAGAAGAAGGATCGGGAAAATATTTCCGAAGATGAGATATATGAAACACACCATGCACTCCTGCAAGTTTCTCAGGTAACTCAATGTGATAAGCCAAGGGATCAATTTTCTCTAATACACGGAATGGGCCAATAAACCTCGGGGCTAGCTTCCCTTTCCGTCCAAAACGAGTTACGTTGTTTAATGGTTAAAGAGGAATCGGTGCATCCTCGTAGCCATGAAATCAAGGAATAGGAGTCGGTGTGTCCTTGTTGAGCCGTGAAATCAAGGAATAGGAGTCGGTGTCTCCTTGTTGAGCCATGAAATCAAGGAGGGTGTAATTGACTATTGAAATAGTAATAAAACTCTATACAATCCAGCGTTGTGCGAGACTGGACGTAGGAGTAATCCGAACCAGTATAAAATCTGGTGTGTTCTTTCATTTTCTACATTTTTATTTCTATTCACCTTATATGCTATTTGAATCTGTGTCTGTGATTGTGTTTATGGTGTTTGATTCATTCCATAATTCACTCTAGTTTTAAATTCTGTTTAAATTCTTGCAAACACTATTAACCTCCCCTCTAGTGTTTGCTTTGCCTTAACGATCCATTCCACAGCCCCTAACAACTAGTTCCCATGTCTAAGCCTTATTTGTCGGTCACTTAATTTTCCCAATCAGCATTTGCTGCCTGAAAGGACCACTACTGTTACTTGCTTATTAAACTTAATTACAGGTCTAAGTTTCCATTATAATAATCCTTTTCATATTCCTTTTCATTTATAATCCCCATGTTATAATTCTAGTTGCAAATATCCCCATATATGCCTATTATAATTTACTAACATGTTAATACAGTTATCATAATAATGTGCTCGTCTCTATTTTTTTTCGGATTGCAACCTATGTTATAATTTATTGAAAATTCTCATTTGTTTTCTAATTCATTCTAATCCCTGTTTAAATACAGATCTACAATTTATGCACATAATTTTATAAATTTAGTTCTTTTCTTTTAATTGATATTTGTGAAATTATTTTTTTTCTATTCTCCACATGCAAAGAGAGAATTAAATCATGCGTCGTATAACTTACGTTTATAGATCTAGACATGTTTAGGCATTAACTTAAATATTTTCAGAAATTGTAAATAATGATACAAATAAAACACTGATAAGCGGAAAAAAAATGTAATACTGCTTTATAGAATTTAACTAAAATAAAAATTGTAAGAAAAAAAGATAAATACTTGCAGAAAATAACTTTTAGTAATACTAACTTATAGAGAAGCTATTAAAAAGTCGTAAGAAAAATTACAACAAAAACTATGATTATCATTAACCCTATTTTGTTAAATTATCCAAAAATTTAAATAATTACAACACTAACCTATAGCCTTTAGCTTTTGGAATGCGCGCAGCCTTCCCAGATCCCATCCTTAGGTTGCTTAATAATATTTTTATTTTTACAAATCACTTTCCATTTTTGTTGTTGCAGGTCCATCTCAGTTAAAAGAGGACTCAAAGGGAAAAGATTTGTGTTGTAAATGAAGAGTTAGGCCTGTGGTCATATTTATAATGAAGTCTTGGGAGCTCAGGCCATTGGATTTTAAGATTTAATCCAATTCAAACACGTCATAAGTTTAGTTTCAAGACTTAAATAAGGAATCAAACACTCAAACATCAGCCACATTGACTTTTAAAATTCTCGTTTTGCATGTGAACGAAACAACATCTAGGTGATAAATGCGGGTCAACCCTCAAGACCCCTTGGGTCGACCTAGGCTAGATCGGTTTGACCTAGGTGTTGCTATTTTCATTTTTATAACTTGTTTCTTTCATAGCATCTTCATCTAGCTCGGATTCTGACAAGTCATAAATGTAAATTGCTTGGAAACTGTCATAGGCTGAATGGTATAACTCCCATAGCTAAATTCAGACAATTTCACAAAATTAATATTTTCTTGGTTAGTTCTCTAATTAATATGTTACTCAGTTTTCAGGGTTGTTATATTCTCCCTTCCTTTAAGGATTTCTTCCTCTAAAATTTCAAGGATGGAAGAATGATACAAGTAACTACAACTAATGTCAACATCGATTTACTCAACCATTAATAATTGCATCCATTGACCTTGATTTTTCTAATGTTATTTATGTTATTATGCAATAGTGTAGTATATAAGTCCCTAAGTAATGCAAAAGATTAGGCGGCCTACAGATTCAATCGAGCTCCTTTTTATGCAAATATGCGCGTGATATGCATCCAAATGTATGTAGAGATCCCAATGATAACAATAGTTCATGTGTGCTACAATCGTCGTCCATATATAACAATCATATGTTAATCACCCATTTATAACAATCATGGAAATAAAGTATAAAATGCACACACATCCATACACATATGCATGCTTTTCTAATTTTTCTGATCTTTAATGGTGCCTAGCATGTGTATAGACGTCCATTTGCATCCACTAGAAAACACTTGCAACTACTTGCATACATCATACATAACATGTTATATCAACATTTTACAACTAACTCTATCATCCATAGCTTATATCCTAAGATCTAATCATTTAAAGGATACGTAAGGTAGAATCTATTCAAATGAGAAACTAACAACGGGAAAAATTCAAAGCATACCATCGAAAAGAAAAGGATAGGAAATGTGCATTTTCTCTTCTGCCTCCCATGTCGCTTCCTCTTTGATATCTCCCCACTGAACTTTTACGATTTAACCTCTTTATTCCCCAAATGCTTTACCTAGTGCTTCAATATCTGAGTGAGCGTACGATGAACTGATGCATCTCCCCCGATCTGCACCTCCATGAGATTATTGGACTCAATTACCCTAGCTGAATCATGTAAGCACTTCCTCAAGTGTGAGACATGAAACACGTCATGAATTCCTACGAGTCTCTCTAGTAGTGTCACCCTATATGCCATCATCCATACTCTAGCTAAAATAAGGAATAGTCTTATGAATCTCGGAGGAAGCCTACCAATTGAACCAAATCTCACCACATTCCTTAAAGGCGACATATTAACAGAAATCAAATCTCCAACCTTAAACTCTAAGTCTGTCCTCCTTATGTCAGCATAAGATTCATGTTTGTCTTGGGTCATCTTTATCCTTTTTCTTATCATCTAAATCTTCTTTACGGTTTTCCTAATCATATCTAGCCCTAGTGTAACACCTCGTAAAAATATACCTAAAACAAATTAATAATAATAAATAATGAAAATTAACAATAAAGTAATAATATATTAATGGGCTGAAAAATGGAATTTTACATCATTAGGAATTTGTCCACGAAAATATCATAGTTGTGTTCTTGATGAAATTGTAATCAATTTTCATACATAATATATCAGAATCCGAGCCATTATGAAAGAGTTACACTTAAAAGAAGTTGTACGTTAAATATATACGCAATAGTGTTTGAAATTCAAATTATAATATAAATATTTGGAATAATATACAACAAATAAATGAGTAACTGGAATGTTCCATCCAATTTGAATTTGTGTATATATATAAGTATCCAATAGGGGACAACAATAACATTTAAAAGGCTAGTTATGAATGAAATAAATAACGTAATATAATAAAATCTTTCAAGCCCTCAAATACGTTCACTGGGTAAAAATACGACCAGAAGGTCGAATGCCCCCTAGGAGAGGTATCGCCCGCTGGTCGACCGCCCTTCTAGGCGAGCGGTCGACCGCTTGGTGTGGCCAATGCCAATATGGTCTGGTTTGGGTTGATTTATTGGGTGTTTGTTTATAAATTAGCAGCCATGATTTGATCTAAATAATCCACGGCTATTATTCACTCACATTCCTATAAATAACACCCTATAAATAATCCACGGCTATTATTAATTAACAACCGTCTTCTTCTTCCCTACCTCCACTCTGACATTGATTCCAGAGAAATATATTATAGGTTTTCTTCTTGCTCGCTTAAAATTTATTTTCTTTTCTAATCTTTTTTCGTATAGAATTTAGATAGGATCTGAATCTGGAATCATAAGTGTAACACCCCACGTCCATTAATGTCACTCACAAAGGGAATGCATTAACTTCCATGGAGGTTATAAGTGAATATAGAACAGAAAATTACAACAAGACAGATAATAAATAGTACTTGGAAATCTAAAACTTCATTTTATTGCAGCGGAAATTAAACATGTTTGTTACATCATAAAACCATAGATCATAACCAAGTACAATATCCATCTTCGTAAAAACAAAATACATAATCCCATTACATAAATAGCCATTAAAAAGATAACAAGCTGGACTTTACTTCAACGGTCCAAGCTTTCCAAAGAGAGATGAAGCTATTCAATCAAACTCCACTAGAGCTGGGCCCAACCTGAGGACCTGGAGGGGAAAAAAGGATAGAAATAGAGGGGGTCAGACTTAAAGTCTGGTGAGTATGATAATTCTAACAATACTATTATCAAAATAACTAGACTAAGGCATAAGCTGGAAGACAAGTAAATGTCTATGAACTCTTAGGAAGATAAAGATAGCGTTTAAGATAACGGTAAAGGCACACCTAATTACTAACGAATGATTACTACACTGCACCGCACATTACTACACTACACCACACCAGTCACCCTATTGTTTGATCCTACTTGCTTCACATAGAAACTTTATAAATAGCCTTACGTACCCCTAGCTGACTACATAGGTGCCGTCTGCCCCTATCTCCACTAGGTGTACCCCACTACCCACTTTCGATCGGCTCCCTACTCGTAGATACCCGTGCTGGCCCCACAGTGGGGTGTATCACTCCCCTAAAGTGGCAACCCGATACAACTTGAGAATGCACGGCTTATACCTACACGATGCAACAACGTCTTACCTACCAGCCCGGGTCCACACACGCATATGAAACCCATTGGACTTGCGTTGCCACCACTCCCCGTTTTGGCCTCTTACAGTCGAACCCAGCATGCGTGTCCCGTCCTCGACTTGGGTCGAGCCCACAAAGATACGTTTGGGATACTGGTCGAAATGGGCCCCCACAAGCTACCCACCTATGCTTGTCACTAGTATATCCCACTTAACCCTCTTAGTCATGTTCATTTACATGTGTGTTTGGTTAAGTCTTACTAATCGTATTTCACATGCCACTAAGGGCACCCCCTAGATTCCTCATGCCACCCAAGGCACCTACTTAACCCCCATGTCCCACCTTACATGTTTATCTGGTTAAGTATTTCTTAATTCATTCAGGCCATAACCTCATAAAGACCTCTCACATTAGACTGGCATTTATGGCAGCTGGATTTGCCGGGCGGGTCCGGGCAGTCTTATACCATAAAAGAGTCTAACCTCGTGTCTTTACAACCGTTATGCTTTAGTTTAGGCCTAGGACCTCTCACATTGGGCTGACATTTGTGACCACTGGATTTGCCGGGCATGTTTACGTCACAAACGAGTCCAACCTCGTGTCCTAAGCATTGATTAACACTTAAAATCTTTTACCCCAGTTTTAATAATTCCCTATTCAAATTATAAATTAAGTCAACTTTTAATGATGTCCATAATTGACTCAATTATGGCCATCCACTTATGGCATGCAAAATCATATCAATTGCACCCCAACTTTTTAATATTAAATCCTTAATATTACCCCTACCCCACGTTTATACATTCGCTTATTCAACGCATAATATAGGCTAGACTTGTATAGTCTAAAACCTAGCACAAAGATAAATTATCACAACATATAGACAATTAAAGTAAATCTAATCATAATAGGGGTGAAACTTGCATAAACTACACATGTTAAGGATCAAAAGGTGTCAACTTGTTAAATGTCTCAATTTACATGATATGATCATAGCCCAAATCTATACATAAACTTGCATATGGGGTTTTTAGGCAACATAATGATGGTGTGAACTAGCATAGGATATCACATATGTCATAGCATAATTCTAGATGTCAAGGGCGAGAGGCTTTCCGTGTAAATGGCTAAACTGGATTCATTGCATTTTATCTTCAAGCAGATCCAATATTTGTGTGAATGGAGTGGCTGGCAAAACTATTGTATCCAAGCGAGGGCTGCGCCAGAGTGACCCACTTTCCCCACTCCTCTTTGACTTGGCTGCCGATGTCTTTTGTCGGATCGTTCAGGTGGTAAGTTCTAATGAGATTATTCAAAGCTTTGGGCATGATCACATCATTGGGGGTATTAATTCTCTACAATATGCTGATGACACTATTATTTTGTGCAACCCTGATTGCAAGAATATTGCCTCTTTAAAATTTTTGCTTTATGCTTTTGAAAGTTTATCTGGCTTAAAGATTAATTTTCATAAGAGCAGTGTTTACACTTTGGGTTGTAGCGTTGATGTGAACAGGAAATGTGCTGAAATGCTCAACTGCATGGCGGATTCTTTCCCTCTCAAATACCTTGGAGCTTACATCCGTCCAAAGAGATTGATGAAGAGTGATTGGCAATATGTGATTGATAAAGTGGACAGGCGATTAGCGAGGTGGAAAGGAAACTGTCTATCAAGGGCTGGACGTCTGGTGCTGGTGAACTCTGTTCTGGCGGCTATCCCTTTGTACTGGCTCTCTTTTTATTCGTGTCCGGGTTGTTCAGAAGATTGATGCTGTTCGTCGGAATTTTTTTAGGACTGGTACGAAGGACACGCGCAAAGCCTGCTGTCTAGTGTCGTGGGATTAGGTGTGCAAGTCCAAAGATCAAGGAGGTTTGGGAGTCATCAACTTGAAAAACATGAACTCTGCATTACTTTGTAAATGGCTTTGGATTATGCTTAGCGAAAAGAAAGTTCTCTGGAAGGAGTGGATCTTAAACACTTGCTATGGTGGTAGATTTGACTGGAATGCGGACGTTTCCCATTGCTCAACATTCTGGCGTGGTGTTATGGCAAATGTTCACTGGATGAAGATTGGGACTGAGATTGTAGTTAAAAACGGCCGAAGCGTCTCTTTCTGGTATGACTGTTGGTTGCTTCCTATCCCTTTGCGTAATGAATTGCCGATCTGTTTGTTATTGCATGCAACAAAAGTGCTTCAGTCTGTGCAATGTTTAATGCGAATTCTGCCAATTTTAAATGGAACCTGTCCTTCAGTCGTATTGTAGATGGTAATGCTCTGCTTCAACTTTGTGGCCTGATTCGTTTGTTAGAAGATGTACACCTTCATAGCAATGAGGAGGATGACTTTGTGTGGAAGATTGGTGGTAACTTTTGCGTGAGTGCACTTTATAAGTTGATGAACTTCGCAGGAAGAAAGTATGATGGATTCATGAGAATGTGGAGTTTTAAGGCCATACCTGCTAAGGTGAAGATACATATGTGGATGATCATGCACAACAAGCTCAATACAGTGAAAAGATTACGGCTAAAAGGTGTTCATGTTACTGGGGGATGTGTTTTCTGCACTGACGACGACGAGGATTATCAGCAACTTTTTGTTGATTGCGATTTCGCCTTTTACGTGTGGACGAAGTGTTTAGTTAGCCTTAATATCTGCTTAGACTGGTCTCACTTCATCTCTGACCAATTTCTTTTCTGGAATAGCACTATTATTACATTACCTGACACTGACATGCGCCATATGTTTGCTCTTTTGAACTTTACTTATGTTTGGATCCTCTGGCATGAACGCAACTCACGAAAGTTTAAATGCAAAATGAAACGGCCCAACTCAGTTATTTTTCGCATACTTAATTTTGTTTCTCTTTGGTCAGGCAAGGAAGAAATCAAGTTTGTTGACACAATCGGAGCTCGAGTGATGGACAGGGCTCGTGGTAGCAGAGCTTGATGTTGCCATGCTTCACTTTACTGGGTTTGCATGCTGTTTTTTTGTTGTTGTTTCATAAAAATTTTGGGCTCTATGTAAACATGCCTGCGTGCATGTATTTTGGTTGTACATATTTATGTAAATATCTGTAACTATTGTAACTAGTAGATAGCTCTATGTATGCTGAACACGTTGTACCTGTTTTATGCTTAATGAATGAATGAAGGCGTGAATCTAGCGATTCACTACCTTTTTGCATCAAAAATTAATTCTAGATGTCATAATAGATGTCTTAGCATATGTTCATAACTTTTCTAATCAATCTAACTTGCATATGTGACTTGTCATATACATCAACATAACCCAAACATGATGATTTAATTAATATGAACTAACTAGCATAGATGGTAACATCATGACCTTTTTAACATGTATGATTCATCACAACTTAGCATAGAAACTTTCAACATACATTACATCATCATAGCATGATTTACAACATGTAAGATATCATCATCACATAACATTGGATTTACAATATACATGATAGCAAAAGGGGTTTACAACAACATATATGATAATTCACATCATCTACTCATAATCCATTCATAACTCAACCTAATTAAAATGATAATAATCTTTTTAAGATCATCATACTCACAATTTAGAGAAGAAAAGAGAGAGTTTTGCTTTGCTTTAGGGTTGAGAGAATTAGAATTGAATTTGCTTTTCTTCTTTCTTAGTTGGCGGCGACTCCATTGATTTCCATGGCGATGGTATGACGGTAACTATTCTATTTTAATTAGGTTTAGGGTTAGCATTAGGATGTATTTATAGGTGTAGGAAGTTATTTAGGACCATTAGATTAACCCTGAACCATGAGAACCAATCAAATGCAAAATCTGCATTTGAGCGAATCGGCCCACGGGTTGACAGCCAAACACCCTGGATTAACCCCTACTCGACCCAGCATGGCTCGGGTCGACCTCAAAAATGGGCCGGTTCGGTTATTTCCCCTCCCAATTCGCTGTTTTGAACTTTTTCGCATATTTATTTATTTAATTTATATATATATATATATCAATATATATTTCTCTGCGCAACCCATTTCACTTAATTCTTTTCTAAAAATTAAGTATACTTTAATTTGTGAATTTTAATGTTATAAAATTACTGGGTGTTACAATAAGATTTATATATATATATATATATATATATATATATATATATATATATATATATAAGAATTCTAACTATTTAATTCTTATATATATATATATATATATATTTCTAAAGGATTGGAGTTCGCATTCTTGTTTGTTCTTGAAGGTTTTCAACTCTAATAGGCAAATATCGTCAAATCTGCGACATTTTCATACCCTCAAATCACTATGAGTGGAAATAATATTTTTTTAGGCATATTCTACATTTTTTAGTTTTATATTGATTAGTATGCCTAGGGAGATTTGGATTCATGATAATATCAAATTTTAAAACCCCCAAATCTCCGATTGATATGTATGTTTCACAAGAATTTTCAATAAATGTTTGGGTTTGTGAATTTGCTGGGTTGTGGATGAAAAACATTTTGGGTGATTTACTTTTGTTTGATTTGATTAATCCTTTTTATTTAAAAGTGTTTGTGATGTAAAAAGGTTCGGATATGATTTAGTTTTATTATTTGAATAGGTTTGGATTTCCATTCTAAATGGATAATTTGAACGTATTTAGATTTGAAACAAATCAAATGTCAATGTTTTTATGTACAACATGGAAAATGGTAAATTGGGTTAAATAGAGGTTTATGTATATATGTATATGTATATATAGATATATATATATATATGTGTGTGTGTGTGTGTATACATGTTGTATGAAATTTACACCTTGTTCTTGATTCATTACCTGAATTGTTGTAACAAGCCAAGGATGCATGTTTTGATAGTTATGCCGTTATTTTTTCCATTACTGCTACAATTAATTATGCCATGTATTTAGCGGTTTGATGTGGGAATTAACTTGTAATGTAGACCAAATTGACAATTTATACCGTAAAAATATTTCTTCATTTGAACAGAAACTAGCGTTTATCATACGTAATAAATATTATATTTATATATCGTAATTCAATGTAATAATGACGTAATAAATACGTTAGAATTAGGTTAGAAATTTGAAATGTCCTCATATATAAACTATTGTTTGTGTATGCGTATAAAATTGCTTATATATATATTAAATAATGACATATTAACATGAGGTTAGTTGTCATTTGTGTTGTGGTAGAAATCTGTCTGGGACCAATCAACAAATCCAGCAACCACAAATGGGTCTGGCTAATATAAGGGGTCTGGGTGCCATGGGCCATTTAGTCTAGTACACTATGACATGAGGTTAAGCCCACCTATAGTAAAAGTCTGCTCGGAACCGCCTAGCATATCCAACATCTACAGGTACACAGTTTAATGTGAGAGGTTTAGTGTATATATACACATCTATCATATGTGTAAATAAGTTGGCTTACTACACCTTGAGAAGGTATTAAGTGGCCCACTTTCTTCTTATCTAGTTTGGATCTTAAGTGGTTAGGACTAGGACCATTCCGAAGGTTTATTAATTGGATTTGGACCAAAGTCATGGGACCCTCCCTTATTAGATTCGAAGCAGGTCTATGGGTCCTCCTTCTCTAAAAGTGGTTTAGTCATGGCAATAATGGAGTATGGTAGTTTACTAGAAATTCCACATTCTCTAGGAGCTTTTGAGAGCCAACCTACGGACAGATTTGTTATACGTGGGACGTAGCATGATAATTTATTCACCAACTATCTAAGGGAAGTCTTAAGCAGTATAAGTGTTCTACCGTAATATCAGTTAAGTAGTGACATGAGGCGTCCGCCGAAGGGGTCTTAAAGGGTATATGTCGGCCTATCCTAAACCGGTACTAAGCGGTGAGATACTACTATATATATATATATGTATATATATAAGAACGTTGATGTTCTAGGACGGGGTCTTAAGTGGCTAGGGACCGCCTTAGACTCATAAGAGATCATATGAATCCACCCATAATAAATATGCTAGAATGGGCCTTAAGTGACTGAGGATGTCCACCTCGTTGGGTCTCCACCTAAATGCATCAATGAAGGTCTTATGTGATTGATTCAGATATCCACCTCATTGGTTAAGTATTTCTTTGTATCAGTGTGTGCTTATGTGTTTCGTAGACGTACCTTGACATATATGACCTGCCAAATCTAGGGTATAATCTTTAAGAAATATTATTTTCAGTGACATAGGACTTTATGTTCTGACCCCTCTCGTTAACATATCTAACAGGTCATTAGGTTGGGTTGCGAATCAATGGATGAAAAAATGATGGAGCATGAAGAGGGCAATGAAACTATTATGTTATTATTAGTTATTTTTTCTATTTTGCTTATGGAGACTCTATATTATGAACAATGATGATGTACCATTTTGAATGATTGTATTTGACAATTTGTATCTGAATTTGTGGCTTTTAATAATATGGTGCATCTTATTTTGGTATTATATTGTGACGACCGTCCATAACCCCTGCACTGTACAAGAGGAATACTACGCTAAAAAGTGTGCCAGGCAGCTTATGGACGATCATCAGAGTAGGTAAACAATATCGAAACCTTTCGTAAATCTCACAGTGTAAGGATAAAATATAATAGAATATATACAATAGGTATTAATAGCGAAGCAGAAAACACTAGACTTTCATAACGCCTAGAAAGTAATACCCATAGACTTGAGTTACAACAATAGTGTTTGTACAAATTGCCTCACTACATCACTCAGAGAATAGCAAACAGGGGAAATCCAAATATTTATAGTAAAAAGATATTACTCCAGCCTCTTGCTCGTCTCCGGACAGCTACATCGTCCACATTAAGTAATCACCAGTCACCTACCACCTAGTCTACCCATCCAAAAACGGATGAACAACCCAAGGTAATAAGAGGGAAACATAAAACCTTGAGTCAGACAACAGTCTTAGTGAGTGATAAAATAGCTAACAAACTTCATCAATAAAGTATACGAGAATAGGTAGATTAACAAACCAATCTATCAAACACCAGAGAAGAACTCAGCTCCCGTCTTCCCCACATCGGACAGTGATAGCCTTTACATTAAACAATTCAACAAATGGAAAACAGAACACCCCTTCAATCATGGTAAAGCACTCATCTCATCGAGATCATATATCTCATGTAAACCATCCTAATCGAATTCAATACCCCTTAAGCACAAGCCCCAAAGTCCTAAACCAATATCAGACAAGCACCCAAGGAACATCTCCTACGACGTTGGATAATCTACGTGAGACGGTACAACAGAGCATCCAAACAATCAAACATACATGACTGACTCTGGCTATCATCGTCAATCCTGCTTTGAAACCATCGTTAATCATATGACGACCAACCTTGTCATATGTCAAGGGCTAATGGTAGCCTCAGTTCTAGCATAAACCCTGTACGCCTTTCAACGATGCCTATGTATGTCCAACCTTGACGACTAAGCCTTTCAACGATACCTAGGGTACTTGACCTGCAACTGGTCTTTTAGGTGCCCCTGTCGTATCCCTGCTTCGAGCCTGCTAGAACTTATGACAACAATGATCCCTTGGCCTTCGCATCTCAAGTCATCAAACCCGACTACTTTTCATAGCTCAAGCAACCTTCTCGAGCAACCATTATCCGCCAACTCACGACCTTTGAGTTATCAACTCATTCACTGTTCTATACCGATCAACAAACACCTTTCAACACTTCGAACCTTCCTACTTGAATTTACTTCGAAGTCACACCCTCACCGAGCCAAATTACATCACTGTGTTGCGGCTAGGGTTCGGGTGGTTGCCCCTGAAAAAATTTTCAAGCTCTTTTCTTCAAATCTAAGTCGTACCTGAAAAATATAATTTTTCAGAAATAACCCTGTGTGATCGACCCATCTTCTTGAAGCACTAACGACCGAACCTTCCCCATAGCACCAATCGGCCCCCGGGACACACACACACACATCGATCGGTCCTCTGGAAACACACAACCGATTGGTCCCCTGGACACGCACTGATCCTTCCTCTGACTACACCCACCGATCGGTCCTCTGACTGCACCCATCAATCGGTCCTCTGCCTGCACCCACCGATCGGTCCTCTGCCTACACCACACCGATCGATCCTTCCTTGGCTTGTTCCCCAAGCCACTCCACAACCGATCCTTCCTGACCAATCGGTCCACTGTATAGCCCCAATCCAACTCCAATTTCGACCAAAACTTCGCCAAACGACAAATTCGACGAAACCGACTCGTCTAATACATCCAATACAATCATAAGTATGTTATGAAACCATTAACATCATGAAAATGACAATTATCATTAAATTATGCAAATTCACCAAAAATCATGATAAATGAACATATGATAGAAATTACGAATCTAACTTGCATAAACATGTAATATAGTGTAAGAATTACTGATTTAAACATGCTAACTTAGGTCATAGGGTGTTTCATATGAAAATGGACTTATTAAGGTATAGATCTACAGTAAAACACTTGAATTTGATGAAAAATATGATCAAACATTCATATACTTCATTGAATCCATGTGAGAGACGTAAATCACTCACGGGTTCTCCGAATCAAGCTAAAATCAATGTATTAAGATTTCGGACAGCAAGCAACTCGAACCAAACCCCTTGTTCAGATTAATTCTCACTACAAATGATGTAGATCTAGCCTCCAATAGCGTAGATCTTCGATTTTCTTCCGTAGATTTTGGATTTAATGGTGGAAAGGTGTTAGAGGAAGGAGGAACATAGGCCACCAAATGAGAGAATAGAGAAAGTAAACCATTCCCCATACCTCTCACCACCTATTTATAGCTTTCCACCAACCCACTAATGAGCCTCTACAATTCAGCCCATTAAGGCTCCCAAAACCTGAACAACCAACTGAAAAACCTTATAACAGTGATTCCTCCCAAACCGCTTAGCCAAATCTTTAATTTAACCACTCTACGGAAAGGTAATCATCATTTCATTTCCAATGGCATAGGTCTCACTACCTGATTCGACTTGAGTCAAAAGTTATGCCCTGTACAAGGCTGATAGAGGAAAAATAGTTACAAATAAAATTGGTAAACATTATGGAAATGTCTCACATCCCCATAAGCAACATATTAAAATATGAGAATGATCCAACCCTAAGAGAATAAAATAAAAATAATGTACGATCTTCCGATACGTAAAACGCGGGCTGTTACATATACTTTTTCATTTCGCTATGTGAGATTCCTTAACGTTATGTTATCTTTTATTCTGTACAAATGTAATTCCTTATAGGAACCAATGATCCATATAGAGTGGATCTAGGTTTCGATAGGCCTTTTCTAGGTCAAAATTTAGACCCACTTCGGGCGGGTTGTTACATTTGGTATCAGAGCATTAGTTACCCAATTACAACATATATATATATATATATTTACAAGAATGTTTACGTGTTAGAATGGGGTTTTAAGTAGCTAGGACTCGCCTTAGGGTCATAAGAGATCATAAGAATCCACCCATAATAAATATGCTAGAATGCGCCTTAAGTGACCGAGGATGTCCACTTCGTTGGGTCTCCACCTTAAGTGCATCAGTGAAGGTCGTGCGTGATTGATTCAAATATCCACCTCATTGGTTAAGTATTTCTTTGTATATGTGTGTGCTTATGTGTTTAGTAGATGTACCTTGACATATATGACCTGCCAAATCTAGGGTATAATCTTTAAGAAAATATTATTTTCAATTACATGGGGCTTTATGTTCTGACCCCTCTCCTAAACATATCTGTGATGGCCTGAATTTCCATACCCTTTGAGATGACTTTTTACACCATACGTCCAACCTAAATTGCACAGAAATACAAATCATTAATAGAAAGAAGTTAGAGGATGAGAAATAGAAAGAAAGAAATGTTAGAATAAAAGAAAACAATGGACACAATCTCCCAGTGGAACGAATAAAATATATTAAATAACATAACTTTTGAAATACCAATCAGTAACTGTATATACACACCACCATTCAGAGCATAACAACTATGGAACGATTATAAACACCCATTTCCAGATATAACATAGTACACAGTGGAAAATAGGATAGTCTATAGCTAAACTGATGAAACCTCCTGCTTTAAGCTCCTCTAAGAGAACGTGTAAAATCCTGACTACTTGAGTGCCTGTACAAATTTGGGCACCCAAGAGTTTAGGGTAAAATAAAACAAAATAAACTCTGGCTCATTTATGGGACTGGTGTAAGTAAACTCCAACCATTTGTTTAACATTCAAAATCCTTTCGAAAGAAAAGATAATTGTAAGACCGATCCACACATAAACATGGATTGTTTTTTCCTTATGATTACCTAAAATATTTTTCATATCAAAATCCAATGATATTATAATAGTGAATGTCAAATAAATAGAAATATAGCGGAACGCTTGAATCTCATGCTTATATATAATATAAAATCAAAAACCGCAGGGTGCTTATTGGAGATTGGATTCCGACTATGACAAGGTATGGAACCACCTTCCGACTAATGTACTGTAGAGGGGATACACTAGGGTTCAACAAAAACATCTTGCAACCCGGCCACACATAGCTAGCCACTCATTTAACATGAGTGTGTTAGGGATTGCAGAATATATCATTAAGGAAAAACAAACACTAGAGGTGGGGGTGAATTGTGTTTTTGAAAATTTAAATAAAATCTAAAACTTATGTAAACTACTATATGAATCAAATACCACAGAAACAATCACAGACACGGAATCAAACATAAACACAAAGATAAACAAAAATAAAGTGCAGAAAAGGAAAGAACACACCGGATTTTATACTGGTTTGGAATGCTCGTACATCCAGTCCCACGCAATGCTGAATTGTGCATATTTTTATTACTATATCAATATCCAATTACAACCCTCCTTGATTTCACAGCTACAAGGGATACCACCGATTCCACACACACTTGATTAAGTATATCCTCCTTGATTTCACGGCTACAAGGGATACCACCGATTAGCCGTCCTTAATTTCGTGGCTACAAGGGATACCACCGATTACTTACACAACCCAAACAATTACAAACAGCCCTATAACTCTTCAACAGCACTTTATTCAGAGAGTAATGAGTAGAGAGTAAGAAGAGAAGAAGTTTAATGAAAACAGAGTTGAATTCAGTAGAGTATAAGTGTAGAAATCATAAAAATGAGAAGATATAATGGTGTAAAGAAAGGGAATGATGATGGAGAAGAAGAATGATAATAAAATTCAAAATCATCCCCTATTTATAACATTTGAAAGGTTGCAACGTTTATAAACTGTCACAAATAGTGAAAAGAAATTTCCTTTCAATTTTGAAAAAATTACAGCTATATGTCGACATGGGCGTAAATGTATGTCGACATATACATGTGTAAAACTAAATTTTGAGCATTTTTCAAGTTTTTTGATATATATATATATAATTCTGGAAATTCTTGAATTAAAACATAGTGTTATAAATGAATATTATAAAGTAGGAAATCATATGAAAACATAAATATAAGCTATATAAACATGTTTATAACATTATAGAGTTAAAACTATATATAATATAAAGTATATAAAAGATAAATATATAAAACTTATGAAACTTGAGTTTGAAATCAAAAGTAAAGTAAAGAAATTAAATATAAAGAAGATAAAGAGAAAAGATAGAATTTGAAATCAGAAATATGAAAAAACAGAATTTGAATTTGAACTTGGAGTGCTATTCAGAGTCTTACATAATCTAGACTCTATTACTATATTTGTCTTGAACTCTTGAAATCTTAAATAACTCATTAGTCTTGAATCATCTCTGAATTCTGAATCTCTAATATCTTTAAACTGTACAGTCTTCAGTAATAATTCCTGTTTATAAATCCTGAATATATATATATATATATATATATTCTAGACAAAGGTGTTAATATATATTTTACAATCAATTAATATTGAAATAAGTTTGTTGTCATCAAAACTCCATTCTCCAACAATCTCCCCCTTTTTGATGATAATAGCCTTAGTTTATAAAATATAATACCCATATATACCTATTGATGATGATCCTTCAAATACTCCCCCTATCTATAAACTATGTCCATATTTTATAATTTCTCTCCCTTTGGCATTATCAAAAAGAAATTCAAAAACTACTCCCCCAAAATCGTATAAATATCTAAATAAAACCTATAAGTAACTAAGTAATTCCTGAATCAAATTAGAATACTCAACCTTAATCTATATAAACTTATAATAGAAATTTCTAACATAAAGATTATCAATACAAACCAATCCAAGTATTATAATTACATATGTTTGATGTTAAACATACAAACTAAATCAAATTAAAGCACCCCACACCATATGTTTAATATATATATATACAAGTTTCAAGTCATAGAATTCAATTCAAACAAATCAACCATACCAATCAATTAAATGTTTCTTTGGGCTACAACCCAATCGTCTTGTCCAAAGATTGGATCCTTCTTGATGACTTCCCAATTTTCATCTTCTTTGGTTGGTGGAGCCTTAGCGAGATTGTTATCTTCGTCTCTGAAAAGAGAAGAGATTAGCCACCGAATTGCATCAAAATGCTTCTCTTATTGTTCAAACATCTTTATTTGGCTTAATTCGAGATAATGCTGGTCTCATAGAATTATAGAAAGGATATTCTTGAAAGAATTCAAGGTTTCTTCAAGATTTTCACTAAGATTATGAATTGGATTTGCCATGAATTTTAGATGAAATGAATAGGGAAGAAGGAGAAATGAAATAATGAAATTTTCTGGAAGAAATAGGCTTAAATAGGGTCTGGAATTCGTTGGATTTTGAATGGATATGAGTAGTTATTTAATTTAAAATTTGAAACAATTTGAAAATATGGCATTTATATGTCGACATATACATAAATGTATGTTGACATATGCTATTGAAATTTTTGATTTTTGTTTGAATTTTGAATCTTTTGATCTTATGTTAGATTATAATTATTTCTAAGATTTTTACAGTAACTTGAAGGTAATTTTGACATAAATAAAACTCCATTCATTACTTAATAGAAAGAAAATACATCCAACTAATTAAGACACACTAAATACGAGATTCGAAAGTAAAATATAAGCAAATACATAAGCTAATGCATAAAGATAAATTAAACTAGATAGACTAGTTTCCAGATGATGATAAGGGGGGGAGGGGTGAGATTCCAAGATTTCTTCCAATCTTGGCCATGAACTTGGTCATTTTTGAAAAGTTCTTCTTAAGCTTCTTTTGATTATTGGTATTCTTTACTTGATTTTGAACAATTGTCTCTTTGGAAATGTGTCTAGTATTGATTGAACACTCAACACTTTCTAAAGAAGTTATTCTTCTTCTTCTTTAACTTCCATTGGCGCTTGTTCTTGTTGCATTCAGGATTGTTTGGCTTCAAATGCCTCATATGGTTGGAAAGTGAGAGGAATTTGCATGAGATGTATGTTTGATGAGTCAAACACTTTTCTAGGCACCAATTCTTCTCCATGAAGATCCACTCCAAAGTATTTGAAGATACGAGTGAGATAAACACCATAGTAGAGAGTGTTTTCTCTCGATGATAATTCAATGGGTTTGATCTCTTTTACGTTCATATCGATCTAATTTATGTTATAGCCACCCACAATAGAAAAGAGAGCTTTTTGCACTTTAAGAGCTGGATTATTAAAGTTTTCGGAGTAGGGAGTGATGGTATGTTGCATGAGGAGGTTGACAATTCTTGTTTGGACAAAAAAAGCGATTTTTGAAATCCATGTAATCATCGCATTCGAGTATGTCATGATAGGTCTCCAAATCAGTTTCATCGATAACAAAATCCGAAAAATCTGATCCTATACTTCGACAATTCAAAATATTTCCTAAGAGTATGACATCAAGAACAATTTGCGTGCCTTTGATGCTACTCCAAATTTGGTTATCATTGCCTTCGTAAAATACGCGATTAAGATTCACATCAAATATCTTAACAAGCTTAGGATAATAAACACACTTCGTCATTATCCTGTGAGTCAATTAGACTCAAGACTTCATTTTGTTGAAAGAGATATATAAGATCATAAGTGGGAAAATCACTAAAGATGGCGAAAGCACCCTGTTAACTTTAGCATTCGCTGCATAGTTAACAAAAGTCTTGATAGCTTCTTTGTCATTATGAAGATAACCTTTGATGGTTTTGGTTAACTTCAATTTCTGAGTTGAACTTGAGGAAACCATTGAATCGATAGTTTTGAAGAGAATAGATATGAAGAATATTGATTTGAGTTGTGAATGAAAGGTAGAAAGGATAGGGGTATATATAGAAATTGAATAGACATAACTTTTCAGACTTAAATGACACCTTTTCTGACCTTGGGAGTTAGTGAAAAGTTAGAGGGAAGTTTGAAAGTTTAAACCTTTGAAATTCAAATTTTAAATTTTAAATTTATGGTCAATATATGTCGACATATGTGCCTATTTTCAAAGGAAATTGATTTTTTATGAAATGTAATCTAAATAATCGATTTATATTTCAGGTTTAACGATTTCCTGAAATAATTCTAATATTAACAAGCATCCAAAAACTTATTTTATTATTTTATTTGTTATTTATTATTGTATTATTATTTTGAATTTCAAAATTCAAATTTCAAGTTTAAATTTTAAAGTTTTAAATTCAAAACAAAGCAAACAAACAAAGAAACCACTCAACCAAATAAAATTAAAAATTAATTAAGGCGTACCTTGTTTTTAGATCCTTTTCTTTGAAAGATTATGAATTCTGAATTGTCGTAAAGCACATATTCGAATCTCCGGTTTCTGGCTCTTCATCACTTGATAATGAATCTGAATCATATAACGTTGCTGCGTATTCTTTCTTTCTCTTTCTTGACAAATTGTTGTTGCTTGTTTGTTGAGTCGATTTATCTGGATATGGACACGTTTTCATTATATGGCCTGGTTTGTTGCAGTTATAACATCGATCATCATTACTTCTTGAACTCCCTTGGTTATAATTTTTCCTTCTATATCTCTAAAATTTTCTAAAACGATTTGTCATAAGATTTGTTTCTTCATCATCTTCACTACTCGAGTCAGAATCATTTGTTGTTGCTTTTAATGCAATAGATTTCTTCTCGGTTGGCCTGTTTTCTTTTCTCTTATGTAATTAGACTTCATATGACATCAGATTTCCGATTAACTCCTTAATATTCATTTCATTGACATCATTGGCTTCTTCAATTGCCAAAGTTTACTAGTCCCATTATGGAGTCAATGAACTCAATATTTTTCTGAGTTGATCTACTTCAGAATAAAGTTTTCCAAGTGCTGTTAATGATTGCACTATCTCTTGAAATATGCAATACATATCTAAAATAAACTCATTTCTCGTTCATTTTGAATAACTCAAACTGATTAGCTAACGTTGCTATTTTAGTTTGTTTAACTTTACTAGTTCCTTCATGAGTAACTTGTAAAGTTCTCCAAATTTCATAAGCAGTTTTACATACTGACACACTATTAAACTCATTCCTTTCTAATGAATAACATATTCATGGCTTAGAATTACTTTGTGCAGCAGTCTTTTGTTCATTTTTCCATTTTGCAAAAGCAGTTGTGGGTTGAACAAATTCATTTTGTGTACTATTCCATGTGTCTAATCCTACTAATTGCAAACATATTTTCATTCTACATACCCAATATGAATAATTACTACCATTAAACAGTGGTGATATAACGGTGGACTGACGCTCTACAAAAGAACAATAATTGCTACTGGTGTTGGTTGCCATTATCACTATTTTCAAAAATCAGATTATGATCTTTTTGGAAGACCTTGATCTGATTCCAATTGTAAGGGATAGCAGAATGGATCGTTAAGGAAAAATAAACACTAGACGGGTGGGGTGAATAGTTTTTTTTTGAGAATTTAAACAAAATCTAAAACTTGTGTGAACTACAATATGAATCAAACACCACAGAAACAATCAAAGACATAGAATCAAACACAAACACAAATAAAAAAAAATTGCAGAAAAGGAACGAACACACCAGATTTTATACTGGCTCGGAATTGCTCCTACGTCCAGTCCCATGCAACGTTGGATTGCACGGAGTTTTATTACTACATCAATATCCAATTACAACCCTCCTTGATTTCATGGCTACAAGGAATGCCATCTATTCCACACACACTTGATCAAGTATATTCTCCTTGATTTCACAGCTACAAGGGTACCAACGATTACCCGTCCTTAATTTCACGGCTACAAGGGATACCACCGATTACTTACACAACCCAAACAGTTACAAACAACCCTATAACTCTTCAATAGCATTTAATTCAGAGAGTGAGAAGAGAAGAAGTTTAATGAAAAAATAGTTGAATTCGGCAGAATATGAGTATAGAAATCATAAAAATGAGAAGATATAATGGTGTAAATAAAGGGAATAAGACGGAGAAGAAGAATGATAATAAAATTCGAAATCATCCGCTATTTGTAACATTTAAAAGGTTGCATCGTTTCCGAACCGTCACTAATAGTGCACTTCCTTTCAATTTTGAAAAAATAACAGTTATAAGTCAGCATGGGCATAAATGTATGTCGACATATACATGTGTAAAACTAAATTTTGAGCATTTTTCAAGTGTTTTGATATATATATATATATAATTTTGGAAATTCTTGAATTAAAACTTAGTGCTATAAATGAATATTATAAAGTAGGAAATCATATGAAAACATAAATATAAACTATATAAACATATTTATAAAATTATAGAGTTAAAACTATATAAATATAAAGTATAGAAAAGTATAAATATATAAAACTTGTAAAAATTGAGTTCTAAATCAAAAAAAAAGTAAAGAAATTAAAAATAAAGAAGATAGAGAGAAAATATAGAATTTGAAAATAGAATTTGAAATAAGAAAATTGAGAAAGCAGAATTTAAATTTAAATTTGAATTTGAATCAGAGTGTTATTCAAAGTCTTACATAATCTAGGCTTTATTACTATATTTGTCTTGAAATCTTGAATACTCATGAGTCTTGAATCATCTTTGAATTCTGAATCTCTAATGTCTTTAAACCGTACAGTCTTCAATAATAATTCCTGTACATAAATCCTGCATATATATATATATTCTAGACAGAGGTGTTAGTATATATTTTATAATCAATTGATATTGAAATAAGGCTGTTGTCATCAAAACTCCATTCTTCAAGCTTGTGTACCAAGCATATTATCACCAACGGTTGTGATCAGCAACCACTACAGTAGTGAATAGAATAAAATGCAAATGGAATTTCTCTAGATCAGGTGATAATACCCCTAGTGGAAATGACCCTCTTGGCCATGCTGCCTGCCCGATTTCTGTCATTTCCCGGTTGATGAGGCTTGAGGTCACGATTTCCTTCTAGAACGGCACAACATCATTCACTTTGAATGCCACATCGTAAGATCCGTCAAATCACTAATTGACGTCCACAAATACACTCTGGGTGTTAAGCTGAGTGAATAATCTCTCGCCACCATACTTGGTATATTTAATGAAATCAATGTATGTGACCATCCAGGAATACTCTATCAGATATTCGTCCATATAAATTGTCATGGGACTGGACAAACCGAAGGCACCATTCTATTAATCCATCTCGGGAAATTTCTACCTAGGATTAACAGAACAACCCTTGCACTTTACTTCGTCTTCAATCATCTTCAACATAAGTTGATTCGTAATGCTTATGCCAATACGGAGTGGTTTTCAAGTAATAATTTGATCCCGGTCATTCCATATTAACAACGGAGGTATACAATAAATCCAACTTTGATAGCCGGTGATTTACCTATCAAAGGAAACATCCATACAACTGATGATCTTATTTCCAAAAGGAAATTCTACCGATCATAAACTCTTTATTTTTCTATATTCCAGAAAATATCTCTCATCCAGTTTGGAAACATTTCCATATATTCATGCATCCTTATTTTCTATATTCAGAAAATATACGTTATTAATATTGGAAAATATTTCCATATTCCATTTCTTAATTTCCCATTAATCAAATCATTTCAGTTTCTATACTTGGAAAAACGTTTCTAGTTTTATTTGGAAAATGTTCCCAAATATCATTTATTCGGATTTAAAAGATTTTATATAAAACTTCGTTATTATGACTCAATTCATTAATTATTCATTAAATAATTGTATCTCTATCCAAACTTCACTATTGAACCTTAATCGTTTCTTAGTCGGTGATGAAGTCAATCAAGTTGGGGTATAATTACCTCTCAGACCTTAACTAAACATCGTTTTCAACTTCGAAATAGACAAGGCTCACAACTTCAAATTCCAATCAAACACTGCTTATGCAACTCTTAGACCTTAACTAAACATCATTATACTCCCTACTTCCAAAATATTTTAATTTGAAATATAACTTTGATTGATTAATTTTGGATAAATAAATAAATTAATTAATAAGTAAATACATTAATAATCTAAATATTTAAACCTATAATTAAATGAAAAGTAAATATTACTTTTCTGAATTCGATATAATCGAATTCAATAAATAACCCTTTTTCGAATAATTTGTATTCGTTTAATATTTCGAACTTCGAAATAAATCTATCTTTTTCAAGTTAACTCCAATCCCCATATAGTTATTCTGACTCGTAAAACCTTTGCTTTGAAATCGTTATTCATTTCAAATATGGATATTATTCCTTAATAGGAATCTAGACTCGTTTATCAAATCGACTTGATTTTATTTCTAAATATCATTACAGATTCAAATCTCGGTAATAGAGTCACTTAATGAGCCAACATCATATTCTTCTTCATTTATAAATTCTATTTATAAAACTACTACTGACACCTTTTTGTTTATATAATACAATTCAATTTTTCCTTTTTAAAACATATTTCCAAGTTATACATTCCATTCTTCTGAAATCAACTTTATTTGATTTTTACAATTCCCTGCTTGTTTAAAAATTCTAATTTAAAATAATATTAAATTATTGCAAAGCACAAGATTCGGTTTTCATGTAACCATATTTTATTTAAATTATAGATTCATACTAAATAGAATTCAAATCCCCTTTCTGAAATAAATCATTATAATAAAATTTGACATAGTCAAATTATAATTATTAATCCCTTGGATTTATCTCATTTATTTTATATTCCGAACTTCAAAATAAAACCCATCCTTTTCATTTCCTCTTTCTCATTTAAATTTCCATTTGCAAAACATCGGGTTTAAACCATTGTTTACTTCAATCGTGAATAATATTTCTTATATATAATCAATTCATTTGACTTCATACCTTTAAATAATATTTAAAATCCAAATTCTTTTTATTAACTTCTAATGGTAGAATTATTCATAAAATCTTATTTTAATTCTATCCATTTATAATCTCGTTTATAATTTTATTTATAATTGCTAAGTTCTAAACCAATTACAAATATCAGTTTCAAACCCATTTTCACTTTTCTATATAAACTCAGACTTGAATTTATATTTCACTTTTTCCGATGATAATATTTTGCTTAATTTATAAATATCGTTCACAATCAATTTCTCGTTTTATTTATTAAAACAAGTTCCTATTTCAAGTCCCTTCAAAAATAAATTTTATTTTTGGAAAAATAAATCCCATATTTAAATCTCAAATTACCTTTCCATATTCGAAAATATTTTATGGTATTTAAAATACCAAATTTCTAGGGTTGGGTAATTCAACACAACATACTCAATCACAGTATATATCTCACAGCATATATCAAAATCAAAGAAAACATTAACATAATTGTTGAAGAATCTAGTTGGATCCCTCTAACCTATTTCCCTGTATGCACAAGTATTAATCAACATCAATAATATTAATTTCACGTCAATATGCAATATCATAGTAAACAGAACTAATATCGATCAACTACATAACTATATCAATCATTCAAACCAATTTAATCATTCAACCAAACAGCCATCACACAGTATAAAATTACTATATATAAATTTAAAACTCGTTTACATAAAAACGAGCTAGAGTTAGTGAGTTTACTCACCTAGTTTTGCAATTGACGATTCTGTTTGTGTTTCATTTTAAATGAAATAGACTTTTATTTTTTTCCATGAAATTCAAGTAACTCCATTCTTCGCCACTTTAGTCCCACAATGTAGTTCTCGTCATTGCGATCCCAACGTGACTGGTTTCGTCAGATTCTGATCATGTATGACAAAGCTATGATTTATACGAGTTTATATATGCAATATAGTTAATAATTTTATTAATTAAAACTAAAATAAATTCTTAATCCTCATATTACCGCATTAACCTTGTTTCACGTCTGCTTATTACTTCTTCCTCCTAGTTTTAGTACCCACGCACACTAACCCATTTAGTCGTACTTCTTCAATCATTATCCTCTCCATTTCTCAACAGGAAACGCATCACCACCTCCATTGTATTCCTCTCGGTGACCTCTCCCACTGGATATCACCATTATCCAACTCACAACAACTTTGGACACGCAAGCAACAGATGCAATGCGTCACTTTTTGACTTCAATTTTTCCTAAAGTTGGTCCACAGCTCGCCTTTCCAGCCCCCACCTAAACGGACACCTCAACTCCAGCTCGAACATGCTACATCAGTCGCGATCTCCAGTCCTTATACTACAGGCATGGTGAAACCAGCGATGCTCTCCGGCACCAAAATACACCAGAATCCATCAACAGAGGCCCCTTGCCCTCTGTATTCTCATGCTACCTTCAATTTCCTTTCGGTCACCCGCTTAGTTGCCGCACAAAACATTCCTGTCTTACTGATTTATTCCGAGGTCCAGGAATAATGTGTCGACTTGAAGAAAATTTGATAGAGGATGGAAGCTTGCTGCTAAAACATACGATTTCGTTTCATTTTATTTTATTTCATTTCATGCGATTTTCTCCTTTGTTTTGTTTTGTTTTGTTTTCTGTTTTGAGAACGAAGATAAGAGGGTGTCCGTATATAAACAAAAGTAACTTGGCAGACAGGGGTATAAATCTTGGAGTGTGTAACACCCCGTATTTTTTTAATATAATTAAAAATGAAATAAAATATATGAAAATATGCTTATGATAGGTAAATAATGGTGATGCATAAGGAGAATTAATTAATACATGGAAGAGAAGAAAAATTAGTTCGATAACGGCGTATGTAACGGAAAAGATAGTAAAATAAGGATAACTAATTCAAGAATCAGGAATTAGGTAAAATGGACATCACCATTGCGTTCCTCTCGGAAAAATACGCGAAATAGAGTCCGAGTTTTCGAAAATCGGGGTCCGTATGACCAAGATATGGCCAAAACAAGATTTCAGCAGACTTTCTGGCAGACTGACCCAGGCCGACCATAGTTTCGACACTATAGTCGACCTGCCCCCCCAGGTCGACTATAGTATCAACCCCCCCCCCCTCTGTACAGGTCGACCTGGTCGGCCTGGAGTGGTCCAGAACCCATTTTTGAGGCCCGGGACGAGTTTTGATGGTCCAGATGGGTTTTAGGGTTAATCCGATGGCTGAAATGAATTGCTACACCTATAAAATAACACCTAGACCTAACCTAATTCATAACAAATCATTCTTACACCTAAATGCTGCTGGGATCTCCCTTGAGCCATGGCCGCCATCTCCAAATTAAAGCTTAAGCATTCAAACCCAAATCAAATCAAAGATCAATGCTTCTACAACAAATTCAAGAGGATAGATCAATGACACTGCATCTTTCTATGACAAATTCACTCCCTAATTGATATGCCGTTCTCTGTAAGTTCTAGTTGCTTTCCGATTTAAATATTTAATTATAATGTGGCCATGAATTAAAGTGGAATTGGATTAAGTATGTTTATCGATCCAGATCTATTCTTGTTTCTTCTTGGATCTTGGAAACTTTTCTATTTTCCCTCTCATGTCTAGTTCATGATCTATTAAGCCTGTTGTAATCTTAAATGCCTGTGATGATGTTTTCTCTTCGATCTTATTTTGATGCAAAATTCTACCTTTCCCCTATTTGTTTTCTTTTGATGAAACTTGGTCAATTTCGGACCTAGGCTTAAACTGCGATTTGCGTGCGATTGAATACGGGGGAAATATTGGGATATTGTCTTGTTGGATATATGTGTTTGATAGAATCGAAGGCATATTATGAAAACTGGATATTTGGGTATTATTGTTATAATTAAAGTTTGCTAGCTTGGGTAAATTGGGGTAAACATGGAATACATGTAGTTTGGTATGAAACTTGACCTATGAAAAATATGGCAAGAATATTGATATGTATAACTTGGCTAAAATTTGACCTATGTAAATTGGGCATAGCTTTGTAAACATGTAAACTCTGAATCTTGACATATGTAAAAAGGCATGAAACCTGGTATATATGTAAATTGTCTAGGATTAGGCATATATAAATTGGCATATGAAATTTGGCATGGATCTTGATATATGTGTAATTTGGCTAGAACTTGATATGTGTAAATTGGCATAAACTTGGCATACATGTAAACAGGCAAGAATTAGACATATGTAAACCAACTAGAATTGGGTACATATATTAATGGGCATGTAATTTGGAATGTGGGCGTATGTTAATTAACATCTAATTGTCGTGTTTAGCATAATCATGGTTAGTGACATTTAATTTGGTATGATTTACATACCAAAAATTATAAACATGATTTAAAGGGAAGGTGGGCCATAATAGTAAATGTTGATTAATGTAAATTATGGACATAAAGATAATTGGTAATTTTTAGGAAACTTGCCATAAATTAGTCATTAATCACATAAGTGATTTATGGCATAAAATGGTATTAATTATATACCTAACTTAATGAGATTGACTGGAAACAAATTGGGCAGTAATTTGAATTTGAATAATTTACATAATTAATGTAAATTAGAAAATATGAATATGCTTAGCACGAGGTTGGATTGAGTTGTGATGTAAACCTGCCCGGACCCGCCCGGCTGTCCAGTAATCACAGCAATACCTATCCAATGTGGGAGGCTAAGAATTAGGCCCAATAAAGACCCGAGGTTAGACTGAGTTGTGGCGTAAGACTGCCCGGACCCGACCGACACACCGGCAGCCACAACAATATCTGTCTAATGTGAGAGGTTGGTGCCCTAATAAGATAACTAGAGCTGAGCTAGGGTTGGTAGGGTTAAGTTAACTAGAACACTTAACCAATTTCAACATGTTAACTAAATTGGCGGGTAGGGTTAGGATAATCTGGACACTTAACCAATTTAATATGTTGACTACGGGAGTAGGTAAAGTTAAGCAAATGTTTAACCATTATAACATGATTAAAATGGACTAGAGAGTGAGGTTAAGTTAATGAGAACACTTAACTAATACAATGGGTTAATTAGACAAGTGGTTGCGGTTAAGTAGTAACACTTAACCAACATAACAGGACAAGCCGGTGGGCTAAGTTAACTTGAATAAGTTGATAACACTTAACCATTATAATATGACTAGTGGATGAGGTTAAGTTAACAAGCACTTAACTAATCTGATGTGATGCGTGGTAGGGTTAAGTAACACACGGGGTTAAGTTAACAAGAAAATCCTTAACCAATGTAACCAGATAGACGAACGGGGTTAAGTTAATAAAGCACACTTAACCAATCAAACATAATAAGCGAGAAAGGTTAAGTTAACTAAGGTAAACACTTAACCATGGTAACATAACGAGTAGGAGGGTTAAGTACATATCGGGTTGGTGGGTAATATTAATAAATATAGGCCCACATACACTTAACCATTAAATACACATGCTTGAATCAGTAGCGGGGTTAAGTACACATCAGGGTTGGTGGGTAATATCAGAGAATATAGGCCCACAGACTTAACCATTAGAAAAACCTAGTAACGGGGACCCATTTCAGCAGTAACCCACATTAGGTATCAACGGAACCCTAAGCTAGGCAGGGTGGGGCACGATTACTGGGCTGATTATAAGAGGTCAAATTAGCGGCGGTTGGTGCAGCAGTGTAGGTTCTAACGGAGTGCGGGCGTGCACACACTTCGACGTAGAAAATTTAGCCACTGGGCATCAGTAGGTATAAAGCTGTGCATCTTGATTATGTCAGGGTTGCCACCATGGGACTTGATACACCCCATGGTGGGACCAGCAAAGGTATCTACAAGTAGGGGGCCGCGTGACACAAACGAGAACTAGGTCAAGTAGGGAGCCGATCGATAAGGTAGTAAGGGTGCATCGAATATATACATGGCCATTGGGGTGATCGAGGTGGAATCCTCAAAATCGATGTACACCTGAAGGCTACCATAATTGCGGGGATTGGGATCACGTTGTAATTATTATATAACACGGGCTACTAGTTGGGACACTAGTAGGGGGTACGGATCCTTGTTACACAGAACACTAGTTGGGACACTAGTAGGAATACAGATCATTCAATGTAAGACACTTATGAGGATGCTAGTTAGGTGGTGCAGAGCAAATAGATATCGTTTTAATGGTAAAGCTTAAAAACCTTGCGATGTTATTCTTGATAGAAACCATGCGGTGGTGTACTTGATAGGAATTATGGGATGTTATACTTGTTTTATCGTGCCCGAAGTTTATCTTGTTACCTTAGTTTATCTTGCTATCATAGTTTATCTTGATATCTTAGTTTATCTTGCCTACCTTGTTATCATGCTTATGTTTACTTTCAGTTTATTCATGCCATGTTATCTTTACCTATTTTTATGCTGAAAGTCACTAGGACTTACTCAGTCTTTATGACTGACCCGTTTTGTTTCGCCTCTTTTTCTTCCGTTTCCCCCCCCCCCCCCCCCACAGGTTCACAGGGTAGGAATACAGCTTAGTTCAGATCTTACCAAGCTCCAAGGCTCTTTCATGTATGGCTTGGATTTCTCTTGGCTATGGCTTGCTTTGCTTTATTGGGGAATACTGCAGTTTGTTTTTATGCTTCTTTGTTTTTGAGCAAGACAAATATTTTAACTATGAAATTGGGTATTGGAAGTTGATGGGCTTTTCTTGTAAACATTTATATTTAATAAATGATTTGAAGTACTTCCACTTTATTTTCCGTTGTTTTATATATGTCTGTCTTGTAATATTTCTGTTTCAGTACCCATAACACGCCATTGAAGTTAAGGCATTCCCTTTGTGAGTGACCTTAACAGATGTGGGGTGTTACAGAGCGCACGGTATTAGTTGGCTTGGCATGCATGGTATCAGAAACTTGGCAGGCACAACAATTTTGGTAGACATGGTGTTGTATTCTATTTAATTTTTTACGAAGGCTTAAAGTTGTGTTTATACGTTCTTCCTTTTGATTCGAAAGCCTTATAATTGAAAATGTGACTCTATATTGAATACGTTAGTCTATGTCAAGTGTTTCATAACCGAAAACCAAGATTTTACCTTATGTTAATTTTCTATGCTTTCGAAAAACACCTATATTCTTAATACGCTATCGTGTGGAAATATTTATTTTGAAAAGTTAATGTTTATGCGGTACCGGGTGTATAGAATTCCGTTTATTTACCGACTGCTATGGGCAAAAACAAAATTTTTGCTATGTTGAGCAATGTGCTATGATCCCAGAAATATATTAAAATAGGCAAATTAATTTATTCTGTGAAGTTCCCAAAACGCTGATATAGGGTGCAAATTACATTAAAAAAAATAGTTGTGTATTTTCTAAATTAAAATTTTCAGTAAAATTCTAAAAATTAAATTAACAATACGTGATTTAAAATCTTCTCCAAATTCGAAGTCCACATTTTAGAATACATCGTTAGATATTGATGAATTCAAAAGCAACCTAATTTGATAATAATAAATCTATATATTATCATATATATCGAAATAAAACATCATACGGCTCCAAATAACATATTTGAATTTATAACATGATATTTCAAATTAAAATTATGTTTTGATTAATAAAAGTCGATTTATTTATAAAATAAATTGTTGTAATTTATAAATGATTCCATAACGACTATTTTAAATTTTGATTTGGACATAACTCATAATATATAAGACAAAATATGAATTTTTCACTTTTATTGGAAAAATATAGTCAAATAGATCCGAATGTTTCTCGTTTCAAAGAAATTCGGCTTATATCGGACCTTGTATATTCAATTGAAGTTCAAAATATTGAATTACGTACCACCGTGATGTTACGAGCTTGATTTAAATATATTTTAAATTATATGTTCAAACTTCGTTTTAATTAATAAATTTCATATAAATTTCTATTTATACTTCTAACATAATATTTAAAACAATTTAAATGTTCAAAATTAAATGTTTAAAAATCTGGGTCGTTACAACATCTAACAGGTCAGTAGGTAGGGTAGCGACCCAATGGACAGAACGATGATGATGTACCATTTTGAATGATTGTATTTGACAATTTGTATCTGAATCTGTGGCTTTTAATAATATGGTGCATCTTATTTTGCTATTATACTTTTTCGTTCCATTGTGCGAGAATCCTTAACGTTATGTTATATGTTATTCTGTGCAAATGTAATTCCTTATAGGAACAAATGATCCATTTAGAGTGGCTCTAAGTTTCGATGGGTCCTTTCTAGGTCGAAATTTAGACCCACTCCAGGCGGGTTGTTACATTTGGTATTATGAGCATAGGTTACTCGATTATGGAAAAATATACATATGAGAGGCGTACTTGTTATTTTAAAAAAGGATTTTTCAAGGGATTTCTGTATATATATCAGTATATATATATATATATATATATATATATATATATAAAGTACGCATATCTTTAGAAAAGAGGATCTGCAGGTCTTTTTAGGAATGCCTTGGCATTAAATTCTAGAAATAATCTAGAGGCCATATAGTAATATAGCAACCTCCTTATTTAGTAAGTGATAAATGGAAATTAATCGGATGAATTATCTACTATGGTAAAGAAAACATTCAAATAAATGTCCATTTGGTGAACAATTAATATGGATCAATTTGAGAAATATGTCCGGTTTTGTTAATAAATGGACATCTTTGATTATTCACATAAACTTCAAGAATAGAGCTATGAATGTCTAAGATTTCAAAGGAACACTGAATGGTCAGGAAGGAAAGTATTAATGGATATATTAAGACCATTTATAGGCATGCATATTTGGATGAGATTTTAAAACAATCCATAAGAATAAGCAATATTTAAAATGGTTTAAATGAAAATAATCGACATGTATTAGGAATCTGTAGTGATGGGAAAAATTAAAGAATATAGAAGAAAAGGGTTAAGACAAGATACAAACTTTCATAATTGAATATATCAACCTTTCGTGAAAAGATTGCAGGTGCGGTAGGAAATTGAAAGAATAAACATGTTTTTCTAATCAACAAAGAAATGTAAAGCCTACATATATAATTTTTGACATACCATCAATTTATTTCGAAAGATAGAAATTTTAAGAAATATACTTCTGTAGAATAGTGTGTCAAAAATTTTAAAGAAAAGACCAAGAATATTCAGAAACCCATCAAGATGAATTTTTGACATACTACAAAATTATTTGAAAGAGGAAATAAAAAAAACTGTTTAACCTTTTGTTTATGGATTAGAATTACATAATAATTCTAATTGAAAATAAATAATTTGGGTTATAATTGTTCATTAGTTCTTCTGTTAGACAAACAATAACTATGAGTTTTTGCAAAAATTGAAGATGAAAAGATTAATTGTAAATATTTGCAAATAAGAGCTTTAATGGAAAAGAAATTATAGCGACAAGCAATAAACAATTCAAATAGTTAATTTGTAATTGTCATGGTCTTGATGTAACAAGCTTTTAAAGTTTAGATTTGAAAATATTCTTTTCCTAAAATCATACTAATAAAATTGGATAAAATTGAAATGATAAAATCCTATAAAATGAGAAGCAATTGAGAAGGTAAGAGTACTAGGGGTAGTGTAAAGGATAAAAGACTACTCCTAGGAATTTTTTAGTAATTTGGAATCTATTTATGACCATTAAATTAAATTTTGACAGACCTCTCTTTGTGTAAATAAAAGCGTAGTGAATAGTTATGTTCATTAAGGACTTTCAAAATTCGTATATATAAATGAGAGTTTTAAGTTTAGTGCTAAAATGAATGCAGTTTAATATTTCAAAATATATTTGAAACTAAAAGAATAAACTAAAAATATAGATAAAAGAATTAATTGCTAATTAATTCAATGCTAAGAGATTTAGGTCTTAGTTTCAAATAGGAATGAACGTTCCTTACAAAACAACTGTTGGTTTGAAAGTCATTAAAGATTGACATTCAGTATACGAATAAAAGATGAGTGTTGGAATAAGGAAAGATATTTTACTCTTTAATTAAGAAATTTTTGCATGTAGTAAATATTTGTAGAACGTTAAAATTTAACATTTTACTAAAAATAAAGAGGTCATTTAGCTTTATTGGTTAATGTTTCGAAAGTGCTATTGTGTGAAATAATAACGTATTTTGAAAGTATAATAGTGAAGGTCAATTAGACAATTTTAGGAAACTTAATTGTCGCCTAATTAAATTTTGACATTCAATTAAGATTTTATCTTTAAATAGAATTAACTGTTGTTTTCATGCATGACCTTAAAACGTTTATCTTTCCTGTAAAGTTTCAATGACAGATGATAAATGTATCAATAAACATAAGAATTTAAAAGGAAATTCATTTCTCTTTTATTTTGAGACATTTAGTGAGTGTTTTCGAAACTTAAAAAAAGGACATCAAATTTTTTGTTACAACATTTTTGGAATCCTTGAGAAAAATGCTTTATTAAAACTAGGCATGCATTAGTATTTTATTTAGTATCAATAGAACATGGAAAGCTATTCTATTCTTACAAAATAGAGATTTATGAACGTGTAGGCAATGTTTTCAAAATATTACAAGGCCAAAGAGAGACATTTATTGGACACTGTTTCGTAATAAAAAATAAAATTATATTTTTAAAGTGGAAATTCAAATTTCTAATGCTTTAGGATTTAAAAGGCATTGAATGCGTTTTTTTTGAAATTTGGGAAACCTTAATAAATTGTTGTTAAAATGGGATATATATACATGAAAATAAAATACAGTAACATTCAAATGAATTTATTTAATGTCACTGTTAAGACTTATACTGTTACAGAAGAAATTGGTTTAGTAGTAATAAATTAGGAAAATTAGAATTAGGATGAAATAACTTATGCAACCAAATCCGGAAATTTCAATGTCAGTCCCAAAAATATTATATTTGAAAAGCTTATGAATTCTATAGATTTCCAAAAATAAGTTTTCGTCGGTAATTAATTTACCCATGATAGTTTAGTTAGGAGTTAATACGTAATAACTGTATCGAACGATTAATAATATATGAACAAAGATATTGTAACAACCCGAAAATCTGGGCCAGTTTAAAATTTTTATTTTGGCAATTTTGGCGAATTTTGATTATTTAAAATGAATTATTTTAAATAATATCGACGAGAAATTTATTTTGAATAGAATTCAACGTATATATTATACGCGTCGTCGTTAGAATATAAATATTTATTTTAAATTATAAAATAGAATTGAAAATGGCGCGGTAGTTCGATAATTCGATTTCAAACTTAAATTGAATGTACCGGGTGCAAAACAATCCGGATTTTAGTGAAACCAAAAATAATGGAATCTAATAGTGAATATCTTTCCAACGAATCCGACAAATCAAGATTTCATAGCGGGAATCAAAAGATATGTCCAGTTGAAAATTCTGAATAGTCGCTATGGAATTCAGGCCCTTAAAAAAAAATGAACATTTTGCAAATGACCTCGGATTTCGACGAAACCAGTTTTGTTAGGTCCGTGTTGTCAAATTATTGCCAGGTTCCAAATTTCATAATTTTTCGAATCAGTATGTGAGCGTGGCAAAGGAAAACGCGTTTGACCAGTTTCAGTTGATTTTAATCGACTGGAAAATGGCCATTTTTCAGACGGTCTAAGAATTCGACGAAACTTGTTTTGTTAGGACCGTATCGTCAATACGAAGCTAGAAAATATTTTTCTGCAATTTATAGAGTTAGTATGTGACCCCAGTAAATTGGAATGTACGTTTAAATTGAATATATAAAGAATTATATTTTAAATTCAACAGAAACTGTTCGAAATGATCGAATCAGCATACGAAACATATCCCATTGTGTTCGGAATGAGGGTAATTTGCTAGGGACCACAGTCGGTGGGTTTTGTTTCGTGTTCGAAATAAAAAGTTACCTTTTGGTGGAAAATAAAATAAATAAAATAATAAAATTATATAAAAACCTCACTCCCTCTTATTCTCTCTCCCACTCATTCTCAGATAAAAAAAAAAAGAAGAAAATGCGCCTGCCCTAGCTGACGTTCCTCCGCCCAACCTCCGCTCAGCGCCGCCCTTGCGCCGTCCCCCCCTCTTTCACCTCCGATCTTCCACCTTCTCTTCTTTCCTCAAACCCCCTCTCGTGCGAGCCTAGGGCTCGAACCCCTTCCCCCCCCCCCCCCCCCCCCCACCAAAAAAACTGCTGCGTGCTCTCTCTCCTCTCATTCCCCTCTAATCCGCGCCCCTCCGGCCTCACGTCAGCCACCTGCCGATGCAGCTCCGACACGTCCCTCAGGCGAAGACGCAGATAGCCACCCCCTCCGATTTACAGTAAGCTTTTTAATTTAATTTCCTTTTCAGTATTCATGATTTTTATACCGAAGGAAAACTGATTTTATAGCGAAGAAAAACTGATTTTTTTTGTAGCGAAGAGGAACTTATTTTTATAGCATTAGGAAGTATAATTTTTAGTGATGAAAAAGAAATGATTTTTAATGTTAAAAAGTTTAGATTTTTAATGCGAAAAAGTTTAGATTTTTCGGAGGTTAAAGGTCAGATTTTTTTTTTATGATGGAAATGATTTGATGTTTACCTAGCAAGAGATTTGATTTTTAGCATAGTAAAAATACGATTTATATACATAAGAAAGATTTGATTTTTAAATCATAAAGTAGAAATTTTTAATCATGAAAAGGTTGGATCTTTTATATTAGAGAAGAAGAGATTTCTAACACGAGAAAGAAGAGATTTCTAACACGAGAAAGAAGAGATTTCTAACACGAGAAAGAAGAGATTTCTAACACGAGAAAGAAGAGATTTTTAACGACATAAAGGCATGTATTTTATGTAAATAAAGTTATGATTTTTAAGTTTATAAAAATTCGATTTTTATAAATAACAAAAGAGGTGATTTTTTTTATGTAAGTAGCTACGTTATAAAAATATGATTTTTATATAATAGAGGTTATAAAAATTCGATTTTTATATATTGAATAGCGAAGTAAAAATTCGATTTTTATATATGTAGTGGCTACGGGCGACGAAGCTGACGAAGTTGCGAAAACGATGAAGATTTCTATCAAAGAAGAGTCAAGATGTTTGGATAGCTTTCTGTGAGAATTTCTCACCTTTCAATTTCATTTTCTAGTTATATATATATACTAGGATGCAGACGGTGCTTAGTAGCACCCGACACAATCGTCCACAGACCATGGACTTGTTTGTTTGGTTGCATAGCTTAGTTATATGATTTGATTTGAATTTGGTTGTTTGGTGAATTTGATTGATGTGTGAATGGCGTGGGCCTTCACTAGACCGGGGATAAGGCTAGGCCTCGTCCCGTTTCTAGTATCGTGCCGTTATGCCGCCGAAATTTTCTAAAATGTGTTAGAAAAATAAAAATATCATTTTATTTAAAGAATGAACTTAATAGAAATTCATATGTTGGAATAAAATGTTTTATCGTTAAAAATATAATTTTTAACGTGAATGTGAATAAATAAATATTCATTTACAAACCAGACGGTTTGTTTATGTACACCTATTTGAAGGACATTGATTAGGACGATAAATTTTACACATCGCTCAACTGCACGAATAAAATATTTGTTTGATTGTTTGAAACCCCACACGGGTGTTGGGATGAAACTTGAAGTTCACTCATCCTGATTGATTAAATATGTCGATCGATTGATTGACAAGCTGCTATAAGCGTTAAATGTCTATATTTGATGCTTATACAGTGTAGTGCACTTTGGTTGATGGTTGATTATTTTTCAATGCTATTATATACATGTGTTGTATGAAAATCCATATAATTAACATTATATGGTGATTGATTGGGCCTCATTCCAATTTAGAAAATAAAGAATATTATAAAATAAAAGTTCATGTGTTGACAGTACCCATCCATTGAGATTGGTCATGTGTTGAACGAAATATTTTGATAATAAAATTTACATCTTTATCAATATAAAATAACGGTTCATGTGTTGACAGTACTCATCCATTGAGATTGGTCATGTGTTGAACGAAATATTTTGATAATAACAACTATTTTGAAAAAGAAATATTTGAAATAAAATATTTGAAATAGAAATTTATGAAGCCGTGTTGATTAGATTGACGCCATTTTGACGTAAACGATATTTATATCGATTTTATTCATTTTGAAATGAATTGAATATATAACGATTTTGAAATGAATTGAATAGATAACGATTTTGAAATGAATTGAATTGAAAACGATTTCGAAATGAATTGAATTGAAAACGATTTCGAAATGAATTGAATTGAAAACGAATTCAAATTGAATTGAAAGCGAATTGAAATGAATTCAAATTGAATTGAAATTTGAGTTGAATAGAAATGAATTTTAAAACGAATTTATAAAGAAGAATTCAATTTTGATTTGAATTGAAAAGGAGGTTGAAATTGCTTTTGAAACGAATTTAAAACTATTTATATAATTCGTTTTAAATAGAAATCGACGAAATATATATTATATATATAATATAATGGCCTGAATAGAACGCGCCGCGCCGCGGCAGTTCGCGAATTTCGACCATTTATTTCGAACGGACATTACGGGAGATCCGACCGTCGGATTCTCCTAAAACCGGAACCGTTGGGTTCGTATCGAAAAGAGCTTTCTAATGAATATTAGAAATTTGAAATCTAACGGTTGGATTTGGAGATACGCCCAAATCAAATTCGAAAAAGGTCGCTGTAAGTGCAGTTCGATGATCGTTGATGGAAATCGACTGTACGGGCCTTGATAAAATTATTAAAAATAGTAATAATTTGTGTAAACTCATAAGAAATGATTTGGGAAAAATTGGGATGAAAAACTCCATATTTGAAAAGATAAAAATAGATTTTTATCGAAATGAACTAGTTTTGAACTAGAATTATAATTCTATTTATTTTTAAATAAATAAATTGAATTCGAAAAGGGTTTTAAAAATAACCAAAATTTCCAATGATTGCATTGGAATGGATTTGAATCGAAATTGTCTTCGGAATATTTCGATGTTGAAATTCGAGATTATACAGGTGTTGTTATGGAAATTTGAAAGATATATATATTTATATCGTTATTTCCAATACGACATTTGTTAATCGTAGAATTTGATATTGAATATAAGCCGATATATTTTCTATTCAGTGCCTTATATTGAATATCAAATGTGATTTGGGCTTGTCGTGAATGGTGTCTTCATTAACACTGTTCTTAAGCCCAGTTGAGAAAAGATTAAATCTTTTTATTTAGATTTAATGAAGTGTACCAATTAAATGACATTTAATTGGAATTGAATTGGTATTGATTTTTGGGTTTATCGTGAATAGTGTTTTTAAATAACACTCGTTCTTTAACCCGATAATCAATGGAAGGTGACTTTCGGTTTATCGTGAACCGTGTTTTAAATGACATGGATTCTTTAACCCAGTTAACGATTAAAACTAAGTGGAGTTTTAATGAATCTTTAATTAGATTGAAAAGATCGAAAATGGAGTATCACCAGTTTTGCTCCAGGCGATAGTTAAATCTTTAATTAGATTTGAACGTGAAATGGTAATTGAATTTACCGATAACATTGTGGTGTTAGATATGAAGTATTACCAGTTTTACTTCATGGGATGAATAGGTTGGGATTGGGAAATTAAAACAAATGATTACTTCGGTAAGGTTCGTTAATCCCGACTAGTTTGAATTGATATTCAAAAATAGATTAAAGCATAAATTCAAGAAATTTATCTTTGATAAAATTAATGGGAACCTTTCCCTATGAATGTGAAATTTAGAAACTAACTGTCGGTTAGCCAAGCAGAATGGTTTTCTGGATATTGATCTGATGTTGGTTTCGGCCTTCGGGGTTAATGTTTGGGGAATTATTCTCTTGATTAATTTACGGTTAGTGACTGATGAATTGGAAATGAGGCGTATGTTGTGTTTGTGTAACACTTATTTAAATATACGCGAGTTATTCGGAAAGACCGGGTTTATCCCATTCTGAATAACTGATACGACGATAAGTCGAAGATGAAGACGATGGTCGAAGACCGGAGGTCTTCACGTCGTTTGGATAATTACTGATGATCTTGATTGGGCTGTACACCCAAGAAGATGGAAACAGTTGGTGATCGTCCAGACGTACTTGGAGATCGATGGATATGCGGGGTACTAGGTGCCTCCGGTTTCGTTCAGACCCAGAAAGGACTTGTAAATGGACTGTGTGTCTGACATTGGATTTTAGTCCGTGTGATTGATCTCTATTATATATATATCTGTTTGGCGGCGGAGAATTTATTCTCTTGCTTAACGCCCTTCTCTGAGACGTACGAGCTCAGGGGTTATATATTGATGGATATCAAACGCATGGAGTGAATTGCCTGTGTGGCATGCCTAAGTGGCAATTGATCGAGACTTCTGTTGAAAAGCAAAGTCTTGTGGTGATGATCAAAGCAAGGCCTTTGTGGCGTAGCTTTGTGTAACGTTTCCTTCGCGTGTTTCACACCCGGTATGAACCAAAAACGGGAGAGGACGTCAGGGAGGGCATGCGTTTCTTTCTAGCTAAAAAGTGGCGTCAGTGGTTTTACACGCCCTGACGAGTTTGACATATGTGGTTGTTGCTGTTGCGAGGCGCCTCGGATTGATCGGTCGTTCTCGAACCGATGGAGTCATTTAGTTGGCTCACCTACGCCCCATAGGGCGGGGAAACGCATGTTCAGGCATTTTAATCCACATCGGTGGACCGGCCCTGAGGATCCAAGGGCCCACCTGTGTCTGGGTCCTGAGACACGGGCTAAAGCGTCTCAAATCGGTTGAGGACTATCTTTTGCCTCGGTTCATAGACGGAAATCCAATTTCCAAATACGTGACATTTGCGGTTTTATTTGTAGAGCCTAGTATGGCGACATAGTGGGATGGGGCACTTATGCCGCCTATGATTGATACTTATGATTTGAAGTTGTTTTATACACTATGCACTTACAATAGTATCAAATGATTTGTTTTAAACGTATCAAGCATTCTTTGGCTGTTATAAGGAAAAAACCCTATCCCCCGGCTTGCGTTGCATTGTGTGATAGGACCTGGGTCTTATAACAGCTTCATTTTTCTTTATTTAGCATTGCGCTATTTGTTTTATGCACCGGTATTCTTGGGAGGAAACCCGTTCCGTGTTATACGGCGTGGTCCCTTGATTTACCTAGATTTAAAAATAAAGATTAACTGTTTTAGTTCTCACACCAGTCCCATGACTGACCTGGAGTTTATTGTTTTAACCTAAACTCTGGGTGCCCTTATTTTGACACGGGCAGCTAGTAGTTTTGGTTTTGCAGATTTATATTCACAGGATCCTGGTTTACAGCTGGAACGATATCCGGAAAGCTTTGTATCCGTATATCTACTTCTAGTTGTGTATTGTATTATCTTCCGCTGCTATGTATTTAAATGTAATTTAAATCTCTGATATTTCTGTGTAATATTCATTTATACTCTGTATATTCTTGTAATCTGGTGCATTGTTGTAATATACAATGAAATGTTCTTTTATATGCGTTCTGTTTTGTCCTGTTCTCAATGATAGGGCATTTCGAGAGGTCTGGGTCGGTTTAGCGACCGGTTCGGACCGAGCGAAATTCCTTGTCGTCACAGTTGGTATCAGAGCTTTGGTTTACAAAGCAGAGAACAAGACACATTAGAACCATACGAAAGAATTCATCAGATATTGGATTAGTAATATCCAATTAGAATGACTCGTTAGAGATGGGATCAGTAGAATCCTAGAACGAGTGTGAAGAGTATATTTTTCAAATGAAAACAAATTTTTGTTTTGAAGATTTAAATCAATTATTCGTATTTGATTATTTATTTATATAGATGTGGACAATCCAGTATATATAGATTTTGCGTATACGTCTGATCCGCGTGTATTCGAAATTTTAATTTACTGGATAGATATAGAATCACACTCTAGTCGCCCGGGGATGATGCTGATAATTGTGATCACATTATCAGTATTTATATTCGAGTGACGAAAGTGAGATTTCTATATATTTCCTATTGACAGGTGTGAGAACCAAAATTAGATAGGGCCTATTGTTGTGATTTGGCATCAAAAAACATGATTTTTGACTATGTATCGAAATTATGAATTTGATAATCTAACTCACTAATTGATTGATGTTTGTGTTGTTTGTTCATTTGTTTGCTAATTTTGAACCATTATGCCTAATTGTATCAAATATTGAACTATATTGAGAATTGGTTGCATTTGCTTGCATATGCATATATATCATTGAACAGGTCATAGCAAGGAGGCTAGAGCAGAGAATAAAATTTGTTTGCCCGACAAATAGGTACATGTTTACTACATAATTTCCTGTTTTGTTTGGGTGATGATGATTTTATGAGCCTATTGGCTAGCCGCTTGGCTTTTTCTTTTTCTTTTTGAGATCTGAAGGACCGGGGAAGCTATTTGAAATTCCCCGATGCTCCCATTGCAGGGGAGGTTATGGCGAAATTTTTCGAAAATTTAGGGTGTTAGCCAAATTTTTGAAATTTTGAGAATTCTCAGAAACTAAAGGGTTGGAGAATGGAAGCCAGATCGAATGTAGAGCTGATTAATCAAACCACTTTCGACTTTGTTCCTTTTCGGGGACGAAAAGTTTTAAGTGGGGGAGATTGTAACAACCCGAAAATCTGGGCCAGTTTAAAATTTTTATTTTGGCAATTTTGGCGAATTTTGATTATTTAAAATGAATTATTTTAAATAATATCGACGAGAAATTTATTTTGAATAGAATTCAACGTATATATTATACGCGTCGTCGTTAGAATATAAATATTTATTTTAAATTATAAAATAGAATTGAAAATGGCGCGGTAGTTCGATAATTCGATTTCAAACTTAAATTGAATGTACCGGGTGCAAAACAATCCGGATTTTAGTGAAACCAAAAATAATGGAATCTAATAGTGAATATCTTTCCAACGAATCCGACAAATCAAGATTTCATAGCGGGAATCAAAAGATATGCCCAGTTGAAAATTTTGAATAGTCGCTATGGAATTCAGGCCCTTAAAAAAAATGAACATTTTGCAAATGACCTCGGATTTCGACGAAACCAGTTTTGTTAGGTCCGTGTTGTCAAATTATTGCTAGGTTCCAAATTTCATTATTTTTCGAATCAGTATGTGAGCGTGGCAAAGGAAAACGCGTTTGACCAGTTTCAGTTGATTTTAATCGACTGGAAAATGGCCATTTTTCAGACGGTCTAAGAATTCGACGAAACTAGTTTTGTTAGGACCGTATCCTCAATACGAAGCTAGAAAATATTTTTCTGCAATTTATAGAGTTAGTATGTGACCCCAGTAAATTGGAATGTACGTTTAAATTGAATATATAAAGAATTATATTTTAAATTCAACAGAAACTGTTCGAAATGATCGAATCAGCATACGAAACATATCCCATTGTGTTCGGAATGAGGGTAATTAGCTAGGGACGACAGTCGGTGGGTTTTGTTTCGTGTTCGAAATAAAAAGTTACCTTTTGGTGGAAAATAAAATAAATAAAATAATAAAATTATATAAAAACCTCACTCCCTCTTATTCTCTCTCCCACTCATTCTCAGATAAAATAAAATAAAAACAAAAAGAAGAAAATGCGCCTGCCCTAGCTGACGTTCCTCCGCCCAACCTCCGCTCAGCGCCGCCCTTGCGCCGTCCCCCCCTCTTTCACCTCCGATCTTCCACCTTCTCTTCTTTCCCCAAACCCCCTCTCGTGCGAGCCTAGGGCTCGAACCCCTTTCCCTCCCCCCCCCCCCCAAAAAAACTGCTGCGTGCTCTCTCTCCTCTCATTCCCTACTAATCCACGCCCCTCCGGCCTCACGTCAGCCACCTGCCGACGCAGCTCCGACACGTCCCTCAGGCGAAGACGCAGATAGCCACCCCCTCCGATTTACAGTAAGCTTTTTAATTTAATTTCCTTTTCAGTATTCATGATTTTTATACCGAAGGAAAACTGATTTTATAGCGAAGAAAAACTGATTTTTTTTGTAGCGAAGAGGAACTGATTTTTATAGCATTAGGAAGTATAATTTTTAGTGATGAAAAAGAAATGATTTTTAATGTTAAAAAGTTTAGATTTTTAATGCGAAAAAGTTTAGATTTTTCGGAGGTTAAAGGTCAGATTTTTTTTTTATGATGGAAATGATTTGATGTTTACCTAGCAAGAGATTTGATTTTTAGCATAGTAAAAATACGATTTATATACATAAGAAAGATTTGATTTTTAAATCATAAAGTAGAAATTTTTAATCATGAAAAGGTTGGATCTTTTATATTAGAAAAGAAGAGATTTCTAACATGAGAAAGAAGAGATTTCTAACACGATAAAGAAGAGATTTTTAACGACATAAAGGCATGTATTTTATGTAAATAAAGTTATGATTTTTATGTTTATAAAAATTCGATTTTTATAAATAACAAAAGAGGTGATTTTTTTTTATGTAAGTAGCTACGTTATAAAAATATGATATTTATATAATAGAGGTTATAAAAATTCGATTTTTATATATTGAATAGCGAAGTAAAAATTCGATTTTTATATATGTAGTGGCTACGGGCGACGAAGCTGACGAAGATGCGAAAACGATGAAGATTTCTATCAAAGAAGAGTCAAGATGTTTGGATAGCTTTCTGTGAGAATTTCTCACCTTTCAATTTCATTTTCTAGTTATATATATATATATATATATACTAGGATGCAGACGGTGCTTAGTAGCACCCGACACAATCGTCCACAGACCATGGACTTGTTTGTTTGGTTGCATAGCTTAGTTATATGATTTGATTTGAATTTGGTTGTTTGGTGAATTTGATTGATGTGTGAATGGCGTGGGCCTTCACTAGACCGGGGATAAGGCTAGGCCTCGTCCTGTTTCTAGTATCGTGCCGTTATGCCGCCGAAATTTTCTAAAATGTGTTAGAAAAATAAAAATATCATTTTATTTAAAGAATGAACTTAATAGAAATTCATATGTTGGAATAAAATGTTTTATCGTTAAAAATATAATTTTTAACGTGAATGTGAATAAATAAATATTCATTTACAAACCAGACGGTTTGTTTATGTACACCTATTTGAAGGACATTGATTGGGACGATAAATTTTACACATCGCTCAACTGCACGAATAAAATATTTGTTTGATTGTTTGAAACCCCACACGGGTGTTGGGATGAAACTTGAAGTTCACTCATCCTGATTGATTAAATATGTCGATCGATTGATTGACAAGCTGCTATAAGCGTTAAATGTCTATATTTGATGCTTATACAGTGTAGTGCACTTTGGTTGATGGTTGATTATTTTTCAATGCTATTATATACATGTGTTGTATGAAAATCCATATAATTAACATTATATGGTGATTGATTGGGCCTCATTCCAATTTAGAAAATAAAGAATATTATAAAATAAAAGTTCATGTGTTGACAGTACTCATCCATTGAGATTGGTCATGTGTTGAACGAAATATTTTGATAATAAAATTTACATCTTTACCAATATAAAATAACGGTTCATGTGTTGACAGTACTCATCCATTGAGATTGGTCATGTGTTGAACGAAATATTTTGATAATAACAACTATTTTGAAAAAGAAATATTTGAAATAGAAATTTATGAAGCCGTGTTGATTAGATTGACGCCATTTTGACGTAAACGATATTTATATCGATTTTATTCATTTTGAAATGAATTGAATATATAACGATTTTGAAATGAATTGAATAGATAACGATTTTGAAATGAATTGAATTGAAAACGATTTCGAAATGAATTGAATTGAAAACGATTTCGAAATGAATTGAATTGAAAACGAATTCAAATTGAATTGAAAGCGAATTGAAATGAATTCAAATTGAATTGAAATTTGAGTTGAATAGAAATGAATTTTAAAACGAATTTATAAAGAAGAATTCAATTTTGATTTGAATTGAAAAGGAGGTTGAAATTGCTTTTGAAACGAATTTAAAACTATTTATATAATTCGTTTTAAATAGAAATCGACGAAATATATATTATATATATTATATATATATAATATAATGGCCTGAATAGAACGCACCGCGCCGCGGCAGTTCGCGAATTTCGACCATTTATTTCGAACGGACATTACGGGAGATCCGACCGTCGGATTCTCCTAAAACCGGAACCGTTTGGTTCGTATCGAAAAGAACTTTCTAATGAATATTAGAAATTTGAAATCTAACGGTTGGATTTGGAGATACGCCCAAATCAAATTCGAAAAAGGTCGCTGTAAGTGCAGTTCGATGACCGTTGATGGAAATCGACTGTACGGGCCTTGATAAAATTATTAAAAATAGTAATAATTTGTGTAAAATCATAAGAAATGATTTGGGAAAAATTGGGATGAAAAACTCCATATTTGAAAAGATAAAAATAGATTTTTATCGAAATGAACTAGTTTTGAACTAGAATTATAATTCTATTTATTTTTAAATAAATAAATTGAATTCGAAAAGGGTTTTAAAAATAACCAAAATTTCCAATGATTGCATTGGAATGGATTTGAATCGAAATTGTCTTCGGAATATTTCGATGTTGAAATTCGAGATTATACAGGTGTTGTTATGGAAATTTGAAAGATATATATATTTATATCGTTATTTCCAATACGACATTTGTTAATCGTAGAATTTGATATTGAATATAAGCCGATATATTTTCTATTCAGTGCCTTATATTGAATATCAAATGTGATTTGGGCTTGTCATGAATGGTGTCTTCATTAACACTGTTCTTAAGCCCAGTTGAGAAAAGATTAAATCTTTTTATTTAGATTTAATGAAGTGTACCAATTAAATGACATTTAATTGGAATTGAATTGGTATTGATTTTTGGGTTTATCGTGAACAGTGTTTTTAAATAACACTCGTTCTTTAACCCGATAATCAATGGAAGGTGACTTTGGGTTTATCGTGAACCGTGTTTTAAATGACACGGATTCTTTAACCTAGTTAACGATTAAAACTAAGTGGAGTTTTAATGAATATTTAATTAGATTGAAAAGATCGAAAATGGAGTATCACCAGTTTTGCTCCAGGCGATAGTTAAATCTTTAATTAGATTTGAACGTGAAATGGTAATTGAATTTACCGATAACACTGTGGTGTTAGATATGAAGTATTACCAGTTTTACTTCATGGGATGAATAGGTTGGGATTGGGAAATTAAAACAAATGATTACTTCGGTAAGGTTCGTTAATCTCGACTAGTTTGAATTGATATTCAAAAATAGATTAAAGCATAAATTCAAGAAATTTATCTTTGATAAAATTAATGGGAACCTTTCCCTATGAATGTGAAATTTAGAAACTAACTGTCGGTTAGCCAAGCAGAATGGTTTTCTGGATATTGATCTGATGTTGGTTTCGGCCTTCGGGGTTAATGTTTGGGGAATTATTCTCTTGATTAATTTACGGTTAGTGACTGATGAATTGGAAATGAGGCGTATGTTGTGTTTGTGTAACACTTATTTAAATATACGCGAGTTATTCGGAAAGACCGGGTTTATCCCATTCTGAATAACTGATACGACGATAAGTCGAAGATGAAGACGATGGTCGAAGACCGGAGGTCTTCACGTCGTTTGGATAATTACTGATGATCTTGATTGGGTTGTACACCCAAGAAGATGGAAACAGTTGGTGATCGTCCAGACGTACTTGGAGATCGATGGATATGCGGGGTACTAGGTGCCTCCTGTTTCGTTCAGACCCAGAACGGACTTGTAAATGGACTGTGTGTCTGACATTGGATTTTAGTCCGTGTGATTGATCTCTATTAAATATATATCTGTTTGGCGGCGGAGAATTTATTCTCTTGCTTAACGCCCTTCTCTGAGACGTACGAGCTCAGGGGTTATATATTGATGGATATCAAACGCATGGAGTGAATTGCCTGTGTGGCATGCCTAGGTGGCAATTGATCGAGACTTCTGTTGAAAAGCAAAGTCTTGTGGTGATGATCAAAGCAAGGCCTTTGTGGCGTAGCTTTGTGTAACGTTTCCTTCGCGTGTTTCACACCCGGTATGAACCAAAAACGGGGGAGGACGTCAGGGAGGGCATGCGTTTCTTTCTAGCTAAAAAGTGGCGTCAGTGGTTTTACACGCCCTGACGAGTTTGACTTATGCGGTTGTTGCTGTTGCGAGGCGCCTCGGATTGATCGGTCGTTCTCGAACCGATGGAGTCATTTAGTTGGCTTACCTACGCCCCATAGGGCGGGGAAACGCATGTTCAGGCATTTTAATCCACATCGGTGGACCGGCCCTGAGGATCCAAGGGCCCACCTGTGTCTGGGTCCTGAGACACGGGCTAGAGCGTCTCAAATCGGTTGAGGACTATCTTTTGCCTCGGTTCATAGACGGAAATCCAATTTCCAAATACGTGACATTTGCGGTTTTATTTGTAGAGCCTAGTATGGCGACATAGTGGGATGGGGCACTTATGCCGCCTATGATTGATACTTATGATTTGAAGTTGTTTTATACACTATGCACTTACAATAGTATCAAATGATTTGTTTTAAACGTATCAAGCATTCTTTGGCTGTTATAAGGAAAAAACCCTATCCCCCGGCTTGCGTTGCATTGTGTGATAGGACCTGGGTCTTATAACAGCTTCATTTTTCTTTATTTAGCATTGCGCTGTTTGTTTTATGCACCGGTATTCTTGGGAGGAAACCCGTTCCGTGTTATACGGCGTGGTCCCTTGATTTACCTAGCTTTAAAAATAAAGATTAACTATTTTAGTTCTCACACCAGTCCCATGACTGACCTGGAGTTTATTGTTTTAACCTAAACTCTGGGTGCCCTTATTTTGATACGGGCAGCTAGTAGTTTTGGTTTTGCAGATTTATATTCACAGGATCCTGGTTTACGGCTGGAACGATATCCAGAAAGCTTTGTATCCGTATATCTACTTCTAGTTGTGTATTGTATTATCTTCCGCTGCTATGTATTTAAATGTAATTTAAATCTCTGATATTTCTGTGTAATATTCATTTATACTCTGTATATTCTTGTAATCTGGTGCATTGTTGTAATATACAATGAAATGTTCTTTTATATGCGTTCTGTTTTGTCCTGTTCTCAACGATAGGGCATTTCGAGAGGTCTGGGTCGGTTTAGCGACCGGTTCGGACCGAGCGAAATTCCTTGTCGTCACAGATATAGGTAAAATGTAGGCAACGTAACTCGTGATTTCTAAAAATAGAATTCGTGACTATTAATTGCAAATTTAGTAGGCAATGAATTTGTTATTAATAAAATCTAAAGGAAACTTTGGGGATTGATTTAAAAGACAAATAGGTTTGAATAAAATGGATATATTTCGAGGATCTTAAGGGAATTCATTATTCAGCGAATGGTCTAGAGGGGTGTGTGTATATATATATATATATATATATATATGCGTGTGTATATGTATATGTATATGTATATATATATATATATATAAAGAAATGGACCACATTTATAAAGAGGACAAAGATTGAAGATTTAAAGGAATGAATTGGCACCTCATGGATTCAAAATGGAATATTAGACCTTTACATTATTTAGACCAATTAATTGTAAGAGAAAAGTTCCAAAATAATTTTTAGGGTGTGATCGTTAGTGGTTCCCCCGTATCGATTGGATAAGGGTATAAATGCGACATAAGTAATAGATCTGTATTATGCCTGAGATGTTGGGATTTAAAACCCTTATTAAATTCTTAAGATAAATGTGTAAGTAAGAGGAAGAATCTCATGGGGACATTCAACTTGGCGACTTATTATATATGGAGTTTGGAGGCTAATAGCGGAATCGGATTTTCAGCCTATAGAGAGGAAGTGTATTGGACTTGTGATTTTTGGAAATTTAGCCTTAAAGAATGTCTCCATCAAGAATAAGAATATAAAGTATGAGATTAGGGAAAACACTTAGTTAATTAGGTGTGTATTAGCCTTTTAGTTTGAATATAAACATGTTTTGGTTTTCTTAAGGATATTTGTTTAATTTTTATAAATTATCCCTTTTGTCGTTTAAAAAAAATACTATATTGAAAATTATAAGGACTATGCTCAAAGGGAAAATGATGTGATGCATAATTTCATAAATTATGCTATCCATCCAAAATAAAACAATACCAATTCCTTGTAATCTTAAATATGTCAATATTATTGTTCAGGCAAATTTAAGGAAATTAAAGCAAAATACCTTACTCGAATTTAAATTAAAGCAAATTGGACCATAGGAAAATGTTCTAGTCATTAGTATAGATTAGACGTTAATTGGTTAGATCTAGAGATTTTATTCAGGAAATTCTTTTAGGTCAAACTTCACTTGAAGAGTAGAGAACAAAATGAAGACAACTAATCTTTGGGGATAAGAGGAAGGATCTGCAACATTAGTCTCTTAGATATTAGGAATAATAGTAATATTTATAGAGTAGCATAATTATCTTTTTGGTAATTAGTGGGCACTCTTGAAGAACCTCAAGGAGGCCACCTAAATTACCAAAGTTTTGATGGAATAACCAACGGCAAATTCTACTTGAACCAAATTTGTGGTTAGACTTTAGAAAAAGTCTAATTTTGATTAGGCAGGCTGTGGAAGGTAATGAGTCGATAGTATATTTTGGGCTTTCCCTAAGTTAGGGATATATATATATATATAATATTATGAATAAGAACCCATAAAAGTTCTATGTCTGATAGATAGCTTCACGATATAATGAATTTTGGTAGGGCCTAATCAAGAAATGGGGACAAAGAAGGAATCTTGTGCCACCATAGATATTTTGGAGCATGGGGTTTCGAGACTCCGCATTATTTAGATAGATCATTACGGGTACAGTATGGAGAAAATTCGAGAGAAGGCTTGAAAATTTTAAAACAAATTGTAGCTTCCCTCAAAAATTTAGGATTTTTGGTTGCATTATGGTTCCTAAATTGGATGGTAGGAGATGGCCGCAACACAAATACACCAAGCACTCATATAGAGATTATATGAATGTTAAGGCATTTTGCATACATCCTGCATCACTTATTACACATACTTGTTAGGATTGAGCTCACTTTAGTGAGTCTGTAGTTGATAAACACTGCGAGTCATGAATGTTTATGGATGAACTAAAAATAACGTGGGTGTACAACATGGATGTTTAGGGCGAGTCTTTTTTTCCCCTTTAGATATATTTCGGGATGAAATCTATTTATTTATTTTGGGGGGAGGGGGGGGGGGGGGGGGAGGGAATATAACACCTATAAAAATATACCTAAAACAAATTAATAATAATAAATAATGAAAATTAACAATAAACTAATAATATATTAATGGGCTGAAAAATGGAATTTTGCAGCATTAGGAATTTGGCTACGAAAATATCATAATTGTATTCGTGACGAAATTCTAATCAATTTTCATAGATAATATGTCAGAATCTGAGCCCGTATGAAATAATTACACTTAAAAAAGGTTTTATGTTAAATATATATGCAACAATGTTTGAAATTCAAATTAGAATATTAATATATGGAATAATAACCAATAAATGCGTGATTGGAATATTCCATCCAATTTGAATTTGTGCTATATATAAATATACAACAAAGGACAACAATAACGTATAAAAGGCAAGTTATAAATGAAATAAATAATGTAATATAATAAAATCTTTCTAGCCCTCAAATATGTTCACTGGGCAAAAATACAACCAGGAGGTCGACCGCCTTCCTAAGAGGGGTTTCGATCACCGGTCGAGCAGGCATCCGCCTACTGCGGCCAATGCCCAATTTGGCCTGGTTCGGGTTGAGTTTTCAGGTGTTTATTTATAAATAAACAGTCAGATTTAATATAAATAATCTTATGGCTATTATTCACTCACACACCTATAAATAACACCCTAAACCTCAAACCTAAACCTAGCCTTCTTCTCCTTCCCTGTCTCCACTCCGCCATTGGTTCCAGAGAAATATATTATAGGTTTTCTTCTTCCTCTCTTTAAATTTATTTTCTTTTCTAATCCCTTTTCTTATAGAATTTGGATAGGATCTGAATTTGGAATCATAAGATTTATACGAATAAGAATTCTAACTATTTAATTCTTATATATATATATATATATATTTCTAAGGGATTGGAGTTCGCATTCGTGTTAGTACTTGAAGGTTTTCAAATCTAATAGGCAAACATCATCAAATCTGCAACATTTCCATATAGTCAAATCACTGTGAGTGGAAATAATAATTGTTTAGGCATATTCTACATTTTTTAGATTTTATATTGATTAGTAGGCCTAGGCAGATTTGGATTCACGATAATATCAAATTGTAAAAACCCCAAATCTCCTTTTTTTTTTTTATATGTTTCGCAAGAATTTTCAATAAATGTTTGTGTTTGTGAATTTGTTTGGGTTATGGATGAAGAACATTTTATTTGATTTACTTCTGTTTGATTTGATTTATCCTTTTTATTTAAAAGTGTTTGTGATGTAAAAAGGTTTGGATGTGATTTAGTTTTTCTTTGAATAGGCTTGGATTTCCATTCTAAATGGATAATTTGAACGTATTTATATTTGAAACAAATAAATGTCAATGTTTCTATATACAACATGGAAAAGGATAAATTGGATTAAATAGAGGTCTATGTATATATATATATATGTGTGTGTGTGTATATATATGTATATAGGTTGTATGAAATTTACACCTTGTTCTTGATTCATTACATGAATTATTCTAGCAAGCCTAGGATGCAAATTTTGATAGTTAAGCTGTTATTTTTCTCATTACTACTATCATTAATTATGCTATTATGCCATGTATTTAGCGGTTTGATGTGGTAATTAACTTATATGCATTTAATGTGGACCAAATTGACAATTTATGATGTTAAAACATTTCTTCATTTAAACAAAATTGAAATTGGTAATTAACTATTACGAATAGCTGCATACATATATGCAACTATTTGAAAACACATGCATATATTCGTACACGCCTATTGAATTATTGCATGTATGCAGTTTTTCTATATAAATGCATAGGTGTATGCAGATATGTCAAAATATATGCAAAGTTGGAAAAATTGGGCGTATGTATGCATGGTTTAAATTAGTGCATCAGAATATGCATGTATTTAAAATATGTGCATATATGTACGCATTTACACTGCAGTTTTGACGCAGAATTGAAATAAATGCATACATGTCTGCAAGTAATCGAATTATATGCATCTTTTGACGCATTTTACTGCATTTCGTTGTTTTTGTGTAATTTTGGATTTTGACATTGTTTTTAATATTTTTTTGATCTGATTTTTTTGATGATTATTTGTTTTAATTAATTACAAATTTACGTGATTTTTTTATATTTTATTTTTATTTTTTTGTTGGTTTTTTGAAAAATAAGGACTAAATTTACAATAAGTTTATGACCTGACTTGAGCCTAATTTAAAACGTTAATAGGGACCTGTAAAAAACGCACCCTTTGAAATATCCCCATATATAAACTGTTCTTTGTGTGTGTGTATAAAATGACTTATATATTAAATAATGACATACAGACACACGGTTAGTTGTCATTTGTAGTAGAAGTCTGCCCGGAACGAATCGGCAAATCCAACAACCACAAATGGGTCCCGCTAACGTAAGGGTGTTGGGTGCCATGAGCCATTTAGTTTCGTACACTATGACACGAAGTTAAGACCACTTGTAGTAGAAGTCTGCCTGGATTCATCCGACATATCCAACATCTATAGATAGGCAGTTAATGTGAGAGATCTAGTGTGTATACATATGTCTATTATGTGTGTAAATAAGTAGGCTTGCTACATCTTGAGAAGATCTTAAGTGGCTGACTTTATTCTTATATAGTTTGAATCTTAAGTAGTTACGACTAGGACATTCCGAAGGTTTATTCCTTGGATTTGGCCCAAAGTCATGAGACCCTCCATTATTTAATTTGAAGCAGATCTATATGTCCTCCTTCTCTAAATGTGGTTCGGTCATGGAAATAATGTAGTAAGGTGGTTTACTGGAATGTCCACTACCTCTAGGAGCTTTGTGAGGGACAACCTAGGGATAGATTTGTAATACGTGGGACGTAGCATGCTATTTATTTCACCAACTGTCTACGGAAAGTCTTAAGCGTCATAGTTGTTCTACCGTAATATCAGTTAAGTAGTAACGTGAGGCATCCGACGGAGGGGTCTTAAAGGAGCTCTATGCGGGCTTACCCTAAGTCGGTACTAGGCAGCGAGATACTACTTCTCATATTACTTGTGAGAATATATATACTTACAAGAACCTTAATGTTCTAGGACTCGGTTTCAGCTAGGATCTGCTTTAGTGTCATAAGAGATCATAAGAATCCACCCTTAATAAATATGTTAGAATGGGACTTAAGTGAACGAGAATGTCCACCTCGTTGGGTCTCCACCCTAAATGCAACAGTGAACGTCTTAAGTGATTTATTCGGATATCCACCACATTGGTTAAATATTTCTTTGTATATGCATGTGCTTATGTGTTTCGTAGACATACCTTGAGATATATGACCTGCCAAATCTATGGTATAGTCCTTAAGCAAATATTATTTTCAATCAGATAGGACTTTATGTTCTGACCCCTCTCCTTAACATATCTAACAGGTCAGTAGATGGTGTAGCAACTCAATGGACGGAACGATGATGGAGCCTGAAGAGGGCTATGAGACTGTTATGTTATTAGTAGTTATTATTGCTATTTTGCTTATGGAGACTCTAGATTATGAACAATGAAGTTGTACCATTTTGAATAATTGTATTTGACAATTTGTATCTGAATCTGTGCCTTTTAATAATAATTTGAATAATAATATGATGATGTACCACACTCACTAAGTCGCTGGTGCAAGAGGCACAAATCCTTCTATCTCTCGCTACCTCAAGCAAATCTGCTCCATCAATGTAGGCTGAACCTCTAATGGTGCTAATAATTTAGGCGTATAGTCCGTAAAGGGTGTGAAAATTTTGTTTCATGCATCTTGTATAAGTAAATTTATGCACGACTTGGGTACTATAGTGGCGCTGGATCATCTTGAAGACTTAAGATTGAGCCTAAAGTTTAGAGACCTTGTAAGTCACATCAAATCATGGGAATCAATAAGAAGAAGCTTAGGATGACGATCATTAAGCTAATAAGATATAGTGAAGCAAGGACGATGATGATTATAAATAGGAGATAGTGAAGAGTATTAGGGAGGCATATCCTGTAACAATCCAAAATTTGGCAAATCCGAATTTTTTTCAAAAATCCAAATCTGTCGAAGCTCGAGTTGGCTTGTTTGGTATCCTGTATAAAGTCAAAGATAAACATATAAGAGCTCATAATAGAAATATCGCAGCGGAAGTGAATAAAATATAATAGTAGGTAAATACTTACCGATATGATGATACCAATCTAACAAGTGTCTCTAAGCTATGGAATCTCAAACACCTACCTAATCTGCGGGTTTGTTATGAGGAGGGGGTCAAAACAAAAGTTCTGGTGAACGGATAAATTATATTTTATACAAATAACACTACATATACCCTCTATTACTGGTTTATATTTATTAGGTTATTTAGATTTATATCACAATATACTTTTGATTTTTCCACATAAATCATACTCATCTAATCCCTATTAGATTTACCTAACAAATCATATATGTGTAGCTAAAAGCCCGACATCTCAAGGTACTCCCTACAGTATTCTCCACGTAGGTCTCCATTGTCATGCCACGGAAGCATATTTAACCTCTATCCTATGCCTAGACGCATACAGTATCTCCATCACTATGCCACATAAACTTACATAACCATTATCGCTTTGCTACGTAAGAGCATGGATCCTCATATACAAACTCCGTGGTTGAGCTAAGCCCCGATGCGGAGTTCAATGCTTTGATGTCTATGATACCCCACCCAGTGTGTGCATTGAGACCCTCATATGAAAGTACTGCCTACTACAACTTGAGTTTCGCAATGGGGATGCACCTATGCATGGAACTCGGTCAGGAGCTTTTGATATCTGTAAAGGACAGCTTCGTTAGGCCTACAATCCTACATAAAGGTTGTTCTCTTTTCATGGTGGCTATGGCCCTACCCCGGCCACTCCCTCAACTATTGAAAGACCACTTCAAGAGCGAAGTGACATGCCTCTAACATCCAATCTAAAGCATCCAATTGGCATGTGCCCCATCTAATGTCTAGATAGTGAAAGTTCGTTGATAGGTATTCGACGATTACTATCCTTAATTGGTCCTGACCAGCCTCCTCCTTAAGCGAGGCAACCACTAAATCGTCCTAAGATTATCTGCCCAACCTTATGGCTGCCATATCATAATTGCAGCCAAGGTATACTCTTATATGGAACTACAGACCTGCCTCTAGGCGTACGACTTCATCCGGTTTCCCTAGAGAGTCATCTCAGAGTATCCTCCTACGTCCCGTAGAAGTCTCATACTTCCCTTCAGTCATGTGGAATAACATGTTGCACGTGATACTCTCATGTCTCCAGACACTCGAAATCATTCACCCCGTTGGGCTCTTCATCCCAAATATGCACGGACTGGTCCAAGCGCATCTCATCATTACGTTATTAGACCTTATGTCTAATCTTTAATTATGCGCTTGTTTTACTTACCACATTGCTAATTAACTTAAACATTTACTTGTTTATTCTGCATTCCAGTTAGTTGTTTATTAGCTTTAGTTGGCCACTTATTTTCCCTAATCAGACTTCGCAGTCAGAATGGACCACCATTCATTCATTTTATTATCCACTTATTTTCCCCAATCAGCTCTCGCTGCTGGAACGGACCACTGCTTGTTATTATATTCATTAAACTTAATTCCTTAATTATAAGTTTATTAATAGTAATATGCCTACTCTATTCTTTTCCATTTAATTATAACCTAGTATTATAATACTACCACAACTATAATTGTGGGTTTGCTTATTAAACTTATTTCCCGTAATTTAAGTTCATTTATAATAAGCCTCTTACTTTCCATTTCATCTTTTAATTATAATTTGTATGTTATAATCCTACTTCTCCCTATAACAAGTCTACCTAATATATTACATTCCAGCCTTATATAATTTATTATAAAAGGTTACATTCCCTGTTCGTTACATACTTTACAAATTTCATATTATTTAAAACAACTCTTATAGGTATGACACTAATATACTTACCTATTTGTAAGTTTACACATTTACAGGAAATAATTCACACAACTTATCTAGTTGGTTGCTGGAAATTTACTAAAATCTATTTCCGTAATATAAATTAACCGAGATCTGTAATTGCAAGATATTACTCTTTACTAGATTGTCTTTAGGTTATTGGTTATTGCGCAATACAGTAAAATCACTATTTCTCACTAACCTATATTATTTCCATTTTTCTTGCAATTAAGTTCTTTGTATTTAACAAGAATTCAATTATGGAAATGTATCCCTTTTCCACAACCCACCGATTCAGTCCACTACTAATTTCCTACTTTTAATTAGTTATATTATTATTTCCTATCTCTTATCCGTTTCCTAATTTCTATATTTATTCCATTTTAAATATGAAAGGTGATTCCTTAGAAATAGTATGAAAATTCTCAGATTTACATTTTTCCTACAAATTTAGTGCACATAACCTTAATTATGCCATATTAATCTGTTCACATTTATTTAGTAAGCCTTACCAAGTTTGCATACTTCCAAATTTCCCTTTTATTACAATTTTAGATATACATTTATTTAGCCCCAAATCATCAAGTTTCTCCTTTTTATTTCAATTTTGACATAATATATCCATTTAACCCCAAATCATCAAGTTCCCTCTCTTTCATAATTCTAATTAATTTGCGTATAACAACCATTCAATTAATTTGCACATGACCACCATTCAATTATTTTGTGCATAACTACAATTTTATTAAGTTACGTCTAACCACAATTCAATTATTTCGCACTTAATCATGATTTAATTTAAAACTGTAAAATCCAATGTAAAAGGGGAAAAAGAGGGCTGATAGAATATTTTATTAACGTTATAGGAACCAAACAATAACATATACCATTATATGAAAAATATAATTTAAATTCCCTCACCTGATATGAAACACTCCATACTCCTTAATGTTGCCTATATGAGGATGCGTTAAGGTTTATGAAGCGCTTAGGTATAAAGTAACAACACAGAGACTGAAATTCACAAGACAAAAATATAAAACACAAACATTATTTAATAAGCAAGTCAAATCACAGTGCTTGTTATATTTCATAAATAGCAAATAGTCATCAACATAAAATTATCTCATGAAAAGCCATAATATTAGAGTACATATGTAAAGCCATAAGCAACAACAAAAATCATTCCTCTCAAATGTCAATACAATGATCAGAAAACAAGAAATGAACCACCACATGAATCTGCAAAGAGTCCGAATTCAAGATGAACCGAATAATCAAGGATCACTACTGAGACCCTCCACCCTACAAACCTGGAGGGAGGGAAGAAAGAGAGAATGAGAAAACAAAATAGGTCACACATGCGTCTAGTGAGTTCTAGTAATTTCTAGCATGAGCATAAGTTAAGGAAGCATTTAGACAGATGGATAGTTCTAAAAGCAATGGACATAAAAGCATAAATGAAATAGCAGGAAAGATAGATATAAATAAAGATAGGATTCTCATTCATATCAAAGGTTGTTGCACCAACTAGCAAGATATCACAATTAGTCTTTACCTAATTTCAACCTGTCGACCGACTCCTATACCCATAATATGATAACTATCCAGCTATGGCACTCGGGGTTATCAATTCCGAGCACATCAGCTGAAAAGACATCAATTACTCATAGTTGTTACAGTGGCTTATTTCCCCAGTCGGCACGATGCACGCTCCTCGTCCAGCCCGGAACACACCCATACCTACCTAATTTGGACCTATTGCTACCCAGTATAGTAAAGCGTGCCCTCGCCTCTACCTAGTGTGAGACCTTCATGATAATAGGGATACTGATTGATACGGGTCCTAACCAAATATGCAATTGACACAAGTCACCCCTAGACTTGGTCCCCATTCATTATTTTATTAGGCTACTTAGTTTCCCTAATTAGCCCCGCGCTGCCAGAACAGACCGAAACCAGGATTTAATTATGTTATTAGGCCTCTTATCTTTCCCAATCAGACCCATGCTACCTGAATGGACGTAATCTACGACCTACTTACTTTCCCTAATCAGCTCCATGCAGCCGGAATGGACTCCCTTTATCTTAGCTTATTAACTTTATCCTCAATTTAACTTAATACAATTTAAGTCTATTAGTAAGCCTAATATAAACTCATGTTATATCCCTAGGGTTTATTAACATTCTTAATTAATGTTATCTTTTTATATGACCCATTCTCACGTTACTTAACGTTCAATTAATTTCAATCTATTCCAGTTCATATGTTTGCATGTTCTCCAATTGCATATTAAGGTTTATCTCCAATTTACAGTCAAATAATGAGTAAAATATTTAATCAGTTCTAACATGCCCAAAATCCATCTTTTTTTCAATTATAACATTATTCTAATTTAAGGCAAAAATAAAAGTAAACGCCTAGGTTGTCTTTAGGCCTAGGCTCAGCGCTAAAGGAAAAAGGGAAATGGTCTAGGTTACTCGTAAGGCCTAAACTCAAAATAAAAAAACAAATAAAATGGGCATAGCCTGACTGTGAGTGAAACCGCAACCGAGAAGGGGATAAGAAGAAGGAGAATTACTTATAAACAATGTGACGACCCGAAATTCCCCGTTAAGGAAAGCCCGGATTGAATTGAGAACACGACAAATAATTACACAAACAAAAGAACATATCATTGCTTATTACAATAATTCCATCAGAATACAAGTATGAATAAATATTATACATTCAATAAATATCAAAGATTTAAATTACATCAGTAGCGGAAAATAAAACATAACACAACTGAAAGAGATACACGGATACAGAGCTTTCCGGATATCATTCCAGCTGCAAACCAGGATCCTGTAAATATAAATCTGCAAAACCAAAACTACTACCTGCCCGTGTGGAAAATAGGGGCACCCAGAGTTTAGGTTAAAACAATAAATTGCATGTCAGTCATGTGACTGGTGTGAGAACTAAAACAGTTATTTAAAATTTTACTTTAATCAAATATATCAAGGGACCACGCCGTATAACACGGAACAGGTTTCCTCCCAAGAATACCAGTGCATAAAACCAACAACGCAATGCTTTTTGGAAAAAGGAAGCTATTATAAGACTCAGGTCCCATCACACAATGCAACGCAAGCCGGAGGATAGAGTTTTACCTTATAATAGCCAAATATGTTTGGTACGTTTAAAACAAATCATTTTGATACTATTATAGTGTAAAGTGTATGAAAACAACTTCAAATATAAATGTATCGATCATAGACGGCATTAGCGTCCCATGCCACTATGTTGCCAATAGTATTTAGCTAAAATCGTAAAATGTCGTATTGGAATTTGGATTTCCATTTGTGAACCAAGGCAAGGGATCGTCCTTAACACTTCGAGACGCTCTAGCCCATGTCTCAGGATCAGAGCTCGAGTGACCCTTGGATCGTCAAGGCCGGTCCACCCGATGTGGATTAAAATGCCTGAACTATGCGTTTCCACGCCCTATGGGGCGTAAGTCTGGTATGTATAAAGACCATATCATCCATCGGCCCCGCAGTGCCGATATATCCGAGGCGCCTCGCTATCCATCATCCACATAAGTAAAATGTCAGGGCGTGCAAAACCCTTACACCACTCCTAGCTAGAAGGAAACACATGCCCTCCCTGATGTCCTCTCCCGTTTCTGGTTCACACCGGTGTGCGAGGCTCGCGAATTAACGTTATATACAAAGCTATGCTATATTAAAGTCGTGCTTTGATCATCAACCACAAGACTCTTCTTTTCAACGGAAGCCTTGATCCATTGCATCTCAGCATGCCACACAGGCAATCCACGCTATGCAACTGATGTTTATCAATCAACAAATTGAAATCCGATGTCATACACACATCCATTTACAAGTTCGTTTTGGGTCTAAAAGAAACCGGAGGCACCTTATTCCTTGTCCCGTATGTACAATAAAGGGGATAGGTCCTCGCATATACGGTCGATCTCCAAGTACGTCTGGAACGATCACCACTTATTACCTTATCTTGGGTGTATAGCCCAATCAAGACATCAGTAATCATACAAATGATGTGAAGGCCTCCGGTCTTCAACCACCGTCTTCATCCTCGACATATCGTCGAATTAGTTATTCAGAATGGGAAAAACCCGGTCCTTCTCAATAACTCACGTACATAATAAACAAGTGCTATAAAAACACAACATATGCCTCATTCCAATCCAGAATATTCTTTTATTTAAATATTCTTATCCTTTGGGAAAGGTTCCTATTAATTTTATTAAAGATAAATTGTTTAAATTTATTCTTTAATCTTCCTTTGGATATCAATTCAAACCAAATTATGGTTTATCCAAGCTAGTCGGGATTAGCGAACCTTACCGAAGTAATCATTTGTTTAATTTCCCAATCCCAACCTATTTATCCCATGAAGCAAAACTAGTGATACTTCATATCTAACACCACAGTGTTATCGGTAAAGTTAATTACCATTTCACGTTCAAATCTAGTTAAAGATTTAACTATCGCTTGGAGCAAAACAGGTGATACTCCATTCTTGATCATTTCTTGAATTTGATAATTTTAGTTATCAGATTCACATTTCAATCTAATTAAAGATTCATTAAAACTCTAATTCAGTTTTAATCTCCAAAAATAATTAGTTAATGATTTTCTTCAAAGTTAAGAAATTAATCTTATCTTTAACTAGGTTAAAGAACTAATGTCATTTAAAATACAACTCACGATAAACCCAAAATCTCATTCCATTAACATGGCACTTTCATGGAAAACAGATTGATATACATAATCGATATAAATTTCCACATCCAACCGATAATATAAATGGAATTACGGCAAAGCCTTTTAAATTCCATATATATTAACAGTCTTCCTCTACAGAAGCTTACTTCTATTATTACCAAATCGAATTCCATTCAATTCCAATTTAATATGTTAAATTGGAAAACTTTACTTTGGAAAATCTCCTTTAAATCTTAACAAAAGATTTATAAATTCCAAATCATATTTCACTGTAAATCGGGTTAAAGAACGAATGCAGTTAAAAACACAATTCACAATAAACCCAATTCACATTCCATTTCAAATCCAATTAAATGTTAATTAATTGGTAATTCTTCTCCACATCTTAATTAAAAGATTTATTCTTTTCACACGGGGTTTCAGAACAGTATTACTGAAGACCCCATCCCATCAATCTCTAACCGTAAATTAGTAAGAGAGTAATTCCCTAAGTATTAATGTAACACCCAATGTTCATTAATGTCACTCTCAAAGGGAATGCATTAACTTTCATGGAGTATTATTGGTGTATAGAACAGAATATAACAAGACATATACATATATTGGTATTTGAACATTTTAAAACAACTTTTATTGCAGCGGAGAAATAGTTTGATTACAATAACATCATAAACCAATAGTAAAACCAAGTGCACTTAGTATCCATCTTGACAAATTGTTTCTGAGTACATAAAGTAAAAAGCCATAACCCCAACATAAGTAGTCATAAAAGAGATGAGCAGAACTTTACTTTCAGCAATCCAAGCACTTCCAAAAGAGAGAGAAAGATCCAAATCAAGCTCCACTAGAACTATTCCCACCCTGAGAACTTGGAGGGGGAAAAGGAAGAAAAGAGGAGAAAACAAAGGGGGTCAGACATAAAGACTGGCGAGTCCAATAACTTTAACAATATAATTATTAAAGTAATTAGGATAAGGCATAAACTGGTAAAACAAGGAATGACTGTGAAACAAGTGGGCAAGAAAAAACAAACAAGAGGAATATTCTGGCGTTAATCTCACTCCTAATCACTATAGGATAATTACTGTACCGCACCATTACTAGTCACCCTAAAAGTTGATCTTGCCTACTGAACATAATAACCATAATGGTAGTTTCGTGTACCCCTACCTGCCTTCATAGGTGTCGCCTGCCCCTATCTCCACTAGTTGTACCCACTACCCCCATGCGATTGGCTCCCTAACTCGTAGATACCTGTGCTGGTTCCACAGTGGGGTGTATCGCTCCCCAAAGAGGCAACCGATACCACTAAAGATGCACGGCTTATATCTACACGATGCAACAACGTCTTACCTACCAGCCCGGGCCCACGAACGCACATGACCCCGTTGGACTTGCGTTGCCACCGCTAACCCGTTTTGACCTCTTACAATCAAACCCAGTAAGCGTGTCCTGTCCTCGATCTAACTCGAGCTCACAAAGATACTTAATGGGTTACTGGTTTGAAAAGGGTCCCCCATGCTTGACACAAGCTTTCCACCTATGCTTGGTCCCCACTAAGATTTCCCACTTAACCCCTTCTTATTCTTGTCTTCTTACATGTTTCAATTTGGTTAAGTGTTTCTAATCGTGTTTCACATGTCACCCATGTCACCCACTTAACCCCCATGTCCCACCACATGTTTATCTTGGTTAAGTGTTACTTAATTCATTATAACCGTAACCTTGTAGGACCTCCCACATTAGACTACCGTTTGAGGTTGTTGGATTTGTCAGCGGGTCCGGGCAGTTTTATACTGCAAACGAGTCTAACCTCGTGTCTTTACAATTGTTACGCATTTAATTTATGCCTTAGACCTCTCACGTCAGACTACCATTTGTGGTTGCTGGATTTGCCGGGCGGGTCCTGGCAGTCTTACACCACAAACGAGTCCAACCTCGTGTCTTAGGCGTTTATTATTACACATAATAATTTCACCCCAATATGAATTAATTATCCCTATTCAAATTTTCAATAATTTTCAAATTAAACTATGTCCATAATTGTCACCTAAATTATGTCTATAATTTTTAGGTACATAAATTATACCAATTAGGGTCTCAAATTAATTATATGCCTTTAAAGCTATTTTATGCCAATTCTCAATTTGCATAATTATTATTTTCCCATTGTCCCCACGCTATTCGTACGTTTTAATATGAAAGATGTTAGACTCGCAAATAGTCTAACTCATAAAAAGAAAAGAAACATCACAACTTGCATAACACATAAAATAGATCTAACTTGCAAATAAGAATAATACTTAAGTTTTCATAGCTAATAACTTGTTCAGGCAATGGACATATAGAACATAAATTTTCATAAACTACCATGGATCTAAATATAGATCTAAACATGAAATTGTGAAATTGCATATATGAATTATGGGTCTCACCTAAACTTGCATATGTGAATATAATTTTCACCTAAAAATGTGAATATAGTTTTCACCTAAACTTGCATATGGATTCCTACGACTTGCATATGAATTTATCACATGTTTTTGCATATAAACTAGCATATATATATATATATATATATATATATATATATATATATATATATATATATACTTGATTCACATATAAACTTGTGTACAATTCACATACAGACTTGCATAAGATCACATTCAAACTAGCATACGATTTAACATCCTAAACTTGCATAAGATTCACATACGAACTAGCATATGTAGAAACAGATTTGCATAAGATTCACATACAAACTAGCATATGATTTTACATCCCAAACTTGCATAAGATTCACATACAAACTAGCATATGATTTACATCCCAAACTTGCATATAAAATGAATCAAGTTAAACATATGTGATTGGACATATGAAATAGATCTACTAACATAAGTTAACAAAACTGTCATATGTTCACCAACAAACGATAACAAAGTTAAACAACATCACATGATTCTACAGACATGTTCTCATAATCCAATTATAACTCATCATAATTAATTTATTAATTATTTTGTGAAAGAAATTGTACTCACAAAGACAGGTTAGAGAAGAGAATGATTCGTTCGTCTTTTGTATTAGAATTCTGATTTGCCAATCCCTAAGCTTTAGGAAGATGACCTACTCTAGCAGCAGCATGGTGGCCAAGAGACTAATTTAGTTTAGGTTAGGGTTTGAATCTAAGCGTGCTTTTATAGAAGTTTAAATCAACCTAAGTCGTTAGATTATCATAGGAGCAATCCCAACCATCCAGACTAGATAGAGTTATCTAGAATTGCCACCTCTGCCCTAGTGACTCAGCAACAGGTCAGGTAAGACTCAGCAACAAGTAAGAATCGTCTGATTTCAAATCTGCCCCGGGGGGTAGGTCGACCCCCTGGTCGACCTGTATAGGGGAGGTCGACTCCCTGGTTGACCTAGCCTTAGGCAGGAGAAATCCCGCCCAGCCCGCTTCCCTGTTTGAATTTATATAAAATTCTTGAAACTTTCGAGGGCCATAACTTCCTCATACGAAGTCCGATTTACGAAAACTTGGACTCTATTCCAAGAAGAATTACGAGATGAACGCAATGGCGTAACCCGTTTCCCTTAATTTTCAATTTAACAATTAAGTATTCTTAAATTCGTTCTTTTAATAGTTATAGAAAATTCAGGGTGTTACAATTAGTCCCGAAGGCCGAAACCAACATCAGATCAACACCCAGGAAACCATTCAACTTAGCTAATCTCCATTTAGTTTCTAATTTTCTTAATTCCATTGGGTTTAAGAATAGTACTATTAAAGATACCATTCACGACAAACCCAAAATCTCATCCCTTGCTAATCGGGTTAACGAACAAGTGTTAATTAAAACACCGTTCACAATAAACCCAAAATCCAATTTAAATTCAATTTCAATTAAATGTTATTTAACTGGAAAATTTCATTAAATCTTAATTAAAATATTTATTCTTTTCTCAACTGGGTTTAAGAACAGTGTTAGTGAAGACACCGTTCACGACAAACCCAAAATCCCATTTGATATTAAATACAAGGCTCTGAATAGAAAATATATCAGCTTATATTCAATATAAATTCTGAAATCTACAAATATCGTATTGGAACAACGATATATATATATATATATCTTCTAAATTCCTCCGCAATGTCCGTATAATCATAGAATCTAATATCGAAATATTACAGAGATAATTTCGATTTAAATCCATTCCAATTCAGATATTGGAAATTCTGATTATTTTTCAAACCATTTCAAACCCAATTTATTTATTAAAAATATTGGATTTTTAGTTGTAGTTCATAACTAGTTCATTTGGATAAAAATATATTTTTATCCTTTCAAATATGGAATTTTTCATCCCAATTCTTTCCAAATCATTTATTATGTCTTTAGAAAAATTATCGATGTTTTTAATAATTTTATCAAGGCCCGTACAGTCGATTTCCATAAACGGTCATCGAACTGCACTTACAACGACCTCTTCCAAATTTGATTTGTACATAATTCCAAATTCAAATGTTAGATTTCAAATCCCTTATATTCTTCATAAAGCTCTTTTCAATACGAACCCAACGGTTCTGGTTTTAGGAGAATCCGACGGTCGGATCTCCCGTAATGTCGATTCGAAGTCAATGGTCGAAATTCACAAACTACTACGGCGCGTTCTATTCAGGCCATTATATATAATATATATATATATATATATATTATATATATTTCATCGATTTCCATTTAAAAAGTATTTTATAAATCGTTTTAAATTTGTTTTCAAAACGATTTCAACTTCATATTCAATTTCCAGTCAAAATTGAATATTCCATATCATCGATATATAAATGATGGTATTTTCAAAACATTAGATTTTAAAATCACTTCCTTTTCGATATTCATTATAAAAATGAATAAAATCGATATAAATATCGTTCACGTCAAAATGGCGATAATCTAATCAACACGGCTTTATATTTTTAAATATATTCGTGTCCATCCGAAATCAGACATCAAAAATCAGATTTTGATCCATTACTGAATATTATTTCGAAATATTCATTATTTTTAATATTCGTTATTTTAAAATATTCATTCTTTCTAAACTGCAATCAGACATAGTCAATTACCATATAATGTCATTTATATGGATTTCATACACACATGTACACAACAATAACTATACACAGTCAACCATCATCCAGAGTGCAGTACACAACTGCATAAGCATTAATTATAAATAATTAACGCTTACAACAATCTGTCAACCAATCGATTGACATACAACTAAATATTGGGATTAGTGTATGTCCAGTATCATCCCAATACCCATGTGGGGTTTTCAAACAACAAACACTGATTTTTATTTGTGCAGTTGGGCGATGTGTAAAATTTGTCGTCCCAATCAATATCAGATGAATACGTGTATATAAACAAACTGTCCGGTTTGTAAATGAATATTTATTTTATTCATATATACGTTGAAAATTATATTTTTAACGATAAATTATTTATTTCTACACATGGATATTTATACAGTCCATTTCGCACCACAATCAATTTTTCACAACACAATCAAACAAACAATCGTCCATGGTCTGTGGACGACGGGGAGCAGTTTATATATGCAGTTATAAACTAAATAACTGAACATAAAATTTTAATGAGGAGTTCTCACCTTTAGGATTCACTCCATCATCCTTTTATTTTCGAATTTCTGTTTTAATTCCGTTCTCTTCCAGTCGGTTCCATCGCCATCTGCTTCAGTGATTTATATTAAAATCACATTTTTATATAACGCTAATTCTATGAAAAGTCACATTTTTATAATGATGTGTATATTCTAAAAATCATATTTTTACACACTGTATATACTTTATAAATCACATTTATATATTACTATATATATAATAAAAAATCACGTTTTTATTTCAAAGCTAAGTCTATAAAAATCATATTTTTATATTCGCTATATATATATATATATATAAACCACATTTTTATTCAAAGTTATATATAATAAAAATCTTGTTTTTATTTAACTAAAAATCGAATTTTTCTATAACTACAAATCATATTATTTATATTTTATAAAACTATATTTTTAACAAAGTTATTTATATATAAATTCATATTTTTCTTAAAACAATTAGTATAAAAAAACTACCTCTCTCTGTTTAATTGTTCAGGTTGACGTCGACTTGCTCCCAAGTTAGGGTTTCCCGCTGTAGCCACCACCGTGTGCCAGAGGGTGATCGGAGGCCACGTTGTCGACGGCCTAGGGTGCGCCACCTTCGCCAGGAGGGGCAGTTGGCTCAGTGCAAGGATGGCGCCAAAAAAAGGGGTGCAAAGGCACCAAATTTGGCCTCGAAATTCTCACTCTATGATCCACGATAGATCTTGAGGTGGGTATGGATTTTAAGAGGGGAAGGAGCACTTCGATTTTGCCTTTAGGACCGTAGTCTAATTCGAAGCGATTTGGGAGAAAAATGGAAGGGAAAGGAGGAGAGGTTTTCCATCGTCGAGCGCGTTTGAAGAGAGCGGCGTGATTTTCCAGAGTTGGCCAATCAACGAATTTAGTTAGGGTTTTACAAATTTTAATATTATTTTATATTTTATTTCCGAAAATACCTACTCTCGTATATGAACCCCAAATCAAACCCAACGACTGTCACCTCTAGCCAAATACCCCCATTCCGAACACAATGGGATATGTTTCGTAACCCAATTCAGCTGTTACGATCAGTTTTCATCAAATTTAAAATATACATCATTATATTTTAAATACAAATGCACATTTTAATTTAAAGGGGCCACATACCTACTCCAAAAATATAAATCTGGCTATGGTTTGACGATACGGTCCTAACAAAACAAATTTCGTCGAATTTGGTGACCGTTTGAAAAGCTGTCATTTTCTAGTTGATTAAATTCAAACTGAAATTACCAAACGCGTTTAAATTTGCCACGCTCATATATTAATTCCAAAAATTATAAAAATTGGAATCTAACAACAATTTGACATTCCGGATCCAACAAAAGTGGTCTCGTCGAAAATGGAGGTCATTTGCCAAATCTCCATTTTAAGGGCTATATTTCCGTAGCGACTATTCTGAATTTTCAACTGGGCAAAACTTTTTCTTCCCGCTATGAAATTTGGATTTTTCAGATTCATTGGGAAGATATATTCAAATAGATTCAAATATTTTTGGTTTTGCTAAAATTCGGTTTATTTTGAATCCTGTACATTCATTTGAAATTTGAAATCGAATTTTCAAACTACCGCGCCATTTCCAATTTCTTTAATAACTAAAATAAATACTTATATTCTAATTTCGATTTAAATAATTATTACATTCAAATTCTATTCAAAATAAATTTCTAGTCGTTATTATTTAAAATATTTCATTTTAAATATTCAAAATTCATTAAAATTGCTAAAATATAATTTTTAAACTGGTTCTGATTTTCCGGGTTGTTACAATCTCCCCCACTTAAAATCTTTTCATCCTAAAAAAGGAACGGAGTAGAAAGTTGTTTTTCTAACCAACTCAATTTTCATTCTGGCTTTTATTCTTCAACTTTTCAGTTTCTAAGATTTTTCAAATTCTTCAAAAATTTGGCTAACACCCTAAATTTCGAAAATTTCGCCATAACCTCCTTTGTACGGAGAGCACAGGGGAAATCTCCAAACCGCCATATAGGCCCTCTCATCTAAAAAAGAAAAAGAAAAAGAAAAAGCCAAGCGGCTCATAAAATCATCCAAACCCAATAAATTAGTAAACTTGTATGTATTCGTCGGGCATACAATTTATTCCTCTTTTCTAGCCTCCTTGCTATGACCTGTTCAATGTATATACATGCATATGTATGCATTTTCAAACTAATTTGCAATTCAGTTCAAATTTGATTCTATTTGTCTAAGTTGATCAAAATTTAGTTAATTAAACCAATAATCATACAATACAACCAACAATCAATTTGTGGATTATTGTTTGAAACACATAAATTGTTATATATAATAAAAATCCATTTTTGATGCCTAATCACAACAATAACCCTATGTAGTTTTGGTTCTCACACCAGTCAATGGAAATATATAGATATCCCACTTTCGAAACTCGAAAATAAATACTGGTGGTGGTATACTTCATCATCAGGATCATGTCCAGGCGACTAGAGTGTGATTCTATATTTATCCAGTATATTTGAGGCTTCGAATACACGTTAATTACGCGTATATTCAAAATCTCCATATACTCGATTATCCAAAATCAATCTAAAATAAATACTCAAATACGAATAATATGACTTAAATTTTCAAACTAAAAATTGTTTTCATCTTTATTTTAAAAAAACAACACTCTTCTGACTCATTCTAGGATGCTACTGATCCCATCTCTAACGAGTCATTCTCATTGTATATTACTAATCCAATCTCTGATGAATTCTTTCGTTCAGTTCTAAGGTGTCTTGTTCTCGAGCTCTATAAACCAAAGCTATGATACGAACTGTGACGACCCGAACTTCACCGTAAAGGAAAGCCCAGACTGAATTGAGAACACGACAAATCAGAACACAAACAGAAGAACATTTCATTGCTAATTACACCAATTCCATCAGAATACAAGAATATAACAGAGTATGAATAAATATTATACATTCGATAAATATCAGAAATTTAAATTACATTAGCAGTGGAAAATAAAACATAACACAGATGAAAGAGATACACGGATACAGAGCTTTGCGGATATCATTCCTGCTGTAAACCAAGATCCTATAAATATAAATCCACAAAACCAAAACTACTTGCTGCCCGTGTGGAAAATAGGGGCACCTAGAGTTTAGGTTAAAACAATGAACTCTAGGTCAGTCATGTGACTAGTATGAGAACTAAAGCAGTTATTTAAAACTTTACTTTAAAATCAGATATATCAAGGGACCGTGCTGTATAACACGGAACGGGTTTCCTTCCAAGAATACCAGTGCATAAAACAAACAACGCAATGCTTTTTGAAAAAATAAAGCTATTATAAGACTCAGGTCCCATCAAACAATGCAGCGCAAGCCGGAGGATAGAGTTTTACCTTATAATAGCCAAACATGCTTGGTACGTTTAAAACAAATCATTTTGATACCATTATAATGTAAAGTGTATGAAAACAACTTCAAATATAAATGTATCAATCATAGACGGCATTAGCGTCCCATGCCACTATGTCGCCAATAGTATGCAACTAAAACCGTAAAATGTCGTATTGGAATTTGGATTTCCATCTGTGAACCAAGGCAAGGGATCGTCCTTACCACTTCGAGACGCTCTAGCCTGTGTCTCAGGATTAGAGCTCAAATGACCCTTGGATCGTCAGGGCCGGTCCACTCGATGTGGATTAAAATGCCTAAACCATCCGTTTCCCCGCCCTACGGGGCGTAAGTCTGGTCTGTATAAAGATCATATCATCCATCGGCCCCGCAGTGCTGGTATATCCAAGGCGCCTCGCTATCCATCATCCATATAAGTAAAATGTCAAGGTGTGCCAAACCATTACACCACCCCTAGCTAGAAGGAAACACATGCCCTCCCTGATGTCCTCTCCTGTTTCTGGTTCACACCGGGGTGTGAGGCTCGCGAATTAACATTATACACAAAGCTATGCTATATTAAAGCTGTGCTTTAATCATCAACCACAAGACTCTGCTTTTCAATAGAAGCCTTGATCCTTTGCATCTCAGCATGCCACATAGGAAATTCACGCTATGCAACTGATGTCTATCAATCACACAGAATGAAATCCGATGTTAGACACACATCCGTTTACAAGTTCGTTCTGAGTCTGAACGAAATCGGAGGCACCTTATTCCTCATTCCGTATGTCCAATACAGGAGAGAGGTCCTCGCATATTCAGTCGATCTCCAAATACGTCTGGAATGATTACCACTTATTACCTTGTCTTGGGTGTACAGCCCAATCAAGACATCAATAATCATCCAAATGATGTGAAGACCTCCAGTCTTCAACCACCGTCCTCATCCTCGACATATCGTCAAATTGGTTATTCAGAATGGGATAAACCCGGTCTTTCTGAATAACTCGCGTATATAATAAACAAGTGCTATAAAAACACAACGTACGCCTCATTCCAATCCAGAATATTCTTTTATTTAAATGTTCTTATCCTTTGGGAAAGGTTCCCATTAATTTTATCAAAGATAAATTCTTTAAATTTAATCTTTAATCTTCCTTTGGATGTCAATTGAAACCAAATTATGGTTTATCCAAACTAGTCGGGATTAGCGAACCTTACCGAAGTAATCATTTGTTTAATTTCCCAATCCCAACCTATTCATCCCATGAAGCAAAACTGGTGATACTTCTTATCTAACACCATGGTGTTATCGGTAAAGTTAATTACCATTTCACGTTCAATTCTAATTAAAGATTTAACTATTTCTTGGAGAAAAACTAGTGATATTCCATTCTCGATCATTTCTTGAATTTGATAATTTTACTTATCAGATTCACATTTCAATCTAATTAAAGATTCATTAAAACTCTAATTCAGTTTTAATCTCCAAAAATCATTAGTTAATGATTTTCTTCAAAGTTAAGAAATTACTTATCTTTAACTGGGTTAAAGAACTAATGTCATTTAAAACACAGCTCAGGATAAACCCAAAATCTCATTCCATTAACAATGGAATTTTCATGGAAAACAGATCGATATATATAATCAATATAAATTTCCACATCCAACCGATAATATAAATGGAATAACGACAAAGCCTTTTAAATTCCATATATATTAACAGTCTTCCTCTACAGAAGCGTACTTCGATTATTACCAAATCGAATTCTATTCAATTCCAATTTAATATGTTAAACTGGAAAACTTTACTTTGGAAAATCTCCTTTAAATCTTAACAAAAGATTTATAAATTCCAAATCACATTTCATTGTAAATCGGGTTAAAGAACGAATGCAGTTAAAAACACAGTTTACAATAAACCCAATTCACATTCCATTTCAAATCCAATTAAATGTTAATTAATTGGTAATTCTTCTCTACATCTTAATTGAAAGATTTATTCTTTCCACACGGGGTTTCAGAACAGTGTTACTGAAGACCCCAACCCGTCAGTCTTTAACCGTAAATTAGTAAGAGAACAATTCCCTAAGTATTAATCCCGAAGGCCGAAACCAACATCAGATCAACACCCAGGAAACCATTCAACTTAGCTAATCTTCAGTTAGTTTCTAATTTTCTTAACTCCATTGGGTTTAAGAACAGTATTATTAAAGATACCATTCACGACAAACCCAAAATCTAATTCCCTTGTTAATGGGGATAAAGAACAAGTGTTATTTAAAACACCGTTCACAATAAACCCGTAATCCAATTTAAATTCAATTCCAATTAAATGTTAATTAACTAGAAAATTTCCTTAAATCTTAATTAAAAGATTTATTCTTTTCTCAACGAGGTTTAAGATCATTGTTAGTGAAGACATTGTTCACGACGAACCCAAAATCCCATTTGATATTAAATACAAGGCTTTGAATAGTAAATATATCGGCTTATATTCAATATCAAATTCTGAAATCAACAAATATCGTATTAGAATAACGATATATTTAAATCTTATAAATTCCTCCACAATGTCTGTATAGTCACGCAATCCAATATCGAAATATTCCGAAGATAATTTCGATAGAAATCCATTCCAATTCAGATATTGGAAATTCTGGTTATTTTTAAAACCATTTCAAACCCAATTTATTTATTTAAAAATATTGGATTTTTAATTCAAGCTCGTAACTAGTTAATTTCGATAAAAATATATTTTTATCCTTTCAAATATGGATTTTTTCATCCCAATTCTTTCCAAATCATTTATTATGATTTTACACAAATTATAGATATTTTTAATAATTTTATCAAGGCCCGTACAGTCGATTTCCATAAACGGACATCGAACTGCACTTACAGCGACCTTTTCCAAATTTAATTTGGACATATTCCAAAATCAACCATTAGATTTCTAAACCCTTATATTCTTCGGAAAGCTCTTTCCGATACGAACCCAACGGTTCTGGTTTTAGGAGAATCCGACGGTCGAATCTTCTGTAATGTCGATTCGAAGTCAATGGTCGAAATTCACGAACTGCCATGGCGTGGCGCGCTCTATTTAGGCCATTATATATATAATATATATTATATATATTTCATCGATTTCCATTTAAAACATATTTTTAATTCGTTTTAAATTCGTTTTCAAAACGATTTCAACTTCATATTCAATTCAAATCAAAATTGAATATTCCATATCATCGATATATAAATGATAGTATTTCCAAAACATTAGATTTTGAAATCACTTCCTTTTCGATATTCATTATAAAAATGAATAAAATCGATATAAATATTGTTCACGTCAAAATAGCATTAATCTAATCAACACAGCTTTATATTTTTAAATATATTCGTGTCCATCCCAAATCGGACATCAAAAAATCAGATTTTGATCCATTACTGAATACTATTTTGAAATATTCGTTATTTTAAAATATCTGTTATTTTAAAATATTCATTCTTTCTGAACTGGAATCAGACACAGTCAATTACCATATAATGTCATTTATATGGATTTCATACACACATGTACACAACAATGACTATACACAGTCAACCATCATCCATAGTGCATTACACAACTGCATAAGACTTAATTATAAATAATTAACGCTTACAATAGTCTGTCAACCAATCGATTGACATACAACTAAATATTGGGATTAGTGTATGTCCAATATCATCCCAATACCCGTGTGGGGTTTTTAAACAACAAACACTGATTTTTATTTGTGCAGTTGGGCGATGTGTAAAATTTATCGTCCCAATCGATATCAGATAAATAAGTGTACATAAACAAACCGTCCGGTTTGTAAATGAATACTTATTTTATTCATATACACGTTAAAAAATATATTTTTAACGATAAATTATTTATTTCTACACATGGATATTTATACAGTCCATTTCGCACCACAATCAATTTTTCACAACACAATCAAACAAACAATTCGTCCATGGTCTGTGGACGACAGGAAGTAGTTTATATATACAGTTATAAAATAAATAACTGAACAGAAAATTTTAGTGTGGAGTTCTCACCTTTGGGGTTCACTCCATCATCCTTTTATTTTCGAATTTCTATTTTAATTCCGTTCTCTTCCAGTCGGTTCCATCGCCATCTGCTTCATGCGATTTATATTAAAATCACATTTTTATATAACGCTTCTATAAAAAGTCACATTTTTATAATGATGTGTATATTCTAAAAATCACATTTTTACACACTGTATATACTTTATAAATCACATTTTTATATTGTTATACATATAATAAAAAATCACGTTTTTATTTCAATGCTAAGTATATAAAAATCATATTTTTATATTCGCTATATATATATATATAACCACATTTTTATTCAAAGTTATATATATAATAAAAATCTTGTATTTAAATAACTAAAAATCGAAATTTTCTATAACTACAATTCATATTATTTATATTTTATAAAACTATATTTTTAACAAAGTTATTTATATATAAATTCAGTTTTTTCTTAAAATAATTAATATAAAAAACTACCTCTCTTTGTTTTATTGTTCAGGTTGACGTCGATTTGCTCCCAGGCTAGGGTTCGCCACTGTAGCCACCACCGTGCGCTAGAGGGGTATCGGAGGCCGCGATCGTCCACGCCCTAGGGGTGCGCCACCTTCGCCAGGAGGGGCAGCTGGGTCGGTGTACGGACGATGCCAAAAAAGGGGTGCGACGCCGCCGACTTTGGCCTCGAAATTCTCACCCCACGATCCACGATAGATCTGTAGGTGGGTATGGATTTAAAGAGGGGAAGGAGCACTTCGATTTTGCCTTCAGGACCCTAGTCTAATTCGAAGCGATTTTGGAGAAAAATGGAAAGGAAAGGAGGAGCTGATTTCCGTCGTCGAGCGCATTGTAAGAGAGCGACGCGATTTTCTGGAGTTGACAAATCAATGAATTTAGTTAGGGTTTTATAAATTTTAATATTATTTTATACTTTATTTCCGAAAATACCTGCTCTCGTATACAAACCCCAAATCAAACCCAATGACTATCGCCCCCCATTCCGAACATAATGGGATATGTTACGCAACCCAATTCGGCTGTTACGATCAGTTTTCATCAAATTTAAAATATAAATCATTATATTTTAAATTCAAACACACATTTTAATTTACCGGGGCCGCATACGGACCCCAAAAATTCCGGAAAAATAAATCTGGCTATGTTTTAACGATATAGTCCTAACAAAACTAATTTCATCGAATTTGGAGACCGTTTGAAAAACGGTCATTTTCCGGTCGATTACATTCAAACTGAAATTACCAAATGCGTTTAAATTCGCCACGCTCACATATTAATTCCAAAAATTATAAAAATTGAATCTAGCAATAATTTGACATTCCGGATCCAACAAAAGTGGTCTCGTCAAAAATGGAGGTCGTTTGCAAAATCTCCATTTTTAAGGGCTATATTTCCATAGCGACTATTCTGAATTTTCAACTGGGCATAACTTTTTAATCCCGCTATGAAATTTGGATTTTTCAGATTCGTTAGGAAGATATATATTAAAATAGATTCAAATATTTTTGGTTTCGCTAAAATCCGGTTTATTTTGAATCCTGTGCATTCATTTGAAATTTGAAATCGAATTTTCAAACTACCGCGCCATTTCCAATTCCTTTTATAATTAAAATAAATATTTATATTCTAATTTTGATTTAAATAATTATGTATGTTCAAATTCTATTCAAAATAAATTTCTAGTCGTTATTATTTAAAATAATTCATTTTAAATATTCAAAATTAAATAAATTGCTAAAATAAAAATTTTAAATTGGTTCTGATTTTCCGGGTTGTTACAAACAATAAATAACTGAAAAGAAATAAGCATAGACAGTAAATAAATTACAGAAATTTACAGAAAAACTAAACAAATAAATACTGTAAATAACTGTAAGCATAAAACTTGCAAATTTAAACTACTTAACTGTCTAGACTTTCTTATACAAATAATTAATCTGAAAATTATATAAAAACTCACAAATCTGATGATTAAAGCTTCCTCCGTAACCTCCTTAAATCTAGCAAAACCAACTCCTCTAGAAGTATTTATAAAATAAATTTTTAAAACTTAAGAACTTCCTTATCCTCGTAGATATTTAATTATTTGACCTTTCTTAATTTTGAGGGTAGGCCTAGGGAAGAAGAAGGAGAAGAGAGAAATAATGGATATATAGAAATGAGAGAGGCTCTGCTAGTCTATTTATAGGGATTACGAGACGCTCTTGGCCGTCCAAATCTTGGATTAAATCTAGTCGAACCATGTCATTGGACCAATAAGAGAGCGCCATGTCAGCCTGGTTCAAAATAAACTAATAAAACCTTGCCAACAATGAAAAATAATGTTGGGATAATAAGAATTGTTCCCTGCCTTGCGTGCAGGCCAAGGCACACACAAATTGTGTCCTAGGTCGACCCACCCGCCTCCTTGGGTCGACATAGGGGTCGACCCATTTTGGCTTGGGTCGACATAGTGTTGACCCAAGTGGGTTTGGTCACCTAGTGACCGATTGTTCTTTATATATTTATTTTAATTTTTTGAATTCTTACTTAATTCATAACTAATTCATTATAACTCCGATTTTAGCAAACAAAGTGTCAACTTTTATCAGAACTTGTAATTCACCCAATAGTTCTAGTCCCGTTGTCTAATTCTGAATATTATTCCAATTAATATTTAGTTTATTAATCTTTTACATTTAATTATTGTTTATTAAAATCCAGGGTGTTACATTCTCTCCTCCTTAAAGGATTTCGTCTCCAAAATCTCAAGACTGGAAGAATATTATAAATATTATTAACTATTATCTACACTCATCTACTCAACCATCAACCACTGGCATCCATTGTCCTTAGATTTTTTTTAATTCTTTTCATGAACATACGGAAAAGTATATGTCCCTAAGCTAATGCAAAAATCAGGAAGTCCATTGATTCAGTTGACCTCCTTAATGCAATTCATGCCTATCTTATGCATCTAATATGTATGGAAAGGAACCCTAAATGATACATATTAAATTCTATATGTGTGCAACATCCATTCATCAAAATGCAACATTCAACTGATGATTCAACAAATTTTCATCTATATAAATTAAAATGCACACACGTCCATATGAAATTATATAAGTATCCTAGTTTTCCGATCTCTAACTAGTGCCTAGTGTGTGTATATGCATCCACTGCATCTACAAGCAAACAATTGCATCCACATGAATTCATTCAATAATAACATCTTCTATTAAAATGTTTCAAAACATTTCCTACCATTCATCGGCTTATACCTAAGAATTATGAATCAAACAATAGGAAAAATAGATTCAAATTCAAAGCATAGGAAATGATTAAGAGCGTACTCTCAAAGAGAAACGAAAAAGAAGAGAAAATCCTATCCTCTGGTTCCCAAGTCGCATCATCGTTATCCTCCCCCCATTGAATCTTTACAAGCTTGATCTCTTTATTTCATAATTTCTTCACCTCAGATCCTAGTATCCGAGTAGGAACTTTCCAGACCGATGCCTCCCTCTCTACCTCGATCACCTCTAGAGTGCTCGGCTCTACTACTACCGTGGAATCATATAAACACTTCTGCAAGTGTGAAACATGGATTACATCATGAAGTCCTGCCATTCTCTCGGTAGTCTAACTCTGTAGGCCATCTGACCCATCCCCTTTACTATGGGGAATGCCCCTACGAAGCTCAGTGCTAACTACCTCACTACGACGAACCAAACAACACTCCTCAAAGATGACACCTAAACAAAAACCATGTCTCCTACTTTGAATTCTAGATTTGTCCTCCGCTGATCCGCATGCGACTTCGTTTTGTCTTGAGATGCCTTAATCCACCTCTGAATCAATTATATATTCTCTAAGGTCTCTCTAACCATCTCAGTTCCATGTACAAGTCTATCTGTGGACTACCACCAACATGTAGGTGATCCGCAGGGTTGTCCATATAGTGCCTCAAAGGGAGTCATACCTATACTTGTTTGATAACTGTTCTTATATGCGAACTCTACCAATGGAAGATGCTCCTCCCAAGTCCCTCCGAAGTCTAGGATACACATTCGTAATAAATCCTTGAGAATACTATTAACCCTCTCCGTCTGTCTGTTTGTCTAAGAGTGATAGTAGTGCTAAGTCGTAGTTGTGTCCCCAATTCCACTTGCAGACTCCTTCGAAACTCACTCGTAAAGATGGGGTCTCCATCACTAACAATGTTAGAGGGAACTCCATGAAGTCGGATGATCTCTCTAAGTTATACTGATGCTAACCAAGCTGCCGTCTGCTTACTCTTGATCGGGATAAAGTGAGCACTCTTAGTCAACCTATCAACTTTAACCTAAATACTGATGTTGCCCTTTCTCAATCTGGGCAATCCATCTATGAAGACCAACGAGGCACTCTCCTACTTCCACTGTGGCACGTCTAAAGGCTGAATTAATCCACTAGGCTTGTTTGCTTTGCCATTACTCTCTGACAAGTCATACATCGAGCCACGTACTCTACCACATCCATTTTCATCCCTGTCTGATAAAAGACCGTCCTCGTATCTCTGTACATCTTATCACCATCCGGATGGATGGTCATCCGAGAGTGATGAGCCTCCTCTAAATTGATCTTAAAAAATCATCAACTCGAGGAACACACAATCTCCCATCAAAAAGTAGCCACCCTCTCTCATCCACAGAATACTTAACAAGGTGACTAGAGGTCTCTCCTCTGTTGAGTCGGTTCATGATATCTGCTAACTGCTGATTCAATGCACTATAAGTGAGTAGGTCGCACCTCCAATGATGCCAATAATCTTGGTGCATATTCCATAGATGGTCTAAAATCGAACGATGAGATAAAATCCAAACTCCGCCAATCTAAAAACAATAGTTCAAAGTCATTCTCTACTACTTAATGCATCTGCTACTACATTCCCCTTCCCAGGGTATATGCTATCTCAAAGGCATCTATATGCAGGAGTGGGTGACTATTCTTCCTCGTGATCTTGTTCAATTCTTTGTAATATACACATAGATGGAGAGAGTCGTCCACTATGACGACCCGAACTTCCCCGGTCTCTGAAGAGAAGAGAAAGAACGGATTGTCTGAGAACACGACAAATCAGAACACAAACAGAAGAACATTTCATTTCTATTACAACAATTTACATTAGAGTACAAGAATATACAGAGTATGAACAAATATTATACATCTGATAAATATCAGAGATTTACTAATCACAATGCAGCGGAAAATAATACATAGCACAACTGAAAGGAATACACGAATACAGAGCTTTCCGAGTATAGTTCCAGCTGTAAACCAGGATCCTATGAATATAACACTTGCAAAACCAAAACTACTAGCTGCCCATGTGGAAAATAGTGGAACCCAGAGTTTAGGTTAAAACAATAAACTTCAGGCCATTCTTGTGACTGGTGTGAGAACTAAAATAGTTATTTAAAACCTTACATTAGAAATAAAGTAAATCAAGTGACCACACCGTATAACATGGAACGGGTTTCCTCCCAAGAATACCAGTGCATATAACAAAAAAGTGCGGTGCTTTTTGGAAAAATGAAGTTATTATCAGACTCAGGTCCCATCACACAATGCAACGCAAGCCGTAGGATGGAGTTTTACCTCATAATAGCCAAACATGCTTGGTATGTTTAAAACAAATTAGTTGATACTATTATAAGTTCATAGTGTATAAAAAATTTCAAATATAAATGTATCAATCATAGGCGGCATGGGTACCATCTATCATGTCGCCATACTAGGCTCTACAATCAAAACCGAAATGTCACATATTGGAAGTTGGATTTCCATCATGAACCGAGGTAAGGGATCTTCCTTACCGAATTCGAGACAATCTAGCCCATCTCTCAGGATCGACCATAACTGCACCTTGGGTCTTCAGGGCCGGTCCTCTCTTATGTTTGAGGATTACTTATTCCTAAACAATGCGTTTCCCCGCCCTATGGGGCGTAAATAAGCCAGATGACTCAATATCCATCGGCTTCGTAGTAACCGATATAACTGAGGCGCCTCGCTTTCTATAATCCACAAAATTAAAAATGTCTGGGCTTCATACCATGACACCAATCCTAGCTAGTAAGAAATGCATGTCCTCCCTGCAGTCCTCTCCCGTTTCTGGTTCACACCGGGATGTGAGGCTCGTGAATTAATGCTATACACAAAGCTATGCCCTTTAAGATCGTGCTTTGATCATCAACCCAAAGACTCTGTTTTCAACAGAAGCCTTGATCATTTGCATCTCAGCATGCCACATAGGCAATTCACGCCATGCGACCGATGTCTATCGATATATAACCTCTGAGCTAGTACGTCTCAAAGAAGGGCGTTAAGCATGAGAATAAATTCTCTGCCACCAAACAGATATATTTAATAGAAATCAATCAACACAGAATAAAATCCAATGTCAGACACACATTCATTTACTAGTTCGTTCTGGGTCTGAACGAAACCGGAGGCACCTAATTTCTCGTCCCGTGTCCAATACGGGAGAGAGGTCCTCGCATATCTGGTCGATCTCCAAGTACGTCTGGATGATCACCACTTATTACCTCGTATTGGGTATACATCCCAATCAAGACATCAATAATCATCCAAACAATGTGAAGACCTCCGGTCTTCAACCACCACCTTCATCGTCGACTTATCGTTGAATCAGTTATTTAGAATGGGTATAAACCCGGCCTTTCCGAATAACTAGCGTGTATAATAGACAAGTGCTATAAAAACACAACATATGCCTTATTCCAATTCTGAATATTCTTTTATTTAAATATTCATATCCTTTGGGAAAGGTTCCCATTAATTTTATCAAAGATAAATTCTTTAAATTTATTCTTTAATCTTCCTTTGGATGTCAATTCAAACCATCTTAAGGTTTTCCAAGCTAGTTGGGATTAGCGCATCTTACGGAAGTAATCATTTGTTTAATTTCCCAATACCAACCTATTCATCCCACAGAGCAAAATGGGTAATAGTCCCTATCTAACACCACAGTGTTATCGGTAAAATTAATTACCATTTCCTGTTCAAATCTAATTAAAAATTTATCTACCGCTTGAAGCAAAACTGGTGATACTCCACTCTCGATCATCTCCCAAATTTGATAATTTAAATTATCTCATTCACTTTCCAATCTAATTAAAGGTTCATTAAAACTCCACTTAGTTTTAATCTTCCCAAAAATCAATATTAATGATTATTTAACTTTGGAAATACAAACATGCCACAACGAAAATCTACACCGTACTATTGATTTCTACCGATATATAACCTCTAAGCTCGTACGTTTTAGAGAAGGTTGTTAAGCAAGAGAATAAATTCTCTACCACCAAACGGATATATATTTAGCAGAGATCAACCATACATTTTGAAATACAATGTTAGACATGTAATCCTGTCTTTAACTGGGTTAAAGAACTAATGTCATTTAAAACATAGTTCACGATAAACCCAAATCACATTCCATTAACTATGGAATCTTCATGGAAAATAAATCAATATATAATCGATATCAATTTCCGTATCCGACTAATAATATAAATGGAATAACGATAGAGCCTTTTAAATTCCATATATATTAACAGTTTTCCTCCACAGAAGCTCATTTCGATTATTATCAAATCGAATCCCGTCCAATTCCAATTTAATATACTAAATTGGAAAACTTTACTTTGGAAAATTCTTGTTAAATCTTAATAAAAAGATTTATAAATTCCAAATCACATTTCACTGCAAATCGGGTTAGATTAATGTCGTTAAAAATACAGTTCACAATAAACCCAATTCACATTCCATTTTATTCCAATTAAATGTTAATTAACTGGAAACACTAATAATCTTAATTAAAAGATTTATTCTTTTCACACGGGGTTTAAGAACAGTGTTATTTAAGACACCACTCATAGCAAACCCATAATCCAAATTCGTTTATTTAATTCCAATTAAATAATAATTAGTTGGAAAATTCACTAAATCCTGATTAAAAGATTTATTATTTTCTCAACTAGGCTTAAGAACACTGTTAATGAAGACACCATTCACGACAAACCCAAAATCCAATTCAATATTAAATACAAGGCTCTGAATAGAAATTATATCGGCTTATATTCAGTATCAAATTCTGAAATCAACAAATATTGTATTGGGAATAACGATATATATATCTTCCAAATTCCTCCACAATATCCATATAATCAGGGAATCAAATATCGAAATATTCCGAAGATGATTTCGATTCAAATCCATTCCAATTCATATATTGGAAATTTTGGTTATTTTTAAAACCATTTAAAATCCAATTTATTTATTTAAAAATATTGGATTATAATTCTAGTTCATAACTAGTTCATTTTTGATAAAAATATGTTTTTTATCCTTACAACCGTGGAATTCTCATCCAAATTCTTTCCAAATCATTTATTATGATTTTACACAAATTATTAATATTTTTAATAATTTTATCAAGGCTCGTACAGTCAATTTCCATAAACGGTCATCGAACTGCACTTACAACGACCTTTTCCAAATTTGATTTGAACATAGTTCCAAATCCAACAGTTAAATTTCAAATCTCTTATATTCGTTGGAAAGATCTTCACGATATGAATCCAATGGTTCTGGTTTTAGGAGAATCCGACAATCGGATCTCCCGTAATGTCCATTCAAAGTCAATGGTCGAAATTCATTTCAAAGTCAATGGTCGAAATTCGCGAACTGCCGCGGCGCAGCGCGTTCTGTTCAGGCCATTAAATATATATATTATATATATTTCGTCGATTTCCATTTAAAACTTTTTTTATAAATTTGTTTTAAAACGATTCTAACTTCATTTTTCAATTTTAAATACAAAATGAATTTTCCTTGTCATTATAATCTATAAACGATAATATTTTCAAAATATCAGATTATGAAATCACTTCCTTTTCAATATTCATTATAAAAATGAATAAAATCGATATAAATATCATTCACGTCAAAATGGCGTTAAACTTATCAACACGGCTTCATATATTTTCAATATTTTCGTGTTCATCCCAAATCGGACATCAAAATCATATTTTGATCCAATATTATTTTAAAATATTACTTATTTTAAAATATTCATTACTCGTCATTTTAAAATATTCTTTCATTTAAAATATTTGTTCTTTTCGAATTGGAATCAGACCCAGTCGATTACCATATAATTTTATTTATATAGATTTCATACACACATGTACACAACGATAATTAAACATAGTCAACCATCATCCAAAGTGCATTACACAACTGCATAAGCGTTAAATATAAATAATTAACACTTACAATAGTCTGTCAGCCTATCGGTTGACATACAGCTAAATATTGGGATTAGTGTATATCCAATATCATCCCAATAACTGTGTGTGGTTTTCAAACAACAAACACTGATTATTATTTGTGCAATTGGGCGATGTGTAAAATATATCGTCCCAATCAATATCAGTCAAATGTGTGTACATAAACAAATCGTCTGATTTGTAAATGAATATTTATTTTATACATATACACGTTAAAAATTATATTTTTAACTATAAAATATTTGTTTCTACCCATGAATATTTTATACAATTCATTTATACAATAAAAATGATATTTTTATTGTTCTAACATTTTTAGAAAATTTCGGCAGCATAACGGCGCGATACTAGAACCGGAATAAGGTCTAGCCTTATCTCTATACAAACCAAATTCTAATCAATTCATTTCATTTCCCAAACCAAATTCAACCAAATAATCCAATCAACCAAACAACCAAACAAACATGGTTTCAAACAAAGGTGTCGGGTGCTACTAAGCACCGTCTACATCCTAGTATATATATTTAACTAGAAAATGAATTAGAGTGAGAAGTTCTCACCTTTGGGATCCACTCCATCAGTTTTATTTTTGAATTTCTGAACGGTTCAGGTTTGGATTTGTTTTTCACCAGTTCTATCGCAATCTGTTTCAATTAAAAACCACATTTTTATTCTGTTACTATATAAATAAAAATCATATTTTTATTCTAACGTTATATATATAAATCATATTTTTTTACATTCTCTGCATATATAAAAATCATATTTTTATAACAACACTAAATGGATAAAATCACATTTTTAAAACGAAGTTGTTTAAATAAAAATCATATTTTTAAACCGCTACTTCATATAAAAGATCCAATTTTTATACCGCTACTTTCAAAATAAAATCTCATTTTTATATCGTTGTTATATATATATATATATATATATATAAATTAATTCTTTACTCGAACGTTATGTATGTAAAAATCACAACTTTATATGTTATTCATATAAATAAAAATCAAATCTTTATATGTTATATATATAAATAAAAACCAAATCTTTATATGTTATATATATAAACAATAATCAAATCTTTATATCGTTACATACATATAAAAGATCATACTTTTATAATGCTCTTCATACACTAAAAAAATCCAATTTTATATGCTACTTCATATGAATAAAAATTATATTTTTAATTGCTATTATATTATAAAAATCATATTTTTATAATGCTACTTCATATATAAAAATTATATTTTTATTTCGCTAACTTTATCATAAAAATCATATTTTTCTATTAAAAGTAAAAATCATATTTTTCTAACTAAAAATCATTTATATAAAAATTGCATCTTTAAAATGATTTCATTCATATAAAAATCATAACTTCAAAATGGTTTCATTCATATAAAAATCATATATTTTTTTATATTCCATTCATATAAATATAAATCCAATGTTTAGATCAATAAAAATCTAATCTTTTCAAAATTAAAAATCAATTTTTTTCCTAAATAAAAAATCTCAATTTTTCTAAATTAAAAATCTCATTTTTTTTAAATTAAAAATCTCACTTTTTCTAAATTAAAAATCTCATTATTCTAAATTAAAATCTTATTGTTTATAAATTAAAAATCTCATTGTTTCTAAATTAACAATCTCATTTTTTCTAAATTAAAAATCTCATTTTTTCTAAATTAAAAATCTCATTTTTTTCTAAAATAAAAATCTCATTTTTTTCTATACACATAAATATCCTCAAAAAAACTAATTACATCTTGAAAAAAAAGAAAAAAAATAAACAAATAATAAAAACTTACTGTAATTGTCGATTTCTAGCTGGAAGGGGAGGTGGTGGTTGGAGCGGCTGGGGGGAGGGCGTCGGCAGGTGGTGGTGGGGCCAGGGGGTGCTGGAGGCTGCTAGGGTTCGGGATACATGGGTTTGGCGGGGCTACGGTTTAAATCAGAGGAGGAGGGAGGAGAGAAGCGTTGGGGAGGAGAAGGGAGGTGCGTCGCCTGATCAGAGGTTTTTTTTGGGGGGGGGGGGGGGAGGGGGAGATCGCGGTGGAGCGGCAGCGGGAAGGTAGCGACTGACAAAGTTGGGGTTTTTTTTCTTTGTTCGTAGACTGAAGAGGAGAGAGTGAGGGAAAGAGGTTATATAATTTTTTAATTTTATAATTCCAAAAAGTAACCTTTTATTTCGAACTCCAAATCGAACCCAACGACTGCCGCTCCTAACCAAATACCCCTATTCCGGACACAATGGGGTATGTTTCGTAACCCAATTCGGCTGTTATGATCAGTTTTCATCAAAATTAAATTATAAATCAATATATATTTAATTTGAATGCACATGTTAATTTACCGGGGCCACATACGGACTCCAAAAAATTCCAGAAAAATAAATCTAGCTATGTTTTGACGATACGGTCCTAACAAAACTAATTTCATCCAATTTGAAGACCGTTTAAAAAACGGTCATTTTTCAGCCGATTAAATTCAAACTGAATTAACCAAACACGCTTAAATTCACCACGCTCACATATTAATTCTAAAAATTATGAAAATGGAATCCAGCAATAATATGATATTCCGGATCCAACAAAAGTTGTCCCGTCAAAAACGAAGGTTGTTTGCAAAATCGCTATTTTTAAGGACTATATATATACAAAATTTCATAGCGACTATTTTAAGTTTTCAACTGGACATAACTTTTTATTCCTATTATGAAATCTGGATTTTTCACATTCATTGGAAAGATATTTTCGAACAGATTCAAATATTTTTGGCTTTACTAAAATCCGATTTGTTTTGAATCCTGTACATTCATTTGAAATTTGAAATTGAATTTTCAAACTACCGCGCCATTTCCAATTCTTTTTCAATTAAAATAAATATTTATATTCTAACTTTGATTTAAATAAATTTATATGTTCTAAATCTTTTCAAATAAATTTCTAGTCGTTATTATTTAAAATAAATCATTTTAAATGTTCAAAATCCAAATTGCCAAAATAAAATTTTTAAATTTTTGTTACAATCTCTCCCACTTAAAATCTTTTCGTCCTCGAGAAGGAACGGGGCTGAAAGTTGTTTAACTAATCAACTCAACTTTCAGTTTGGCTTTCATTCTTTAACTTTTTAGTTTCTAAGAATTTCTAGTTTTTCAAAAATTTGGCTAACACCCTAAATTTTTGAAAAAATTCGCCATAACCTCCTTTGTACGGAGAGACATTTAAAACCACAACTAGTCACGTAGGGCCCTCATCATCCAAAAAGAAAAAGAAAAAGCCAAGCGGCTATCCAATCAGCTCATAAAATCATCTAAACCTAAGAAATATAGTAAACATGTACCTATTTGTCGTGCATACAATTTTATTCCTCTGCTCTAGCCTCCTTTCTATGACCTGTTCAATATATATGCATGTACATATACGCAATTTTAATCAATTTCAATTAAGTTCAAAATTTGATTCGATTTGGCTAATTTTACCTTTCGTTTTCATATTGGTTTAAGTAATTATCATTCCAATATTTTTAATAGTTACACTAATAATCAAACAACACAACCAGTAATCAATTGGTGAATAAGCTTTTCAAACATATGCCTTTGATACCTATAGTCAAAAAATCATATTTTTGACGCCAAATAACAACAATAACCCTATCTAAGTTTTGGTTCTCACACCAGTCAATTGGAAATATATAGATATCCCACTTTTGAAACTCAAACATAAATTCGAACGATGTCATGACAATCATCAGAACAGTCTCCGGGAGACTAGAGTGTGATTCTATATCTATCCAGTATATTTGAGCCTTCGTATACACGTGGATCAAACATATATTCAAAATCTCCATATACTTGATTGTCCAAATCAATTTAAATTAAATATTCAAATACATATAAAATGGTTTAAATTTTCAAAAAAAAAATTGTTTTCATTTTTATTTTAAAAATAACACTCCTACGACTCATTCTAGGATACTACTGACCCCATGTCTAACGAGTCATTCTCATTGGATATTACTAATCCAATCTCAGATGAATTCTTTCATTTGGTTCTAATATGCTTTGTTCTCGAGCTCTGTAAACCAAAGCTCTGATACCAAACTATAACGACCCGAACTTCCCAGGTCTCCAAAGAGAAGAAAAAGAACGGATTGTCTGAGCACACGACAAATCAGAACACAAACAGAAGAACATTTCATTACTTCTACAACAATTTAAATCAGAGTACAAGAATATACAGAGTATAAACAAATATTATGCATTTGATAAATATTAGATATTTACTAATCACAATGCAGTGGAAAATAATACATAACACAACTAAAAGGAATACACAGATACAAAGCTTTCGGAGTATAGTTCCAACTATAAACTAGGATCCTATAATTATAACATCTGCAAAACCAAAACTACTAGCTGCTCATATGGAAAATAGGGGCACCCAGAGTTTTAGTTAAAACAATAAACTCCAGGTCAGTCATGTGACCGGTGTGAGAACTAAAACAGTTATTTAAAACCTTACTTTAGAAATAAGGTAAATCAAGGGCCAGTGTAACACCCCACCTCCGTTAAGGTCACTCACAAGGGAATGCCTTAACTTTGGTGGAGCATTTTAGTAAACAGAACAGAATATTACAAGACAGATAAACAGTACTTGAAAAATTATAACTTTATTATAGCGGAAAACAAAAATCAGTATGGTTAAATCTTTACCAAATTCTTAAGTACATAAATATCAGTCTTGTTCAGAAAGTCTTCAGAGTACAAAACTTTAAAATCATAATCCCCACAGAAGACGCCATAAGAAGTCAAGCCATACTTTAAGAACTTCAAGCACTTTAAGCCGAAGAGATCCGGATCAAACTAAAGTATTCCCTCCTTGAAAACCTTGGGGGGGAACGGAAGAAAAGGGGCGAAAACAAACAAGGTCAGACATAAAGTCTGGCAAGTCCAGTGACTTTCATCATATGAACAGATAATAATAATTATGACATGAAAATAAGCTGGATAAGAGATAACAGTAACAGGAACAACAGATATACTTAGGTTAAACAGAAGAAACAGAATGATACTCTTTTCATTTCTCTGCACTAATACTAATATAACGGGATTAGGTGTTACCCTAATGTCTTGATTGAAACAGAAAGGAAACATAATGATTTCCACAGAAAAGAATGCTAGTAATGGGCTTTTACCACCCGAACAGAAGGTACAGAAACAGAAACAGATTAATCCCTATGGAAACAGAATGTAGAATTAGGTATACACTAATAAATAGGCCTTTACCACCCCAACAGACGGTACCACGCGGGAACAGACAGGTGTTACCACCCAACAGAAACAGATGGTACCCCACAGAAACAAACAGAGCTAAGTGTACCCTAAGTTCTACCCCACGCGATCGGCTCCCTAATACATAAATACCCTGTGCCAGCCCCACCGAAGGGTGTATCATTCCCTAAATGGCAACCTTTGAATGACACAGACCTATTTACAGATGTCACGGCGTCTTACATCCTCAGAGGCAGACCGGGATCCATGCACGCACATGACCCGGTTGGAACGCACCATCAACACCCCTCGCCATTATCAGAATGAACCTCTTATAATTAGTTCAGTAAGCGTGCCCAGACCCTACCTACTGTTGGGTCAAATTTTTGATACCAGAAAAGGTTACTGACTAATATGGGTCCCAAACAACAGATGACACAAGTAATTTCCCTCCTAACCTTGTGTCCCTCAGACTAACAGATTTCAAATTAATTTGTTTAGACATACCGAGCTCAGATCAACTAGTTCACGGATCAGACAAGTTTTCAGACTAACGGATCAGATATACGGAATTAACAGATTTACAGATTTGTCTAACTTTGTATTGGGCCTACAGATTCACGAAACGGGTTTATTGAGTACACTAGCCCAGTGGGTTTAATCCTATCCACCCAACACGTTTTAGACATCATATTTATCTCATTAATTAAATATTAATGCGCAGATCTCTCACATTAAACTGACAATTTGCGGCCACTGGTTAGGCCAGTTGGTTCCGGGCAGGTTTCTGTCGCAAACTGAGCCTAACCTCGGGTTTTCAAGTGCGCTATGACTAACTTCTCACATTAGAACCTATTGTTTACGACTACTGGAATGTGTCGGGCGGTTCCGGGTAGAATTACGCCGCAAACTCATTCTAACCTCAAGTTAGCCATGTTTCATGTTTAACAAATGTGTTTATTCACAGATTTTAACAAATTAACTTCTTTACAAGTTACAGCAGATTATTCAAGGTTCTATTACAAGTTTTGCTCAAAGTCGAGCCTACAGGATTACGTACTTCAAATTTCAGCATTTCAGTTCCAACATATTACTCCATTCAACAGATTAAACAGATAACAGATCTTGCAGATTAGGCGATTTAGCAGATTTACCAGATGAGGCAAATTTAACATAATTAGCAAATTAGGCAAATCAATCTAATTAGTAGTTTAGGCAATATAATAGAACTAGTAGATTAGGCAATATAACAGATCTAGCAGATTAGGAAATATAACAGATCTAGCAGATCAGCCAATATAACAGATCTAATCATTCCTTAAAGTTTTATTGACATATCTTGCCTAATTATAAATTTGGCCTAAGTTTGCAAGCCTAAATAATTGTCATGATTCACAATATGTTTATATACCAAATATAGCCATCGATTTCAATGCATGTCATATATTCAAAAATCTCCCACTTAGGTGTTATTCACAATTAACAGTTATGAAATCTTGATATAGATCTTTACACCTAAGTCATATTCTCTTTTTATCTCAAGTCAGGAAAAATATGCCCAACAATATAGATCTTTAAATTATATCCACTCAAAATCAGATCTTAACTATTAAACAAGCGTTATATCCAATGTCTCAAGTCACATGTTAACATACAATGGTTCCTCTTCTTCCAACTCACAGATTATGCATAGATCTAGATCTAGTTTACAACATATGTCCTTTTTTCTTAAATCAGTCACAGATCAGTTATTTCCAATTATGCCATCATTCATTATTTGTCCCAAAGTTTAGCGTTTGTGCGTTAATCTCTTATGAGATCTGGCGCAGGCTCGTGGTAGCCTGACTATAGAACAGAAGAAGAAAGAGATACAGAATAAAATAGATCAGAACAGAACATACACAACCTCAAATTCAGATTTACAATCATGTCACAATCATAATTAAAGTTTATATCGGAAAATAACTGCGCTTGCCTTGGTTGGATTCTAAAAGAAAAAGGTGTTGTAGCTGTTCTCTTTTAATCCTAATCAGAATTGGAGGAAGAAGAAGCACAAGTCCTAGCTTAGGTTTCAGCAGAGTAGAGACGCCATTGATTTATTTTTTTTAGAGAGGAAGAGAGCAATGGAGGCTAGAGAATTGTATAAGAGATTTAGGTTTAGGTTAGGGATGTATATATAGGTGTAGGAAGTTATTTAGGACCATTAGATTAACCCTGAACCATGAGAACCAACCAGATGCAAAATCTGCATTTGAGCGAATCGGCCCACGGGTTGACAGCCAAACACCCTGGATTAACCCCTAGTCGACCCAGTGTGGCTCGGGTCGCTCCCAATTCGCTGTTTTGAACCTTTTTTTTGCATATTTATTTATTTAATTTTTATATATATCTATATATATTTCTCTCATATTCATACAAACTTCAAGGCTTAATAACTTCTTCATAATTAACCATTTTCACACTAAACCACTTTACGAACTGCGTTCATACTAAGCCACTTTTTAGCCATTCCCCTAAAACCAAAAATATGGCACTGGTGGGGATCGAACTCTGTACCTTTTGTATGCAAGTCACATGTTCTAACCAAATGAGCTACTAAGTCTTTTGCTTAAAACCTTAGAACAATGTTAAACATTATTCTTTTCTCATTCCTCTTTTTCAAATTAATTATTCTTTAATTTGTTATTTTAATATTCTCAGAAATACGAGGTGTTACATTCTCCCCTCCTTAAAGGATTTCATCCCCGAAATCTTCAAGTTAAGAAGAATGTATCCTAACATCCAACATCCATCTACTCAACCATTCAATCACAGGCATCCATTGTCCTTAAAAGGTTTCTAATGTCGCATGAACATATGCAAAGTGTGCGTATATGTTTCTTATCTAATGCAAAATCAGGCGGTCTACTGATCCAGTTGACCTCCTTAATGCGAATCATGTTAGTGCCATGAGTCCAGATATGTTTGCAAGAAATCCTATTTGATACACATCATTTCTATATGAGTGCATAACCATTCATCCAAATGCAACATCCACGTGAGGAGTCAATCATTCTGCATCCACAAAAATTGAAAAATGCACACACATCCATATGCAGTATGAGAGTGTTTTTGAGCCGATCTAGTGCCTAGTGTGTGTATACGCATCCACGAGCAACCACTAGCAACCACTTGCATCCACTAGCAACCATCAAACATAACATGTCTCAAACACATGTTTACACCCATTAGTTTCTACCAAAAGTTTGAAGATTCGATCGATAGGATACAGTCGAACGATGGAAGCGAGTACAAATAAAACAAAAACTTGGTTCCCATTAGACATTGGTTGAGAGAATAATTCCCCTAAGTATCAACCTCAAAGACCGAAATCAATATCAGATTGACACTCAGAGGATTACCCTCTTTAGAAAATGTCAAAACTAGAAATCTTAACCTTATCAGAGATATTCAGATATTTACAGACTACAAGTATAGATCAGATTACCGAATGATTCTTAGAAAACTAAGCATGATAAAACCCAGAATGTATGCGTCCTACTTGACGCCTAACACAGATATCTCTCAAACCCCAATTTATCACAAGCAGATGAGTCATAACCCTTATGGGTTTGAGTCTACAGCGGAATCAGAAACAATACTAGTATTAAAGTGCAGAGTATCGATTACAGAATCAAAATGCCAGAATCAGAAAGAGTTTTAACTCAACAATCAGATAAAGAAATTAAACTTCTCACAGAAAGTTTTCCTAATTCTATCCTATCCACTAGCCTCGAGAGTGTTCGCCTGCCCTCCAGCAGTTGGGCCTGCCCTCTGCCCTTGTCCTCATTTCTTCGGGCAGTCCCTAGTGAAGTGTCCCATTTCACCACAGTTGAAACAAGTGCCATTCCTCTTTCTACAATCCTTGTTCAGATGGGTCGAGCTTCCACAAGTAAAGCACTTCTTCTCCTTCTTATCTTCAGACTTCCCATCCTACTTTTGTGTTTCCTTTTTGGGCCCCGGCTTCTTGTTCTGTGGTTTTTTGAGATTTTCTTCTTTCTTCTCACTTTTGGCTTCCTCTTCATGCATTAATGCCATGCCAACCAATTTCTCGAAGGTAACCCCCATGGGAATATGGGTCATAGCCAACCCACGTAGCGGCTCATTCAAACCTTTGACGAATCTCAGAGCCTTCTTCTCAGATGTGTTCACCAAGTCTAAGCCAAATCTTGCCAATTGATTGAATTTGTTGACGTACTCTTTCACTGATAGATTTCCCTGCTTCAATGTCAAGAACCTTTCCATATATAAATTTTCTTCCGCCCGTGAGAGAAACTTCGCCTCAAACCTACGCCTGAAATCTACCCAAGAGTCAACAGGACGCTCCCCATTAGTGACCTCCCACCAAAACGAGGCCTCACCCTTCATTAACCAAGCGGCTAATTTGACTTTCCTTTCTTCTTCTACTTCAAAGATTTCAAGCAATTCTTCCACCTCCTTAAGCCAATTTCTAGCTTCCACAAATGTTTCTGACCCTTGAAAAGGTTTTCCGCCCATAGCCTTAAAATCCTTGCATATCATTGCAAAAGTATCAGCGTGAGGAGGGGGAGGAGGAGGAGGAACAGGTGCAGCCGGTGGTGGAGGAACATTGGCTGGACCTGCAGCGGCGGCCCTAGCCTCTAGTAACCTCCTATACCATCCTGGTATCGTTACACCCTCCAGATGGTTAAGATCTTCAGCCATGCTGAAACGGAAAAGGAAAGATTAAAAATGGAGAATTTGAAAGATAAAGATATGGCTATTGGGGATTATGTTTTTCACAAAAACTTTTCTCTTAAAATTACTTATCAAGACATGTTTTTCAAAATAATCCTTCAAAAATGCTTTTAGAAAAATAGTTTTTCTAAAATTATTATCTGTTCTGGTAACCTTCAGCTTTGATACCAAGTGTAACACCCCACCTCCGTTAAGGTCACTCACAAGGGAATGCCTTAACTTTGGTGGAGCATTTTAGTAAACAGAACATAATATTACAAGACAGATAAACAGTACTTGAAAAATTATAACTTTATTACAGCGGAAAACAGAAATCAGCATGGTTAAATCTTTAACAAATTCTTAAGTACATAAATATCAGTCTTGTTCAGAAAGTCATCAGAGTACAAAACTTTAAAATCATAATCCCTACAGAAGACGCCATAAGAAGTCAAGCCATACTTTAAGCACTTCAAGCACTTTAAGCAGAAGAGATCCGGATCAAACTAAAGTATTCCCTCCTTGAAAACCTGGGGGGAAACGGAAGAAAAGGGGCGAAAACAAACAAGGTCAGACATAAAGTCTGGCAAGTCCAGTAACTTTCAGCATATGAACAGATAATAATAATTATGACATGAAAATAAGCTGGATAAGAGATAACAGTAATAGGAACAACAGATATACTTAGGTTAAACAGAAGAAACAGAATGATATCTCTTTTCATTTCTCTGCACTAATACTAATATAACGGGATTAGGTGTTACCCTAATGTCTTAATTGAAACAAAAAGGAAACATAATGATTTCCACAGAATAGAATGCTAGTAATGGGCTTTTACCAGCCGAACAGAAGGTACAGAAACAGATTAATCCCTATGGAAACAGAATGTAGAATTAGGTATACACTAATAAATAGGCCTTTACCACCCCAACAGACGGTTCCACGTGGGAACATACAGGTGTTACCACCCAATAGAAACAGATGGTACCCCACAGAAACAGACAGAGCTAAGTGTACCCTAAGTTCTACCCCACGTGATCGGCTCCCTAATACATAAATACCCTGTGCCAGCCCCACCGAAGGGTGTATCATTCCCTAAAGTGGCAACCTTTGAATGACATAGACCTATTTACAGATGTCACAGCGTCTTACATCCTCAGAGGCAGACCGAGATCCATGCACGCACATGACCCAGTTGGAACGCACCATCAACACCCCTCGCCATTATCAGAATGAACCGCTTATAATTAGTTCAGTAAGCGTGCCCGGACCCTACCTACTGTTGGGTCAAAGTTTTGATACCAGAAAAGGTTACTGACTAATATGGGTCCCAAACAACAGATGACACAAGTAATTTCCCTCCTAACCTTGTGTCCCTCAGACTAACAGATTTCAAAATTAATTTGTTTAGACATACCGAGCTCAGATCAACTAGTTCACAGATCAGACAAGTTTTCAGACTAACGGATCAGATATACGGAATTAACAGATTTACAGATTTGTCTAACTTTGTATTGGGCCTACAGATTCACGAAACGGGTTTACTGAGTACACTAGCGCAGTGGGTTTAATCCTATCCACCCAACACGTTTTAGACATCATATTTATCTCATTAATTAAATATTAATGCGCAGACCTCTCACATTGGACCGACAGTTTGCGGCACTGGTTAGGACGGTTGGTTCCGGGCAGGTTTCTGTCGCAAACTGAGTCTAACCTCGGGTTTTCAAGTGCGCTATGACTAACTTCTCACATTAGAAACTATTGTTTGCGGCTACTGGAATGTGCCGGGCGGTTCCGGGCAGAATTACGCCGCAAACTCATTTTAACCTCGAGTTAGCCATGTTTCATGTTTAACAAATGTGTTTATTCACAAATTTTAACAAATTAACTTCTTTACAAGTTACAGCAAATTATTCAAGGTTCTATTACAAGTTTTGCTCAAAGTCGAGCCTACAGGATTACATACTTCAAATTTCAGCATTTCAGTTCCAACATATTACTCCATTCAATAGATTAAACAGATAACATATCTTGCAGATTAGGCGATTTAGCAGATTTAGCAGAAGAGGCAAATTTAACATAATTAGCAGATTAGGCAAATCAATATAATTAGCAGTTTAGGCAATATAACAGAACTAGCAGATTAGGTAATATAAAAGATCTAGCAGATTAGGTAATATAACAGATCTAGCAGATCTGGCAATATAACACATCTAATCATTCCTTAAAGTTTTACTGACATATCTTGCCTAATTATAAATTTGGCCTAAGTTTGCATGCCTAAATAATTGTCATGATTCACAATATGATTTTATACCAAATATAGCCATCGATTTCAATGCATGTCATATATTCAAAAATCTCCCACTTAATTGTTATTCACAATTAACAGTTATGAAATCTTGATATAGATCTTTACACCTAAGTCATATTCTCGTTTTATCTCAAGTCAGGAAAAAAATGCCCAACAATCTAGATCTTTAAATTATATCCTCTCAAAATCAGATCTTAACTATTAAACATGCGTTATGTCCAATGTCTCAAGTCACATGTTAACATACAATGGTTCCTCTTCTTCCAACTCACAGAATATGCATAGATCTAGATCTAGTTTACAACATATGTCCTTTTTTCTTAAATCAGTCACAGATCAGTTATTTCCAATTATGCCATCATTCATTATTTGTCCCAAAGTTTAGCGTTTTTGCATTAATCTCTTATGAGATCTGGCGCAGGCTCGTGGTAGCCTGACTATAGAACAGAAGAAGAAAGAGATACAGAATAAAATAGATCAGAACAGAACATACACAACCTCAAATTTAGATTTACAATCATGTCACAATCATAATTAAAGTTTATATCGGAAAATAACTGCGCTTGCCTTGGTTGGATTCTAAAAGAAAAAGGTGTTGTAGCTGTCTCTTTTAATCCTAATCAGAATTGGAGGAAGAAGAAGCACAAGTCCTAGCTTAGGTTTCAGCAGAGTAGAGACGCCATTGATTTATTTTTTTAGAGAGGAAGAGAGCAATGGAGGCTAGAGAATTGTATAAGAGATTTAGGTTTAGGTTAGGGATGTATATATAGGTGTAGGAAGTTATTTAGGACCATTAGATTAACCCTGAACCATGAGAACCAACCAGATGCAAAATCTGCATTTGAGCGAATCGGCCCACGGGTTGACAGCCAAACACCCTGGATTAACCCCTAGTCGACCCAGCGGAGCTCGGGTTGACCTCAAAAATGGGCCAGTTCGGTTATTCCCCCTCCCAATTCGCTGTTTTGAACCTTTTTTTGCATATTTATTTATTTAATTTATATATATATCTATATATATTTCTCTCATATGCATACAAACTTCAAGGCTTAATAACTTCTTCATAATTAACCATTTTCACACTAAACCACTTTTTGAACTACGTTCATACTAAGCCACTTTTTAGCCATTCCCCTAAAAACAAAAATATGGCGCTGGCGGGGATCGAACTATGTACCTCTTGTATGCAAGTCACATGTTCTAACCAAATGAGCTACTAAGTCTTTTGCTTACAAACCTTAGAACAATGTTAAACATTATTCTTTTCTCATTCCTCTTTTTCAAATTAATTATTCATTAATTTGTTATTTTAATATTCTCAGAAGATACGGGGTGTTACAGCCACGCCGTATAACACAGAACAGGTTTCCTTCCAAGAATACCAGTGCATATAACAAAACAGCGCAATGCTTTTTGTAAAACTGAAGCTATTATAAGACCTAGGTCCCATGGCATAATGCAACGCAAGCCGGAGGACAGAGTTTTACCTTATAATAGACAAACATGCTTGGTATGTTTAAAACAAATCATTTAATACTATTATAAGTGCGTAGTGTATAAAACAATTTCAAATATAAATGTATCAATCATAGGAGGCATGGGTACCATCTATCATGTCGCAATACTAGACTCTACAATCAAAACCGAAATGTCAGGTATTGGAAGTTGGATTTCCATCGTGAACCAACACAAGGGATCGTCCTTACCGAATTCGAGACAATCGAGTCGATGTCTCAGGATCAGCCGCAACTGTACCTTGGATCTTCAGGGCTAGTCCTCTCTTATGTTTGAGGATTAGTTATTCCTAAACAATGCGTTTCCCCGCCCTATGGGGCGTAAATGAGCCAGATGACTTAATATCCATCGGCTCCGTAGTAACCGATATAACCGAGGCGCCTCGCTTTCCATCATCCACATAAGTAAAAATGTCTGGGCTCCATACCGTGACACCACTCCTGCTAGAAAGAAACGCACGTCCTCCCTGCAGCCCTTTCCCGTTTTTGGTTCACACCGGGGTGGGAGGCTTGCAAATTAACGCTATACACAAAGTTATGCCCTTTAAGGTCGTGCTTTGATCATCAACCACAAGACTCTGCTTTTCAGCAGAAGCCTTGATCATTTGCATCTTAGCATGCCACACAAGCAATTCATGCCATGCGACTGATGTCTATCTATATATAATCTTTGAGCTCATACGTCTCAGAGAAGGGCATTAAGCAAGATAATAAATTCTCCGCCGCCAAAAGATATATATTTAATAGAAATCAATCAACACGGAATAAAATCTAGTGTCAGACACACATCCATTTACTAGTCTGTTCTGGGTTTGAACGAAACCGGAGGCACCTTATTCCTCGTCCCGTATCCAATACGGGAGAGAGGTCCTCGCATATTTGGTCGATCTCCAAGTACGTCTGGACGGTCACCACTTATTACCTCATCTTGGGTATACATCCCAATTAAGACATCAGTAATCATCCAAACGATGTGAAGACCCCCGGTCTTCAACCACCGTCTTCATCATCGACTTACCGTCGAATCAGTTATTCAGAATCGGTATAAACCCGACCTTTCCGGATAACTAGCATATATAATAAACAAGTGCTATAAAAACACAACATACGCCTCATTCCAATTCTAAATATTCTTTTATTTAAATATTCATATCCTTTGGGAAAGGTTCCCATTAATTTTATCAAAGATAAATTCTTTAAATTTGTTCTTTAATCTTCCTTTGCATATCAATTCAAACCATATTAAGGTTTTCCAGGCTAGTCGGGATTAGCGCACCTTACCGAAGTAATCATTTTTTTAATTTCCCAATCCAAACCTATTCATCCCATGGAGCAAAACTGGTAATACTCCATATCTAACACCATAGTGTTATCGGTAAAATTAATTACCATTTCTTGTTCAAATCTAATTAAAGATTTAACTATTGCTTGGAGCAAAACTGGTGATACTCCACTCTCGATTATTTTCCAAATTTGATAATTTAAATTATCTCATTCACTTTTCAATCTAATTAAAAGTTCATTGAAACTCCACTTAGTTTTAATCTTCCCAAAAATCAATATTAATGATTATTTAACTTTGGAAACACAAACATGCCACATCGACAATCTACACCGTACTATTGATTTCTACCAATATATAACCTCTAAGCTCATACGTCTTAGATAAGGGTGTTAAGCAAGAGAATAAATTCTCTGCCACCAAATAGATATATATTTAGCAGAGATCAACCATACAGTTCGAAATACAATGTTAGACATGTAATCCTGTCTTTAACTGGGTTAAAGAACTAATGTCATTTAAAACACAGTTCACGATAAACCCAAATCACATTCCATTAATTATGGAATCTTCACGAAAAACCGATCAATATACAATCGATATCAATTTTCGTATCCGACTAATAATATAAATGGAATAACGACAAAGCCTTTTAAGTTCCATATATATTAACAGTCTTCCTCCAAAGAAGCTCATTTCGATTATTATCAAATCAAATCTCATCCAGTTCCAATTTAATATATTAAATTGGAAAACTTTACTTTGGAAAATTCTCGTTAAATCTTAATAAAAAGATTTATAAATTCCAAATCACATTTCACTGTAAATCAGGCTAAAGAACGAATGTCGTTAAAAACACAGTTCACAATAATCCCAATTCACATTCCATTTTATTCCAATTAAATGTTAATTAACTGGAAACACTAATAATCTTAATTAAAATATTTATTCTTTTCACACGGGGTTTAAGAACAGTGTTATTTAAGACACCACTTACAATAAACCCAAAATCCAAATTCCTCCACAATATCCGTATAATCACAGTATCCAATATCGAAATATTGCGAAGTTGATTTCGATTCAAATCCATTCCAATTCATATTTTGGAAATTCTGGTTATTTTTAAAACCATTTCAAATCCAATTTATTTATTTAAAAATATTGGATTATAATTCTAGTTCATAACTAGTTCATTTTTGATAAAAAAATATATTTTTTATCTTTACAACCGTGGAATTTTCCAAATTCTTTCCAAATCATTTATTATGATTTTACACAAATTATTAATATTTTTAATAATTTTATCAAGGCTCGTACAGTCGATTTCCATAAACGGTCATCGAACTACACTTACAGCGACCTTTTCCAATTTTGATTTGAACATGATTCCAAATCCAACCGTTAAATTTCAAATCTCTTATATTCGTCGGAAAGCTCTTCTAGATACGAACCCAACGACACCGGTTTTAGGAGAATCCAACGGTCGGATCTCCCGTAATGTCCATTCGAATTCAATGGTCAAGATTCGCGAACTGTCGCGACGCGTTCTATTCAGGCCATTAAATATATATAATATATATATATATATATTATATATTTTCGATTTCCATTTGAAACTTATTTTATAAATTCGTTTTAAAATGATTCGAACTTCATTTTTCAATTTTAAATCAAAATTAAATTTTCCTTATCATTATAATCTATAAATGATAATTATTTTCAAAATATCAGATTTTTAAATCATTCCCTTTTCAATATTTATTATAAAAATGAATAAATCAATATAAGTATTGTTCACATCAAAATGGCTTACAACCATCATCCAAAGTGCATTACACAACCACATAAGCGTTAAATATATTACAATAGTCTGTCAACCCATTGGTTGACATACAACTAATTATTGGGATTAGTGTATATCCAATATCATCCCAATACATGTGTGGGGTTTTCAAACAGCAAACGTTGATTATTATTTGAGCAATTGGGCGATGTGTAGAATATATCGTCCCAATCAATATCAGTTAAAGTGTACATAAACAAATCGTCTAATTTGTAAATGAATATTTATTTTGTTCTTATACACGCTAAAAATTATATTTTTAACTATAAAATATTTATTTCAACCCACGAATATATTATACAGCTCATTTATGAAATAAAAATGATATTTTTATTGTTCTAACATTTTTAGAAAATTTCGACAGGATAACGGCGCGATACTAGAACCGGAATAAGGTCTAGCCTTATCATTCTCCTAATAATGGCTCGCGCCATATGCAAACCAAATTCTAATCAATTCATTTCATTTCCCAAACCAAATTCAACCAAATAATCCAATTCATATAAATATTAATCCAATTTTATTCACTATTATATTATAAAAAACATATTTTTATAATGCTACTTCATATATAAAAATTATATTTTTATTTCGCTAACTTTATCATAAAAATCATATTTTTCTATTATAAGTATAAATCATATTTTTCTAACTAAAAATCATTTATATAAAAATCGCATCTTTAAAATGATTTCATTCATATAAAAGTCATAGCTTTAAAATGGTTTCATTCATATAAAAATCATATTTTTTTTTATTCCATTCATATAAATATAAATCCAATTTTTAGATCAATAAAAATCTAATCTTTTCTAAATTAAAAATCTAATTTTTTTTTCCTAAATTAAAATCTCATTTTTTTCTAAATTAAAAATCTCAATTTTTCTAAATTAAAAATCTCAATTTTTCTAAATTAAAAATCATATTTTTTCTAAATTAAAAATCTCATTTTTTCTAAATTAAAAATCTCACTTTTTTTCTAAATTAAAATTTTCATTTTTTCTATATATATAAAAATCCTTAAAAAAACTAATTACATCATGAAAAAAATAAACAAATAATAAAAACTTACTGTAATTGTCGATCTCCAACTGGAAAGGGAGGAGGTGGTTGGCGTGGCTAGGGGGAGGGCAGCGGCAGGTGGTGGTGGGGCCAGGGGGTGCTGGAGGCGGCTTGGGGTTTGGGCTACGTGGGTTTGGGGGGCTACAGTTTAAATCAGAGAAGGAGGGAGGAGAGAAGCGTCGGGGAGGAGAAGGGAGGTGCGCCGCCTGATCGGAGGTGCGGGGGAGATCGCGGTGGAGCGGCCACGGGGAAGGTAGCGGCTGACGAAGTCGGTTTTTTTTTATTTTCTTTGTTCGTTGACTGAAGAGGAGAGAGAGAGGGCAAGAGGTTATATAATTTTATATAATTATTTTATTCTATAATTCCAAAAAGTAACCTTTTATTTCGAACTCCAAATCGAACTCAACGACTATCGCCCCTAACCAAATACCCCATTCCGGACACAATGGGATATGTTTCCTAACCCAATTACGCTGTTACGATCAATTTTCATCAAAATTAAAGTATAAATCAATATGTATTTAATTTGAACGCACATTTTAATTTACCAGGACCACATACGGACTCCAAAAATTCCAGAAAAATAAATCTAACTATGTTTTGACGGTACGGTCCAAACAAAACTAATTTTGTCGAATTTGGAGACTGTTTGAAAAAGGGTCATTTTTTAGTCGATTAAATTCAAATTGAATTGACCAAACACGTTTAAATTCACCACACTCACATATTAATTCCAAAAATTATGAAAATTGGAATCTAGCAATAATTTGACATTCCGGATCCAACAAAAGTGGTTCCGTCGAAAACGAAGGTCGTTTGCAAAATCGCTATTTTTAAGGGCTATATATATATAATTTCATAGCGACTATTCTGAAATTTCAACTGGACATAACTTTTTATTCCTGTTATGAATTCTGGATTTTTCACATTCGTTGGAAAGATATTATCAAATAGATTCAAATATTTCTAGTTTTACTAAAATTCGGTTTATTTTGAATCCTGTACATTCATTTGAAATTTGAAATTGAATTTTCAAACTACCGCGCCATTTCCAATTGCTTTTATAATTAAAATAAATATTTATATTCTTACTTCGATTTAAATAAATTTATGCATTCTAATTCTATTCAAAATAAATTTCTAGTCGTTATTATTTAAAATAAATCATTTGAAATATTCAAAATCCATTAAAATTGCCAAAATAAAAATTTTAAATTGGTTCTGATTCTCCGGGTTGTTACATCCACCTTAATCACGAAGACGACTAGTGCTCTCCACTCGAAAATAATCCGTCTAATATACCATTTCTCGAATAACTCACCCACGTGCTTACTAAGCTCCATCCTCTCTCTCGGAGCCATGTGGCTCACTGGAAATGCAACAGGCTTAGTATTCTCTGCCAAATATATCCGGAAATCTATCTCGCACCTAGGATGTAGCCTTCTTACATTCTCGAATATGTCCGAGAAGTCTCTATCTATAGGCATCAAACTGAGATCGTCAACAGAAGCATCTAGGAATCTAAGAATCTGAGCATGACTGACCCTCACAGGTTACAAGATGTGACGATCACCTATAACTCCTGCACTTAACAAGGGGAATAATTCGCTGAAAGATGTGTCAGGAAGCTATGGACTTTCATCAAGCGAGGATAATACAAGTGAAACTTGTGGTATATCTCACAATGCAAGGATAAAATATAATTGAACATATAAACAGGCAATAATAGTGAAGCATAATTGCATATAAATTTGAACCGCCATACCATTATAGAATATCCATAACATCTTTGGACCACATCAATAATCTCTGTACAAAGAGGCCTCACTACAACACTTAGAGGATACAGCAAACAGCGGAAAAACATCATAATATGTATAATAAGAAACTGGTACGTAAGCCTCCTACTCGTCTCCGTTCAGCAACATTGTCCTTACCAAGGGATCACCTGTCACCTGCTACTTAGTCTGCCCATCCAAAACCAGATGAACAGCCCAAGGTAATAAGAGGGAGACATAAAACCTTGAGTCAGACAACAGTCTTAATGAGAAATAAAACAACTAACTAAAATCATCAATAAAGTATATGAGAATAAGCAGATTTATCCAACCAATCTACCAACCCACCAGAGAGGAACCCAAACCATCTTCCCCACATCCAACAGTGATAGCCTTTACAAACAACTAAGTTGAAATAATAGTACATTTATGGCAATCAGTTATTGAGCATAGACCATCCTAATCAATATCGACATCTCTCAAGCACAAGCCCCGAAGGCCTAAACGAACATCAGACAAGCACCCAAGAGATATCTCCTTCGACGTCGAATAATCTATACAAGACGATACAAGCAAAACAATCAACATCCATGACTTTGGATATCACCATCAATCCTGCTTTGAAACCATCGTTGATCGTATGACCAACCAAACGCCTTGCCTTTCATCAAGGGCTAATGGTAACCCCAGTTCTAACCAAACTAATGCACATCCAACGTACATTTGCCTCCCAGAGACAATTATGCCCATCCAATGGGTCTAGGGTACTCGACTAGTCCAACTAGCCTTTTAGGCATCCCTATTATACCCCTGCTTTGAGCCTGCTAGAACTTACGACAACGATAATCTCTCAGCCTTCATAACTCTAGTTTTCATAGCCGATGACTATCCACAAGCTTAGATACCATATCCAGCAACCATTATTCACAAGTTCAAGTCCAACTTGAATCGTCTTCACATTCGTTGCATCTCCACGATCAACGAACGCTTCACAACGTTTCGTACATCCTTCAAGTCCAACTTGAATCAACTTCATATTTGTTGCATCTCCAAGATCAATGAACACTTCATATCACTTTGAATATTCCACCCTGAATTCGCTTAGAATCTGTGATCGTCATTGATCCAGAAAGGTATGTCGTTAGGTCGATATTCAATCCATAGCATTTCAGCCTTTCCGCTATGAAAATCATACCACAACACTTCAATTTCCATCCATAATGTTTTAGAAATGTTGTGACTTTTCTGCCCGGTCCATCATGGAAATTCCTGATCCATGAAGATGCCTGATCCATGGAAATGCCCTATCCATGAAATGCTTGGTCCATGGAAATGTCCGCTCCATGAAACACCCGGTCCATGGAAAAGTCTGCTCCATGAAATGGCCGATCCATGCTTCAGAAATTTTTCCTAGTCCGTGCTCTGGAACTTTGCCCGATCCATGCTTCGTTAACTTTTTCTAGGTCCATGCTCCAGAACTTTTCCCGATCCATGCTTCAGAACTTTTCACGGTCCATGCTTCAGAACTTTGCCCGGTCCATAGTTCAGAACTTTGCCCGGTCCATAGTTCAGAACTTTACCCTATCCATGCTTTAGAAACTTGCCTGGTACACCACCAGAAATTCGCCCGGTCCATCACCAGAAACTCGCCCTGTCCATCAAACTGTCCAGTCGATCAAACTACCCAGTCCATAGAACAATCCAGTTCATAAAATCTGTCCATTTCTTAGAGAACAAGAAAAACGGCCTGACCTAAGGAAAAATGAACCGACTCCAGATCTGACCAAAAGTAGCTCCAATCTTGACCAAATCATTAATGAATAACAAAATCGATGCAACCAATTCATCCAAATAATCCAATTCAACCATAAATACTTTACGAAATCATTATCAACATCAAAAGACAATTATTCATCGATAATCATATAGGATTCACCAAAATCATGATACATGAATGAATAAACAAAACAATGGATTTAATTTGCATAAACATATGAATTTACATAAGAAATACAGGTTTTAAGTTGATAGATTAGACCTTATGGTGATCCATACTAAAATATACTTAGCATGATGTAGATCTAGGTGAAAACAGCTTAAAATGATGAAAATAAGATCAAACAACCCATATACTTGATTGAATCCGTGTGAGAGATGCTTATCACTCACCAAATCTTCAAATAGCTTAAAAACGATGAATCTCGAATCCGAACAGCGAAGAATGTGCTTCAAATCTATTGATTTGATGCGATCTCTCTTTACTTGATGTAGATCTAGCTTCAAACAATGTAGATCTTTGACCTTCTTCCTTAGATCTAGATTTTTAATAGTGGAAAGGTGTATTTGATTGAGTAAGGAGGATCATGAGCTCAACCAAATGAGAGAATTAAGAAAGTAAACTATTCTCCATGCCTCTAACTCCCTATTTATAGCCTCCCACCGGCCCACTAATGGGCCTTTCCAAATCAGCCCACTAATGGCTTCACAAAACCTGAATAGAAATTGTGAAACATTAAAATAGTGATTCCTCCCAAAATGTTGAACCAAATATTTAATGTGACCACTCTACGAAATTGGAAACACCATTTCCTTTCCAATGATATCAATCTCTGCACCTGATTCGATCCCAGTCAAAAGTTATTCCCTATAAAAGACTGAAAAGGGAAAATGGTCACAAATAATATTGGTAAAAATTATGGATGTGTCCCACATCCTCATAAACAACATACCAAGAAACGAGAATGATCCAATACTCAGGGAATTAAATAAAAAATATTTTATGGTCTTTCGATACATAAAACGTGGGTTGTTACATTCTCCCCCTTAGGAATTTCTCCCCCGAAATTCCAAGCAAACATAAGCAACCAAAACAGTTCCGCATGCCAACTATCCACAAGTAGCCAACTTACCATCTAGACTAGCGTCCATCAATCCACACATCCATAGCCTTATCCTAACATACGAAATTCTAAAAACGATAGTACAAGTTACAATGGTGTAAGGTGATACAACATTAATGGGTCATATCAACGAAAAGTTCGGGATGGGTCATCTTCATACTCTCTTCCATCTCCCACGTACAATCGTCATCATCCTCATTCCATTGTACCTTGACTAGATTAACCTTCTTCCTCCTAAGCTGTTTTGTTTCATTCCCCACAACATGAAGCGGCTTACGAGGTTTCGTAACTACGGTCTCGACTTCTTCTTTGGTAACTTCAACCTATAAGCGAGCTTTCCAATCCGCTTGACTATCAGAAACGATCCATTAACCTAGGAGCTAACTATGCTCTCCGAGATACCATGGAATCGAACTATCCATTTAATATGGGTCCGCCAACATTGATGTCGTCCTAGTCGACCAGACATGAATAAATCTTAGACTTTTGGTCAAGTGATCCACGATGACCCAAATCCCTTTGTTTCATGTCCTGGTCCTAGGTAATCCATCGATACCTGCTCCCACTTCCATGTAGGAACTTCCAGTGGCTGAAGCAAACTACTTGGTTTCTTCTTTTCGACTTTCACCAACTGACAGTTCATACCCTTGGAAATGAACTTTCTAACATCCCTTTTTATCCCTCCCCAGCAATAAGCTTGCTTTATGTCCTGATACACCATGTTACCACTAGGATGAATCATCGACTTTGAGTGGTGACAATTCCTCAGAACCTCAACTCTTAATCCATCGATATTAGGAACAACCACTCGACCCTGTTTTCAAAGCCAATCTAAGGAAACTCTGTACAACCGTCGTATTCTTAGGTCCACCCAAGACCTAGATTGCTGCCAACTTAGTGGGATCAATAGCTATTCCCTTTCCAGAACAATCATGGCCTAAGAACCTCACTTCACTCTTCCAAAAGTGATGCTACAAAAACTTAGCTCTCAGCTGATGCTTTCACAATATTTCCAAAACAACTCTCAAGTGTATCTTTTGCTCTTTCCCCATTCCGGGAGTAAACCAGAATATCATCCACGAACATAAGCACGAACTTTTTCAACTAACCTTTGAATACCCTATTCATAAGATTCATGAAATACGCTAGCGCGTTAGTCAACCCAAATGGCATTACCAACCATTCGAAGAAACCGGGTGGTGTCCTAAAAGCAGTCTTCGGCACACTATCCATCGCCACCCTCAACTCGTGGAATCCCGTTGCTAAATCCATCTGAGAAAACACTTTGTCCTCGTGAAGCTAATCGAATAAGTGATCTATCCTTGACAACAGATACTTGTTCTTCTTGGTCCCCTTATGCAGACCACGTATTCCACACACAATATCAAAGATCCATCAGTCTTGGTCGTAAACACAACTGGTGCACCCCATTCCGATACACATATCTAAATGAATCCTTTTCCCAAAAGGTCACGTACCTTCACCTCTAACTCACGCTGTTCCTTAGGCGCCATCCGCCCAAGAGGCATAACGATAGGTCTGGCATCGTCAACCAAATCGATTTTGATCTCAATCTTGCGATGTGGCGGCAACCCTTTGACCTCGTCAAAGACATCATCAACTCACGAGCGATCGGCTTCGATGAAAACTCTTCCCATGGAATCACAAGCGAGTATAAATAGCTTAGAAAGACCCAGTCTTCTGGCTTACATGGAATCACAACCATTTGCCCTTCCACATTCCCGACTGTCACTTCCAGATTCTCATAATTCACCTTTGCCACATACTTCTTGAGTCGGACCATACCCAAAATAATCCCATACCCAACGAAGTTCAAAACAAAGAAATCACACATAAAGGAGAAACCACGACTCGATAATACTAGACTATGACAAATCATACACATACTTGACGAACCCTCACTGGATTAGTTCCGACCAATGGTCTATAACAAATCTTGTAACACACCGAATTTTAACTACACTAAAAAGGACAAATTAAAGAATAACTAATTTAATATTCAAAATTAAGGAAACAGACTACGACATTGCATTCGTCTTGGAATTATGGTCAAAATAGACACCTGGTTTGCGTAAAACGGACACCGTATGAAGAAGTTATGAAGGTTTGAAGTTTGTGTACACGCAAGAGAATTATATATATATATACAATTAAATTCAAATTTCAGAATTTAGTCAAAAACAGTTCAAACCGCATAGAAATAAGGTGAGCGGGAAATATCCTGCCTAGAGGTGTCAAACCCTTAAAGGGCGTATCAACCCTTGGGTCGACCCCTCAAGGGGGCGTCAACCCCCCTAGGGAAGACGTGGCAGATTAGGTTTTGGGGTTGGCAGCTATATATATGGCCTCATTTCTCATGTTTTTGCACACCAAAAATAATGGAGAACTAGATGCTACCTCTACCCCGATCAAATCAAGTCTTTTTCTTCTACTACAATCAAGTTATTTAAGCTTAGAGATCTATGATTCGATTCTTCTGTTTTTCTAGATCCAACACTGTGAGTTTAAGTTACCTTTATATCTAAATAATTAAAAGTAAAACTTGATATGACTATAACTTGAATCTATGCCTGTGACTACTTGAATCATATCAGATCTGTTATAACTTGTGTATCTATGATATCCTGACATGATTATGATTTAGACCTGAACCTTTATCATGACAGATCTTCCTTTGATTATAGATCTAATTCACCGTTTAGATCACCTTATACCTTTTCTATTATGTTTATTGCCAAATCAGATCTGTTATTAGTTGGACTGCTTAGATCACATCATGTATGTCCTTGTTATGTTAGAATTAGTGTTGTTGTCACATGTCCGTCCTATATGCTTTCCTTGTCATTATGCCACTATATGTTTATGCCGTTACATGTCAACCTTGTTAGTATGATCATCTCTGTTCTATTCCCTCTATCTTTTCCCTTTTATTTTTATATAGCCAGGCTAACTTTGAGCCTAGGAAAGCCACTGAAATATGTGAATGCATTAGATTAGGAACAAGGGGAAAACGTTGAATTGGGGCATAACTTGTAATTGGGAATTTGGGCATAATTTGAATAAAGTGTAATAATATTAAATTGGGACATATAGTTTATTATGAACATAACTTGGAAAAGGGGCTTGAAAACCTATAAGGACATAGGTAAATCTGCTTAATAATGGAAATCCCTCGAATTACAATAATTAGAAACTGTAATTGTGCCTAGACACGAGGTTAGATTACACTTGTGGTGGAAGTCTGCCCAGAACCGCCCGACATATCCAGCAACGAGAAGTGGTGTAACACCCCGAATTTCGGTTAATGCTAAAATTCACAAATTAAAGAATAACTAATCACAGATGTGGGAATTAGGGGAAACGGGTTACACCATTGCGTTCGTCTCGGAAAAATACGCGAAATAGAGTCTGAGTTTTCGAAAATCGGAGTCCGTATGAAGAAGATATGGACGAACGAAGTTAGGCAGAAAAACCGAAAAACTAGCCAGAATGCACTGGCGCACTTGTGAAGTGCGCCAACACAAAAATGCACTGGCGCACTTGTGAAGTGCGCCAACACATTTTTACACTGGCGCACTTGGGAAGTGCGCCCGTGTCGAGCCAGGAAACCTGCACAGTTTCTAGAGAGTTCTGTAGTTGGGTGCACCAGTTTGGGGTTTGGGCTTGGTCTTAGGGCTGGTTTCTGGAAGGTTCCGAAATCTAAGGGTCCTAATCTAATTTAGGGTTAATCTAAGGGCCTAAAACACTCACCTAATCTATAAATACACCCTAATACTACCCTAATTCATACTAAAAATAGAAATGATGCCACCATGCCGCCAAAATCAAACTTGAGAGGAACCTCCACTAGTTTATGAAGAAGGTTGCAAGCTAATCAACCTCTAATCATCATCTTCTTCTTGTATAGCAACTAGTTCTACTACATAAGTTTGCTAATCTTGGTTTTGGTGAGTTTCTATAGACTTAACAATCAATTGTTAAATTGATTAAGATAGGATATGATAAGATATGGCTATGTTTGTGGAATCAATGTGTTTATGCAAGTTTAGTATAGTGTATGTTGTGTGCTATATGCAAGTTTAATGCTATGTTTTATGATGCAAAACACTATGTTGAACATTGATTCATATGTAACATGTTATGCAAGCTATAAGGGAGATTATATGCAAGTCTATATGTAACATGTTATGCAAGTTATGTATTTGGTTTTATGCATGCTAAGTATTTGGTTTTATGCATGCTATGTATTTGGTTTTATGCATGCTAAGTATTTGGTTTTATGCATGCTATGTATGTGGTTTTATGCATGCTAAGTATTTGGTTTTATGCATGCTAAGTGTTTGGTTTTATGCAAGTTTGTCTCTTTTTATGATATGCATAATATATGCAAGTTTGTCTCTAAGTATGGCATGTTATGAAAGTTCATATGCAAGTTATGATACATATTCATATGCAAGTTATGATACATGTTCATATGCAAGTTATGATGCAAGTTCATATGCAAGTTATGATGCAAGTTCATATGCAAGTTTATGTGCAAGTTCATATACAAGTTGTCTCTTTTATGATATGCATAATGCAAGTTTGGGTTAAATACTAGTTGGGTTTAATGTATGTTCATATATGCAAGTTGACACCTTTTGAACCCATGATAAAGTTACATGCTATGTTGGCTAAACCCATGACCTTTGTGATGAATCTTCCCTTTATTATGTCATGTTATGAGAACGAACTACGTGGGGAACGATGGGGTTAATATGCATGTTAATAAAATGATGTAAAATGGGTATGATTAATCATACCACAAATTAAATGGACGTAATTGGGAATTTACCTATTAAGTTAGGTCTACCCATATTATGGAGTTGGGAATTTACCTATTAAGTTAGGTCTACCCATATTCTTAAAAATGTGTAATTAATTAGGCATAATTAATTCAAATTATGGGGGGGGGATTAATTAGGTTTAATTAATCAACTAAGACACGAGGTTGGACCCTTTTGTAGCGGAAGTCTGCCCGGAACCGACCGGCCATCCAGCAGCTACAAATGATTGGCCCAATGTGAGAAGTCTTAGTCATAAATTAAATACGTGATTAAAGTAAAGACACGAGGTTAGACCTTTTTATGACAGAAGTCTACCCGGAACCAACCGGCATATCCAACAGTCATAAAAGATGGTCTAATGTGAGAGGTCTTTATGAGGTCATGATCTTAATTAATTAAGAAACACTTAACCATATTAGCATGTAGAGGGACATGAGGGGTTAAGTGGGTGCCTTGGGTGGCATGTGGAAATCTAGTGGGTTGCCTTGGGTGGCAATAGAAAATACGATTAGAATACTTAACCAAAGAGGAACATGTAATTAAACATGGGTAAAGGGTTAAGTAAGTGCTTTGGGTGGCGTGTGGAAATCTAGTGGGTGCCTTAAGTGGCAATTGATATATGATTAGATGACTTAACCAAACCTTAACATGTAGGTGGGCATGATTATAAAAGGGGTTAAGTGGGATACACTAGATAAAATAACAAGCTTAGGTGGTAGCTTGTGGGGGCCCATTTCAACCAATATCCCAAACGTATCTTAGTGGGCTCGACTCTAGTCGAGTGACGGGACACGCATATTGGGCTTGACTATAAGAGGCCAAAATGGGTTAGCGGTGGCAACGCATGACCAACGGGTTTCATATGCGTGTGTGGACCCGGGCTGGTAAATAAGACGTTGTTGCATCGTGTAGATATAAGCCGTGCACCGTTAGTTTTATCAGGTTGCCACTCTGGGGAATGGTACACCCCACGGTGGGGCCAGCACGGGTATCTACGTTTGGGAGCCGATCGAATGGGGAGTACTATGTACACCTAGTGGATTGTAGGGCCCCGTGGCGTCTACTTAGTCACCTAGGGGTACGCGAGAACTATTAAGTTAATTTTATAAGTCCATGGGTGGGATCAACCTTTAAGTTAGGAATGACTGGTGTGGTGCCGTGTAGGAATTACCCTTGGGTGGGTAGATCTGGGGTGGTGTAATCCAGTAATTTTCTTGGGTGGATAAATGCGTCTTTTCGGTTATCTTAGTACATCCTGTGTTTAGTTGGCAACTTAGTGTAGTCATTATCCCCAGAGGTACCGTAACTTGTTTATATCACACCCTAATTACTTTAATGATTGTATTGTTAGGGTTATAGGACTCACTCAGACTTATGTCTGACCCCGTTGTTTCTTTATTTTTTCCCCAACCCTCAGGTTTTCAGAGTGGGCCTAGCACTAGTGGGCTTTGATCAGACTGCTTTATCTATCTTTTGGAGCTTGGACCGTGGATGTAAAGCTCAGTTTATCTTTTCTATTATGGCTATTAGGTTATGTAATGGGATTATGTACTTTCATTTTTATCAGGATGGATATTATGTACTTGACTCTTATTTATGGTTTTGGTGTAACCAAACATGTTTTACTTTCCGCTGAAATGAAATGATGTTTTAAATTCTCAAGTATTACTTATATCTGTCTTGTTGTAATTTTTCTATTCTATATTCACTTAAAATACTCCACCGATGTTATGCCATTCCCTTAGTGAGTGACCGTAGCGGGTGTGGGGTGTTACACGTGGTACCAGAGCTTAAGGTTACCAGAACAGATAAAATTTTTAGAAAAACTATTTTCTAAGAATATTTTTGAAAGGAGTATTTTCAAAAACATGTCTTTTAAGAGAAAAGTTTTTGAAAGAAAAGCATAATCCCCAATAGCCATATCTATATCTTTCGAATTCTCCGTTTTGAATCTCTTCCTCTCTCGTTTTGAGTTTCCCCTCCGCGTATAGATGACCTTTCTAAGATAGATAAGAATGGAAAACCACTTCAAGGGACTTAGACATTAGTCGGATTAGAAGTTGGTTCAAGAAGGAGGAGGACTGGTAGGTATCTATTGGATAGACGAAGGGAGGAAGGCTCAAATAGTTGTTTGGTTAATGAAGGATGAAACCTCATTGGTGGGAGGTTACGAGTGGAGAATGGGATGAAGAAGGCGAGTAGTTATCGTTTTGGGAGGAACAGGACACCTTATTATGATTGTCCAAAGAGGCAAGGGCAAGGTACGGAATCTCCTAGAGGGTAGTTGTATTCCCTCACGACTAGGGTACCAAATGGGGATAGACCGTCTAGGTTGGAATTTGGATTTCTTTATTATCCGATTCGAACTTTATTTAATTCTGACGCATCGAGTTCGTTTATCTCATCATTGTTAGTTGAGTCACTGCACTTAGACACCAGTTAGTAGATGATCCCTTAGTTGTTTCAAACCCAATTGGGGCTCCATGAAGTGTTTGGGTTTGAAAGTTGCTATACTTAGCGTTGAGAGTAGATGTGATGCTTTTTGGGCTTCACGAGCTATGGGTTAGTTTTGGGCATGGACTGGTTATCCAGTAGGGGTGCCGTTCTTGATTTTGAAGGGAGAGTTGTTAGGCTTATGAACCGCTTGGGTAACACTCTCGAGATCTCTTGTAATCCCATGGAATCTGTTATGCTAAGTTATCTAGAATCGCTTGACACGTCGGTCGAGAGTTTGCGATCTGTTAGAGTGGTCCGGGAATACTCGGATGTGTTTGAGGAGGTGAAGGGCTTACCTCCGGAGCGGGAGATTGACTTCCGAATATATCTGGTAGACAATGCTAAACCTGTATCTTTACCAGTACGCCACATGGCTCCTCGCGAGAGGAGGGAACTCCATAAGCAAGTAGGGGAGTTTCTTGAGAAGGGGTCCATAAGACAAAGTATATCGGAGTGGGGTGCTCCAGTAGTTTTTGCTACGAAGGCGGATGGGTCCCTCATACTTTGTGTAGGCTAAAGAGAACTAAATAAACTCACAAAGAAGAATAGACACCCATTGCCGAGGATTGATGATCTCTTTGATCAGTTGGTTGGCGCCTCAGTATTTTCGCAGTTGGACTCAGCCACGGGGTTTCGTCAGTTGAGAGTGGCTGAGGATAGTATAGAGAAGATTGCCTTTAGGACTCCGGATGGTTTTATGAGTGGCTGGTGATGCCATTTGGTTAGACGAACGCCTCCGCATACTTTGTTGATTTGATGAGAAGGGTGTTCAGGGAGTACCTAAATAAGTTCGTGATGATCTTGGTGGATGACATCTTGGTCTTTTCTAGGAGCGAAATAAGTTTTCGTATGTGCTCAATAGGTTGAGCAAAGCCAGTTATGGGATAAACGGTGGTTTTGGAGCGAGACTGGCAAGGACATCCAGAGTTGGACAAGGGCTTAATTATTTAGCCGTTTTTACTAGTATCATCTCACGTAGGTCGTCTGAATTCGAAGGAGGTATCCCTTAGGTGTTTGTCTGATATTGGTTTAGGCCTTTGGGGCTTGCATTTGGGGGATGTCGAGTTCGACTAGGGTGGTATGCGTGAGAGATGGATAGTTGTGACGATTTTGCATGGGAGAATATCCTGATTTTCTCTAGAAGTGGAGAAAAGCATGCCCTACATCTTGGGGAAGTGTTGGAGACTCTTTGAGCGCATTGTCTTAAGACAACAAAGGTGGATGGAATTCTTAGCATCCTATGAGTTTGAGATAGCGTATACCCCTGGCAAGGGTAACGTGGTGGCAGACGCCTTGAGCAGAAAAAGGCTGTCTTTGAGTCCATTGTTCGTGGAATGGCGAAGCTTGGAGTTTAATTCTGTGATTGACTTTAGACCTTCCGTTGACTTTGTACCCGGTTTGCTAGCCTCCTTGGAGGTTAGGCCTACTCTTTTTGGACGGATTGGCGAGGCACAGCGAGACGACCCACAGTTGGTTGAGTTAGTAGAGAAGCTCATGAGGGGGGAGTCGTCCAGCCATTTGAGTAGGTACACCCTAGATGGTAAGGGGTGGTTGCGTAGAGACGGTAGACTTTGTGTACCGCAAGACGAGGGTCTGAGGAAGGCTATACTTGATGATGCACATCGGTCAAAGATGACCATTCATCCTGGTAGGGACAAAATGTACCAAGACATGAAGAGAGTTTTTCTTCTGGGCCGGTATGAAGAAAGATGCGGCCGAGTATGTGGCTAGATGCTTAGTGTGCCAACAAGTTAAAGCGGAGCAAAGGAAACCCGGTGGGTTGCTACACCCATTGGAAGTTCCGCAATGGAAGTGGGATAGTGTCTCGATGGATTTCATCGATGGGTTACCGAGATCGAGGAAGGGCAATACGGGAATTTGGGTTGTGGTAGACAGACTTACCAAGAGTGCCCATTTTATACCCGTGAAGAGTAAGAGGACCGCTCCATGGCTTGCTTCAGTCTATGTTAGAGAGATTGTTAGATTGCATGGCGTACCATCCAGCATTGTGAGTGATCGAGATCCTATCTTCACTAGTGAGTTTTGGAGAAGTTTGCAAGAAGCAGTGGGGACTCAATTGTGTCTGAGCACCGCCTATCATCCTCAGACGGACGGCCAGACTGAGAGGGTGAATCGTGTCCAAGAAGACCTTTTGAGGCTTTGTATCTTAGATTTTGGTGGTACATGGGAAGAGCATCTTCCATTGGTGGAGTTCGCATATAATAACAGCTTTCAGTCCAGTATTGGTATGGCTCCTTTTGAAGATCTTTATGGAAGGCCTTGTCGATCACCTACATGTTGGTGGGAATCTACGGAGAAGATCTTGCTTGGGCCTGATATGGTTAGGGAGACTTCTAAGAAGATTGACTTGATTCGAAGAAGGATGAAAGCAGCGCAGGATAGGCAAAAATCTTATGCGGACAAGAGGAGGACGGACCTTGAGTTTGAAGTTGGGGACATGGTCTTTGTCAAAGTGTCTCCGTTACGAAATGTGGTTCGCTTTGGATCTGTTGGGAAGTTAGCACCAAGGTTCGTAGGGTCGTTTCCTATTAAGGAAAGGATTGGACGAATGGCATATAGAGTGGAGTTGCCCGATAGACTTAGTGGTGTACATGATGTATTCCATGTGTCACATTTGAGGAAGTGCTTGCATGAGACCGTAGAGGTTGTAGAGCCGAGCTTGCTTAGAGAAGTGGAAGTAGAGCGTGATGCGACTATTAGACGAGCTCCTACTCGCATCCTTGGGTCAGAGACTAGGAAATTGAGGAATCGAGAGGTCCAACTAGTCAAAGTACAATGGGGAGAAGACGAGGGCAATGCTACTTGGGAGACGGAAGCGAAGATGCGTTCATTGTACCCATTCCTTTTTGAGAGTATGTCTTTTAACTTCTCCTTTATCGTTTGTCTAGTACTTATCTTATCTTTAGTATGTCCTCTCATTAGTACCTTTGACATTTAGATAGGGTAAACCTATGGTTGAAACATGTGTTTGAGACATGTTATGTTTGATGGATGCATGTGGATGCAAGTGGTTGCTAGTGGTTGCTCGTGGATGCATGTATACACACTCTAGGCACTAGATCGACTCAATCACTTCATATTGCATATTGCATAAAATTGTGTGTAGGAAGCTATATTTATGGATGTATAATGATTGTGTTATCATATGGATGATGCATTTTGGTGAACGATTGTGCACTCATGTAGATATTGTATGTGTCGATAGGGTTCTCTCGCATACATAATGGATGCATGGCACTATCATGGTTTGCATATGTTCATACATTAGATAGGGAACATATACACACACTTTTTGCATATGCTCATACATCATTAGAAACTGTTTTAAGGACAATGGATGCCCGTGTTTGATGGATTGAGTAGATGGTTGTTTGGATGGTAGGATATGCATTCTCCTTAGCTTAGAGATTTCGGGGACGAAATCCTTTAAGGAGGGGAGAATGTAACACCCCGAATTTCGGTTAATGCTAAAATTCACAAATTAAAGAATAACTAATCCCAGATGTGGGAATTAGGGGAAACGGGTTGCACCATTGCGTTCGTCTCGGAAAAATACGCGAAATAGAGTCTGACTTTTCGAAAATCGGAGTCCGTATGAAGAAGATATGGACGAACGAAGTTAGACAGAAAAACTAGCCAGAATGCACTGGCGCACTTGTGAAGTGCGCCAACACAAAAATGCACTGGTGCACTTGTGAAGTGCGCCAACACATTTTTACATTGGCGCACTTGGGAAGTGCGCCCGTGTCGAGCCAGGAAACCTGCACAGTTTCTAGAGAGTTCTGTGGTTGGGTGCACCAGTTTGGGGTTTGGGCTTGGTCTTAGGGCTGGTTTCTGGAAGGTTCCGAAATCTAAGGGTCCTAATCTAATTTAGGGTTAATCTAAGGGCCTAAAACACTCACCTAATCTATAAATACACCCTAATACTACCCTAATTCATACTAAAAATAGAAATGATGCCACCATGCCGCCAAAATCAAACTTGAGAGGAACCTCCACTAGTTTATGAAGAAAGTTGCAAGCTAATCAACCTCTAATCATCATCTTCTTCTTGTATAGCAACTAGTTCTACTACATAAGTTTGCTAATCTTGGTTTTGGTGAGTTTCTATAGACTTAACAATCAATTGTTAAATTGATTAAGATAGGATATGATAAGATATGGCTATGTTTGTGGAATCAATGTGTTTATGCAAGTTTAGTATAGTGTATGTTGTGTGCTATATGCAAGTTTAATGCTATGTTTTATGATGCAAAACACTATGCTGAACATTGATTCATATGTAACATGTTATGCAAGCTATATGGGAGATTATATTCAAGTCTATATGTAACATGTTATGCAAGTTATGTATTTGGTTTTATGCATGCTAAGTATTTGGTTTTATGCATGCTATGTATTTGGTTTTATGCATGCTAAGTATTTGGTTTTATGCATGCTATGTATGTGGTTTTATGCATGCTAAGTATTTGGTTTTATGCATGCTAAGTGTTTGGTTTTATGCAAGTTTGTCTCTTTTTATGATATGCATAATATATGCAAGTTTGTCTCTAAGTATGGCATGTTATGCAAGTTCATATGCAAGTTATGATACATATTCATATGCAAGTTATGATACATGTTCATATGCAAGTTATGATGCAAGTTCATATGCAAGTTATGATGCAAGTTCATATGCAAGTTTATGTGCAAGTTCATATGCAAGTTGTCTCTTTTATGATATTCATAATGCAAGTTTGGGTTAAATACTAGTTGGGTTTAATGTATGTTCATATATGCAAGTTGACACCTTTTGAACCCATGATAAAGTTACATGCTATGTTGGCTAAACCCATGACCTTTGTGATGAATCTTCCCTTTATTATGTCGTGTTATGAGAACGAACTACGTGGGGAACGATGGGGTTAATATGCATGTTAATAAAATGATGTGAAATGGGTATGATTAATCATACCACAAATTAAATGGACGTAATTGAGAATTTACCTATTAAGTTAGGTCTACCCATATTATGGAGTTGGGAATTTACCTATTAAGTTAGGTCTACCCATACTATGGAATTGGGAATTTACCTATTGAGTTAGGTCTACCCATATTCTTAAAAATGTGTAATTAATTAGGCATAATTAATTCAAATTATGTGGGGGGGGATTAATTAGGTGTAATTAATCAACTAAGACACGAGGTTGGACCCTTTTGTAGCGGAAGTCTGCCCGGAACCGACCGGCCATCCAGCAGCTACAAATGATTGGCCCAATGTGAGAAGTCTTAGTCATAAATTAAATACGTGATTAAAGTAAAGACACGAGGTTAGACCTTTTTATGACAGAAGTCTGCCCGGAACCAACCGGCATATCCAGCAGTCATAAAAGATGGTCTAATGTGAGAGGTCTTTATGAGGTCATGATCTTAATTAATTAAGAAACACTTAACCATATTAGCATGTAGAGGGACATGAGGGGTTAAGTGGGTGCCTTGGGTGGCATGTGGAAATCTAGTGGGTTGCCTTGGGTGGCAATAGAAAATACGATTAGAATACTTAACCAAAGAGGAACATGTAATTAAACATGGGTAAAGGGTTAAGTAAGTGCTTTGGGTGGCATGTGGAAATCTAATGGGTGCCTTAAGTGGCAATTGATATATGATTAGATGACTTAACCAAACCTTAACATGTAGGTGGGCATGATTATAAAAGGGGTTAAGTGGGATACACTAGATAAAATAACAAGCTTAGGTGGTAGCTTGTGGGGGCCCATTTCAACCAATATCCCAAACGTATCTTAGTGGGCTCGACTCTAGTCGAGTGATGGGACACGCATATTGGGCTTGACTATAAGAGGCCAAAATGGGTTAGCGGTGGCAACGCATGACCAACGGGTTTCATATGCGTGTGTGGACCCGGGCTGGTAAATAAGACGTTGTTTCATCGTGTAGATATAAGCCGTGCACCGTTAGTTTTATCAGGTTGCCACGCTGGGGAATGGTACACCCAACGGTGGGGCCAGCACGGGTATCTACGTTAGGGAGCCGATCGAATGGGGAGTAGTGTGTACACCTAGTGGATTGTAGGGCCCCGTGGCGTCTACTTAGTCACCTAGGGGTACGCGAGAACTATTAAGTTAATTTTATAAGTCCATGGTGGGATCAACCTTTAAGTTAGGAATGACTGGTGTGGTGCAGTGTAGGAATTACCCTTGGGTGGGTAGATCTGGGGTGGTGTAATCCAGTAATTATCTTGGGTGGATAAATGCGTCTTTTCGGTTATCTTAGTACATCCTGTGTTTAGTTGGCTACTTAGTTTAGTCATTATCCCCAGAGGTACCGTACCTTGTTTATATTATACCCTAATTACTTTAATGATTGTATTGTTAGGGTTATAGGACTCACTCAGACTTATGTCTGACCCCGTTGTTTCTTTATTTTTTTCCCAACCCTCAGGTTTTCAGAGTGGGCCTAGCACTAGTGGGCTTTGATCAGACTGCTTTATCTATCTTTTGGAGCTTGGACCGTGGATGTAAAGCTCAGTTTATCTTTTCTATTATGGCTATTAGGTTATGTAATGGGATTATGTACTTTCGTTTTTATCAGGATGGATATTATGTACTTGACTCTTATTTATGGTTTTGGTGTAACCAAACATGTTTTACTTTCCGCTGAAATGAAATGATGTTTTAAATTCTCAAGTATTACTTATATCTGTCTTGTTGTAATTTTTCTGTTCTATATTCACTTAAAATACTCCACCGATGTTATGCCATTCCCTTAGTGAGTGACCATACCGGGTGTGGGGTGTTACAAGTGGTGAATCTAATGTGAGGGGTCTAGGTGCACAAACACGAGACGTGCTAAGACACGAGGTTAAGCCCGACTTGTGAAAGAAGTCTGCCCGGAACTGCCCGGCATATCTAGCATCCACAAGTGGTAGGCTTAATGTGGGAGGTCTAGCACATTATAACCATAAATGGACATGGTAATAAAGTTGAATACTTAACCCAGTTGAATCCATAGGAATTGTATGAACATGTCAATTTGAATAAGGGTTAAGTAAACTTAGTTGAACTGCGGGAGGTTAAGTATATATGGGTTGGGTGGGTAATATTTATATATATAGGCCCACAAACTTAGCCGGTTTGGGTTATGTAATTAAAGACACTGTTTGGTAAGCATAACCTGTGGAAATCCCATTGGGGATGCAAGACGAAGGGGAGAGCTTGTACATCTTATGTGTAGGACCCATTTCTGTTAGTAACCCATATAACGATATCAAACAAGTACTCCGCCCTAGGTCGAAGTCGAGGCATGCTTACTGGGTTGATTGTAAGAGATCCAAACGTGGGGGACTGTGTGGGCGACGCGTACCAACCGGGTCATATGCGTGCATGGTCCGGACAGAGGAAAATAAGACGCCATGGCACCTGTAGATATGGCCGTGCATCCTGAAAACTAAGGGTTGCCACTTTAGGGAGTGATACACCTTACTGTGGGGCCAGCATAGGGTATCTACGGAATAGGGAGCCGATCGATTAGGGTAGTAGTTAGGGTACAACCGGACGTATGGCTAAATTCTACCATCTTGTAGTTGTTGGGAATCATCTTGTTATAAGACACTAGTATTGGTGCATAGTGTAGAGAAATCATCAGAGAAGCGTAGTATACTCTATCATGTTATCCGGTTCACCCTGTCATACCTGCTTATTATGATGTTATCTTTCTTATCCACTTTATATGCCTGTCATGACACTTTTACATATTTTTATGCTAAAAGTAACTGGACTCTCCAGACTTTATGTCTAACCTATTTTGTTTCCTCTTCTTATCTTCCATTCCCTCCCAGGTTCTCAGGGTGGGAATACTCAAGCTTGATCAGGATTTTTCTATTGCCTTGCTTGGAGCTGTTTAGATGTATTGCTTTAGCACTTATCTTGGCTACTATGGCTATGTTTCTTTTGGGCATTATGCTTCTTTTACTATTGTACTATGATGTTTTTAAGTACAAGACAATTTTTAATGATGTATTGGGTTTTATGTATTTTCATACATATGATGTTTGGAACCATGATGCTTTATGATTAATAAAAGTTTTTAATTCCGCTGCTATTTTATATTTGTCTTGTAATGTTTCTGTTTTTGTTCACATATAACGCCTCACGAAACTTAATGCGTTCTCTTAATGAGTGACGTTAACGGACATGGGGTGTCACACTTGGTATCAGAGCTAAAGGTTACCAGATCGGATAAATTTTTTGAAAATTATTTTCAAAAAGGTTTTGAAAGGAAGCATTTTCAAAAGAAAAGTCTATTTTGAAAAACATATTCGCCAAAGCCATATGTAACATCTTTTGATCCTTTGTCTGAATCCTTTTCCTTTTCTTTTTAGCACGTCTGGGGAACCTAATATTCATGAGGGCGTTACGATACCTAGCTGGTTCCATCGGTATCTAGAGGCCATGGCGCCTATCGGTGGTCAAGAAGATGTTCCTCCCCCAGCTGCACCTATCGTTCCTCCCCCAGCTGCACCTATCGTTCCTCCTCCTCCTCCTCCATGAGTAGATAATTTCTCTAAGATCTGCAAAGACTTCTGTGCTATGGGCGGAAAAATGTTTAATGGAACTGAGACGTTTGTAGAGGCAAGAAATTGGCTTAAAGAGACGGAGGATCTATTTGGAATTTTCGAAGTGGATGATCGTAGGAAGATTCAGTTAGCCGCCTAGCTACTGAAAGATGAAGCTTCGTTCTGGTGGGAAGTAACGCAAGCAGGGCATCCGGTGGAGACTTGAGATGATTTTAGATAGAGGGTTGAAATGAAGTTTCTTTCTAAAGCTGAGAAAAGCATGCAAATGGAATAATTCTTAGAGCTCAAGCAACAAGGCATGATTATCAAAGAGTATGTTAACAAATTCAACCAACTAGCGAGATTTGGGTTGGAGCTAGTGGCTACTCCGCATAAGAAAGCTTTGCGGTTTGCTAGAGGACTGAATGAACCCCTTCATAGGTTAGCTATGTCTCATATTCCAATGGGAGAAACTTTTGAAAGGCTCGTTGGTATGGCCTTGATGCATGAGGAAGATAAAGCTAACAAGAAAGAAGTTAGGGTTGAGGAAACACAAAACAATAAAATTTGGCCAAAGAAGGGATAACAGCAACAACAAAAGAAAGGAGGAAAGAGTGACAAGGCTAAGGATAAGAGGAAGTGCCACAATTGTGGACGTGAAGGTCATTTGATCAAGGACTTCAAAAGAAGGAAGAACGCTTGCTTTAGTTGTAGGGAAGTCGGACACTTTTCTAAGGAGTGCCCGAAGAAGCAAGGACAAGGTAAAAGGGCAGGAACTTCTGGTGGGCAATGCATGCTCTTGCGATCAATGCTCTATATTGAGGTTGGAAAGTTTCCGTGGAAGGTTTGATTTCCCTTTCCAATTACCCTATTAGAACTCTATTTGATTCTAGCGCTTCGCATTCATTTATATCTGATTTTGTAGCTGAGTCTCTACAACTTATACTAGTATGGTAGTGGATCCCATTGTTGTCTCAAACCCCATTGGTGGTTCGGCCCATTTGTCCAAGATTTGTTAGGGTTTGAGAATATTTGTGTTAGGCGTCAAGTTTGAGTGCGACACATATGTGCTCAGTTTTATGGACTATGGTTTGACTCTAAGGATGGATTGGCAAGCCAGGTATGGTGTCATACTAGACTGTGAGAGGTAGGTCGTTATACTTTTGACTTACCATGGGAGGGCCCTCGAGATTTCTTGTGACCCTAAGGGGTCTTTCATGCTTAGTTTCCTAGAATATCTGGATGCATCTATCGATGATCTGCAATACGTACCAGTAGTCCATGAGTATTCTGATGTTTTTAAGGAGATTCGGGGCTTACCTCCGAGGCACGAGATCAATTTTCGTATATACTTGGTGGACAATTCAAAGCCAGTTGCATTACCCATGCGCCACATGGATCCAAGGGAAAGGAGGGAGCTGAGTAAGCAAGTTGGGGAGCTACTTGAAAACGGGTTTATTAGGCAAAGCATATCTGAATGGGGTGCTCAAGTGGTATTCACAACTAAGGCGGATGGTTCGCTTAGCTTATGTGTAGACTATAGAGAGTTGAAAAAACTCACAAAGAAGAATAACACCCACTCCCGAGGATAGATGATTTTTTTTTACCAGCTTGTTGGTGCATCAGTATTCTCTTAGTTAGACTTGGCCACAGGATTTCATCAGTTGAGTCTGGCCGAAGATAGCATAGACAAGATCGCTTTTAGGACTCCTGATGGTTTCTTTGAATGGCTCGTGATGCCGTTTAGGATGACAAATGCACCCGCCTATTTTTTTGATCTGATGAGTAGGATATTTCGGGAGTTTCTAAATAAGATTGTTGTGGTTTTTGTTGATGACATCTTAATTTTCTCGAAGGGCAAGGAAGAGCATGCCTTACATATAAAGGAGGTTTTGAAAACTCTACGTGCGCATCAGCTTAAGACAAAGTTCTCAAAATGTCATTTTTGTAGAAAGGAGGTGAGATTTCTATGACATATGGTCTTTAAAGATAGGATAGCAGTAGATCCCGCAAAGGTAGTTGCAGTTCAAGATTGGCAAATTCTTAAGAATGAAACGGAAGTGAGAAGTTTTCTTGGATGGCAGGCTATTATAAGAAGTTTATTAAGGACTTCGCAAAGATATTAACCCCACTCACCATGTTGACAAAGAAGAATCTAACTTTTTCATGGGATATAGATTGTGATATTGCTTTCCAACGATTGAAGAGGGCTCTGACAACAGCCCCAGTCTTGACATTGCCCGACGGAAACAGATTGTTCACAATATACACTGATGCATGTGGTACAGGGCGTGGTACAGTTCTGATGCAAGAGGGAAAGATAGTATGTTATGGGGGTAGACAGGTAAGAGTTCATGAGAAGAACTACCCTACCTATGACTTAGAGCTAGCTGGCATTGTATTCGCGCTTAAGATATGGCATCACTAATTTCTTGGAGAGAAGTTCGAGTTGTACGCCAATCACAAATCTCTCAAGTACTTGTTCTCGCAGAAGGATCTTAAGGCAACAAAGGTGGATGGAGTTCCTAGCATCTTATGACTTTGAGATTGCTTATACCCTTGGCAAGGGTAATGTGGCGGTAGACGCACTAAGTAGGCATAGGATGGCCTTAAGTCCTCTATTTGTGGAGAGAAAAAGCTTGGAGTTCATATCGACTTTCGACCCTCCAATGAGTTTTTTCCTGGCTTATTTGCATCACTGGATGTGCGACCTACTCTTATGGATCAGATAGGAGCTTCACAGCGAAAGGATCCACGGATTTCAGACATCTTGGATAGGCTCAGTAAAGGGGAGACTTTTAGTCAACTCAATAGATATGCCATAGACGATAAAGTGTGGTTGCGACGATATGGAAGGCTTTGTTTTCCCCAAACTGGGAGTTTATTAAAAACAGTCCTAGAAGAAGCCCATCATTCTAAGATGACTATTCATCTATGCAGTGATAAGATGTATAGCGATATGGAAAGGGTTTTATTTTGGTCTGGGATAAAGAAATATGTGGTAGAATTTGTTTCTCAATGTTTGGTTTGTCAGCAAGTCAAAGCTGAGCAAATGAAGCCCGGTGGTTTACTTCATCCTTTGGAGGTTCCGCAGTGGAAGTGGGAGAGCATCTCTATGAATTTCATAGATGATTTGCCTAGATCGAAGAAAGGAAACACCAATATTTGGGTTGTAGTAGACAGACTTACTAAGGGTAATCATTTCATTCCAGTTAAGAGCAAGAGGACGACATCTTGGTTGGCATTAGTTTATGTTCGTGAGATAGTACGTCCTCATGGAGTACCTTCCAGCATCGTAAGTGATCGTGACCCCGTTTTCACTAGTGAATTTTGGAAGAGCTTGCAAGAAGTATTAGGTACATAGTTGTGTTTGAGCACCGCTTATCACCTAAAGACCGATGGACAGACAGAAAGGGTGAACAAAGTTCTTGAGGATCTTTTAAGGCTGTGTATCCTAGACTTTGGAGGGACTTGGGAAGAGCACCTTCCTTTAGTAGAGTTCACCTATAACAACATCTATCAAGCTAGTATTGGCATGGCACCCTTCGAGGCATTGTATGGACGACCTTGTAGATCATCAACTTGTTAGTGGGAATCTACAGAAAGACTACTACTTGGACCAGATATAGTTAGAGAAATGTCCATGAAGATTGACCTCATTAGACGATGAATGAAGACAGCTCAGGATAGGCTGAAGTCCTAACTGACATTGAATTTGAGGTGGGAGACATGGTTTTCATTAAGGTGTCACCTTTGAGGAATGTGGTATGCTTTGGATCTGTAGGGAAATTGGCACCAAGATTTGTAAGGCCATTTCCCATAATAGAAAGAATTGGACAGATGGCCTATAAGGTAAAACTGCCAGAGAGATTGTCTGGTGTTCATGATGTTTTCCTTGTTTCTCATTTGCAGAAATGCTTGCATGATACCGTAGAAGTTATTGAGCCGGGTATGCTGGAGGAAGTAGAATTAGAACGGGAAGCGACAGTTGGGCAAGTTCCTACCCGTATTCTTGGATTAGAAGTTAAGAAGCTATGCAATAGAGAGGTCAACTTGATGAAGGTTCAGTGGCGAGATAACCCAGAGGATGTGACTTGGGAGACCGAAGACAAGATTCATGCTTTGTACCCTTTTCTTTTCGAGGGTATATTCTTAACTTCCCTTCCAAGCTTTTATTTATGCTCGTATCTATCATTTTAGTATATCCTATCTATCGAATCTTCGACCTTTAGGTAGGGAATCCCATGATTATAAACATGTGTTTGAGACATGTTATGTTTGATGGATGCAAGTGGTTGCTAGTGGTTTCTCATGAATGCATATACACACACATTAGTCACTAGATCAGCTCAATTACTCTCATAATGCATATGGATGTGTGTGCATTTTTCTACTTTTATGGATGAAAGTGAGTGTATCATCATATGGATGTTACATTTGGATGGATGAGTGTGCACACATATAGAACTTACAAGTTATAATAGGACTATTTGCATACATGTTGGATTCATGACACTAACATACATTATACTAAGGAGGTCGACAGAATCAGTAGACCGCCTGATCTTCGCATTAGTATTGGGACATATACATACACCTTTGCATACGTTCATATAAGCATTAGAAATCTTCTAAGGACAATGGATGCCTGTGATTGGTGGATGAGTAGATGTGTGATGGATGGTAGGATATACATTCTTCTTAACTTGAAGATTTCAGGGATGAAATCCTTTGAGTAGGGGAGAATGTAACACCCCGAATTTTAACAACACTAAAGAGGACAAATTAAAGAATAATTAATTTATTATTTAGAATTAAGGGAAATGAACTGCGCCATTGCATTTTTCTCGGAATTCTGGTCAAAATAGACACCTGGTTTGCGTAAAGTGGACATTGTATGAAGAAGTTATGAAGATTTGAAGTTTGTATATGCGCAAGAGAATTATATATATATATATATATATAATTAAATTCAGAAATTCAAAATTTAGTCAAAACAGTTCAAATCGCGCAGAAATAAGGTGAGCGGGAAATATTCCGCCTGAGGGCGTCGAGCCCTTAAGGGGGTGTCGACCCCTGGGTCGACCCCTCAAGGGGGTGTCGACCCCCTAGGGCAGACGTGGCAGATTAGGGTTGGGGCTGGCAGCTATATATATGGCCTTATTTCTCATGTTTTTGCACACCAAAAATAATGGAGAACTAAATGCTGCCTCTACCCAGATCAAATCAAGTCTTTTTCTTCTTCTACAATCAAGTTATTCAAGCTTAGAGATCTGTGATTCGATTCTTCTGTTTTTCTGGATCCAAACACTGTGAGTTTAAGTTACCTTTAGATCTAAATAATTAAAAGTAAAACTTGATGTGAGTATAACTTGGATCTATGCTTGTGACTGCTTGAATCATATCAAATCTGTTATGACTTGTGTATCTATGATATCCTGACATAACTATGACTTAGATCTTAACCTTTATCATGACAGATATGCCTTTGATTGTAGATCTAATTCACTGTTTATATCGCCTTATACCTGTTCTATTATGTTTATTGCTAAATCAGATCTGTTATTAGTTGGACATCTAAATCACTATTAAATCACATCATGTCTGTCCCTATTATGTTAGAATTAGTGTTGTTGTAACATGTTCATCCTATATGCTTACCGTTTCATTATGCCACTATATGTTATGCCGTTACATGTCAACCTTGTTAGTATGATCATCTCTGTTCTATTCCCTCTATCTTTTCCCTTTTATTTTTATATAGCCAGGCTACCTTCGAGCCTAGGCATGCCGCTGAAATATGCGAATGCATTAGATTGGGAATGAGGGGAAAACGTTGAATTGGGGCATAATTTGTAATTGGGAATTTGGGCATAACTTTAATAAAGTGTAATAATATTAAATTGGGACATATAGTTTATTATGAACATAACTTGGAAAAAGGGGCATGAAAACCTATAACGACATAGGTAAATCTGATTGATAATGGAAATGCCTAGGATTACAGTAATTAGAAACTGTAATCATGCCTAGACACGAGGCTAAATTACACTTGTGGTGGAAGTCTGCCCGGAACTGCCTGACATATCCAGCAACCACAAGTGGTGAATCTAACGTGGGGGGTCTAGGTACATAACATGAGACGTGTTAAGACATGAGGTAAAGCTCAACTTGTGAAGGAAGTCTGCCTGGAACCGCCTGGCATATCCAGCATCCACAAGTGGTAGGCTTAATGTGGGAGGTCTAGCACATTATAACCATAAATGGACATGGTAATAAAGTTGAATCCATAGGGATTGTATGAACATGTCAATTTGGATAAGGGTTAAGTAAACTTAGCTGAATAGTGGGAGGGTTAAGTATATCTGGGTTGGGTGGGTAATATTTATATATATAGGCCCACAAACTTAACCGGTTGGGGTTATGTAATTAAAGACACCGTTAGGTCGGCATAACCTATGGAAATCCTAGTGGGGATGCAAGACAAAGGGGAGAGCTTGCATCTTCTTGTGTGCGGGTCCTGTTTCAGTCAGTAACCTATATAACAATATCAAATGAGTACTCTGCCCTAGGTCAGAGTATAGGCACGCTTACTGGGATAATTGTAAAAAATCCAAATGTAGGGGACGGTGTGGGCGGCACGTACCGACCGGGTCATGTGCGTGCATGGTCTGGACAGAGGAAAATAAGACGTCGTGGCACCTGTAGATATGGTTGTGCATCCTGGAAACCAAGGGTTTCCACTTTAGAGAGTGATACACCCTACTATAGGGCCAGTGAAGGTAATCTACGGAATAGGGAGTTGATCGATTAGTGTAGTAGTTAGGGTACATCCGGACGTATGCCTGAAGTCTACCATCTTGTAGTTGTTGGGGATCATCTTGTTATAAGACACTAGTATTGGTGTTGAGTGCAGAGAAATCATTAGAGAAGCGTAGTATACTCTATCATGTTCACCTTGTCATATCTACTATTATGATGTTATCTTTTTTATCCACTTTATATTCCTGCCATGATACTTTTAATTATTTTTATGCTAAAAAGTAACTGGACTCGCCAGACTTTATATCTGGCCTATTTTGTTTCCTCTTCTTCTCTTCCGTCCCCCCCCCCCCAAGGTTCTCAGGGTGGGATTACTCAAGCATGATCAGGATTCTACTATTTCCTTGCTTGGAGCTATTTAGATGTATCACTTAAGTTCTTATCTTGGTTACTATGACTATGTTTCTTTTGGGGATTATGCTTCTTTTACTATTGTACTTTGATGTTTTAAGTACAAGACAGAATTTTTAATTGTGTATTGGGTTTTATGTATTTTCAGACATATGATGTATTGAACCACAATGCTTTATGATTAATAAAAGTTTTTAATTCCGATGCTATTTTATATCTATTTTGTAATGTTTCTGTTTCTATTTTCCTATAATTCTTCATGAAACTTAATGCATTCTCTTAATAAGTGACATTAACGGATGTGGGGTGTCACAAATCTCGGGTTCCAAACCCTGGCGACAAAAAACTCATTACAAATGAATGAATGAATGCGATGCTCTAGTATCGAAAAAAACATGAATCGAAACTTCTCTAATCGGAAAGACTACCTTGAATGATGACACCCTTCCCTTTCTCCTCCGTCGCTGGAGTCCTCGAAAAAGATGGCACAACTTCCACAGCATATGCCTTCCCAACGTGCTTACCCTTGGCTGGTTCTGGGCAATCCTTCTTATTATGCCTAGGTTTCCCACAGTTGAAGCACTTCTTCACACCTTCAGAATCTTTGCAATCACTGGAATAGTTGCCCTTTTCTGAAGCTTGAAGCATATCAACTCGCTCTTTTGCATTTTCTGGCCATCTTTTCCTTTCTGTCGTTATTGCTTCCTCTTTTTGTCATTTCCATCCTGCTGTGATTTTGGTCCTTCCTTAGCTGCAACAACAGTCTCTTACTTGGGAAATAAACTCTTATGCCTTAGAGATTTTTCCATGATCTTCTCATAAATATCATCCATATGATCTACCAGCTGGTTCCCGAAGTATTTTCCAAGCCTATGGCAAATTTCTTATTCTTCTAATAAGGATTCTCGACATATGAACAAGCATACTTCGACAAAGCTTCGAAGTCAGAAACATACTCAAGCACTGGCCTACCATTCAACTTAAGCTCGAAAAACCTCTTAAACAGAATAGAACTCTGAATGGTAGAAATAAACTTCTCCTCGAACTTGACTTAGAATTGCCCCTCATGTGATATCATCTTCAGGAGTCTCAAAAGCGACAGAGTTCCACCAATCCATAGCTCTGCCCATGTAGTTGCCTCGATGCAAGCTTCTTCTTTGTTGCATCGTCAATTCCCATGTCTCTAAAGATCCAAATACATGTATCAAGCCACCCTTGATTTTTTTCAATTGGTTCGGTCCCTTTAAACTGCTTCCCTCTTAGGTTAGTGAAATCTTTGCATAGCTTTGCAAAGTCCACGACCTTAGGAACCTGTACTTGAACTCCTACATCTACCGCGAATGTCTCTGGAGCGGAGTCCCTTCTCATGATCGCTGCCACCATAGCCTCGAACATAGATGGTTAGTCTGGTATACCGCCATTTCCACCTCCAAGCACAATATTCTCCCTAGCAATGTGTCTTGATGTTCTACGAATCATTCTAAATCTGTAATATAGAATGATCAGTCCATACACGAGAAAAATTGCAAATGAAGTTCAAACGCTATTATACTATACACTATTATATAGTATACATCCATCAAAAATCTACAAATACATCTCTCATACGTAATTACGTCTTCGAACTTTGACTAAAATCGATAACCAGAGCTCTCACACCAAATGTGACGACCACCCATAACTCATGCACTTAACAAGGGGAATAGTGCATTGAAAGATGTGTCAAGCAGTTATGGACGATCATCAAGGTAGGATAACACAAGTGAAAACTGTCGTATAACTCACAGCGTAAGGATAAAATATAATAAAATATACACAACAGGCAATAATAGTGAAGCATATTTGCACAGAAATTCAAATTCCAATATCATCATTGAATATCCATAACATCTTTGGACCACATTGATAATCTCTATACAAAGAGGCTTCATTACAACACTCAGAGGATACAACAGATAGTGGAAAACATCATAATATGTATAATAAGAAACTGGTACATAAGCCTCCTGCTTGTCTCTGTTTAGCAACGTCGTCCTTACCAAGGGATCACCTGTCACCTACTACTTAGTCTTTCCATCCAAAACCGGATAAACAGTCCAAGGTAATAAGAAGGAGACATAAAACCTTGAGTCAGACAACAGTCTTAGTGAGCGATAAAACAACTAAATAACAACATCAATAAAGTATATGAGAATAGGAAGATTAATCTAACCAATCTACCAACCCACCAGAGAAAAACCAAAATCATCTTCCCCACATCCGACCGTGATAGCCTTTACAAACAACCAAGTTGAAATAATAGTTCATTTATGGCAATCAGTTACCAAGCATAAACCATCCTAATCAATATCGACATCTCTCAAGCTTTGAAACCATCGTTAATCGTATGACCGGCTAAATGCCTTGCCTTTCGTCAAGGGCTAACGGTAACCCCAGTTCTAACCAGATTACTGCACATACAATGTACATTTGCCTCCCAGAGACAACTAGACCCATCAAATTGGTTCGGGGTACTCGACTAGTCCAACTAGCCTTTTAGGAGCCCCTATTGTACCCCATCTTTGAGGCTGCTAGAATTTATGACAACGATAATATCTCAGCCTTCATAACTGTAGTTGTCATCACCTACGACTATCCATAAGCTCAGATACCATATCGAGCAACCATTATCCACGAGTTCAAGTCCAACTTGAATCGTCTTCACATTCGTTACATCTCCATGATCAACAAACACTTTACAACATTTTGAACACCCTTCAAGTCTAACTTGAATCACCTTCACATTCGTTGCATCTCCATGATCAACGAACTCTTCGTATCACTTTGAATATTCCTCCCTGAATTCGCTTCGAAGCCACGATCATCGTCGATCCAAAAAGATACGTCGTTTGGTCGATATTCAATCGATAGCGTTTTAGCCTTTCCGCTATGAAAAACATACCATAGTGCTTCAATTTCCATCCATATCATTTCAGAAACGTTGTCACTTTTCTGCCTGGTCCATCATGGAAATGCCTGATCCATGAAGAAGCCCGGTCCTTGGAAACGCCCGATCCATGAAACACCCGGTCCATGGAAATTTCCGCCCCATGGAACACCCAATCCATGGAAATGTCTGCTCCATGAAATGCAGGATCCATGCTATATAAGTTTTGCCCGGTCCATGCTCCAGAACTTTTGCGTGGTCCATGCTCCAGAACTTTGCCTAATTTATGCTTCAGAACTTTTGCCCGGTCCATAGTTAAGAACTTTGCCTGATCCATAGTTCACAACTTTGCCTAGTCCATGCTTTAGAAACTCGGCCAGTCCATCACCAGAAACTCGCCTGGTCCATCACTAGAAATTCGCCCGGTCCATCACGAGAAACTTCCCCGGTCCATCAAACTACTCAGTCCATAGAACCGCCCAGTCCATAGAACTGCCCAGTCCATAAACTGGCCATTTCTTGGGGAACAAGAAAAACGATTTGACCTAAGGAAAATTGACCTAGCCTAAGGAAAACCAACCCGACTCCAAATCTGACCAAAAATTGTTCCAATCTTGAACAAATCATCAACAAACGACAACATCGATGCGACCAATTTATCCAATTCAACCATAAATATTTTATGAAATCATTGTCAACATCAAAATAACAATTATTCATTGATAATCATATAATATTCACCAAAATCATGATACATGAATGAATAAACAAATCAATGGAACTAACTTGCATAAACATGTGAATTATTTACATAAGAAATGCTGGTTTTAAGTTGCTAGATTAGATCCTACGGTGGTTCATATGAAAATATAATTACCCTGATGTAGATCTAGTTGAAAACAACTTAAAATGATGATTATAAGATCAAACAACCCATATACTTGATTGAATCTGTGTGAGAGATGCTTATCACTCACCAAATCTTCAAACAAGCTTAAAAATGATGAATCCCGAATCTAAACCATGAAGAATGTGATTTAAATATCTTGATTTGATGCGATCTCTCGATGTAGATCTAACTTCAAACGATTTAGATCTTCAACCTTTTTCCTTAGATCTAGATTTTTAATGGTGGAAAGGTGTATTTGATTGAGCAAGGAGGATCATGAGCTCAACCAAATGAGAAAATGAAGAAAGTAAACTATTCTTCATGCCTATAACCCTCTATTTATAGCCTCCCACCAGCCCACTAATGGGCCTTTCCGAATCATCCCACTAATGGCTTCACAAAACCTGAACAGAAATTGTGAAACACTAAGAGAGCGATTGCTCCCAAACCACCAAACCAGATCTTTAATGTGATAACTCTACGGTTGGAAACAACATTTCCTTTCCAATGAAATTGATCTCTACACCTGATTTAATCCTAGTAAAAAGTTATGCCATGTACAAGACTGATAAGGGAAAAATGGTCATAAACAAAATTGGTAAAAATTATGGACATGTCTCACATCCCCATAAACAACATACCAAAATATGAGAATGATCCAAACCTCAGGGAATTAAATAAAAGATATTTTATGATCCTCCAATACGTAAAATGTGGGCTGTTACGCAAGAAATCTCGAGAGTCCTACCATTGCACGTCAAAAGCCTCACAACTCTCCCCTCACAATCAAAGATGTCGCCATACATGGCTAGCCAATCCATCATTATAATAAGCCTGTAACCCATAAAACCAAGCACATACGTGTCACACTTAAACTCGACGCCAAGAACAGAATTACTCAAACCCCTATATATCATAGATAGGTTGGTCCTACCTCCTATGAGGTTTGAGATAACTATTGGATCAGAAACTATAAAAGTATCTAGGTGCATGCTATCAACAACAGAACTGGATATGAAAGAATAAGAAGCACCAAAAGCGAACAAGGTTCAAATAGGATAGTCGAAAAGAGAAATTAAACCTTCTACATTGACCTTCATACCTCTATCCCGACTGCTACCACTAGTGAGTCGCCTCAAGTGGATGAACCTATCCTCCGTACGTACCTTCTCCCTATCCTTGCCTCTGAGGGCACTGCCTGCTATAATGTCCCATTTGTCTGCACTGAAAACAAGAACTCTTCTTAGTTATCTTCTTACAATCTTAGATGAAGTGTCCCATTATACCACACCCATGACAATTCACTTCCTTCTTAAACAGTGTTTATCTAGCTTCTCTCCCTTTTTCATTACACCTTTCTTGGGCCACCATTTTTTTTCTAATACCCGTCTTGTCCACTTCAGTCTTATCCTCTTGTTTACTCTCCTTTTCATCCTCATGCATAAGAGCCATATCCAAAAGGCTCTCAAACGTAGCTCCCATCAGAATATGTGTTAGTGATAGTTCTTGGAGGGGTTGGTTTAGGCCCCTCACAAACCACAAAGCCTTTTTATGCATAGTATTAATCAGATGTAAGCCAAATCTTGCCAACTCATTGAAGCTATTCACATACTCCTTAACCGGCCTATTACCCTGTCTTAGACTCAAGAACTTTTCCAACTGCATCCCTTCTTCAGCTTGTGATAAAAACTTTTTGTCAAACTTATTCTTAAATGCATCCCATGTCTCTACGACCTGCTTTGCCACAGCTACTTCCAGCCAATATGATGCCTCTCCTTTCAGTTGCCAAGCAGCCAACTGAATCCTTCGACTGTCATTAAGCTCTAATAATTAAAACACATGATCATTCCCTCTAAGCCAATTAGGAGCATCAAAAAATTCTCCAATTCAAGAAATGGCTTTCCGCCTATAGTAGAAAATTCCTAACACAACTTAGAGAAATTAAATCCTGGATTTGGTGGAACTACCGCAGCTGACGCTAGAGGTGGGGCACTTCCTTTCCCTTCGGCAAGCGCCGTAGCCTCAACATACCTATGGAACCATGCCGGAATGGGAATACCCTCTAGAAAATTTGGTGCCTCAGACATGCTGAAAAGAGAACGGACAAGGATTCAAAATGGGAGCTAGGAAGTATTTTAGTTGAATTGAGGGAATATTTTACAAAAACAGGTTTTACTTGAAAATTATTAACTTTTGAAAAATACTTTTTCAAAAAAAAAATGATCTTATAACCTTAAGCTCTGATGTCAAATGAAACACCCCACACCCCTTAATGTCACCCATATAAGGATGTGTTAAGGTTTATGAAGCGCTTAGACATAAAGTAAAAAATACTGACTAAAATTCAGAAGACAGAAATACGGAATACAGCGGGAACTTTAAAACATCATTTAAATAAGCAAGCCAAATCACAGTGCTAGTTACATTACATAAATACCAAATATTCATCAACATAAAACTATCTCGTGGAAAGACATAATATCATAGTGCATAAGTAAAACCATAAAAACCATCCCTATCTAACGTCAATACAACGATCAAAAAACAAGAAGTGAACCAATACATGAATCAGGAAAGAGTCTATATCCAAGCTGAACTGAATAATCAAGAATCATAGCTGGGACCCTCCACCCTGCGAACCTGTGGGGAAGAAAGGAAGAGAGAAGAAGAAACATCTAGGTCAGACATATGTCTGGTGAGTTGTAGTAATTTCTAGCATGAGCATAAGGTAAGGAAGCATTTAGACATATGAATGGTTCTAAGAGCAATGGAAATAAAAGCATAAATGAAATAGTAGGAAAGATAAACATGAATAAAGATAAGCTTATCATTTATATCCGAGATTGCTGCACCAACTACCAAAATATCAAATTAAGCTTTACCTAATTTCTACCGATCGATTGGTTCTTATTCCCATAATGTGATAACTTATGCCAGCTATGGTACTCGTGATTATCAATCCTGAGCCCATTAAGTAAAAGAACACAGTCGTTAATCATAGTTGTTACAGCGGCTTCTCTTCCCCTATCGACACGATGCACGATCATCGTACCGCTGGAATGCGCACGTACCCTCCTCGTTTGGATCTCTTACTACTCAGTATAGTAAAGTTTACCCTCGCCTCTACCTAGTGTGAGGCTCCATAATAATAGGGATATTGACCAATACGGGTCCCTAACCATATATGCAACTGACATAAGTCACCCCTATACTTGGTCCCCATTCATTATTTTATTAGTCCACTTAGTTTCCTCAATTAATCCCATGCAACCGGAACATACATAAACTAGGATTTTATTATGTTATTAGGCCTCTTATCTTACCCAATCAGCCCCATGTTGTCTGAACCGACCTAATCTATGAGCCAATTATTTTTCTTAATCAGCCTCACGCTACCAGAACAGACTCCCTCTATCTTAGCTTATTAATTCTACCCTCAATTTAACGCAACACAATTAAAGTTTATTAATAAGCCAAATATAACCTCATGTTATATGCCTAGGTTGTATTAACATTCCTAATTAATGTTATTTTTTTATACAATCCATTCCCATGTTACTTAACGTTTAATTAAGTCCAATCTATTCCAGTTCATATGTTTGCATGTTCTCCGATTACATATTATGATTTATCCCCAATTTACAGTCCAATACTGATTAAAATATTTAATCAGTTCTAACATTCCAAAATCCCTTTTTTAAATTCTACAATTATTTCCAATTTAACACAAAAATAACGAAAAAGGCCTAGGCTCTCTTCAGGCCTAGGCTCGGCGCTAGAAGAAAAAGGTTAATGGTCTAGGCTATTCGTAAGGCCTAGGTAAAAATAAAAATAAATAAATAAAATAGGCAGTGCTTGACTGTAAATTAAACAATAACAGAGAAGGGGATAAGAAGAAGGAGAATTACATATAAAATAATCAACTGGAAAGAAATAGACATAGACAGTTACAGTAACTTACATAAAAATTAAATAAATAAACACTGTAAATAACTGTGAACATAAAACTGGAAAATTAAAACTACTTAACTATCTAAACTTTCCTACGCAAATAACTAACCTAAAAATTACATAAAAACTCACAGATCTGATGGTCGAAGCTTCCCCCATGGCTTCCTTCTTAGATCTAGCAGAACCCCGGCCTCAAGAAGTATTTATAAAATAAATATTTAAAACTTAAGAACTTCCTTATACCCGTAAAAATTTAACTATTTGGCCTTTACAAATTTCGAGGATAGGCTTAGGGAAGAAGAAGGAGAAGAGAGAAAGAATAGATGTGTAGAAATGAGAGAGGCTCTGCTAGTCTATAAGGTTTACTGGATACCTGTAACATCCCACGTCCGTTAATGTCACTCACAAAGGGAATGCATTAAGTTTCATGGAGCGTTAAAAGTAAACAGAACAGAATATTACAAGATAGATACATAAAATAGTACTTGAAAAATTTATAACTTTATTGCAGCGGAAACAAAAATAAGTTTGGTTACATATTCAAACCCATCGCACTAAAACCAAGTACATAATATCAGTCTTGTACAAAAGCCATCAGAGTACATAATTTTTAAAATCGTAATCCCCAATCCAAAATGCTATATGAAAGAGAAACAAAGCTAAGCATTGCTCTCAGCACTTCAAGCCGGAAAGTCCGAATCAAGCTTCAACGTGCCCACCCTGAGAACCTAAGGGGGAAGGAAAGAAAAGAGGTGAAACAAAAAGGGTCAGACATAAAGTCTGGCGAGTCCAGTGACTTTAACAATATAATTAGTAAAACAACATGATAAGAACATAAACTGGATATAAGAGATGACTGTAACATAAGCAGATATGACAAGGTAATAAGATGAATAGGATGTAACATTTACTGCGCTTCTAAGCACTATAAGATATTCTCTGAACCGCCCCAATACTAGTTTCATACTAAAAGATGACCCCTCTTGGCTAAATAGAATGATGATAGCTTCGTGTACGTCTAGCTGCCATCATAGATGACCTTTGTGTACCTATCACCACTAGATGTACCCACTATCCTACTTGTTTGATAATGTACCCCTAGTTTCTATCATAGGTAACCAATATGCAACTATCACCACTAGATGTACCCTCCCTATTCGATTATGTACCTCTAGCTGCTATCATAGGAAACCAATGTGCACCTATCACCACTAGATGTACCCACTACCCTTCCTATTCGATCGGCTCCCTAACCTCGTAGATACCTGTGCCGGTCACATAATAGGGTGTGTCACTCCCTAAGGTAGCAACCTCGATTCTACTGAAATGCACAACTTATACCTACACGATGCAACAACGTTTTACCTACCAGCCTGGACACACGCACGCATATGACTCCGCTGGACTTGCACTGCCATTGCTAACTCTTTATTGACCTCTTACAATCAACCCCAGAAAGCGTGTCCCTGTCCTCGACCTAGTTTGAACTCATATAGATACTGAAAAGTGTTACTGGTTGAAAAGGTTCCATACACTTGACACAAGCTTCCCTCCAAAGCTTGGTCCCCGTTAGGAATTCCCACTTAACCCCTTTTTATCCCTATGTCTTATCACATGTCTCATCTTGGTTAAGTTCTTTTTAATTTTGTTTCACATGCTACCCATGCCATCCATTTAAACCTTTACTATTACATGTCTAATCACATGTCTCGTCTTGGTTAAGTGCTTTTATTATGTTTCACATGCTACCCATGTTACCCACTTAACCCTTTGTTATCCCCATGTCTAATCACATGTCTCATCTTGGTTAAGTGCTTTTATTATGTTTCACATGCTACCCATGTTACCCACTTAACCCTTTATTATCCCCATGTCTTACCACATGTCTTATCTTGGTTAAGTGTTTGTTAATTCATTATAACCGTAATCTTGCAAGACCTCCCACATTAGATTATCATTTTGCGGTTGCTAGATATGTCGGCGGTTCCAGGCAGACTTCTACCACAATCCTAATCTAACCTCGTGTCTTAGCATTATTACGCATCTAATTTCTGTCTTTGACCTCCCACATTAGATTACCAAATTGGGGTTCCGGGATATGTCGGGCGGTTCAAGGCAGGCTTATACCGCAATTCGAATCTAACCTTGTGTCTTAGGCGTTTATTATCACTTTCTTGATTCAAGTCCCAATTTCAAATCTTGGATTATAATATATTCTAATTACCCATAATTTCCAATCTAAATTATGTTTATAATTTTAAATCCAAATTATGCCTATAATCTCATGTGTACAAGTTATACTCAATTATGCCCAAACCAATTTATGCCAAATCTCATGTATACAAGTTATACACAATTGTGCCCAAACCAATTTCCATGGTTACCAACAATTTATGCCAATAATCTCATTTTATTGCATATTTCCCAAACATTTCCTAATCGTTCCAACGTTATTCGTACGTAAATCTCAACGCAATATGCTTAGGCTCGAAGTAGCCTAATATCAAAAGGAAAAAGGGAAAGAAGAAGGGGAGAGAATCAAAATTGGCATAAACATACAAATAGGCATGTGAAATAAATAACGACAAAATAGATCAGATAAGCATATGATAATAGCAATTGGGTATGAATCTGAAGGATAACAAAATTACAAAACTTGATATGGTTCGTCTTTATAGGCATATACATCAGATCCAATTTACAATTCTATCACAATTACTTTTTAATTTAACTATATGTGAAAGTAACATAGACTCAAAGCGATAGGATTCTTAGAAAAGAGAATTAGGTGTTGTTGTAGCAATCCTGATCTGGAATAATATCTACTTTGATTGTTTGTAGATCTGATCTTCTAATTGGAATACTCCTGTTCTGATTTGTTTTGGTGGAGAAGAAAGGCTAGTTTAGATTAGAGCAGCATGGAGGTGCCATGGATGATAACAATGAGATTAGGGTTAGGTTTAGGTGTTTATTTATAGATGTATTAAGTGAATTAGGACCTTTATATTAGATTAGAAACCATCAGGACCGCTCTGGTTAAAAAGACACGTCATCATGGAACTCTCCAGAATTCTGCAGATCTGGCTCGACCTGGGCGCACTTCCCAGGTGTGCCAGTGCAATTTTGTTCTGGTGCACTTCACAAGTGCGCCAGTTATCCTAGCTTGTTTGCTGATCGTTCTGCCAAACTTCCATCATCCATAACTCCTTCATACGGTATCCGTTTTACGCAAATTTGGAATCTATCTCAAGCAGAATTCCGAGACGAACGCAATGGCATAACCCATTTCACTTAATTCTTCTTTTAAAAATCAATTATTCTTTAATTATCCCTTATGTCATATTTTTAAAATTACGGGTTGTTACATTCCCTCCTACTTAAAGGATTTGGTCCCCGAAATCTTGAAGCTGAAAGGAATGTATGTCCTACCATCCATCATCCATCTACTCATCCATCAATCACGGATGTCCATTGTCCTTAAAAGACTTCTAATGCTTTCATGAACATATGCAAAGTGTGTGTATATGTCCTTATCCTAATGCAAAATCAGGCGGTCTACTGATTCAGTTGACCTTAATGCAAAACATGATAGTGCCATGCGTCCATTATGTATGCAAAAGAATCCTAATGATACATATCATTTCTATATTAGTGCACAACCATTCATCCAAATGCAACATCCATATGATAACACATTCAATATACATCCATTAATTTAAATATGCACACTCACCCATATGCAATATGAAAGTGATTGAGCCGATCTAGTGCCTAATGTGTGTGTAAATGCAACCAAGAGCAACCACTAGCAAACACTTACATCCACTTGCATCCACCAAACATAACATGTCTCAAACACTTGTTTACAACCATAGGATTTTCTACCTAACGATCGAAGATATAATCGAGAGGATACACTAAACGATAGAACAAGTATAAACAAAGCGGTAGAAAAAGGAGAAGTAAAGAACATACCCTCAAAAAGGAAAGGGTACGACGCACGTATCTTGTCTTATATTTCCCAAGTCGCATCTCCTTGATCATTTCCCTATTGAACTTTGACCTCTCGATTGCGTAGCTTTTTGACCTCCGATCCATGGATGCATATAGGAACACGTCTAACTGTTGCCTCTCGCTCTACTTCCATATTCCTAAGCATGCTCGGTTCTACTACTTCCGCGGTATCATGCATACACTTCCGCAAATGTGACACATGAAAAACGTCATGAATACCACTAAGTTTCACCAGCAACTTTACTCTATAGGCCATTCGTTCAATCCTTTCTGTTATGGGAATGGGCCCTAAAAATCTTGGTGCCAATTTCTCTATAAATCCTAAGCGAACTACGTTCCTCAAAGGTGAAGCCTTAATGAAAACCCTGCCTCCAACCTTAACTCAAGATCGATCCTTCTCTTATCAGCGTACTATTTTTTTTGGTCATGTGCTATCTTCATGCATCTTCGAATCAAGTCTCTCTTCTCCGAGGTTTCTCTAATCAGCTCAGATCCAAGCAAAATCTTATCCGTAGACTCCTACCAACAAGTTGGTGATCGGTACGGTCGTCCATAAAAACCTTCAAAAGGTGCTATGCCAATACTAGCTTAATAACTGTTGTTATTAGTGAACTTCACAAATGGAAGGTGCACTTCTTATGTCCCTCCAAAATTTAGGATACATAACCTCAAGAGATCTTCAAGGATTCTATTCACCCTTTATGTCTATCCATCCGTTTGAGGGCGATAAGCGATGCTCAAACATAACTATGTACCTATCGCCTCTTGCATATCACCCTTTCCTCTTGCATCGAAAACTGCTCCAAGCCCTAGCCCGCAAGCATCGGTATATACAGTGAACGGTTTGCTCCGATCTGGCAAAGTCAAAACTGGGGCCGATATCTTCGCAAAGTCCTTAATGAACTTCCTATAATAGTCCACCCAACCAAAAAAGCTTCCGTTGTATTCTTTGGAATCCTCCAATCCTGGATTGCCACTACCTTTGTGGGATTCTACTACTATCCCTTCTTTAAAGACCCCGTGTCCTAAGAACCTTATCCCTTTCCAAAATGACGTTTGGAAAACTTTACCTTAAGTTGATGTAGTCGAAGTGTCTCTAAGTCTATCTTAAGATGTAAGGTATGCCCTTCCTCGCTTCTAGAGAATATCAAGATATCATCCACAAGGACTACCACGAACTTGTTTAGAAACTCCCTAAACACCCTACTCATCAAATCTACAAAATATGCGGGTGAATTCATCAAACCAAAAGGCATGACGAGCCACTCAAAGAAACCATCTGGAATTCTAAATGTAGTTTTATCTATACCATCCTCAGCTACCCACAACTGATGAAAACCTATAGCTAAGCCCAACTGCGAGAAAACCGAAGCACCAACCAACTGATCGAACAAATCACCTATTCTTGGAAATGGGTGCCTATCCTTCTTCGTGAGCTTATCCAGCTCCCTGTAGTCCACGCACAATCTAGGCGAACCATCAACCTTCGTGGCAAAAACAACTGGAGCACCCCACTCCAAGATAGTTATTCGTATGAACCCTTTCTCAAGCAAATCTTTCACTTGTTTACTAAGCTCCCTCCTTACTCTTGGAGCCATGTGGCGCACAGGCAATGCAACTAGCTTTGCATTGTCCACCAAGTATATATGGAAATCTATCTCGCGTTTTGGAGGTAAGCCCCTAATCTCGTCAAAGACATCTGTTGTAACAACCTGGAATTTTAGGGCCAATTTAAAATTTTATTTTAAGGAAATTATGATAGAAAATGCGTCAGAATTTAAAAATTCCATTTCTAAATTAAATTTATTATTAAAAAAAAATTAAAAAAAAAAAGAAGAAGAAGAAAAGAGTATGAAATAATAAGGATATAATTTTGCCAATAATGTAATAAGGTTACATGATATTAAAATGTAATACAAATGTAAAGGTATTAAAAACAATGCATATAAATTACCTAATAATAATATGGAAAGGAACATTAGTATTTGGTTCAGAAGAAGGGTATGAAATGTAGGAATTAACATTTATTTCAAACGCAGAATACAAAGAGATGGTTATGGTCATTTATTTGCGCTAGAATATAAAATTGTTAAAATTAATACATATAGAATGATAAGAAATAAATATGGGTAATAAGTGCATTAATTCACAAACATACATACTTTATTCATCCAAAGCATGTGTAACAAATGCTAGTTATTGGTACTAAATAGGTAAAGGTTTAGGTTAGGTTGGAATTTGAAATGTCCTCCATTTATTACTATTACATATAATAAATGGAATATTAACAATTACAACCATGTAGTTTTGAGGGAAGTAAATGTACTAATAAATTAGTATGGAATTAGTGTGTTTAGTTTTATATAATTTTATTCTTTCCTTGTTCGTGCTCCTTTGTATTTATGCCTAACATTCTGGCTTTCGATTTCATCACTTGTATTTGACAAATTTGAGTATTTTAAATTTTGCTGTCTTACTTAACATATTTATCTATTTCAACTCAAATCTATTTGCGTTGTAAACCATTGTATTTACCGGTTTTATATTAGAAATATCTTATTTTGAACATAGTATTCACTTTGGAATTAAAATTACTTTTGTAAATTTATTTTTCTAATGTAATGTTCTAGCGTAATTTACATCATTAACAAATTTGAATATTCAATATTAGAATTCTTTAATGATAAGAATATTTCTTAAATATAATACTTTCCCTAGTTATTCAAACTATAAGGTTCATTAATGTGGAAAGTTGCAGCAAGTTTTCAATGCGTTTTCCATTCCTTATTGCAAGCGCATGCATCCATGCTATATATTTGGTGTCATTTTATGAACAAAAATAAATAGAATTTTTTTTTTTCTTTTTGCAATTAAATTTAATGTAATAAATGGTAATATGTGATTATAGCTATAGCAAATGTGAACGTGATTTGAAATTCAAAAGGTTACAATCAATTTGAACATAATAAATGTTTTCAACTTTAAAATAAACGGAAATTTAATTGAGAACAATTAAACATACAAGGGGGTAAAGGGAAAATTCATCTCCACTATAGAATATCCTAAACTCCTCCCATAACCTAACACAAACTCTCATTCACCTCCTCCTTCTTATCAATGGCCACGACTGCTCTTTTCTCCTCTTTTTTTTTTTTCCACGAAATGAAATTAGAAACTCATATAGGAAAGATCGAAGAGATTTTTAGGAGCTTCAAGATCATACGGATGTGATCATATTTCGTGAACTGTGGAGGGTGAATTCGAAGCTCAAAACGGCGGAGTTCGTCGCCATTTTCAAGCGCAAGAAACCCCCTCACCTCCTCTCCAGCGTGCCATTTTCTGATTGCCTTCAAGCTTCATCGATTTGGAGAAAATAGAAACCCCAGATCTGAAATCGTCTTGAATTGGAACACCGAACCTGAATCACCTCCTCTGACCAAACACGGTGAGAGTTTCAAACCGCAATTTTTTTTTTTTAATTGAATAAATTGTTGAGTGTTTATGTGGATAATAATTGGGCATCATAATTATATGCTATGCTATGACGATGAAATTGTCACCATTATTTTTGTGATGCTATAACGATAAAATTTGACACCGTTTAATTTGCGATGTTATGACATGATAAAATTTGACACCGTTTAATTTGCGATGTTATGACATGATAAAATTTGACACCGTTTAATTTGCGATGTTATGACATGATAAAATTTGACACCGTTTAATTTGCGATGTTATGACATAATAAAAATTGTCACCATAAATTGTTGATGTTATGACATGATAAAATTTGACACCGTTAAATTGTTGATGTTATGACATGATAAAATTTGACACCGTTTAATTTGCGATGTTATGACATGATAAAATTTGACACCGTTTAATTTGCGATGTTATGACATGATAAAATTTGACACCGTTTAATTTGCGATGTTATGACATGATCAAATTTGACACCGTTTAATTTGCGATGTTATGACATGATAAAAATTGTCACCATAAATTGTTGATGTTATGACATGATAAAATTTGACACCGTTAAATTTGCGATGTTATGACATGATAAAATTTGACACCGTTTAATTTGCGATGTTATGACATGATAAAATTTGACACCGTTTAATTTGCGATGTTATGACATGATAAAATTTGACACCGTTTAATTTGCGATGTTATGACATGATAAAATTTGACACCGATTAATTTGCGATGTTATGACATGATAAAATTTGACACCGTTTATTTTGCGATGTTATGACATGATAAAAATTGTCACCATAAATTGTTTGATGTTATGACATGATAAAATTTGACACCGTTTAATTTGCGATGTTATGACATGATAAAAATTGTCACCATAAATTGTTGGATGTTATGCCACAAGGAATTGATACCATATATTGTCCGATGCTATGACATGTAAAATTTGACGTTGTATGTAGCGTAGTGTTGACAGTAAGTTTTGGGAACAAATTGGCAATGTAATTTGATTGACATTTTTTTTTTTTTTTTTTTGTCAATGTTTATATAAGAAAATAAACACCGTATGTTGATTGACATTTTTGTCAATATTTTAAAATAGAATTTGTCGCCATTTGAGATAAGTATATTTTTGTTCATTTACAAAATAGAATTGGCCGCTATATGTAATGAACTAATATTTTGTTCATTATCAAAATAAGAAAACATCGTATGTAAGTGAATATATTTTGTTCGTTATCAAAATAAAGAGCACCGTATGTTGAATGAACAAATTTGTGTTATTATAAAATTTGCATTGCATAAAATAGTATTTTGTCATGATAGAAAAATAGAAATTTGCATTGCATAAAATAGTATTTTGTCATGATAGAAAAATAGAAATTTGCTTTGCATAAAATAGTATTTTGTCATGTTAGAAAGAATAGAAAATGCATTGTATGTATATCATCGTTTTTTGTCAAGTTAAAAGCATAAAATGCATTATATGTAAAATAAGTAAATAATGCATTGTATGTAAAATAATGCATTGTATGTATGCATATTATTTTATCAAAGTTAGAAAATAATGCATTGTATGTAAAATAATGCATTGTATGTATGCATATTATTTTATTAAAGTTAGAAAATAATGCATTGTATGTAAAATAATGCATTGTATGTATGCCTATTATTTTGTCAAAGTTAGAAAATAATGCATTGTATGTAAAATATAAAAAGAATAAAGCATTGTATGTTAATGAATATATTTTGTTCATTATATAAAAAGGAGAAAGCATCGTATGTTAATGAATATATTTTGTTTATTATAAAAGTTAAAAATAAGAAAGCACCGTATGTTGAATGAATATTTTTTTTTTTGTTCATAATAAAAGTAAGAAAAGCACTGTATGTGAATGACTATATTTTTGTTCACTATAAAATAGAATATGGCATTATATGAAATGAACAATATTTGTCATAAATAAGAAATATTTGCATTGTATGAAAATAGCATATTTGTTAATATTAATATAGAAAATTTGCATTGCATGAAAATAGTGATTTTGTCAATTTAGAAAAAAAAATCAAATGCATTGTATGTATAGTATTTTTGTCAATTTAGAAAAGTACTAAATGCATTGTATGTATAGCATTTTTGTCAAGTTAGAAAAATATCAAATGCATTGTATGTAAATAGTATTTTGTCGAGTTAGAAAAGTATCAAATGCATTGTATGTAAATAATATTTTGTCATGTTAGAAAATATTAAATGCATTGCATGTGAAAATAGTGTTTTTGTAATGTTAATAAATAGAAAAAGGCACCGTATGTAATATTAACATTATCTTTAATGTTAATAAATAGAAAAAGCACCGTATGTAATATTAACATTATCTTTAATGTTAATAAATAGAAAAAGCATCGTATGTCAAGAAGGATAGTTTAATCATAGGATTCATATACATTTATTTTCAATGTTATTAAAAAGAAAATGAAGTGTATGTAAATTTGACATCATTTACAATGTTATTTTACAAGAGGATTCACCGTATGATTGATTAACATATTTTTAATGTTAATATAAAAATATCTACACCATATGGTATTAACATCATCTTTAAATGTTGAAAATAAGAAAAACTTTCATCGTAGGAAAATTTCATTTTTTTAACGTAATAAAAAGAGAAATCCACCGAATGCTATTTACATTATTTTATAAGTATAATATAATTGAAATTCATAGCATGATGAAATTAACATTGCTAATGTTAATGAAATAAAGGTAATTTCACCGTAGGATGTAATTAATATTTTTTTAAATGTTAGTATAAAAAGAAATTTATGCCGTAGGATAAGATGTTCATTATTTTATAATGTATATAAAAGAGAAAAATGCATCGTAGGAAAAGTACATTATTATTATTTTTATGTTAAATAGAAAGGTAATCTACATCGTAAGATGAAGTGTACATTATTTATAATGTGAATAGAAAGGGAATTCCATCGTAAAATAAAATTTCATTTTAATGTAATTGATATTGAAAATGCATTTAAAAAGAGAATTAACTGTAGGATGAGTTACATTATTTTATAATGTGAATTAAAAGAAGAATTGCACCGTAGGATGAGAATAACCTTATTTTTAATTTAAATATTAAAAAGAGTTTAACGATAGGATTAATATACATTATTTTTAATGTAGATAATAAAAGAAAGTTTAATCAGAGGATAAGTTACATTATTTATAATGAAAATTAAAGAGAATTGACCGTAGGATTGAATTATATTATTTTAATTAAAAGGTAATTTAACATAGGATGAGTTACATTATCTTAATGTAAATTAAATGTAATTTACATCGTAGGAAGTTAACTTTTATGTTAAATGATTAACATTAAAGAAGGATTACAACGTAGAATGAGTTAACATTATTTTTGATGACAATATATAAGAATGCGACATGTAAATGCAAGTTTACATTTTATTCATTGTAAATAAGTAATAATGTGACATGTAATTGCAAGTTTGCATTTTATTAAATGTAAAGAAAACAAGAATGCGATATGTAATGAAAGTTTACATTTTAATTAATGTAAATAAAAATATGATTTTGAGAATTCGTCGTTAAATAAGAAGTTTGACTATTTTAAATAATTAAAATAGAATGAATTGTTAATAAAAATAATTATTAACAAATAAGGAGGATTTTCAAAAATATATATATATGTATATATATACGAGGATTGTTTGGGAAGTCCGAGATATTCTCATCCCAAATTAATCCAGCGGCGTTAAAGACCGAAGTAAGAAGACGAAGCATGAAGACCGTAAACCTTCCCTCGAATGGACAGCAATCGAGACCCTGAATTGACTTGCTACCAATTCATGGGTCAAGGTCATTGCCCAGACGTACGTGTTGGTTTCACGGATTTGACTTTCGTTCAGACCTAGAGCATAAGTTTAAATGGATGGTGTGTCTGACATCGTACTTCGTTATATATCATATTGTTGATTTTCTGTTAATATATAAATATTGGTGGTGGAGAATTTATTCTCTACTTAACACCCATTTATGTATTGATGGAGAAGCAATGGTATGGTATGGAGTGACAGTGTGGCATACTAAGATGCAATGATCAAAGTTTATTGTTGAAAAGCAGAACCTTGTGGAGACGATCAAAGCATGGCCTGTTTAGGCGTAGCTTTGTGTATTACGTGACTTCGCGAGACTCACACACCGGTTGAGTCAAAAACGGGCGAAGGGAACGCAGGGAAAGCAGCACGTTTCTTTCTAGCTAGAAGTAGTGTCAGGGACCTCCCAGCGCTGATACTTTACTTATGTGGATGATGGAATGTGGCGCGCCTCGGATAGGTCCTATAGGACCGGGAAACGTGTGCTTAGGAATAACTAATCCTCTAAGCTGTATGTGAGGACCGGCCCTGCCATTTCCAAGGGTTAACTGCGGGTAATCCTGAGGCACTAGCTAGAGTGTCTCGAATCGGTAAGGAGCTCCGCTCTAGCCTTGACTCATGATGGAAACCAAAATCCAAATACGAACCGACGAATTTGATTGTATTACTAGTACAGAGGCATAGTATATGGTACCTATGCTTCCTAAGATTAATACATTTACTTTGAAATGCTTTCATATACACTAATAATAATATTAGATGTGTATTTGCCGTATTTAGCATGTTTAATCACCATAAGGTAAAACCCTATCCTCTGGTGTGCGTTGCATTGTGTGATGGGACTTGGGTCTTATGGTGATTCCATTTTTCCAAAAAGCATTGCGTTGTTTACGATGTTATGACACTTTAAATTATGCACTGCAATCCATTAGAGTAAACCCGTTCCGCGTTAGCGGCGTGGTCTTTGGATTTGCCTTATATCTACTAGTATTTTACTTAAGAATTCTCACTCCAGTCCCACGACTGACCCATAGTTTGTTTCACCTTTTTGCAAACTTGGGTGCCCTCTTTTCCACACGGGCAGCCAAGCAGACAGGTTCATTCTTTGCTTGGAGTCTTTTCTTTGGAGCTGCTTATTCTATCTTTTGGATTTGCTTTTGTGGAGAGGTGATGACTTGGAGCTTGAAGACATTTATCTTTTGTTTTCTATGGCATCTTTTCTTTTCTTTTTAGTCATCAAATTTATTTCTTTTCTGCAACTTGTTGTAATAGCTTAGTTTCGGCGACTGTGGATTTTCTGTGATTGATGACATTATATTTTTCCGCTGCTATAATGTTATTACTCTATGAATTTCCTTTGCTATATTGTATCTGTGTTCTGTTTTATTGTATTTATGTTGTATTCCAAAAATTATCACTCCTACTTTCACCCGTGGAAGTTTGGGGTCGTCACAGTTGGTATCAGAGCTTTGGTTTACAAAGCGGAATATAACATATTTATAATAATTCGTTTACGTAGAATCACTATATTCTACGGCGAACAGTTCATGAGATACATAATAGCCAGTCACTTTATCGTCATCTTTTTCATTCATCCTTCGATCTTTTCTATCTCTTAAATCACCATTTCAGTTGTTTTGACTCTTCCCTTAATCGTGCATTCGAAGAAGACTAAGAGAAGTGGCGATGCTTAATTGGCACACGTTTACGAATGAGCGAAAGGACCAACTTCTTCAGTGCCAGCTTTTACTGAAGGAGGAGGAAAGCCTGTTGTCTCTAAAGGTACGCCTAGAATAAGTTACGTTCTCCATGTTTCTTTCTATTCTTTTTTTTTATGAGCCGTTGCTTGGCTTTCTCTCTCTCTTATCCTCTTTCTTCTTTCTCTTTCTCCTTTTCGAGGACGAAAAGTTCTTAAGTGGGGGAGACTGTAACAACCTGAAATTTTAGGGCCAATTTAAAATTTTATTTTAAGGAAATTATGATAGAAAATGCGTCAGAATTTAAAAATTCCATTTCTAAATTAAATTTATTATTAAAAAAAATAAAAAAAAAAGAAGAAGAAGAAAAGAGTATGAAATAATAAGGATATAATTTTGCCAATAATGTAATAAGGTTACATGATATTAAAATGTAATACAAATGTAAAGGTATTAAAAACAATGCATATAAATTACCTAATAATAATATGGAAAGGAACATTAGTATTTGGTTCAGAAGAAGGGTATGAAATGTAGGAATTAACATTTATTTCAAACGCAGAATACAAAGAGATGGTTATGGTCATTTATTTGCGCTAGAATATAAAATTGTTAAAATTAATACATATAGAATGATAAGAAATAAATATGAGTAATAAGTGCATTAATTCACAAACATACATACTTTATTCATCCAAAGCATGTGTAACAAATGCTAGTTATTGGTACTAAATAGGTAAAGGTTTAGGTTAGGTTGGAATTTGAAATGTCCTCCATTTATTACTATTACATATAATAAATGGAATATTAACAATTACAACCATGTAGTTTTGAGGGAAGTAAATGTACTAATAAATTAGTATGGAATTAGTGTGTTTAGTTTTATATAATTTTATTCTTTCCTTGTTCGTGCTCCTTTGTATTTATGCCTAACATTCTGGCTTTCGATTTCATTACTTGTATTTGACAAATTTGAGTATTTTAAATTTTGCTGTCTTACTTAACATATTTATCTATTTCAACTCAAATCTATTTGCGTTGTAAACCATTGTATTTACCGGTTTTATATTAGAAATATCTTATTTTGAACATAGTATTCACTTTGGAATTAAAATTACTTTTGTAAATTTATTTTTCTAATGTAATGTTCTAGCGTAATTTACATCATTAACAAATTTGAATATTCAATATTAGAATTCTTTAATGATAAGAATATTTCTTAAATATAATACTTTCCCTAGTTATTCAAACTATAAGGTTCATTAATGTGGAAAGTTGCAGCAAGTTTTCAATGCGTTTTCCATTCCTTATTGCAAGCGCATGCATCCATGCTATATATTTGGTGTCATTTTATGAACAAAAATAAATAGAATTTCTTTTTTTTTTTCTTTTTGCAATAAAATTTAATGTAATAAATGGTAATATGTGATTATAGCTATAGCAAATGTGAACGTGATTTGAAATTCAAAAGGTTACAATCAATTTGAACATAATAAATGTTTTCAACTTTAAAATAAACGGAAATTTAATTGAGAACAATTAAACATACAAGGGGGTAAAGGGAAAATTCATCTCCACTATAGAATATCCTAAACTCCTCCCATAACCTAACACAAACTCTCATTCACCTCCTCCTTCTTATCAATGGCCACGACTGCTCTTTTCTCCTCTCTTTTTTTTTCCACGAAATGAAATTAGAAACTCATATAGGAAAGATCGAAGAGATTTTTAGGAGCTTCAAGATCATACGGATGTGATCATATTTCGTGAACTGTGGAGGGTGAATTCGAAGCTCAAAACGGCGGAGTTCGTCGCCATTTTCAAGCGCAAGAAACCCCCTCACCTCCTCTCCAGCGTGCCATTTTCTGATTGCCTTCAAGCTTCATCGATTTGGAGAAAATAGAAACCCCAGATCTGAAATCGTCTTGAATTGGAACACCGAACCTGAATCACCTCCTCTGACCAAACACGGTGAGAGTTTCAAACCGCAATTTTTTTTTTTAATTGAATAAATTGTTGAGTGTTTATGTGGATAATAATTGGGCATCATAATTATATGCTATGCTATGACGATGAAATTGTCACCATTATTTTTGTGATGCTATAACGATAAAATTTGACACCGTTTAATTTGCGATGTTATGACATGATAAAATTTGACACCGTTTAATTTGCGATGTTATGACATGATAAAATTTGACACCGTTTAATTTGCGATGTTATGACATGATAAAATTTGACACCGTTTAATTTGCGATGTTATGACATGATAAAAATTGTCACCATAAATTGTTGATGTTATGACATGATAAAATTTGACACCGTTAAATTGTTGATGTTATGACATGATAAAATTTGACACCGTTTAATTTGCGATGTTATGACATGATAAAATTTGACACCGTTTAATTTGCGATGTTATGACATGATAAAATTTGATACCGTTTAATTTGCGATGTTATGACATGATAAAATTTGACACCGTTTAATTTGCGATGTTATGACATGATAAAATTTGACACCGTTTAATTTGCGATGTTATGACATGATAAAAATTGTCACCATAAATTGTTGATGTTATGACATGATAAAATTTGACACCGTTAAATTTGCGATGTTATGACATGATAAAATTTGACACCGTTTAATTTGCGATGTTATGACATGATAAAATTTGACACCGTTTAATTTGCGATGTTATGACATGATAAAATTTGACACCGTTTAATTTGCGATGTTATGACATGATAAAATTTGACACCGTTTAATTTGCGATGTTATGACATGATAAAAATTGTCACCATAAATTGTTGATGTTATGACATGATAAAATTTGACACCGTTAAATTTGCGATGTTATGACATGATAAAATTTGACACCGTTTAATTTGCGATGTTATGACATGATAAAATTTGACACCGTTTAATTTGCGATGTTATGACATGATAAAATTTGACACCGTTTAATTTGCGATGTTATGACATGATAAAATTTGACACCGTTTAATTTGCGATGTTATGACATGATAAAAATTGTCACCATAAATTGTTGATGTTATGACATGATAAAATTTGACACCGTTTAATTTGCGATGTTATGACATGATAAAAATTGTCACCATAAATTGTTGATGTTATGACATGATAAAATTTGACACCGTTTAATTTGCGATGTTATGACATGATAAAATTTGACACCGTTTAATTTGCGATGTTATGACATGATAAAATTTGACACCGATTAATTTGCGATGTTATGACATGATAAAATTTGACACCGTTTAATTTGCGATGTTATGACATGATAAAAATTGTCACCATAAATTGTTTGATGTTATGACATGATAAAATTTGACACCGTTTAATTTGCGATGTTATGACATGATAAAAATTGTCACCATAAATTGTTGGATGTTATGCCACAAGGAATTGATACCATATATTGTCCGATGCTATGACATGTAAAATTTGACGTTGTATGTAGCGTAGTGTTGACAGTAAGTTTTGGGAACAAATTGGCAATGTAATTTGATTGACATTTTTTTTTTTTTTTTTGTCAATGTTTATATAAGAAAATAAACACCGTATGTTGATTGACATTTTTGTCAATATTTTAAAATAGAATTTGTCGCCATTTGAGATAAGTATATTTTTGTTCATTTACAAAATAGAATTGGCCGCTATATGTAATGAACTAATATTTTGTTCATTATCAAAATAAGAAAACATCGTATGTAAGTGAATATATTTTGTTCATTATCAAAATAAAGAGCACCGTATGTTGAATGAACAAATTTGAGTTATTATAAAATTTGCATTGCATAAAATAGTATTTTGTCATGATACAAAAATAGAAATTTGCATTGCATAAAATAGTATTTTGTCATGATAGAAAAATAGAAATTTGCTTTGCATAAAATAGTATTTTGTCATGTTAGAAAGAATAGAAAATGCATTGTATGTATATCATCGTTTTTTGTCAAGTTAAAAGCATAAAATGCATTATATGTAAAATAAGTAAATAATGCATTGTATGTAAAATAATGCATTGTATGTATGCATATTATTTTATCAAAGTTAGAAAATAATGCATTGTATGTAAAATAATGCATTGTATGTATGCATATTATTTTATCAAAGTTAGAAAATAATGCATTGTATGTAAAATAATGCATTGTATGTATGCCTATTATTTTGTCAAAGTTAGAAAATAATGCATTGTATGTAAAATATAAAAAGAATAAAGCATTGTGTGTTAATGAATATATTTTGTTCATTATATAAAAAGGAGAAAGCATCGTATGTTAATGAATATATTTTGTTTATTATAAAAGTTAAAAATAAGAAAGCACCGTATGTTGAATGAATATTTTTTTTTTTTTTGTTCATTATAAAAGTAAGAAAAGCACTGTATGTGAATGACTATATTTTTGTTCACTATAAAATAGAATATGGCATTATATGAAATGAACAATATTTGTCATAAATAAGAAATATTTGCATTGTATGAAAATAGCATATTTGTTAATATTAATATAGAAAATTTGCATTGCATGAAAATAGTGATTTTGTCAATTTAGAAAAAAAAATCAAATGCATTGTATGTATAGTATTTTTGTCAATTTAGAAAAGTACTAAATGCATTGTATGTATAGCATTTTTGTCAAGTTAGAAAAATATCAAATGCATTGTATGTAAATAGTATTTTGTCGAGTTAGAAAAGTATCAAATGCATTGTATGTAAATAATATTTTGTCATGTTAGAAAATATTAAATGCATTGCATGTGAAAATAGTGTTTTTGTAATGTTAATAAATAGAAAAAGGCACCGTATGTAATATTAACATTATCTTTAATGTTAATAAATAGAAAAAGCACCGTATGTAATATTAACATTATCTTTAATGTTAATAAATAGAAAAAGCATCGTATGTCAAGAAGGATAGTTTAATCATAGGATTCATATACATTTATTTTCAATGTTATTAAAAAGAAAATGAAGTGTATGTAAATTTGACATCATTTACAATGTTATTTTACAAGAGGATTCACCGTATGATTGATTAACATATTTTTAATGTTAATATAAAAATATCTACACCATATGGTATTAACATCATCTTTAAATGTTGAAAATAAGAAAAACTTTCATCGTAGGAAAATTTCATTTTTTTAACGTAATAAAAAGAGAAATCCACCGAATGCTATTTACATTATTTTATAAGTATAATATAATTGAAATTCATAGCATGATGAAATTAACATTGCTAATGTTAATGAAATAAAGGTAATTTCACCGTAGGATGTAATTAATATTTTTTTAAATGTTAATATAAAAAAAAATTTATGCCGTAGGATAAGATGTTCATTATTTTATAATGTATATAAAAGAGAAAAATGCATCGTAGGAAAAGTACATTATTATTATTTTTATGTTAAATAGAAAGGTAATCTACATCGTAAGATGAAGTGTACATTATTTATAATGTGAATAGAAAGGGAATTCCATCGTAAAATAAAATTTCATTTTAATGTAATTGATATTGAAAATGCATTTAAAAAGAGAATTAACTGTAGGATGAGTTACATTATTTTATAATGTGAATTAAAAGAAGAATTGCACCGTAGGATGAGAATAACCTTATTTTTAATTTAAATATTAAAAAGAGTTTAACGATAGGATTAATATACATTATTTTTAATGTAGATAATAAAAGAAAGTTTAATCAGAGGATAAGTTACATTATTTATAATGAAAATTAAAGAGAATTGACCGTAGGATTGAATTATATTATTTTAATTAAAAGGTAATTTAACATAGGATGAGTTACATTATCTTAATGTAAATTAAATGTAATTTACATCGTAGGAAGTTAACTTTTATGTTAAATGATTAACATTAAAGAAGGATTACAACGTAGAATGAGTTAACATTATTTTTGATGACAATATATAAGAATGCGACATGTAAATGCAAGTTTACATTTTATTCATTGTAAATAAGTAATAATGTGACATGTAATTGCAAGTTTGCATTTTATTAAATGTAAAGAAAACAAGAATGCGATATGTAATGAAAGTTTACATTTTAATTAATGTAAATAAAAATATGATTTTGAGAGTTCGTCGTTAAATAAGAAGTTTGACTATTTTAAATAATTAAAATAGAATGAATTGTTAATAAAAATAATTATTAACAAATAAGGAGGATTTTCAAAAATATATATATGTATATATATACGAGGATTGTTTGGGAAGTCCGAGATATTCTCATCCCAAATTAATCCAGCGGCGTTAAAGACCGAAGTAAGAAGACGAAGCATGAAGACCGTAAACCTTCCCTCGAATGGACAGCAATCGAGACCCTGAATTGACTTGCTACCAATTCATGGGTCAAGGTCATTGCCCAGACGTACGTGTTGGTTTCACGGATTTGACTTTCGTTCAGACCCAGAGCATAAGTTTAAATGGATGGTGTGTCTGACATCGTACTTCGTTATATATCATATTGTTGATTTTCTGTTAATATATAAATATTGGTGGTGGAGAATTTATTCTCTACTTAACACCCATTTATGTATTGATGGAGAAGCAATGGTATGGTATGGAGTGACAGTGTGGCATACTAAGATGCAATGATCAAAGTTTATTGTTGAAAAGCAGAACCTTGTGGAGACGATCAAAGCATGGCCTGTTTAGGCGTAGCTTTGTGTATTACGTGACTTCGCGAGCCTCACACACCGGTTGAGTCAAAAACGGGCGAAGGGAACGCAGGGAAAGCAGCACGTTTCTTTCTAGCTAGAAGTAGTGTCAGGGACCTCCCAGCGCTGATACTTTACTTATGTGGATGATGGAATGTGGCGCGCCTCGGATAGGTCCTATAGGACCGGGAAACGTGTGCTTAGGAATAACTAATCCTCTAAGCTGTATGTGAGGACCGGCCCTGCCATTTCCAAGGGTTAACTGCGGGTAATCCTGAGGCACTAGCTAGAGTGTCTCGAATCGGTAAGGAGCTCCGCTCTAGCCTTGACTCATGATGGAAACCAAAATCCAAATACGAACCGACGAATTTGATTGTATTACTAGTACGGAGGCATAGTATATGGTACCTATGCTTCCTAAGATTAATACATTTACTTTGAAATGCTTTCATATACACTAATAATAATATTAGATGCGTATTTGCCGTATTTAGCATGTTTAATCACCATAAGGTAAAACCCTATCCTCTGGTGTGCATTGCATTGTGTGATGGGACTTGGGTCTTATGGTGATTCCATTTTTCCAAAAAGCATTGCGTTGTTTACGATGTTATGACACTTTAAATTATGCACTGCAATCCATTAGAGTAAACCCGTTCCGCGTTAGCGGCGTGGTCTTTGGATTTGCCTTATATCTACTAGTATTTTACTTAAGAATTCTCACACCAGTCCCACGACTGACCCATAGTTTGTTTCACCTTTTTGCAAACTTGGGTGCCCTCTTTTCCACACGGGCAGCCAAGTAGACAGGTTCATTCTTTGCTTGGAGTCTTTTCTTTGGAGCTGCTTATTCTATCTTTTGGATTTGCTTTTGTGGAGAGGTGATGACTTGGAGCTTGAAGACATTTATCTTTTGTTTTCTATGGCATCTTTTCTTTTCTTTTTAGTCATCAAATTTATTTCTTTTCTGCAACTTGTTGTAATAGCTTAGTTTCGGCGACTGTGGATTTTCTGTGATTGATGACATTATATTTTTCCGCTGCTATAATGTTATTACTCTATGAATTTCCTTTGCTATATTGTATCTGTGTTCTGTTTTATTGTATTTATGTTGTATTCCAAAAATGATCACTCCTACTTTCACCCGTGGAAGTTTGGGGTCGTCACATCTGTATACTCACGGACTACTCGAACAGATTGCAAATCATCAATAGATGTGTCAAGAGATTTTAGGTAGCTAAGCATAACAGAACCCTTAGGGTCGCATGAGATATCGAGAGTATTCCCTAAACTAGTCAACAGTCTAACTACCCTATTTTCACAGCTCGTGAAGCCAAGCACATAAGCGTTGCATTTGAACTCAACGCCATACACATATATTCTCAAATCCCGACATAACATAGACAGATGAGCCGTACCCCTAATAGGATTTGAGACAAAACAGGATCCGCTACTATACTAGTATCTAGGTGCATAGACTCAATAACAGAAGCAGATATAAACGAATGTAAAGCGCCAGAATCAAACGAAGTACATACAAGATGATCGGAAAGGAAAATCAAACTTTCAACAGAAATGTTTCTACCTCTCTTTTGCGTAGCTGCCATGAGAGCATGAACCTGCCCTCTAGAAGTAGATCATGTCCTCTGTCCTCGCCCTTGTCCTTGCCTCCTTGGGCAGTCTTTAATCATATGTCCTACCTCACCACATTGGAAGAAACCAGTCCTCTTCTTCTTCCTACAGTCCTTCTTCAAATGGCTAGGTATTCCACAACTGTGACACTTTCTTTTCTCTGAGCCCTTGTTATCCTTACCGCCCTTCTTTTATTGTTGTTGTGCCTTCTTTGGATCCCTTTTCTTATCCTGTTCCTTATCTACATTAGCACCTTTCTCCTCTTCATGTATCAACGCCATATCAACAAGATTCTCGAAAGTAGCCTGCATAGGAATGTGGGACATAATCAATCTGTGTAATGGTTCATTCAGACCCTTGGCAAATCTCAATGCCTTCTTATGTGGTGTATTAACTAATTCCATACCAAATTTTGTAATTGGTTAAACTTGTTAACGTACTCCTTCACAAACAAACTCCCTTGTTTCAAAGCCAAGAACCTCTCCATGTATAAACTCTCCTCTGCTTGTGAAAGAAATTTCAACTCGAACCTTTGGCTAAAATCCATCCATGTCTCCACCGCACGTCCTCTATTAGTCACTTCCCACCAAAAGGAAGCTTCATCCTTTATCGACCAAGCAGTTAGCTGAACCTTCCTTCCATCGTCTATCTCAAAGATACCAAACAAGTCCTCCACTTCCTTGAGCCAGTTCCAAGCCTCAACAAACGTCTCAGTTCCATAAAACGGTTTTCCGCCCATCGCACAGAAGTCTTTGCATATCTTAGAAAAAACGCCTACACGGGGATGAGGAGGAGTGGCTGCAGCTGGGGGAGGAGGAACGTTTGTTGGGCCTGCGGTAATAGCCGTAGCCTCTAGATACCTTCTGAACCAGCCTGGTATCTGTACGCCCTCGGATATATCAAATTCTCCAGACATGCTGAAAGGAAAAAGGGAGAGATTCAAAACAGAGAATCGAAAGAAAGATATATGGATTTTGGGGATTATGTTTTTCATAATAAACATTTCTCCTGAAAATACCTTCTTTAAAACATGTTTTTGAAAATACTTTTTTTTTATATGCTTTTGAAAACGGTTTCGAAAATCATTTATCTATTCTGGTAACCGTCAGCTCTGACACCATGTGTAACACCCCACGTCCGTTAATGTCACTCACAAAGGGAATGCATTAAGTTTCGTGGAGCGTTATTAGTAAACAGAAAAGAACACTACAAGACAGATAAATAAAATAGTACTTGAAAATTTTACAACTTTATTGCAGTGGAAAAAGAAATAAATTTGGTTACATCTTCAAACCCATCGCACCAAAACCAAGTACATAATATCAGTCTGGTACAAAAGCCATCAGAGTACATAATTTTCAAAACCATAATCCCCAATCCAAAATGCCATATGAAAGAGAAACAAAGCTAATCATTGCTTTCAACACTTCAACCAGGAAAGTGCGAATCAAGCTTCAATGTGCCCACCCTGAGAACCTTGGGCGGAAGGAAAGGAAAGAGGTGTAACAAAAAGGGTCAGACATAAAGTCTGGCGAGTCCAGTGACTTTAACAATATAATTAGTAAAGCAACATGATAAGAACATAAACTGGATATAAGAGATGACTGTAACATAAGCAGATATGACAAGGTAACAAGATGTAACATTGACTGCGCTTCTAGCCACAATAAGATATTCTCTGCACTGCCCCAATAATAGTTTCATACTAAAAGAAGATCCCTCTTGGATAAACAGAATGATGATAGTTTTGTGTACTTCTAGCTTCCATCATAGGTATTCTTTGTGCACCTATCAACACTAGATGTACCCACTATCCTCCTTGTTCGATTATGTACCCCTAGCTGCTACCATAGATAACCAATATGCACTTATCACCACTAGATGTACCCTCCCTATTCGATTATGTCCTCTAGCTGGTATCATAGGTAACCAATGTGCATCTATCACCACTAGATGTACCCGCTACCCTTCCCATTCGATCGGCTCCCTAACCTCGTAGATACCTGTGCTAGTCCCATAATAGGGTGTATCACTCCATAAGGTGGAAACCCCGATACTACCGAAATGCATAGCTTATACCTACACGATGCAACAACGTCTTACCTACCAGCCCGAACCTACGCACGCACAAGACTCCGTTGGACTTGCACTGTCATCGCTAACTCTTTATTGACTTCTTATAATCAACCCCAGTAAGCGTGCCCCTGTCCTCGACCTAGTTCGAGTTCATATAGATACTGAAATGGGTTACTGGTTGAAAAGGGTCCATACACTTGACACAAGCTTCCCTCCTAAGCTTGGTCCCCACTAGGAATTCCCACTTAACCCCTTTTTATCCCCATGTCCTATCACATGTCTCATCTTGGTTAAGTGCTTTTTAATTATGTTTCACATGCTACCCATGTCACCCATTTAGCCCTTTACTATTCCTATGTCTAATCACATGTCTCATCTTAGTTAAGTACTTTTATTACGTTTCACATGCTACCCATGTTACCCACATAACCCTTTATTATCCCCATGTCTAATCACATGTCTCATATTAATGTGCCCTTCACTATTCCAGGCGCTGATCCCTTATTACTCCTTAACATCAATGCTTGCTACACCTTCCTACGTACACAGACCGCATGCATGTTACCTATCAAAGATGCACCAGAGCCTCAAACCACGTTCTCCATATCCGAGAACTCAGAAACCCCTATCATGCTGTATTATCACAGTGCAAACAAAACTGTGTTGAACTCCTCACATCTTACTCTAGATTGAAGGAGAACGCCATGTGAAGCCAGCTAGATTGATCTCGTGATTTTAAAAATGGAGAATATAATTTGTTTGAAAATCAAAACAACAAAGAAGAGCTCGGCTATATTTTATTTTGTTCTTTTTCCTCCATGAGATTCGGATTGATTCGCAGGAAGAAAGTACGAAAATGGAGCATAGTTCTATAGAGTATGGTTCCCTGGCACTCACGAAAAGGTAGTTTGATCCCCACGTAATATAGGTTGGTGTTTATATCCAAGGATAGGTGATGGCTGCAGTTTTCTTTGGTATGAAGTAATAGGGTATAGGGAATGGTCTTCCATACTGGCATTTTTAACGAAGGTATGGGTTCATTAAATTCGATAAACAACTTGCAGCATTTTCCCTCAAGAGTTAAGCCTACATGTTAGGCAGATAGGTTTTTACACATTAGGGAATGGTTGCATGTTTTTAGGCCGCACGCAAAATCATTGGTAGTATTTGAAAACTAGAATAGCTGGAGGCGTTTGCATTGTCTTTATATGGTATATATGTTACATGTTATGGTACCATGCTGTAGAAATTTTATTCATTTAAATACCGGTATCAACAAAAATAAAAATATCATTGTGATGGCCAATGCGCTACAGTCCCAAAAATATAATAATATCGGTAGATTAACTTATATTTTGAGATACCAAAATGCTGATATAGGGTGCCAAATACTCCTAATAAAATTTGTGTATTTAATTAATTAAAAATTACAGTAAAATTCTAAAAATTAAATTATCACTACGTTCCAAAAGAACCTTGTCCAGATTCGAATCCGATATCTAGTTATTTCAAATAAACTGTTATGGTCGATGAACGATTCTATGGGGACTATTTGAAAATTTGATTTGGACATGTCTTGCAATCTATACGACGAAATCTCCATTTTCCACTTCCATTAGAAAAATACAGTTCAACAGATTCCAACGTTTCTTGTTTCGAAGAAATCCGACTAGTAACGAGTCTTGTACACTCAGTTGAAGTTTAGAACGTTAAATTACGAACTGCCGCAATATTACGGGCTCGATTATATTTAATATATATTTTTATACATTCAACAACGTTTTAATTAATATATAAATCCACTTATATTATGAATTCAATATTTAAACTGATTTAAATATTCAAATACAAACCGATAAAAATGTGGGACGTTGCATTCCTTCCCCCTTAAAAGAGTTTCGTCCCCGAAATTACTAAGGTAGGTAAATGCTATATTATAACTAGATTAAAGATCTTCTGTTTTACTTCTTGATTCTAGTTTCCAACAGAACCGATTAATTAAAATATTAATTTGTTCTTATTAACAAATATTTTCAAAAATTCTGAAAATTTCCTAACGGCTAAATTTTTGGAGATTTTCGTCAGCATCTCCTCTGGATGGCTCAGTCGGTACTACTACAACTTGCCTTTCTGGGCCTTTTCCAATCCAATAGAAAATAAAATAGCCGAACGACTTGCCAAATAGACTCATACAAATCTATACTCGTATAAAATATAAACATGTACCTTTTTGTTGGCATTTAACTCTATCTCTGTCTTTTGCTATCACTTTAACATATATCCAAGTATCCTTGGTTGATATCCCATCAATCCATTCTCAAACCAATCTTTTGCTTTTACTAAGCCAAATTTCTATTTCAACTCCAATTCCATCTACTGATATTTCTCAAATCAGTTATCCTCATCTCCAAATTCAAAATTCGATTCTTATTCTCCAAGAATCGATTCATTTTAATAACTCGAATCCTCAATATTTCTCTTTTACAATTTCCATTCTGGATCGTCCCAAATTTAGTCCAATATTGTTTATCTTAGTTTAAGTTCCACTTTTACCATTTTAAGTCCATAAGTTAAATCTTTATTTCAGAATTCAAATTCCTGGGATTTCAAATCAGCTTGAAATCATATATTATTCAAAACATTTGAATTTCTGACAACTTGTTTCCTCACAATAATTCAAAAACAAAATATTTGGTAGTAATCCGTCACTTAGAAACTCGAAAATGAACACTGATAATGCAGCCGTCATCATCAGAATTTATTTTCCTGTGATCAAAGTGAGTTCAATACTATATTACTTTTCCAAATTCATTTTAAAACACTTCCATTTTGAATTTTACTTCAAAATATCTTTCACAGCACTTGGAAAACAATTTCAAATCTCCTAGGATTTTAAAATTCCCATATATTTAATCCAAACATTATTTCCAACCCTTTTCCAAGTTTCTAGAGTTTTATTTCAATTCTGGGTTTAAATTCAGATTTTGTTCATCTGATTTTGCATATTATACTTATATAATATTTCGATTGGTTATTTATATAACCATCTCAATTATAAATCTTATTCGATGATCAACACATCGAATATACTGTAATTCTCAAGATATATACTTCTTTTGTATCAAAATATATTTCGGGTAAATTATTTCATTTACCTTTTTTTCAAAACATACTGTGTCGAATTACTCAGTTCAAGAGTTTAGAAACACCTATCGACATAGTTTGCATTACTGTTTCGAGTAGAATTTATAAACCACTCGACTGACCAGTCAACACAATATAAACCAGTTTTTATATTAATTTACAAATACATGCTCATATATATATATATATGTAACACCCCGGATTTTTGAATAACCGAATTAACTAAATTAAAGAATAATTAATCTCAAACGTGAGAATTAAGGGAAACGGGTTGCGCCATTGTGTTCGTCTCAGAATTCTGGTTGAGATAAAGTCCGAGTTTGCGTGAATTGGACTTTGTATGAAGAAGTTATGGCGATCGGAAGTTTCAGAAAATTCAAAACAAATTTTCAGAAAATTCAAATTTCGGAGTCAGACAGGCTAGGCGGGAAAATTCCCGCCAGGGCTAGGTCAACCATAGGGTCGACCTGGGGGTCGACCTGCCCCCCCGGGCAGATTTGATTGATGACCTGTTCGTGACTATGTGCTGACTCATCAGGGTTTCTGATCTGCTCTGGTTGGCTAGGATTAATTCTAGGTTGATCGGACGGCTTAAACTAATCCTAAACTCTATAAAAACACCTATAGACTCAAACCCTAAAATCAAAACAAAATTGGATTCATGGCCTCCATGCCGTCACCTTGCAACTCATAATAGCCGCAGCCAATTAGAGAGGAAGAAAGCAAATCAAATTCAATCCTTTTCAACTCTAACAGCAAATCTTCATCAAAGGAGCGCTAAATCAACTCCAGAAATCAGAATTCAGAACTCAAGACTGCTTTTGAGTTGTGAGTTCGATAGTTTTAACAAAATAATTATCAAATGAATTGGATTGAGTTATAATGTGGATAATTTGGATGTGATAAGAATTGTTGATTGCATGTTGTAATTATGTGTAGAATTGTGTTGTAATTTCTATGATATTATGTTATGATGCTATCATCTACGATGCAAAGTTATGATGCTATCACCCATGTTATAATCCTATGATTGGCTTATGTCTAGTTGAATCATCGTGTTTCTTATGCTAGTTTGTTAGATTGACTCATATGATAAATCATATGTATGCAAGTTTAGACTTTGATTCAAACATGAATCATATACAAGTTGGGTAGAATTAAATGTGAACTTACATGATTATGACACCTAGTTTATGTGAGAATTTAATTGAAAATTAGGCTATGACATATGCTAAATTCTACATGATACTTTACATGTTAGATACTAGTCTACACCATTGTTGCGATATATAAATCACCTATGTAAGTTTATGAGTTGGATATGAATCATGTTATGCAAATTTAGGATTATTACCTATGCAAATATAGATCTATGACATATGTTATTTATGCAAGTTTGTGGCCATTATTTCATCAAGTTCACACCTTTAGATTTGGATCCATGACATATGATGTTTATGTAAGTTTGTGGCCATTATTTCATCAAGTTCACACCTTTAGATTTGGATCCATGACATATGATGTTTATGTAAGTTTGTGGCCATTATCTCATCAAGTTCACACCTTTAGATTTGGATCCATGACATATGTTATTAATGCAAGTTGTAATTTTGGCCTATGCAAGTTTTAGATGTAGAACATCATTCACATATGCAAGTTCACCCCTATGTTAGATTTATGTTTTAATTATGTGTATAAATTGTGATGTTTTCTTTTATTTTATAAGTTAGACTATTCGAGTCTAACGTATATTTTTACGTTAAATGAACAAACGTACTACGTGGGGGAAAAAGGGGATAATATTAAAAATATTTAAAAGGCATAAAATATAATTGTGGTGAAAATTGGTATGATTTTACATACCATAAATGGATGGACATAATTGAGTCAATTACGGACATCGTTAAATTTGGAATTGATTGATAATTTGAATAGGGAAAGTAATTCAAATTTGGGGAATGATTAATTAGGAGTAATTAATAGTTTAAGACACGAGGTTAGGCTCTTTTGTGGTATAAGACTGCCCGGACCCGCCCGGCAAGTCCAGCTGCCACATTTGCCAGTCTAATGTGAGAGGTCTTAGGCACAAACTAAATACGTAACAGTTGTAAAGACACGAGGTTAGGCTCTTTTGTGGTGTAAGACTTCCCGGACCCGCCCAGCAAATCCAGCTGCCACAAATGTCAGTCTAATGTGAGAGGTCTTTATGAGGTTACGGTTTTAATGAATTAAGAAACACTTAACCAGATAAGCATGTAGTGGGACATGAGGGGGTTAAGTGGGTGCCTTGGGTGGCATGTGAAATCTAGTGGGTGCCTTGGGTGGCATTTGGAAATATGATTAGAAACACTTAACCAAAATTGAAACATGTAATTGAAACATGAATAAGAAGTAGGTTAAGTGGGATGTACTAAAGGGGACCAAGCTTAGGTGGATAGCTTGTGTCAAGTAATGGGGGCGCGTTTCAACCAGTAACCCATACGTATCTTTGTGGGCTCGACCCAAGTTGAGGACAAGACACGCATACTGGGCTTGACTGTAAGAGGCCAAACCGGGTTAGCGGTGGCAACGCAAGTCCAACGGGTTCATATGCGTGTGTGGACCCGGGCTGGTAGGTAAGACGTTGTTGCATCGTGTAGGTATAAGCCGTGCATTCTTGGTGGTATCGGGTTGCCTCTTTGGGGAGTGATACACCCCATTGTGGGGCCAACACGGGTATCTACGTGTTAGGGAGCCGATCGCTTGGGGGTAGTGGGTACACCTAGTGGAGATAGGGGCAGACGTCACCTATGAAGGCAGCTAGGGGTGCACGAAACTACCAATATCATTATTAAGTCTGTAGGCGGGATCAACCTTAGGGTGAATAGTGGTGGTGCAGTATACTAGTGGCGGTGCAGTATAGCAATTATCCTATAGTGTTGGTGTCGTTTAGTAAATTTATCTTAGTGGGTTAGGTGCGCTTTAACGATATCGTTGTTCATCTTGTATCCTTGTTTACTTTGTCATGCTCAATGGTTCATAATCTCCTTATTTTCCAACTTATGACTTAGCCTAGTTACTTTGTTAATTATATTGTTAGAATTATCGCACTCACCAAACTTTATGTCTGACCCCCATTTTTCCATCTCTTTCCTCCCCCCCCCCCCAGGTGCTCTGGTTGGAACTAGCACCAGTGGAGCTTGATTTTGGACTGCTTTTAGAAGATTTCTTGGATCGCTGAAGTAAAGTTCAGCTTCTCTTTATTTATGGCTATTTTGATGTCGGGGATTATGTCTTTCAGTTTATGTACTTTGTTTTATCAAGATGGATATGATGTACTTGACTTTGGTTTATGGTTTTGAAGATGTAATCAAACATATGTGTTTTCCGCTGCAATGAAATAAAGTTTTAAATTTCCAAGTACTGGTTTATATCTGTTTTGTTGTGATTTTTTGTTCTATATTCACTTAAAATGCTCCATGGAAATTAATGCATTCCCTTTGTGAGTGACATTAATGGACGTGGAGTGTTACAATATATATATATATATATATATATATATATATATATACACACACACATACTTGTGCTCAATCTAGGGTATTACTAACCCCATCTCTATTGAGTTTCGCCAAAGAGCCAAGGTAATACTTAACCTTTAGCTCTGGTACCAACTGTAATGGCCCGAAATTCCGTACCAATTTGAGCTGACTAATATCCGACATATTCAACTCAAAGTGCACGAAAATTCAGATCATTAATAGAAAGAATTAAGAGGATGAGAAAGATAAGATATAACTAATTGAATAGAAGAAGAAGAAGATCACAGCTGAATAGAATCAGAGTAACATGAAACTCACAACGGAATAAATAAAATGTATTATATAACATAACTTTGAAATGCAAATCTGAATTTGTATATAAACATACCATATTAGAATCTAACTCATATACATCACACCGGAAATAATTTCTACATAACTAGTGGTGAAGCCTTCTACTTCCAGCTCCTCCCAGTGTATCTGTAAAAGCCTGAACACTTGACTGCCCGTATATGGGCACCCAAGAGTTTAGGGAAAACACAAACAGAATAAACTCTGGGTTAGTCATGGGACTAGTGTGAGTAAATTCCAACTATATTGTTTAACTTTGAAAATCCTTTTGAAACAAAAGATAATAGTAAGACCAGCCCACATATAAACATGGACGGTTTTACCTTCTTATAACCCAAAATATTTTGATATCAAACTCCAGTGATATTATAATAATATCTAATTAAGTAAATAACCAAATAGCAGAACGCTTGCATCTCACGCTTCACATATATTGTAACACCCCACGTCCATTAATGTCACTCACAAAGGGAATGCATTAACTTCCATGGAGGTTATAAGTGAATATAGAACAGAAAAATTACAACAAGACAGATAATAAATAGTACTTGGAAATCTAAAACTTCATTTTATTGCAGCGGAAATTAAACATGTTTGTTACATCATAAAACCATAGATCATAACCAAGTACAAAATCCATCTTCATAAAAACAAAATACATAATCCCATTACATAAATAGCCATTAAAAAGATAAAAAGCTGGACTTTACTTCAACGGTTCAAGCTTTCCAAAGAGAGATGAAGCAATTCAATCAAACTCCACTAGAGCTGGGCCCAACCTGAGGACCTGGAGGGGGAAAAAGGATAGAAATAGAGGGGGTCAGACATAAAGTCTGGCGAGTATGATAATTCTAACAATACTATTATCAAAATAACTAGACTAAGGCATAAGCTGGAAGACAAGTAAATGTCTATGAACTCTTAGGAAGATAAAGATAGCGTTTAAGATAACGTTAATGATAACGGTAAAGGCACACCTAATTACTAACGAATGATTACTACACTGCACCGCACATTACTACACTGCACCACACTAGTCACCCTATTGTTTGATCCCACTTGCTTCACACAGAAACTTTATAAATAGCCTTACGTACCCCTAGCTGACTACATAGGTGCCGTCTGCCCCTATCTCAACTAGGTTTACCCCACTACCCACTTTCGATCGGCTCCCTACTCGTAGATACCCATGCTGGCCCCACAGTGGGGTGTATCACTTCCCTAAAGTGGCAACCCGATACAACTTGAGAATGCACGGCTTATACCTACACGATGCAACAACGTCTTACCTACCAGCCCGGGTCCACACACGCATACGAAACCCGTTGGACTTGCGTTGCCACCGCTCCCCGTTTTGGCCTCTTACAGTCGAATCCAGCATGCGTGTCCCGTCCTCGACTTGGGTCGAGCCCACAAAGATACGTTTGGGGTACTGGTCAAAATGGGCCCCCACAAGCTACCCACCAAAGCTTGTTACTAGTATATCCCACTTAACCCTCTTAGTCATGTTCATTTACATGTGTGTTTGGTTAAGTCTTACTAATCGTATTTTGCATGCCACTAAGGGCACCCCCTAGATTCCTCATGCCACCCAAGGCACCTACTTAACCCCCATGTCCCACCTTACATGTTTATCTGGTTAAGTATTTCTTAATTCATTCAGGCCATAACCTCATAAAGACATCTCACATTAGACTGACATTTATGGCAGCTGGATTTGCCGGGCGGGTCCGGGCAGTCTTACACCATAAAAGAGTCTAATCTCGTGTCTTTACAACCGTTATGCTTTAGTTTAGGCCTAGGACCTCTCACATTGGGCTGACATTTGTGACCACTGGATTTTCCGGGCGGGTCCGGGCAGGTTTACGTCACAAACGAGTCCAACCTCGTGTCCTAAGCATTGATTAACACTTAAAATCTTTTACCCCGGTTTTAATAATTCCCTATTCAAATTATTAATTAAGTCAACTTTTAATGATGTCCATAATTGACTCAATTATGGCCATCCACTTATGGCATGCAAAATCATATCAATTGCACCCCAACTTTTTAATATTAAATCCTTAATATTACCCCTACCCCGCGTTTATACGTTCGCTTATTCAACGCATAATATAGGCTAGACTTGTATAGTCTAACACCTAGCACAAAGATAAATTATCACAACATATAGACAATTAAAATAAATCTAATCATAATAGGGGTGAAACTTGCATAAACTACACATGTTAAGGATCAAAAGGTGTCAACTTGGTAAATGTCTCAATTTATATGATATGATCATAGCCCAAATCTATACATAAACTTGCATATGGGGTTTTTAGGCAACATAATGATGGTGTGAACTAGCATAGGATATCACATATGTCATAGCATAATTCTAGATGTCATAATAGATGTCTTGGCATATGTTCATAACTTTTCTAATCAATCTAACTTGCATACGTGACTTGTCATATAGATCAACATAACCCAAACATGATGATTTAATTAATATGAACTAACTAGCATAGATGGTAACATCACGGCCTTTTTAACATGTATAATTCATCACAACTTAGCATAGAAACTTTCAACATACATAACATCATCATAGCATGATTTACAACATATAAGATATCATCATCACATAACATTGGATTTACAATATACATGATAGCAAAAGGGGTTTACAACAACATATATGATAATTCACATCATCTACTCATAATCCATTCATAACTCAACCTAATTAAAATGATAATAATCTTGTTAAGATCATCATACTCACAATTTAGAGAAGAAAAGAGAGAGTTTTTCTTTGCTTTAGGGTTGAGAGAATTAGAATTGAATTTACTTTTCTTCTTTCTTAGGTGGCGGCGGCTCCATTGATTTCCATGGCGACGGTATGATGGTAACTATTCTATTTTAATTAGGTTTAGGGTTAGCATTAGGATGTATTTATAGGTGTAGGAAGTTGTTTAGGACCATCAGATTAACCCTGAACCATGAGACCCAATCAAATGCAAAATCTGCATTTGAGCGAATCGGCCCACGGGTTGAGAGCCAAACACCTTGGATTAACCCCTAGTCGACCCAGCCGGGCTTGGGTCGACCTCAAAAATGGGCCGGTTCGGTTATTTCCCCTCTCAATTCGCTGTTTTGAACTTTTTTCGCTTATTTATTTATTTAATTTTTAATTTATATATATATATATATCAATATATATATATATTTCTCTGCGCAACCCATTTCACTTAATTCTTTTCTAAAAATTAAGTATACTTTAATTTTTGAATTTAATGTTAAAAAATTACGGGGTGTTACATTCTCCCCTCCTTAAAGGATTTCGTCCCCGAAATCTCCAAGTCAAGAAGAATGTATATCATTCCATCTAATCGTCCATCTACTCAACCATCAAACACCAGCATCCATTGTCCTTAAAAGACTTCTAATGCTTTAATGTTTATATGCACAGTGTGTGTATATATCCATATCTAATGCAAAATTAGGCGATTTACTGATTCAGTCGACCTCCTTAGTGCAATTCATGATAGTGCCATGCGTCCAATATGTATGCAAAAGATTCCTAATGATACATATTAATTTTATATGCGTGCACAACCATCCACCCGAATGCAGCAACTATATGATAATACAACCATTATACATCCATTTTACTAAATACATCCATATATATGCAATATGAAGTGACTGAGCCGATCTGGTGCCTAATAGTGTGTGTATATGCATCCACGAGCAACCACTAGCAAACACTTGCATCCACTTTGCATCCACCATACATAACATGTCTCAAACACATGTTTCAACCATAGGATTATCCTAACTAAAGGTCAAAGATACTAGCGAGAGGATATACTAAAGATAAGATAAGTACAAGCTAAGCGATAAAGGAGAAATTAAAGGACATACCCTCAAAAAGAAAAGGGTATCGTGAACGCATCTTCTCTTCCGTCTCCCAAGTAGCGTTGCTCTCATCATCTCCCCATTGCACTTTGACTAGTCTGACCTCTCGATTCCTCAACCTCTTGATCTCCGACCTAAGAATGCGCGTAGGAGCTCGTCGAATTGTCGCATCACGCTCTATCTCCACCTCTCTAAGCAAGCTCAGCTCTACCACTTCCGCGGTCTCGTGCAAGCACTTCCTCAAATGTGACACATGGAATACGCCATGTACACCACTAAGTCTCTCGGGCAACTCCACTCTATACGCCATCCGTCCAATCCTCTCCTTAATAGGAAACGGCCCTACAAACCTTGGTGCTAATTTCCCAACGGACCCAAAGCGAACAACGTTTCGTAATGGAGACACTTTGACAAAGACCATGTCCCCAACTTCAAACTCGAGATCTGTCCTCCTCTTATCCGCATAAGATTTCTGCCTATCCTGTGCTGCTTTCATCCTCCTTCGTATCAAGTCGATATTCTCCGAAGTCTCCCTAATCATATCGGGCCCAAGTAAGATCTTATCCGTAGATTCCCACCAACATGTAGGTGAACGACAAGGTCGTCCATATAGAGCTTCGAATGGTACCATACCAATGCTGGACTGAAAGCTATTATTATATGCGAATTCCACCAATGGAAGATGCTCTTCCCACGTACCCCCAAAGTCTAGGATACATAGCCTCAATAGATCCTCTAGAATGTGATTCACCCTCTCGGTCTGGCCGTCCGTCTGAGGATGATATGCGTTGCCCAAACATAACTGAGTCCCCACCACCTCTTGTAAGCTTCTCCAAAATTCGCTAGTGAAAATAGGATCGCGGTCGCTCACTATGCTAGAAGGAACACCGTGCAAACGAACTATCTCTCGAACGTATACAGAAGCTAACCATGGAGCAGTCCTCTTACTCTTTACGGGAATGAAATGGGCTCTTTTAATAAGTCTATCTACTATAACCCAAATTCCCGTATTACCCTTCCTTGATCGCGGTAACCCATCCACAAAATCCATCGAGACACTTTCCCACTTCCATAGTGGAACCTCCAATGGGTGAAGCAACCCACCGGGTTTCTTTTGCTCTGCTTTTACTTATTGGCACACCAAGCATCTAGCGACATACTCGGCCCCATCTTTCTTCATGCCGGCCCAAAAGTAAACTCTCTTCATGTCTTTGTACATCTTGTCCCCGCCGGGATGAATGGTCATCTTCGAATGATGTGCTTCGTCAAGAATAGTCTTCCTTAGGTCATCGTCTTTTGGTACACAAAGTCTACTGTCCCTACGTAACCAACCCTTATCATCTAGGGTATAACTATGGAGATAGCTTGATGACTCCCCTCCTTTGAGCTTTTCTACTAACTCAACTAACTGTGGGTCGTCTCACTGTGCCTTGCCAATCCATCCCAAAAGCGTAGGTCTGACCTCCAAGGATGCTAGCAAACTGGGTACGAAGTCAACGGAAGGTCTAAAGTCAAACATCGAAATGAATTCTAAACTTCGCCTCTCAACAAACAAAGGACTTAAGGATAATCTTTTTCTACTTAAGGCGTCTGCCACCACGTTATCCTTGCCAGGGGTATAGGCTATTTCGAAGTCGTAGGACGCTAAGAACTCCATCCACCTTTGCTTCCTTAAGTTCAAGCCCTTTTGAGAGAATAGGTATTTTAAAGACTTGTGGTCAGTGAATAATTTGAATTTCTCGCCAAGAAGATAATGACGCCAAGACTTAAGCGCGAAAACAATATCGGCTAATTCTAGGTCATGTGTCGGATAATTTTTCTCATGCGCTCTCAACTGCCTTCCACCATAGGCTATTACCCTACCCTCTTGCATTAAGACTGCGCCTAGTCCTGTCCCACAAGCATCAGTATAAATGGTTAACGGCTTACTCCCGTCTGGCAATACTAAGACTGGGGCTGAAGTCAAAGCTCTCTTCAAACGTTGGAACGCATCATCACAATTTACGTCCCATGTGAAAACTAGGTTCTTCTTCGTCAAGCGTGTCAATGGAGCAGATATCTTTGCGAAGTCTTTGATAAACTTCCTATAGTAGCCAGCCAACCCCAAGAAACTTCTCACTTCGGTAGCATTTTAGGGACCTTCCAATCTTGGATGGCCACCACCTTCGCGGGATCCACGGCTATCCCTTCTTTGGAAACCACGTGCCCTAAGAACCGTACTTCCTTCCTCCAGAAGTGACACTTAGAAAATTCAGCCTTAAGGCTATGCGCTTGTAGGGTCTCCAACACTTCCCTAAGATGTAGGGCATGCTCTTCTTCATCCTTAGAAAAGATCAAGATGTCATCTACAAAGACTACCACGAATTTGTTAAGGTACTCCCTAAACACCCTACTCATCAAATCAACTAAATATGCTGGGGCGTTTGTCAAACCGAAGGGCATCACTAGCCATTCATAGAAACCGTCCGGAGTCCTAAAGGCAGTCTTGTCTATGCTATCCTCAGCCACTCTCAACTGATGGAACCCAGTGGCTAAGTCCAACTGCGAAAACACTGAGGCGCCAACTAACTGATCGAAGAGATTGTCAATCCTCGGCAGTGGGTGTCTGTTCTTCTTAGTAAGTTTATCAAGTTCTCTGTAGTCCACACACAGTATAAGGGACCCATCCGCCTTCGTGGCAAATACTACTGGAGCACCCCACTCCGATATACTTCGTCTTATGAACCCCTTCTCAAGCAACTCCTTCACTTGCTTATCGAGTTCCCTCCTTTCCCGTGGAGCCATGTGGCGTACTGGAAAAGATACTGGTTTCGCATTATCCACAAGATATATTCGAAAATCTATCTCCCGCTTCGGAGGCAAGCCCTTCACCTCCTCAAACACATCCGAATATTCTCGGACCACTCTAAAGATCGTAGATTTTCCTCAGACGCGTCAAGCGATTCTAGATAACTTAGCATAACCGAATTTATGGGATTACAGAAGATTTCGAGAGTGTTTCCAAGGCGAGTCACGAGCCTAAAAACTCTCCTTTCACAATCAAGAACGGCCCCATTTCTAAATAACCAATCCATTCCTAAAATTAGCCCATAGCCCGTGAAGCCCAACACATAAGCATCACATCTAAATTCAACGCCAAGTATGGAAATTTTTAAATCCAAACACATCATAGACAAATAAGTTGAGCCCCCAATTGGATTCGAAACAACTAAGGGATCCTCTACTAAACTGGTATTTAAGTGTAGTGATTCAACTAATGATGTAGAGATAAACGAATGTGATGCGCCCGAATCGAATAAGGTACAGACAGGATGATCAAACAGAAAAACTAAGCTTTCAACAGAAATGGTTCTACCTCGTTCTTGCAGCGGTGGGACCGCGAGAGCCTGAACTTGTCCCCCTGCCTGCCCTGGTGCCATAAGAGCCTGCACCTGTCCTCCTGAGGTAGCTCCTGCCCTCTGCCCCTTCTTTGGGCAGTCCTTCACTAAATGTCCTGCATCGCCACAATGGAAACAGCCAGTCTTCTTTTTCTTTCGGCAATCCTTACTGAGATGGCCTGGGGTTCCACAGTTAAAGCACTCCTTCTTTCCCTTGCCGTTATTGTCTTTTCCACCCTTCTTGTTTTGCTGTTGTGGTTTCTTCTAATCCCCCTTCTTCTCGGGTGCCCTATCAGCTTTAGCGCTTTTCTCCTCATGCATGAGCGCCATTTCTACTAACTTCTCAAAGGTGGCCCCCATCGGGATGTGGGTCATAGCCAACCCTTGCAATGGTTCATTCAAGCCATTCACGAACCTTAGAGCCTTCTTCTCCGGCGTGTTTACTAAGTCCAAGCCAAACCTTGCTAACTGATTAAATTTATTGACATATTCTTTCACTGATGAGCTTCCTTGCTTCAATGTCAAGAACCTTTCCATGTATAGATTTTCTTCTGCCCTTGAGAGAAACTTCGCCTCGAACCTACGTCTAAAATCCGCCCAAGAGTCAACAGGACGCTCCCCATTAGTGACCTCCCACCGAAACGAGGCCTCTCCCTCCATCAACCAAGCTGCTAATCGAACTCTCCTCCCTTCTTCTACTTCAAAGATTTCTAGCAATTCTTCCACCTCCTTAAGCCAGTCTCTAGCTTCCACAAACGTTTCTGACCCTTGAAATGGTTTTCCACCCATAGCCTTGAATTCCTTGTACGTCTTTGCAAAAGTATCTACGCGAGGAGGAGGAGGAGGAACGGGTGCAACTGGTGGTGGAGGAACATTGGTTGGACCTGCAGCGGCCCTAGCCTCTAAAAACCTCCTATACCATCCTGGTATCGTTACACCGTCGGGTAGATTAAGATCTTCAGCCAAGATGAAACGAGAAAGGAAAGATTCAGAATGGAGAATTCGAAAGATAAAGATATGGGCTATTGGGGATTATGTTTTTTTTCTTAAAAACTTTTCTCTTTAAATTTCTCATTAAAACATGTTTTTTAAAGCACTTCTTCCAAAAATAACTATTTTTCTAAAGTATTTTTATCTATTCTGGTAACCTTAAGCTCTGATACCACGTGTAACACCCCACGTCCATTAATGTCACTCACAAAGGGAATGCATTAACTTCCATGGAGGTTATAAGTGAATATAGAACAGAAAAATTACAGCAAGACAGATAATAAATAGTACTTGGAAATCTAAAACTTCATTTTATTGCAGCGGAAATTAAACATGTTTGTTACATCATAAAACCATAGATCATAACCAAGTACAATATCCATCTTCATAAAAACAAAATACATAATCCCATTACATAAATAGCCACTAAAAAGATAACAAGCTGGACGTTACTTCAACGGTCCAAGCTTTCCAAAGAGAGATGAAGCAATTCAATCAAACTCCACTAGAGCTGGGCCCAACCTGAGGACCTGGAGGGGGAAAAAGGATAGAAATAGAGGGGGTCAGACATAAAGTCTGGCGGGTATGATAATTCTAACAATACTATTATCAAAATAACTAGACTAAGGCATAAGTTGGAAGACAAGTAAATGTCTATGAACTCTTAGGAAGATAAAGATAGCGTTTAAGATAACGTTAAAGATAACTGTAAAGGCACACCTAATTACTAACGAATGTTTACTACACTGCACCGCACATTACTACACTACAACACACCAGTCACCCTATTGTTTGATCCCACTTGCTTCACACAGAAACTTTATAAGTAGCCTTACGTACCCCTAGCTGACTACATAGGTGTCGTCTGCCCCTATCTCAACTAGGTGTACCCCACTACCCACTTTCGATCGGCTCCCTACTCGTAGATACCCATGCTGGCCCCACAGTGTGGTGTATCACTCCCCTAAAGTGGCAACCCGATACAACTTGAGAATGCACGGCTTATACCTACACGATGCAACAACGTCTTACCTACCAGCCCGGGTCCACACACGCATACGAAACCCGTTAGACTTGCGTTGCCACCGCTCCCCGTTTTGGCCTCTTACAGTCGAACCCAGCATGCGTGTCCCATCCTCGACTTGGTTCAAGCCCACAAAGATACGTTTGGGATACTGGTCGAAATGGGCCCGCACAAGCTACCCACCTAAGCTTGTCACTAGTATATCCCACTTAACCCTCTTAGTCATGTTCATTTACATGTGTGTTTGGTTAAGTCTTACTAATCGTATTTCACATGCCACTAAGGGCACCTTCTAGATTCCTCATGCCACCCAAGGCACCTACTTAACCCCCATGTCCCACCTTACATGTTTATCTGGTTAAGTATTTCTTAATTGATTCAGGCCATAACCTCATAAAGACCTCACACATTAGACTGGCATTTATGGCAGCTGGATTTGCCGGGCGGGTCCGGGCAGTCTTACACCATAAAAGAGTCTAACCTCGTGTCTTTACAACCGTTATGCTTTAGTTTAGGCCTAGGACCTCTCACATTGGGCTGACATTTGTGACCACTGGATTTGCCGGGCGGGTCCGGGCAGGTTTACGTCACAAACGAGTCCAACCTCGTGTCCTAAGCATTGATTAACACTTAAAATCTTTTACCCCAGTTTTAATAATTCCCTATTCAAATTATTAATTAAGTCAACTTTTAATGATGTCCATAATTGACTCAATTATGGCCATCCACTTATGGCATGCAAAATCATATCAGTTGCACCCCAACTTTTTAATATTAAATCCTTAATATTACCCTTACCCCACGTTTATACGTTCGCTTATTCAACGCATAATATAGGCTAGACTTGTATAGTCTAACACCTAGCACAAAGATAAATTATCACAACATATAGACAATTAAAATAAATCTAATCATAATAGGGGTGAAACTTGCATAAACTACACATGTTAAGGATCAAAAGGTGTCAACTTGTTAAATGTCTCAATTTATATGATATGATCATAGCCCAAATCTATACATAAACTTGCATATGGGGTTTTTAGGCAACATAATGATGGTGTGAACTAGCATAGGATGTCACATATGTCATAGCATAATTCTAGATGTCATAATAGATGTCTTGGCATATGTTCATAACTTTTCTAATCAATCTAACTTGCATATGTGACTTGTCATATAGATCAACATAACCCAAACATGATGATTTAATTAATATGAACTAACTAGCATAGATGGTAACATCATAGCCTTTTTAACATGTATGATTCATCACAACTTAGCATAGAAACTTTCAACATACATAACATCATCATAGCATGATTTACAACATATAAGATATCATCATCACATAACATTGGATTTACAATATACATGATAGCAAAAGGGGTTACAACAACATATATGATAATTCACATCATCTACTCATAATCCATTCGTAACCCAACCTAATTTAAATGATAATAATCTTGTTAAGATCATCATACTCACAATTTAGAGAAGAAAAGAGAGAGTTTTGCTTTGCTTTAGGGTTGAGAGAATTAGAATTGAATTTGCTTTTCTTATTTCTTAGTTGGCGGCGGTTCCATTGATTTCCATGGCGACGGTATGACGGTATCTATTCTATTTTAATTAGGTTTAGGGTTAGCATTAGGATGTATTTATAGGTGTAGGAAGTTATTTAGGACCATTAGATTAACCCTGAACCATGAGAACCAATCAAATGCAAAATCTGCATTTGAGCGAATCAGCCCATGGGTTGACAGCCAAACACCCTGGATTAACCCCTAGTCGACCCAGCAAGGCTCGGGTCGACCTCAAAAATGGGCCGGTTCGGTTATGTCCCCTCCCAATTCACTGTTTTGAACTTTTTTCGCATATTTATTTTTTTATTTTTTTATTTATATATATATATATATATTAATATATATATATATATATATTAATATATATATATATATATATTTCTCTATGCAACCCATTTCACTTAATTCTTTTCTAAAAATTAAGTATACTTTAATTTGTGAATTTTAATGTTATAAAATTACGGGGTGTTACGTATATATAGTAAAAAATCAAAAACCGCAGGGCGCTTATTGGAGATTGGATTCCAACAGACAAGGTGTGGGAGCACCTCCCGATCAGTGTACTCTAGAGGGGATACACCTGGGTTCAACAAGAACGTCTTGCAACCCGGCCACACATGACCGACCACTCATTTAGCTTGAGTGTATCGAATATATTGCCACCCACGGTTGTTGGCCATCCAATTGTAATCCGAAGATACAGAATCGAAAAAGAAGAACAAATATGAATTTTCTCTAGATTGGTGACAATACACCCTGCTTAGGGATGACCCTACTAGCCATGCTGCCTAGCCTAACTTTTGTTACTTCCTAGTTGTGAGGCTAGAGGCTACGTCTATCTTCAGAACATCTGATCACCATTCACTTTGAATGCCACATCGTCAAACCCGTCAATTCACTAATCGATTTCCAAAAATATCACGGGTATAAAAAGCTAAGAGGAACGAATTCCTCCGCCACCAGACGTAATACCTTTAAGAGATCAACAGTATGTGATTTGTTAGGTATCTCTGTCAGACACTCGTCTATACAAGTTGTCCTGGGACTGGACAAATATAAAGCACCATTCTAGAACAGGACAACCCTTGCTTTTTACTCTGTCTTCAATTGTCTTCAGCGTAATCTAATTCGCAACGCTTATGCCTATACGGAGTGGTTTTCGTATAATATATCCAATCGGTCTCTCCGTATTGACAATGATGGTCAAAACACTTCGATAGTCAGTTATTTAACTATCGAAGTAAAAACAATATTCATTCAACTGTACAACATCACACCATCATGGCCATTTTTATTTAACATTCATTTTTATAATTCAAATTCCCATATCTTATTATATATTTCTCAAATCCTGTTTTAGCCCTTTCACACTTCTTGGAAAACATTTCTAGTTATTATAAACTCTTATTCTCTTATGTTCCAGAAAATATACGTTATTAACATTTGAAACATTTCCATTCTTTTCACGTTCTTTATTGTCTACACTTGGATAATATATCCTAACTATATTGGAAAAATATTTCCAATTTCATTTAAACATTTTAATCTGCCAAGCATTCACTTTAAAACATTATTCACTTTAAAATGTGAATATCATTTCTATTATAGAAATCTGAACACCTTTATCAAATAATTCATTATTTAAGTAATAAATACTGTTATCTTGTTTACCGAAATCTCTTTCATAATTTATAATCCCATTCCACTTTATAAACTCTATTTCTAAGTCAACTTCTTGTTGAATCAATATCTAGTTTATAACTAAATATTGATTTCATATCTTATTATAATTCGTTGGTTTAAACTAAATATTAACTATCCTATCAGATTATAATTCCTAAAAATAATTCATTCGACATCGTCGAATTATGGTTCCAATTCCTAATAGTGTGATTTAGTTCTAATCATATTCCAAACATCGAAATGATTTTATCGTTTTCTGAAACGATTCTCTAATTCTCTTTCTAACTCATTCTCATATTTCTTTGAACCAACGTCGTTACTTATTACTTTAGACTAAGTGGATTTTAAACCAAACTGTTTTCATTCCCTAGGAAGTGCTACTATATATAGAAATAATGCTTAAGCTTGGTTAACAACTTTAACTTAACGTTATAGTTCAAAACTTGTCATACGCTGTAATATTTCCCTTTGTAACTAATCTCGACATAACAGTCACGCTTAAGCCTAGTCAACAGCATTATTTTATCGTTATAGTTCTAAGACTTGAAATACGCTGCCATATTCCCTTTATACTAATCTTGACATCTCTTTCTGTTACAAACTAATATCATTCCTCGATAATAGTGAAGTCGTTCAAGTTGGGGTATTCTATTTACCTCTTAGACCTTGATCGACAACGTTCTTACCTTAGAACAGATATAAGTCCGTAACTCTATACTTCTTGTTACTAATAATATTAATTAAACCTTATTTCTTGCTTTAATTTAAATATGGGTTTATGACGCCATATCCTTATTTGAAAACTCGATTGTTTATAATTATTTACATTGGTCATTAACTCTCCACTTCATCTTCCTTAAACATTTCTCTTTTAAACTTCTCTTATCAAAAATTGATCACGTTCTTTGTCTTTTTGGCAAATTTACTTCTTATTTGAATTATTATACCCAATTCAAATAAACATCTCAATTCAAACCTAATACTATCTTAAATGGAATCCATTTAAGAACCAATTACTTTAATCAAATAGTGATTAACTTGATCATTTGCTGAAGTAAAACAGTTTACTTCATTATAAATGAATAATACTAATTACATTAGTTCAATATTATTAAACTTCACTAATTAAAAACGTAATTAAATCTTATAATTTTTTGATTAATTTATTTTCATTAGATTAATTGAAGACCAATTAATCTAATAATCATTTTCTAAATAAACATTTGATTTAATCAACTTCATTACATCAGCTAATTCGTTAACTGATTTTAATTACTTCTTACCATTAGGTTAATATAATTAATCTAATAATATTTCTTAACTGTTTGCTTTAAATTAATTATCCAAATTATGTACTTGTCGGGTAAGTACATCTTCATACTTCTTTACTAAATAATCATTTATATTTACTTTATAAAACTAACTGTAAAATACCAGTTTATAATAGAACTCCTATTATAATTTGAACATCGCTTAAATTATAAAATTATAATTTTTATAATTATATTCGTTGATTTGCCTGACGGCCAATCAACTTCGTAACAAAAATGGGTTTATGGTCGACTGTTTCTATTTTCTTAATCGATATCGTCTATTTATTAAATTAACATAACGTTGAATTTCCATTCAACATGGTTCAAACAGTGCACAAACAGTACATATAAATATTTAGGAATTCGGATGAATTCCTCCAACCGGTTTCCGCATCCACAGATGTTAGTCAAATAATTATCACTGATTCCACGCTAGGGAATATTATAATCGATGGAATTAGTATCCAACCAATGATGTGTACATATGCAACGATATATAATATTCAACCAATTTAATTGTAATCTACCTAGTTGACCATCACATAGCATGCAAACAACATTTAAAATATAATTCTAATATTTCAAAATAGATCAGAGTTAGTGAATTTAATCACCTTGCATGTTAACCATTTAATAACGATTTGCGTCATTCGATTAAACCAGGCGTTTTAATCTGTCTAAAATTTTGACGAGCTCCAATTTGCCCCAAACCAATTCCATTACGTAGCCTGCGTCCGTACGAACCTAACGGGAGCCATTATTTCACGTCGGCCCATCGTCCGAAACACCTGCTATTGTGCTTCGTTATTCCTCAACTTAAAGATCGAACTACTCCTATATTTCCATTTTACTGTTATGAATTTCTATTCCAGTCCTTACGTCCTAGCACACTTTTCTTCTCTTATTCTTTAAGATGGGCTCACAACAAATTCTCGGTCCAATACCTTTCCAAAGCCCACACATTATATTGCTCTAGCTCCCCCGGATTATACATTCGCAAGCACCAGTGCGTGCTTCTAACCAAGTACTCCCGTATCAGTTTGCACTCTTCAGATTTATTTATTTTATATATTTTTTCAATCTTTTGGGCCTACAAATTTATCCCGGCCAATTACCTTACTGTAAAGCCCATCCTCTTTACGCTAGAGTCCTCTTTTCCCTCCTCAAACAAAAACCGCGTCCCCTGTAGCTTCCCTTCCCCTATATTTCGGTTCTTACTTCTCCCTGCATTCATGCATCCTGCTTCGAAAATGCCCATTCCAACTTCACACAGTACTCTCGTACCCAATTTCACGTTCACCACTACTGCTTTTATTCTTTTCCAATTTCTTCATGTGTTCAAATACTTATCAGCGCTCCCTTTCAGTCCTCTACTGCACCGAAATTGCCACACCATCTTGTCGCCATCGCCATTCTAGAAATGCTCTGCCTCACCGTACTTGCTTCAAGCCACTTGATACTCTCTCCAGGCGCTGATCCCCCATTCCTCCTTAACATCAATACTTGCTACACCTTCCTACGTACACAGACAACATGCATGTCACCCATCAAACATGCACCAGAGCCTCAAACCATGTTCTCCACATCCGAGAACTCAGAAACCCCTATCACGCTGTATTATCACAGTGCAAACGAAACTGTGATGAACTCCTCACAGCTTACACTAGATTGAAGGAGAACGCCATGTGAAGCCAGCTAGATTGATCTTGTGATTTAAAAAATGGAGAATATAATTTGTTTGAAAATCAAAATAACAAAGAAGAGCTCGGCTATATTTTATTTTGTTCTTTTTCCGCCATGAGATTTTGATTAATTCGCAGGAAGAAAGTAAGAAAATGGAGCACAGTTTTATAGTGTATGGTTCCTTGGCACTCACGAAAAGGTAGTTTGATCCCCATGTAATATAGGTTGGTGTTTAGAACCTAGGATAGGTGATGGCTGCAGTTTTCTTTGGTATAAAGTAATAGGGTATAGGGAATGGTCTTCCTTACTGGCATTTTCAACGAAGGTATGGGTTCATTAAATTCGATAAACAACTTGCAGCATTTTCCCTCAAGAGTTAAGCGTACATGTCAAGCAAATAGGTTTTTACACATTAGGGAAATGGTTGCATGTTTTTAGGCCGCACACAAAATCATAGGTAGTATTTGAAAACTAGAATAGCTGGAGGCGTTTGCATTGTCTTTATATAGTATATATGTTACATGTTAGGGTACCATGCTGTAGAAATTTTATTCATTTAAGGACCGGTATCAACAAAAATAAAAATATCATTGTGATGGCAAATGTGCCACAGTCCCAAAAATATAATAATATCGGTGGATTAACCTATATTATGAGATCCCAAAATGCTGATATAAGGTGCCAAATACTCCTAATAAAAGTTGTGTAATTAATTAATTAAAAATTACAGTAAAATTCTAAAAATTAAATTATCACTACATTCCAAAATAACCTTGTCTAGATTCGAATCCGATATCTAGTTATTTCAAATAAACCGTTATGGTTGATGAACGATTCTATAGCGACTATTTGAAAATTTGATTTGGACATGTCTTGCAATCTATACGACGAAATCTCCATTTTCCACTTCCATTAGAAAAAACAGTTCAACAAATTCCAACGTTTCTTGTTTCGAAGAAATATGACTAGTAACGAGTCTTGTACACTCAGTTGAAGTTTAGAACGTTAAATTACGAACTATCGCGATATTACGGGCTCGATTATATTTAATATATATTTTTATACGTTCAATTTCGTTTTAATTAAAATATAAATCCACTTATATTACGAATTCAATATTTAAACTGATTTAAACATTCAAATACAAACTGATAAAAATGCGGGACGTTACGGCTCAAATTAAACGTGTACCTTTTTGTCGGGCACTCAAAATATAAACTTCATTCTCTTCATTCCATACCTATTTAACATATTTACGTCCACTACCAATTTATTCCAACTCAATCTAATCATTTTTAACTCAATTTGCTAATTAGTTCTCTAATCAGCTCTTTTGCTTATTTTACTTTTTATTTGAACATGTCATGTTCAAATATATTTTTAATTGACTTACAAACCAATCGAATTCCATTTTCAACTCAAGCTTCATATTCGATTTCGAATATGAATTTACAAATCCAATTCACTTATTCAAAGCCCAATTTCAATTCAAAATCTCATTAACTAATTATTATTAAAATAGTTAATTCTATTCAATAATTAAAAATCTGATTTTTGTTTCAAAAATCAATCCATTACTCCACTTGAGTTCAGATATATTTTATAACTCAAGTCTGGATTTTTCTAATGTAAATCTCAGTTTCTTATTTTCCTAAAATCCTTATATTTAATTAAATAAACCATTATGGTTTTTGAAAGATTACGGCGATTGTTAGACCAAGATCTGGGCCTAACACCCAAATGCAGATCGCAAATCACAAAGTGCAGAAAAAAGTAAATAAAGAGGAGACACACGAAGTTTTTATAGTGGTTCGGCTCAAACCAAGCCTACGTCCACTTTATCTCTTGTTAAATCCTATGAAACTACAAGTACAATTCTCTCGGTTTATACACGAAATCCTCATGTTTACAATGAAAAGAGGTAAGAAATCATAAGATTATACACGAAATTCTCGTGTTATGATGTGGAATTTGGCTCCTTTGCTACTGAAATTGCTTTGCAGAGAGCAATGGTGGAAGCTATGAGGAGTTAGAGCCAAAAGATCCTTGAAAATGCCTTCAAATGGTGTATTTATAGTTGTAGGAGAGCTTCTGGGAAGACCGGTTCGTGATGGGGTACGTGGCACCCGATCCGGAAAAGTAGGAGCAGGAGTAGCCTTAAGAATAGGTCAAGATCTATGCACAGCATTACATCCAGACGGGTCGGATCATGATTGGATCGGGTGAGCCGAGCTGGTCGTGGTGCTCGAGTGCTGAAGCTGACGCAGAGCGGGTCGGATCGTGATGCAGGAGTGCGAACCGAGGGGGGCGATCCAACCGTGGGCGACCTGATGGGAGCCATCCGGTGTGTGTGAACCAAGGAGGAGCCCACAAGCCAAAGGGCACGATCTGGTCCAGGAGGTATTGCTTCGTCACTTCATCCAAATGATTGCCAGATTACACCCATTCACGGAAACGGGCATAACTTTCAAACCGTAAGTCCGATTGAGCCAAACCAAAGCTCAAACTGAAGCTAATTCATAGATCTACAAGAGTTACAAAGTATTGCTTTATAATCGCTATTTTCGGGCCTAAAAAAGGTCATCTGATAGGAGTTTCAGGCCTTTCTTTGTTCGTGATGCAACTTTGATCAAATTGCTGCCTGTTTTCTGACGATGTTCTCCATATCCGAGTGCGATGCTATCCAGATATTCAGTGTGACAGCTTTTACCAAAAAGTGTGTCAACAAGTTTGCACCCCAGAACATATCTTGTTGGTTGAAGGAAGATGTGTTCTGGATAGTCCAGGAAATTTATAAGCCATAGAAATTCGATAATGCCATGACCTTGCCGGGTCTGCCAGCTACAGATATAATCCATACCCGTAAAGAGATAAAGGAAAAACAAACGTGCCAAATCCTGGCGATATTGTTCAAATTTTCTGAGCATAAACCATGCTTCGGCGTCTAATGAGCATAAACCATACTCAAGGGACGTTTGAGTTATCCTGCAAACCCTGGCAAGGGCCAACATTTCCAGGCATAATCCATACCCGGATGTCCAAATCGAGTATAATCCATACTCGATTTCTTTTGTCACATCCTGACAAGATCGTTTGTAGGGCATAACCCATACCCTGGAGTTCAAACCGAGTATAATCCATACCCGATTTCTTTTGTCACATCCTAACAAGACCATTTGTCATTCCTAAGTATAATCCATACTTAGGAGTCCAAAGTGAGTATAATCCATACTCAGACCTGAAATAGAGCTACGCTTGCCACAACCTGACAAGATAGTCCATCCCTAGGCATAATCCATACCTAGAGTTCCATAATAAGTATAAGCCATACTTTAAACGAAGTTGAGGATCCTGCCACATACTGACAAGATACTTAAATTCTCCAAACATAATCCATGCTTGGTGTGATAGCCCGTAACCTCCCCGGTAAGGAAAGCACGGGTTGAATTGAGAACAACACACATCGGAACGCAAACAGAAGAACATTTCATTGCTTATTACAACAATTCCATCAGAATACAAGAATATACAGAGTATGAATAAATATTACACATTCGACAAATATCAGAGATTACATTAAATTACATAGCAGCGGAAAAATAATACAATACACAACTGAAAGTAATACACGGATACAGAGCTTTCCGAGTATTGTTCCAGCTATAAACCAGGATCCTATGAATATAAATCTGCAAAACCAAAACTACTAGCTGCCCGTGTCAAAATAAGGGCACACAGAGTTTAGGTTAAAACAATAAACTCCAGGTCAGTCATGTGACTAGTGTGAGAACTAAAACAGTTATTTAAAACTTTACTTTAAATCAGATATATCAAGGGACCACGCCATATAACACGGAACGTGTTTCCTCCCAAGAATACCAGTGCATATAACAAAAACAGCGCAATGCTTTTTGGAAAAATGAAGCTATTATAAGACCCAGGTCCCATCACACAATGCAACACAAGCCGGAGGATAGGGTTTTCCCTTATAATAGCCAAACATGCTTGGTACGTTAAAAACAAATCATTCGATACTATTATAAGTGTATAGTGTCAAAATAATTTCAATCATAAATATCAATCATAGACGACATGGGTACCATATATCATGTCGCCAAATATAGGTTATACAATCAAAACCGCAAAGTCACGTACTGGAAGTTAGATTTCCATCTGTGAACCGAGGCAAAAGATAGTCCTCACCGAATTCGAGACTCTCTAGCCCGAGCCTCTGGTCAAGTACTCAGTCAAGGCCTTGGAGCGACAGGGCCGGTCCACCGATGTGGATTAAAATGCCTGAACACTGCGTTTCCCCACCCTTTGGGGCGTAAATGAGCCAAATGACTCCATCGGCACCACACAATCACCGATATATCCGAGGCGCCTCGCAATAGCAACAACCACATAGGTGAAAATAATATAAATGTCAGGGCTGGTAGGTCACTGACACCACCCTAGCAAGAAGGAAACGCATGCCCTCCCTGAGGTCCTCTCCCGTTTCTGGCTCACAACCAGGGTGTGAGGCTCGCGAATCAACGTTACACAAAACTATGCCACACAGGCGGTGCTTTGATCATCAACCACAAGACTTTACTTTTCAACAGAAGCCTTGATCAATTGCCACTTAGGCGTGCCACATAGGCAATTCACTCCATGCTATTGATATCCATCAATATATAACCCCTGAGCTCGTACGTCTCAGAGAAGGGCGTTAAGCAAGAGAATAAATTCTCCGCCGCCAAACAGATATATATTTAATAGAAATCAATCACGCAGACTAAAATCCAATGTCAGACACATAGTCCATTTACAAGTTCGTTCTGGGTCTGAACGAACCGGAGGCACCTTGTACCTCGCATATCCATCGATCTCCAAGTACGTCTGGACGTTCACCAACTGATTCCCTCCTCTTGGGTGTACAGCCTAATCAAGATCATCAGTAATAACCCAAACGATGTGAAGACCTCCGGTCTTCAACCACCGTCTTCATCCTCGACACCACGACGAATCAGTTATTCAGAATGGGGTAAACCTGGTCTTTCTGAATAACTCGCGTATATAATAAACAAGTGTTACACAAACACAACATACGCCTCATTCCAATTCAGAATATTCTTTTATTCAAATATTCTTATACTTTGGGAATGGTTCCCATTAATTTTATCAAAGATAAATACTTTAAATTTATTCTTTAATCTTCTTTGAATATCAATTCAAATTAGTCGGGATTAGCGAACCACACCGAAGTAATCATTTATTTTATTTCCCAACCCCAACCTATTCATCCCATGAAGTAAAACTGGTAGTACTTCATATCTAACACCACGGTGTTATCGGTAAATTCAATTACCTTTTCACGTTCAAATCTAATTAAAGATTTAACTATCGCCTGGAGCAAAACTGGTGATACTCCATTCTCGATTATTTCAATCTAATTAAAGATTCATTAAAACTCCACTTAGTTTTAATCTTCCCAAAAATCATATCATGTCTTTAACTGGGTTAAAGAACCAATGCCTTTTAAAACACGGTTCACTATAAACCCAAAATCACATTTCATTAATTATCGGGTTAAAGAACAAGTGTTATTTAAAACACCGTTCACGATAAACCCAAAAATCAATTCAAATTCAAATTCAATTCCAATTAAATACCATTTAATTGGTACACTTCATTAAATCTAAATAAAAAGATTTAATCTTTTTCTCAACCGGGTTCAAGAACAGTGTTAATGAAGGCACCATTCACGACAAACCCAAATCCCATTTGATATTAAATACAAGGCTCTGAATAGAAAATATATCGGCTTATATTCGATATCAAATTCTACGACCAACAAATATCGTATTGGAAATAACGATATAAATATATCTTTCAAATTTCCATAACACTACCTGGTATAATCACGAAATCCAACATCGAAATATTCCAAAGACAATTTCGATTCAAATCCATTTCCACTTTATATATTGGAAATTCTGGTTATTTTCAAAACCATTTCAAATCTAATTTATTTATTTAAAAATAAATAAATTATTATTCTAATTCAAAACTAGTTCATTTCGATAAAAATCTATTTTTATCTTTTCAAATTTGAAATTTTTCATCCCAATTCTTCACAAATCATTTCTTATGATTTTACACAAATTATTGCTATTTTTAATAATTTTATCAAGACCCGTACAGTCGATTTCCATCAACGGCCATCGAACTGCACTTACAGAGACCTTTTCCAAATTTGATTTGAACATAATTTCAAATCGTACTGTTAGATTTCAAATCTCTAATATTCATTAGAAAGCTCTTTTTGATACGAACCTAACGGTTCCGGTTTTAGGAGAATCCGATGGTCGGATCTCCCGCAATGTCCACTCGAAATCAGTGGTCGAAATTCACGAACTACCGCAGCGCGATGCATTCTATTCAGGCCATTATATATATATATATATATATATATGTGTATATATATATATATATTATATTTCATCGATTTCCTTTTAAAACGTATTTTATAAGTCGTTTTAAATTCATTTTCGAAACGATTTCAACTTCATATTCAATTTCGAATCAAAATTGAATATTCCATATCATCAATATATAAATGATAATATTTTCAAAATGTTATATTTTGAAATCACTTTCTTTCCTATATTCATTATAAAAATGAATATAATCGATATAAATATCGTTCACATCAAAATGGCGTTAATCTAATCAACACGGCTTTTATTCAACACATGAATGTTTATTCTATTCAACACATGAATATTTATTTTTCTATTCAACACATGAATATATATTTCTATTCAACACATGAATTTATTTTTCTATTCAACACACGAATTTATATTTCTATTCAACTCATGAATATTTATTTTTCTATTCAACACATGAATATATTTTTCTATTCAACACATGAATTTTATATTTCTTATTTTTTATTTCTTATTTTCCCAATTGGAATGAGGCCAAATCAATTACCATATAATGTTAATTATATGGATTCTCTACAACACATGTATATAACAACAACGATAAATAATCAACCAGCATCCAGAGTGCACCACACAACTGCATAAGCATTAAATATAAATAATTAACGCTTACACAGTCTGTCAACCAATCGGTCGACATACTACTAAACAATTGGGATTAGTGTACGTCAAATATCATCCCAATACCCGTGTGGGGTTTCAAATCAACAAACACATATTTTTTATTTGTGCAGTTGAGCGATGTGTAAAATTTTATCGTTCCAATCAATATCAGTCAAATCAGTGTATATAAACAAGTCGTCCGATTTGTTTATTACTATTTATTTTATATACACGTTAAAAATCATATTTTTAACTATAAAATATTCTATTTCATTCCACATCACACAATCAAATTTCACGACACAGCAATCAAACAAACAAGTCATCCATGGTCTATGGACGACGGGTGTCGGGTGCTACTAAACACCGTCTGCATCCTAGTATATATTTCAACTAGAAAATAAATTAAAAGTGAGGAGTTCTCACCTTGGGGTTCCACTCCGTCATTCTTTAATTCTAAACGGTTCGAATTTGCCCAAAATTTCAATGCGATCTTTTCCCACTGTTCATAGTAAAAAATCACATTTTTAAACGTCGATCTTTATAAATAAAAAGCACATTCTCGTTTCGCTTTCTAGATAATGAAAATCGTATTTTAATGTAAAGAGAATTCATATAAAAATCACAATTCTATTCGCTACATATATAAAAATCATATTTTTATTATCATTTACAAAATTAAAATTTATATTTTTACAACGCTATATATATATATATATATATATATATATATAGAAAAGATTATATTTTTACAACGCTATATATAGAAAAGATTATATTTTTACAACGCTATATATATATATATAAAAGATTATATTTTTACAACGCTATATATATAGAAAAGATTATAATTTTACAACGCTATATATATATAAGAGATTATATTTTTACAACGCTCTATATATATATATATACATATATATATATATATATATATATATATATGGAAAAGATTATATTTTTACAATGCTATATATATAGAAAAGATTATATTTTTACAACGCTATATATATAGAAAAGGTTATATTTTACAACGCTATATATATAGAAAAGGTTATATTTTTACAATGCTATATATATAGAAAAGATTATATTTTTACAACGCTATATATATAAAAAAGATTATATTTCTATTGTTCACATCTAATAAAAATCATATTTTTATTATCATATTTATGTAAAAATTATATTTTTATATATCAAAACCATAGTTTTATTTGCTAAAAATCAAAGTTTTACTACTATAAAAATCAGTTCTTTTACACTATGAACACACTTTAAAATTTTCAGAAATGCTAATCTATACAAATATATATAAACAGATTAAATCGTATGAATAAAAATAAATAAATATAAGTTTAAAAACTTACCTTTAATTGGAGGGGGCTTTCTGCGAATTAAAGTGGAAAAGGGTGATTTTCACCGTCGGTGGGAGGTCAGGGGGGTGTCGGCAGCGGATTATGGTGGTGGGTGGCGCGGTTCAAGATGTGGCGGCCTTGGGTTCTTCGAACGACGCATGGTGGAGTGGAGAGGGAGAGGGGGCGTGGGAGAGAACGGGGGAGGGGGTAAGCGCGCCAGTGGCGGCGCGAGGGGACTGCGATGGTGGCGACTGCTAGGGTTCCGTCGCCCCTCTTTCATTCTTTTTTTATCTCTAATCATTTTCTGAAACCAACAATGGAGGAGGAGAGAGTAAAGGGGGGAAAGTGTTGACTTTTTATTTAATTTATTATTTTTAATTCTCAAAAGGTAACTTTTAAATTCGAACACCTAACGAGACCCAACAACTGTCGCCCCTAGCTAAATACCCCAATTCCGAACACAATGGGATATGTTTCGTAAGCCAATTTGTCTGTTTTGACCAGTTTTCGTCAAAATCAAAATATAACTCTATATATTGAATTTGAACGCGCATATCATTTTACCGGGGCCACGTATGGACTCTAAAAATTCCCGAAAAATATTTTCTAGCTTCGTATTGACGATACGGTCCTAAAGAAACTAATTTCGTCAGATTCTGAGACCGTTTGAAAAATGGCCATTTTCCCGTCGATTAAAATCAACTAAAACTGGTCAAACGCGTTTTCCTTTGCCACGCTCACATATTGATTCGAAAAATTATGAATTTTGGAATCTAGCAATAACTTGACATCACGGACCCAACAAAAGTGGTTTCGTCGAAAACCGAGCTAGTTTGCAAAATTTCCATTTTTAAGGGCCAGAATTCCATAGCGACTATTCTGAATATTCAACTGGGCATAACTTTTTATTCCCGCTATGAAATTTCAATTTTTCGGATTCTTTGGAAAGATATTCTTAAATAGATCCTATTATTTTTGGTTTCGCTAAAATCCGGTTTATTTTGAATCCTGTACATCCATTTGAACTTTGAAATCGAATTATCGAACTACCGCGCCATTTTCAATTCCTTTTATAATTATAAATAAATATTTATATTCTAACGACGACGTATATAAATATATACGGTCTAATTCTATTCAAAATAAATTTCTCGTCGCTATTATTTAAATAATTCATTTTAATTAATCAAAATTCGCTAAAATTGCCAAAATAAAAATTTTAAATTGGCTCGGATTTCCAGGTTATTACAATCTCCCCCACTTAAAACTTTTCGTCCCCGAAAAGGAACGAAGCCAAAAGTTGTTTAACTAATCAACTCAACTTTCATTATTTTCTTTACGACTTAAGTTCTTCAACTTTTCAGTTTCTAAGAACTTTTCAAATTTTTCAAAAATTTCGCTAACACCCTAAATTTTCGAAAAATTTCGCCATAACCTCCCCAGCACCGGTGACTTCGGGATATTTCAAATAGCCTCCCATGGCCCTAACCAATCCAAAAGAAAAAGAAAAAGCCAATCGGCTCATAAAATCATCCAAACCCAATAAATTTGTAAACATGTACCTATTTGTCGGGCAAACAATTTTATTCTTCTGCTCTAGCCTCCTTGCTATGACCTGTTCAATGTAAGTACATGTATATGCATGCAATTGCAACCACTTTTCAATACAATTCAATATTCGGTTCAATTTGGATAAAGGTTCAACATTATCAAACAAATAAACAAACAACACAACCATCAATCAATTAGTGAATTAACGTTTCAAATTCAGAATTTTGATACATACACAAAAAAACATGTTTTTGATGTCAATCTCAACAATAATCCTATCTAGTTTTGGTTCTCACACCATCCTAATGGAAATATATAGAAATCTTACTTTCGGCACTCGAACATCAACTCTGATGACGATGCATCAATCATCAGAATCATCTCCGAGCGACTAGAGTGTCATTCTATATCTGTCCAGTATATTAAAACTTCGAATATACGTTCATGACGCGTATATGAAAAATCTTTACATACTCGATTGTCCAAATTCAATATAAATAAAATATTCAAATACGTATAATTGAATTTAACTTTCAAAACAATATTGTTTTCATTTTAAAAAGAAATTATACTCTTCACACTCCTTCTAGGATACTACTAATCCTATCTCTAATGAGTCATTCTAGTTGGATATTACTAGTCCAATCTCTGATGAATTCTTTCGTTCGGTTCTAACGTGTCTTGTTCTCGAGCTCTGTAAACCAAAGCTCTGATACCACTATGATAGCCCATAACCTCCCCGGTAAGGAAAGCACGGATTGAATTGAGAATAACACACATCGGAACGCAAATAGAAGAACATTTCATTGCTTATTACAACAATTCCATCAGAATACAAGAATATACAAAGTATGAATAAATACTACACATTCGACAAATATCAGAGATTACAATAAATTACATAGCAGCGGAAAAATAATGCAATACACAGCTGAAAGTAATACACGGATACAGAGCTTTCCGAGTATTGTTCCAATGATAAACCAGGATCCTGTGAATATAAATCTGCAAAACCAAAACTACTAGCTACCCGTTTCAAAATAAGGGCACCCACAGTTTAAGTAAAAACAATAAACTCCAGGTTAGTCATGTGACTTGTGTGAGAACTAAAACAGTTATTTAAAACTTTACTTTAAATTAGATATATCAAGGGATCATGCCATATAACACGGAATGGGTTTCCTCCCAAGAATACCAGTGCATATAACAAAAACAGCGCAATGCTTTTTGGAAAAATGAAGCTATTATAAGACCCAGGTCCCATCACACAATGCAACACAAGCCGGAGGATAGGGTTTTCCCTTATAATAGCCAAACATGCTTGGTACGTTAAAAACAAATCATTCGATACTATTATAAGTGTATAGTGTCAAAACAATTTCAATCATAAACGGCATGCGTACCGTATATCATGTCGCCAAATATAGGTTATACAATCAAAACCGCAAAGTCACGTATTGGAAGTTCGATTTCCATCTGTGAACCGAGGCAAAAGATAGTCCTCACCGAATTCGAGACTCTCTAGCCCGAGCCTCAGGACAAGTACTCAGTCAAGCCCTTGGAGCGACAGGGTCGGTCCACCGATGTGTATTAAAATGCCTGAACACTGCGTTTCCCCACCCTTTGTGGCGTAAATGAGCCAAATGACTCCATCGGCTCCACACAGTCACCGATATATCCGAGGTGAAAATAATATAAATATCAGGGATGGTAGGTCACTGACACCACCCTAGCTAGAAGGAAACGCTTGCCCTCCCTGAGGTCCTCTCCCATTTCTAGCTCACAACCGGGGTGTGAGGCTAGCGAATCAACGTTACACAAAGCTATGCCACACAGGCGGTGCTTTGATCATCAACCACAAGACTTTGCTTTTTCAACAGAAGCCTTGATTAATTGCCACTTAGGTATGCCACACAGGCAATTCACTCCATGCGATTGATATCCATCAATATATAACCCCTGATCTCGTACGTCTCAGAGAAGTGCGTTAAGCAAGAGAATAAATTCTCCGCCGCCAAACAGATATATATTTAATAGAAATCAATCACACAGACTAAAATCCAATGTCAGACACACAGTCCATTTACAAGTTCGTTCTGGGTCTGAACGAAACCGGAGGCACCTTGTACCTCGCATGTCCATCGATCTCCAAGTACGTCTGGACGATCACCAACAGAGTCCTTCCTCTTGGGTGTACAGCCCAATCAAGATCATCAGTAATCACCCAAACAATGTGAAGACCTCCGGTCTTCAACCACCGTCTTCATCCTCGACACCACGTCGAATCAGTTATTAAGAATGGGGTAAATCCGGTCTTCCTGAATAACTCGCGTATATAATAAACAAGTGTTACACAAACACAACATATGCCTCATTCCAATTCAGAATATTCTTTGTTTCAAATATTCTTATACTTCGGGAAAGGTTCCCATTAATTTTATCAAAGATAAATTTTTTAAATTTATTCTTTAATCTTCTTTGAATATCAATTCAAATTAATCGGGATTAGCGAACCACACCGAAGTAATCATTTATTTTATTTCCCAACCCCAACCTATTCATCCCATGAAGTAAAACTGGTAATACTTCATATCTAACACCACGGTGTTATCGGTAAATTCAATTACCTTTTCACATTCAAATCTAATTAAAGATTTAACTATCGCCTGGAGCAAAACTGGTGATACTCCATTCTCAATTATTTCAATCTAATTAAAGATTCATTAAACCTCCACTTAGTTTTAATCTTCCCAAAAATCATATCATGTTTTTAACTGGGTTAAAGAACCAATGTCTTTTAAAACACGGTTCACTATAAACCCAAAATCACATTCCATTAATTATCAGGTTAAAGAACAAGTGTTATTTAAAACACCGTTCACGATAAACCCAAAAATCAATTCAAATTCAAATTCAAATTCAATTCCAATTAAATACCATTTAATTGGTACACTTCATCAAATCTAAATAAGAAGTTTTAATCTTTTTCTGAACTGGGTTCAAGAACAGTGTTAATGAAGACACCATTCACGACAAACCCAAATCCCATTTGATATTAAATACATGGCTTTGAATAGAAAATATATCGGCTTATATTCGATATCAAATTCTACGACCAACAAATATCGTATTGGAAATAACAATATAAATATATCTTTCAAATTTCCATAACACTACCTGGTATAATCACGAAATCCAACATCGAAATATTCCAAAGTCAATTTCGATTCAAATCCATTTCCACTTTGTATATTGGAAATTCTGGTTATTTTCAAAACCATTTCAAATCCAATTTTTTATTTAAAAATAAATAAATTATTATTCTAATTCAAAACTAGTTCATTTCGATAAAAATCTATTTTTATCTTTTCAAATTTAGAATTTTTCACCCCAATTCTTCACAAATCATTTCTTATGATTTTACACAAATTATTACTATTTTTAATAATTTTATCAAGGCCCGTACAGTCGATTTCCATCAACGGCCGTCGAACTGCACTTACAGCGACCTTTTCCAAATTTGTTTTGTACATAATTCCAAATCCAACCATTAGATTTCAAATCTCTAATATTCGTTAGAAAGCTCTTTTCGATACAAACCCAACGGTTCTGGCTTTAGGAGAATCCGACGGTCGGATCTCCCGCAATGTCCACTCGAAGTCAATGGTCGAAATTCACGAACTGCCGCAGCGCGGCGCGTTCTATTCAGGCCATTGTATATATATTATATATATTTCGTCGATTTCCTTTTAAAACATATTTTATAAATCGTTTTAAATTCATTTTCGAAACGATTTCAACTTCATATTCAATTTCGAACCAAAATTGAATATTCCATATCATCGATATATAAATGATAATATTTTCAAAACGTTATACTTTGAAATCACTTTCTTTTCTATATTCATTATAAAAATGAATAAAATTGATATAAATATCCTTCATTTCAAAATGGCGTCAATCTAATCAACACGGCTTTTATTCAACACATGAATGTTTATTCTATTCAACACATGGATATTTATTTTTCTATTCAACACATGAATATATATTTCTATTCAACACATGAATTTATTTTTCTATTCAACACATGAATTTATATTTCTATTCAACACATGGATATTTATTTTTCTATTCAACACATGAATATATTTTTCTATTCAACACATGAATTTTATATTTCTTATTTCTTATTTTCCCAATTGGAATGAGGCCCAATCAATTACCATATAATGTTAATTATATGGATTCTCTACAACACATGTATATAACAGCAACGATAAATAATCAACCATCATCCAGAGTGCACCACACAACTGCATAAGCATTAAATATAAATAATTAACGCTTACACAGTCTGTCAACCAATCGGTCGACATACTACTAAACAATTGGGATTAGTGTACGTCCAATATCATCCAAATACCTGTGTGGGGTTTCAAATCAACAAACACATATTTTTTATTTGTGCAGTTGGGCGATGTGTAAAATTTTATCGTTCCAATCAATATCAGTCAAATCAGTGTATATAAACAAATCGTCCGATTTGTTTATTACTATTTATTTTATATACACGTTAAAAATCATATTTTTAACTATAAAATATTCTATTTCATTCCACATCACACAATCAAATTTCACAACACAACAATCAAACAAACAAGTCATCCATGGTCTGTAGACGACGGGTGTCGGGTGCTACTAAACACCGTCTGCATCCTAGTATATATTTCAACTAGAAAATAAATTAAAAGTGAGGAGTTCTCACCTTGGGGTTCCACTCCATCATTCTTTAATTCTAAACGGTTCGAATTTACCCAAAATTTCAATGCAATCTTTTCCCACTTTTCATAGTAAAAAATCACATTTTTAAACGTCGATCTTTATAAATAAATATTTATATTCTAACGACGACGTATATAAATATATACATTTTAATTCTATTCATAATAAATTTCTCGTCGCTATTATTTAAAATAATTCATTTTAAATAATCAAAATTCGCTAAAATTGCCAAAATAAAAATTTTAAATTGGCTCGGATTTCCGGGTTATTACACTTGGAAAGTCCTTCCTAATTCAATTCAAAATGCAAAACCAAATCAAATTCTGATTGGTTTGACACTGAGTCCAGAGCACGCTTTGGGGATACATCCTAACACCGTACGTGTGTATTCCGATTCAACCAATCGGAAAACCTAAGGAAAAACAAATCTTAAAGCCTAAGAAATGCAGAAAATGAAAGTTGATCTCATCCAGATCAGTTGATGATGAGCCCACGAGAGCTCGATCTAGGGTCATTCCCTCTCTGGGGAGCAGGAGGTAGCAGCGCAGGTGCAGGCGCTGTTTTGGTAGTTTCACATACTCGGGCAGCTCTCCACGTCTAACCCATTCCTCAATCAAATCACGAAGATGCCTGCAGTCATTTGTGTCGTGTCCGTCCATATCATGGAATATGCAGTGCTTTCCAGAATCGCGTTCTCTTTTTGATGGCTCCCTCCTGGGAGGCTTTGGATAGAAGATAGCACCGTTCGTGTCCAGATAGATGTCTGAGAGTGGGGCATTGATTCAGTGTACTTGTCATATCTGGGCCCTCTCCGGGGCTGAGGATTGCGGTTATTCTTGACAGCAGCTTTTCCTTTGCCATTTCCAGAATCAGACGGTTCTCCGTCTTTAAGCATGTTGACATCGAGAACTTTCTTCTCGGAGGTTGCATCTTCTTCCCGTAGAAATTTATCTGCTTCAAGGTAGAATTCGCCGAGATTTCGCAGTGGATCTCGATACAAAGATTTCTTGGATTCCGTGTTATCCAGAACGCCGGATACTGCTGCCATCAGTACCATCGATTATTCAGGGCGATCAACTGATGCTGCTGCAACGTTGAATCTTTCTAGAAAGGAACGCAGAGTTTCTCTGGGCCTCTGCTTGATTGTAGTGAGTGACATGACGCTCTTGGGTCAAGCGATGTGGACCCAAAACTGTTCAAGAAAGCGAGCGACCAACATATTCCAGCTGTTGATCGATTCCGTCTCTAGCTGCCGAATCCATATGGCTGCTATATCAGTTAGAAAGAGGGGAAAATATTTAACCATGACGTTTTACGATGCCGATTGAACTTCCATATGTCGTTTGTAGCTCATCAGGTGCACGGTAGGATCCGTCCTGCCATTGTATGGCTCCAGTTGTGGGAGTTTGAAATTTGGGGGATTACGAGAATTCCTGATTTCCTGAGTGAAGGGAGTGTGGTTGACGTCATCCACGTCATTTTGATAAGTACGGCCTCTCGAGAGGCGTTCAATCAGTTCTGCTAGCCGATTTCCTTCAAAAAGTTGTTGCAAATTGCCAAGATCAGAGCTGGTGCCCCCAGCGTTGAGCGCGAGAGAAGGAAGCTGTCGGTGAGCTGTCGTGAGCGGGTCGTGGGTCGCGGTTCGTGGATCAAGGGGGGCGATCTGACCTGGTCGTGAGTCAGGGAGGTCATCTCGTGAAGCGGGATCGTGGAGCACGGTTCGTGAGTCTGGGGGGGGGGGGGGGCGATCCGATCGGGTCGTGATGCCATATCACGAGTCGCTTCTCGATCTCCATCACGAGCCGGTTGCGGTTGAGGAGCGAGAGCTTCCTTCCTTGTTTCCATTTGAAATGGGGCTGAAATAGGTTGAAACTGAACATTTCCAAGAGTGAGGGGGTTTCCCCATAGTCCAGATGATGCGCGAGCCGCTTCAGTGGCTTCATTTCCAGTGACTTGAGCGTTGCTCGGCCTTCCATCCACCCGAGCGAAGAATCCATCGATCATCTCCTGTTGTTTCCTGAGGAGATCGTCCTGTCTTGCCATTTGATCTCTCAATTCAGCGAGAACGCCATCCATCTCGTCTCTAGTCAAAAATGATGATCGGTTTTCATGAGAGGAAGCTTCCTGGCTTGCCTCATTCCTTGCGCCTTCAGCGTCAGCATCTTCGGCATGAGCAAAAGTTCCAGTCTTCTTCCTTTTGTTCGCCATTGAGTCTCCTTCTAGAAATTGAGGTTGTCGTGTGCCCCTCTCCTGGCGCGCCAAAATGTTAGACCAAGATCTGGGCCTAACACCCAAATGCAGATCGGAAATCACAGATTGTAGAAAAAAGTAAATAAAGAGGAGACATACGAAGTTTTTATAGTGGTTCGGCTCAAACCAAGACTACGTCCACTTTATCTCTTCTTAAATCCTAAGAAATTACAAGTACAATTCTCTCGGTTTATACACGAAATCCTCGTGTTTACAATGAAAAGAGGTAAGAAATCATAAGATTATACATGACATCCTCGTGTTATGATGTGGAATTTGGCTCCTTTGCTGCTGAAATTGCTTTGCACAGAGCAGTGGTAGAAGCTCTAAGGAGTTAGAGCCAAAAGATCCTTGAAAATGCCTTCAAATGGTGTATTTATAGTTGTAGGAGAGCTTCTGGGAAGACCGGTTCATGATGGGGTACATGGCACCCGATCCGGAAAAGTAGCAGGAGTAGCCTTAAGAATAGGTCAAGATCTATGCGCACCATTACATCCAGGCGGGTCGGATCGTGATTGGATAGGGTGAGCCGAGCTAGTCGTGGTGCTCGAGTGCTGAAGCTGATGCAGAGCGGGTCAGATCGTGATGCAGGAGTGCGAACAGAGGGGGGCGATCCAACCGTGGGCGACCTGATGGGAGCGATCCGGTGTGTGAACCAAGGAGGAGCCCACGAGCCAAAGGGGGCGATCTGGTCCAGGCGGTGTTGCTTCGTCACTTCATCCAAATGATTGCCAGATTACACCCATTCATGGAAACGGGCATAACTTTCAAACCGTAAGTCCGATTGAGCCAAACCAAAGCTCAAAATGAAGCTAATTCAGATATCTACAAGTGTTACGGAGCTTTGCTCCGTAATCACTATTTTCGGGCCTAAAAAAGGTCATCTGATAGGAGTTTCGGGCCTTTCTTTGTTCGTGATGCGACTTTGACCAAATTGCTGCTTGTCTTATGACGATGTTCTCCATATCCGAGCGCGATGCTATCCAGATATTCAGTGTGACAGCTTTTACCAAAAAGTGTGTCAACAGTGCTATTTTTCGGGAAATTTAATTTTGACATAATTCAAAATATTTAAGATGAAATCCAGATTTTTCTCTTCTATTAGAAAAATATTATTCAGTCGGTCCTAACGATTCTTGTTTCAAAAAATTCCAACTTAAATTGAGTTCTATAAACTCAATTGAAGTTCGAAACGTTAATTTATGAATTATCGCATTGCGGTGAGCTCGTTTCAAATATATTTAAATATAAATGTTAAACTTCGTTTATTATATAAATTCCAGTTCCATTTTTTATATTTTTAAATATAAATTAAACAGGTTTTCGAAATCTAACCTAATATTTCCAGTTATCCTTACTCGTCGATTATTTCATCACCCGGTTATAAATTTATTTATAACTTAATCTTCTAAATTAAATTCCAATTCCCTTTATAAATAAATTATTTATAAAATTCGATATAATCGAATTTAAATTAAAAATCCATAGATTTATCTCAATTCTGTTTATATTTCGAATTTCAGAATAAAATCCGTCTTCCCTTTTCGAAAACAATTTCCCATTTCACTTTTAAATTCATACTTGACATTAAACCTCTAAATTATCTAATGATAATTATCTCACTAAATTTATAAACATCGTTTATAATTTAACTTCCTTGTTTTATATATTAAAACAATTCCCATTTCAAATCTACTTGAAACTCCATTCCTATTCTGGAATATTTTATTGGTTTTAAATTTTATATATATATATATATATAAAAACAGTGGATCTATTTTCATATTTAAATTTAAACTTCTATTTAATACAATCCTTATATCTTTTCTGAAATTATTTTATTTAAATAAATTCGATCTAATCGAATTTAAATCATAAATCCATACGGATTTATTTTAATTCAATTTACATTCTGAACATCAGAATAGATTTCATCGCTTCTTTTGAATCCGATTTCAAATCCTTTTTTTCACATTTGAATTTAGACTTCCCAAATTATCCAAATGATATTTTTTCCATTCCATCTATAAACATCGTTTATAAATTCACCTCAATTCCCGCATTATTTAATTTATAAACACCTTTTATAAATTCACTTAAATTCCCCCATTATTTAATTTATAAACATCGTTTATAATTTCATTAGTTGTTTTTATGATTCAAAACAAGTTAATATTTCTTAGCCCATTCGAAATTAACATTCTATTTTGAAAAAAAATTAGATTTTTCCTTTTAAACCTCAAAATCCCTTTTCACGATATTTTTATAAATCAATATTTTAGGCCCAGTGATATTTAAATATCCAAAATGCCCAACTATAAATCACAATATATATATATATATATATATATATATTAAAACAAACAGTAATAAAGTTTGAGGAATCCAATTGGATCCTCCAACCTGTTTTCCTACATCCACAGATATTAGCCAACATAAATAATACCCATTATGTTTCAAGGCAGAATATCGCGGTATAGAAGGTCATCCACTATAATATTGTGGGGCACGTAGGGTCATCCACTAATGATACTGCAGGCAACCGCTAATCGTACTATGGGAAATATCCAACCACCAATATATATATATATATTATATACCTAAATAACATATATATATATATATATATATAATAACCACAATAACCACCAATATATATATTTATCTCAATTTCGTTTATATTTTGAATTTCAGAATAAAATCCGTCTTCCCTCTTCGAAAACTATTTCCCATTTCACTTTTAAATTCATACTTGACATTAAACCTCTAAATTATCTAATGATAATTATCTCACTAAATTTATAAACATCGTTTATAATTTACCTTCCTTCTTTTATATATTAAAACAAGTTCCATTTTAAATCTACTAGAAACTCCATTCCTATTCTGGAATATTTTATTGGTTTTAAATTATATATATATATATATATATATAAACAATGGATCTATTTTCATATTTAAATTTAAACTTCTATTTAATACAATCCTTATATCTTTTCTGAAATTATTTTATTTAAATAAATTCGATCTAATCGAATTTAAATCATAAATCCATACGGATTTATTTTAATTCAATTTAAATTCTGAACATCAGAATAGATTTCATCGCTTCTTTTGAATTCGATTTCAAATCCTTTTTTTCACATTTGAATTTAGACTTCCCAAATTATCCAAATGATATTTTTTCCATTCCATCTATAAATATCGTTTATAAATTCACCTCAATTCCCGCATTATTTAATTTATAAACTCCGTTTATAAATTCACTTAAATTCCCGCATTATTTAATTTATAAACACCATTTATAAATTCACTTAAATTCCCCCATTATTTAATTTATAAACACCGTTTATAAATTCATTAGTTGTTTTTATGATTCAAAACAAGTTAATATTTCTTAGCCTATTCGAAATTAAAATTCTATTTTGAAAAAAAAATAGATTTTTCCTTTTAAACCTCAAAATCCCTTTTCACGATATTTTTATAAATCAATATTTTAGGCCTAGTGATATTTAAATATCCAAAATACCCAACTATAAATCACAGGTTTTCTAACACATTGTATATGATAATATATATATATATATATATATTAAAACAAACAATAATAAATTTTGAGGAATCCAGTTGGATCCTCCAACCTGTTTTCCTACATCCACAGATATTAGCCAACATAAATAATACCCATTATGTTTCAAGGCAGGATATCGCGGTATAGAAGGTCATCCACTATAATATTGTAGGGCACGTAGGGTCATCCACTAATGATACTGCGGGCATCCGCTATTCGTACTATGGGAAATAGCCAACCACCAATATATATATATATATATATATATATATATATATATATATATAATAACCACAAGCACCAAGCCTAAATAATATATATATATAAAAACGACAATAATGTTTAAATGCATATAAACAACCAACAATTATTTTAATGATTAAAAATAATTCTAAATAATAAATTCTTAGTGAGATTTACTCACCGTGATTTTACTCAGCCGAATATCCTGTTAATTCCATATTGTGGCATCTACGAATCGACCTTACTCGTCTCAAATCAATTTATCGAGCTCCTATTATTCATTAATTTTATTTATCAATTAAATATTTATTTAAATTAACTACAAATGAATAAATAAATTATTCTATGTATTTTAATTTTAGAAAAATGAATACCTCATTTCATATCTCCACCTTACTGTTTTCTCTTAGCCTGACCTTCACTTCAACTACCATCAGGTATAAAGATCACTACCATTCGCCAATACAACTTCGAACACTACTGTTAAGCTTTCACCACCCCTAAAAATCACTGACGGAACTCCTCCAAGTGACAACCTAAGCCTTACCATTGCAAATCACCAAGATAAATCACTCTAACCCCCTTTCAACGCAAGCTCACACTCCCATACTGGTTGTCGTGATCTGCTATTTTTTTTCTTGAGCCTAGACCATATTGCGACAATTACTGTTGCCACAAAATCCAAAATTCTAGATGTGTTATTCCACACTCGTAATCTTATATCATGCAAACCAACACTGTCGATCTCTGCTTCCACAGATCTGAACTCCATATTACCCCATCGCCACTAACACCAGCATCAAAGTCGAAGTCCCCTCTGAAATCTTCACAAAAACACATGACAACTTCATGAGCGCCTCCTATCTGGTAACTAACCCTAGGAATTACACGATTTTTGACTTGTGATTTCCATTCGATATCGCACACCCTCCACTCGCGCAATCCAAATTTTCTTCGAGCTGGCGTCGAGCTTCAGATCTCGCGAATTTGGATTTCATAAAAGGAGGAACGACCATTATTGAAGCATTCAAATAATCTTAGAATTGGAAATGAAAAATGAAAGGAGATAGAGGAAGGGTATTTCGCGATACCTATATGGAATGACCATTTTTAATTGAGGCTTTGGGATTTCATTCAGGAGAACGAGATGGAAAGAGGAAAAAAAAGAAATGGTATCGCGTATTTATAAATGGAGAAGACTTAAGCATTAAGGGAAAGAGGCATGCGTATGGTACATTATATGAGGTATGTTAGGGTAGCATAATGTAACGACCCGTGTTTTTGCCCGTCAAATATTTAATTTAATCTATTTATTTTAAATATTATATTAGGAATATTAATGGAATTTAATATTTAATTCGTTATTTAAACGAAGTTCGAACGTTATATATATATATATAATTATAAATCGAGCTTGAAAATGACGTGCAGTTCGTAAATTCGAGTTTTGAACTTCAACTGGATATACAGAGTCCGATATAAGTCGGATTTCTGTAAAACAAGACACGTTGGAGCCGTATTGGCGATAGCTTTCATATGAAAGAGAAAAATCCAGATTTCGTGTTATAGTTTGATATTTATGGCCAAATCAAATTTTGAAATAGTCGCTATGGAAAATCGTTATTAAATTAGAGGCCTTTAAAATGGCCGTTTTGCAAACGGACTCAGATTTCGACGAAATCATTTTCATTAGAACCGTATCGCTAAATTATTGTACGGTGGTGAATTGCGTGGAAAACCGATATCGTATGTGACCGCGGTAGCCGTAAACGTCCGTTCAATTTCTATAGCGCGTATTTAAATAAATATAAGGAGTATTTGAGTGTAACTTGAGCAGACGATCGAATTAGGCCACGAAACCAGTTCCGTTGAGTTCGTATCGTCGATTAGAGTCAGGATAAGTATATAGTTTGTTATTTTTAGAGATCGAGAAATTTGGCGTTAAAAAGGGTAGGGCGGTTCGGGGTAAAAACAGTCTATCGGGCAAACAGCCTCAGAATACGACGAAACTAGTGCCGTTGGGTTCGTATCAACAAATTATTGCAAGATATCAAGGTTTCAAGTTGAATTGATTTATCTAGTGATCGTGGAAAAATTAAACGCGTGTTTATTTCTGGTTTTATAAGGGAATTTTTTTCAAACGACCTCGGATTTCGACGAAACTTGTCCCATTAGGTTCGGAATATCTTTTTACACCAAGAATAGCCTTTTTATCAGAAAACAGAAGTCGATTGTAGTGGTTTAATCGTGTTACTTTACCGTGGAGTTTCATTGATAATATTTTAATGATTTAATTCAATTATATATACTCAAAACTAAACAGTACAACCTAAACATTTCGCACCTGCCTAGTCTAGTTGCCTGCATAAACTGGAAAATGGTGCTGTCATGTTCCTTCTCAAACAAAGAGGCGTTGTCACATTTATTGTTACTTCCTTCTTAAGCTTCAGACCAATGTCTCCTCAAATCGGCCGACCTACCAGCTGTAAAGTTTAATTAAATAAATACAGTTGCAGTCTCGCACATGGCAAAGGAAAAATCAACACATCCTGGTTTCTCTGTAAGCCTATCTACTAGACATGTTAAACTGTACAAACCAAATAACCTTGCCGACAAAGTAATGCAAATGAAAATGACATGCATGAAAATATGAAACCGTGCCGACAAAGGGGTTTGAATGACGTGACACCTCAGAATCTTGCCCACCACGTCCTCCCCATTATATATATCAACACCTTCCTCGCCATTTTATTTCCCTCCGGACACTGACGAAAGCGAAAATTCCTCTCACATTTTCTTTCACTGCAGAACAAAAAAAAAAAAAAAATCCAAGGTCTGCATCTAAAATAAAACAGGACAAAGGTCTCGCCGATCTAAATATTCTGATGCATGCATGGGGTAGCTTCTCTTGTGTTCAACATGAAGACAGTATGGGTTCAGCCGCATGGGGTGTAACAGATGAACGGAAGGGTGGCACTGCAACAGTGTGCGTGAGGTGAAGTGGGGGTCTCAGCTGGGTAGTTGCATGCGAACAGAAAACAACGTGGGTGAATGGGTAACAGGAGAGGAGAGAAGGAAAGCGGGCCATGTTTGGGAAATCTGAAGGAGTCGAGCCACATATTTGTTCAAACTGCCGAGCTGAGGAAAACAAATCACTGATGATTTAAAACGTAAATAAGTCAACGTATTGGTTAAAGTTAATTATTTTTAATTGCAAAATTTTTGGCTTAAACCGTGAATTTATCTACAGGCCTAAATTGCACGATACTGGACGCTGTCGAAACAAACAAAGACTTGGGAAGAAATTCGATCACTCGTTTCCTTGATAATGTAATTTAGCTTTTAATTAGGCTAATTTACACCCTAGATTAATATAAAGTAAAATTCAGCGTTAAGTAAATTTAATTTTTTCAAAAATGTTTAAACACTAATTAATAATGCATATATTTACAGAATCTGGCAAATCAGATACCAATGGAATCGTTTTGACGGATGCTACGGCATAGAACAAAAATGGAAGCAATCAGAAACAACGAAATTTTTAATTAAATTAAACGATAGTTTAATTTAATTAAAACAAGTTGTTGACAACGGAATCAGATCAAGGTGAGTTAAACTCACTCAGTTACCCTTTTTATATTTTATATAAATTGGGCGTTTTTATTCGGTGTGCTCTGCTTGCCAATGGTTGACTGTTTTGCTAGTTATTTATCTGTTGATTTAACCGATGGAATTAAACTGTGTTTAATTTCAGTGGAATACCAAATCGTTATTTTTAACGATTGATTCCAATAAAGGTAACTCACCTTGGTTGGTCACGTTTATTTTTAAACGTGTTTAAATGGTTGGATTGTTTGAATTGCTTATGGTTGATGTTAAATGGTCGTTATTTACTTTATCAGTTAAACAAAACTGAACAGTCTGATTTGAGAAAAAACCCATTTGAATACAGGGAAGAACAGGTTGGAGGGACCCAACCGGATCCCTCAAATGTATTATTTATTTTCATATTATCATATATGAACTGATTTGTTTGTGTGATTGATTTGATGGTTGATTATTAATTGAATATTCAACATCTGTTTGGTTTGAACCAATAGGTGATATTGGTTAAGTGTTTGGCAGAGTATGGCCTTTAAAATCAATCGGGTTATAGACAGTGATTCACCGTCAGGTGAATCGATTGAGTTGAAGTTATAAAATTTACTTTATAACTGGAGTTAGATTTTGGAAAAAATGTATTATTTTGAACAAAAGTATTAAAGAGAATTAAATAAATATTTTATTTATTTAAGATTTGATTTGTTAGTAATTTATTTTATAAAGTAAATTCTGATGTTAATCAGATTTACAAAGAATGAGAATAGAGAATGAATCGAATGGTTAAACTTTGATAATTGTTTTGAAAATAAACAAATTAATGGAAATAATTTAAATTAATTATATTTTTAATTAATTTAAAGTGAAGGTTAATTGGGATTAGTTTACGAGATAATCGAATTTTGGCTTGACAAAATTGACCATTTAAACTGGAATCGAATATCAAATTAGTTTGTTTCGAAATTGCAAAATGAAATAGTTGAAGAATATTGTTTTAACTTTAAACAAGATCTTTAAAAAGGATTTTCTATTTATTTTAGTAAATAAAGAAATTAACTACTGAAGTAGTTAATGAGTAAAGAAAATTATTGTTTTAATAAGAATTTAGAAGACTACTTTTGAAAAGTAATCGAAGAGAAGTGTAATCCAAATTGGATTGTGAAAGGAATCTATGAGCGGGTTTTATATTTAAAGCTAAGATGTTTATAACGATGTTAAAAAGAAGATTTCAAGCGAAGATGATAACTTAATTTTAAGTGTTGTGTAATTATGTGAATTAAGGTAAAGGGTTTATATAAACCAGGGTCGTGTAAATGAGGTTTAACGTGTTAAGGCGTTAATTTTACTTGAAAACAAGATCAAGTATAAAGGAGAATTTTAAATGAGATTTCAAAATGGGAAAATGGTCGAATAATTTTGAAAGGAGATTGGAAATAAGCGAATCTGGGTAAAGAACTGAGTTATAGGGTTGTATAACCAAATCCAATAGTTAAATGGAATTTGTTTGAGACTAGAATGAAATATTGATTTTGATTACAACTTATGTTTATCGGAGGATAAGAACGTTGTTGATCAAGGTCTGAGAGGTAATTAAAATACCCCAACTTGAACAACTTCGGGATTATCTGAAGCTAGTATTAGTTGGTAATCGTAAGAGACGTTAGTGGATATGTTTTGAAAATCTAAACAGCGATTTTAGCGCTGTTGTTATAATATATGTTTTGTAAATCTAATATAGCGATTGTAGCGCTTTTGCTATAGTAAATGGGTTGTAAACCTAAACAACGATTATAGCGCTGTTGTTTTGTAAATCTAAATAGTAATTATAACGCTATTGTTATAACATATGTGTTATAAATTTCTTTGTTAAAACTAATGGATTTCCGAATTTAAAAGATGTTTGGAAGGGCGATTTAAGTGGGAAATTGAATATAGTTATTCGAGCTAGAGTTGGTCAAACATAGATATTCAAGATGAGTTGCCATTTTGTACGACTGCTAGCGTAATTCGCAGGGCTGCAGATAGCCTACGGTGGTCGGATGTTTCCTGAGGGAATCAGGAGTAACCATTGTGATCGCTGCGATCAAGGGTCAAGCGAATGGATTTAAGTCAAGTATTAGTTAATCGATTAGAGATAAATCGAATTAGAGTTATTCAAACATCGTATTTTTGAATATTAAAAGAGTTGGAGTTTTTAATGTAACAAAAGTAAACCGGTTGTTAAAGGCCAAGTGATGCTGAATACTGAACCAGTGAACTCATTGGAGTGTCATGATTGAAACACTGTATATTTTGATAGTTAAAACACCGACTATCAAACCCTCCCAATACGATTGTTGGTACGGAAAGACCGGTATCGAATTTATATTCGAAAACCATTCCGACCAACAAATACGTGAAGATACCAGAAGATGGTCGAGACGGAGAATTGAAGACCGTGGATTTTCATACACGGAAGAACCACTAATATTCTCTGCATGGCAAGTAGAGATAAGCTGTGATTCTGTCGTGGTTGGATTCCACGGGTTGCAAGGACTTCTCGCTACTGATCCATGGGGTGATTCCTATATTGGATGCAGTAGGAGAGTGCCTTCGGTTCATCCTGCTCCTGGATGACGTATATGGACGAATGTCTGACAGAGTATTTCCGAAGGATCACGTACGTTGATTTCTTCAAACGTGCAATGGTTGTTGGCGGAGAATTGCCGCTCTCTTAGCTTCCAGCTAGAGTATTTTTGTGGATATCAATTAGTGATATCTGATGGATTTGACGATGTGGCATTCAAAGTGAATGACGACCAGATGTTCAAGAGTTAATTCTGGCCTCAAGCCTCATCAACCGGGAAATGACAAAAATCGGGCAGGCAGCATGGCTATGTGGGTCGCTCCCATTAGGGTGTATAATCACCTATCTAGAGGAAGTCCTATTTGTTTCTCAAATCTATGTTTCGATGCTGTCCCTTTTCGGGGGACGGTTGCTGATCCCAACCGTCGGTGATATACATTCGATACACTCAAGCGAAATGAGTGGTCGGTCATGTGAGGGCCGGGTTACAAGACGTTCTTGTTGAACCCAGTGTATTCGTCTCTAGAGATACACTATCGGAAGGTGGACCCATACCTTGTCATAGTCGGAATCCAATCTCCAATAAGCGCCCGCGGTTTTGTTTGTATACTATATATGTGGAGCGTGAGATGCAAGCGTTCCATTAGATTCTATTTACTTGTATTTTGACATTATTATAATATCAGAAAAGATATTGGTTTCAAAACTGTTTTGGGTTATCGTAAGGTAAAAATCGTCCGTGTTTATGTGTGGATTTGGTCTTACGATTATCCTTTTCTTCGAAAAGATTTTGAACTTTAAAATCATGATTGGATGATTTACCCTTATACTGTGCGAGTTTATCTCACTCTGGTTCACCAGACTGACCCGGTGTTTTGTAAATACTCGGGTTAGACCGGGTTGTACAGGTACAGGTTATCGACTACTGTGAAGAGACGAGCTGGAAGAGCCCAGACGTATGATATTATATAGCTACTATTCCGCTGTGTGTTGTATATGGGAACAGGCCATTATAACTGTCCCATGGTATGATGTACTCTGATACTTTAAGTATTTTCAATCTTTCAATAAAGATTTAATTATGTATTATATTTTGTTCCGCTGCGATGTGAGACTCTGTGTTGCGTGGTGTTTCTTCTTCTTCTTCTATTCTAATATTTCTTTCTTTCTTATCTCATCCTCTAACTTCTTTCTATTAATGATCTGGAATGTTCGATGTCTGAATGGTCAACATGGTAGTTTGATGTTGATTTTCGGAGTCGAAAATCCCAGTTCGTTACAGTGGTATCAGAGCTGAAGGTTAAGTAATTACCTTGGCTCTGTGGCGTGACTCAATAGAGATGGGGTTAATAATACCCTAGATTGAGTTTGAGTGTATATATACGAGTGAACGTATTTGTAGATTTTATAAAAAATTGCTTTATATTGTGGAGATTTATTTGTTTGAGTTGTTTATGAATTCTGGTCGATCAGTTTGATCCACTGTATCGATAAGGGTTTCTGAACACTCAAGTACGATAAACCGTCGCGGTATGTTTTGAAAGAGGGCAAATGAAATAATTTACCCAAATTATATTTTGATATAAAGAAAATATATATATTGGAAATATTATAATATATTGGATGTGTTGGTTGATTATAATTGAAATGGTTATATAAATAACCAATTAGAATTCGTATAATATAAAAGCAGATTAATTAAATCTGTAATTAAAATCAGAATTGGAATTAAAATTCCTGAAAGTGGGAAAAGTGATTGCAAATGAACTTGGATGGTATATATGAGAATTTTAAGATCCTGGGAGATTTTAATTTGTTTACAAATATTGTGAATGATATTTTGAAAAGGATCTCGAAATGAAGGTGTTTAGCATATGAGTTTTGAAAAGTGATATAGTATTGAACTCACTTTGATCACTGGAAAATAACTCTGATGATGCTGGCCACATCATCAGTGTTCATTTTCGAGTTATAAGTGACGGATTACTACCAAAGTTATTGTTTTCGAATTATTTTGGAAAAAGGAAGTTGTTTTGAATCCCGAAAGGAATAATTTATTTTAGAAAAACTGAACTGTTTAAAAACTCCCAGGGAAAGTGTTTGAACAAGAACAAGATTAAATCGAATTTGTGAAAGCAAATATGAATTGAATTGAAACCAATTAACTAGAAATTGAATCGGGATATAATATATCAAGTGGAATCAGATTTGGAATTGGGAGACAGGAATATGAAATGGTGTTGGACTGGTAAGTTAAGAGTTGGAATTGATAATGGATGGAAATTGAATTAAGAATGGGATCTGGCTTGGACGCGTGAATGATCTGGTTTTGAAGATAAAATTGGAATTTTGTTTGGGAATGCATTTGTATATGCTGACAGGGTAGCAGATGGAAAGGATATAATGATATGCCCGACAAAAAGGTACACGTTTACTTTTATATGGGTTTGGAGATTTATGAGCCTATTGGGCAAGCTGCTTGGCTGTTTTATTTTCTTTTGGATTGGAGAAGGCCTAGAAAGGCGAGTTGGAGTTGTACCGATTGAGCCGTACAGAGGAGGTGCTGGCGAAATTTTTCGGAAATATAATGTGTTAGAAAATTTTCAATATTTTTGAAAATATCTATATACAGTATTGAATTGGTTTCTAATTTAAAAATAAATTGGATTTGAAAGTTAGTGAGTTCATAACGTTCTTTCTTACCTTAGCAATTTCGAGGACGAAATTATTTTAAGGGGGGAAGAATGTAAGGACCCGTGTTTTTGCCCGTCAAATATTTAATTTAATCTATTTATTTTAAATATTATATTAGGAATATTAATGGAATTTAATATTTAATTCGTTATTTAAACGAAGTTCGAACGTTATATATATATATAATTATAAATCGAGCTTGAAAATGACGTGCAGTTCGTAAATTCGAGTTTTGAACTTCAACTGGATATACAGAGTCCGATTTAAGTCGGATTTCTGTAAAACAAGACACGTTGGAGCCGTATTGGCGATAGCTTTCATATGAAAGAGAAAAATCCAGATTTCGTGTTATAGTTTGATATTTATGGCCAAATCAAATTTTGAAATAGTCGCTATGGAAAATCGTTATTAAATTAGAGGCCTTTAAAATGGCCGTTTTGCAAACGGACTCAGATTTCGACGAAATCAGTTTCATTAGAACCGTATCGCTAAATTATTGTACGGTGGTGAATTGCGTGGAAAACCGATATCGTATGTGACCGCGGTAGCCGTAAACGTCCGTTCAATTTCTATAGCGCGTATTTAAATAAATATAAGGAGTATTTGAGTGTAACTTGAGCAGACGATCGAATTAGGCCACGAAACCAGTTCCGTTGAGTTTGTATCATCGATTAGAGTCAGGATAAGTATATAGTTTGTTATTTTTAGAGATCGAGAAATTTGGCGTTAAAAAGGGTAGGGCGGTTCGGGGTAAAAACAGCCTATCGGGCAAACAGCCTCAGAATACGACGAAACTAGTGCCGTTGGGTTCGTATCAACAAATTATTGCAAGATATCAAGGTTTCAAGTTGATTTGATTTATCTAGTGATCGTGGAAAAATTAAACGCGTGTTTATTTCTGGTTTTATAAGGGAATTTTTTTCAAATGACCTCGGATTTCGACGAAACTTGTCCCATTAGGTTCGGAATATCTTTTTACACCAAGAATAGCCTTTTTATCAGAAAACAGAAGTCGGTTGTAGTGGTTTTATCGTGTTAGTTTACCGAGAAGTTTCATTGATAATATTTTAATGATTTAACTCAATTATATATACTCAAAACTAAACAGTACAACCTAAACATTTCGCACCTGCCTAGTCTAGTTGCCTGCATAAACTGGAAAATGGTGCTGTCATGTTCCTTCTCAAACAAAGAGGCGCTGTCACATTTATTGTTACTTCCTTCTTAAGCTTCAGACCAATGTCTCCTCAAATCGGCCGACCTACCAGCTGTAAAGTTTAATTAAATAAATACAGTTGCAGTCTCGCACATGGCAAAGGAAAAATCAACACATCCTGGTTTCTCTGTAAGCCTATCTACTAGACATGTTAAACTGTACAAACCAAATAACCTTGCCGACAAAGTAATGCAAATGAAAATGACATGCATGAAAATATGAAACCGTGCCGACAAAGGGGTTTGAATGACGTGACACCTCAGAATCTTGCCCACCACGCCCTCCGCATTATATATATCAACACCTTCCTCGCCATTTTATTTCCCTCCAGACACTGACGAAAGCGAAAATTCCTCTCACATTTTCTTTCACTGCAGAACAAAAAAAAAAAAAAATCCAAGGTCTGCATCTAAAATAAAATAGGACAAAGGTCTCGCCGATCTAAATATTCTGATGCATGCGTGGGGTAGCTTCTCTTGTGTTCAACATGAAGACAGTATGGGTTCAGCCGCATGGGGTGTAACAGATGAACGGAAGGGTGGCACTGCAACAGTGTGCGTGAGGTGAAGTGGGGGTCTCAGCTGGGTAGTTGCATGCGAACAGAAAACAACGTGGGTGAATGGGTAACAGGAGAGGAGAGAAGGAAAGCGGGCCATGTTTGGGAAATCTGAAGGAGTCGAGCCACATATTTGTTCAAACTGCCGAGCTGAGGAAAACAAATCATTGATGATTTAAAACGTAAATAAGTCAACGTATTGGTTAAGGTTAATTATTTTTAATTGCAAAATTTTTGGCTTAAACCGTGAATTTATCTACAGGCCTAAATTGCACGATACTGGACGCTGTCGAAACAAACAAAGACTTGGGAAGAAATTCGATCGCTCGTTTCCTTGATAATGTAATTCAGCTTTTAATTAGGCTAATTTACACCCTTGATTAATATAAAGTAAAATTCAGCGTTAAGTAAATTTAATTTTTTCAAAAATGTTTAAACACTAATTAATAATGCATATATTTACAGAATCTGGCAAATCAGATACCAATGAAATCGTCTTGACGGATGCTACGGCATAGAACAAAAATGGAAGCAATCAGAAACAACGAAATTTTTAATTAAATTAAACGATAGTTTAATTTAATTAAAACAAGTTGTTGACAACGGAATCAGATCAAGGTGAGTTAAACTCACTCAGTTACCCTTTTTATATTTTATATAAATTGGGCGTTTTTATTCGGTGTGCTCTGCTTGCCAATGGTTGACTGTTTTGCTAGTTATTTATCTGCTGATTTAACCGATGGAATTAAACTGTGTTTAATTTCAGTGGAATACCAAATCGTTATTTTTAACGATTGATTCCAATAAAGGTAACTCACCTTGGTTGGTCACGTTTATTTATAAACGTGTTTAAATGGTTGGATTGTTTGAATTTCTTATGGTTGATGTTAAATGGTCGTTATTTAATTTATCAGTTAAACAAAACTGAACAGTATGATTTGAGAAAAAACCCATTTGAATACAGGGAAGAACAGGTTGGAGGGACCCAACCGGATCCCTCAAATGTATTATTTATTTTCATATTATCATATATGAACTGATTTGTTTGTGTGATTGATTTGATGGTTGATTATTAATTGAATATTCAACATCTGTTTGGTTTGAACCAATAGGTGATATTGGTTAAGTGTTTGGCAGAGTATGGCCTTTAAAATCAATCGGGTTATAGACAGTGATTCACCGTCAGGTGAATCGATAGAGTTGAAGTTATAAAATTTACTTTATAACTGGAGTTAGATTTTGGAAAAAATGTATTATTTTGAACAAAAGTATTAAAGAGAATTAAATAAACATTTTATTTATTTAAGATTTGATTTGTTAGTAATTTATTTTATAAAGTAAATTCTGATGTAAATCAGATTTACAAAGAATGAGAATAAAGAATGAATCGAATGGTTAAACTTTGATAATTGTTTTGAAAATAAAACAATTAATGGAAATAATTTAAATTAATTATATTTTTAATTAATTTAAAGTGAAGGTTAATTGGGATTAGTTTACGAGATAATCGAATTTTGGCTTGACAAAATTGACTATTTAAACTGGAATCGAATATCAAATTAGTTTGTTTCAAAATTGCGAAATGAAATAGTTGAAGAATATTGTTTTAACTTTAAACAAGATCTTTAAAAAGGATTTTCTATTTATTTTAGTAAATAAAGAAATTAACTACTGAAGTAGTTAATGAGTAAAGAAAATTATTGTTTTAATAAGAATTTAGAAGACTACTTTTGAAAAGTTATCGAAGAGAAGTGTAATCCAAATTGGATTGTGAAAGGAATCTATGAGCGGGTTTTATATTTAAAGCTAAGATGTTTATAACGATGTTAAAAAGAAGATTTCAAGCGAAGATGATAACTTAATTTTAAGTGTTGTGTAATTATGTGAATTAAGGTAAAGGGTTTATATAAACCAGGGTCGTGTAAATGTGGTTTAACGTGTTAAGGCGTTAATTTTACTTGAAAACAAGATCAAGTATAAAGGAGAATTTTAAATGAGATTTCAAAATGGGAAAATGGTCGAATAATTTTGAAAGGAGATTGGAAATAAGCGAATCTGGGTAAAGAACTGAGTTATAGGGTTGTATAACCAAATCCAATAGTTAAATGGAATTTGTTTGAGACTAGAATGAAATATTGTTTTTGATTACAACTTATGTTTATCGGAGGATAAGAACGTTGTTGATCAAGGTCTGAGAGGTAATTAAAATACCCCAACTTGAACAACTTCGGGATTATCTGAAGATAGTATTAGTTGGTAATCGTAAGAGACGTTAGTGGATATGTTTTGAAAATCTAAACAGCGATTTTAGCGCTGTTGTTATAATATATGTTTTGTGAATCTAATATAGCGATTGTAGCGCTTTTGCTATAGTAAATGGGTTGTAAACCTAAACAGCGATTATAGCGCTGTTGTTTTGTAAATCTAAATAGTAATTATAACGCTATTGTTATAACATATGTGTTATAAATTTCTTTGTTAAAACTAATGGATTTCCGAATTTAAAAGATGTTTGGAAGGACGATTTCAGTGGGAAATTGAATATAGTTATTCGAGCTAGAGTTGGTCAAACATAGATATTCAAGATGAGTTGTCATTTTGTACGACTGCTAGCGTAATTCGAAGGGCTGCAGATAGCCTACGGTGGTCGGATGTTTCCTGAGGGAATCAGGCGTAACCATTGTGATCGCTGCGATCTAGGGTCAAGCGAATGGATTTAAGTCAAGTATTAGTTAATCGATTAGAGATAAATCGAATTAGAGTTATTCAAACATCGTATTTTTGAATATTAAAAGAGTTGGAGTTTTTAATGTAACAAAAGTAAACCGGTTGTTAAAGGCCAAGTGATGCTGAATACTGAACCAGTGAACTCATTGGAGTGTCATGATTGAAACACTGTATATTTTGATAGTTAAAACACCGACTATCAAACCCTCCCAATACGATTGTTGGTACGGAAAGACCGGGATCGAATTTATATTCGAAAACCATTCCGACCAACAAATACGTGAAGATACCAGAAGATGGTCGAGATGGAGAATTGAAGACCGTGGATTTTCATACACGGAAGAACCACTAATATTCTCTGCCTGGCAAGTAGAGATAAGCTGTGATTCTGTCGTGGTTGGATTCCACGGGTTGCAAGGACTTCTCGCTACTGATCCATGGGGTAATTCCTATATTGGATGCAGTAGGAGAGTGCCTTCGGTTCATCCTGCTCCTGGATGACGTATATGGACGAATGTCTGACAGGGTATTTCCGAAGGATCACGTACGTTGATTTCTTCAAACGTGCTATGGTTGTTGGCGGAGAATTGCCGCTCTCTTAGCTTCCAGCTAGAGTATTTTTGTGGATATCAATTAGTGATATCTGATGGATTTGACGATGTGGCATTCAAAGTGAATGACGACCAGATGTTCAAGAGTTAATTCTGGCCTCAAGCCTCATCAACCGGGAAATGACAAAAATCGGGCAGGCAGCATGGCTATGTGGGTCGCTCCCATTAGGGTGTATAATCACCTATCTAGAGGAAGTCCTATTTGTTTCTCAAATCTATGTTTCGATGCTGTCCCTTTTCGGGAGACGGTTGCTGATCCCAACCGTCGGTGATATACATTCGATACACTCAAGCGAAATAAGTGGTCGGTCATGTGAGGGCCGGGTTGCAAGACGTTCTTGTTGAACCCAGTGTATTCGTCTCTAGAGATACACTATCGGAAGGTGGACCCATACCTTGTCATAGTCGGAATCCAATCTCCAATAAGCGCCCGCGGTTTTGTTTGTATACTATATATGTGGAGCGTGAGATGCAAGCGTTCCATTAGATTCTATTTACTTGTATTTAGACATTATTATAATATCAGAAAAAATATTGGTTTCAAAACTGTTTTGGGTTATCGTAAGGTAAAAATCGTCCGTGTTTATGTGTGGATTTGGTCTTACGATTATCCTTTTCTTCGAAAAGATTTTGAACTTTAAAATCATGATTGGATGATTTACCCTTATACTGTGCGAGTTTATCTCACTCTGGTTCACCAGAATGACCCGGTGTTTTGTAAATACTCGGGTTAGACCGGGTTGTACAGGTACAGGTTATCGACTACTGTGAAGAGACGAGCTGGAAGAGCCCAGACGTATGATATTATATAGCTACTATTCCGCTGTGTGTTGTATATGGGAACAGGCCATTATAACTGTCCCATGGTATGATGTACTCTGATACTGTAAGTATTTTCAATCTTTCAATAAAGATTTACTTATGTATTATATTTTGTTCCGCTGCGATGTGAGACTCTGTGTTGCGTGGTGTTTCTTCTTCTTCTTCTATTCTAATATTTCTTTCTTTCTTATCTCATCCTCTAACTTCGTTCTATTAATGATCTGGAATGTTCGATGTCTGAATGGTCAACATGGTAGTTTGATGTTGATTTTCGGAGTCGAAAATCCCAGTTCGTTACACATAAGTACAAGAATTTTAATGTGATTTGATATTAATTTAATTTGATGTGAAATAAAAAGATTTTTATTTATTTAAATAGATATCGATTTGATTTTCGGTTCGATTTTTTGATCTTATCCACAAATCAAATACCTCGGGGTCCATAACTTGAAATCACGAACCCCTATTTAACGCAACAACTAATGATTCATTGTTATAAAAAAATTCTTAACTCAGTAAACTCTAGAATTAAATTCGAATATATATATATTAAATAACCATATTAAATTAATAACTTATAATTTAAATTCGAAACAATCAAATTCTTTGATAATAAATTATTATTATCGTTTATATTCAAATAAAATTTATATTGTTCATCTGAATTGTTTTCGATTCAGTTTTAACTCTGTTTTTTAATTTTTTCAGAGCTTTCTAACAAGAATCTATTTATGTTGTCATTGTAGTATATATTCACATTGCTTCTTCCAGTCATCTGACACAGCAAATATTAGTGCTTATGGATGACTTGCATTTATTTGTAAAATAACGTTTATATGAAAAGCTTGGTTCTATTCTTTATGAGTTGGAAAAGAGTGCATTCATAATATGGTAATAAAATCCAACCTAATTTTATTTTTGTAATTTATATGTGGAAAACTATAAGAGTGAGAAGTAGTTACCAAATACTCAAATGTGAAATGCTAAATCTTATTACGAATAATTTATGTAGTCGAAATAAATCGTATTTCGATTATTAAATCGATAACTCAATATAAAAATCCATTTATATTATCAACTCAATATTTAAAACAATATTAATATCGAAAATAAATCGACCAAAAATTTGGGTCGTTACATTCTTCCCCCCTTAAAAGAATTTCGTCCCCGAAATTACTAAGGTAGAAAAGTGCTACAAACCTATTACTTTTCAAAAACTCACTTATGTTTAAACTCAACCTTTCATACTTCTACTATTAATTCCACCAAAACTTTTGGTTTTTTTATTCATTCACATCCAATTCAAATTCCATTCATATGCATTCCAATTTATTTTAATCAATTTATCCATTTCAATCCATTCAACTTGCTTAAGTTAAATTTAATTTCTAAAATTCAAATCCCTGGGTTGTTTTCAAGTCCTTTGGAAATCACATAAATATATAGATATATTTATAACCATTTTAAATTCAAAACATTTGAATTTTCAAACCAGTTTGTTTTCTTCCAAACAAATTTCCATCAAAAACTTTTCTAAGGTAGCAATCCATCACTTAGAAACTTGAAAATGAACACTGATGATGTTGCAGTCGTCATCAGAATTATTTTCCAGCGACTGAAGTAAGTTTAGTGCTTTATCACTTTCAAAATCCATTCAAAAATGATTTTTCATTCAAAAATCCTTCTAAACAAAGCTATATTATTTTAATATACTTCAAAAAATATTTTCCAATCTTCCCTAGATTTAAAATTATGAATTCTGGTTTGTATATTTCACTCATATAGAAACTATATTTTGGTTATATATAACCATTTCAAATTTTATAATCTTATTTGATTATAATAACAACCAATTCATCCATATATTATAGTATTTTTGAAAAATTATCCCTTCTATATCAAAATAGAATTTTGGGTAAAATTATTTCATTTACCCACCTTTAAAACAATATTGTGTCAAATTTCTCTGTTCATGTGTTTAGAAATTCCTATCGACTTCGTGGCGTCCCCCGATTCGAATAGAATTCATAACCCACTTAACAGACAAGCAAACATAATATGAAACAATTTTTATATTAATTAACCAATACGCTATCTCGTATATATACACTTGACTCATTCTAGGTACTACTGACCCTATATCTAATGAGTAAATCCCCACCAAATACTAGGCATTCGCTCAACCTAATCTCTGATACCAACTGTAATGAACCGAATTTCCGTACCATATGAGTTGACTAAATACACCACACGTCCAACCCAAATTGCACAGTAATACGAATGATTATGAAATAAAGAATAAAAAGATAGAAGAACAAAAATAACAATACAGAATCTCACATCGCAGTGGAATAAAATATAATATATAACAACATTTTACATATACGTACCATCATCAGAGTACAATACAACACAGCTGAAAATAAACCAGTAAACATCTAATGCAGAAGCCTCCTGCTCTAAGCTCCTCCAAAAGTATCTGTAAAAAACCTGAACTACTTGACTGCCGGTACAAATTTGAGCACCAAAGGGTTTAAAGAAAACATAGAAAAATAAACTATGCGTCTGTCATGGGACTGGTATGAGTAAATAATTTAAAACTGTTTGAGAAAATAAACGATATCTCATAAGATCATGTTGTATGACATGGAATGGGTTTTCCCTTATGAGAATCCATAACGCTTGATTTAGCTTTCAGATTCTTTTGGAAGAAATGATAGTCATAAGACTGATCCACACATAAACACAGATAGTTTTTACCTTCCAATTACCCAAAATAATCTTTATATCAAAATTCTTTTGATATTATAATAGTGTCTATCAATCACATCTAAATAATCATTTAGCAGAACGCTTGCATCTCACACTATACATATATAGTATATAATCAAAACCCCAAGCACTTATTGGATAATGGAATTCCAACTACGACAAGATATGGAACCACATTCTAATAATGTATCTCCAGTGAGGGAAACACTGGGTTCAACAAGAACATCTTGTAACCGGGCCACACATGACATACCACTCATTTTGCTTGAGTGTATCGAATGTATATCACCAATAGTTGGGATCAAAAACCATTTCCCGAAAGTACCAGAATCGAATAAATTTTCTCTAGATAGGTGATAATACACCTTAATTTGGAGCTACCCACTTAGCCATGTTCCCTCCCGATTTTTGTCATTTCCCGGTTGTTGAGGCCTGAGGCTTCGATTGCTTACCTTTCATTGATAGCGCAATCACTTTGAATGCCACATTATCAATTCCGTTAATCATTAATTGATTTGCATAATATATTCTGGATAATATGCTAAAAGAATAAATTCTCCGCCACCATATATATCTATACAGACCATCATATGCGATCATTGGAAATACGCTGTCAGACACTCATCCATATACGTTCATTCTGGGACTGAACGAAACCAAAGGCACAATTTCGATTAATCTATCTTAGGTAATTTCTACCTAGGATTAATAGAAAAAGCCCTTTTACTTTACTCCATCTTCGATTGTCTTCGTATAATCTTACTCGCAACGATACTGCCAATACTGAGTGGTTCTCGGATAATAGTCCAATCGGTCTCTCCATATTGACAACGATGGTCAAAAATTTCGATAGTCGGTCATTTAACTATCTAAGAAAAACAAACGTCCATCCAAAGCATCAAACAACCACTGGGCCCCTTAATTAATATTTCATTAACTAAATCGCTTCTCCATTTCCTTATCAATATTTGTTAACCAAATATTTCAACAATCATCTAGGCCTCTTACTCTATTAGGAAAAACATTTTTCATATATCACATTCTTTTATTTTCAATATTTAGAAAATATCTTCTATTTATGAATGAAATTCATTTCCAATTATTTCTTCCTTTTACGACCATTCATTTCTATACTTAAAAAATATTTATTATTATATTTCCAAAATTTCCACTTACCTGGGTTGAAACGATTATCCCGTAAAACATTGTTACAACAACCCAAAATACTGCATTCAACTAAATCTTGTTCAGACATTGATCTTCAAGACCGAATCTTGCTATTTATCGGGTAGTAATGAAATCATTCAAGTTGGGGTATAATTACCTCTCAGACCTTGACTGTAAACATACTTAACTTCAAAATAGACAAGACCACTATTCCCGAATAATCAACATCATATAAAGCTAATTATACATTTTTTTAAAACGTGTATACGTTACTCTTTCTATCTTTACCAGATTTAATTTACAGATTTTCTTTTTTGTTTATAATATTCTATTTTAGTTTGTTTCCTTATCGAATTCTATATATATCGATACATTGATTTCTAATTATCCAAACTTCTTAAATATATTCCAACTCCTTTAATTTTTGGACAATTTCGCCAGCACCTTCTTTGTACCGTCAATAGCTCAAACCTCAACTCGCCTCTCTAGGCCCTTTCCATTTAAAAAATAAAATAAAAAAGGCAAGCGGCTTGCCGATTCGGCGCATAAAATTTCAAATGGAAATTAAACATGTGCCTTTTTGTCGGGCACTCAAAATATAAACTTCATTCTCTTAATTCCATACCTATTTAACATACAAACGTCCATTCCTAATTTATTCCAACTTAGACTAATATTTTTTAACTCAATTCGCTAATTAATTCTCTAATAAGGTCTTTTGCCTATTTCACTTTTTATTTGAACATAACATGTTCAAATATATTTTTAATTGACTTATAAACCAATCGAATTCCATTTTCAACTCAAGTTTCATATTCGATTTCGAATTAGAAATCCAATTCACTTATTCAAAGCCTAATTTCGATTCAAAATATCATTAACTAATTATTATTCAAATTAGTTAATTCTATTCAATAATTAAAAAATCTGATTTTTGTTTCAGATATCAATCCATTATTCTGCTTGAGTTTAGATATATTATACAACTCAAGTCTGGATTTTTCTAATGTAAATCTAAGTTTTTTATTTGCCTAAAATCCTTATATTTAATTAAATAACCCGTTATGGTTTTTAAAAAATTATGGCGTTGTTTTTCTAGAAATTTGATTTTGACATAACTCAAAATCTTTAAGACGAAATCCAGATTTTTCTCTTCTATTAAAACAATATTATTCGGTCCTCCTAACGATTCTTGTTTCAAAGAATTCCAACTTAAATTGAGTTCTACAAACTCAATTGAAGTTCGAAACATTAATTTACGAACTACCGCGCTACGGCGAGCTTGTTTTAATATATTTAAATATAAATGTTAAACTTCGTTTGATATATAAATTCCAATTCCAATTCTTATATTTTTAAATATAAATTAAACAGGTTTTCCAAAGCTAACTAAATATGTCCAATTATCCTTACTCGTCGATTATTTCATTATTCGGTTATAAATTTTGTTTATAACTTAACCTTCTAAATTAAATTCCAATTCCTTTTATAAATAAATTATTTCCAATTCCCTTAATAAATCTTTAGATTTATCTCAATTCCGTTTATATTTCGAATTTCAGAATAAAATCCGTCGTTCCCTTTTCGAAAACGATTTCCATTTCACCTTTAAATTCATACTTGAATTTAAACCTCTAAATTATCTAATGATAATTATCTCACTAAATTTTAAACATCATTTATAATTTAACTTGGTTGTTTTATATATTAAACAAGTCCTATTTCAAATCTACTTAAAACTCCATTCCTATTTTGGAATATTTTATTGGTTTTAACTTATAAATAAATATATATATATATATAAACAGTGAATCTATTTTCATATTTAAATTCAAATTCTATTTAATACAATCCTTATATCTTTTCTGAAATTATTTTATTTAAATAAATTCGATCTAATCGAATTTAAATCATAAATCCATACGGATTTATTTTAATTCAATTTACATTCTAAACATCAGAATAGATTTAATCATTTCTTTTTGAAACTGATTTCAATTCCCTTTTTTCACATTTGAAGTTAGACTTCCCAAATTATCCAAATTATAATTTTTCCATTCCATCTATAAACACCGTTTATAAATTCACTTCAATTCCCGCATTATTTATTTTATAAACACCGCTTATAAATTCACTTAAATTCCCGCATTATTAAATTTATAAACACTATTTATGAATTCACTTAAATTCCCGCATTATTTAATTTATAAACATAGTTTATAAATTCACTTAAATTCCCGCATTATTTAATTTATAAACATCGTTTATAAATTCATTACTTGTTTTTATTATTCAAAACAAGTTAATATTTCTTAACCCATTCGAAATTCTATTTTGAAAAAAAAAACAGATTTTTCCTTTTAAATTTCAAAATCCCTTTCCACGATAATTTTATAAATCAATATTTTAGGCCCAGTGATATTTAAATATCCAAAATACCCAACTATAAATCACAGGTTTTCTAACATATCAAATATGGTAATATACATATGAAAACAAACAATAATAAGTTTTGAGGAATCTAGTTGGATCCCTCCAACCTGTTTTCCTGCATCCACAGATATTATCCAACATAAGTAATACCCATTCTGCTTCAAGGCAGGATATCGTGGTATAAAAGGACATCCACTATCATATTAGGGGACGCTTAGGGTCGTCCGCTAATGATAATGCAGGCATCCACTAATGGTACTGCAGGAAATATCCAACCACCAATATATATATATATATATATATATATATATATATAATAACCACAAACACCAAGCCTAAATAACTTATATATATATATATAATAACCAAAATAATATTTAAATGCATATAAACAACCAACAATTATTTTTAACGATTAAAAATAATTCTAAATAATAAACTTTAAGTGAGATTTACTCATCATGATTTTCCTTTGCCGAATATCCTGTTTAAATCCATATTGTGGCATCTACGAATCGACCCGACTAGTCTCAGATTAATTTATCGAGCTCCTACGATTCATTAACTTCATTTATCGATTAAATATTTATTTAAATTAACCACAAATGAATATAAATTACTCTATATATTTTAAATTTAGAAAAACGAATGCCTCATTTCATATCTCCGCCTTACTGTTTTCTCTCAGCCTGACCTTCACTTCAACTACCATCAGGTATAAAGATCATTGCCATTCGCCAACACAACTTCGATCACTACTGTTAAGCTTTCACTAACCCCAGAAATCACTGACTGAACTCCTCCAAGTGACAGGCTAAGCCTCACCATTGCAAATCACCAAATTGAATCAATTTACCCCCCTTTCAACACAAGCTCACACTCCCATACCAGTTAACATGACCTGCTACTTTTTTTCCTTGAGCCCAGACCGTATTTGTGACAACTACTATTGCCACTGTAATCCAAAATTTTAGCCATATTATTCCAAACTCGTAACCCTATATCATGCAAACCAACACTATCAATCACTGCTTCCACAGATCCGAACTCCATATTCCCCCATCGCAACTAACACCCGCATCGGAGTCGAATTCCCCTATGAAATCTTCATAAAAACCCACGACCAACTTCATCTAGCGTAAGCACCTCCTGTCTGGTAACTAACCTCATGAATTACTCAAATTTTGACTTGTGATTTCCATTCGAAATCGCACACCATCCACTCGCGCAATCCAAAATTTCTTCGAGTTGGCGTCGAGCTTCAGATCTCACGAATTTGGATTTCATAAAAAAATTCTGAACTCGGTAAATTCTGGAAATAATTAGAACGTATATATGGAAAAACCATATTATCATTATAAGTTTAGTTAAGTGTTATTATTATCATTATCATTATTAGTTTAAACTTGCTATTTATTATTATCAATTTGTTATTATTATTTATAAAATTTATTTGATTTGTTAATTGCTATTATTATTATAAATTTAGTTAATATTTATAAAAATAATTTAATATCTAATAATTTGTTATTTACTACTATTATAACTTAGTTTATTATTTTTATTATTATTAATTATATGATAAATTTGTCAATGTTTTATAAAATTTATTCAATTTAGTTAAATTTTTATAATACTAAATTATTCTTTAATTCAGTAACCCTGCAATTTAGGAGCATAGTTTTGTAAATTGAAGATGAGAATGACTTGTGAAAATAGTGCTTGATATATTCCAAAGGCACCATGAAGGTCTACAAAGAAATGCAGATAGTGCAAAGAAATTCAAGATTATATTAGAAGGCATTAGAGGATTCGACAATTCTAGTATAAAATGTAGGCAAATAATCAAGTGTTGTATGCATGCCACATTGCATGACTACATAGATAAAATTCTGAAAAACAGCAAAGTGAAAACTGACGTTATATTACCATGAACTAAACCCATATGTACCATTGTCTTGTATTAAAGATATTAACATCATGAAAATTTAGTGCATCTTCCTATGTTTTTCAGTTATATCAACATCAACTTTCTAATCTCCTTTATACCCAATAGATTCTAGATAGCCTTCACTGCCACTTGCTGACCCACTTCATCAAAATATAACATTAAACCTAAAGTAAAGAAAATGAATTTTATAAATAGCATGCATTACTTCTCTGAATTAACATTCATTTGTGACCGTAAGCTTAATTTTCTTATGGTTCTAAAATAATTGGAATATTAGCAAATACTATATGTGTTGATGATATTTTCGGTCAACACCCGAAATGAGTTGTATAGAACATATATTTAGGAAGATTTGGTGCAACCACGATCTACGGTTACTGAAAGACAATCTGGGGTGAGCGTTCCTTAGCTAAATCAACCGTTTCTTAAGCACCAGAATCTCCATTCTGAAGATTAGTTATTCTTTCCTCGAGGGGTGAATATCACACTTACAGAATTATGGAGTTTCGAAGCGTCTTGAAGAAGGATTTATTTAACTTGGTACAACTGAAGCCTTGCACAATCAATTACCCCTGAAATCATCGGTAAAATGATATACATTATGACAAGACAAAAACAAACAAATGCTTCCTGATACTCGGACAGTAAGGGTATTGCAGTGCTTATTAACTTAAATGATCCTTCCGCATCGAGCCAGCCCGAAGGGCCTTGGTTGCGTTAGTGATCAAGCCACAAGCCTGCAATCAACCTCTTTTCTGGAGTTGAGTAGCATTAGGGTCATTATGAAAGGGTTGATTCACGTTGCCAACCCTCGAGGTAAAAAAAGGGGAAGGCTTCGGGTTCCCACAAAGCCTTTCCTCTTTACGAGGGTATCGTGAACAACTCTTTCATACAAAAGGATAGTGTTAACTGCTTGTTCCATCATAAATGGCACAATATGACTATCAAATCATGAAATGTTTAAGTCTCTGACTTCTTCGTTCATAATTTGTAGGTACATTACAAGAGTTGAAGAAATCCCCAATCTGATTGGAAATTAGGTTTCTCTCCTTAAAGAAGAAAGAACAAGATTGAGAAATGAAAAGGTTGTCCCTAAATGTGACCCCTAGCGTCTTATTTATAGAGAATTCGGGGGGGGGGGGCTTTTGCTGTTGGGACGTTGCGTCTGCAGGTACCACTATCAGTCACTTTTTTCCTTGGTTTCGGTTGTTTTAGCTCACGACCGCTTTGCGTTGCGGATTGTAGCTTCCAGAGGGAAGGTCCTGGTAAGTTGAGCCTTCTTCGAGAGTTATATGAGCTTGTTGATGTAGTAGCTTTCCGAAAGGTATTTGAGCCTCCGGTTGTATGCTCTCGGTAATAAGCCTCCGGATATATGCTTCCGATTTTTTCATGAATACTTAGAGAAGCTTGCCCTCAGGATATATGTAGACAGTTGCCTGTTCGAATCCACTGTCGGTACCTGCACTAAGTTGACTAGTATGGATAGCCTGTATCCCTTTTAGCGCTCCGGTTTGCCTCTCGGTGGAGTCTCCGGGTATAGCCTGATCTTCTGGAAGGTTGTTCCAGGTGATTTGCCTGTTGTCCAACAATATGACCTTTCAGCACTTATTCAGTAGATGTTTCAGAAGTTGGTTCTGAATGAACTCTATGCACTTCTGGCTTGATACTCTTGATGCCCTCGCCTCTTGATGTATAGATAATAAGTAAGATAATTCCAAAATCCCTTTCACCCTTCCGGGTTTTAATAAGCGGAGCCCTCGCCTTCTTCTTTCTTAGTTTCTAACTTAGATGACCTTTCGCTGTAGAAACCCCTCTGTCGGATGTACCCTACCGGATATATCTTGTCGGATATACTCTATCGGTATTCTATAGAATACGAGCTCCTTTCTCCTAAAAAGATGTTGGTTTATGTAGCTCTCAGATTATTCCTTCCATCTTTTGGTTCTATCTAGTGTTTGGCTCTTACTTTTGGAGAATTCTTATGTGCTTGCGATCATCTGATACCCCTTCACCGTCAGCTTGTTCAGAGTTAATTTAGGTATTAACATTTTCCCTCCTCCTAGTGAAGGTGTGTTTTCGACTTTCCAAGTCAAATTCTTCTTCCTAAACTCTTTTTATTCTATTTGTTGGATTGTATAACGAAACCCTCAAGGTGTTGTCCTTGCGTTAGTTCTTACTTGACCGTTAAAGGTAGAAAGCCAGGGACTGGTTCCTTGTTTCGATGGTAGCATTAAACTAATCCTTATTCGGGTAACTTGAAGATTAAAGACCAGAAGTCCCCTTCCGGTATTAATAGAAGTCATAAACCAACCTTTGTTTGGATAATTCAATATTAAAGTCTAGAAATCCCCTTCCAGTATTAATAGAAGTCCCAAACCAACCCTTGTTTGGGTAATTAAAGATTGAATACCAGAAATCCTCTTCTAGTATTAATAGAAGTCCCAAACCAACCATTGTTTGGGTAATTAAAGATTGAAGATCAGGATTCCACTTCTGTTATTAATAGAAGTCCCAAACCAAACTTTGTTTCGGTAACAAAGGCTGAAGACCAGAATTTCCCTTCTGGTATTAATAGAAGTTCCAAACTAACCCTTGTTTGGGTAATTAGAAGATTGAAGACCAGAAATTCACTTCTGTTACTAATAAAAGTCCCAAATCAACCCTTTTTTGGGTAATTAAAGGTTGAAGACTAGAAATTCCCTTTTGGTATTAATAGAAGTCCCAAACGAACCCTTGTTTGGGTAATTAAAGATTGAAGACCAGAAATTTCCTTCTGATATTAATGTTTTGGTATCCCCTTGGAATTGATTTGTGAAGCAGAGGTTGTGCATGCTTCCTGAGACACTCTTTAGGCTTTCGAAGTCAAAGCAGAGGATGTACGTGCTTTGTTGGACACTCTCTAGGCATTTGCATCCGGTGTGCTTGGCTAGCTTTCCAATAAGCAGGGACCAAGGACTTACCCAACCTCCCTCCAGGAGGCGCCTTAACCTGACCATCGTAGGTGATGATAAAGTTTTATAAACTTAGACTGGGCCATTGTAGACGCAAAGCTAAGGTTTACTCTTTTATGTTCTATATTGACCATTGTAGGTACTAATAGAGACTTACACACCACCCCCTCCAAGGGGTGCCCTATCCTGACCATCATAGGCAATAATAGGGGTTGGCATTCCCTTTTATGGGTAACGCGGAATATAAGCAGAGGCAGGACGTGCTCTTCTGTGAGCAGAAGTAGAACGTGCTTAGTTCATAGCAGAGGCAGGGCATAATCTTCTACGAGCAGAGGTAGGGGGTGCTAATTTTATATGCACTGCCATGATCATTTCTGGTGTGAAACGGAGGCTTACGCTTTTGATGTTTTAACCTATCCCCTTCTGATTTGGCCATGGAGAAAGACAAACACACCATTCCCTCCAGAGGATGCCTTGCCCTGACCAATTTTGGTGATGACAAGCGATTTGATCCTTTTATGGCTTGACCCCTTTTGGGTCTCTTCAAGCTTTTGAAAGGGTTTCCATGCCCTTAGTTATGTGATCATTTTTTTAGAAGAATGCTTCCTTCTTCTTACTCTTTTATCATTGAGAAGTATGGTCTTAAGTGTTTCGAGTTCCATATTCTTGGAATGAAATCCACATTGGGTATGCATAATTGATGTGTTTCGGGCATAACTTCTTGATGGACGATCAAGGTTCCTTCCCAATTTGGACCAAGCAACAATCCGTTGGATTCTTTGTGTTAGCAGTTACTCTTCATAAAACTAGTTCTCCTTTTTCAAAGGCTCTGTTGTTGTGTTTCATGATTCTCCTTTGATATTCAACTATTCTGATTGCAGCGTCATCTCTCAACCCCTGTATTAGTTCTAAGGATTCCTTTCTTAACTCCTGATTAGGATTGAATGCATATGCTATCCTTCTATGCGATGAGATTTTGACCTCAACCGGAAGCATGGATTCGCATCTATATGTCAAGGAAAAAGGAGTGTGTCTTGTTGTTGTTTTGGAAGAAGTTCTATATGCCCAGAGCACTAAGGGTAACTCTTCGACCAATTTCCTTTGGCTTGCTTTAGGCACTTTTTAAGATTTGTCTTTATGGTTTTGTTGGCAGCTTCGACAGCTCCGTTAGCCTTTGGATAAGCTACCAAGGAAAAGCTTTTGATGATTCCATTTTTCTCACAAAACCAAGTGAATTCTTCGCTCCTAGTTGTGTTCCATTATCTGATATGATCTTGTGGGGAATTCCAAAGCGAGTAACAATGTTCTTTATTACGAATCTCAATACCTTTTCAGACATGATTGTCGGAAGGGGTTCTGCCTACACCCATTTGGTGAAGTAGTCGATGGCTACTATGGCGTACTTAGCTCCACCTTTGGAGATTGGTAAGGGTCCAATTAAATCTATTCCCCACACGTCGAATGGCCAAGGGCTTGAGATGGTGGTTAGCTTACTAGGGGAAGCCCGTGCACCTTAGAGTACCTTTGACACCTTTCACACTTTTTGACATATTAAATTGCTTGATTAACCACTGTAGCCAATAATAGCCTTGTCGCATGACCCTTTTGGCCAACTTAGTTCCATTGGAATGGTCTCCACACAATCCTTCATGGGCCTCTCTTAATAGGTTAAACCCATCTTCGGAGCTTAGACATCTTAAGTAAGGAAGTGAATGTCCCTTTTTATAGAGTATATTATCCATAATCACAAATGTAGGAGCCTGGTTTTTTTTCCTTCTTGCATCATGCTTATCAAGGGGTAAATTTACGTTTAGGATAATCTACCATGGGAGTTATCAATGTATTTTCATGATGGCAATTCGTTTCCGTTAAGGGAGGTTCCACATTGGAGTTTCCCTCTTTGTTCCCTTCGTCACCCCTTCTCAAGGCTTGGGATATAGTTAGGGCTAATAATTCTTAGAAGCCTTTCTACATTCTTCATTCCATTCGAAGTTCTTCTTTTTCTTTATAACATCGAAGAAATGAACGCATTTGTCTGTGGCTTTGGAAATGAACCTACTGAGGGCTTCAACTTTTCGTTTAAGCTCATAACTTCTTTGCTCGTTCTTGGTTCTTCCATGTCTCTTATAGCCTAGATTTGGTTAGGGCAAGCTTCAATGCCTTGCTCACTTACCACATATCCTAAGAACTTTCCAGATTGAACCTTAAAAGAACACTTTTGTGGTTCTAACTTCATTTGGTAACTTCTTAGGACATTGAATATTTCTTCCAAGTCCTTCAAAAGGTTTTCTGCTTTGATGGACTTCACTGGCATGTCATCCACATATACTTCCATGTTGCACCCTATCTGTTCCTGAAACATTCTATTTACTAGCCTTTGGTGTGTTGCTCCCACATTTTTCAATTCAAAAGGGCGTTACTTTATAGCAAAAGATTCCCCAATCGATGATAAAGCTTGTATGCTCTTCATCATGTTTATGCATTGGGATTTGGTTATACCCCGAGTAAGAATCCATAAGAGATAATATCCTATGACCATGGGTTGCATCGACCAACTGGTCTATCCGAGGAAGGGGATAACAGTCCTTTGGGCAAGCCTTGTTTAAACCCATGTAGTCAACGCATGTTCTCCAATTCCCATTGGACTTCTTTACTAGCACAGGATCGGCTAACCATTTTGGATAAAGAACTTCTTAGATAAACCTGTTTGTTTCTAACCTCAAGACTTCCTCCTTTAAGACTTCTGATCGGTTTCTATTATATTGTCTTTTCTTTTGTCGAACCGGGAATACTGAAGGATAACGTTTAAGGCATGACTCATAATAGAAGGTTTGATCCTGACCATGTCTGAATGGGTCCAAGTGAAGACATCTTTGTTGAGCTGCAGGAACCGAATTAGGTCGCTTTTAAGGGGTTCTGTCATCCTTTTCCCTATGTTGACAACTTTTGCCTTATCCTTTTGAATCAACAATTACCTCTTCCACATCTTCTATTGGTTTCATTCATTCAATATCCCTTCTAGAATCCAAATTTGTGACAACTTCTCCTTCTTCAGTCAAGTTTACATCATCGGCTCTCTTTCCTTTTCTTTTCAAAGAAGTGTACCTACCATTTGCATGCTTGTCATCTTTATTAATTTTTACCTTAGCTTTGAATGTGGGATGTAAGAATAATTTATCCGAAAGTATAAAAATAGTAGAAGAATCAAAGTACGAAGAACACTCCCTTTTGTATTAGTCAATTGTTGCAAAGTACAATTCATGGGAACTGAATTGTTCTCCTTTGATGGTACCCCATCCCCGCTTGGTTAAGAATTTTAACATAAGGTACTTGGAAGAGACAAAAACGTCCATCCCCTCCAAAGCTGGTTGTCTGAAGAAGGCGTTGTAATAGGATGGTTGGTCGATCACAACAAAGATAGTTTCAAAGGTCCTATGGAGTGGATATAGCCCAACTTGAACTAGAAGATTGATCTTCCCCACCGAAGTTGATCCCTTGTTATTGAAACTGAAGATCGGTTCGTTGCTTGACTCTAACTTCTTCTCAGAAATTCCCATTTGGTCGAAAGCATGCTTGAAGATGACATTGGCGGTACTCCCAGTGTCCACAAGGATCTTGGAAATGACAGTGAGTCCAATTTGCGCTATTTTCATAAAGAGATCATTATGTAGGTGGTGGACCCCTTTCTTCATCTCTTCCGGAGAAACCACTAGGTTGTGCATTTTGAGAGCATAGCGTGCATTTTTCAACAATGGTTCTTCACGAATGGAAAATATTCCTGATTAATATAAAAATGTGTTTATTTTATGCTCTTATATCTTATCTTTTGTATATAAATAAATATTACTTGGGTATTATTTTGTCACTTTTACATATATGACGACTTAGCCACATGCGGTCAGAAAATATAAAAATAGAGATCAAATTGCTATATATTTACATACGAAGACTTGCTGATGAAGATCTCACATCCATTTGTGTTTTGGAAAAGAAAATAATTGGTAAAAAGGCTATGCACATCAAAAATCAATGCAAAATTACCAAGGAAGCAAGAATAAAAGAAGAAAGGCCCAATTTTAATAGAATTAACTAAGGCCTATTTGTGATTGTATTAGGGTTTAGGTTGGCTATCTATCCTATAAATACCCATGTTATCTCATTGTAAAGATGATCCATGAATTGAGACTTTTCTGCTGTAATTCTTCTGCCATTAATCTAGTTTAATTTCTTCTTTTTCTCTTTTCTTCATTTTTATTTTATTAGAAATTAGTGTTGTCTACACAATTAGATTCGGTAGAGCACTATTTGTATTTTTCACTTATTTTCTTTTTTGATTGACCGTCTGATTAGATTCAGTGATAATCCTAATTTATTTTCTGTTTGTTATTTAATTTCTGTCCTTTTTATTGTTTTCCTAGGTCATATTGAATTGAATAGATTTGATTAGATTCAGATCTGATTCAATTCAATAATAGTTTTATTGCAGTTTCAATTTTGTTTGTTTTCAAAACCAACCTCCAAGATTTGTCTAACTCGCCCAAGAAATATACAAATAATAAAATTTAAAATTCCTCTCTGTGTTCGACCTACTTATTACACGATCTATGTGCTTGCAGTTATTATTATAAAATTCGCGATTTTCTAGTTCTTTGAAAGTGTCGATTAAGTTTTTGGCGTCGTTGCCGGGGGTGAGTAATGACTATTTTAAGCGATGGCGTTGACTTGGTCTTCACGGTAATACTAGGGTTGTCCTTCGAATTATTTAGTTTGAGTTTCTAAGGTAATTTGATTTGGATCCACGACATGCACTCCTCTAGTAGAAGCACAGTTGGGAACACGAATTGACTTCCATTGCATGTCCTTTTCAGAATAATTTTATAAGAATTCCCAAGCTACATCGGTTGTTTTAGACATAAATTATCCTTCACACATTGATTCTAGTTGTGTTCGAGTTTGATAGTTTAGCCGTTCTTATGCAATTTGACATAAATGATATTTTGGAATTGCATGATGCAGACAACTATATAGAAGTTGGTTGAATCTCTCAAAATATTTTGAAAAAGTTTCCCCCTCATTTTGAAAAAATCAGCTGGGCAGGAAAAATCCCGCCCATAAGGGTCGACTCCCCCAAGGGGGAGTCGACATAGGTGTCGACCCCTCAAGAGGGGTGTCGACTGGGGTATCGACCCCCCTATAGGGATCGACCCCCTCACCCAAATCCAAACAGTGACGATTTCTGAATTGTTGCTGAGTCACTAGGGTAGAGGTGGCAATTTCTGGATAGCTCTATTTTGTCTGGATGGTTGTGATTGCTCCTAGGTTGATCTAATGGTTCACATAAGTCTAAACCTCTATAAAAGCAACCCTAATCCTCAACCCTAAATCACACAATTTCATTCCAAGAAGCCACAATGCTGTCCATGGTCGACCTAGCCTAGCCACCATTTCTTCTCCAACTAGAAAGCAAACTAAAAAAACAAGTTAGAAGCTACGAATCAAATCTAAATTAGAGAATCGAAAGTCTACATCAAAGGAGTAGCTAATCAAATTCAGAAATCAGATCCCAGAATTCAAGACCGTTCTGTAATTTGTAAGTTCATGTTACTTTCAGAAGTAAAATTCAGTTGTGATTCTGAAATTGTAATAAATCTAAATTTAAGATTATGCCTATTTGTATCTGTCTTTCTATATCCATTGGATCTATCTCATTGATATTATTATGTCCATTCTTTATCTCTTCTTTCCTTCTTCCCATTTTTTTTAGCCAGGCTACTTTGAGCCTGAGCCAAATCTCATAAGAGATGAACGTACGTTGGAAATAAAGTTGGGCATAATATATGACTTGAACATGACCAGCACAAAAATTGGGGATAATATATGATTTGGACATGACCAGCGCTAAAACTGGGAAAAGTATTAAATTATGTATAATTGGGCATAACTGATTTGTAACTGATTTGAGGACATAACGCAAGTGGTATTGAAAACATAAAGTGTATCGAACATATGACTTGAGATTTGAGGCATAAAGTATATTGGACATATGACTTGGGATTTGGGGCGTGAACTGAACTGTAAACATATAAGGCATAGTACATGTTGTGGTTTAAGACCTAAAACTGGGGCATATATATATATATATATATATATATATATATATATATATATATATATGATAGTTTATGACTTGGAAGAAGGAAATCATTGTGTATAGTGATATATGGCTTAGGCATGAAAAACCTATAGTAAGATAGGGATAACTGTTAACATGCCTAAATTGGGATTTTGGGTAATTGGCATGCACTGTAATTAAAGGCTATAATTTGTCATAGTTTATACTGTGAATCATGAATGGGGTTTTAGGAGAATATTTTGTACAGTGCAATACGACTAAACCTTAGGACGTGTGTTATATTGTGATTTTTGGGGCATGACTATTATTGCAAATTTGGGAAAATTGGGTGTAACCTATTTTGAGTAATAACTTGAATTTGAATTTGTGGGGATTAACTTGAAATTAGCTTTGTTGAGGTATAACTTGAGAATCGCAACATGACTAGTTGGGATAATTAGCATATAAAATCTAGACTTGGGCATGTATCGTAAATATGCTAAAAGATAAATGTGCCTAACCCGAGGTTAGATTGAGTTGCAGTGTAAAACTACCTGGAACCGCCCGGCACATCCAGTAACCACAACAACACCTATCTAATGTGAGAGGTTAGTGCATCATGCCCAAGAAAAACCCGAGGTTAGATTGAGTTGTGGTGTAAAACTACCCGGAACCGCCCGGCACATCCAGTAACCGCAACGACATAGATCTAATGTGAGAGGTTGGTGCATTAATAAATCAATTAATGCTAATGAACAAGACATGTTAAGAATGGTAGGGTTAAGTTAACTAAGGCAACATCTAACTGTTATAACATGTTAATCAGACAAGAAGATGGGGTTAAGTAAATTTAGAACACTTAACCATTATAACATGTTTATTAGACAAGAAGGTGAGGTTAAGTAAATTTAGAACACTTAACCTCTATAACATGTTAATTAGACAAGTGAGTAGGGTTAAGTTAACCAATACGACATGATGAATGAGCAGGGTTAAGTTAATAAGAAAACACTTAACCAATATGACATGATGAATGAGAAGGGGTTAAGTTAATAAGAAACACTTAACCAATATGACACGATGAATGAGTAGGGTTAAGTTAATAAGAAACACTTAACCAATATGACATGATGAATGGGTAGGGTTAAGTAAAAACAAGAGAGCAACACTTAACCAATATAACAGGATGCGTGGAAGGGTTAAGTTAACACAAGAAGGTAACACTTAACCAATGTAACACAAGTGGGTGGGTTAAGTTAACTTGAATTGATTGATGACACTTAACCAATACAGCATGATGAACGCGTGGAGTTAAGTTAATAAGAAACACTCAACCAACGTAAACGAATGAGGTTAATTTAATGGGAAATACTTAACCAATATAACCTGATGAATGGACGGGGTTAAGTTAATAGGAAACACTTAACCAACATGACATGATGAGTAGGTGGGTTAAGCTAACATGAGTTGACAGCACTTAACCAATATGACATAATGTATGGGAGGGTTAAGTACATAACGAGTTGGTGGGTAATATTAGTAAATATAGGCCCACAAACTCAACCATTAAGTAAACATGTTTGAATCAGTGGAAGGGTTAAGTACATATCGGGTTGGTGGGTAATATTAGTAAATATAGGCCCGCAAACTTAACCAGTAAGAAACCCTAGTAACGGAGACACATTTCAGCAGTAACCCACATAGATGTATCAAGTTACCCTGAAATTAGGCTGGGTGAGGCACGATTACTGGACTGATTATAAGCGGTCAAAAACAGCGGCAGGGGGTACGTCAGTGTAGGTTCCGACGGATTATAGGCGTGCACGTACTCCGGAGTGGGAAAAAGTAGGCACTGGGTACCAGTAGTTATACACTGTGCATCTTGAATCGTGTCGAGTTGCTATCATAGGGACTGATACACCTTATGGTGGGACCAGCATAGGGTATCTACACGCAAGAGAGGGTCGATTGACACAGACACATGGAACATTAATACAAGTAGGGAGTCGATCAATAGGATAGTAAGGGTACATCTAACATCTTCATGGCAATTAGGCTGGTTGAGGTAAGATCCTCGTACTAGATGTACACCTGAAGGTTACCATAATGGAGGGAATTGGGATCACGTTGTAATATTATCATTTTACACAGATTACTAGTTGGGACACTAGTTAGGCGGTGCAGAGATATAAAAATTAGAATAACAAGGTAGTAGTGAAGCAGAGAAAGAGAAGAAGCGCATTCAGTTTATCTTGCCTTATCATATCTATGCTAATTGAATGTTATCTTGTTATCCTTGTTATCACGGTATTGTCTTATATTCAGTTTATTCATGTCATAATGCTTTTGCCTATTTATATGCTGAAAGTCACTGAACTTACCAGACTTATGTCTAACCTAGTTTGTTTCGCCTCTTTTCTTCCATTCCCCCCCCCCCCCCAGGTTCACAGGGAGGAAATGTTACCACTTAGCTCAGTTTTCTTTCCAAGCTCGAAGATAGTCGATGTATTACTTTGGACTCTCTCTTCCATTGCCATGGATGGTTCATGCTTTATTGGGGAATATTGTTGTTATATTTTTATGCTTCTTTTATACTTGGAAGTTTTTGAATCAAGACAGAAGTTCTATGTATTACTTTTAAGCATGATTGAGGCAATTCTTGTAAAAGTTTTACTAAACCACATTGTTTATAAAATGACTTTATTTTCCGCTGCTTTATTTGCTTGTCTTGTAACTTATCTGCATCTTTTACCTAAAACGCTCCACCGAATTTAAGGCATTCCCTTGGTGAGTAACCTTAACGGAGGTGGTGTGTTTCACATCTTTTAGTGCTTTCAAGTAATTCAAATGGAATTAGCCTTAGCTTGATTGATTCGTCAGATAATTGTTGCAATTTAGTTGTGGACGCATACAATTCAAATTCACATAGAAATTCATAAGCATTTTCAGAACCAGTAAATTTTGGTACCCCTTGAATAAAAGAATGTTTCAGCTCAAAATTGTTTCCTTCAGCTAGTGGAAACACGATGGCAGAGGGTTGAACCGTCTTAGTTGGATAACATCGATCACAAAGAGATAAGGGTCTACCCATTTTGATATTGAGAATTTGAAAATTTTGATTTATTCGATTTTGATCCATCTCGTTTGCAAGTTTTGATTTTTGTTTTTTCAATTGAGTTTTCATTTTGTTTGTTTCTTTGTTTCTTTCATCAAAAAAGAAGAAGAAGAAGAAGAAAAAACGAGGAAGAGCCATTGTGAAACAAAGACCAAAGTGAAGGAAATCGTTCAAGCAAAGCGAACAAAGATATTGAAGTCAATCGAGTTGCAAATAGTTGATTTGAATTGCCAGTGCTAACTCAATTGCTCTGGACGGACTACCATACCCCAACGTAAAATTTTATGAACTCTATAGGTGCTGCAGTTCTTAAAAATATAGAAATTGCTTATAAAAAATTTCTGTCGGGGCAGCGTCTTGCTTGTACAATATTTTAAATTTCTGCAGTTTTTATTGTCTGATGTTTGTGGTTGACTTATATTTCCATAACTGAAATCTTCATTCTCATTGTTTTTCAATAATAAAAAATATACATTGCAAAATAATATAATTGAAAAGTGGTTCTTTGTGAAGTTGATTGTCTCGTATAATTGGATCGCAGACATATAGTAGTTCAATTTATTGAACTATTAGCAAAAGAGGTTGCATACTACCCGTAAAACATTGGTCCTTTCCCTTAGTATTTATACTATATGTGAACGACCATAAGACCCTCTTCCCCTTCTAATTGAGTCAATTAATTAATAGAGCACAACTCATTCTTTTATACTATTTTGAACTAAGAATAATTTATGTCTACCCTTGATTTCATTCAAATGTCTGATTCAAAAAAAATCCTTGAGAGAATTATAGGATAATAACCGGAGAAGATGTTCCCTAGAAGAGTATGAGTATGAATTACAACTCATAAGGCAAAATTTTCCAAAATTTCATGAGCCCAATGCCAACGATTTTCAAAATCATACAGATGATCGAAATTGCGATTTCAATTCAAATTTCAATAATTTTGATTATAGGCCACATCCACATCAAAATAGCTTTGAATCTCAATATGGCATCGATCCACATCAATATGGGGTTGTAAGCCAATATTTCCAAAATTATATCCTATATCAACATCTTGAAGATAACCGAAATTGCAATTTTTCCTCGAATTTCAATAATTTTGGTTACAAACATAATTTTTATAACCAAAATGATTTCCAATATCATTGTCATTTTACTGAAAATTCAAACAACCACTACATTGGAAATAATATTGATTGCGAAATTGATGTGGACTATAATTTTGAGAATAAAAAAATCCAAAATGATATATATCTCTCAAATCAACGATTTTAAGGAATATCATCTTAACATTCTTAGAGAGAGGGAAGAAAGGCTAGATAAAAAGATGGATGAACTTCTTTGTTTAATGACATCTTTTGCAGAACAATGCGAGCAACAAAATCAAATTCACGCATGTGATGAATCAGAAAATAATCCATTCTTTACTGACAGTGAAAATTTTCAAATAACAACTTTGGAAATTGAGAATAACGATCTAAATGAAGTTATTCAAAATCCAATAAATGATTTGGACTTCGATTATTTTCAAGAAAATGATTTATGCTCAGATTTTGATCTTTCTTTCAAGCTGCGAGAAACTTGAAATTTTAGAAATTGGAAACTTTGAAAATGTTGAAGCTATCAACAACTCAAAATTTGAGAAAGAATCTAATGAACATGAATTTTTTGGGTTGTATGAGGATAAATTGTCATACGAGGAAGAAGTAGATTCAAGTCACAAGTTCGAAAATTTTAACTTTGAGAAGATTTCATACGAACCTGAAATTATCAGTTTAAAATTTTCGTTGTCAATTAATAAAATTGAGAAATGTGATCACATAGTCTTGAACAATGCTCAAAATTCAAATTTCACAGAATTTATATACGATCACAAATTCTTGGGCAATTACACCGATGAGTTTGTTGAACACATGAATTATTTTTGGAATGTTAGCTTGGTTGAAAACCTTTGCTTATTAGAAAATATGCCTAGACATAGTGGAAATGAAATACATCGGGCTAGAAACAAGTGTGGAGGAAAAAGTCGGCGGCATTCTTTGCATCGCAAACAAATATATCATTGTACATATGATCCATTTTTACATATAGTTAGACTACATTTCATTTTACAAATCATTTTGTATCTAATCCATCTTTTGGTACTCTCTTTTACATTTAGGAAACGTGTTTATAGTGTGGACACTGTTTAGATCAAGTGTAGGGGGAGTCTGCATTGCATTCTTTTCATTCTTCTTTAAAAAAAATCTTTCTTTAGGACCATCATGCATTCTAATTGTAGTAACATGCCATTTTTTTTTGAAAATATGACTCATTTTAGTTTGATATAACAAAATAAATTAACGATTGTTAATCAGTTGATAATATTTCTTTCTCTTAACTAGGATCTAATAAGAAATATAATGAAAGGTTGAATTTTGAGGTATAACAGTGTAACCAATACATAAGGAGATTCTTAGGTGATGGCCATGAAGTCTATTCTAAATTGTAGTCTTTGTTTAATGAGTGGAGGAATTAAAATACTTATATTGGCTTTTTGAGTCTGTAAAACTAAGTTGTGTCAAGTTGAATTCGCATAACTCTCTCTCTCTCTCTCTCTCGTGTTCGTATATTTTCGATAATAATAATAGCAATCCAAGGGTATCCAACATTGCTTGTAAACTAGCGTTGGTGTGCAAACCCGCTAAGATCTATCCAACATGTTGTTGACAAAGTCAGCATTGGTATATCTTGGTCTCATTTTATGAGATTGGACACCTAAAGATTACCGACATGTTGTTGACAAAGTCAGCATCGGTCTGTACAATCCTCCAAGCTCTTACCCAACTCTCTGTCAGTCCGCAAGGCAGTGCATGGGTGGTATACCTTGGTCTTTAAGTTAGGTGTATGTAATTAATCATAAATTTCAATTTTTATAGAGATAGAGAAAAAGCGATGATGCCTAAACACTTCTTGACCTTATTGATTTGACTAGTCATACCCAAGGAAATTAGAATACCACTTTGCAAACTGTGATAAACAAACTAAGAATTTATTTCATGGCTGCACTATGTTATCAACCAAATCAATTGGCAAAATTAGAGTTTAAATTTGAAAACTTGAATTTTGTTGAAAATTTATGACAAGTTGAGGTATCTAAAATACAATCATCTGACCAAAAATTGTTAACTTAATTTATTGTACCAATTTCCTGAAATAATTTGTCTTTTCATTTTTATTTTCATTTGCATATGTCCGTTGCATTCTTGTAGTTGCGTTAGAACCATACCATATTGCATTTGGATTTTGTGGGTAGTATCCGCTGAAAACCCTCACGAGACACCACTCGTCCTACTATGGACACCTAGAGATTTAATGGCCTGTTGCATATGTTCAATGCAATCGTGTTTCCTATGAAAATTTGACCTATCTAGTTAGTTTTTAATTTTTGTTTTACTCGAGGACGAGCAAAAGATAAGTATGGGGGTCCTGATTAACATAGAAATGTGTTTATTTTATGCTTTTACATCTTATCTTTTGTGTATAAATAAATATTACTAGGGTATTATTTTGTCACTTTTACAGATATGCCGACTTAGCCACATGCAGTCAGAAAATATAAAAATAGAGATCAAATTGATGTATATTTACATATGAAGACTTGCTGACGAAGATCTCACGTCCAGTTGCGTTTTGGACAAGAAAATAATTGGCAGAAAGGCTATGCGTATCACAAATCAAAGCAAAATGACCAAGAAAGCAAGAACAAAAGAAGAAAAACCCAATTTTAATAGAATTAACTAAGGCCCATTTGTGATTGTATTAGGGTTTAGGTTGGCTATCTATCCTATAAATATCCTTGTAATCTCATTGTAAAGATGATCCATGAATTAAGACTTTTCTGCTGTAATTCTTCTGCAATTAATCTAGTTTAATTTCTTCTTTTATTTTTTCAGCATTTTTATTTTCTTAGCAATTAGTATTGTCTACACAATTAAATTTGGTAGAACACTATTTGTATTTTTCACTTATTTTCATTAGTGATTGACCGTCTGATTAGATTCAGCGGTAATCCTAATTTATTTTCTGTTGTTATTTAATTTATGTCCTTTTTATTGCTTTCCTAGGTCATATTGGATTGAATAGATTTGATTAGATTTAGATCTGATTCAATTCAATAATAGTTTTATTGCAGTTTCAATTTTGTTTGTTTTCAAAACCAACCTCCAAGATTTGTCTAACTCGCCCAAGAAATATATAAATAATAAAATTTCAGATTCCTCCCTGTTTTCGACTTGCATATTACATGATCTGTGCGCTTGCAGTTATTATTATAAATTCGCGCTTTTCTAGTTCTTTGAAAGAGTCGATCAAATTCCCTCCATATCTTCCTTCATGTATTGACCCCTGCCTCATGAACAATCTCCGGCAGTGTGTAGCCCTCCATGGATCACATCGATTCTTTTGATGGGTGGACCCAAGTCTAGTTGCGCTCTTCCATAGTAGCTTCTATTGCATTTGCTGAAACCTTTTGTTGCCCATTTGTATGCTGAGCAGATGCTGTCTTGTTTAAAACAAATTCTTTTAGATGTTCCTCTCGGATTAGCTTCTAAATAATTTCGCCCAATACCTTTCAATCATCAATCTTATGCCCATTAGTTTTGTGAAATTCGCAATACTTACCACCGGAATAAGGTTCGTGGCAATTCTTGGCCTTGAACGAGACGGGCAAGTTTTGACCCTTTCTTTCATAACAGTGTACACAAACGAGATGGGTTTGTTTAGAGCAACCGAGTTGGTATTAGAATCTTCCCATCTCGATCTCTTTTGATTTCATTTTTCCTTCCATGGAGCCATAAGTTTACCAAATTAATTTTTGATACATTAACCACAAGGTCGGAGGTTCAAGCCCTCCCTCTAGCGCCAAAATGTTAATGATATTTTTGTCAACACCCAAAATGAGTTATATGGAACATATATTTAGGAAAATTTGGTGCAACCACGATCTATTTTTACTGAAAGACAATATGGGGTCAGTGTTCCATAGCTAAATCAACTATTTTTTAAGCACCAGAATCTTCGTTCTGAAGATTAGTTATTCTTCCCTCGAGGGGTGAATATCACACTTACAGAATTATAGAGTTCTGAAGTGCCTTGAATAAGGATTTTAACTTGGTACAACTGAAGCCTTGCATAATCAATTACCCCTTAAATCATGGGTAAATGATATACATTTTGATAAGAGGAAAACAGGCTAATGCTTCCCGATACTCGGACAGTAAGGGTATTGCAACGCTTATTAACTTAAATGATCCTTTCGCATCGAGCTAGCCCGAAGGGCATTGGTTGTGTCAGTGATCAAGCCATAATCCTACAATCAACCTCTTTTCCGAAGTTGAGTAGCATTAGGCTCATTATGAGGGGTTGATTCACGTTGCCAACCCTCGATGTAAAAAAGGGGGAAGGCTTCAGGTTCCCACGAAGCCTTTCCTCTTTACGAGGGTATCGTGAACAACTCTTTCATACGAACTCACACATTAACAAACTCACGCATTTCCCACGAAGCCTATAGTGAAGCATTGTTTTTCACATCATTAACAAACTCACACATTTCCATCCACGATCAACTACACCTGCTGTGACGACCGCCCATAACCCCCGCACTAAACAAGAGGAATAATGCGTTGAAGGGTGTGCCGAGCAGCTATGGATGATCATCAGAGTAGGTAAACAACAACGAAACCTGTCATAGAACTCACAACGCAAGGATAAAATATAATGGAACCTACACAACAGGTAATAGTAAGGAGGCATCATATAGCAAACTTTAGAAAACTTTCTCAACATCATGAAAGGTTATCCAACTGATACCAAAGTTTATACATAAGTCCTCACTACGTCCTCACTACAATACTCATAGAGCACTCAAACAGCGGAAACAAAAATACTAGATAGTAATAAAACTGGTACGCCAGCCTACTGCTCGCCTCCGCACAACAACATCGTCCTCACTAATCACCTGTAACCTACTACTTAGTCTGCCCATCCACAACCAGATGAACAACCTAAAGTAATAAGAGGAGACATAAAACCTTGAGTCAGACAACAGTCTTAGTAAGCAATAAAACAACTAACAAACTTCAACTGTAAAGTATATGAGAAGGGATAGATAAACATACTAATATACCCACAACACCAGAGAAGAACTCAATCTTTTCTTCCCCACATCGGACAGTGATAGTCTTTACTTTAACAATTCAATCATACATCCATGGAAACCATAATACCCATTCACTCATGGCAAAGTGCCCATGACATCCAAATTATAGATCTCATGTAAACCATCCTAATCAAACTCAACACCCCTCAAGCACAAGACCCAGAGGCCTAGACCAATATCAGACAAGCACCCAAGGAACATCTCCTTCGATGTTGGACAATCTACATGAGAAAGTTCAAACAAAGCAACTAATCAATCATGACAGACTCTGGTTATCACCGCTAATCCTTCTTCGAAATCATCGTTAATCGTATGATGGCCAACCTTGCCATATGTCAAGAGCTAATGGTAACCCCAGCTCTAGCATAAACTCTATACGCCTTTCAATGATACGTATGTATGTCCAACCTGGACAACTAGGTCTTTCAACGATACCCAAGGTACTCGACCTACAATCGTTCTTTTGTGTGCCCCCTTCGTAGCTTTGCTTTGAGCCTACTAGAACTTGCGACAATGATAATCTCTCAGCCTTCTCATCTCTAGTCATCCAACTCGACGACTTTTCATAGCTCAAGCAACTTTCTTGAGCAACCATTATCCACCAACTCACGACCTTTAAGTTGTCACCTCATTCGCTGTTCTATACCGATCAATGAACACCTTCCAACACTTCAAATATTCCCACTTGAATTCTTCTCGAAGTTACACCATCACCGACCAATTACATCACTGGGCTGCAGCTAGGGTTCAGGGGGTTTGCCCTCGAAAAACTTTTTTTTTCAAGCTATTTTCTTCAAATCCAAGCCGTACCCGAAAAACATACTTTTTCAAAAAATCACCCTATTGGAAACAAACCATAGCATCATCACTATCAATCATAGTATTTAAAAGTGCTGCTAAAAACATAACCGATCAGCCCCTTCAGACCGACCCGACCCAGACTAGGCCGACCCGACCCACTCCCTTCCTTACTTCAAACTCGACCGACCCAATCCGATCACCCCCTCCCCTCTATGGAACATGACCAACCGGATCCGGCTACCTCAACATGACTGACCTGATCCGATCACCAACATTGCCGACCCAATCCGGTCACCCCTTCATCACCTCAACTTCTGAACCGACCCGACTCATCTTGAATGGACCGACCTTACCAGACTTTGCCGGACCCGACCAGCTCCACTGACTGACCCGTTCTAACTTGTTCTCCACGATAGGATTTGAGATTGACCTGACGCACTTATGGCCGACCCGATCCACTTCCTACACATCTCCAATTCTACTCCGATTTCAATCAAAACTTCATCAAACGACGAATCCGGAAAAACCGACTCCAAAGTCATTAAACACAATCATAAACATGTCATAACATCGCTAACAACATGAATATGACGATTACCACAAAAATGATGTAAATATCACCTAAAACCATTAAATTGAACATATGATCAAAATGAGAGATCTAACTAACATAAACATGTGAAATGACATGAAATTAAAGGGTAAAACTTGCTAAATTAGATCATAGGGTGATGCATATGAAAATAGACATATAATGGTGTAAATCTATGGTAAAACACTTGAATTTGATGAGAAACATGCACAAACACTCATATACTTCATTGTATTCATGTGAGAGATGTAAATCACTCACAAATTTGCTAAAACAAGATAAAATCAATGAAATAGGAATCTGGACAGCAAACACCTCGCACCAATCACTTTGATCCGATGAACTCTAGCTTTAATCGATGTAGATCTAGCCTCCAATGGTGTAGATCTATGATTTCTCTCCTTGGATTTGGATTTTTAATGGTGGAAAGGTGTTAGAGGAAGAAGAAGCACAAGACCAGCCAATGAGGAAATGAACAACTAAACCATTCCCCATATCCTCACCCCCTATTTATACCCTCCTACCACTAATAGGCCTATCCAATTCAGCCCATTATGGCTTACCAAATCTGGACAGCCAACTAAAAAACCTTAAAACAGTTATTTCTCCCAAACCGCTAAGCCAAATCTTTAATGTAACCACTCTACGGAAAGGCAAACATCAATTCCTTTCCAATGACACAGGTCTCACCCTATGATTTGACCTGAGTCAAAAGTTATGCTCTATACAAGACTGACAGGGGCAAAATGATCACAAACAAAATCCGTAAAAATTATGGACATGTCTCACATCCCCATAAGCAAGCTATCAAAAGATGAGAATGATACAACCCTTAAGGAATAAAATAAAAATATTTTACGATCTTCCGATACGTAAAATGTGGGTTGTTACAATCTCCCCCCTTAAGAATTTCGTCCCCGAAATTCCAAGTAAACATAAGCAACTACAACAATTCTGCATGCCTATCATCCATGAGAAGCCAATTCTATCACCCAAACTAGCAACCATCAAGCCATGCATCCATAGCCTTATCCTAGCACGCGGAATTCTATCAAACAATAACAAGATACAACGAAATAACGATGATACAATTAAAGGTTCCTACCGAAGAAGAGTTTTGGATGAGTCGCCTTCATGCTCTCTTTCGTCTCCTATGTACAATCGTCGCCATCTTCACTCCATTGTACCTTGACTAGCTTAACCGTCTTCCTCCTAAGTTGTTTCGTGTCATTCCCCACAACACGAAGTGGCTTACGAGGTTTCACAAGTGCGGTTTCAACTTCTAGGCCTTCGTACTGCTCTGGAGGTACCACCACATTCGAATCATGCACAAACTTCCGTAGAAAAGGCACATGGAACACATTATGCACACTCGACATCTTCTCGAGGAACTCCAATCTATATGCGAGCTTTCCAGTTCGTTTGACTATTGGAAATGGTCCAATGAACCTAGGAGCCAACTTTCCTTTACTTCCAAATCGAACCACATGCTTCAACGGTGAAATCTTCACAAAGATCATATCGCCTACGTCGAATTCCAAATCTTTTCGACGCTTATCAGCATAACTCGTCCGACGATCTTAGGCCAAACTTTCATTTGTTGTCGAATGATCTCGATGCAATACAAGGTCTCTTTATCATCTCTTGCCCAAGTACCAACTTATCTCCAGTTTCTAGCCAACATGCCAGAGAATTGCAAGGTCTCCCATACAATGCCTCGTATGGTGCCATCCCAATTCTATACTAGTAGCTATTGTTATACATAAACTCAACTACATGTAGATGATCTTCCCACGATCCTCCAAAATTCAACACACAAGCTCTTAGGAGATCTTCCAAAACTCGATTTACTCTTTTGGTCTGACCATCAGTTCGGGGATGATATGCTGTACTCAAGCACAACTTGGTTCCCAAAGCTTCTTGCAAACTCTTCCAAATTCTGCAAGTGAATAACAGCTCTCGATCACTCACTATACTCGTTGGGATGCCATGGAACCTAACAATCCATTTCACATAAAGTTCAACTTGCTTCGACGATATCCTAGTCGACTTGACAGGAATGAATCTTGCACGTTTGATCAAGCGATCCACAATGACCCAAATCCCTTCATTTCCTGTCCTGGATCTAGGTAGTCCATCACTAAAATCCATCGATATTTGCTCCCACTTCCATGTAGGAACTTCCAATAGCTAAATCAAACCACTTGGCTTCTTCTATTCAACTTTCACTAACTGACAGTTCATGTACTTGGAAATGAATTTTCCAATATCTCTCTTCATCCCCTCCCAGTAGTAGACTCGCTTCATGTCCTGATACATCTTATTACCACCGGGATGAATCGTTAACTTTGAGTGATGACATTCTCTCAGAACCTCATCTCTCAATCCATAAATATCAGGAACAACTAACCGTCCTTGCTTTCAAAGGCAACCTTCTCGATCGACTTCGAACTCTTTATTCTTCAGTTCCTACCTCTGGATAAACTCGAAAAGCTTAACATCTTGCTTTTGGCTTTTGCCAATCCTTTCGATGAGAGTAAGTCTTATCGATAAGCTTGCCAACATTTCAGGTTCCAACTCACATTTTGGCCTGAAATCAAACCTAGCCAAATACTTAAGGCTCTTCCATTCCGAAAACATCGCTCCCAAACTTGTGTGTCTTCGACTCAACGCGTCTGCAACTGCGTTACCTTTGCCAGGAGTATAGGCTATATCAAAATCATACGATGCCAAAATCTCTAACCATCGTTGCTGCTGAAGATTCAAATCCTTTTGGGAGAAAAGATACTTCAATGACTTATGATCCGTAAACAACTCGAATCGAACGCCCAACAGGTAATGTCTCCACATCTTTAAAGCAAACACAATCGCTGCCAACTCCAAATCATGAGTTGGATAATTCTTTTCATGCGGCTTTAGCTGTCGACTCACGTAGGCCATAACCTTATCCTTCTGCATTAGCACTGCTCCAAGTCCAGTACCACATGCATTGGTGTATACCACCATCTTGACATTCCCACTTGGAATGGTCAACACAGGCGCACACGTCAGTCTCTCCTTCAGGGTTCCGAACGCTTGTTCACACTTTGCATCCCATGTAAACACTTGGTTCTTCTTCGTCAATCCTGTTAACGGTGCAGCTACCTTAGAGAAGTCCTTGATAAACCGTCGGTAATAACCGGCCGACCCAAGGAAACTTTGGACATCTGTCGCATTCATAGGTCTATCGCAGCCCTGGATTGCTGCTACTTTAGCGGGGTCAACCGCTATCCCATTTCCAGAAACAACATGACCTAAGAACCTCATTTCATCCTTCCAGAAGTGACACTTTGAGAACTTAGCTTTCAACTGATGCTTTCGCAAGATCTCTAACACAACTCTCAAGTGTGTCTTGTGTTCTTCCTCATTCCTGGAGTAAACCAGAATATCATCCACGAACACAAGCACAAACCTATTCAACTGATCTCTGAACACTAAATTCATAAGATCCACAAAATACGCTAGTGCGTTAGTCAACCCGAATGGCGTTACCAACCATTCAAAGAAACCGGATGGTGTACCAAAAGCAGTCTTTGGCACACTATCCTTAGCCACCTTCAACTGGTGAAATCTCGTTGCCAAATCATCTGTGAAAACACTTTGGCTTCGTGAAGCTGATCGAACAGGTCATTAATCCTTGGCAATGGATACTTGTTCTTCTTTCTCACCTTGTTCAGCTCACGATAGTCCACACACAATCTTAACGAGCCATCTACCATGGTTGCAAATATGACCAGTGCACCCCATTTGGAAACACTTCTCCGAATGAATCCCTTCCTTAGAAGGTCACGAACTTGCACCTCCATCTCTCGTTGTTCCTTATGCGCCATCCGCCTAAGAGGCATAACGATTGGTCTAGCACCTTCGACCAAATCGATTCTAAACTCGATCTTACGATGCGGCGGCAAACCTTTGACCTCATCAAAGACATCTACATACTATTAGCGATCAACACTAATGACAGGTCTTCTTGTGGAATCCCAAGTGAATATAGATAACTCACGAAGACCCCGTCTTCGCGCTTACATCTAATCAAAACCTTTCGCCCTTCCACATCCCCGACGCTCACCTCTAGTTTCTCGCAATTCACCATTGTCGCGTACTTCTTGAGCCAATCCATGCCCAAGATGATCCCTCACCCAGTGAAGTTAAGAACAAAGCAATCACACACAAAAGAGCAACCATAACTCGACAACACTAGACCACGAGAAATCATGCATAAACTGGACAAACCCCTAACTGGATTAGTCACGATTAATGGTCTATCATAAATCTCAGGTTCCCAAACCAAGTGACAAACAAGATCATTGCAAAAGAATAAATGCGATGCTCCAGTATCAAAAAGCACACGAACTGAAACACCATTAACAGAAAGAGTACCTTGCACCATGACACCCTTTCCATTCTCCTCTACAGTAGGATCTCTTGAAGAAGTTGGCACGGCTTCCATAGAATATGCCTTCACAACCTGCTTTCCTTTAGCTGATTCTGGACAGTCTTTCTTCTCATGCCCAGGCTTTCAACATTTGAAGCACTTCTTCTCAGCTTTGGGGTTCTTGCACTCACTAGCAAAATGGCCTTTCTATTGGCAGTTAAAGCAAACCACCTCACTCTTAGGTTTCTTTTGGCTATCTTTTCCTTTCTGCTGTTGCTGCTTCCTCTTCTTATTATTACCACCTTTCTGTGGTTTCTGAGCCTCTTTGGTTGCAGCAACAACACTTGCTTCCTCGGGAAACAAGCTCTCATGACGAATAGCTTTTTCCACAATCTTCTCAGATGAATCATCAAGATGGTCCACTAACGGTTTTCCAACATAAGCATCCAAACCCAAGACAAACTTCTCGTTCTTCTGATAGGGTGTATCAATGTATGAACGAGCATAACTAGACAAGGCTTCAAAGTCAGAAATGTAGTCAAGCACAGAACGACCATTCTGTTTCAGCTCTACGAACTTCTTGAGTAGATCAGATTTCTAAGCTGTGGATATAAACTTTGCTTCAAACTTAGCCCGGAATTTCTCCCATGAAATCTCCTCTTCTGGAGTCTCGAGTATGATAGAATTCCACCATTCCATGGCCCTGCCTTACAGCTGCCTTGATGCAAGCTTTCTCTTTATTGCATCCTCAATACCTAAGTCTCCAAAGATTTGGACATATGAATCCATCCACCTTTGAACCTCTTCAGCTGGTTCATTTTCCTTGAATGGTTTCCCTCCTAGAGATGAAAAATCTTTGCACAGCTTTGCAAAATCTACTACTATAGGAACTCGTACGCCTAAATCTATCGTTGCTGCCACTGGAGCGGGTACCCTTCGCACAATTGCCTCTGCCATGGCCTCAAACATGGCCGAGTAATTTGGTTCACCGCCATTTTCCCCTCCAGTATTAGCTCCCCTAGCAGCGTGTCTTGAAGGTCGTCTACTCATTCTAAATAAGCAATTTAGAATAATTAGTCACTTCCAAGAAAACTACTAAAGAGATACAACCGCTACTACTATATATGCTAATATATATAGTAAGCATCTAACTAAAATCTACAAGTACATCTCTCATACATGATTACGTCTTTGAACTTCGGCCAAAATCGTTGACCAGAACTCTAATACTAAATGTGACGACCGCCCATAACCCTCGCACTAAACAAGAGGAATAATGCGCTGAAGGGTTTTCCGAGAAGCTATGGACGATCATCATAGTAAGTAAACAACATCGAAACCTGTCGTAGAACTCACAGTGCAAGGATAAATATAATAGAACCTATATGTAACGACCCGCACTCTACGTGTTGGAGGATCGTAGAATGTTTATTTCATTCACATACGAAGTCGTATGGTCATATAACTTTGAAGATGATTATTGGGGACATTTCCCATGTTCACGTTTTTTGTCGAATTTTAAATAACCGTTTTGCTCCTACCGAATCTTGTTTCACCTATAACTTTTGAGGAGTTTTGACCTGAAACCACTTCCATTGGATTCGAATAATGGTTTACTTTTCCGTAGAGAGGTCACATTAATCAAACGGACTTACCGTTTGGGAGATATGACTGAAATAAGGTGTGGAAGGTGAAAAACAGCTTAGCCGGGCTTAATAGGGTAATTAGTGGATGGGCCCATAACCCATTTCAGGATTAGGGTTATAGGAAGGCTGAATCCAGTTAGGAAACTATCTCATTTCATTTTCTTAGCCGCCACTTTCATTTCTCCAACCCTAGCAATGGCCTCCACCTTCTAAACTATCTCTTAATCACTTTCAAATCACATATTAGCCTAAATTACATCAAATCAAGAGAAATTAGTATCAATTCAGAGGTAGAGCGGTTTCTATACATTGGAATTCGTGCCATATCGGTCATAGTTTCAGATCTAAGATTCATTTGTGGCTAACGTGAGTGATTTGCATTGTTTTTCACTAATTACGGCTAATTAGGGGTGATTAGTGATAATTAGCGAAATTATGCACGATAAAATTTTGGAAAAATATGTAAAAATTCTAAAATATTATTTTATGCCTCTGGTGAAAATTTGGGTTAATTTGGATTAAGTTTGCTAATCCTATAGTTAAAACGTGTTTAAGGGGATTAAGGGGAAAATCATGCTTTTTGGGTATGTTTAATCTAAAATATTTCATGTGATTGATGTTTTAATGTTTTTGAATGATTCGATATGTTGCTACTGTTGTTTGGGATGTTTTATGGTTTCATAAGAAGGTTAGAATGGTTGAAAACACCATCGTTTTGCGATAATAGCTTGTTGGAAAAGTTGCAGATTTTCTGAACCAGTTAAGAGGGAGACCCAATCCGAACTGGTTAGGAGGGAGACCCGACCGATCCAGATAGGAGAAAGAGACTTGAACCGATCCGGATAGGAGAAAGAGACCCCAACCGATCCGGATAGGAGAACGAGACCCGAACCGAACTGAATAAGAGGAGGAGACCCGAACCGAACCGCATAGGAGGAGGAGACCCGAACCGAACCGGATAGGAGGAGGAGACCCGAACCGTACCGGATAGGTGGAGGAGACCTGGCCTGAACCGGATAGGAGGGAGAGACCTGAACCGAACCGGTTAAGAGGGAGAGATCTGAACCGAACCGGATAGGAGTAAGACCCGAACCGAACCGGATAGGAGAAGGAGACCCGAACCGAACAAGATAGTAAGATGAGACCTAAACCGAACCGAAGGAGACCAAAACCTGAGATGCAAACGCAGTCCAAATGGGAAGTTAGAACTCAGGATCCAGAAGGAAACTAATGAGTTTAACTTCTTGTGCTGGGTTTGCTGCGGGACTGTGCAAAGGGGTTATCGATGTCTATAGTTTTTGTTCACCACTGGGAGATAGATTAGTGGCTATGGATCAACGCAATGGGACCGTTAAGACTCCCAAAGGCAAGTGATCGTAGCATGGCTACGAGCCATTGCAGTGGAGTCGTCAAGACTCCATAGGACAAAGTGGACATAGTAAGGGATTAGTGGTTATGGACCAGCACAATGGGGTCATTATGACCCCAAGGGCAAAGTGGTCGTGGCAAAGGATTTGTTGATCAAAGTGGTGGATATCGTACACTTTACGCACTGAGTGAGAGATGTGAGATTGATTTCTATGTTTGATGTTTTACTATCTCCATGACATGCACACTCCCATTTTACACTTTATCTTAGTGTTACCTTAGAGTACTGTACACTTGTTGCGCTAACTATTTGGTTGCAGGTCCAGGTTTAGGTATGACCATTTATACCTGTTATTGTTTTATTTTGTTGTTATCGCTCATACCAGATTTTTGTCTGACCCAGAATTATATTTCTCCTCTTATTACTCTGGGTGCTCCTAAACGACCAGACTAGAGACATGTCAGGTGATTATGCACGAGTAGATGTCCAGAGACGAGCAGGAGGCTTCCACGTACTATTTACATATATTCTCCCTGTTTTGTTGTTGGTCCCTACTTTGGACATTAGTAGTGTACCTTTTCTATTTTTCTTTAGAGATAATATTTGTTGACAAGTTTTTGGTAAAAGATGTCACACTAAATATCTGGATAGCATCGCGCTCGGATATAGAGAACATCGTCAGAAGACAGGCAGCGATTTGGTCAAAGTCGCATCGCGAACAAAGAAAGGCCCGAATCTCCTATCAGACGACCTCTTTTGGGCCCGAAAACAGCAATTACAGAGCTAAGCTCTGTAACTCTTGTAGATCTCTGAATTAGCTTCAGTTTGAGCTTTGGTTTGGCTCAATCGGACACGGTTTGAAAGTTATGCCCGTTTCCGTAAACTGGTGTAATCTGGCAATTTCCTGGATAAAGCAACGAAGCGTCACACGATCGGAGTATGCCTCATGCACCCTCGGATCGCCCCTCATCGGATCGCCCTCCTCGGCTCGTGGTACGCCTCCTGATCATGACCCGACCATGGACACCAGCTTCCCACTCCAGCTCACGACCAGACTTCGGTTCGTGGAGACCTCATCACGACCCGACCCCATGACCACGAACTGACCACCGAATCTGCTAATACACGCGTAGATCTTGACCTATTCTCATGGCTATTCACACTCCTATTTTCCCAGATCGGATGCCACGTACCTCATCACGAACCAGTCTTCCCAGAAGCTCTCCTACAGCTATAAATACACCATTTGAAGGCGTTTTCAAGGATCTTTTGGCTCTAGCCCCTCACAGCTTCCACCGTTGCTCTATACAAAGCAATTTCATCAGCAAAGGAGCCAAATTCCACATTATAACACGATGATTTCATGTATAATCTTATGATTTCTTACCCCTTTTCATTGTAAACACGAGGATTTCATGTATAAAGCGAGAGAATTGTACTTGTAACTTCTTAGGATTTAAGAAGGGATAAAGTGGACGTTGGCTTGGTTCAAGTCGAACCACTATAAAAACTTCGTGTATCTCATCTTTATTTACTGTTTTCTGCATTCTATGATCCGTGATCTGCAATTGGGTGTTAGGCCCAGATTTTGGTCTAACATTTTGGCGCGCCAGGTAGGGGGGGCACGACAACTTCAACTTCTAGCTTGAAAGGAAACTCAATGGCAATCAAAAGGAAGAAAACCGGAACTTCCACTCATGCTGATGATGCTGACGCTAAAGACACAAGGAACGAGGCCAGCCATGAGGCTTCATCTCATGAAAACCCTTCTGCATACTTAACTAGAGACGAGATGGACGGCGTTCTCGCTGAATTGAGAGATCAAATGGCACGGCAAGACGATCTCGTCCAAAAACAACAGGAGATAATTGACGGACGCTCGAATGGATGGAAGGCAGAGTAATGCCAAGTCATTGGAAATGAGGCCACAGAAGCGGCTCGTGTATTACTAGGACTCGGGGGCAACCCACTCGCTCTTGGAAATGCATTGCGATCTACTTCAGCTCCAGATCAGATGAACACCGGATTGAAAGCCCCCGTTCAACAGCATCAACCATCTCGGGATACACCTCTAAATCGCGATCCGGATCATGATGCACCACAGGCTCACGAGCCGATTCCAGCAACTCGCTCCCGTTTTCTCAACAACAATCGGTTCGTGACCTACCTCCAGGACCCAGTCGGATTGCCCCCCTGCTTCACGACCCGGCCTCATGTGCCAACCTCCATGATTCACGACCGGGTCGGGTCGCCTCCCCTGAACCACGAACCGCGACCCGCTCACGACAGCCCACCAACTTCCATCTTCTCTTGCATTCAACGCTGGGGGCACCGACCCTGATCTTGGCAACTTGAAACAACATTTTAAGGGTGATCGGCTCGCCAATCTCATTCAATGCCTCACGAGAGACCGCACTTATCAGAATGATGTGGACGACGTCAATCACAATCCGTTCACTCAGGAAATCAAGAATTCTCGTAATCCCCCAGATTTCAATCTCCCACAACTAGAGCCATACAACGGCAGGACGGATCTTACCGTGCACTTAATGCGCTACAAACGACATATGGAAGTTCAATCAGCTTCGGAAAACGTCATGCTAAGTGTTTTCCCCTCTTTCTGACTGATATAGCAGCCATGTGGATTCGGTAGCTAGGAACAGAATCGATCAACAGCTGGAATATGTTGGTCGCACGCTTTATTGAACAGTTTCGGGTCCACATCATACGACCCAATAACATCATGTCACTCACCACAATCAAGCATAGGCCTAGAGAAACTCTGCGTTCCTTTCTGGAAAGATTCAATGTTGCAGCAGCATCAGTTGATCGCCCTGAACAATCGATGGTACTGATGACAGCGGTATCCGACATTCTGGATAACACGGAATTCAAGAAATCTTTGCACCGAGACCCACCATGGAATCTCAGCGAGTTCTACCTTTAATTTGATAGATTTCTGCGTGAGGAAGACACAACTTCCAAGAAGAAAGTTCTAGATGTCAACATGCTCAAAGATGGAGAACTGACTGATTCTGGAAATGGCAAAGGAAAAGCCGCCGTCAAGAATGATTGCAACACTCAGCCCCAGAGAGGGCCCAGACGCGAAAAGTATACAGAGCTCATTGCTTCACTTTCTGACATCTACATGGACACAAACGGTGTTGTCTCCTACCTAAAGCCTCCCAGTAGGGAGCCATCGCAAAGAGAATGCGATTCTGGAAAGCAAATGCATATTCCACGATATGGACGGACATGACAGAATGAGTGCAGACATCTTCGTGATTTGATTGAGGAATGGGTTAGACGTGGAGAGCTACCCGAGTATGTAAAACCATCAACAGCACCTGCGCTTCCACCTCCTGCTCCCCGGAGAGGGAATGACCTTGGATCGAGCTCTCGTGGGCTCATCATCAACAGATCTGGATGAGATCAGCTTTCATTTTCTGCATTTCTTAGGCTTTGAGATTTGTTTTTGCTTTCATTAGGTTTTTTGATTGGTTGAATCGGAGTACACACATACGGGGTTAGGATGTATCCCCAAAGCGTGCTCTGGACTCGGTGTCAAACCAATCAGGATTTGCTTTGGTTTTGCATTTTGAATTAAATAAGGACTTTCCAAGCATGGATTATGTTTGGAGAAATTACGTATCTTGTCAGGATGTGGCAGGATCCTTAACTTCGATTAAAGTATGGCTTATACTTATTATGGAACTCTAGGTATGGATTATGCCTGGGGATAGACTATCTTGTCAGGTTGTGGCAAGCGTAGCTCTACTTCAGGTCTGAGTATGGTTTATACTCACTTTGGAATCTTAGTTATGGATTATACATAGGAACGACAAATGGTCTTGTCAGGATGTGACAAAAGAAATCGGGTATGGATTATACTCGGTTTGAACTCCAGGTTATGGATTATGCCCTGCAAACAGTCTTGTCAGGATGTGACAAAAGAAATCGGGTACGGATTATATTCGGTTTGAACTCCAGGGTATGGATTATGCCCCGCAAACGGTCTTGCCAGGATGTGACAAAAGAAATCGGGTATGGATTATACTCGATTTGGACTTCTGGGCATGGATTATGCCTGGAAATGTTGGCCCTTGCCAGGATTTGGCAGGATGACTCAAACGTCCCTTGAGTATGGTTTATGCTCATTAGATGCTGAAGCATGGTTTATGCTCAGAAAATTTGAATAATATCACCAGGATTTGGTACGTTTGTTTTTCCTTTATCTCTTTACAGGTACGGATTATATCCGTAGCTGGTAGACCCGGCAAGGTCATGGCATTATCGAATTACTATGGCTTATAGATTTCCTGGACTATCCAAAACACATCTTCCTTCAACCAGCAAGATATGTTATGGGGGGCAAACTTGTTGACAAGTTTTTGGTAAAAACTATCACACTGAATATCTGGATAGCATCGCGCTCGGATATGGAGAACCTCGTTAGAAGACAGGCAACGATTTGGTCAAAGTCGCATCACGAACAAAGAAAGGCCCGAATCTCCTATCAGACGACCTCTTTTGGGCCCGAAACAACAATTATGGAGCTAGGCTCTTTAATTCTTGTAGATCTATGAATTAGCTTCAGTTTGAGCTTTAGTTTGGCTCAATCGGACTTACGGTTTGAAAGTTATGCTCGTTTCCATAAACTGGTGTAATCTGGCAATTTCCTGGATAAAGCAACGAAGCGTCACACGATCGGAGTATGCCTCATGCACCCTCGGATCGCCCATCATCGGATCGCCCCACTCGGCTCGTGGTACGCCTCCTGCTCACGACCCGACCGTGGACACCAGCTTCCCACTCCAGCTCATGACCAGACTTCGGTTCGTGGAGACCTCATCACGACCCGACCCTATGACCACGAACCGACCACCGAATCTGCTAATACACGCGTAGATCTTGACTTATTCTCAAGGCTATTCACACTCCTATTTTCCCAGATCGGATACCACGTACCCCATCACGAACCAGTCTCCCCAAAAGCTCTCCTACAGCTATAAATACACCATTTGAAGGCATTTTCAAGGATTTTTTGGCTCTAACTCCTCACAGCTTCCACCATTGCACTCTACAAAGCAATTTTAGTAGCAAAGGAGCCAAATTCCACATTATAACATGAGGATTTCGTGTATAATCTTATGATTTCTTAACCCTTTTCATTGTAAACACGAGGATTTCGTGTATAAACCGAGAAAATTGTACTTGTAACTTCTTAGGATTTAAGAAGGGATAAAGTGGACGTAGGCTTGGTTCGAGCCGAACAACTATAAAAACTTCGTGTGTCTCATCTTTATTTATTGTTTTCTACATTCTGTGATCTGTGATCTGCAATTGGGTGTTAGGCCCAGATTTTGGTCTAACAGTATTTAAGTTGTAATAATGGTTTGGATCATAAGTTGTATTTTGGATTCCACTACTATGATGATTTAGTTCTCAGCTTATGCACTGTCTCGCCTGTTTTATGTCAAGTTATGTTCTTATTATATTTTATTCCATGCGCTGTGAGATATACTACATGTTCTTTGGTGATTCATAGTTCTAAACCCTTTTCTTTGACGTCCATCTTGTGCCAGTCGAGCATTGGCGCAGTGCATTTTGGGGAAATGTCGGCTGGTCTGGGGCGGGCAGTCACACTTGGTATTAGAGCCTAGGTTGCGTAGTTAACCTAGAGAAAGACACCAGGGAGAGATAGTATATGTGAGCCCGTATTTGTGATATTTTGATTTTTAAAAGCTATATATATACTATTAGTATATCTAAGTATGAAGTCGCACTGTAATGGCACCACTATGGAGATGTTTAATCGTTTTCACTTTACAGATTGAACGATGAGCCGATATATGAGGAGTATGGGTTCAAGGGCCAATAATAGGAATGCTCTCGATATGAGGACGATGTTTACTACCTTCATGCGAGAGATGCTTAGGAATGTTCAGGGAGCAGTTCCTAATGCCGCTAATGATGGTGGTGCGGTAGCGCAGGGGCCTAGAGCCGATTTCGCCAAGCTCTGCAAGGATTATACTAGTATTGGTGGAAAGTCGTTCCACGGAACGGTGTCGGCTACGGAGGTTCAAGATTGGCTTGATAGTTGCGAGCGCATCTTCGAGGATTTGGGGATCGATGATGCGATGAAGAGAAAGCTAGCATCGCGCTAACTTCAAGGACAAGCAATGAATTAGTGGAATGTTATCAAAGCGTCTACTTACGAGGATCAAGTTACTTGGAATTAGTTTAAGACCTATTTCAGTGACATGTTTATTCCAGCTGCTCAAAAATCGGAATTGTTTAGGAAATTCTTGGAACTTAAACAAAATGGTAGGGCAGTCTCAGAATATATTGTTGAGTTTGGTACTTTATCGAAGTATGGATTATCACTTATCGATACTGCCGAAAAGAAGAACGAGAAGTTCATAACTAGCTTAGATGAGTACTTGGGGGAAAGACTGATAAATCATATAGATGAGACATTCGAATCTATTGTGGGAAAGGCATTGAGATCTAAGAGCCTTTACCCCAAGTCAAAGGCCGAGGTTGCTATTACATCCGCAGGGGAGCCAAAGCCTCATGCAAGCGGTGGAGATAAGAATAATTCCTAGAATAAGAGGAAAATGAACCAAGCTAAGGATAGTCAGAAGAAGAATAAGAAAGATGTAGAGTGCTATAGCTGTGGCAAGAAGGGCCACTATGCTAAAGATTGACGAGCAAAGCCAGCGGACGGGAAGTGCTTCAATTGCGGCCAAGTGGGACATCACAAGCATAAATGTCCACAACCTCCTAAAGAGAAGCAGATTGTGAAACCATATGCTATAAACGTTGTTCCTTCTTTGTCGAATGCCCCAACTGCGGCGCAGAAGGTAAAGTGCGTCGTTATTCATGGTATGCTTTCTATTTATGATGTTCCTTTTCGGGTATTGTTTGATACCGGGACTTCCCATTCCTTCATATCTAGTGACCTGGTAGATAAGTTGGGATTGGAACCCGAGATTGTCGTTAGACCTTTAGTTTTGATGAACCCAATCGGTGGTTCGACTAGCCTTTGCATGATTTGTCATAATTTGGTCTTATCGAGTCATGGATGCATGTTTGCTTGTGATTGCTTTGTTTTGGGCTTTGCTAGGTTTGGCATTATTTTGGGAGTCGGTTGGCTCCAAAGATATGGGGTGGTGGTAGACAGTGAGGGGTCTTCGGTGACCATTAGAGTGGATGATGTGCGGAGAGTGGTATTGGATTGCCTACCTAGTGATGAGGTGATGGCTAGTTTTATACATTCCCTCGACATCCCTCATGATAAGTTATCATATGTGCCTATTGCTAGCGAGTATCAGACATCTTCGAAGAAGTGACCAGACTTCCACCACACTGAGAGATCGAGTTTCGTATTGATTTAGTGAAAGATGCCAGATCTATAGTGATGCCACTTCGTCGTATGGTGCCAAGGGAGCAGTGAGAGTTCGAGGTGCAAGTAAGCGATCTTTTGAAGAAGGGATTTATCAAAAGAAGTGTTTCCGAGTGGGGAGCACCAACTGTATTTGCTACTAAAGCAGACGGTTCCCTTCGTTTATTTGTAGACTACCGTGAGCTGAACAAGGCTACTAGAAAGAATAAGTATCCTCTTCCGCGGATAGACGATTTGTTTGATCAGTTGGATGGAGTGATTGTGTTCTCCCAGATTGATCTCGCGAAAGGTTTTCATCAGCTCCGGGTAGCAGCTCAGAGTATTCCTAAAACGACATTTCGGATGATGTCTGGATTTTATGAGTAGTTGGTCATGCCATTCGGATTGACCAATGCACCATCATATTTTGTGGATCTTATGAATAGGGTATTTAGGGAACAACTGAATAAGTTTGTTCTTGTGTTTGTGGACAATATCTTAGTTTACTCGAGGATAGAGGAAGAACACAAGGAACATTTGAGGATAGCGATGGAGGTGTTGAGGAAACACCGATTGAAAGCAAAATTTTCTAAGTGCCACTTCTAGAGGAGGGAAGTGAGATTCTTGGGCCATGTTGTTTTAGGGAATGGTATTGCCGTAGATCCTGCGAAGGTGGCTACGGCACAAGATTGGTCTACGCCCAAGAATGCAACGGACGTAAGGAGCTTCTTGGGGTTGGCTGGATATTACCGTAAGTTTATCCAAGACTTCTTCAAGATAGTGGCACCATTAACTCAATTTACCAAGAAGAACCAATCTTTTGCTTGGGACGGAAGGTGCGAGGATGCATTCAAGAGCCTAAAGGAAAAGTTGACGTGTGCACCAGTGTTAGTTATTCCTAAAGGGAATGAAGAGATGATGGTATACACGGATGGCTGTGGTACCGGACTAGGTGTTGTATTAATGCAAGGAGGTAGGGTTGTAGCTTATGCTAATCGACTACTGAAAGTGCATGAGAAAAGATATCCTACCCATGATTTGTAATTGGCAGTGATCATGTTCGCGTTTAAGATGTGGAGACATTATCTCTTGGGAGAAAGATTCGAGTTGTTTACCGATCATAAATCGTTAAAGTATCTTTTCTCTCAGAAGGATCTAAATCTCCGTCAGCAGAGATGGTTAGAGTTCTTGGCTTCATATGATTTTAGTATCGCATACACACCCGGGAAGGGAAATGTGGTAGTTGATGCATTGAGTAGGAGACATGCCAATTTGGGGGCTATGTTTCTGGAATGAAAGCAACTAGAGTATATCACGGGATATGATTTCAGACCTAAGTGCTGATTAGATCCAACTATGTTAGCAAGTTTGACAATCAGACCGACTTTGATTAAGCAGATTGGTTCCAATCAGAGGGACGATCCTAACCTATTGGAAATCATCTCCAAGGTAGAGATGGGTATCGACGATGAGATATTGAACAAGTTTGGTCTTGATCGAGAAGGATGGCTTCAGAAGAATGGGAGACTAGTTGTACCCAATATTAATGGATTGAGAGATGAGGTGCTTAGAGAATGTCATCACTAGAAACTGACTATACATCCCAGTGGTAACAAGATGTATCGAGACATGAAGCAGACCTACTATTGGCAAGGGATGAAGAGAGACGCTGGGAAGTTTATATCTAAGTGCATGAATTGTCAGTTAGTTAAAGCCGAGCAAAAGAAGCCTAGTGGTTTGTTACAACCACTGGAAATACCCAAATGGAAATGGGAACAAGTCTCAATGGATTTCATTAATGGTTCACCAAGGACTAGATCAGGTCATGATAATATTTGGGTGATTATGGACCGACTGACCAAAAGTGCAAGGTTTATACCTGTCAAGTCGAACACAACGACAACTAAATTAGCGGAGCTGTATATGAAGTAGGTAGTGAGACTTCATGGAGTACTTAAAGGTATCGTGAGCGACCGATATCCATTATTTACTAGTGGGTTTTGGAAGATCTTACAAGAGACTTTAGGGTCAGAATTACATCTTAGTACCGTGTATCATCCTCAAATCGACGGTCAAACAGACAGGGTGAATCGTGTATTAGAGGATCTCTTAAGGGCTTGTATATTAGACTTTGAAGGATCATGGGATGACCATTTGAATCTGGTTGAATTTGCATATAATAATAGTTATCAGTCGAGCATTGGTATGGCTCCATTTGAAGCTTTGTATGGAAGACTGTGCAACTCACGATCATGTTGGTTGAAAACCGGTGAGAAGTTTGTGCTTGGGCCGGATGTAATAAGAGAAACTTCAGATAAGATCAAGGTTATTCAACAGCGAATGAAGGCTACCCAAGATAGGTAGAAAAGTTATGCTAATAAGAGACGAAGAGAATTGAAATTCTCCGTTGGAGACCTAGTATTCGTCAAGATCTCTCCATTAAAGAGTGTGATTCGCTTTGGTAGGAGAGGCAAGTTGGCACCATGATTTATTGGTCCATTCCCAGTTCTCGAGCAAGTTGGGAATTTAGCGTGTAAAGTTGGATTGCATGACAAGATGGTGGGAGTTCACAACGTATTTCATGTTTCACAGTTAAGGAAATTCGTGCACGACCCTGATGTGACTATTTCGCTAGATCAGTTGGATGATATTGAGGTAGAATCTAGGGGAGTTGGAAGCCGCAGGAGTATTGTCGGACACGATACGAAACAACTTCGAAGGAAGACGATGAAACTAGTCAAGATCCAGTAGGGTGATAATGAGAATGACTATACTTGGGAAACAGAGGAGAACATAAAGAAGTCATATCCAAAACTCATTGCCTGACAAGGTTCTAATTGTGATTTAGTTATTCTGCATGCTAGGATAGAATTGTTGTGCTATTATGTATATTTGATTGTTTGTAAATGGCTAATAGACATGCGAAGCACCTTTGGATGTTTTGGTTAAGGAATTTCGAGGGCGAAATTTCTTAAGGGGGGAGAGTGTAACGACCCGCATTCTACGCGTCGAAAGATCGTAGTATGTTTAATTCATTCACATACGAAGTCGTATGGTCGTGTAACTTTGGGAGATGACTATTTGGTCCATTTCCCATGTTCACGATTTTTGCCGAATTTTAAATGACCATTTTACCTTTAGCGAATCTTGTTTCGCCTATAACTTTTGATTGGTAAGAAGTTTTGACCTGAAACCTCTTCCATTTGATTCGGATGATGGTTTACCTTTCCGTAGAGTGGTCACATTAATCAAACGGACTTAACATTTGGGAGATATGGCTGAAATAAGGTTTGGAACGTGAAAAACAGCTTAACCGGGCTTAATAGGGTAATAAGTGGATGGCCCATAACCATTTCGGGATTAGGGTTATGGGGAGGCTGAAATCAGTTAGGAAACCATCTCATTTCATTTTCTTAGCCGCTACTTTCATTTCTCTAACCCTAGCAATGGCATCCGCCTTCTAAACTACCTCTTAATCACTTTTTAATCACATATTAGCCTAAACTACATCAAATCAAGAGAAATTAGCATCAAATCAGAGGTAAAGCTGCTTCTATACATTGGAATTCGCGCCATATCAGTCATAGTTTCAGATCTAAGATTCATTTGTGGTTAAGGTGAGTGATTTGCATTGTTTTTCACTAATTACTGCTAATTTGGGATGATTAGTGATAATTAGCGAAATTATGCATGATAAAATTCTGGAAAAATATGTAAAAATTCTAAAATGTTATTTTATGCCTTTGGTGAAAATTTGGGTTAATTTGGATTAAGTTTGCTAATCTTATAGTTAAAACATTGTTAAGGGGATTAAGGGGAAAATCATGCTTTTTGGGTATGTTTGATCTAAAATATTTCATATGATTGATGTTTTAATGTTTTTGATTGATTCGATATGTTGCTACTGTTGTTTAGGATGTTTTATGGTTTCAGAAGAAGGTTAGAATGGTTGAAACGTCGTCGTTTGGCGAAAATAGCTTGTTGGAAAAGTTGCAGATTTTTAGAACCGGTTAGGAGGGAGACCCGATCCGAATCGGTTAGGAGGGAGACCTGAACCGATCCGGATAGGAGAAAGAGACCCGAACCGATCCGAATAGGAGAAAGAGACCTGAACCGATCCAGATAGGAGAAAGAGACCTGAATCGATCCGGATAAGAGGAGGAGACCCGAACCGATCCGGATATGAGGAGGAGACCCGAACCGAACTGGATATGAGGAGGAAACCCGAACCGAACTGGATAGGAGGAGGAGACCCAAACCGAACCGGATAGGAGGAGGAGACCCAAACCGAACCAGATAGAAGGAGGAGACCCGAACCGAATCATATAGGAGTAAGACCTGAACCGAACCGGATAAGAGGAGGAAACCCGAACCGAACCGGATAGTTGGAGGAGACCCGAACCGAACCAAAGGAGACCAAAACCCGAGATGCAAAGGCAGTCCAAATGGGAAGTTTGAATTCGGGATTCAGATGGAAACCAACCAGTTAACTTCATGAGTTGGGCTTTGCTACGGGATGTGTGCAAAGGGGCTATCGATATCTATAGCTTTGGTTCACCACTAAGAGAAAGATTAGCGGCTATGGATCAGCGCAATGGGACCGTTAAGACTCCCAAGGGCAAGTGATCATAGCATGGCTATGAGCCAATGCAGTGGAGTCGTCAAGACTCCATGGGACAAAGTGGATATAGCAAGGGATTAGTGGCTATGGACCAGCGCAATGCGGTCACTATGACCCCAAGGGCAAAGTGGTCATGGCAAAGGATTTGGTGATCAAAGTGGTGGATATCGTATACTTTACGCACTGAGTGAAAGATGTGAGGTTGATTGCTATGCTTGATGTTTTGCTATCTCCATGACATGCACACTCACATTTTGCACTTTATGTTAGTATTACCTTAGAGTACTGCACATCTTGTTGTGCTAACTCTTTGGTTGCAAGTCCAGGTTCAGGTATGACCATTTATATCTGTTATTGTTTTATTTTGCTGTTATCGCTCATACCAGACTTCTGTCTGACCCAGAGTTTTATGTCTCCACTTATTACTCTGGGTGCTCCTAAATGAGCAGACTAGAGACAAGTCAAGTTATTATGCACGAGTAGATGTCCAGAGACGAGCAGGAGGCTTCCACATACTATTTACATATATTCTCCCTATGTTGTTGTTGGTCACTACTTTGGGCATTAGTAGTGTACCTTTTCTACTGTTCTTTAGAGATAGTATTTGAAGTTGTAATAATGGTTTGGATCATAAGCTGTTTTTTGGATTCTGCTGCTACGATGATTTAGTTCTTATCTTATGCGTTGTCTTGCCTGTTTTATATCAAGTTATGTTGTTATTATATTTTATTCCATGCGCTATGAGATATACTACAGGTTCTTTGGTGATTCATAGTTCTAAACTCTTTTCTTTGACGACTGTCTCGTGCTAGTCGGGCATTGGCACAACGCATTTCGAGGAAATGTCGGCTGGTCTGGGGCGGGCCGTCACACTATACAATAGGTAATAGTAATGAGGCATCATATAATAAACTTTAGAAAACTTTCTCAACATCATGAAAGGTTATCCATGTGATACCAAATTTTGTACATAAGTCCCCACTACAACACTCATAGAACACTCAAACAGCGGAAACAGAAATATAGATAGTAATAAAACTGGTCCGCCAGCCTCCTGCTCGCCTCCACACAACAACATTGTCCTCACTAATCACCTGTAACCTATTACTTAGTCTGCCCATCCACAACCAGATGAATAGCCCAAGGTAAGAAGAGGAGACATAAAACCTTGAGTCAGACAATAGTCTTAGTGAGCGATAAAATAGCTAACAAACTTCAACAGTAAAGTATATGAGAAGGGATAGATAAACATACTAATATACCCACAACACCAGAGAAGAACTCAACCTTATCTTCCCCACATCTGACAGTGATAGCCTTTACTTTAACAATTCAATCATACATCCATGGAAACCAGAACACCCATTCAATCATGGAAAAGCACCCATGACATCCAAATTATAGATCTCATGTTAACCATCCTAATCGAACTAAAAACCCCTCAAGCACAAGCCCCAGAAGCCTAGATCAATATCAAACGAGCACCCATGGAACATCTCCTTCGACGTTGGATACTCTTCATGTAACACCCCGAATTTTCTGTTAACATTAAATTAACGAATTAAATATAATTAATTCTTAATGAAAGAATTAGGGAAACGAGTTACGTCATTGTGTTCGTCTCGGAATGCTGGTTGAGATAAAATCCGAGTTTGCGTAAAACGGATATCGGATGAAGGAGATATGGACGAACGAATTCAGGCGGGAAAGATAGGAATTTTTTTTTTGCACTGACGCACTTGGGAAGTGCGGCAGTACAAATTTGCACTGGCGCACCTGCCAAGTGTGCCCAGGCCGAGCAGCAGGCCTGCACAGCTTTCTGGTTTGACCATGGCTGGCCTGGTCAGCTTTCTAGTCGATTTTTGGGGCTTAGCTGTGTCACTAGGGCTTACATGTCGCTCTCTGATTGGCTTCTCTTGAGATGGATGGTCTAGATTCAATATATCTTCATCAACGGCTCTAATTAGTTTGAAATTCTATAAATACAACTCAAGTCTAAACCTAAATTCACACAAATAATATAGTACTAGAGCCGTCATGCTGCTGGGAAGAAACTAGGAGTGGCCATCAGTTAGAAAGCCTAGAGACAAGCCAATACTAAAGTAAAACACGAATCAAAACAACGTTAGTCTACCCAAAGGAAAGCATATCAAATTCAGAACTCAGAATTCAAGTTCATCGTTTGTTGTAAGTACAGTGATTTTTCCAATGAGAATAAAACTAAGACTTGATTCGATGTAAACTGGAAGTGGAATTGTGCTATTATGTAACGACGATGTTAATTCATATCTATGTATTGAAATGATTGTGTTGTGAATGGAATTGGGATGTTTGTGGTATAATTAAGATTGATGTTGATCCTATTGTACTTTTAGAATGAAAACAACATCACAAGCAAGTTGTATAGTTCATGTTTATGTGATTATATAGGTTGTTTTTGATTAGAACCTCATGTATATACTTTATGCTAGAACCTTTATGCCTAAATGGTTATGTTCTTATACATGCTCCTATGTTTATACAAAAGTTGCAAGTTCCTAATTGGATCCATGTCAAGATCCACTTTAGTACATGTTTCATGTTGTAATTAGATATATGATTGGATCTAGTTCACACCCTTGTCATAAAGTTATACATACTTATGAAAATGTCATATTCTTGTCATATGCTAGTGATGTTCGATGTTATGCCTAGATCCAACACATGTTTAGGCTTATATTGTCTAAATCATATGCTAATTCATGTGACACCTATTTGGTTAAACCCTTATTTCAATACAAGTTCACATATATGTAAGTTGATTTAGGCTATGTTGCAAATTCACATATATGTATGTTGACTATTTTGCAGGTTCACACCTATGACATTCATGTTGACTATTTTGCAAGTTCACACCTATGATGTTCATATTGACTATGCCAAAAATGCCAAGTTTACACCTATGTCATGTTTATGTTAATGAACTTCTTTATGCCAATTTTATGTACGCTAAATTAGGCTAAGTTTTTAGCTTAAAAATCATGCGAACGTAAAAGTAGGCTAAGATTGTTAGCCTAATATTTAGATGGGGTAACGTTGGAAAAATTTAAAAATATATGAAATTGGCATGTTTGTCACATGCCAAAATTGGTGGCATTTAAAGGGTATAAATTCTTATAACAAAAATGTTAAACATGGAATGTGGGCCATAACATTTAATATTTGACAAATTTACATATAACAAGTAATAAAGACAAATATGTAAATTTAGAAAATACGAATAGTCTTAACACGAGGTTGGATTGAGTTGTGATGTAAACCTGCCCGGACCCGCCCGGTTGTCCAGTAGTCACAACAATACCTATCCAATGTGGGTGGTTAAGCATTGAGCCCAATAAGGACCCAAGGTTAGACTGAGTTACGGTGTAAATCTGCCTGGAACCGACCGGCACATCCAGTAACCGTAACAATATCTGTCTAATGTGAGTGGTCGGTGCTTTAAAAAGCTAAGGACAGACAAGTCAGGATGGTAGGGTTAAGTTAACTAAAACACTTAACCAATTCAACATGTCAGTTAAACTGATGGGTGGGGTTAGGTAAATACAAACACTTAACCACTTAACATGTTTGACTAGAAAACCCTAGTAATGGGGACCCATTTAGCCAGTAACCCAATTAGGTATCATGGTACCCTGAAACTAGGCAGGGTGGGGCACGATTACAGGGCTGATTGTAAGCGGTCAAAGCGACGGCGGTGGGTGCAACAGTGTGGGTTCTAACGGAGTGCAGGCGTGCACACACTTCGGAGCAGACAAACAGGGCACTGGGGGCACAACTAGTATAACTTATGCATTCTAGTATTGTGTCGGGCCGCCACCATAGGACTTGATACACCCCATGGTGGGACCAACATAGGTATCTACAATCTTTGGGGGCCGTAAGACACGGATGATTATGCGAGTAGGAGCCGATCTTTAGAAAAGGGGATCACTTCACCTCTGCATGGGTGCCAGTTAAGACATTTCAAATAGGTGCAGAGTTATTTTGTGGGGTGCGATAGTATATTCGTTTCAAAACTACTTTATTTTAGTTTATGATACTTTCCTGTTTCCAGTTTATACCTATCATTCCCTTATTCTTATTCTCACACTGAAGAGTCACTAGACTTACCAGGCTTTATGTCTGACCCTATTTTCTTTTGTCATCTTTTCTTCCGTTTCCCCCTCCCCCCAGGTCCACAGAGAGGAAACAACCCAGCTTAGTTAGACTCTTTGCAAGCTTTAAGATAGTAGATGTACGGTTTGGACTCTCTTGCTCGCTGTTGGACACAATCATGGGGATTTATGCAGTTTTAATTATTTTTTATGCTTCTTCATTTAATAACCAAGACAGAAATGATGATGTAATGTTTTGGAAGTTATTATGTGACAGTTATGGAAATGTTTTGTATGAACGCGTATTTATGAAATAAAAAGCCTGTTGTTTTCCGCTGCTTATATATATATGTGTGTTTATATCTGTCTTGTGTTTTATCTGTGACTTTTACTTACAAACCTCCACCAAAGTTAAGGCATTCCCTTTGTGTGTGACCTTAATGGAGGGTGGGGTGTTTCACTCGGTATCAGAGCATAGATTTACCATACTAGATAAAAGTTTTTAAAAATATTTTCAAAAAGAAGTTTAAAGAAGCATTCTTTTTCAAGAGAAAGTGTTGTTTTTAAAAGGCATAATTCCCCAGAGCCATATGCACTATCCCTCTATCCTTTTATCTTGAATACTTTCCTTTTTGTTCTAGCATGTCTGGAGATCTTAACCTTCCAGAAGGAGTACCGATCCCTGGCTGGTTCCGAAGGTACCTAGAGGCTAGGGCCAATGGTGCGGGCCCAGCAGATATTCCTCCTCCCACAGTGGCAGCAGTTCCTCCTCCTCCCCCTCCTCCTCGTGGGAACACTTTCGCTAAGACGTGTAGAGACTTCAAGGCTATGGAAGGAAAGGACTTTTATGGAACTGAATCATTTTTGGTAGCATGGAACTGACTGAAGGAGACTGAAGATTTATTCGTTATCTTCGAAGTTGATGACAGGCAAAAGATACAGCTAGCAGTGTGGTTGCTCAAAGATGAAGCTTCCTATTGGTGGGAAGTTACCCATGCTGAGAGGCCAGTGGAAACTTGGGAAGATTTCAGGACGACGTTTGAGATGAAATTCCTCTCCCAAGCTGAAAGAAGCCTGCAAATGGAGAAGTTCCTAAATCTTAAACAAGGAAGTATGGCGATCAAGGAGTATGTCAATCAGTTTAATCAGCTGGCCAGATTTGGGCTGGATTTAGTAAACACCCGACACAAGAAGGCCCTTCGCTTGTCAAAGGTTTGAATGAGCCTTTACACAGCCTTGCTATGACCTATATACCCATGGGAGCGACCTATGAAAGCTTGGTGAACATGGCGCTGCTACACGAGGAAGATAAAGGCAAGAAAGAGGCAAAGGCGGAAGTGCCCCAAGAAAAGAAAGAGGGTTTACAGGCTAAGAAAGCAGACTTCAAGAAAGGCGGGAAGAACAACAAATCCCATGAAAAGAGAAAGTGCAATTTATGTGGCATTGTGGGACATATAGCAAAAGACCGCAGAAAGAAGAAGGCAAAGATGAATGGTGGTTGCTTCAGTTGTGGCGAGACTGGACACTTGGCTAAGGACTTTCCAAAGAAGCGGGGGCAGGGACAGAGGACTGGATCCACCTCAGGGGACATGTTCACGCGCTGATGGCACCTCCACAGGAACGAGGTAGAAATATTTCCTTAGAAAGCTTAGTTTATCTCTATGATCATCCAGTTCGCAATCTCTTTGATTCTGGTGCATCGCACTCCTTTATTTCATCTGCTTTAGTAGAATCTCTGTACCTAGACACTAGTATGGTAGAAGATCCCTTGGTTGTTTCAAATCCAATTGGGGGCTCGGCTTATTTGTCGATGGTTTGCTTGGATTTGAAAATCTCTATTCTAAGTGTTGAATTTAGATGTAGTGCCTTTGTTTTGGGCTTCTCAGGATATGGACTGATCTTAGGCATGGACTGGTTATCTAGTAATGGTGTCATTCTTGATTGTGAGAAAAGAGTGGTTAGACTCTTGACTCAGCTCGGTAACACTCTAGAAATTTCTTGTAATCCCTTGAATGCTGTTATGCTTAGTTATCTAAAGTCGCTTGATGCTTCTGTTGAGAATTTGTAGTCGGTTAGAGTGGTCCAGGAATATCCGGATGTCTTTGAAGAGGTGAAAGGCTTACCTGCGAAGCGGGAAATAGACTTCTGCATATATCTTGTTGATAATGCAAAGCCCGTAGCTCTGCCTATTAGACACATGGCTCCAAAGGAGAGAAAGGGGCTCAGTAAGCAAGTTAAGGAGCTTCTCGAGAAGGGGTTTATAAGGAGAAGTATCTCGGAATGGGGCGCTCCAGTGGTGTTCGCCACCAAAGCAGATGGTTCACTACATCTTTGTGTGGACTATAGGGAGCTAAAAAAGCTGACTAAAAAGAATAGACCCCCGCTTCCCAGAATAGACGATTTGTTTGATCAGCTTGTAGGTGTGTCGGTCTTCTCCCAATTTGATCTAGCTACTGGGTTCCATCAGCTAAGGGTAGCTGAAGATAGCATTGATAAAACGGCGTTCAGAACCCCAGACGGTTTCTATGAGTGGCTTGTCATGCCTTTCGGCTAGACAAACGCACCCACTTATTTTGTAGACCTAATGAGCAGGGTGTTCAGAGAATTCCTCAATAAGTTCGTGGTGGTCTTCATAGATGATATTTTGATCTTCTCGAAGAATGAGGAAGAACATGCTCAACATCTGAAAGAGATTATGGAAACTCTTCGAGTTCATCAGCTAAAAGCCAAATTCTCCAAGTGCCACTTTTGGAGAGAAGAAGTAAGATTTCTTGGGCATATAGTGTCCAAAGAGGGGTTAGCTGTGGACCCCACGAAAGTGGTGGCAGTGCAGGATTGGAAGACACCAAGAAATGCAACCGAAGTCCGAAGTTTCTCAGGCTAGCAGGTTTTTACCGAAAGTTCATTAGGGATTTCACAAAAATCTCAGCTCCACTCACAAGGCTAACAAAGAAGAATCTGGCGTTCGCTTGGGATTTGGATTGCGAGTTTGCTTTCCAACGATTAAAGAGGACTCTCACAACAACCCCAGTTCTGACTTTGCCAGATGGAAGCAAGATGTTCACCATATACACGGATGCTTGTTGTGATAACCCGTAACTTCCCCGGTAGGTAAAGCCCGGATACTTTGAGAACAAGACACATCAGAATGCAACAGAAGAACATTTCATTGTATATTACAACAATTCATCAGAATACAAGAATATACAGAGTATAAATCAATATTACACATTCACTAAATATCAGTTGACAATACATTACATAGCAGCGGAAAATAATACAATACACAACTAGAAGTAATACACGGATACAGAGCTTTCCGAGTATCGTTCCAACTGTAAATCAGGATCCTGTGAATATAAATCTGCAAAACCAAAACTACTAGCTGCCCGTGTCAAAATAGGGGCACCCAGAGTTTAGGTTAAAACAATAAACTCCAGGACAGTCATGTGACTGGTGTGAGAACTAAAACAGTTATTAATTTTTATTTTAAAGTTAGGTAAATCAAGGGACCACACCATATAACACGGAACGGGTTTCCTCCCAAGAATTCCAGGGCATAAAATAACAACGCAATGCTAAATAAAGAAAAATGAAGCTATTATAAGACCCAGGTCCCATCACACAATGCAACGCAAGCCGGAGGATAGGGTTTTTACCTTATAATAGACAAGAATGCTTGGTACGTGAAATTTCATGTTTTATTATTACTATAAGTGTATAGTGTTAAAACAATTTCAAATCATAAGTATCAATCATAGACGGCATGAGCGCCCCATCCCACTATGTCGCCATACTAGGCTCTACAAATAAAATCACAAAGTCACGTATTGGAAGTTGGATTTCCATCTGTGAACCGAGGCAAAAGATAGTCCTCACCGATTCGAGACTGTCTAGTCCGAGTCTCAGGATCAGAGCTCGAGTGACCCTTGGATCGTCAGGGCCGGTCCACCGATGTGGATTAAAATTCCTGAACACTGCGTTTCCCCGCCCTTTAGGGCGTAAATGAGCCGATGAATGACTCCATCGGCTTCACATAGTCACCGATATATCCGAGGCGCCTCGCAATAGCAACAACCACATAAGTCAAACTCGTCAGGGTGTGTAAAACCATTGACACCACTTCTAGCTAGAAGGAAACGCATGCCCTCCCTGATGTCCTCTCCCGTTTCTGGTTCACAATCGGGGTGTGAGGCTCGCGAATCAACGCTACACAAATCTATGCCACACAGGCCGTGCTTTGATCATCAACCACAAGACTTTGCTTTTCAACAAAAGCCTTGATCATTTGCCACTTAGGCATGCCACACAGGCAATTCACTCCATGCGATTGATATCCACCAATATATAACCTCTAAGCTCGTACGTATCAGAGAAGGGCGTTAAGCAAGAGAATAAATTCTCCGCCGCCAAACGGATATGTATTTAATGGAAATCAATCACACAGAATAAAATCCAATGTCAGACACACAGTCCATTTACAAGTCCGTTCTGGGTCTGAACGAAACCGGAGGCACCTTGTACCTTGCATATCCATCGATCTCCAAGTACGTCTGGACGACCACTAACTGATTCCCTCCTCTTGGGTGTACGGCCCAATCAAGATCATCAGTAACCACCCAAACGACATGAAGATCTCCGGTCTTCTACCACAGTCTTCATCTTCGACACCACGTCGAATCAGTTATTCAGAATGGGATAAACCCGGTCTTTCTGAATAACCCGCTTATATAATAGACAAGTGTTACACAAACACAACATACGCCTCATTCCAATTCATCAGTCACTAACCATAAATTAGTAAGAGAACAACTCCCTAAATATTAACCCCGAAGGCCGAAACCAATATCAGATCAATACCCAGGAAACCATTCATCTTAACTAATTTTCAATCAGTTTCTAAATTTCACATTCTTAGGGAAAGGTTCCCATTAATTTTATCAAAGATAAATTCTTTAAATTTAATCTTTAATCTTATTTTGAATATCAATTCAAACCAAATTATGGTTTATCCAAACTAGTCGGGATTAACGAACCTTGCCGAAGTAATCATTTGTTTTAATTTCCCAATCCCAACCTATTCATCCCATGAAGTAAAATTGGTCATACTTTATATCTAACACCACGGTGTTATCGGTAAATTCAATTACCATTTCACGTTCAAATCTAATTAAAGATTTAACTATCGCCTGGAGCAAAACTGGTGATACTCCATTCTCGATCATTTCAATCTAATTAAAGATTCACTAAAACTCCACTTGGTTTTAATCTTCCCAAAAATCAATTTTATTGATTGCTTAACTTGGGAAATCATATCCCGCCTTTAACTGGGTTAAAGAACCAATGTCATTTAAACACGGTTCACAATAAACCCAAAATCACATTCTATTCCATCAGCCTTTAACCGTAAATTAGCAAGTGAATAATTCCCTAAGTGTTAACCCCGAAGGCCAAAACCAACATCAGATCAATACCCAGGAAACCATTCAACTTAACTAATCTCCAGTTAGTTTCTGATTTTCTTAACTCTATTGGGTCTAAGAACGATATTATTAAAGATACCATTCACGACAACCCAAATCACATTCCATTAATTATCGGGTTAAAGAACAAGTGTTATTTAAAACACCGTTCACGATAAACCCAACAATCAATTCAAATTCAATTCCAATTAAATTCCATGTAATTGGTACACTTCATTAAATCTAAATAAAAAGATTTAATCTTTTTCTCAACTGGGTTCAAGAACAGTGTTAATGAAGACACCATTCACGACAAACCCAAATCACATTTGATATTAAATACAAGGTTCTGAATAGAAAATATATCGGCTTATATTCAATATCAAATTCTACGACCAACAAATATCGTATTGGAAATAACGATATTAATATATCTTTCAAATTCCCCTGACAATATCGGTAAAATCACGAAATCCAACATCGAAGTATTCCGAAGCTAATTTCGATTCAAATCCATTCCACTTCGTATATTGTAAATTCTGGTTATATTTAAAACCACTTCAAATCCACTTTATTTATTTAAAAAAAAATAGAATTATAATTCTAGTTCAAAACTAGTTCATTTCTATAAAAGTCAATTTTTATCTTTTCAAATTTGGAGTTTTTCATCCCAATTCTTCACAAATCATTTCTTATGGTTTTACACAAATTATTACTATTTTTAATAATTTTATCAAGGCTCGTACAGTCGATTTCCATCAACGGCCATCGAGCTGCACTTACAACAACCTTTTCCAAATTTGATTTGGACATAATTCCAAATTCAACCGATAGATTTCAAATCTCTAATATTAGTTAGAAAGCTCTTTTCAATACGAACCCAACGGTTCCGGTTTTAGGAGAATCTGATGGTCGGATCTCCCGCAATATCCATTCGAAGTCAATGGTCGAAATTCGCGAACTGCCGCGGCGCGGCGCATTCTATTCTGGCCATTATATTATATATATAATATATACTTTGTCGATTTCCTTTTAAAACGTATTTTATAAATCGTTTTAAATTCATTTTCAAAACGAATTCAACTTCCTATTTAATTTCTAATCAAGATTGAATTTTTTCAATATAAATTCGTTTTAATTTTATTTCAAATCGATTTCAATTCAATTTCAATTTAATTCGAATTTCAATTCATTTCAATTTAATTCGAATTTCAAATCTATTCAATTTAATTCGAATTTCAATTCATTTCAATTCAATTCGAATTTCAATTCATTTCAATTCAATTCAAATTTCAATTCATTTCAGTTTAATTCGAATTTCAATTCATTTCAATTTAATTCGAATTTCAATTCGTTTCAATTTAATTCGAATTTCAATTCGTTTCAATTTAATTTGAGTTTCAATTCATTTCAATTTAATTCGAATTTCAATTCATTTCAATATAATTCGAATTTCAATTCATTTCAATTTAATTCGAATTTCAGTTCTATCCAATTTAATTCGTATTTCAAATCTATTCAATTTAATTCGTATTTCAAATCTATTCAATTTAATTCGAATTTTGAAATCACTTTCAATATTCATTGAAAAATGAATAAAATCGATATAAATATCGTTCACGTCAAAATGGCGTCAATCTAATCAACACGGCTTTTATTCAACACATGAGTGTTTATTCTATTCAACACATGAATATTTTTCAATTCAACACATGAATTTATTTTCTATTCAACACATGAATTTATTTTCTATATTGGAATGAGGCCCAATCAATTACCATATAATGTTAATTATATGGATTTTCTACAACATATGTATATAATAGCAACGATAAATAATCAACCATCATCTAGAGTGCACCACTTAACTGCATAAGCATTAAATATAAATAATTAACACTTATACAGTCTGTCGACCAATCGATCAACATACAGCCAAATAATTGGGATTAGTGTACGCCAAATATCATCCCAATACCCGTGTGGGGTTTCAAATCAACAGACACATATTTTTATTTGTGCAGTTGGGCGATGTGTAAAATTTATCGTCCCAATCAATATAAGTCAAATCAGTGTATATAAACAAATCTCCGATTTGATTATTACTATTTATTTTATATACACGTTAAAAATTATATTTTTGACTATAAAATATTTTCCACTATAAAATATTTTATTTCATTTCACGTCACACAATCAAATTTCACAACACAGCAATCAAACAAACAAGTCATCCATGGTCTGTGGACGACGGGTGTCGGGTGCTGCTAAGCACCGTCTGCATCCTAGTATATATTTCAAACTAGAAATAAATTAAAGGTGAAGAGTTCTCACCTTTGGGATCCACTCCGCCATTCTTTATTTCTGAACGGTCTGGATTCTGTTTCACTTTCGGTCAGTTCCATCCCAATCTGTTTCACACGATTTTTATATTAAAAAAATCATATTTTTATTTCAACGCTATAAAAATCGAATTTTTACCTTCACTTCATACATATAAAAATCGAATTTTTATCTTCACTTCATATATATAAAAATCGAATTTTTATCTTCACTTCATATATTTAAAAATCCAAACATTTTATTCCATAAAATCAAATCTTTTGATGTTTAAAAATCTAATCTTTCATATAGTAAAAATCTAAACTTTTTATATTTAAAAATCAAACCTTTTCTTTGTTAAAAATCCTAGCTTTTCTCGTTTAAAAATCCTAGCTTTTCTTGTTTAAACATCCTAGCTTTTCTCGTTTAAAAATCCTTGCTTTTCTCGTTTAAAAACCCTCGCTTTTCTCGTTTAAAAATCCTTGCTTTTCTTGTTTAAACAAATAAAAAAAGAGGTCGAATTTAAAACATACCGCTGAATCAGTCGATCGAAGGGAGGTGTGCGGGTTTCCATTGTTGATCAGAGGTCCGGGGAAGGCTGGAGGTGGCGGATTCTGGTGTCGCGGTGGTGCGTTGCAGCAGAGGAGAGGGTCTCGGTTCTTGCGCACGATTGGGAGAGAAGGCCAGGGGGTTCGATCGAGGGGCGGCGCGGCTTCCTCGAGTTGATGGGGGGGCCGGTGTGCCTGTGGCAGCGACGGCGAGGGCCGCCATCGATTTGAGGGGTCGGGTTCTGACTTTTTTCTTTTTCTTTTTCTTTTCTGTTAAACGATGTTAGGGGGGCCTTAAAGGGCGTTGACCAATAATGAAGGGAGAGAATGGTACAGGAGGTTTTATTTAAATATGTATATTTTAGGGGAAATATTTTTTAAGGACAAATTAGTGTAATATTTTATCCATAAGGACACCACTATTATATTTTATCCTAAAGGACAACATTTAGCCCAACCCAAAGAAACCACCGTCCGCTGCTTTCTTCTTCTCCCTCTCTCACGTCTTTGTCGATTTCATCGTTTATCACGAAATCACCAAATTCACAAAATCATAAATCGCTTAAATCACAAATATGATAATACATTAGAATCGAAATTCGAATTCAAAGACAAAATTCACGAATCAAAATCACCACCATAAATCAGCCGAAATAAAAACCCTAAAAAAAAATAGATCGAACATCAAAAATCCGTTCGAAATGACGATTGAATGGAATAAAAATATTTTTTAAACGATGGAAAACACAATTGAAGAAGTCGAAATTGTTGAAACAATTTTTTCGTGATTAGAAATGTTTTTTTTTATCGTAAATAGTATAGCAGTTCGTAGGTATCATTTTTGTATTTTTGTAGTTATCATTTTTTTTTTTAAATTTAAAGAATAGCAGCAGTTTTCCGTTATCATTTTTCTATTTTTTAGTTATCATTTTTCATGTTTTAACTTTAAGAACATAGCAGCAGTTTTTAGTTATCATTTTTCTACTTCGGTAGTTATCATTTTTACCGTTTTAACTGTGTTGTATGTTTTTTCATGAAATTTTGTTGTTGTGTTAATTTTGAAGTTATATTGTTGTATCAGCTAAGAAACTAAGTCGAACTTATTTCAATTTAATCAATCAAACTGTGATATTTTTTTTTTCATTATTTTATCTTCAAAAGCATTGCATCAGTATTTAGTTATCATTTTCCTACTATTTTAGGTATCATTTTTACTGTTTTAGCTATGTTATGTGTTGTTTTCATGTGTTTTTATTGCTGTGTTAATTTTGAAACTGTTTTTTTGCATCAACTTCGTCACTCAGTCGAACATATTCTATTTTATTCAATCAAACTGTGATGTAAACAATTTTTGCATCAATTATAATTAATGTTGTGTATCAAAAAAAATCAATTACCAAAGCAAACAACACAAATCTACCTAAAAGCTGCTATGATGTAAATTCAACTAGAAATATATAAAACTGATAACTAAAAAAATATAAAAATGATACCTAAAAACTGCTACGATGTAAATTCAACTAGTAAATAAAAAAATGATAACTAAAAAAATAAAAAAATGATACCTTAAAACTGCTTTACTATTTTAAAAACAAAATGTAATACAGAAAATGTTCGAATCACGATTTAACTGTTTAAAATGAAATAAATTTGTTTGAGTAGCAAAACTGATGCATCAGTACAAGAATAAAAGTAAAATAGCACCAAAATTTGATGTAAACATTTTTTCCATTACTTTTACTTCAAAACATTGAATCAGGTTTTAGGTATAAGTTTCCTATTTTCTTACGTATCAGTTTTACTATTTTAACTATGTTAATTGTTTTTTCATGTGATTTTTTATTCTGTTATCAGTTTTATAAGTTGGTAGGGCTAAGCTAAAGTTTTTCTCATATTCACAGTTCATGGATATCAGTTTTTTAATATTGTAGGTAAAAAAAAGATGCATATAAACATAACACAGAAATTACACTAAAAATGATACCTTAAAAAATATAAAAAGGATACCTTAAAACTGCTATAATGTTTAACATAACACATAAAATAGAGTAAAAATGATACCTTAAAAAATATAAAAATGATACCTTAAAACTGCAGTAATGTTTAACATAACAGAGCAGTTCCACTAAAAATGATAACCAGAAAAATAGAAAAATGATAACTAAAAACTGCTGCTATGTTTTTAAAGTTAAAACAGGAAAAATGATAACTAAAAAAATAGAAAAATGATAACTAAAAACTGCTGCTACGTTGTAAAGTTAAAAACAAAGAAAAATGATAACTAAAAAAATACAAAAATGATAACCACGCGCTGAAAGGTTAAACATCAAAATTGCCGAACGAGAAAAAAATCACGAATCACCTTTCGAAATAACCTTAAAACTAATCGGTAGAAATCATCATTAAAGTATAATGATTATAGCAACAAATAAAAATCCATTCGATGTTGATTTTTGAAATCGATTTCATGCCCTAATTTTTGTTGTTTCGATTTTGATTTGATTGATATTAAAAATGATTTCAGCAAAAATGATTTCGTGATAGAAAATCGTTCGGGATGATGAACGACGAGGTGATGAACGGGATAATTAGCGGCGAAATGATGGATGACGATGCGGTTGATTTTTTCCACAAGAGAGAATGGAGGAAGAAGATGGAATTCACGGTCGCGAGAGAGAATTGAGGAAGATGACGGATTTCACGGCCGAAATACTTCTGAGTAAAAAATATACAGTATATTGTCCTTTAGGATAAAATTTTGATCGGCTGTCCTTATGGTTAAAAAAGCCCTAAGTTTTGTCCTTGTCAGTAGTTTCATGTATATTTTATTCCTTTATATTGCCAAAAAGCAACTTTTATTTTCGAACTCGAAATCGAACCCACCAACTTTCGTCCATAGCTAATTACCCCCATTCCGAACACAATGGGATATGTCTCGTAGGCTGATTCGATCGTTTCGATCAGTTTTCATCAAAATCAAAATATAACTTTATATATTGAATTTGAACGCACATTTCAATTTACTGGGGCCACATACTAACTAGAAAAATTCCTTAAAAATATTTTCTAGCTTCGTATTGAAGATACGGTCCTAACAAAACTAATTTCATCGAATTTTGAGACCGTTTGAAAAATGGCCATTCTCCAATCGATTAAAATCAACTAAAACTGGTCAAACGCGTTTTCCTTTGCCACGCTAACATATTGATTCGAAAAATTATGAAATTTGAAACCTAGCAATTTTTTGACATCGCGGATCCAACAAAAGTGGTTTCGTTGAAAACCTAGGTCGTTTGCAAAATAGCCATTTTTAAGGGCCAGAATTCCATAACAACTATTCTGAATTTTCAACTGGGCATAACTTTTAATCCCTGCTATGAAATTTCAATTCTTCGGATTCATTGGAGAGATATTCTCAATTAGATTCAAATATTTTTGGTTTCACTAAAATCCGGTTTATTTTGAATCTTGTACATTCATTTGAAATTTGAAATCGAATTTTCAAACTACCACGCCATTTTCAATTCCTTTTATATATATAAATAAATATTTATATTCTAACGACAACGTATATAAATATATACGTTTTAATTCTATTCAAAATAGATTTCTCGTCGATATTATTTAAAATATTTCATTTTAAATATTCAAAATCCACTAAAATTGCAAAAATAAAATTTTTAAATTGGCTCGGATTTATGGGTTGTTGCACTTGTGGTACGAGACTAGGAGCTGTTTTGATGCAAGAAGAGAGGGTAGTAGCTTATGGTGGAAGACAATTGAAAGTTCATGAAAAGAACTACCCAACCCACGATCTTGAGTTAGCTGCCATCGTCTTTGCGCTTAAGTCTTGGCGCCATTATCTCCTAGATGAGAAGTTCGAATTATGTACTGACCATAAATCGTTGAAGTATCTTTTTTCGCAGAAAGATCTTAACTTATGGCAGCAAAGATGGATGGAGTTCCTTGCCTCATATGACTTTGAGATTTCCTATACTTCTGGCAAGGGCAACGTAGTAGCAGACGCGTTGAGCAGAAAGAAGCTGACCCTATGCCCTCTCTTTGTAGAAAGGCAAAGCTTGGAGTATATAGCCAGTTTTGACTTTAGGCCCTCCTTTGATTTTGTACCTGGATTATTGGCATCACTAGAAGTTCGGCCCACTCTTCTAGACGCAATAGGGACCGCACAACGTGAGGACCCTCAGCTTGTGGATGTGATTGATAAACTAATTAGGGGCGAAACTTCCAGTCACCTCAATAGGTACTCCATCGATGATAAGGGTTGGCTGAGGCAAGATGGGAGGCTACGTGTCCCACAAGCAAGGGATTTAGTAAAGATGGTTCTCGAGGAAGCACATCATTCCAAGATGACAATACACCCAGGTGGGGACAAGATGTATAAGGACGTAAAGAGAGTTTTCTATTGGAGCGGCATGAAGAAGGACGTGGCAGATTTTGTTTCTAAGTGCATGACATGCCAACAGGTCAAGGCGGAACAAAAGAAACCTGGAGGACTGCTTCATCCTCTAGAAGTCTCGCAATGGAAGTGGGATTGCATTTCAATGGACTTCGTTGATGGGTTGCCTAGGTCAAGAAGAGGCAATACTAGCATCTAGGTAATAGTGGACAAGCTCACAAAAAGCGCCCACTTTATACCTATCAAAAGTAGAAGGACTGCCTCGTCTCTAGCTTCTCTTTATCTCAAGGAAATAGTTCGGCTCCATGGAATACCCTCCAACATAGTGAGTGATAGAGATCCCATCTTTACGAGCGAATTTTGGCGGAGTCTGCAAGAAGCTGTAGGCACACAGTTATGCTTGAGCACGACCTATCACCCCCAAACTGATGGCTAGACAGGAAGGGTGAATAGGGTATTAAAAGATATTTTGTGACTGTGTGTCCTTGACTTCGAAGGGACATGGGAGGATCACCTTCCTTTAGTGGAATTCGCCTATAACAACAGCTACCAAGCCACCATCGGCATGGCGCCCTTCGAAGCTCTATATGGAAGACCGTGCCGATTACCAACTTGTTGGTGGGAGTCTACTGACAAGATTATACTTGGGTCGGACATGAATGGAGAGACTTCGGAAAAAGTGGACTTGATACGAAGGAGAATGAAGACTGACCAAGACAGACAGAAATCTTACGCCGACAAAAGAAGGATCGACCTTGAATTTGAGGTTGGGGACAAAGTTTTCCTTAAGGTATCCCCTTTAAGGAAAATCGTTCACTTTGGATCCGCAGGAAAGCTAGCACCAAGATTTGTAGGACCGTTCCCTATCATCGAGAAGATTGGGAAAATGGCTTATAGAGTAGAGATGCCCGAAAGGTTGGCTGGAATCCACAACGTCTTTCACGTTTCTCATCTCCGGAAATGTCTACATGAATCTGTGGAAGTGGTGGAGCCAAGCATTCTAGAAGAAGCCGAAGTGGAACGCGAAGCAACTGTGAGGAGAGTTCTAACTCGAATCGTAGGAACTGAAATAAAAAAGCTACGCAACCGCGAAGTAAAACTCGTTAAAGTTCAGTGGAGAGATACCGAGGAAGACGCGACTTGGGAAACTGAGGACATAATACGTGCAGCCTACCCTTTTCTTTTTGAGGGTATATCTTTGATCTCTCTTTTTCCTTAAGTTGTGCTTGTATCTATCTTTTTAGGTGTATCTCCGCGATATAATCCTTTGTCCTTAGGTAGAAACCCCTTTGGATGTAAACATGTATTTGAAACTTGTTATGGTTGATGGCTGCAAGTGGTTGCAACTGGTTGCTAGTGGTTTCTCGTGGATGCATATACACACACAACCTAGGTTTTAGATCGGCTCAGTCACTTCCATATTGCATATGCATATATGTATTCATATTTGTATGTGGTTTAAACTTGATATGTTGTCATATGGATGTCACATTTGTATTGATGGTTGTGCACTCATAAAGAATTACGAGTAGGGAAAAATTTGCATACATAATGGATTCATGACACTTACATGATTCGCATTGAGGAGGTCAACTGAATCAGTAGACCGCCTAATTTTTGCATAAGATAAGGACATGTACACACACTATGCATATGATCATGAAGCATTAGAAGCCTTTTAAGGAGAATGGATGCCTGTGTTTGTTAGATGAGTAGATGGATGATTGGATGTTAGGATTAACATTCTTCCAGACTTGAAGATTTCGGGGACGAAAACCTTTAAGTAGGGGAGAATGTAACACCCCAAATTTTCTATTAACATTAAATTAACGAATTAAAGTATAATTAATTCTTAATGAAAGAATTAAAGGAAATGAGTTATGTCGTTACGTTCGTCTCGGTATTCTGGTTGAGATAGAATCCGAGTTTGCATAAAACGAATATCGAATGAAGGAGATATGGATGAACGAAGTCCAGCGGGAAAGATAGGAAAAAAAATATTGCACTGACGCACTTGGGAAGTGCGCCAGTACAAATTTGCACAGCCGCACCTGCCAAGTGCGCCCAGGCCGAGCAGCAGGCCTGCACAGCTTTCTGGTTTGACCCTGGCTGGCCTGGTCAGGTTTCTGGTCGATTTTTGGGGCTTGGCTGTGTCACTATGGCTTACATGTCGCTCTCTGATTGGCTTCTCTTGAGATGGATGGTATGGATTCACTTTAGCTTCATCAACGGCTCTAATTAGTTTGAAATTCTATAAATACAACTCAAGTCTAAACCTAAATTCACGCAAATAATATAGTACTAGAGCCGTCATGCTGCTGGGAAGAAACTAGGAGTGGTCGTCAGTTAGAAAGACTAGAGACAAGCCAATACTAAAGTAAAACACGAATAAAAACAACGTTAGTCTACCCAAAGGTAAGCATATCAAATTCAGAACTCAGAAAGAATTCAAGTTCATCGTTTGTTGTAAGTATAGTGATTTTTCCGATGAGAATAAAACTAAGACTTGATTCGATGTAAATTGGAAGTGGCATTGTGCTATTATGTAACGACGATGTTAATTCATATCTATGTATTGAAATGATTGTGTTGTGAATGGAATTGGGATGTTTGTGGTATAATTAAGATTGATGTTGATCCTATTGTACTTTTAGAATGAAAACAACATCACAGGCAAGTTGTATAGTTCATGTTTATGTGATTATATAGGTTGTTTGTGATTAGAACCTCATGTATATACTTTATGCTAGAACCTTTATGCCTAAATGGTTATGTTCTTATACATGCTCCTATGTTTATACAAAAGTTGCAAGTTCCTAATTGGATCCATGTCAAGATCCACTTTAGTACATGTTTCATGTTGTAATTAGATATATGATTGGATCTAGTTCACACCCTTGTCATAAAGTTATACATACTTATGAAAATGTCATATTCTTGTCATATGCTAGTGATGTTCGATGTTATGCCTAGATCCAAAACATGTTTAGGCTTATGTTGTCTAAATCATATGCTAATTCATGTGACACCTATTTGGTTAAACCCCTATTTCAATGCAAGTTCACATATATGTAAGTTGATTTAGGCTATGTTGCAAATTCACATATATGTATGTTGACTATTTTGCAAGTTCACACCTATGACATTCATGTTGACTATTTTGCAAGTTCACACCTATGATGTTCATATTGACTATGCCAAAAATGGCAAGTTTACACCTATGTCATGTTTATGTTAATGAACTTCTTTGTGCCAATTTTGTTTACGCTTAATTAGGCTAAGTTTTTAGCCTAATATTATATGTTGAAAATCATGCGAACATAAAATTAGGCTAAGATTGTTAGCCTAATATTTAGATGGGGTAATGTTGGGAAAATTTAAAAATATATGAAATTGGCATGTTTGTCACATGCCAAAATTGGTGGCATTTAAATGGTATAAATTCTTATACCAAAAATGTTAAACTTGGGATGTGGGCCATAACATTTAATATTTGACAAATTTACATATAACAAGTAATAAAGAAAAATATGTAAATTTAGAAAATACGAATATGCTTAACACGAGGTTGGATTGAGTTGTGATGTAAACCTGCCCGGACCCGCCCGGCTGTCCAGTAGTCACAACAATACCTATCCAATGTTGGTGGTTAAGCATTGAGCCCAATAAGGACCCGAGGTTAGATTGAGTTACGGTGTAAATCTGCCCGGAACCGACCGGCACATCCAGTAACCGTAACAATATCTGTCTAATGTGAGTGGTCAGTGCTTTAAAAAGCTAAGGACAGACAAGTCAGGATGGTAGGGTTAAGTTAACTAAAACACTTAACCAATTCAACATGTTAATTAAACTAATGGGTGGGGTTAGGTAAATACAGACACTTAACCACTTAACATGTTTGACTAGAAAACCCTAGTAACGGGGACCCATTTCAGCAGTAACCCAATTAGGTATCATGGTACCCTGAAACTAGGCAGGGTGGGGCACGATTACTGGGCAGATTGTAAGCGGTCAAAGCGACGACGGTGGGTGCAACAGTGTGGGTTCTAACGGAGAGCGGGCGTGCACACACTTCAGAGCAGACAAACAGGGCACTGGGGGCACTAGTAGTATAACCGATGCATTCTAGTATTATGTCGGGCCGCTACCATGGGACTTGATACACCCCATGGTGGGACCAGCATAGGTATCTACAATCTTAGGGGGCCGTAAGACACGGATGATTATGCGAGTAGGAGCCGATCTTCAGAAAAAGGGGATTACTTCACCTCCTGCATGGGGTGCCAGTTAAGACAGTTCAAATAGGTGCAGAGTTATAGTGTGGGGTGCGATAGTATATTCGTTTCAAAACTACTTTATCTTAGTTTATGATACTTTCCTGTTTCCAGTTTATACCTATCATTCCCTTATTCTTATTCTCATACTGAAGAGTCACTAGACTTACCAGGCTTTATATCTGATCCTATTTTCTTTCGTCTTCTTTTCTTCCGTCCCCCCCCCCCCTCCCCAGGTCCATAGGGAGGAAACAACCCAGCTTAGTCAGACTCTTTGCAAGCTTCAAGATAGTAGATGTACGGTTTGGACTCTCTTGCTTTGGCTATGGCTGTTGGACATAATCATGGGGATTTATGTAGTTTTAATTATGTTTTATGCTTCTTTATTTAATAACCAAGACAGAAATGATGATGTAATGTTTTGGAAGTTATTAGGTGATAGTTTTGGAAATGTTTTGTATGAACACGTATTTATGAAATAAAAAGCCTGTTGTTTTCCGCTGCTTATATATATGTGTTTATATCTGTCTTGTGTTTTATCTGTGACTTTTACTTACAAACCTCCACCAAAGTTAAGGAATTCCCTTTGTGAGTGACCTTAATGGAGGGTGGGGTGTTTCACTTCATGAGACGGTTCAAACAAAGCAACTAATCAATCATGACAGACACTGGCTATCGCCGCCAATCTTGCTTCGAAACCATCGTTAATCATATGACGTCCAACCTTGCCATATGTCAAGAGCTAATGTAAACTCAATACGCCTTTTAACGATACGTATGTATGTCTAACTTTGAAAACTAGGTCTTTCAACGACCCAAGGTACTCGACCTACAATCGGTCTTTTGGGTGCCCCCATCGTACGTTTGCCTTGAGCCTACTAGAACTTACGACAACGATAATGTCTCGGCCTTCTCATCTCTAGTCTTCCAACTCGACAACTTTTCATAGCTCAAGCAACCTTCTCGAGCAACCATTATCAACCAACTCACGACCTTTGAGTTGTCACCTCATTCCCTGTTCTATACCGATTAATGAACACCTTCCAACACTTCAAATGCTCCCACTTGAATTCTTCACGAAGTTACACCATCACCGAGCTAATTACCTCACTGCGCTGCGGCTAGGGTTCGGGGGCGAAAAACATTTTTTTTTTCAAGATCTTTTCTTCAAATCCAAGTCATACCCGAAAAACATACTTTTTAAGAAAATGGCCCTATTGGAAACAAACCATAGCATCATCACCATCAACCACAGCGTTTAAAAGTGCTGCTAAAAACGTGACCGATTAGCCCCTTTAGACCGACCCGACCCAGACTAGGCCGACCCGACCTACTCCCTTCCTTACTTCAAACTCGACTGACCCGATCCGATCACCCCCTCCTGGAACATGATCGACCCGATCTGGCTACCTCAACATGACCGACCCGATCACCAACATGACCGACCCGATCACCAACATGACCGACCCGATCCGGTCACCCCTTCATCACCTCAACTTCTGAACTGACCCGACTCATCTTGAATGGACTGACCCGACCAGACATTGCCCGAACCATCCAGATCCACTAACCGACCCGTTCTAACTTGTTCTCTATGACAGGATTTGAGATCGACCCAACCCCCTTATGGCTAACCCAATCCACTTCCTGCACATCTCCAATTCTACTCCGATTTCGACCAAAATTTCATCAAAACGACGAATCTGGCAAAACAGACTCAACCAAAGTCATCAAATACAATCATAAATATGTCATAACATTGCTAAAAACATTAATATGACGATTACCACAAAAATGATGTAAATATCACCTAAAACAATTAAATTGAACATATGATCAAAATAAGAGATCTAACTAACATAAACATGTGAAATGACATAAAATTAACGGGTAAAACATGCTAAATTAGATCAAAGGGTGATGCATGTGAAAATAGACATATAATGGTGTAAATCTGTGGTAAAACACTTGAATTTGATGAGAAACATGCACAAACACTCATATACTTCATTGCATTCATGTGAGAGATGTAAATCACTCAACGATTTGCCAAAACAAGCTAAAATCAATGAAATAGGAATTCGAAAAGCAAACACCTCGCACCAATCACTTTGTTCTGATGAACTCTTGCTTTAATCGATGTAGATCTGGCCTCCAATGGTGTAGATCTATGATTTCTCTCCTTTGGATTTGGATTTTTAATGGTGGAAAGGTGTTAGATGAAGGAGAAGCACAAGACCACCCAATGAGGAAATAAAAAACTAAACCATTCTCCATATCCCTCACCCCCTATTTATACCCTCCCATCAGCCCACTAATGGGTCTCTCCAGTTCACCCCATTATGACTTACCAAATCTGGACAGCCAACTGAAAAATCTTAAAACAGTGATTTCTCCCAAACCGCTAAGCCAAATCTTTAATGTAACCATTCTACAAAAAGGCAACCATCAATTCTTTTCTAATAGCAAAGGACTCACCCTCTGATTCGACCTGAGTCAAAAGTTATGCCCTGTACAAGGCTGACAAGGGAAAAATGGTCACAAACAAAATCGGTAAAAATTATGGACATGTCTAACATCCCCATAAGCAACCTATCAAAAGATGAGAATGATCCAACCCTTAAGGAGTAAAATAAAAATATTTTACGATCTTTCATATGTAAAATGCGGGCTGTTACACCTGCAAACCATCCAAAACCGAGTTGCTACCAATCGCTAACTGCTGAAATAAAGAATGACTACTTTTGTCATGTTGTAAGAAAACGATCTACGTTTGTAACAAGTTTTCAAAAAATTAGACTTGGAAAAGTGGTCCAGAAGGGAAGTTAAAAATTTTACATAACTAAAACAAGCATAATCTTATTTAAATGTCGTATAATAAGTTATTTGACTTAACTAACTAACCTTCCAAAAAACTGCAGTTTGCAATCGGAGAGATCCTGAGCACAGAACTAACTCCAGCAGGTGGCCTGAGCACTAAAAGTGCAACAAAAGTAGTATTTTTTGTATGCCTGTTCATCTCAGGCTTCACATGGTCGTGGGGCCCACTTGGCTATATGCAGTGAGACATTCTCTGTAGAGACCCGAACAACAGGGTTTGCATATGTTGTAGGGTCCAACATGCTCGCCACATTCCTCATAGCTCAAGTTTTCTTCCTTACCATGATGTGCCGCTTGAGAGCTGTAATTTTCTTCTTTTTCGCGGTGTGGATAGTCGTCATGTCTTTATCTGTCTTTGTTCTTCCTGCCTGAGACAAAAAGCATGCCTACAGAGGAGATGAATGAGTTTGTTTTGGAAGAGACGCTGGTTTTGGAAAAGGTTCATGTACAATGAGCAGCATAGCACTAGTGTAGGTCACAGTCCTTTAGACCGCCAATATAAACTTCCACCTGGAAATGATGGTAAATAGTGTGTTAGCTAGTTGACTGGCAAGGATTTTGCAGTGTTTCGTTGTCCTTGATAGAGTATAGAAAACAAGTAGCTATATTTATTAGATTTTAGAAGAGTTCACATCACATGTGACTTTAGAACCCAAAAGTATTTTGTTACAATTAATTAGATCAGAGGATATCAATATATGTAACTAAATATAGCATGACCAACTGGAGCATGAGCGAGATATAAATTTGATTTTATCCATACCTACACAAAATTTCTAATGGAACAAGCAGCAGAGAGACTATTTGAGATTTCTCTTCCTCCAAGTTTCAAAAGTTTCTTTCGATTAGAGCATCTCCAACCCTTTGTGAATGTGGTGTCTTGTAAATCTTAGGTAGCATTCTATGTTTTACAATGTTAATCTGGTTGAAAATGTCAACTAAAAATTTGCTCCAATCCTACAATATGGCCACTAAATTATTTATTTGCGGTTGAACTTGTTGCTTCATTTTCCCACTAAAAATGCCCACTAAAAATGCGAAGTTGGTGGATGGAGCACACGATTTTACAAAGATACAACAACTGTCTATCACGAAGCACAACATTCAGCAATGGAGGAAGAGAATGTACACCAGAAAGGTAACTTCACTTTTTTCTTTTGCTTTCAAGATCAATGCGACAAAGTAAACAAATATACAAGGACGGTTTCTTTTTCATTCTTATTTACAAATTATTCAACCTCAAGTACTCTGCACTTTATCCTAGGCTTACCCACTAGCATTTATTTACTATATGCAAAGATGGCTCGTATCTATACTATACTATAAATGCCGAGTTATGTTTTCATAGCTCAGAAGCATAATCTGGGAATGCATCTCAGCATGCTACGTGGACTGTTAGCTGAACCGTCTCAGCTTTATTTTCTCCCAAAGGGCATTTAAGTGAAGGGTCCTCCTACGTATTCAATAAACAAAAAAAAACATTTTCCTTCCCCTCTTTGTCTCTTTCTTTTCGTGCCCCACATTTCTTCTCCTCGGCGAACCCTAAATCAAGTGTCACTATGAAATCAGATCATCTAGGACTCGGCAAATGGCGCACTTCCAATCACCAGCAGTCGATTTAACCTTGGCTCTTCTCAATCAATCCCCCATCGATTTATCCTATGGCTTTCCTTTCATCCTCTAGGTTATTCGCTTAGGCTCTGTCATTTTGCAAGGTGGCCTCTGACTGCCCGGTTTTAAGTAAAATCCCAACATTTAGTTTGTTCGTCCATTTCATCTTCGCTGGTACCCACCAGCATATGACCATATCTAACTTATAGAAGTTTCCACATTAATATAAATGGTTTGTTGGATATATAGTTTTTAGCATTTCACAGGTTGAAATACCAATTGGTGTTCTGGTTATTCATGTATGTCTAACAAATTTAGCATCATAGAAAATAATAATACTTAATTTCTAACATATTGGATATGAATAACTGTAAATAAATGCTATTGAAGTTATAAAATAGTTAACAAAGTTCACATGTCAGATCTAAGAATCAATTGGTTTATTCTACAGTAAACAGTGTACAAATGTTATTCGTGTACGAAGAATATAACCTGATAAGATCAGTTTGCAGCTTTCAAGAAGAAATTGCAATGAAAACAAGTAGTACTCATTCAATAATTATGTGATTATTAATCTTAATTTGCACTCATATTACCTCTGAGACGATTTTGTAGTTTTCATTTTTCATTCTACTTTTTTAGGATGAAGTGGAAGCAAAGCTTGAGAGTTATTTAATTTGGAAGAGTGATTTCTTCAACATGCTCTATATGCACTTCCTTTTCTTCATACATATTCTTACAATAGGGCAACCAACTATGCATGCTTCTCACAAGAGAATAGGTTGAGAAGATGAGATGCTCGAAAGGCAAACTGAAGGTATACTTTTTATGTGCCACTATGAAAAATTTGAGCTGAATAGAATATATGCAATGATAAAACACTTGAACTGCATACCGTGTTGGTGTGAGGAATAATGTGTGAAGGAATTTAGATATATGTTCATACTATTATGATTTCAATAAAACCACGAAGGTATTTCTTTACTTGGTTTTAAAATCTTCTATGCTATCTGTCAATATGCTACTTGTGCAAAACCATTGGTGATGACATCTTAAGAGAAGTCTAAGGTAGCGCTCTCCCCTCTTTGTTAAATGAAAAATGTTTCTCAAGACTACTGTTGTAAAAATGATTTGCTATAAATATTGAATTTGATGTCTTATGTGGGGATAGTACGACTTCAAAGGTACATGTATATAGTATTAATTCATAAGCAAATTGACTATGACATCTTAAGAGAAATCTAAGGTAGCACTCTCCCCTCTTTGTTAAATGAAAAACGTTTCTCAAGACAACTGTTGTAGAAATGATTTGCTATAAATATTGGATTTGATGCCTTATGTGGGGATAGTATGACTTCAAAGGTACATGTATTAATTTTGTGATAGTATCAATTCATAAGCAAATAGATTAGTCCAGTTTGTCCGTTAGACGATGACTTGAGCTTTAAAATTTTATGCACGGAAACCCAAGATTTTATATAGTAACAAATCAAACGATATAATTATTTTTTACTTTTAGGAAGAACTAATTTTTTTTCCCATTCTTGAGTTATGCATGTGTTTGTCTACGGAGATACTAGTAGTATGCATCTTTTTTTTTCCAAAAAAACATTTGATTACAAGAGCAAACTTGATATAGATGAAGTTCCTAATAGCATTAAAGGGGGTTTCACCCTTTCTGTATCAAATTGACTTTTTATAAGCTATGAACACAAAGTCATAATTTGTTTCTTTACATTTTACAGAAGATGTTGTATATTGAACATTATGTGAAATTGTTATTAAACTTTTGCAGAAGATACAGCAGGTCCACTAAAATTATGGGAAAAGATATACTTACTATATAATTAACATTGATTGCCTTAGTATTTTAGTTTATAAGGAAGTATTTTTAACCATTTTAGTTATTTCTTATTTTATGTTTGAGTAATTGGTATATTTACCATGAAAAATTATTTCCTTTTTTCTGTTGATTTTTTCGAGTTTGTTAAAATATCATTTTTAAATTCATGTCAAAAATTCTGCATTATATTTCATGTTACAATAAATTGTTTTCATGTAATTCTGAATTGTATTAAAGATTGAAATTTTAATGATTTTCCATATCCTCGCAATCATGGTTACTCTTACAATGCTTATACTTCAAGTTGTTATTTCAATTTTGTCTTTTGCATCTCCTGTTTTCATCAACAGTTGCTACGAGGTCAGCTATTCTATAATATAATGATAGGACACGTATTTTGATTCTTCTTTCATCTTCCTCTAATCTACTAAATTTGTTTCTTGCGTTCTCTATATAGAAGCTACAAAACCCTTTTTCTTTGTCCGCATAGGTTTATATGTTTACCATCAAGCTTTCCAAACAAACAGGAACAAATCATAAAATTTTATTGCTGGACAATTTTGAATAAATAACTAGGAAAAAACAAAATCAACTCAGTTGGTTTGCCCAAAAAGAATTAGAAACATTAACACAAACATGGCTTAGCTGTCTATTCTTTGTAATTATCATTCAAATCCTATTGGTTTTCAATTTAGCAAAAAAATCTCTTTGATGCATAAACGCGATGAATTTTATATGTAAATATATGTATGTATGTATGTATGTATGTATGTATGTATGTATGTATGTATGTATGTATGTATATGTATATGTATATACGTGTGTGTGTGTGTGTATCTTAATTTCATGTTATTACATTTCAATTATTGTTGACTATTTTATATTTTATGTCATTTTGGAGTTTGTTTTTCAGTTGATGATAAAAAAAAGTATTAATAATTTTGATGGACACTTATAGTTTAATTGATGAAGAGTTGAAGAGAAAGATGCAATTTTTTATTCATGAATCACAAATATATAAAATTAAAAATACATGCAATCAATCCTTATCATGATATTTATTTTATTTCAATGGCACACCATATATGTAGTGATTGACATAGATTATGTCAATTCTTATCATGATATTTATTATATTTCAATGGCATGCCATATATGAAAAGATTGACATAGATTATGTCAATCCTTATCACACCCCCTCAAAATGACGGCCAAGATGATATACCGATTTTTCTAATCAATGTTGTGAAGGAGGTACGTGGTAGTGGCTTGGTGAGAGCATCCACAAGCTGGTCATTAGTGGAGATGTAAGAGACCCTCAAATTTCCACTTTGCACATTTTCTCTGACAAAATGGTAATCCAATCCCAGATGCTTCATTTTAGAATGAAAAACTAGATTAGCACTCACATATGTAGCTCCAACATTATCACAATAGATGACTAGTGCGCGAGTGAGGTTATGACCCAGCTCCTTGAATATATTTCCTACCCAAAGAATTTCGGCAGTAGCATTTGCCACTGCCCTGTACTCGGCTTCGGAAGATGATCTAGCTCTTGTACACTGCTTCTTTGACGTCCAGGAGATAGGATTCTTGCCCAAATAGACTATATATGCTGTTATAGAAATGTAATCATCTTTGTCACGAGCACAACCCGCATCAGAATAAGCATGGAGAGTGAGAGGTGAATCTTTGTGTATAATTAAACCCATATTAGGTGTACCAATTAGATACCGAAAAAGACGATGTAGAGATTGCATGTGTTCCTCAGTTGGACGCTGCATGTATTAAGCTAACTTGTTCTCTACGAATGCCACATCAGGCCTTGTAAGACTTAAATATTGTAAACTTCCTATCAAAGTACGATACTCAGTGGGATCGTTGAGAAGATTTCCATGTATAGTTAACGGAGGATGAGTTGCTAATGGTGTCGCAGCTGGTTTTGCATTGTCCATATTAGCTTTGCACAAAATATCAGCAATATACCTCTTTTGACTCAAGAAAATACCTTTTGGATGAGGCATTACTTCCACTCCCAGGAAGTAAGACAATTCTCCAAGGTCTTTTAGTGAGAAACGTGATGCTAAATTTTTTATAAAAGCTTCCAGTGTATGAGTTGCATTATTTGTAACAATAATATCATCCACATAAACCAACAAATAAATGATGTCACCATTTTTGTGCAGTGTGAACAAGGATGAATCAGAGACCGTGTTCATGAAGCCCAAATCAATTAAATATTGCCGCAGTTCTTTATACCAAGCTCTTGGAGCTTGTTTTAAACCATACAATGCCTTGTTTAATTTACATACATGTGTTGGATGTATATGATCAATGTAGCCAGGAGGTTGTATGGTGTATACATCTTCAGTGAGTGTGCCTTGTAGAAAAGCATTATTTATGTCAAGTTGGCGCAATGACCATCCTTGACTACAAGTGAGAGCACAAGCTGAACTGTGGCGGGTTTAACTACGGGGCTAAAAGTCTCACTGTAGTCAATGCCAGTTCTCTGATTAAAACCTCTTGCAACATAGTGAGTCTTGTACTGAATAATGTTACCATCCTTATTCTTTTTAATTTGAAAAATCCATTTGCATCCCACTATGTTTTGTGACATAGATGAAGGTACAAGATCCCAAGCTCTATTTTTCATCAATGCATTAATCTCTTCATCCATAGCTTTGCGCCAAACGGGGCTTTTTAATGCTTGGGTGATATTTTTTGGATCTCCGTTTCATGGACCTCCGCATTTAAATTCAGTTTACTGATTGGTTTCCTAATGCCATGTTGAAGTCTTGTGGTCATTTGAGGAGAATGTACAGGATTGTTGAGTCTTGAATTTATAGATGTGGATATATCGAGGTTTGACTGGGATGCAGTAGAGGAAAGCTCAGCGGTGGTATTAGGATGTTGAGATGAGTTTGTTGCGGACATAGGAGATGAAAGGGGTGAAGTGGGGAATGAGGTAGGAGGTGTGTTGGAAGGTGAGTTAGTTTGCAATGAATGAGAGGAGAAAGATTGAGTGTTTGATAATATAGATAATGTGAGAGGTGCCCACTCTTCCACTAGGTCGGACAAGGAGGCAGTTGAATTTTTAAGTTTATAAAAAGGGAAAATGTTCTCTTTAAAGTGAACATGAAGAGAAACATAAACACGATTAGTGTTTAATTCGAGACAATAATATGCACTTTGAGTAGGTGAATAACCAACAAAAATATATAGTTGAGATTTGAGTTCAAGTTTGTGAGAATTGTAGGGTTTAAACCATGGGTACCAAAGACATCCAAAACTTCGAAGCTTGGAATAATTAGGATGTTGGGCGAATAATTTAAAGTACAGTGACACATTTTTTAGAGTTGGCTTGGGAAGTCGATTAATCAAGTAAACAGCTGTTGAGAAAGCATTTGTCCAATATTCAAGAGGCATTTTAGCATGAGTTACGAGAGATAGAAGTGTCTCAACAATGTGTCGATGTCATCGCTCTGAATAGCCATTGTGTTGAGGGGTGTGGGGTGGAGTTGTGAGATGCGAAATTCCATCGATGGACAGGTAGTTACGTAGGCTTCATACTCAACACTGTTGTCCGAGTAGAGAGTTTTGAGAGGCAGTTGAAAGTATTTTTCAACTAGAACTTTATAGCGAATGAATATATGTTTTGCATCTGATTTTCGTTTCAAATTATACAACCAAATGTATTTAGAAAAATGATCAACGAAAATAAGGTAATATTTAAAACCATCATGAGAGTAAATCAGTGATGTCCAAAGATTAGAATAAACATACTCAAGTGGGGCAGTAGACACAATAGAGGAAGTAGAAAGAGGAAGTTTATGACTTTTATTGCAAGATATGAATCACAATCTAAAGTGGAGATACTAGGAACATGAAGTTTATTTTTGGAAACAATTTGCCTAAAAACATTACGAGACGGATGCCCTAAACGATGATGCCAATCAAGTGAACTAGTTGTACTTGCATAGACTGTAAGGGTTACGGATTTGAGCTGGTAAATGCATGTTGCAACCTGCCCTTGGAATAGAGATTCACCCGTTTTGAGATCCTTCATATGAAAAGAGGTGGAAGAAAAGACAACAGAGATATTATTATCATGACAAAGTTGAGAAACATAAATTATATTTTTGGACATGGAAGGAACAACTAAGACATTATTTAGTTTGAGTGATGATAAAGAACAAGAACCGACGTGAGTGATTTTAAAGCCTTTGCCATCACCGACGATTAACTCTTCGATTCCATCATAAGGAGCATGTAGGGATAGATTGTTCAAATTTTTCATGACATGGTGGGAAGCACCACTATCGAGAAGCCATGTTGAAGAGGATGAAGAGGCAGAGGGATTTACATTGTTTTTTTTGAGGTTTTTGTGTGAATAGGTTTGACAGAGGTTGAGAATTTGAAGAAGGAGGAATGACATTACGAAACTTTTTATTAAATAAAGGGCAATGAGCAATCACATGTCCTTGTTTGCGGCACCATTGACATTTGCCTAGAAAAGTGTAGGGCTTTGTAAGATTATCGTCGTTAAGAATCTGATAGGATGAAGTTTGGTTAATGAGAGCCATTGAAGAAGAGGAAGTTGAACTATTTTAGATCAAGACTCTGATACCATGATGAAGAGTTGAAGAGAAGGATGCAATTTTTTATTCATGAATCACAAATATATATAATTACAAATGCATGCAATCAATCTTTATCATGATATTTATTTTATTTCAATGGAATACCATATATGTAGTGATTGACATAGATTATGTCAATTCTTATCATGATATTTATTATATTTCAATGGCATGCCATATATGAAAAGATTGACATAGATTATGTCAATCCTTATCATTTACAAATATTACATTTATGAACCCATGGAGTTGCCCCAACTGGTATGAAGTGGAGTCTGATGATAAGAGGTCATGAATTTAATCCTCTAGAATCACTATGGGTGTTACCTTATTGACTACCCGAAGTGCATGTTTTTCATTTGGTACATGGTATCTTCGTTTTTTTTAGTGAAGCTTGCTTTTCTGCATCTGAAAAAATTACGTGTATGTTTTGTGTTTTCATAATAAATTGCTTTATTAGTTTTGTTTGTAGTGAATGCAAAATATTTGTTAAGAAATGGTTTATCTTTTGTTGGTTGTTTATGCAAGCATAATTATTCTGAATTTGGATTTGAAATTTGCATTTCTTTTTCCAAATAAATTAGAAAAAGGGAATCAATACATATTGCTGGATATAATAATTGTTAGACTAATGTTTATTTGATATGTTTTACTCCATATCATGATTTATTGTTTATGATTTGTTTATATAGTTATTATGTGCCTCGGTATTGATTGATGTTTTAAAATTATATAGTTAGACTAGGAAACAAGAGTATGGACTATATTTTTTAATAAAATGAGTCATGGTTGCTATGATGGTTGTGCACCATACAGTCAGTAATGAGTAATTGTTATGTTATTTTTATAGTGTGCATATAAAGCTATCTTATTCTCGGTGATGTGCTACCGGCTTTGTATTGTAATGCACTAAAAGCTCGAAATCATTTGCAATTTTTATCGATGTTTATCTGCTGTTTTAAGGCCATTATGTTCTTACTTAATAAATATAGTATACACTATGTGATTATGGAATTCATCATAATTGTATACGTAGATTATCAAAAAAATGGTCCTTCCTCGAGTCTTAAAAGCCGAAGACGAATTTAGAATTGTGAAAATAAGTCTAAAGTAGAACAAACGCTCATATTGTTAGCATTCTTCCATATATCTCTTTCTTAAATAGTATTTCTGTATCTAATTTTCCTAAAAAAAAAATTATATGATCATCAAATCGTTTGAGTACAGCGAAGTTTCCAAAATTTTCTATCTTCAAAGTTGCTAGGTTTGTTATTGGTAGAGTTGACTTAGGTGATAATATTTTGTAGTTGTGTTGGTGTTGTACATGCTGATGCGTGCTGGAAAGGGCTCAACGGGGTTCCAGATACCGTTGAATGTTCCTTTATACAACTAACGTCACTAAACTAACTTTGCTTCTATGGTAATTTTTTAAATTAGATCTTTGTTTTCTAATTGACTTTTTGTTTATTAATCCGAACTATCAATTAATTCTTTTGGTTTAAAAAACACGAGAGGTCAATCTGACAACGTTCAATTTTTTTTTTTTTGGATACCCAGTGCCAAAGGCTCCCGTTTTCAAGCGCGAGAGGACTTCACACGTCAGTCTCCCATCCCGATACTATTCTCACGGCTTTCCGGGATCTGGGGGTGGTCGATTAATGCGCACAGCCTTTCCCTCACATATGTGAAGAGGCCGGGACTCGAACCTACACGCTCCATATTTCCAGCCGGGTAACCTTACCGTTGCGCCAGGCACCACCTTGTTCATTTACATATAATATTATATTAACCAAAATCTACAAAATCTTTGTTATATAAAATTATTTCATGTTAACGATCATCAAGTATAGATAACATATTGCAATAACTCTCAGTTTAAATTATTATTTTTCCTTCATTTTCTCGACTTAATGAAAAAATATACAAATTCAACCATCAATGTCATTTATTTCATTGAAGGTGTAGGATATACCGTACGCTCACTAAAATTTCCCAGTGAACTTTCATCTCCATCTACAAAAACCAAATATGCAAAGTATTAAGTTCCATGAACTATTATATTACTATATAGTATATAAATTAGACCCAATAGAACTAACCTATGTTTCTCAAACTTAAAATTAAAGTCCAAAATTCCTAATGTTTCATAAAAAACCAAACATCCCATCTGTTATAATAATTTTTTTTAATACAAAGATAACGTAAACTTTATTAATTCTTTCATCGACCAATAGTTGACTTTTATTTTAGTGTTTTTTTTTCAAATTTTCACGCAATGCTTATTTTTTAGTGAATATTAGGCTCACGTCCCTATTTTGAAACTTAATTAGGCTCACATCCGGTCATAAACTTAATATAAATTAGGTCCCTGTTTTCGAAACTTATAAAATAATAATTAAAAAAAATAAAAAAATTTGTAAATTAGTAATAAAATAAATTATGCATTATACAAAAAATTCAGTTCAAAAAACAACAAAAATAATGTTAGAAAGAAGAAAACAGCAAAAAAACAAAAAAAAAAAACTGCAGTTAAATGCATAATATTATGCACCTTTTTGACTTTTTTGCATGCATATATGCAATTAACTGCAGTTCTTCCAGCGGATAGATTTAACTTAATATTTCAGTTCATTTTTATTTGCATCCAAATGTGCAAATTTCTCAAAAAAATGCACACATGTGTGCAACATTTTTATAGGATAAAAGTAGGGACCTTATTTATATATATAAAAAAAAAGATTTGAAAGATTTAAACCCGCCCCTTATTTCATTACTTCCGCCTTTTTTATTTTTTTTTAAAAAAAAGTACGTTCCTTCATTAAAAAAAAATCTAAAATATGGAAATAATTTCAGGATTCTACGGAAATAAAAAAAATAGTTGCATACATTTATGCAATTATTACTGATAATTGCATATATGTATGCAACTTTTCCGTAAGCTGTGTTCGGTTTGAAAATTTGAAACTAAACCTGCACAAATGTGTGCAAATATTGGGTATATTTGCACACATGTAAGCATATTTTTGTATAAATAAAAATTAATGAAGATGTATGTAGTAAAAAATATGCACGGATGTATGCAAGAAAATGATATATGTGCATACTATTATGCATTTAACTGGAAATTTCGTTTTTTTACTTCTGTTTTTTTGATTTTTGACGCCTTATTTGATGGTTTTTTGTGCTGAATTTTTTAGTGTTTACATGTTTTATTTAAATACGAATTTACGTGATTTTTTTATATTTTTTTATGACTTTTCAAAAAATAGGGACCTAATTTACAATAAGTTTATGACCGGGTTTTTTTTATATTTTGAAACTTAATAGGGACCTCTAAAAAACGCACCCTATTTTTTAATCTATATTTTCTTATTTTAGCCTTTCTTTCATCCGTATTTTGAAGAAAATGCATAATATATCAGGGTAAAGTCAATGCTTCATTTCTTTCCATAAAATAAATATCAATATGTGATTACTACTGTTAATAAGAAATCATGAATTTTCTTTTATCACACTGAAATTATGATTTTTTATTTAGAACAAACAAGGGTACTTAATTACAGAAATAATAGGATACAAACTTTTGAGTTGACCAAAAATTACAACACACACAACAAATACTTAACAAAAAGAAAAGGCCAACTCAAAAAGAAGAGTACACATCACTGAAAACACTACCATAAGACACAATACTACAAATACTCAAACACTCTACAAGACCAAAAAACTGGAACACAATAATAACAACATGCCTGCAAGAGAAAGCCCAAATGCCCATCCAACCATAGTCCAACAGCCTAGCATACAGAACAAAGCTGAAACACCAAACAACTCCCACATATACATAACATAGAAAAATGCCACAAGCTCCACGTTTTTAAGCGATAACTTCCTTTTTTCGATATAGTGCCATGTTAATATTTTTTTTCAGGTCGTTAAGTGTTATATTTTTATGTGTAACCCACTGTATGTTATTATTATTTGGAATGAACTATTTTTTATTTTCTTTAGAATCACTATTGATGAGCATCAAGTTGATTGTTTATGTTGTTTAACTATTTCTCGTACCATATGCGTAGTTTACATGGAGGTCGATGAGTATATCACAACAACATGGTTAATTTTGGAGTTTTTAAGGGATTCAAGTGTAGGGCTCCTAATTTCAGTTATATCTTAGTTCATACTGCAAAATAACGCATCAACAATAAACATGGCAGCCATTTTCAAATGATTTTATGACACCGATTTAATTGTAAGTAGCATTAGTGCTAATTGCTGCTACAACAACCTCATAAAGGATAAACTTAATGACAATATAAAGCAGAGAACATGCTTCGAAAAGGTATGCTACACACAATAACAATAGTTAATGTGACCTAACCATATATCGGCTTACATTACGAACTGATTTAATTGTATTATCTGCCAGGTTTGGGGATGCAGATGCACAAAGATGAAACTGGAGCAAAAAATATTGAAATAAGAGAAAACATGCAACAAAGTAACTACGCAATTATGTTAAAATGGTAACATAGCACACAGACTATTTTTTCTCCCCCACGTGCATAGACTATTTTTGTGATTTTTACTACAACTTATGATATTGATTGTGGAGAATTTTGATTCACCATTCGTAAAGTATTTTACATATCTTTTTTGAAGTCATTAATTAACTAATGTAGATTAAATTATTTATTGATATTTTTTTCTTTTCGTTGATACTAATATTCAGTCTAATTTATCGGACGGTTCCTTTGGAAGTAATATTCAGTCATTTATAATAATATTAATAAACTTTGTGTAAATATTATACAATGGAGTTGGTTCTTTATTAAATGAATTAGAAATAAAATGATCAAACTACCATAATTCAACATCAAAATAATGCAAAACTACCTTTACGTCAAAAAATTCATATGAATAAGATGAGCTTAGACACCCATGTCTCCTTTCTTTACTATGATATTCTCTGACATCCTGTTTCTTACCTTAATATTTCTGTTCTAATTCATTCATTTATAATTTTTACATCAGTCAAAGCATTCTGGAATCCATGTTTATAGTTTTACGATTAATTATGGGATTTGTGCTGATGATACTGGAGAATTCTGATCCATCACATTACTTGAATTAAAGATATTTATATTGATGCAGATTTCTACAACATGATTTCTTTGAAAGAACTAAAAACTTTTTGAGGTAATGTACCAGATATTAACTTTTCTAACGAAGTTCTGTGGAGGTATATTTGATTTATCGCAAATTTCTTTTTGGTCTTCTATTTATGATATATCTGACAATTAAAATATAATTAAGTTATTAAACCGAACCAGGGGACAAATACTGCAACGACCAGGGGAAAAACTCGACACTCGAATTTTCGACAATAATACATAACTCGTATTACATGGCAAAAACCCAAGTAACGAATTCCAGATTGTTATGAGAAAGAATTTAGAGGGTGAGGAAAGAAAGAAAGAAATATTAGAATAGAAGAAAGAAGAAAAACACATCAGAATCTCACAGCGGAACGAATAAATTATAATATCAAATCTCGTTGTACAAAAGAAAACTGGATACACATACCAATCATCAGAGTACAACATACATCAATCACAGCGGAATAATAACTTTATATAACTAGCGGTTAAGCCGCCTGCTTCCAGCCCCTGAAACTCCAAGCGACCTAACTTGGAACATACTCGGTCTGACCCGAGCACATTTGAAGCAAAGCAAAATACACCGGGTCAGTCTGGAATACTTTCAGTGATAAATTCACAGAACACACAACTTTTTTAACTTTGGAAAATCCTTCATGAAATCAAAGGCTAATAGTAAGACCAGCCCACACATAAACACAGACGATTTTTACCTTACTATAACCCAAAACGTTTTTGAGATCATAACTTATTCTTATATTATCATAGTGTCTAAATACAAATAATTAATAATCTAGCTGAACGCTTGCATCTCACGCTCCACATATATAATATACAAACCAAAGCCGCAGGCGCTTATTGGGAATCAGATTCCGACTTTTGACAAGGTATGGGACCACCTGCCGATAGTGTATCTCTAGAGGCGAATACACTGGGTTCAACAAGAACGTCATGCAACCCGGCCTACACATGACCAACCACTCATTTCGCTTGAGTGTATCGAATGTATATCACCGACGGTTGGGATTAGCAACCGTCCCCCGAAAAGGGACAGCATCGATAGATTAAAGATGCAAATGGAATTTCTCTAGATAGGTGATTATACACCGTAATGGGAGCGACCCACATAGCCATGCTGCCTGCCAAATTTTTGTCATTTCCCGGTTGATGAGGCTTGAGGCTAGAATTTTCTTTTAGAATATCTTGTCACCATTCACTTTGATTGCCACATTGTCAGATCCGCCAAATATCACTAATTGACTTCCACAAAAATACTCTGCGGTTAGCTAAGAGAAGGTGTACGGCCTTCTCCGCGATCAACAGAAATACATTTGAAGAAATCAACATACGTGACCCCTTTGGAAATACTCTGTCAGACACTCGTCCATACAAGTCATCCTGGAATAGGATGAACCGAAGGCACCCTCCTACCGCATCCTTATATGGGAATCACCCCAAGGATCAGTAGCGAGTAGTCCTTGCAAATCCGTAGATTCCAACCACGACAGAATCACAAATCAAATAACTCTGGTTGCAAGCCAGAGAAATTCAACAAATAGTCCTTCCTCTTATGAAGATCCACGGTCTTCACTTGCTTCGTCTTCAATCGACATCTTCACGTATTTGTTGGTCGGAATGGTTTTCGAATATAAATTCGATCCCGGTCTTTCCGTACCAACAATCGTATTAGTCAGGTTTGATAGTCTGTGATTTAACTATCAAATACAATAGTGTGAATGAGTTTATTGATTCGGTACTTGGCATGACTTGGCCTTAAAAAAACAAATTTAACAAAATGGTTAAAACCAATGTCGACTTATAACCAAATATTCTTATTAACATTGAAACTAATATTTTAATTTTAATTCATATTCCAAAATCTCGCACTTATATTCAATACTTCCCGTATGGTATATTACACCAATCACAACACCTTTCACTTGTTTCAAACTAATACCATTCCTCTTTAATAATGAAGCCGTTCAAGTTGGGGTATTTTATTTACCTCTCAGACCTTGATCGACAACGTCCTTATCTCAGAATAATATCAGTTCGTCACTTAACCACTGATATTCAAATCTCGTTTACCACTTTGTCTCGAATCTGGTTTTACAAACCATTTCTTTTATTTGAAATCTCCTTTCGATATAACCTCCTTACTTACTTCGTTCGATTAAGTAAATGTCCACGAAACACTACTTTTAACTTAAATCATACTTCTTGAACAACTTCTTATATTTTATTCTAGAACCATTACCATATGCCAGTCTAATACAAATTAATTTATTCATCTCCCTTAAGGATTTCATTTCTCTTTGCATTCACATTACTTAATTTAAAACTTAAGTAAATCTTACTTAAAACTTCCACATTCACTTAGAAACTTCATTTACAAGTCTCGTTCAAAACTTGGATTCCCATAAAACTCTTATCGCCTTTTAGATTAAACTTCATCGCCACCTAAAACTCTTTCTTAGTTGAATTCCAACTAAAAGTGATCATTTTAATTATTAATGAATGATAAATTTTAATATTCACTATACTAAAGATAGTTAACCTTTGCCATTAATTAAAAATAGTATAATCATAGTTTTTAAATCTTATTAAATAATAATTAATTTTATTAACACTAACTATTCAATAATTTTCTTAAATTTATAGTTAATCAAATTTAACTATTTAAACTAACAACGGTTGATTCTGCCAACCGTACATGTCAGTTAATAGTTAACTAAATTTCTCTTGTCATTTCCCCTTTTTAAATTCATTAAATAACTTAATTAATTTAAAATCACTATTTAATTGTTTAAAAAAAAACAATTATTCTACTTTACCACCACACAGGTGATTTCTTTGGTTTTCTGCTTTATACTTGTTTACATCATACGATTTTGCTACATAAACCAGTTAAATAATTCTTTTATAAACTTGATTGTAATATTTATTTATAAATTTCTAATTTAATTAATTATATAAAATGACTGAAAAACTTCAGTTCAGTTATAAAATATTTTATAACTTTAAAACTGCGTCGATTCACCGAACGGTAAACCGACGTCTGAAACAACACATTTTAGGCCATTCACTGCCAATTACCAAATCAACACTGTCGATTGATTTTAAACACAACACAGGTGAATATTTATTCAACCATCATGTTTAAACAGGTTTCACTAACATCTGGGGTTAAATCAGTTCATATATTATCAATATAAAACAAACAAACAACATATATAATATTTGAGGAATCCAGTCGGATCCCTCCAACCTGTTCTTCCCTAAATCACAGTTCGTTATACATTTCATAATAATATATGAAATAAATTTCAATCATCTATAAATTTAAAACGATGAAATATAATTAACAGCAACCAATCAAGCAATAAACAACCAATAGCAACCAATCAACCAATTTATACTTTTTAAGGGTAAATTATTTTTTAATATGAATTTACCGCATCACAGGATTCCAGAAGGTGTGAGAATTAACTCACCAAATTTATTTCAGTTGACGGTGGTCGCGTTTGTTCCTTTTAATCTTGAACGGACGTTCAAAATTAACTAAAATTTCAACTATGTCAGATCAGTGCCTAGTCAGTGCCATCGTCTAGGTCTCGTCTTTGCGATCCCAATGGATCCAATTTCGTCAGATTTCGTTATCGTACGAGAAAGTTATGCGAGTTTAAAGATTCATATATATGTTATTATTAACTAATTAATAACTTAATTAAATAAAAAATATCATTACCTTAATTAATGGCACCTCCACGTCATCATCAAATATGCTAAAACGCGTTTTCTCCTATCTCTCCCAAACAAACCCGATGGTCCTCCTTCCTTCTTCTTCGATACCACGCCAAACACAAATTGACATCATCGATGGATCACCGCCGACGCTAGGCTTCACCGGAGCCCCCTAGACATCGCCATCGACTTCGCCACTCCGCCCAGCACCTACGCCTGAAGCCGCGTACCTCCAAGTTGCTCCGACCGCCTGAATTTCCCATTTCCCCCAAAACTCTTCATCTCCCAAATCCTGCCGCCACACATCAAATCGGACCACCAGACCTTCGCCGTTGAGACCGCCAGACCTCCCTCCTTCGCCGTCCTTCAGGCTCCAGTACCCAACAACCAACGACGACCGTGAAAAACCCCAAAGTCCGACCCTAGCTTCCGAAAACACACCCAAACAGATAAGTTTTGATCAACTCGATCCCTACGCCACCACATACCATCGTAAGACCCGAGACCGGTGCCAAACGAAAGCTGAAACCCCCCTCTTTCGTTCCCCCAGGTCCCAGCCTCTTAAATCGACCACAACTCCACCAAAACCCCTGAAAACGAAGTCAGTTTTTCACTGTTCCACGTGATTTCCGGCCACCACACTCCATGAAACTTCCCTAACTTTTTACCGTGGCTAGCCCTCGACCCGATCTACGTTTTTGCTTCAGGTCCCCCTAGCAAATTCTTCACAGATCGAGAGAAATAAATTGTTTTATGATTAGGGACTTTTTTGTAAATTTGCATGACGGAAATGAGAGTTTGGATGGAAATTTCTGATTTAGGAGGGTATATATAATGTGTAAATAATATATTTATGTTGATTTGACTAACGATGTTGACTAACGATTTTTTTATTTCGAGTCTATTGCAATTTTAAACGTTGTTTATTGACTCCTGCGCTCACATACAAACCCCGTTCAAGATGTGAATGGACGGCATAGTAAAATTTGTCGATGCGGTCCTAATGAAACTTGTTTCGTCGAATTCCGAGTTCGTTTGCTCAAATGGCCCTCATTTACGTTCAAAGGGTCGTTTTTATTTGCATTTTATTTTGCCATGGTCACAAATTAACCCCGATTGACGCGTAACTTGAAATCTAGCAATAATTTACTATTGCGGTCCCAACAAAATTTGTTTCGTCGAAAACGAAGGTCGTTTGAATAAAGGCCCTTTTATAACTGCCCAATTCAAATAAAATAAACCAATTTTAAAATACCTTAGTATAATATTATTAAAATATTGAAATTGGCCATACATGACCAGAATTTCATATACTACTCAAAAAAAATAGCTCGGGTTGAGTTTGAAGCCAAATCGATATTATAAAAAATTAAAAACCCCTTTATTTAATATAAATAACGATAAAATTTATAAAGGAATTCCACAACGACTATTTTAAAATTTGATTTCGACATAAAATAAAATCTACGCTATGAAAACTAGATTTTTCTCTTTCATTAGAAAGATATTATCCAATAAATTCGAACGTTTCTTGTTTCGAGAAAATCCGACTTATTTTGAATCCAGTATAGCCGTTTAAAGTTCAAAACGCCAAATTACGAACTATCGCGCCGCTGCAGCCCGTTTTATAAATAAATTATAAATTAAATGTTAAAACATCGTTTTATAAACGAGATCGCCACGAAAATTTCAATACAAACCATATTAAACCAATTTAAATTGCCCGATCACTTTAAACTGCAAATTCAACATTTTCCCCATATATTTCGAAAATAAAATATTATTATATTATTAATATAATATTCAAATAAATGGTTAATCTCGATTATTTATACTCAAATTAATATTTTAAATAATAAAATATTTCAATAAAATGGCCAGAAAATACAGGACATTACATTCCTTCCCCCTTAAAATAATTTCGTCCTCAAAATTGCTAAGGTAGAAAAAACGTTACAACCCATTATCTTTATAATAATATTTAATTTAATACTCGATTTTATTTTCTAAATAAATCTAATTGGTTGTAAAACCAAATTAATTCAAATAAAAGAATTTCCTGAAAAAATTCAACAATTTTCTAACACCTTAAATTTTAGAAATTTTTTGACAGAGTCTCCCTTGTACGGAGGACATCTGCAATATCACAGGGTCAAGAAATATATATACATCGACTCTCATGGTTGGAAAAATCAAAATTCAAACCCAAAACACAAATAAAAACCAAAATTTCATATTTGCGTAGGTGTACCTTTTTGCGAGCGTTATTACGCGACAAGCGATATATTATACGCGAGCTTGCTTAGTTATTATGCAGCTCTATTCAGACTGGATTCAATTAACCCCAGAATTTTCTCTTGGATGGATTTTAAACTACATTAGCTCTTCAGCACCTGTTCTCAACTCAAACGAATTCGTCAGTCATCACAACAATACCAGTTATGTTCAAAACATTCATACCATTCATATCAACCAATTTTACACACAATTCAATCCATACGAGGTTATAATTATTTATAATCACTTCATTTATTTCTTATAATTATCCATTCAAATTTATTTAATTTGGATTGATTATTCGAATTATTCATTTCATATTGGTATTAACCAAGTCGATTCATGTTCAGGTTCTTATTCAAGCAACCAACAACACATCCAAACATATCATACAAACAAATCAATCAATTGCCCATATTATAATAATTCGTGAAAATTATTACTTTTATTATTTATAAAATATATTGGGCAAAAATAATTTTTATAATAAACTACAAATACGCGCTCTCATATATGTACACGAACTCAATCTAGGGTATTACTAACCCCATCTCTATCGAGTCACACCACAGAGCCAAGGTTATCACTAAACCAATAGCTCTGATACCACTATAACGACCCGGGGAAAAACTCGACACTCGAATTTTCGACAATAATACATAACTCGTATTACTTGCCAAAAACCCAAGTAACGAATTCCAGATTGTTATGAGAAAGAATTTAGAGGGTGAGGAAAGGAAGAAAGAAATATTAGAATAGAAGAAAGAAGAATAACACATCACAATCTTACAGCGGAACGAATAAATTATAATATCAAATCTCTTTATACAAAAGAAAACTGGATACACATACCAATCATCAGAGTACAACATACATCAATCACAGCGGAATAATAACTTTATATAACTAGCGGTGAAGCCGCCTGCTTCCAACCCCTGAAACTCCAAGCGACCTAACCTGGAACATACTCGGTCTGACCCGAGCACATTTGAAGCAAAATAAAATACACAGGGTCAGTCTGGAATACTTTCAGTGATAAATTCACAGAACACACAACTTGTTTAACTTTGGAAAATCCTTTATGAAATCAAAGGCAAATAGTAAGACCAGCCCACACATAAACACAGACGGTTTTTACCTTACTATAACCCAAAACGTTTTTGAGATCATAACTTATTCTGATATTATCATAGTGTCTAAATACAAATAATTAATAATCTAGCGTAACGCTTGCATCTCACGCTCCACATATATAATATACAAACTAAAGCCGCTGGTGCTTATTAGGAATCAGATTCCGACTTTTGACAAGTCATGGGACCACCTGCTGATTGTGTATCTCTAGAGGCGAATACACTGGGTTCAACAAGAACGTCTTGCAACCCGGCCCATACATGACCGACCACTCATTTTGGCTGAGTGTATCGAATGTATATCACTGACGATTGGGATCAGCAACCGTCTCCCGAAAAGGGACAGCATCGATAGATTAAAGAAGCAAATGGAATTTCTCTAGATAGGTGATTATACACCCTAATGGGAGCAACCCACATAACCATGCTGCCTGCCCGATTTTTTTCATTTCCAGGTTGATGAGGCTTAAGGCTAGAATTTTCTTTTAGAATATCTAGTCACCATTCACTTTGAATGCCACATCATCAGATCCGCCAGATATCACTAATTGACGTCCACAAAAATACTCTGCGGTTAGCTAAGAGAAGATGTACGGCCTTCTCCGCCATCAACAGAAATACATTTGAAGAAATCAACATACGTGACCCCTTTGGAAATACTCTGTCAGATACTCGTCCATACAAGTTATCCAGGAACAGGATGAACCGAAGGCACCCTCCTACCGCATCCTTATATGGGAATCACCCCAAGGATCAGTAGCGAGTAGTCCTTGCAAATCCGTAGATTCCAACCAAGACAGAATCACAAATCAAATAACTCTGGTTGCAAGCCAGAGAAATTCAACAAGTAGTCCTTCAGCTTATGAAGATCCATGCACGGTCTTCACTTGCTTCATCTTCAATCGACTTCTTCACGTATTTATTGGTCAGAATGGTTTTCAAATATAAATTCGTTCCCGGTCTTTCCGTACCAACAATCGTATTGGTCAGGTTTGATAGTCGGTGATTTAACTATCAAATACAATAGTGTGAATGAGTTTATTGATTCGGTACTTGGCATGACTTGGCCTTAAAAAACATATTTAACAAAATGGTTAAAACCAATGTCGACTTATACCAAATATTCTTATTAACATTGAAACTAATATTTTAATTTTAATTCATATTCCAAAATCTCGCACTTATATTCAATACTTCCCGTATGGTATATTACACCAATCACAACACCTTTCACTCGTTTCAAACAAATACCATTCCACAATAATAATGAAGCCGTTCAAGTTGGGGTATTTTATTTACCTCTCAGACCTTGATCGACAACGTCCTTATCTCAGAATAATATCAGTTCGTCACTTAACCACTGATATTCAAATCTCGTTTACCACCTTGTCTCAAATCTGGTTTTATAAACCAATTTTTTTATTTGAAATCTCCTTTCGATATAACCTCCTTACTTACTTCGTTCGATTAAGTAATTGTCCACGAAACACCACTTTTAACTTAAATCGTACTTCTTGAACAACTTCTTATATTTTATTCTAGAGCCTTACCATATGCCAGTCTAATACAAATTAATTTATTCATCTCCCTTAAGGATTTTATTTCTCTTTGCATTCACATTACTTAATTTAAAACTTAAGTAAAATCTTACTTAAAACTTTCACATTCACTTAGAAACTTCATTTACAAGCCTCGTTCAAAACTTGGATTCCCATAAAACTCTTATCGCCTTTTAGATTAAACTTCATCGCCACCTAAAACCCTTTCTTAGTTGAATTCCAACTAAAAGTCAACATTTTAATTATTAATGAATGATAAATTTTAATATTCATTATACTAAAGATAGTTAACCTTTGCCATTAATTAAAAATAGTATAATCATCGTTTTTAAATCTTATTAAATAATAATTAATTTTATTAACACTAACTATTCGATAATTTTCTTAAATTTTTAGCTAATCAAATTTATCAATTCAATCTAACAACGGTTGATTCTGCCAACCGTACATGTCAGTTAACAGTTAACTGAATTTCTCTTGTCATTTCCCCATTTTAAATTCATTAAATAACTTAATTAATTTAAAATCACTATTTAATTGTTTTTTTTAATTATTCGACTTTACCACCACACAGGTGATTTCTTTGGTTTTCTTCTTTATACTTGTTTACATCATACGATTTTGCTACATAAACCAGTTAAATAATTCTTTTATAAACTTGATTGAAATATTTTTTATAAATTTTAATTTAATTAATTATATAAAATGATTGAAAAACTTCATTTCAGTTATAAAATAGTTTATAACTTTAAAACTACGTCGATTCACTGAACGGTAAACCGACGTCTGAAACAACACATTTTAGGCCATTCACTGCCAATTACCAAATCAACACTGTCGCTTGATTTTAAACACAACACAGGTGAATATTTATTCAACCATCATGTTCAAACTGGTTTCACTAACATCTGGGGTTAAATCAGTTTATATATTATCAATATAAAACAAACAAACAACATATATAATATTTGAGGAATCCAGTCGAATCCCTCCGCCTGTTCTTCCCTGCATCACAGTTCGTTATACATTTCAAAATAATATATGAAATAAATTTCAATCATCTATAAATTTAAAAGATGAAATATAATTAACAGCAACCAATCAAGCAATAAACAACCAATAACAACCAATCAACCAATTTATACCTTTTAAGGGTAAATTATATTTTAATATGAATTTACCACATCACAGGATTCCAGAAGGAGTGAGAATTAACTCACCAGATTTATTTCAGTTGACGGTGGTTGCGTTTGTTCCTTTTAATCTTGAACGGACGTTCAAAATTAACTGAAATTTCAACTGCGTCGGATCAGCGCCTAGTCAGTGCCATCGTCTAGGTCTCGTCCCTACGACCCCAACGGATCCAGTTTCGTCAGATTTCGTTATCGTGCGAGAAAGTTATGTGAGTTCAAAGATTCATATATATGCGATTATTAACTAATTAATAATTTAATTAAAAAAATACCATTACCTTAATTAACGGCACCTCCACGTCATCATCGTATATGGTAAAACACGTTTTCTCCTATCTCCCCCAAACAAACCCGATGGTCCTCCTTCCTTCTTCTTCGATATCACGCCAAACACAACTTGATATCATCAATGGATCACCGCCGACGCTAGGCTTCACCGGAGCCCCCCAGACATCGCCATCGACTTCGCCACTCCGCCCAGCACCCACGCCTGAAGCCGCGTACCTCCAGGTTGCTCCGACCGCCTGAATTTCCCATTTCCCCAAAAACTGTTCATCTCCCAAATCCTGCCGCCACACATCAAATCGGACCACCAGACCTTCATCGTTGAGACCGCCAGACCTCCCTCCTTCGTCGTCCTTCAGGCTCCAGTACCCAACAACCAACGACGGCCGTGAAAAACCCCAATGTAACGGCCCAGATTTTTTGACTATTTAGTTTAATATTTAAAAATGTTTTTTTATTGTTTTGGAATTTTAAATGGTTTAATTTCAATAATTTTGAATATTTTATTTTATTCCGAAATGGTAGAAATTTAGTGGATCTGCAATATAATGTGAACTGGCAGTATAAAAGGATAAATTTTTAATTTACAATAGTACGTTTACAAAGGATGTAGTAGCTAACGAACTCGGATTTCGATGAAATCAGTTTCATTAAATCCGAAATGATGAAATTAGGTAACAAACCAAGTTACGTCAAAAATGACATCCGTATGTGGAAAAGAAAAAATAAAAGGCCAAAATTTGAACTAAATTTTGACGGTAATTGGAATTTGCTAATGCTAACGGCAAAACTGGAACCTGAGACCTATCCAGGAAAATTCTGAACATAGGACATTAGCTATATATGAAATCTGGGAAAATCCTATAACGGATATAGAAAGTTATTAAGGAAACAAAATTTAAATAAATTATTTGAAAATCTAAACGAACTCCGATATTTGATTTGAATACATAGGATTGAAGTACATTAAAAACCGGACCAGATGGTGGAAGAATTTCTGAAAACCGTTATCGTTTGATACTCCAACATGAGACCGGAAGGTGTTGAAACTAACACAAAACACTATTTTGAATTTGAATTTAAATTATTTGAAAGTTCAAACGAATTCAAAATTTAAATATTTTTATATATTATTGAAGAGCAAGAAAAATTGAACAACATGGTTGAAAAAGATTTTGGATAAGGTATCAATAACTAAGTCAAATTAACGTCCGAATAGGGTTGAGAAAACACACTTTACTATTCATAAATTATTAAATTTATTTATAATTTAATAAATTTAAGGATTAATCCTAGCCATCCATTTTCGACCGTTGGATTCGCGTCACCTCAGCAATCCATGTGACTCCTTCGGCTATAAATAGCCCCCCCCCCCTCCTTCATTTTAAACTCACTCCTCCTCCTCCTCTTTCAAGCTTTGGCAATGGCAGAAATAATAATAAAATAATAGAAAATAGGGAAAAGGAAGGAAGGGAGAAAGGAGGGCAAGACGGGGAGCTAGGGACTCTTAGGCAGAGGCTTGGGCTTCGCGGGGTAAGTTTTTAAATAATATTTATTTATTTATTTATGTAATATATATATACATATATATATTATAATTAAAATAGAATTTGTAAAAATAAATATCAGAACGTTCTAAGGGTGACAGAGAGGATAGTGTCTAAGGCTTGAGTTTGGAAAATATAGTTTCCTGCTCTCCCTGGCTATCCCTAACTGATCCGACGGATGGGATGATTAATTTAAATTTAAATTTAAAATTTAATTTGAATTTAAAACAGACCAGGGGCATTTTCGTAATTTTTAACCATAAACTTTAAAAGCTTATAACTTTTTCAAAACAAGTCGGATTTCCACGAAACAAGGACCGTTGGATTCTTATCGAAAAATACTTTAAAATGAGTGGAAGCAGATTTTTGATCCGGATTAAAAAATTTAAGTTATAATTAAATGAATATTTTTAAATATTTTATTTGAAAATTAAATTTAATTAATATTAAAATGGTTTTTCAATTTTAAAAAAATTGGATATGGCTAGAGATGGGAAAGTAGGATTTTTTAGAAGGACAGGGAAGGTAATTTGGCTTATAACGCAATTAGAAATTTATTAAGATAAAAATAATTTAATTAATTTAATTAAATATATATTCATTTAAATTAGGTAAATATTGTAAATAGCATAACTTTTGCATACATTAACGAAATTTAACGAAACAGGATCCGTTGGGATCGTATGGACGAGCACTACACAATGGAACTGACCGCGAGTGGATTGGAGCCCATTACAATTTATTGCAAAATAAATTGTCCGATCTGAACCAATGGACGAATATCGTAATTTAACGATTCTCGACCAAGGTGAGTAAATCTCACTAACTCTGAGCACTTTATATTTTTATAAAGTATTTTTAGAACTGATAAATATTGATTGAATTGCTGTGTGTTGACTGTTTGGTTGAACTGCTAGTCAGTTGATTGAAAACATCGATAACGATATATATAAATCGTATCGAAATATTGATTCTGTTATCAGAATATTTTTATACTCATGTTATTTATGTTGACTGACATCTGTGGATGCAGGGAAACAGGTCGGAGGGACCCAACTGGGTTCCTCAACATTTATTTACCGCTTTTCATATATTTTGATGTATGATGTGTTATATCATCCGTTATTGATTCTGTGTGTTTGGACGATGACCGATCGGTTTATTTGATATTTTTACACCATAAGTGATACGAGAAAAGGAAAAGGGAATTTTTCAAAGTATATTTTGAAAATAGATTATTTATATAAAATCAACAGATTTTATATATGAAAGGAAAAAGGGTTTTATAAAAGAAATCATTGTATAAAATCAAAGCAATAAAGGAAAAATATTTGTAACACAAATAGAGAAGGGAAATTGTTTGTAAAACATTTACAAATAAAATAAAAGGAAATATTTATCTAGAGAAATAAACTGAGTTATAAAAAGGAATTATTTATTTAGAAAATAAATAGAATATTGAAGTACTAGAAAATGGATAAAAGTGTAATAAAGGAGAATTTTACACTAGGAAGAATTTAGGCCCGTGCTTCGCACACGGGTAAACAGAATATGAATTCGAAGTGAGAATTTAAGAGAGATCTGTTTTAACAGATAAAGTGAGAAGGTTAATTTATAAATAAAGTTTTATAAATTAATTTAGTTATTTATCTTTGGGTAAATAGAGTATATAAGTCAAGACTTATATAGAGAAGTAAAAATCGATTTCCACATCGATATTTGAAACTGAATATGTATGAAAGAGAATTTATCGAATAAGAGTTATTCGAAGTAAAGCTATCGAATATCAGTTTATTCGAAAGGGAGTTTATTGAATATTTGTTATTCGAAATGGGTTGATCCAAGAGAGTTAATCCAATAGAGTTAATCCAATAGAACAAATTGATTAAGATCAACCGTTAGAGTTAAACTATTAGAGTTGAACTGTTAGAGTTAAACCGTTAGGGTTAAACCGTAGAGTTAAACCGTTTGGAGTAAACATTTAGAGTTAGTTAGTTAGAATTAACCAATTAGAGTTAATCAGTTAGAGTTAATCGATTAAAGTCTAATCGAACTAGAGTTATCCAAATATAGTAATCGAATGAGGGATGATGGGATATTAGTTATTCAATTAGATTTGCACGAATTTAGTTATTCGAGATAGAGTTAAACAGAAGTAGTCATTTAAGATAAGCTACCAGTGAGCACGACTGCTAGCGTAATTCGCAGGGCTGCAGATAGCCTAAGGCGGACGGATGTTTCCTGAGTGAATCAGGCGTAACCATTGTGATCGCTGCGATCTAGAGTCGAGCGAATGGAGTTAAATCGAATATTAGATATTCGAAAATAAAGTTAGAACAAACATAGTTAGTCGAATATAAGTTAATCGAATATTAGTTATTCAATAGGAGTTAGGCAAATTGAGTTAAATAAGTCGAGTTAATTAAGTTAAGTTAGTCAAGTTGAGCTGATCAAGTAAGTTGGTCGAGTTGAGTTAATCAAGATGAGTTAATCAAACCGAGTTATCCAAATAAGAGTTAATCCAGTAAAAGTTAATAGAATAAGGGTTATAGATTATAGTTAACCGAATAAGAGTTGATAAATTAGTTGTTCGTGTATTTATTTGAGCTAGAAAGAAAAAGTCATATTAAAGTTATTATATTTCGGACGCAAGGGATTATAACACCATTATTATAATCAAATGACTTCCGTAAAGGAAGTGGATTCGTAAATAGAATCCGAGAGTTCGCAAGGAAGTTTCTTAAAGAGTGAAGTTTGAACTTTGTCTATTTCGAAGTTAGAAATGTTGTTCAGTTAAGGTCTGAGAGGTAATTATACCCCAACTTGATTGACTTCGTTTTTAACTAAGAAGTGGATAAGGTTCGAGAGTGAAAGGGGTTAAGTGAATTTAGTTAATGAGCGAAATGGTTGGTGTTGGCATAGCGATGTTTATTCAAACATCAGTTTAAACCCAATGAAGGAGATTTGGAAATGTCTTCCAAATGAAAAATCAGAAATGTTTTCTGAATATAGAAAATGAGAAATGGAATTGTTTCCCATTGTTAATAACGTATATTTTCTAAATATAGTAAATAAGAAATATAGGAAAACAAGAATAAGGAAAAGGGTAAATTTATGATAATTTGATGATGAATGATGATTGATCGATAGAATTTCCATCTGGAAATAATATCGTTGTTTGCACACAGACATGTTTTCATTTGATAGTTAAATCACCGACTATCAAAGTTTTTGACCATTTTACGTTGTTAATATGGAGAGACCGGTTAGATTATTATCCACAGAACCACTCCGTATTGGCATAAGCGTTGCGAATCAAGTATGCTGAATATATTGAAGACGGAGTAAAGTGCAAGGGCTATCTTGTTTACAGAATAGTGCCTTCGGTTTGTCCAGTCCCAGGACAAACGTGTATGGAAGAATGCCTGACATAATATATTCAATAGAACGCGTGAGTTGATCTCTTCAAACATACTTATGTTTGGTGGCGGAGGAATTCGTTTCTCTTAGCTTTATTCCCGTGGTGTTTTTTGGGGAAATCAATTTGTGATTTGGCGAGTATGACGATGTGGCATTCAAAGTGAATGATCTGTCAGAGATAAGCGTGGCCTCTAGCCTCATCAACCGGGAAATGACAAAAAATCGGGCAGGCAGCATGGCTATGTGGGTCGCACCCATTAGGATGTATGATCACCTATCTAGAGAAATTCCATTTGTTCTTAAATCTATCGATGCTGTCCCTTATCGGGAGACGGTTGCTGATCCCAACCGTTGGTGATATATATTCGATACACTCAAGCGAAATGAGTGGTCGGTCATGTGAGGGCCGGGTTGCAAGATGTTCTTGTTGAACCCAGTGTATTCGCCTCTAGAGATACACTATCAGCAGGTGGTCCCATACCTTGTCAAAATTGGAATCCAATCTCCAATAAGTGCCCGCGAGTTTGATTTGTATAATATATATGTAGAGCGTGAGATGCAAGCGTTCTACTAGATTTTAATTACTTATGATTAGGCATTATTATAATATCAGATAATATATGATTTACAAAGTGTTTTGGGTTATCGTAAGGTAAAAACCATCCGTATTTATGTGTGGATTGGTCTTACGATTATCTTTTCTTTTGAAAAGGATTTTGAAAAGTTAAACCAAATGATTTGAGTTTACTCACACCAGTCCCATGACTGACCCAGAGTTTATTTTGTTTGTTTACCCTAAACTCTTGGGTGCCCAAATTTGTACGGGCAGTCAAGTAGTCAGGATTTTACAGATATACTTGGAGAGCTTGGAGCAGGAGGCTTCAGGACTTATGTAGCTATTGTTTATTCCGCTGTATTGTAAGTATTGTACTCTGATAATGGTATCGTATACATATACTGCTTTTGATTTCAAGTTATGTGATATATTATATTTTATTCGTTCCGCTGTGAGATTCGTATGACTCTGATGTTGTGTTCTTCTTTTTATTCTTCTATTCTAATTTTCTATCTTATCTATCCTCACCCTCTAATTTTTTTCTTGGACTATCCGGGTTTTTTGTGATGTTTGGTTCGTCGTCATTAAGTTTATGTCGATAACCAAGGTCGCTGAAATCCCCGGGTCGTTACAGTGGTATCAGAGCTGGTTGCTTAATTGGTACGGATGATAGGGGGTTCTCGCTTCGCGTTTGGTGGCGAACGGGAGACTCTTACCCCTACATCTCCCGACAATGTGGGTTGGTCGAGTCGAGAGGCTGGCCGTAAAAGCAGTTCTGAGGTATCTCTGTAAGCCACGGTGGGAGGTTAGCCCACTGCCCCTAGGTCATTACAGTTGGTATCAGAGCTGGTTGCTTAATTGGTACGGATGATAGGGGGTTCTCGCTTCGCGTTTGGTGGCGAACGGGAGACTCTTACCCCTACATCTCCCGACAATGTGGGTTGGTCGAGTCGAGAGGCTGGCCGTAAAAGCAGTTCTGAGGTATCTCTGTAAGCCATGCTGGGGGGTTAGCCCAGTGCCGAGGGAGGAGAGGATGGTTGAAAAGCCTACTCGAATCTCGTGGTCGTTACAGTGGTATCAGAGCTGAAGGTTAAGTGATTTACCTTGGCTCTGTGGCGTGACTTAGTAGAGATGAGGTTAGTAATACCCTAGACTGAGTTTGAGTGTATATATACGAGTGAACGTATTTGTTATTTGATATAAAAATGGTTTTATATTGTGGAGATTTATTGGTTGAGTTGTTTATGAGTTCTAGTCGATCAGTTTGATCCACTGTATCGATAGGAGTTTATAAACACTTGAATACGATGGGTCGACACGATATATTTTGAAAAAAAGGGTAAATGAAATAATTTTACCCAAGTTATATTTTGATATAAGCAAAGTATAGATATTTGAAATTATTATAGTATATTGGATGTGTTGGTTGTGATTATAATCGAATAAGATTATAAAATGTGAAATGGTTATGTAAATAACAAATCAGAATTCATATAAGTGAAATATATGAAATCAGATGAATTAAATCTGAATTTAAGTTAAGAATTGGAATTAAAATTGCTAAAATTTGAATAAGCATTGTAAATGGAATTAAATTGAATATATGTGAATTTTAAAATCCTGGGAGATTTTAAATTTGTCACAAGCATTGAAAAGAGATATTTTGAAATGAATTTCAAAATGAATATGTTTAAAAATGGGTTTTGAAAGTGCTATAGTATTGAACTCACTTCGATAGCTGGAAAATAAATTCCGATGTTGATCCGGACATCATCGGTGCTCATTTTCGAGTTTGTAAGTGACGGATTACTATCAAAGATTTTGTTTTTGAATTGTTTTGAGAAACCGAGTTGTTTTGATATTCCAAAGGGATATTTGATTTTTGGAAAAGGCAAAGCTATTTGAAACTCCCAGGTACAGATTATTGAAATAAACACAAATTAAATAGAAATTTGTGAAAGTAAATTTGAAATTGAATTGAAGGCAGTTCAGTGGAAATTGAGTTGAATTGAAATAGAATGGTATCAAGTAGAATTGGACTGGATTAGAGATAATATGGGATAGAAATGGATGGTCAAGCAAGAAATTTGAATTGAGATTGGAATTGCAGTTTGATTGAAATTTGGCTTGGTTATAAGCGGATGGTCGTGTTGAAGATAAAAGTGATTGGGAGTTTGATTGGGATGATAGTGGTATATGCTAAATTGATAGCAGAATTGAATGTCGACAAAAAGGTACACGTATATATTCACATGAGTTTGATGAGATTTATGAACCTGCTGGGCAAGCCACTTAGCTGTTTGATTTTCTTTTGGGTTGAAGAAGGCCTAGGGAGGCGAGTTGGAGTTTGAGCTATTGACCAGTACAAAGGAGGTGCTGGCGAAATTTTTCAGAAATTTCGAGTGTTAGAAAATTTTCAGAATTTTTGAAAATTTTCGTTTATAGAAATAAATTAATTAGAATAGATTGGTTTAGTGAAATCAGAGTAACCAAATAATTTTAACCTAGTTATAAAGTTCATTTTTCTACCTTAGCAATTTCGAGGACGAAATTATTTTAAGGGGGAAAGAATGTAACGGCCCAGATTTTTTGACCATTTAGTTTAATATTTAAAAATGTTTTTTTATTGTTTTGGAATTTTAAATGGTTTAATTTCAATAATTTTGAATATTTTATTTTATTCCGAAATGGTAGAAATTTAGTGGATCTGCAATATAATGTGAACTGGCAGTATAAAAGGATAAATTTTTAATTTACAATAGTACGTTTACAAAGGATGTAGTAGCTAACGAACTCGGATTTCGATGAAATCAGTTTCATTAAATCCGAAATGATGAAATTAGGTAACCAACCAAGTTACGTCAAAAATGACATCCGTATGTGGAAAAGAAAAAATAAAAGGCCAAAATTTGAACTAAATTTTGATGGTAATTGGAATTTGCTAATGCTAACGGCAAAACTGGAACCTGAGACCTATCCAGGAAAATTCTGAACATAGGACATTAGCTATATATGAAATCTGGGAAAATCCTATAACGGATATAGAAAGTTATTAAGGAAACAAAATTTAAATAAATTATTTGAAAATCTAAACGAACTCCGATTTTTGATTTGAATACATAGGATTGAAGTACATTAAAAACCGGACCAGATGGTGGAAGAATTTCTGAAAACCGTTATCGTTTGATACTCCAACATGAGACCGGAAGGTGTTGAAACTAACACAAAACACTATTTTGAATTTGAATTTAAATTATTTGAAAGTTCAAACGAATTCAAAATTTAAATATTTTTATATATTATTGAAGAGCAAGAAAAATTGAACAACATGGTTGAAAAAGATTTTGGATAAGGTATCAATAACTAAGTCAAATTAACGTCCGAATAGGGTTGAGAAAACACACTTTACTATTCATAAATTATTAAATTTATTTATAATTTAATAAATTTAAGGATTAATCCTAGCCATCCATTTTCGACCGTTGGATTCGCGTCACCTCAGCAATCCATGTGACTCCTTCGGCTATAAATAGCCCCCCCCCCCTCCTTCATTTTAAACTCACTCCTCATCCTCCTCTTTCAAGCTTTGGCAATGGCAGAAATAATAATAAAATAATAGAAAATAGGGAAAAGGAAGGAAGGGAGAAAGGAGGGCAAGACGGGGAGCTAGGGACTCTTAGGCAGAGGCTTGGGCTTCGCGGGGTAAGTTTTTAAATAATATTTATTTATTTATGTAATATATATATACATATATATATTATAATTAAAATAGAATTTGTAAAAATAAATATCAGAACGTTCTAAGGGTGACAGAGAGGATAGTGTCTAAGGCTTGAGTTTGGAAAATATAGTTTCCTGCTCTCCCTGGCTATCCCTAACTGATCCGACGGATGGGATGATTAATTTAAATTTAAATTTAAAATTTAATTTGAATTTAAAACAGACCAGGGGCATTTTCGTAATTTTTAACCATAAACTTTAAAAGCTTATAACTTTTTCAAAACAAGTCGGATTTCCACGAAACAAGGACCGTTGGATTCTTATCGAAAAATACTTTAAAATGAGTGGAAGCAGATTTTTGATCCGGATTAAAAAATTTAAGTTATAATTAAATGAATATTTTTAAATATTTTATTTGAAAATTAAATTTAATTAATATTAAAATGGTTTTTCAATTTTAAAAAAATTGGATATGGCTAGAGATGGGAAAGTAGGATTTTTTAGAAGGACAGGGAAGGTAATTTGGCTTATAACGCAATTAGAAATTTATTAAGATAAAAATAATTTAATTAATTTAATTAAATATATATTCATTTAAATTAGGTAAATATTGTAAATAGCATAACTTTTGCATACATTAACGAAATTTAACGAAACAGGATCCGTTGGGATCGTATGGACGAGCACTACACAATGGAACTGACCGCGAGTGGATTGGAGCCCATTACAATTTATTGCAAAATAAATTGTCCGATCTGAACCAATGGACGAATATCGTTATTTAACGATTCTCGACCAAGGTGAGTAAATCTCACTAACTCTGAGCACTTTATATTTTTATAAAGTATTTTTAGAACTGATAAATATTGATTGAATTGCTGTGTGTTGACTGTTTGGTTGAACTGCTAGTCAGTTGATTGAAAACATCGATAACGATATATATAAATCGTATCGAAATATTGATTCTGTTATCAGAATATTTTTATACTCATGTTATTTATGTTGACTGATATCTGTGGATGCAGGGAAACAGGTCGGAGGGACCCAACTGGGTTCCTCAACATTTATTTACCGCTTTTCATATATTTTGATGTATGATGTGTTATATCATCCGTTATTGATTCTGTGTGTTTGGATGATGACCGATCGGTTGATTTGATATTTTTACACCATAAGTGATACGAGAAAGGGAAAAGGGAATTTTTCAAAGTATATTTTGAAAATAGATTATTTATATAAAATCAACAGATTTTATATATGAAAGGAAAAAGGGTTTTATAAAAGAAATCATTGTATAAAATCAAAGCAATAAAGGAAAAATATTTGTAACACAAATAGAGAAGGGAAATTGTTTGTAAAACATTTAAAAATAAAATAAAAGGAAATATTTATCTAGAGAAATAAACTGAGTTATAAAAAGGAATTATTTATTTAGAAAATAAATAGAATATTGAAGTACTAGAAAATGGATAAAAGTGTAATAAAGGAGAATTTTACACTAGGAAGAATTTAGGCCCGTGCTTCGCACACGGGTAAACAGAATATGAATTCGAAGTGAGAATTTAAGAGAGATCTGTTTTAACAGATAAAGTGAGAAGGTTAATTTATAAATAAAGTTTTATAAATTAATTTAGTTATTTATCTTTGGGTAAATAGAGTATATAAGTCAAGACTTATATAGAGAAGTAAAAATCGATTTCCACATCGATATTTGAAACTGAATATGTATGAAAGAGAATTTATCGAATAAGAGTTATTCGAAGTAAAGCTATCGAATATCAGTTTATTCGAAAGGGAGTTTATTGAATATTTGTTATTCGAAATGGGTTGATCCAAGAGAGTTAATCCAATAGAGTTAATCCAATAGAACAAATTGATTAAGATCAACCGTTAGAGTTAAACTATTAGAGTTGAACTGTTAGAGTTAAACCGTTAGGGTTAAACCGTAGAGTTAAACCGTTTGGAGTAAACATTTAGAGTTAGTTAGTTAGAATTAACCAATTAGAGTTAATCAGTTAGAGTTAATCGATTAAAGTCTAATCGAACTAGAGTTATCCAAATATAGTAATCGAATGAGGGATGATGGGATATTAGTTATTCAATTAGATTTGCACGAATTTAGTTATTCGAGATAGAGTTAAACAGAAGTAGTCATTTAAGATAAGCTACCAGTGAGCACGACTGCTAGCGTAATTCGCAGGGCTGCAGATAGCCTAAGGCGGACGGATGTTTCCTGAGTGAATCAGGCGTAACCATTGTGATCGCTGCGATCTAGAGTCGAGCGAATGGAGTTAAATCGAATATTAGATATTCGAAAATAAAGTTAGAACAAACATAGTTAGTCGAATATAAGTTAATCGAATATTAGTTATTCAATAGGAGTTAGGCAAATTGAGTTAAATAAGTCGAGTTAATTAAGTTAAGTTAGTCAAGTTGAGCTGATCAAGTAAGTTGGTCGAGTTGAGTTAATCAAGATGAGTTAATCAAACCGAGTTATCCAAATAAGAGTTAATCCAGTAAAAGTTAATAGAATAAGGGTTATAGATTATAGTTAACCGAATAAGAGTTGATAAATTAGTTGTTCGTGTATTTATTTGAGCTAGAAAGAAAAAGTCATATTAAAGTTATTATATTTCGGACGCAAGGGATTATAACACCATTATTATAATCAAATGACTTCCGTAAAGGAAGTGGATTCGTAAATAGAATCCGAGAGTTCGCAAGGAAGTTTCTTAAAGAGTGAAGTTTGAACTTTGTCTATTTCGAAGTTAGAAATGTTGTTCAGTTAAGGTCTGAGAGGTAATTATACCCCAACTTGATTGACTTCGTTTTTAACTAAGAAGTGGATAAGGTTCGAGAGTGAAAGGGGTTAAGTGAATTTAGTTAATGAGCGAAATGGTTGGTGTTGGCATAGCGATGTTTATTCAAACATCAGTTTAAACCCAATGAAGGAGATTTGGAAATGTCTTCCAAATGAAAAATCAGAAATGTTTTCTGAATATAGAAAATGAGAAATGGAATTGTTTCCCATTGTTAATAACGTATATTTTCTAAATATAGTAAATAAGAAATATAGGAAAACAAGAATAAGGAAAAGGGTAAATTTATGATAATTTGATGATGAATGATGATTGATCGATAGAATTTCCATCTGGAAATAATATCGTTGTTTGCACACAGACATGTTTTCATTTGATAGTTAAATCACCGACTATCAAAGTTTTTGACCATTTTACGTTGTTAATATGGAGAGACCGGTTGGATTATTATCCACAGAACCACTCCGTATTGGCATAAGCGTTGCGAATCAAGTATGCTGAATATATTGAAGACGGAGTAAAGTGCAAGGGCTATCCTGTTTACAGAATAGTGCCTTCGGTTTGTCCAGTCCCAGGACAAACGTGTATGGAAGAATGCCTGACATAGTATATTCAATAGATCGCGTAAGTTGATCTCTTCAAACATACTTATGTTTGGTGGCGGAGGAATTCGTTTCTCTTAGCTTTATTCCCGTGGTGTTTTTTTGGGGAAATCTATTTGTGATTTGGCGAGTATGACGATGTGGCATTCAAAGTGAATGATCTGTCAGAGATAAGCGTGGCCTCTAGCCTCATCAACCCGGAAATGACAAAAATCGGGCAGGCAGCATGGCTATGTGGGTCGCACCCATTAGGATGTATGATCACCTATCTAGAGAAATTCCTTTTGTTCTTAAATCTATCGATGTTGTCCCTTATCGGGAGACGGTTGCTGATCCCAACCGTTGGTGATATATATTCAGTACACTCAAGCGAAATGAGTGGTCGGTCATGTGAGGGCTGGGTTGCAAGATGTTCTTGTTGAACCCAGTGTATTCGCCTCTATGGATACACTATCGGTAGGTGGTCCCATACCTTGTCAAAATTGGAATCCAATCTCCAATAAGTGCCCGCGAGTTTGATTTGTATAATATATATGTAGAGCGTGAGATGCAAGCGTTCTACTAGATTTTAATTACTTATGATTAGGCATTATTATAATATCAGATAATATATGATTTACAAAGTGTTTTGGGTTATCTTAAGGTAAAAACCATCCGTATTTATGTGTGGATTGGTCTTACGATTATCTTTTCTTTTGAAAAGGATTTTGAAAAGTTAAACCAAATGATTTGAGTTTACTCACACCAGTCCCATGACTGACCCAGAGTATATTTTGTTTGTTTCCCTAAACTCTTAGGTGCCCAAATTTGTACGGGCAGTCAAGTAGTCAGGATTTTACAGATATACTTGGATAGCTTGGAGCAGGAGGCTTCAGGACTTATGTAGCTATTGTTTATTCCGCTGTATTGTAAGTATTGTACTCTGATAATGGTATCGTATACATATACTGCTTTTGATTTCAAGTTATGTGATATATTATATTTTATTCGTTCCGCTGTGAGATTCGTATGACTCTGATGTTGTGTTCTTCTTTTTATTCTTCTATTCTAATTTTCTATCTTATCTATCCTCACCCTCTAATTTCTTTCTTGGACTATCCGGGTTTTTTGTGATGTTTGGTTAGTCGTCATTAAGTTTATGTCGATAACCAAGGTCGCTGAAATCCCCGGGACGTTACACCCAAAATCCGACCCTAACTTCCGAAAACACACCCAAACAGATCAATTCCAATCAACTCGATCCCTGCACCACCACAGACCATCGTAAGACCCGAGATTGGTACCAAACGAAAGCTGAAACCCTCCTATTTTATTCCCCCCAGGTCCCGGCCTCTCAAATCGACCATAACTCCACCAAAACCCCTAAAAACGAAGTCAGTTTTTCACTGTTCCTCGTGATTTCCTGCCACCACTCTCCATGAAACTTCCCCAACTTTTTATCGTGGCTAGCCCTCGACCCGATCTACGTTTTTGCTTCAGGTCCCCCTTGTAAATTCTTCACGGATCGAGAGAAATTAATTGTTTTATGATTATGGGCTTTTATGTAAATTTGAAGAATGGAAATGAAAGTTTGGCTGGAAATTTCTGATTTAGGAGGGTATATATAATGTGTAAATAATATATTTTATGTTGATTTGACTAACGATGTTGACTAACGATTTTTTTATTTCGTGTCTATCGCAATTTTAAACGTTGTTTATTGACTCCTGCGCTCACATACAAACCCCGTTCGAGATGCGAATGGACGACATAGTAAAATTTGTCGATATGGTCCTAATGAAACTTGTTTCGTTGAATTCCGAGTTCGTTTGCTCGAATGGCCCTCATTTACGTTCAAATAGTTGTTTTTATTTGCATTTTATTTTGCCATGCTCACAACATAACCCCGATTGACGCGTAACTTGAAATCTAGCAATAATTTGCTGTTGCGGTCCCAATAAAATTTGTTTTGTCGAAAACGAAGGTCGTTTGAATAAAGGCCCTTTTATAACTGCCCAATTCAAATAAAATAAACCAATTTTAAAATAACTCAATATAATATTATTAAAATATTGAAATTAGCCATACACGACCAGAATTTCATATACTACTCAAATAAAATAGCTCAAGTTGAGTTTGAAGCCAAATCGATATTATAAAAATTTAAAAACCCCTTTATTTAATATAAATAACGATAAAAATTTATAAAGGAATCCCACAGCGACTATTTTAAAATTTGATTTGGACATAAAATAAAATCTACGCTATGAAAACTGGATTTTTCTCTTTCATTAGAAAGATATTATCAGATAAATTCAAACGTTTCTTGTTTCGAGAAAATCCGACTTATTTTGAATCTTGTATAGCCGTTTAAAGTTCAAAACGCCAAATTACGAACTACCGCGCCACTTCAGTCTGTTTTATAAATAAATTATAAATTAAACGTTATAACGTCATTTTGTAAACGAGATCGCCACGATAATTTCAATACAAACCATATTAAACCAATTTAAATTGCCCGATCACTTTAAACTGCAAATTCAACATTTTCCCCATATATTTCGAAAATAAAATATTATTATATTTTTAATATAATATTCAAATAAAATGGTTAATCTTGATTATTTATACTCAAATTAATATTTTAAATAATAAAATATTTCAATAAAATGGCCAGAAAATATAGGACATTACAAATACTGCTCGCATGTCTTAAATTATAGCACCATCATTTAAAAAGGTTTTTACTTAGTTTTTTTCATGAAAAGAAGTTATATTCACTGACTAATAATATCGCTGTTAATTTGAATATAATCGTCTAATAATATTCCTCTATTAATTAAGATGAACGCAATTGAAAAAGGTTTAAATGTAATTCAAAGCATTTATAACTTATTTTCTAAAATAATTTATTCATTTTCTCTATTCTTTTGATAATAATAGTTCTTATGATAAATAACTTTTCTAGGAATTCTTAATTTTAAAAATAATAGAATTTGAATTAAAACGTTGATTATTTTAGAAAACCTTTATCTATTTATTAGAGAATTGGAAACTATTTTTGAAATTTGTTCTTTACTAATATTTTTACAATTCGAAAAAGGTTAAATTTTATTTTTGGGAGCTCTGTAATAGGTTTTTACTTTAATTTTTGACACATTTGGCGCTTTTGGTACAAGGGCTAAAGTTTAACATCTTTTGTGAAATACTGATTTTTCATAGAAAATGAGTTCTTTTTTGGGGCTAAGCAAGTGCTAATGAGCATTATTAAAACGACTACCATTTTTTGAGTTTTCTCTTTCTATTAGTAAAAAAGAAAGCACCTTTAAGAAAGTAGGAATTTTTATTTATTTTGAATACTTGAATTGCTTTTAACTGTTTTTCACCTCCTTCAAAAAAAAATACGTAGTAAAAAAAATCATTTTCGAATTTTGTTTTCTTTTAGAATTGTTTGTAAAGGGAGTCATGAAGAATAACTATAGAATGCATGAGTTGCATCAAATGCAATATGAAATTAATTACATAACTCAATTTGCCGGCAGTGCATATCCCACTCCCTCATTATCTACTGGAAAAGCCCATCTACTTTCTACTCTATGAACTATTTTTTGATTGCTTCGTTTCCAGTTCTGCTTATGCAACAACATCAATTGTTTTAGATGAACAATAATGTAAGAATATCTAAGTTTGTAAAGGCTGCTTTCATAGTTGTTCAACCGTTTTCACTTTTTTTTACTGTAGACTACTGTTTCAAAATATGGTGAAATCATAATTTTCAAAAGGCATACCAAGCTATACAGCAAGTGGAGCAATTTTATTTACAGTACAGGTATGAGATTGCAGGCTGTGCGACAACATAACATTAAAATATTAGTCCATGCTTTATACATAACTATTAATATGCTAGGTAGAATATTTTTATATGATTTTTGAATTACTAAAAAATGTCAAACTTAATTTATGTGAGTAAATACATTAAAAGTACTATAATGGATACCATATATTAAGCTACATTCTTAAATCTACTTTTGATTATATATTTATCACAATGATATGATCAGATTCCAATAATGTTGTTTTTTCTTGACCATCTTTGATGATTGACCTTTTTATCATGATTTCCTAGACCTATTAATCTATTAATAATGCAAATAAAAATTTGATGATTTGAAATAGAACCGTGTCCATGCTCGTAATAAAAACTGATTTCATTTCGTCTATATGATAATAGCTTTTCCCATTGGTCAACAATGGGTAATATGTATTCTTCTTACATTATATATTTACGATTTAATAATGTCATTTTCACTTGATGATGTTCATTAAATCCATAGTTAACTGTTACTTTACTTCCAACTTGATATTCAATAATAATTATTGTTTTAAATCATCATATCGCAAAATTTTGTTGATAGATATAGCTTGATGATTCATTGGAATTTATACATCCGAGCATTGTACAATTTTGTACTATCAGATATTTGGTTTTATTCTCATCGTTAATGACTGAATTTAGTTTTTATATGTACATGAAGTGCAAACATTAAAAAATTGGTAGTAACCGCAAATCCATTTTCGTTGATGGTAGTTACTAGAAGGCCATACGAAAATGTCCTGATTATGATCTTTCTCATTTCTACAACTTTGATTTTGTCCATATTTGCTTTTTCTTCTTATATTGTTGTCGCATTTTTATTATTTCTTTTTATAATTTTCTGAAGTTTACCGAAATAAAAATAAAAAAAACCCTAGACCATCTATTTCTAATTGTTTAGGTGGATATTTTCATTCTTATGCATTTTCTTTGGTTATAACATAATCCTTTAGGATAATTTTTTTTTCTGTTCTGATTCAATGTTCTACGAGATTGTTATCAAAATTTTCTACATTGAACATTCCATTCAGCAATATATTTTCTTGTATAAAACAGGACAAAAGACATTAACTCTTATCTGCAGATAGAAAAAAAAACATTAATTTTACTATTTTTTCGCTGTTGGTAGTAAGGTATGATCAACCTTATTATACCATGCTTAAATATAGTTTCTGTATATGTACTTCCTAACATCAACTCTTACCTTGACTGCAAGGCTAGAATTTTAAAGCAATAAATTAGCAAAGAATTCTTTTCAATAGAACTAACATCAGCAACATATTAAGCACATTCAAAAAAAAAATATGCTTTTTATTTCACTTTCTTGCTTTATGGATTTTATAAATTCCATAAAGTTTGCTCTAAATGTAACTCAATTGTATAATATGATGTTGTGGTAATACTTAAGACTGCATTTTTACATATTTCCATCATTAGAATTCATCCTCTTAACCTCAACTCATATTTCACCTCTCTAACAAAGGAAACGTCAATAAATGACAAAACAATTCCTTATATAATGTTGGGTATAACAACTATATCAATTAGATCTCTCCTACTATAGAAATAATATTTTATTTAAAGCAAGCTTAACATAACCCCAGATATGTATAATGCTGCATGCAAGAGTTGTACCAATTACATTTTTATTTGCTTGGCTTATAAAATTTAATCCATCAGCAGTACTAGTTCATCTATATATCATATTCTATGTTCAATAGAATTGCAGCCTCAATTTATGCTTAATAGCTTCCATTTTCCACTTATTTTGGAACTATTTTTTGGGTTAAATTATTCATACATGTACATGTTCATCAGTCCTATATTAACCAAAGACATAAGCAAGATAGTAAAATGATTCATGGACTTTTTTCCAGGTTGTTGTTTTGGGCGTATATATGGCTAGGTGTCAAATGATTTTATGCAGTTGTGTCACAACAATTTACATTATCGTTAAGATACTTTTGACATTCCAAAAATCAGAAAAAAAAACTAATGTAATGATATTATGTACGCCTAATATGTTGTTGTTGCTTGAGGTTGTCTATTTCATTTACTGCTTTTTTAGTTTCTTTTGTATGCTAAATTTTTCGGTATAAATCTTTTCTTTTGTATGTTAACTGATCTCTTGCTTCCAATTAATGTCTTCCAAATGGTCTTATCCGCCTGTCTATTTGCAACCCCATATAATTTTGACACTGCTTCATCAATATGGCAATTTGCAGCTGTCAATGTTCTCATTTTTTTGTAACTATTCATAAACAGTTAGTTTGTAATCCTGCTACCATGCCATTCTGCTAAAAAAAAAATCATCTGTTGTTTTTCTCGGTTGCTTATTGGATATATAAATCTATATCCTATATTTCCATATTTTGATGATGCAACGTATTCCCTATTTTACAAATTCTGTTTGATAATACTGCTTTACCCGTTGGCTCATGGACAGGTCACATCTTAGGCAGCTTCATTCTTTATATATATACACACATATACACACACACATACATATACATATATATATATATATATATATATATATATATATATATATATATATATATATATATATGACATAATAATCATGTAGAATAAAATATTATATGTGTGTAACTCTAAGAAGTTGAATCCTACAGTTCACAGGTATCACAGTTAGGGTGTGTTTGGCGCAAGTGGAAGCAAAGACTTTGAGCGTAGAATCTAAGCGGAGAATTGTAATTAGAGGAGAATACGTTTGGCGCATTAAGCGGAGTATTTAAGCGGACCATTTAATTTTTATTTTTTAATTTAGTTAATTAATGGTTAATTAATTTATCATTTGTTTTTAATAAATAATATATATCAATAATTTACACAAATAAATAAAAAAATAAAAAATTATAAGTTGCTCCAAGTCAGTTCAAACCAACTTTATTACGTAGAGCACTTCGATACGATCGCAACGCCAAAAACCCATCTCAAACGGATCTCTTATGCACAAGTTATCAATTTCTAAAGTTTATAAAAACTTACAATAATTAATTAATTAAATAAAAAATATATATTTATACCCAACAACTCAAAATTGGGCCGTTTGGACCCGACGCGTCCGACGCGTCGGTGCCCAACCGCTAAATTTTGAGTCGTTGGGCAAACGGGCCAAAATGGCTCGTTGTCCAGCGGACGCGTTGGACGTGTCCGTTGCGCAAGCGGACCATTTGGCCCAACCGAACGCACGCTTAGGGTGTGTTTGGCACAAGCGGAAGCGTAGTATTTGAGCGTAGAATCTGAGCGAAGAATTGTAGTTAGCGGAGAATGCGTTTGGCGCGTTAAGCAGAGTATTTAAGCGGAGCATTTAAGCGGACCATTTAGTTTTTATTTTGTAAATCAATTAATTAATGGTTAATTAATTTATATTTTGTTTTTAATAAATAATATATATCAATAATTTACACAAATAAATAAATAAAATAAAAAATTATAAGTTGCTCTAATTCAGTTCAAACCAACTTTATTACGTAGAGCACTTCGATACGATCACAAGGCAAAAAATCCGTCTCAAATGGATCTCATATGCACAAGTTATCAAATTTTAAAGTTTATAAAAACTTAAATTAATTAATTAATTAATTAAAAAAAAAATATTTATATCCACACCCTTAATCTAAAGAGAACCTTCCACTCTATCTTTGGACAGGTCACATCTTAGACGACTTTCAATCTTTATATATATATATATATATATATATATATATATATATATATCATGTAGAATAAAATATTATATGCGTGTAACTCTAAGAAGTTGAATCCTACAGTTCACAGGTATCACGTTAATCTAAAGAGGATCGTCCACTCCATCTTTGTACTTTACTATCAGACAGTGCTATGTTTATTTCTATTCACAATTTCAAGCAAATAATACTCTTTTTGTATATACAAACAAGTGTTATGCTGTTGCATGAAGAAAAGGCGAATAAGGTGAATTATTACTCACGTGGATACAACACTTTCAAATAATGGATGCTGTATGAATTTGTATTGAACAGACAAGGGAGAAAGTTAGGTCAAAAATTCTTTCAACATTATGCTATGATTATATCTGTTTAAATATTCATGTCTATTTAGCCAATCCGTGTGCCAAGCACGGATTCACTCTAGTATATTTGTTATAATTTTATAACACAATATATATGTAACATGCAGAGCTTAACTATTTAGTCACTTTTTATTTTTTTTTTCCTATGCATGTTTTTTGTTTATCGTCCAGCAGAAACTAGTAAAACAGTGTATTATGAAAGCTACAACCATCATCTACATATGATTTTAAAAGAAGAGACTAACATGGAGTTGAACAAGTTAAAAAATGAAAGCACAGATTGGAACGAAATCATGGAACTAAACATTTGTGGCACATAGTATTTCTTGGCATATTATTTCTATGCCTATGTATTTAGTAACAAGTTTTGATGTATTTGTCAACATAATCATGATTCAATGCTGTTCACCTCAAAAATATCATGAAGTCAAATTTTACGTTGAAAGTTGCAATAATAATTTCACAAATGCTTTCTTCATACTGTTAATAGATCCACCATGTGGTCATTTTCCATTTGTTGTTGTAGCCATAAATACAACTGGAATTACATGTAAAATTGGCAGTGATAGACATGTCATCGCTTGAGCTTTAACTGTCAGTATCAAATTGGGAAGTTGATGAAGACATCTTTAGCTAAACATACGAAAGTACGAAGAATGCACGAACTTTAAAAAACAGAATACATAAGCTAAACTATATACTGGAGCAAAAAACACAGGCATGCGTAGAGAAAGATTTTTTTTTTTTATTAACTTGGAATCATTCAATTGTTATCTGCATTCAATTCTCCCACTGTTAGGTTGACTATTTTTACATGTACAATTTCAGGTGAAAAATAGTGGAATCTTGTCACATGTTTTGATATACATATAAAGAAGTATTCTGTTTGTTTTTCTTATTGGAATCATATTCACCTAATAGGCTAAACTCAACAAAGATGAGAAAACTACACATTTTTCTTGGAATGCAAGGTAACCCAGTAAAGGTAACCATAATTTGGACTTCCAAAAGTATTAATTCACTAGTCAGAAACGAAAGGATATTGTAATGCTAGGATTTACACATGATCATTTATCCAAAAAATGATTATTATTTTTTATGAAATGCATATTTCAACTTGGAAAAAAGTTGTTAAAATTTTTGATGAACTGTTGAGTACAGCATATGAATTATATTAGCTCACACACTCAAAACCTACATTTTGCTCAATTTCTCCATTGCCAAATGTAAAACTATTTACAGTTTGCTAAGTACATATAGCATCTGGATAAAACCCATGCAATATTCACTAGCCTAGTACAATAGGAAAGGAACGAGACAAAGAATTTAAATAGAGGACATACCTATTTGGATTCAATATATCTTTTGTTGAGATTCCAGGTTTTCAACGAATAGAGAGAAAGCGCTTTGGCATATTTAACCATGAAAAGAGGAAGATTGCATCAGTTTGAAGCATATAATTTTAGGGATCGGGATACAAATGTTCGCCGAAGATGTGTGAAGAATTATTCAACATCAGAGAAAAGAGAGATAGAGAAGCGGTAACAGAAACGATGAGGTGGCGCGTTTCAAAATGTGATGTCGAATGTCTACGAATAAACATTTTATTTCACGTTGTGTACAAAGTCCCATTGGAGAGAGAGTATTTACTAATTTTGTTTAACTGCTTACTTGGCATCCACATTTTAAAAGAATTTTAGGTAAGTTGGGATACTCTTAGAATAGCTGACATATATCTTCTATCCTCCAACATCTACTCCTAATCTTATTAGTATAAGGATTCTGATGTAATTCTTATTGTAATTATTGAGTGAAAATGTAAAGATATGAAATAGAACTGAAATGCTTTTATTTGATCTTACAGAGAATGAATTTTTGTAATTGTATAATGATTCCAATAGCCTTTATATACAGACAGTACAAACGAATAAAAGATAATGGGCTTTAGTAAAATGGGTTTTGGCTATGTAATTGATATTCTATATATTGTCTTTATCAACCATATGTAATTCCATTTTCTCTTTTACTCCCCCTCAATTCGAGACTAGGGTTTTCTTCTTCGTGCCCTTTTTCGTGGCGATTTGCTGATCTCTTTGCTTCTGTCTTCGAATTGATAGATAAGACTTCTTCCTTAGTTTGTTCTTCACTCTGTTTTCTTTCAGATATGCAAGTTTGAGATTTGCTATTTATAACTTTGTTTGCCTTGCTGATTTTAGGGCTTCCTGCTGTGAAGCTTTTGCCTTTTACACTTGTATCTGTCTGATGAATTTTGGTGAGCTTCGCATCATCTTTACAGTAAGTAGTTTTAGCAACTTTTAGTTCATCTCGAAACCTTGTAAAGTTCCGTAGTGATAGGGCTTTTGTTAGAGTATCGGCACACTGGTAAGTAGCAGGTACATGTCTCACTTCTATGTTTCCTCTGATAACTTGTTCTCTGACAAAGTGTTAATCAATTTCAATGTGCTCAGTTCTTGAATGTAATACTGGATTAGATGTACACTGCACTTTGATTGCCGCACCATAATATTGATTTGTCAGTCTTGATATTTAACTCAGATAGCAATGATGTAATCCACATTATTTCAGATGTAGCATTATCCACACTTCTGTATTCTGCTTCTGCACTCGATCTAGATATTGTAGATTGTTTCTTAGAACACCATGATACAATGTTGCTCCCCATGAAAATGCAATTCCTATTGTAGATTTTCTGCTTTTAGGGTCTGATGCCCAGTCTGCATCAGCATAGCCAGTAATGTTGTAGTTGTTGTATTCCTTTATATGCAGTCCATAGTTTATTGTAGCTTTCAAGTATCTTAGAATCCTCTTCGCTGCTTTCCAATGATTGTCTAGAGGTGCTTGCATAAATTGACAAACTTTATTGACACTAAACACAATATCTGGTCTAATCATAGTTGCATACTATAAAGCACCACTACACTTCTGTATTGCTTAATGTTATATATGGGTTCTCCCCTGTGTTTTGAGTAATGTTGACTGCTGATCATAGGTGTAGGCATTTCTTTTGCATTGCTCATTTGAGTCTTTTCTAATAGCTCAGCTATGTATTTCCTTTGGGATAAGATAACTTACGTTGATGATCTTCTATGACTTCTATTCCCAAGAAATAGGTTAGTTGTCCAATGTCTTTGACCTAGGATTCCTTGTCCAATTTCTTGACAATTGAGTCAATTTCATCTATGTTATTTCCTGTCATAACAAGATCAGCAACATATATTAGAATATATTTAGTAGAGTGCTTGCTAGCTTTAATGAATAATGAGTTATCTGATTTGGCAGATTGAAAATTCATTGAATACAATGTGTTTTTCAATTTGTCAAACCATACTCATGGGGCCTGCTTTAGCCCATATATTGCCTTTTTTAGCTTGCAAACATATTTAGGATTTTCACAATAACCCTGTGGTTGAGTCATATACACATCCTCTTTGAGTATACCATTGAGAAATGCATTATTAACATCAAGTTGCCTTAATGACCATCCTTTATTTATGGCAATACTAAGAATAATTCTAATTGTAGATTATTTAACAACAGGAGAGAATGTCTCTTTGTAATCAAAGTCTTCTTGTTGGGTATATCCTTTTGCAACTAGTCTAGCTTTGTATCTATTTATGCTACCATCTGGATTATGTTTTATCCTATATGTCCATTTGCACCCAGTTATGTTTTTGTCTTTTGGTGGCTTCACGAAGCTCCATGTCTTATTTTGTATAAGTGCTTGATACTCTTCATTCATATCTGCTTTCCACTTGCTATCAGTCTTTGCTTGATCATAACTTGTTGGTTCTTCTAGTAGAGTAACAACTGTAAAGAGTTTGGGTTTAAAAATCCCACTTTCTGCTCTTGTTACCATTGGGTGTATGGATGTTGCTTGGGGTGCATACAAAGGTTGTTCATCTTGATTTTGACTTTTATTATTTTCTTCTTCATCAGTGTTTTGTTCATTGCTGGTGCTATGATTGTTATCATCTCTTACAGGTGATTTCCTGCTGTGGCTTGAATGCTGATCAGTATCATTATTTGGTGGTGCTGATTTGTCATTGCTACACATAGGTTCACCTACACTTATTATTTCAGAATATACAGGTATAGATTGTATGGATACACTTGTGTCATATATTTATTTGTAGTTTTTATACTTTCAGACTGATATGGAAAATTTTCTTCATTAAACACAACATGTCTACTTATGAAAACTTTGCTATTTTTATACAAACACTTGTATCCCTTTTTATTTTGAGCATACCCTATAAAAGTACATGGTCTTGATCTGAATTCTAATTTGTTTCTATTTTATTATCTAATATATGGGTAGCATAGACATCCAAAAGTTATCAGGTAGTTATAGTCTAGTTTGACATTCAACAGCTATTCATATGGATTATTTCCCTTGAGTACTTTAGTAGGTAATCTATTTATGAAATAAATAGTTGTACTAAAAGATTATGGCCAAAACTTTAGTGGCATTTTAGCATTAGCTAGGAGTGTCAAACCAGTTTCTATAACATGTCCGTGTTTTCTTTCAACAAGACCGTTTTGCTCAGATGTGTATGGACAAGTAATTATATGAACCATTCCCCTTTCTGAAAAATAGTCTTTCAGGGGTTTATACTCAGTTCCTCCATCAGACTGGAATATTTTCACATGTGTGTTTGTTTGTTTTTCTACCTGAGTTATAAAGTGTATGACTACATCACATGTTTTAGATTTAGATTTCATAAAATAGATCCATGTGTACCTACTAAATGCATATACAAATGCTGTATAATATTTGTATCCATAATCAGAACTGATTGGTGCATGACCCAATAAATCAGTGGCAATTAAATTAAGGGGTTCTGTGTATTCAGATTCTGATGCATTAAAAGATAATTTATGACTTTTACCCATCTAACAGTATTTGCAAACAAAGGATGAGTGATTTTTATCAAATTTAACATTGTTCTCAACAAGAATTTGCTTTAAAATATCATAACTTGGGTGACCAAGTTTATTATGCCACACATCTAAAATACTACTTTGGTTTTCATCATGAATTTCACTGTGATTACATAACATATTTTTCTTCATATGACTATTGTAGTGGTTGGCAGTGAACTTGTACAGCCCCTTTATCTCATTACCTTGCAATAAAACAGTTTTAGTAAGTATGTCCCTGACCAAGCAATATTTTGGATGAAATTTAATATATACTTGGTTATCATTTGTAAACTAGGATACACTTAAAAGATTTTTCTTAATATCAGGGACTCTTAATATATTATTCAGTATTAACTGTTTATTTCCATTGATATAACCACTACCAGTATGAGAAATAAGAATTGACTCACCATTTCCCATGCTAACTAATTTATTACATCTATACTCCTTGCATCCAATGTTTAGATTCTCTAGGTTGCTTGTTAGATGGTTTGTAGCTCCTGAATCAGGGTACCAACTTTCATCATTTATGTGCCCAATCTTTGCAATATCTGATTCTCCATTGTTGTCATCTTGAGTGCTTTGATCTGATTGAACATTTGCCACATTCACATTAGGATTTCTTTGATTGGAAATAGCCTGTTTTGGAGTAAAACTCTAATTGAACCTAAAATAACATTTAAATGCTGTATGTCCAATTCTTTCACAACTTTGACATTTTGTCCTGTTCCCAGTATTGTTATTTCCACCTCTGCCTCTAGCTTGGCCAGTGAAACCACCCATTTGTGCTTGATTGTTGTTTCTTGTATCTTTGCCTTTAGTGCTGTTAGCATAGTTAATTGATAAGTCCAATTCTTGTGGTTTCTTGCTCTCTAATCTTGCTTCATCTGCCAGGAGAATTGAATGCACCTCTTATATTGGAGGTGTTATTCTTTGATAAGAAATGATAGCCTTTACGGCTTCATACTTGTTTCCTAACCCATGTAGAATTGTTAGAACATGTTCGGATTCTGGAACCTTTTGTCCAGCTGCCTCTAACTTATCACATATGCTTTTGATCTTTGCAAGATATTCTCTCATGTTGTTATTGTCTATCCTTGAATTGTGCAATTGTCTTCTATAATGCATGATTTTTGTAGAGGACTGTGAGTTGAAGTTCTTTTCAATGTTGTCCCATATTTCATTTGCAAAGTTGCATCCTATTACTTGAGACAAAAGATTGTTACTTATTGATGATAACAACCGTGCACTTATTATCCTGTCTTGCCTATGATACCTTATATATTCTTCATTCACTACAAATTTATTTTCTTGATCAATGATGAGTTTAGATGGAATTTGCAGGGTTCCATACAGATGTCCCTCTAGTCCATATCCTTCGATTGCTGTTTGAACCTGAAATTTCCACAGTAGGTAGTTGTTTTCATCGAGTTTGGTTGTGATAAGTTGGCTTTCCGGACATATCAAGTTTTGACTAGTTGATCAACTATTGTTGGTGGAGGTAAGGGTGGATTAGAGGATGCAGTTGACCCGTGAACAAGAGATGAGTCCACTATGATGAACAAAGAAGTGAACAGAATGTTCAGAATTCAAGAACAGTGAGGATTTGAAGGTAGATTACCTTCTTGATGCTGAAACTGTTGAATGATACTTGAGGTATGTTGCAATCAGTTGTATGTCAAATGATGACAACTGTCTGATGACAGACTCTGATATGGCACTTTCTTGAGTTGATTTCTTGGCTTTCTTGGCGATAGAAGATAAGCTTTCCTTTGAATTTTCGACTGTTCAGGCTTGAGCAATTCTGATCTGATGCAGCCAATCAAATGATTCGGCAAGGCACTGATATGATGAAGGCCAAGTCTCAAATGACGAGTTTTCAACTCAGATGAGAGGATAAACCCAAATGACGATAATTGTCTAATGGGTTTACCTTTTTCTATCAGTAGAGATTCAATCACTATTGTTTTGCTGTTAAACTTTTCCGCTTTAATACCATATAAGAATTTTGAGGTAATTCTTATTGTAATTATTGAGTGAAAACGTAAAGATATGAAATAGAACTGAAATGCTTTTATTTGATCTTACAAAGAATGAATTTTTATAATTGTATAATGATACAGATAGCCTTTATGTACAGGTTGTGCAAACGAATAAAAGATAATAGGCTTTAGTAAAATGGGCTTTGGCTATGTAATTGATATTCTATATATTATCTTTATCATCCGCATGTAATCCCATTTTCTCTTTTAATTAGCGATCAATATCATGCCCACTGTGAGCGTGAAATGGCTGAAGCAAGTGCTTCCTGCTATAGATATTGATACTGCTCAATCCCCTCTTGTTTTCAAGTGCCAACTATATGACTAAACAGGAGTACCTCATGAAAGGCAGAAAATAATGGTCAAGGGTGTCCTGCTTAAAGATGGCGCAGATTGGTCAATGTTGGGAAAGAGGGACAAAAATTGATGATGATGGGTACTGCATACGAAGTTGTGAAAGCTCCAGAAAATGGTCCTATATTTATGGAGGACCTTCCAAAAGAAGAGCAAGTAGTTGCTGTGGGGCATAGTACAGGACTAATTAATTTGGGAAACACCTGTTACATGTGTTGTTCGTAACAATGCCAATATAGTATGAATCCCGATAGCAATTAATAAATTGTCACTATCCAATTGTCACGTCAAGAAGTGTTACTATTTTGAACGGTAATCAAAATTACCAATAGCAAAAAGCGTGACCAGATTTGTAAAAGTACAAAACTGTTGCAAAACAAAGAGTTGATAGGAGTACCTGTCAGTAATGTTCGAGTCCAGAGTAAATTTGTTTCCTTGAAACAATATTGCTCCCTTTATGGCGTTGAAGGTTATCGAGCAATTGTTTCACAAGATAAAACGGACTGGTCTCCGAAGTTTGAAGCGCTTTCAAGTGCAGACCAAGTACAAACTCAAGAGAGCAGTGTTTAAGAACATTTTGAAGAGAAGAAAGCACTGAATTTTCTGGTCATTTTATTTGTTCTGTCATGAAGTCTTTATATAGTGGCCAGTGGATGTTATCTGGGCAGATGTGACTGTCCATACGGGCACGTTGGCTGAGCTTGAAAGGAAACGGGCGCATCTATTCGCTCTGCAAGCGAACAGACACATCCGCTAAAAATAGATCTGTCCCATCGCAACAAGCCCGAGCGGATTAGCAGCCCACGGAAATCAGGAGATCACAAGAGCTCCAAGGCCCAAGGCCCTATCTTTGACATTTTAATATTTATTATGAAGGCTAATGCCTACATAGCCCCATTCACTCAATGCTTCATGTGCTCATTTCTTTTCTTTTGAATTAGCATATTGGGCTTTGGTATATATGGAGATATATTCAAAAAACACGCACAGTGTGGGACTTTGTTTTCTTATACTTCTCCAATACTACACAACCTCTTCTTCCCCAATCTTCTCATTTATTTCCAACGATCCCTCACATGAATGAGAGATTACTTTTTGTTCTTAAATTTTGCGGAACATTTAGCGTATCGGTAAAAGTAGCGCAATGGCCTTGAACTTTTCCTAGTGTTTTATTGTTATAACCTATTGGCGAATCAGTGGACTAGATTGTCTTTTAACTGTAAGCCTTTTGTGTAAGTATATAAAGATAACACATGCTAAGTATTTCTAAACCCCTTGGTTCTTTGTTTGTGTTCGTTTTTGCCATGAACACCTGCTTGGTCTCATGAGTGTTTAAAGAATTCGACCTTACAATTCTTTTTGAAGCGGTGCCTTCACACTCTCATAGGTGATTCTATAAAGAGTATCTGTAATACTCCACTTTGGTCTTTTATAACACCACAATATAGACATCATTAAAAGTTAAGCTTATCCTTATTCTCCGATGGGTTGTGCACTGATTTATCATAGGAATGGTTAGTATTTTAACAGTGCCATCAAGTTTATCTTTAAACTTAATTGTCCCTTTGAACCTAGATCTTGGGATCACCAGTCAACTAGGTGGGGTTTCCATTTAGAATTTTTTTTTAGTTTATAGGTCTTAAAATCATTCCAATCGATAAGGTTTGAACTTTCTCTCTAGGCAAGCCTTTAGTTGGTGGATTCGCAATGTTATCCTTTGACCTTAAATAGTCTATAGTGATAACTCCATTAAAGAGAAGTTGTCTTATGGTTTTATGCCTATGACGAATACGTCTAGATTTGCCATTATACATTGTACTATTTGCCCTTCCTATAGCAGATTGATTATCACAATGTATACATATTGGAGGTACTGGTTTTTCCCAATTTGGAATGTCCTCTAAAAAACCTATAAGCCAGTCTGCTTCTTCTACGGCTTTATCCAGAGAAAATTCCATTGTTGACCTTGCTATGCAACTCTGTTTGGATGATTTCAACAAAATTGCTCCATTTCCTAATGTAAACACATATCCATTTGTGGATTTTGTGTCATTTTAGCCCGTTATCCAATTGGCATCACTATATCCTTCTACTACTGAAGGATACTTATCATATTGCAACACATAGTTTTGTGTATACTTTAGATATCCTGGGACTCTGATCTTTGCTTTCCAATGATTTTTACCAGGATTGTTGGTATATCGACTTACCTTGCTTATAGCGTACGCAATATCAGGCCTAGTACAATTCATGACATACATAATACTTCCCAGTATACGAGAATATTCAAGCTGATATATACCATCACCAGTATTCTTTACCCAATTTTGGTTCATATCTACTGGTGATTCTGCAGTGGTTATATTATACTGCTTGAATTTTTCAAGAATTTTAGCAATGTAATGTGACTGAGATAACGCATATCCCTATGGTGTCTTTATAATTTTTACACCTAAAATTACATCAGCCACTCCAAGGTCCTTCATATCAAATCCAGAGGATAGCATGTCCTTCATAGATTTTATTATGACCTTATTATTTCCTCGAATCAGTAAATCATCAATGTAGAGACAAACAATGACATATCCAACATCTATACATTTTAAATAGACGCATTTATCTGATTCATTTATTTTGAATCCATTTGATAACATTGTTTCACCAAATTTCTCATGCCATTGTTTTGGTGCTTGTTTAAGGTCATAAAGAGATTGCACACCTTATTTTCATTTCCTAGGCTTAGAAACTCTTCTGGTAGCTGCATATATATTTCTTCTTCTAGTTCACCATTCAAAAACACAATTTTCACATCCATTTGGTGTATTTGTGAATTCAATATAGATGCGATTGCAATAAGCATCCTAATTGATGTTACTCCGGTAATTAGTGAGTATGTATCAAAGTAATCCAGATCTTCTTCTGTCTGAATCCTTTTATTACAAGTCTTTCTTTATACTTGTCTATTGAGCCGTCAGCCTTTAATTATTTTTTAAATATCCTTGTGGTTTTTATCCTTTAGGGAGATCCATTAGTTCCCACGTATGGTTTTGTAGAATGGATTCTATTTCACTATTGGCGGCTTCTTTCCAATAAGGAGCATTGGGAGATGACATTGCCTGTTGGTAAGTTAGAGGTTCATTTTCAACCATATATGCATAGAAATCGAGTCCAAAGGATTTAGAGGTCCTTTTTCGCTTGCTCCTTTTTGGTTCCTCTATCTCAGTTTCATCATTCATTTTTCTTTGATCAACATTATCCTCAGGAGTATCAGGATCTCTTGGCCTCTTTTGAACACTTGTTTCAATAGGTTTTTTTTAAGGATAAACGTGTTCAAAGAATCTTGCAATTCGAGACTCGATAATGGTGTTTTCATGAATGTCCTCAATTTCATATTTGTACACCAAAAATCGATATGCACTACTATTATGAGCATATCCAATGAATATGCAATCTATAGTCTTTGGTCCTATTTTGACCTTTTTCAGTTTTGGAATTTCTACTTTGGCAAGACATCCCCACACTTTTAAGTATTTGTAGGTTGGTGGTATGTTTTTTCAAAGTTCATGGGGAGTCTTAGATGTTTTCTTTTGTGATATTTTATTTAAAATATGATTTTCCAAAAGAATAACTCTCCCCAAAAAGTATCTGGCAAACCAGAGCTTACTAGTAAGGTATTCATCATTTCTTTAAGATTTCTATTTTTTCGTTCGGTTACGCCATTGGATTAAGGTGAATAAGGAGCTGTAGTTTGGTTTATTATACCATGATCAGCATAGAGTTCCTCAAATGGAAACTCATATTTTCCTCCTCTATCACTTCTTAAAGCTTTAATTTTTTTGTTGAGTTGATTCTCAACTTATGCTTTATATTGTTTAAACATATCGAATGCCTCATCCTTACTTCTAAGGAGATATACATAACGGTATCTTGTACAATCATCTATAAAGGTGATAAAGTACCTTTTTCCTCCTCTAGTTTGACACACTTTCAAGTCGCGTATATCAGTATGTATTAAGTCTAGAGGTTCGGTTTCTCTTTCAACATGATGAAATGAGGTTCTTGTCAATTTTGGCTTCAGCACAAATTTTACATTTGTAATTTAGATCAATTCTACACTTAGGTATGAATTCTAGATTGATCAGATTTTGGTAAAGTGTCAAAATTCACATGACCTAGTCTAGAATGCCATAGATTAGGAGAGTCAACCATATAAGCAGAAGATTCAATTTTATTCATATCATTGTTTGGTACAACAGTGGTTACATTAGCCTTAAATAAGCCATCACGTACATAACCCTTTCCTATGTACACTCCATTCTTAGACAACACAAATTTATCAGCCACAAATGTCAGTTTGAAGCCATGCTTGCTGAGCAACGATCCTGAAATTAGATTCTTGCGAATTTCTGGAACATGGAGAACATCATTTATAGTGATTTCTTTTCTAGAAGTCAATTTCAGCCCAATTTTTCCCTTGCCTTCGAACTTTGATGTGGACGAGTTACCCATAAACATTGTTCTTCATTAGCAGCACTTTCGTAGTTTGTGAACATCCACTTATTTGCGCATATATGCCTAGTGGCTTCAGTGTCTACAAACCACTCCTTGTCGTTACCAACAAGGTTGCATTCTGAAACAACTGAACACAAGCCCATTTTAGAAACACCATCTGAAATATCCGCCACATTTGCTTCTGATTTCTTCTTTCTGGGTAGGCCGCAACATTCGGCAACTTTATGACCCTTCTTTCCAAAATTATGGCATGACCCCTTGAGTTTCTTTGACTTCTAAGATTGGTTGTCACGTTTTCTCTTATTGGACTTATCCGTCTCGATAACATTTGCTTTGGCAACCACATTTTGAGAAATCTTCTTTTCAGAATTTCTATTATCTTCCTTAATTCTCAATCGAACTACAAGTTCCTCCATTGTTATTTCTTTGCGCTTGTGCTTTAGATAGTTCTTGAAAACCTTCCACGATGGAGGAAGCTTCTCAATAACAGCGGTAACTTGAAAAGATTCGCTAAGGGTCGTCTTTTCATCTTCTAGTTGATGAATGATAAGTTGCAGTTCTTGAACTTGGTTGATCACAGTCTTTGTATCGACCATTTTGTAGTCAAGAAATTTTCCAGCGATGAATTTTTTCATGCAAGCATCTTCAGTTTTATACTTCTTTTCCAAAGCTAACCAGAGTTGTTTTGATGTTGGAACAGTGTAGTACACGTTGTATAGACTGTTGTCGAGGCCATTCAAGATGTAATTTTTACACATGAAATCAAATTTTTTCCAAGCATTAAGGGCTTTAACTTTAACAAGACCTGGTTCCAATTCTGCAATGACTGGAGTATCTTCTGTAAGATACTTTTCTAGGCCCAATGTTGTCAAGTAAAATAGCATCTTTTGCTGCCAACGTTCGAAGTTTGCTCCAGTGAAATTTTCTGGCCTTTCTCCATGAGACAGTGTCATTGGCGTAACCACGGGCCGAAAAGCATTGGTTACAGGTGGTGTTGGCGCAGCAGCAGTACTATTGCTCTTAGCCATAATAATTTTCTACAAAATGAAAATATTGTTTCAAGATTGTTATTCGTAACAATGCAAATATAGTACGAACCCGATAGCAATCAATAAATTGTCACGTCAAGAAGTGTTACTATTTTGAACTATAATCCAAATTAGCAATGGAAAAAAGCATGACTAGATTTGCAAAAGTACAAAACTATTGCAAAACAAAGAATAGAGAGGAGTACCGGTCAGTAATGTTCGAGTCTAAATTAAACCTGTTTCCTTGAAACAATATTGCTCCCTCTATGGCGCTGAAGGTTATCGAGCAATTGTTTCCCAAGGTAAAACGGACCGGTCTCTGCAGTTTGAAGCACTTTTGAGTGCAGCGCAAATACGAACTCAATAGAGCAGTGTTTAAGAATAGTTTTGCAGAGAAGAAAGCACTGAATTTTCTGGTCATTTTTTTTCTTGAAGTCTTTATATAGTGGCTAGGGGATGTTATTTGGGCAGATGCGACTGTCCATACGGGCGCATCGGCTGAGCCTGAAAGGAAATGGGTGCGCCTGTTCGTTGTGCAAGTGAACAGACACATTCTCTTAAAATAGATCTATCCCATCGCAATAAGCCTGAGCAGATTAGCGACACACGGAAATCAGGAGACCCCAAGAGCCCAATCTTTGACATTTTACTATCTATTATGAAGCCCTAATGCGTACATAGCCCCATTCGCTCAATGCTTCATGTACTTATTTCTTTTGTTTTGAAATAGCTTATTGATATATACATAAATGTGTATATTTTATCCGCTTATTTATCTTATTTTCCCTTTAAAATAATTGATATTGTGTATTTATAGCCGTGTTTTCAGATTGTTGATAAAAATCATGGATTAGAGAATTTGATGGATAAAGCATGAAGAATGTGCTTGTTTGAAATTCCTAAAGCTTGAAGAGTATAAAGCTTGAAGAACGGCTGCAAATAAAGCTCAGCATGGCAGATTTGGCTCAGTGAAGACTCATTTTTGTTCACATTGGCTCATTTGCAAGGCCTCTCACTCATGCTGTGTTCACATTGGCTCATTTGCAAGGCCTCTCACTCTACAGCTGCGTTCACACTGGATTATGTGTTATTTGGGATAAATATTTAGTCCCACATTGTGTAATTAGCCGAGTAGTCTTTATCATATCAACTATAAATACATTGTATCTCATTCGTGTAAAAACACATTGGGTTTTATTCTGTAATCCTTCTCTTAGAATAAAATCATTCTTCTTCTGTTCTCTTTACTTTTTATTATATTTTATTTATGTTGTTAAGATTCTGTTTCTCTTCTTCTTTAGTTATGTCTAGCTAATATCCTTTAATTAGGGGGTGATGACGCTGGATCAAATTCAATATGAACTACATAGCCAAAGAGATTAAAACTTCATGTATGTAGATCTAGATCTGAATCTTCATACTCTGTGTCGTTTAAGAGCTATGCCCCTTCACAGGGTATATTCGAGTTCGATCTAACATTTATCAGATTTAGATCTAACATTTAGGGTTTTAGAAATAATAGTGAATCTGTCCTCATAGCCTATGGTTGTTTAAGAGCTTAGCTCCTGCATAGGTTATACTTGTCGTTATTCACATATTTGTTTCTAGAGACCTAATAAGCGTTGATTCATGTTTGTAACAGAAACATGAATTAGATATGATTAATCTGTTTGGTTATTAATTCATGTTAATTTAATCTATGTCATTGCTCTCTAATTGCTCTCATTAATCATATAAAACTCTCTTTTATTTAATTTCTGTTATTTTCTATGTTTTCAACCAATCATAATTCTGGAATAACTTGATTGGATTTATTCGTCAAATAATTTTTGATCCCAGAGTTCGACACTCTCTACAACAACCCTTGTTGTTTAGGAAAGCCGAACGAATTTAGCAATTTTTTATAGTTGTTCAATTTTTTTGCAAACAAATTTTGGCGCCGTTGCCGGGGATAAAAATGATTTTTTATTAGTAAATCCTTCGGGTTATATTTTTTTTTTTAGTTTTCATAAAAAAAGAAAAACACAAAAATATTTTTAATCCTTTTATTTTCTTTTATATATAGAAAAAAAAATTCTTTCTTAGATGATTTGGTATTAAATTATTGATACCACAATCTCTATAACAAGAATTTTTTTTTTTTTTGCAAATTTTGTTTGATTTCTTTCCCTTTTCAATATCCTTTCCAAATTATTTCTACAATATCTCTTTCCTTTTGTCTACAATTTGTTTCCAAAAAAATAAAAAAATAAATATTTCTTGCCAATTTCAGTTTTAGTTTCTTTCCTTTCTTTTCAGATTTCTTTCCAACTTCTTATATTTCAATTTTTTTTAAAGAAAAAACAATCTTTCAATTTTTTTCTCTCCTTGGTTTATAACAACATACAAGCATTCTGCATTCACAAACATTCTCTGTTTACATTTTCTAGCCTTCTCATTCAAAAACAAAAACAAAAGAAAAAAGAAAAAAAGTTTTATTACAATTTGAACCGATTTATATTTTTGTTCTTGCTGTGTCTCTGATTTGTTTCATACATTATGTTACAATCTGTCTTCTGTTTCTCTCTCCATCTTCTTCTACATAACATCAAGAACATTCATCAAATCCCCATACCATTCACCAATAAAATCACATGTCAGTATCTCAACCCAAAAATAGACCACGCAACAGCCAACAGCTCTTGATCCACATAACGTGCCAACACCAAATCCTCCTTTACTGTCACCACAACAAATTCACTGAAACTTCTCCCCTACCAACCTTCAACAACAACAAAACAATTCAACCACCAACTCACTACATTTCTCTTCGCAAACCATCAAACAATCAACCACACATGTAACAACGCGGATTCTGACAGAACATTTTTTTTCAAAAACCTAATCTATCGAAACCCGAGTTGGGCGCTCTGGTATCCTGCAGAAAAAGACAGAGATAAAGAAAGAATGTCAGAATTCGTAAGCATCTTACAGCGGAAGGAATTCGAAGTATAATATACTTTAAATATATCTTTACCTTATAAAACATACTGCCTAACCAATATCCAAAGCTTATACCATCTCTGTCATGAACCTAACCTAAAAGTATGTAATGAGAAGGGGTCAGAACCTAAGTTCTATGTGAGTGGACTTAGATTAAACTTCTGTATAATCCTACATATACCGTTCAGTTATATTTTCTTGCTTATTAGGTTATTCGCGATATTAGCTCTCTAGGCTATACTCATGTCCCACTAGTAGATTAACCTAATACAACGTATATGTAGATACCCCCAACTCGTATAATCCTTTCCATGTATATATAGTCCCTTGCCATATGTCATACGGGATTCATCATGTAAATCTATACTACTTTAGTGTAGTGCTACCATTCTCGAATTCGTTTGGACTACCACTCTTGAACTTGCTAGATTCCGTTTATTACCTAGATCTAATCTAGGGTTTTCTATCCAACGCTTCCTAGATTCAACCAGGGTTTACGCTACCCAGGGCCACTGGGGGTTTATGCTACTTATTGAACGCTTTCTAGATCCGACCAGGGTTTATGCTACCTAGGGCCACTAGGGTTTATGCTACCTATCGAACAATGCCCCCTAGTCTAGGACACACTACCCAGAGCGATATATGTTCCTAGACTTTATGTCCCAATAGTGTCGTTAAACGTGCTAGATATCTAGTTGCACATGTTCTCTATATGTGCGGCCCGAGTCCCGTGGCAGGGCTAATTAAGAAACACGGAACTCGGTCGGAAACTTTAAGTTATCTGCCAATGTAGATGCTAAGGTCTGTTTTATCTGTATGTGGCTATGTTCCCACTTGACCCCTCCCTAAACTAATGAAAGGAACCCAAGAAAATCAAGAATGAGAACTGTACGTAGGCCCTCTATTCACCACAAACCTATTGGCCACCCTCACCCATAACTAGATAGCAAAGTATATGGTCTTTTGGAGTTCTCCGCCTTTCCCCTTGCGTATCACGATTGACTCAAGATGGTAGGTAGAAGACGACGTGCTATCACAGGGCTAAACAAGATATCGCCGCCTCACGCTGACCCATCCTAGTCTTTAGCTTGCTTATATTGCAAGCAAGGCATACCCTTGGCTCTTCTAACGCAGACCTTATCCGCTGTGAGCCCAGGAGGATCATCTGCAACCTCACAGAGAGATACCAAGGGTACCCTCACGTCCCCTCGAAGCCGCGTGCTTCGTAACCCAGTTCGTTGGAGCCTTCTTCATGATCAGATGGACGTTCGCTCCTCTTCGTGTTCCACTTGGCTTTCTTGACTAAGGTTTACTACTTAGTTCTCTTAACTAAGGCTTACTACTTAGTTTCCTAAATCGTTAGCTTTCTTAACTAAGGTTCACTATTTAGTTTCCTGAATCGTTAGCTTTCTTAACTAAGGTTTACTACTTAGTCCTCTTAACTAAGGTTTACTAGTTAGTTCTCTTAATCGTTCATTTTATTAACTAAGGTTTACAACTTAGTCCTCTTAACTATGGTTTATTACTTGGTTCTCTTAACCAAGGTTTGATACTTAGTTTCTGTTACTTAGTTCTCTTTAACTAAGGTTTGTTACTTAGTTCCTTTTAACTAAGGTTTACCAATGAATTCAAGCATGACTTAAGTTCTCTTTATCAAATGATAGCGTACGGGTGTTTTCCCACATTTCCAGCTTAGATTAACTTATTTCATGGTATAAGTCGTCCCACCCTTCGAGTCTTGTATTACATCTTAAGTCATATTCATTTCTTATCCCTAGGATAAGTTTATCTATTATTTAATCTTATCATTCCCCACTTTTCCTTGCTTTGATACTGTTATATAGGTTAAGTTTGCCCATGTGTCCAAGTTGACTTAACCCCCAATCACGTATTTAATTCAACCCAAGTACCATGCTAAATTGGTTAAGTGTTCTCTATCAGTTCATGTTGACTTAACCTGCCCATATATCATGTCAAATTGGTTAAGTGTTATCTAGCGGTTCACATTGACTTAACCCACCCATATATCATGTCAAATTGGTTAGGTGTTGTCTAGTGTTTCATGTTGACTTAACCTTACCATACTAGCATGTGTCATTAGCATTAATTAATTATTAATGCCCAACCTCTCACATTAGACCTATTGTTGCGGTCACTGGATGTGCCGGTTGGTTCTGGGCAGGATTACACCACAACTCAATCTAACCTCGGGTTTCAAGCACGTTATGACTAACTTCTCACATTAGAACCTATTGTTTGCGGTCACTGGATGTGTCGGGCGGTTCCGGGCAGGATTACACCGCAAACTCATTCTAACCTCGAGTTAGCCATGTTTCATGTTTAGCCAATTAACAATTCATGTCTATTCTAGGTGTCATAGGCCAATTATAAATTTACAAGCATGTTCATGTTCATTCTAGATATCAAATGTCAATTACCAATCCACAAGCATGTTCATGTTCAAGTTATGCCACTATTGTCAATTTCATGTTTTGTATCGAGTTCCATAATTACGTAAAAACATGGTTTGTCCAACATATTCCATTTTTAATTATGTTTCTAGGATTTTAACGGCATATCCAATTTTCAAGTCTCAAATTCAAGCTTTACCGAAAACCCCCAATTTATGTTCATGCTTATAATCCCGTTAATAGGCTATACCTATTATTCCAGTTTCCCATACATTTGTTCCTAACAGGTTGCTATCATTCCTCATATGTTGGTTAAGCTTATTCATATGTCAAGTGCTACTTAACCCATTTCTACTTTTCTTACACAACCATTCGTGTAATAATCTTTTTAACCAAACTGCCTAATTCATCGATTAAATCTCAAGCTATTTCCACATAACTTTAATTTATGCACTGTTGACCTTGGCTCGAAGGTATCCAAAGTTTCAAAAATAAAAAGGAAGAATATGGAGGAGGAATAGATTCAGCATACAAAGATTATATTAAATTGCAACATGAATTTTAACTGAGGAATGACGAACGATAATAGTACTATTATGCATGAAGTGTATTGTAATCCCACTCACTGATTTAAGAACGGATCTTGAATTTTGGGGTCTAATTTTTAAAACTGAAAAGCTATCCCTTGACGTAGATTATCGATCCTCTAATTTAGATTTGATTCTTAGAAAATAGTTGTTGAAGTCGTTGAATTAGCCTTTGATTCTCTACTTGAATTCTAACGAAGAATTTGAGCAGCATAACCCCGTCTTTGATTTATTTTGATATGAATTAGGGAAGAGTATAGGCATAATGAAGATGTGTAGAGAAAACTGTGGCCTTAGGAGTGTTTATATAGGTGCTCAAGACCTTATCGTACACGCAGCGCTGGGTCAGCATTGAACCCAGTTAAGAAAATAGTCCAGGTTCGCAGATGAATCTAGCCAAATCTTATCGTACACGCAGCGCTGAGTCAGCATTGGGTCCCGCAAGCTGTTTTAGCGCAGAAATTCGAATTTCGAATGTTTGAATTGTTTTGGAGTAGAAATTTGATTTTTGAACTTTTGAATTTCTGGAATATAATTAATTGTTTTATTCACATGAAATATTCTTATATGTATACAATTACTCCACCGACCATTTTACACGTATATATACGTACAATTATCGTTTTATTTTCAAAATTCAAACGATGTTGCTCCGTTATTTGATTCCTGCCATATTTCATTGACTGTAGCCTTATCTTGAATTTTATCTTTTGTATACATACATTTATGCATATATATATATATTCTCATATATATACATATATTTTCTTTATTTCCTTATATGTACATTATTATCCTTTCAAATTTTGAATTTGCATACATACATATATTTGCATTTTCAGTTGGCCCTCTCTAAAGCAAAGATAAAAATTATGCCGCCACCGGGGTTCGAACCCCCGACCTACATGTTACAAACCCAATGTCTTAACCAACTGAGCTATGAAGTCTTCTGTTAATAAGTCTTAGAACAATGATAATTATTGTTCTCTCCTTACTTCTCTTTTTCATGTTAGTTACAATACTTAAATTAAACCATTGCATGAATTTTTTTCTTTTAATGTTAGTGCATTATGTTTGCAAATCAGTGCATACAACATATTTACATTGCATGCAACCAATCCTTTCTTTCATTTAATGCATGCATTACATTTTTTTCAGTGCATGTATTTATTACATGCAATCCTTATTTTATTCTTTATTTTATATTTTAATTTGTTTGTATATATATACACATATATATATATATTTCTCTTGTGCGTATACAAACTTCTAGGCTTAATAACTTCTTCATATAATGTCCGTTTAACGCAAACCAGATGCCTATCCTGACCAGAATTCCGAGACGGATGCAATGGTGATGTCTGTTTTACTTAATTCCTGATATTTAAATTAAGTATTCTTATTTTCTCATCTCCTCGATTACACACATTGTTATCGCATTAATTTCCTTACTCTTCAATGTATGAATTAATTTTTTATTATACATCACCATTATTTACCTATCTATGCATATATACATATTTGTACATTTTTAATTATATTAAAAATGCGGGGTGTTAAATTCTCCCACCCTTAAAGAATTTCGTCCCCAAAATTTGATAAGAGTAAAATAAATAATCCTTCGCAATATCCATCCATCCAGTGTGCATCCAATTGTTGCAAATATTGTGCACATGTGCAAAGTGAGATACATCATAGTAAAGTATGTATGCCTAATTTGGATCCAACTATATGTATGCAAATTTTAAAAAACCTTTCAAAACATGATGCTTACATCCTAAATATACTTGCAGTTCTATATGAATGCAATATTCTTTAAAAATCAAGATATTTTTCGTCCAAGTTTTCCCATACTCTTATAGAATAAGAGCATGGTTCACCCAATATTCGCATCCAAAACCCTACCAACCATCATTAAATTAGAAATTTAGAAGAATCTAATTTTCTAAATTCGATTTCTTATGTTACAAAAAGATATAAAACAGAAGAATTTACATTTTCTGCTGTACCTTTTATAATTTCACTCGGATTTTTATATAACTATAAAAACTTCCTACTTTCCTATCCAAGCACAACCACATAAGAAAACTTTCCTTTCTCTTTCATCTTATCTTGGAATAGTTACATATTTATTCATGTTTTTTCTTACGATTTCCATTTTCTTTTCCCGTCACATTTATTGCCTTACTGAATTTATTGTCTCTTGTTAGCTTAGGCTTTTCTCTTTCGTTGCTTATTTGACTTAATCCAAATACTTAAGTTTATTATTTCAAATAAGCTTTTTCTGTTTTCAACTCAAACAACATCCTACACAGCTACTACTATGCGCCAAGAATCTTAGGACTTTGTCATCTCAGACAATTGCGAGTCCACACAACAGGATCTACCCAATTATTTGCCCTTTACTACTTAGTAGTCACTACTAGTCCTTGCTGTGCTTTACCAGCCTATACTTTTTCTCTCTTTCTCAAGCAACATACCTAGGTTTCTCAATGCTTATGCATTCTATGGGAATTTTCTATTAGTTTAATATTAGTTAATCCCTGATTGTAAATTGGCAAGAGAGTAACTCCCTAAATATCAACCCCGAAGACCGAAATCAACATTAGATTGACACTCAGAGAATCACTCAACTCAAACAATCTCTAGTTGGTTCCAATTGTTTAATTCATAGCTTTAACTTTCTCTCGTCCTTTTCTAGGCACTAATCCTTACCTACTCCATTCTTTTTAAAACATGGTTTGGCATCCTTTCTTTTCATTACATTTTTCTTTCAAAAATTAAAAGTGTTAAAACTTTGTTTTCTTCTCCAAAACTTGTTTTCGCTAAACCATAAAAACATGTTACAGAATAAAATGCAAAACATTTTTTTTTTCAAATCACAAAACTGGAGTAGACAAGGACAATTATCAGGCTTACATTGTTTCTAATTACAATGTTAATTTAACTATTCGCTATAAGGTGCAGACATCTATTCTATTCCTACAACTTATTTTGTCCACCCTACAAAATTTCTACGTAAATCAATAATCAAAATTTATTGTTAACAGAATAGAATTTTCTTTTACAAAATGCAACACTTTCTTTTCAATCCTTTCATATATTATAATATGAAAAATAGCGAGCTATATATGGTCTATATTATGCACTTTTTAATGAGAGAGTTCTTTTAAAACAAGAAATCATTGTTTTACCAAAGTATACACCACTTTACTTTAAAAACCCAACGTGCACTGAATATGTCCTTTACGTATTTTTCTTAAACATCAAAAATACTTTTGAGATTAAAACTTGAAAAACACCACAAACTCTTTTACAAATTCAAGTTCTTAAAAGTTTATTATTGGGTTAGACTCAAAGTGGGTCTTTCAACTCAACTAGGCTTTCTTAGGCACTTTCCAAACCAATTCTCTCAACTATATATATTCCTAATCCATTTTCCACATTTTAACCTTTTTTTAACTTATAAGGTTTCACTTCTAAACCCACTACTCTGAAATGACAACATTTCAGTTTTAATTCTTATGGGATACTTTCTTTCTCCAATACCAAATCATACTATACACTTTCCAACCAAACCACCTAAGGGTCTTAAAATTCCTCGGTTCATTCCTTTAGTGTACAAAATAGCTATCCCAACTCTTTCCATTACCAGTGGGCTACTTTATGGATTTAGGTTTATATATATAATATATTTATATTTGAGAAAATACAAATACGTTCACTCATTATCTCCCTAAGATCACTAAACCGAAGCACTGATACCAGATGTAACAACCCGGATTCCGACAGACCGATTTTTTTTCTTTCAAAAACCCAATCTATCGAAACTCGAGTTGGGCGCTCTGGTATCCTGCAGAAAAAGATAGAGATAAAGAAAACATGTCAGAATTCGTAAGCATCTTACAACGGAAGAAATTCAAAGTATATTATACTTTAAATATAGCTTTACCTTATAAAACATACTGCCCAACCGGTATCCAAAGCTTATACCATCTCTGTCATGCACCTAACCTGGAAATATGTAATAAGGAGGGGTCAGAACATAAGTTCTGTGTGAGTGGACTTAGAATAAACTTCTGTATAACCCTACATATACCGTTCAGTTATATTTTCTTGCTTATTAGGTTATTCGCGATATTAGATCTCTAGGCTATACTCATGTCCCACTAGTGATTAACTTAATACAACGTATATGTAGATACCCCCAACTCGTATAATCCTTTCCATGTATATATACAGTCCCTTGCCGTATGTCGTACGGGCTTCATCATGTAAATCTATACTACTTTAGTGTAGTGCCACAATTCTCGAAATCGTTTGGACTACCACTCTTAATCTTGCTAGATTCCGTTTATTACCTAGATATAATCTAGGGTTTTCTATCCAGCGCTTCCTAGATTCAACCAGGGTTTACGCTACCCAGGGCCACTGGGTTTATGCTACCTATTGAATGCTTTCTAGATCCGACCAGGGTTTATGCTACCTAGGGCCACTAGGGTTTATGCTACCTATCGAACAATGCCCCTAGTCTAGGACACACTACCCAGAGCGATATATGTTCCTAGACTTTACGTCCCAATCATGTCGTTAAACGTGCTAGATATCTAGCTGCACATGTCCTCTATAGGTGCGGCCCGAGTCCTGTGGCAGGGCTAATCAAGAAACACGGAACTCTGTCGGGAGCTATAAGTTATCTGCCGAAGCAGATGCTAAGGGCTGTTTTATCTGCATGTGGCTATGGTCCCACTTGACCCCTCCCTCAACTAATGAAAGGCACTCAAGAAAATCAAGAATGAGAACTGTACGCAGGCCCTCCATGCCGCCACAAACCTATTGGCCACCCTCACCCATACCTAGATAGCAAAGTATATGGTCATTTGGAGTTCTCCGCCTTTCCGCTTGCGTATCGCGATTGACTCAAGATGGTAGGTAGACGACGACGTCCTATCATAGGGCTAAACAAGATATCGCCACCTCACGCTGACCCATCCTAGTCTTTAGGTTGCTTATATTGCAACCAAAGCATACCCTTGGCTTTTCTAACGCAAACCTTAACCTCTGTGAGTCCAGGAGGATCATCTACAACCTCACAGAGGGATAACAAGAGTACCCTCACGTCCCCTTGAATCCGCGTGCTTCGTAACCCAGTTCGTTGGAGCCATCTTCATGATCAGATGGACGTTCGCTCCTCCTCGTGTTCTACTTGGCTTTCTTGACCAAGGTTTACTACTTAGTTCTCTTAACTAAGGCTTACTACTTAGTTTCCTGAATCGTTAGCTTTCTTAACTAAGGTTCACTACTTAGTTTCCTGAATTGTTAGCTTTCTTAACTAAGTTTTACTACTTACTCCTCTTAACTAAGGTTTACTACTTAGTTCACTTAATCGTTCGTTTTCTTAACTAAGGTTTACAACTTAGCCCTCTTAACTAAGGTTTATTACTTGGTTCTCTTAACCAAGGTTTGATACTTAGTTTCAGTTACTTAGTTCCCTTTAACTAAGGTTTGTTACTTAGTTCCTTTTAACTAAGGTTTACCAATGAATTCAAGCATGACTTAAGTTCTCTTTATCAAATGATAGCGTACGGGTGTTTTCCCACATTTCCAGCTTAGATTAACTTATTTCATGGTATAAGTCATCCCACCCTTCGAGTCTTGTATTACATCTTAAGTCATATTCATTTCTTATCCCTAGGATAAGTTTATCTATTATTTAATCTTATCATTCCCCACTTTTCCTTGCTTTGATACTGTTACATAGGTTAAGTTTGCCTATGTGTCCAAGTTGACTTAACCCCCAATCACGTATTTAATTCAACCCACGTACCATGCTAAATTGGTTAAGTGTTCTTTATCAGTTCATGTTGACTTAACCCGCCCATATATCATGTCAAATTGGTTAAGTGTTATCTAGCGGTTCACGTTGACTTAACCCACCCATATATCATGTCAAATTGGTTAAGTGTTGTCTAGTGTTTCATGTTGACTTAACCTTACCATACTAGCATGTGTCATTAGCATTAATTAATTATTAATGCCCAACCTCTCACATTAGACGTATTGTTGCGGTCGCTGGATGTGCTGGTTGGTTCTGAGCAGGATTACACCACAACTCAATCTAACCTCGGGTTTCAAGCACATTATGACTAACTTCTCACATTAGAACCTAATGTTTGCGGTCACAGGATGTGCCGGGCGGTTCCGGGCAGGATTACACCGCAAACTCATTCTAACTCCGAGTTAGCCATGTTTTATGTTTAGCCAATTAACAATTCATGTCTATTCTAGGTGTCATAGGCCAATTATAAATTTACAAGCATGTTCATGTTCATTCTAGATATCAAATGTCAATTACCAATTCACAACCATGTTCATGTTCAAGTTACGCCACTATTGTCAATTTCATGTTATGTGTCGAGTTCCATAATTACATAAAAACATGGTTTGTCCAACATATTCCATTTTTAATTATGTTTCTAGGATCTTAACGTCATATCCAATTTTCAAGTCTCAAATTCAAGCTTTACCCAAAAACCCCAATTTATGTTCATGCTTATAATCCCGTTAATAGGCTATATCTATTATTCCAGTTTCCCATACATGTGTTCCTAACAGGTTGCTATCATTCCTCATATGTTGGTTAAGCTTATTCATATGTCAAGTGCTACTTAACCCATTTCTACTTTGCTTACACAACCATTCGTGTAATAATCTTTTTACCCAAATTGCCTAATTCATCAATTAAATCTCAAGCTCTTCCCAAATAACTATAATTTACGCGCCATTGACCTTGGCTCGAAGGTAGCCAAAGTTTCAAAAATAAAAAGGAAGAATGGGGAAGAGGAATAGATTAAGCATACAAAGATTAATTTAAGTTGCAACATGAATTTTAATTGAGCAATGACGGACGATAATAATACTATTATGCATGAAGTGTATTGTAATCCCACTCACAGATTTAAGAACGGATCTTGAATTCTGGGATCAGATTTCTGAAACTGAAAAGCTATCCCTTGACGTAGATTATCGATCCTCTAATTTAGATTTGATTCTTAGAAAATAGTTGTTGAAGTCGTTGAATTAGCCTTTGATTCTCTACTTGAATTATAACGAAGAACTTGAGCAGCATAACCCCGTCTTTGATTTATTTTGATATGAATTAGGGAAGAGTACAGGCATAATGAAGATGTGTAGAGAAAATTGTAGCCTTAGCGGTGTTTATATAGGTGCTCAAGACCTTATCGAACATGCAGCGCTGAGTCAGCATTGAACCCAGTTAAGAAAATAGTCCAGGTTTGCAGATGAATCTAGCCAAATCTTATCGTACACGTAGCGCTGAGTCAGCATTGGGTCCCGCAAGCTGTTTTGGCGCAGAAACTCGAATTTCGTTGGTTTAAATTGTTTTGGCGTAGAAATTTGATTTTTGAACTTTTGAATTTTTGGAATTTATTTAACTGTTTTATTCACATGAAATATTCTTATATGTATACAATTACTCTACCGACCATTTTACGCGTATATACATATACGGACAATTTTCGTTTTATTTTCAAAATTCAAACGATGTTGAACCATTATTTGATTCCTGCCATATTTCATTGACTGTAGCCTTATCTTGAATTTTATCTTTTGTATACATACATTTATGCATATATATATATTCTCATATATATACATATATTTTCTTTATTTCCTTATATGTGCGTTCTTATCCTTTCAAATTTTGAATTTGTATACGTACATATATTTGCATGTTCAGTTGGCCCTCTCTAAAACAAAGATAAAAATTATGCCGCCATCGGGGTTCGAAACCCCGACCTCCATGTTACAAATCCAATATCTTAACCAACTAAGCTATGAGGTCTTTTGTTAATAAGTCTTAGAACAATGATAATTATTGTTCTCCCCTTACTTCTCTTTATCATGTTAGTTACAATACTTAAATTAAACCATTGCATGAATCTTTTTTTTTAATGTTAATGCATTAGGTTTGCAAATCAGTGCATGCAACATATTTACATTGCACACAACCAATCCTTTCTTTCTTTTAATGTATGCATTACATTTTTTCTTCAGTGTATGTATTTATTACATGCAATCCTTATTTTATTCTTTATTTTATATTTTAATTTGTTTGTATATATATACATACATACATATATATATATATATTTCTCTTGTGCATATACAAACTTCTAGGCATAATAACTTCTTTATATGATGTCCGTTTAACATAAGTCAGATGTCTATCTTGACCAGAATTCCGAGACGGACGCAATGGTGATGTCTGTTTTATTTTTAATTCCTGATATTTAAATTAAGTAATTTTATTTTCTCATCTCTTCGATTACACACATTGGTATCGCATTAATTTCCTTACTCTTCAATGTATGAATTAATTTTTCATTATACATCACTTTTATTTACCTATCTATGCATATATACATATTTGTACATTTTTAATTATATTAAAAACAATACAACAAAAACACCATATTACAACTGTAATTTTACAACGGTCAGAAAATGACAGTTGTAATAAAAGTTTTTTACAACGGTATTTTTCTAAAAGTTTTAACAACCTTGTTTTCAACAACTTTTATATTTTAGTAGTTGTAATAGATGTCTATTACAACTTTTCTTCTTTAGCAATTGTAATAAATGACTATTTTATTTCTAGTTATAATATATGTCTAATACAATCTTCTTCTTTTTAGTTGTGATGTATGTCTATTTTAAACAATTATTTTCTAATAGTTGTTATAAAAGTCTATTACATAGTTTTTTGTTTATACATTTTAATAATTAATTAATTATTTTAATACTTACTATTTAAATAATTAATTAAAAATAATAATCACTATTAAATAATAATTAATTGGAAATACGAAATAATTCATATTAGTAATTAACATTCATTAATTAATACAATAAAAAATTAATTACTATTTTATAATTAAAATTAAATTATAACATAGAATTAAAAAAGTAATAATACTAAGAAGTAATATTTAGTACTTTAGTAAAAAAATAGTTTTCAAGAAATTCATATTATATTTAATATAAATTTTTACTTATTAATTATAACTTATGATATTTATTTCTATAAATTTTGGGCTATGGACCAGAAAAATTAATGGCATAGGGAAGAAAACTTTTAGCGGCAGAAAACTTTGGCGGTAAGTCTGAAAAATTGGCTCCAAAAAGGAACTCACGTGCTCTATTTTCACTCTCATGCAGGCGGCCTCTTCTTCTCTAAATCAATCGTTTCTCATAAATCAAAATTGATTCTCTTCCTCCCCTCAAACCAAATGAAGTTCCGCCTCAATAAATCGAAATCGATTCGCCTTTCGTAATGTGGTTCTCTATCTTCTTGGCTGCCTCATCTACAAGCCTGCGGTGTTTCCTAATTCGTGTTCGCCATGGTTCTATCTGCCAGATCCATAATTTTTGATTGTTCCGTAGGCTATCCACCCTCCCTTTCCATACCCTGTATAAAAACTCAAAGTTGCTTCATTTCATTTGAGAGCTCGTTCAATTTCGGGGAGAGAGAGTGTTAAAGCAAACCCTAGCTAAAATGCTACTGAAGCCACTCATTCTCCTCATCGTTATCTTAATAATCCTGTCAACCCACTCTACTGATATCTCTCTCTTGTTTACAAAGGTTGCGCTAACCCAAATGTGACGGCAAGGAATTTCGCTCGGTCCGAACCAGTCGCTAAACCGACCCAGACCGTTCGAAACGCCCTATCGTTTGAGAACACGACAAAACAGAACGCGTACAGAAGAACATTTCACTATATATAACAACAGTGCATCAGATTACAAGAATATACAGAGTATAAATGAATATTACACAGAAATATCAGAGATTTAAATTTCATTTAAATACATAGCAGCGGAAAATAATACAATACACAACTAGAAGTAGATATACGGATACAAAGCTTTCCGGATATCGTTCCAGCTGTAAACCAGGATCCTGTGAATATAAATCTGCAAAACCGAAACTGCTAGCTGCCCGTGTCAAAAATAGGGGCACCCAGAGTTTAGGTTAAAACAATAAACTCCAGGTCAGTCATGTGACTGGTGTGAGAACTAAAACAGTTAATCTTTATTTTAAATCATTAGGTAAATCAAGGGACCACGCCGTATAACACGGAACGGGTTTCCTCCCAAGAATACCAGTGCATAAACAAACAGCGCCATGCTAAATAAAGAAAAATGAAGCTGTTATAAGACCCAGGTCCTATCACACAATGCAAACGCAAGCCGGGGGATAGGGTTTTCCCTTATAACAGCCAAAGAATGCTTGATACGTTTGAAACAAATCATTTGATACTATAATAAGTGCATAGTGTATAAAACAACTTCAAATCATAAGTATCAATCATAGGCGACATGAGCGTCCCATGCCACTATGTCGCCATATATAGGTTTACAAATAAAACCGCAAATGGCACGTATTTGGAAATTGGATTTCCGTCTATGAACCGAGGCAAAAGATAGTCCTCAACCGATTCGTGACTCTCTAGCCCGAGCCACAGGGTCAGAGCGCATCGACCCTTGGAGCGACAGGGCCGGTCCACCGATGTGGATTAAAATGCCTGAACACTACGTTTCCCCACCCTATGGGGTGTAAGTCTGGTCCGTCAGCCGACCAGAATGCATTCGGCCGAAACCGATATAACCGAGGCGCCTCGCAACAGCAACAACAACATAAGTCAAACTCGTCAGGGCGTGTAAAACCACTGACGCCACTTCTAGCTAGAAAGAAACGCAAGTCCTCCCTGAGGTCCGTCTCCCGTTTTTGGTTCATACCTGGTGTGAAACACGCGAGGTAAACGTTACACAAAGCTACGCCTCAAAGGCCGTGCTTTGATCATCACCACAAGACTTTGCTTTTCAACAGAAGCCTTGATCATTTGCATCTTAGCATGCCACACAGGCAAACCATCCTATGCAACCGATATCAGTCACACAGAATGAAATCCGATGTCGGACACACAGTCCATTTACAAGTCCGTTCTGGGTCTGAACGAAACCGGAGGCACCTAGTACCCCGCATATCCATCGATCTCCAAGTACGTCTGGACGATCACCAACTGTTTCCATCTTCTTGGGTGTACAGCCCAATCAAGATCATCAGTAATTACCCAAACGACGTGAAGACGTCCGGTCTTCGACCATCGTCTTCATCTTCGACTTATCGTCGTATCAGTTACTCAGAATGGGATAAACCCGGTCTTTCCGAATAACTCGCGTATATTTTAAATAAGTGTTACACAAACACAACATACGCCTCATTCCAATTCCTTAGTCACTAACCGTAAATTAATCAAGAGAATAATTCCCCAAATATTAACCCCGAAGGCCGAAACCAACATCAGATCAATATCCAGAAAACCATTCTGCTTGGCTAACCGCCAGTTAGTTTCTAAATTTCACATTCAAATCTAATTAAAGATTTAACTATCGCCTGGAGCAAAACTGGTGATACTCCATTCTCGATCTTTTCAATCTAATTAAAGATTCATTAAAACTCCACTTAGTTTTAATCTGTGACTGGGTTAAAGAATCAGTGTCATTTAAAACACGGTTCACGATAAACCCAAAGTCACATCCCATTAATTATCGGGTTAAAGAACAAGTGTTATTTAAAACACTGTTCACGATAAACCCAAAAATCAATATCCATTCAATTCCAATTAAATATCATTTAATTGGTACACTTCATTAAATCTAAATAAAAAGATTTAATCTTTTCTCAACTGGGTTCAAGAACAGTGTTAGTGAAGACACCATTCACGACAAACCCAAATCACATTCGATTAATTATCGGGTTAAAGAACAAGTGTTATTTAAAACACTGTTCACGATAAACCCAAAAATCAATACCAATTCAATTCCAATTAAATATCATTTAATTGGTACACTTCATTAAATCTAAATAAAAAGATTTAATCTTTTCTCAACTGGGTTCAAGAACAGTGTTAGTGAAGACACCATTCACGACAAACCCAAATCACATTCGATTAATTATCGGGTTAAAGAACAAGTGTTATTTAAAACACTGTTCACGATAAACCCAAAAATCAATACCAATTCAATTCCAATTAAATATCATTTAATTGGTACACTTCATTAAATCTAAATAAAAAGATTTAATCTTTTCTCAACTGGGTTCAAGAACAGTGTTAGTGAAGACACCATTCACGACAAACCCAAATCACATTCGATTAATTATCGGGTTAAAGAACAAGTGTTATTTAAAACACTGTTCACGATAAACCCAAAAATCAATACCAATTCAATTCCAATTAAATATCATTTAATTGGTACACTTCATTAAATCTAAATAAAAAGATTTAATCTTTTCTCAACTGGGTTCAAGAACAGTGTTAGTGAAGACACCATTCACGACAAACCCAAATCACATTCGATATTCAATACAAGGCTCTGAATAGAAAATATATCGGCTTATATTCAATATCGAATTCTACGACTAACAAATGTCGTATTGGAAATAACGATATAAATATATATCTTTCAAATTTCCATAACAACACCTGTATAATCACGAATTCCAACATCGAAATATTCCGAAGACAATTTCGATTCAAATCCACTCCAATGCAATCATTGGAAATTTTGGTTATTTTCAAAACCATTTCAAATTCAATTTATTTATTTAAAAATAAATAGAATTATAATTCTAGTTCAAAACTAGTTCATTTCGATAAAAATCTATTTTTATCTTTTCAAATATGGAGTTTTTCATCCCAAACTTTCACAAATCATTTCTTATGATTTTACACAAATTATTACTATTTTTAATAATTTTATCAAGGCCCGTACAGTCGATTTCCAACAACGGCCATCGAACTGCACTTACAGCGACCTTTTTCGAATTTGATTTGGACGTATCTCCAAATCCAACCGTTAGATTTCAAATTTCTAACATTCATTAGAAAGCTCTTTTCGATACGAACCCAACGGTTCCGGTTTTAGGAGAATCCGACGGTCGGATCTCCCGTAATGTCCGTTTTAGATAAATGGTCGAAATTCGCGAACTGCCGCGGCGCGGCGCGTTCTATTCAGGCCATTATATTATATATATAATATATATAATATATATTTCATCGATTTCTATTTAAAACGAATTATATAAATAGTTTTGAATTCGTTTCAAAAACAATTTCAACTTCCTTTTCAATTCAAATCAAAATTGAATTCTTCTTTATAAATTCGTTTTAAAATTCATTTCTATTCAATTCAAATTTCAATTCAATTTGAATTCATTTCAATTTGTTTTCAATTCAATTCGAAATCGTTTTCAATTCAATTCATTTCGAAATCGTTTTCAATTCAATTCATTTCGAAATCGTTTTCAATTCAATTCATTTCGAATTCGTTTTCAATTCAATTCATTTCAAATCGTTTTCAATTCAATTCATTTCGAAATCGTTTTCAATTCAATTCATTTCGAATTCGTTTTCAATTCAATTCATTTCAAATCGTTTTCAATTCAATTCATTTCAAAATATTCGATTTCGAAATCACTTTTCAATATTCATTTTAAAATGAATAAAATCGATATAAATATCGTTCACGTCAAAATGGCGTCAATCTAATCCTCACGGCTTCACATATTTCTATTTTCAAATATTCTATTTCAAATATTTCTATTTCAAATATTCCTATTTCAAATATTTCTTTTTTTTTTTCGAAACTGGAATGAGGCCCAATCAATTACCATATAATGTTAATTATATGGATTTTCTACAACACATGTATATATCAACAACGATGAATAATCAACCATCAATCAAAGTGCACTACACTGTATAAGCATCAAATATAGACATTTAACGCTTATAGCAGCTTGTCAATCAATCGATCGACATATTTAATCAATCAGGATGAGTGAACTTCAAATTTCATCCTAACACCCGTGTGGGGTTTCAAACAATCAAACACATATTTTATTTGTGCAGTTAGGCGATGTGTAAAATTTATCGACCCAATCAACGTCATTCAAATAGGTGTACATAAACAAACCGTCTGGTTTGTAAATGAATATTTATTTATTCACATTCACGTTAAAAATTATATTTTTAACGATAACACATTTTATTTTAACATATGAATTTCTATTCGGTTCATTCGTTAAATAAAATGCTATTTTTATTTTTTTCTAACTTATTTTAGAAAATTTCGGCGGCATAACGGCACGATACTAGAAACGGGACAAGGCCTAGCCTTATCCCCGGTCTAGTGAAGGCCCACGCCATTCACACATCAATCAAATCAATTCGTTATGCAAACCACAAACTTTGAAGTAAGGATCTAACCTAGCCTTACTCCTTCGCCTTATAACGGCGCACGTCTAATCCTAACCAATTTATCGATTCGATTTTTCACACCACAAACCACATTCAAACCAATATCGCAATCAATCACCAAACAGTCAAACAAACAAGTCCATGGTCTGTGGACGATTGTGTCGGGTGCTACTAAGCACCGTCTGCATCCTAGTATAAATATATAACTAGAAAAGAAATAGAAAGGTGAGAAATTCTCACATATAGCTATCCTAGCTCCACGGCTCTTCATTTGCAGAAGTCTTCGACGCTCTCGCCTTTTTGTCGCTTTCGCCCGTATTCTCTATATATGTAAAAATCGCATTTTTACGATGCTATTCAATATATAAAAATCGAATTTTTGACTTCAAAGTTCAATATATAAAAATCGAATTTTTACTTCAACTTTCAATATATAAAAATCGAATTTTTACTTCAACTTTCAATATATAAAAATCGAATTTTTATTTCAAAGTTCAATATATAAAAATCGAATTTTTATTTCAAAGTTCAATATATAAAAAGCGAATTTTTATTTCAAAGTTCATTATATAAAAAGCGAATTTTTATTTCAAAGTTCATTATATAAAAATCGAATTTTTATTTCAAAGTTCAATATATAAAAATCGAATTTTTATTTCAAAGTTCATTATATAAAAATCGAATTTTTATTTCAAAGTTCAATATATAAAAATCGAATTTTTATTTCAAAGTTCAATATATAAAAATCGAATTTTTATTTCAAAGTTCAATATATAAAAATCGAATTTTTATTTCAAAGTTTAAATCTTTTTAAACCTTTCAAAATTCAAATCTTTTACCTTTTAAAAATTCAAATCTTTCTAAACCTTTTAAAATAAAAATCTTTTTAAACCTTTTTAAAAATAAAAATCTTTTTAAACCTTTTAAAATAAAAATCTTTTTAAACCTTTTAAAAATAAAAATCTTTTTAAACCTTTTAAAAATAAAAATCTTTTTAAACCTTTTTAAAAATAAAAATCTTCAGTTTTAAATTTCCTTTCAAATCAGATCAAATTTTATTTAAATAAGTACTTTATATATATGAAATAAAGAAATAAAGAAAAGAAAAAAAAAACCTTACAGGGGCTATGCTGCTTCGTCGGTCATCAGGGGGTGGGGGTTTCGGGTTCGGGTATGGGTAAGGTCGGGGGCCGCAGGCGAAGGGAAGGGGAGGAGGAGGAAGGAGGGGCGGCGCGGAGCAGTGGTTTCGAAAGGGGGGGGGTGCGGCTCGCGAATCGATGCGGAGGAGGAGAAGGGAGCTCGAGGGGGGGGGGGTGCTGGACGCCGACGGCGCGGTTGCGGTTTCATCGGAGGAGCGACGAGCTCCTCCGTCCTTTCCCCTTTTTTTTTTTTTTTTTTTTTTTTCTAATCTGCTGAATGAATTTGGACGGGGGGGGCCAAAGCGATTTAAGGGGAGGAAGGGAAATTTTTTTTTTTTTTTTTTTTTTATTATTATTTAATTATTAAATTTTTGCAAAAAGGTGACTTTTACATACGACCTCGTAACGAGGCCCACCGCCTGCCGTCCATAGCGTTTTACCCCCATTCCGAACACAATGGGATATGTATCGCAAGCTGATTCGACTGTTTCGATCAGTTTCCGTTGAATTTACATTTAAATCACTATATTGAATTTTAAACGTACATTTTAAATTACCGAGACCACATACTGACTAGAAAAATTCCAGAAAAATATTTTCTAGCTTCGTATTGACGATACGGTCCTAACAAAACTAGTTTCGTCGAATTCTGAGACCGTTAGAAAAATGGCCAATTTCCAGTCGATTAAAATCAACTGAAACTGGTCAAACGCGTTTTCCTTTGCCACGCTCACATACTGATTCGAAAAATTATGAAACTTGAAACCTAGCAATAGTTTGACATCCCGGACCCAACAAAACTGGTTTCGTCGAATTCCGAGGTCATCTGCAAAATGTCCATTTTTAAGGGCCTGAATTCCATAGCGACTATTCAGAATTTTCAACTGGACATAACTTTTGATTCCCGCTACTAACTTTTGATTTTTCGGATTCGTTGGAAAGATATTCACAATTAGATCCTATCCTTTTTGGTTTCACTAAAATCCGGATTGCTTTGCACCCGGTACATTCAATTGAAGTTTGAAATCGAATTATCGAACTACCGCGCCATTTTCAATTCCATTTATAATTATATATAAATATTTATATTCTATCGACGACGCGTATAATATATACGTTCGAATTCTATTCAAAATAAATTTTCTCGTCGATTCTATTTAAAATAATTCATTTTAAATAATCAAAACTCGCTAAAATTGCCAAAATAAAAATTTTAAACTGGCCCAGATTTTCCGGGTTGTTACAATCTCCCCCACTTAAAACTTTTCGTCCCCGAAAAGGAACAAAGTCGAAAGTGGTTTGATTAATCAACTCTACGCTCGACCTGGCTTCCATTCTCCAACTCTTTAGTTTCTGAGAATTTCTAAAATTTCAAAAATTTGGCTAACACCCTAAATTTTTGAAAAATTTCGCCATAACCTCCCCTGCACCGGGAGCATCGGGAAATTGCAAATAGCGTTCCCGGTCCTTCAGATCTCAAAAAGAAAAAGAAAAAGCCAAGCGGCTAGCCAATAGGCTCACAAAATCATCATCACCCAAACAAAACAGGAAATTATGTAGTAAACATGTACCTATTTGTCGGGCAAACAAATTTTATTCCCTGCTCTAGCCTCCTTGCTATAACCTGTTCAATGTAAGTACATATATGCAAGCAAATGCGACCAATTTTCAATATAGTTCAATATTTGATTCAATTAGGCTAATTGGTTCAAAATTATCAAACAATTAAACAAGCAACACAAACATCAATCAATTAGTGAATTAGAGTTTCAAATTCATAATTTTGATACATATACAAAAATCAAATTTTTGATGCCAAATTACAACAATAGGCCCTATCTAATTTTTGGTTCTCACACCAGTCAATAGGAAATATATAGAAAATCACACTTTCGACACTCGAATATAAATGCTGATGATGATGCACCATCATCAATATCATCTTCGGGCGACTAGAGCGTGATGCTATATCTATCCAGTATATTAAAATTTCAAATACACGTGGATCAGACGTATATGCAAAATCTTTATATACTGGACTGTCCAAATCAATATAAATAAATAATCAACTACGAATAATTGATTTAACTTTTCAAAACAAAAATTTGTTTTCATTTTCAAAAATATACTCTTCACACTCGTTCTAGGATACTACTGATCCTATCTCTAACGAGTCATCCCATTGGATATTACTAATCCGATTATCTGATGAATTCTTTCGTACGGTTCTAATGTGCCTTGTTCTCTGAGCTTTGTAAACCAAAGCTCTGATACCAACTGTGACGGCAAGGAATTTCGCTCGGTCCGAACCAGTCGCTAAACCGACCCAGACCGTTCGAAACGCCCTATCGTTTGAGAACACGACAAAACAGAACGCGTACAGAAGAACATTTCACTATATATAACAACAGTGCATCAGATTACAAGAATATACAGAGTATAAATGAATATTACACAGAAATATCAGAGATTTAAATTTCATTTAAATACATAGCAGCGGAAAATAATACAATACACAACTAGAAGTAGATATACGGATACAAAGCTTTCCGGATATCGTTCCAGCTGTAAACCAGGATCCTGTGAATATAAATCTGCAAAACCGAAACTGCTAGCTGCCCGTGTCAAAAATAGGGGCACCCAGAGTTTAGGTTAAAACAATAAACTCCAGGTCAGTCATGTGACTGGTGTGAGAACTAAAACAGTTAATCTTTATTTTAAATCATTAGGTAAATCAAGGGACCACGCCGTATAACACGGAACGGGTTTCCTCCCAAGAATACCAGTGCATAAACAAACAGCGCCATGCTAAATAAAGAAAAATGAAGCTGTTATAAGACCCAGGTCCTATCACACAATGCAAACGCAAGCCGGGGGATAGGGTTTTCCCTTATAACAGCCAAAGAATGCTTGATACGTTTGAAACAAATCATTTGATACTATAATAAGTGCATAGTGTATAAAACAACTTCAAATCATAAGTATCAATCATAGGCGACATGAGCGTCCCATGCCACTATGTCGCCATATATAGGTTTACAAATAAAACCGCAAATGGCACGTATTTGGAAATTGGATTTCCGTCTATGAACCGAGGCAAAAGATAGTCCTCAACCGATTCGTGACTCTCTAGCCCGAGCCACAGGGTCAGAGCGCATCGACCCTTGGAGCGACAGGGCCGGTCCACCGATGTGGATTAAAATGCCTGAACACTACGTTTCCCCACCCTATGGGGTGTAAGTCTGGTCCGTCAGCCGACCAGAATGCATTCGGCCGAAACCGATATAACCGAGGCGCCTCGCAACAGCAACAACAACATAAGTCAAACTCGTCAGGGCGTGTAAAACCACTGACGCCACTTCTAGCTAGAAAGAAACGCAAGTCCTCCCTGAGGTCCGTCTCCCGTTTTTGGTTCATACCTGGTGTGAAACACGCGAGGTAAACGTTACACAAAGCTACGCCTCAAAGGCCGTGCTTTGATCATCACCACAAGACTTTGCTTTTCAACAGAAGCCTTGATCATTTGCATCTTAGCATGCCACACAGGCAAACCATCCTATGCAACCGATATCAGTCACACAGAATGAAATCCGATGTCGGACACACAGTCCATTTACAAGTCCGTTCTGGGTCTGAACGAAACCGGAGGCACCTAGTACCCCGCATATCCATCGATCTCCAAGTACGTCTGGACGATCACCAACTGTTTCCATCTTCTTGGGTGTACAGCCCAATCAAGATCATCAGTAATTACCCAAACGACGTGAAGACGTCCGGTCTTCGACCATCGTCTTCATCTTCGACTTATCGTCGTATCAGTTACTCAGAATGGGATAAACCCGGTCTTTCCGAATAACTCGCGTATATTTTAAATAAGTGTTACACAAACACAACATACGCCTCATTCCAATTCCTTAGTCACTAACCGTAAATTAATCAAGAGAATAATTCCCCAAATATTAACCCCGAAGGCCGAAACCAACATCAGATCAATATCCAGAAAACCATTCTGCTTGGCTAACCGCCAGTTAGTTTCTAAATTTCACATTCAAATCTAATTAAAGATTTAACTATCGCCTGGAGCAAAACTGGTGATACTCCATTCTCGATCTTTTCAATCTAATTAAAGATTCATTAAAACTCCACTTAGTTTTAATCTGTGACTGGGTTAAAGAATCAGTGTCATTTAAAACACGGTTCACGATAAACCCAAAGTCACATCCCATTAATTATCGGGTTAAAGAACAAGTGTTATTTAAAACACTGTTCACGATAAACCCAAAAATCAATATCCATTCAATTCCAATTAAATATCATTTAATTGGTACACTTCATTAAATCTAAATAAAAAGATTTAATCTTTTCTCAACTGGGTTCAAGAACAGTGTTAGTGAAGACACCATTCACGACAAACCCAAATCACATTCGATTAATTATCGGGTTAAAGAACAAGTGTTATTTAAAACACTGTTCACGATAAACCCAAAAATCAATACCAATTCAATTCCAATTAAATATCATTTAATTGGTACACTTCATTAAATCTAAATAAAAAGATTTAATCTTTTCTCAACTGGGTTCAAGAACAGTGTTAGTGAAGACACCATTCACGACAAACCCAAATCACATTCGATTAATTATCGGGTTAAAGAACAAGTGTTATTTAAAACACTGTTCACGATAAACCCAAAAATCAATACCAATTCAATTCCAATTAAATATCATTTAATTGGTACACTTCATTAAATCTAAATAAAAAGATTTAATCTTTTCTCAACTGGGTTCAAGAACAGTGTTAGTGAAGACACCATTCACGACAAACCCAAATCACATTCGATTAATTATCGGGTTAAAGAACAAGTGTTATTTAAAACACTGTTCACGATAAACCCAAAAATCAATACCAATTCAATTCCAATTAAATATCATTTAATTGGTACACTTCATTAAATCTAAATAAAAAGATTTAATCTTTTCTCAACTGGGTTCAAGAACAGTGTTAGTGAAGACACCATTCACGACAAACCCAAATCACATTCGATATTCAATACAAGGCTCTGAATAGAAAATATATCGGCTTATATTCAATATCGAATTCTACGACTAACAAATGTCGTATTGGAAATAACGATATAAATATATATCTTTCAAATTTCCATAACAACACCTGTATAATCACGAATTCCAACATCGAAATATTCCGAAGACAATTTCGATTCAAATCCACTCCAATGCAATCATTGGAAATTTTGGTTATTTTCAAAACCATTTCAAATTCAATTTATTTATTTAAAAATAAATAGAATTATAATTCTAGTTCAAAACTAGTTCATTTCGATAAAAATCTATTTTTATCTTTTCAAATATGGAGTTTTTCATCCCAAACTTTCACAAATCATTTCTTATGATTTTACACAAATTATTACTATTTTTAATAATTTTATCAAGGCCCGTACAGTCGATTTCCAACAACGGCCATCGAACTGCACTTACAGCGACCTTTTTCGAATTTGATTTGGACGTATCTCCAAATCCAACCGTTAGATTTCAAATTTCTAACATTCATTAGAAAGCTCTTTTCGATACGAACCCAACGGTTCCGGTTTTAGGAGAATCCGACGGTCGGATCTCCCGTAATGTCCGTTTTAGATAAATGGTCGAAATTCGCGAACTGCCGCGGCGCGGCGCGTTCTATTCAGGCCATTATATTATATATATAATATATATAATATATATTTCATCGATTTCTATTTAAAACGAATTATATAAATAGTTTTGAATTCGTTTCAAAAACAATTTCAACTTCCTTTTCAATTCAAATCAAAATTGAATTCTTCTTTATAAATTCGTTTTAAAATTCATTTCTATTCAATTCAAATTTCAATTCAATTTGAATTCATTTCAATTTGTTTTCAATTCAATTCGAAATCGTTTTCAATTCAATTCATTTCGAAATCGTTTTCAATTCAATTCATTTCGAAATCGTTTTCAATTCAATTCATTTCGAATTCGTTTTCAATTCAATTCATTTCAAATCGTTTTCAATTCAATTCATTTCGAAATCGTTTTCAATTCAATTCATTTCGAATTCGTTTTCAATTCAATTCATTTCAAATCGTTTTCAATTCAATTCATTTCAAAATATTCGATTTCGAAATCACTTTTCAATATTCATTTTAAAATGAATAAAATCGATATAAATATCGTTCACGTCAAAATGGCGTCAATCTAATCCTCACGGCTTCACATATTTCTATTTTCAAATATTCTATTTCAAATATTTCTATTTCAAATATTCCTATTTCAAATATTTCTTTTTTTTTTTCGAAACTGGAATGAGGCCCAATCAATTACCATATAATGTTAATTATATGGATTTTCTACAACACATGTATATATCAACAACGATGAATAATCAACCATCAATCAAAGTGCACTACACTGTATAAGCATCAAATATAGACATTTAACGCTTATAGCAGCTTGTCAATCAATCGATCGACATATTTAATCAATCAGGATGAGTGAACTTCAAATTTCATCCTAACACCCGTGTGGGGTTTCAAACAATCAAACACATATTTTATTTGTGCAGTTAGGCGATGTGTAAAATTTATCGACCCAATCAACGTCATTCAAATAGGTGTACATAAACAAACCGTCTGGTTTGTAAATGAATATTTATTTATTCACATTCACGTTAAAAATTATATTTTTAACGATAACACATTTTATTTTAACATATGAATTTCTATTCGGTTCATTCGTTAAATAAAATGCTATTTTTATTTTTTTCTAACTTATTTTAGAAAATTTCGGCGGCATAACGGCACGATACTAGAAACGGGACAAGGCCTAGCCTTATCCCCGGTCTAGTGAAGGCCCACGCCATTCACACATCAATCAAATCAATTCGTTATGCAAACCACAAACTTTAAAGTAAGGATCTAACCTAGCCTTACTCCTTCGCCTTATAACGGCGCACGTCTAATCCTAACCAATTTATCGATTCGATTTTTCACACCACAAACCACATTCAAACCAATATCGCAATCAATCACCAAACAGTCAAACAAACAAGTCCATGGTCTGTGGACGATTGTGTCGGGTGCTACTAAGCACCGTCTGCATCCTAGTATAAATATATAACTAGAAAAGAAATAGAAAGGTGAGAAATTCTCACATATAGCTATCCTAGCTCCACGGCTCTTCATTTGCAGAAGTCTTCGACGCTCTCGCCTTTTTGTCGCTTTCGCCCGTATTCTCTATATATGTAAAAATCGCATTTTTACGATGCTATTCAATATATAAAAATCGAATTTTTGACTTCAAAGTTCAATATATAAAAATCGAATTTTTACTTCAACTTTCAATATATAAAAATCGAATTTTTACTTCAACTTTCAATATATAAAAATCGAATTTTTATTTCAAAGTTCAATATATAAAAATCGAATTTTTATTTCAAAGTTCAATATATAAAAAGCGAATTTTTATTTCAAAGTTCATTATATAAAAAGCGAATTTTTATTTCAAAGTTCATTATATAAAAATCGAATTTTTATTTCAAAGTTCAATATATAAAAATCGAATTTTTATTTCAAAGTTCATTATATAAAAATCGAATTTTTATTTCAAAGTTCAATATATAAAAATCGAATTTTTATTTCAAAGTTCAATATATAAAAATCGAATTTTTATTTCAAAGTTCAATATATAAAAATCGAATTTTTATTTCAAAGTTTAAATCTTTTTAAACCTTTCAAAATTCAAATCTTTTACCTTTTAAAAATTCAAATCTTTCTAAACCTTTTAAAATAAAAATCTTTTTAAACCTTTTTAAAAATAAAAATCTTTTTAAACCTTTTAAAATAAAAATCTTTTTAAACCTTTTAAAAATAAAAATCTTTTTAAACCTTTTAAAAATAAAAATCTTTTTAAACCTTTTTAAAAATAAAAATCTTCAGTTTTAAATTTCCTTTCAAATCAGATCAAATTTTATTTAAATAAGTACTTTATATATATGAAATAAAGAAATAAAGAAAAGAAAAAAAAAACCTTACAGGGGCTATGCTGCTTCGTCGGTCATCAGGGGGTGGGGGTTTCGGGTTCGGGTATGGGTAAGGTCGGGGGCCGCAGGCGAAGGGAAGGGGAGGAGGAGGAAGGAGGGGCGGCGCGGAGCAGTGGTTTCGAAAGGGGGGGGGTGCGGCTCGCGAATCGATGCGGAGGAGGAGAAGGGAGCTCGAGGGGGGGGGGTGCTGGACGCCGACGGCGCGGTTGCGGTTTCATCGGAGGAGCGACGAGCTCCTCCGTCCTTTCCCCTTTTTTTTTTTTTTTTTTTTTTTTTCTAATCTGCTGAATGAATTTGGACGGGGGGGGCCAAAGCGATTTAAGGGGAGGAAGGGAAATTTTTTTTTTTTTTTTTTTTTTATTATTATTTAATTATTAAATTTTTGCAAAAAGGTGACTTTTACATACGACCTCGTAACGAGGCCCACCGCCTGCCGTCCATAGCGTTTTACCCTCATTCCGAACACAATGGGATATGTATCGCAAGCTGATTCGACTGTTTCGATCAGTTTCCGTTGAATTTACATTTAAATCACTATATTGAATTTTAAACGTACATTTTAAATTACCGAGACCACATACTGACTAGAAAAATTCCAGAAAAATATTTTCTAGCTTCGTATTGACGATACGGTCCTAACAAAACTAGTTTCGTCGAATTCTGAGACCGTTAGAAAAATGGCCAATTTCCAGTCGATTAAAATCAACTGAAACTGGTCAAACGCGTTTTCCTTTGCCACGCTCACATACTGATTCGAAAAATTATGAAACTTGAAACCTAGCAATAGTTTGACATCCCGGACCCAACAAAACTGGTTTCGTCGAATTCCGAGGTCATCTGCAAAATGTCCATTTTTAAGGGCCTGAATTCCATAGCGACTATTCAGAATTTTCAACTGGACATAACTTTTGATTCCCGCTACTAACTTTTGATTTTTCGGATTCGTTGGAAAGATATTCACAATTAGATCCTATCCTTTTTGGTTTCACTAAAATCCGGATTGCTTTGCACCCGGTACATTCAATTGAAGTTTGAAATCGAATTATCGAACTACCGCGCCATTTTCAATTCCATTTATAATTATATATAAATATTTATATTCTATCGACGACGCGTATAATATATACGTTCGAATTCTATTCAAAATAAATTTTCTCGTCGATTCTATTTAAAATAATTCATTTTAAATAATCAAAACTCGCTAAAATTGCCAAAATAAAAATTTTAAACTGGCCCAGATTTTCCGGGTTGTTACACCAAACTTGAACAATGGTAGTTCTATACGGCAGTCCCTTTCAACCCTCTCTTCCTCCCTAATTTCAAAGTTTGCTAGCACCAGTTTCTACAAGACCACTACTTCTTCGTCTGCAGGTCAGCAAATATTTGGTCTTTTTAAGTGCAGAGGAAATTTGAGCGAACAGGTAATATTTGGTCTTTTTCAGTGCATTTTTAAATCTTCAAAATGAAATGGCGACTGCTAATAACAGATTCTATGCTACTAGTTTTCAATCAGTGTACGTTATGGCACAGTGCGAAGGCGATTTGTCTGCCACTGATTGTGGTCAATGTGTGTCTCAGGCTGTGCAGAAATCTGAAGTGGAATGCGGTGGAGCAAACAGGTAAAACGGTGTCAAATTTGAATTTAGGTGAATGGACGAATGAACTCTTTCTGATTGAAAATTGGAATAGTGTGGGATTTCTTGGTTCTTTCCTTCGCCAAGTGCTTCTCATTAGTTCAAGATTCTTGAAAGTGAAAGAATGAAGGAAAAAAGTATTTCATTTCCTCAGTTAAGAGAAATTCCTTTATGCCTTAGTTTAATGTACATCTATCTTTTGTAGTGTAGAAAACAGAAAGCACAATGGTATTCAATGAATTCTTTTCATCGGGCCTTTCAAAAAAAAAAAACATACCCTGCTTTAACAGTTACTTTGTGTGTCAACTTGTATTTTAGTTGGATGTTCATGGTCAGCTGACTTTGTGTTTCATGTACAGCAGGTTTTGCAGTATCCCGTTTGTTCATGTGTTAGTCTGGTATTTGGATTCTGATCGTGATGTAGTATTTATAATTGATGGTGGTGCCGACATTTTTGGAATTCCAGAAATACCTAGGCAGCATACAAAACACATAACCAGTATCGCCTTTGTAACTTATTATCACTGCCTATGTGTATGTTAAAGTGTATTGTATTTGGTCTATTTTGTTACTTTATTGTTTTGGAACTGTGTAATAACTAATTAGAATCTGGGCTTATTTATGCAGGTTGTGCGAGACAACAATTAGGATTGGTAATATACAAGCTCGTTACAATTTGCCTATCGATTCCGAAGAATATGCTCAAGCAAACCTCAAGTTTGGCCTAGTTGAAGTTGTTTATGAGTGGGCAAAGGTACAAACAACTCAAAAACAGTTTTTTTTCTTTCTATGTTGCGTGTTCTGATTTTGAAATAAACGGAAATAAACATACATTTCCTTTTTTGCACATACTCAAAAATTACGGTAAAAATCATATAATAATTAAATTTAAAACATGTGATTTTCCACGGAACTGCATTTGTCGATATATCTAATCTAACCGATCTTCCTGAAGGTTTGATAGTGAGGACAATCTCCTGTATTTGTTCAAGTTATTAATTGATTGCTCTTTAATTATAAAACTTGTTTATTCAGTCTAATTTACCCATGCTTATGAAAAGTGCATAGAAAACTCTTGCTCTCAAATTGTTTCATGTGTGAATGGGAATGCAGTTATATTGCTTGATAAGTTAGATAAATCGCATTCCTTTCTGTTTCTTTCTAGAATCAAAGAAGTGATTAATTTACTTCATACAATTTAATTCAAGAGCACCTGTAGCATTGCCAGAATTTCTCATATTCATTGGGTGTCAACTCAAGAATGAAGACCATCACAAGACCAGCAACATTGCGAGCAAATCTCAATTTCATTACGTTTGTATTACTCCTAGTGATGTATATTTATGAAAGATGACTTCAAGTCATTTGTATTTTGGAGTCTTGGATAATGGACTTTATAGTTGCTTTATGTACTTGAGATACTCGTATGATTTACAAAAATATGATAAGATTTCGAAAATTCTAATATATTGTTTGGTTCATGTTTTAAGTTTGTTTGATATCTTCAGTTTTGTGGATAAAATGTTCTAAAATGAATTCTTTTACTAGTAATATGTATATAATTTGTTCATATATTACAACTGTACAATAATACTTTTAATAAACTATATTACAACAGTTATAAACAGTTGTAATAAAGTTACAACAGTGGAAAACAGTTGTAAAATGTATATGTCACAACAGTGTTGCAACGGTGCAAAAAAGTTGTAACAGATTTTGGTCTATTACAACTTCTTAATAGACGACGGTTGCCACACCGTTGTAAAAAGTCTTTTACAACTGTTTTCCACCGTTGTAATATGGTCAATTTGTTGTAGTGAAATGTGGGGTGTTACAATCTCCCACCCTTAAAGAATTTCGTCCTAGAAATTCGATAAGAGTAAAATAGATAATCCTTCGCAATATCCATCCATCCAGTATGCATCCAATTGTTGCAAACATTGTGCACATGTGCAAAGTGAGATACATCATAGTAAAGTATGTATGCCTAATTTGGATCCACCCATATGTATGCAAATTTTAAAAAAACCTTTCAAAACATGATGCTCACATCCTAAATATACTTGCAGTTCTATATGAATGCAATATTCTTTAAAAAACAAAATATTTTTCATCAAAGTTATTCCATACACTTATAGAATAAGAGTACGGTTCACCCAATTTTCGCATCCAAAACCCTACCAAGCATCATTAAATTAGAAATTTAGAAAAATCTAATTTTCTAAATTCGATTTCTTATGTTACAAAAAGATATAAAACGGAAGAATTTACATTTTCCGCTGTACCTTTTATAATTGCACTCGGATTTTTATATAACTATAAAAACTTCCTACTTTCCTATCCAAGCACAACCACATAAGAAAACTTTCCTTTCTCTTTCATTTTATCTTGGAATAATTTCATATTTACTCATCTTTTTCTTAAGATTTCCATTTTCTTTTCCCAGCACATTTATTGTCTTACTGAATTTATTGTCTCTTGTTAGCTTAGGCTTTTCTCTTTCGTAGCTTATTTGACTTAATCTAATTACTTAAGTTTATTATTACAAATAATTTTTTCTGTTTTCAACTCAAACAGCATCCTACATAGCTACTACTATGGGCTAAGAATCTTAGGATTTTATCATCTCAGACAATTGCGAGTCCACACAATAAGATCTACCCACTTACTTTCCCTTTACTACTTAGTAGTCACTACTAGTCCTTGTTGCGCATTACTAGCCTATACTTTTTCTCTCTTTCTCAAGCAACAAACCTAGGTTTCTCAATGCTTATGCATTCTACGGGAATTTTCTATTAGTTTAATATTAGCTAATCCCTGACTGTAAATTGGAAAGAGAGTAACTCCCTAAATATCAACCCCGAAGATCGAAATCAACATCAGATTGACACTCAGAGAATCACTCAACTCAAACAATCTCTAGTTGGTTCCAATTGTTTAATTCATAGCTTTAACTTTCTCACGTCCTTTTCTAGGCACTAATCCTTACCTACTACATTCTTTTTAAAACATGGTTTGGCCTCCTTTCTTTTCATTACATTTTTCTTTCAAAAATTAAAAGTGTTAAAACTTTGTTTTCTTCTCCAAAACTTGTTTTCGCCAAACCATAAAAACATGTTACAGAATAAAATGCAAAACATTTTTTTTTCAAATCACAAAACTGGAGTAGACAAGGACAACTATCGAGCTTACATTATTTCTAACTACAATGTTAATTTAACTACTTGCTGTAAGGTGCAGACATCTGTTCTATTCCTACAACTTATTTTATCCACCCAACAAAATTTCTTCGTAAATCAATAATCAAAATTTATTGTTAACAGAATAGAATTTTCTTTTACAAAACGCAACACTTTCTTTTAAATCCTTTCATACATTATAATATGAAAACTAGCGAGCTATATATGCTCTATATTATGCACTTTTTAATGAGAGAGTTCTTTTAAAACAAGAAATCATTGTTTTACCAAAGTATACACCACTTTACTTTAAAAATCCAACATGCACTAAATATGTCCTTTATGTATTTTCTTTAACATCAAAAATACTTTTAAGATTAAAACTTGAAAAACACCACAACCTCTTTTACAAATTCAAGTTCTTAAAAGTTTATTATTGGGTTAGACTCAAAGTGGGTCTTTCAAATCAACTAGGCTTTCCTAGGCACTTTCCAAACCAATTCTCTCAACTATATATATTCCTAATCCATTTTCCACATTTTAACCTTTTTCTAACTTATAAGGTTTCACTTCTAAACCCACTACTCTGAAATGACAACATTTCAGTTTTAATTCTTATGGGATACTTTCTTTCTCTAATACCAAATCATATTGTACACTTTCGAACCAAACCACCTAAGGGTTTTCAAAATTTCTAGGTTCATTCCTTTAGTGTACAAAATATCTATCCCAACTCTTTCCATTCCTAGTGGGCTACTTTACGGATTTAGGATTATATATATAATATACTTATATTTTATAAAATACAAATACGTTCACTCATTATCTCCCTAGGATCACTAAACCGAAGCTCTGATACCAGATGTAACAACCCGGATTCCGACAAACCGATTTTTTTTTCAAAAACCCAATCTATCGAAACCCGAGTTGGGCGCTCTGGTATCCTGCAAAAAAAGACAGAGATAAAGAAAACATGTCAGAATTCGTAAGCATTTTACAGCAGAAGGAATTCAAAGTATTATATACTTTAAATATAGCTTTACCTTATAAAACGTACTGCCTAACCAGTATCCAAAGCTTATACCATATCTGTCATGAACCTAACCTGGAAGTATGTAATGAGGAGGGGTCGGAACATAAGTTCTGTGTGAGTGGACTTAGAATAAACTTCTGTATAATCCTACATATAACGTTCAGTTATATTTTCTTGCTTATTAGGTTATTCGCGATATTAGCTCTCTAGGCTATACTCAAGTCCCACTAGTGATTAACCTAATACAACGTATATGTAGATACCCCCAACTCGTATAATACTTTCCATGTATATATACAGTCCCTTGCCGTATGTCGTACGGGCTTCATCAAGTAAATCTATACTACTATAGTGTAGTGCCACCATTCTCGAAATCGTTTGGACTACCACTCTTGATCTTGCTAGATTCCGTTTATTACCTAGATCTAATCTAGGGTTTTCTATCTAGCGCTTCCTAGATTCAATCAGGGTTTACGCTACCCAGGGCCACTGGGTTTATGCTACCTATTGAACGCTTTCTAGATCCGACCAGGGTTTATGCTACTTAGGGCAACTAGGGTTTATGCTACCTATCGAACAATGCCCCCTAGTCTAGGACACACTACCCAGAGCGATATATGTTCTTAGACTTTACATCTCAATCGTGTCGTTAAATGTGCTAGATATCTAGTTGCACATGTCCTCTATATGTGCGGCCCGAGTACCGTGGCAGGCTAATCACGAAACACGGAACTTGGTCGAGAGTTTTAAGTTATCTGCTGATGCAGATGCTAAGGTATGTTTTATCTGTATGTGGCTATGGTCCCACTTGACCCCTCCCTGAACTAATGAAAGGCACCCAAGAAAATCAAGAATGAAAACTGTACGCAGGCCCTCTATGCCCCCACAAACCTATTGGCAACCCTCACCCATAACTAGATAGCAAAGTATATGGTCTTTTGGAGTTCTCCGCCTTTCCGCTTGCGTATCACGATTGATTCAAGATGGTAGGTAGATGACGACATGCTATCACAGGGCCAAACAAGATATCGCCGCCTTACGCTGACCCATCCTAGTCTTTAGGTTGCTTATATTGCAACCAAGGCATACACTTGTGTAACAACCCGGAAATGCGAGCCAATTTAAAAATTTTATTTTGGCGATTTTAGCGAATTTTGAGTATTTAAAATTGATTTTTCCTTTACTTTGATCTTTAAGTTATTAAAAACAATAAAAAAAATATATAATCTTTTCTATTTGTAGCTAAATAAAAATACGATTTTTATTTATTAGAATGAGGTTGGTAAAAATATAATTTTTATGTTTACACCAAAATTTGGCAAAACAACCGAAATATTGCTTAACAAGTCACCTAATCGAAGGCGAGATGCTTAGAAAGCACGTCACCTTTTCAGAGGCAAGATGTAAGTAGGTTTTTACAATTGTGTGAGGCCATATCCAAAATCTAAGAACATCAAAATACAAAAAGAACACAAGAGTTTATAGTGGTTCGACTCTTATGCAAGTCTACGTCCACTTAGAAGATAGAATCTCATTAATCACCAAGAGTTTTACAAAATTCTTTCACTTATACATTCATAAAGTCTCTGTTGACAAGCACTAATCCTTTTCACTCCTTTGAGAATGGTAGGAAGCTTGAAGAATTTATGCTATCTCCTCCATAGAAGCCATGATCATGAGCTTGGTAGATCTTCGATGAATTGTGAAGAAGAGATGTTGAAAATGCTTGAAGATGCCCAAAGAGCAATTTGACAGCACCTCCTCGTGGTTCCTCGGAAAGTCCCCCTTTAAATGATGGAGGTAGGGTGCTATTTATAGGTGAAGGAATGGATGAAATCTTCAATTCAGGCTACGGGTCGGTTTTTTCAGGTATTTACGAAGATGCCACTGCCAGTTGTCAGGTCGTTTCTAGCATTTTGACCGACCAGGGGCCTCCGCTGGAAGAAAATACAATCAGGAGGATGAATTAACGAGGCAGACCGACCAGGAGGCTTAGATGCGGAGCGGACCGACCAGATGTGGAGCGGACCGACCAGATGCGAACGAATGACCAGAAAGCTCAAACCAAAAAGTGGACTGACCCTAAACCCTTGGGGCTGGTCGGAGCGATCAGAAGCTAGCGATCGACCAAATCAGCATGGAGATGAGAGGGACCAGAGACCTTCCGCATTTGGAGCGACCAGGACCCTTGTGCCTTTGGAGCGACCAGTGGCTTTGAGCATTTGGAGCGACCAGGACCCTTGTGCCTTTGGAGCGACCAGTGGCTTTGAGCATTTGGAGCGACCAGGACCCTTGTGCCTTTGGAGTGACCAGTGGCTTTGATTCAGGGCGGAGCGGTCAGAACCTCATGATTAGTGAACTCAACGTAGGTGACAAAAGAACCGAACACTTTTTGAGATCTTCAGGACCGACCCATTTTCGTGGCATTGCAGAACCAGCCGTCTTTGGAGGATCACTGAACCGACCCCCTCTTGGGAATTACAAAACCGACCCGTACACAATTGTTGATAATGAATCGATCAATTCAGATGGATAACATTTTGCCCCTCGGAGTTCCATAGTTTTTTACGAAAAACTATGGACTTCGAAATATTATATTATACGCCCATGGATTGTATCGACCAGTTTTGACCAGGGGTCGGTTTCTCTCAGGGGTTGGTTTTCTCCAATTTTGATTAAGGGTCGGTTTCAAAGTTGGTTCGCAGGGGTCGATTTTTTCTCCAGTGAATACCGAAGTGGTTGGTCGTCCTGGCTATATATCTTCCCTTTGACCCTTGGTGTTCCTCACTTTTCCTAAGACCGAAAATTTCTTATTTTAATGGTGGCAACCCTCTGACGAAAATTCTCTAATCTTCATTTTGTTCCACCAATTTAATCCGGGAAAACAATCTATCCACGATCACTCTCCCCGATTCTCTGTCAAGTGCTCGAATCTGCACCTCGTCAAAGCCTGGAAATTCAGTCCAAACTTCTTCAACTAGTTAATTTAATCGTAAGTATATGCTTCTATTTCTTTGTTAACTCGAGAATGATGAATGTAGGCTTTTTGAATTTAGCTGGAGTCTTCGAGGTTGAACCATATTCGGATCAGTTTTGGTGTATGATTGCAACTTGATTGTAGAACCCTTGAATTTGAAATCCTTTGTATATTGAAATGCTTGTCAATAATATAGAAACTAATTTGTTCGTTTTGAATTTGCGGATGATAATTTTGAAATAAAAACCCTTGTAGTTCTTCTTTGATGATGGTCGCAATGTATTTGTGAAAATGTTTAAATGGCTTGCGCATGCATGATTTTCCACTTAAACCATTATTTTTCGATGTTTTCACTATGCATTCACTTTAAACATTCATGGTCTCTTCCTATTGTGCGATCGGCTTTCATATTAATCGTAGAACGACTAACCCTATGATGTTTTTACAGACCAAATAGGAGCTAGTTTTGCGCGACCAGGTATTTACTGGTTTTAGAAGCGACCAGGTGCTTTACTAGTTTTGAGCGACCAGGGCTTGACTGGTTTGGAGCGACCAGGTGCTTTAGCTTGCCATGGCAGACCCTGCTCGAACTCACATGATATCCTTGTAACTTGTTCGTCAAACATACATGTTTGGTGATATGCTCATTCATCATAATTAACAAAAATGTATGAACATTCTCTTCCTTTTACGTAGGATGGATCCAACACCCAGCAAGATGAAGAAACGCTTCGATCTGGACGAAGGGAATACTGGCCAGCCCTCAGTGACTTCTCCCATGCTTGTTGCCCCCACCTGTTCAAATATTCAATCGATTATAAATAGGCCTCCTTATGCATTGAGGGCTTGCAATTCTAAGCTGGCTAAACGGCTCCTTGATTGGGATTTGTATGGGATTTCCTGCGACTATGAGGTATCGCATGGGTATCGGCAGATAACATCCTGCGATATCATGGTGGCTAAAACTAGACTGATTGGGTGCATGGAAGATACACTGCGCCAATTCGAGAAGCAAATGGACCTGCTTAAAGACCATACTACGAGGAAAATCCATGGCTGGCATGGTTTGGCTGAAGATCTTCAAAGACTTTACCGGGAGAGTCTTGATTGTATTGCCGCTCTGGAGGCTGATAAGGTTAAGCTGATCCGCGCTCTGAGGAACCGAGATGCTCTTGTTGCTGCTCTTCCAAAAGGGGACATTGAACTGGTGGAACCATCCAAAAGGAGATCTGTTGGTGATGCTTCTACATCTGGGTCCGTCCCGGTGAAGAGGAAGGTAGGACGCCCCAGGAAAAACCCGAAGGCATAGCTTGTTTCTCTTGATGACTTTTGGCTCGGTGGATTTTATGTCTAGACCGGTTGTATTAAGCGAGTCCCGGTCCTCGCGTTTAACTTCTATGCTTGTCTTATGTTGGTACACTGTGACCTTTATATCAGCGATGTAGGTTGACTTTCTATGTTTGAATGTGACATATCAATGCTCTGTGTTCTTGTACTTTGAACTTTGTCGTTACTTTTTTCTGCATATTCTGGTTTGTACACCACGGTTGCACATCACATTTTACACGTTTTGCTTGTTTATGGATTTTTCAATTATATATGGTTGTAATGATCCTTTGACACATGAAGAATCAAACAGTTACTTTCGGCTTTATGATATGATATGCCCCCGTACCAATGGATTGTTTCAACCCTGATATAACGGAAATGAACTTAAAAATTGGATGCTTTACGTTGTAATTAGCATTTAAAAAGCGTCTGTCATCGCATTGCGACATTCGGAGCTTTTTATTCTTCATACGAACTTTACATGTATTATTTGGAATTCCCCATTTTTTACATTTGGGCGGACTAGATATTGAGAAATAAGTGGGCACCTCTGGAAGAGGTTTTTTGCCCAATTTGTGACGTCATTTGGTCAGATGTTCACTGACCTCTACAGTCGATCGGGTGCCCCCGGAGAGGTCTTGGGTTAAAGACTCAGTTTGGCAATAACGTGGCCAGTTTTTTGCTGACTTTAAGTTACTTGACTGAGCACCCCCGGAGAGACTTTGGGTTAAAGACTCGGTTTGGTAATAACGTGGTCAGATTTGTACTAACTTTAAGTTATTTGACTGAGCACCCCCGGAGAGGTTTTGGGTTAAAGACTCAGTTTGGTAATAACATGGTCAGATTTGTACTGACTTTAAGTTATTTGACTGAGCACCCCAGGAGAGGTTTTGGGTTAAAGACTCAGTTTGGTAATAACGTGGTCAGATTTGTGCTGACTTTAAGTTATTTGACTGAGCACCCCCGTAGAGGTTTTGGGTTAAAGACTCAGTTTTGGCAATAACGTGGTCAGATTTGTACTGACTTTAAGTTATTTGACTGAGCACCCCCGGAGAGGTTTTGGGTTAAAGACCCGGTTTTGGCAATAACGTGGTCAGATTTGTACTGACTTTAAGTTATTTGACTGAGCACCCCCGGAGAGGTTTTGGGTTAAAGACTCAGTTTGGTAATAACGTGGTCAGATTTGTACTGACTTTAAGTTATTTGACTGAGCACCCCCAGAGAGGTTTTGGGTTAAAGACTCAGTTTGGTAATAACATAGTCAGATTTGTACTGACTTTAAGTTATTTGACTGAGCACCCCCGGAGAGATTTTGGGTTAAAGACTCAGTTTGGTAATAACGTGGTCAGATTTGTACTGACTTTAAGTCATTTGACTAAGCACCCCCGGAGAGGTTTTGGGTTAAAGACTCGGTTTGGTAATAACATGGTCGGATTTGTACTGACTTTACGTTATTTGATTGAGCACCCCCGGAGAGGTTTTGGGTTCAAGACTGTGTCTGCCTAGTTCCACGGAGTGGGTATTGATTTTGTTGGACCTTTGAGTTGATCGAGATGCCTCGGTTATAAATCCATAACCCTAGGTCGATCCTCTCGAATGATACTCCTTTGGTGGAATTTTAGTGAGTCTTCTTTGATTTTACTCCATTGGTTTCTCTCGCTGATTGGCCTTGGTGTTTTGTTCTTCTTTTTTATCTTATGGAGATATTCCTCACTTACCGTATTTCGACGGGAGTGCTTTATGGATCCATGTGCTTAATTTTTCCTTTTGGACTATGCTATGAACTAACACCAGGCTTTCATTGGGGAATGAACCAACGAATTTTTCTTTTAATTATGTCCTGTAATCAGAAATCATAACTGAACATCTTTGAGTATATAATCAAAGGTATGCGATGTATAGACAGGAGTCAAAAGAGTTGTTTTACTCATATTCATGTAATTTCATACAAAGTATCCGTTATATTCATAGAAAAACACAAAGGAATATGAGCCAAAAGAGTTATTTGAAATAACGCCGGAGGTGATCACTGTTCCAGGCCCTTGGGACTTCTATTCCATCTATAGTCCTGAGCTTAAAGGTGCCGTCGAGGAGCTTTTGATCGATGACAAATGGACCTTCCCAGTTGGGGCTAAAAACTCCTGTTGCGGTCATGATCTTCTTTAACACTAAGTCTCCCACTTCGAATGTTCTATGCCTGACCTTTTGATTGAAGCGTCGGGCAATTCTCCTTTGATGGGCGACTATCCTAAGCTCCGATTCAGTCCTTTTTTCTTTGAGTAAATCGAGGGCTTCAAGCTGCAACTTTTCATTCTCTTTCTGGTTAAAGTGAATTATGCGGTGAGTAGGAACCTCTAACTCCACAGGTATCATTGCTTCCGATCCAAATGCCAGAGAGAATGGAGTATGCCCCATCGCAGTTTTATGAGTCGTACAGTAAGCCCATAGTGCAACGGCAGTTCTTCAATCCAGTTACCCTTAGCTTTCTCGAGACGCTTCTTAATGGTGGATTTCAGGATTTTGTTGATTGCTTCAACTTGCCCGTTAGCCTGCGGGTGGGCAACTGCTGCGTAGCTTTTCTGAATGTGATATTTGTCGCAAAAGTCTTTGAACTCATCGCTTTCAAATTGTGTGCCATTGTCGGTGATGATCTTCTGCGGAATTCCAAATCTTCATATGATGTTTTTCAAAACAAAATTGATCACTTTTCTTGATATGATGGTTGCCAGTGGCTCAGCTTCCTCCCATTTAGTTAAATAGTCCACAGCAACTATGGCGTACTTGAAACCGGATTTTGCAGTAGGTAATACTCCAATCAAATCTATGCCCCAGACAGCGAATGGCCAAGGACTCAACATTTGTGTCAACTCAGTCCATAGAGCTCTCGGAATCTTTGCAAATTTCTGGCATTGGTCGCCTTTTTTAGCAAAGATCATAGAGTCGAGATTTACCTCTGGCCAGAAGTATCCATATCGAAGAACTTTTTTGGCTAGAGTTTGTCCAGCTACATGTCTGCCACAATCTCCTCCATGTAATTCTGCCAGGATTGCTTTGGATTCCTCCTTTGTTACACATCGTAGCAAAGGCGTTGAATATCCTCTCCTGTATAAGTGACCATCCTGAACGAGATACAAACGGGACTTTCGGAGCAACTTCTTGCAATCCTTCGGGTTTTCAGGAAGTGTCCCATAGAGTATATAATTCTTGATGGGGGTCATCCACGAGTATGGCTCGTCAGCTGTCTCCATAACCCAATCTATATCAGATTCTTCAACACTGGAACTAGATAAAACTTCAACTGGAACTAGGCCGAAGATTTGAGGATCTCCGGTACTAGCCAGCTTTGATAAAGAATCGGCTTTCCAATTTTCTCCTCTAGGGATATGAGAGATAGAATAGTACTCTAGATTGTCAAGAAACTCTTTGACTTTGCGTAGATACGTTGGAAGATTTCCGCTCTTGGTCTCAAATTCACCTTTGATTTGAGAAACCATTAACTGTGAATCGCTGAAGATCAACAAACTCCTCAGGCTTAACTCTTTCGCAACTCTCAATCCTCCAAGCAATGCTTCATACTCGGCCTCGTTGTTTGTGACTGGGAATTCGAATCGTAGAGCACAACATATCTGTCGTCCTTCTGGAGTTTCAAACACGATTCCTACCCCCAGCACAGTATTCATTCCTAGCACCATCAACGAAAAGTTTCCATCTGGCAACCAACTCATTGGTTTCTTCCATTTCCTCTACTCTATCAGTGAACTCGGCAATAAAATCAGCTAGGGCTTGCCCATTTATTTCTTTCCTAGGGTGATGAGTGACATCGTACTGACTGAGCTCAATATTCCATTTTAGTAACCTCCCTTAGGTTTCTGGACGGAACAACACTTGTTTCAAAGGTTGATCTGTAAGGACCTTGATAGAGTGAGATTGGAAATAAGGCCTGAGCTTCTGTGATGCAATAAGCAAAGCATATGCAAGCTTTTCGATCTTCAGATAATTCATCTCTGCCCCGGTAAACCTTTTGCTGACGTAGTATACCGGCCACTGAATTTTATTTTCTTCCCTGACGAGGGCTGCGCTTAGAGCATGCGATGATACTGCAAGAAATAGGAACAGGATTTCTCCATCCTTTTGTTTTGACAGCATCGGAGGTGATTCCATGTGCTTGATAAGATCCTCAAATGCTTGCTGGCATTCAGGAGTCCACTGGAAATTCTTCCTTTCCTTTTTCAATGCATCAAAGAGGGGAATGCACCTGTCCGTTGCCTTTGAAATGAAGCGGCTTAAAGCTGCCACCTTGCCATTCAAACTTTGGAGTTCCTTTTTAGTCCACGGAGCTCGCATTTCTCGCAAGGCAAACACTTGTGTTGGGTTTGCTTCAATGCTCCGGGCGTTGACCATGAAGCCAAGAAACTTTCCTGAAGCTACACCAAATGAACATTTGAGTGGATTTAGCTTCATGCGGTATCGCCTTAGGATTTGAAACATTTCGTCAAGGTCTTCCATATGACTTTTTGCTTCCTTGGATTTTACCAACATGTCATCAACAAAGACCTCCATGGTTTTTCCAATTTGCCCTTTGAACATCGAATTCACCAGACGTTGATACGTGGCACCTGCATTTTTCAAACCAAACGGCATTACCTTATAACAATACAAACCGTGATCAGTTATGAGACTAGTACAATCCTGGTCTGGCTCATGCATCATGATCTGATTGTAGCCTGAATATGCGTCCATGAAAGACAACAGTTCATGCCCCGCCGTTGCATCGACAAGCTGATCAATTCGAGGTAGGGGGAAACTGTCTTTTGGGCATGCTTTGTTTAGATCAGAATAATCAACACACACCCGCCATTTGCCGTTTGACTTTTTTACAAGAACTGGGTTGGACACCCATTTAGGATAGGTGGACTCGCGAATGAAGCTGTTCTTTAATAGCCTATCCACTTTATCCTCCAAAGCCTTTGACCTCTCAGGGCCTTGCATCCGTCTTTTCTGTTTCACAGGATGTATGCTAGGATCAATGTTCAGCTTATGCACAATCACTTCTGGAGATATTCCACACATATCTGAATGGTTCCAAGAAAAGACATCCAAATTCGTCTTTAGAAAAACAATCAATTCTTTTCCCAGCAAAGGATCCAACTGAGAGCCTATCTTTACCACCTTATCTGGATCATTATCATGGACCTGTATAGAAATGGTAGCTTCAGCCGGTGCTGCCCTTTCCTTCCCTGCACTGGTTTTTCGCGGATCCATATCTTCTTGCATGTCGTTGTATTCTCCATCACAGGGGGAGGTCATTAATTGCTATAAGGGGGCTTCATGGATGCAGAGAGGAGTCTCCACATCCTTCTTGATGTCATACTTGCGAGCTTCAATCAACTCTGCCATATAGCAGTCTCTCGACTCTTGAGGATCTCCTTTGATTACTCCCACTCCGTTTGCAGTTGGGAACTTCATCATCAAACACCATGGAGCAAGAGCTATCTTGAAAGCAGCTAGTGCTGGTCTTCCCAAAAATGCATTATACCCTGACAGTGAGTCTATTATCACAAAAGACTGCATCATGGAAACTTGCTTCTTCCCCTCACCAGGCTCTACGAGGAGATCGATTACACCAATAGGCTGAGTTGGTACACCAGTGAAACCGTGTATTTTATTTTTACTTGCTCGCACATTATCCATGGACCACCACATTTTAGAGAAAGTATTGTAAAACAGGACATTTACAGATGCCTCATTATCAATCAGTACCTTCTTCACTATTGCTGGACCCAAGCCAATAGTGATCACCATTGGGTCAATGGTTGGAGTCAATATTCTACTGGAATCCCGATCTCGGAATACCATATCTTCCCATGATGTTTTTGGTATTTTCCAACGAAGTGAGTTACTGCAAACTTCAAATCCATTTTCTTTTGAAGCACTGCCTAGTTCATTTGTATACCTGACAATATCCTCCCAGGTATCTCCTGCAGGATGAGGTCCACCACTAATTGTGTTGACAACAGGTCGAGAAACATTTGCAGGTGTTCTTCCGTCTTGACTTGGATGAATCTGCTGCCCTTGAGTAGGCTCAGTATCCGACGAACGTTTCACGTACTCCTGAAGACGGTTCTTTCTTATCAACTCTTCAATTAGATTCCTCAAGTGCCGACACTCATTTGTGTCATGACCTGGTCGATTATGAAATCGGCAAAACCTCCCTGAATTTGCAGCTTTTTCGGACACCTTTATTGGTTTCGGGCTCGGATAATCCTCCGTAGCTTTAGTTGTCATGTATATGTGCTCAAGCATATCATTTAATGGAGTAAGGTCCGTAGGCTTGAAGAAGCGTCGCTTTTTAAAATCCTTATCGTTCTTGGCATCATTACCGTTTCCTCTTTTTTGCCCCCCACCTGAATTTATCTGATCGGTTTTTGTAGAAGCTTCTTTTTTCTCCAGAACCACATTAGTTTTGGTCTTGCCAACAGAGTAAATGGGATCATCTTCAAGAATCATGTATTCCTCGGCTTTGTCATAGAATTTCTCTAATGTGTTGGGCTTCTTTCTCTTTAACCACCTTCCAAATTCAGAATGTTGATCTATGCCCCCCTTCAAGGCCATTAGAATTAGCTTTGGCTCGTGGGTCCCTACTTCAGCAGCGACAGCATTAAAACAACTTAGAAAAGATCAAATCGTTTCACCCGGGGCTTGTTCCAACTCGTTAAGGAACATAATATCTCTAACCTTCGTTGTCTAGAGGCGGAATTGGTCTTGAAACCATCTTGCTAGTGTGAAAAAATTATCAATAGATCTGGGAGGCAATTTAGTGAACCATAATGATGCTACTCCTTCCAAGTACACTAGAAAGTACAAACACTTAAGCTCGTCGGTTGCTTGGGCCCCATCCATGTGTTGGTCGTATCGAAACAAAAACACATTGGGGTCGCCTGTCCCATTGTAGGCTTGGATTGTAGGTGGCTTGAATTTCCGTAGGAAGGTTGCCTTTTTGATTCTCTCAGTGAGAGGGGTTTTTGATGGCGCGAACTCCCATTCAGCCTCATTATTATTTCGAGTTTTGCTTTCTTTCATAAGCTATTGGACCATTTTCAGGAGGCGTTCCCTCTCGTGGAGGCTATCTGTGGGGCAGACGCTTTTGTCTTGACCGGCAGCTTGCCTAAGCAAGCCATCACGGTTGTGACTCCGGGGTCCTGGTCTTTCATCATTAGAAAGTGCCCCTTTGGCAGAATTGGCCGCTTGACGAGAAGTAATCCCCGCGTTATGGTTCCGATCAACATGCTTTGAATTCATGCTTTCCTTTATTAGGATCAGAGATTTGTTGGATAGATTTTTCTCGGTTCGGACTAGAGGAAGAAGATCTGTTAGCCTCTGCATGAGCAGGCCTTGTGGCTACCTTTGCTTTAGCGGTTTGAAGAGCAAAGAGTGAATCTAGCCTTGCCATTATGGCTTTGTTAGCTATTTCCTGTTGTTGTGTCAGACCTGCAACGGCTTGATCAAGCTCGCCTCTTGTGATATTCACGCCTCCATTCGATGTTTCGCCTACTTCAAACCGGTTAACGGCGGGTGTTTCATCTCGATTTCCCTCGTTAGATGCTCTAGCCCTTACTTCCTTATTTGTTTTGGCGCCATTATTTCAGAAAGCATCTTGAACTTTGAGGATAGTTCGTCAGAAGGCCCAACTCGTAGATTCGAGTGGCCTATTTTGAGACTAGGCTTAAAAGCTCCACTAGGCTTAAAAGCTCCAAGATCTTCACAATATACTTGATGTCAGAAAGTAGATCGGCCCCACGATGGGTGCCTTATTGTTTACACCAAAATTTGGCAAAACAACCGAAATATTGCTTAACACGTCACCAAATCGAAGGCGAGATGCTTAGAAAGCACGTCACCTTTTCAGAGGCAAGATGTAAGTAGGTTTTTACAATTGTGTGAGGCCATATCCAAAATCTAAGAACATCAAAATACAAAAAGAACACAAGAGTTTATAGTGGTTCGACTCTTATGCGAGTCTACGTCCACTTAGAAGATAGAATCTCATTAATCACCAAGAGTTTTACAAAATTCTTTCACTTATTCATAAAGTCTCTTTTGACAAGCACTAATCCTTTTCACTCCTTTGAGAATGGTAGGAAGCTTGAAGAATTTATGCTATCTCCTCCATAGAAGCCATGATCATGAGCTTGGTAGATCTTCGATGAATTGTGAAGAAGAGATGTTGAAAATGCTTGAAGAGGCCCAAAGAGCAATTTGATAGCACCTCCTCGTGGTTCCCCGGAAAGTCCCCCTTTAAATGATGGAGGTAGGGTGTTATTTATGGGTGAAGGAATGGCTGAAATCTTCAATTCAGGCTACGGGTCGGTTTTTTCAGGTATTTACGAAGATGCCACTGCCAGTTATCACCAGCTGTCAGGTCGTTTCTAGCATTTTGACTGACCAGGGGCCTTCGTTGGTAGAAAATACAACCAGGAGGCTGAATTAACGAGGCGGACTGACCAGGAGGCTTAGATGCAGAGCGGACCGACCAGATGCGAACGAATGACCAGAAATATCAAACCAAAAAGCGGACTGACCCTAAACCCTTGGGGCTGGTCGGAGCGATCAGAAGCTAACGATCGACCAAATCAGCATGGAGATGAGAGCGACCAGAGACCTTCCGCATTTGGAGCGACCAGGACCCTTGTGCCTTTGGAGCGACCAGTGGCTTTGAGCATTTGGAGCGACCAGGACGCTTGTGCCTTTGGAGCGACCAGTGGCTTTGAGCATTTGGAGCGACCAGGACCCTTGTGCCTTTGGAGCGACCAGTGGCTTTGAGCATTTTGAGCGACCAAGACCCTTGTGCCTTTGGAGCGAACAGTGGCTTTGATTCAGGGCGGAGCGGTCAGAACCTCATGAATAGTGAACTCAACGAAGGTGAAAAAAGAACCGAACACTTTTTGAGATCTTCAGGACCGACCCATTTTCGTGGCATTGCAGAACCGGCCGTCTTTTGAGGATCACTGAACCGACCCCCTATTGGGAATTACAGAACCGACCCGTACACAATTGTTGATAATGAATCGATCAATTCAGATGGATAACATTTTATTTGAACAGCGTGAAAAGACTGTATTGGATTTACAAATGGATTCAGGCGATTCAGCAGTTCAACAGCAAAGCACGGCGGAGTGGAACCCTCTGTGAGAACTTCTCACTTTAAATCTTCTTTTCTAGTTATAAATATATACTAGGATGAAGACGGTGCTTAGCAGCACCCGACACCCGTCATCCACAGACCATGGATGGCTTGTATGTTTGATTGTTTGATGTGTTTTGAAAATTGATTGTGTGATGTGAAATGAAATAAAATATTTATATAGTTAAAAATATTTTGTCGTTAAAAATATAATTTTTAACGGGTATGTGAATGAATAAAAATATGTGTTTGTTGATTTGAAACCCCACACGGGTATTGGGATGATGTTTGGCATACACTAATCCCAATTATTTCGTTGTATGTTGATCAATTGGTCGACAGACTGTGTAAGCATTAATTATACACAGTCTGTCGACCAATCGATCAACATACAATGAAATAATTGGGATTAGTGTATGCCAAACATCATCCCAATACCCGTGTGGGGTTTCAAATCAACAAACACAGATTTTTATTTATTCACATACTCGTTAAAAATTATATTTTTAACGATAAAATATTTTTAACTATATAAATATTTTATTTCATTTCACATCACACAATCAATTTTCAAAACACATCAAACAATCAAACATACAAGTCATCCATGGTCTGTAGATGACGGGTGTCGGGTGATGCTAAGCACCGTCTGCATCCTAGTATATATTTATAACTAGAAATGAAGATTTAAAGTGAGAAGTTCTCACAGAGGTTTCCACTCCGCCGTGCTTTGCTGTTGAACTGCTGAATCGCCTGAATCCATTTGTAAATCCAATACAGTCTTTTCACGCTGTTCAAATAAAAATTATATTTTTACTACCTCATTCTAATAAATAAAAATCGTATTTTTATTTAGCTACAAATAGAAAAGATTATATTTTTTATTGTTTTTAATAACTTAAAGATCATATTAAAGGAAAAATCAATTTTAAATACACAAAATTCGCTAAAATCGCCAAAATAAAATTTTTAAATTGGCTCGCATTTCCGGGTTGTTACACCTTGACTCTTCTAACGCACACCTTAACCTCTGTGAGCCCAGGAGGATCATCTGCAACCTCACAGAGGGATACCAAGAGTACCCTCATGTCCCCTCGAAGCCGCGTGCTTCGTAACCCAGTTCGTTGGAGCCTTCTTCATGATCAGATGGACATTCACTCCTCCTCGTGTTCTACTTAGCTTTCTTGACTAAGGTTTACTACTTAGTTCTCTTAACTAAGGCTTACTACTTAGTTTCCTGAATCGTTAGCTTTCTTAACTAAGGTTCACTACATAGTTCCCTGAATCGTTAGCTTTCTTAACTAAGGTTTACTACTTAGTCCTCTTAATTGTTCGTTTTCTTAACTAAGGTTTACAACTTAGTCCTCTTAACTAAGGTTTATTACTTGGTTCTCTTAACCAAGGTTTGATACTTAGTTTCTATTACTTAGTTATCTTTAACTAAGGTTTGTTACTTAGTTCCTTTTAACTAAGGTTTACCAATGAATTCAAGCATGACTTAAGTTCTCTTTATCAAATGATAGCGTATCGGTGTTTTCCCACATTTCCAGCTTAGATTAACTTATTTCATGGTATAAGTCGTCCCACCCTTCGAGTCTTGTATTACATCTTAAGTCATATTCATTTTTTAACCCTAGGATAAGTTTATCTATTATTTAATCTTATCATTTCCCACTTTTCCTTGCTTTGATACTGTTATATAGGTTAAGTTTGCCCATGTGTCCAAGTTGACTTAACCCCCAATCACGTATTTAGTTCAACCCACGTACCATGCTAAATTGGTTAAGTGTTCTCTATCAGTTCATGTTGACTTAACCCGCCCATATATCATGTCAAATTGGTTAAGTGTTATCTAGCAGTTCACGTTGACTTAACCCACCCATATATCATGTCAAATTAGTTAAGTGTTGTCTAGTATTTCATGTTGACTTAACCTTACCATACTAGCATGTGTCATTAGCATTAATTAATTATTAATGCCCAACCTCTCACATCAGACCTATTGTTGCGGCCACTGGATGTGCCGGTTGGTTCCGGGCAGGATTACACCACAACTCAATCTAACCTCGGGTTTCAAGCACGTTATGACTAACTTCTCACATTAGAACCTATTGTTTGCAGTCATTGGATGTGTCGGGCGGTTCTGGGAAGGATTACACCGCAAACTCATTCTAACCTCGAGTTAGCCATGTTTCATGTTTAGCCAATTAAAAATTCATGTCTATTCTAGGTGTCATAGGCCAATTATAAATTTACAAGCATGTTCATGTTCATTCTAGATATCAAATGTCAATTACTAATTCGCAAGCATGTTTATGTTCAAGTTATGCCATTATTGTCAATTTCATGTTATGTGTCGAGTTCCATAATTACATAAAAACCTGGTTTGTCCAACATATTACATTTTTAATTATGTTTCTAGGATCTTAACGGCATATCCAATTTTCAAGTCTCAAATTCAAGCTTTACCCAAAAACCCCAATTTATGTTCATGCTTATAATCCCGTTAATAGGCTATACCTATTATTCCAGTTTCCCATACATGTGTTCTCAACAGGTTGCTATCATTCCTCATATGTTGGTTAAGCTTATTCATATGTCAAGTGCTACTTAACCCATTTCTACTTTGCTTACACAACCATTCGTGTAATAATCTTTTTACCCAAATTGCCTAATTCATCGATTAAATCTCAAGCTCTTCCCAAATAACTATAATTTACGCGCTGTTGACCTTGGCTCGAAGGTAGCCAAAGTTTCAAAAATAAAAAGGAAGAATGGGGAAGAGGAATAGATTAAGCATACAAAGATTATTTTTAATTGCAACATGAATTTTAACTGAGCAATGACGAACGATAATAATACTATTATGCATGAAGTGTATTGTAATCCCACTCACTGATTTAAGAATGGATCTTGAATTCTGGGATCTGATTTCTGAAACTAAAAAGCTATCCCTTGACGTAGATTATCGATCCTCTAATTTAGATTTGATTCTTAGAAAATAGTTGTTGAAGTCATTGAATTAGCCTTTGATTCTCTACTTGAATTCTAACGAAGAACTTGAGCAGCATAACCCCGTCTTTGATTTATTTTGATCTGAATTAGGGAAGAGTATAGGCATAATGAAGATGTGTAGAGAAAATTGTAGCCTTAGGGGTGTTTATATAGGTGCTCAAGACCTTATCGTACACGCAACGCTGAGTCAGCATTGAACCCAGTTAACAAAATAGTCCAGGTTCGCAGATGAATCTAGCCAAATCTTATTGTACACGCAGCGCTTAGTCAGCATTGGGTCCCGCAAGCTGTTTTGGCACAGAAATTCGAATTTCGAATGTTTGAATTATTTTGGCGTAGAAATTTGATTTTTCTTATATGTATACAATTACTCTACCGACCAATTTACGCGTATATATATACGCACAATTTTCATTTTATTTTCAAAATTCAAACGATGTTGCACCGTTATTTGATTCTTTCCATATTTCATTGACTGTAGCCTTATCTTGAATTTTATCTTTTGTGTACATATATTTATGAATATATATATATATTCTCATATATATACATATATTTTCTTTATTTCCTTATATATATGTTCTTATCCGTTCAAATTTTGAATTTGTATACGTACATATATTTGCATGTTCAGTTAGCCCTCTCTAAAACAAAGACAAAAATTATGCCGCCGTCGGGGTTTGAACCCCCGACCTCCATGTTACAAATCCAATGTATTAACCAACTGAGCTATGAAGTCTTTTATTAATAAGTCTTAGAACAATGATAATTATTGTTCTCTCCTTACTTCTCTTTTTCATGTTAGTTACAATACTTAAATTAAACAATTGCATGAATCTTTTTCTTTTAATGTTAATGAATTATGTTTGCAAATCAGTGCATGCAACATATTTACATTGCATGCAACCAATCCTTTCTTTCTTTTAATGCATGCATTACATTTTTTTTCTAGTGCATGTATTTATTACATGCAATCCTTATTTTATTCTTTATTTTGTACTTTAATTTGTTTGTGTGTGTATATGTATATATATATATATATATATATATGTATATATATATGTATGTATGTATATATATATATACACACACATATACATATATATATATATTTCTCTTGTGCGTATACAAACTTCTAGGCTTAATAGCTTCTTCATTTGATGTCCGTTTAATGCAAACCAGATGTCTATCTTGACCAGAATTCCGAGACGAACGCAATGGTGATGTCCGTTTTACTTAATTCCTGATATTTAAATTAAGTATTTTTATTTTCTCATCTCTTCGATTTCACACATTGTTATCGCATTAGTTTCCTTACTCTTCAATGTATGAATTAATTTTTCATTATACATCACCATTATTTACCTATCTATGCATATATACATATTTATACATTTTTAATTATATTAAAAATGTGGGGTGTTACAACACATTCCTCCAAGCTACCCCAAATCACTGACCAACCACGTGTGTCACACTATCCCTGCGCAACTCCCCTTCCAAACTCAATCTGGCCATCCCTCACGCAATCATTCACATCCGATTATCCGCAACTCCTCTGTGCAATACCGCCGTAACTTCAATTCGCACCATAATCTGCGAACCCTGATCTGCCAATTCGAACAAACAAAAATCCGTTCAAATCGAATTCGATACCCCCCAAACCCGATTTAAAGTCTTGTTTTTTTTGATTTTCTAATTGATTCTGAAAGCAAGCATGTATTTTTATTTTTGGGAGTTTTTGGAATTCCTGGAAAACTGATTAGGGGGAGGGGCGACATTACACCTGGGATTGATATTTTGATTGAGCATGCGATTTGATTTTGGTTAGCCACGTTATATATATATATATATATATATATATATATATATATATATATTAAAGGGTGCATGGCCTTTTGAATCCTGGGTCGTGTAGGCTTGCGTCATTTGGGCCTGTGGGTTTCAGCGAGCCAGTTTATTTGTTTAGGTTTTAATTTTGTTTAGTTTTTGGTTATTTGTTTTAGTTTAATCTCTTCAAAAAAAAAAAGAAAAAAAAAACTTTGTTTTGAGTCTAGTTTAAAAAAAGGTTCATTTTCTACTTTGGTGGAGCGTAGCTTTTTTTCCGTAGGACTTCTTTTTCCTTTCGTTGAACCTTCTTTTTGAATTTTCTTTTTTTGTTTATTTGGTTAATAATAATCGTTTGCCTTTGTTTTGTCCTTTCTTTAAAAAAAAGGAAAAAAGTGACATTCTCTTCCAAGAAAAAAAATTGATTTGCTTGGTCTTCTTTAGTTCGTGCCTCAACTAAAAAAAAGGATTTCACAAAATATGAAAAAATAAAATCAAGATTAGAGTGAAGGAAGAAAGAGCCAAGCAAGCAAATAAGAAATTCAGAGATCAAGCAATTTGTAATTATCATATTTTGGATTGTTGGAGCGGTTGCACACCAAGTGGGGGTGTGAACACGCTAGCGCTACTCAATTCCACTAGACGGACTGCCTATCTAGGTGAGAATTTTATAAACTCTACAGGGACTGTTGCTGCAAATTAAAAAAATATAGACATTGCTTGTAAAAATCTTCTGCAGGGACAGCAGCTTTGCTTGTAAAATATTTTAATATATCTGTGATTATTATTTCTGCATCTTTATTCACTCTGATAAGGGCACAACCCAATTCACATAAGGTGGGGAAGTCATTACCCTTCCTTGGCCCAGAAAATTGCATTCATACTAGGAAAAAGCTGCATTAATAAATAAAAATTGTAGACTTTGGACTTAAGGGCGTCACAGGCTCAATTAGGGTAAAGTTTGTTTTCTTACTAACAAGGACTATGCTAGCTAACTCTCCCAGTGTCTAAGAAAGGGTGGAGTTTCGAACTCAATCAGGTTCTTAAACCTTCAGTTGCATTGCTATGGTGATTCGTGGTGCAGTGATAAATCCTGTCCTGATCTGGCTGAGACATGTTACTTGTGTAGTTTGAGATTATTAGGTTTATAAATTTTCAGTTAGGAGCTATCAAGGATAAAAAAAAAATTGCAGCTAATTTCTACGTGTCTGATTGTTTTGTGAATTGCCATAAATTAATAAAAAAATTCAAACTCCTCAAAAACAAATAACAAATTTGAAAAATAAAAAAAACAACAAAAAATAACAATTTTTTTGTCTCTTTAGCCCTCGCTAATTTTCTAAAACTCCCATTTTTAAAACTTTTTTCTCTCTCACCTCTTTCCAAACTTCTCCATTGTCTAAATTTCTTTGGCGCGCACTTTTCTTCTTCTTTCTGGTGCATGCAAACATGGACCCGTGACTAAGAATCTCGTCGTTTAGTTAGAGTCGTACCACCTTCTCTTTCCCCAAAACCCATTTTACTCGAACAACCTTTAGAAATGGCAAACGAGCCCTCACCTCGAACTCTTATGGATAGATACTTCCCCGATCGGGTTTCTATTCCTTCTTGCATCATATTGCCCGCCCCAATGGGTAACCATTTCGAAATTCATTCGAATCAGGTAAATACTCTTCCAAAATTCGGCAATCTTGAACGTGATGATCCTTATATTATCTTAACCAAATTTGAACAAGTTTGCGCAACCATGAAATTTCAACAACTAAGTGATGATGGAATCAAACTTAGGTTAATTCCATTTTCACTTACTGATTATGCCGAAAAATGGTTGTATAGCTGGCTTTTAAATACGATTGGAACTTGGGATGAACTTGCGAATGTTTTTCTAAAGAAATTTTACCCCCTGGAAAAAATCCGAAATTCGAAACGAAATCGTTAATTTTCATCAATTTGGGGGTGAATCCTTTGCAAAATATTTTGAAAGATTTAAAGAACTTCTAGTCAACTGTCCACATCACAATTTCGAAAAATGGACTGTGTGTCAAATTTTATACGATGGACTTGAAAATAACTCTCGAACCATGCTCGAATCGATGTGTCAAGGAAATTTTCTATCCCAAGATCACAATGCCGCTTGGCAATTTCTCGAAAAATTGGCCGAAAAATCGGCTCAATGGGAAACATGTAATGAGAAATCGATTTATTCCCGATCAAACGCTCATTCGGTAGGATCTTCGGTAGCCTTAGAAGCAAAAATAGATGCGATGATAACCAAATTCGACAATGTCCTTTCATCAACTCAAATAAATCAAGCTCAAGCATCTCAATCCTCATGTTACAAATGTAGCGATCCTAACCACATCACCGATCAATGCCCACATCTGTTAGAACAAGTCAACGCATTTAGTAAAGCTAGGAACGACCCATTCTCTCCAACGTACAATCCAAGTTGGAGAAATCATCCTAACTTCTCTTGGTCCCAAAACAATGCAAATTCTAATTCGGTTCAACCTCCTTTTCGACCATTTTCGAGTAATCCTTCAAATCCTTCCTTTCAACAAACTCAATTCCAAAATCTTGTTCCACCTTCTCAAAATCAAGCGCAACAATCTTTTGTACCTCAAGATGATAAACGATTGACGTCACTTGAAAAAATTTCTTGAAGCATTGACTAAAGCAACGACTCAAAATATCCAATCAAATAGCAATCTTCAAAACTTATTGACTTCGTAAATGCAAAACACGAGTCAATCAATCGCTAAACTTAAAACGCAAATGAGTCAGTTAGCCACCTCTGTAAGTGAACGAGAAAGAGGCACTTTCCCGAGTCAACCCATCCAAAACCCTAGAGGACAAAATTCGAATCCTAACCAAATTCACATCATTCAAGATTCAAACGTTAGTCACTTGAATGTTGTCACGACTCTTAGATCCAGCAGGAAGATTGACAACCATGTGGACAATTCAAATGATTTACCAGACGATATTCCAAACCCAACTGAAATTTCGACCAACTCAGATCAAAACATCGAGCCCATTTCTGACAAGGGTCATCCTTAAACTCAAGTGTCCCAACCTACTGAGTTGTCTGCTCCATTTCCTCATAGACTCCAACCTAGGAAAAAGACAGACCAAATAGGAAAGATCCCAGAAATATTTAAGCAAGTTAAAGTGAAAATTCCTCTTTTAGATATTATACAACAAGTTCCACAATACTCAAAATTTCTAAAAGATTTGTGCACTCAAAAACGACATACACACGTACCTAAGAAAGTGTTTTTAGCGGCAAGTCTAAGCGAAGCCTTGTCCCAATCAATGCCAGTGAAATACAAGGATCCTAGCTGCCCCACAATATATTGTACTGCTGGGGACAAGAAAATCGATAGATGCCTGCTAGACTTAGGTGCGAGTGTTAACTTGCTTCCATATTCCGTCTACCACTAATTAGGATTAGGAGAACTGAAACCCACAAAGGTTACCCTTCAGCTTGCGGACCGTTCAATTAAGAAACATGTGGGCGAAATCGAGGATGTATTGATCAAAATAGGCGAATTCATCTTTCCAGTTGATTTCATTGTCCTAGAAACTTAACAAGTAAGCAATCATGCGAATCAGATCCCTTTGATTCTAGGACAACCCTTCTTAGCAACCTATAATGCTCTTATCAACTGTAGAAATGGGTCTATGAAACTTTCTTTCGGTAACATGACCGTCGAACTAAACATCTTTAGAACCGAAAACTTTCCTAACTCTTATGTGGACCAGTTTTCTGAAATCCATGTTGTCCACGATAACGAACCTGAGCTCGATCATCTGAACAATGAAATTGAATCGAATTACGAAACTTTGTTTAAAGATATTCCCAAAAATGTCCCTGATTCGATTCCTATCGAGCCACTCACAATTGAGTCTATCCCTCAACCAATTTCTTCGATTGAGTCGTTCCCAAATTTTGAACTCAAAGTGTTGTCCAGTCATCTTAAGTACGCTTACTTAGGAGACAACGAAACTTCTTATGTCATTATTGCTTCTGACCAGGGGATGTTATCTGGGTAGATGCGACTGTCCGTATGGGCGCATCGGCTGAGCCTGAAAGGAAATGGGTGCGCCTGTTCGCTGTGCAAGCGAACAGACACATCCCCTAAAAACAGATCTATCCCATCGCAACAAGTCTGAGCAGATTAGTGGCCCACGGAAACCAGGAGACCGCAAGAGCCCTATCTTTTACATTTTAATATTTATTATGAAGCCCTAATGCCTACATAGCCCCATTCGCTCAATGCTTCATGTGCACGTTTCTTTTGTTTTGAAATAGCTTATTGATATATATGTAAATGTGTATATTTTATCCGCTTATTTATCTTATTTTCCCTTTAAAATAATTGATATTGTGTATTTATAGCTGTGTTTTTAGACTGTTAATAAAAAGCATTGATTAGAGCATTTGATGGATAAAGCGTGTGTTTAAAAAAAGTGAAGTTTTAAATTCCTAGAGCTTGAAGAGTTTAAAGCTTGAAGAATGGTTGCAAATAAAGCTCAGCATGGTATAATTGGCTCACTGAAGACTCATTCTTGTTCACATTGGCTCATTTACAAGGCCTCTCACTCATGTCGCGTTCACATTGGCTCTTTTGCAAGGCCTCTCACTCTACAGTTGCGTTCACACTGGTTTATGTGTTATTTGGGCTAAATCTTTAGTCCTACATTGTGTAATTAGCCAAGTAATCTTTGTCATATCAGCTATAAATACATTGTATCTCATTCATGTAAAAACACATTGGGTTTTATTCTGTAATCCTTCTCTTCGAATAAAATCATTCTTCTTCAGTTCTCTTTACTTTTTATTTTATTTTATTTATGTTGTTAATATTCTGTTTCTCTTCTTTTTTAGCTATGTCTAGATCATCTCCTTTAATTAGGGGGTGATGACGCTGGATTAGATTAAATATGAATCACATAGCCAAAGAGATTAGAACTTCATGTATGTAGATCTAGATCTGAACAAAGGTTGGATCTGAACCTTCATACTCTGTGTCGTTTAAGAGCTATGCTCTTTCACAGGGTATATTCGAGTTCGATTTAACGTTTATCAGATTTAGATCTAACATTTAAGGTTTTAAAAATAATAGTGAATCTATCCTGATAGCCTATGGTTGTTCAAGAGTTTACCTCCTGCATAGGTTATACTTGTCGTTATTCACATATTTGTTTCTAGAGACCTAATAAGCGTTGATTCATGTTTGTGACAGAAACATGAATTAGATCTAATTAATTTGTTTGGCTATTAATTCATGTTAATTTAATTTATGTCATTGCTCTCTTTAATCAAATAAAACTTAATTTCTGCTATTTTCTGTGTTTTCAACCAATCAGAATTCTGGAATAACTTGATTGGATTTATTAGCAAAATAATTTTTGGTCCCAGAGTTTGACACCTTCTACAAAAACACTTATCATTTAGGAAAACTAAACAAATTTAACAATTGGATGTTCAATTTATTCACAAACACTTATTGTGCTTTGGTATATATGGAGATATATTCAAAAAACACACACAGTGTGGGACTTTGTTTTCTTATATTTCTCCAGTACTACACAACCTCTTCTTTGCCAATCTTCTCATTTATTCCCAACAACATGAACTCCACATTGCATTGCCTTCGTTCGGTTCCATAATTCAAGTCAGCACATCTTAGTTTGGCTAATGTAAAGAGTAACGATATGGATAATAGCACACACCTATTGACTACTGCAGCTCGCGATCTTTTCAATGAACTGGATCAAAATGTCAGACCCGCCGCTCCATTGCATTTTTTATTGCTACTGCGTAAAAATTATCCTCAGTTTGCTCAACAGCAAAATGGTGTATACATGCAGCAGGATGCCGAAGAATGTAGGACTCAACTTATGTATACTCTGTCTCAAGCACTTAAGCCATTGGGTTCGTCAAGTGATGTACCTGATCCAGTAAAGGAACTCTTTGGTGTCAATTCAACTGTTCACTTTGTCCGCTTTTTTAGGAAAAGAGAGATGGAAAAAAAAAAAAGGCAAAAATTTAAGAGGATTTACTTTCCATCGGCGGTAAAAAACTTGAATGCCATTTGATCTTATGCCTGCATATTGGAACCCAAACCAGCATTCTAGAACAATCTAAAACTGCAGTAACTTCTGATATATGTGTGGATGGTCAGAATGGATTTGCCAATTCTCTTGGGTTGAGATTGATTTCTTCTGTTTGTTTCAAATCAACAAGACAAGCTTCGTCAAAATTTGCAAGGTCCTCGTCGGCTTCTGAGAGATTCGGAAATTGCTAAGCTAGGGTTGAAAGTGAAACAAAATAATAGTAGCTCAAAGGAGGAGGATGCTGTTCCTGCTAAATCAAAGGACAATTCTTCTGTGGCAGAGTCATCTAGCAATGCTTCTGAATCAGGTGGCAATGTTCAGTTAATTGGTATCTATGATTTAGTCGCTCGTTTGACCTACAAAGGAAGAAGCTCCGACTCTGGTCATTATGTTTCATGGGTGAAGCAAGAAAATGTATTTTAAGGAAAAATTAGCTAATATGCTTTTACTTTAATTTAATCTTTCCTACATTCCATAACCAAAATGGTAGGAGGCTTAATATATAGGAGTCTTACATCACAATTCATTCTTAATAGACACCACATTTGACCAACATACATTACTTATTAAATAAACAAAAACTTTAACATATCACTCTTGACACCTAAAAGACACATTATTTAATACCAGTCAAAATACATTATTTGACACAAGTTTATTTTTTCAACATGTAAATGGGTTCAGTTTTACGAGGGTAATCCCAATTCACAAAGTGAAGAAGACATCACCCGACTCTTTGGTGGAGGCCGATGACTGGCATATGGTGTATATCTACATGTACAAGGCTCGAGTCATCAAAAGCTAAATGAGTTGAATGATAAATTAAAAAGATTTGAAATACAGTGCTTTATAAGTTGGTTACGATGGAACTTTCTATTTAGCACTTTCGTGTTTAGCAGCTAAAAGAGACCCTGTTTACAAGTGTCATTCCCTCGGCTTTCTGATTCAGAATGATTTTTGTTATTAAACGTTTAAACAACGGTTTATATACAGATGCTTTTGCTTAAAACAAAAGATTATTTGAGATTCTAAAATATTTAAATCCATAATAAGAGTGAAATAAGCTAAGCGTTATACGAACTTATGGCACCACATATACCAATAGCAACCGCAAGGGAGCTAGTGAGATAACAAATAGGATATATGTCACATTTGCTAAGATCAGGACAACCACAAATATTCGAAGAAAACTCTATATGCATACATAAAGTCTTATGTTGTTAGATATTTACAGAACGAAAGATGGTATAATATAAAGTTGGAAGATAACATCTGTATCCAATAATAAGCCACTAAGGGCATTCCCAACCCAGAGTGGGGTTGGGAGCCAAATGACCCTCAACAGGGGTCAGTTGGATCCCTGGGATCGTGCTTTGGCAACCCCCAAGGTTGCCAGAGCAATCATTCGGTTGTCTGACAACCTTGACCTTAGCTGGATTTCAAAAAGCTGGCTAAGGCAGGGGCCACGGTCAAATTTTGACCATTGCCCCTAGCAGGCTTTTATAAAGTCGTGTAGTTAGTCGGCTTCATAAAAGCCGATTAATAGTGACTTCATTCCAGCCAAAATCTCCATGAAATTTCATATTTCATTGATCTATCTTCGTGTTCATAATTCCATTATACTATATTCATGTTTGTAATTCTATTGCACTGTATTCTGATTACAATTTTGAGTTATAAATGCTTGTATCATCAAGTTATTAATCGATGTTGAAATTATTCTTGCATAAGTGAGCTCAACTTTTTAAATTCAAATTTCATTGACTTCAAACATGATTTGAGAACATACAAACCTAAGAACAGAAAAAAAAAAATGCATAATTTCTCTTCAATATTACGATTGACTTCCAACATGATTCCAGTAATGCTCTACTAGATTTTCTCTAAGTTCAAGATGAGCATGCAGATCTCTTACATCTTCATTTCATTTCATGTACTCAACAAATGTTTTTGGGTCTTTGTACGGTTTTTTCTAAAATGCAGCAGCAATATCAGGATTGTTTCGAAGTTGAAGCTCATATCCACCACATTCTTCTTTGACAATCACATTGTGTAAAATTATACAACAATACATGATGTCAGCTAACACTGCAGAGTCGTGCTAATGCGATTCCTTCCTTAATATGTGAAATCGACCTTGAAGCACTCTAAAAGCTCGTTCAACATCTTTTCTCAAACTTTCACTAGCACAAAACAGGGTATTTGCATCCAATATTTTACATTATTTGCATCTGACCCAGGGTGGATGCAAATGAGATGGACACAAATGTTAAATTTTTTTTGCTTCTGTTGGCAGACGGATGCAAATTCGACACATTTGCGTCTGTCATAACGTGCATTGAATGCAAAAACTAATGTATTTGCATTTGCCTAACCGCTACAGTAGACGCAAACACAAATGAATTAGCATTTACCTTCTTACTACAGAAGACGCAAAGTGCTGTATATGAGTTTTGTTCGTCAATGTATCTACATCTGGCTTAATAGAACATTGGACGAAAATATCTTTTTTTTTAATGACCATTTTAGGCTAGCTATAAGAAGTAGACAATATCTCTAAATTTAATAATATAAAGGGCAAACAAAAAGTAGCTGCATATTGGCAACAATACGAAACGAAGGAACAATATAAGAGAGTTTAAATGCAAAACAATTATTCAACATACTAGCAAAACAAGGACACGTCGTGTAAACCTCTACAGTTCATTGATTAACTGAAAATATAATCATACATGTCAAATTGGCTCCATAGGCTAACTGGAAGTAACTGCATGAATTATGGCACCATCGGCACCCCTGCAAGAAAGCAAGCTTAGTGATAAGATCATTTAATGGTAATCAAAAGCAAGATATATACAGATTTTTATATAACAAATAACTGAAAATTGTTCATAATATACATAAGCAGATCATAATATAATAAACTAAACTGAAAATTGTTCTCTCTTTTTATCTCTTCAGGCCAACTAGCCAAATATTCATGCAACAATTTCATACCCTCACCATATGCTGCTGCAAACTTCCCAGGTTAATATTTAGTTACAATGAATTTTAAAATTAAGTAAACATTTTTTCCTTCATACATTAACTTTAGCTAGTTTTAGGACATATTATTGTTTGAAGTAACTGGGCACATTTTAGATATGTCTTTGTTTTCAGATGGCATGTGTTTTCGGATGAACCCATCATCTAATCTTCATGCATTAAATCAGGCATCAGTATGATGCATACAACTTGCCCAGTCCTTCCCCTTTTCTTTCTTCTTTCCCTATAACTTCCCAGTGCACTGTGTGCACCGTGCACATGTACCAACGCATCTCTTGCGATCTCACCCCCTCGACAGTTGCCACAATGCCCTCATCTCCTCTGAATACATTTCTGACCTCAAAACCCCATGCACTTAATCGAATCAAAATTGGAGCTTCAACCGACAGTTCACCAAAAAAACCACTTTACATGTACAATTACCTCTCCTCACCGTTACCCAAGTCCAGTCGCCACCAAACTCTGGTCAATCAGAGCTGACCCTTCCCCCTTCGGAACCCCCCGGATGCGATCACCCACTTGGCTCTGTAGGTGTTCAGCTCGATGTTGTTCCATCCCAAACAATCTAAACCAATCCTTTTATTTTGACTTTGTTCTTGAAATCTAGCAAACAATAATTTTTTTGTTATTTTTTCTTGATTTGTGGGTGCCTTACGCTTGTTCAGATCCGACATCAAAACCCCATACCTTCATCGTCGCAGGAAATTTGCCAAAGTTCAAAAATCCGTTTACACTAGTGTTCTCTCAATATACTCAACTAAAAACCATCCAAAGTCATGATTTTTAGGATGGTTTCATATATATAACCACATTCCAGAAAACTATTTTTAAAAAATAGTTTCTAAATGGACTCATTTGCTCAAAATCGTTTTTTTAACGATCTCATTTTCTCATGTTTTTAATTTAAGAAGCTACACAAAAAAAAAAAAATTGGTTACACGTATGAGTCAAAACATTATAGCGAATGAACCATTACTAGAATGAATCACATATGAGTCAAAACATTATTATAACTTTTGGGCAATTATTTCAATGATTCGGTGAGAAACATCTCTTGACAAATCATATACACGATTTGATGAACAAAGGGCTTCCAAAATCAAAAAAAATAGGTGGACCAAAAGAGTAAAAAAATCAAAAAACATATTAACGGAGAAGAACGTGGAAAAGCATATAAATTATGCTAAATGTTTTATGCGTAAACTTAGCAACTTTTATTTACTATCAATATTTAAACGTTTTTTGTTTAAAAAAATGGATAACTTGAAAAAATCTGTGATAGGTACAATTTCTTATATGTTATTAGATCATGTTATTTCTTCATTGCAAATTTAATATATTGTGCTTGATTTCCCTTATGTCAGATTACATAAATTATGCACAACCATTCTTCTTTCAAATATCAGCAGAAAAGTCAAAAACTACTTTATGATTTCAATAGAAACCAATGAAAAACATACCTTGTCCAAATAAAAGCATAACTAGATCCAGTTTTGCACGATATAAGTGGATAAATGGTCCCGAATTTCATCCATCTCTTCTTAGCTATAAGAATGACCTTGTACAAAGTCCTGCAATTAAGAGATTGTTTTGAAAATTGAATCATATAATTAATTAACATTAATATTAAAGGAAAAATAAAAAAAATAAAAACTAAAGTGGCACCTTTTGTAAGTCGATGTTATAATGGTGATTTTTTATTATCTCATACATATATCGCATCACATAATATACACAATCTGTTGATGTAGATCATTTAAGACACTGACAATATTAAGAGAAAATTTAATTGTCAGTTCAAAATGAATTTATATATCAAATGAAATACAATTGTTTATAGTAGAAAATCAATCACCGTAACATTTTTCCAATCCAACGTGGCTCATAGAGACTTGCAGCCATATGCTTTGTAAAGTTTAAACGCCCTGCACATGCAAGAAAATGTTTAAACAATTTGTATAACCACAAAATCATAAACTGTCTTATTAAAACGAGCCATTATATAAAATTAAGATTGATATTCTACAACTTACACATTCACTTATGCCTTAATTTTCGGATTACGCTTGCTTTCGGCCAGAGAATCAAAAACATAAACCTCGCTCTTTTCTAGATGGAAACCAAGCAGTAGACAATGTTTCCTATGGTATAAAATTTGTAGAAGGTTAAAATTAGTAGCAAAATTAATAAAGTAGTTAACAAAAGTTTGTAGTTTATACTCCTCCTAGTGCGGGGCTAAGAGTAATCTTTTTGATGGTGACTTGCGCTAGGTTTTGAGGATATATGAATTAGTCGCGTCTGGATATTTCCGTACTTGGGAAAGCTTATGAGGACACATAAACCCGATGGTCTCCACTTCAAGGTCATTGAACCTATGATTTAACCACCTACAAATTATGTGAACAAGTCAGTTTATATTATTGGACATGGACCTTTATATCGATTCCAATTTTACACTTGTCTTATTCCGTACTTTAGATATGTAATTTTCTAGTATAATTTTTTTGCAAATTTTTTAACATACAATGTCAAACGTTTCCTTTGCACCATTTTCATCTCATACCAAGCCCATAAATTTATAAGCGTATGCAAAGATTATTTTTTTAACAAAATTAATAAATAAATAACCGAACAAAATTAGCTATAATACTATATATTCAAGTATACGTAATAGGAGTGAAATGCTTACATGATGTAAATCTGTAACCATGATGCATTCAACCACGCCATTCTAAGAAATTGGACAATGTCATTTTTTCTGATCTTGATTTCATAGTCCTCGTCGCACTTAAATAAATTCTTATTCACTTGAATTGTATTAGTGATGTTATCATCTGATCGCCCTTGAACTACTAGATCGTGAAAATACTGGCACTCTTTCGTTAAAGTTTTGAGTATTCCTTCATCCACTAGTGTATTGCGCTTTGCATACCCATTTGTTATTGTATTAATGACCTTGTCATTATTACTTCCAGTCATGCTTTTGTTTGGTTCAAATATAGATCCCTAGTTCAAAAGTGGTTAAGGTGCTCTTGTTAACAAAATAACAGTATCTCAATCATTTGATGTCTCCAATATTGATGTAAGAAATTGAACACCAATATGAAACTCATATTAATTCAAGTATAAAACAGTAACATAAAACAACATTATTTCACTATACTTCACTAATTTTTTTTTTCATATTTACCGTATTATCTCTTAGAAGCACGAGACTTTTAGGCCATTGGACAAAACTGCCAACCGCTTCACCTATCGTGATGAAATGTTTAGTTGGAACTGAAAGTGGGGTTCCTTCGTGAATAGACTCCACTGTATCAATCCCAACTTTTACATGATCAGCTAAGATTTGCTGATTGTGACATTGGTCTCCAATCTTTGAAGCATGATATACCATGCCACTGCCCACAACGATAATATTGGAGTCCAAATTCATAGCTAAACGACATTTTGTCAGTTTCTAAAATGAAAGCACAAAACCTTCATTTTTCACTTAAACTTGTAAAATGCATAAATCATACAAGTAAATTAAAATCAACTTTTTGAATTGTTTACCAGCAACTCTAGGAAGGATTCCTTCGCTTGAATTTTGTTTGCAACTTGTACTTTCTCGAGTGTATTGATTGATGGATACTGCAATGATCATCTGATGTTATGTCGTTAACCCCCATTGCAGTAGGCATCTGGATACCAACCTTGCTCAAAATGTTTGCAACCTGCTGTTGAACCATTGAATGCATCATACCCTCCATTGGGCTCACTTTAGCCTCCATTTCTTGTCTCATTTTAGCCTTTAAATCTTGAGTAATAAGATATAGTTGATCTGCAGATATTACACCCCTTGGACCTTTCGTTTTCTCTCCCTCTCCAAATACATCTTTGATACCAACTGTCCCACAAATTCCTCTAACTCGGCCCGGATGTTCTTTTTTTTCCAAGTGCACGACTTAAGACATCATCATGTCTATTCGGAGTCCATTCCCCTTCGATTTCTTTTTGTCTCAAATCATTCTATAAACAAACAGCAAGTGTAATAATATTCAAATCACCAAAAAGTAAATCATTTCCGGAAGCACCAATTCAAGAGCTCGATAAGCCAACCTGATTCTGAAATTCAACGTACAAGTTGTTTTCAAAGGAGTAGGAATGCGGTTCAAGCTAGGCATTAATACAAACTTAAGCACAGTGCAGGCTTTTCATATTTCCAGATCATTATAAAACAAAGCAAAAAGTATCAAGGCACAATGCTGTTATAGAAATGCAACACTTAAACATGCACATTACCCTATGAAAGTGTTACGCTGACAAGTACATAGCAGAGTTTGGTTATAACAAATAAATTTTTTTTTTTTATACTTATTAGCTATAAATGATTGCATTGTATGGCTATTAGAAAGCCAGTAGTCCTTGATTACACAATGTATTGCTACATAAAGAAAGAAACGAGATAGAATTCTTAGGCTGAAAAAAATGAAAGTGCACATTTCTTCTTTGTTTTTTCATCCTAAATCTTTTACGTGTCTCAAGTTTTCCTTCTTTTCCTCATTTCCTATTATAGATCAGTATCATCAGCTCATAAGTGACTATAACTCTGTGCAATGCAATACATTCTACAATAGTACTGAAGTTGCCCCGAAAATTTCTTTTAAACTCAAACTTATACCAAAAAAACAGTGGCTATACCAAAATAAAAACCAAAATTTTCAATCCAAATACTTATCTACAAGATTATAACGGAACGCCATAGCACCAAAGGAACCATACATAAAAAGGGTTCAGTGGATGCCTTATTCTAAGCACAGATACTGCATTCAAAGTCCATAATACTGACCTACGTAGCAGTCAGGTCAAAACTACACGGTCCAAACCAAAGTTCAGACGCTAAAAATACATTCAACTAGCTAAAATGAAGTGTGTGTGTGTGAACAAAAGAACATTTTATTAAGTTAATCATATTCAAAAACCATATTTGTAACCTGATTTTTGAAAATAACCCAAAGAAAAAAGGATTATATATAAAACTAAATTAACTAAAGCATTGGAAAATCAAAATTAAATGGAAAACCAACAAGAAATAAAGCTCAATTAAAATTTAATGACACTGGTTATTGTCAATAATATAAAGTAGTTTGCTTTCCCTTATGTTGGGCTTAAAAATTAAAATTAGACATATCTCTAACAAAATACATAACCAGATTTTGCATTGTATCAAATCGGTAAAAATCATTAACCAGAATTAAACATATCAAAAACTGTTGAGGCACTAAATAAATTTTAAAAGTTATTTAACTGAAAACTAGTCGACAGTAACAAGAGTATATGTTCACAAGATGCTCATAAATAGAAGTACTCATAACTAATAAAGTGATACATTTAATTGAAAACAAGTCATACTGCTTTTTCTGCAACTAACTTGGTTTTCTCATTAGGGATTTCATAATTTCCATCAATTCCTTTCTTCGATCTTACCATAATACAATCAACGCTTCGATCCAAAACAAGTCCACTTGGTAATGTGGCTGAGGAATGGTGGCCTTTGACTATCCAATTAGCCTTCTTCCCAGCATATCCAGATTGCCCTAAATAGTGGGGATGCACATTGCATGCCTGACACTTCCTAGCCTTCTTGCTTATTTCCAATTTTAGTGTAATGGCCCGCAAATCCGTACCCTTTGAGTTGACTAATAACACCACACGTCCTACCCAAATGACATAGAAATATGAATCATTAGTAGAAAGAAGTTAGAGGATGAGGAATAGAAAGAAACAAAAAGTTAGAATAGAAGAAAAACGAAGAACACAAATCTCACAGCGGAACAAATAAAATATATTAAATAACATAACGTTTGAAATACAAATCAGTAACTGTATACACGTACCATTATCAGAGCACAACAGTTATTCCTGGAATAGTTATAAACACCTGTTTCCAGATACAACATAGTACACAACGGAAATATGGAAGTCTATAGCTAACTGGTGAAGCCTCCTGCTTCCAGCTCTTCCAAGTGAATCTGAAAAATCCCGACTACTTGAATGCCCGTACAAATTTGGGCACCCAAGAGTTTAGGGAAAACAAACAAAATAAACACTGGGTCAGTCATGGGACTGGTGTGAGTAAACTCCAACCATTTGTTTAACTTTAAAAATCCTTTCGAAAGAAATGATAATCGTAAGACCGGTCCACACATAAACACGGATGGTTTTTACCTTACGATAACCCAAAATATTTTTGATATCAAATCCAGCGATATTATAATAATGTCTACATCAAATAAATAGAATCTAGCGGAACGCTTGCATCTCACGCTCCATATATAATATAAAACCAAAAACCACAGGGCGCTTATTGGCGATTGGATTTCCAACATGACAAGGTATAGAACCACCTTCCGATAGTGTATCTCTAGAGGGGAATACATTGGGTTCAACAAGAACATCTTGCAACCCGACCCACACTTGACTGACCACTCACTTCGCTTGAGTGTATCGAACGTATATCACCAACAGTTGGGATCAGCAACCGTTTCATGAAAAAGACAGTATCGATAGATTAAAGAAGCAAATGGAATTTCTCTAGATAGGTGATTATACAACCTAGTGGGGGCGACCTACATAGCCATACTGCCTGCCCGATTTTTGTCATTTCCCAGTTGTTGAGGCATGAGGCTACGATTTCTTATCATTCATTGATAGCACAATCACTTTGAATGCCACATTGTCACATCCGTAAATCACTAATTGATTTGCACAAATATATTCTGGATGTTATGCTAAGAGAATAAATTCTCTGCCACCAAATATATTTATACAGACTAACATATTCGATCATTGGAAATACTTTGTCAGACATTCGTCCATATACGTTCGTTCCGGGATTAAACGAAACCGAAGGAACAATTTTTATTAATAGAAAAAGTCCTTGCACTTTACTCCATCTTCGATTATCTTCATATAATCTGATTCGCAATGCTACTGCCAATACGGAGTGGTTCTCGGATAATAATTCAACCGGTCTCTCCATATTGACAACGATATTGGCAAATACTTCGATAGTCGGTTATTTAACTATCGAAGGTAAATAAACAAACATTCCAACCATCAAACAAATCACTGGGCCTCTTAATTAATATTTCATTAATTAAATCACTTCTTCATTTCCTTACCAATATTTGCTAACCAAATATTTTCAATAATCATCATGGTCTCTTACGCTGTTTGGAAAACATTTCCATATTTCGCCATCTTTTATTTTCTATACTTTGAAAATATCTTCTATTAATAATTGGAAAATATTCCAATTACTTCTCCATTTCACGAAAATTCATTTCTATACGTAGGAAATATTCATTATTATATTTCAAAAATTCCATTTACTTGGGTTAAAACAAATGTTATGTAAAACATCGCTACAATAACCCAAAATACGGTATTCGACTAAATTTCTTTAAACATTTCTCTTCGAGACTGAATCTTGCTATTTATCAACTAATAATGTGATCAATCGAGTTGGGGTATAATTACCTCTCAGTCCTTGACTGAAAATATTATTAACTTCCAAACAGACAAGAGCGCTAACTCGAATAATCAACACCATATTAAACCAATTTTCCATTTCTAAAACACATATACGCTTCTCTTTCTATTTTAACAAATCTAATTTATAGATTTCCTTTTTGTTTATAATGTTCTATTATTAAGTTCATTTCCTTATCGAATTCTATATATATATATATATATATATATCGATACATTGATTTCCAACTATCAAATTTTCTTAAATATATTCTAATTCTTTAAATTTCCAGAAAATTTCGCCATAACCCCCTTTGTACCGGTCAACAGTTCAAACCTCAACTCGCCTCTCTAGGCCCTTTCCATTCAAAAAGAAAATCAAAAAGCCAAGTGGCTTGCCGATTCGGCGCATAAAATCTCATATGGAATTTAAACGTGTACCTTTTTGTCGGGCACTAAATTTATAAACTTCATTCTCTTCATCCCATACCTGTTAACACATATGCGATCATTTCTATTTTATTTCAACTCAGTCTATTCATTTTAACTTGATTCGTTAATTTACTCTTTAATCAGCTCTTTTGCCCATTTCATCTTTTTAATTGAACATATCACTTCCAGATATGTTTTTAATTTACTTAAAACAAAATCTAATTCCATTTCCAACTCGAGTTTCATATCTAATTTCGAATATAAATTCTTAAACCTCATTTACTTATCCAACGCCCAATTACGATTCAAAATTCCAATTACTAATTATTCTTCAAATTAGTCAATTCTATTCAACAATTAAAAATCTGATTTTTGATTCAAAAATCAGATTCATTTACACAACTTGAGTTCATATTTATTTTACAACTCATGTCTTGATTTTTCTAATAGAAAATAGGATTTCATTTACTTAAAATTCCATTATTTATTTAAATAAACCGTTATGGTTTTATAATGGTTATGGCGCTGCTTTTCTAAAAAAAATATTTTGACATAACTCAAAATCTATACGACGAAATTCAGATTTTTCTCTTTCATTAGAAAACTATTATCAAATCGGTCCTGATGATTCTTGTTTCAAAGAATTCCGACTAGAATTAAGTTCTATCTACTCAATTGAAGTTCGAAACGTCAATATACGAACTGCCGTGCTATGACGAGTTCGTTTTAATTATATTTATATATATATATATAAACGTTTAAACATCGTTTATAATAATTTCAACTCCATTCTAATATATTTTTAATATATATCAAATCAATTTTTTCCTAATTCAACATATTATTTCCAATTATCTAAAATTGTCGACTTTTCCTTAATAAATTTATTTATACTTCCATCTTCTATATTTAAGTCCAGTTTCTTTTATAAATAAATTACTTATAAAATTCGATATAATTGAATTTTAATTATAAACCCGTTTGTTTTTCTCAATTCAGCTTATATTTCGGATTCCAGAATATAATCAATCATTCTTTTTCAAAACACTTCCCAATTCACTTTATATTTGAATTTAATGTCTAAATTATCTGATGATAATTTATTTCACCAAATTTATAACACTAATTATAAATTCAACTTCCTTGTTTCATATATTTAAACAAGTTCCCTTTTCAAATTTCTATTTGAAACTCCATCCCTTTGATATTCCGAATTGCGGAATAAAAATCGTTGTTCCCTTTCGAATGATTTCAAATTCTATTTTTAAATTCATATTTGAATTTAAATATTCAAATTGTCTCTTGATAATTAATTCATTATATTTATAAACACCATTTTATAAATTTCCTTGTTTCATATATTTAAAAAAGTCTATTTCGAAATCTATTTAAAACCAAAATCTTATTTCGGAAATTTCTATTTATAATAACTTATGTATATAACACCCAATTTATTTTCATATTCAATTTAACTTCTACTTAAATAAATTCGAATTAATCGAATTCAAATCATAAATCCTTACGGATTTATTTTAGTTCAATTTTTATTCTGAACATCAGAATAAATTCCATCGTTTATTTCTTTAAAACAATTTCCCCATTTCTATTTTTAAATTCACATTTGAATTTAAATATTCAAATTATCCAATGATAATTTTTCCACTACATTTATAAACCCCGTTTATAAATTCAGTTCAATCAATTCCCTGATTATCCAGTAAAAATCATTCCATTTCATTTATAAACACCGTTTATAAATTTACTTAAATTTCCTGTGTTATTTAATTTATAAATATTATTTATAAATTAAATACTTGTTTTATTTATTTTTAGAACAAGTAAGTATCTTTAGCCCATTCGAATTTCAAATTCTATTTTTAGAAAAATAGAATTTTCCATTTAAATCTCAAATATCGTTTTCACGATATTTTTATATATCAATATTTTAGCCCAGTGATATTTAAATATCAAAAAACACTCAATTATCAAATCACGGGTTTTATAACGCATTATATATGATAATATATGTGAAAACCCGTAACTTCCCCATAAAGGAAAGTGTCGGATAGTTCGAGAACAGGCCACAAAATAGAACGCAGACGGAAGAACATTTCATTGTATATTACAACAATGCATCAGATTACATGAATATACAGAGTTTGAACGAATATACATTACACAGAAATATCAGAGATTTAAATTACATTTAAATACATAGCAGCGGAAAATAATACAATACACAACTAGAAGGAGATATACGGATACAAAGCTTTCCGGATATCGTTCCAGCTGTAAACCAGGATCCTGTGAATATAAATCTGCAAAACCAAAACTACTAGCTGCCCGTGTCAAAATAGGGGCACCCAGAGTTTAGGTTAAAACAATAAACTCCAGGTCAGTCATGTGACTGGTGTGAGAACTAAAGCAGTTATTAATCTTTATTTTAAAGTTAGGTAAATCAAGGGACCACGCCGTATAACACGGAATGGGTTTCCTCCCAAGAATACCAGTGCATAAAACAACAGCGCAATGCTAAATAAAGAAAAATGAAGCTATTATAAGACCCAGGTCCTATCACACAATGCAATCGCAAGCCGGGGGATAGGGTTTTTACCTTATAATAGCCAAGAATGCTTGATACGTTTAAAACAAATCATTTGATACTATTATAAGTGTATAGTGTATAAAACAACTTCAAATCATAAGTATTAATCATAGGCAGCATGAGCGCCCCATCCCACTATGTCGCCATACTAGGCTCTACAAATAAAACCGCACATGTCACGTATTTGGAAATTGGATTTCCGTCTATGAACCGAGGCAAAAGATAGTCCTCAGCGACTTCGAGACTGTCTAGCCCGAGCCTCAGGGTCAGAGCGCATCGACCCTTGGATCCTCAGGGCCGGTCCACCGATGTAGATTAAACTTAAATCCTGAACATGCGTTTCCCCGCCCTTTGGGGCGTAAATGAGCCAACGAATGACTCCACCGGACCCGGATCGTTCGATCAAACCGAGGCGCCTCGCAACAGCAACAACCACACAGGTGAAAAGTATATAAATGTCAGGGCTGGTAGGTCACTGACACCACCCTAGCTAGAAAGAAACGCATGCCCTCCCTGACGTCCTCTTCCGTTTTTGGTTCACAACCGGGGTGTGAGGCTCGCGAATTCACGTTACACAAAGCTGTGCCACACAGGCTGTGCTTTGATCATCACCACAAGTCTTTGCTTTTCAACAGAAGCCTCGATCAATTGTCACTTAGGCATGCCACACAGGCAATTCACTCCATGTGTTTGATATCCATCGATATATAACCCCTGAGCTCGTGCGTCTCAGAGAAGGGCGTTAAGCAAGAGAATAAATTCTCCACCGCCAAACAGATATATATTTAATAGAGATCAATCACACGGACTAAAATCCAATGTCGGACACACAGTCCATTTACAAGTCCGTTCTGGGTCTGAACGAAACCGGAGGCACCTAGTACCCCGCATATCCATCGATCTCCAAGCACGTCTGTAACACCCCACACCCGCTATGGTCACTCTCTGAGGGAATGCCATAACATCGGTGGAGTATTTTAAGTGAATATAGAACAGAAAAATTTCAACAAGACAGATATAAGTAATACTTGAAAATTTCAAAACATCATTTCATTACAGCGGAAAGTAAAACATGCTTGGTTACATCACAAAACCATAATAAGAGTCAAGTACAAAATATCCATCCTGATAAATAAAAGTACATAATCCCAATACATGAACTGATAGCCATAGAAGAAAGGGTAAGCTAAGCTCTACACCTATGGTCCAAGCTCCAAAAGAGAATAAAGCAGCCTGATCAAAGCCTACCCGTACTGGGCCCACTCTGATAACCTGAGGGTTGGGAAAATGATAAAAACAACGGGGTCAGACATAAGTCTGAGCGAGTCCTATAACTTTAACAATACAATCATTAAAATAACCAGAGAAGACATAAGCTTGATATACGGTAACGTCTGGGGATGAATGGCTACACTAAGCAGCTTGGCAGACTTAGGATAAACTAAGATAACCGTAAAGACGCATCCACCCACCCAAGGATAATTACTACACTGCACCACACCAGTTCTACCCACCAAGAGTAATTCCTACTTAAAGGTTGATCCCACTAAGTGTACTTAGTAATTTTTACCCAGTAGTTTCTTGTACCCCTACACAGGTGCCGTCTGCCCCTATCTTTACTAGGTGTACCCACTACTCCCAAGCGATCGGCTCCCTACTGTAGATACCCGTGCTGGTCCCACAATGGGGTGTATCATTCCCCAAAGTGGCCACCTGACAATATCAACGGTGCACGGCTTTATATCTACACGATGCAACAACGACTTACCAACCAGCCCGGGTCCACACACGCATATGAAACCCGTTGATCCTGCGTTGCCACCGCTAACCCGTTTTGGCCTCTTATAGTCAAGCCCAATATGCGTGTCCCGTCACCCGACTAGAGTCGAGCCCACAAAGATACGTTTGGGATATTGGTTGAAATGGGCCCCCACAAGCTACTACTTAAGCTTGCTACTTTTATCTAGTGCATCCCACTTAACCCCTTATATAGTCATGCCCACTTACATGTTAAGATTTGGTTAAGTCATCAATCATATTTCAATTGCCACTTAGGGCACCCACTAGATTTCCACATGCCACCCAAAGCACTTACTTAACCCTTCACCCATGTTTTAATTACATGTTCCACTTTGGTTAAGTATTCTAATCGTATTTTCAATTGCCACCCAAGGCAACCCACTAGTTTCCTCATGCCACCCGAGGCACCCCCACTAGTTACTACATGCCACCCAAGGCACCCACTTAACCCTCATGTCCCACTACATGCTAATTTGGTTAAGTGTTTCTTAATTAATTAAGACCGTGATCCTCATAAAGACCTCTCACATTAGACTATCTTTTATGACCGCTGGTTAAGCCGGTTGGGTCCGGGCAGCCTTACGTCATAACCGAGTCTAACCTCGTGTCTTTACGTTAATCACGTATTTAGTTTGTGCCTAAGACCTCTCACATTGGGCTAACATTTGTAGCAACTGGTTAAGCCGGTTGGGTCCGGGCAGTTTTACACTACAAATGAGTCCAACCTCGTGTCTTAGTTGATTAATTACACCTAAGTAATCACCCTCATATTTATTAATTATCCCTAATTAATATTCACATTTACAAGAATATGGGTAGACCTAACTCAATAGGTAAATTCCCAATTCCATAACATGGGTAGACCTAACTCAATAGGTAAATTCCCATGGGGTAGACCTAACTCAATAGGTAAATTCCCATGGGGTAGACCTAACTCAATAGGTAAATTCCCACTTATGCTTATTCATTTTATGGTATGCTTAATCATAACCATTTCACACCATTCATTAACATGTCTATTAACCCCATCGTTTCCCCACGTACTTATGCTAACACGACATATTTCCAAGAGAAGATTCTTTCACATTTAACATGGGTTTCACTTAGCATACATTAGCATTAACATGGGTTAAAAGGTGTCCACTTACATCATGACATTAACCCAACTAGCATTACTAAATAACCCAACTTGCATGAACATACATATGTCATGTATAAAAGCGACTTGCATAAGTGTTCATAGGTTATACAAAGGTGAACTTGCATGTGTCTTAAAGGTGTGAACTTGCACAACATGTTACATGTTAACTTGCATAACATCATACACATAACTTGCATAATATTATAAACATAACTTGCATATCAACATACACATAACTTGCATAACATCATGCACATAACTTGCATAACATCATACACATAACTTGCATAACAACATGCACATAACTTACATAACATCATACACATAAACTTGCATAACATGTTGAGCTTGCATATAAGCATACACATAACTTGCATAACATGTTGAACTTGCATATAAGCATACACATAACTTGCATAACATGTTGAACTTGCATATAAGCATACACATAACTTGCATAACATGTTGAACTTGCATATAAGCATACACATAACTTGCATAACATGTTGAACTTGCATATAATCATACACATAACTTGCATAACATGTTGAACTTGCATATATGACTTGCATCTTAAAGGAGGGTAAACATGCATATATATATATATATATATATATATATATATATATATATATATATATTCATAGCATATAAAGGTGCCATCTTGCATATGTATGCATCACATTTAAAAGGGTAAACTTGCATGTCATGATTTATGCATAATACCAAACACTTAGTATGCATAAAACCACCCACTTAGCATGCATAAAATCAATTACTTATTATGCATAAACCCACCACTTAACTTGCATAAACCCACATATCCAACTTGCATAAACTCACATATTCAACATGCATAAACTCACATATTCAACATGCATAACTCACATATTCAACATGCATAAACTCACATATTCAACATGCATAAACATAGGATTAATATTAACATAGATTAGCATATTCCCATCATATCATATGACTTGAAAATCCATTAATCCTCATGCAAAACCATAGATCTCATCATATCTCATCTACTTAATTTAGCAATTGATCATCAAAGTGATAGAAACTCACCAAAACCTAGATTAGCAAACTTATGAAGTGGAATTAGTTGCTCTAGTTGAAGAAGATGTTGACTAGAGGTTGATTAGCTTGCAACTCTCTTCATTGATTTGTGGAGGCCATGATCAAGTTTCATTTTGCCATAGTTTAGTTACAAGATCTAATTATGAATGAATTAGGGTAGGGTTGGGGTCTTATTTATAGGATTAGGTAGTGTTTTAGGCCCTTAGATTAACCCTAGATTAGATTAGGACCGTCAGATTTAGGAAATCTCTAGAACACAGCCCAAGACTCAACCAAAAACCAGATCTGGTGCACCCAGATCAACAGGGCCGACACCCTGTGTCGACACCCCTGTCGACAGGGCTGTCGACACCCCTGTCGATATGCCTGTCGACACCTCTGTCGACATGCCTGTCGACACGGGGTAGGCCGGAACTTTCCCGCCCTTTCCGCTTTTGGCTTCAAACTTGTTTTAGAACTGAATTTTAAATCTGTTTTTAACCTTGAATTTTCTGAAAACTTCTTTGGGCCATAACTGGGCCATACGGACTCCGATTCTCGAAAACTCGGACTCTATTTCGCGTATTTTTCCGAGACGAACGCAATGACGCAGCCCGTTTTCCCCAATTCTCACATCTGAGATTATTTATTCTGTAATTAGTGAATTTTAGCATTAACCGAAATTCGGGGTGTTACATTCTCCCCTCCTTAAAGGATTTCGTCCCCGAAATCTCTAAGCTAAGGAGAATGCATATCCTACCACCCAAACAACCATCTACTCAATCAATCAAACACGGGCATCCATTGTCCTTAAAACAATTTCTAATGATGTATGAGCATATGCGAAAAGTGTGTGTATATGTTCCCTATCAAATGTACGAACATATGCAAACCATGATAGTGCCATGCATCCAATATGTATGCGAGATAACCCTATCGACACATACAGTATCTATATGAGTGCACAATCATTCACCAAAATGCATCATCCATATGATAACACAATCATTATACATCCATAAATATAGCTACCTACACACAATTATATGCAATATGCAATATGAAGTGACTGAGCCGATCTAGTGCCTAGAGTGTGTGTATATGCATCCACGAGCAACCACTAGCAACCACTTGCATCCATCAAACATAACATGTCTCAAACACATGTTTCAACCATAAGTTTACCCTATCTAAAGGTCAAAGGTACTAATGAGAGGACATACTACAGATAAGATAAGTACTAGTCAAACGATAAAGGAGAAATTAAAAGACATATCCTAAAAAGGAATAGGTATAATGAACGCATCTTCTCTTCCGTCTCTAAGGTAGCGTTGCTCTCATCTTCTCCCCATTGCACTTTGACTAGTTGAACCTCTCGACTCCTCAACTTCCTAGTCTCTGACCCAAGGATGCGAGTAGGAGCTCGTCGAATCGTCTCACCATGCTCTATCTCTACTTCTTTAAGCCAGCTCGGCTCTACCACCTCAGCGGTCTCATGTAGGAACTTCCTCAAATCTGACACATGGAATATATCATGTACACCACTAAGCCTGTCGGCAACTCCACTCTATATGTCATCTGTCCAATCCTTTCCTTAATAGGAAACGGCCCAACAAACCTTGGTACTCACTTCCCAACAGATCCAAAGTGAACCACATTCCGTAACGGAGATACCTTGATAAAAAGCACGTCCTAATATAAAACTCAAGCTCTGTTCTCCTCTTGTCCGCATAAGATTTCTGTTTATCTTGCGCCGCTTTCATCCTTCTTCGAATCAAATCAATCTTTTCCCGAAGTCTTTCTAACCTTATCGGCCTAAGCAAGATCTCATCCGTAGATTCCCACCAACGTGTAGGTGATCGACAAGGCCTTCCATAAAGAGCTTCGAAAGGTGCCATGCCAATACTAGACTGAAAGCTGTTATTATACGCGAACTCCACCAATGGAAGATACTCTTTCCCTGTACCTCCAAAGTCCAAGATACATAGCCTCAAAATACGATTCACCCTCTCGGTCTGGCCGTCCGTCTGAGGATGATATGTGGTACTCAAACACAATTGAGTCCCTACCGCCTCTTGCAAACTCTTCCAAAACTCTCTAGTGAAGATAGGATCTCGATCGCTCCCTATACTGGAAGGTACACCATGCAATCTAACAATCTCCCGAATGTAAACTGAAGCTAGCCATGGAGCAGTTCTCTTACTCTTCACGGTATAAGATGGGCACTCTTAGTAAGTTTGTCTACCCCAACCCAAATTCCCGTATTACCTTTCCTCGATCTTGGTAATCCATTGACGAAATCCATCGAGACACTATCCCACTTCCATAGCGGAACCTCCAATGGGTGAAGCAACCCACCGGGTTTCTTTTGCTCCGCTTTTACTTGTTGGCACACCAAGCATCTAGTGACATACTCGGCCGCGTCTTTCTTCATACCGGCCCAAAATAAAACTCGCTTTACGTCTTGGTACATCTTGTCCCCACCGGGATGAATGGTCATCTTCGACCGATGTGCATCATCAAGTATAGCCTTCCTCAAACCCTCGTCTTGTGGTACACAAAGTCTACCGTCTCTACGCAACCACCCCTTACCATCTAGGGTGTACCTACTCAAATGGCTGGACGACTCCCCCCTCATGAGCTTCTTTACTAACTCAACCAATTGTGGGTCGTCCCGCTGTGCTCCGCCAATACGCCCCAAAAGAGTAGGCCTAACCTCCAAGGAGGCTAGCAAACCGGGTACAAAGTCAACGGAAGGTCTAAAGTCAAACATAGAAATAAACTCTAAGCTCCGTCGTTCAACGAACAATGAACTCAAGGACAACCTTTTTCTACTTAAGGCGTCCGCTACCATGTTTCCCTTGCCATGGGTATACGCTATCTCAAACTCATAGGATGCTAAGAATCCCATCAAAAATCATTACAACTGTCCATCTCTCACGCAGACCACCCTAGTCGAACTCGACATCCCCCAAATGCAAGCCCCAAAGGCCTAAACCAATATCAGACAAACACCCAAGGGATATCTCCTTCGAGTTCAGGCGACCTACGTGAGATGATACTAGTAAAAATGGCTAATCAATTAAGCCTTTGACCAACTTTGGATGTCCTCGCCAGTCTCGCTCCAAAACCACCGTTTTCCCATAACTGGCTTTGCCCACCCCATTGAGCACATACAAAAACTTATTTCGCTCCTAGAAAAGACCCAGATGTCATCCACAAAGACCATCACGAACTTATTTAGGTACTCCCTGAACACCCTTCTCATCAAATCAACAAGGTATGCGGGGGCGTTCGTCAAACCAAATGGCATCACCAGCCACTCATAAAAAAAATCATCCGGAGTCCTAAAGGCAGTCTTCTCTATACTATCCTCAGCCACTCTCAACTGATGAAATCCCGTGGCTAAGTCCTACTACAAAAATACTGAGGCGCCAGCCAACTGATCAAAGAGATCATCAATCCTCGGCAATGGGTGTCTATTCTTCTTTGTGAGTTTATTTAGTTCTCTTTAGCCTACACAAAGTCTGAGGGACCCATCCGCCTTCGTGACAAAAACTACTGGAGCACCCCACTCCGATATACTTCGTCTTATGAACCCCTTCTCAAGCAAATCGCCTACTTACTTATGGAGTTCCCTCCTCTCACGAGGAGCCATGTGGCACACTGGCCAAGATACTGGTTTAGCATTATCCACCAGATATATTCGGAAGTCAATCTCCCGCTTCGAAGGTAAGCCCTTCACCTCCTCACACACATCCGAGTATTCCCGGACCGCTCTAACAGTTCGCAAACTCTAGACCGACGTGTCAAGCGATTCTAGATAACTTAGCATAACAGATTCTATGGGATTACAAGAGATCTCGAGAGTGTTACCCAAGCGGGTCATAAGCCTAACGACTCTCCCTTCAAAATCAAGAACGGCACCCCTACTGGATAACCAGTCCATGCCCAAAACTAACCCATAGCTCGTGAAGCCCAAAAGCATAACATCTAAACTCAACGCTAAGTATCGCAACTTTCAAACCCAAACACATCATGGAGCCCCAATTGGGTTTGAAACAGCTAAGGGATCATCTACTAACTGGTGTCTAAGTGCAGTGACTCAACTAACAATGATGAGATAAACGAACTCGATGCGTCAGAATCAAATAAAGTTCGAATCGGATAATCAAGAAATCAAAATTCCAACCTAGACGGTCCTATCCCCATCTGGTACCCTAGTCGTGAGGGAATACAACCACCCTCCAGGAGATTCCGTACCTTGCCCTTGCCTCTTTGGACAATCCTAATAAGATGTCCTATTCCTCCCAAAAGGATAACTATTCGCCTTCTTCATCCCATTCTCCACTTGTAACCTCCCACCGATGAGGTTTCATTCTTCATTAACCAAACAACTATTTGAGCCTTCCTCCCATCGCATATCCAATAGATACCTACCAGTCCTCCTCCTTCTTGAACCAACTTCTAATCTGACTATCGTCTAAGTCCCTTGAAGTGGTTTTCCATTGTTATCTATCTTCGAAAGATCATCTATACATGGAGGGGAAGCGCAAAATCGAGAGAGGAAGAGATTCAAAATGGAGAATTCGAAAGATAAAGATATGGCTATCGGGGATTATGCTTTTCTTTCAAAAACTTTTCTCTTAAAAGACATGTTTTTGAAAATACTCCTTTCCAAAAATATTCTTAGAAAATAGTTTTTCTAAAAATTTTATCTGTTCTGGTAACCTTAAGCTCTGATACCACGTGTAACACCCCACACCCGCTATGGTCACTCTCTGAGGGAATGCCATAACATCGGTGGAGTATTTTAAGTGAATATAGAACAGAAAAATTACAACAAGACAAATATAAGTAATACTTGAAAATTTCAAAACATCATTTCATTACAGCGGAAAGTAAAACATGCTTGGTTACATCACAAAACCATAATAAGAGTCAAGTACAAAATATCCATCCTGATAAATAAAAGTACATAATCCCAATACATGAACTGATAGCCATAGAAGAAAGGGTAAGCTGAGCTCTACACCTATGGTCCAAGCTCCAAAAGAGAATAAAGCAGCCTGATCAAAGCCTACCCGTACTGGGCCCACTCTGATAACCTGAGGGTTGGGAAAAAGATAAAAACAACGGGGTCAGACATAAGTCTGAGCGAGTCCTATAACTCTAACAATACAATCATTAAAGTAACCAGAGAAGACATAATCTTGATATACGGTAACGTCTGGGGATGAATGGCTACACTAAGCAGCTTGGCAGACTTAGGATAAACTAAGATAACCGTAAAGACGCATCCACCCACCCAAGGATAATTACTACACTGCACCACACCAGTTCTACCCACCAAGAGTAATTCCTACTTAAAGGTTGATCCCACTAAGTGTACTTAGTAATTTTTACCCAGTAGTTTCTTGTACCCCTACACAGGTGCCGTCTGCCCCTATCTTTACTAGGTGTACCCACTACTCCCAAGCGATCGGCTCCCTACTGTAGATACCCGTACTGGTCCCACAATGGGGTGTATCATTCCCCAAAGTGGCCACCTGACAATATCAACGGTGCACGGCTTTATATCTACACGATGCAACAACGACTTACCAACCAGCCCGGGTCCACACACGCATATGAAACCCGTTGATCCTGCGTTGCCACCGCTAACCCGTTTTGGCCTCTTATAGTCAAGCCCAATATGCGTGTCCCGTCACCCGACTAGAGTCGAGCCCACAAAGATACGTTTGGGATATTGGTTGAAATGGGCCCCCACAAGCTACTACTTAAGCTTGCTACTTTTATCTAGTGCATCCCACTTAACCCCTTATATAGTCATGCCCACTTACATGTTAAGATTTGGTTAAGTCATCAATCATATTTCAATTGCCACTTAGGGCACCCACTAGATTTCCACATGCCACCCAAAGCACTTACTTAACCCTTCACCCATGTTTTAATTACATGTTCCACTTTGGTTAAGTATTCTAATCGTATTTTCTATTGCCACCCAAGGCAACCCACTAGTTTCCTCATGCCACCCGAGGCACCCCCACTAGTTACTACATGCCACCCAAGGCACCCACTTAACCCTCATGTCCCACTACATGCTAATTTGGTTAAGTGTTTCTTAATTAATTAAGACCGTGATCCTCATAAAGACCTCTCACATTAGACTATCTTTTATGACCGCTGGTTAAGCCGGTTGGGTCCGGGCAACCTTACGTCATAACCGAGTCTGACCTCGTGTCTTTACGTTAATCACGTATTTAGTTTGTGCCTAAGACCTCTCGCATTGGGCTAACATTTGTAGCAACTGGTTAAGCCGGTTGGATCCGGGCAGTTTTACACTACAAATGAGTCCAACCTCATGTCTTAGTTGATTAATTACACCTAAGTAATCACCCTCATATTTATTAATTATCCCTAATTAATATTCACATTTACAAGAATATGGGTAGACCTAACTCAATAGGTAAATTCCCAATTCCATAACATGGGTAGACCTAACTCAATAGGTAAATTCCCATGGGGTAGACCTAACTCAATAGGTAAATTCCCACTTATGCTTATTCATTTTATGGTATGCTTAATCATAACCATTTCACACCATTCATTAACATGTCTATTAACCCCATCGTTTCCCCACGTACTTATGCTAACACGACATATTTCCAAGAGAAGATTCTTTCACATTTAACATGGGTTTCACTTAGCATACATTAGCATTAACATGGGTTAAAAGGTGTCCACTTACATCATGACATTAACCCAACTAGCATTACTAAATAACCCAACTTGCATGAACATACATATGTCATGTATAAAGGCGACTTGCATAAGTGTTCATAGGTTATACAAAGGTGAACTTGCATGTGTCTTAAAGGTGTGAACTTGCACAACATGTTACATGTTAACTTGCATAACATCATACACATAACTTGCATAATATTATAAACATAACTTGCATATCAACATACACATAACTTGCATAACATCATGCACATAACTTGCATAACATCATACACATAACTTGCATATGAACTTGCATAACAACATGCACATAACTTACATAACATCATACACATAAACTTGCATAACATGTTGAGCTTGCATATAAGCATACACATAACTTGCATAACATGTTGAACTTGCATATAAGCATACACATAACTTGCATAACATGTTGAACTTGCATGTAAGCATACACATAACTTGCATAACATGTTGAACTTGCATATAAGCATACACATAACTTGCATAACATGTTGAACTTGCATATAAGCATACACATAACTTGCATAACATGTTGAACTTGCATATATGACTTGCATCTTAAAGGAGGGTAAACATGCATATATATATATATATATATATATATATATATATATATATATATATATATATATATTCATAGCATATAAAGGTACCATCTTGCATATGTATGCATCACATTTAAAAGGGTAAACTTGCATGTCATGATTTATGCATAATACCAAACACTTAGTATGCATAAAACCACCCACTTAGCATGCATAAAATCAATTACTTATTATGCATAAACCCACCACTTAACTTGCGTAAACCCACATATCCAACTTGCATAAACTCACATATTCAACATGCATAAACTCACATATTCAACATGCATAACTCACATATTCAACATGCATAAACTCACATATTCAACATGCATAAACATAGGATTAATATTAACATAGATTAGCATATTCCCATCATATCATATGACTTGAAAACCCATTAATCCTCATGCAAAACCATAGATCTCATCATATCTCATCTACTTAATTTAGCAATTGATCATCAAAGTGATAGAAACTCACCAAAACCTAGATTAGCAAACTTATGAAGTGGAATTAGTTGCTCTAGTTGAAGAAGATGTTGACTAGAGGTTGATTAGCTTGCAACTCTCTTCATTGATTTGTGGAGGCCATGATCAAGTTTCATTTTGCCATAGTTTAGTTAAAAGATCTAATTATGAATGAATTAGGGTAGGGTTGGGGTCTTATTTATAGGATTAGGTAGTGTTTTAGGCCCTTAGATTAACCCTAGATTAGATTAGGACCGTCAGATTTAGGAAATCTCTAGAACACAGCTCATGACTCAACCAAAAACCAGATCTGGTGCACCCAGATCAACAGGGCCGACACCCTGTGTCGACACCCCTGTCGACAGGGCTGTCGACACCCCTGTCGACATGCCTGTCGACACCCCTGTCGACATGCCTGTCGACACCCCTGTCGACATGCCTGTCGACACGGGGTAGGCGGGAACTTTCCCGCCCTTTCCGCTTTTGGCTTCAAACTTGTTTTAGAACTGAATTTTAAATCTGTTTTTAACCTTGAATTTTCTGAAAACTTCTTTGGGCCATAACTGGGCCATACGGACTCCGATTCTCGAAAACTCGGACTCTATTTCGCGTATTTTTCCGAGACGAACGCAATGGCGCAGCCCGTTTCCCTCAATTCTCACATCTGAGATTATTTATTCTGTAATTAGTGAATTTTAGCATTAACCGAAATTCGGGGTGTTACAACGTCTGGACGATCACCAACTGTTTCCATCTTCTTGGGTGTACAGCCCAATCAAGATCATCAGTAATCACCCAAACGACGTGAAGACCTCCGGTCTTCGACCATCGTCTTCATCTTCGACTTATCGTCGTATCAGTTATTCAGAATGGGATAAACCCGGTCTTCCCGAATAACTCTCGTATATTTTAAATAAGTGTTACACAAACACAACATACGCCTCATTCCAATTTATCAGTCACTAACCATAAATTAATCAAGAGAATAATTCCCCAAATATTAACCCCGAAGGCTGAAACCAACATCAGATCAATATCCAGAAAACCATTCTACTTAGCTAACCGACAGTTAGTTTCTGATTTCACATTCATAGGGAAAAGTTCCCATTAATTTTATCCAAGATAAATTCCTGAATTTATTCTCTAATCTTCCTTTGAATTTCGATTCAACTAGTCGAGATTAACGAACCTTACCGAAGTATCATTGGTTTTAATTTCCCAATCCCAACCTATTCATCCCATGAAGTAAAACGGGTCTTACTTCATATCTAACACCACGGTGTTATCGGTAAATTCAATTACCATTTCTCGTTCAAATCTAATTAAAGATTTAACTATCGCCTGGAGCAAAACTGGTGATACTCCATTCTCGATCATTTCAATCTAATTAAAGATTCATTAAAACTCCACTTAGTTTTAATCTTTAACTGGGTTAAAGAATCAGTGTCATTTAAAACACGGTTCACGATAAACCCAAAATCACATTCCATTAATTATCGGGTTAAAGAACGAGTGTTATTTAAAACACTGTCCACGATAAACCCAAAAATGAATATCAATTCAATTCCAATTAAATATCATTTAATTGGTATACTTCATTAAATCTAAATAAAAAGGTTTAATCTTTTCTCAACTGGGTTCAAGAACAGTGTTAATGAAGACACCATTCACGACAAACCCAAATCCCATTTGATGTTTAATACAAGGCTCTGAATAGAAAATATATCGGCTTATATTCAATATCGAATTCTATGATTAACAAATGTCGTATTGGAAATAACGATATATATGTATATATCTTTCAAATTTCCATAACAACATCTGTATAATCCCGAATTCCAACATAGAAATATTCCAAAGACAATTTCAATTCAAATCCACTCCAATGCAATCATTGGAAATTCTGGTTATTTTTAAAACCCTTTTCAAATTCAATTTATTTATTTAAAATAAAATAGAATTATAATTCTAGTTCAAAACTAGTTCATTTCGATAAAAATCTATTTTTATCTTTTCAAATATGGAGGTTTTCCATCCCTATGAATATTCTATTCGGTTCATTTATTAAATAAAATGTTATCTTTATTTTTCTAACTTATTTTAGAAAATTTCGGCGGCATAACGGCACGATACTAGAAACGGGACAAGGCCTAGCCTTATCCCCGGTCTAGTGAAGGCCCACGCCATTCACTCATCAATCAAATCAATTTCATTTCACCAAACAATTCAATTTCAAACCAAATAATCTAACCAACTACACAACCAAACAATTAAACAAACAAGCCATCCATGGTCTGTGGATGACGGGTGTCGGGTGCTACTAAACACCGTCTGCATCCTAGTATATATTTATAACTAGAAAAATTAAATTGAAAGGTGAGAAGTTCTTACCGAGGGGTCTACTCCGCCATTATTTATTTCTGAATGGTCTGGATTCTGTTTTGCTGTCGGTCACTTCCATCGCACTTTTATCCACACTGTTCATAATAAAAATCACATTTTTATTTCACTATATATATAATAAAAATCAGATTTTTATTTCGCTACATATATAAAAATTATATTTTTATATTCTCTGTTATATAAAAATTCTATTTTCAATCCGCTACTTATATAAAAATCGAATTTTTAACTTCACTTCATATATATAAAAATCGAATTTTTACTTCACTTCATATATATAAAAATCGAATTTTTACTTCACTTCATTTATATAAAAATCGAATTTTTACTTCACTTCATATATATAAAAATCTAATTTTTAACTTCACTTCATATATATAAAAATCGAATTTTTACTTCACTTCATTTATATAAAAATCGAATTTTTATTTCGCTACGACGTATATTTTTACATCGCTAAAATTATATTTTTTGCTGTGCTAAAAATTATATCTTTACTTTCATAAAGATTATATTTTTACTTTCATAAAGATCTCCTCTCTTTCGAATAAAAAATCTCATTTTTATATCAATAAAAATCGCTTCTTTTCACAATAAAAATCACTTCTTTTATATGCTAATCATATAAATAAAAATTACCTCTCTTATATGCTAATTGCATTTTTCGTATTTTATAAATAAAAATCCAATTTTTCTTTTGTACATTCGATAAAAATTGTGTTTTTATTTTCACACCTTCCATATAAAAATCAGTTCCTTTCTTGATTAAAAATCCTTCCTTTTCTTCATTAGTTTTTAACACAAAAACTGATTTTTTTTTTCATATGTTCTTAACCTAAAAACTGATTATTAACTTATAAATAAATAAATAAAATGAGAAAACTCACTTTCTTTCAGTTTTTGGCTCAGTGGGGTCCCACAGGGGGATGACCCGTCGGAATTTGGACTGGAGGAGGTCGGAGGGCTGTTGCAGGTGGCGCCTGTGTCTGCAGCATGGTGGAGGTGCTCGTGCAGGTCGGAGGCGGTGCTCCGGTGGTCTGGTGGGCGTCGCGTCGTCGAGACTCGCGGGGCTGAGCGAATTCCTTCGCATGGAGAAGGAGAGAGAGACAAGGGCGGAGGGGTTGGTGGCACCGGTCAGAGGAGGTGGTGGCGGGCTTCCGGCGAGGTGGGTGGCGTTGAGGATAAGGGCGACGAGGGGCAACGGGTTACGGGTCTGCAATTTTGAAAAAGGGGGCGCATTTGGATCTGAGGAAATAATTTAGGGCTTAACCCTTTATATATTTTTTAATTATTTATTTTATTTTAATTTCCAAAAGCAACTTTTTATTTCGATTTCAAAATCGAACCCATCGACTGTCGTCCCTAGCTAATTACCCCCATTCCGAACACAATGGGATATGTTTCGTAGGTTGATTCGATCGTTTGAATCAGTTTCCGTTGAATTTACATTTAAATCGCTATATTGAATTTCAAACGTACATTTCAAATTACCGGGGTCACATAACAACTAGAAAAATTCCGGAAAAATATTTTCTAGCTTCGTATTGACGATACGGTCCTAACAAAACTAGTTTCGCCGAATTCTGAGACTGTTTGAAAAATGGCCATTTTCAAGTCGATTAAATTCAACTGAAATGGTCAAAACGCGTTTTCCTTTGCCATGCTCACATATTGAATCGAAAAATTATGAAAGTTGAAACCAAGCAATAACTTTACATCACGGATCCAACAAAAGTGGTTTCGTCGAAATCCGAGGTCGTTTGCAAAATCTCCATTTTTAAGGGCCTGAATTCCATAGCGACTATTCAGAATTTTGAACTGGACATATCTTTTGATTCCCGCTATGAAATTTTGATTCTTCGGATTCGTTGGGAAGATAGTCACAATTAGATCCCATTATTTTTGGTTTCACTAAAATCCGGATTGTTTTGCACCCGGTACATTCAATTGAAGTTTGAAATCGAATTATCGAACTACTGCGCCATTTTCAATTCCTTTTATAATCATAAATAATTATTTATATTCTAACGATGAACTATATAATATATACGTTCTAAATATATTCAAAATAAATTTCTCGTCGCTATTATTTAAAATAATTCATTTTAAATAATCAAAATTTGCCAAAATTACCAAAATAAAATTTTTAAACTGGCCCAGATTTCCGGGTTGTTACAATATATACGTGAAAACAAACAGTAATAAATTTGGAGGAATCCAACTGGATTCCTCCAACCTGTTTTTCCTGCATCCACAGACGTTAGCCAACATAAATAATACCCATCCTGCTTTGAGGCAGGATATCATGGTATAGAAGGCCATCCACTATCATAGCGTGGGGCGTATCGGGTCATCCGCTAATGATACCGCGGGCATCCGCTAATGACACTGCGGGAATCCAACCACAAATATATATATATATAGTAACCACAAACAGCAATCCTAAATAACTAATATATATTTAATAATCGCACAAATATTTCAAGGCAAGCAAACAACCAATGAACAATTATTTTAATAAAATAATTCTAAATAAAAATATGAGTGAGATTTACTCACCATGTATTTTTCCTTTCTCGAATATAACTGTTGGTTTATGATTAAATCAAATGAGTGTTTAATTTAATCAGAAATACCAATAAGCTCCAATCTAGTTCAAACCAAGTTTATTTCGAGTATTGGCCGTTCTGGTTCCGATGTACTTCGCCTTGCTTGAATATAATATCATAAAAATAAATTATTATTTTTATACATTATTGAATGAATTAATTTAATTACTCAATCCATTAATGACCATACTAAGATTTATTACTGTTATTAAAATAAGCTAACTATTGTGATTAGCGAATCCTAAATCTTTTCCTTTTTCTAATTTCATATTCAAATGGTCAGTTTATAACTTATTTACCTCACTACTAACTATATAGATTTATAGAAATAAATTTAACTAGCTACTAATTTATATAAACACATTTTTTTATTATTATTTTCAATAAAGTAAAATAAAATATTACCTTATTGTAATTTCTCAGGCATCAGCAAACCCTTTCCTTTCCTGATCTAAACCCACGCCATACACCATTGAAGCTCACATGAGCCTCTCCTCCCATTTCAGAACTTGAACCTTCACTGTACAACTACTGAAACTTTTTCCTTCCAGTAATAATGAGCTACCCTGTCCAAATACCCAGCGCCTCCATCCCCAGACACTACGGCCAGTATGTTACCGCCCACCCTCTACTACCACCGCGACTTCGACCTGAACCCACTAACGCTACAACAAATCAATCGAAGTTGTGGAACTTCGAATGATGTTAATCCTATCGCACCCTAACCTAAACCCAGATTTGACTCGATCCCATTCCCCTCCGATACAGTGCAACACTTCAGACATCGATTTTCCCAAATCAATGTGTTGTTTCTTTGAGATTGAACTCCTCCCTCGCGAGATAGAATGCAAATTCCAACTCAACTCCACTGCCCTAATTCGCGAGCGCACAAACTTCTACCATCGAGTTGAAACTCAGGCTTCCACGAACACTGCACTCTGGCGCTAGAAACCCAACGTCGCCTCTCTGTTAACCTCTGCCCCTTGCGTCATCAACATCCTTTAACCCCACTTCAGTGTGCTCGAGTTCGACTTTCCCCATTTTATTTCAGATGAAATAGATTTGGTTTTGAAATCCTTGGAACATTGAACAGAAATGAAAAATGGAAATTGGGGATTTGATGTCAGATAATTCGATTTCAGTTTGAGGGATATAAAAAGGTAAGGCATGGCTTCGAATTGATCATAGGATGGAGCGGTTTCTATTTTATTTCCAAGCTTATGGTTTCAATTTATTTTCTGGAGGAAATAAAATGAAAGGATTACAAAGGGGGATCATCGTGTTTTATAGACGAGAAGCATACTTCACGGTTAAGGAAATGAAGTGTTTAAATGGGTAAGGCTTTACCAGAGGTAGGTTTTACTAGTGTACTATTAGCTTAGGAAGTAAGGAATCTATTTTATAATAATATTTTATTTTATTTAGATTAAAACCGATATCCTCTAATTTAAACGATCACGTTGATTTCAAACTCCTATTTGAGCCCAATAAAAGACATTTTTAGGGTTATACCACTATTCCGGACACACCAGGACAAGTTTCAAAGCCTCATTTGATCATCTAGAGAAGATATCAATTTAAACTGATATAAATTAAATTCAATACAATTAATTCCTCTAAAATAAATTAATATTATTATTCTAATTCAAACAGAATTTTTTGTATTGATCATCTAAACTGTTTTCAATTCAGTTTTAAATCTCTAATTGAATTATTTTTCATATTACAATAATTTAATATATTCGATATTAAATCGAAATCGATTATTAAATCGATAACTTAATTTACAAATCCATTTATATTATTATTTTAATATTTAAAAGCTTATTAAATATTGAAAATAAACTGTTCGAAAGCCCGGGTCGTTGCATTTAGATTTTGAATAAATAAATATTTTAGTTCATTGTTCAACATTTATGCAAATAGACAATAAAATAGGAATATACTTTAAATTCCTCGGTTTCATGAGTCTTTTTGAATGTTTCCCACTATGCTTGTGTAATTGCATCATAATATTCATAGGGCTCTCCACGGTCGGCTGGAAGCTTTCTTTTCTTTGTAATCCAACCACTAACTAATCTTATTTTGAAATCCTTCCAACTTTCTCTAATAGTTTTTGTAACAATTCCTTTCACTTTGTTATCGTGCTGAAACTCAGTGTGAGATAATAAAAAATAAAGATCAAATGGTTAAAATATGAAACTACAATGAAAAAAATCGATCTGGAAATAAATAATACCTGCACATCTTCCCAGATAATGTCCTTAAGCCTATTGCTAACGCCATCCCAGTTATTAATAGTGATATCCATTTTGGTTCTAACGGTATCGCCTATATAAATCTTAAAATAATTAGCCCACTTTCCGATGGGTTTGCCATTATCAAACCACTCAAGGAATTTTGGCTCGCGTGTTTATATTTCTTTCCAGTAGTTGGACCTCTTCACTTCTTCTTAGGTGGCTGGGAAGAAGAGCCATGCTCCTCATTATGTTCATGCACTGATTCCATTATTCATGTATCAATTATTTAATGAAAATCACTTAATTTGCATATAAAAACTTGTAAGTTTAAGAAATCTTATCCTACTGTCATTATCATCATGAATCAAATACATGTGAATTCAACCCCCAGTGTGTGTAGTCATTATTTGTAACCAAAATAAATAAATCAGAATACATGAATATTGCATCCTGTCATTCAGGAAAAAAATTTGCATTTTGTCACGTATAATATTAACTAGTCAACTTACATGAATATATTGCATTTTTTCATTTATAATCTTTAACATCTGTAATCTTTGTAGCAAGCGTATATGAAAATTTGGAATTAACTTTCAACAACACGACAGACAATGGTAAAATAATAATGAAAAATGTACTCTATAACTACACAATTAAAATAAATAAATGATATGCTCCACGATACACTATATAATTTTGAGAAAAGCACAAAGACACTACGAGTAATCAAAAAACCATGCCATCAAAAATTAGCATTAGAGGTTATATGCCAAAAATCTCATTCTATGATCACACCAATATACAAGGCTCAGTTCCATTAAAATATACATTTGGTATATTAATGAATTCAGTGAATCAATTCCTTTGATCACACCAATATACAAGGTTCAATTCCATTAAAATTAACATAAACTTGTACAAAACAATAGCGATACCTGACCTTCTTGGAGTTGCAGCATCAATGCAAGAGAAAACCAATTTGTACAAATCAAATACATGTTAAAAATAAAAGCAGCTATCCTTGTACACAAATGCAAGAGAAACATTACAACAAGCCGCCAAGATGAAATCCGGCTCAAACCCAACACTAGGCAATCCACCAAATTACCATTTCTCTATATAATAAATGCAAACAAAGGCGTCAAAGGAAATTGAAGAGATAAGACATTTTTCTACTGACAAATCCAATAACACATAAAATCCTACGAATGACGACATGCTTTCATTTATTGTACGTTGCGACATCGGTTGTTGACTGTTATTTGAGAAACGCGTCATGCTATAGACTTAGCATACTTTCGTATTATGGAAGAAGATGTAAAATAGCATAAGTCGAACTTAATGCAATTCAGTTTATAAAATCGAACAAAAATAATAATTTTTTTAGCTAGCACTTGTCAATCACATGTAATAACATGTGTTGTCGACTAGGCCAATATTTACTGGCGGATAATCACATGTGAAAATCATTAGCATGCATCTAATAGGTACTAAATTGGCTCCAATAATTGGCAGTATGAAGAGTACAAAGTATAGTACTGAAATAATGCGCCGATAGAGTACAAAATATAGTTCCAACAGTGACGTAAAACTCTTATCACTCCATCCGTGTTTTGTTTTTAAATTGAAAAGCTTGAGCACAGCAGATAATATTGTGAACTTCGCACAACCAGAAAATAAAGGCTTTTCAGCATCGATTAATATTCTTTAAAAAATTTCTGGATCTTTCATCAAATGTTCTTCAACATCCCGAAACATCTCATGAACACAATCATTTTCATCGTTCACCTCGTTATTCACGTTATCTTCTTGATCGCTCTCATCAAATGCGTGATCACTAGAATGAGTTCTATTAAATAAGCTTTCACCATGCCATATCCACCGTGTATAATTATCTTTAAATCCATTATGAATTATGTGGTCCTTAACATGCTCTATGTTACTCAATCTCCTCCTATTGTTGCAACGTGTACAAGGACAACAAATAGTATCTTCCCTTGTTCTTAATTGATCATTCAATGTAAAACTGATGAACATTTCCATTTTGTGTAAAAACTCATTTTCGTTACGTTTCAAGTTGTACATCCATGTGCAAATGCTAGAGAGACTGCACACAAAAAATAATAAAGAAAATAGAATCATAACTGATGAACTCTTGAGTTGAATACTTCAAAAAAATTAACAATATGTTGCGTTTGTACAAGGAAGTTTTTCTAGTTTTCAAAAAAATGAACTCTTGAGTTGACAACCCTCCTGGGTTGTCAAGGCGCAAAGACACAAAAAACCCAAGCCTTGCTCTGTGGGCTTTTTGTGCCTTGCGCCCTTTTGTGTGCCTTGATTGCTCTTTTTCCCCTGCTGTCACTGTAAAAATTGCACTTACAACTACAACTTAACATATAGTTTTGACAATAAATAATAGTCGAGTTTGCAATTTTAACGATAAAACTTCATAAGTTCATGTCAAAAACCAAAATAAGTAGTCGAAAAACCATTCAACCTAAATTTACAACAACAAAATATTTAAAATGAAAAAAATGAGCTTTTGGACTTTTCTGTGCTTTATTGCGGCTTCGCTAACAGGTGTGCCTTAAAGTCAAAAAAGCCCTTTAGTTGCACCTTGCGCTTTTTTGCGCCTAGGCGCGTGCCTTGACTACATAGCAACCCTCACAAGCTACCTACCCACTTTTCACAATCCCCATCATTGTGAAACGACCCGAACTTCCCCGGTTAGGAAAGCGCGGATAGAATTGAGAACAACACACAGAAGAACGCAGACGGAAGGACATTTCATTGTATATTACAACAACTCATCAGATTACAAGAATATACAGAGTATGAATAAATAATATACATCACAAATTATCAGAGATTACAATAAATAACATAGCAGCGGAAAATAATACAATACACAAACTGAAGGAGATATACGGATACAAAGCTTTCCGGATATCATTCGAGCTGTAAACCAGGATCCTGTTAATATAAATCTGCAAAACCAAAACTACTAGCTTCCCGTTTCAAAATAAGGGCACACAGAGTTTAGGTTAAAACAATAAACTCCAGGTCAGTCATGGGACTGGTGTGAGAACTAAAACAGTTATTAATCTTTATTTTAAAGTTCGGTAAATCAATGGACCACGCCGTATAACACGGAATGAGTTTCCTCCCAAGAATACCAGTGCATAAAACAACAGCGCAATGCTAAATAAAGAAAAATGAAGCATTATAAGACCCAGGTCCCATCACACAATGCAACACAAACCAGAGGATAGGGTTTTACCTTATAATAGCCAAAGAATGCTTGATACGTTAAAACAAATATTTTATTATTACTGTAAGTGAAGAAATCAATTTCAAATCATAAGTATCAATCATTGGCGACATGAATGCCCCATACCACTATGTCGCCATATATAGGTTATACAATCAAAATCGCAAAGTCACGTATTTGGAAGTTGGATTTCCATCTGTGAACCGAGGCAAAAGATAGTCCTCTGCTGATACGAGACGCTCTAGCCCGTGTCTCAGGCAAGCGCACAGACAAGCCTAGGATCGTCAGGGCCGGTCCACCGATGTTGATTAAAATGCCTGAACACTGCGTTTCCCCACCCTATGGGGTGTCAACGAGTCCAATGACTCCATCGGTCCCGGATCGACCGATATATCCGAGGCGCCTCGCAATAGCAACAACCACATAAGTCAAACTCGTCAGGGCGTGTAAAACCACTGACGCCACTTCTAGCTAGAAGGAAACGCATGCCCTCCATGATGTCCTCTCCCGTTTCTGGTTCACAACCGGGGTGTGAGGCTCGCGAATCAACGTTACACAAAGCTATGCCACACAGGTCGTGTTTTGATCATCCACCACAAGACTCTGCTTTTCAAAAGAAGCCTTGATCATATTGCCACTTAGGCGTGCAACACAGGCAATTTCACTCCATGCGTTTGATATCCATCGATATATAACACCTGAGCTCGTACGTCTCAGAGAAGGGCGTTAAGCAAGAGAATAAATTCTCCGCCGCCAAACAGATATATATTTAATAGAAATCAATCACACAGACTAAAATCCAATGTCAGACATGCAGTCCATTTACCAGTCCGTTCTGGGTCTGAACGAAACCGGAGGCACCTAGTACCCCGCATATCCATCAATCTTCAAGTACGTCTGGACGATCACTAACTGATTCCCTCCTCTTGGGTGTACGGCCCAATCAAGATCATTGGTAATTATCCAAACGACGTGAAGACCTACGGTCTTCAACCACTGTCTTCATCTTCGACACCACGTCGAATTAGTTATTCAGAATGGGATAAACCCGGTCTTTCTGAATAACTCGCGTATATAATAAACAAGTGTTACACAAACACAACATACGCCTGATTCCAATTCAGAATATTCTTTTATTCAAATATTCTTATACTTTGGGAAAGGTTCCCATTAATTTTATCAAAGATAAATTCTTTAAATTTATTCTTTAATCTTCTTTGAATATCAATTCAAACTAGTCGGGATTAGCGAACTACACCGAAGTAATCATTTATTTTATTTCCCAATCCCAACCTATTCATCCCATGAAGTAAACCTGGTCATACTTCATATCTAACACCACAGTGTTATCGGTAAATTCAATTACCATTTCACGTTCAAATCTAATTAAAGATTTAACTATCGCCTGGAGGAAAACTGGTGATACTCCCTTCTCGATCTTTTCAATCTAATTAAAGATTCATTAAAACTCCACTTAGTTTTAATCTTTAACTGGGTTAAAGAATCAATGTCATTCAAAACACGGTTCACGATAAACCCAAAATCACATTCCATTAACTATCGGGTTAAAGAACAAGTGTTATTTAAAACACTATTCACGATAAACCCAAAAATCAATACCAATTCAATTCCAATTAAATATTATTTAATTGGTACACTTCCTTAAATCTAAATAAAAAGATTTAATCTTTTTCTCAACTGGGCTTAAGAACAGTGTTAATGAAGACACCATTCACGACAAACCCAAATCACATTTGATATTAAATACAAGGCTCTGAATATAAAATATATCGGCTTATATTCAATATCAATTTCTATGACCAAAAATATCGTATTGGAAATAATGATATATATATATATATATCTTTCAAATTTCCATAACAACATCTGTATAATAACGAAATCCAACATCGAAATATTCCAAAGACAATTTCGATTCAAATCCATTCCAATGCAATTATTGGAATTTCTGGTTATTTTCAAAACCATTTCTAATCCAATTTATTTATTTTAAAAATAAATAAATTACTATTTTAGTTCAAAACTAGTTCATTTCGATAAAAACCTATTTTTATCTTTTCAAATATGGAGTTTTTCATCCCAATTCTTTCTAAATCATTTCTTATGATTTTACACAAATTATTACTATTTTTAATAATTTTATCAAGGCCCAAACAGTCGATTTCCATCAACGGCCATCGAACTGCACTTACAACGATCTTTTCCAAATTTGATTTGGACATAATTCCAAATCCAACCGTTAGATTTCTAATTTCTAATATTTGTTAGAAAGCTCTTTTTGAAACGAACCCAACGGTTCCAGTTTTAGGAGAATCCGACGGTCGGATCTCCCGCAATATCCATTCGAAGTCAATGGTCGAAATTCACGAACTACCGCAGCGCGGCGCGTTCTATTCAGGCCATTATATTATATATATAATATATACTTCGTCTATTTCCTTTTAAAACATATTTTATAAATCGTTTTAAATTCGTTTTCAAAACGTTTCAACTTCATTTCTAATTCAAATCAAAATTGAATTTTTCCTTATAAATTCATTTTAAATTCATTTCAAATTGATTTCAATTCAAATTGATTTCAATTCAAATTGATTTCTAATTCAATTTCAGTTCGTTTTCAATTCAATTCAATTTCAATACGAATTCATTTCTATTCAATTTCAATTTGAATTCAATTCTATTCAATTTCAATTCTTTTCAAAATATCAGATTTTGAAATCACTTTCGATATTCATTATAAAATGAATAAAATCGATATAAATATCGTTCACGTCAAAATGGCGTCAATCTAATCAACACGGCTTCATATACTTCTATTTTCAAATATTTTATTTCAAATATTTCTATTCAAAATATTTCATTTCAAATATTTCTATTTCAAAACTGGAATGAGCCCCAATCAATTACTATATAATGTAAATTATATGGATTTTCTACCACACGTATATAACAGCAACGATAAATCATCAACCATCATCCAAAGTGCGTTCTACGCTGTATAAGCATCAAATATAAATATTTAACGCTTATAACAGTCTGTCAATCAATCGATCGACATACAACTAAACAATCGGGATTAGTGTACGTCAAATATCATCCCAATACCCGTGTGGGGTTTCAAACAATCAAACACAGATTTTATTTGTGCAGTTGGGCGATATGTAAAATTTATCGTCCCAATCAATATCAGTCAAATGTGTGTATATAAACAAATCGTCCGATTTGTTTATTTTCATTTCATATACACGTTAAAAATTCTATTTTTAACTATAAAATATTTTCCACCATAAAATATTTTATTTCAACTATATAAATATTTTATTTCATTTCATATCACATCACACAATCAACTACACATCAAAATCAAACAAACAAGCATACAAGCCGTCCATGGTTTGTGGACGACGGGTGTCGGGTGCTACTAAACACCGTCTGCATCCTAGTATATATTATTAACTAGAAAAAAAAATTAAAAGGTGAGAAGTTCTCACCGACTAGCTAATCCAAACGCCTCGACTCTTCATATGTAGAAAATCTCCGTCGTTTCTTCTTTCATCACTTTCGTCATCCGTATTCACTACATATATAAAAATCGAATTTTTACTTTGCTATTCAATATATAAAAATCGAATTTTTACTTTGCTATTCACTATATAAAAATCGAATTTTTACTTTGCTATTCAATATATAAAAATCGAATTTTTACTTTGCTATTCAATATATAAAAATCGAATTTTTACTTTGCTATTCACTATATAAAAATCGAATTTTTATAATCTCTACTTTACAAAAATCATATTTTTATAACGCCTAAAGATTATATTTTTACATAGCTATAAATAGAGAAAAGATTATATTTTTCTTATCATAAAAATCTGACCTTTAACTTAGAAAAAATACGACCTTTAACAATTTAAAAAATCTAATCTTTATTTGACCAAAGTTCTAAACTTTTTGTTTCTAAAATTCTATACTTTATATTTCTAAAATTCTAAGCTTTTCACATAAACTAAGAAGCGAATTAAACAATTTATTTAAATAATTAAAGATGACAAAAACTGATTTTAAAATAAATAAATAAATAAATAAGGAGAAGCTCACTCTGGTTCACCGGGGAGGAAGAGGAGGAGTGCAGGTGGTTGTCGGGGGTGGTGGGAGGCTGGTGGGGTGGTGCGGTCGATTTGGGGGGGGGGTGCGTTCGATTTGGGGGGGGGGGGTGCGTTCGATTTGGGGGGCTGCGTCTTCATGGAGTGAGGGGGGTTCGCGGCAGGAGGAGGAAGAAGAAGAAGGGGGAGCGGCGGCGGCAGACGTGCTGGGGGGTGCGCGGCGTGCGATTGGGGAGGCGCGATTCTCCTTTTTTTCTGAAATGAAATCGGGGGGGGGGGGGGGCTGATAAAAGGAGAGAGAGGGTAAGTAGAGAGAGGGTTCTATTATTATTTTATTTATTTTTCATTTCAAAAAGTTGACTTTTATTTTGAACTCAGAATCACACCCACCGCCTGTCGTCCATAGCTAATTACCCCCATTCTGAACACAATGGAATATGTATCGTAAGCTGGTTCGATCGTTTCGATCATTTTTCGTCAAAATCAACATATAACTCTGTATATTGAATTTGAACGCACATTTCAATTTACCGGGGTCACATACTAACTCGAAAAATTCCCGAAAAATATTTTCTAGCCTCGTATTGACAATAAGGTCCTAACAAAACTAGTTTCGTCAAATTCCGAGGCCGTTTGAAAAATGGCCATTTTCCAGTCGATTAAAATCAACTGAAATTGGTCTAACGCGTTTTCCTTTGCCACGCTCACATATTGATTCGAAAATTATGAAATTTGAAACCTAGTAATAACATGACATCGCGAATCCAACAAAAGTGGTTTCGTCGAAATCCGAGGTCGTTTGCAAAATGGCTATTTTTAAGGGCCAGAATTCCATAACGACTATTCGGAATTTTCAACTGGACATATCTTTTGATTCCCGCTATGATATTTCGATTCTTCGGATTTGTTGGAAAGATATTCTTAATTAGATTCAAATATTTTTGGTTTCACTAAAATCCGGTTTACTTTGCACCCGGTACATTCATTTGAAATTTGAAATCGAATTATCGAACTACCACGCCATTTTCAATTCCTTTTATAATTTAAAATAAATAATTATATTCTAACGACGATCTATATAATATATACGTTTGAATTCCATTCAAAATAAATTTCTCGTCGTTATTATTTAAAATAATTCATTTTAAATATTCAAAATTCATTAAAATTGCCAAAATAAAAATTTTAAACTGGCTCAGATTTTCGGGTTATTACAATCTCCCCCTCTTAAAACTTTTCGTCCCCGAAAAGGAACAAAGCCGAAAGTTGTTTAACTAATCAACTCAACTTCCATTATTTTGACTACGGCTTAAGTTCTTCAACTTTTCAGTTTCTAAGAACTTTTCAATTTTTTTCTAAAATTTGGCTAACACCCTAAATTTTCGAAAAATTTCGCCATAACCTCCCCTGCACCGGGAGCACCGGGAAAATCCCTAAATTGCCATACATGCCCTCTGATCTCAAAAAGAAAAAGAAAAAGCCAAGCGGCTAGCCAATCGGCTCATAAAATCATCATCACCCAAACAAAACAGTAAATTATGGTAAACATGTACCTATTTAACGGGAAAACAATTTTATTCTTCTGCTCTAGCCTCTTTGCTATGACCTGTTCAATGTAAGTACATGTATATGCAAGCAAACGCGACCAAATTTCAATACACTCACTATTTGATCAATTTGGCTATAGGGTACAAATTTTAATTAATCAACCAATAATCAACAACACAACCATCAATCAATTAGTTGATTAGCTTTTGAAATTCATAACTTTGATATATAGTCAAAAAGGCAGATTTTTTGTGCCAAATCACAACAATAGGCCTTATCTAGTTTCGGTTCTCACACCAGTCAATTGGAAATATATAGAAATCTCACTTTCGAAACTCGAAAATAAATACTAGCGATGGTGCCCCGTCACCAGAATTATCCCCGGGCACTAGAGTGCGATTCTATATCTATCCAGCATATTAAAATTTCAAATACACGTGGATCAGACGTATACGCAAAATCTTTATATATTGGACTGTCCAAATCAATATAAATTAATAATCAAATACGAATAATTGATATAAATTTCAAAACAAAATTTGTTTTCACTTTCAAAAATATACTCTTCACACTCGTTCTAGGATACTACTGATCCCATCTCTAACGAGTCATTCCGATTGGATATTACTAATCCAATATCTGATGAATTCTTTCATATGGTTCTAATGTGTCTTGTTCTCTGAGCTTTGTAAACCAAAGCTCTGATACCACGATGAAACGACCCGAACTTCCCCGTTTAGGAAAGCGCGGATAGAATTGAGAACAACACACAGAAGAACGCAAACGGAAGGACATTTCATTGTATATTACAACAACTCATCAAATTACAAGAATATACAGAGTATGAATAAATAATATACATCACAAATTATCAGAAATTACAATAAATAACATAGCAGCGGAAAATAATACAATACACAAACTGAAGGAGATATACGGATACAAAGCTTTTCGGATATCATTCCAGCTGTAAACCAGGATCCTGTTAATAAAAATCTGCAAAACCAAAACTACTAGCTGCCCATGTTAACAAGATCCTGTTAATATAAATCTGCAAAACCAGGATCCTGTTAATATAAATCTGCAAAACCAGGATCTTGATCGTGAAACACGCAGTCCATTTACCAGTCCGTTCTGGGTCTGAACGAAACCGGAGGCACCTAGTACCCCGCATATCCATCGATCTCCAAGTACGTCTGGACGATCACTAACTGATTCCCTCCTCTTGGGTGTACGGCCCAATCAAGATCATCAGTAATTATCCAAACGACGTGAAGACCTCCGGTCTTCAACCACCGTCTTCATCTTCGACACCACGTCGAATTAGTTATTCAGAATGGGATAAACCCGGTCTTTCTGAATAACTCGCGTATATAATAAACAAGTGTTACAAAAATACAACATACGCCTCATTCCAATTCAGAATATTCTTTTATTCAAATATTCTTATACTTTGGGAAAGGTTCACATTAATTTTATAAAAGATAAATTCTTTAAATTTATTCTTTAATCTTCTTTGAATATCAATTCAAACTAGTCGGGATTAGCGAACTACACCAAAGTAATCATTTATTTTATTTCCCAACCCCAACCTATTCATCCCATGAAGTAAAACTGGCCATACTTCATATCTAACACCACAGTGTTATCGGCAAATTCAATTACCATTTCACGTTCAAATCTAATTAAAGATTTATCTATCGCCTGGAGCAAAACTGGTGATACTCCCTTCTCGATCTTTTCAATCTAATTAAAGATTCATTAAAACTCCACTTAGTTTTAATCTTTAACTGGGTTAAAGAATCAGTGTCATTTAAAACACGGTTCATGATAAACCCAAAATACATTCCATTAACTATCGGGTTAAAGAACAAGTGTTATTTAAAACATTGTTCACGATAAACCCAAAAATCAATACCAATTCAATTCCAATTAAATATTATTTAATTGGTACACTTCCTTAAATCTAAATAAAAAGATTTAATCTTTTTCCCAACTGGGCTTAAGAACAGTGTTAATTAAGACACCATTCACGACAAACCCAAATCACATTTGATATTAAATACAAGGCTCTGAATAGAAAATATATCGGCTTATATTCAATATCAATTTCTACGACCAAAAAATATCGTATTGGAAATAACGATATATATATATATCTCTCAAATTTCCATAACAACATCTGTATAATCACGAAATCCAACATCGAAATATTCCAAAGACAATTTCGATTCAAATCCATTCCAAAGCAATTATTGGAATTTCTGGTTATTTTCAAAACCATTTCAAATCCAATTTATTTATTTTAAAAATAAATAAATTACTATTTTAGTTCAAAACTAGTTCATTTCGATAAAAATCTATTTTTATCTTTTCAAATATGGAGTTTTTCATCCCAATTCTTTCTAAATCATTTCTTATGATTTTACAAAAATTATTACTATTTTTAATAATTTTATCAAGGCCCGTACAGTCGATTTCCATCAACGGCCATCGAACTGTACTTACAGCGACCTTTTCCAAATTTGATTTGTACATAATTCCAAATCCAACCGTTAGATTTCTAATTTCTAATATTCGTTAGAAAGCTCTTTTCGATACGAACCCAAGGTTCCGGTTTTAGGAGAATCCGACGGTCGGATCTTCCTCAATATCCATTCGAAGTCAATGGTCGAAATTCACGAACTACCGCAATATCAGGATTAGTGTACGTCAAATATCATCCCAATACCCGTGTCGGGTTTCAAAAAATCAAACACATATTTTATTTGTGCAGTTGGGCGATGTGTAAAATTTATCGTCCCAATCAATATCAGTCAAATGTGTGTATATTAACAAATCGTCTGATTTGTTTATTTTTATTTCATTTCATATACACGTTAAAAATTCTATTTTTAACTATAAAAAAATTTCCACTATAAATTTTTTTATTTCAACTATATGAATATTTTATTTCATTTCACATCACATCACACAATCAACTACACATCAAAATCAAACAAACAAGCATACAAGCCGTCCATGGTCTGTGGACGACGGGTGTCGGGTTCTACTAAACACCGTCTGCATCCTAGTATATATTATTAACTAAAAACAAAATTAAAAGGTGAGAAGTTCTCACCGACTAGCTAATCCAAACGCCTCGACTCTTCATATGTAGAAAATCTCCGCCGTTTCTTCTTTCATCACTTTCGTCATCCGTATTCACTACACATATAAAAATCAAAATTTTACTTTGCTATTCAATATATAAAAATCAAATTTTTACTTTGCTATTCACTATATAAAAATCGAATTTTTACTTTGCTATTCAATATATAAAAATCGAATTTTTACTTTGCTATTCAATATATAAAAATCGAATTTTTACTTTGCTATTCACTATATAAAAATCGAATTTTTGTAATCTCTACTTTATAAAAATCATTTTTTTATAACGCCTAAAGATTATATTTTTACATAGCTATAAATAGAGAAAAGATTATATTTTTCTTATCATAAAAATCCGACCTTTAACTTAGAAAAAATATGACCTTTAACACTTAAAAAAATCTAATCTTTATTTGACTAAAGATCTAAACTTTTTGTTTCTAAAAATCTATACTTTATATTTCTAAAAATCTAAGCTTTTCATATAAACTAAGAAGCGAATTAAACAATTTATTTAAATAATTAAAGATGACAAAAACTGATTTTAAAATAAATAAATAAGGAGAAGCTCACTTTGGTTCACTGGGGAGGAAGAGGAGGAGTGTAGGTGCTTGTCGGGGGTGGAGGGAGGCTGGTGGGGTGGTGCGGTCGATTTGGGGGGGGGGCTGCGTTCGATTTGGGGGGCTGCGTCTTCATGGAGTGAGGGGGGGGGTTCGCGGTAGGAGGAAGAAGAAGGGGGAGCGGCAACGGCAGACGTGCTGGGGGGGCTCGGCGTGCGATTGGGGAGGCGCGATTCTCCTTTTTTTCTGAAATGAAATCAGGGGGGCTGATAAAAAGAGAGAGAAGGTAAGTAGAGAGAGAGGGTTCTATTATTATTTTATTTATTTTTCATTTCAAAAAGTTCACTTTTATTTTGAACTCAGAATCACACCCACCGCCTATCGTCCATAGCTAATTACCCCCATTCTGAACACAATGGGATATGTATCGTAAGCTAGTTCGATCGTTTCGATCTGTTTTCGTCAAAATCAACATATAACTCTATATATTGAATTTGAACTCACATTTCAATTTACCGGGGTCATATACTAACTCGAAAAATTCCCGAAAAATATTTTCTAGCCTCGTATTGACAATACGGTCCTAACAAAACTAGTTTCGTCAAATTCCGAGACCGTTTGAAAAATGGCCATTTTCCAGTCGATTAAAATCAACTGAAATTGGTCAAATGCGTTTTCCTTTGCCACGCTCACATATTGATTCGAAAAATTATGAAATTTTAAACCTAGCAATAACTTGACATCGCGGATCCAACAAAAGTGGTTTCGTCGAAATCCGAGGTCGTTTGCAAAATGGCTATTTTTAAGGGCCAGAATTCCATAGCGACTATTCGGAATTATCAACTGGACATATCTTTTGATTCCCGCTATGAAATTTCGATTCTTCGGATTCGTTGGAAAGGTATTCTCAATTAGATTCAAATATTTTTGGTTTCACTAAAATTCAGTTTACTTTGCACCCGGTACATTCATTTGAAATTTGAAATCGAATTATCGAACTACCGCGCCATTTTCAATTCATTTTATAATTTAAAATAAATAATTATATTCTAACGATGATCTATATATTATATACGTTTGAATTCCATTCAAAATAAATTTCTCGTCGTTATTATTTAAAATAATTCATTTTAAACATTCAAAATTCATTAAAATTGCCAAAATAAAAAATTTAAACTGGCTCAGATTTTCGGGTGATTATACATTGCATGTCGATGTTCCGCTCATGCAAGATCCATAACACATCTATAATTGTTGTATCAAACCCAATCGCTCTGCTTATCCAAACCACTACGTCCAACCATCTTTGCCATTTATTCCTCTCATCCCATGTACTAGACCTATAAATGATCGTGCCAAGAGTACTGATATTAGCTCTTGTTCACATCAATATTCTATGCCACCTCACAATAGTTTCAATGCATTTTCTAGAATACATAATGTAACTGATTTTATCACACTGGTCCCTCCACACATCACTGGATCTACCTGAGTCGCTCAGCCACCCACACCATCCAACACATACTAAGCCTACCTATTTGCATCACATTATTTAGTACACAGACCCATATATGCATTTGTTTAAAAATTCGTATATTAGTTAACAAATTTGCATCTAAAGGTCAATAATAACAAATCATCATATTTTAAAACTGCTTGGAATATATACTTCATCTACACGCCGATAAATCATCATTGCATAATTTCATTAATGTATGGAAAAACTTAAAATTACACGTATGAAAAAGATGAGACGCAACTGCACTCGTTACTTTCGAATTTTATTTTTTGTCTTCCATGATTGCTATGCAATAACTTCCATCTGAATATAAATTTCTTGTTGGGAATTTCAATCAGTTTTTATTTCTATGCATCAGGTGATCATTGCTATATGTGATACTATAGAATATCAGTTTATTTTTCCTAACATTAATATCTTTTACTTCACCAGTTCTTTTCTCCCCTAGCTAAAGTTAAAGATGAAACTCCAACTGAAACAGCAGAGCTGATCGATGCTCAGGATATCAGGTTTGCAATTTCTTTTATTATATATCAATAATGGTGCTAAAAGCACCCAATTTTTTGCTATTGGCTACCACTGGGTGATTTTTTTTTAAATAAAAAAATAACATGTTTGGATGTAAACCGCCAGGCAAACACTGTTTTATCGGCGGTCTGTGGTAACATATATTATTTTTGAGTGCTTTTAGCACCACACTTTAATGGACGATTTATAGACATCAAATTGTATGATTTTTTTATATGTTTTTTTAGCACATAGTAACATGAATTTCACATCATAGATAAAAGGATGCTTCCTTCATTAATATGACTACTGGTGCTACAGAGGATGTATGTACTCTTTTTATTACACTTAACCCAACAACAAAACATATAAATTTAAATTCATTTATTTAAACTAAATTAATTTTAAAGCTAGGCATCAGAGGGACAAGATGAGAGGCAGCCCCTTTTACCCACTTAATTTTACAATGGAGGCATGACAACTATAAAAAAATCCTAATAATACAAATTCATACATGGATGATGCATTTTAAACATACGATTTATGCATTTTGCCTAATGGCGATCTTTTTTCCTTTTCCAATATTTTTAGAGATTTCAAAAACAGATGAAACTAATGGTGGTATATGTTATATACTTAGGGACTACACATTTCTATTCTTTGGCATTGTCCATCAGCCATTATCTTCCTTGTACGCTGACGCTGGCCTTTGACTGGAAGGAAATGAATGGATAACTAGAGCATTCAAGTTCAACAAATAAAAGATCATATCATCATAATGTATGCATTGTTGTTATTTCCCTTTTTCAAGTAGGGGGGGCATGGCCCCTACTTCCCCCCTATAACTCCAATTATACTATGCAATAACTTCCATCCATCATACTACTATGTTTAACTTAATGCTGACTCAATACTTGAATTGAGTTATTGTAAACTCGGTAGGATTTACTTATGTTTACTTTAACATAGTAGAAAAATAGGCATTACAATTAGAAGTTGTCTTCATGATAACGGATGAAATCTGAATCGTGAATTATATAATCTAATTTGTTGATTACATAATTTGAACATGGCCACTATCAGCCAAAGCTTGAAGTTTTAATATATTTTAAGATAGATAGGCGATAAATGCTCGTATAAAAGAGCATAATAGTCGTTATTCCTGCCCTGCGATCAATAATGGCAGCCATGTTTATTTTATAAATATTGGATTGAACTCTTAATAATAAAAAATAGTCAAATAAGATGAAATAAGAGTAAAAATATAAATTAAATAAAAATTAGCTAAGCAAATAATATGAATTTCATAAATGGAATCAAATTTCCTTTATCTGTTTTTAAATGTGAAGAAACCGATTGATACAATATTAAGAAAGTAAAGATATTTAAGTTTATAGAACATTTATTTTTTCCGACTCTAATCTTTTTACAACTATTTGTGCACTACTACATGTGAACAAATCTTTTTTCTGCTTTGTTTCAAGTATTTATTTCACTGGAAGATCCCTTTTTTAAATTCATGTCAGCTTGAACTATGCAAAAAAGTAAGTTGTTGGTAAACTGTTTTGAATTTGTTAACAGCAATATTATTACAATTACTGTAGTTTATTGTTGGTAAGTTAAAGGTGAGAACAAAAGCTTTTTTACTTTCACCATACAACTTTACATCCTGTAATTACCATCAACATTTAAGAGTTGTTTAAAAGATGTGTTTGAATATATTTAATTGCAGTATATATCGGGATGGTCAAATTGGTTATGATGTGTTACATGTGTATAGCTAGTGTCCTTTTTAGTTTGTAGCAGTCTTTATGGCATTACATCAAACCTTTCCTACTAAATCTATTTTTATATTATATACACAATACTATCCATAACTATGTTCTGTCCTAATATATACCAGTCCTACAATAGCCTAATGGATCTCCTAATTTATGGATATTTCTAACATACATATAATTTCACATATTTTATGTGACAATAAATCAATATTATAATATACATTACATAAATCACATTATCTCACTTATTTTGAACTCAATGCGATTGTTCTCCTAATGGAACATAGAATCAATATATAATATTAACAGCTATTTTTAACTAATTATGATTTTGTGTTCAAAGAAAATTTCTCATTTATAATCATTAGTGTATAATTTTTTGGTTTACATAACCCTGTTAAAATAAGGGATATCCAGATGTGTTGTCTATTGAAGTAACAAGTAGGATCTCATCTACCATCATCTCATGTGTAAAAGCTTTGTTTGTTTTATAATTTCCTTGGTATGTACCAATTTTTTTGCAATGTTGTCTTCTAAATCGTACACTTTTAATCCACTTTTCCTACCAAGCAAGAGAGCTGAGCTTAAAAAAATTAATTCAAATGACAAGAAGATATTTGCTCCAGCTTCTACAAAGAAGAAAGTAAAATTAAGAGATAGTACTTTTGATAGTGATTCCAAATAATAAAGGGTTATCAAACTATGAAAGTTAACTCTAAGAACTGGTATGATATCTTATTTATTTATTTTTATCCATGCAGATAAAAAAAGTCAAGGAGAAAGCACCCCCTGTTGCCACAAAAAATGTAGCATCAAGTGACACTGCTCCTCAGGAAGTGATTCTGAAGATTGAAGGGTAAGATCACAGTCGTCAGCTCCTGCAATGGTTGTTATCCATTTTACCAGCGCCTAAGGATGTCTAATTATTGCATATACTAATATTTTTTTTGTATTTAGCGTAATGATCACTTATAGTAAATTTATTATTAGTTTGTTTAGTATTTACTACTACCTATTTTAACCATTGACTACCTTTTATGCAATACAAAAGGTTCCTAGCAATAAGAAACCTTCAGTCACTGCAAAAAAAGGTTGATTCAAGTGACAACTCTTCTAGAAGTGATTCTAAAGCATGCCAGTGAACATGGTATTTAATGTTCAAATTTTGATAACTGGAGATGGTTTTGTGCTTGACTATGTACATATTTTTTTTCTGTGTGTATATAAACTGACAGTTATAAGTGGCACTACATGCTAAATTTGAAAACTACTAGATCATGAATGCATTTAGTTACTTCTAATTTTATACTATTTCACTTCTTTATACTTTACATTGTTTAGACTTCATAGGAAGTTGACTGGACGTTATTTTCAACTTTCTTTCCTCTTCCAGATTTTCTTTTGTTTCACTCTGAAAATTCAAAAATGACAAGTGTCGTGCTAAGATATTGGATTACCCAGTGAAAACTGTTACTAGGAACATGATTGTTGAATACTCTATCTTTTAATCCGCAAAATAAATGGTTTTTAATGCCTTTACTACGGTTTACCTCCACCTTAGCATGGTATAATGATATGATCCTTCATTGTTGTATACTTCCCAATCTCAACAAAATTATCTTATGTAGTTACAATTTTTTCATATCTACATGGGATTTATCATGATATGAATACGGTGCTTTCACCAAGTTCTTTACCATATTATTTGACATATGAATTTGAGTTGGTCTACATGCAAGCTTTTTTTTTTACTGGCCAATCAAGATTTGGAGTTTTGTAAAAATGTAAACATATAGCTTTTCAAAACTATAACAACAACAAGTTCCCTCAAGTCAATAAACACATTTTGTTCAAACATACTGCTATCTAAATGCATGTTAATTCATTGACTATAATAATGTCTCTTGCACTATGTAGTATAATATACTAACATTAAAGGAAAATATTCATTCCAATTTTCTTTAATCCATTTTAGCTAGGGAACAAAATGTGATTTGTTGAACCTTAAAAGTCTTTATTTTTTAATGCATGTAAGTTGCTTCAGTGAAAAAATCTGGTAAAATAAGTAAACTAGAGAAATGACATAAGTATATCATAGTTCTTGTACCTTTCCTCAACTCCAATAGAATGTTGAATTGGATCTGTTGAATTATCGATTTTGAGCAAACTTATTGGAATATGAGTTTAACCCAAAATGAATAAACCTGGTAAATGAAGCAAAAATTAAACATTTAAGAGGAGCAAAAAAATCACTAATGATTTAACCATATCCAACCTAAACATGCTTACATACATTTATATCTGCATTTATTCCACTGAACAACGAATGTACTATGATAAGCATTATACTAAGGCAAGGGACCTAATAGATAAAATCATAAATGTACTTTTATATATAATATTTTTTTTTGTTAATGTATGTTCAGACTGTTATATATAGTATTTGCATCTGTTAAAACTTGGCAAACTACTAAAATCCAATTTCAATAAAATCCAGATTGTACGGAACTTATGAACTAAAATCTAGTCAAATCCAAATCGAAATTTACAAAATAAATTATAGTCGGAACCTACAAAATGAAGCTGCAGATTATACGGTTAACTTGCTAAAATCAAAACATAAAAATGAAATTACAGTCAAATCCAAATCGAGTGTTGTAACAACCCGTATTTTTGAATAACATGTTATAACACAAATCAAGGCAGAATTAAACTTTAAAATCTGAATCAAGGGAAACGGGCTGTGCCGTTGCGTTCATCTCGGAAAAATACGCGAAATAGAGTCCGAGTTTTCGAAAATCGGAGTCCGTATGACCAAGATATGGCCTCGCGAAGTTTCACGAAAAATTCAAATTCAAATCAGATTCAAATTTCAGAAAATCAGAAGTGGTGGGAAAATTACCGCCAGACCCAGGGGGTCGACTGGGAAGTCGACCTCCCACCCCCCCTCCCCCAGGTCGACTGGGGAGTCGACCCTAGGGTCGACCTGGGGGTCGACCTCCCTGGTTGGCCAGGTCGGCCTGGTGCACCTGTTTTGGCTGTTTGGACCTGTTTTGGAGGCTTGTGACGGGATTTGATGGCTTGGATTGAATCTAGGGTTAATCCTATGGCTAATACTATTCTAATCTTCTATAAAAAGACCCCTAAGCCTAGCCTAATAATGCAATATGCAAGTATATGAACATATGTACATTTCATATGCCACCATGTTAAACTTGTGGCTTCAACCCCTTTTTGTCATGATTATGCCGAGTTCCCTATTTTACCCTTTATGCGTTGTTGCGATTATGTAAACGATGGGATTACGTTGGGGTTGGGTAACATTATGACATGAACATGGTTTTTATAACATGATATGTAATTATGTTTTGAAAACATAATGGACATGACACTTAGAAAATATGAGTGTGGCCAACTCGAGGTTGGGTTGAGTTTGTAGCATAAATCTACCCGGACCCGCCCGGCTTAACTAGTGGCTACAAACAATAGGACCCAATGTGAGAAGTTGGTCATGTTGTGCTCGAACCCGAGGTTAGACCAAGTTGTGGTGTAAAGCTACCCGGACCCGCCCGGCTTAACTAGTAACCACAACAGGGTCTAATGTGAGAGGTTAAAGCACATTAAGTTAATGAATGCCTCCTGATTAGGGTTAAGTCATGGTCCACTTAATACTTAACCAATTTGGGCTTGATGGGTTAATCGGGGTTAAGTCATGAACCTTGGGTACACTTAACCAATTTAATCCACGTTTGGATCGGGTTAACCACATTTAACCCGTTAAGAAACCCTAGTTGCGTGGTCCTTTTCAGCAGTAACCCTCTTGATAGTATCATAAGACCCTAGGACTAGGCTAGGGTGGGGCACGATTACTGGGCTGACATGTAAGCGACCAAAACGACGGCTGTGTAGGTACGCCGGTGTAGGTCCAGGCGGACTCTGATCGTGCACATAATCCGGCGTTGGAGAATCAGGCACGGGTACCAGTAGATCTAGACTGTGCATACTTGATTTGTGTCTGAGGTTGACACCCTAGGACTTGATACACCCTAGGGTGTACCTAGCGCAGTTTAACTACATTTCATGTTTGGGCCGTATGACACTGACACTTGACGAGTTAGGCTTATAGGGAGCCAATCAACTAGACCGTGTAGTTGGACCTTGATTTAGGTCACCTCATGATATTGGGCCAAGCTTGGGCCAAGGGATCACTTCTTGTTTTACTTGACATGTTAGAATGCTAGTACACCGTGGTGCAAAACTTAACCTTGATTATGCGATGACACCTTTACCTACCTTGTTAGTTAATCATCATGCCAGTATGTTGTTATCCTTATGTTCATCTCAGCTTCTCATGCTAGTTAACTTTACTAGTTCATGGACTGATAGTAGTTAGGGCTTACCAGTCTTTTTGACTGACCTGTTTTCTTTTGCCTCTTTTCTTCCGTTTCCCCCCCCCCCTCAGGTCCTCAGGATGGGAACATTGGAGCTTAGCTTGGATCTTTATAGCTTGCTTACTGGATTTGCTCATGTACGGTTTTGGACATTGAGCTAGCTATGGTTTATCACTTCACTTTGGGGATAGTACTTTATGTATTTCAGTTTTTCAGTTTATGCTTTTCTCTAGACTTTGTTTGTTGGAAAATAATGATCAAGTACTTTGTTGTAACGTGACTATGGTTTTGAAATGCTAGTTTGATCTGCTGCTTTATTTACTCTGTTTTACTTATATGTTCTGTCTTGTGATATCTGCATGCATGTTTACCTCGTTTAACGCCCCTCCAAAGCCAATGTACTTGCAAGAGTGGCATTGGCGGAGGTGGGGTGTTACATTTGGTATTAGAGCATAAGGTTTACAAGATTTGAGCAAAAGTGTTTTTAAAAACTTACCTTTTGAAAAATTATTTTCAAAACCAATTAAGTATTTTCCAAGAAAAGTTTAGTTTATTTTAAAAGGCTATTCCCCAAAAGCCATTAGCACTATCCTTCGTTTCTTCGTTCTGAATCTACCATCTTTTTCCTTCATTTCAGTATGGCCAATTTTTTGCCATCTCGGAGGGTGTACCAGTGCCTATTTGGTTTAGAAGGTATATGGAGGCAAGGGCGAATGAAGCTGGCCCCGCGGATATTCCTCCTCCCCCTCAGCATACACAAGCGAATTTCGCGGAGCTTTGCAAAGACTTTAAGGCGATGGGTGGCAAGAACTTCATAGGGACGGAGACTTTTGTGGAGGCAAGAAATTGGTTGAAAGAAACTGAAGATCTCTCCGCCATCTTTGATGTGGAAGATCATAGAAGGGTTTTATTGGCAGCATGGCTATTAAAAGAAGAAGCTGCTTATTGGTGGGAGGTCACCAATGCTACGAGGCCTATAGAGACTTGGGCCGACTTCAGGACGAGGTTTGGGCTTAAGTTTCTATCATCAACTGAGGCAAATCTGCAATTGGAGAAGTTTATATCCTTGAAGCAAGGGGACATGACAGTGAGGGAGTATGTGAATGAGTTCAACAAGCTCGCCCGATTCGGTTTGGACATGATTAATACTCCCCAGAAGAAGGCTTTACGCTTTGCACGAGGATTGAATGAGCCATTGCGCGGTTTGGCCACGTCTCATATACCCCTGGGGGCGACCTTCGAGAATTTGGTGAATACGGCCCTACTTCAAGAGGAAGATAAGAGTGGCAAGAAGGAGGTCAAGGGCAACAACAATCGCAATGACAACAAGACCAGGGAAACAAGGAAGTGCAAGTTCTGTCGGATCGTCGGGCACATAGCCAAAGATTGCAGGAAGAAGAAGAGGAAGTTAGGCGAGTGTTTTCAGTGCGGAGAATCTGGACATTTTAGCAAGGATTGCCCCAAGAAGCAAGGGCAGAATCAACGTGCAGGACCTTCTGGAGGGCAAGTGCATGCTGTCAATGCTGCTCCAGTTCAGGACCGAGGTAGTATTTCTGTAGAAAGTCTTGTTTATATTTCTGATTATCCTGTTCGCACTTTATTTGATTCTGGCGCATCACATAGTTTTATTTCTTCTGACATTGTAGAAAGTTTGCACCTAAGTACTAGCCTAGTTGAGGATCCCGTTTGTGTTTCAAATCCAATTGGGGGTTCCGCCCATCTATCTATGATTTGTGTGGATTTGAAGATTTCTATCTTGGCCGTAGAATTCACGTGTAATGCTTATGTTCTCGGATTCACGGGATATGGGTTGATCTTGGGCATGGATTGGTTGTCCAGTTATGGAGCCATCCTCGATTGTGAGCATAGGGTGGTGAGGCTCATGACTCGCCTCGGTAATACCCTAGAAATTTCTTGTAACCCTAGAGGTCCCGTCATGTTATGTTATCTTGAATCTCTCGACTCGTCCATCGATGATCTGCAATCTGTAAGGGTGGTCCGAGACTATCCTGATGTCTTTGAGGAAGTTAAGGGGTTACCCCCTAAACGAGAGATAGATTTTCGCATTTATCTAGTTGATAATGCCAAGCCAGTATCATTGCCTGTTAGGCGCATGGCCCCTCGTGAGAGAAGGAAGCTCAGTAAGCAAATCAAGGAGTTGCTTGAGAAGAATTTTATTAGACGAAGCATTTCTGAATGGGGTGCTCCGGTGGTATTTGCTACTAAGGTGGATGGTTCGCTTCGTCTATGTGTTGATTATCGAGAGTTGAACAAACTGACAAAGAAGAATAGGCACCCGTTACCGAGGATTGATGATCTCTTTGACCAGCTGGTTGGTGCTTCTGTTTTCTCTCAGCTTGATCTAGCCACCGGATTCCATCAGCTTAGAGTAGCTGAGGATAGCATTGATAAAACTGCGTTTAGGACTCCAGATGGATTCTTTGAATGGCTTGTCATGCCATTCGGATTGACTAATGCACCCGCCTACTTCGTAGACTTGATGAGTAGGGTGTTCATGGAGTTCCTTAACAAGTTTGTTGTTGTCTTCATGGATGATATTCTGATCTTCTCAAAGGATGAGGAAGAGCATGCTAGGCATCTCAAGGAAGTGATGGATACGCTTAGGGCGCATCAGTTGAAAGCCAAGTTCTCCAAATGTAATTTTTGGAGAAGGGAGGTTCGGTTTCTTGGATATATAGTTTCTAAGCAAGGCATAGCGGTGGATCCCGCGAAGGTGGTTGTGGTTCAAGACTGGAAGACTCCTAGGAATGCAACCGAAGTAAGAAGCTTTCTCGGTCTGGCGGGCTACTATAGGAAGTTCATCAGAGACTTCGCTAAGATTTCGGCCCCTCTTACTAAGTTGGCGAAGAAGAACTTAGTCTTTGCATGGGACTTGGGGTGTGAGCTTGCTTTTCAAAGGCTCAAGAGAGCCCTTACCTCAGCTCCAGTTTTGGCATTACCCGATAGGGGCAAGATGTTTACCGTGTACACAGATGCATGTGGCACGAGGTTAGGGGCTGTTCTGATGCAAGAGGGAAGAGTGATATGTTATGGGGGTAGGCAACTTAAAGTTCATGAGAAGAACTATCCCACTCATGATTTAGAGTTGGCGGCGATCGTCTTTGCACTCAAATCCTGGCGCCACTATCTTCTAGGTGAAAGGTTTGAGTTGTATACTGATCACAAGTCACTCAAGTACCTCTTCTCGCAAAAAGATCTGAATCTAAGGCAGCAAAGGTGGATGGAATTCTTGGCATCTTATGACTTCGAGATAGCTTATACCCCTGGCAAGGGTAATGTTGTGGCAGATGCACTAAGAAGAAGGAGGTTGACTTTGAGCCCCTTGTTCATAGAGATGAAGAACTTACAATTCTTAGCAACCTTTGATTTCACGATGGCTATTGAGTCGATGATGGGTTCATTAGCATCCCTTGAGCTTAGACCCACACTTCTTGATCAAGTTGGGGCTTCGCAGAAGGAAGATCCACAGATACTCGAAGTTATAGACAAACTGATTCGTGGTGAGACATCTAGTCACCTTGCTAGATATACTATTGATGATAAGGGTTGGCTAAGGCGTGATGGAAGGCTATGCGTTCCACAAGTAGAAGACTTGGTGCATAAAGTTCTCGAAGAAGCACATCACTCGAAGATGACTATACATCCGGGAGAGGATAAATGTATTGGGATATGAAGCGCATTTTCTTTTGGGCTGGAATGAAGAAAGACGTGGCAGAGTATGACTCAAGGTGCATGGTGTGCCAACAAGTGAAAGTCGAGTCAAAGAAACTAGGTGGGCTATTACATCCATTGGAGGTCCCGCAATGGAAGTGGGAGAGTATTTCTATGGATTTTGTGGATGGATTGCCTAGGTCAAGGAGAGGGAACACAAGCATATGGGTCATAGTTGACAGACTTACGAAGAGTGCTCACTTCATCCCAGTAAAGAGCAAGAGGACCGCATCATGGCTAGCATCTATTTATCTTCGAGAGGTAGTGCGGTTGCATGGAGTTCCTTCTAGCATAGTTAGCGATCGTGACCCAATTTTCACTAGCCAATTCTGGAACAGTTTGCAAGAAGCGATGGGTACGCGATTGAATCTGAGTACAGCCTATCACCCCCAGACGGATGGCCAAACTGAAAGGGTGAATAGAGTGTTAGAAGATCTCTTGAGGCTTTGTGTTCTCGACTTCGGTGGTACTTGGGAAGACCACCTTCCTCTTGTAGAGTTTGCTTATAATAATAGCTATCAAGCCAGCATAGGGATGGCACCATTTGAAGCTTTGTATGGGAGGCCGTGTAGGTCACCATCTTGTTGGTGGGAGACAACAGATAGGCTTATACTTGGGCCCGATATGATACAGGATACATCCGAGAAAGTTGAATTGGTGAGAAGAAGGATGAAAGCGGCCCAAGATAGACAGAAATCCTTTGCTGACAAGCGAAGGGCGGATTTGGAATTCGAAGTGGGAGACATGGTTTTCGTGAAGGTTTCTCCTTTACGTAATGTGGTACGTTTTGGAGCAGTTGGGAAGCTGGCACCAAGGTTCGTAGGACCCTTCCCTATCATAGAGAGAATTGGAAAGATGGCCTATAAGGTGGAATTGCCCGAAAAGCTAGCCGGAGTGCATAATGTCTTTCATGTCTCGCATCTCCGAAAGTGGCTACATGAGTCCGCTGAGGTGGTTGAACCAAGCATTCTCGAAGACATTGAGGTAGAGAAAGAGGCAACCCTGAGAAAAGCTCTGATTCGTATTTTGGGAACAGAAATCAAGAAGTTAAGGAATCGAGAATTCAAGTTGGTGAAAGTTCAGTGGAGGGAAGCCGATGAAGATGCAACTTGGGAAACCGAGGAGAAGATGCGTGGACTTTATCCATTCCTTTTTGAGGGTACATTCTCGATCTCTTTTCCTAATTAATACATCTCTCTTTTGCTATCCATGTTTATCTTGTTTATCTAGTTATCTCGTTAATCATGTTACGAGGACCTTAGGTAGAAACCCTTTGGATGAAACATGTATTTGAAACATGTTATGCTTGATGGTTGCAAGTGGTTGCAAGTGTTTGCAAGTGGATACTCGTGGATGCATGATACACATTAGGCACTAAGATCGGCTCACACACTTTCATGTTGCATATGCATGAGTGCTTATACTTATTCATGGATGAAACTTGTTATGCTATCACGTGGATGTTGCATATGGATGAATGTTATGTGCACCCATATAAAGATTATAAATTATGTTAGGAATTTGCATACATATGGACTCATTTCACTAACATGTTTTGCATTAAGGGGGTTTACTGAATCAGTAACCTCCTGATTTTCGCATTAGATAAGTACATATACACATACCTTTGCATATGATCATACAGCATTTAGAATCCTTTAAGGACAATTACTGCACGTGGATGATGTTTTGAGTAGATGGATGATGGATGGTAGGATACGTTCTTCCTAACTTGGAGATTTCGGGGACGAAATCCTTTAAGGAGGGGAGAATGTAACCACCCGTATTTTTGAATAACATGTTATAACACAAATCAAGGAAGAATTAAACTGTAAAATCTGAATCAAGGGAAACGGGCTGTGCCATTGCGTTCGTCTCGGAAAAATACGTGAAATAGAGTCCGAGTTTTCGAAAATCGGAGTCCGTGTGACCAAGATATGGCCTCGCGAAGTTTCACGAAAAATTCAAATTCAAAATAGATTCAAATTTCAGAAAATCAGAAGTGGCGGGAAAATTCCCGCCAGACCCAGGGGGTCGACTGGGGAGTCGACCTCCCCCCCCCCCCCAGGTCGACTGGGGAGTCGACCCTAGGGTCGACCTCCCTGGTCGGCCAGGTCGGCCTGGTGCACCTGTTTTGGCTGTTTGGACCTGTTTTGGAGGCTTGTGACGGGATTTGATGGCTTGGATTGAATCTAGGGTTAATCCTATGGCTAATACTATCCTAATCTTCTATAAAAAGACCCCTAAGCCTAATAATGCAATATTCAAGTATATGAACATATGTACATTTCATATGCCACCATGTTAAACTTGTGGCTTCAACCCCTTTTTGTCATGATTATGCCGAGTTCCCTATTTTACCCTTTATGCGTTGTTGCGATTATGTAAACGATGGGATTACGTTGGGGTTGGGTAACATTATGACATGAACATGGTTTTTATAACATGACATGATATGTAATTATGTTTTGGAAACATAATGGACATGACACTTAGAAAATATGAGTGTGGCCAACTCGAGGTTGGGTTGAGTTTGTAGCATAAATCTACCCGGACCCGCCCGGCTTAACTAGTGGCTACAAACAATAGGACCCAATGTGAGAAGTTGGTCATGTTGTGCTCGAACCCGAGGTTAGACCAAGTTGTGGTGTAAAGCTACCCGGACCCGCCCGGCTTAACTAGTAACCACAACAGGGTCTAATGTGAGAGGTTAAAGCACATTAAGTTAATGAATGCCTCCTGATTAGGGTTAAGTCATGGTCCACTTAATACTTAACCAATTTGGGCTTGATGGGTTAATCGGGGTTAAGTCATGAACCTTGGGTACACTTAACCAATTTAATCCACGTTTGGATCGGGTTAACCACATTTAACTCGTTAAGAAACCCTAGTTGCGTGGTCCTTTTCAGCAGTAACCGTCTTGATAGTATCCTAAGACCCTAGGACTAGGCTAGGGTGGGGCACGATTACTGGGCTGACATGTAAGCGACCAAAACGACGGCTATGTAGGTACGCCGGTGTAGGTCCAGGCGGACTATGGTCGTGCACATAGTCCGGCGTTGGAGAATCAGGCGCGGGTACCAGTAGATCTAGACTGTGCATACTTGATTTGTGTCTGAGGTTGACACCCTAGGACTTGATACACCCTAGGGTGTACCTAGCGCAGTTTAACTACATTTCATGTTTGTGCCGTATGACACTGACACTTGACGAGTTAGGCTTATAGGGAGCCGATCAACTAGACCGTGTAGTTGGACCTTGATTTAGGTCACCTCATGATATTGGGCCAAGCTTGGGCCAAGGGATCACTTCTTGTTTTACTTGACATGTTAGAATGCTAGTACATCCGTGGTGCAAAACTTAACCTTGATAATGCGATGACACCTTTATCTACCTTGTTAGTTAATCATCATGCCAGTATGTTGTTATCCTTATGTTCATCTCAGCTTCTCATGCCAGTTAACTTTACTAGTTCATGGACTGATAGTAGTTAGGGCTTACCAGTCTTTTTGACTGACCTGTTTTCTTTCGCCTCTTTTCTTCCGTTTCCCCCCCCCCCTCAGGTCCTCAGGGTGGGAACATTGGAGCTTAGCTTGAATCTTTATAGCTTGCTTACTGGATTTGCTCATGTACGGTTTTGGACATTGAGCTAGCTATGGTTTATCACTTCACTTTGGGGATAGTACTTTATGAATTTCAGTTTTTCAGTTTATGCTTTTCTCTAGACTTTGTTTGTTGAAAATAATGATCAAGTACTTTGTTGTAACGTGACTATGGTTTTGAAATGCTAGTTTGATCCGCTGCTTTATTTACTCTGTTTTACTTATATGTTCTGTCTTGTGATATCTGCATGCATGTTCACCTTGTTTAACGCCCCTCCAAAATCAGTGTACTTGCAAGAGTTACCCTAGCGGAGGTGGGGTGTTACAAGTGCTTGTATTGGGCAAAAGATCAATCAAAATTCCCAAATTATACAGTTAAAATACTGAAATAAAATAACACATATCATTCCAAATCGAACCAAATAAAATTATACATATCAATCCAAATACCCCAAATCAATCCCAATCGAACCTTAAAAAGTGAGCGTCAACTTTGCAGTGACTAGAATCGAAAATTGAATTGGACTGAACGTAGGGCAGAAATATGTCGGCTCCTAGTGGAGATGGAGGAGAGCGGCGGCTTTTTTTACTTCGAACGAAGAATTTTTTTTGGTTACCAATTTCAATTAAACTGGCTAAAATTGTTTACCTTTCCCTCTATGAGCCTGTGTTAGAGCGGGCTTTTTTATAATTTTTTTCCCCAGATCTGCGTCCGTTTAACGTAACATAGTGGACGCAAATTATTTAACTCGCACCAATTATTCGGAGCTTGCCTTAAAGCCTTTTTATTTTTTTGTTCAATCCCTCGTTTCATCTGTGTCTTTTTATAATATACAATACGCAAATTATTATATTTTTACTTCCTTGTTGCGTCTAATTATACAACAAATGGATGCAAATAGGTCCACTTAATTTCCCAACCCCTCTACCACGTCTGGTCACAGGGAACAACTGATGCAAAACGTTGATTCTATATTTTACTTTCACTTATTTGCATCTAATGTTGGTTAGAAGCAGATGCAAATTATACTATTTGCATCTATTGCTTGTACAATAGACGCAAATGAAGAGATGCAAAAGACAAGTTTTATACTATTATTTCTTGTTGTTAAGTGAATAGAGCCTATTTAGCATTATTAGGCCTTTTATAAGCTTGTATGAGTGTTTTCCACTTTGGATAAATTTCATCCACCAAGTGATAACCGGTATTATAATCTACACATCCTAATTTGAAGTTGCATGGAGGTGTTATATCCTTGTATAAGTCATTGAATAAATAAGACTGTCGCAGCACGTTTATGTCATTTGGGGAACCAGGTGCCCTTAAAAATGCATGCCAAATGTACAAGTCAAAAGATGCAACATCTTCCAATACCATAGTTAGCTTATTGAAGTGTCCCGAGTATTGGCCCTGTAATGTAGTAGGACAATTTTTCTACCTCCAATGCATACAGTCTAAACTACCTAACATACATGGAAATCCATTTTGTTCTCCCATTGCCAATAATCGTTGAATATCACGGGGTGTTGGGGTCCTAAGATATTCCTCACCAAACAACAGAACAACGGCCTTGCAAAATTCTTTTAAGCTTAAGATAGCGGTTGAATCCCCCATCCTTATTTCGCCGTCTACTGAATCTTCCGATACACAGTAAGATGGCATCCGTAGCGCTGCTGTAGCCTTTTGTAATGGAGAAAGTCCAAATTGTTTGATCTCATTTAACCTGTGAGTAAAAAAGACATTTGTTTCCATTAGTTTGTCGATTACTCAATTAAAGACGTTCTTCGACATGCGAAACCTCCTTCTGAACTCGGAAGGCCCATAGGCTGAATTTTCCACAAAATAGTCTTGAATCAGTTAGTTGTGAGAGGCAGCGTAATCTCTTCCATATATAATATCTCACCATCCAAAAACACTACATCCTTGGGTCGAACGATTGCTTTCTTCATTTTTGTTATTCATTAACTTGAGCATTTGCATAGAAATAACATTATGCGGTTCAATTCGAGTTTGAATGAAATCATCAGAAGAGGAAGAGGAAGAAGAAGATGAAGATCCACATAACAATCTTTTAGGTTTGTTCATTTCGGAATTGGTTATTGAAATGAAGATGAAGAAAAAACATACCTTGGCCAATATTTGTAATAAATGGGAGTTCTGTAAATGACAATAAATACAACTGTTGCATTGATTCTCTGTCTCGTTTCTAGTGTTGATGTCGACTCGACTATGAATTTTGGCATGTAGCATTGATTCGTTACCTCGTTCCTAGAGATGATCTCGGCTTGACTCTGCACCATTAAAGACACAAGCATTGATTTCCTAGTGCTGACCCATATTTTTAACCTTTTAATATTGAATTTTGTTGTATACCTAGACGTGGACGACCCGTATTTTTAACTCCTTAAATTTGATTTATGTTTTATACTTTAGACGTGGACAACCCATATTTTTAACTCCTTAATATTGATTTTTGTTGTATACTTTAGACGTGGCTCGTGCTTTACAGATGGCTATTTCTTTAACGCGGATGATGCGTGCTTTATTGCAAGCATGTTCTTTAATGAGGAAAGCGCTGTCTTTATTGAAGGCTCGTGCTTTTTGGCTGACCCGCCCCTTATTGTAGGCACTTGCTTTATTACTGGACTCGATCTTTAGTGCTTGCACGTACTTCAATGAAAGTGGCCCCTTAGTAAAGAATCCTTTTTATAGTTTATAATGTTGATGGCGACTTGACTATGCTTCTTGGAATGCAAATGAGTTAACCACTAATGGTCAACCTGGTGTAAATTAAACATTTGAAAACATAAAGGATACAAATAATATTTCGCATAACGATACAATTAACAATAAACATAAAGCCACAATAGGTCATAAAGATACAAAAACTAATGATACAGGATGCAAACTAAACATTAAAGCAGGTGTAGGAAATAGTTACTTAAGCCAACTACATTTAATGTTCAATCTCAAAGGAGTCTCCTTACGTTCAATCGCAACTGTTCAAGATCATTTTGGATACGTCTAATCTCTCATTTGTGTTCGTTTGCATATGCTATTCCCCTTGGGCACAAAGGTTTGTCTATCCATTCTGTGTAATTGCATCCATTCGGATATGGTGGAATGCGCCGACCTATATTGTTGCCCTCTGCTCGAACCACAACTTCAACTGCAATAGCAATAACTAGATAAGAATCAACTTCCTGTTTATACAGTGGTACTCGATATACCTCTGCTTCTTATTGTGGTTAAGCGACCGGCTATTTATACGATAGTTGAACATGTGGTACTTGAGCTTCATGTGGAAGTTGAATGTTCCCATGTTCATACGGTGGTTCATCCTAAGGTATTGTTTGATTTATAAACTGGACTTCGTCATCAAGCTCCTGAAGTATCATTTGCTCGTACGCCTGTTCATCGGAATCTATAGCTGTTGGCCAAGAAGGCATAGTTGTGGGAATACAAAGAGTAGTTGGAAACAAAGTTGTTTGAGTGAGGTAAGTTGTGAGTAATTTGACAGAGATATAAACAGCATAGTGTACAAATAAATAAAACAAATAATGATTCGACCGGTCACTGTTACGACTGACGTAATATTTTACGGAATCTGCTTTATGTCCTGCCATGATGTGACCAGTCACTGTTTCGACTTAAGTATCATGTTGAGTAGTCACATTGGATATTATAGCCTAATGGGTAATGATAAACATGCCAAGTACACATACCAATAAAGCAGAGCACTAGTGATGTTACTACACTTTGCTCTGCAGAACTAGTACAATGTGACAGAGCTTATCCGAACGATATGAATAAAGCTCAGTTGACAAGGCTTAATGATTAAAGCTGCCTGAATACGAAATGATCAATGCTGCCAACTTGTCTCTCTTCTTTTCTCCATTTTTAAAGACTAACCAGCCTCTCTTCCTCTCTTCCTCTCTTCAATTATTTTGGCATCAAATACGCTTTGAAAATCTAGTCCACCTTCAAAATGACTAATTGGGAATTAGACGACAATACCATGGTTCAAATGCACGATGAGTACGAATGTGGTAAACAACCCATCGAAGATGTCGAATTTGTGCCCAAAACGCAAATGGGAGTCCAAGTAGATGCTCCACAAATCGATTTCGAACTCTTTCATGCACCGCAACCAAATGTTGCGGTCCAATGCATTGGGCCGGTTCAAAAATCCCTAAATGCTCAGTTGAGAGAAGTTCTTGCTTGACAGAATCCCCATAGGTCAAGATCCAACATGACGGGTCGTTCAGTCCATTGCTATTGCGGAGTCGAATGTAATGTGCCTGTTTCTAAAAGTCAAACTAATGCAGGTCATCGCTTATATGGTTGCAAAGCGTACATTGATGCACAGAATCGCCAAGGATTGCAAAGTTGTAAAAATTTTCATGGATCAATCCACCGTTAACATAGAGGGGTGTCCAGTATGCACTTGAGATGCAAGCTTAGGTTAACCGCTTAGAAAGAATGAATGTGGAAATTAAGAATGAAATGCTTCATGGGTACGATGGTTCATTCTGAAATTAATGGTCATAGTTATGTTGCATTGGGTCGTGGTTATGTTGTATTGTTGGGTCCTAGTTATGTTCTATTGTTGGGTCGTGGTTACGTTGGGTCTTATTTATGTTGTTTATGTAATATATGATCATTTGTATCTGTATGCACTGTATCCTAAGTTGTAATCCATATATCTTATGTATCTCCTATTTCCTATGGTATAAGTCTACTGTTATTTTGGTTAGACAGTAAAATGAGATAAGTAAATATGTAAACACAACAGAGTAAACAAATAAACATTACAACCACAATATGCATTACAAAGCCTAGTACAGTCGTTGACATAACTTGACACTACGAGGAATTACGTAAACACTTTTGAAAGGAAGTCTGAAACACCATATATAAAAACACAAGACTTGACCCCAACGAAAGATAACCAACATAAAGAGGCACACATAAACGTCAATCAGTTAGAACCGTAGCGCGTAAGCCAGCTGTACTGAAGTCCGTAAGCTTCATGGCCGATGAATTCCGATTCATGTACGGGTAGGTAACGCATATCAAAAGTGGAATGAGCAGCTTCAAATACATCTTCATCTTCTTCCCCCTCGATAATCTCGCGGTATTGGGCACAACCTTCCTAAAAACAACTATGTTTTTATGAATTTCGTCTGCAGAACTCCACGGGGACATTTGGACTGTCGTTGTAAGTTTTTTGAATCAACTGCCAATACATTTCATGGGTTACTCCTCCGCCTCCTTGCAGCATTTTGTCATGTCTTTCGTAGAAGTCGATATATGATTCCACCAGTAAAAGTAGCTCAGACGAAGACCATTTAACGACGGACATGGAGGAAGAAGGGGATGGGGAGGTTTTTTTTTAAAAACTAATAAAACATAAATGGCTTATTTATATTCGGCTATGCTGACTTAGCCGGCTTTCAGAAAGCCGGCTAAGTAGATTGTCTGGGTTTAATTTCAGATCGTCACATGGATTACAATCCTACGGCTGAAGGATTATAATCCGTGTAGCATCAAGCTGGCTAAGGATGAAACATCAACCCCTGTTGGGTTGTTGTGTTTCCCCCCACTGCTGAGTTAGGTGTCAACCCACCCGAATGGGACAACTGACCCAACCCAGTGTTGGGAATAATCTAACGATTCATTCTCAAACTAACTTTCAGTATTCCAGTATATACGGATAAAACTAATACAAAATTAGGGAATATTGCAAGATGAGTAATTGAAAAACTATGTGTGAACAAATGCAAACGGTAGAAGATCTATAATTTTAGCTATCGACCTAATTTCATGTTTTCCATAATTGTCTCTCTACTGAATTCTACAGTCCAAGAACCTTTCATGATTAGTAATCTTTCTAGTCAACTAAGATCCATTAGACATGAGATTAGTGCTTGTCCTATTACCATTTTATTTTGAGGACAAATTTTCAAATAAGACCTATAAAAAAACTTATTTAAAGTTTATATCTTGTTTTAATCTTACTGCCAAAGAAAAAATTATACAACATGTGTATTTTAGGAATATGTAAGTATTATTTGGGGATTGAAATAAACAACTAACATCACTATTGTCACGACGTATGAGTTAAAGTATTAAAACTGATCAAAACAGAACAATATATGCAAGTACACAACACTAGTGTAGCGAATTATGAGTTCAACATGCGTGCACATGTAAATGAGAAAGCGTAAAGGTGCAACAACAAATTGAAGCATGAGAAAACACAGTAAGTCAATGGAAAATAGGAATGCAAGGTCATTCAACATGAATCAAGTAATCGGGTTTAGAAGGTAATTCATTGAAACAAGAGAAGCATAAAACAGAAGTGCTAGCTTCATTATAAATAATATCAGTCAAACAAAAATCAAATAGTGTATGCCTCAAAACTAAGTCAAAGTCAAAGCATGTTCTACAAGTGATTTTTTAACTTGTCAACTCGATGGAGCTTGTACATGAACACCAATTTACACTCAAACAACAAATGGATATAATCTTACAAAGTGAATAGTGATGCAATTCACATGCCAATAGTTTATTCGCCTTATCCAATGTTTATAAAGTGAATCATTCACACTTTAAATTCAAGCTAAAATGCCTCTGCTCGTTGTATTAACTACTTATGTTAGAAAATTTAGTGCCACCTTAAGGTCCTAAATTTAAAATTTATGTCAGCTTTAACAATCAATACAACAATCGGTCCTAACTTATCCTAACAAAGTTAACACATAAACAAATATTTGTACTCTTTAAACAAGGACATGTAGCTAAAACATGTGATAGACCTAGACCAATTTTCTAGCTAATCGAGTATATACAAACTACAAGCATGCATGCATGATGTGTCTAGATGTATATATGCATACATACACATGTATATAAGTATATTTGTTTACGTATATACAGATATGTATGCACACACAAAGAAGCTACTTACGCAAGATCTAGTCCAATTAGAAGAAAGTAACTGCAAGAAAGGAACCGTTTGGACCCATGAAGTCTAACTTTAAGTGATAGTTGAGACAAAAGTTGGGTAACTGCGTAAAGTCAAATTTCCACCATCACCTATATTTACCATGAAATCAAACCAAAAATCCCCCTTTCAAAAAATTGGTCATATAAAATATCGTTGTTTTTAGCATCTTCTGGAATCTTGTTCATAGGAGCCTGGTTATTTTTTAAATCATTAGTGACTACAATTGAAAAATAAATAAATAAATAAAAGATCCCAATGAAAAGAAGAAGAAAAAAGAGGCTATAAGGAAAGGATTTCACAAACAAACAACAAATCATGCCCATGGTAGCTATCAGTATGCGCATATGTTTTTTTAATGTAACTAAATCAACAAAGTTATATTGTTTTGATCAGAAGTTGGCTTTATGCTTAGACTACAAGTTCATAAGCGGGAAATTATGAATATGTTACCTCGAGATTTTTTATACCTAAGTGTAGGAGCTAATTAAAAAAGTTGATTATTTTTAGAATACCTCGAATCAACATTCAAAAATGTGCTACATCTATGAACATGAAATGGCTTGTAACTAGCATAAATAGCAGGAACAAAATAGAGCCTACTGGTTACAATAATAGATGGTACCTGCATAATGCACATATCAAATTGACCAACAAAGTGAGTAACTAATACCGCAATATCAAAAAATGCTTTAAATTATTCTTTTAATGTTCTACAAAATTGCATGTTTTTTATCGGAGGGGGGATTAATAAATTATGAGATCATGAATGGTAATTAGGAAAGTGTATAAGAGCTTACCCTGAGTACCATGGAACCATATCCAAGAAACTAAGCTTCACCTGTTATTTTTGAAAGATAAAAGGAAGATTAGTTTAAAATCAAAATATAGAGCAAGAAAATAGAAAGAAATAAAACACTTCATGTACACTGCTACACATTTCATTTCTTAGATACAAAATCATATAGGATTACATGAATCTAGCACCTTTATTTAGTTGTTAATAAGATGAACTACTTTTAGTAAACAAAAATGGGAAATAATGAAAACTTAAGAAGAAGCATATCATTCTATATTTATTCATTGATTTGAAATTTGATAATGTTGCGTATATGCTAGTCATATCACAACTGCTATCTTCTGCTTCAATTTGTTTCAACTAAATGAATAAAACCTATATATGAGCTTATAGATTTCTAACTAAAAGCGCTCAAATCCAAAAGAAAGAAAACAATACCAAGTAAGGAGTGTGATCCATTAGACCGACTAGTTGATAAGTAAGAATCAACAATCCCATCAGTCGGCTTAACTAGTATTTTTCATTAAACTGCCACAGCCTCATCCATGTATGAATTTTACTGTGAGAGTTCACTTTCTCAAGGTCATCTATACTTTGATATTCTACATAAATTATTATTTAGTAAGATCCAATGAAAAACTAACATCAATGATGCCTAAAAAGGAAATTTATAAATTTCAAATATATTGACAGCTTATAACAGAAAGCAGAAAGATGCATTTCCATAGTTAATATTTCCCTAGATATCCAAATGAACTTCAGTTGATATAAGACTTGATATTATCCAGCCAAAGATTACAAAAATGTACTTTTAGAACTTACTAACTCATGTAGCGATCAAATCTATGACCGGTTTAAACCAGAAGTTCCATATTCTATAAATTATTTATCATTCATCAGAAATAAATATTGGGTAAAACTGCAACCGATACACTTATCCAAAACAAATTTTTTTGCCAACAATGACTTAAAAGGAACGATCTAAATTACTCGCTAAATCGTCAAATTTCCAATGACCACATGAAATTGAACCCTGGAGATAAGAGGAGAAGAAAATACCTAAAACGCGAGTGGAGCGATGATGGAAGATGATAAAAGGAGAAACATATTCACCGTCTTAAGCTTCCGATGATGGATACAAGGGGATTAGGGCTCCGGCAAACAAGATGTTACTGGTGGAACCAAAGGACGAAAAATAATAATTAGAGAATCAAGTATATTTGGGACTGTAATTAGATTTAGAAGAATTTCGTGGAAATTTGGTGGTTTACTTTATCTTCAAGTTAAAAGAAAGAAAAGTTGCAAGGGAGTCACGTAATGAGAAAACCTCAAAATGAAGCGGCTTAATTTCAACTCGTTTCGATTTTAAATGTTTAGTTTAATAAATACTTTTATCAGCACTCTAGGTACAAACGTTGTCCAATATTGCAGTGAATAACACATTTTCTTGTAGTGAGCTTTCCCAGATAGCTTCAATATATATGAAGTCATAGCTTCCAAAAGTGGTTTAACTAAAAATGTTTATTGGCCTACCCGTGTGAAAATAATAGCACCCAAGTTTGCAAGGGAAAAACAAGGTATGAGTCAGTCATGAGATTGGTATTAGAAACTCTAATGAGTTATTATTAACTTTTCAAAAGTAAGGTATATCACAGGAACATGCCGTATACGGGTTTCCTCCACATGAATACTAGTGCACAACATTATTAACCTAGTTTTAAAACTTCAAAATTCATGCTTTTGATAAAATGAAACTATTACAAGACTCAAGTCCGAACACACAATGCAACGCAAGCCAGTGGATAGAGTTTTATCTTATAATGGTCAAATATGCTTGATATCTTAAAAACAAATATTTTGATATTATTAATGTCTAGGTGTGGAAATTACTTTCGAAAATAAATGTATAAGCTTATCTCGCATATTGCCCCATCCCATTATGTTGGCTACATAATTTACAACTGAAAATGCAAAGGCACTTATCGAAAATTGGATTCCGTTAATGAACTAAGGAAAAAGATCTTCCTTATCCGTTAGGACTACCCCTAGTAAGGTGTCCAGGACTCACACACATGTGATCCTTCGGAGCGGAAGAGTCAACCCACTAATTCCCGGTGAGTTTTGGTTTCTCCTGAACATAACGTCCCTTGGTCGTATTTGACTAACATCTGAGGCACCTCAATTCATCATCCACATAAGTAACATGCTTTTGGCTCCATACCATGACATCACTTTTATCTAGAAGGAAATGTTAGTCCTTACTCTGCGGTCCATAATTCTGTTTTCGGCTTATTTCGAGGTGTGAGGCCCTAAAGTCAATATCCACAAAGCTCTGCTTTTCAATAGAAGCATTGATCTATCTATCAGCAGCACTTAACATACCACATTGTCAATCCATAACAAAGGAACGGTTTCTACTGATATATAACCCTCTGAACACCGAAAGTATCAGAGGAGGATGTTAAGCAAAAAAAAATCTCCACCACCAACTGATATAACATCAGTAGAAACCAATCAGTTACGTTGTAAAATACAACGTTAGACACACGTCCAATTACAAGTCAGTTATGGGTTTAAACGAAACTGAAGACACCTTATTCTTTGCCCAATCAAGGAGAGAGGCCCTCCCACATTTCAACAATCAACAAGTACGTCCGAACTACTGCCACTATAATCCTTCAATGGGAGCAAACCTTTTCAAGGCATCAACAAGAAATCCTTTCAATATCATGATTTTTGGTCTTTCACCATCTTCGACCTTTAAGTCGTCGTATAGTTATTCGAAATAGATTGACCCGGTCTTTTGGAAATAACCAGCGTCTAAACAAAATCCTTACTGGATTATCAGCCTACCAATTAAGTCCCCTTAAATTGCAAATCCTTTTTACAATTTCACTTACCTTATCAAAATATTAGATTCGTTTTAGGAATCCAGAAACCCTTATCTCAAATCATTTCTTAAAAACTATTATACAAAAGCATTGCAAACAAGTCGATTTCTACTTAACAGGTTTATATCAGTAAAACCATATATATTTGGTTCCAACCTCTTTCTAATCATTTATTATAATTTTAATAATTTTTCCTATTTTTATTTATTTTAAATTAGGTAGTTTCAGTCCGACGACATTTCGGGTCATCGAGCTACACTAGCGCTGTTTTTACTGAAATTTGATTTGGACATATTTCAAGATCCAACTGTTATATTTCTAGATTCCACCTATCATTTGAAAGCTCTTTTTATTTCTAATCGAAAATCTGATGGTCGGATTTCCCGGTATTTCAGTTTGAAGTCATAGGACGAAATTCGCGAACTACCACTGCACGACGAGTTCTCTTCTGACTATAACTCAACTTCTATTATAACCTACTTCAAATAGTTTTAAAAATTGTTTAATAATTATATAAAGTATTTATAATAATTTCGGAAACAATATTTTCAATTTTTTACTTAATAATTAAATCTCTACTATATTATTATTTTATTATTAAAATAATATTATTTTTCCAACTTAATTATTTGAAATCCAATTTTCCTGATGTTCATAATAAAAATAAATAAGAAAGTTTTGTAAAAGAAATCGTTTCAAAACCTTTCCTATATTTCCTAACCGAACTACACTTTTTCTAGTTCTTATTCATTTAAAAATAAAAACTTCGACATGCCATAACCTACCTTAGATTTTTCCGAAACCATTTCAACCATTCACAAAAGTTTACCGTAATGAATTATACTTTACGTCCATGCAAAATCGAACATCAAATTTTGACTTTTATTTTCATATATTATTATATAAATATAATATTCATTAAAAATCATTTTTTAAACGGAGACTTAACCAAATAGCTAATAATTATAATTTTTAGCCACAAACAACCATGATAATAACATATCATATTATTATCAATTATGATAACATCAATCACGACTATCGTGATACAATTTACAACATACATGTTTTAAACGATTAATGCTGTGTGTTTTTGTCAATCAACCGATTAACCGCAAACAATCAACGTATGAATTCTACATCAATGGGGTTCATACCCAAATACATTAACCAATATCAAGTTAACGTCAACATCAGTGACCATTTAAGGTTCAAACTCATCAAAATATTTATAATAACAGTTCTACGTGTCATATAGGCAAATGTCATTATACCATCCACATAAAGATCAAATCTTTTTCAACCTACGCCACATTAAACCATCCCAAACATTATCATACCACAACATGAACTCATATATAACATCATAAGTTATAATATACACAAACAAGTTCATACATGCAAGTTAATAATTAACTAGCCTTTTTTAAGTTCAATGTTTCTTACCGTGGTTTCCACTCCACCTGACTTTTACTGTAATACATCCTAGAGATTCCGGAAAAATTCCGTAGCCTTCCGGCGTCACTGAATTATTTCTGAAGAAAATTCGGCAGGGGTTTAATGTGATTTGGTTTTGGGTATTCGGACGAATAGAAGGGTGGTTATAACTTGGTTTTTCGGACGAACGGAGTATAGTTTCTGGGCAATTGGAATTTTGGCTTGAGGAGGTGGGGCCCGGGGTGTTGGGTGTGCACGGGTTGGGCTAGAGGTGCGGCTTGGGGCTCTTTGGGATAAAGGAGGGTGCTTTGGTGATTTTAAGGGTGGAGGAGGTGTTTAAATGGTAGTTTAAGGTGTTTGGAGTGTTTAGGAGGAGGGAACCTACATTTTTGGGTGGTGCTAATGTGGAGGGAGCTGCTGGTGTAGCAAAAGGTCGGTGGAAATAGAGTGGGAGGAAGAGAGGTAGAAAGAGTAAGGAAAGAAATGAATGCAAAGGGGAAATATAGTGAAACTGGCTTGCATTTATAGCCAAATTATGTTCACACGCATTAGTGTGGTGTCAACCATCTAGCTTAAGGAAGAAAGCACACGTATTTCATTGGATGGTTAACAACTCAAAGAAATCACAAATATTAACTAACTAGAATAAGGTGTGAACAAAGTTTAAGGCACGAGTAGTTAATCTTCAAGCTATTTACTCGTGTTATCACATACTGATTCCATTTTCGATGAAATTTTGAATCTCAACGTATTTTTCCGATATGGTTCCAAAAAAATCGATTTCTTCAAATTCCGAGTCTGTTTTCTCAAAATTTCCTCGTTCGAGCTCAATTCGAGTTCAATTTACTGATTGGTTTAAACTTAAACTAAGCCCAATTTCATACTAACTCCGAATGATGTGAAATTTGGAACCCTATCACTTTCCGATGTTCCGGATCCGATAAAATTGGTTTTGTCGGATTCCGAGATCGTTTATAAAAATTCATTTCTAATCTAGGTAAAATATCGATTTTAAATCGACTAAAACTCGTGTATAAACTATTGAACTTGGATTTTTTTAAATTAGTTCCAGAATTTCAGATCAATACATTAGCCATTTGGAAATAATGTTGAAATTAGAAATGTTTGAAGTAAATTTAAATTTTAGTCATACCAAGAATAACAAGAACAGTATTGATGTGAATTTGATTCATTGAGATAGAATTGAACATAAACTAGATTTGTATATTGATATAAATAAGTACTTAATTTGTATTCTTAATAGTAATTAGGACTTGAGACTTAATTAAGATGGAATTATAGCGTATATCTATTATTGATTTAAGTATGAATTGTGCATTAAACAAACATAACTTAAATAAAGGCTAATATATGTTAACATAATATATGCTTTGCAATATTTGAAATGTTGTATGATTTACATTAGCAAATTTCAAGTAGGTTATATTTGATAAGGAGTAGAAGTTAAAATTTGATAAATAAATGAGAGAGGGAGAGATATAATTTTTCCAATTCGAAATTTATAACAAATAAATGATCGAAAGATATATTCTAATTGAAAAGAGAAGTTTCAAGTACCGTACTTGATGTTAAGATTGGGCTATCAAATACATAAAGATTTTGGACATAGGCCTAATTAATGTATGTATTAAATCCTGTATGTACTAGATAGGTATAGAATTGCACTCTAGTCGCTTGAAAATGATTCGTATAATGACCATGGCATCAACAGTATTTATTTTTAGGTTTAGAAAGTGAGGTAGATATGTAGTGCCAATTGGGACTTGAGTGAATAATTAAATGAAAGTTTTGGGAAATATTTAAACCTTTATTTAGATACATTTCAATATATTAATCTTATTATGTTGACAAATATGCATAACTAGATTTTAAAATATATTAAATTACTTGATTACTTTTCCTAGCTTCGTTCCTTCTTGGGAATGAAAACTTTTAAATGTGAGAGATTATAACAGCCTGAAGTTTTAAAATGTCTAAAATAATGAACTAATTGAGATTTAAGTTTTTAAAAATTTAAGATTTATTTTATTGTTGAATTATTTGACATAAATGAATTGGATTCATGTATACGAACATAGGTAGAGACAATTTGACAATGATAATTAAATGATTATCAATGCAGACCTTAATTGCTGAGTTAACCTGATTTATATAATTATTAAAATTTAAGTTCATTCTTAAAATTAAAATTAAAATTATAAACTTCTAATATTTAGTAATATGTTTGCTATTTTTGGTTTGAAATGAGGCCTTTTCTGAAAAAGTCAATTTTTGTCGAACTTGGTCAAAATTGGAATTTGAATTGAAAACTTAGAAGTTCAAAATTTTAAATTTTTTTTTTTTTTTATGATTCTACTCGAAATTATATAAAGGTCACCATTTTCGTTTTGTGAAAATCCGCTTCTATTTGCTTCAAATTTGACCTTTTCTGAGAAAAATTACGCAAATAAGACTGTGTTTTTTCAGTTATCCCTCCTACATATGTTTGAATTGGGACTTAGCTTCATGGGAGAGCTATATGTGCCACATCGTCTCTTAATTAAATTTTACTTTAGAATTTGAGCGAACTTTGAGAAAGTTATTTACACATCTTTTTTCTCTGTATTCTCATTCCTAATTTTCATCAAGGTCATTTTTTCCTTCTTCCTCTCCAACATTTCTTCCAGTCTAAAATTTCTTCACTCACAAATTAAAATAAAGGAAAATTTTAATTTTTTTAATTTCGTTCCATCATCAAATCTCTTCTCCTCATTTTAAAGTTTTATTTTAATTTTCAAATTTCTTAAAGAACATGGATCTGGAGAAAAAAAACCTAGAACAACCTTCCTCCTCCATAGTCATAACCTGGTCTGCCACCTACAGCTCCTCCCCCTTCGACCAGCGTCACCACTAAGGAATCCCTAACCACCCTCTATGATCAAAGATCCTACCATCTTCCTAATTTCAGACCTTTTGCCTCCACCAATTTCATGAGTAAAACCCCCTTTGAAACATGTACTTGTAGCTCCACCCAAAACACCTTTAACCTTGCCACCACCGTCCTTGTTGGCCATGATCAAGAGAATCCAAACCTGAGCTTGGTTAAAATTTTAAGCCACACTAGATTTTTTTTCACTTTTTTACTTTTTGTTTCATTTTCTGTTTGTTTGGATTTTACCCTGTGTTTCAGATGCCATAACTTTCTGTTAGAGAACCCAAATCCACCTTTTCTTTTTCTCAAACAGGGTGAAATTGAAATAGATACGGTTTTAATTTTGAACATTTTTTAAGATTCTGAACATTTATGAATCAAAATCAGGAAACTTTCAAACACATTTTCGAGTTTGAAAATTTATTTGTCGCAATTTTGGTTGTATCTTCTTCAAATTTTATCGAAAACTAGTTTTCTTTGTTTAAAAATTTGAAGTAAAATGAATTTACAAAAAAATTCCTATTTATGACCTTTTCAAATTCTGAGGATAACTTGTCAAAAAATCAAACTTAAAATGATTAAAATTTTGTTCTAGTTTTGTAATTTTTTAATAAAGATCTAAATCCATCTTCCTCAGCCAAAACCTCTCTGCTCCCTTCTTTTAAATTTCTTAGGGTACTAATTTGTGAATTTATTCTTACCATTGTGTTAGAGAGCTTGTAGTTGTGTTTGTAATTGGAGTTGTGCATCTTGCTTTTTGTATCTGTGTGTATTCTTTTGTCATCTTCGTTTAGTGTCACGAGAGATGAGTTTATCTCACACGTGACTAACATTTTGTGAAAGTAGGAGAATTGCTGAATTGAAATGTTAGGATTATTTTAGTAGACATGAGTTTTATGTTAAATTAAAATTTTCATTCATGACATGAAATTGTGCTATTTTGTGATATATGTTTATTTGTGACATATATGACATGTGTTGGCTGTTATTCACACAAACGTCGTGCTATGAATTTGCTATTGTTATATTGGTATTGTTATGTTTTAATTTTATGTTCTCACACTGTAAGTTCCTGCAGATTTAGGAAAGCCATTATGGATTGAAATGATACATAACCGAACCATTGTATAGTTATAGAAAATGATCTGAATCAATTTAGGTTGCGGGTTGAAATGATATATATCCGTGATTCGACTTTTAGCATAGATAGAAGTAATACATATCTATATTACTTGACTTGGGTAGAAAATTATATACGAACACCATTAGTCTATTGTGAAAAATATTTTTCTAAATTATAAATGTATTTTGATTAAATAAAGCCATTTTACTATATTTTTAATTATAATATATTTCCAAATTTAAATAATTTAAATAATTTAAGGAGTAATTTAATAATTTTTTATTATTATTTAAAGTTTTAAATTTAATATAAATTTTTTTTATTATAATATAAATATAGTTTTTTCTTAATACTTTAAAATTAAGAAAGGTCTAAAAGAGGAGTTAGGAATGTAATTGCGGTTTAATCAGTTTAAATGACTTGACTGAAATGAAATTTATTGAATTAAGTTAAACTGATTTAAGATGTGATTTAGAAAATAATAAAATAGAATTTATTGAAATTTATTATGATTATGAAACTTAATAAATCGATTTGATAACAAATTTAACAAGTACATGTTGGAATCTAAACATAATTGAAATTTAATATTTAGAATTGAGCAAACTGAAAATATTGATTTTGTATGAAATCATTTAGATAATGAATTGGAAGAATTGGATTGAAGCAATAAAACTGAAATTCCCACTTGAATACTGGTTTGAAAACTAGAAGGGATTGATTTGAGAAATTATACTGAAACCTAACTTGAATACTAATTTGAAATGAACTAGCAATAAGAATATACGTTTCAAGGTTGAAATTAATTTAAATTGAGGTTTTGAAATCTGAATTGACAATAAATTGAACCTTGGAAAGACAGTTGTGTGGTTCGGATGGAGTATTAATTATATCTAAATTATTTTAAAAATACTATTATTTTATATTAATTTATTATAGACTATCTTATAAAACTAATCATTTTTTAACTATTTATATTTAATTTAACTATTATACATTTTATAGCTTTTTAAAATTTTAACTATTTTATTTAAATTTAAATTATTAAATATTTTGTGATTTTTTTAAATAAAAATATTTTATATTAATATAAGTATTTGTTAATTTAACTATTTTATATTATTTTTTACTATTTTAAAAGAAAGCCTATTTTCAATCCAAGCTATTAAGTCTGAATATTAATATGAAGATTCTAGATAATGATATTTGTGATATCGATATGAAATCATTATGTAATTTTGCTAGACAACTATTTTCTTAACGTGGAATCTAAAATTTTAAACTTAATCAAATAATGAATTGATTTCAAAAATGATTTATGGCACCAAAATATTTGAACTAAATTATTTGAATATAAATCAATATCTGTACTAACTTGATTTAAGATAATTTGGACACGATTTTAAATATAAATGCCCATGGGGTACAATAAGCGTTTGGTTGTTGAAGAGACTGGGACCATATATTGTTGTACTCTCTACCAATACTATGAACTATTTTAACAACTGCGCACGTGGTGTAGAATCCAGAATGAAGTAGGTTGGTTCAGAGAATGCTAGTGGAATAAAGTAACAAAACAATGATGGGTAGCTTTGACCTTCGGGTCATAATTGAATGACTAAAACAGGAGCTACATCATGTTTAACTGAGGTAGCATCTCTTATCAGACATGCTTCTTTTATAACACTATTACTTTGTGATTTGATTGGGCACGATTTGATTAAGAGAGCGTTGTTCAATGTAACGACCCAACTTTTCCGCACCGTTTAAGCTGAATTTTAACCGCATCTGTCCAATTCAAAATGCATAGGAAAGCGGAGAGTAATAGGGAAAAAATTAGAAGGTAAGAATAAGAAAGAAATAAATGTTAGAATAGAAGAAGAAGAACATCAACACTACAAAATTAGAGCAGAATAGAATCTCACAGCGGAACGAATAAAATATAATATACCAATACTCTTTACACAATGGAAAAACTGTATATATATGATTACAATACCAGAGTACACAATTAGATCAGATAATAAAATATGATCAATACAATACACACAACGGAAAATAAATTAATACCAAAAAAAAATACAAGAATAATATTCGACTCCTACTCTTCTCCTAAAGTTCCAAGCAAACCTAATGCAACCCAAAAAACATATTCGGTCTGACCTGAGCACATTTTAAGGAAAGCAAAATCACCCGGATCAGTCTGGAATACTTTAAGTGATAAAGTTCACATCACAAACAACTTGCTTAACTTTTAGAAAATTCTTTGAAGAAATGGAACTCTCGTAAGACACAACCACGCATAAACATGGCACGTGTTTTTACCTAATGATATCTAAATCACTTTTTATATCAAAATCTAGTGATATCATTATAATGTCGATCAATCCACAAAAAAAGGAATATAGCCGAAAAACTTGCATCTCACTTTTCGACATAGTTGGTTTACAACTAAAAATTGCAAAGCACGTATTGGAGTTTGGATTTGCAACATGACTAGGTATGGAACCACCTTCTGATCAGTGTTCTCTAGTGATAAAACATTGGGGTTCAACAAGAACATCTTGCAACCCGGCCACACAGAATCAGCCACTCATCCAACTTGAGTACCGAATATATCATCACCACGGTTGGGATCATCAACCGTATCATTCCGAAGCATACAAAATAGGGACAACCTATTTCTCTAGATCAGTGATGATATACTATAATTGGTATGACACACATAGCCCAGCTGCTTACTTGATTTCAGTCATTTCCGGTCGATGAGGCTTGAGATCACGATTTCCTTTTCAGAGACGTCACATTCAACTTTGAATGCCACATTGTCAGATCCGTCAATTCACTAAGTGATTTTCATAAATATACTCTGGGTGTTAAGCTAAAAGAAGTTACCTTTTTCGCCACCATACTTGGTATATTTGTAAAAGACAATGTACGTGATACTAGGAAATACTCTATCAGACATTCATCCATACAAGTTCATTCCAGGACCGAACGAAACCGAAGAAACCCCAAAACGTATGGGTTACTGCCACAAGTTTAATCTCTGCATATAACTAGAGACATAAACGAGAAATCCTGTCGCTCTGAAGATGCATACCTTCAAATCATCTCATAAGCACTATGTAAGTTCGTTTTCGAATGCAAAGTCGGTTAGAGGTGGTTTTGGGTCTAGTTCCCATCCCGGTCTCCTCGAACTAACACGTCAAAAGTCAAAAAGGGACATACTCATTGATAGTCGGTTTCTTTAACCATCATTTCAAATAGTATGGCCAAGTACATAAGTAGCTCATGCCATTTTTAATTAAAACCATTCATTAAAACCCTTTCATCGATTCTTACAAATTGATTTCATATACTTATCTCAACAAATCCCTCATGTTTCCGTTACTTTGAAAACAATAACTAACACTTGTATCTTTAGAATAAAAATATTCAACAAACCCCCTTTTTATTTTCTTTACTTCGTAAGTATCGATATATATATATTCAAAAACCCTCTTTTTATTTCCTTTGCCTCGAAAATATCGCTATATATACTTAATCCAACTGTATAACTCTAGTTACCAATCTTATACGGTCTAACAATGCCATATAACATATTGTTTATTATATAAACCTTCAATAGTTTTATTTAACTTCGAAACTCTGCCAGCTTAAGTTTACAATAACACTTATGGAAATAATAGTTATAATTACAATATTCACTTTCGTTTTCAAACCAACATAACCTCTTTTTCCGTATCTTCAAAACCGTAACTGTTTAGTTATTATTTGTAATAAGTGTATTCCGAGAACCATACTATTTCATTACTTATAAATTAGTGTCATATACTTAACCGAATGGTATAATTATAATCACACTTCATGTCTGGGTCAAACAATGTCAAGTGATACGTTTTTTATTATCAAACCCAATTGTAACAACTTGTATTTTTATAACATGTTAAAACAAGAAATCAAGGCAGAATTAAATTTTAAAATCAGAATCAGGGGAAACGGGTTACACCACTGCGTTCGTCTCGAAATTTTACATGAAATAGAGTCTGAGTTTTCGAAAATCGGAGTCCGGATGAAGAAATTATGGCCAATAAAAGTTTCAGCAGTTTTCGGGCAGCACTGGACTAGAGGGTCGACCTACCCCCCAGGTCGACCATAGTGTCGAACCCCCACCTTACAGGTCGACCTAGTCGGCCTAGTTTGACCCAGAACTCATTTTTGAAGCCTGAGACGTGTTTTGATGGTCCAGATTGATTCTAGGGTTAATCTAAGGGCCTAAACTAGTTTCTACACCTATAAAAACACCCTTAGACCTAACCTAATTCATATCAAATCATTCTTACACCATTATGCTGCTAAAATACCTCTTGAACCATGGCCGCCACCCCCAAATTAAAGAACAAGCATTCAAACTCAATCCAATTCGAAGATTAAAGCTTGTACAATGATTCAAGACAATAAATCAACACTACTACAATGTTCTATGACAATTTCAGTTCCTAATTCACTAGCCATACTCTGTAAGTTCTAGTTATTTTTAGATTTAAACATTTAATTATAACATGGACATGAAATAAAGTGGAATTGGATCTAAGTATGTTTATCAATTCTGATCTATTTCTGTTGCTCCTTCAATCTTCTGTTTTGGGACTTGTCTATCTTTATGTTCATGACTAGTTTATGATCTATTCAACAGTTTTCTTGATTTGTGATGACGTTATCATCAAGTTGTAATATTTATGCCTATGATGATGTTTTCCTCTGATCTCATTTTTATTCAATTTCAATCTCCCCCAATTTATTTTCTTTTCATGAACCTTGGTCAATTTCGGACCTTGGCCTAAAAATCGCGATTTGCTTACGATATGTATACGGGGGAATTATGGGATTATTGCCTATATGAATATGATGTAATAATTGGCAACATGAAATTAGATATTATCGTTGCATTTGCAAGTTTGGGCTTGATCTGTAAATTTTGGTATAATCTTGTTATGAACAAATTTGCATAAATATTATACATGGAATTTGGCACAAATAGGATCTATGTAATGTAACATGAGGTTTGGTATATATAACATGTATGTGATTTGTCATGTAAATTAAACCACGAGTTTGGGCCTATGTAAATTAAATCAAAAGATTTGGCTTATGATTGGGCATATGTAGAATTGGAGATGTGAATATAAAAACGATTGTAAATTTGATAATTGGCATAAATATGTATTATGAACTTGGGTAGTTGGCGTGTGCTATAATAAAATGATTACAATTTGGGATAACTACATCATGAATCATGATTTGGGTTTATTTGGGCATGATACATGCAATTTTGGCTAGAACTCGATAAGGGTGAAATAGCATAAACTTGGCATACATGTAAATAGGCAAGGATTGGACATATGTAAACTGATTAGAATTGGGTATATATATATATATCCATATATATATATATATTGGCATGTAATTTTGGAACTTGGGCATATGTTTATTAATATGTAAAGTTGGGAATTTGAAACATGAAAATGACTGTGTGTTGGATAATTGACTTGAACACGAACATGAACATTTCTATATGTTAAACACATGAACTGATATTGGGGTTTTGGGGGAAATACGACCATTAATGAACCTTTGACACGAGGTTAGACTCGGTTTGTGGTGTATATCTTCCCGGAACCGCCCGGCAAATCCGGTAGCCAAAAGTGTCAGTCTAATGTGAGAGGTCGAAGGCCAAATTGTAGGCGTAACGATTTATGACACGAGGTTAGACCAAGTTTTTGGTATAAATCTGCCTGGAACCGCCCAGCAAATCCAATGGCCACAAAATGCATGGTCTAATGTGAGAGGTCATGATTCGTTCGTCATAATGAATGAATTAAGGAATACTAACCATAATAATACGTGGGTATGGTTAGAGGGTTAGGTGGGATGACATGGAAATTTGACATGTAAATGTGGACCTAACCGGTATGAGTTAAGAACATGTAAAACTTATAAATGTAGGCTCAACCAATATGATATGAATGGGTGGGTTAAGTAACGTGGCTAGGCTAATGACACTTAACCATTATAATGTGACTAGCGGATGGGTTGGGCTAACTTGAATAGGTTGATAACACCCAATCGATATAACCTGTCACGTGGCAGGGTTAAGTCAACTTGAACATATAGATAATACTTAACCAATTTGACACGATGATTTGATAGGGTTAAGTCATGAACCGCTTGAATATACTTAACTAATTCAACACGATGATTTGATAGGGTTAAGTCATGAACCGCTTGAATATACTTAACCAATTTAACACGATGATTTGATAGGGTTAAGTCATGAACCGCTTGACTATACTTTAACATGATGATTTGAAAGGGTTAAGTCATGAACCGCTTGAATATACTTTAACACGATGATTTGATAGGGTTAAGTCACGAACCGCTTGAATATACTTAACCAATTTAACACGATGATTTGATAGGGTTGAGTCATGAACCACATGAATATACCTAACCAATTTAACACGATGATTTGATAGGGTTAAGTCATGAACCGCTTGAATATACTTAACCAATTTAACACGATGATTTGATAGGGTTAAGTCATGAACCGCTAGAATATACTTAACCAAGTTGACACGATGATTTGATAGGGTTAAGTCATGAACTGCTTGAATATACTTAACCAATTTAACATGATGATTTGATAGGGTTAAGTCATGAACCGCTTGAATATACTTTAACACGATGATTTGATAGGGTTAAGTCATGAACCGCTTGAATATACTTAACCAATTGGACACGATGATTTGGTAGGGTTAAGTTATGAACCACTTGAACATACTTAACCAACTTGACACATGATTCGTAGGGCTAGGTCATGAACTTAAACAACAACACTTAGCCAATTTGACATGACACGTAGGCGGGTTAAGTCTCAAATTTAAATGACAACACTTAACCTACTGGACGGAAACCCTAGTTACGCGGTCCTTTTCAGTGGTAAACCACTAGATGTATCATGGTACCCTGGAACTAGGCAGGGTGGGGCACGATTACTTGGCTGATTGTAAGCGACCCGGACGACGCTGAGTTGGTGTGCCATTGTAGGTTCAGGCGGACTATGGTCGTGCACGTAGTCCGGAGTTGAAAAAGCAGGCATTGGGCACCAGTGGATTTACACTGTGCATGCTTGATTCGTGTCGATGGTTGGCACCATAGGGCTTGATACACCCTATGGTAGACCTAGCACAGGTAACTACATTTCGTGATTCGGCCGTATGACACAGACACATGAACGAGCTAGGACTTGTAGGGAGCCGATCAATTAATAAATCGTTACGTGGGATTCGTTAGGTAGCATAATCCCTAGTGGTCCTAGGTGGCATAAACCCTAAACGAATCTAGAAAATGTTCAGTAGGTAGCATAATCCCTAGTGGTCCTAGGTGGCATAAATCCTAGTTGAACACGCGATAGTTCATGATAAGGAAACCTAGACAAAACAAGGGTGCAGTCCAAACGATTTCAAGAATGGTGGCACTACGTTGAAGTAGTATAGAAATACGTGATGAAGCCCGTACGATATACAGCAAGGGACTGTACGTATACATGGAAAGGATGATACGGGTTGGGGTACTAGTACAGTTGGTGCAGAGAATATAGGAAATCAAAGAAAATAGTGGAATGGTGAAGCATAGAAATCTTGCGATGTTATACATAATAGAAACCTTGCAATGTTATACTTGATTCATCGTGCCTGTAGCTTACCTTGTCATCATGCTTATGTTTACTTTCAGTTTATTCATGCCATGTTATCTTTACCTGTTTTTATGCTGAAAGCCACTAGGACTTACTCAGTATTTATGACTGACCCAGTTTGTTTCGCTTCTTTTTCTTTCGTTCCCCCCCCCCCAGGTTCGCAGGGTGGTAGTACAGCTTAGTTCGGATCTTACCAAGCTCCAAGGCTCTTTCATGTACTGCTTGGATCTCTCTTGGCTATGGCTTGCTTTGCTATTTTACTTGGGGAATGATTTATGACTATGGTTTTATGCTTCTTTACCATTGCAAGACAGATTTCGATGTAATGGATTTAATAGCATTTTGATGTAAAATGCTTTAGACCTTTCTACATTTTAAAGCAATGAAATTTGGTTCTTCTTCCGCTATTTTATATGTTCTTTCTTGTAATATTTCTGTGTATGTTTACCTAGATAATGCTCCACCAAAGCTACTGCATTCCCTTTGTGAGTGCCCCTAGCGGGGGTGGGGTGTTACACCAATAGTTTTACTAAATTTCAAAACTTCCAAATAAAGTTGCAATATTCCTTCTCGTATGGAAATAATAAATTATTCCAACATTTTTGCCATTTCAAACTAGTACCATTCTTTAGATAATAGTGAAGTCGTTCAAGTTGGGGTATTTTATTTACCTCTCAGACCTTGGTTTCGACAACATTCTTATCTTAAGATAGGTAAAATTTTGTAACTCAAAAACTGATATTAACTAAAATACCACACTTATTTCATTTACTCTTTCATCTAAATATGGTTGTATAAGCCATTCTTGTATTTGGAAAATCTCCTTTGAAATATAACTATTTTTACTTAGTTCACTTATTAAGTTAATTCTTATTAAAACACAATCTTTAGCCTAAACCTCTTAATTACAATTCTTTTTCAACCTGGATTTATTACGAAAATCAATTTTCCAAATCCTTTACATTAAAAACCATATGGATCTTATTATAAAAACTTAATTTAGATTTTATTACTAATATATTCTTTATCCAAATTCATTTAACATCTAACCTTTGATATTTTTGAAAATCCCTTTACTTTAACATCATTTTAATTAATCGAAACTATCGCATTAGCCTTAAATCTCTTTATAAATCGTGGATTTAAAATAAAATCGCTTTATACAATCTTTCAAAATTCAACTAAAATCTCATTATGAACTAGATTACTTTCTTAAATGAATTTTCATTCAAACAGGTAATCAATTTAATTATTATTACTTAAAATAATAATTAACTTCAACGTTAACTAAAGCAAAAGTAGTTAATTTCATTATTAACTAAAATAAGACAGTTAATTCCCTTTTTAAAAAGTCATTAAAATAATAACTGACTTTATTAATAATAAAAAAAACATTCATTAAGTTTAAACAATTATTTGTCGAAATCCTTTCCGCTAGATTAACTGAAAACAAGTTAATAAAATAACAAATTTCAATTAAAACAGTTGACTTAGTCAACTTGGAAACGTCAGTTAATTGGTTAACTGATTTCCACTAATCTTTCATCTTAAATTAATTAATAACTTAATTAATTTAATAATATCACTTAATTGTTTCATAAAACAATTATTCCAAATTATCAACCCCTTGATTAATTTCTGACTTACATGCTTCTAAAAACTTATTAGAAACGTAAGATTTTATTATAAAAATCTTTTCATTTACAAAAATAAATTATACGTATCGATTTATTTTTAAAACTCTTATTTAAGATAAGTTATACAAAATAAGATTGAAAACTTTGCTTCAGTTATAAAAAATAAATTTATAACTTCAAAACGTCGATTCACCTGACGGCGAATCAACATCTTAAAAAGATATATTTTAGACCATCTGCTGCCAATCACTTAATCGTTATTGTTTATTGATTAATAACACACTAATGCCAAATTCAATTCAATACTAAACATCCAAATATAATTTAACGCTACTTGGTTAAATAAGTCATATATAAATAAATATGAAATCAAGTGACATACAAAATATTTTAGGAATCCAGTTGGATCCCTACAACTTGTTTTACTTACATCACATCTCATAACATCATTATATATATGCATATGAAATAGATATTCTATTCTAAGTCTTTTAAGATGATGGAAATATAAGTATCCTCAATCATCAAACAACCAAACATCTAAAGCATCCAGACACACAATTTATACTAACATTGGTAAATATTATAATTATATGAATTTACCACATCACAGTATTTCGAAAAGCGTGAGAGCTAACTTGCATTTCAATTCGATCGATAATTTTGTGTTGTTTTATATAATTTCAAACTAACGTTTGAAATTATATAAAAATCTCATTCGCATAAAATCCAACCATTCCTTTTTGTATGCGTAGATATCGTCCATACGATTCCCATGTAGCTTGTTTCCCCCAATTTTATTATCGCATGGAAAAGTTATACAATTTATAAGATAATGATTTAATACATACATATATATATATATATATTAAAATTAATTAACTTAATCGATCATTAGGTCTTAACTGCCATTGATTAGTGTTAACCTAGTTCGGCCAAAACCACGATTAACATATCGAAATCGCTACAGGCTTCGATCAACTGAACAAAAAACTTCGATTAACAAAAATCCATCATGTCGCTGCCTTCCTTCACCTGACGCCGATCAACTACCATCGCTCCATCTCCCTTTCCACGCTGCATCATTCCCCTCCAGTCCGAACCCATCTCGGCCACCACGGACCTTGCTATCACTCCATAATCGTGCCATCATGCCGAGGTTGCTGGCACCAAACGAAGCCGCTGTTGGCCAATCCCCACTAGCCGAATATAGAACACCCAAGCCGATCAGTTTTACATAAAAACCCCTCATAAATCGTGGCCTCGTCGGGGATATCAGAGTGATTTTGTTAGGATGGCTTCAGGCTATTCGTTTACAGGATGGCGGCTAGTTGCTTTGTTGATCATGCATTTAGTTTGACTTAGGGTTATTTGTTTTAGGGTTCATATATATATATATATATATATGTATATGTATGTATGTATAGTCTCCAATTTTATTATTTTATTCCATTAAATCTCGTTTAAGCGTTTCAGGTTCACAAGGCCACATACTAAATCCGATTGCCAAGAAATTTGATACCCTACCATAACTTAATATTCCAGGCCCGATGGAACTGGTTCCATTGAATTCCGAGACCATTTGAAAAATACCTATTTTAATTTCAAAATGTAAATTGATACGCGATTATATCGCACACGATCACATAATGACTCCAATTGACTTGAAATTAGAAATCTTACAATAATTAACCATTATAGATTTTATAAAATTGGTCTCGTTGAAATCCGATGTCCGTTTTCCAAATCGCTATTTCTATGTGTTAAATTAAACCTATAAAATTTAAATCGATTTCAAAATGATCAAAGCCATCGATAATAGTTTATTATTACCATCTATGTTTTATATTAATCATTTGAATCATTTTCGGTTTATTTTTAACTTAAAATACAATTACTTCTCGTTTTTGTATTACGGTAATTTGATATATTCGAATTAAATCATATTCCGTTTATTAAATAGGTAAATTCCATATAAAAATCCATTTATATTTCCAATTCAACATTTAAAACAAATACTTCAAACTCGTTGATTTTTTCAAAAATCTACATAGTTGAAACCCAACACTTTGCATTTCTAAAACTTTAGTTTAATACAAAACTTTTAGTTTCCATGCAAATAATTAATTCCCATTTCTAATGCAAAATCAATTAAATTGTACCCAATTTAAAAACCATCCCTTCAGCTTACAAAAAATTTCAAAAATTTGAAAGTTTTCTAGCTCTTTAAATTTTCGAAAATTTGTGGCAGAGTCTTCCCTACGTGGAGGGACTTTGGCAATATACCAAAAGAGATAAATATGTATACATCGACCCATACGGTCAGAAAATACAATATGTAACTGTTTTTTAATAACCTATTTTATATTTTGTGTGGGTGTACCTTACATAAGCGTTACTAAGCGAACTCGCCTCATATTTATGCAATCTACGCAAGCAAAACCGAGCATTTAATGCTCCATGTACATGTACTTACTCAATTTAAACAAATAAGTCACATAACATGAAGTTTAAACAACATTCATTCCTTTAACTCAAACAGACACATAATTCCAATCAATATTTTAACATTCAATTCATATTCCACAAACATGCACGCATATTCATCCAAATTGATTCTAAATAATTTCACTTTTAAGATATATGCTATGCAATTTCATTTCCTTAAAATCCCTCCAATTTATTTAATAAATCATTAGTTCATAAACGACTATGCCTCCATTTTTCTAGAGATTTGATTTTGACATAACTCAAAATCTACAATATGAAATCTTGATTTTTTTTTCCTTTCATTAGAAAAATATAATCCAATAGATCCTAAAGATTCTTGTTTCAAAGAATTGCGATTTATACTGGATCCTGTACATCCATTTGAAGTTCAGAACGTAAAACTACGAACTACCGCGATGCGGCGAACCCTTTTTTAATTAAATCTAATTAATACATTCAACTTAGTTTAACTAATAATTTTCAACTCCATTCTCTTATATTTCAATATAAATGAAGCTAGGATTTCAAATCTAACATGAAAATTTTGACTATCCAAAATCGTTAAATATTCCATCCAATATTCATACTATGTTAAAATATCATTTACAACTCAAATTTTCGCATTCAATTCCACTCTATATTATACATAATCAAATCCAATTTTATTCCACTTAACTTAAGTTAAATTTCTAATCCATTTGATTCACTTTTACCATTTCAATGTACTTAACTTGCATAGGTTAAATTTAAATTCCAAAATTCAAATTTTCGGCATTTATTTCACATTCTTTTTAAATATATATAAATAGATGCATATATTAATCAACATTTGCAAATTAAAAATATTTGAACTAAAAAAACTTGTTTTTCTCAAACTAATTTCCATTAGCAAATTATTAGGGCAGCAATCCGTCACTGAGAAAATCGTAAATGAATACTAATGATGCGGTCGTCATGATTCAGAACTATTTTCCAGCAGCTGAAGTGATGCTTAATCACTTTCAAATCACTTTCAAATCAATTTAAAACAATTATTATTCAATAATTTCTTCAAAGTAATGCCATATTACTTTATAATACCTCAGAAAATATTTCATAAACATCCAAGATTTAAATTCTCAATTTTGTTACTGAATCAAATTTTAATTCGCTCATTTGTATATTCCATTCTTGTAAAAAAAATATCTGGTTATATACAACCATCTCAATACTGTAATTTCATTTGATTATAATAATAACAATCCACACATCCATATACAATAAAAATTTCAGCAAATTATTCCATTATATCAATAATATAATTCTGGGTAAAATTATTTCATTTACCCACTTAAAAAACAATATTATGTCAATTTTCATCGTTCAAGCGTTTAGAAATCCTTATCGACCACATCAGCTAACCGCGTTGATTTGGAATTTATATACCACTCAACATAATATAAAACAATTTTGTTAACACTAACAAGCACGCTCTCTCATAAATATGCACAATCTAACTCAATCTAGGGTATTAATAACCCCGTCTCTATTGAGTTATGACAGATAGCCAAGGTTATTACTTAACCTTCTGCTTTGATAGCACTTCTAACAATCCTATTTTTCCATACCGTTTAAGCTGACATTTAATCACAGCTGTCCAATTCAAAAGGCACAGAAAGCAGATAGTTATGGGAAAGAAGTTAAAGGGTAATAAGAAGAAAGAAATGTTAGAATAACAGAAGAAGAAGAAGAACATCACAACAGAATCAGAGTAGAGTAGAATCTCACAGTGAAAAGAATAAAATATAATATATCGATACTATTTACACAAAGAAAACTCTATATATATGATTACAACATCAGAGTACACAATTAGATCATACAATAAAATATGATAAATACAACACACAACGGAAAATAAATTAATATCAAAAAATACAGGAATGTGTCTCGACTCTGGCTCCTCTCTAGAAATTCCAAGAAGACCTAATGCAATCAGGAAAACATACTCTGTCTGACACGAGCATATTTTAAGGAAATTGGTTACATGATCAGTATGGAATACTTTCAGTGATAAATTTCACATCACAAACAACTTGCTTAACTTTTAAAAAATTCTTTGAAGGAATGGAACACCCGTAATACACAACCGACATAAACATGGCATGTGTTTTTACCTTACAATATCCAAATCACTTTTTATATAAAAATCCAGTGATATTATAATAATGTCTATCAATACACAAATAAAATAGGAATATAGTCGAAAATCTTGCATCTCACTTTTCTACATAGTTGGTTTTCAACTAAAAACCGTAAGGCTCGTATTGGAGTTTGGATTTTCCACATGTCTAGGTATAGAAACACCTTCCGATCAGTGTTCTTTATAGATAAAACACTAGAGTTCAGTAAGAACATCTTACAACCCAGTCATGTAGAATCGATCACTCATCCAACTTGAGTGTACCAAATATGTCATCACCACAGTTGGGATCAACAACCATATCAATTCGAGGCATACAAAAATATGACAAATGATTTCTCTATATTAGTTGATGATATATCCTAATGGGTATAACCCACATAGCTCTGTTGCCAGTCCAATTTCAGTCATATCCTAGTTGACGAGGCTTGAGGTCGCGATTACCTTTTCAGAAACATCACACCCAACTTTAAATGCCACATTGTTAGATATGTCAAATCACTAACTGATTTGCACAAATATACTCTGGGTGTTGAGCTAAAAGAAGTTACCTTGTCTGCCACCATACTTGGTAAATTTATAAAAGCCAACATGCGTGATATTAGGAAATACTCTGTTAAACATTCATCCATACAAGTTCGTTCTGGGACCGAACGAAACAGAAGAAACCACAGAACGTAAGGCTCTCTTCTACAAGTTTAATCCCGGTATTTAATTAGAGACATAAGTGAGAAACCCTCACGCCCTTTCAAAAACATTACACTCAACTTTAAATGTCACATTGTTAGATCCATCAAATCACTAACTGATTTTCACAAATATACTCTAGGTGTTAAGCTAAAAAAAGCTACCTTCTCTGCCACCATACTTAGTATATTTGTAAAACCAACATACACGATATTTGGAAATACTCTGTTAGACAATCATCCATATAAGTTCATTCTGGGACTGAACGAAACCGAAGAAATCCCAAAATGTAGGGGTTACTGCTACAAGTTTAATCCCGATATTTAACGAGAGATATCAACGAGAAACCCTCTTGCCCGAAAGTTCCATGCCTTCAAATCATATCATAAGCATCCTACAAGTTGGTTATCGAACGCAAAGTCGGATCGAAGTGGTTTTGGGTCCAGTTCCCATCCCGGTCTCTCGAAATAACACATTAAAAGTCAAAAAGGGAAATATTCATTGATAATCAGTTCTTTAATTATCAACTCAAACAGTATGGCCGAGTACATTAGTAGTAGCTCATGCCCTTTTTAGTTTAAACCATTCGTTAAAACCCTTTCAACGATTTTTACAAATCGATTTCATATACTTATCTCAACAAATCCCACTACTACAACAGTGGGCATATTCGACACCAATTTGTGTGCGTTACACGAAAAGGGTGGCAAAAGTTATGCTTTCTTTGATCTTCTGCAACAATATTCATATGTTGTTGCATTAGACGTGAATGCACTGTTGCGGTTGAAATTCTTGTGTTGTGACGTGCAACTCCTGTTCAAAACATTGCATTACACCAGTTAAAATTACACCTCATCAATCCATGCCCTCAACCATTGATCCACCTTGATCAATCCACCTTACCCTTCACCTATTTCCCGCTAATATTTTCATTACCGCCCTTCCTCTATTTCCCGTTCCAGCTAAGATTTTCATTGCCGCGATTCCATTTGGTTGAAGAAAAAAAATATCAGGATTTGCAAATTGGGGAATAACAAAACAAAATCGTGCAATCAATATCTATCGTCTAATTTGGATTTGGATTATTGGGTTTTCTGTTCTAAAATCGTAAATCCAAACCAAATCATTCTCAGTACTTGTGTTCGCAGAGTATCAAACCCAAACCCTAATTCGGTCATTCCTTGATTTCAAAGTAGCGAAGGGCACAAAAAAACATACTTGATAAAAACGCACATAGAAAAATGAATGGCAGAAATTCATGGTGAGCGGAATCTAGTCAGTAAAAATGTGCACAACTAATTATGAAGAAGAAAGAGACAATGAGAACGTAATCGGATCTGGTCTTTGGTTCCAGAAAATAGGTAACCCTAATTTCTGAATTATCCTATTTAATATGCCTTGATTTCAAATCATATGTTTCTCAATTTAAATCGATTTGTAACCAAGTAATCTGTGCATAATAATTTAGTTGCAATGGTTGCTTGTAATTGGACAGTCTGCGACTTGGTTCACTGCATATTTTATTTTCTTCTAATTTAATAGTCAATAAGTGATTCTTCTGGTGAAAATGTTTGAGAGATGTAAAATGGTTGTGATAGCAACTGGATTGGACTTGTTAAGTTACTCGGTGTGCATTCTTCTTCTTTGTATATTCTATATAATCTTCATAAAACTGACTAGAAACGGATCTGTTAAGTTTATACTCTGTATTAGTATAGGATGTTGTAACTGGATGAAAAAAGAGAATCTACAAGTGATTCACTAATTCGTTATACGTTTAGCTGATGTGTTGGCTTTATGATTCAATTTCTAGCTTTTTAATTAAATACATTATAAATTGTTGTTAAATGAAAGTTTAAATTTATATTAATTGCGGAAGTTAATTTGTTCACCGGTTAAATTCTTTTGGTTACGACGGTAACATAGTTGCAATTCCAATAGTCATTACAAGTGTTGTCTGAATTTGGACGTATTTGGAGTTAGAGAAAACAAAAATTCCACGAGTTTAATTAGCTACATAACGGAATAGATTTTCCATATTATCAGTTGTTGTACTCATTCAAACTAATTCTGGTAGAATAATGTAAACATGAAATGAAATTCTCATTTTATTTGCAAGAGCACTACAGTTCTCAGCTTATTACAAGAAAAGAAGCATTACTTGTAAAATTCAAAACAACAAACCAAATTAACACCATCTTGTAGGAAAAGTAACACATGATCAAGCTGACAAGCTTTACTAATCACTTTAATTCTTTGAGCCATATCAGTAGTCCAGTTTTGTAGAACCGTGTATAAATTTTGTCAAATAATTTACGATGTGTTATAAATTCAGTAGTTACAGAAAGTCGTGCCTGTTTTTGCATGCATCGTCTTGATTGTTTCTGCACCCACATCATTCCGTGAATGGCTAAACATTATAGTTCTGCAAAATGGGAGTAAAAGTCATACAATAGGAGTAAAACCCATACAATAGGAGTAAAAGCCATACAATGGGAGAAGTATAAGGCAAATTTCTTTATTTGACTTTGAGTTTCACTTGTGTGTTGGTGCATGTGGCATATATGTTTGAAGAATCAGAAAAGGGAAGAATTAGACCATGGGGATGCGACGGGCTAAATCAGAGGAGCAGTAGGTAAGGGGGTAAAAATATGCAACAACTATAATTTATTGTTTCGGTTTTATGATGTTATAGATCTCCAGGTTGTTTAGGTTATTTCCTTTTATTGTGTTAATCATATTTGATAAAGTACGAATTTTAGTTGGATTGCGTATAGAATTGCTGGAGCTTCTTATATGTGCGCAGTAAATTAGCTAACAATAAGAGTTGAACTTTTTATGTGTGCGCACTTGTAAACCATTAAGATTCCACTTAAAAACCACACTCATATGTATCCATTTTATACTCTGACATCAAAAATATCAACAGACAACCATTGCTGCTAGCTATTCAAAGTTTGTCAGTCGAGAAATGAAAAGCAGAAGCACTTTTGAAGATACAAGGGAGTTTACTTGAATAGAATGAGCTCTAATATCGGCTAAGTGTTTCTATTATCATCAAACCTGTCTGTGACTGCAGGTTATATTATCTCCTGTTGATTCTGTTGGAAATACATATCATGCTCTTCTTCCTGAGGGCATGCCTTTAGAATTCCAGAGAATACTTAACCTCAAGGTTTGTATGTATCTATATAACCTTCTATTTTTCTTGTTGTGTAAGTAAGGATTCGTGTCTTGTTCTAAAACTTAATACGCGGAATTTTTTTTCAAAAACTTGTTTTAAATCACCTCTTTTAAAATTATTTTGGCTGCTCCCTTTTATTCTAAAATTTAAAGGCATTTGTGGTATCATAAACACCATGCATCCGTCAAACAAGAAAGTAAAAGTATTATAGATCAGTGATGCTTCACTCAATCTACTTGCCTACTGCCCTATAGTTTTGTTTTTTCTCCATTTATCTATTGTTATGTGCATATATTATCTTGCGTCATATTTAGAATGCTGCTTAGTTCCCTTGAAATTAGGCTTAATTTATCCTTTTATTGTCCAGTTTTAGTTATGCATGCATGCATTGGATTGAATGTTTGATCGTTACAGAACATGTTATGTCATGTTGGTTTGTTCATCATTATTTGCTGCAGATACATTGGTGGAAAGGAGTCTGAGGGTCATTTTGCACTGATAAATGAGGCGTATTCTATGTTTGTAAGAATTTTATATGCTTATATTAGATTAACATGAAATGGGTATGACAACTCATCTTGCTGCATGTACACAAGGGATGGTTATCTAGGGAAAATTATTTATTCGTTAGTTTTACACCTTTGTCTGTTTCCATAAAAAAAGACTTTCAAAAGTTAAATGGAGAGCTTCAAGCGTATAGAAAATTGTTCAATAAAGCTTGGATATCTAACTATAACATATCTCGTATTGCTGCTATGGCATACAACTGTAAGTTGTAATAAATGATATTGTTGGGAGCTGAACTTTGAGAAATTTGTGCTAGGTTGATGTTGAGTTTCACCACTTGATGCTTGTGTTGACTTTTTGTTTCTCAGTTGGTTTGGCTTGTAGTCTACAGCATACACGACATTCTTCAGTCAAATATTCAATTTTTTAATCAACTTGTGGATTATCTAGTGTCTACATTACTAACAATATCTCATACTAGGTTATCACATACAAATCCATTGCACCAAGATATATTTCAAAGTGTGGCACGGTTTGAGGCAGAAGTGGTTGCCATGACCGCTGCACTTCTTGGTAGTAAAGATCTGAGATCAGGAGTTCAAATTTGTGGAAATATGACATATGGGGGGACTGAAAGTATTTTCATATATTCTAGATATAAAATCAACATGTTTCTTCCCAAGTGATTTGTGTTGCCATCCATGAATTTGGCCATGCCGCTGCTGCTGCAAGTGAAGGCATACCTATGGAGTGCATAACCATATTTTTGGCAACCATAATTCCAGGTGCTTTGGTCAGTTTCAAGGTGCATTGCATAATTTTAAATTCTTTGTATTCTTTAAAAAAAAATTGAATGAATCTGATTGTATGGTCATGTATTATAATTGGTATGGTATGTAGAATATTTTGTATGGTTTGGATGTGATGACGAATGTTTTGGATAAGTTTCTTATATGTACAAAACTGATACTGCAAATTTTTTAATTGAAGCGCTGTATTTGTTTTCTTCTGATGTAGCATTTGTCTTCTTTTACTGTTGCATTTGTTTTTTTTCTGATGTTGCATTTCCAGATAATGGTGTCGCATTACATAATACAATGGTGTCGCATGAAATAAAATATATAAATCCACATGGCACGTGGGCCTCACTGCTGACGTCGCATGTGACACGTGGGCAGCTGCGTGTGACATGTAGGCATCATACGTGGAAGCTAACATGGCACTCACTATCATGACCTGAAGGCAGGCTCTAACTTATGCTTAAGGCAATGCTGCGTTTTGTTGCATTACTTGCTAATAGTGTTGCAATACAGTTGTAATGCAACACTTTCTTTTCGCGGTCGTAGATGGGCAAAAGCTTTGCCTTAGATGGCTAATGCAACGGTCACGGATGCCACGCCCCCTTGGTGTTGCCTATTTGAAAAAATGGCCTACGGCAACGCTTTTTGGATCTATGGCCACAGAAAAATAGTGTCGAATATGCCCACTTTTTTAGTAGTGTCCCTCTTGTTTTCGTTACCTTGAAAACAATAACTAACACTTATATCATTAGAATAAACATATTCACCAAACCCCCTCATCGTTTTCGTTACTTCAAAAATATCGATATATATTCACAAACCCTCTTTTTATTCCGTTTATCTTGAAAATATCGCTATATACACTTAACCAAATGGTATAAGTCTTGTTACCAATCTTATACGGTCTAACAATGTCATATGTGAGACGACCCGAACTTCCCAGTGAAGGAAAGCCCGGATTGCTTTGAGGACAAAACAAATCGGAACACAAACAGAAGAACATTTCATTGCTTATTACAACAATTTACATCAAAATACAAGAATATACAGAGTATGAATAAATATTACACATTTACAAAATATCATAGATTTACATTACATTACTGCAGCGGAAAAATAATACAAAACACAACTGAAAAGAATATATGGATACAGAACTTTCCAAATATCATTCCAGCTATAAACCAGGATCCTGTGAATATAAATCTGCAAAACCAAAACTACTAGCTGCCTGTGTTGAAAATAGGGGCACCCAGAGTTTAGGTTAAAACAATAAACTCCAGGTCAGTCATGTGATTGGTGTGAGAACTAAAGCAGTTATTTAAAACTTTACTTTAAATCAGATATATCAAGGGACCACGCCGTATAACACGGAACGGGTTTCTTCCCAAGAATACCAGTGCATATAACAAAAAAACGCAATTCTTTTTAGAAAAATGAAGCTATTATAAGACCCACGTCCTATCACACAATGCAACGCAAGCGGGGGAATAGGGTTTTTCCTTATAATAGCCAAACATGCTTGGTACGTTAAAACAAATCCTTTGATACTATTATAAGTGCATAGTGTACAAAACAACTTCAAATATAAATGAATCAATCCTAGACAGCATGGGTAACATATATCATGTCGCTAATACTAGGCTCTACAATCAAAACCGCAAATGTCACGTATTGGAAGTTGGATTTCCATCTGTGAACCAAGGCAAGGGATCGTCCTTACCGCTTCAAGACAATCTAGCCTACCATGTCTCAGGACCCAGACTCAGGTAGGCCCTTGGATCGTCAGGGCCAGTCCGCTCGATGTGGATTAAAATGCCTGAACACTTCGTTCCCCACCCTATGGGGCGTAAATGAGCCAAATGACTCCATCGGTCCCGGATCGACCGATATAACCGAGGCGCCTCGTAATCCATCATCCACATAAGTAAAATGTCAGGGCTAGCAAAACGCTAACACCACTCCTAGCTAGAAAGAAACGCACGTCCTCCCTGAGGTCCTCTCCCGTTTCTGGTCCACACCGAGGTGCGAGGCTCGCAAATTAACGCTACATAAAGCTACACAATATTAAAGTCGTGCTTTGATCATCAACCACAAGACTCTGCTTTTCAACAGAAGCCTTGATCATTTGCATCTCAGCATGCCACACAGGCAATTCACGCTATGCAACCGATGTATCTCAATCACACAGAATGAAATCCGATGTCAGACACACATCCATTTACAAGTCCGTTCTGGGTTTGAACAAAACTGGGGGAACCTTATTCCTCGCATATCCATCGATCTCCAAGTACGTCTGGACGATCACCAACTGATTCCCTCCTCTTGGGTGTACAGCCCAATCAAGATCATCAGTAATTATCCAAACAATGTGAAGACCTCCGATCTTCAACCACCGTCTTCATCGTCGACTTATCATTGATTCAGTTATTCAGAATGGGTATAGACCCGGCCTTTCCGAACAACTCGCGTATATAATAAATAAGTGTTATAAAACACAACATACACCTCATTCCAATCCAGAATATTCCTTTATTCAAATATTCTTATATTTTGGGAAAGGTTCCCATTAATTTTATCAAAGATAAATTCTTTAAATTTACTCTTTTAATCTTCTTTTGAATATCAATTCAAACCAAATTATGGTTTATCCAAACTAGTCGGGATTAACGAACCTTACCGAAGTAATCATTTGTTTTAATTTCCCAACCCCAACCTATTCATCCCATGAAGCAAAACTGGTAATACTTCATATCTAACACCACGGTGTTATCAGTAAATTCAATTACCATTTCACGTTCAAATCTAATTAAAGATTTAACTATCGCCTGGAGCAAAACTGGCGACACTCCATTTTTTATCATTTCTTGAATTTGATAATTTTAGTTATCAAATTCACCTTTCAATCTGTTTAAAGATTTATTAAAACTCTAATTCAGTTTTAGTTTCCAAAAATCATTACTTAATGATTGTTCAAATCCTGGAAATAAATCATGTCTTTAACTGGGTTAAAGAACTAATGTCATCTAAAACACAGGTCACGATAAACCCAAAATCACATTCCATTAATTATGGAATCTTCATGGAAAGCAGATCAATATATATAATCGATATGAACTTCCATATCCAACTAGTAATATAAATGGAATAACGGCAAAGCCTTTTAAATTCCAAATATATTAGCAGTCTTCCTCCACAGAAATTCACTTCAATTATTACCAAATCGAATTCCCTTCCATTCCAATTTATTTTATTAAATTGGAAAACTTTACTTTGGAATAACTCCTTTAAATCTTAACAAAAGATTTATATATTCCAAATCACATTTCACTGTAAATCGGGTTAAAGAACGAATGTCGTTAAAACACCATTCACAACAAACCCAATTCACATTTCATTAATTATCGGGTTAAAGAACAAGTATTATTTAAAACGCCATTCACGATAAACCCAAAAACCAATTCCAATTCAATTCCAATTAAATATTATTTAATTGGTATACTTCATTAAATCTAAATAAAAAGATTTACTCTTTTTTCTCAACTGGGTTTAAGAACAGTGTTAATGAAGACACCATTCACGACAAACCCAAATCCCATTTGATATCAAATACAAGGCTCTGAATAGAAAATATATCGGCTTATATTCAATATCAAATCCTGAAACCAACCATTATCATTTTGGAAGTAACGATATAAAATATATCTTCCATAACAATACCCGTATAATCCCAAATCCAACATCGAAATATCCCGATGATAATTTCGATTCAAATTCATTCCAATCTATATATTGGAAATTCTGGTTATTTTTAAAGCCATTGCAAATCCAATTTATTTATTTCTAAAAATAAATATATTATTTTTCTAGTTAATAACTAGTTCATTTCGATAAAAATATATTTTTATCTTTTCAAATATAGAGTTTTTCATCCCAATTCTTCCCAAATCATTTCTTATGATTTTACACTAATTATTGATATTTTTAATAATTTTATCAAGGCCTGTACAGTCGATTTCCATAAACAGCCATCGAACTGCACTTACAGCGACCTTTTCCAAATTTGATTTGGACATAATTCCAAATCCAACTATTAGATTTCTAATTTCTCATATTCGTTAGAAAGCTCTTTTCGATACGAACCCAACGGTTTCAGTTTTTGGAGAATCCGACGGTCGGATCTCCCGTAATGTCCGTTCGAAGCCAATGGTCGAAATTCGCGAACTGCCGCGATGCGGCGCGTTCTATTCAGGCCATTATAATATATATATATATAATATGTATAATATATATTTCATCGATTTCCATTTAAAACGTATTTTATAAATTGTTTTAAATTCGTTTTCAAAACGATTTCAACTTTATATTCAATTTCAAATCAAAATTGAATATTCCATATCATTGATATATAAATGATAATATTTTCAAAACATTATATGTTGAAATCAATTCCTTTTCGATATTCATTATAAAAATGAATAAAATCGATATAAATATCATTCACGTCAAAATGGCGTTAATCTAATCAACACGATTATATATATTTAAATATATTCGTGTCCATCCCAAATCGGACATCAAAATAAAATTTTGATTCCTTTTTGAATACTATTTGAAAATATTCGTTATTTTAAAATAATCATATTTTAAAATATTCATTCTTTCTGAACTGGAATCATACACAGTTAATTACCATATAATTTGATTATATGGATTTCACACAATAAATGTTATAACAACAATGAAAACAGTAATCCATCATCCAGAGTGCATTCTACACTGCATAAGCATCAAATATAAATATTTAACGCTTATAACAGCTTGTCAATCAATCAATCGACATACAGCTAATTATTGGTACTAGTGCATGCCCAATATCATCCCAATACCCATGTGGGGTTTTCAAACAACAAACACAGATTTATTTGTGCAGTTGTGCGATGTGTAAAATTTATCGTCCCAATCAATATCAGTCAAATGTGTGTACATAAACAAATCGTCTGATTTGTTTATAAATATTTATTTTATTCAAATACATGTTAAAATTATATTTTTAACTTTAAAATATTTATTTCCATTCCACATCACACAATCAATATTCACAACACAAACAACAAACAAATAAGTCATCCATGGTCTGTGGACGACGGGTGTCGGGTGGTGCTAAGCACGGTATGCATCCTAGTATATATTATAACTAGAAAATAAAATAAAAGTGAGGAGTTCTCACCTTTGGGGTCAACTCTGCCATTCTCTATTTCTGAATGGTCTGGATTTGTTCAAAATTTCACTGCGATCTTTTCCCGCTGTTCATAGTAAAAATCGCATTTTTAATATGATGTTTATTTTAAAAATCACATTTTTACAGTGGCACTTTATATATAAAAATCATATATTTTTACAATGCTTCTTTCTATATAAAAATATATTTGTACATCTCTACTTCTTACATAAAGGTCAAATTTTCATCGCTACTTCATACATATAAAAATCGAATTTTTGTCGCTACTTCATACATATAAAAATCGAATTTTCATCTCTATTTCATACATATAAAAATCGAATTTTCATCTCTACTTCATACATATAAAAATCGAATTTTCATCGCTACTTCATACATATAAAAATATAATCTTTCTTTACAATAAAAATATAATCTTTCTTTACAATAAAAATCTAAAACCAATGTTATTTATATTTTAAAGATCAATTCTTTATCACAATGTTATTTAAAAAAATCAATTTTTAAAACAATGTAATTTATAATAAAAAAGGGGAAAAAACTCACTGCATCGTTCGGAGGAGGGGCGCAGAGTAGCTGCCGGCGGTGGGATGGTGCACCGGACCTGCGGCGGTCACGGATGGTCGAAGCGCGGTTGTCCAGTCGCGGATTCCGGTGGTGAGGAGGGCGCATCTCTCGAGAAAGGAGGCGGTGGAGAAGAGGGGGAAGAGAGGAGGCGACTTGAGGCAGGGGTAGCACAGGGTGCGGCGGCGCGATGGTCAGCCGGGGGCGACGGGGATCGGACAAAATGGGGATCGGGGGGATTTTTTTAATTTGATTTGCTTTGACCGTGGTATAAGGGAGAAAGGGGGAGGCCAACCATATATAATTATAATATTTAATTACTTTATTTTCTCCAAAAATAAACTTTTAAATCCGATCTCTGAACGAGACCCAACGACTGTTGCCCCTAGCTAAGTACCCCCATTCCGAACACAATGGGATATGTTTTGTAAGCCAATTACATCATTTCGATCAGTTTTCATTTAAATTAACATTTAAATCATTATATTGAATTTTAAATGTACATTTCAATTTAGTGGGGTCACATACGGACCACAAAAATTCCGAAAAAATATTTTCTAGGTTCGTTTTGATGATACGGTTCTAACAAAACTAATTTTGTCAAATTCTGAGACCGTTTGAAAAATGGTCATTTTCTGGTCGATCCAAATTGGCTGAAACTGTTAAAACATGTTTTACTTCGCCATGCTCACATATTGATTCAGATAATTACGAATTTTGGAATCTAGCAATAACTTGACATCCCAGATCCAACAAAAGTGGTTTCGACAAAAATGGAGGTCGTTTGCAAAATTTCCATTTTTAAGGGCCAAAATTCCATAGCGATTATTCTGAATATTCAACTGGGCGTAACTTTTTATTCCCGCTGTGAAATTTTGATTTTTCAGATTCGTTGGAAAGATATTTCCAAATAGATTCTAATATTTTTGGTTTCATTAAAATCCGGTTTATTTTGAATCCTGTACATTCATTTGAAATTTGAAATCGAATTTTCAAACTACCGCGCCATTTTCAATTCCTTTTATAATTGAAATAAATATTTATATTCAAACGTCGATTCAAATAAATATATACGTTCTAACTCTATTCAAAATAAATTTCTCGTCGTTATTATTTAAAATAATTCATTTTAAATATTCAAAATTCATCAAAATTGCCAAAATAAAATTTTTAAATTGGTTCGGATTTTCCGGGTTATTACAATATGCCACATTGTTTATTATATAAACCTCAAACAGATTTATTTAACTTCAATACTCTGCCAATTTAAGTTTACAATAAAACTTATGAAAATAATAATTAAATTTCCAATATTCACTTTCGTTTTCAAATCAACATAACCTTTTATTTCGTATATTCAAAAACCATAGTCGTTATGTCTATTCCCAAGCCATAATATTTTCATTACTTATCAAATAGTTTCATATACTTAACCAAGTGGTATAAATATAATCACACTTTATATCTGGGACAAACAATGTTAAGTGATACAATGTTTATTACAAAAACCAATAGTTTTATTAAATTTCAAAACTGCGCAAATAAAGTTGCAATATTCTTTCTCTTATGGAAACATTAAACTATTTCCAATATCTTTACCATTTCAAACTAGTACCATCCCTTAGATAATAGTGAAATCGTTCAAGTTGGGGTATTTTATTTACCTTTTAGACCTTTACTCGACAACGTTCTTATCTTAAGATAGATAAAAGTTTGCACCTCAAAAACTGATGTTAATTAAAATATCACGCCAATTTCATTTACTCTTTCATGGTTTTATAAACGAATCTTATATCTGGAAAATCTCCTTTTGAATATAACCATTTTTACTTAATTCACTTACTAAGTCAATTCTTACTAAAACACAATCTTTAGCCTAAACCTCTTTATTACAATTCTTATAAAAACACAATCTTTAGCCTAAACCCCTTGTCAACCGTGGCCTCATCATGGAGATCGGAGTGATTTTGTTAGGGGGGTTTCAGACCTTTTTTTTATAGGGTGGTGGCTAGTTGCTTTGTCGACCACGCATTTAGTTTGACTTAAGGTTATTTGTTTTAAGGTTCATATATATATATATATATATATAGAGAGAGAGAGAGAGAGAGGCTCAACTTTTATTATTTTATTCCATTTAATATCATTTGAGTGTTTCAAGTTCATACGACCACACATTAAATCCGAACAACGTGAATACAGGGCTATTCCAATGGCTCATAGCCGTTGGCGGCCGTTTGAAGCTGTTGGAATAGTGTAGTGTTAAGGCTTTCCAATGACTTCCAACAGATCCAACAGACAGTTTCCAATGATTATTCCAATGCTTTCAATTGTTCATGAGCCGTTGTAAATCGTTTAAAAACAGGGACCAATTTGTCGTTCGAAGCCATTGGAAAACTGAGTTATTTTTTTATAACATCAAGCAAATAACCTTCCAGCCACCACCATTTCTAATCCATTTTCAGTCCAATTCCACATGTATACAACCCATATATACCAATAACAATATAAACAACCAAAATAAATCAAAGAAACATCAATATACACAAAACAAACCATCCAAACATCCAGAAAACCAACACATACAAGTCCATAAACCAAATACATCAAAGTTACATGTCCACAAACCATCTAAACATATCAGAAGTATCATCCTCACCCATGTCGTGCCAATATATACAATATTCATACAAAATGTCACCATCCCCAATATAGAAAAACACGTACCTCAAGCATCATCTTCGTCGTCTCCAGGACCACCAGACGACGAAGGAAAGTACCATGTTGTGCACATACTCCACAAGCTTCTGATTTAGCTGCTCCATCTGCATAGCCCGAAGACGATTCTTCTCTTGCAACTGCTCAATCATAGTTCTAAGCTCTTTAATTTCTTCTTTGTCTTGGGCCTTCTTAGCTTGTCGAGCCTACAAATAGAATGAATAGCAAAAAGGATATGTTAGCATATAAAACATTATAACACTATATATTTAAACGTTAATTTATTGTATGTATGCAAAAGGATTCATTACCATTAGGTTACTGAAGCCATAACGTCTGCACCACTGCGATGGATCCATAACAACGTCAAATATGTTGTCTTCCTCCTCCGATGTCAACTAATCACGACCAGACTCCTCAAGCGAATAAGTCCGTGCCTCGTGAAACCTTGCCTATAACGCAAAAAACAATTTCAATTGAAAAATAATGGAATGTTGTTTATATTTTACATTAGCTAGTAATTAATAAACGTTTCGATGTAAGGAACATAATTTAAAATATGCATACATATGCAGCAGACGCCGCATCCTAATCACCCCACTGATGTGTGACGTTGCCAGTCTGGATGCATGGGAGTGAGTAAATACGTCCATATAAGACACAGGATGTCAACGGGATCCTACTATTAATAATTTGAATAATTCAATTCCACATAGTTAATTACTGAACTGATCAACATACAAATATAATAATTGATAAATTTACCAAGTCCTTGCAGTGATGCTGCAATGACTTGGATCCTCCATGATGAGTTACTGGATTCTTGATTCTGTTTGCAGAGATCTTTGCCGAATCTGCTTGCAAATGTACATTGACTAATTATTTAATAATTGGAAAAAATTAAATGTGATTCATTACAAACTTACCTTAAACTCATCTATGTCCCACCACTCAATCATCTTATTAAAAACTTCATCTCTCGTCCACTTAGGATTATTCCCCGCTTTTTGAATCTCATTCATTTTTTCCCTGTACTTATTAGAAACCTTCGAGTTCCAGTGTCGCTGAACCTGCTCGAGGTCGGCGTCCTTCACAACTACTGCCCCATGCACAATGAGAGAAAAATATTACTAATTATTTATTTGTATTTAATCATTTTGTAAAGCGGTATAAATTTACCAGAAAATCTTGCCAGATGGTCTCTTTGACATCCTTGGATATCCTGCTCCACTTAGGCCATAAATCGCTCATTCTAGCCACATAAGCATCCTTAGAAATATTCAACACCGTCTGAGATGGTTCCAACTCAAAACCCCTACGTTAAATATAAATTATGCCTTTAGAAAATTATAGATATGTCATGTACAAATAATTAAATTTTTATGCTAATTTAATTGATACTTACGTATGGTCAGCCTTAGGCTGCAAGTACACAACTGGACGAGCAAGTGGCGCACCACTACTCTCACCGCCACATCGTCGAGAGCCAGAGCCAGATCCAGACATAATATACCTGCCACATAGATACATATACAATTCATAATAATTATGATACGATTAACTGTTAAAAAAATTAATATATGGTACACATTTTTCATGTCGTGTATGTGGATAACATGGACAAATGCAATATTAAACATAGGTAAATGTAATGTGAATAATTGTGAAAATTATCAGATTTTACTCAGCCTTTATCATTTTCTGATCCAGACTCGGTTTCGTGTTCTATGTTGTTTTCCTCTACACTTGCAAATGCTTCGACTAATAAATTTTTCTCATCATTTAAAGGTACAAAATCAGTTTAATCGTCTGCAATTGTTATTTCAACATTTTCCTCCAAATCTACTTGATAGGCTAGTTCATAGGGAATATTCTTTCCATTAAACGTAAATCTTGCCTTGGTTTTAAAAACTGGAGACCAATCTGCTTTATCCCTTTTTAGAGACGGATAAGGGGCATAATAAGCTTATAGGGCTTGTTTGGCTAATAAAAAAGGGTCATACTTTTGATAATATGAGGTATGTTTAATTTCCATAAGATTATAATTTGGATGCACATTAATACGAGAACCTGGAACATTGCTGAACTAATTGCATCTAAACAAATAAACATCCTCTACGGGCCTTGTAAAATATGTCAACTACAAAATCTGAGTTAACAGGCCTTAAAAATCATTTATATGATTATTAAGATCTTCACTGCCTTTAACAAACACCCCCAGTATTGTTTGTGAATTTTTCAGCACTGTATTCTGTGGTGTTGAATTTATACCCATTAACATAAAATATTGGATATGTTTTAACTTTTTTTTGGGTCCAAAGGCCAAATGTTTCAGTCCTTCATCGAGCACACGATTTGTGGGATCAGAAAAGTATTTCCTAAACAAAATACTGAAATCTTTGCTTAAATCACCGCTTGGATTTTGTGATTCATAAACACAGCAAACACAAACATGTTATGTTACATTATTATTAACACGTGTAACTTAAATTTAACGAAACTTGTAAAAAATGATTACCTAACAAAATGTAGCATCCTGGAAAATTCGACTCTCGAATTTCGACAATTATACATAACATCTGTATTACTTGCCAAAAACAAAAGTATCGAAAACCCAGAAAGCTAATAGAAAGAAGAATAAAGAGTGAGATAAGAAAGAAAGAAAAGTAGAATAGAAGAATAAGAAGAAGAACCAACACAGAATCATCGTCTTACATCGCAGCAGAAAAAAATATAATATTGAAATAATTATTTATTGAGAGCTTGAAATAAAACTTACAATCATCAGAGTACATCAAAACATCTGGACAGTTATAAATATCTATCCTCATATACAACACACAGTGGAATACATGCTAGATATCATACGTTTGGACTTCTATAGCTCATCTCTGAACTTCACAGCATCCGATAACTTGAACCTGTACAACCCGGTCTAACCCTAGCATTATAAACGCCAGATCATTCTGGTGAACCAGAGTGAGAAAACTCCCTAAGTTTATGGGTAACATCCAACTTGATTTTAAAGTTCAAATCTTTTCGAAAGAAAAGATAATCGTAAGACCAAATCCACACATAAATATATACAGTTTTTACCTTACGATAACCCAAAACATTTTTGAAATCATATATCTCTTCAGATATTATAATAATGTCTAAATACAAATAAATATCATTTAGCAGAACGCTTGCATCTCATGCTCTACATACATAGTATACAATCAAAACCGCGGGCTCTTATTGGAGAATGGATTTCTTGGTATGGTATAGTACCACCTTTCTGGTAGTGTACCTTTAGAGAGGAATACACCAGGTTCAACAATAACATCTTGCAACCCTGGCTAAACATGACTGGCCCCTCACTTCGCTTGAGAGTACCGAATGTATTGTCACACTACGATTGACACCAACATAACTGCTCACGGGAGATACAGAATCGAATGAAGAACAAATAGAAATTTCTCTAGATGGTGACAATACACCCTTTTGATGGGTGCCACCCACATAGCCATGCGACCTACCCGATTTTATACCATTTTCCCGTTGATAAGGCTTAAGTTTAAGCGTATGCTTCAGAATAGCACATCTCCATCCACTTTGAATGTCACATCGTCAGATCCGCCAGATATCGCTGATTGGCGTCCACAAAAATACTCTGGATGTTTAAGAAAAAAGAACGAATTCCTCTGACACCAACAGAAATACATTTGTAGAAATCAATGTACATGATCCTTGGAAAATACTTTGTCTGACATTCGTCCATACAAGTCATCCGGGAACAGGATGAACCGAAGGCACCCTCCTACCACATCATACGAGTAGTCCTTGCGATCCATAGATTTCTACCATGACAAAATTACACACTAGTACAAAATATGTCTATTTCCTCGCCTCATTTGCTTCTGTTCCTCTTACAACCGAAGCAACTAATATAATTTGCTTATGTTGTATTGACAACCGAAGCAAATGCACGGAAGCAAATAATGTCATTTGCTTCTGTTGTAATCATAACCGAAGCAAATGACACCATTTGCTTTGGTTGTATTAATAACCTAAGCAAATGCACTAAAGCAAATAGAGCTACTTGCTTCTGTTGTGCTCACAACAGAAGCAAATAGGACTATTTGCTCTGGTTGTGGAACAACCGATGAAAATGCATCGAAGCAAAAAATCTTATTTGCATAGGTTTTTAGAAACCTATGCAACTCCAAATTATTTTAATTAAGAAAATACATGTACCAATATTCACAAATAATAGCCTGAATATGTCATTATTTGTAACTTTTTATAATTACTGATTACTAATAAATAATTCGCAACTACTAATTATTATTAACAACCAATAATTATTTTTATATTTATAACATTATTATAGTTAATTATCAATTATTAGTAACTTATAGTAACTATTTGTTAATTACATTTTATAAATATAAAAACAAATTAGTAATTAATATTAAATAATTAGTTATTAATATTTAATATTTAGTGTTTAACATTTAATATTTAGTTTGTAAGTAATATTTAATAATTAAGAGGTAAGATTTCATAATTAATTTATATTATTAATTAATTAATACTAATGATATAATATTTAAGATTAATGTTTAATAATAATTAACTAATAATAAACAAAATACTGATGTAGCTATATTAAATATATGATTATTAATTTCAAATAGTTATCAATTAATAACGACTATTTAAGAATTATTGATTAATAATTTACAAATAATCAAGAAAATATCTGATAGTTCAATTTAAAAGAAACATGAATTGAGAAGTTACATTTAGAATTTAACATTTATAACCATAATTAATAATTATATTTAATACTAAAATTAAAATTTTGAAATAAGAAAATTTTGTTCTTATTTATTACTAATAATCAGTAAATTACAATTAATATGTATCTACATACAATAATTAATAAAATATGATCAATCCCTAATATTTGATTAATATTAAATAATTAGTAGTTACTACTTAATATCCAATATTTAATTATTAATTTTTAGTATTAACCATCTTATTTATATATTACAGTTTAATATTTAAAAATTATTAATAATATTTGATTTACTATTTTATTTAATAATAGACAGTTAAAAATTATTACTAGTATTTGATAATTACTAATATACGGAAAATGATTCTTTTTAATTATTAGTATTTAATTATAATTAAGAAGTAATAATACTAATCTTTAGTTTTTATATTTTTAATTAGTATATATCTTCAGACGGATGGAGTGTTAATCTCTAACAAACAATGCACATGTCTTCAGCCTGTAGAAAGGGCTAAGCATCAATCAAACAATTATTAATTCGCAAGAAAGAAAATACGTTGTTATTGGTCTAAACCAACAACACGGATTACAATCGACTACAGCTGTAAATCAACACCATCCATTTTTGTTGGAATCCAACGGGTGAGCTCAATAATCCGCGTCATCTCCTTCTAGTCACTCGTTTCTCAGATTACATAGGGTCCGTTCGCTCCAGATCTATTTCTCCTTCACTCCAGAAAATCATGATTTTACATCTGAACTCCAACCCCTCCACAAATCCCATAGCCGACGAACGATTTTTGCATCAATCCAGAAAATTATTCCCAAAGCCAACGAACGATTTTTGCCGATCTGATTGAAGGGGGAAATGGAGCAAATCATGGGTGTGTCTTCTTCAAATCGTTGGTAAGTGAATTTATGTCAAGTGATTGGAACGACTAAGGCATGAAATAAGTGGTCCTGCATCAATTGTTTTGTCAGATCTGATGTCGGCTTTGAGTTTGGTGGATCTGGTAAGCCATCTTCTTCAAATCGTTGTTGCTTGTCATCCTAACTAGGTAATTCCATTAAAACATGTTGTAGCCCGCGCATAAAGTGTTGCTATTAAAGCAAACGCCTTGTTGATTTTGAGTATTTGTTTTCAAGTTGTGCTAGTTTTTCTTTATGTTAGGTTATGTGTTTCTTCTTGCATCTGTTAGGTTATGTGTTAGATCAGGCCTTGGTGACCTGAAGCTTGTTTTTTCTGGCAATTTAATTCATTGCTTAACGACCAGAAGCTTTTATAGCCTTGGATTGTGGTACTTGCAACATCTCGTTCCTTCTAGTTGGTATTGGCATGCTGGCCTCTCTCTCTATCTTGGTTGTAAAGAATCTAGTCGATACTTGGAGTGTAAACAAGTATTGAAAATCAGGATATCTGTAATTACCTCTAACAACCACAAGAGCAGCTACTTTTTTCACATTTATAGTAACTTTTTAAAAGATGATAACAAGTAATTTAAATTAATTGGAATTTTACAAAAAAAAATTACTTTATATCAACTCGAGCAATGATTTTATTTTCAATACAGTTAAGAAATGTTTTACTTAAATTTTTTTTGTGTACTTACTTTTTGTTAGGAATCAGTGGTGTAGCCTTTACAAAATCACCAAGGTTAGCAGTAGACTCAATAGCTACACCATTAACTTTTTTATCAAATAGTAATTTTCTTATGAACGATAGTGATTTTCTTGTAGTGGAGGAACTCATTGAATGTAATAGGAACAGTAGTTGTTTTCTTATGAACAGAGTACCAAGATTACAAAGTTAAAGGATACTTGTTTACACTCCGTGCCAATACTTGTTTATGCTCCATGCCAATACTTGTTTACTTGGAGTGTAAACAGTAATGGTTTTCTTATGAAAAGCTTACTGGTTTCGTACAGTATTAGTTTTCAGCATATCTATTATGTAGTAAGGAAAAAAAATGAGTAAAAAACATATCACACACAGAGCTCATGCAACATTCTGTATAAAATTCAAGTTTAGTATAAATAAAAATTTAAATGCTTATAACAATAGAATTATTTTTTCAGGGGTTAGTTTTCACATATTCCTGATATTTGAAGTCAACATGTAGTACATGAAAAATAGTGATTCTGTTCTCCATTCGCAAGCTCAATGTCGATATATGTATAGATCCAGTGTGTATCTTTCCATTTTAATTTCAGTTCTAAGCTTATTAGATCCTGTAGTAAACATCTGGCAGAATATTGTTTTGCTCCAAACCAAAAATGCATTATTGTTTTGTCACATTTTTCTGGTAATTTCTAGTTATGTAACAAAATGTCCACCTTAACTCTAGATTTCAGTTTCAACAGCAGCAAAAAATTGTGTGTTACATAGATATATTTTGTAGACTTTGTTGTCAAGCGAATCAATTTCATTTTATTAGTTTATGTTTGTCCTATTTCAACTATGCTTAGAAGAGAAATCAAAGGATGTAGAAGAATACTTTGCAAGTAGAGTCACACCTGCCATCTCTCGTGCCTACAAGCAGGTAACCAAACTATAACCAAAGGTAATCTAACTCTTTTATATTCCTCTTTTATATATGTCATAATGTTTAGACATGAAAGTGATTTACTTTTTAATCCTCAGATTTTATAAGTGCATCTCTAGCGGCAATCAAATTTTCATCGGGAGGAAGATTAAATAAAAAGCGAAGAATTACCATTTAGCAGTGAAAAGGAATATTGTTTAATTTATTTAGTTAAATGGGTTACAGATAACCATATGACCAATTAATTGTATAACTTTCATGTTAGATGTTCCATTTTGTTGTATTAAACATGATTATTAACATTATCAATGAATTGTATTGTTTTTCATTGTATTGCTCTTAAATAAATGTATTATTAGTACTGTTAATGAACTATTTTAATTTATGTATTGCATTATTCAATTTATACATGTTATTTAGTTTGATTATACAATTGCAAGTGATGATTATTTGTTATAATATGTAAATTCATATTGTTGCACATGTAAGGAGGTATTTTTTGCTTCATTTGTAACCACAGCAGAAGCAACAAGTAGGCTGATTTTTTTTTTTGCATCTGCTGCACTTTTTTGCTTCGATTACTGATACAACAGAAGCAAGTAAAAGGTTTTTGCTTCGATTGAACAACCGAAGAAACATATTTTGGTCTGTTGCGTCTGTTGCATTTGCTTCGGTTGTTGAACCGAAGCAACAAGGGATAAACAACCGAAGCAATGGACCTGTTTTGTAGTAGTGACAGTTTATCCCTAGGGATCAACCAGAGATTGTAAGTAATTCTCCCGTTTTATGAAGATCCACAGTCTTCAGTTTCTCCATCTCGATTATCATCTTCTATGTATTCGTATTTATTGGTCGGAATGGTTTTCGAGTAAATTCAATCCCGGTCTTTCCGTACCAACAATCGTATGTGCAAGGTTTGATAGTTGGTTATTTAACTATCAAATAACCAATAGTGAGATGGATTTACTACTTGAGTACATAGCATCACTTGGCCCTTTTAATTAAAAATAGTTAATGAACGGTAAATTAAAACTTCTAAATATTTCAACACAGCATTCATTTCTTATTTCAATATACAAATATTCTCAAACCACTTCTTTTAATACTTAGAAAAATATCTCGTAATCATATCCAATTTCCACTTAATTATCATTTCAAATCATGTTTTACGACATTTCATATTATCTATAATCGGGAAATCGTTTACACTTTTCATTCTTAATACAATCGTTACGAAATCTCCTTTGTTTCGTTTTATTGAAAACAATAATCGTCACTTATCTTTTAGAATAAACTCCTTCTAAAACTCATCTCTTTACTTCAAAAATATCGTTATATTTTCACAAAATCTCCTTCTATTTCTTATACTAAGGAAATATCAATTCATATCCTAAAGCTCTTTTATTTCTGCTACTTTGGAAATATCAATATATATTTCCTCAAATCCTTTTATTTACTTTATTTTGAAATTCCATTTTCAATCCTCATATCCTTTCAAATACGTTTCATTATTACTTCTCATAATAAATCGCTTCTAATAACTTTACCATTACAACTAATATCATTCTCCGATAATCTTGAAGTCGCTCAAGTTGGGGTATTTTAATTACCTCTCAGACCTTGATCAATGACGTTCTTATCTTAAGATAGATACGAATTGTAATTCAAAACTCATATTCATTCTGATACCAACAAATACCACTTCACTATTTTCTTTGAAATACGGTTTTATAAAACCTTCTTACTTTTGAAATCTCCTTTTTAACTATGTTGTTATTACTAAATTCGTTGATTTAGCAAATGATTAATAAAACATCAACCTTTAAACTTTAACTTCTTTAAATTACTTGTTTCATTATCCAGATTTTTTTATTACAACTCCTATTATTAAATCTTTATAAAATTCAATTACACAAATCCTTTTTCTAATCCTTTTAATTTTTTGGTCTGGGAAATCTTATTTCAAATCTCAGCCATTTCACTTAATGTCATTATTAAGTAACGTTAATTTAAATTAACGCTTTAACTTCACATCTCCGTATTATAAACTCATTTGTACAATTCTGGTTTAATATAAAACCCTTTTCCATCTTTATTTCCTTTACCTGATTCAAATATTAAGTAACATTTATTTAAGCTTATTATATTCGCTTAAAATCACTTTATTACCAAAATTACCAAACTCGGTTTAAATATAAACCCGTTCATAAATTTCCTTTAAAATTCAATTATATTACATTACCAACTTTACTTAATTAAATGAATTTCATTTAAAAAATAATCATTGTTAATTTAAATAATAATTACTTCATCATTAACTACTATAAATGTAGTTAGCTTCTTTATTAACTAAAATAAATAGTAAATTTCTTTTTAAAATCTAAAACAAATGTTAATTAATCTATTCCATCAGATTAATTGACACAAACTAGTTTAGTTTAATAATCAATTTCAGTTAAAGTAGTTGACTTGGTCAACTCTAAAACATGATCAACTCGTTGATCATCCTTAACTCGTCTCTTCATTCAAATTAATTAATAATACAATTGATTCAAATAATCCCATTACTTCGATCATTAATAAATAAATAATAATCGATTCAATATAATCCTATTTTAATTGTTACTTAAAATAATTAATCTCAGTTATTAATTGTTACATTAATCCTTGCTCACTTGCTTATCCATTTCAGTAATATAAGAATTAGCTTTATAAATCATTTAACTATTAAGATGATGCACGTGCTTCGCACATGGCAGATTTTGGTCAAAAAAAAGATTGGTGGTTAAAACAATCAACATATATGTGGTTGGTTTATTTCCTTTCTATAAACTCCATTTACAATAATATATTTAAAAATATGTATTTAGTTATAAAATAAATTTCATAACTTCATTTCTATCGATTTACCTAATGGTAAATCTATCTTTAATAAAACAATGTACATTTAGGCCATCTACTGCCAATTTTCCAACCAATAATTCCCGTTGGTTAATATCAAAATAACTGTTGAATTTGGATTCAACAGTAAATCAACCAATCATAATGAGTAAACAATTCATATAATGATAATATAAAATAAACATGAACAATCAATTCCACTGAGAACGGTCAATAAATAACAATAGTTCAAGCACCCAATTAAATTAATACGTTTATATTATAATAAATGTAACCAACAAGGTAAGTTACCTCCATTGGAAATAATTGTTAAAAATAATGATTTGGTTTGATTAAATTAGATGAACGTTTAATTTAAATCAATTATATAAAATATTCAATATATATATATATATATATATATATATATATATGCAAACAATCATTAAATCATTTAGCAGCAAACAAAAATCGCACACAAATATTTAAACTCGGCTTATATAAATATAAGTAGGAGAACTGAGTGAGTTTAATTCACCTTGGATTAATTTGTTGATTAAAATGGTTCGTTTTAATAAAATTAAACAGTCGTCTAATTTTATCAAAAACCCCGGTAGCCCTACTGCTGACCAAACCAATTCCAGATTGTAGTGCTTGTTACGCTTCATAATCCCAATGCCCTACTTTGTTCAATTCTGTAAATGAAATAAGAAGTTATTAACATTAAAGTTAATACGATTTTAAACTAATATAATTATTCCTAAATAATATTTTAACTTATCTAATTGTGTTTGTTAACGCGGACATTCTAACCGACATATATATTATCACCGTATGTGTATATATACTAACAAGCCATACCACTTTTCTTCTTTACCAAACTTGTATTCTAATTAAGATAAATAAACTAATTAAGATAAAATTCTGGGCCTTACTTATTTTTTAATTTTTAACCAGCCCAATGCCCAACCGAACACCAAACAAATTCTTTCTCGGTCCACTTTAAGGCCAGTACCATCTTCAAATGAAACCACCTCATCCCCTTACCTTTCTAATGTTCTTACTTTCCTTTTTTTTTTTTTTTTTTTTTTTTTTTATAAAAAGTCCCGAAGCCCATATAAAAATACTCAGCCCAAAATAAATATACCCGCAAGCTACAGTGTACCAACTCATCTTCCCCATCTCTTTTCTGAACCCTCGAAAGCTGCCGCTTCCCTCTTTAAATTTTCGACTATCTCTTTTTTTCTTCTTTTTCTACTATTGCTTTTTGTTTTAGAATATAAGCACAGCTCCTTTACCAAACATGCCACCGCTGCCTCACCCAACCACCGCACATCGCTGTTCTGACCGACAGTTATCGCCGCAACCCCTACTCCCCCTCTCTTCCACCGACACCACACAACTACCACCGCACTGATGCTTGCCGCCACCCACCTAAGTTCAGAGCGCTCTCTCTCTCTCTCCCGTATCCAAACCAGTTTCGTTTCTTCAACATGTTGTTGAATTCACGTGGATCTCCCCTCCCAGTATTTGGTTCCACGCCCTCCATTCCATATGCACTTCACCGCACAGTGTTGCAAAACTCCACCGCCCTTTGATACTCTTCCATCAGCATGCCCCTCCAACCTCTGCATCACCCAACCCCCTACTCTAGTTCGCCGGAACTCGGAAAAGCTGTTACCGTCTTGAAATTCTAGTGAAGATATATTTTTGAACACCCATAAACTGAGGCTACTAGTATGAAGTACAGGTTCCGATGAGATCGAAGAATCAAATGGGTTTTAATTTCGGTGTATATTTGGTTTTTTATATTTTTTTCAAAGATTAGTACCGCCATTATTTCTCCATTGTAAACCAAAGGAGGAGAGGTTACGTACTTACACACACCACAGCTTGTGCAACGTCCAGGAAATTTCAACAACGGGAATATGAAGTTAATTAAATTTATGTTGATACCTGGGTCAGAAGTTTAAAATCCAATGTATGGCCTTGTGTATGAATTCAATATTTAATTTAGATTGATTTGTTGAAAATCAGATAATTATTGTCAAAATTTTAAATCGAATTTGGATTGAAATACGACTAGAAAATAGAAATAGTCGGATTTAAAATTATACGTTATTGACGTTAAATAAATTGGAGAATTTTATTTGTTTAAATATATGAAATTGACTTGGATATGAGTGTATTTTTTCTTGGAGATGTACAGAGTTGTTTTATGTTGATAAACGAAATAAATCGAAGAACTAATAGATAATATAAAATTTAAGTAATGTCATATACGAACAATGTTAGATTCCGACCAAAATAATTTTACTAAATTCTGAACGTTGTGATAAAGGAGTACGTATAATTTTTGTCGTATTTGGAAATGGTATTGGCAGTACGAATTTTGAACGTTCAACAATGGCTTACGGTGCAATTTAATATTTAAATATATCCAGATAAAACCTTCCTCAGTAAACACTCGCGTTGACCTATACCTGTACAAGCCACTCTCCTATAAACCTAGCTGAGTTTACGTCGTTCTTATCTCCTAGTTTTCCCTTTATAAAAAAATCTCTCATCTTCCCCAATTTCATTCAACAAAAATCAATCCTCCTTTTCTAATTTATAATAGCCGAAGCTTACCCATTTCCCAAATCATTTTCCTCAAAACCCTTTTTCCAAATTCATTTCCATAAGCTATCGACACTTCTAATCCCAGTCGCCATGTCCGCCTTTCTCAAATTAAATTCGCCTTCCCCCTACGTTGGAATTGCGAGTCACCAACACCTCCAAAAATCAAAATCAATCAACCTCCTTTCGTCCGTCACACTGCTGTAGCTCTAAATCGCTTCCACTTCCTTCAAATCGAAACCCTAACCTCCGTTGAGCCCTAAATCACCTCAGTCGAAGTCCATTTTTCCTCCTCCTGCTTTGTTTGAAGGTGTCGTCTTGCCTTCCTTCGCACTATCGACTCTTCAGCACCACTGACCGAATACTGTTGCTCGTCACAAAGTTTACATCGCCAAAGTCATCAGTGGTCGCTTGTTGGCTCCACGATTTCCAGAAGCACCGTGCCTTCATCTTAGTTCAAGTTATCGTCTTTCCCTTCAAAGTGAGTGTTAACGCACTCACGATTAATTTCTAGCTTCAAGTATTTTAATTTCGGTAGAAAATAATAATAATAAATAAATAGATTGAGTCTGGTTGATTGTAAGCCGTTACTCCTGTCTGTTGAATGAAGTTTGGAAATTACTTTGTTTTGATTGCGTGATGGGGATATGTCTTGATTTTTGGCTATTGATTTTAGTCTCACTCAAATTTTCAAATACACTTCCTGTTCATTTTAAATACTTTTATGGCAATATCTTGGGTTGTGTTTTCATGTCTTGTTAATGTATCTCTGATAAGAATGTTGTATAGTTTTATGAATATTCCACCAGAGCGACTACACCCACATAAGTGACAAATATATGTATATACATATATGTGTATTTAACACATGTATAGGTAGTTGTGAAATTACCTGGCACTTGGATATTGTTTACTTCTCTTTCTGTTTGGGCGAGTACTCTTTGAACGATCACTTGTATTTGAATTTGCATTAGTGAATACAAAGGCATTTAACTATATTCATGACAACATATGTATATATACATTTATGTATGTATACTAACGTTAATACCCACATATATATATGGGTTAGAATTGCTTCATATGATGGACGTACCTAAGAAATACTCATACCTGAAATCATGTTTTCCCTGCTTGCTTGGCTTGAGAATATTTGTTGGTTACTCTGATTATAACAGAAAAATATAATAGCAGAAATTCATTAACACTTGATATATAAGGATACCAGTATGGTATAATTCCAAAACGGTAATTCATGAGTATTGAACCAGTATTACAGTAATTTGAAATTATAGATCACGGTAATGGTTTCCTGTGTTAAGGATTTTAGATCATAATATAATACTAGTAATGTTTCTGTGTTAATTATAAATTACTGTAATTTGAAATTTTGGGAAATATATGGTTTCAAATTCTGTTATCATAATTTAAAAAGATTCGACTGACTTGTTACATATTAACACATCCTGTATTGAATACAAAAGAAAAATATATATATAATTCTTGGGTGGGCAATGGAACCATATGCAAATTGATTTTGTTTTGACATTTTCACCAACTTATTATAATTTGGAAGCATATACACTATTGTATTTGAATTTGAACTACTCCATGTTGCATGGGCCTGCATGTTATTTAACGTATACTGTTTGGTGAAAAGGGTTGGTTTATTCTACACCTGAAAGAAAACTTGATTATTTATACATGTGCGGTTTGAGAATTAATACTACAATGTTTGGTTAAATTTTTACTATACTGTTTGGTTAAATTTTATTAAACTGGTGACCAGTTTGCATTAAGCTCATATTACAATAAACTGAATGCATTAAAGTGTATATATGTATAAAAGCATACAGGTGTTTTATTCCAAATAGCATATATGTATCTATATATGAATGTGAACCAAATATGCGACTCTTGTTTAAACCACATATGTATGTTCTTAGAAATATTTTAAACCAAATATGTGCCCTATTTGTTTGCTGAGCCTGAATCAATTTTGAAGTGCTAAACTGTAGTGGTTCCTTTATTTGACCAGGCCCCTTGCCATGATCACTCATGCTATTAGAACACTGAATCCATGTTTATACACCTTTATATGCTATGAATTTGTATGCTCCATTTGACGTGATTTGAGGGTATTTTGCATAGCTTCCTGTCCTGAACGGGTAATTGCACTATGTCCCGTTGTTTGCGTTGTTACTCATTAATTTCATGCACCTTTCATTAATAAAATTGTAAGTAATTTGTCATATAGTGTATATACTCATATATGGTACCAACTACTTGCTGTTTTGTTCTAAATTGAAATATGGAAACTGAATCCATGTCTTGTTTAAAACAAACCTTACATTGACTAGGTGGGCTCGTTTTGTGCTACCTTGATTTCCTTAACCCTGCCACATACCCACTTGCCTGCATACTTGGTGAACTCAGCGCTATTGTTTAATGTTAAAATGGAAAACATGTGGTGGGCATGGGCCTTATTCGAAACTTCTGGAACTTGGACTGAAATGAATTGCCATTCGCTTTTCCCTTCTTTTGTTTTGCAGAATTAATGGTGTCAGCAGTTTTTGTCGAACCTGGTTCTGTGTCAAGTTCAAGGCACGTACTGCACCTTTAAACACCGTTGTCATTATTTACATATTATGCAGCATTCAAATTGCGCCTTATCTTTCAAACAAGTAGATACTGTAGTTCTTCAATTTTTTTACATAAAGTAATTTCTTACATTTTGACTTGTTTCAAATTATTATTTTTTAACTACAAGCTGTTTGACATACTGTTTTCATTTTTCCCTTTCTGTTCAGTAGCACTTATTCACATATAAGTCATGTATGTTTATGCTAAAATGCAGTAGCACCTGATCCATTTGAATGTGGTGTGTGACACCATTGGAACCCTTATGTCATTTAATCCTTACTGTTTTATTATGGGTGCACACTTGAATGAACACATTTATTCACTGTAATGAAATTTTTGCAGTAAAACCTTTTATTTACTTTCTTGAATAACCGAGCTGCCATATTAAGCTCGAAACTGTCTTAGCACCTTGCACTATTGCACCATATCAGCCTTACTCGAACTGCTATTTAATATATATACTAACATGTATTTGCATTGAACTTGAAAATCATGTCCCTTGTTTGAGCATCTCGCATGTTGGCTTTCCATTACGTAGCTGCTGACCTGACTTCTTCAATACTCATGTCCCCTTATTTTCGCGACACTGAATGGTGACTGGAGCATGATATCTTGTTTATGAAGACCATTGTGACCATTGTAATGTTAGGTTTGGCCATAAATACATTGATATATTCTAGTTCTGGGATGCTAGGGCAGTGCACACGTGTATGCGTAGACGTGTGTATATGTAGGCTTCCACGACCATTTGTCCCTAAAACAAAAACTGATTGCATATACACTACACCACTGTATTTAACATAAGACTAATGTGATGAATAACTATTGTATTTCAGTTTCTATTGAAATTAATTTACTTGAACAAGTGATTAATCCTGACTCGAGTGTTGTATGTTTTTGCATGGAATGTTCGGTTTAGACTCGAGCAATACGGATTTTAAAGATCACAGCTTACGATTCGAAGATTGGCGAAGATGGGGATTTCAAAGACGGCGCACTCTGAAGTTTCAAACAGTAAAGATTTTTCTGTGTTCAAATAGTTTTAATTCCGATGTATGTATATAAATATCTTGTATTCAAGATAAATTCTGATTATAAATAAAAGTCTATTTTGCAGTTCAACATCATGTTATTTATTTATTATGTATTTTCTGTGTTAATTCTATTTTTAAACTCTGTAAGTTAAATACGCTCCGTCGATTTGGATGTTTTAAGTTGGGTTAATTATCAATTTGAAGCGGTCAAAAAGTTGGGATGTTACAAGTGGTATCAGAACTTCGGTTTATTCAAAGCTTAGCTTATTGAGTTCAAAAACAGATCTAGGACACACAAAAAAATTGAAAATAAATTTTGAAAGTAAAATTAATTTTAAATTGATTTTTGAAAGATAAATTATTTGGAAATATTTTGAATTGAAATTCTTTTATGGAATCCCCAGTCTTCGAATCCCGGCTTGCGAGAGCTAATTTTCGGTAAGGTTTTTTAGATTTGAAATTAGAATCCATCACCGAATGTTATCCGAGGAAGATAAATATAAGAGAATTAATAAATTAAGTTCTCTAATTGTATTTTAGTAATCAAAGACAACTGGAATTTATCAAAATAAGAATTTAGAAGGGAAATTGAATGATAAAGATGAACGACGAAATTTACTTTGATATTCAAAATATAAATGAATGATAATAAAATCATGAATGTTATATTTGGAATTCGATGATGGTAAATTGTATTACTAACTGGGCAAGATAAATTATAATTGGTTTCAAACCAATAAGGTACAATCGAATATATGAATTCGATAGTAAGATATAAACTTGTTAATTAATTAACAAGAAGTGAATGGTAAATGAGAGTTATAAATGAAGAGAATTTTAAATGAAGTAAAGCGAGATATGAATGAAGATTTTAAACAAATTTGAATGAAATCAAAACTAATTTTGATGTGACGAATCCAGATTCATGTAGAAGGAATAGTATTCACTTTTTAGAAGTAAATAACGTTTGAAAGCAAAAATATTGTGAACGAAATTGGAGATAAAAAGGAAATGAAGTTGACTTGGGCAGTGAGATTATTCCTAAGTTCGAAATACATTATCGAATAAGAGATTATTCAAAACGAAAGTTATACATGGGAATTGACTAATCGACTATGTACTTTCCATTTTTAAATTCAAATTTAATATATTATTAATAAATAGTTTATGTATTCAGATTAACGAATAAGATATATTTTAAAGTTAAATATTTTGAAGACGTGAATGATATTTTAGTAAAAAGAAGTAAATTCTTATCCTAGATTCAGAAGTCACAAGAATGGATGGTTGTTTGGTATTTGAAATTGTGAATTTTATCTATTTCGAAGTTACTAATGTTGTTTAGTTAAGATCTAAGGGATAATTGTACCTCAAGTTGATTGACTTCATCGTTAACTAAGAAATGGTTAAAGTTCGATAGCAAGAGTTGGTTAAATGAAGTAAGTAAATGAGTGTCAACCATTGAGTGGAAATAGTGATGTTTATTTTAACATCTTTTTTAATCCAAATTACGTATTTAGAAATGTTTCTCATAAAAATAGTATATTCTCTATAGGAAATAAAAATTTGTGAATATATGGAAATGTTTTCCAATGGTAATAAGTGATTTTCTAGAATTAGAGAAAATAAGTATGGTAATTGGAAATGTTTTTCTAAGGTTGTGAGAAGCTAATGATTTTTATATAAATCAAGACTATGTATAGTTATTTAAATAGAAAAAAGAACTCTATAAAGTTGTTATTAATGATTTAATCCCATTTGTATGATGAAATTCTTAATAGTGAAATATTTCTAAGTAGAGATGATATCGTTATAATAAATGTTTTCGTAAAAGCAGTAGATTCGTAAACTGAATTCGAGAGTTGCATAAGAATTACTTTGATAAGAAATTAAGAAATGGAATATAATTGGAAACTGACTGGGGATTGGTCAAGTTGGATGACTTTCTGAGTGTTGATCTGATGTTGGTTTCGACCAAGTTGTTCGCTTGCTAATTTACGGTCGAGGGATGGGAATGTTGGAGAATAGTAGTGCGTGAACGAAGAAATTTTTATAAGAAGAAAAAAATCTGAAATTTTGAAAGCATAAAGATTTGAATGAATGAACTTTATAATTGGAGATTTGGAAATTTGGTTTATAACCAATAGATTTGTAAATCTGAGTTTGAAAGGATATCAAATATTTGAATTGGTTAAGTGATCAAAGCTAAATTTTTGAAATTTGAATGGAGTTTGAGGATATTTGATTTTGGAATATTGGATATAGAAATTTTCGAAACTTATATGGAAAAATATATATATAAGAATATAGCGAATTCAGAAGCTATTAATTTGGAAGGTAATCAATTGAACTGAAATACGATATAACATAATTTATATAAGAATGAGATCATTGGAAATTTGATATGCAAAGAAAATCGTAAATATGTTTTATGAGGAGTATGAGTTGAAGTACTATATGTATACAGTATTATATGTTTTCAAAGCAAAATAAGAAAAGTGTCTTCCTTCTCCTTTGAAATTCGAGCTTAGAAATGCTGTTGGTGGTAGTAGGTTGTCCGGACATAAAACTCATGAGTTGCCATTGAGCACGACTGCTAGCGTAATTCGCAGGGCTGCAGATAGCTTACGGCGGTCAGATGTTTTCTGAGGGAATCAGGCGTAACCATTGTGATTGCTACGATATAGAGCCGTTGGAATTCGACCATGTAGCGAAATTCGCAGGGCTGCAGATAGCCTACGGCGGACGGATGTTTCTTGGGGAAGCAAGCGTAACCATTGTGACTGCTGCGATCTACAGTTGAATTTTAAGGGTGTAATCCACAGAGCTGTGAAATCTTATGGGTATGGATGTTTTCTGGGGAACCCAGGCGTAACCATTGTGAACCTGCGGTCCACGCGGTAAATTGTCTACCGGTGAAAGAGATGTAACCATTAGAGTTACTAAAGGTAGTATGATGAGCCGTGCAAATATTTGAGATATCTTACTGATAGTGAGCCACCTGTTTAATGCAGCATTTTGTCTTCATGACTTGATTGGTCCTCATGACTTGAGTTAATTTCATTTGTTGATTTGATTATGTGATCCTAAGATAGAGCAACCAATGCTCAATGACTTCAGATTGTCTTTTCATTCTTAAATATCTTCCGTTGTTCTGTCCATGACGGAACTCGCAGGGAAGTGAATTCCTATGGGTACGGATGTTTTCTGGGGGATCCAGATGAAACCATTATGTATCTGCGATTCATGAACAATCAACAAATCAATATCACATTGGTACTTTCCGTATTTGTTTTTTTAAAGGAGTTTTTAAAATGTTTTCACTGGGGGTTGAAACAATAATATTTAGTGCACGGAGATTTTAGTCGTGCGCCTGGCCATTGTATGCCTAACATATGTGAGAATGAAAATAGACTTGTCAAACTTCGAGCTATCAAATAATTTAGCTAAATAATTTGAAATTAAAAACATACCTATTTCAATAAGTTAAGATAGAAAATTTTAGAGTATTACAAATATTTCAAATTTTGGAGATTTTCAAGTCGACCATCTGGAATTTGAAGAGGAGATGTTATTTACACTCTTCATTGAGTGTTGGAAATGATTAAATGAATTGAATGTAAGAAAATTGGGTTGAGGGTTGCTAGCAAAGCCTAGACCCATTACAGTTGCAACGATGGATAAGTAACGTTGATAGATGATGGTTATAATGAATCTAGGAATAATTTGAGTTACATAAATCCAATATATGCAGAAATTGAAATTTAAACGAGATTGGCTTTGAAAGGGAATTATATGGTTTGAATCTCGTAGAAGATTAGATCGAATGAAAATTTGGGAAGATATCTCGAGAAAATTTGAGATAGAAATTGAATATAGTTTTAGAAGGCAAGAAAATAAATAAATAAGATCTGATTTAGAAGATAAAGAAAATCGTGTTTGGTCAAAATTTATCTCCAACTATAAGAAAGAAAATTTGATTTTCAGGGTTAATTGGATATGGTGACTTCAATATCGATATTTAAATTAGGTGTGAGAAAATTGTACATGAATATGAAAATTTAGAGTATACATTGGTATAACTCTAAAAGTCTCCACTTTTCGGGGACGAAAAGTTTTTAAGAGGGGAGATTGTAATGTCCCGGAAATTTCAACAACAGGAATATGAAGTTAATTAAATTTATGTTGATACCTGGGTCAGAAGTTTAAAATCCAATGTATGGTCTTGTGTATGAATTGAATTCAATATTTAATTCAGAATGATTCGTCGAAAATCAAATAATTATTGTCAAACATTCAAATCGAATTTGGATTGAAATACGATTAGAAAATAGAAATAGTCGGATTTAAAAATATACGTTATTAACGTTAAATAAATTGGAGAATTTTATTTGTTTAAATATATGAAATTGAATTGGATATGTGTAACGAACCGCAAATCCGTACTATCTGAGTTGACTACATACATCACACGTCCAACCCAAATTGCACAGAAATACGAATCATTATTAGAAAGAAGTTAGAGGATGAGAAATAGAAAGAAAGAAATATTAGAATAGAAGAAAACGAAGATCACAAACTCACAGTGGAACGAATAAAATATATTAGGTAACATAAACTTTGAGATACAATTCCATAACTTTGTATACGTACCATCATAAGAGCACAACAGCTATTTCTGGAACAGTTATAAACACCTGTTTCCAGATACAAACATTGTACATAGCGGAATATATGATAGTCTATAGCTAACTGGTGAAGCTTCCTGCTTCAAACTCCTCCAAGTGAATCTGTAAAATCCTGACTACTTGACTGCCCTACAAATTTGGGCACCCAAGAGTTTAGGGAAAACAAACAAAATAAACTCTGGGTCAGTCATGGGACTGGTGTGAGTAAACTCCAACCATTTGTTTAACTTTCAAAATCCTTTCAAAAGAAAGGACAATAGTAAGACCAGCCCACACATAAACATGGACGGTTTTTACCTTACTATAACCAAAAACACTTTGATACGAAAATCCAGTGATATTATAATAGTGTCTAAATCAAATAAATAAATAACAATCTAGCGGAACGCTTGCATCTCACACTCCATATATAATATAAAATCAAAAACCACAGGGCGCTTATTGGAGATTGGATTCCGACTATGACAAGGTATGGAACCACCTTCCGATAGTGTATCTCTAGAGAGGAATACACTGGGTTCAACAAGAACGTCTTGCAACCGAGCCCATACATGACCGACCAATCATTTCGCTTGAGTGTATCGAATGTATATCACCAACGGTTGGAATCAGCAACCGTTTCCCGAATGGGACAGCATCGAATAGAATAATGAATTAAATGAATTTCTCTAGATATGTGACAATACACCCTAATAGGAGCGACCCACATAACCATGCTACCTGCCTGATTTTTGTCATTTCCCGGTTGTTGAGGCCTGAGGCTACGATTTCTGATCATTCATTGATAGAAAAATCACTTTGAAGGCCACATTATCAGATCCGTAAATCATTAATTGATTTGCAAGAATATATTCTGGATATTATGCTAAGAGAATAAATTCTCCGCCACCATATATATCTATACAGACCAACATATGCGATCATTGGAAATACTCTGTCAGACATTCGTCCATACACTTCGTTCTGGGACTGAACGAAACCGAAGGCATAATTTCTCTTAATAGAAAAAGTCATTGCACTTTACTCCGTCTTTGATTATCTTCATATAATCTGATTCGCAACGTCACTGCCAATACGGAGTGGTTCACGAATAATAATCCAACCGGTCTCTCCATATTGACAAAGATATTGACAAACACTTCGATAGTCGGTTATTTAACTATCAAAGAAAAACAAACATCCATTCAAAACATCAAACAATCACTGGGCCCCTTGATTAATATTTCATTAATTAAAACACTTCTTTATTTCCTTATCCATTTTCGTTAACACGATATTTTCGATAATCATCTTGACCTCTTACGCTATTTGGAAAACATTTTCATATCTCGCCTTCTATTTTTTTTCTATACTTAGAAAATATATTCTATTTATAATTGGAAAACATTTCAATTACTTATCTCTTTCACGACCATTCATTTATTTCTATACTCGGGAAATATTTATTATTATATTTCCAAATTTCCACTTACTTGGGTTAAAACGAATGTTGTATAAAACATCGTTACAACAACCCAAAATATTGCATTCAACTAAACTCTTCAAGCATTTCTCTTCGAGACTGGATCTTGTTGTTTGTCAGTTAGTAATGAAATCAATCAAGTTGGGGTATAATTACCTCTCAGACCTTGACTGAATAACATCTTTAACTTCAAAACAGGCAAGACCACTTATCTCGAATCATCAACACCATAAAAACCACTTATTCATTTTTAAAACGTATATATATATATATATATATATATATATATTTCTCTTTCTATTATCAGATTTTCGATTTCCTTTTTTTTATAATATTCTATTTTTATGTTCGTTTCCTTACCGGATTCTATATATATTGATATATAGATTTCTAATTATCAAATTATCTTAAAAATATTCTAACTCCGTAAATTCCCGGAAAATTTCGCCATAACCTCATTTGTACTGGTCAATAGTTCAAACCTCAACTCGCCTGTCTAAGCCCTTTCCATTCAAAAAGAAAATCAAAAATCCAAGTGGCTTGCCGATTCGGCGCATAAAACCTCATATGGAATTTAAACATGTACCTTTTTGTCGGGCACATAAATTATAATCTTCATACACTTCATTCCAAACCTGCTTGATCTATGTCCACCTGTTTCCAATTTATCCCAACTCAATCCAGTCATTTTAACTCAATTTGCTAATTTATTCTTTAATTATCTATTTTGCCATTTCACTTTTATTTGAACATATCATGTTCGTATATATTTTAATTCGCTTATAAACAAGTCGAATTTCATTTCCAACTCCAGTTTCCTTTTTGATTTCAAATAAAATTTCTCAAATCACCTTTACTTATTCAAAGCCCAATTTCTTACAAATTTGAATTAACTAATTATTATTCAAATTAGTTAGTTCTATTCAATAAATTAAAAATATGTTTTTTGTTCCAAAAATCATTTATTACATCACTTGAGTTCGTATTTATTTTAAAACTCAAGTCTTCTAATGAAAACTTGGATTTTTATTTACTTAAAATCCTTATATTTATTTAAATAAACTGTTATAGTTTTATAATGGTTATGGCGCTGTTTTTCCGAAAATTTGATTTTGACATAACTCAAAATCTGTACGATGAAATTCAGAATTTTCTCTTCCATTAGAAAACTGTTATCTAATTGGTCCTTACGGTTCTTGTTTCAAAGAATTCCGACTTAATTTGAGTTCTATATACTCAATTGAAGTTCGAATCGCTAATTTACGAACTGCCGCACTGCGATGAGTTCGTTTTAATTATATTTAATATATAAACATTTTGAACTTCATTTATATATAAATTCTAACTCCATTTTAATATACTTTAATATATTTAAAACCAATTTTCCAAATTCAACTTAATATTTCCGACTATCTATAATTGTCAATTTTCCCTTACATGGTAATAAATTTATTTATCCTTCAATCTTCTATATTTAATTCCAATTCCTTTTATAAATAAATTATTTATAAAATTCGATATAGTCAAATTTCAATTATAAACTCGTTGAATTCTCTCAATTCAGCTTATATTTCGGATTCCGAAATATAATTAATCGTTTTGTTTCAAAACACTTCCCAACTTACTTTTAAATTCCTATTTGAATTTAAATGGTTCAAATTATCCAAATGATAATTTATTTTACCAAATTTATAACACTATTTATAAATTCAACTTCCTTGTTTCATATATTTAAACAAGTTCCCTTTTCAAATTTCTATTTGAAACTCCACCCCTTTGATATTCCGAATTACAGAATAAAACAGTTGTTCCCTTTCGAATGATTTCAAATTCTACTTTTAAATTCATATTTGAATTTAAATATTCAAATTATCTCTTGATTCGTTATATTTATAAACACCATTTTATAAATTTCTTTGTTTCATATATTTAAACAAGTCTATTTCAAAATCTATTTAAAACCAAAATCTTATTTTGGAACTTTCTATTTATAATAACTTATATATATAACACCCAATTTATTTTCATATTCAATTTAACTTCTATTTAAATAAATTCGAATTAATCGAATTCAAATCATAAATCCTTATGGATTTATTTTAGTTCAATTTATATTCTGAGCATCAGAATAAATTCCATAGTTTATTTCTTTAAAACGATTTCCCCATTTCTATTTTTATATTCACATTTGAATTTAAATATTCAAATTATCCAATGATAATTTTTCCACTTTATTTACAAACACTGTTTATACATTCATTTATATTCTCTGCATTATTCAATGAAAATCATTCCATTTTATTTATAAACACTGTTTATAAATTTTACTTCAATTTCCTGTATTATTCAATTCATAAACATCGTTTATAAATGAAATACTTGTTTTATTTATTTCCATAACAAGTAAATATCTTTAGCCCATTCTAAATTAAATTCTATTTTTGAAAAAATAAAATTTTCCTTTTTAAATCTCAAAACCTCTTTACGATATTTTTATAAATTACTATTTAGGCCAAGTGATATTTCAAACATCCAAAATACCAAATTATCAATCACGGGTTTTTCTAACACATCATAAAAGATAACATATATGAAACCAAACAGATGATAATATTTTTGAGGAATCCAGTTGGATCCCTCCAACCTGTTTTCCCTGCATCCACAGACATTAGCCAACATAAATAATACCCATTCTCCTTCGTGGCAGAATATCGCGGTATAGAAGGTCATCCACTATCACAGCGTGGGGCGTATAGGGTCATCCGTTAATGATACTGCGAGCATCCGCTAATGATACTATGGGAATCCAACCACCAATATATATATATATATATATATATAATAACCACAAACACCAATCCTAAATAACTAATATATATTTAATAGCCACAATAATATTTCAATGCATGCAAACAACCATCGAACAGTTATTTTAACGGACAAAATAATTCTAAGTAAAACTATGGTGAGATTTACTCACCGGGATTTTATTTTTTGAACATCCGATACGCTTTTATTTGATTTGAAAGACCCGAAACATTCCAAATCACTTCGAAAGCATAGTCTGTGACCTTACGAATCCAACGTAATGTGTTTCTGTAATATTTGATATCATATGATATAGTTATACCCTTTTTACTTATTTAGATTACAGTTTCTATATGTATTAAAAATAAATTTTAAATTGTATATATAAAAAAAATTAGCTTACTACACGTTACGTTAATCATCTCCTTCTCTGATTTAATTCCTCCATGTTCTTCATAGAAGAAACCTAGCCAACATAACACCATTGTTTCTTATTCTAAAATCCCCACCTTTCTACAAGTTATTCCCGGTCTTCCTAACCCAGTGAACCCCTCACCAAAAACCAACAACTTCCTCCTATAGCCTTATAGCCATGTTGAACTTCCATCACAAAAACCCAGTAGCAACTCGACACCATTCCCCTAATCCTTATTCAACACTCCAATTCACACTGTCAATCCTCCCTCAACCTTCAAAAGTCAACATTCAACCTAATTCTCACCTCCTAACAACCAAGAACCTCAGATCCGCGCTCCCATTTCCCTAAAATAATGCATCGCGACCCTTTCTATCAAACACCAAACTTCCCCTGAACTCTAGTACTCCCATTTCCCCCACTGCACACTTCAGATCAAGGTCAAAACCCCTCTCGATGCCCCCTTCATCAAAGCCGACATCCCTTTTAAAATGCGTTGATCTCTTTTATTCATGGTCTCGCAGCTACAGACAGCGATCCCAATCCACTTCGTATCCCACCACTCGCAATAGTAAATCGAGAAAAAATGTGAACCTTACAAGCTCATAAATCCAATAGCCTCGCTGATTCGAACTCCAGGTAACGAATCGCGATTCCTAATCAACTACTGCAGAATCCCAGATCTCGAATCGCCATCACCAGTGGTAGGTCGATGCTGAAGCTCGAGCAACAGAAACCATCGGACCATCGCGAACCCTAATATCACGCGCCTTAAATCACTTCTTTCCCTCGCTCTACATCGAGCTTCAGAAATCAGTGCAGTCTTCATCATGATTGGAATTGCGATTTCCAAATTTCGGTTTCCTCTTTAATATAACCTACGGTGGATCGAGTTTTCGTTTTCAAAGAGTATCAGGTTGAGTTTGTTTTGAAGGATTTAGATAGGAGTCTAGGTTGTAATTTATATATAGACGAGCGATTTTTTCCCATTTGCCTAAAGCATCGAATTTCTTGTTTGTAGAGGAACAGAAATGGGGAGGGGTGCATATGTGATTTTATAGAGCAAGAAACTTAGCGATTAAGGAATTTAAGGTAGGTGTTTTACCAGGTAGGATTTATCTGAGGTAGGTCTTAATAGGTATGGTGTTTATTCGATTTTATTTCAGCTACCGTTATATACCGCTGACTGCGCTACACCAACATGAACTCCAATCGAAACACAACAATGGACGTTTCTAGGGTTTAACCACTATTCTAGACACACTGGAATAAGATACGAAGTCTAATATGATCATATGAAGAAGATATAAATTCAAATTGATATAAATTAAATTCAAAAAAAATAAATTCCTTGATAATAAATTAATATTATTATCGATTATATTCACATAGAATTTATTTTTATTATCTGAATTGTTTTGACCCCATATTTAACTTCGATTTCAACTATATTTCGTATTTCGATAATTTAATATATTCGATATTAAATCAAAATAAATTTTCAAAATGACACTTAATATAAAAATTCATTTATATTAACATTTAATATTTAAAACCATATTAAATTTTAAAAATATATTGTTCATAAATCCGGGTCATTACAACATGAGTGTATTTTTTTTGGAGACGTACGGAGTTGTTTTATGTGGACAAACGAAATAAATCGAAGAACTCATAAATAATATAAAATTTAAGTAACGTCATATACAAAAAATGTCAGATTCCGACCAAAATAATTTTATTAAATTCCGAATGTTGTGACAAAGGAGTACATATAATTTTTGTCGCATTTGGAAATGGTATTGGAAGTACGAATTTTGAACGTTCAACAATGGCTTACGGTGCAATTTAATATTTAAATATACCCACCTTAGTAAACACTCGTGTTGACCTATACCTGTACACGCCACTCTCCTAGAAACCTAGCAGAGTTTATGTCGTTCTTATCTCCTAGTTTTCCCTTTATAAAAAAATCTCTCATCTTCCCCAATTTCATTCAACAAAAGTCAATCCTCCTTTTCTAATTTATAATAGCCGAAGCTTACCAATTTCCCAAATCATTTTCCTCAAAACCCATTTTCCAAATTCATTTCCATAAGCTATCGCCACTTCTAATCCCAGTTGCCATGTCCCCCTTTCTCAAATTAAATTCGCCTTCCCCCTCCGTTGGAATTGCGAGTCACCAACGCCTCCAAAAATCGAAGTCAATCAGCCTCCTTCCGTCTGTCACACTGTTGTAGCTCTAAATCGCTTCCATTTCCTTTAAATCGAAACCCTAACCTTCGTTGAGCCCTAAATTACCTCAGTCGAAGTCCATTTTTCCTCCTCCTGTGGTGTTTGAAGCTATCAACTTCCCTTCCTTCGCACTATCAACTCTTCAGCACCACTGACCGAATACTGTTGCTCGTCACAACGTTTACATCTCCAAAGTCATCAGTCGTCACCTGTTGGCTCCACGATTTCCAGAAGCACCGTGCCTTCATCTAGGTTCAAGTCATAGCCTTTCCCTTCAAGGTGAGTGTTAACTCACTCACGATTAATTTCTAGTTTCAAGTATTTTAATTTCAGTAGAAAATAATAATAAATAAATAGTTAGATTGAGTTTGGTTGATTGTTAGCCGTTACCCCTATCTGTTGAATGAAGTTTGGAAATTACTTTGTGTTGATTGCGTGATGGGGATACGTCTTGATTTTTGGCTATTGATTTCAATCTCGCTCAAATTTTCAAATACACTTCCCGTTCATTTTAAATACCTTTATGGCAATATCTTGGGTTGTGTTTTTCAGTCTTGTTAATGTATCTATGATAAGAATGTTGTATAGTTTTATGAATATTCCACCAGAGCGACTACACCCACGTAAGTGACAAATATATGTATATACATACATGTATATATGTGTATTTAACACATGTATAGGTAGTTGTGAAATTACCTGGCACTTGGACATTGTTTACTTCTCTTTCTGTTTGGGCGAGTACTATTTGAACGATCACTTGTATTTGAATTTGCATTAGTTAATACAAAGGCTTTAACTATATTCATGACAACATATGTATACTAATGTTAATATCCGTATATATATATGGGTTAGAATTGCTTCATATGATGAACGTACCTAAGAAATACTCATACCTGAAATCACGTTTTCCCTGCTTGCTTGGCTTGAGAATTTTTGCTGGTTACTCTGATTATAACAGAAAAATATAATAGCAGAAATTCATTAACACCTGATATATAAGGATACCAGTATGGTGTAATTCGAAAATGGTAATTCATAAGTATTGAACCAGTATTACAGTAATTTGAAATTATAGATCACGGTAATGGTTTACTGTGTTAGGGATTTTATATCATAATATAATACTAGTAATGTTTCTGTGTTAATTATAAATTACTGTAATTTGAAATTTTTGGAAATATATGGTTTCAAATTCTGTTATCATAATTTAAAAAGATTCGACTGACTTGTTACATATTAACACATCCTGCATTGAATACAAAAGAAATATATATATTTCTTGGGTGGGCAATGGAACCATATGAAAATTGATTTTGTTTTGACATTTTCACCAACTTATTATAATTTGGAAGTGTATACACTATTGTATTTGAACTACTCCACGTTGCATGGGCCTGCATGTTATTTAGCGTATACTGTTTGGTGAAAAGGGTTGGTTTATTCTACACCTGAAAGAAAACTTGATTATTTATACACATGCGGTTTAAGAATTAATACTACAACGTTTGGTTAAATTTTTACTATACTGTTTGGTTTAATTTTATTAAACTGGGGACCTATTTGCATTTAACTTATATTACAATAAACTGAATGCATTAGAGTGTATATATGCATGAAAGCATGCAGGTGTTTTATTCCAAATAGCATACATTTATCTATATATGAATGTGAACCAAGTATGCAACTCTTGTTTAAACCGCATTTGTATGTTCATAGACATATTTTGAACCAAATATGTGCCATGTTTGTTTGCTGAGCCTGAATCGATTTTGAAGTGCTAAACTGTAGTGGTTCCTTTATTTGACCTGGCCCCTTGCCGTGATCACTCATGCTGTTAGAACCTTGAATCCATGTTTATACACCTTTATATGCTATGAAGTTGTATGCTCAATTTGACGTGATTTGAGAGTATTTTGCATAGTTTCCTGTCCTGAATGGATAATTACACTTTGCCCCGTTGTTTGCATTGTTTCTCATTAATTTCATGCACCTTTCATTAATAAAATTGTAAGTAATTTGTCATATAGTGTATATACTCATATATGGTACCACCTACTTGCTGTTTTATTCTAAATTGAAATATGGAAAGACCGAATCCATGTCTTGTTTAAAACAAGCCTTACATTGACTAGGTGGGGTCGTTTTGTGCTACCTTGATTTCCTTAACCCTGCCACATACCCACTTGCCTGCATACTTGGTGAACTCAGCGCTATTGTTTAATGTTAAAATGGAAAACATGTGGTGGGCATGGGCCTTATTCGAAACTTCTAGAACTTGGACTAAAATGAATTGCCATTCCCTTTTCCCTTCTTTTGTTTTGCAGAATTAATGGTGTCAGCAGTTTTTGTCGAACCTGGTTCAGTGTCTAGTTCAAGGCACATACTGCACCTTTAAACACCCTTGTCATTATTTACATGTTATGCCGCATTCAACTTGCGCCTTATCTTTCACAAAAGTAGACATTGTAGTTCTTCATTATTTTTTACATAAAGTAATTTCTTATATTTTGACTTGTTTGAAATTATTATTTTTTAACTACAAGTTGTTTGACATGCTGTTTCCATTTTTCCCTTTCTGTTCAGTAGCACTTATTCACATATAAGTCATGTATGTTTATGCTAAAATGCAGTAGCACCTGGTCCATTAAAATGTGGTGTGTGACACCGTTGGAACCCTCATGTCAGTTAATCCTTAATGTTTTATTATGGGTGCACACTTGAATGAACACATTTATTCACTATAATGAAATTTTTGCAGTAAAACCTTTTATTTACTTTCTTGAATGACTAAGCTGCCATATTAAGCTCGAAACTGTCTTAGCACCTTGCACTATTGCACCATCTCAGCCTTAATATATATACTGACATGTATTTGCGTTGAACTTGAAAATCATGTCCCTTGTTTGAGCATCTCGCATGTTGGTTGTCCATTATGTAGCTGCTGACCTGACTTGTTTAATACTCATGTCCCTGTAACGACCCGGGATTTCGACTTCGAAAATCGACACAAAACCCAGCGTCAACTGTTCAGACATCGAAAATACCGGATCATTAATAGAAAGAAATAAGAGGATGAGATAGAAAAGATAGAACTAATAGAATAGGAGAAGAAGAAGAACACAGCTGAACATAATCAGAGTAAACACGAATCTCACAGCGGAACGAATTATATAACATAACTTTGAAGTACAAATCGGTTTTATATATACATACCATGTCAGAGTACATAATAACATTTGGTACAGCGGAAATAACTCTAAATAACCAACAGTGAAGACTCCTGCTTCAAGCTCCTCCAAGTGTATCTGTAAAGCCTGAAACACTTGACTGCCCGTACAAATTTGGGCACCCAAGAGTTTAGGGAAAACAAACAAAATAAACTCTGGGTCAGTCATGGGACGGGTGTGAGTAAACTCCAACCATATGGTTTAACTTCAAAGATCTTTCGAAAGAAAAGGATAATAGTAAGACCAGTCCACACATAAATACGGATGGTTTTTACCTTACTATAACCCAAAACACTTTGATATCAAAATCCAGTGATATTATAATAATGTCTAATCAAGTAAATAACCAAATAGTAGAACGCTTGCATCTCACGCTCTACATACATAGTATAAAATCAAAAACCGCAGGGCGCTTATTAGAGATTGGATTCCAACTTGACAAGGTATGGGACCACCTTCCGATAGTGTATCTCTAGAGGCGAATACACCTGGATTCAACAAGAACGTCTTGCAACCCGGCCCGCACATGACCGACCACTCATTTCGCTTGAGTGTATCGAATGTATATCACCAACGGTTGGACTCAAACCACCGTTCCCGAATGGGCAGAATCGATAGATTTAGAAACAAAAGGAATTTCTCTAGATAGGTGATTATACACCCTAATGGGAGCGATCCACATAGCCATGCTGCCTGCCCGATTTTTGTCATTTCCCGGTTGTGAAGCTTGAGGCTACGTTTACCTTTTAGGACATCTGGCCACCATACACTTTGAATGCCACATCGTCAAACCCGTCAAATCACTAGTTGATCTTCCCAAAATATTACGGGTATAAAAGCCAAGAGAAACGAATTTCTCCGCCACCAGATGTAATACCTTGAAAAGATCGTCTTATGTGACTGTTAGGAATACCCTGTCAGACATTCGTCCATACAAGTTGTCCTGGGACTGGACAAACAGACACACCATTCTGGAACAGGATGACCCTTGCATTTCACTCCGTCTTCAATTATCTTCAGCATAATCAAATTCGCAGCGCTTATGCCTATACGGAGTGGTTCTCGGATAAAATATCCAACCGGTCTCTCCGTATTGACAACGATGGTCAAAACACTTCGATAGTTGGTTGTTTAACTATCGAAGTAAAAACAACATCCATTAAAATGTTCAACTAAACATCACACAACAGCGGGCACTTTATTTAACATTCGTCATCATCGAATTTTATTTCCCATTTCTAATAGTGTTATTTAACTCTAATCATATTTCAAACATCGAAATGATGTCATCGTTTTCTGAAATGATTCTCCACTACTCGTTCTTTTATTTCTCTGAAGAATCATCGTTACTTATTACTTTAGAATAAGTGGATTTCAAAAAAAACTGTTTTCCCTCCCTAGGAAGTGCTACTGTATATAAACATCATGCTTAAGTTTGGTTAACAGCGTTAATTTTATCGTTACAGTTCAAAAACTTGCCATACGCTGTAATATTCTCCTTTATTACTAATCTCGACAGAACAGTAACGCTTAAGCCTAGTCAACAGCGTTATTTTATCGCTATAGTTCAAAACTTGCAACACGCTACTATATTCCACTTTATAACTAATCTCGACACTTCTTTCCGTTACAAAAATATTAACATCTCGTTCCGTTAAAAAATATTGACATCTCTTTCCGTTACAAAAATCTTGACATTTCTAATTCAATAACATTTTAAATGAGGTCTGCTTAAGAACAATTATTTAATTAAAAATAATTAACTAATAATTTACTTTATAAAATGAACTATAAAGTACCAGTTTATAATAGAATTTCTATTACAGTTTAAAGCTTCGCTTTAATTATAAAAATCTAAATTTTTATAATCGACTTCGTTGATTCGCCTGACGGCCAATCAACTTCTCACAAAACGATGTGTTTATGGTCGAATGTTGCCACTTTCTAAATCGATAACATTTATTTATTAAATCAACATAACGTTGAATTTCCATTCAACATGGTTTAATCAGTGCACAAACAGTACATATAAATATGTAGGATTCCGGTTGAATTCCTCCAACCGGGTTCCGCATCCACAGATGTTAGTCAAACAATTAACACTGATTCCATATTAAGGAATATTATAATCGATGGAATCAGTATCCAACCGGTGATGTGTACATATGCAACGATATATAATATTTCAACCAATTAACCATATTATGCCTAAACAACCATCACACAGCATTCAACCATTATTTAAGATATAATTAAAATATTTTAAATAAAATAGAGTTAGTGAATTTACTCACCTTGGTGCGTTAACCGTTAAATAACGATTTGCATCAGTCCAGTATCGCACGTCCAAGCCCGCTTACGCTTCTTTTCAAAACTGAATCACACCGTCACTCGCTCATGGCACTCGATCGCCATACACAGTCCCTCACTTCGGCCAGGTCTTCACGCTGCAAGGACGTGATCACTTTGTGCACAGAATCTCCAATTTCAACTGCTAATAACAGTCATGATTACCTCCTCGATCCAAACACTTCCGACCAACAATACCGCCATCGTTTACACCAGACTTCGCCAAGCCTCAGTTCATTACTTCGGCAGCTTGTCCCATGAAAAGAATATGCGATCGACTTCCCTTCCTTTTCTTGTTATGCTCCCAACGATACGGCCCTCAACTCCTTTTTTCCAGAATTATCACTCCTCAATAGTGTTCCCTTCACGTAAACAACGTACCATTTCCCACTTCAATAAAGAGGACTGAACCCCATATGTATGCACTCACGTGTTCTCCCATGCGTGTGTATATAACAAAATTAGTGCCTGCTCACATCATATACTATACTACAGTACACCGTGAACCCCGTATTCCTCAAATGAAACGGTTTTGCCACCCACCACTCGCTGAAACCACCACGTCATGCTTTCCTTCTAACTTGCACACTTCCAATAGACAAGCGCCACGTCACCCTTCATTTGTGTCACCTCCATCGTTCTCCACAAACAGTAAACCACCTTTTGCTGTCCAGTCTTCATGCCCCTCACCACGAATAAAACAGAGCGCCACCTCATGCTGCTCCGTTCTGCGGCATCTCGCAGCCAATACAGTGATCCACGGCATTGCTAACGTGCTCGGTGAACTCTCGAGATCCAAGTAAATCCGACCAGTGAGAGGTTCTCGAATGGAGAAGCCAAATGAATTAACGAGAACAAGTTTTACTGAGTACATGTTTTGTTTTTAATTCTAGTTGAGGGAGAGAGGCAAGATCAGTTGTTGTATTTATAGAATTGAAAAGCTTGGGTGTCAAGGCATTACTACATATATAGGTCAGCTTCAAGGACAGAACATAGGTGGGCTGTGTAAATTGCTTTGTCTCCACGGTTTCCTTAAGCACAAAACACTAAAATATGGGTTGCAGTAATTACTTTGCCATGAAGTCGTAGGGGGATGGGTCTGTAATCCTATTTTGGTCTGCCTGTATTGCTTCATATGTCTCGGCAGCAGTAAATTTTCATTTAAGCTGAAAGGTGCAGGTGACTTGGAAACACACTTCATGTGGCAAACATGATTTTATTTTTTCACATGGCATAGGGTCAGGCAAACTATGAAAGAAGAAAGAATACCGTGCTTTTATTTTATTTTTATTATTTTTATATACACTAAACTTGTATTTGAAGTTAGTTAACAATACGTTTTTCTTTTATATTAGTATATGTATATTTTTTTTCAGGAGATTTGGATTTACTTCCCGTTTTGCTTACCACTGAAAAGAGAACTTTGAATTGAATAATAACTACTGTCGAAAGATGGGACAGACCCTGCGTGTGAATGAATGTATAGATGAACAAAAGATAACATTGATGACCATTCTCCAGACATGTGCGTGACTTTGCCTTGGTACATCCTAGATTAGCTATCCTACGTTCATGACTTAAGCCTGAAGTTTTAGACCATAGCATGTTAGTGTTCACGCATATAGGTTTACGCAGTGTATACATTGGATAGCTAGGCTTCATTGAGTTTTCACTCCAAAGGTCACTGTTCAATTTGAAAGCATAGGGTGAGGTCCATTTATGTTTGTCCCATTTATGTTTTGTTCCGTTTATGTTTGTACCAAGGAACTAAGTAACTTACTGGTAAGGTTTGTCCCATTTATGTTTTGTTCGAGTTATAAATTCTGTTCACGTACGGACAGAAGTAAGAGTACGGTCGTGCTCAACGAGGTGTCACGATCCCAAAAATATATTAATATCGGTAGGTGAACTCATATTTTGAGACCCCAAAATATTGATATATGGTGCACAATACTCAAAATAAAAAGTTGCGTATTTAATTAATTAAAAATTACAGTAAAATTCTAAAAATTAAATTATCACTACGCCTCAAAAGAACCTTGTCTAAATTCAAAACCGGTATCTAGTTATATCGAATAAACTGTTACGGTCGATATACGATTCTACAGCGACTATTTGGAAATTTGATTTGGACGTAAATCACAATCTATAACGCTAAATCTTGGTTTTTCACTTCTGTTAGAAGGATACAGTTCAACAGATTCCAACGCTTCTTGTTTCGAAGGAATCCGATTTAAAACGAGTCCTGTACACTCAATTGAAGTTCAGAACGTTAAATTACGAACTACAGCGTCGTTATGAGCTCGATTATAATTAATATATATTTTTATACGTTCAACTTCATTTTAATTAATATATAAATCCACTTATATTATGAATCAATATTTAAACTGATTTTAATATTCAAATACAAGTCGATAAAAATGCGGGACGTTACAGTCCCCTTATTTTCGTGACACAGAATGGTGACTAGAGCATGCTATCTTGTTTTTGAAGACCATTGTGATGTTAGGTTTTGTAATGACCCGCATTTTCAGAGATATAATAATTAATTTATTTAATTATTTAAAAGGTGATTAAAAGGATTTAATGGTCATGGAATTAAATAATGGTGAATATTTAATTAAAATGATAAATTAAATAATATATTTAATTCTGAAATAATCAGAATTGGCTGAAATGGCGATATGGTGTGAACTGGATCATCTGCGATATTTAATTCAGTTTAGAATTAATTTAAAATTACGAATATATTATTTGAACGAAGTTTGAACATAGAATTTATAGTATAATTATAATCGAGCTCGAAATGGCGCTGTAATTCGTAAATTAGCGATTCGAACTTCAACTGAATGTACATGGTTCGTTTTAAATCGGATTTCTGTGAAACAAGAAACGTACGGAGCTGGTGGAGTATATCTTTCTAGTGGAAGATAAAAATCGGGATTTCATCATGTAGATTTTGATTTATGTCCAAATCAAATATTCAGAAAAAACAGTGGTATATTCGTTCGTGGCCATAACGGTTATTCAAATATATTTGAATATCGGTTTTGAATTTAGACAAGGTTCTTTTAGGATATAGTGATAATTTAATTTTTAGAATTTTACTATAATTTTTAATTAATTTAATAAGCGGCTTTTTATTCGAAGTATTTCGCACCCTGTAATCAACATTTTGAAGTTTCAAAATATGAGTCAACCTACCGATATTTTTATATTTTTGGGATCGTGGAACTGAGCTTGATACAACGGTATCTTGATTTCTGTCCGTACATAAGTAGAACTTTATGTAACAGGGTAAGTCGAACTTTTTAAACATAAACTGTTTTCCCCGATCAGAAAGACTCCACGTTTATTCTTCTCAGCTGCCCCTTTTTTCTTGGCCCAAAAACGAACCCGTGGCCTTCAAAAATCCACAGAAAAAAATCCAACACCTCTTTATTATAAATAGGACCTAACTCTCACCCTTATAACCTAATTAACTTTTCAATCGTTGTAGTTTTTGGGCCGCCACCCACAAACAGAAAACACGAGTTTCTCAAACAAATGAATTCGCCTAAAAATCCTTAAATAAATGGGGGTATGCGAGGGAAGTTTTGGAGCATGGTGAACAGTGAGGTTGGTGTGAAGTTTGTGAGTCACGACAAGGCAAAATGAAGAGGAGGCTACCGGTTTCAGAAGTGGGTGGAACGAACAGGTTGAGCGAAGGTTCATGGTGCGGACTGTTTGTACAACGAAGTGGTGAAATACTGTACAGAACGTGAGGCAGGGGAAGTAGAGTTTAACAGTGGTCTTACTTGTCCTTGTGAAGAAAAGATGGGGTCCCGTTTGAGAATCTGTAGCTGTAGTTCTAACTGAATGAAGGAGGAAGCACGAGTCTGGGGGGGAGGAAAGAGCTACAAGGGAAGAGTACGGAGCTGATGAAGACTCGGCATGACAGTTCAAAAATGGAGAAATTAAGGTGAACGTGTGGAGTTAAAACCATTGGGCGTGAAGTATGTTGGAGAATGCATGAAGAAACAAGAGTTGAGGGTGCATGCACATGCGGATTGATATGGGAAAAAGAGGGTGTACGCGTGGGCAAAGAGGACGGAGATGTCAAGACTGGTAATGGCAGCCTGCAGTTCTGGGTATTAATTTATGGGGTCTAGGCATTCATGTTGAGATGGGCTGCGAGAAAATAAGTAACAAAATTCAGCAAAACAAGATCCGTTAGGATCATATGGACGGGAGCAACACAATGGAACTGACCGCGAGTAAATTGGAGCACGTTACAATTTATAGCAAAATAAATTGTCCGTCTGAATCAAATCGAGAGATGGTTATCGTTATTAACGATGATCGTCCAATGTGAGTAAACTCACCAACTCTGAACAGTTCTATTTTTATAACGTATATTTAGAACTGATAAATGATGACTGATTGTTGTGTGTTAACTGTTGGTTGAGTTGTTTGTGTATTGATTGAAATCATAGATAATGATATATATATATATATATGTATATATAAATCGTTAATCGAATATTGATTCTGTTTAATAGAATATTTTATATTCATGCATTTAACATCTGTGATGCAGGGAAACAGGCTGGAAGGGTCCAACTGGACTCCTCAATATTTATAATACTGTTCAGTTCATGTATTGTAATATATGATGTGATATATAATCTGTTATGGATTATGTGTGTTAAATTGATGTTGATCATTGTTATTCGATATTTTTAATATCATAAGAAACCCTGGGATGTAAAAAGGAATATTTCAACGTATATTGAAATAAAGGAATTTTATAAAATCAACCGATTTTATAAAAGGAAATAATTTGAAAATATTTATTTAGAAAATAAATAGGAGATCATAAAGAAGAATATTTATTTTGAAAATAAATAGGATAAAGGAATATTTGTTTAGGAAATGAATAGAGTTAATCGATTAGAGTAAATCAAATAGAGTAAATCGGTTAGAGTAAAACATACGTTGTTATTCGGGATGAGATTCCATTTAGCACGACTGCTAGCGTAATTCGCAGGGCTGCAGATAGCCTACGACGGTCAGATGTTTCCTGAGGGAATCAGGCGTAACCATTGTGATCGTTGCGATCTAGATTTAAGCGAATGGAGTTAAATCGAATATTAGTTAATCGAATAAGAGTTAAACAAATAGAGTTATTCAATTAGAGTTAATCGAAATAGAGTTAAACAAAATTAGAAACTGACTAGAGATTTGTAAATTGAATGGTTTTCTAAGTGTCTATCTGATGTTGGTTTCGACCTTCGGGGTTTATACTTAGAGAATTGTTCTCCTACTAGTTTACAGTCAGGGACTAATAGTTGTGGAATGGTAGTGATATGTAAATAAACAATGGAAATGTTTTCCAGTGTTAATAACATATATTTTCTAAACATAGAAAATAAGGAAATGTGAATAAGTACATACATATATATATATATGTTAAATGATGATTGATCGATATAATTTCCATCTGGAAATAATATCGTTGTTTGCACACGTGTTTTCTTTGATAGTTAACTCACCGACTATCGAAGTTTTTGACCATTTTAATGTTGTTAATATGGAGAGACCGGTTGGATTATTATCCGAAGAACCACTCCGTATTGGCATAAGCGCTGCGAATCATATATGCCAAAGATAATTGAAGACGGAGTAAAGTGCAAGGGCTGTTGTAAAAATCTTAGAGAACAGTGCCTAAGATGGATATACTGAATAGTGCCTTCGGTTTGTCCAGTCCCAGGACAACTTGTATGGATGAAGGTCTGACAGAGTATATCTGATAAATTGCGTAAGTTGATCTCTTCAAACGTATTCACGTTTGGTGGCAGAGGAATTCGTTTCTCTTAGCTGTATACTCATGGTATTTTTGGGGAAATCAACTTGTGATTTGGCGGGTATGACGATGTGACATTCTAAGTGAATGAAGATGTGGCATGTAAAAGATAAGCGTAGCTTCTAGCCTCACATTCGGGAGATGACAGAAATCGGGCAGGCAGCATGGCTATGTAGGTCGCACCTATTAGGGTGTATAATCACCTGATCTAGAGTTTCATTTACTTCAAAAAAATAATCTCTTTTTGATGTTGTCCCGTTCGGGAAACGGTTGTTGATCCCAACCGTTTGTGATATACATTCGATACACTCAACCGAAATGAGTGGTCGGTCATGTGTCGCTGGGTTGCAAGATGTTCTTGTTGAACCCAGTGTATTCCTCTCTAGAGGTACACTAGCGAAAGTTGTTCCATACATTGTCATAGTTGGAAATCCATTACCCAATACGTGCTTGCGGTTTTGATTGTATACTATATATGTAGAACATGAGATGAAAACGTTTCTGCTAGATGATTATTATATTGTGGTTGATAGACATTATTATAATATCAAAAGGTTTTTGATATAAAGATATTTTGGATTCTCATGAGGGAAAAACCCGTTCCGTTATACGGCGTGGTCTTATGAGATATCATTTACTTGTTCAAACTGTTTTAAATTGTTTTACTCATACCAGTCCCATGACTGACCCGGAGTTTATTTTGTTTTGTTTTCCCTAAACTCTTGAGTGCCTAATTTGTACGGGCAGTCAAGTAGTCGGGATTTATAGACACTTGAAGAGCTGGAGCAGGAGGCTTCAGGATTATATAGCTATTGTTTATTTCCGCTGTTGTTGTAAGTGTGGTACTCTGAAATGTTATTGTATACATATACTGTTTGTATTTCAAAAGTTATGTTATATTTTATTCGTTCCACTGTGAGATTCATGATTACTCTAATGATGATGTCCTTCTTCTTCTATTCTATAAGTTCTATCTTATCTTTCCTCGCCCTCTAACTTCTTTCTATTAGTTTCCTGGTTTCTAGTGTAATTTGGGGTTGGACTTGTGTTATTTGGTCAGCTTAAATTCTACCAGAAATTTGGGTCACTATAGGTTTTTCATAAATACATTGATATATTCTGGTTTCGGGATGCTAGTGCAGTGCAAATGTGTATTCGTACACGTGTGTATATGCAGGCTTCTGCGACCATTTGTCCCTAAAACAAAAACTGATCTCACATACACTACACCACTGGATTTAACATAAGACTAATGTGATGATTAACTATTGTAGTTCAATTTCTATTGAAATTAATTTACTTGAACAAATGATTAATCCTGACTCGAGTGTTGTATGTTTTTACATGGAACGCTCGGGTCAGACCCGAGCCATACGGATTTTAAAGATCACAGCTTAGGATTCGAAGATTGGCGAAGCTGGGGATTTCAAAGACGGCGCACTCTGAAGTTTCAAACAGTAAAGATTTTTCTGTGTTCAAATAGTTTTAGTTCCGCTGTATGTATATAGTATCTTGTATTCAAAACAAATTCTGATTATAAATAAAATTCTATTTCGCGGTTCAACATCGTGTTATTTATTTATTCTATATTTTCTTACTTCTGTTTTTAAACTCTGTAAGCTAAATACGCTTCAACGATTAGGACATTTTAAGTTGGGTTAATTATTTATTTGAAGCGGTCAAAAAGTCGGGACGTTACAAGATCGCATGGCAATTGTAACTTGGAGAGCACAGTTTTTATTTGGGGAGCACGACAATATTAGGGTAGAACTGTAATATAGCTTTGTAGTGATATTTCTTTTCATAGTCGTGCGGTGGGTAGGCCTGTATTTCATTTTGCTGTGATACTAGATTGGAAAGTACCTTTGAGCTTTGCTTAAAGCTTAAGTTTGTAATAAATTTTAGGATAGGTGCGTGAGTCAGCAGTGTTCTTAGTTTTTAGGGTGTACCATTTCCTTCACCGTGAAGTTTTATTTTACTTAATGCATTTTTATATTTTGTGCGTGATTATGTCTTAGGGTAGGCAAAGAGTTGAAAAAAACTTTTACACATTTATTTTATTTATTAATTCTTGCTTAGTGTAGAAGTAATTTGTTTGTTACGGTAGTTTTAATTTTAACCACTATTTAATGTCACTCGCGAAAAACATTCACTGTCACCTATCAACTTCAAATGCAACAACAACAGACACACTGCTACTCTTGACGTTCCGGATCTATTGAAACTAATTTCGCTGAAAACGGACTCCGTTTGCACCATGACATTATTTTAATTTCAATTTATTTATCGGTTCTTATTTTAAATTTCGCCTACCGATAAAATAACTCTAGACTCCAAACTGGAAATATCGCAATAACTAATCGTGCGTACACCAATAAAATTTGTTTCGTCAAAAACGGAGATCGTTTAAAAAATAATTATTTCTATGGCTTATTTAATATCGATATAATATTAATTTAATTCTAAACAATTAAATAATAATAATAATAATTAAATAATAATAAACTTTTATTGTCGGACATATCTAAATATAATACTATATCACCTCAAATTGAACCAATAGAGAATTATAACTCAACATTTACTTTTTTCAAGTTAATGGTATTCGAATTATGTAAAAATGACTTTTAAATAAAATAAATAAACTTTATATTTTATTAACGAATTCCATAGCGACTATTTTAAAATTAGATTTAGACATAACTTACAATCTATAAGATAACATCTTGATTTTTCTCTTTCATTAGAAAATTTTTATCAAATAGATTTTAATGTTTCTTGTTTCACAGAATTCCGACTTAAAACGAATTATGTATATTCAACTAAAGTTGAAAACTCAAAATTATGAACTACCGCGATGTTTCGAGTTCGTTTTAATATAATTATAAATTTATATGTTAAATCGTCATTTATTACTAAATTAAATATTAAAAACCCATTAATATTCCGAATAAAATATTAAAAATAGTTTTAAATATTCAAATTCAAATAGCCGAAAACTCCGGGTCGTTACACAAAAGGAGAACCTTCAGGACAATTAAGAAGAAAATATGTGTGTGTTATATGGTAATCTTTATCATCTAGCCATATTTCAACACATTTTCCAACATGTCGGCCATGTTGTTTAAAAATAGATAATGTTGCTTTAGAAGAAGAATCTTGTTCAACGCCCTCATCATTACGCGGAACGCTTTCAAATGATAAGTTCACATGATCAATAAAATAATGAGAGAGAAAAAAGAAGCTTCTTCTTTGATATATGATTTACAAATAGAACCTTCAACTTGAGCTTTTTGTCTCACTTTTTTTCCTTAAATGATTTAAGTACCTAATAAAATAAAGTTCGGTTCAATATTAACTTCTATTTATAATTTAATTAACATTTGAATACTTAGTATAATAACATACCTTTCGAATGGATACATCCATCCATATTGCACAGGACCTCGAAGACATGCTTCATATGGAAGACGAACAAGTAAATGTTTTATTACATTAAAGAAACCCGGAGGAAATATTTTCTCCAGTTTGCAGAGCAGTACAGGGATTTCTTCTTTAAGTTTAAGTACATGGTCAACTTTTAACGTGGTTGAACAAAGCTCCTTGTAAAATAAGCTATGTTCTGTTATTACCTTCATTACCTCCTAAACTTTTCTAGGTAACAATTCTTTGAATGCGATAGGTAACAAATTTTCGATCAATACATGACAATCATGGTTTTCATTCCACTTAGCCTTCCGTTTTTAGAGTCGACACATCCATGAAGATTAGAGGAATTTCCATTGGGAAAACGTAATTCTTCCACCCATTTTAACTGTACTTCAACTTGGCTGTTGTCTAGTTCATAGGATGCTTTGGGTTTTTTACTGTCATTGGGCGTCCTGTGAAGCTTAGGATGATTTCGTATTTCCTCTATATCACGTCTAGATTTCAGATCATCCTTAGTCTTGCCCTTCACATTCAGAACTATATTAAAGACATTATCAAATGCGTTTTTCTCGTTATGCATCACGTCAATGTTATGATGGATTAAAATATTTTTTCCAATAAGGTAATTCCCATAATATACACTGTTTTCACTAATTATGAATCGTCGATTTACCTTGACTTTCAATTTGTTTTCCGGTTTCGTGTATCTTGGGATAATCTTTTACAGATTCTTATATATCCTCGCTTGACCAAACCGTTGGTGGTCATAGAGACTCATGTCTATAAGCCGTGAAGTTTTTTTTGTCTCTTCTAAAGGATGATTAATATGAAGAAAACATCGATGGCAATCAAACCATGAAATTTTCTTCTCATGCGATAACGAAAATGTTCGTGTTTCTTTCATGCAATAAGGACATGCAAAACGACCGACCGTACTCTAACCCGAAAGCATTGCATATGCAGGAAAATCACTAATGGTTCGTAACAAAGAAGCGAACATCCGAATTTTTTCTTTTTTGATACATTGTATGTTTCAACTCCTTCATACCATAATTTTCTCAACTCTTCGATTAACGGTTGTAAGTAAACATCAATGCCCTATGTTGGATCATCAGGGCTAGGGACGACAATTGTGAGAAACATATATGAACTTTTCATACACATCCAGGGGTTAGATTGTATTGTGTGATTATTAGAGGCCAAGACGAATATTTAGAACCAAATTGAGAAAACAGTGAGAAGCCGTCTGTAATTAACCTAGCCTAACGTTGCGGCTCTCCGCTGCGAAATCGGGATATTTCTTTTCAAAATATTCCATGTTTCTTCATCTGATGGGTGTCTCAACATACCTTCTTGAGGTGTTCTCACACTGTACCATGTCATACGATGCGCTATTACAGATGATGCATATAATCTCTGAAGTCTATGGGCGATGGATAAATAATGCATACGTTTGTGTGGAATTTCTTTTCTCTTCTTTTTCCTTGGTTTGTATCTTTCTTGATTACATTTTTTAAAATTTCAAAGACTGATGTCTTCATTTCAATGCAACATGCAACCCATTAAACATGTATCTATTTTCTGATATGGCGAACTGAAAGATGACATTAATTTTTTCACTTCATAATAATTTTCACACAATAAATTATCATATGTCATATGACGTTTAACAACTTGAACAACAACCATAAATCCAGCTTCCGTATGGTTGTATTTTGACTTCATTCCGATGTATTCTGCAGTTACCGATAATCGAGTGTCGCTTTCACATCCATTCCAAAGGTTGTTTTTTAGCATTATTCAATAAATCATATATTTTTAGCTTCATCATTTGGTTCCTCTTCAACATCAATATAGTCGTTACCAATTTCGATGGTAGGGAACCTTGATCATGCAACATCTTCGACCATATTTTCTGTGAGATTCTACTAACTTTAACACTATTGACCTCCATTGATTGTTCTTGATTATTAGGGGCTGCAATTACTCTATGACAATTCCACAATAAATAATTGGGTAGGAAACCGTATTGGCACTAATGAATCTTAACCATATTCGTCTTAAATAGTTCAACAATTTGCACATACTAAATGGACAACGAATTTCTGTACTATTTCCAATATTACTTATTGCAAATTCGATGAACGTTTTACCCCATTTTCAAAATGTTCACTTATTGCATCACTAATTTCTCTTCTTTGATACATCCAGCTCTGATCAATAAAGTAATTGACCATTTTTCCTACATTAAAATCTATGACGAAGTACAAAAAATTAATCGTTAATTTCATATATTGTTTAAATTTTATTTTCTGATTTAGTAGTAAACATGTACAAATTAATTTTATATTTTTTTACAAACTTTATTTTAAATAAACAATTATTGGTTCATTGACGCTTATGTGTCTTCTTTGATGGTTGGTCATCCTACTTCCTATTAAAAACACAATAGTAATTATATTTCGTAAATCATATTATTTTAAATGATATCACAAAATTTTGGCAGCATTTCCCCCGTGTTCCTTATATCGTACACACATGTGTGTACACAAGGAACGTAAAGGAAATGCCATCGAAATTTTGTGAACCGTTTAAAGTGATATGATCTATGAAATATAATTACTTTATAGTATTTGTAACTTGTCCAATACAGGGAAAAATCTGACAAATGATGTATTTGATGAATAGAGATGTCCGAATTGTAGAAAAAACAAATATCCATATAACGATCATATACATCACTTGTCAGACGGGGCCAAATAATATCTAAGGATTTAAATATTTGTCTATATTAAATTTAAATATACATTTTGTTTATATTTTATCGTTTTATTACATGTATACTAAATTATATATCTTTACAGTTTATTGAATTCTAAGTACGACGATTACTATTAAAATCATTTATACACCAAACTATTTCGCATAAGCACAAAACTCATGTTTGCATAAATTTTCCAAAACTACGATCACTCAACATAATATATACTTCATGTTTGCATAAATTATGTTATTAGCAAACTCTGTCACACATATATCGTTTGCTAACCAAAGCTACCTAAACATACACAACTAGGCATGGCAATGGGGCAGGGCGGGCAAGGGTAGTATCCCCCATCACCCGCTCCATTGGTAATTTTTTGCCCCGTGCCCTCCCTATACCCGCATGGGTATCCATTAAACCGGTTTTAAAAAGTTGCGGGTATTCGTGGGTACCCGCAGGTATCCATAATATTTTATTCAGTTCCTTTTTTTAAACGTCTATTGAAATTGTTTAAAAATACATCCAATAAAAAAACAAATTAGAACTGGCTTGTAGTTTGGCAACTCGTTGTGTAGATTTAACGACGTATTGATATAAACTAGTGAGGAGGAGTCAAGCAAGAAGTTTTGCAGGATGAGTTAAATTTTTCAACAAAAACATGCGCATAAGTACGCAAAAGCCAATAGCAATGATTTATGCATTAGAAAAAACACGCAATACGGGCACGGGTACCCACGAACATGGATATCTTACTATCCGTACCCGCTCCATTAATTAATGGATATTAATAAAACCCGTTTATTTTATCCATGGGTACCCATTTAGCTATCCGTTTCATACCCATAACGAATTTTATCTGTGGGTAGCCATGGGTACGGATTTTTTTGCTATCCCTATGCACAATATACAAAATTAAAAAATGTTAAATTCCTAACAATTTGATCATGATGGTGATAATAATAGAAATTAGTGTGTAGCATGATGTGATGTACATATACAGACAACTAGGAATCAACCAAACTTCAAATTAAACCCGAAATCAATGAAAACCTAAAAATTGGGTTTAGGGAAATTACCTATTTTGGAGAGCAACAAGGGTGTAGACGGGTTGGAGAAGCTTCCAAATGGCGTCGAAGGTGGTCGGAATGATAGTGGAAGTGTTGGCAGCGGATTTGGGGGAGTGAAAATGGGAAAAAGGGGGAAATTCGTGGGTTATGTGGGAGAAATGAATCTCGGCTTGCTGGTCTGGAAGATAACCTGAAAATTTCCAAAGGCTACTAACGACCACTAACGGCCATAATTCAACCGGTTTGCAACGGCCGCCAACGGCTATAATTTAGCCATTGGAAAACAGACGTTGGAATATACTGTTCCTCTAATTGACACCCTACCGTAGCTTAATATTCCGGACCAGATGGTACTGGTTCCATCGAATTCCGAGACCATTTTATAAATGCATATTATAATTTCAAAATGTAAATTGATACGCTTTTATAGCACGCACGATCACACAAAAACTCCAATTGACTTGAAATTAGAAATTTTACAATAATTAACCATTATAGATTTTATAAAATTGGTTTTGTCAAAATACAAGGTCATTTATAAAATGGTTGTTTTTATGTGTTAAATTAAATCAATAAAATATAAATCAATTTCAAAACGATCAAATTCATCGATAATAATATAATATTATCATATATTCAAATAGAATATATATTAATCATTAGAAATGTTTTTGATTCATTTTTAACTTAAAATTCAATTATTTCTTGTTTTCGTATTGCGATAATTCGATATATTCGAAATGAAATCGTATTCCATTTATTAAATCGATAAATTCCATATAAAAATTCCATTTATATTTCTAATACATTTTAAAAAAATGTCCAAAATTAAATGATTAAAAACCCGGGTAGTTACATTCAAGGTGTGAGGTAGTTGCGGTTATGCATTTCTATTGTTCCGGAGGTGAAACTGGTAGAATCCTGCCCTTCATATCACCTCGTATGCCTTGCCATATTATCTAGATCGATCCTTCTACGATTTTGATTTGACGTTGCCATGTAGCGGCGCATCTCTATCGGCCGACCGGTTGTTAGGATTGCCTCGCTTGTTATTAAGGTAGGAATGACGGTTTGAATAAATAGTCCTATATCACGAAATAAATTGAAGAATCAAAGTACAGATATGAGTTGGTAGGCACATAACATCAAGGTTCCTTTTGTTACAACTATGTGTGTGCCAAATCATATGCATGCGCCCTTTGTGGAAGGAATGGGGTTTTGTTCCGACCATCGTTACATAACAGTGGTATCAGAGCTAAAGGTTACTGACTGGACTATGTAGGCAAGGCAGTGCTCTCAAAAGGTACTCATAGGATGCGAGTCAAGGGGGAGACTGTTAGGATTGCATCGCATGTCGTTAAGGTAGGAATGATGATTTGAATATATAGTCTCACATCACGGAATAAATTGAATGAGTGGAGTCTGTATATGTGTTGGTATGCACGTAACAATAGGGATTCCTTTTGTTACAATGACGTGTGTGTCAACTCATATGCGTGCGCCCTATGCAGAAGGAAGAGGGAGCTTTGTTCCGACCGTTGTTACATATATAACAATGGTATCAGAGCCGAAAGTTACAGAATGGGCCATGCTGGCAAGGCAGTGCTCTCAAAAGATACTCGTAGAAGCGAGTCAAGGAGGGGATTATAAGGATTGTCTCGTATATTGTTAAGGTAGGAATAACGGTTTGAATCAATAGTCCCACATCATGGAATAAAATGAAGGAGTGAAGTACAAATATGAGTTGGTAGGCACGTAATACCAGGGATTCCTTTTATTATAAGGATGTATGTACCTACCCATATGCGTGCGTCCTATACGGAAGGAGGGGGCTTTGTTCGGACCTGTGCAGTTAAAGCGCTTAGCGATTCTCTAGCGATAGAGGTGTAAAAAACTACAGCAGGGAAATAACGGGGATTAGCGGAGGTGAAAAAATGTTAATTAGATGTTAAACTATATAATTAAAATTAATTGATTATCATTCTCGCATCATTTGTGTAGAAGAAGTGAATATTAATTAATATTATATGACAAATCAAAGAATATCATGGCTATGCACACTAGATTCGAGCATTACTACAGAAAGCTATCTTAGATAACACACTTATGACTTAAAAGTAGCTCTTTACATTAACTTTTTTGATTTAATTTTAAAGTGAACTTGTCAAATCATCATTTGTATATTAATATCGCTAAAACAAGGGCTAAATAACGTTGATTTAGCGGGTGCAACAGAAAATAGTGGGGCTTAAAGAAGACATACTATTCATCAACGCTAAATTGAAATGGCATAGCGGCCAGAGAGCGTTACGGGCTAGAGCGGGGATTTCGCGGGGCTTTTACTACATAGGTTCGGACCGACGTTACATAACACCATTTAACTGGTGTTTTATATGCAGTATCTGTGACAATGTTTATAAACGAAATAAAGGTTGAAATGTAACCTTATTTATGTTATTTTCAATGGTATATTTACCATAAACACTATAATAATAGCGTATTTTATTATATAATATATAGTTCAACAAATCCTTAAAGGATGGGGATCTTATACAACTTTTAAGTAACTTGTGCATTTCATTTGAATATTTCACTTGAGTTGATTTACTTTCATAAGAATGATGGTGCCGACTCAAATGTTTTGTTTTACTTTATGCTCGGGTCGTAACGATCATTTCAGTATTGAGATTCCACCTTTCAGAGCTGGAGACTTGTTGAACTCCTCATCCCTATTTACTTTATCTCGATATTTATATTTTGTGTTAGAAATCCATTATATTTAAACTTTCGCTGTATTATATTTTGTTACTACGATATTATGTATAAATTTTGAAACTTTACATTTAGTGGCTTCATGAATTACTATTGTATTTTATTTATCATGTTGCCCGATATTATGTTTTCTGTGTTACAAAGTAACACTCGTGCACATAGATGTATCTGACATACTCATACATCTAAATCTGTATCAAATTCAAACCTTTCAAACTAATAAAACAAAAATAATGACTTTTATTTGAAATACATTTTACATTAAATTGAAGATCTCTTTAGGCTTCATCAGCCTAATAGAATTTGTTTATGTAATCTATATATTTCCTTCGCTTCTGAATGACTCCATCACAAAAAAGTTAAATTATCAGTATATTAATATATGGGTTGATAATTTGAAAGTGCAAGGGAGACTTGATGCGAATCGTCTGTCATGTATAGCAACAAGTGAGAATGTTGCTAATATAATTGCATGAGAACCATGAAGTATGACATGACCAACAGTATCTCATATCCTACATTGGTCCTCCGTCCTCTCTAGGTTCTTATAAAGTATGTCATTACATGTTTGTATATATTTTATTCATATCTGTAATATATAGTTTTGTGGAAAATTTTCCCAACATTTTTTTGGATTTTAATTTTTTGAATTGCACGAATATTCTTTTACTTTCTTTCAGCCAATTGCTTCATTAACATTTGAAAGGATTACAATTTCATAGACTTCTACGTGGAATTTTTTATCGAAAAAAAATAATTATGTCAGCTCATTTTATTTGCATGTAATAAATGTATCTGACGATAGATTAAATGATTTATCCTAAACAAAAATAAAGAACTAAAGATACAATTTAAGAGTTCCTGTATTATTGAGACAAATTACTATAGCTAAATGGGGGACTTGGCATTCAAAGAATAACTTCATGGACGAAAACACAACTGTACGCAGATTCAAATGATTCAGAGAAGAATCCGTTTTTAGATTCAGATGTTAGGTCAAATTTTTGGAGTTGTATGGAGAAGTGGATTTGCAGATACCTAAGGGCCCGTTTGGCGACTCAAAGCAGAAGTGCTAATTTCATAAGTACTTCTACTTCTAAAAAGTAAAAAAGTCTATTAGGTGTAGTAACGACTAATAAGTCAAAAAGACAAAGAGTCAATATGGATAGAAGTATATTTTTATAACTACTTTTGGCTTTTTGTTCACATGTCAAACAAAGCAAACAACGCCCATTTTAAGTTACAAAATCAAACAATAAATTGTACAACATATGCCAATTAAATGTTTGCACAAATTTCAAGCTTATAATAAATATAATGAAAAAGATATCAAAATTCTAAAAGCATGATAGACCTAAAATAGCAAATGATGTAATTTCATCATGATTCGACATATTTGTTCCATATTATTGTTGAAATCTTGCCTTCCTCCTTGAGTTGGATCCACTATATTTGAAATTTGATTAGATTTATACACTGTTTTCATCAGGAAAGATAAATCATTACCTTAAAAACAAAAAATGTTAATAACACCTAACAAATATAATTAAACTAAAAATAAAAATTAAGAATCAAAATTACTAAACAATATTAAAAGAAATTGAAACTGTCATGCATGTACCATGGTTTGAGCCTTGGTCATCTTTAGGCCTTGTGCTTGGCAATATTATAACCTATGATGAAATGAGGTAGACTGGCATTCCTGTTAATGCCACAGCTAATGATTATGTTGATGAAGGGTAAACCAATCTTCCTTATACAAGTAATGTCAATGAATATTATCAGTCAAAGCATAAAACTGCTAAAAGTTCAGGTTGGGTACGTTCGGACAATAAAGCTAGTGAAGCATTACATTTTAGATGTACATAAAGAAATATTTAAACCTACCTTGAATACAATTTTAAGATGGCACATGAGACTTTGGAATAGGTATGATTCTCCAGAACTAAATTTCATCCTATGAAAAGTTCTTAAAAAAGGGCTTAATGACAAAAACAAAGCTTTCAAAAACTTTTATTTCTCTATTGGGTAAAGACAATTATTTTTTCATTTTGCATACTATTTTTTTGAGTAATAGATAAAGGATCTTCAAATAATAAGCTGCAGCCATTATCAAAACCCAAGGGACTACTACATTTCAATTGACTGTTCAGGTCTAGTAAGAAAAAAAACATTGAAAGCATATGCGAAAGCCACTATTAAATACACAATTTGAACTATTAGCTTTGTTTATTTTGGATTATTAACTTCAGACTTCAAACTTAATGATGTTTTTAGTGTCGAACGAAAGTGATCAAGTATATAATTTGCTAAAATAATGCAATGGACTTTTAGTTAAAGTGAACAAACGGTCCATTCATGGTTTGTATGTATCGGAGAATTGAAGACATAATTATCCTACATTCACATATACCTTTGTCTGACCATTGAATTCTATCGTTTTCCTACTCTATCTTCTGTTTAATTCCTCCAACTCTTCAAAACCAGACAATCACAATGTGTAAATTACAAAAGCAATAAAATCCGGTAATTCAAATGAAAACATGATGAAGAGATTTTTTTTTGGTGCTGTTTGAAGTCCAAACCGCTTCCACATGACATCAATCAATCAATCAAAAATACAAACTAAGTTATGGAGAAATATTTACCTTAAAATATCAAAAACTTGAAGACTGCAGTTCATAATAACATCTTTTGTCACCTATTATATCATAAAATTTTCAAGACTATGTCTAGCTAGGTACCATATCAAACATACTCTTACAAACTACACAGTTTCATACTTGTTATATCAAGTACAAAGACACTTCTAGCTTAAAAATAGGGTATTTTCACTTAAAGAACTTATTTGTTCAGAGAAATAAGTTTTAAGGACAACACTTCTGAAAAATTAGTTTAAAGGAGAATTCTGCATGAAAAAGATAAAAGCGGTTATCATTATACGTTATACAGAAATAAAGATAACTGCTTTTCTCTTTTTCCTGTATAACTTAAATAGGTAACCGCTTTTATCTTTTTCGTGCAGAATTGTCCTTAAAATTTATTATTAAGAAGTGTTGTCCTTAAAAATTATTGTCCTACAAAAAGAAGCCCTTTAACCTAATTTCCACTTAAAAATATTTATTGTAGAATTTAAGGTGAATGTCAAGAATTTGGGTCTGATTATTATGCATAGATCAACGGGATCCGCCTATAACTCTATAGAAAAAAATCTACAAAAATACTAAGATAGAAATGTCATATTTACTGGAAATGTTTATTAACTACTACATTAATATTAAAATTCATAATAAAACTTACAATTTTATGTTTTATGATTTTGTATACCCAACACATGTGTTTCAACCACCGGGCAATGTTCGCATTTGAGGTAAACAGGTAACCATAAAAAGTACATTATCAGAAGCAGTCAGTTTATAGTAAAATAAAAATTGATTCCCATATTTGATGGCTTGCAGGTTATATGTTAGCCTTGTCTTAGGATATGCATATGCCCATTAGGAGAAAAATTCTCAACCTTTGTTCTCTTTAATCAATATGCTTTTCTGCCTTTTTGACATTACAAAATTAGTTTTACTGAATTGCTCAGGCATTTCTCTCATAAGAAAGAACTATTTAGGAAAGTCAAATTCGGATGCATCTTTTGAAATTTGATGATTTATACAACTGTGGCATTCCACATCAAAATTCTTTGAACAATATGGGAAAAAATATTACAGGAGTATTCACCAACAATCCGCGTCCATAACAACAAATGGTTAAATGTTTATAAACCGAAATCAGACACAATACCACATCAAAATGAGTAAACGTCTAAATCGATTGAAACAAAAAAAAATAAACAAAATAATAGTAGATTAAGAGAAACAAGAACGAAGAAGAGAAGAAATTGAGTACCTTTATTGAAAATATAAGATAGAATTAGCGGTCTCTCTCGATTTGACGAAGAACGAAAAATCGCATGAGAAACCCTAGGGATAATAGCAATAAACGCAGCTTGAAAGGTATTTTTATTTCGGATTATGAATGTAGAAAAGCAACTTTTTTCTGCTTTTAAAATTGGTAATAAAGTAACTTTCGAAAGCCCAATTTTTACATGGATCCATGTCGGCTATTTTGCTTTAAAAAAGCTAGAAAGTAACTTTTTTTTTTCTAATCCAAACGGGCCCTTAAAGTTCATTGCCCACCTGAAAAGACTTATTTATCGTCAATATGAATCATTATTATGATTTGGTATGCCATGACACTTTAGTTACCACACTATAAAAATGTAGTAGACGTATCAAGCATGACAGTTAAGTAGGCATGATGATGGAATGTTGATCGTAAATATAGATTGTTTCAACAATACCGTGCAATGTTGTTAGATTTCTCAACTTTTATTTTAACTGTTCCATGATGACACTTATGTTTTTTCTTCACGACGAATCCACAAACTTGGATATCATGGGAAAATTATGAAAAATTACCATGATTTATAATGTATGAGTTTGATTTTTTATATGGTTCTTCTACATAGTTCCATTTTTTTTTTGGACGTATTTGATTATAAAATGTGTTTGCTTATTTTTATAAAATTACCTATTTATTTTGTGGAAATTAGGTTGAAGTGCATTTTATTTCAGGGTAATAAGTTTTAAAGACACACTTCTGAGTAATTAGTTTTTAGAAAAATTTACAAGAAAAGAATAAATTCATTTATCATTTTAAGTTATACAGGAAATTACCCTTTTGTTTTTTTATTGTTGACAATTATTGAAACGCATACACTCGTCGTTCGTAGCTCGAGTGGTTTGGGAGTCGGGGGATGAGAATCAAAGCACTGTGTGCGAGCAGGTTCGAATCCCGCTGCAAACCACTTTAGGAGCCGGACGTTAAGCATCTGTGTGCGACAACTAAACAAAGCGGGGTAGACACATGACGTGAGGTTTACTTAAGTGAATATCAATGTATATGATCTTAATGTTCATACTGCATAATAAAATCAAATAATTTATTAACTACATATATCAATTAAATTTAAAAGAAGGTTTTAACAAGGGGTTGATACTAAGATAAATATGTTTTGTTATGGACATTGTTATTCGCACTCCAAATTTTATTAAGTGGTGTCTAATTTTAAGGGCACTCTAGTCATATTTAGAATTATTATAAGGTGTATACTGACACTCCAAAAATGGTTAAGAGGGGATACGGTCGAAAGAAAAGTTGGGTACACACCCGCCGTTTTTTTTTCAATTTCAAAGGCCCTTTGTCGAATTTAAAGGTGAAACTCAACCATATTCCATGACATTCTTTAAATAAATACAGCAAAGCCTTGCCGAATCCTACATGTGTCTCTCCCTTAATCACTTTTTTTAGGTGTCAATAAAAATATTTTAAGGGTGGTTTGGTCACGTAACGTCCCACCAATTTGACTATTTCAAATTGGTGATTAAACCAACTTAAAATGTTCAAATCGACGGATTATTATTTAGCTTATAGATTTTAAAATAGAATCAACATAGAAAAATATATAATAAATAAATAACACAATATTTGAACAATGAAATAACTTTTATATATAAATCAGAATTTTTGATATAAGATTTTTCTCTGTACAGCGGAATTAAGTACGTTTTAAATACAAGAAAAGTTTTATTGGTTTAAAACTTCAGAGTGCGCCGTCTTTGGAGTCCCCAACGTTGCCAACCTTCGAATCCTGAGCTGAGTTCTTTAAATTTGTACTGCTCGGGTCTGACTTGAGTATTCCATGCAAAAACATAAAACACTCGAGTCAGGATTAAACATTTGTTCAAGTAAATTAACTTCAATAGAAACTGATATATAATAGTTAATCCTAACATTGATATATCATATGAAAAATGTCAAGTATACATATCTGTGCTTATCGATTTTATTTTAGGGACAAATGGTCATGGAAGCCTGCATATACACACGTGTGCACTGCCCCAGCATCCAATGACCCATAAATAACAAGTAGTCTGCAGTTCATAAGTGCTGAGCGAATAAACCACCAAAACAGAGCAGCAAAGTAGTAACCAAGTAGGGCATATAAAGACAACTAACAACAGTTCCCATGCATACATAATGAGTAATCATAATCCAAGTAAATCCTCAAATATTGCTGCATTGCTGCAACATAGAACGACTAGACATTCAACTACCAAATTATACAGTCAAGGGAACATATGTACTTACATGTGTACCAACAGTTTGGTAATATAGTTCCAGTTTAAAACAATTTGAAGTGAAATTCCAGGTACCCAAATATATTTGACTTCAGCAGTATTCACAATGTTTTACGAAATCTTATTAATGCATATATTTCCCAAGGGTCAAGTGTTAGAATATTCAAGTAGAATGGGTCTAGAGAAAAGTAAGGCATGTCCTTCGAAATTTTATATCCAAGCAGCATATGATTTAGACCCAACAAGGATAAGACAAGGTTATGAAAATTCCACAAATTTTCGAGATTCAAGAAGTAAGGCTAATGAGTTAATGCAAACAGGCTAAACATTTTAAATGGAAACAGGTTATATAAGTCCACCAGGTCATGCAAACTTTACACACACACACACACACACACACACACACACACACACACATATATATATATATACACACACACATATAGTTCGGGCCTAAAAAAATAGTTAAAACAATATATGCAGAACACGGTGAATACTGATGACAATTATGAGTATATCACTACACCATAATGACCATTTGGCAACTCTTGTTTTTTTTTTCCAACTTCTAACACTTATATGTGTTGTAGACTAGTGACACTAATATGTGTTGCTATAGTAAAAATGTGTCACCAAAATGTGCCAACACTTGTTTGTGTTGATAAGCCCGGTCAACCCTTAAGTTCGGAGGGCAAAATTGTAAGTTCTCAGCAATAACCTAATCACTGCCTCAATTCTTTTCCCCCGAACGCTTATTCCTCTAAAGGTCATGTCTTTAGCAAATAAAAAGAAAATTGGACTTCGAAGAATTGATATCAGCTCTCTCTAATCGATACCAATATCAGCGATACTAACGATTTTGGTATTCTCAAATTGGGCCTTCTAGGAATTGGGGCTTCTACGAATCACGGCTTCTAGGAATTGGGGCTTCTCAACTCGTTTATCAATCCTCGACTTCGAATTGGGGCTTCTAGGAATCACGATAATAGGTAAAAAAGTTGATTTCACTTTCGTTGTGTTTGGACTATACGATATTAGGTTGAAAAATCGATTTCATCTTAAGTATGACAGCTTCCCTGAGTACCTTCATATTGATTTCTTATCTGACGTGTGTTTAATAGTGGATGGCAGCAAAAATCATTGCATAGATTAGTCATTGAGTAATTTTGGGTAAAGGGATCTTCAAGCTTTCGTTTGAGATTAAAGGGTCTTGTTTAAGAAATTTTGTGGTGCATTGTTGATCACAGGTTTAGGATGGAGTTATCCTTGCGATTTATGGAGTGTTGGTTGCATACTTGTTGAGCTTGTTTTCGTCAGTTCAACTCAATCTGTTAACAACCATTCAGTTCATAAATCTTTATTACCATCTAAATGATCATCATTTTTCTAGGGGGATGCACTGTTTCAAACACATGACAATTTGGAACATTTGGCTATGATGGAAAGATTTTTAGGACCAATACCGGAGCATATGATTAGAAATGCAAGGTATGTTGATCTGCATCTGTACCTAAATTCAGTTCATGAATCTTATCATCTCTCCCTTAGGCATCCCTTGTTGTAACATTTTGGTGTTATATTTTTCATAAGCTTAGCAACTTCGGTAATAAGGACAAAATGACGATTATGACATTCAACTAATATATGCATTTTCTTGTGCAATAATGCTTTCCTTTGGCGCCCGTATCACAATTAATGTTACATTACTAGAGACAGTACATGTTCTTAAAAAATATATCAGTAATTTCATTAGCAGGTTTATATTCAACGCTACACTTTCTTAGTTAGTATATCAATTATGAGTAATTTCATTAGCATAGTTATATTCAAGTTTTCAATATCATATAAATGAGCTAACAGTTTTACGGAATTTGTGACCTTTTGTTATCGCTTCAAGTATAATCACATATTTAGTTACTAATGTCTATGGAGAACTTATCATTTATAATGAACCCTTCCCAGAGATGGATGTAAATCCTGAATCAATTTTTTGTTAAATAATGCTACAAGTCTTAATGCACCACCAAGTGTATATAAATTGCTATGTTTCCAATATCGATCCCTTGGTATGGCTGTAGGAGCAATTGTTGTGTTCCTAATCTCGTGAAATATTTTCTTATGATATATTATTGCAACCTACGGTAATAGGTAAATGAAAATCATCTCCTGAGTTTTTTTTTGTGGGTTAATCATAAAACACCGACCAATTGGTTTTGTATGTTTCATCTTTTTGTAATGTGCAATTGCAGTCATTCTGTTTCCAAATATTTCAAGTGAGGGTCACGACTCAATTGGCCAGAAGGTGCTATATAGGGCGAAAGCATAAGTGCTGTAAGGAATCTTGACCGTCTAAAGGTTGACCCCATTATTTTACTTATTTTATTTTTAATTTTCAAGGTAGATCTGTATTGCTCAAGTTAGATACTGAATATTGCACTGTCCTCTTTATAGGTGTTAAAAGTATAATTCTGCTACTTACCCATATGTTAAAATTTCGTACTTCAAAATGATTTTTCTTCTCAAGTCAATTTGAAACACAACCAAGGTAAGATTTTATCATCATATAAGGCCTCTCTTCCAGTTACAGCTTTCTAAACACTAATCTTGTTGCTTGATCTCGGCTATATAGACAGACACACACACACCCTCTTCATGTGAATTATATGCAATTGGATAAGAAGTATGACAACTTAGCACATCTACAATATACTTTTTGGACCTGTAACTTTCTTGCTCTTGTCACAGGGAATATGTTCTCCTTATCCTGTTAAGGACATAAAGCCTAAACTTGCCTATTATGTTTCAATCTTTAATCAATCGGTATTGCCATAAATCTTTTAGCTAAAGAATGAAGTGTTGGAATATTGTTTCTCAGCTCCTGTAAGTGAAATTAATACATGGTTTTGCAATGTCATTGTTCCTGAATTAGGACCTGAGACAGAGTTCACTTATTCATCTATCGAGAAAGTGATCGAATAAAAGGAAGTTAAAACGGTAATAGTCTTAACTTGTCTGTATGCTTGCTCACCATATAATCCCTCCATTGTGCTTGAAGTAGCATAAATTCTTGATTGACTTTGAATGGCTTATCAAATCTCCATTGATAACCATTTGACCGACACCTTGTTGTTGGGATTGCTGTTGTCAAACAATGGCTGAGTCGTGGACTAGGTCGCTTTCTTGAAGACGATTCGGCGATCTGGTCGGCGGTGTAAAACCAGTTCGTACTTCCGCCGCCGCCTCTAGGATAAAACAGCCTCTCTAAAATAAATAACCGATTTGCTTTGCATAACAAATCAGTGCAGATTTGCACTTTCTAATTTAACTGCTCGAAAATTTCTGAAAGAATATATTTAATGGCGGAGGAAGAAAAAGTAGAATTTTTCTATCTTAATCTCGTCTACAACTGAAGATAATATATAGGGAACTGGGCAGTGGAAGAAAAGTAGGATCTGCTAAAAAACCAAGTCAAAAGTTTACCGCTTCAAATTAAAGTCGGCTCATAAATATCTCGCTTCAACATAAAAGTCGATTCAGAAAAAATCTCATATTTAAAAACACAGTTCGAAAAAATGCAGATTTTTCTGGTCCAAAAATATAAGTGTTTACACCAGAAAGCCAAGGCCCAAGCTTAAGCCCGAGCCCAATCCCGAACCGAACCGAACCGAGCTGAGCCGGGCCGGGTCGGGTCGAGTCGATCGGTAGGTCGGTCGCACGCGCGTATGTGGTGGTCATGATGCATGGTCTCCCTCCTCACAACAAAGCATGCATTGGGAGCCCAAGGCCCCAACATGACTTCTTAGAAACAAGTATAAATACTTGCATCCCATGATGTGGGACTATTCACAAAAGGGAGCCATTCATAAACTTATCTCAATATTTTAATAAATCACATAAAATTTCCAACAATCCCCACTTGAATTTTTAAAATATTATCGAGCAGTTTCTAAAAAAACATAAGACTGTGCATAAACAAAGGTGTCATCCGACTTGAACATTTGCATAGTGAATAAGATTCAGTTTTTACTAGAGTGACACGTAGTCTTGAACTCTATTCCTGACATCAAGCCACACACAATCTTTTCTATAGTGCAATCAAATAAGCCCGTGCATTTATAGCCATACACGTCTATCCCAGATTAGTGAACGCTCTAGAAGTTTTGCCCAAAACTCCATAGGAAACAGCCACATTTCCACATTCACATAGGTGAGTCTATCAAGAGTACTCTTGAAGGTAGGTACTCCACTCCAAATAGAGTATAGATCTCATTAAGAGTTTCTATTAACTCATCCTCTATCACTTCAGGAATACATGCTTCTTGGTTTATTATATAGCATGTTCAACTTCTATCACTACACAACTGGTTTTTACCCATTGAACCTATTTCTTGGGATCTCCAGTCATTTAGGTCGGGTTACCATCGTGCGTGATTCCACAATCTCAGGGCAATAGTCCCATTCGTTTTAGAATTATTAAGGACTTTCTTTCTGGTCAGTCCTCTCATCAAAGGATCTGCCAAATTATCATCACTTCATATGTGATGTTCTCTAACAATACTGTGCATACGACTGTCATTTCTTACCGTTGTAATATCGGTTCTGTTTTTCTTTCAATAGTCGTTAAATTTTTCATCATTATATATGTGATGTTCTTTTATAGTAATGTGCTTACGACGTCGTTTTCTACCGTTGTTATAATGGTTCTATACTTTTTGCAATAGTCGCGGAACTATCACAATCGATTACACCACTGGTGTCTATTTTTCCTTTATAGGGATCTCAAATAGCATATTTCTTTAGTTCTCTGCTTCTTAACTAGCTGTAGCTAGTGCTATTATCTCAGTCTCTATAGGAGACTGAGTCGAAATAGTCTATTTCTTGGGTTTCCAAGAGACAGCTTCTTCAGCGATGCTAAATATATATAGCCACTGGTCCTTTAGAATCATCAAATAAAGTATTTCAGTCTATATCAGAGTATCCTTCAAGTACAACTGAAAACTTTTCATAATGTAATCCAAGGTTCATAGTTTATTATAGGTATCTCATAACCCTCTCATTAGCACGTTACTGCTCTATACTAGATCTACTGATAAACCTGCATAGTATCCCAACACATCGGCAATGTCGGGTCTAATACAATCAGTGGCATACCGAAGGCTGCCAATGATGCTTGCATAACCAGACTGTCTTACACCTTCACCAGTGTTCTTAAATAACTTTACACTGTGATCGTATAGTGTATTTGCAGGTTTACAATCAAAGTAATTGTATTTCTTTTGTATCTTCTCAATGTCATGAGATTGATCCAAAGAAAGTCTCTTTTCTGACCTAGTAATTTTAATACCAAGGATTACACTTGCCTCACCTAGATCTTTCAAATCAAAATTGGCACTTAATAAAGATTTGACTGAATTTATGGCATGAATGTTTGGCCAAAAAAAAAAGAGTAGGTCATCTACATAAAGGCATATAACAGTGCAAATGTCATTCTCAGATTTGTAATGAATGCATTTGTCACTTTCATTGACTTTAAAACCATGTGAAATGATTAAAGTTGTCAAATTTTTCATGTCATTGTTTAGGTGCTTGTTTTAAACCATATAATGATTTATCTAATTTGCATACTTTATGTTCTTGACCATTTACTACAATCCTTCAGGCTGATCCATATAAATTTCTTCGTCTAATTCACCATTCAAAAATTTGGTTTTCACATCCATTTGGTGTATTAATAAAATATGAATAGAGGCAGGTGAGATTAATATCCGAATGGATGTAATTCTAGTTACAGGTGAAAAGTGTCGAAGAATTATATATTTTTTCTTTTTTTTGTTTAAAACCTTTAGCTACTAGTCGTACTTTATATTTATCAATAGTGTTATCAGGTTTTAATTTCTTTTTAAGTACTCATATACAGCCTATAGATTTACAACTAGGAGGTAAATCTATCAAATGCCAAGTCTTATTGGATTCCAGAGAATCCATCTCATCATTTATAGCCTCTTGCCAAAAAACCGACATCTAAAGAAGATAAGGCCTCTTGGAGGTTTAAGGGATCCTCCTCTATAGTAAAAGCACAAAAATATGAACCAAAATTTTTTACGGTTCTTGCTCTTTTACTTCTTCTAGGTTCAGTTTCAGAACTTTTATTAAGTTTTACTTCTTCTAGGTTCAGTTTCAGAACTTTTATTAAGTTTTGTTCTAATAGGCATACGTGATGTGCCCCCACTATTCCTTAATTTAAAAGGAAATTTCGTTTCATAAAAATTGACATCATTTGATTCTAATTATATTATGTGAATTTAGATCATAAATTCTGTATGCTTTGCTATTAACAGCATAGCCTATAAATACACATTTGTATCCTCTATTTGCCAATTTTATTCTCTTAGGGTCTGAAATGCGAACATATGATAAACAACCCCAAGTTCTAATGTATGACACATCAGATTTATAATTCTTTAAAATTTCATAAGGTGAAATTTTATTCTTAGATTTGGGGATTCTATTCAGAACATAACATACAGTCTATAAAATATCCCCCCACTAATGTTTTGCTGTACCAAAATTTAATAAAATGTCAATTACTAATTCGGTAAAGATCCTATTTTTTCAGCTTTACCGTTCATATCAGGTGACTAGGGTGCAATTCTCTTATGTACAATGTATCACATAAAAAATACAGAATAGAATTTAATTCGTATTATGTTCCTCTATCACTATGTAGTCTCTTAATTTTTCTTATTTGCTTGATTTCAATTTTGAATGTTTCAAACATATCAAATGCATCACATTTTTAAGAATAAATGTCTTTTCAATCATATGCTTAATTTTCATATTACCAGTCTCTACAGCTTAAGTGGTGCGAGGATCTCACAACACACTTTCTGATCGTCAGCAACCATGTATATTGTGAATATATCACGATCATAGCAAACATGGCGAGAAATACCAATGTCTACCCACCAACCCTCTGATCCACCAATAAGGTGAATCTCAGTAATCATAACCGTTAGAGGCTCCTCAGTCAGGTTTGCCTGCGGTGCAGGGTCTGGCCTGCTCCGACACTTTCGTGACATATGATCTAGTTTTCTACATTTGTAATATAGAATAACTGTCCAAAATCATTCATTTGGGTTGGTTGCTGCTGTGATTTATAGTTTCCTTGCGGATTCCATTCTCTTATTTACTGACCGGTTGTGGATGCTTACTATTTTAAATGTCAACATATTTGAAAAAATTATATTTTTCTTACAGAAAAATATATGTAAACCCAAAGACTAACAAAATTTAATTACAGAAAATATCATTTTTTGCATTTTTAATTATCAATCTTAATAAATACTTAGAACTCAATCTTGATCTAAGTCAGAAAATCAAAATTTGCATGTGCATTCTTTACGCTATGTTCTGTCATGCAATATTCATTTGCATGTTCTAACGGGGTAATACATATGTTAGCCTAAATAAGCTACACATTCATGCAATGAAACTTTAATTAAATACTGTAAATGTCATAAGCATACATTCGCCACGAGATGCATTCTCTTCCAATATAAACTATGCAACTCATGGATCTGAAGCTTGAATATGCTCTCGTGATGAAGCATTGCTCCCCGTATTTCATCCTTCAATACTCCAAATACATGCAAATTCAATTCACTTGTTTCAGCATCATGATTTTCTATTCTTACTTTTAACCACGCATGCAATTAGTCAGTTCTCAAACCCGGCACATCTGCTCGACTTCGTTCAGGTAGAACTTTCTCTTTTGTGCCAGGCAATCCTCCAGCATATAGGGTTGTTAATCGGATCGGACAGTCCGATGTTCGATGTGGTCCGGTTCGAAAAATTGTCCGACCGATTTTGGTCCGATCAAGAAACGGATCGGGTTTGAAAAGTAGCAGTTGTCCGATGAAAAATACGGACCCGAGCTCGGACATAGGGTGGTCCGACCGATTAATGTCCGTGAACAATGCGGAAAAGGTAAATTACAATATACAATTACGTATGCAGCATAACAAATTACTTGGAAACAACCATATTTTAAGCTACTGTCATAATTATCTTTACTTTCCCAATACCACAGCTATAATTTAGTCAACAAATAGAACAATTCTCCTTCCATTTATTATTCTAGGGAATTAAAGTGGCGATTTGTTTCTCCAAAAAGACTCCTTGATTCATTCAATTTCATTAATAAGATCGTTAAAATTCGATGTTCGTATTTCTATTTCCTATATGTTTTCCGATCTACAAAAAATCTCCAAATCTCAGTTATCATTTAAACTTCTGTCTCATCTATCAAAACCGGAAGAAATTGGTGTTAGTTCTTCATCTCTACATCAAGTATTCAGATCTTGATTCTCATGTAAACTGCTACTTCACTCTTTTGCCATGGCTTCAACGGATTCTTTCGGTTAGTATTGTTTTTATTAATTAAGCTTTGATGATTTATAGAACCGCGGCTTCACTATTATTTAGTGTTTTTTGAAGTTAATCATAACCAGATCTGATGTGCTACAGATCAATAGTTGATTGAAAAACAAATCGGGTTAATTTGAGAAAACTACTGCCTTATTGTTATTAAGTAGTTTTACTAAAATTAATTTGTGTGTATGAGTTCAAGCAGTAGTTGCATCAGCAGATATATGGGGGTTTTAATAACAGCAGCTGCATTTCATTGCTGTATGCAACCGGTGTATGAATATGACAGTGATTTTTTTATACACTTTCAGATTTTGTGAATTTAATTTTATAGGATGGGTATACAATTGATTTTGTTTGCATCCAGCAACGTTATTTACTAGTTACTATCTAATCTCAGGAGAGTTGAACCTTTTGTAATCTAATCGTCATTTATATTTTGCATGTTGGTTAAGCTGATATGATTGACATTTCTTTTGTTTTTGATTTGTTAAACTAATATTCCTTGTACCATGTATTTTAATTATTTCCAAATATTCTACCATATATCGATTCCTATTAACTTGCTGATAGAAATAATTCTACCTTAACCTGCAGTTTTTGATTTTTACTCATTTGAATTGCTTTTGCTTTAGCCTGGTAGTAGTTCCTTACTATTTTTTATTTTTAGCCAAAATAAGTGAAGTTACATATAACAAGAAATTACAAATCCTTACTATTTTCTATTTTTGTCCTGTAATTTTTTCATTTGTATGTCTAATATCCAAACAAAAGCATATCCAAACTGTTTTATTTCTTCTAGGCATGGAAGTTTTGGGAAATGATGAACGATATCAAGAACCAACGGTTGGTAGCGGAAATCAAACTATGATCGTTCTAGGTAGCGAAGAAGAAAATTCAGGCGATAAGACAACAGAAGATAATGTTGCTACTGATGGAACCACTGCTGTACCTATTATAGATGCTGCTACCGAAGATGAAAAAAAGTTCAAAAAAAAGCGATCTCAGGTTTGGCAAGAGTTCGAGAAAATCAAAGAAGAAGATAAAGATGGTAATGTTAAATTATTTGTTAAGTGCATTCATTGTGGTCAAAAATTAAATAGAACTAGTGATGGATGCACAACTACATTCAAGAGACATCTGAATAAATGTTGTGTCCGTAATGCTAAAGAGAATCACCAGAAATTATTAGGAAAAGACTTCTTAAAGGAAAAGGCTTCTAAAACCAGATTGATTGGCCAACTAGGTGTCCATAAATTTGATAAAAGCAAAATAAGAGAGGTTCTTGCTACCATGATCATAGTGCATGAGTACCCATTTAACATGCTCGAACATGAGTTCTTTATATTGTTTTGCCAAATGTTAAATCCTGAATTTGAGAAGATATCAAGATTAACAATAAAAAATGACTATAAAATTGCATGAATCTGGAAAAAAAGCGTTGAAGGATATTTTAAAAGGTGTTGGAAGAGTGAGTTTAACTTCTGATCTTTGGACGTCAAACCAAACAATTGGTTATATGTGCTTGACTTGTCATTTTCTTGACTCCGAATGGACATTACATAAGCGTATATTAAATTTTGCTACTTTACCGCCTCCTCACACCGGACTTGCTATTGCTGATGCAATTTTTTCTTGTCTTTTAGATTGGGGTATAGAAAATAAAATATCGACAATAACACTTGATAATGCATCTTCTAACGATGTCGCTGTGAGAAATTTAAGAGAAAATTTTTCTTTAAAGGCAAACTTTATTTCAAAGGTAAATTCTTTCATGTTCGATGTTGCGCCCATGTATTGAATTTAATCGTGCAAGATGGATTGAATGAGATCAAAGAAGTCATTCAAAATATTCGTGAAAGTGTGAAGTATTTCAAAATGTCACCGCAGCGTCTACATAAGTTTGCAGACATTGTTAAACAATTACAACTCCCCATTTCTAAGCGTTTGATACTTGATGTCCCTACCCGTTGGAACTCTACTTATGCAATGTTAGAGTGTGCTTTAAATTTTAGAAAAGTGTTTTCTATGTATCAAGAAAGAGATCCATCCTATCTTTGGTTGCCATCTTCAATGGACTGGGAAAGAGCTGAGTGTATATGCAAAATTTTGGAGGTGTTTAATGAAGCATCAAATGTTTTTTCTGGTACAACTTATCCGACTTCTAACTTGTTTTTCCCGAAATTTGGAAAATTAAGCAAGTCTTAAATGAGAAATCAATAGAATATGAAGGTTCCTTCGTCATGAGAGGAATGTTAGATAAAATGAAAGGTAAATTTGACAAATATTGGAGTGATTGCAACCTACTGTTGTCCATTGCTGCTGTCTTGGATCCAAGGTAAAAAATGAAGCTAATAGAATTTTGTTTTCCTAAGATTTACCCTACACTTGAATCGGAACAAAATATTAAACTTGTCATGCATTCTTTGGAGGAATTGTATTCTGAATATGCTTCAGTCAAAAATAATAAACCTTCTAAGCAAGGAAACGGAAATGCTTCTAGTGCTACTTTAAAAAGGAGAAAAACAAAAAGTAGAAGTGAGTTTGAAACATGGGCTGATGAATCAGACGTGGTGGAGACTATACGGTCTGAGCTAGAATTATATTTGAAAGAACCTCGCTGTAAATTTGATGAATCTGAAGACTCTTTTAATGTTTTGGAATGGTGGAAAATAAATGTTTCAAAGTACAAAATATTATCTGTCATGGCTCGAGATATACTTTCTATCCCTATTAGCAGTGTAGCCTCGGAGTCTGCATTCAGCGCTGGAGGAAGAGTATTGGATCAATTCAGAAGTTCTCTTAAGCCAGACACTGTAGAAGCTATAATCTGCACGGGGGACTGGTTACGTTCAAAATACGCACTGAAGAATTTTGAGGTAAGAATTTTATATATTTTCACACATTATGAACTTCACTGAATGGTAAAATATCCAATTAGCCAACATGTATAATCTAATTCATTTGGTGTCTATCTTGCTGGGTATTTAACTGGTTTCAGTTATATGTGATACTTAATAAATAATCTTATCAATATTCATGTTATAATCGATTTCTAATATGTAACTATTTCAGGTTAAACTTGACGAGGAAGATATGGAATCAGTCAATTTTGATTAGTCCAAATGAAATCAAAGGTATGTTTAAGATCCTTTGTTTTGTTACTTTGTATGCTTCTTTCAGTTTATATTGTTTTGAGAAATATAAATCATATGACTGAGGCAGTTTCCTTCTTTTACTGTACTACCAATTTTATTTACATTGCAATCACATGAATGATAAAAGATCCATTTATATTGTAATCTTGAATTTTATTGTTACATTCATATAAGATAAGGAAGATACAATTTTATTTTATTTTATTTTGATTGACAGTGTATATGATTTTCGTTTGTTGTTACGTAAATCCTAAATGTTGTATTTTTTTTATAGCTTGGAAGTACTAAAATAAGAAATCAAATAAAAGTGGTATATACTAATTTGTCAACTATCAGTTTTTGTTCACATGTAATCTTGTTTGCTGGTTCATTTCTTAAACTTGATTTCATGTTTGTTGATTTATTTGTTAACATCTAAGCTAGCTCACATGGGATTTTGTTTACTAATGAGCTAATGCTACTTTTTTTTTCCAGGGAAGCTAATATGTTGAAAATGAAAGTACGCATGAAGGTGAAGGCCAATATGTTGCTGCAGTCTTTATGAAGTTTAGTTGTATGCATAATATTTGCTTTTGGAATTTAGTTTTATTGAGCATGCCGTTGATTTACAAACTGTTGTGAGTCTGGAGGAAAAAGATAGCCATTGTGTTTACTATTATGTGTAGAACTCATGCTTATTATTTTTATCTTTCATTGTTATGATGTAGCATTTTGTTATTAATGCCAAATTTTGAAAACAAATGTTCTGGCCATGATGACATTCATATTATGCTGTAGTATTTTGTGGGTGAAATCATGAATGAAGGATCTTATTATGGCCATATTTTTGTTTGATAATATTTTTTGTTTGATATTATGGTGTTATTATGGTTAGTTTCTACAAAATAATGTTGTTTGAATATTGTATGGTCCAGCAAAAAAAATGTTGTATGCAATTTGCATAATATGATATTATGACCATATTTTGTTTGTCCGAGTCCGATTTAGGGTCCGAATTCGTCTGATTCATAACGGTCAAGTCTATTGAACCGGGCTCAGACTGGTTTTAATTTTTTCGGACCGAGTCTGGACAGTTACTTATTTGTTCGATGCTTATCAAGCCGGACATAAGCTCGTCCGATATAAGATTCGGTCCGAGTTCGAACATTTGAATGTTCGGTCCGGTCCGCCCGATTAACAGCCCTACCAGCATAAGGCGAAATCAAAGTCGTCCCTTTGATAATCAAAAACCGTCCACTGTGCCAGCTAAAGACGATCCAGATCGCTCCAATTAGAGGAATAGCACCCCAAATTAATCCAATTAAAATTCGCAGCCCTTGCTGAATCCAGTGCAAGACATCACATAATTGATCCTTGTCCCAATTTACGTCTGGGTCCAGCAATTTGGGGAATTTGAATGACTGAACGTGGCCATTTTTGCTGCTGATTATTAGGCTGTGTTTTAGCTGCTTTCGATTTCTTGTTTCCGCCATGCCGAGAGTTTCAGTTTGCTTCAGTCAAAAGTATGAAGGAGAAACCGAATCTCAAATCCCGTATTTCTGAGGCTGTATTATGTTTTCTACAGTTGATCGATTCTCCGATTCACTGTTGTCATCATTTGCGTTTTCTTGTAGCTCGTGAAAGATCAGATCTAGAAGGCAGAAGCAGCGTCGTCTTCAAATTGTTGTCAAACAATGGCTGAGTCGCGGACTAGGTCGCTTTCTGGAAGACGATTCGATGATCTGGTCGGTGGTGCAAAACCAGTTCGTACTTCCGCCGCCGCCTCTAGGATAAAACAGCCTCTCTAAAATAAATAACCGATTTGCTTTGCACAACAAATCAGTGCAGATTTGCACCACAAAGCCAAGGCCCGAGCCCAAGACCGAACCGAACCGAGCCGAGTCAGTCGGTCGCGCGTGTGTGGTGGTCATGATGCATGGTCTCCCTCCTTACAACAAAGCATGCATTGGGAGCCCAAGGCCCCAACATGACTTCTTAGAAACAAGTATAAATACTTGCATCTTTCTTATAATCTCATGATGTGAGACTATTCACAAAAGGGAGTCATTCATACACTTATCGCAATATTTTAATAATTCACATAAAATTTCCAACAATTGCTTATAAAGATGTGATGTTGAATTAAAAAATCTGCCTTTGATTGCCTGGTCAAGCAAACACTGATAAGATCATTCGAAATTTGGTATACCCTCATACTAGTGCATAAATTGTTGTATTATATGGTATTAAAAGGGAATGAAAAAGCATAAGATTAATTGGTTTTGAAGGTGTTTGCTTCATTATTGAGAAGAAACAACATCCTTACCGGTGGTTACTATCTGCAGCTAACACTTTTCTCTATTAAACTACAACCTTAATTTCCTATTTTTACTCTTTTCTTTGCATTGTTTCACTAACTTTCCAAAATCAGTCATACTAATTTGTTGTTGTATTTTATTTAGTAAGGAGTTGACACTGTTCCGATGCTTATTGGACCACTGACATACTTATCACTATCAAAGTCTACCAAGGAAGTGGACACAACTTTTTCTCCGTTGTCTCTTCTTCAAAGTAGGTAAGGAATGCAACATAGTGCAACAGTTTTTTTGATCAAAAATAGTAACTTAACAAAGTTATTCATTGATAGAGAAGCTATTGCTGATTGAAGAAAACTAATGCGTCTTGGATTCAGTTTGATGAACCGACTCTTGTTTTGGATCTTAAATCCCATCAACCAGAAGCTGTGGCTAAAGCTAATTTCAAGCTTGAACCTTCCTTCTATAGATTGAATGTGCTAATCAAAGCCAAAGGCTACTTTGCTGATGTAGCGTTTGTAGTGGAGGAATTTTGATTCAAGACCGCTCAAATCAAAAATCCCCAATGCCGCGGAAAATGAGATCTTGGTAATAGTGCAAAAACAACCAATCGAACAATCTCAATCTTATCCAAGCCAATCACAATCACCAAATAATGGAAATAATAGAGCAATAACGAGAAACTAAATCACACAGGGATTTATAGTGGTTCCACCGACGTCTTGTCAGTGTACGTCCACTTTGAGAGAGAAACCTTTATTAATATCAATAGAAGAGTACAAGAGATTGATTACAATGATCAAATTTACTAGAAAATTTTGATTTTGTGGAGAAAAGAATTGAAGAAGATTAGGATTGCCAAAACCCTAATTAGAATAAATCTTGATCTAATCTCTTGATTTTTGTGTTATCTCCTTTTGGATTTGATGTAGCTTATATAGGCATAGAGAAGTATATGGAAATTCCCAAAATTTCCTCTAGATCTGAAATATTCTCCAGATCCAAAATATCCTTCAGATCCAAAATATTCTCCAGATCCAAAATATTCTCTACAATAGTATCGCATAGTTCAACACTCCACCTCGATACTATATCCATCTACATCACAACCTTCAATGCACCCAAGCATTTCCTTCTATCTTCAATCAAGAAAGCTTGAATGTTTCCCTAATGAACTCCGGCATAGCCACCGCCCATTGCACTTCACTAACGAGTTCAGGCATAGCCCCCACCCGTCAATAAAGTGTTGAAACATCCAACTCCTAAACTAGTCCCACCGAAAGACAATATACTCGGGAGTGAAAAGGAGTACTTACCATGAAGATAGAACAACAACCTCTCACCGATACTCTTCTACACCCAAGTTTCTCTCTCAACTGTGCCACCTCGTGGCACCTAGCATCTGTCCAAGCGAATTAAGTTCGAGCAATGCTCGAACTTCCCAACCGGCAATGTCTTAGTGAACATGTCCGCCGCGTTATCCTTTGTGTGCACTTTCCAAAGGCATACTTGCTTGTCTTCGTCCATGGCTACTAGAAATGACTCTCTCACTTCAATATGCTTCGTTCGTGAGCTAAACGCCAAATTCTCCGCCAAATGTATAACACTTTGGCTATCACATCGAACATCAATACTCTCATGTTCGAAACCCAAGTCACACAATAGTCGCTTCAAATAGAGTGCCTCCTTTGCCGCTTCCACAGCGGCTATCAACTCCGCCTCCGTAATGGATAAAGCAACTACGGTCTGCAATCTCGATCTCCAACTAATGGTCGTACCACCAAGTGTGAAGACATATCCGGAAGTTGATTTCCTCCGATCCCTATCACCGGCGTAGTCCGAGTCACAATAACCAACTAACTTGCAACTCAATCCATCACTACCACCAAAAACAAGACCATGAGATGTTGTGCCTTTCAAGTATCTCAATATAGCCTTCACTGCTTCCCAATGTGATTTCCCCGGATTAGCCATATACCGACTAACCACCCCGACGGCATTTGCAATATCGGGCCTTGTACACACCATGGCATACATTAAGCTACCAACCGCACTTGCATATGGCACCTTTGCCATATAAGCCTTGTCTTTCTCTCCGATAGGTGATCCCTTATCTGAAAGCTTCATATGTAAAGGTAAAGGTGTATTTAACGCCTTTGCATTCTCCATGTTAAACCGGCAAATCACCTTCTTAATGTACTCCTTTTGAGTCAATCTCAACTCAAAACGCTTTCGGTCCCTTACAATCTCCATGCCCAAGATCTTCTTTGCTTCTCCAAGGTCTTTCATCTCGAACTCCGCCTTTAATTTCTCTTTCAACTTGTTGATTTCTGCCTTGTCCTTAGAAGCAATGAGCATATCGTCCACATACAAGAGTAAATACACCCAACAATCATTTCCTAACCTCTTGAAGTAAACGCAAGCATCCTTGATGCTTCGATGGAAGCCACTTTCAAGCATGAAATGATCAAATCTCTTGTACCATTGCCTAGGTGATTGCTTCAAACCATATAGTGATTTCTTCAACTTTCAAACTAGTTCTGACTTACCTTCTACAACAAACCCTTCCGGTTGCTCCATGTAGATGTCTTCATCCAAGTCTCCATGCAAGAAGGCGGTTTTCACATCTAGTTGCTCCAACTCCAAGTCGTAAATAGCAACTAATGCAAGTAGTATCCGGATAGAAGTATGCCTCACAACCGGTGCGAAGATCTCATCATACTCCTTTCCTTTCCTCTATGCAAACCCCTTAGCCACTAGCCTAGCTTTGTATCTTCCATCGTCCTTCACCTTATATATCCATTTGCACCCAATAGCACGATTTCCTTGAGGAAGTGGAACCAACTCCCAAGTCTAGTTCTTCATCAACGATTGCATCTCTTCCTCCATGGCGCAAATCCACTTCGAGCTATCACTCGAACCCATGATGTCATCAAGGTCCATCGGCTCATTTTGGACTACATGAAGAGCATAGTCCAAATCCTCACAAAAGCTAAGATAGTTCCAATCACCATATCTTTCGGGTGGCCTTATAGCACGCCGACCAACCCGAGTAGCAATACCATCACCCGGTCTTCCTTCAGCTCCACCTTGAACTGGATCTTCTCTAGGCTCGTGCACATCACCAAAACTACTAGAGGAATCCTGTGGACTATGTGATGTAACATCAACCGCATTCACCTCGCAAGCACCTCCAACAACTCTACTCTCTCTAGGTCTGAAAGTGGGAATAACTTCCTTCTCCTTTGATTCACCATGAACCAAATCCGGAACATCCGATGAGCCTTCGTTCTCCTTGAACATAGCCGACTCATCAAAAGTAACATGACGAGAAACCATAGCCTTCTTCGTTTCCGGATTCCAAATCCGATAGCCTTTGACGCCATCCATATATCCGAGAAAAATCCCTTTGAAAGCTCAAGCGAGAGCTTATCATTCCCCGGATCATGCACATAAACAGGACTGCCAAAAACACGAAGATAACTCAAGTCAATGCTCTTCCCTTTCCACACTTCCTCCAGAATTTTGTTATCAATAGCCGAGCACGGAATTCGATTAATAATATGCACTGCGGTTGACAAAGCTTCGGCCCAAAATCCCTTAGACAAACCCGATGTCAATCTCAAGCATCGAGCTTTCTCTAGTAGAGTTCGGTTCATTCTCTCCGCCACTCCATTAGATTGCGGATCTCCCGGTGTAGTAAAATGCCTCTGAATACCATGATGCTTGCAAAAATTCAGAAACTCTCCGGAAACATACTCGCCGCCATTATCGGACCTAAGAACCTTCAAAGATTTTCCACTCTCATTCTCAACAAGAGCCTTCCATTCATTGAATCTTGCAAATGCCTCTGACTTGGCCTTCATTACATACACCCAAACCTTCTGAGAAAAATCATCAATAAAAGAAATATAATATCTTGCTCCTCCCAAAGAAGCTACAGGCGCTGGTCCCCAAACATCCGTGTGCACATACTCAAGAATCCCTCTTGAATCATGTTTTCCTTCACCGAATGATACTCTAGTTTGCTTCCCCATAACACATTCCTCGCAAAACTCCAACTTGCTGAAACTCTCACCATCAATCATCTCCCTTCGACGAAGAACATCTAAACTCTTCTCCGAGACATGACCCAATCTCAAATGCCACAGTCGTGTAGCATCTAAGCCACGAGAACTATCAACACTGACACAAGTTTCGCCTTGCACGGTCACTCCTTGAAGCAAATAAATACCATGAGTTCTAGCACCCCTCATAACCACAAGCACACCCTTCGAAACCCTCAAGCTATCACTCTCAATCGTGATCTTGCAACCTAAAGAATCCAACTGTCCTAAAGAGATAAGTGACTTCCGTAGTCCCGGAACATAGCGCACGTTAGTGAGAGTACGAACCACTCCGTCAAACATTCGAATTTGCACGGATCCAATGCCCTTCGACTTGCAAACTGCACCATTTCCCATAACAATTGATTTTCCTTCCCGTTCAACATAAAAAGAAAAACAATTCCTATTAGGCATCATGTGATATGAAGCCCCCGAATCAAGCACCCAATCGCTGCCCGAAACATCTGATGCTACTGCCGACAAAACATCTACGTCTCCCTCACCAACATCTCTCTCCACCGCAACTGATGAAGATGCTACTTCCTTCTTCCCCTTCTCTGGACAATCATTCTTCCAGTGACTAGGTTTCTTACATATAAAGCACTTGTCATTTCTTTCCTTTGACTTTCCTCTTCCACCGGGCTTCTTAGACTTGGAACGCCCCCGGTTTCCCTTCTTCTCTGACTTTTCTTTCTCCGCAAATAAACCTTGACCATTACCAGCACCACTACTACCATCACTCAGCTCCTTCATCTGATCTCGCAATTCCTCACTAAGAAAACCCGTCTTGACATCATTTAGAGTCAATGTATCCCGGCGATAGATCAAACTGTTTGAGAACCCAGTATAGCGCTCAGGCAACGAACATAGCAATATCATCGCCTTCTGCTCCTCCTCAATCTTCAAATCTACCGCCTTTATCTTCATTAGCAAATCATCAAACACATTTAAGTGTGCCTTTAGCGAAGTTCCTTCCTTCATCTTGTAGGTAAAGAAAGTCCGCAACAAGATCAGTCGATTTGTGAGTGATTTCTTCATATACAACTCCTCCAACTTGTTCCAAATACCTTTAGCAGTCGTCTCACCACTAATTTCGAAAATAACATTCTCTCCCATGGCAAGTTGAAGTGTAGTGAATGCCCACTCTTCCATTTCTTCTCTCTCCACATCTGAGATGTCCTCTAGCAATAAATGTGTATCAAACACTACGCGATGTACCCAATTTCGCCTAAGAACCGCTTTCATCTTCCACTGCCACTTTTCGAAATCATTATCGCCATTCCACTTGTCGATAACCAATTGTGAACCAGCAGCTGCATACGACCCACGTACATAAGGAGCTACACCACTTGGACCAACTGTTGATGAATTATTTGAACCTGATTCCGGCATTTCTACAACTATCTACCAACACCAATGCTCCGATACCAAATGTAGTGGAGGAATTTTGATTCAAGACCGCTCAAATCAAAAATCCCCAACGCCGCGGAAAACGAGATCGTGGTAATAGTGCAAAAACAACCAAACGAACAATCTCAATCTTATCCAAGCCAATCACAATCACCAAATAATGGAAATAATAGAGCAATAACGAGAAACTAAATCACACAGGGATTTATAGTGGTTCCACCGACGTCTTGTCAGTGTACGTCCACTTTGAGAGAGAAACCTTTATTAATATCAATAGAAGAGTACAAGAGATTGATTACAATGATCAAATTTACTAGAAAATTTTGATTTTGTGGAGAAAAGAATTGAAGAAGATTAGGATTGCCAAAACCCTAAATAGAATAAATCTTGATCTAATCTCTTGATTTTTGTGTTATCTCCTTTTGGATTTGATGTAGCTTATATAGGCATAGAGAAGTATATGGAAATTCCCAAAATTTCCTCTAGATCCGAAATATTCTCCAGATCCAAAATATCCTCCAGATCCAAAATATCCTCCAGATCCAAAATATTCTCTACAATAGTATCGCATACTTCAACAGCGTTCAAGTTAGTTGAGTTCGTTCCAATTTTAATACCATACCCATGTGCACACACATGCACATGTTTGTACTTTTGTGCATGCAATTCTGTTTTATGTTCAAATTGAATTATAATGATTTTATCTTGGTTATTTCAGGACCATCACATCTTTAAGTGTTGTACCACGTTTTCGCTTTGATCTTGTGCGAGGAACAAAGACTCTAGACTTTGTCAAAAGAAACTTTCATTGAAATATTTATTAGCTGGAGTAGTTGATGGAAGAAAAGCTAATGACTTTGGTGTTATAGGTATTATGTGTGTTTGAATCAGACTATAGATTGAACTATAAAGTGAGAAACTCATTCCACTGAACGAGATTTAAATCCCACATTATTATTTTTGGCAGTTATGCTGGTGTATAACTTTGAGATTAATGAACTAGCGTAAATGTTTTCCATAGTAGACAAGATTGTGGTTTTAACCTCATGCTCACTCATGTAGACCGCTGTTGATCTTGTAAACAAGATGAAATTAAATGATGAAATCAAATCATGCTCAGCTGCTGATCAGAGGGGTGTCGAAGTCCATGCATTGGCTAAGCTATTGGCAGGGTAAAAGGATGTGGTATTTGGTTTTTCACACTTGAATGACACAGTATCTATTATAAAACTGTTAAATCAATTGCAAGTGTAACAAGTTAGGCCTAAAACTGAAGTTCGCATTTTATATTAAAGTGTACTAGCTAAATACCATTTTGGTGTTATAGGTAAAATTCATGTTACCTATGCCTAGGAGTAGGAGCTGCTTATATCAGTAAACCAAATAAACCAACCAAACTAATTATAATTTGTCGATTTAGTTTGGTATTTATTCAATTGGTTGGTTTTGGTTTCAATTTTATATTTCTATAGTTTATTGGTTAGGTTGATTTTGTATAATTGAAGAACGAAGCAACTATTTAATACAAATATTGAAATTAAGTTACCCTTGGTAAACCTACTATTTACGATATTTGTATGACACTGTTATTCTCTGTTAGTTAATGTGAATAGTTTAAGAAAACGAATTTAGCACAGAGCATTACACAATTTGATATTTGAGCTTATCATCCTTCCACTTTTTGGGCATTTTTATGTAATTGATTATTATTATTACAGCCATGTACCTAGTTTCCTATACCTTTAGTACATCACTAAGAATTAATATACATCATTTGCAGGCTTTCTTCTCTACAAATGCAGCTGCCCAAGCATCAAGGAGATCATCGCTTGGAGTGACAAATGAAGACGTAAGCAGCTGTAAGTTAACCACAGTCACCTTTTATAGGTCAAGTAGAACCTTTTTGTTTCAACCTGATATATATCACAAAATAAGACTGCTTCTTATAAACGATCGAACTACTGGTTGCAGAGACACAAATGACAGTAGAAGATAAGATGCTAAGCAAAAAAAATTAATTCTTTTAATTCATCCAAACACCACATTTTGTTCATTACCTAAGATGATTGAGCTTGTACGAGTTCATCACAAGTATGAAGCAAAGAAATAAGCATTTTTGTATATTTCTATTTGATTTGAAAAAATATGCACCAACCTTTATAGCGAACCTTCTCTTCTAGCGCAGAATATTTGAGGAGGCATAAACTAGGTCCATTAAAGAAGAAATTGATTAAGTGGTCAAGCCTTAAGAGGAACTTTTTATTGACGTTCTTGTCCATGAAGATGCTGAGGTAGCTAATATCTTTAAGTTACAATTATAGTCAAATTTTAGAATATATTTTTGACCTTAGTAGTTTTCTCATTACCCTGGTAAAGCCTATGCAAGTTTTTTTTGTGGATGTTTGAAGTGGTTTATTTGTTTTCCATATTTTTATTTTTGTTTATCAAGTATTATGAAGTTTTCTAATGGGTATATACGGTGGCATTAAAGAGTGTTGGAGAATTATCCAGGGGTAAGTTTAATATGGGGTCATGGGTTTAAAATGGGTTCACGAGTCGCGGCTCTGTTTGCGCAAGCCGAGCCGAGGCTCAGTTTGCACAAACCGAGCCGAGGCTCAGTTTGCACAAACCGAGCCGGCTCAGTTTTTGCACGCAAACTGAGGCATACTAAAACTAAGCCAAGGCTCAAATCTTATATTGAATATATCAGTTTTGCAATTACACTTGTTATTTGTCAGTTTTGCAATTACACTTGTTATTTATCAGTTTTGCAAATACACTTGTTATTTATCAGTTTTGCAACTTGTTATTTCTGTAAAAACAAGTGCATTTATATTTTGTAGGCACTTGTGGAGGAGGAGGGAAAAAGTTATATTAGAACCCAAACCATATGTCATTTTAAAAAGATAGTGCAAGGTGTTGAGAAAGCTGTTTGGATAACAGAAGTTTTAGATCCATAAGCACCGATTTACGATGGTCCTCAAAACGGACATTACAAGCTTTGTGAATTTTCGGATGGAGGCTTTGTGATATGGTCCGCGTTTCGCCTTCGCAGTATCTAAAATTCTATGTATCTTTAGTAAAACGTTGTACTGCTTTTTATAATTTGAACTTGATATTATGGTATTTTGAAATTAGAAGCATGTAACAAATATTTGAGCATTATTCGAATGTGACATTGTTGAATTTGAAATATGAATGTGTACCAAATCTTATATTGAATTGGTATGTTGAATTATATATATGATAGGAAATCATGTAGACATGTTATACTTATTATAAGTGTTATCAATTTATGTACGCCAACATTTATAAGTGTTAGTAGGGTTATGATACTGACATTTATAAGTGTTACCACATCTTATGGTTCCAACATTTACAAGGGTTAGCCATGAATATGTTTGTAACTCTTATAAGTGTCACCATAGCTTCTGGTTCCAACATTTATAAGTGTTAGCAATGAATATGCTTGTAACTCTTACAAGTGTTACCATATCTTATAGTTCCAACATTTATAAGTGTTAGCAATGAATATGTTTGTAACTCTTATAAGTGTTAGCAATGTATATGTTTGTAACACTTATAAGTGTTAGCGGTTCTTCTGATTGTAACACTTATAAGTGTTACAGGAAATTCCTTACAGGCCGTTGGTGACACTTAAAAGTGTTACAGAAATTATTTGTAACACCTATACTTGTTGGGAATCCCATGTTTTGGTGTAGTGTATATACTGATGTAAGTGAATGTTGTATGCAGAAATGAAATACAAGCATTTCAGTTTCTGAGGCAACCAAGGATGAATGGTGCTAAAATTTGTGAGTACATCATGTTTAATCTGTCATGCAATACTAACCTGTCACCAAAAATTTAGTAGCAGGTGCTCAAATGAGTGCAATAGCAAAACTGAAGCGTACTTAAAGCTCAGGAAGGAAATTGACCAAACTCTTTGTTGATTCAAGTTATTAGTTCGAAATGAGTTCAAGTATTAATTCAAAATAAACCATGGTCAAAATGAAAGCAAGGAGAGCAAGAAGAGATGGCCAGCAAGGTGGATCAAAATGTGTAATGAAGGTAGGGTACATAAAAATCAAATTGGAGCAACCTGGGCATACCAGTCGAGGCAGCAGTTATCAATGAAGCAATGCCATAACGTCAAAAGCAGTTTCCATTCTTGTTTAAAGTATGAAGCAAAATGTAATGGCAACAAAGTGGATATGTGCAGACACACACACACACACACGCACATATGCATATAAATGCATACACACACACATACATACATACATATATATATATATATATATATATATATATGTATACATATACATATATACATACACGGTGCAGACTATATCATGATGCATGCCTTATTTTAACATCTTTCGTTTGGAAAATCAGAAAACATTTACGCCAAGTATTACTGTTCCGGATGCAAATTACGATGATCTTTAAAAACCCATTCTTTTGTTCTTTTTATTTATTTATTTATCATTCCTATCCCCATATTTACTTGTTTTTGCTTTAAAACAAGCAATCCATGGATCGCAGTATCGATCAAATTGAAGACTTGAATATACACGGTTCCATACATATACATATATATATACACACACACACACACACACATGCATTCGTATATATCATCTGAGTGGTAACGATCAGTCAGCAACAAAAATTCAAATGCAGATGACCTATTTTTAATGGCAAAAAGTACATGGCAATAATCACAAGGGTGCTCAAATCCATGAACTAGTGGATGCACAGGGCAGTGCATATACAATTGATGGTTTTAGGCACAACTATAACCAACAAATAGAAATGCAAATGATTCTAAAGCAATGTGATGGCAAGGACTCAGACCTAAAAGGCATGGAAAGAAACATAATCCAAATGCAAATGAATGACAAGCATTCATCCAATATAATATATTATGTAGTCAAACCAGTTAGAAAGCGAACATATGCATGCGGATTTTAAAAGTTCCAGAAATTCAAATATTTACTTAAGATTTTTAGACAATTTCACAAATTAAATTGCGCAAGTATATGTCTCATGTTCCATAAAGTAGCAATACACAGTATCCTGTTTTAGGTTCTCTCTTTTTTTTCCAAAGAAATACAAGTTTAAAGCCCAACCATATATATCCTAACCAAATCAGAAATATATACATATATATATAAGTTCAGTTTCGCAAATAACCCAAGCCAACAATCAAGCCAAAAACAGTCCAGAGTTTCGAACAACCAGCAAGGGCAAAAATCACACAGCAACTCAAATAGAGTTCAACGGTAAATTACGACAGCCAAAAGAAGTCCAACCCAAATCTTACTATCACAGTTAATTTTCTACTGAAATTAAAATACTTGAAACAAAAGTTAATCGTGAGTGAGATACTCACCTTGAAACAGCGGACAGGAGACGCAACAGTGAAGGCTTGAGCTGAAGCTCACGGCAGGGGTTCGAGCTGGAGCGATGTCGAGCAGGCGCGATGGATTTGGAGCAGAAAGATCATTTGATTGTAGGCAAGCAAGAATGGTGGCTTTGACGGTGGCGCATGGTGGCTCTGGTGGACGTTGGTTTGGCTTCGAATTGGAACGACGATTTCGAATAGGGTTGGTGAAATTTCAGTAGCCCCTAGCTTCAATTGCAGGAAGGAGGTTAGGGTTCCAATTGACGCGACATTCAGTTGACACTGACGGTGGTTTAAAAGAGGAAAGAACGGGTTTTGACAAGGGATCAGTGACCATTAAAGAGGATTTGGGAATTTTTCTCTGAAGCAATGAAAAGGGCTCGATTTTAACTTAGAAGCAGAATGGAGAAGATAAGAAAGATGTTAAATCAATAGAGGTTAGGTTGCGGCGTGCTTCAGACATAGGTCTACGTAGACATAACCGACGAAGGTGATATCAGTTTTTAAATTAAATATTAAACCATACCACAAACTGCTGTCGAACGCTCATTATATGTGTCGTCAACAAAATCTCCAATTGCGAAAAAAACTATATGTACCCCTTTCGTCTTCGCGTTCTGATTCCACAAAAATTAGTCCAGCTGCAATCCGACTTCGTTCTCATACAATGTTGTTTTATTTTTAAATTATTTGTTGGTTCACTGGTTTTATTTTGTTTGTTTACCAATAACTCTGTTCGTTTCCAAATTGGCACGATGAATTTCAATTTTTTTTATATTCACGAATACACACATATCAAGCCAATTTTCATATATTTTTAACAATAATTTCTCCAATTCATTTAACGTCAATATCGTTTATTCTTAAATTCAGCTGTTCATTGAAATTTCAAATACAATAATAAATAGTGGAAAATAGTCATAAGGACAAACTTTGGAAAAAAAATTAGTTTGAAGGACGTCAAAGTTTTATTTTTAGGCTAAAGGACAAACTTTGAAAAAAATTAGGCTGAAGGACAATGCTAACTATAATTAGCATTTTCTGCAGTGTAAAACTGAATAATGCTAGTTAAAACTAGCATTTTCGTGTAGTGTAAAAAACTGAATATAATGCTAATTACATTTAGCATTTTCCTTTAGCTTAATTTTGGTTCAAAAGTTTGTCCTTCAGACTAAAAATAAAACTTGGTGTCCTTCAACCTAATTTTTCGGCAAAGTTTGTCCTTCTCCCTAATTACCTCCAATAAATATTTGATTTCTCACCAGCCATTCTGAATATTAAATTCATTTCATACACCAACAATATATTTTTGATTTTAAATTTCTAACTCCAGTATCAATATAAAAATTGGTTGCCTAAAATCAATTCTTTGATTAATTTCTCATTCCATTTGTCGAAATTTATAGGACGTTACAGGTCATATTATAATTTAATTTTAAGGGAGATTTACATTATAATGTCCTCACCTTGATCAAATTTAAAAAAAAAAAAAAAAATCAAATCAAATTTGAAGTGCAGATAACAATGCGAGTTCTTATCTTTTTTTTAATCTCATTCATTTCCAATTTCAAATGTCGTTTCGTCAATAAGATAAAATCACTAACCCTAATAATCTTCTTTCATCTTTTCCCGCTTACTTTACCTTAACCCAACCTCCATCCTTGTTGCTTGAATCTCGTATACCTCACATGCTCGCGACTGGGATATAATTAAAAACCTTAATTCTAGCTTGTTACTTTTGCTCAGGTACTTCAATTTTGTTTTGTGTTGTTTCTTTAGCTTTATGAATAGAACTGTCAATTGATACTTTCGAATACAGATAGTGCTATATCTGTATTTGTATCCGAAATCATTTTCGGATATCAGATATGCGTATTCGCGGATACGGACGGATATCAGATAATTATCTTATCCACCAACGTAAGAGAAATCAAGAAATATAAATTAAAATTTCTAATTTAACATAAATGTTTTTCAATTTCATTGATCACTAAATTGTTAAAAATAAACATATATAGTGAAATTAAATAGATTTGAGTAGCTAATATGCATTTAGAGCTTATAATATAAACCTTCGACCTAGTAAAGCAATAAATAAATATATCTGATTCATTGTACTAAAATACAAATAATTTTGAACATAATGTTGAAATAAATCGGACGAATAATTTTCGGATGTAGATATCTATGTGTCCGTATCCGCATCCTTTTTTTCGGATATCGGATATTTTTTCGTTTTTCGGATACGGATGCGAATGAATATCGAATTTTTTAGGTATCCATTGTCAGTCCTATTCATGAGTACCTTGAAGATCTTCTATTTTGAAATGCATAAGAATAGCGTTGATAAATGGAAATATCATTGTCTGGAGTTAGTTTTTCGAGAATGAGGAGGTAATATTCTGAGCTTTGGTGTAGTTTCAGTTTGGAATTTTATTTTATTTTATTTCATGGTAAATTTTTTGTTGACCGTCCTTAAATTGAGGAAGTTTCGCACATTTTGACACCTTTATTTTCGGACCTGGTAGCGGCATATGTCCAGGTTGGTACAAAAATGTTCCATACCGACCCTTACGGTGCGACATAATAATTTGTGTGCATATTTTCCAAGACAAGAATCATTTGGCCAAAAAGTCGATTCGTTTTCCCCAAAATCCTAAGCTCTCTTCTATGGAATCATCAACCGCAGAATAAAGCATGGATGCGAACTCCGCGAACAAAGAAGAAGAAAATCAAAGTTCTCCGCCTCTACTCAAGCTTAAAGCCACAGAACTTGAAAGCAAACTGCTTATTGAAAAACAAAGATATATTCTACTTCAGTCGGAGTTGGAATCATCCACGTCCATTGCTTCAAAACATCTCGAATTGTATAAAGATGAACGCTCCATTCTCAAAGAGAAAATGGCCGCTTTGGAAAATGAAAACAAAGTGCTCAGGGAAAAGGATCTGAAAAATCAAGAAACGATTCAAAGGTTGTTAAAGAAAGCCGAAAAAGTTGATAAAGAGTGCAGGTATGAGAGTCCAAAGAAGTACAAATATTTGAAGAAAGATCATAACCAAGCAAAGGAGGAGGTGGTTGCTCAGGACACTATTGCAATCGAGGAGGACGGAAAAAATACACCAGAATTTGTTGATCTGGACAGTGACTCTGACTTTGGCATGAGGCATGGTCCTGAAGTGGAATCAGATAGTTCCTTAATTGTGGTAGATTTTGCTACGTTTTCTTTATAAAGATGAATATTAAGAAAATTAGCTCTCTAAGTTTTGGATTCCTGCAGGAATGCAGTACCCCCAAAAAAAAGTTCAAATCTTCATCAGATTCTATCCTATGCTACGATGGTGTAAGTTATCTATTCTAGATAGTACATTTACAAATATTAGTAACAATTTCATTATTATTCCTTTTTAGCGGTATTGTCTCATGAGAGAACATCCTCCACAAGCTTTGCTATTATCTGTTGGATATTTACTTTCATCGGCTCTGAACAAGATATGTTATTAAATCTGTAATTTTCAGATTGTGTGAAATCATCCCTATTAAGTGTTATTTTGTTCCTTTTGTAGCCTTATGATAGAATCAGGTCCATGATGGTACTGTAACCTTTCACCTGTTCGACGAATTTAAGTGCACATCATTATGCTAGGAATGTTGCTTAATGCTTATGCACAATATGGCTTGCTACGAAAACTGTTTCACTGAGCATAATCCTAGTTTTGTAGATATTATGTCATATTTTTCACCTTAAATAGCAGGTTTTTAATCAAAGATCAAATTTTGCTGCAGTTTTATGTTCTGGTAAACTCTTACATCAATAGTATGCGTTAAGTTAAACTGAACGTTCCTTGAACAATACCCAGTGACATGATTATTAAATTGTGGAGTATTCACATGATATCAGGTTGCCACCAAAGACAACCATTCCCCGTCGGGAAATAGCCACACGCTGTCACTTGGTAAGACTAGTACACAAAGTGAAAGAAGGAGATACAGGGGTAGAATTCCGACTTCAGAGCAAAAACAACGCGCACTAGATAAAGCGGAACAACTTCAGAGGACCATCCGAAATCCCTTTTTTGCTAAATCTATGGCTCTTTCTCATGTCTCTAGCTGCTTTTGGCTTGTAAGCGTATATGTATCACATCAATGTATATTGGATACTATTAGAAAATAAAACATAACACGGTAAATAACGAAAATGAGTGCATTTGCAGAGTCTTACGAGAAAATTTTGCAAGGATAACAACTTCTGTGATAATAATACAGAAATGGTACTGGAATGTGAGGATGGGATGGAATATGCAGTCCACTATCTTGGTAAGAGTAGTGCCTTTTCTGGTGGATGGAGGAGTTTTGCTAAGGCACTTCGTTTGGAAATTGGAGATGTGTTGGTGTTTGAGTTGATTGCACCAGCTCGATTTAAGGTATATGTAGTTGCATTGCTGTTTGTGTTACTTATAACCAATTGTATGCAGTTAACCTTTTCTTTTCTTTGTTTCATATATTTATGTTTTCAGGTTCACGTAGTGAAAGCAATTCAAGAAATCTAGGCCATGGCACTGATTTTTTTTTTTTCCTAAGCAGATGATCAAAATCGTTCAGATGATTTTCCTTTTTTTTTAAGCAATAGCAAATTTGATCTACTATGGTTTTGTTGATGGTTTATCCTTCTGTTAGCAATCTGGTAATTTGAAGTTGAATCCGAAACTGTGTATGTTTATCAACATATTGATTAAAACTTATGAATCATTAGTGATCAAGCAATCTTTACGGTTTTGGGTTTACTGCCTTCTCCAGCTAAAAATTAATCTGAGTTTGGCCACTCTAGTGTTTTCCTTGCCATTGGAAATGTTGTATTGGTTGTTTTTTCATCTCTTCACATTACAGTAAAAGCTCTAATGAAATAATTTGGTACCAATTTTATAGTTGACAAATTGGATGATCACACTCCAGCGTCCACTCGCTCAAAACACAGCTTTGAAAGTAATTATAGTTTACATGCCGGTGAGAAGGATTGAAACATCTAGTATATGTTCACAGATCAGCATTCATGACATTTTTTACATAAATGTATTGAAGCGTCATGTGCATGGATGAAGACTGACTGCTGATTTTTCTTAGGGTCCGCTAGGAAGTTTTTTGGGTACCGATTACGAGAGATTTTGAGAGTATCGGTTTTGATTGTTAATGGTTGTATCGGTTTTGATTGGTTTACGCAAAGTATTGTTATAATCAATCAATGCATGCTTGAGAGGTTAGTATATAACAATTTTGAGAATTTTTCACAAAAATAACATAACATGTATATCTCTCTCTTTGTGTGTGTGTGTGTGTGTGTGTGTGTGTGTGTGTGTGTGTGTGTGTGTGTGTATATATATATATATATATACATACATACAGGAGCGTAACGGCACGCACTTCGCACGTGATGACGGCACGCACTTCGCGCACGATCAAGGCGCGCGCTTCGTGCGTGAGCCGTTGTTGGTTAAACTACAAATCCAAAATGTTAATTGTTTGTTGATCTAAGGCATGCCAGTGGTTTTTTTTTTTTTTTTTTTTTTTTTTTTTTTTTTTGGTAAGCATATTACCTAGTATTTGTGCTTATTAATTGATTTTGTAATTGCTAACTTGTTTTTCTGTTATGCAACGGCGTATGGTTATGCAAAAATCAAATGAAAAATATAAAAATAGTTTGTTAACATGATCAAACTGATAATATGCAATTAACTCAACTTAAATATCAGCATATAACATCCAAATCAACACACTGAACTTATGTTTCAAACTGGTAGTTAGTTTTTTTTTTTTTTTTCTTCCTTTTTTTAAACGCTAAACCAATTTCGCAATGATACATAAATTAGGTGTATTGGTGTTTTATTTTCAAATAAAAGCGCGATTAATGGATGTATAAATAGCAAAATTGCAATGCGATGCTTCAAAAGCTTTTGCTAAAATATAGTTTAAAATCCAAATATTTGAAAATTCAACATAACTCATTTAAGGATCAACCATTCAAAGTAAATTAAATATAAAATCAAACTGCTTTGATTTTACTCTTCTACATTTTAAAATGTAATATTTTTTCATACCAACTTCTATAGTTCTACTCTTTTGTTGAATTATCTTATTTTAAATGACTCCTCAAACTCTTGATTTGGTTGCAACTTTTTTAATTTTGATTGTATTATACGTTGATTTTTAGCCTTTGATGGCTTATGAAGAAACAACAAATAATTTTTGGAAATTTTGATATTACTGGGTGATTTTTAGATTGTGATAGATTGACAAAACGACAACTTTCGAATTTTTCTCTATATGCTTAGTGCAAATAGTTTATTACACAATGCTCATTTGTTTCAGTTCTTTAATAGGCATGCATGAAGATAATAGTATGTAAACAAAAAGGAAACTGGGAGATATATCGATGTGAAGACAATGGTTTTCAAAGCTGAAATGTAAATCATTTAAATATTAATAAAATGTTTATTACGCATAATATGTTTAAGCTGGACATTAAGACACATCATCATAGGATTAAGCTGGATATTAAGAGACATCATCATAGGCACCGGCGGATCTATCAAGGGGCCAGTGGGGGCAGTGGCCCCAACTGACAATTATAAAATTACAAAAACTGAAGAGTTTTTTTGCTTTATATAATATGTTTGACCCACTCATAACACATCCGAACACATTGTTTCTCTTCATTTTTGCTTCCAAAAACAACAACAGCAGGTTTCTAATAGCAAACAGCAGCAGTAAGTTTCCAACACTGTAAAAATAGATACTTTCTAATTGGAACGATCTTTATTTTTATTGATACGTTTCTTTTTTGCTTTATACTTGGTCATAGCTGAGATGATACTATGAAGTTTTCTCCAATTTTTATCAATTTATAATGCATATTATATGTTTGTGAAAATGCCCTAACCATGTAGTGTAGCTTAATTTGTTTTTTTATGTGAAAATAAATAATATGTGTGATAGTGTGAGTGTATCATTGCCAATTTAATTTAAGTTGGCACTGACACTGTCGGTTGCCACTGCTTCTGTCTAAAGAGCTTTCTCTGTTATGAACATTATGAAGAATCATATGCGAAATAAGATTGACGATCAATGATTAAATGACTGTTTGACTGTGTATCTTGTAAAAGATATATTCAATAGCATTTCAAATGAACCAATTCTTCAACGTTTTCAGAACGTGAAGTCTCGTCGAGGACAACTTTAAATATATGAACTAGTTTATGTATAAACTAATTTTTGTATGAACTAATTCTTGTGTGAACAAGTTTATGTATTATCTTTATTATTAGTTTTTGTATGAAATTTTTTTTGCCTCCACTGAAATTACTTTCCGTATCCGCCACTGATCACAGGTTAACATTTCATAACCCGCCTTCCCTGTTTCATCAATTTCCTTTGGTTCACTGCTTCATATACAAATTATTTTAAACACATACAAATAATTGGAAGGTTCAAACACATCGCACTGATAGCAGGTCCATTTTCTCATTGGATTGAAGTATACGTCCTACAGTCTATGTGGAAAAACTACGGTAACACACGTTAGTATAATCAAACAATTTTTTTATATATATTTAAAATATAATAGACGCAGCCACATGAATAGAACTAATGAATTAACATGCAGTATATGTCAGTGCACATATAAAACCTTCGTGTAATTTCTAATGCCATATAAAACAATGGATCCAGTTCACTGCTCGCAGAGGCGTCGTTCGACCTAGCATGAATGTAGTGAACTATAACGCTAAGCTTGATTCCTAGTACAAATTATGCAATGTTCGCTACCAAGCAGCGTGTTATCTTTTGTTTACATACATAAGCCATTGTTGGGCATGATTCAAAATTCTGTTAACTATGGTACACTCTGTAAGCCGGTGTAAGTTCTGGACATATTAAACATGTATGACTTAGTAATTTATTTGGCACCAAAATCATTGATATTTGAAGGAGTACTCAAACAACCCATTTTGGTTGATGTACGCCAGTGCAGCCTGTACTGCATGAAACCAGGGATACAGTGCAATCCAAGCTAAGGAGAATCTCATTTTCTCCTAAATCCAAATAATGCTTCAACTGACGTGAAATGGAAATAATAATCTTAAGGGTGGGTTAAATTTAGATTCAAGAAAAATAGGATAATCGCTGTGAACTTGAAATGCATCATCTAACCATTTTAGTTTCAACCTTCCCAAAGGTATACTGCACATATGAATAAATATGTTATTTAACTTCTATTTTTGTCGAGTCGAAAACTAAGCAAATCTCAGTTTTAAAAATGAGCAAAGCCAAAAACATAAGGATAGGCAGAAAGATAAGTGCCTGCAAATAGGAATCGAAGAGTAACGTAAATTTTGGATAGATGATGATCTACCTTTTGCTTGGGCACACACCTTGCATGTTAAAGCAACTTATCTTGATCATAAAATGATTTCAAGATTAAAAGAATCTAATTAATGGACTAACCTTCGAATTTTATCACTTCACACTGAGAATTGGTTCAACACTAATATATTTGTTTCTAGGAGTCATATTTCTTCAACCCACTGATTAACAGGCCAGAGTTACAAACATTTGATTCACGTGTCTCCGCATTTCTCACTCCCTCTTTTGTCATTAAAGTGTATCTCAACCCAGAAAAAAAGAAGAAGCAAACATTCACATTTTAAAATGGTTGGTATATATGAATTTGAACAAAGAATTGATATTTATACAACTCAATACCGAAAATAGAGAAATCAATATTAAAATAAATTACCATGTAAAGAAAAGAAAAAAAGTGTAAACGAAATTGAGCGAAATCAATGTTTCACCTGTGATCCGCGTATTTTAGATTAAAAAATCCATGATCCCAATCGATTAAAAAAGGAAATCTATATTAAAATAAATTACCATGTAAAGAAAAATCAGCTACTGATGTAAATTACCATGCATCTGTATTAAAAAAGGGAAAGCTGGCAAAAAGTTTTGAAGTTAAACAATTTTAGTTGCCTAATAGAAAGACCTGGATCAAATTCCATGCATCTGATGCAAGTTTTTGGCTTCTTCAATGGCGAGCAAGACCTATAGCCGGCGTACCCACATTACTATTGAAATCGTGTAAATAGTGTGCTTATTTACCTTTTTACTTTTTACTATTATATGTGTATATTCAACAATGTCTGAATATGGAAAACAAACCATAAATCTGTAGATAAATAATTTAGAAATTTATGATAGAAATCAAATTATTTTACCTTGAATGATGCTAAGCTGTCCACAGTCTAGTAATTTCTCCAATCAGTATATCATTATTAACTCAACCTCAATGCGACTCCTTCCCTTCCTTTTGCTGTGACAATTGGAAACAATATCTACAAAATCAAATAAAGTTCAATTTGCACTACTGTAGAGGATTAACAATATCTACAAAATCAAATAATTTCAATTTGCACTACTGTAGAAGATTGATATTACAAATATTTGTTTATGGTTTGGCTAGATTTGATTTTGAGCCCATGTTTCTTTTTTTGATATTAGGAAAGTGATGTGAATACTAGTTTATTATAAAACCCAGTATTGGATCTGCTAATATATGAGAGAAAATGCCTGTTATAGGCCTTCATTTCAGAATAAAACTTATTTCACGTATGCTCTGTGAAAGCTATATATATATATATATATATATATATATATATATATATATATATATATATATATATATATATATATATATATATATATATAACCATAAACGCTGATTACAGTAGGAAGAGGAGTAACAGGCTAAAAAAATGGTCAAAACATTAATTCAAACACTTAATGTGCATAAAAATATAAATAAAAGATAACATTCTAAATCATTAACATCAAGCTATACAAATTAACTATTAATAAAACCCGGTAATATAAATGATAGGTAAAACACTGATAAATCCATTAATAACAATCAGCAATTAGATACTGTTATCGCGTTTCTCAAATAACAGTCACCAACCGATGTTGCAATGTACGATAAATGAAAGTTCATCGTCATTTTGAGGAAGAAGGAGAAACGAAGAGCAATGAAATAATTTCTATTCGGAAATTATTACTGAAAGAAACTGAAATATAGTGGATAAGCGGGTTTCATGGGAGAGGAAGGTATATGTCGTCATTTTGAGGAAGAAGGAGAAACGAAGAGCAATGAAATAATTTCTGGTCGGAAATCATTAGTCAAAGAAACCGAAATAAAGGGCGAAATATAAGGGTAGTAACGATCATCGGTAAGTGAAAAAGGCACGATGGGCATAAACCGCACCGCAATACTGAAACCGCCCAGACCAGACCGCATAAACGATGCGGAAAACCACATCAAATTCTCTTTCTAAAGCTAACAGCCTAAATCGAACCGACCCGCAAAGATACGGTTCGGTTGCGGTTTGAACGGTTACCAAACCATATTAAACTGAACCGAACCGCATAGCTACACCGATAATGTTACGATAAAAAATTAACAAATTTCTATCTAACTTTTTATTTTAATTATATATATTCTATTTTCAGCATATGTTGTAGTTATGTCAATTCAAGATAACACTATGTGTTTTAATCTTCAGGTGACAACGTCACACAATCATAAATTGATTGCTGATGGAAGTAATTCTCTTATTTCATATTTAATATGGATTCAAACCGGACCAAACCAAAACCGGACCGTATTACATCGAAACCGAACCAAAACCGAACCATTTGAACGGTTAGTACAATGGTTTGTATTTTTGATTAACCGTTTGATGCGGTGTGGAAGCGATTTGGGCTCCAAACCGCACCGAACCAAGCCGCGCCCACCCCTACAAAAAGGTCTGGATTTTCGGTGGCTTAACAGAAGTTATGCACGCAAGTTTGTTGGTGTACGTGGATCTATAGGAGCCTTCTGATATAATTACGATAAATGAATCCTAACCGCTCTTTGTCTCTTGTTTATATACTAAGAGATTTTATTATATAGATTAGTGAGGGCACTCAAAACATTCAAATTTAATGGATAAAAAATTGAGATTAAACTTACACTACATCGGTTTCCGTTGGTTTTATTACCAACGTCAACTAGTGTTGTAACAACCCGAAAATCAGAACCAATTTAATTTTTTTATTTTGGCAATTTTAATGAATTTTGAATATTTAAAATAAATTATTTTAAATAATAACGACTAAAAATTTATTTTAATCGAAGTCAGAACGAGCAAATTTATTTAAATTATAAAACGAGCCATAAATGGCGCGACAGTTTGAAAATTCGATTTCAAATTTCAATTGAATGACATGATTCAAAACAAATCGGATTTCAGTAAAACCAGAAATATTTGAATCTGTTTGGAAATATATTTCCAACGATTGTGAAAAATCCAGATTTCATAACAGGAATAAAAAGTTATGTCCAGTTGAAAATTCAGAATAGTCGCTATGGAATTTAATATAAATATAGCCCTTAAAAATAGCGATTTTGTAAATGACCTCCATTTTCAACGAGACCATTTTTATTGGATCCAGAATGTCAAATTATTGCTAGATTCCAATTTTCATAATTTTTGGAATCAATATGTGAGCCTGGAGGATTTAAACGTGTTTGGTAATTTCAGTTTGAATTTAATCGACCGGAAATTGACCGTTTTTTAGACGGTCTCCAAATTCGACAAAATTAGTTTTATTAGGACCGTATCGTCAAAGCATAGCTAGATTTATTTTTCTAGAATTTTTGGAGTCAATGTGTGGCTCCGGTAAATTAAAATGTACGTTGAAATCCATTTTGAACGTTGAATTAATTTATATTTTAATTTTAACGAAAACTGATCGTAACGGTCGAATTGGCTTACGGGAAATATCCCATTGCGTTCGGAATAGGAGTAATTTGCTAGGGATGATTATAAAAGAAGTCAACCCCCTTTTATTCTATCTCCCCAACCCCCTCCCGTTCATTCAGATCGAACGAATAAAAAAGAAAAACAAAAAACCGCGATGCCTCCTTTAGCAGCCCACCGTCGCGCCTCCGTCGAGCCCCCATAACCGCGCCGTCGTCGATCCGGCGACCCCCTCCCCCTTCTCTCTCCTCTCTCTTTCCTCTCTTCCCCTTCTAACATCAAAACCGCCGCTGTTAGCCCACCACCCGCCGCCTACCACCACCAGAGGCACCCTCCGACTGCCAGCGAACCCCTGCCACCTCCCCTCCGCCCTGAGCCGCCATCCCCTACCCCAAAACCGGCGGTAAGCTTTTTATTTTTATTCAATTAATGTAATTAGTTTTGAAAGGTTGAAAAAAATCGGTTTTTATTTTTTTTATTATATAAACATTGATATAAAAATTTGATTTTTGTTATATAAACATTGATATAAAAAATTGATTTTTATTATATAAACATTGATATAAAAATTTGATTTTTATTGTATGAACATTGATATAAAAAATTTCATTTTTATTTATGTGAATAGCGAATAAAAATTGCATTTTTCTTGATATGTATAGCGAATAAAAATTGGATTTTTCTTTTTATGAATAGCGAATAAAAATTGGATTTTTCTTTATATGAATAGCGAATAAAAATGTGATTCTTATATGAATAGAATAATAAAAATTTGATTTTTATTGTTTGAATGACATTATAAAAATATAACATTTAGAGATATAAAAATATAATTTTTAATGATGTAAAAATATGATTTTTATTATATAAACATCGTTATAAAAATTTGATTTTTATATAAGTCGCGATATAAAAAATGTGATCTTTTATATATATACAGCGATATAAAAACGCGATTTTTAAATATATAAACATCATATTAAAAATGTGATTTTTTACTATGAACATAGTGGAAAAGATTGCGTTGGAATTTCGGGCAATTCCAATCGATTCAGAAATTCAGAAATAAAACTGGCGGAGTGGATCCCAAAGGTGAGAACTTCTCACTCTAATTTATTTTCTAGTTAAATATATATACTAGGATGCCGACGGTTGAAGCACCCGACACCATTGATTGAAACCATGGATGATTGGTTGTTTGTTTTGATTGATAAATTGGTTGAATTTGATTTGGAATGTATACTGAATTGATTAGAATTGGTATGTGTATGGCGCGAGCCGGTATTAGGCGAGGGATAAGGCTAGACCTTATTCCGGTTCTAGTATCGCGCCGTTATGCTGCAGAAATTTTCTAAAAATGTTAGAACAATAAAAAAATATATATCATTTTTATTGTATAAATGAACTATATAAAATATTCATTTGTTGAAATAAATATTTTATCGTTAAAAATATGATTTTTAAAGAATATATGAATAAAATAAATATTCATTTACAAATCGGACGATTTGTTTATGTACACATATTTGATTGATATTGATTGGGACGATATATTTTACACATTGCCCAACTGCACAAATAAATTCTGTGTGCGTGTTAATTGAAACCCCACACGGGTATTGGGATGATATTTGACATACACTAATCCCAATTGTTTAGTTGTATGTCAATCGATAGGTTGATATGCTGTTGTAAGCGTTAATTATATATATTTAACGCTTATGCAGTTGTGTAATGCATTCTGGATGATGGTTGATTGTAACAACCCGCGTTCCAACGGACCGAATTTTTTTCAAAAATCCCAATCCATCGAAACCCAAGTTGGTTTGCTCTAGTATCCTACAGAAAAGACAGAAACATGAAGAATGTCAGAGTTCAGAAAACATCTCACTACAGAAGGAATAAAATATAATGTAATTAAAACATAGCTTTACCTTAATAATAATATTGCTAAACCAGTATCCAAAGCTATACAGTCTCTGTCATGAACCTAACCTGCGAATGTTATGAGGAGGGGGTCAGAACATAAGTTCTGTGTGAATGAATTCAAACTACACTTCTTGGATAATCCTACATATACCGTTCAATTACATTTTCTCATTTATTAGGTTATCTGTGTTAATAACACTCAAGGCTTACACACACACACACGTCGTACCCATCTACTACCTAATATAATGTATATGTAGCTGCCCCCAAACTGAGGTACACCCCATGGTACCCCACTCGCACGGTCTCCTCCATAACACCACATTAATATGCGCAGTCCCCCATCCTATGCCATAGTAACGTACATATCTCTATAAATATAACAACGCTACATTCGCATAGAACCACTATCGCTGTACTACGTAAGCGTACTGACTGCTATCTTTGAACTATTCGATTGAATTAGGTTCTATCATCAAATAATGCCCTCTATTCTTATGATACACCATCCAGAGCGACATGAGTGTACCTAGACTTTCCCACGTACGTATCGTCAATCGTTCTTGATGTCTATTGCACATGTTTTCTATATGTGCGCCCGAGTCCCGTGGCAAGGCTAATCAAGAAACACGAAACTTGGTCGGGAGCTTTCAGATATCTGCCGATTGCAGATGCTAAGGTCTGCTTTTACAGTGGCTATGGTACCATTAGACCCCTCCCTCAACTAATGAAAGGCACCTAAGAATATCAAGAATGAGAACTTAACCCCGACCCCCTATGCCCTTCAAACCTATTGGCCAACCTCACCCATAACTAGATAGCAAAGTATATGGTCTTTTGGATTTCTCCGCCTTTCCGCTTTACGAACTGACTGAAGATGGTAGGTAGACGACGAGCTGCTATCACAGGGCACTAACTGGTCTTGCCGAATCACGCTGGTCCATTTAGTCTTTTGATTGCCTCTTATTATTGCAATCAAGGCATACTCATTGGTTCACCCACGCAGACCTAACCTTTGTGAGCACAGGCAGATCATCTGCCACTCACAAAGGAATACCAAGAGTACCCTACGTCCCCGGAAGCTGCGTTCTTCTTAATCCAGTCCGTTGGAGCCTATAAGAATATCTAGATGGACATGCGCTCTTCTTCGTGTCTTTTGACATCCCGATGATCTACCCCTTATGGTTATTCATCCTCTAACGTATGGACTAGTCCAAGCGCCTCATTCTTACGTGTTATTAGAACCATGTCTAATTATCCAATTATGCGCTTGTTCTACTTCATCAGGTTTCTTTATAACTTGGTTATCCTATGTTGACTTTTTATTCCCAATTACTAAGTTTCCTTTGCTTATTAATCTTTCTTTATATCTTAGCTCATTAATAAGCCTACAACATGTTATTGTCATAATCTATTAATTGTCCCCTCTTATGGTTATAATAACATCTTCCACTTAATTTATAATTAAGTACATCTCAATTCATGGATACATTCGTAAGAGAATAACGTCCTAAGTATCAACCCCGAAGACCAAAATCAACATCAAATTGACACTCATAGAATTACTCAACTCAACCAATCTGTTGTTATGTTATTCATATAACTTATATTATTTCATTTGTAGATTTATTCTTGCCTTTACAGATTACTTAATCTTCAATTAAGTACAACTTTCCTTGTTACATAAGTTATTTCAACTTCCCTTATCGTTCCTTATAACTTACCTTATTCCATAAGTTATTCTGTTTTCTCCATCGTTTATTATAACTTACCCTATTCCATAAGTTATAATCCCCACTTGTACCTAGGACAAACCTACCTATTATCGTTTCCTTTTCTTAAGTTCATTCATAATAGGTTATTATTATCATTCCCCATTTTGGCATTAATTAAGATTAACTTAACCCTTTCTCTATTCCCACATCTTATCAATGTCTTATCTTGGTTAAGTGTTCATTAATTCATTATGTCCGTAATCGTGCAAGACCTCCCATATTAGATTACTGTTTGCGGTTGCTGGATTTGCCGGGCGGTTCCAGGCAGACTTTTACCGCAATCCAAATCTAACCTCGTGTCTTAGCACTATTACGCATCTAATTTCTGCCTTTGACCACTCACATTAGATTACCGTTTGCGGTTGCTGGATATGCTGGGCGGTTCCGGGAGACTTCTACCGCAAACCAATCTAACCTCGTGTCTTAGGTGTAACACCCCACTCCCGCTATGGTCACTCACTAAGGGAATGCCATAGCATCGGTGGAGTATTTTAGTGAATATAGAACAGAAAAATTACAACAAGACAGATATAAATAGTACTTGAAATTTAAAACATCATCTCATAACAGCGGAAGTAAAACATGTCTGGTTACATCATAAAACCACAATAAAAGTCAAGTACAATATCCATCAAAATAAAGAAGTACATAATCCCACTCTCATACAATAGCCATGACAAAAGAAAAGACAACTGGGTAACTGGAGCTTTACATCTATCCAAGCTCCTAAAGACTGGAACAGCTATCCGATCAAGCTCCACTACTGCTAGGATCCACCGTAGGACCTGAGGGTTGGGAAAAAAATAAAAACAACGGGGTCAGACATAAGTCTGAGCGAGTCCTATAACTTTAACAATAGAATCGTTAAAGTAACCAGAGAAGACATAAACTGATATACGGTAACTAATGGGGATGAATGGCTACACTAAGCAGTCAACTAAACTAAGATAAAAGATAAAGACGCATCTACCCTTCCAAAGGTAAATTACTAAACTGCACCACACCAGTCATTCCTAACTTAAAGGTTGATCCCACCCATGGACTTATAAAATTAACTTAATAGTTCTCGCGTACCCCTAGGTGACTAAGTAGACGCCACGGGGCCCTACAATCCACTAGGTGTACACACTACTCCCCATTCGATCGGCTCCCTAACGTAGATACCCGTGCTGGCACCACCGTGGGGTGTACCATTCCCCAACGTGGCAACTTGATAAAACTAACGGTGCACGGCTTATATCTACATGATGCAACAACGTCTTATTTACCAGCCTGGGTCCACACACGCATATGAAACCCGTTGGTCATGCGTTGCCACCGCTAACCCATTTTGGCCTCTTATAGTCAAGCCCAGTATGCGTGTCCCGTCCTCGACATGGGTCGAGCCCACTAAGATACGTATGGGTTACTGGTTGAAATGGGCCCCCAGCACAAGCCATCCCCCTAAGCATGGCCCACACACTAGTGTTTCCCACTTAACCCTTTAATCATATTTAATTACATGTTTTGTAACAACCCGTATTTCGATAACATGATTAAAGACAAGAATCAAGGCAGAATTTAATTTTAAATTCTGAATCAAGTGAAACGGGCTATGCCATTGCGTTCTTCTCGGAAAAATACGCGAAATAGAGTCTGAGTTTTCGAAAATCGGAGTCCGTATGACCAAGATATGGCCTCGCGAAGTTTCACGAAAAATTCCCAAATTAAAGTATACTTAATTAAGTGAAATGGGTTGCGCAGAGAAATATATATATATATATTGATATATATATATATATATATATAATTGAAAATTAAATAAATAAAGATGCAAAAATGTTCAAAACAGCGAATTGGAGAGGGGAATAACCGAACCGGCCGATTTTTGAGGTCGACCCGAGCTTGCTGGGTCGACTAGGGGTTAATCCAGGGTGTTTGGCTGTCAACCCGTGGGCCGATTCGCTCAAATGCAGATTTTGCATTTGGATGGTTCTCATGGTTCATCTTTAATCTAAAGGCCCTAGATGGTTCCTACACTTGACTTCTTCCCCAAGACATACTTTGATGGCTTGGATTGAATCTAGGTTTAATCCTATGGCCTAAAACACTTGCCTAATCTATAAATAAGCCCCTAACCTACCCCTAAACCCTCATTATTCATTCATGCAACTAAACTATGGCAAAATTGCTACTCTCATGGCCTCCACTCAACTATCCTAGCCTCCACTTCATTTCTATGAGAGGTTTCATGATCATGAGAGTATTAGAGAGTCCCTATGTTAGTATGAGAGCTTCTCAAGTTGATTTCAAGGCAAAAGCTTTGATCTTTGTTCATAAAGATGGTATTTTTGTTGATTTGGAGTGTTCATCTTTGGGTTTTTGGGTGATGGCATGCATAGGCTTCATCACCATCTTTGTTTTGCATTTCGATTTGTGCCTTCATAGCTATGTAAGCCCTTCCCTACTCTTAGATATTAACTATGAAGTTAAATGTTCATGTTGAAAGTTTGGGTTTGATTAATTAGAATGATGCATGCTATCATGTTATGCAAGTTTATGAAGTCATTATCTTGATCTTATGAACTAAAAGCCACAACCTTTATGTTGAAATGTTGCATTATGCAACATGAGAATCTTCATAATCATTATGTCAACTTGCATATGAAGTCATAATCCTTATATGATGATATATGCGAGTTTCTAGCCATCATTCCATGTCTTTTGTTACCATGATTCGCTTATGTACCAAGTTTGGGTTGATGCATGTTTTTGAGGCTTAAGAATGTAACATGCAAGCTAATGAACACATTTGTGCCTCATTTGCCACCATGATTAACTTGTGGCTTAATACCCAATTTTGTCATTCCTTTGCCAAGTCTCTTCTTTTAATCCATCACGTTGTTGCGAACGTATATGCTAGTTTAAAAAGCGTTGGGGTCACATTATGGGGAAACATAATGACATGAATATGACTTGGGTAAATGGGTATAAACATGACAACATGTAACGTTAAATATGACATGTGTTTATACTTGAAAACATGACTTGAAGTATAACATGGAAGTTGACATGTAAGTATGCATAAAAACATAAGCTTGGGAATTTACCTATTAAGTTAGGTCTACCCATTGGGAATTTACCTATTAAGTTAGGTCTACCCAATTGCTTGAAAACTTGACTATGAACATGACACTAGACTAAACATGAAAGTGGCCAACTCGAGGTTGGGTTGAGTTTGCAACGTAAAACTACCCGGAACCGACCGGCCTAACTAGTAGTTGCAAACAATAGGACCCAATGTGAGAAGTTGGTCATGTTGTGCTTGAACCCGAGGTTAGACCAAGTTGTGGTGTAAAGCTACCCGGAACCGACCGGCTTAACTAGTAACCACAACAAAGTCTAATGTGAGAGGTTGGGGTGCATTAAGTAATTAATGCCACATGATAGGGTTAAGTTAATTTGATTAATGACTCTTAACCAAATATGACATGGGTAAATGGGTTAAGTAAATAGGTTAGTCTAATGATACTTAACAAAACATGACAAGATTGGGTAGGTTAAGTGATTTGATTTGCCTAATGACGCTTAACCATTTTTATACGACTAGTGGACGGGGATTAAGTTAACCAACACTTAATCAATCCAACATGATAATTTGGCAAGGTTAAGTAAGTTTTCTTAATGACACTTAACCATACAAGATGATTAGGGGATGGGGTTAAGTAATTTGCACCTAACTAATCCGACACGGTAATTAGATGGGGTTAAGTAATCCACACTTAACTAATCTAAACACGGTAATTCGATGGGGTTAAGTTAAACACTTAACCAATTTAAACTCGGTAATTCAATGAGGTTAAGTAACCAATACTTAACCAACTTAACGTGATAATTTAATGGGGTTAAGCAACTTATACTTAACCAATTATACATGATGATTTGATGGGGTTAAGTAACTTACACTTAACCAATCTAATACGCGGACCTGATAAGGTTAAGTCACAAGACCTTTTTAGAATATACTTAACCATTGTAGTACGATTAGAGGATGAGGTTAAGTCAACCTATACTTAACCAATCCGACTCGATAATTTGATGGGATTAAGATAATCTATGCTTAATCGATCTAGCAAGATAATCCGATAGGATTAAGGTAAGCTAGTACTTGACCAATTTGACTTGATAGGGTTAAGTCATGAGCCTCTGGGTACACTTAACCAACTTGTGGGACTAAGTCTTGAACTTAAATACTTAGCCAATCTTTGACGTGATTCGTGGGCGGGTTAAGTCATGGACTTGAATGATAACACTTAACCCAATAGACAAACCCTAGCTAGAAGAACTAGGTAGAAAACCGTGGTTAATCAAGGATAACGGGAAAGGAAGCTAAGTGGTAAACCTTAGTTAAGGGTAACTAAGTAATAATTCTTAGCTAAGGACATAGGACTAATTCTCAAAACGATGAGTAACCTGATACGGTAGGTCATCACTTAGTATACGAGGGGGAGCAAGTTATCTGACTTGGATAAAAGCTCCAGCGCACTGGGTGCCGAAGTGGAAGCTTCAGGGGACGTGAGGATATTCTTGGGATCCCTCTGTGGGCTGCCAGGTAATTATACTAGGCCCATGAGAGGTTAAGGTCTGCGTTAGAAGGACCAAGAGTATGCCTTGGTTGCTATGCGAGCAACCTAAAGACTGGGATGGATTAGCGTGGAGTCGACGATTCTTGTTTTTGCCCTGGATAGCGCATCGCCGACTACCTACCATCTTTAGTCAATCGTGTACGTGTGGAAAGGCAGGGAACCCCCAACAGACCATGTGCTTGCTATCGAGTCATGGGTGAGGTTGGCCCGTAGGAAAGTGGGCTATAGTGGGGCCGTGGAGTGGTTCTTATACATGATTTTTCTTGGATTGCCTTTCAGTAGTTGAGGGAGGGGTCACGTGGGACCATAGCCACGGGTACAAAAACAGACCATGATATCTGCATCGGCAGACGATTTAAAGCTCCCGACCGAGTTCCGTATTTCTTGATTTGCCCTGGCACGGAACTCGGATGGCACATTGGGGAACATGTGCATCTAGACATGGAAAACGATTCACGATACATACGTGGGATCAAGGGCGCGGTTGACGGGTGGCGTAATCCCTAGTGGTCCTAGGTGGCCAAAACCCAAACCGAGACACGGAAACGTTCATTAGGTAGCATAATCCCTAGCGGTCCTAGGTGGCATAAATCCTAAGTGGACGCGCGATAGTTCATGGTAAGGAAACACAACTAGATCAAGGGTTGCAGTCCAAAACAACTTCAAGGATAAACCGTTTACATGGGAAAGCCCGTACAGCCTACGGCAAAGGACTGAACTTATACATGGAAAGAAACATATGAGTTGAGTAACCTATATATGCGGCATATTAGGTTGACATGGACCATTACACGACTTTTTAGTAAGGGTCATTCACGGATAACACGTAATACAGTTGGGGTACTAGTACGGTAGGTGCAGAGCAGATATACAGGATAGATGCCATGGGACGTTATACGCGATAGATATCTTGGGATATTATACTTGATAGAAACCTGACAATGTGATACCTTGTTTTATCTTGGCACCGTAGTTTATCACGACACCCTAGTTTATCTGAGTTCAGTAGTTCATCCTGTTATTTTGATTTAGCTTATCTACCTTGTTATCATGCTTATGTTCATCTCAGTTTCTCATGTCAGTTAACTTTACTAGTTTTTATACTAATAATAGATAGGGCTTACTCAGTCTTTTTGACTGACCCGTTTTGTTTCGCCTCTTTTCTTCCGTTTCCCCCCCAGGTTACAGGGAGGAAACACTGCTGTTTAGTTCGGACTTCTTCTGCTTGAAGGTCATCATGGATGGCTTGGACTTTTCTTGGCTATGGCTACTTTGCTGTCTTTACTTGGGGAATAATTTATGAAAAAGTCTTTATGCTTCTTTACTATTGCAAGACAGGTTTTGATGTACTCTGATGTAAAAGGCTTTAGACCTTATGTATTCATGTTTATGAAAGTTCGATTTTACTTCCGCTATTTTATATGTTCTGTCTTGTGATATTTCTGTGCATGTTTACCAATAATGCCCCTCTAAAGCTAGTGCATTCCTTTGCGAGTGACTCTAGCGGAGGCGGGGTGTTACATTTGGTATCAGAGCAGAAGGTTACCAGACTGGGCAAAAGTTTTTAAAGACCTTCTGAAAACTATTTGAAAATCGTTTATAAAGAAGCATTTTTCAAGAAAATTTTCTTTTAAAAGAAAAAGGCTATTCCCCAAAGGCCATTAGCACTATCCTTGTTTCCTTAATTGAATCTCTTTTCCTTTCTTTCCTCCATCTGTAGTCACAGTGGTTTTAACTGCGACTAGTCTTTTCTATCTACGAAAGTGTTTTCCTTACGATGGAGGTGGTTCTCGAGAGACCAGTGGCCGCGTTATAAGAAAGGATAGTGAGGAAGAGGATAAAGGATACGAGCTTAAGGATGAGCAACTTGTTGGTATGGCTCAGCCCAGGACGAGAGAGAAGGATGAACAATGAAACCCATGACGAGAGAGTACCTTTGGCATGGTAAAACGGGACGGATAGTTAAGTATTATGGGAAAAGGACAAGATCATCGGGAGGGCAGCAGTATGCTCTCATTTCTAGGGTACCTCGGAAGGAGGGTGACGATCTTGTTAAAGGTTTAGCTTTTCTTCTCTATCATCCCGTTAGGACTTTGTTTTGATCATCGTATCATTTAAGTCTGCTTCGATAATTGAGTCTCTGCACCTTAAGTACTAGCGTAATAGAGAATCCCATTTTTGTCTCAAAGTCCTATTGGAGAATCAGTCCATTTATACATGACTTGTTTGGATTTGGGAATGTCTATGCCAAGTGTTGAGTTTGGAAATAATGCTTATGTTTATAAGCTATGGATGGATTCTAGGGATGAAGTGGTTATCCAGTAAGGGGTGCCACTCTCGGTTTTGATAGGAGGGTAGTTAGACTCTTGACTAGCCTTGGTAATACCGTCGAAGTCTCGTGTAACCTTTTGGGTTCGGTCATGGTTAGTTACTTAGAATCCCTTGATGCCTTTATGGGAAATTGGAAGCCCAATCGAATGGTGTTCGCTGATAAGACGGATGGTTTATTTCACTTATGCATGGGTTATAGAAATCACCTTAGTAAGTGCGCTTGATAACCTGGTTGGCATCTGTTTACTTTCAAGAGAAAGTTCTTCTATGTGGAATACCTTGTGGTACGAGGTCCGAGATTCATTAGTGAATTTTGGAAAGCTTGCATGAGATCATGAGTACGCAGTCATGTTTGCGTCAAGTATTCTAGGAAAAGGATAAGTGCAAGTGGAACGAGAGGCGACAAAGAAATGAGTTTCAGCTCATGTTATGGAAACAGGAAATAAGAAGCTACGAAATCGCGAAGTTAAAGGACGGTCAAGGCACAATGGAATTAAGCTCAAGGAAATACGACTTTGATGGTCAAAGACTAGATACGCGCATGATATCTCTTTTTGGGAGTATATCCTTGATACCTGTTTTCTGTAGAGCTTACTTGTAGGCTATCTTTTGTGGACATCCTCTCGGTCCTATTCTCCGTTACAAACCCTGTAAGGAGTTTGTCCTGTTTATCTTCTCGACCCTGTTTCAGGGAATTCTAGGTAGAACCCTATGGATGTAAACATGTATTTGAAACATGTTATGATTGATATGGTTGCAAGTGGTTGCTCGTGGATGCGCGAATACACATTAGATACTAGCTCGACTCGGTCACATTTCATATTGCATATGCACGAGTATTTATACTTGTTTATGGATGAAATCGAATGTATTATCATGCGGTTGTTGCATATGAATGAATGATTGTGCACGCATATAGTATCTATATGACTAGGACTATTTGCATACATGTTGGATTCATGGCACTATATATATTTTGCATTAGAAAGATTATTCAGGCCTGATCATTAGCATTAGCTAAGGAACATGTACACACACGTCTTGCATATATTCATACAGCATTAGAAATCATCTAAGGACAATGGTTGCTCGTGGATGATGTTTTGATTAGATGGATGATGGATGGTAGGATATGTTCTTCCTAACTTGGAGATTTCGGGGACGAAATCCTAAAAGGTGGGGAGAATGTAACAACCCGTATTTCGATAACATGATTAAAGACGAGAATCAAGGCATAATTTAATTTTAAATTCTGAATCAAGTGAAATGGGCTATGCCATTGCGTTCTTCTCGGAAAAATACGCGAAATAGAGTCTGAGTTTTCGAAAATCGGAGTCCGTATGACCAAGATATGGCCTCGCGAAGTTTCACGAAAAATTCCCAAATTAAAGTATACTTAATTAAGTGAAATGGGTTGCGCAGAGAAATATATATATATATATATATATATTGATATATATATATATATAATTGAAAAATAAATAAATAAATATGCAAAAATGTTCAAAACAGCGAATTGGAGAGGGGAATAACCGAACCGGCCGATTTTTGAGGTCGACCCGAGCCTGCTGGGTCGACTAGGGGTTAATCCAGGGTGTTTGGCTGTCAACCCGTGGGCCGATTCGCTCAAATGCAGATTTTGCATTTGGATGGTTCTCATGGTTCATCTTTAATCTAAAGGCCATAGATGGTTCCTACACTTGACTTCTTCCCCAAGACATACTTTGATGGCTTGGATTGAATCTAGGTTTAATCCTATGGCCTAAAACACTTGCCTAATCTATAAATAAGCCCCTAACCTACCCCTAAACCCTCATTATTCATTCATGCAACTAAACTATGGCAAAATTGCTACTCTCATGGCCTCCACTCAACTATCCTAGCCTCCACTTCATTTCTATGAGAGGTTTCATGATCATGAGAGTATTAGAGAGTCCCTATGTTAGTATGAGAGCTTCTCAAGTTGATTTCAAGGCAAAAGCTTTGATCTTTGTTCATAAAGATGGTATTTTTGTTGATTTGGAGTGTTCATCTTTGGGTTTTTGGGTGATGGCATGCATAGGCTTCATCACAATCTTTGTTTTGCATTTCGATTTGTGTCTTCATAGCTATGTAAGCCCTTCCCTACTCTTAGATATTAACTATGAAGTTAAATTTTCATGTTGAAAGTTTGGGTTTGATTAATTAGAATGATGCATGCTATCATGTTATGCAAGTTTATGAAGTCATTATCTTGATCTTATGAACTAAAAGCCACAACCTTTATGTTGAAATGTTGCATTATGCAACATGAGAATCTTCATAATCATTATGTCAACTTGCATATGAAGTCATAATCCTTATATGATGATATATGCGAGTTTCTAGCCATCATTCCATGTCTTTTGTTACCATGATTCGCTTATGTACCAAGTTTGGGTTGATGCATGTTTTTTAGGCTTAAGAATGTAACATGCAAGCTAATGAACACATTTGTGCCTCATTTGCCACCATGATTAACTTGTGGCTTAATACCCATTTTTGTCATTCCTTTGCCAAGTCTCTTCTTTTAATCCATCACGTTGTTGCGAACGTATATGCTAGTTTAAAAAGCGTTGGGGTCACATTATGGGGAAACATAATGACATGAATATGACTTGGGTAAATGGGTATAAACATGACAACATGTAACGTTAAATATGACATGTGTTTATACTTGAAAACATGACTTGAAGTATAACATGGAAGTTGACATGTAAGTATGCATAAAAACATAAGCTTGGGAATTTACCTATTAAGTTAGGTCTACCCATTGGGAATTTACCTATTAAGTTAGGTCTACCCAATTGCTTGAAAACTTGACTATGAACATGACACTAGACTAAACATGAAAGTGGCCAACTCGAGGTTGGGTTGAGTTTGCAACGTAAAACTACCCGGAACCGACCGGCCTAACTAGTAGTTGCAAACAATAGGACCCAATGTGAGAAGTTGGTCATGTTGTGCTTGAACCCGGGGTTAGACCAAGTTGTGGTGTAAAGCTACCCGGAACCGACCGGCTTAACTAGTAACCACAACAAAGTCTAATGTGAGAGGTTGGGGTGCATTAAGTAATTAATGCCACATGATAGGGTTAAGTTAATTTGATTAATGACTCTTAACCAAATATGACATGGGTAAATGGGTTAAGTAAATAGGTTAGGCTAATGATACTTAACAAAACATGACAAGATTGGGTAGGTTAAGTGATTTGATTTGCCTAATGACGCTTAACCATTTTTATACGACTAGTGGACGGGGATTAAGTTAACCAACACTTAATCAATCCAACATGATAATTTGGCAAGGTTAAGTAAGTTTTCTTAATGACACTTAACCATACAAGATGATTAGGGGATGGGGTTAAGTAATTTGCACCTAACTAATCCGACACGGTAATTAGATGGGGTTAAGTAATCCACACTTAACTAATCTAAACACGGTAATTCGATGGGGTTAAGTTAAACACTTAACCAATTTAAACTCGGTAATTCAATGAGGTTAAGTAACCAATACTTAACCAACTTAACGTGATAATTTAATGGGGTTAAGCAACTTATACTTAACCAATTATACATGATGATTTGATGGGGTTAAGTAACTTACACTTAACCAATCTAATACGCGGACCTGATAAGGTTAAGTCACAAGACCTTTTTAGAATATACTTAACCATTGTAGTACGATTAGAGGATGGGGTTAAGTCAACCTATACTTAACCAATCCGACTCGATAATTTGATGGGATTAAGATAATCTATGCTTAATCGATCTAGCAAGATAATCCGATAGGATTAAGGTAAGCTAGTACTTGACCAATTTGACTTGATAGGGTTAAGTCATGAGCCTCTGGGTACACTTAACCAACTTGTGGGACTAAGTCTTGAACTTAAATACTTAGCCAATCTTTGATGTGATTCGTGGGCGGGTTAAGTCATGGACTTGAATGATAACACTTAACCCAATAGACAAACCCTAGCTAGAAGAACTAGGTAGAAAACCGTGGTTAATCAAGGATAACGGGAAAGGAAGCTAAGTGGTAAACCTTAGTTAAGGGTAACTAAGTAATAATTCTTAGCTAAGGACATAGGACTAATTCTCAAAACGATGAGTAACCTGATACGGTAGGTCATCACTTAGTATACGAGGGGGAGCAAGTTATCTGACTTGGATAAAAGCTCCAGCGCACTGGGTGCCGAAGTGGAAGCATCGGGGGACGTGAGGATATTCTTGGGATCCCTCTGTGGGCTGCCAGGTAATTATACTAGGCCCATGAGAGGATAAGGTCTGCGTTAGAAGGACCAAGAGTATGCCTTGGTTGCTATGCGAGCAACCTAAAGACTGGGATGGATTAGCGTGGAGTCGACGATTCTTGTTTTTGCCCTGGATAGCGCATCGCCGACTACCTACCATCTTTAGTCAATCGTGTACGTGCGGAAAGGCAGGGAACCCCCAACAGACCATGTGCTTGCTATCGAGTCATGGGTGAGGTTGGCCCGTAGGAAAGTGGGCTATAGTGGGGCCGTGGAGTGGTTCTTATACATGATTTTTCTTGGATTGCCTTTCAGTAGTTGAGGGAGGGGTCACGTGGGACCATAGCCACGGGTACAAAAACAGACCTTGATATCTGCATCGGCAGACGATTTAAAGCTCCCGACCGAGTTCCGTATTTCTTGATTTTCCCTGGCACGGAACTCGGATGGCACATTGGGGAACATGTGCATCTAGACATGGAAAACGATTCACGATACATACGTGGGATCAAGGGCGCGGTTGACGGGTGGCGTAATCTCTAGTGGTCCTAGGTGGCCAAAACCCAAACCGAGACACGGAAACGTTCATTAGGTAGCATAATCCCTAGCGGTCCTAGGTGGCATAAATCCTAAGTGGACGCGCGATAGTTCATGGTAAGGAAACACAACTAGATCAAGGGTTGCAGTCCAAAACAACTTCAAGGATAAACCGTTTACATGGGAAAGCCCGTACAGCCTACGGCAAAGGACTGAACTTATACATGGAAAGAAACATATGAGTTGAGTAACCTATATATGCGACATATTAGGTTGACATGGACCATTACACGACTTTTGAGTAAGGGTCATTCACGGATAACACGTAATACAGTTGGGGTACTAGTACGGTAGGTGCAGAGCAGATATACAGGATAGATGCCATGGGACGTTATACGCGATAGATATCTTGGGATATTATACTTGATAGAAACCTGACAATGTGATACCTTGTTTTATCTTGACACCGTAGTTTATCACGACACCCTAGTTTATCTGAGTTCAGTAGTTCATCCTGTTATTTTGATTTAGCTTATCTACCTTGTTATCATGCTTATGTTCATCTCAGTTTCTCATGTCAGTTAACTTTACTAGTTTTTATACTAATAGTAGATAGGGCTTACTCAGTCTTTTTGACTGACCCATTTTGTTTCGCCTCTTTTCTTCCGTTTCCCCCCCCCAGGTTACAGGGAGGAAACACTGCTGTTTAGTTCGGACTTCTTCTGCTTGAAGGTCATCATGGATGGCTTGGACTTTTCTTGACTATGGCTACTTTACTGTCTTTACTTGGGGAATAATTTATGAAAAAGTCTTTATGCTTCTTTACTATTGCAAGACAGGTTTTGATGTACTCTGATGTAAAAGGCTTTAGACCTTATGTATTCATGTTTATGAAAGTTCGATTTTACTTCCGCTATTTTATATGTTCTGTCTTGTGATATTTCTGTGCATGTTTACCAATAATGCCCCTCTAAAGCTAGTGCATTCCTTTGCGAGTGACCCTAGCGGAGGCGGGGTGTTACATGTTTCATCTTGGTTAAGTATTTTATCATATTTTCTATTGGCAACCACTAGCAATTTCCACATACCACCCAAGGTACCCACTTAACCCCCATGCCCCACTACATGCTTATCTGGTTAAGTGTTTCTTAATTGATTAACACCGTAACCGTGTAAAGGACCCTTCACATTGGACCGTCATTTGTAGATGCCTGGTTAAGCCGGTAGGTTCCGGGCATTCTTACACTACAAACGGGTCCAACCTCGTGTCATTTACCCTTGTTACGTCTTTAATTTATGATTAAGACCCCTCACATTGGATCGTCATTTGTAGATGCCTGGTTAAGCCGGTAAACTCCGGGCAGTCTTACACTACAAACGGGTCCAACCTCGTGTCTTAATCGATTAATTACTCCTAATTAATCACCCCCATAATTTGTGTTAATTATCATGTTTATTTTAGGAATATGGGTGCACCTAACTTAATAGGCAAATTCCCAACTCCAAAGTGTGGGTACACCTAACTTAATAGGCAAATTCCCAACACATAGTATGGGTACACCTAACTTAATAGGCAAATTCCCATACTATGTTCATTTATTTTATGTTATGCATAATTATATTAATTTCACACAATCTTATTAACATATGCATTTAATTAACCCCATCGTTCCCACGTAATTTCATTCTCATGACATAACACATATAAAAGGTGTCAACTTGCATATGTATGAACATGTTTCAAAGGTGCCATCTTGCATATTAACAAACACATAACTTGCATATGAACTTGCATAACATGTCACATAACTTGCATATAATCTTGTATAACATGTCACATAACTTGCATATTAACTTGTATAACATGTCACATAACTTGCATATTAACTTGCATAACATGTTACATAAACTTTCATATTAACAAATACATAACTTGCATATGAACTTGCATAATATGTCACATAACTTGCATATAATCTTGTATAACATGTCACATAACTTGCATATTAACTTGTATAACATGTCACATAACTTGCATATTAACTTGCATAACATGTTACATAAACTTACATATTAACAAATACATAACTTGCATATGAACTTGCATAATATGTCACATAACTTGCATATGAACTTGCATAACATGCTACATAACTTGCATATGAACTCATAAACTTGCATATGAACTTGCATAACATGCTACATAACTTGCATATGAACTCATAAACTTGCATATGAACTTGCATAACATGTTACATACTTGCATATGAACTCATAAACTTGCATATGAAGAAACATACAACTTGCATAATATCATACATGTAACTTGCATATTATCATACATGTAACTTGCATATTATCATATGATCACAAAGCACAAAACTTGCATAACCCACATACATTAGCAAACTAACATCATGTCATATGACTTAAAACCCATTAATCCCCAAACAAAACCATATGATCTCATCATATCTCATCTACTTAGTTTAGCAATTGATCATTAGAGTGATAGAAACTCACCCTAAACTCCCATAAGCAAACCCTTGCCAAAAATCACCCAAAAACTCTAGCCTTGAACATAAAGCTTGCAACTTGATGATGAATGCAAGCTAATGATCACTCATACTACTCAAAGATGCTTGTATGAACATGAAAGCCTTCATAGAATAGTTTTATAAGAGGATGGAGGCTAGGGTTTTGAGTGGAGGCCATGAGAGGTAAAATTTTGCCATAGTTTAGTTGTAGGATAGATTAATGATGATTTAGGGCTAGGTTAGGGTCTTATTTATAGATTAGGCAAGTGTTTTAGGCCATAGGATTAACCCTAGATTAGATTAGGACCCTTAGATTTCGGAACCTTCCAGAAACCAGCCCTAAGACCAAGCCCAAACCCCAAACTGGTGCACCCAACCACAGAACTCTCTAGAAACTGTGCAGGTTTCCTGTCCCGACATGGGCGCACTTCCCAAGTGCGCCAGTGTATTTTTGTGCTGGCGCACTTCACAAGTGCGCCAGTGCATTTTTGTGCTGGCGCACTTCACAAGTGCGCCAGTGCATTTCTGGCCTGTTTCGGGTTTTTCTGCCTAACTTCGTTCGTCCATATCTCTTTCATACGGTACCCGTTTTACGCAAACTCGGACTCTATTTCGCGTATTTTTCCGAGACGAACGCAATGACGCAGCCCGTTTCCCCTGATTCTCACATCTGAAATTAATTATACTTTAATTACTAACCATTAGTGTTAATTGAAATTTGGGGTGTTACATTAGGCATTTATTATTTTTTCTTTTTTTCAAACCCAATTTCAAGTTCTGAATTATAACATATTTTCCAATTGCCCATAATTTCCAATTCAAGTCATGTCTATAATTCTAATCCAAGTTAATTCTATAATTCCATGTATACAGTTTGTACCAAATTATGCCCAAATCAAGTACACGATTATAAACCTATAATTTCATGTGTAATAACCCGGAAATTTTGGGCCAGTTTAAAATTTTTATTTTTGCAATTTTAGCGAATTTTGATTATTTAAAATGAATTATTTTAAATAATATCGACGAGAAATTTATTTAGAATAGAATTAGAACGTATACATTTATATACGTCGTCGTTAGAATATAAATAATTATATATAATTATAAAAGGAATTGAAAATGGCGCGGTAGTTCGATAATTCGATTTCAAACTTCAAATGAATGTACCGGGTGCAAAACAAACTGGATTTTAGTGAAACAAAAAAATAATAGGATCTATTTGATAATATCTTTCCAACGAATCTGAAAAATCAAAATTTTATAGCGGGAATCAAAAAATATGTCCAGTTGAAAATTCAGAATAGTCGCTATGGAATTTCGGCCCTTAAAAATGGAAATTTTGCAAACGACCTCGGATTTCGACGAAACCACTTTTTTTGGATCCGTGATGTCAAGTTATTGCAAGATTCCAATTTTCATAATTTTTCGAATCAATATGTGAGCGTGGCGAAGTAAAACGCATTTGACCAGTTTAGTTGATTTTAATCGACTGGAAAAGGGCCATTTTTCAAACTATCTCAGAATCTGATGAAACTAGTTTTGTTAGGACCGTATCGTCGATACGAAGCCAGAAAATATTTTTCTGGAATTTTTCGAGTTAGTATGTGACCCCAGTAAATTGAAATGCACGTTCAAATTCATTATATAGAGTTATATGTTGATTTTGATGAAAACTGATCGAAACGATCGATTCAGCTTACGATACATATCCCATTGTGTTCGGAATGGGGGTGAAACGCTATGGATGATAGTCGTTGGGTCTCGATTGGTGGTCAAATAAAAAGTCAACCTTCATGGAAATAATATTAAATTATTAAATTATATATATACTTACACTCACCCCCCCCTTTTTCTTCTATCCTCCACCGTCGATTTCATTGTTCAGAAACCCCCCCCCCCAAATAGAAGTCGTGCGCCGCCCTAGGCGAGCCACCGCCGCGCCGCCAGGTCCCCCACCACCGCGCCCTCCTCCAGTCCCCACCTCCGACGCCTTTCCCTCCTCCCTCGCTCCACCTCGTTTTCCCAAGCCCCAAAGCACCAAACGCCTCCTGAAAACCCCCACCGTCAGCCACCCCCCTGCCCCCCGCCGTGCCTTAGCATCTACCCACCTCTGACAGACCCCGGCGCCCCCCTGCACCACTACACCCGCCCTCTCCTCCTCTAATCAGAGAAAAACCGCCCAAAGCCCCATGTAGACGCTGCTCCGGCCAATTAAACCCCACTACCGCCACCCCAGACCTCGACCGCTCCTCCAGCACCGCCCAAGTCCGACAGTGGGACCCTCCTCGACCAAAGATGCGATTTTTACACTAAGAATGTGAGTTTTTAAATACGATTTTTATTTATATAGCGGTAGTGTAAAGATACGATGTGTGTATATATATGTATATAGATTTGAAATTTAAAAATATAATTTTTATAGAATGTAGATAAAAACATGATTTTTAAGCAGATTAGATTAGGATTTTTATGGTTTTTTAAATAAAGAGAAGTTTGATCTTTATTCGTATGAAAAGTTTTGATTTTTCAAACAAGAAAAGCTTTCATTTTTAATAAAACAAAGATGAGATTTTTAATAATGAAAGGTCGTATTTTTATAAGGAAAGGCGATATTTTTATAATATAGGAATGTTAAAAATATAATTTTTATATTATAGAAAGAATAAAAATATGATTTTTCTAAGATAGAGAATATAAAAATTCGATTTTTATATATATGAAGTGAAGTTAAAAATTCGATCTTTATATAAGAAGAAGCGTTGTAAAAATATATAATTTTTATATATAAAGGGCCATTATAAAAATGTGATTTTTTAATTGAACATCATATTAAAAATATGATTTTTACTATGAACATCGTTAAAAGAAGTGAGATGGAACAGATTAAAATCAAAATGGAATTCAGACGGTTCAGAAAAGAATGGAGGAGTGGATCCCTCGGTGAGAACTTCTCACCTTTAAATTTCTTTTCCTAGTTAGAAATGTATACTAGGATGCTGACGGTGTTTAGTAGCACCCGACACCCTCGTCCACAGACCATGGACTTGTTTGTTTGGTTGTTTGGTGATTGATTAGAATATTTGTTGAAATTTTGTGGTGTGAATAATGAAATTGATTTGATTGATATGTGTATGGCGTGGGTCATCACTAGACCGGGGATAAGGCTAGGCCTTGTCCCGTTTCTATTATCGTGCCGTTATACCGCCGAAATTTTCTAAAATAAGTTAGAAAAATAAAGATATCATTTTATTTGTTAAGAGAACCGAATAGAATATTCATAGGTTGAATAAAATAATTTTGTTGTTAAAATTATAATTTTTAACGTGAATGAGAATAAATAAATATTCATTTACAAACCGGACGGTTTGTTTATGTACACTGATTTGACTGACATTGATTGGGACGATAAATTTTATACATCGCCCAATTGCACAAATAAAATCTGTGTTTGTTGATTTGAAACCCCACATGGGTATTAGGATAAAACACGACATACACTAATCCCAATAATTGGTTGTATGTCGATCGATGGATCGACAGGCTGTTATAAGCGTTAGATATCTATGTTTGATGCTTATACAGTGTAGTGCACTTTGGATGATGGTTGATTATTTATCGTTGCTATTATATACATGTGTTGTATGGAATTCATATAATTAACTTTATATGGTAATTGATTGGGCCTCATTCCAATTTAGAAAATAAAGAATATTATAAAATAAAGGTTCATGTGTTGACAGTACTCATCCGTTGAGATTAATCATGTGTTGAACGAAGTATTTTAACAATAAATTTACATCTTTATCATGTATAAAATTAGAAACTAACTGGAAAATAGATAAGATGAGTGGTCTTCTGGATATTGATCTGATGTTGGTTTCGGCCTTCGGGGTTAATATTCAGGGAATCGTTCTCTTACTAATTTACGGTTGGAGTCCGATTTGAAATCAAATGATAGATACCATAATTTTTATAAAATATATTAAACAACAAAAATAGTCACACGTGGACAGTACTCATTCGTTGAGATTAGTCATGTGTTGACAAAAATATAGATTCACGTATTGAATAGAATAAATATTCATTTGTTGAATAGAATAACGGAATTATTGAAATATATAAAGCCGTGTTGATTAGAGATGCACTATTTTGACGCGAACGATATTTATATCGAATATATTCGTTTTTGAATTAAATTGAATAGAAAACGATTTCGAATTGAATTGAATAGAAAACGAATTCGAATTGAATTAAATAGAAAACGAATTCGAATTGAATTGAATAGAAAACGAATTCGAATTGAATTGAATAGAAAACGAATTCGAATTGAATTGAATAGAAAACGAATTCGAATTGAATTGAATAGAAAACGAATTTGAATTGAATTGAATAGAAAATGAATTCAAATTGAATTGAAATTTGAATTGAATTTAAATGAATTTTAAAACGAATCTATAAGGAAAAATTCAATTTTGATTTGAATTGGAAATAGAAGTTGAAATGTTTTTGAAACGAATTTAAAACTATTTATAAAATTCGTTTTAAATAGTAACCGACGAAATATATATTATATATTATATATATATAATATAATGGCCTGAATAGAACGCGCCGCGCCGTGGCAGTTCGTAAATTTCGACCATTGACTTCGAACGGACATTACGGGAGATCCGACCGTCGGATTCTCCTAAAACCGGAACCGTTGGGTTCGTATCGAAAAGAGCTTTCTAACGAATATTAGAAATTTGAAATCTAACGGTTGGATTTGGAGATACGTCCAAATCAAATTTGGAAAAGGTCGTTGTAAGTGCAGTTCGGTGGCCGTTGTTGGAAATCGACTGTACGGGCCTTGATAAAATTATTAAAAATAGTAATAATTTGTGTAAGATCATAAGAAATGATTTGGGAAAAATTGGGATGAAAAACTCCATATTTGAAAAGATAAAAATAGATTTTTATCGAAATGAACTAGTTTTGAACCAAAATTAAACCCGTTTATTTTTAAATAAATAAATTGGATTTGAAATGGGTTTTAAATAGAATTGATTTGTGGGTTTATCATGAACGGTGTTTTAAATAACACTAGTTCTTTAACCCGATAATAAATAGAATGTGATTTGAGTTTATCGTGAACTGTGTTTTAAATGACATTAATTCTTTAACCCAGAAAAAGGAGTTTTAATGAATCTGCAATTAGATTGAAATGTGAATGGATAATTTAAATTATCAAATTTGGGAAATGAGCGAGAAGGGAGTATTACCAGTTTTGCTCCAAAGCGATAGTTAAATCTTTAATTAGATCTGAACGTGAAATGGTAATTAATTTTACCAATAACACCGTGGTGTTAGATATGGAGCATTACCAGTTTTGCTTCATGGGATGAATAGGTTGGGATTGGGAAATAAAATAAATAATTACTTCGGTGCGGTTCGCTAATCCCGACTAGTTCGGAATACCATAATTTGGTTTCAAATGACATCCAAAGGAAGATTAAAGAATAAATTTAAAGAATTTATCTTGGATAAAATTAATGGGAACCTTTCCCTAAGAATAGGAAATTTAGAAACTAGCTGTAGGTTAGTTAAGCAGAATGGTTTCCTGGGTATTGATCTGATGTTGGTTTCGGCCTTCGGGGTTAATATTTGGGGAGTTGCTCTCTTACTGATTTACAGTTAGTGACTAATGAATTGGAATGAGGCGTATGTTGTGTTTGTGTAACATTTGTTTTTAATATACGCGGGTTGTTCGGAAAGGCCGGGTTTATTCCCATTCTGAATAACCGATTCGACGATATGTCGAAGATGAAGACGGTGGTTGAAGACCGGAAGTCTTCACATCGTCTGGGTGTTACTGATGATCTTGATTGGGCTGTACACCCAAGATGAGGGAATCAGTTAGTGGTCGTCCAGACGTACTTGGAGATCGATGGATATGCGAGGAAAGTGCCTCCGGTTTCGTTCATATCCAGAACGAACTTGTAAATGGACTGTGTGTCTGACATTGGATTTTATTCTGTGTTGATTGATCTCTATTAAATATACATCTATTTGGCGGCGGAGAATTTATTCTTTTAATTAACGCCCTTCTCTGAGACGTACGAGCTTAGAGGTTATATATCGATAGATATCAATCGCATGGCATGAATTGCTTGTGTGGCACGCTGAGTTGCATGGATCAAGGCTTCTGTTGAAAAGCAAAGTCTTATGGTTGATGATCAAAGCACGACCTACGTGGCGTAGCTTTGTGTATAACGTGAATTCGCGAGCCTCACACCTCGGTATGAGTTAAAAACGGGATAAGGACTGTAGGGAGAGCACGACGTTTCTTTCTAGCTTTGGTGGTGTCAGTGACTTACCAGCCCTGACATTTATATACTTTTCACCTTTGTGGTTGTTGGAATGAGGCGCCTCAATTTTAGGTCTGTAAGGACCGGGAAACGTGTGTTCAGGAATACTAATCCTCAAACGTAAGAGAGGACCGGCCCTGAAGCATCCAGGGGTTACCCAGAGTGTGTAGTCCTGAGGCATTTGCTAGAGTGTCTCGAAAGCGGAGAGGAGCTTGCCCCTTGCCTCGACTCATGACGGAAATCCAATTTCCAATACGAGTATTTCGGTTTTAATTGTAGAACTAGTATGGCGACATGATATATGGTACCCATGCCGTCTATGATTGATATTTATGATTGAAATTGTTTTGACACTATACACTTATAATAGTATCAAATGATTTGTTTTAAAACGTACCAAGCATGTTTGGCTATTATAAGGGAAAACCCTATCCTCCGGCTTGCGTTGCATTGTGTGATGGGAGCTGGGTCTTATAATAGCTTCATTTTTCGAAAAAGCATTGCGTTGTCTTTTCTATGCACTGGTATTCTTGGGAGGAAACCCGTTCCGTGTTATACGGCGTGGTCCCTTGAATTACTCTCTTTTAAAGTAAAACTTTAATTAACTGTTTTAGTTCTCACACCAGTCACATGACTGACCTGGAGTTTATTGTTTTAACCTAAACTCTGGGTGCCCCTATTTTCGACACGGGCAGCTAGTAGTTTTGGTTTTGCAGATTTATATTCACAGGATCCTGATTTACAGCTGGAACGATACTCGGAAAGCTCTGTATCCGTGTATTACTTTCACTTGTGTTTTGTATTATTTTTCCGCTGCAATACTGTATTTAAATCTCCGATATTCTTTGTTGTATAATATGTATTTATACTCTGTATATTCTTGTATTCTGATGGAATTGTTGTAATAACAATGAAATGTTCTTCTGTCTACGTTCTTTTGTGTGTTGTTCTCAAAGTATCCGCTCTTTCCTTCATGGGGAAGTAACGGGTTCTTACATCATGTATGCAAATTATACTAATTTATGTCCAAATCATAATTCAATATTTTCCCAAACCTTTCCAATTGTTCATATTTCATTGTAATAATGCCTCAATTCCCAATCATCAACTTTTGCCCCAAATTACAGTTGTATATTCTCAATTAAATGATATCCCCATATTTCCCTTTTTTTTCATTATCATACCTAAATCAACCTTTTTCCATTTTATTCTCAATATCATTCAATCGCATAAATCCACAATAGACATAGGCTCGAAGATAGCCTAGCTATAAAAATAAAAAGGGAAGAATAAAAGGAGGAAACCCAACGTTGACATAAAATAACTGATCATAATTAAGCATATGATAACAATATTAGGCATAGTTGAACTTTATCAGATTATATCTTTCAATAGATTTATTATGTGCATAAATGGGGAATGGCGGACGATAGATCCATTATCATACAAAAAATGTATTTTAAATCCACTCACAGTGTATGCTTTCCCGATTCTGATTTTTGCTTCTATGGTCTTTCTCTTCTTTTTCGTGCAGCGTAGTTCTAGGCATCTTTTCTTTTATTTTGAGAGGAATTATAGATTTATCTTTTTATTTTAAGAAGAGATTTGAAAAGAGATAGAGAAGAAGAAGCAGCCATGGAAAACCTTCAGCGTAGCCGCCAAGTTGTGAGTTTTAGGGTTGGGTATAAGGGTTTATTTATTGGGAGGTTAGAGCAACTAGGGCCTTAGGATGTAATTAAAATCCCATCTGAATAGCCATGTCATTCAACCAATAGAAAATGGCTACGTTGTAGCGTCTACCAATCAAAACACGCCACCTCACTCTAAAAAGAACTCTCTAGAATCAAGCATAGGGTGTACTGCACCCATATGCATGTGCGCAACAGGGGGTGTCGACACCTACCTAGGGGTGTCGACACCCATGTCCACCCTCCTATAGGGGTGTCGACACCAGTGTCGACCCCCTACTGGGGTGTCAACACCCATGTTATATATATATTCTTTTCCTTTCTATTTGAAATTTGATTATTTTATCAAATTTCAAATGTTCCTTCTTTTGTTTATCTCTTTGTTCGCGCGCAACTTCAAATATGTATTATGTTCATACGCATCCATCTCTTATGCGTATACTAATTTTTATATGTAAACAATTGTCTATTTTATTTGGAAATTATCTTCCTCAATCAATTAATTAACGATTCTCTCTTTTTGAAATGCCTTAACCCTTTTCACACTTAACCGTTTTTAACCGTTTTCACACCAAGCCACTTTTTAGCCACTCCCTTAAAACAAAAATATATGGCACTAGCGGGGATTGAACTCATAACCTCTTGTGTACAAGTCTCATTTACTAACCAAATGAGCTACTAAGTCTTTTGTTAACAAGACTTAGGACAATGCTACATACTATTCATTTCTCATTGCTCTTTTTCATGTTTTGTTGCATTTCTTAATTTAAAGATATCTTTTTCATTTTAAATCATTTTTCTACAAACTATAGGTCTAAATTGACCAGAAAATTACCACGAACGTAATAACGCTAATTTTGTGACCAAATTCTGAAGTCTCTTCAAATTCTCCTTTCTATTTCTTTTTAAAAGTTCACATACGTTTCTTCGCATTTCACTGCATTTTTTCTTATTTCATATATTGCATGTAATTTCTTTATTAATCTTTTTCTTTATTTCGCTGCATAAACTTCTTACATGCAATTTAATTTTTCCTTTTAAATATATCTATGCATATAATATATACATATATGCATATTTTTAATTACATTAAAAATGCAGGGTGTTATGTTGACTGTGTTTGATTATTGTTGTGTACATATGTGTATGAAATCCATATAAATAAAATTATATGGTAATTGACGGTGCCTGATTCCAATTTGGAAAGAACGAATATTTTAAATTAACGAATATTTTGAATTGACGAATAATGAATATTTTAAAATAACTAATATTTTAAAATAATATTCAGTAATGGATCAAAATATGAGTTTGATGGCCGATTTGGGTTGGACACGAAAATATTGAAATATACCTAGCCGTGTCGATTAGACATGCGCCATTTTGACGCGAACGATATTTATATCAATTTTGTTCATTTGTATAAAGAATATCGAAAAGGAATTGATTTCAAAATCTAATGTTTTGAAAAAAAAATTATCATTTATATATTAATGACATGGAATATTCAATTTTGATTTAAAATTGAATATGAAGTTGAAATCGTTTTTAAAACGAATTTAAAACGATTTATAAAATACCTTTTAGAATGGAAATCGATGAATATATATAATATATATAATTAATGGCCTGAATAGAATGTGCCACGCTGCGACCATTCACGAATTTCGACCATTGACTTTGAATTGATATTACGGGAGATCCGACCGTCGGATTCTCCTAAAACTGGAACCTTTGGGTTCGTATCGAAAAGATCTTTCCAATGAATATAAGAGATTTGAAATCTAACGGTTGGATTTGGAATTATATCCAAATCAAATTTGGAAAAGGTCATTGTAAGTGCAGTTCGATGACAGTTTATGGAAATCGACTGAAAGGGCCTTAATAAAATTATTAAAAATATTGATAATTTGTGTAAAATCATAATAAATGATTTGGAAAGAATCGGAATGAAAAATTCCACATTTGTAAAGATAAAAATATATTTTTATCAAAATGAACTAGTTACTAACTAGATTTGAAATCTAATAATTTTTAAATAAAATAAATTGGATTTGTGAATGGTTTTAACATAACCAAAAATTTCCAATGAACAATTTGGAATGGAAATAATCTTCAGAATATTTCGATATTGGATTCCGTGATTATATAGATATTGTTATGAAAATTTGGAAGATATATTTTATATCGTTATTTCTAATACGATGTCTATTGGTTTCAGAATTTGATATTGAATATAAGCCGATATAATTTCTATTCAGAGCCTTGTATTTAATATCAAATTGGATTTTGGGTTTGTCGTGAATGGTGTCTTTGTTAACACTGTTCTTAAACCTAGTAAAGAAAAGAATAAATCTTTTAATTAAGATTTAGATAAGTTTTCCAGTTAATTAATATTAAATTGGAATTGAATGAAAGAATTGGATTCTGTTTTTGTCATGAACGGTGTCTTTACTAACACTGTTCTTAAACCCAGTTGAGATAAGAATAAATCTTTTAACTAAGATTTAGTGAAGTTTTCCAATTAATTAATATTTAATTGGAATTGAATAAAAGAATTGGATTTTGGGTTTGTCGTTAATGGTGTCTTAAATAACACTGTTCTTAAACTCCGTGTGAAAGAATAAATCTTTTAATTAAGATTATCAGAGTTCCCAGTTAATTAACATTTAATTGGAATAAAATGGAATGTGAATTGGGTTAATTGTGAACTGTGTTTTTAACGACATTTGTTCTTTAACCCGATTAACAGTGAAATGAGATTTGGAACTTATAAATCTTTTAATTAAGATTAATGGGATTTTCCAAAGTAAAGTTTTCCAGTTTGATATATTAAATTGGAATTGAATGGAATTAGATTTGATGATAATCGAGTGAGCTTCTGTGGAGGATGACTGTTAATATATATGGAATTTAAAAGGCTTTGTCGTTATTCCATTTATATTATTAGTCGGATATGGAAATTGATATCGATCATATATTGATCTATTTTCCGTGAAGATTCCATAATTAATGGAATGTGATTTGGGTTTATCGTGAACTATGTTTTAAATGACATTAGTTCTTTAACCCAATTAAAGATAGGCTTTCATGTCTAACAATGTATTTCGAACTGTATGGTTGATCTCTGCTAAATATATATTTGTTTGGTGGCGTAGAATTTATTCTCTTACTTAACACCCTTCTCTAAGACGTACGATCTTAAAGGTTATATATTAGCATAAATCAATAGTACGGTGTAGATAGTCGATGCGGCACGTTTGATTTTCCAAAGTTAAATAATCATTAATATTGATTTTTGGGAATATTAAAACCAAGTGGAGTTTTAATGAATCTTTAAGGAAATGCGAATGTGATAATTTAAATTATCAAATATGGGAAATTATCGAGAATGGAGTATCACCAGTTTTACTCTAGGCGATAGTTAAATCTTTAATTAGATTTGAATGTGAAATGGTAATTAATTTTACCGATAACACCATGGTGTTAGATATGGAATAATACCAGTTTTGCTCCATGGGATGAATAGGTTGGAATTGAGAAATAAAAGAAATGATTACATCGATAAGGTGCGTTAATCCCGACTAGTTTGGATAAACCTTAATTTGGTTTGAATTGATATCCAAAGGAAGATTAAAGAATAAATTTAAAGAATTTATCTTTGATAAAATTAATGGGAACCTTTCCCAAGGTATAAAAATATTTGAATAAAGGAATATTCTGGATTGGAATGAGGCATATGTTGTGTTTTTATAACACTTGTTTATTATATACGCAGGTTATTCGGAAAGTCTAGGTTTATACCTATTCTGAATAACTGATTCGACGATAAGTTGACGATGAAGATAGTGGTTGAAGATTGGAGGTATTCACATCTTTTGGATGATTACTGATTCTTTATTGGGCGGTACACCCAAGACAAGGTAATAAGTGGTGATCGTCCAGACGTACTTGGAGATCGAATGGATATGCGAGGACCTCTCTCCTGTATTGGACATATGGGACGAGGAATAAGGTGCCTCTGGTTTCGTTCAGACCCAAAACGAACTTGTAAATGGATGTGTGTTTGACATTGGATTTTATTTTGTGTTGATTGATCTCTATTAAATATATATATCTGTTTGGTTGTGGAGAATTTATTCTCTTGCTTAACACCCTTCTCAGAGACGTATGAGCTTAGAGGTTATATATCCATAAACATAGGTTGCATGGCATGAATTTCCAGTGTGGCATGTTGAGATGCAACTGATTAAGGCTTCTGTTGAAAAGCAGAGTCTTGTGGTTGATGATCAAAGCACGACTTTAATATAGCATAGCTTTGTGTATAGCGTTAATTCACGAGCCTCACACCTCTGTATGAGTCAAAAACAGGATAAGAGACTGCAGGGAGAACACAACGTTTCTTTCTAGCTATGGGTGGTGTCATAGTATGGAACCTAGACATTTATTATATTTTTTACCTATGTGGTTGTTAGATTGCGAGGCGCCTCGGATATATCGGTTACTACGGAGCCGATGGATAGGTCTAATAGGACCGACAAACGTGTGTTCAGGAATAACCAATCCTCAAACATAAGAGAGGACCGACCCTGAAGCATCCAAGGGTTTCCCAGAATGTGCTGTCCTGAGACATTTGCTAGAGTGTCTCGAAGCAGAAAGGAGTACATCCTTTGCCTAGACTCATGACGGAAATCGAATTTCCAATACGTGACATTTTGGTTTTAGTTGTAAACCTATGTGGTGACATAGTAGCATGGGATACTATGCCGTCTATGATTGATACATTTATATTTGAAGTTGTTTTATACACTATGCACTTATAATAGTATCAAATGATTTGTTTTAAACGTACCAAACATGTTTGGCTGTTATAAGAGAAAAATCTATCCTATGACTTGCGTTGCATTGTATGATTGGACCTGAGTCTTATAATAGCTTCATTTTTCAAAAAGCATCATGTCGTTTATAACTGTTTATGCACTTGTAGTCTCGGGAGGAAACTCGTTCCGTGTTATACGGCATGATCCCTTGATTTACCTTATTTATAAAGTAAATTTTTAAATAACTGTTTTAGTTCTCACACCAGTCACATAACTGACCTGGAGTTTATTGTTTTAACCTAAACTCTGGGTGCCCCTATTTTCCACACGGGCAGCTAGTAGTTTTGGTTTTGCAGATATTATATTCACAGGATCCTGGTTTACAACTGGAGCTATATTCGGAATGCTCTGTATTCATGTATTTCTTTCAGTTGTGTTCTATATTATTTTTTGCTGCATAATAATTTGTAAATCTCTGATATTTATCAAATGTATATTGTTTGTTCATACTCTGTATATTCTTGTTCTCTGATGTAAATTGTTGTAATAGAAATCAAATGTTCTTCTGTTTGTGTTCTGATTTGTCGTGTTCTCAACTCAATCCGGGCTTTCCTGTAAGGGCGAGTTTGGGTCGTTTCAGTTGGTATCAGAGCTTTGGTTTATAGAGCTTGAGAACAAGACACATTAGAACAGAACGAAAGAATTCATCAGAGTTTGAATTAGAAATATCCAATAAGAATGACTCGTTAGAGATAGGATCAGTAGTATCCTAGAATGAGTTAGAAGAGTAATATTTATAAAAACAAATTTTGTTTTGAAAATTTAAACCATTTTATACGTATTTGAATATTTATTTTAAACTGAATTTGGACAATCGAGTATATGAAGATTTTGCATATATGCCTTGCAAGTGTATATTCAAAGTTTTAAATATACAGGATAAATATAGAGTCACACTCTAGTCGCCCAGAGATGATTCTGATGATCGCTATAGCAACATCAACATTTATGTTTGAGTCTCGAAAGTGGGATATCTATATATTTTCAATTGACTGGTGTGAGAAACAAAATTTAGCTAGGGTGATTCAGTGATTGTTGTGATTTGGCGTCAAAAAGTGGATTTTTGAATATATAAAAAATTATGAATTTGAAAAGCTAATCAACTAATTGATTGTTGGTTGTGTTGTATGAGAATTAGTTTGACTAATTTAAATGTTGGAAACAATAAGAAAATGAATGGTAAATTTAGCCAAATTGTGTTGAATATTGAATTGAATTGAAAATTGATTGAAATTGCATGCATATGCATGTATATACGTTGAACAGGTCATAGCAAGGAGGCTAAGAGGAGGAATAAAATTGTATGCCCGACAAATAAGTACATGTTTACTATGTTTATTGGGTTTGGATGATTTTATGAGCCGATTGGCTAGTCGCTTGGCTTTTTCTTTTGGATTGGTGAGGGGCCTGCGTGGCTAGTTGTGGTTTTAAAGGTCTCCCCGTACAAAAGAGGTTAGGGAAAAAAAATTCGAAAATTTAGGGTGTTAGCCAAATTTTTGTGAAATTAGAAATTCTTAGAAACTGAAAAGTTGAAGAATGAAAGCCAGAATGAAAGTTGAGCTGGTTGGTTAAACAACTTTCAGCTTCGTTCCTTTTCGAGTACATAAAGAATTTAAGTGGGTGAGATTGTAACAACCAGGAAAATCAGAACCAATTTAAATTTTTTATTTTGGCAATTTTAATGAATTTTGAACATTTAAAATGAATTATTTTAAATAATAACGACTAAAAATTTATTTTAATCGAAGTCAGAACGAATAAATTTATTTTAATTATAAAACGAGCCTGAAATGGCAAATTTCAATTGAATGTACAGGATTCAAAACAAATCGAATTTCAATAAAACCAGAAATATTTGAATCTGCTCGAAAATATCTTTCCAACAAATGTGAAAAATCCAGATTTCATAATAGGAATAAAAAGTTATGTCCAATTGAAAATTCAGAATAGTCGCTATGGAATTTAATATAAATATAGCCCTTAAAAATAGCGATTTTGCAAGCGACCTCCGTTTTCGACGAGACCACTTTTGTTGAATCCGGAATATCAAATTATTGCTAGATTCCAATTTTTATAATTTTTGAAATCAATATGTGAGCGTGGCGGATCTAAACGTGTTTAGTAATTTCAGTTTGAATTTAATCGACTGGAAATTGACAGTTTTTCAAACGGTCTCCAAATTTGACAAAATTAATTTTGTTAGGACCGTATCGTCAAAACATAGCTAGATTTATTTTTCTAGAATTTTTGGAGTCAGTATGTGGCTCCGGTAAATTAAAATGTACGTTGGAATCAATTTTGAATGTTAAATTAATTTATATTTTAGTTTTAACGAAAACTGATCGTAACGGTCGAATTGGTTTATGGGACATATCCCATTGCGTTCGGAATGGGGGTAATTAGCTAGGGATGAGAGTCGGTGGGTTCAATTTGGAGTTAGAATGAAAAAGTAACTTTATGGAATTAAATAATTATAAAAGAAGTCAACCCCCTTTTATTCTCTATCCCCAACCCCCTCCCGTTCATTCAGATCGAACGAATGAAAAAGAAAAACAAAAAAACAAAAAACCGCAATGCTTTCTTCATCAGCCCACCGTTGAGCCCCCTTGCCGCAGCGTCGTCGATCCAGCAACCCCCTTCCCCCTTCTCTCTCCTCTCTCCTTCCTCTCTCTCTCCCTTCTAACATCAAAACTGCTGCTGTTAGCCTACCACCCGCCGCCGCCTACCACCAGAGGCACCCTCCGACCGCCAGCGAACCTGTAACGACCCGGATCTTTGTCAGGTTATTTTAAATATTTAGAATCGTTGTAAATATTAAATCGACAATATAAATGAAATTTTATATTGAGTTATCGATTTAATAATTGAAATACGATTTATTTCGAATATATAACCATCGTAATATGAGAATGGATTTAATTGAATTCACGATTTAAAACTGAATTGAAAACAGTTCAGATAATAATACAAACTTCTGTTTGAATTAGTATAATAATAATAATTTATTATTGAAGAATTTATTTATTTTGAATTTAAATTATATTATAATTTGGTTATTTTATAATATACGTTCGCATTAAATTTTGTAGTTTATTTTGTTGAATCCAGAACAGTGTAATTACGTTGAAACGTCGGTCGGTAGGTTAAAATAGCGGTTCGTGATGTCAAGTTATGAACCCTGATATGTTTTAGTGGTTAGGTTCGAAATCAAATCAATATCCATCTAAAATGAATAAAAATCTCTTTGTGTCGAATCGTATTAAATTCGAAATCAAATCGATTTAAAAATTATTATGTACTTAACCAACATACATTTAATACTGTGTACTTCATGTTCCCCTCCTCCTTCTATAAATCGCGACCCCTTCTTTACTTTTCTTCAACTTTTTATTCTTCAGTAACTACCGTAGCTTCAAACAAAAATGGTTGCTCCTTTGTATATAACAACATACCTATTCCCATCCTCTTTTCATTTTGTTCCTCTGAAAGAAAATAAAAACCAAACTGTAAATCATTTTCGCGTAAATCAAATTGGAGTGTGAGTCAATTCCTGAAGATCGAACTCATCGCGAGACTCCTGCTGTTCGATTCATGGATTCGGGCGCAACATACAAGTGGTGATTATGGTGGATGGAAGGCGCTAGGTTTTGTCGTTGGTTGGGGGTATGTGATTCAAAGTGGAATCATGTGAAGGCGCGATGCCATCTGTAGCTCGCGACGGTTAACGGTCAGGACAGGGAGAAGGATATCGAGTTGAATAAGGATGGGTCAACGGTGAAGCTTTTGCGGAAGGGAATTCAACGGTGTTAACGGTTAAGTGAAATTTATAAAGTTCGATTTGTTTAATTTTGGGGAAGCTCGATATTAGAAAACTGTCATTGTCTGTAGTTTGGTGAGTGAAGTCGCGATGATGTTGGCAGCATAGTGGAGGAGCAGGCGTTGCGATCTGAGTTTTGGGGATGGGTCTGCAGATGAGGGTGACGAGGAGGTAATTCCGTGGTGCTCAGGTAATTGAAAAGTAGGTGTTGCGTTTTTTGCTAATACCATGTGTAGTAAAGAAATCACATTTCCCTGTAGGGAATCGTTGGAGCAGGCGAGTGTTGAGGGGATAGAGAGATTAAAGAGGTGTTCATTTCAGCCGTCGGTTTGACAAATAATAGTGAAGAGGTTTGGTGGTAGACAAGATGGCAATGAGAAGGGAGGGGCAGGTTCAAGTTTGTTAGTTGGAAACAGGAAATTTAGTGATGTTGGTACAACGGTGAGTCTGCAAATGGTATGGGGGTATATGAAGTCAGTTGATGATAGAGGCGGTGGTGAAGATCGGTCTAAGTGCATGTCAAGTGTTTAGATATTGATAGGGAGGCGTTGTGAAATTCAGGAAAAAATTGTTAAAGAGGATTAAAGGTATAAATTTAATAATTTTAATTAAAACGCTTAATTTTATATAATCAAAAATCTTATAATGCGATATATTTAACTTATACAAGGAAAGAAAATCGTGTGAAGTAACGCATTTGGAGTAAATCAGAATTGATTGGAATTTAATTTAAATTGAATGGCATTCAATTTAATTTAAATTTGGATATTCAGCAAAGGAAAATCAATGTGAGTAAATCTCACTCCGTATTTATTTAGAATTATTTTTATTTGTTAAAAATATTTGTCTGTTGATTGTTTGGTTGCATTAAAATATTATTGTGTCTATAAAATGTATATTAGTTATTTAGGATTGGTTTGTGGTTATTATATATATATTGGTGGTTGGATTCCCGCAGTACCATTAGCAGATGCCCACAGTATCATTAGCGGATGACCCTATACGCCCCACGCTATGATAGTGGATGACCTTTTATACCACGATATCCTGCCTCGAAGCAGGATGGGTATTATTTATGTTGGCTAACGTCTGTGGATCCAGGAAAAACAGGTTGGAGGGATCCAGCTGGATTCCTCAAAATATTATTATTTGTTTGTTTTCACATATATTATCATATATGATGTGTTGGTTGATAATTGAGTGGTTTGATTGTTTGAATATCGCTGGGGCCAAAATGTTGATATATAAAAATATCGTGAAAAGGATATTTGAGATTTAAAAGGGGAAATATATTTTTTTAAATAGAAATTGAGTTTTTAATGAGCTATAGGAATATTAACTTGTTTTGAACAAGTATTGAATTTATAAATGTTGTTTATAAATTAAATAATGCGGAAAATTGAAATGAATTTATAAACAGTGCTTATAAATAAAGTGGAAAAATTATCATTTGATAATTTGAATATTTAAATTCAAATGTGAATTTAAAAATAGAAATGGGGAAATCGTTTTAAAGAAATAAATGATGGAATTCATTCTGATGTTCAGAATATAAATTGAACTAAAATAAATCCGTAAGGATTTATGATTTGAATTCGATTAATTCGAATTTATTAAAATAGAAGTTAAATTGAATATGAAAATAGATTCCATATTGATAAGTTATAATAAATGGAATATCCCGAAATAAGATTTTGGTTTTAAATAGATTTGAAATGGAACTTGTTTGAATTTATAAAACAAGTAAATTTATGAACAATGTTTATAAATAAAATGAGTTAATTATCAAGAGATAATTTGAATATTTAAATCAAAATATGAATTTAAAAATAGAATTTGAAATCATTCGAAAGGGAACAACTGTTTTATTCTGCAATTCGGAATATCAAAAGGATGGAGTTTCAAATAGGAATTTGAAAAGGGAACTTGTTTAAATATATGAAACAAGGAAGTTGAATCTATAAATAGTGCTATAAATTTGATGAAATAAATTATCATTTGGATAATTTAAACCATTTAAATTCAAATAGGAATTTAAAAGTGAATTGGAAAGTGTTTTGAAACAAAACGATTGATTATATTTCGAAATTCGAAATATAAGCTGAAATGAGAAAAATCCAACGGTTTTATAATTGAAATTCGATTATATCGAATTTTATAAATAATTTATTTATAAAAGAAATTGGAATTAAATATAGAAGATCGAAGTATAAATAAATATATTACTGAGTAAGGAAAAATCGACAATTATAGGTAATCGAAAATATTATGTTGAATTGGGAAACTGATTTGATATATATATATATTAAAAATATATCAGAATAGAGTTGAATTTATTATAAACAAAGTTTAAATGTTTATATACATAAATATAATTAAAACGAACTCGCCGCAGCACGGTAGTTCGTAAATTGGCGTTTCGAACTTCAATTGAGTATACAAGACTCAATTTAAGTCGGAATTCTTTGAAACAAGAATCGTCAGGACCATTGAAATAATAGTTTTCTAATGGAAGAGAAAGATTTGGAATTCGTCGAATAGATTTTGAGTTATGTCAAAATAGAATTTTCAAAAGAATAGCGCCATAGGACCACGAGTTTGCAAGGTGAAACAAACTACGAGTCAGTCATGGGACTGGTATGAGTAATCTAATCAACTAATTAAACAAGAATAATAGGGCAAATCATAGGACCACGCCACTTTCGCGGAACGGGTTTACTCCAGTGATTGCCAGTGCATGAAATAAAGTAAATTATTAAATCATCGCAATGCTTTTTATAAAAATGAAGCCATTATAAGACTCAGGTCCCATCACACAATGCAACGCAAGCCGGAGGATAGAGCTTTACCTTATAATGGCCAAGAAATGCTTGATACGTATAAAACAAAAGTGTTTGATATTATTACTAGTGCATATCTATTTCAAAAACAACTTCAATCATAAATATCAATCCTAGACAGCATAGCTACCATCTACTATGTCACCATACTAGTAATACAATCAAATCCGTAATTTCGTATTGGAAATTGGATTCCATCATGAGTCGAGGCAAGGGGCAAGCTTCTCTCCGATTCGAGACACTCTAGCAAATGTCTCAGGACCACACACAGCGATACCTGGATCCTCCAAGGCTGGTCCTCTCTTACTTTTGAGGATTAATTATTCCTGAACACACGTTTCCCGGTCGTATAGGACCTATAATCGAGGCGCCTCGAATTCCAACAACCACACAGGTAAAAAGTATATAAATGTCAGTGCTGGTAGGTCACTGACATCATCCATAGCTAGAAAGAAACGTCGTGCACTCCTTGGGTCCTTATCCCGTTTTTGACTCATACCGAGGTGTGAGGCTCGCGAATCAACGCAATACACAAAGCTACGCCACGTAGGCCATGCTTTGATCATCAACCACAAGACTTTGCTTTTCAACAGAAGCCTTGATCATCTGCCACTTAGGCATGCCACACAGGCACTTCACTCCATGCGATTGATTTCTATCGATTTATAACCTCTGAGCTCGTACGTCTCAGAGAAGGGCGTTAAGAAAGAGAATAAATTCTCTGCCGCCAAACAGATATATACTTAATAGAGATCAATCAGCACAGAACAAAATCCAATGTCAGACACACAGTCCATTTACAAGCTCGTTCTGGGTCTGAACGAAGCTGGAGGCACCGTATTCCTCGCATATCCGTACAATCAACAAATACGTACGGATGGCTACCACTTCAGCCCCTTCAAGGTAGCTACTCCAATCATGAGCATCAGTAGCGCCCATCCATCCGATGCGAAGATCGTCGGTTTTGAACCGTCTTTACCTCTACGACTTCTAATCATCGATCAATTATTTGAAATGAGAATTAATTCGGCCTTTTCAAATAATTCACACATATTTAGATTTCAAATCAATTCTTCTCATGGTTAAATTATTCGACATTCACATTTCAGTTCTTTAGAATAATTTTCATGTCAAACAAATTCAACCATCCAATGACAAGCAAACCAAGTATAATCGATTTATTTCCATTCCATATCGTCTATAATATTTTATAACGATATATCGCCATTTTTATTCATTTAAAAATGGCCCTATTTAATTAAACGATGTTTCAGGTCGTGTCGAGGCACTGGCGCTGTTTTTCTGCAAATTTGTTTTACACATATATGAAAATCTAACTGTTGGATCTCAAAAAAGTGTATATCATTGGAAAGATATTCCCAAAGCGAACCCAACGGTTCCAGTTTCGTCAAAATCCAATGGTCGGATCTTTCGGTATAATCGTTTAAAGTTACGATTTGAAAACGTGAACTGCAGGGGCTCGATTCATTTTATTTTATTTATATTTATATACATATATAAATAAATATAATTTGTTCGATGATTTCATTATCGTTTTCACTTCAAATATTTCACTAACGCCTTTAAATTTCAGAAAATTTCGCCATAACCTCCTTTGTACGGGAAAGGGTTTGGAAATTTATTAGGCCGTACTAGGTACCCAATAAATCCTAATAAGCATGCACATATTTATAGTGATATATTCCGGTGTCCACAGGGGAGTGTGTATAGATCATAACTCCAGAGAATAAATTCTCGTCACCCTATAAATGGATTTTGTGCCTTAATGACCAGAGAGACGTGTTTATTGTCATCTCCAGACCCGTGTGGTTTTTTTTATTAATCTTGCAATTTTACCATTACATTTTATATAGTCCAGATCAGTCCTCAGTTCAACCTATGTAACACCCCACCTCCGTTAAGGTCAGTCATAAGGGAATGCCTTAACTTTGGTGGAGCATTTTAGTAAACAGAACAGAAACTTACAAGACAGATAAAACAGTACTTGAAAAATTTATAACTTTATTTCAACAGAAGCTTGGTTACATCCTTTCAAATCACAATATCAGAATTCAAGTACAAAATATCATTCTTGTACAAAAGCCTTCAGAATGCATAGTTTAAAATCATAATCCCCACAGAAGAAGACAAGCCATACTTTAAGCACTGCAAGCGGAAGAAATCTGGATCAAGCTAGAGTATTCCCTTCTACAAAACCTAGGGGGGAGAAACGGAAGAAAGGAGGCGAAACAACAAGGGTCAGACAAAAGTCTGGCAAGTCCAGTGATTTTCAGTTATGAACAAATAATAATAACATGACATGAAAATAAAACTGGATGAGAGATACCTGTAACAGATGTAGCAGATATGACAGGAGAACAGAATGATATAAGCTATTGCTTTACACTTCTCTGCACTAATACTAGTATAACAGAATTAGGTGTCACCCTAATGTCTAAACTGAAACAGAAACAGGTACAGAATAATTTCCACGCTAGTAATGGGCCTTTACCACCCGATCAGAAACAGACAGAAGCAGAATGTAGCATAAGGTGTACACTAGTAATTGGGCCTTTACCACCCGAACAGACGGTAACACGCAGAAACAGACAGGTGTTGCCACCCAACAGAAACAGACGGTACCAACAGAAACAGACAGAATAAGTGTACCCTAAAACCCTACCCCAAGCGATCGGCTCCCTAATACATAAATACCCTGTGCCAGCCCCACCGAAGGGCGTATCATTCCCTAAAGTGGCAACCTTTGAATGACACAAACCTATTTACAGATGTCACAGCGTCTTACATCCTCAGAGGCAGACCAGGATCCATGCACGCACATGACCCGGTTGGAACGCACCATCAACACCCCTCGCCATTATCAGAATGAACCGCTTATAATTAGTTCAGTAAGCGTGCCCGGACCCTACCTACTGTTGGGTCAAAATTTTGATACTAGAAAGGGTTACTGACTAATATGGGTCCCAAACAACAGATGACACAAGTAATTCCCCTCCTAACATTGTGTCCCCAGACTAATAGATTTCAGTTTAACTTGTCTACAAGTTTCAGACATACAAAATTTAGATTAACTAGTTCACATATCAGACAATCAAGTTAACAGGTTTTCAGACTAACGGATCAGATGTTCGGATTAACAGGCTTACAGATTAACTGGTTCCAGATTATCTAACTTTGTATTGGGCCTACGGATTCACGAAACGGGTTTATCAGATTCATTGGTCCAATTGGTTTAACCTTACCCAACACGTTTTAGACATCATAATTATCTCAGATTTTCATTAATTAAATATTAATGCCCAAACCTCTCACATTAGACTGACAGTTTGCGGCTACTGGTTAGGCAGGTTGGTTCCGGGCAGGTTTCTGTCGCAAACTGAGTCTAACCTCGGGTTTCAAGCACGTTATGACTAACTTCTCACATTAGAACCTATTGTTTGCGACCACTGGAATATGCCGGGCGGTTCCGGGCAGAATTACGCCGCAAACTCATTCTAACCTCGAGTTAGCCATGTTTGTCTTTGCGGCCAATTAATTATTAATTTACCGTTTATGCCCACGCCTAATATACATGTCAATTTTCATAATTATAGCCAATTCAGATTATGTCAATAACATACTAAATATATCAACTCAACAGATATGGCAGATAACAGATTTAGCAGATTAGGCGACTTAACGGATTCAGCAGATTAAGCAGTTTAGCAGATTTAGCATATAACAGTTTAGGCATCTTTAGCAGACTTAGCAGCTGACAGATTTGGTATATGAACAGATATAGCAGATTATAGCAGAACTAGCAGATTAGGCAATATAACATAACTAGCAAATTAGGCAATATAACAGAACTAGCAGATTAGGCCATATAACAAATTTAATCATTCCTTAAAGTTTCATAAACATATCTTGCCTAATTATAAATTTGGCCTAAGTTTGCATGCCTAAATAGTTGTCATGATTCACATTATGATCATATACCCCATGTTTGCATTGAATTTACATGGCACAGATTATGGTCATAATTTACCATATAACACACGTCTCAAATTTAGTTAAACTTGCCTAGTACAAAAGATTCACGTATAAATTATACCAAATATAGCCATCGATTTCAATGCATGTCATATATTCAAAAATCTCCCACTTAGGTGTTATTCACATTTAATAGTTATCAAATCTTAACATAAATCTTCACACCTAAGTCATATTCCCTTTTTATCCCAAATCATGAATCTCTATATAAACAATATGCCCAACAATCTAGAACTTTAAATTATAACAGATCTTTAATTCAAAAATATGCGTTATGTCCAATGTCTCAAGTCACATGTTAATATACATGGTTCCTCTTCTTCCAATTCACAGAATATGCACAGATCTAAATCTAGTTTACAAGCTATGTCCTTTTAGTCACAGATTAGCCATGTCCAATTATGCCATCATTCATTATTTGTCCCAAAGTTTAACGTTCGTGCGTTAATCTCTTATGAGATTTGGCGCAGGCTCGGGGTAGCCTGGCTATAGAACAGAAAGAAGAAAGAGATATAGAATAAAATAGATCAGAACAGAACATACGCAATCTCAAATTCAGATTTACAATCATGTCACAATTATAATTAAAGTTTATATCGGAAAATAACTGCACTTGCCTTGGTTGGATTCTAAAAGAAAAAGGTGTTGTAGCTGTTCTCTTTTAATCCTAATCAGAATTAGAGGAAGAAGAAGCACAAGTCCTAGCTTAGTTTTCAGCAGAGTAGAGACGCCGTTGATTTATTTATTTTTAGAGAGGAAGAGAGCAGTGGAGGCTAGAGAATTGTATATGAGATTTAGGTTTAGGTTAGGGATGTATATATAGGTGTAGGAAGTTATTTAGGACCATTAGATTAACCCTGAATCATGAGAACCATTCAAATGCAAAATCTGCATTTGAGCGAATCGGCCCATGGGATGACAGCCAAACACCCTGGATTAACCCCTAGTCGACCCAGCGGAGCTCGGGTCGACCTCAAAAATGGGCCGGTTCGGTTATTCCCCCTCCCAATTCGATGTTTTGAACCTTTTTTGCATGTTTATTTATTTAATTTTTATATATATCTATATATATTTCTCTCATATGCATACAAACTTCAAGGCTTAATAACTTCTTCATAATTAACCATTTTTTTAATATTCTCAGAAAATACGGGGTGTTACAACCTATAATATATAGTCATCGCCATGCAAGCCTCTCGCTCGTATGGTAAATCTTCAGCCTCGTCACACAAGCTCCAAATGCTTATGTGGTATATGATGAAGTATGCCAATCTTCAATAAGTATGCCATGTAGTGTAGTTCAAAATTAATTGTTACTATCCTATGGCGACGTTTATTATTACACACAGAACAACCAGCACTCCGCATCCAATGGCATTCACATGGGTTGATATAATGATAATAAAATTGCACATCCAACTCATTAAGGTTTACCTATTTGTCGGGCACACAAATAAATTCTTTACTCAACAGTTAATCCATTTCCCTGTTCAACACATGCATATATATATATATATATATATATATATATATATATATATATGCGAAACTAAGCTAAAAATAATATTTCTAGCGAATAAAAATATATTTCAACACATGACTATTTTATTTAGTTCACATACATGTTAAAAATAATATTCATAGCAAACAAATATTTATTTCAACACTTGTGTATTTTTAGTGAGTCATATACACGATAAAAATGATATTTTTAAAATATTTGTTCAACACATGAACATTTTTAGCACTTCATATTCACAATAAAAGTGTATATTTTATTGTTCACTCAACATATTCAACACATGAATATTTTCCACTTCACACATACGATAAAAATATGATTTTTATCGTTATATTCCTTTATTCAACACATGAATGTTTTCTATAGTTTATATATATAATAAAAATGTGATTTTTAGTGTTGAAACAATTTATTTAAAACATGAATATTTTATATATTCTATATATGTGATAAAATGTTATTTTTGTTTTTCAAAGAATTTTATTCATCACATGAATTTCTATTCAGCACATGAATTTCTACTCAACACATGAATCTATATTCAACACATGAATATAGTTTCAACACATGAATATAGTTTCAACACAAGAAAATAATTTCAACACATGAAAATAGTTCTAACACATGAATATTATCGAAAATTTCGGCAGCATAACGACAGGGTATTTAAAACCGGCACCGTTCCAAGTACGGCTCCTTGCTCTACCTTAAAATCTCGCGGTTTTTGACAATGGGCATTTCATACATCTAGTTCGCACGCAAGCGAGTATTTTTTTTCTTTTCCACAACCTATTGTAATTTTGTTTCAACCACAAACGTGTATTTTTCAACCATAAACAGGTATATTTCAACCACGATCAAACAATATCAACCACAAGCAATTCTATCAACCATTCACATTATCACCAAAATTTTCACGTTAATTCACAATCAATAATTATCGTCCATGGTTTGTGGACGAGGGAAGTATATATATATATATATATATATACACATATAAGTATATTTCACTTCCATTTCAACACATATATGATTTATACAATGCATGTACAATTTATACATCGCTCATATAACTTATACAACACATGTACATGAGGTATACAACGTATATATAATTTATACTTCGTTATATAACTTACATAACGCATTTCCATTCACATTTAAATTTAGAAATCTCACATTGGTTTGTTGCTTTGCTAAAAATAGTAGCGAGCTCAGAAAAATCTACGGACACTTCTAAAATGTGGAGAGCGTCGACACGGTCTCGGCGTCTCTTGTTTCACTGAATTTCGATCACATAGCAAAAAGATATGATTTTTAGAAGTTTGCAACACTTAAAAGTGTAAAAATCAGTTTAAATAATTAAACCCGTACCTCTCAGCAAAAGGTTCACAACTAGGTTTTGATTTTTCGATTAAACGGTGTAACGGTTGGAGGATCGAAGGGTGCCACGTTGTAGTGCTAGGGGAGGCGCACGTGCGCCAGGAAGGGATCCACTTCGGTGGCTCCTAGCGGCGGCGGCGACGGTTTAAAGACCCGGCGTTCGCGGGCGTGAAACTCGAGGTAGGGTCGATGATACGGGGCAAACTATATATGGATCTGAAGAGGACAATGAGATCTACAAAAAGTTGAACTGGGGCATGGTCAAATTCTTGATGGATTAGCCGGAAAATGGATGGAAAAGGGGGAATTGCTAATCGTCATCGGTTATGAGGGGGTCGAGGGGTTTTCTTAGTTTTTTTATATATTTTCAATTAATGAATGGATTTTTATGATTGGTCGATATTTATATTAATTCGAAATTAGGGTTTTCATAAACGAACACCAATTCAAACCCAACAACTGTCGCCTCCAGCTAAATACCCCCATTCCGAACACAATGGGATATGTTTCGTAGGCCCATTCGACTGTTTCAGTCAGTTATTCTTCAAATTAAAGTATAAAACATTCAATATTTGAATTGAATGTACATTTCAATTTGCTAGGGCCACAAACTGATCTCAAAAATTCCAGAAAAATAAATCTAGCTATGTTTTGACGATACAGTCCCAACAAAACTAGTTTCGTCGAATTCTGAGACCGTTTGAAAAATGGCCATTTCCTGGTCGACCCAATTTAACAGAAATTGACCAAACACATTTTCCTTCGCAACGCTCACATATTAACTTCAAAAATTATAGAATTTGAAACCTAGCCATAATTTGACATCCCGGATCCAACAAAAGTGGTTTCGTCGAATTCTGAGGTCATTTGCAAAATGTCTATTTTCAAGGGCTATATATTCTCTATAGCGACCTTTCTGAAAATTCATTTGGCCATAACTTTTGATTCCCGCTATGAAACTTTGATTTTTTGGATTCGTTAGAAAGATATTCATAAACAGATTTAAATATTTTTGGTTTCACTAAAATCCGTTTCGTTTTGCACCTGGTATGGTCATTTAAAGTTTGAATTCAAATTTTCAAACTGTCGCACCATTTCTAACTCTTTATTTTATTGAAATATTCCATTTCAATTGCTCTAATTTCTTTAAAATAACCAATTTAGAATTTTTTAAATTGGCTCGTATTTTCTGGGTTGTTACAATTCAAAAACCATAACGGTTTATTTAATTTTATAAAAGGATGTTAAGCGAATAAAATCCGAATTTCCATTTAGAAAATTTCAGATTTGAGTTGAAAAATATATGTGAACTCAAGTGGAGTAATGAATTAATTTTGAAACAAAAATCAGATTTTTAATTATTGAATAGAATTAACTAATTTAAATAATAATTAGTTAATGAGATTTTAAATTGAAATTGGGCTTTGAATAAGTGTTTTCGATTTTGAAATTTATATTCGAAACCGAAAAGGAAAGTTGAATTGAAAATGGAATTCAATTTGTTTATAAGCAAGTAATATTTTATTTGAACATTTTATGTTCAAACAAAGAAGTGGAATAGGCAAAATAGCTAATTAGAAAATAAATTAGCGAATTAGGGTAAGACGAATGGATTAAGTTGAAACCAAATGGGAACATTTGGATATGTGTTAAGCAGGTTTGGAATAAAGTATATGAAGAGATATAAATTCGTGTGCTCGACAATAAGGTACATGTTTAAAATTCCATATGAGGTTTTATGCGCTGAATCGGCAAGCCGCTTGGCTTTTTGATTTTCTTTTTGAATTGAAAGGCCCTAGAGAGGCGAGTTGAGGTTTGAACTATCGACCGGTACAAAGGAGGTTATGGCGAAATTCTCCGAAAATTTAAGGAGTTAGAATATTCTTAAGATAATTTAATAATTAGAAATCTATATATCAATATATATAGAATCCGGTAAGGAAACGAACTTAAAAATAGAATATTATAAACAAAAAGGAAATCGAAAATCTGGTAATAGAAAGAGAAATATATATATACGTTTTAAAAATGAATAAGTAGTTTTTATGGTATTGATGATTTGAGATAAATGGTCTTGTCTATTTTGAAGTTAAAGATGTTATTCAGTCAAGGTCTGAGAGCTAATTATACCTCAACTCGATTGATTTCATTATTAACTGATAAATAGTAAAATTCAGTCTCGAAGAGAGATGTTTAAAGAAATTTAGTTGAATGAGATATTTTGGATTGTTGTAACGATGTTTTATACGACATTCGTTTTAACCCAAGTAAGTGGGATTTTGGAAATATATCATAAATATTTCCAAAGTATAAAAATAACCGAGTTCGGGAAAGAGATAAGTAATTAGAATGTTTCCAATTATTAATAAAAGATATTTTCTAAACATAGAAAATAAAAGATGGCGAAATATGGAAATGTTTCCAAACAGCATAAGAGACCAAGATGATTATTGAAAATATTTGGTTAAAAAATATTGGTAAGGAAATGAAGAAGTGTTTAATTAATGAAAAATTAATTAAGAGGCCCAGTGATTTGTTTGATGGTTGGAATGTTTGTTTATTTTTCTTCGATAGTTAAAGAACCGACTATCGAAGTGTTTGCCAATATCATTGTCAATATGGAGAGATCGGTTGGATTATTATCCGAGAACCACTCCGTATCGGCAGTAACGTTGCGAATCAAATTATATGAAGATAATCAAAGACGGAGTAAATTGCAAGGACTTTTTCTATTAATAGAAACTGTGCCTTCGGTTTCATTCAATCCCAGAACGAAAGTATATGGACGAATGTCTGGCAGAGTATTTCCAATAATCGCATATGTTGGTCTATATAGATATATATGGTGGCGAAGAAGTTATTCTCTTAGCATAATATCCAGAATATATTTATGCAAATCAATTAATGATTAACGGATCTGACAATGTGGCATTCAAAGTGATTGTACTATCATTGAATGATAAGAAATCGTAGCCTCAGGCCTCAACAACCGGGAAATGACAAAAATCGGGCAGGCAACATGGCTATGTGGGTCGCTCCCATTAGGGTGTATAATCACCTATCTAGATAAATTCCATTTGCTTCCTTAATCTATCGATGCTGTCCCTTTTCGAGAAACGATTGCTGATCCCAACCGTTGGTGATATACATTCGATACACTCAAGCGAAATGAGTGGTCGGTCATGTGTGGATCGGGTTGCAAGATGTTCTTGTTGAACCTAGTGTATTCCCCTCTAGAGATACACTATCGAAAGGTGGTTCTATACCTTGTAATGTTGGAAATCCAATCTCCAATAAGCGCCCTGCGGTTTTTGATTTTATATTATATATGGAGCATGAGATGCAAGCGTTCCGCTAGATTTTATTTATTTGTTGTAAACACTATTATAATATCACCAGCCTTTGATACCAAAAATATTTTTTGGTTATCGTAAGGTAAAAACCATCCGTGTTTATGTGTGGATCGGTCTTACGATTATCATTTCTTTCGGAAGGATTTTTAAAGTTAAACAAATGATTGGAGTTTACTCACACCAGTCTCATGACTGACCCAGAGTTTATTTTGTTTGTTTTCCCTAAACTCTTGGGTGCCTAAATTTGTACGGGCAGTCACATAGTCGGGATTTTACAGATTCACTTGGAGGAGTTTGAAGCAGGAGGCTTCACCAGTTAGCTATAGACTATCATATATTCCGTTGTGTACCATGTTTGTATCTGGAAATAGGTGCTTATAACTATTCTAGAAATAGCTGTTGTGCTTTGATGATGGTATGTATATAAAGTTACTGAATTGTGTTTCAAAGTTTATTTTACCTAAAATATTTTATTCGTTCCGCTGTGAGTTTGTGATCTTTGTTTTCTTCTATTCAAATATTTCTTTCTTTCTATTTCTCATCCTCTAACTTCTTTCTAATAATGATTCGTATTTTCTGTGCAATTTGGGTTGGACGTGTGGTGTTATTAGTCAACTCAAATAGTACGGATTTGCGGGCCATTACAGAACCCCTGCCACCTCCCCTCCGCCCTGAGCTTCCATCCCCTGCCCCAAAACCTTCGGTAAGCTTTTTATATTTATTCAATTAATGTAATTAGTTTTAAAAGGTTGAAAAAAAATCAGCTTTTAGTTTTATTTTTATTATATAAACATTGATATAAAATTTTTATTTTTATAATATAAACAATGATATAAAGATTTGATTTTTATTATATAAACGTTGATATGAAAATTTGATTTTTATTATATAAACATTGATATAAAATTTGGTTTTTAATGTATGAACATTGAAATAAAAATTTAACTTTTATTTATATGAATAGCAAATAAAAATTGGATTTTTCTTAATATGAATAGCAAATAAAAATTGGATTTTTCTTTATATGAATTGCGAATAAAAATTGGATTTTTCTTTATATGAATAGCGAATAAAAATTGAATTTTTCTTTTTATGAATAGCGAATAAAAATTGGATTTTTTTTGTATGAATAGCGAATAAAAATGTGATTTTTATACGAATAGAATAATAAAAATTTGATTTTATTGTTTGAATGGAATTATAAAAATATAATGTTTAGAGATGTAAAAATATAATTTTTAGTGATGCAAAAATATGATTTTTATTATATAAACATCGTTATAAAAATATGATTTTTATATAAGTAGCAATATCAAAAATGTGATCTTTTATATATATACAGCGATATAAAAATGGGATATTTAAATATATAAACATCATATTAAAAATGTGATTTTTACTATGAACAGCATGGAAAAGATTGCGTTGGAATTTCGGGCAAATCCAAACGATTCATAAATTCAGAAATAAAACTGGCAGAGTGGATCCCAAAGGTGAGAACTTCTCACTATAATTTATTTTCTAGTTAAATATATATACTAGGATGCAGACGGTGCTTAGAAGCACCCGGCACCTTTGATTGAAACCGTGGATGTTCGGTTGTTTGTTTTGATTGGTAAATTGGTTGAATTTGATTTGGGATGTAAATTGAATTGATTAGAATTGGTATATGTATGGCGCAAGCCGGTATTAGGTGAGGGATAAGGCTAGACTTTATTCCGGTTCTCGTATCGCGCCGTTATGCAGCCGAAATTTTCTAAAAATGTTAGAACAATAAAAAAAACATTTTTATTGTATAAATGAACTATAAAATATTCATATGTTGAAATAAATATTTTATCATTAAAAATATGATTTTTAATGAATATATGAATAAAATAAATATTCATTTACAAATCGGACGATTTGTGCATGTACACATATTTGACTGATATTGATTGGGACGATATATTTTACACATCGCCCAACTGCACAATTAAATTCTATGTGTGTGTTGATTGAAACCCCACACGGGTATTGGTATGATATTTGACATACACTAATCCCAATTGTTTACTTGTATGTCAATCGATTGGTTGATAGGCTTTTGTAAGCGTTAATTATTTATATTTAACGCTTATGCAGTTGTGTAATGCACTATGGATGATGGTTGACTGTGTTTGATTATTGTTGTATACATTTATGTATGAAATCCATATAAATAAAATTATATGGTAATTAACTGTGTCTAATTTCAATTCGAAAAGAACGAATATTTTAAATTAACGAATATTTTAAATTGATGAACAATGAATATTCTAAAATAACTAATATTTTAAAATAATATACAGTAATGGATCAAAATATGATTTTGATGTCCGATTTGGGATGGACACGAAAATATTGAAAATATATGAAGCCGTGTTGATTAGATATGCGCCACTTTTACGCAAACGACATTTATATTGATTTTATTCATTTTTATAATGAAATATCAAAAAGGAAGTGATTTCAAAATCTAATGTTTTGAAAAAAAAATCATTTATATATTAATGATATAGAATATTCAATTTTGATTTAAAATTGAATATGAAATTGAAATCGTTTTTAAAAAAGAATTTAAAACGATTTATAAAATACGTTTTAAAATGGAAATCGACGGAATATATAATATATATATTATATATATTTAATGGTCTGAATAGAACGCGTCGCGCTGCGACCGTCCGCGAATTTCGACCATTGACTTCGAATTGATATTATAGGAGATCCGACCGTCGGATTCTCCTAAAACCAGAACCGTTGGGTTTGTATCGAAAAGAGCTTTCCAACAAATATAAGAGATTTGAAATCTAATGGCTAGATTTGGAATTATATCCAAATCAAATTTGGAAAAGGTCGCTGTAAGTACAGTTCGATGACCGTTTATGGAAATCGACTGAAAGGGCCTTAATAAAATTATTAAAAATATTGATAATTTGTGTAAAATCATAGTAAATGATTTGGAAAGAATTGAGATGAAAAATTCCACGTTTGTAAAGATAAAAATACATTTTTATCAAAATGAACTAGTTATTAACTAGATTTGAAATCCAATAATTTTTAAATAAAATAAATTGGATTTGTGAATGGTTTTAAAATAACCAGAAATTTCCAACGAACAAATTGGAATGGATTTGGAATGGAAATAATCTTCGGAATATTTCGATATTGGAATCCATGATTGTACAGATATTGATATGGAAATTTGGAAGATATATTTTATATCTTTATTTCCAATACGATGTCTGTTGGTTTCAAAATTTGATATTGAATATAAGCCGATATAATTTCTATTCAAAGACTTGTATTTAATATCAAATTGGATTTTGGGTTTGTCATGAATGGTATCTTTATTAACACTGTTCTTAAACCCAGGAGAGAAAAGAATAAATCTTTTAATTAAGATTTAAAGAAGTTTTCCAATTAATTAATATTAAATTGGAATTGAATGAAAGAATTGGATTTTGGGTTTGTCGTGAACGGTGTCTTTACTAGCATTGTTCTTAAACCTAGTTGAGATAAGAATAAATCTTTTAATTAAGATTTAGTGAAGTTTTCCAGTTAATTAATATTTAATTGGAACTGAATAAAAGAATTGGGTTTTAGTTTATCGTGAATGGTGTCTTAAATAACGCTGTTCTTAAACTCCGTGTGAAAAGAATAAATCTTTTAGTTTAGATTATTAGAGTTTCCAGTTAATTAACATTTAATTGGAATAAAATGGAATGTGAATTGGGTTTATTGTGAACTGTGTTTTTAACGACATTTGTTCTTTAACCCGATTAACAGTGAAATGTGAATTGGAATTTATAAATCTTTTAATTAAGATTAATGGGATTTTCCAAGGTAAATTTTTCCGGTGTAATATATTAATTTGTAATTGAATGTAATTCGATTTGATGATAATCGAAGTGAGCTTATGTGGAGGATGACTGTTAATATATATGGAATTTAAATGGCTTTGTCATTATTCCATTTATATTATTAGTCAGATACGTAAACTGATATCGATCATATATTGATCTGTTTTCCATGAAGATTCCATAATTAATGGAATGTGATTCGGCTTTATCGTGAACTGTGTTTTAAATGACATTAGTTCTTTAACCCATTTAAAGATAGGATTTCATGTCTCACATTGTATTTCGAACTGTATGGTTGATCTCTGCTAAATATATATCTGTCTGGTTACGGGGAATTTATTTTCTTGCTTAACACCCTTCTCTAAGATGTAGGAGCTTAGAGGTTATATATAGGCAGAAACAATAGTATGGTGTATATTATCGATGCGACATGTTTGATTTTCCAAAGTTAAATAATCATTAATATTGATTTTTGGGAAGATTAAAACCAAGTGGAGTTTTAATGAATCTTTAATTAGATTGAAATGCGAATGTGATGATTTAAATTATCAAATATGGGAAATGATCGAGAATGGAGTATCGCCATTTTTACTCCAAACGATAGTTAAATCTATAAATAGATTTGAACGTAAATTGTAATTAATTTTACCGATAACACCATGGTGTTAGATATGGAGTATTACAGTTTTGCTCCATGGGATGAATAGGTTGGGATTGGGAAATAAAAGGAATGATTACATCAGTAAGGTGCGTTAATCCCATCTAGTTTGGATCAACCTTAATTTGGTTTGAATTGATATCCAAAGGAAGATTAAAGAATAAATTTAAAGAATTTATCTTTGATAAAATTAATGGGAACCTTTCCAAAGTATAAGAATATTTGAATAAAGGAATATTCTGGATTGGAATGAGGTGTTCGTTGTGTTTTTATAGCAGTTGTTTATTATATACGCAAGTTATTCGAAAAGGCCGGGTTTATACCCATTATGAATAACTGATTCAATGATAAGTCGATGATGAAGACGGTGGTTGAAGACCGGAGGTCTTCACATCGTTTGGATGATTACTGATGTCTTAATTAGGCGGTACACCCAAGACAAGGTAATAAGTGGTGATCGTCCAGACTTACTTGGAGATCGACCTGATATGCGAGGACCTCTCTCCTATATTGGACATATGGGACGAGGAATAAGGTGCCTCCGGTTTCGTTCAGACCAGAGCAAACTAGTAAATGGATGTGTGTCTGACATTGGATTTTATTCTGTATTGATTGATCTCTATTAAGTATATATCTGTTTGGTGGCGGAGAATTTATTCTCTTACTTAACACCCTTCTCTGAGACATACGAGCTTAGAGGTTATATATCCATAGACATCAGTTGCATGGTGTGAATTGCCAATGTGGCACGCTGAGATGCAAGTGATCAAGGCTTCTGTTGAAAAGAAGAGTCTTGTGGTTGATGATCAAAGCACTGCTTTAATATAGCATAGCTTTGTGTATAGCGTTAATTCGCGAGCCTCACACCTCAATATAAGTCAAAAATGGGATAAGGGACTGTAGGAAGAGCACAACGTTTCTTACTAGCTATGGGTGGTGTCATGGTACGGAGCCCAGACATTCATTATATTTTTACCTATGTGGTTGTTGGATTGCGAGGTGCCTCGGATATATCGGTTACTACGGAGCTGATGGATAGGTCCGATAGGACTAGGAAACGTGTGTTCAGGAATAACCAATCGTCTAACGTAAGAGAGGACCGGCCCTGAAGCATCCAAGGGTTGCCCAGAGTGTGCAGTCCAAAGACATTTTCTATAGTGTCTCGAAGCAAAAAGGAGTACATCCCTTGCCTAGACTCGTGATGAAAATCCAATTTCCAATGCGTGACATTTAGGTTTTAGTTGTAAACGTATATGGCGACATAGTAACATGGGATACTATGTCGTCTATGATGATACATTTATATTTGAAGTTGTTTTATACACTATGCACTTATAATAGTATCAAATGATTTGTTTTAAATGTACCAAGCATGTATGGCTATTATAAGGGAAAACTCTATCTTTCGGCTTGCGTTGCATTGTATGAGGGAACCTGAGTCTTATAATAGCTTCATTTTTCGAAAAACATTGCGTTGTTTATAATTGCTTATGCACTGGTAGTCTCAGAAGGAAACACGTTCCATGTTATATGGCGTGGTCCCTTGATTTACCTTATTATAAAGTAAAGTTTTAAATAACTGTTTTAGTTCTCACACCAGTCACACGACTGACCTGGAGTTTATTGTTTTAACCTAAACTGTAACACCCCGTGTATTCTATAACAGTGAAATTCATAAATTAAAGTATAATTAATTTCAAATCAAATAATTAAGGGAAACGGGATACGCCATTGCGTTCGTCTCGGAATTCTGCTTGAGATAGAGTCCGAGTTTGCGTAAAATGGACTCCGTATGAGGGAGATATGACATCCGGAAGTTTCAGAATTCAGTTTAAAATTCAAACAGTTCAGAAACAAATTCAAATTTCAAAAATCGGACCCAGATTGGGCTGGGCGCGGATTTTCCTGCCCAAGGCACCCAGGTCAACTGGGTAGCCGACCTGGGCCACCCAGGTCGACTAGGTAGTCGACCTGGGGCACCCAGGTCGACTATGTAGTCGACCTGGGGGTCGACTGGGGAGTCGACCTGGTCCCTGAGCCAGGTCGAACCCAGCCCCTCCTGGCTGGCCTGGTCTGTGCTTGGCCGAATTTCTGAGCCTTGCCTTGTCACTAGGCCTAGGTGTCAGCTCCTGATTGGTCTCTCCTTCAAATGAACGACTAATATTAATCTAAGCTCCATCGACGGTCCTAATCAATTCACAAACTCTATAAAAAGGACCTAAGACTCCACCTAATTCATACAAATAAAAATGAGAATGAGACCGCCATGCTGCTGAAGAAAGACTAGGAGTAGCCGTCAAAATTGAGAGACGATTAGGAGTCGATTCGAAAGCTTAAAGCAACGACAATTAAATCAAAACAACGCCTACAACAAAGGATAGCATCTCCAAATTCAGAATTCAGAAACCTGAATTGAAGATTTGTCATACGTTGTAAGTAGAGTGCTATTCCGATGTGAATGAATAATTGAGTTTTGATTTGTGTAAAATGAGAATGGAATTGTACTTAACTTGTGGTGACGATAATTCATAATTGTATGTTGCTATGATTCTAATTATGAATAGATTTGGGGATGTTGTGGTATAATGATGTTAGAACCATTGGATATTTGCAAGTGTATGATTCATGTTGAAAGTTAACAATTATATGTTTGTGGTAGTTTATTACAACAAAGTTGAGATTCATGCAAGTATATGATTCACTATTATGCCAACATGATTTTAGATCCTTCTATGTATATTTTATGATCATGTTTAGTGTAGTTGGATCCATTTGGGTATTATGATTCATATTAATTTATGTTGAAATAGGAATTATGATTCTAGTGAAAAAAAAGAGACATACTTTTGTATTAGTGACAAAAGTAAGCATCTTTGTGAACTTGTGTAGACTCTATAAACATGACTAGATTACGTTTGGTGTTATGCCTAATTGAAAATATGTTTTAGGCCTATGTTGTTATCAAAATCATGTGATAATATATGTGACACATAATTTAAGTTAGGTTCACAATTTAAATGCAAGTTTACATGACTAGATTTAAAACCATGATTCATGTTTAGGTATGTTTCATGTCAAGATTATATGCTATTACAATGCAAGTTCACAAGCGCCTAATTTATGTTAATTAGATCGTTATGTTGCAAGTTCATGCGTTCACACACCCCTTTTGATGTTACTTAGAATATAAAAACACCATGTTCTAAGCCTCCCCTTTTTCATGTGGCTAAGTTGGGTTTAAATGTTAAACACAACATATGTTATATTATAGCGAACGTATAAAACGAGGGTAATGATGTTGGGTTAAAAATATGAAACATATGTTTTGGCATGTTGACGCATGCCAACGACCTTGAAAACATTTAAGTGGTATAAGTTAATTTTACACAATAAAGATGAATTTGAATAATGGGCTGCAAATATTTACATATAAAAAGAAAAGAGACAAAATATGTAAACTTAGAAAATACGATGTGTTTAATCCGAGGTTGGATTGAGTTGTGATGTAAACCTGCCCGGAACCGCCCGGCTGTCCAGTAGTCACAACAATACCTATCCAATGTGGGTGGTTAAACATTAAGCCCAATAAAGACCCGAGGTTAGACTGAGTTGTGACGTAAGACTTCCCGGAACCAACCAGCAACAGGCAGTCACAACAATACCTGTCTAATGTGAGAGGTCAAAGCTTTAATAAGACAATTAAGGCTGAGTCAGGATTGATAGGATTAAGTAAATTGAATTAATACTTAATCAAATTGAACATGCTAAACTATACAGACTGATTGGGGGTTAGGTTTACAAAACACCTAACCAACTTAGCATGTTGGCTAGAAATAGAAAACCTAGTAGCGGGGGACCCTTTTCAGCAGTAACCCTACAAGGTGTATCAGGATACCCTGAACTAGGCAGGGTAGGGCACGATTACTGGGCTGACTATAAGAGGTCAAATCGACGACGGTGGTGCAGCAGTTTAGGTTCTAACGGGGTGCGGGCGTGCACACACTCTGGCGCAGAAAAATTAGGCACTGGGCACCAGTAGTATACCTGTGCATTCTAGAATTGTGTCGGGCCGCCACCATGGGACTTGATACACCCCATGGTGGGACCAGCATAGGTAGCTACAACATCGGGGACCATAAGACACACGTAACTATGCGAGTAGGAGACGATCATTAGAAATGGATCACTTCACCCTGATTATGGGGTGCCTGTTGGGAACTAATTTATAGGGGTGCAGAGATTTATATGGGGTACAATAGTATATTCGACTCTAGACAACTTAATTTAGTTTATAGTGCTTTCCCATTACAGTTTATACTTATCATGCCCAATTCTTTATTCATAGACTGAATAGTCCTAGACTTACTCAGGCTTTATGTCTGACTCTACTTTTCTTTCGTCTTCTTTTCTTTCGTTTCCCCCCAGGTCCACAGGGAGGGAATACCGCAGCTTGACCAGTTTTCACATCCAGCTTGAAGAGAAAGAATGTATTGCTTGGATCTCTTTCATTTTGGACTATGGCTTTGGATGACAACTATAGGGACTTATGCAGTTTACTTATGTTTTTTTATGCTTCTTTAAGTTATGAAATCAAGACAGTTATGAAAATGTAATGTTTTGGAAGTATTATAAGACAATTATGGCATGGTTTGTGTAACACGTATTTTGATGAAATAAAAGTTGCTGTTGTTTTCCGCTATTCAAAAATATGTGTATTTATATCTGTCTTGTGTATCTGTGACTTATACTTATAAACCTCCACCAAAATTAGGGCATTCCCTTTGAGAGTGACCCTAACGGAGGTGGGGTGTTTCACTTGGTATCAGAGCATAGGTTTACCAGATAAGATAAAAAGTTTTGAAAATTTATTTTCAAAATAAAATTTAAAGAAGCATTTTCAAAAATAAAATGTTATTTTATTTTAAAAAGGCATAGTCCCCCAAAGCCATAGGTACTATCTTTTTATCCTTCGTTTTGAATCTATCCTTTTTGTTTCAGCATGTCCGAAGAACTTAACTTGCCAGAGGGTGTACCAATACCTGGTTGGTTTAGACGATTCTTAGAAGCAAGGGTCAATCAGCCAGGTCCCATTGTTCCTCCTCCCCCAGCTGCAGGAAATCATCCAGCTGCAGCAGCACCTCTTCCTCCACCTCCTCCGCGTGGTAATACTTTTGGTAAGATATGTAAAGATTTCAAAGCTATGGGAGGGAAGGACTTTCATGGAACCGAGTCCTTCGTGGCAGCCAGAAATTGGCTGAAGGAAACCGAGGACTTATTCATCATCTTTGAGGTAGAAGATAGGCAGAAGGTGCAACTGGCAGTATGGCTACTTAAAGGCGAGGCTTCCTACTGGTGGGAAGTTACCAATGTAGAAAGACCAGTGGAAACATGGGAGGACTTTAGGGCAAGGTTTGAGGCTAAATTTCTCTCAGAAGCTGAAAGGAGTCTTCAGTTGGAAAAATTCTTATTTCTTAAGCAAGGGAATATGACAGTCAAAGAGTATGTTAATCAGTTCGATCAGCTGGCTAGGTTCAGACTGGACCTAGTCAACACTCCGCACAAGAAGGCTCTCCGCTTTGTCAAAGGATTGAATGAGCCATTACACAGTTTGGCCATGACCCATATACCCATGGGAGCTACGTATGAAAGGTTGGTGCAGATGGCATTGCTGAACGAAGAGGATAAGGGCAAGAAGGAGACAAAGGCAGAAGGCTCTCAAGGGAAGAAAGAGGGTTTACAGCCTAAGAAGACAGACTTTAAGAAGGGCGGGAAAGACAACAAAGAGAAAAGGAAGTGTAATTTCTATGGCAAAGTGGGGCACTAAGTGAAAGATTGCCGGAAAAAGAAGGCCAAGTTGAATGGTGGGTGCTTTTCTTGCGGTGAGACAGGCCACATGGCTAAGGATTGCCCAAAGAAGCGAGGGCAGGGGCAGAGGGCTGGATCCACCTCAGGGGCACAGGTTCATGTGTTAGAAGCGCCACCTCTGCAACAGCGAGGTATAAATACTTCTGTAGAAAGTATAGTTTATCTTTATGATCACCCAGTTTGCACTTTATTTGATTCTGGCGCATCACACTCCTTTATTTCATCTTCTTTAGTAGAATCTCTGCACCTAGAAACTAGTATGGTAGAGGACCCCTTAATTGTTTCAAATCCAATCGGGGGCCCAGCTCATTTATCTATGATCTGTGTGGGATTGAAAATTTCTATTCTAAGCGTAGAATTTAGATGTAGTGCCTTTGTTTTGGGCTTCTCGGGATATGGTTTGATTTTGGGCATGGATTGGCTATCCAGTAATGGTGCCATCCTTGATTGTGAGAAAAGGGTGGTTAGGCTTCTGACCCAACTCGGTAACACTCTGGAAATTACTTGTAATCCCTCGTATGCGGTTATGCTTAGTTATCTTGAATCGCTAGATGCTTCTGTTGAGAGTTTGCAATCGGTTAAAGTGGTCCGTGAATATCCGGATGTCTTCGAAGAGGTGAAGGGCTTACCTCCGAAGCGGGAAATAGACTTCTGCATATATCTTGTAGATAATGCAAAGCCCATTGCGTTGCCCGTTAGACACATGGCTCCACGGGAAAGGAAAGAGCTCAGTAAACAGATTAAAGAGCTTCTAGAGAAGGGGTTCATTAGAAGGAGCATTTCAGAATGGGGCGCTCCAGTGGTATTCGCCACAAAGGCGGATGGTTCACTCCGTCTATGTGTTGACTATAGGGATCTCAACAAGCTAACGAAAAAGAATAGGCACCCTCTCCTCAGAATTGACGATCTGTTTGATCAGCTTGTAGGAGCGTCTATTTTCTCCCAACTCGATTTGGCGACCGGATTTCATCAGCTTAGGGTGGCTGAAGATAGTATCGATAAGATGGCATTCAGAACCCCGGACAGCTTCTTTGAATGGCTTGTCATGCCTTTCGGCTTGACAAACGCACCCGCTTACTTCGTAGACCTGATGAGTAGGGTGTTCAGAGAATTCCTCAACAAGTTTGTAGTGGTCTTCGTAGACGATATCTTGATCTTCTCAAAGAGTGAAGAAGAACATGCTCAGCACTTAAGGGCAATCATGGAAGCTCTGCGAGTCCATCAGCTAAAAGCCAAATTCTCCAAGTGCCACTTTTGGAAAGAGGAAGTAAGGTTTCTTGGGCACATAGTATCCAAAGAACGGTTAGCTGTGGACCCTGCTAAGGTAGTAGCGGTACAGGATTGGAAGACACCAAGGAATGCAACTGAGGTCCGAAGTTTTCTAGGACTGGCAGGTTTCTACCGAAAATTCATAAGGGATTTTGCGAAAATCTCAGCTCCACTCACAAGGCCGACAAAGAAGAATCTAGTGTTCAATTGGGACTTGGATTGCGAGTTTGCTTTCCAACGACTAAAAAGGGCTCTTACAACAGCCCCAGTTCTGACCTTGCCGGATGGAAGCAAAATGTTTACGGTTTACACGGATGCATGTAGGATAGGGCTAGGTGCTGTCTTGATGCAAGAAGGGAGGGTAGTAGCTTATGGTGGAAGGCAATTGAAGGTTCATGAAAATAACTACCCGACCCACGATCTTGAGTTAGCCGCCATCGTCTTTGCACTTAAGTCTTGGTGACACTATCTCCTAGGTGAGAAGTTCGAACTTTATACTGATCATAAATCTTTGAAGTATCTCTCTCGCAGAAGGACCTTAACTTGAGGAAACAGAGATGGATGGAGTTTCTTGCCTCGTACGATTTCGAGATCTCCTACACTCCGGGCAAAGGCAACGTAGTGGAAGACGCGTTGAGCCGAAAGAAACTGACCCTAAGCCCGCTGTTTGTTGAAAGGCAAAGCCTAGAGTTTATAGCCAGCTTTGACTTTAGGCCCTCCTCCAATTTTGTACCGGGCTTGCTAGCATCTCTTGAAGTACGCCCGACTCTAGTGGACTCAATAGGGTCAGCACAACGCGAAGACCCTCAGCTTGTGGAGACGTTTGATAGGCTAATTAGGGGTGAGACTTCAAGTCACCTCAACAGATACTCCATCGAAGATAAGGGTTGGTTAAGGCGAGACGGAAGACTATGCGTCCCACAGACAAGGGATTTAGTAAAGACGGTTCTTGAAGAAGCACACCACTCCAAGATGACGATACATCCAGGCGGAGATAAAATGTACAAGGACATAAAGAGAACTTTCTTTTGGAGCGGCATGAAGAAAGACATGGCGGATTTCGTTTCTAAGTGTATGATTTGCCAACCGGTTAAGGCGGAACAGAAGAAACCTGGCGGTCTGCTCCATCCTCTAGAGGTCCCGCAGTGGAAGTGGGATAGCATCTCAATGGACTTCATTGATGGGCTGCCCAGGTCTAGAAGAGGCAACACTAGCATTTGGGTAATAGTGGATAGGCTTACTAAAAGCGCCCACTTTTTACCTGTCAAGAGTAAAAGGACTGCCTCATTCCTAGCATCTCTTTATCTCAAGGAAATTGTTCGACTCCATGGAATACCCTCCAGCATTGTTAGTGACCGAGACCCTATCTTCACAAGTGAGTTTTGGCGGAGTCTGCAAGAAGCGGTAGGCACACAGTTATGCTTGAGTACAGCCTATCACCCCCAAACCGACGGCCAGACAGAAAGAGTGAACAGAGTTTTGGAGGACCTATTAAGACTATGCGTCCTTTACTTCGGAGGGACGTGGGAAGACCATCTTCCTTTGGTGGAATTTGCCTACAACAACAGCTACCAAGCCACCATCGGAATGGCGCCCTTCGAAGCTTTATATGGAAGACCGTGCCGATCGCCCACTTGTTTGATGGGAGTCTACTGATAAGCTCATACTTGGACCAGATATGATCCGAGAGACTTCAGAGAAAGTAGACTTAATACGGAGAAGGATGAAGATAGCCCAAGATAGACAGAAATCCTACGCCGACAAAAGGAGGACCGACCTTGAATTTGAGGTTGGGGACAGAGTTTTTCTTAAAGTATCTCCTCTAAGGAACGTTGTTCGTTTTGGATCCACCGGAAAGCTAGCACCGAGATTTGTAGGACCATTTCCTATCATCGAGAAGGTTGGGAAGATGGCCTACAGATTAGAGCTACCCGAAAAACTAGCTGGAGTTCACAATGTCTTTCACGTTTCGCACCTCCGAAAATGTCTACATGAATCTGCTGAAGTGGTAAAGCCAAACATCCTAGAAGAAGCTAAAGTGGAACGCGAAGCAACCGTGAGAAGAGTTCCAACACGCATCTTAGGAACTGAAGTGAAAAAGCTACGCAACCGCGAAGTCAAGCTCGTCAAAGTTCAGTGGAGCGACGCCGAGGAAGACGCGACTTGGGAAACTGAGGCTAGAATACGCGCAGCCTACCCTTTTCTTTTCGAGGGTACATTTTTGACCTTTCTTTTTCCTTAAGTTGCGCTTTTATCTATCTTTTTAGGTATATCTCCTCGACCTTATCTTTTAGGTAGAAACCCTTTGGATGAAAACATGTAATTGAAACATGTTATGGATGATGGGTGCAAGTGGTTGCAAGTGATTGCTAGTGGTTGCTCGTGGTTGCATATAAACACACAATCTAGGTTTTAGATCGGCTCAGTCACTTCAAATTGCATATGCATATATGTGTTTGCATTCTTATATGGTTGAAGTTTAATGTGTTGTCATATGGATGTTGCATTTATATACGAATGATTGTGCACTCATGTAGAATCATAAATAGGAAGGTTTTCATACATAATGGATTCATGACACTTACATAATTCGCATTAAGGAGGTCAACTGAATCAGTGGACCGACTTATTTTGCATTAGATAAGTACATATACACACACTTCGCATATGATCATGAAGCACTAGAAGTCTTTTAAGGACAATGGATGATCGTGTTTGATGGATGAGTAGATGGACGTTTGGATGTTAGGATATACATTCTTCCTAACTTGAAGATTTCGGGGACGAAATCCTTTTAAGTGGGGGAGAATGTAACACCCCGTGTATTCTATAACAGTGAAATTCATAAATTAAAGTATAATTAATTTCAAATCAAAGAATTAAGGGAAACAGGATACGTCATTGCGTTCGTCTCAGAATTCTGCTTGAGATAGAGTCTGAGTTTGCGTAAAACGGACTCCGTATGAGGGAGATATGACCTCCGGAAGTTTCAGAATTCAGTTTAAAATACAAACAGTTCAGAAACAAATTCAAATTTCAAAAATCGGACCCAGATTGGGCTGGGCGGGAATTTTCCCGCCCAAGGCACTCAGTTCGACTGGGTAGTCGACCTGGGCCACCCAGGTCGACTGGGTAGTCGACCTGGGCCACCCAGGTCGACTGGGTAGTCGACCTGGGGAACCCAGGTTGACTATGTAGTCGACCTGGGGGTCGACTAGGGAGTCGACCTGGCCCCTGAGCCAGGTCGAACCCAGCCCCTCCTGGATGGCCTGGTCTGTGCTTGGCCGAATTTCTTAGCCTTGCCTTGTCACTAGGGCTAGGTGTCAGCTCCTGATTGGTCTCTCCTTCAAACGAACGGCTAATATTATTCTAAGCTCCATCGACGGTCCTAATCAATTCACAAACTCTATAAAAAGGACCTAAGACTCCACCTAATTCATACAAATAAAAATGAGAATGAGACCGTCATGCTGCTGAAGAAAGACTAGGAGTAGCCATCAAAATTGAGAGACGATTAGGAGTCGATTCGAAAGCTTAAAGCAACGACAATTAAATCAAAACAACGCCTACAACAAAGGATAGCATCTCCAAATTCAGAATTCAGAAACCTGAATTGAAGATTCGTCATACGTTGTAAGTAGAGTGCTATTCCGATGTGAATGAATAATTGAGTTTTGATTTGTGTAAAATGAGAATGGAATTGTACTTAATTTGTGGTGACGATAATTCATAATTGTATGTTGCTATGATTCTAATTATGAGTAGATTTGGGGATGCTGTGGTATAATGATGTTAGAACCATTGGATATTTGCAAGTGTATGATTCATGTTGAAAGTTAACATCTATATGTTTGTGGTAGTTTATTACAACAAAGTTGAGATTCATGCAAGTATATGATTCACTATTATGCCAACATGATTTTAGATCCTTCTATGTATATTTTATGATCATGTTTAGTGTAGTTGGATCCATTTGGGTATTATGATTCATATTAATTTATGTTGAAATAGGAATTATGATTCTAGTGAAAAAAAAAGAGACATACTTTTGTATTAGTGACAAAAGTAAGCATCTTTGTGAACTTGTGTGGACTCTATAAACATGACTAGATTACGTTTGGTGTTATGCCTAATTGAAAATATGTTTTAGGCCTATGTTGTTATCAAAATCATGTGATAATATATGTGACACATAATTCAAGTTAGGTTCACAATTTAAATGCAAGTTTACATGACTAGATTTAAAACCATGATTCATGTTTAGGTATGTTTCATGTCAAGATTATATGCTATTACAATGCAAGTTCACAAGTGCCTAATTTATGTTAATTAGATCGTTATGTTGCAAGTTCATGCGTTCACACACCCCTTTTGATGTTACTTAGAATATATAAACACCATGTTCTAAGCCTCCCCTTTTTCATGTGGCTAAGTTGGGTTTAAATGTTAAACCCAACATATGTTATATTATAGTGAACGTATAAAACAGGGGTAATGACGTTGGGTTAAAAATATGAAACATATGTGTTGGCATGTTGATGCATGCCAACGACCTTGAAAACATTTAAGTGGTATAAGTTAATTTCACCCAATAAAGATGAATTTGAATAATGGGCTGCAAATATTTACATATAAAAAGAAAAGAGACAAAATATGTAAACTTAGAAAATACGATGTGTTTAACCCGAGGTTGGATTGAGTTGTGATGTAAACCTGCCCGGAACTGCCCGGCTGTCCAGTAGTCACAACAATACCTATCTAATGTGGGTGGTTAAACATTGAGCCCAATAAAGACCCGAGATTAGACTGAGTTGTGACGTAAGACTGCCCGGAACCAACCGGCAATAGGCAGTTACAACAATACCTGTCTAATGTGAGAGGTCGAGGCTTTAATAAGACAATTAAGGCTGAGTCAGGATTGATAGGATTAAGTAAATTGAATTAATACTTAATCAAATTGAACATGCTAAACTATACAGACTGATTGGGGGTTAGGTTTACAAAACACTTAACCAACTTAGCATGTTGGCTAGAAATAGAAAACCTAGTAGCGGGGGACCCTTTTCAGCAGTAACCCTACAAGGTGTATCAGGATACCCTGAACTAGGCAGGGTGGGGCACGATTACTGGGCTGACTGTAAGAGGTCAAATCGTCGGCGGTGGTGCAACAGTGTAGGTTCTAACGAGGTGCGGGCGTGCATACACTCCGGGGCAGAAAAATTAGGCACTGGGCACCAGTAGTATACCTGTGCATTCTAGAATTGTGTCGGGCCGCCACCATGGGACTTGATACACCCCATGGTGGGACCAGCATAGGTAGCTACAACATCGGTGGCCATAAGACACACGTAACTATGCGAGTAGGAGACGATCATTAGAAATGGATCACTTCACCCTGATTATGGGGTGCCTGTTGGGAACTAATTTATAGGGGTGCAGAGATTTATATGGGGTACGATAGTATATTCGACTCTAGAAAACTTAATTTAGTTTATAGTGCTTTCCCATTACAGTTTATACTTATCATGCCCAATTCTTTATTCATAGACTGAATAGTCCTAGACTTACTCAGGCTTTATGTCTGACTCTACTTTTCTTTCGTTTCCCCCCAGGTCCATAGGGAGGGAATACCGCAGCTTGACCAGTTTTCACATCCAGCTTGAAGAGAAAGAATGTATTGCTTGGATCTCTTTCGTTTTGGACTATGGCTTTGGATGGAAACTATGGGGACTTATGCAGTTTACTTATGTTTTTTATGCTTCTTTAAGTTATGAAATCAAGACAGTTATGAAAATGTAATGTTTTGGAAGTATTATAAGACAATTATGGCATGGTTTGTGTAACACGTATTTTGATGAAATAAAAGTTACTGTTGTTTTCCGTTATTCAAAATATGTGTATTTATATCTGTCTTGTGTATCTGTGACTTATACTTATAAACCTCCACAAAAATTAGGGCATTCCCTTTGAGAGTGACCCTAACGGAGGTGGGGTGTTTCACAATCTCTGGGTTCCCCTATTTTCCACATGGGCAGCTAGTAGTTTTGGTTTTGCAGATATTATATTCACAGGATCCTGATTTACAGTTGGAGCTATATTCGGAATGCTCTGTATCCATGTATTTCTTTCAGTTGTGTTTTGTATTATTTTCCCCTGCATAATAATTTGTATATCTCTGATATTTATCAAATGTATATTATTTGTTCATACTTTGTATATTCTTATACTCTGATGTAAATTGTTGTAATAGAAATGAAATATTCTTCTGTTTGTGTTCTAATTTGTCATGTTCTCAACTCAATCCGGGCTTTCCCGTAAGGGTGAGTTTAGATCGTTTCAAGTGTGGAAAAACTTGCAAGCAAGTGTTATAATATCATATGAAATACAGAGCCATCCAAAACCACTCAAACCTGATATAAAAAATCTGCCCAGTGGAGCTTTAGTGTTAGTTTTGGTTCTGTTATGATACAATTAACTCATACAAGGAAGCTAATTGATGGTTATGGAAAAAGAATAAGAAAAAAGGATCCATTATTCACACCAGGTTTATGGTAAGTTTCTACTCGATCATTCTTGTATATATTTCTTTTATACATAAAGTGTGTAAGCATGTATATCACATGGTATGCTTTTGAAAAACAAATTTCTAAATACAAGCGTTACAGTTGCATCGTTCGAGATAATTATGCATGAATTATATGCGCTTCAAGCATGATAATGATACATAAATTATTTGTCTACAAATTTTTTTCAATATATTTAAGAGAAATTTGTTTGCATAATATTTACTCATACTTTTGTATTAAAATCATATTTAACTATTTTGGATTTTTATTCAAAGTTTCAGCATTTGCTTTTTCGTTAGTATAAGTTCTCAGTGCCACTATTAATTAGTAAATATAATTCACAAATAAATATTATTGGTTGGATCCTATTTTCAAGCGAGTGAAAACATTCGGTGATGAGCATTTTGAATTGATAAGGAAAATTTAAGTATTAGACTTATTTTCAAAGTATGTTAATTAATCTTATTTTCAGGGGATATTAAGACTTAATGATCTATATAGGACATTTTTGATAGTTCACATTTACATAAAAAAAATTGTGATGTCAAAGGCATTACAATTATTAATGAAGATTTTTATGGGATTAAGTTGCATATGTTGAATTTGTCAGCAAAGCAAAGTTATGTGTTGAATTTGTTATTTTATGTATGTAGTTTTTGTTATGTGATTTATATATGTTTATATTTGTATATAAATTAAATTTACATTTTTTTTGTAGTTAATAACAAGTTGGATGCCCATTTTATTATTTCGTAGGATTTAATATTTGTTAAAAATACATGATAATTACTATTTTTTTACTTAATTTTAAGATTAATCATGTCATAAATTTCAACCGATAAATATTTATATACAATAATTTTGAGTTCAACACTTTGCTTTTAGTACATATTTTAGAATATAAATGATATATAAACATTGAATTCAAATATCACTCAAGAGAACAACAATATACATAGAAATTAGGGAAATTCACATACTTAGGCCTGTTTATACAAACAATTACACGAATAGCCATATTTCAGATTTAATTACAAATTTAGACCTGTTTTTGTTTTTTTGAAGGTGAATTTTGAAAATTCGCACAAAGGCGAATTCTCAAAACTCGCCTTCATAAAAACAAAAACACATATGTTCCTAGGATGTGTTGGCGAACTTCCAAAGTTTGCCAATGCATTTTAGGTTCCAAATCTACTCAAATGTTTTATAACTTGGGTGGTCGGTGTTGACATGTGCAATGGCATCGGGCTGCAGTGCATCGCTTGGGTGGTCGGTGGCATGATCTTCATTCTAGTATACTGCACTGCTGGCATTTCAGGTTATATATACTTCTGTAACGGACTGAGATTTTCGACCCTGAAAATCAACATAAACACCATGTCGACTATTCAAAAATCGGAAATATTAGATCATTAATAGAAAGAAGTTAGAGGTTAAGAAATAGAAAGATAGAAAATTAGAATAGAAGAAGAAGAAATCACAACAGAATAAAATCAGAGTAACCCGAATCTCACAGTGGAACAAATAAAATATATTATATAACATAACTTTGGAAATACAACTTGCAATAGTATATGCATACCATTATCACATAACATCATAGCGGAAATAAACTCTCTCTCTATATATATCTAGTGTGGAAGCCTCCTGCTCCAAATTCCTCCAAGTATATCTGTAAAATCCCGACTACTTGACTGCCCGTACAAATTTGGGCACCCAAGAGTTTAGGGAAAAACAAAACAAAATAAACTCTGGGTCAGTCATGTGACTGGTGTGAGTAAAATCCAAACACTTGATTTAATTTTTCCAAATAATTTACAAAAGAAATTATAATCGTAAGACCAATCAACACATAAACATAGATGATTTTTACCTTACGATACCAAAAATATTTCTAAAAATTTGTAATATTCTGATATTATAACAGTGTTTAATACAAGTAATTAATAATCTAGCAGAACGCTCTAATCTCACGCTCTACATATATAATATAAAATCAAAAACCGTATGCCCTTATTGGAGAATGAATTCCCAACTATGACAAGGTATGGAAACACCTTCCGATCAGTGTACTCTAGAAGCGATACACTGGAGTTCAACAAGAACATCTCGTAACTCGGCCACACATGACCGGCCATTCGTTTCGCTTGAATGTTCTGAACATATTGTCACCTTACGGTTGGTATACCAACATAACCGTTCTCGTGTGATACAGAAATAAAAAGAAGTAACAAATATGAATATTCTCTAGATGGTGACAATATACCCTAATTGGGTGCGACCGACTTAGCCATGCTGTCTGCCTGATTTCTATCATTTCTCTATTGATGAGGCTTGAGGTCATAACCTATACTCTGACAGATCACATGATCCTCTACTTTGAATGCCACATTGTCATACCCACCAAATCACAAATTGATTTCCCCAAAAATAAGAGAAACGAATTTCTCCGCCACCAATGTAAATACGTTTGAAGCGATCAACTTACGCGATATATTAGATATACTCTATTAGACATACATCCATACAAGTTGTCCTGGAACTGGAAAAACCGAAGGCACTATTCTATAATTCCATCTTAGGCAATTTCTACCTAGGATCACCAGAACAATCCTTGCATAAACTCCGTCTTCAATATATTTGATTCGCAACGCTAATGCCCATACGAAGTGGTTTTCAGATAATCAATTTGATCCCGGTCTCTCTGTATTGACAACGGAAAAGGGGTCAAACACTTTGATAGTTGGTTATTTAACTATCATTGGAAAATATACATACAAACAACGATCATATTTCCAAGTGGAAATCTTACCGATCAATCATCACTCAACACTGATCCCCTTTAATTTAATTTATCATTAAATTATTCATTTCCCAATTTCCTTTCTATATCTTTACTCAAATGTTCCTTCAACTCATTTATCCTCTCACAATTTCTTGGAAAAACGTTTCCATATATTCACAACTCTTTATTTCTCGTATTTCAAAAATATACGTTATCTTTGGAAAATATTTCCATTCCTTATCCACTCATCCCTATCCTTCAACATCCATTAGTCCCTAACCGTATACGAATAAGATAACAACTCACTAAGTATTAACCCCGAAGGCCAAAACCAACATCAAATCGATACTCAAGAAGCCATTCAACATAACTAATCTCTAGTCAGTTTCTAATTTTCTTAATTCCATTTCTATTTGCAAAATGTTTGCTTTTAAACCATTATTCACTTTAAAATGAGAATATCATTTCTATACTAAAACTTAGACTCATTTTACCAAATCAATCTTGATTGTATTGAAAATATCATTATCGGTTAAATTCCATTCATCGAGTTATTTTATAATTATATTCCACTCCATACTCTCCATTCACAAGTAAACTTCTTAATAATTTTATCAAGTTTATAAATCTCGATTTCAAAATTGATTCAAATTATTTGTTTTAAATCAAATATTAACTATCTTTTCCAATTATAAATTATAAAATATGTAATTTCTACAAATATATTTATTTAAAAATATTCGACAAAATCAAATTCTAATTTTACATACTTATGTATTTATTTCGATCCTACTTACATTTCGACCATCGAAATATCTCATCGTTTTCTTTGGAAAACGATCCCCCATTTCCTTTTTAAATTCATTCTTGGATTTACATTTCCAAGTTATTATTTAATAATAATTATTCCATTTCATTTTCAAAATATTTTCTATAAACTTAATTACTTGTTTTATTATTAAAACAAGTTATCTGGCTTAATAGAACTTCAAATTTCTATTTCTAAAAATGGATTTTTCCTTTTTCAAAACCCTAAATTTCTTTTCCAACATATTCGAATATATTTCACGGTATCTTAGTACCAATTGATTCAGATCAATGTTGTTCAAACATTCCAACCATATAATAATCAACCATGGATTATCCGTCACATCATATAATGTACTATATGAAAATCAATAATAAAATTGTTGAGGAATCCAGTTGGATCCCTCCAACATGTTTCCTTGCATCCACAGATGTTAATCAATATAAGTAAACCCAATTCCATATTGGTATGAAATTAATAAGAAAACAGAATCGATATTAAATCAAAGATTTGTGTATATATATATATATATATATATATATGTGTGTATATAACTATCAACCAATTTATTAGTTAATCATCCAAACAACCATCACACAGCAATCAATCATTTTTATCATATTAAATAACGTTTATAAAGTAATGAAACTAGACAGAGTTAGTGACTTTACTCACATTGTTTGTTAACCATGAAATAACGATTAACGTCAGTTGATTCGAATCAGGCACTCTATTTTGTCTAAAATTCCAATGAGCTCCAAATGGCTCCAAACCAGTCACAGTACATAGCCTACGACTCTACGATCCCAATGGATCATGTTTTGTTGAATTCGGATAAAGGATGCACATGTTATGAGATTCGCAAGTTAATACGTTATTTCAATTTAAAATAAAACAAAATTTTAATAAAGAACGGGCCTGATTTTTAAAATTCAGCCCATCAAACCCAGACCTACATGCCCTTTTCTTCCTCGATCTCCTTTATGTGTCAACTACATTAAAACTCCATCACTCGTAAATTTGAACACTTCGATCTCCCTCCTCATTCCACCATAAATCAAATAAAAATCAACGCAACTCCCTCGTTAGAAACCCTTCATCTTTATACTATTCTTGCGCAACTCGAAGTCCTCATCACCCATATGACATCGAGCTTCATTCGATCATTACAGAGACATTACGACATATTTTTCCTTAACTATTTTCTTTTTTTAGTTCTTTTAGTTTAGGCTTCACATTGATTTTATCAGCCCATTTACTTCGCGTGTACTCAGACCGGCCCCAAATAGCCTTCTTCTCCCTCAGATATAAGTCTCCACTTCCTGTACACAAAACTCCTCCATTTTCAAAACGTTACCGCACCAGAACCACTCCATACCCATACTTCTTCCATACTATAATAGCATCCTCCCTCTCACATTTGAACCCAGATAAGGCCCATACCCATTTACGTGCATGCACTCGACCTCTTCTCGATCATGCGTATTGCTCCAAACCTCATGCTGGTTTGAAGCTCCTCCCTATAGTGTAACGTACACTATCCTAGTCCCTTCCCCATACTATACTCACTTCGCTACATCCTTTTCTAACAACCACGTCAATGTCTCCTCCAAACTCCATACTTCTACATACCAAATTCACCAATGAATCCCTCTTGTCAAACTCCATTTTTCCAACACAAAAATCTTCCTTATGCATCAATCATAGGAACCGTGTTTTCCAGGTTGATAAACACTGTAGGGGGAAATAACCAAACTTAAACACATTTTTTTATTTCTATTTTAATGCTGCCATGCTCACGTGCAACCCTTTCTCGCAACACCTCCCTTGCTTCATCCCTAGGTAAAACTCACGCAAGCTCATATACCATGGACGAATGTTCTTACTCTCCTCCCAAAACTTCTAGTCTTCTCGATTCCGACCTGGCTCCTCCAACAGTCCTCCACGTGTCAACCAACTCCATAAAATCTCCTCATACCAAAAGATCATCGCTTCAACCTTTAAAAGTCTGATCTCAGATTAGCAGCTTGAGTTCGACAGGGAGAAAGAAATTCAAACCCTCGAATATGTACTTCGAAATGTCGAGCATCACCCTATGAATCCATATATATTCGTTTTAGATCTTATAAAGGAGAATACAATTTTATTTTTAGAGTTTACAACAATTTGTTGCTCATGGGTTTTAATTTCTGAAGCCTATAAAAGATGAACACGCCTTCGTTTATATACAAAGATATTTTCCTTTGCTGGTAAGTAATTGTAGCCTGCGCAGATAGGTAAGCTATGATTGGAACATATATAGCTGCGTTGAAAACTATTTGAGGTAGTACGAATTTCTTGCCAGCTAAGGAAACCATTTATATGTGTATGTTCGTAAAAATATTTTATGCACGAAGTAGGAGTCGTCATCATGTATAGGAAATGTATGCCACAACGCTCTCAAGTTAAAACCATTTTTTGTAAAGCTGGGATATGCTTTGGTGTATCCTATACCATTATCTAGTTTCTTTAATACGTCATGTTCTTCTAAAATTACTAGCACCAATTTCTAGTCACTTTTGCCTTTTCACATCTAAAAAGTTGAATTAAATTTCTACAACAAGGAATAACTTAGTCTGTTGGCTCTTAATGTTTAGCGTATCCATTTCGTAAATCCCCATCCATTTACGGACTGTTATTGACAAAAACAAAAATATCATTAAGACGAGCAATGTACCACTATTCCAAAAATATAATAATACGGACAAGTTAGCTTATTCTGCGGAATCCCAAAATGCTAATTTAGGGTGCAAAATACTTCAAACAAAATGTTGCTTATTTTCTGAAATAAGAATTGCAAAAAATTCTATAAGTTAAGTTGAAGATACGTCATGAAAATCTTATCCAAATTCATTACCAATATTTTATTATATTTAAATATATCGTTATGGTTTATAACAGATCCATTGCGACTATTTGAAAATTTGATTTGGACATAACTTGCAATTTATGAGCCGAAATCTCGATGTTTTCTCTTCCATTAGAAAAATATAGCTAAATAGATTCCAACGTTTCTTGTTTCGAAGAAATCTGACTTATAACGAATCCTGTATACTCAATTGAAGTTCAAATCGTAATATTACGAACTATCGCGACGTTACAAGCTCGATTATAATTTATAATATAATTAATACATTCAATTGTCGTTTAAATAATACATTCATTATTATAACTCGAATATAAGCATTGAACCTTGTTAATAAAATAGTCCAGATACGTTGATGAATCTGTCCGGATCTGGGGGTTGTTGACCCCAGTGTCGGCCCCCCTACAGGGGTGTCGACCCCCTATAGGGGTGTCGACCCCCTATGGGTCACGCGAGTTGTTTTGGCATAGAAATTTGATTTTCAAATGTTTGAATTTTTGAAATTTATTTGATTGTTATATTCACATGTAATCTTCTTATACATATACAAATCTTTTAATGACCATTTTACGTATATATATATATATATATATACATACATACATACACACGCACAACCATTATTTCGATTTCAAAATTCAAACAATGTTGTACCGTTATTTGATTCTTACGATATTCTTTAGTTGCAGCCTTATTTTGAATTTTATCTCTTGTGTATATATATATATATATGTTCACATATATATTCTTTATTTCCTTAATGTATATTTTTCCTTATATGAGTGTTTATACATATTTTCTCTTTTGAATATGTGTTATTTTAGCCATTCCCTTAAAACAAAAATATGACGGCGGCGGGGATTTAAATTGTACCTCTTGTATGCAAGCTACATGCTCTAACCAACTGGACAACCAAGGCTATTGTTAAGAAGGCTTAGAACAATGGTAATTATTGTTCACTTCTTATTCCTCTTTATCATATTTGTTATAATATTTCATTTAAACCATTGCATGAATCTTTTTATTTTATTTATCTTTTATAATTAACGCATAATATTTGTAAATCAGTGCATGTGACATATTTACACTGCATGCAACCTATCCTTTGTTTCTTTTAATGTATGCGTTACATTTTTGTTTGCATTAATTTCTTCTTCTTCTTTTTTCAGTGCATGTATTTATTACGTGCAATCACATATTATCTTTAATTTATTCTTCATATATATATATATGTCTATGCATATATATATATATATACACATACACAAATATGTATTATTTATTTAATTGTTACAAAATGCAGGGTGTTACATTCTTCCACCCTCAGGAAATTTCCTTCTCGGAATTTAGTAAGGGTAAAAATCAATTAACCCCTCGCATAATATACATACATCATGTGTGCATCCAATTTTTGCAAACATTATGCACTTGTGCAAAGTGAAATACAACATAATAATACATGTATGCCTAAGCGGTACCTCCTATGTATATGCAAAATTTTCAAAAATTCTTTAAAAACATGATGCTCACATCCTAAATATATTGGCAGTTCTACATGAATGCAATATTTTGAAAATCAAAATACATTTTCATCCAAAATTTCCCACATTCTTGCAGAGCAACAACGCAGTTCATCCATTTGTTGCATCCAAAATCCTATCAACAAACTTTATTTTTTGAGTTTCAGAAAAATCTAATTTTCTAAATTCGATTTCTTATGTTGCAAAAACGTGGAAAACAGAAAACTTCACATCTTCCTTTTTCTTCTACGTATCTTTTCCAACCATACTTGGATTTTATGTAACTATTTATAAATATTCCTTATATTCCTATCCAAGCACAACCCACATAAGAAAACTCTCTTTGTTGCAGCTTTTCTTTTTTGTCTTATCTTGGAAGTTTTTACTCTTATTCGTCTTTTCTCAGAATTTTTCAAGTTTATCGCTTTACTGAATTTGTTGTTTCCTTTTTAGTTGTACCATTTCTCTTTTCTTAGCTTATTTAATCATCTTATCTAAGTTTAATTTCAAATAATCCTTCTAGTTCTTCGACTAAAACAGGAAAACAGACACTCTACACAGCTACTACTAAGGGCTAAGAATCTTGGGACTATGTCCCCCTCAGACAGCAAGCTTGTACCACGGGATCAATGATAGGTTTAGGGGTTACCCTAACTACCCAACAAGAACAAAATAACAGAACGATCCTAACAGAAATGCAATAATGGGTTGTACCCCTAATATGAAAATTAGCAACAAGATCTAAATACTTACTTGCCCTTTACTATCTAGTAGTCACCACTAGTCCTAGCTGTGTACCAACAATTATTTCAAGCAACACCCTAGGCTTTTCAATGCTTACACATTATGCGAGAACTTACCATTATTCCAAGATAATTCTCGCTATTTACTTCATAGCCTCAAAAAATTTCCCGTCTTTCCTAGGCACTAATCCTTACATACTCCATACTTTTAAAACACGATTTGGCCTTTTCGTTTCAATATTATTCCAAAAACTAGAAGTGCCAAAAATTTAATTTCCTCGTGAAAACTTACTTTTGCCAAACCATAAAAACATGTCATTTTATATAAAAAAATTAAATCGTTTTTTTTTTCAAATCACAAAAATTGAAGTGGATAAGGACAACTATTTCTCAATCGGGTTTATAACTAGTTTTTACCTATAAGGTTGGTTCAATTACTTCCTATAAGGTGCAAACATCTACCCTATTCTTAATTTCTAACACTTATTTTGTCTACTCAACAAAATTTTCTGTATTAAAACAATTTATCGAAAATGATGGTCAAAACAATAGAGATTTCAAAACTTTCTTTACTGAGAATTTTAACAAAGACGCAATACTTTCTAAGTTTGGATTTTTAATCTTTTTGTGCAATATAACAAGAAAACTAGCGAGCTATACATGCTCTATAATATGCATCTTTTACTGAGAAAAATTTAGTTCAGATAAAATTTTAGCAAGAAATCATTGTTTTCAAAATATACCCCATTGTACTTTAAAACTCAATATGTGTACTTTACATATTTTAAAACTATAAGATTAAAACTTGAAAACACCATAAACTATTTTCCCAAAACTTTTACAATTTCAAGTTCTTAAAAGTTAATAATAGGGTCAGACTCAAAGCTGGTTTCCAATTTTTCTAGGCTTTCCTAGATACTCCCACAAAGTCAATTCTCTCAACTATATATATTCCTTATCCATTCTTCTCATTTCAGCCTTTTCCAATTTATACGGTTTTACTGCCAAACCACTAACCCAAACTACTAACACACGGGATTCACCATTCCTCCATACAAATTATATTGTACTCTTTCCACCCAAATTACCTAAAGGTCTCAGATTTTCATATTCATTCCTTTAGTACACAAACATCCCATTTCTTATCATATTATGCTCTTTCTTCAAAGCTCTGATACCAGATGTAACAACTCGAATTCTGACAGACCGAAATTTTTTCTTTAAAATTCTAATCTATCGAAACTCGTGTTGGTTTTCTCTGGTATCCTACAGAAAAAACAGAGATATAAAATATATCAGAGCTTAGAAAAACATCTCATAGCGGAATGGATAAAATATAATGTAATCAAAATATAGCTTTACCATAGTAATAATACTGCCTAACTAATATCCAAAGTTATAATTTCTCTGCCACAAATCTAACCTACGAGTATGTTATGAGAAGGGGGTCAGAACACAAGTTCTGGTGACTGGATTTAAACTATACATTTTGGATAATCCTACATATACCATTTAGTTACATTTTCTTGTTTATTAGGTTACTTGGGTTATCAGCACTCAAGGCTTACACACACGTCGTACCCATTTACTTCCCAGTGAATTAACATAATACAGTATATATGTAGCTACCCCCCAATATTAAGGTACACCCCATGGTACCCTACTTGCATGGTCTCCATTGTAATGCCACAGAAATGTACGCAGTCCCTCATCATACGCCAGAGTGTCATACGGATCTCTATATAACAATGTTAAGTTCCGCATATATCTGTCATTACTATGCAACGTAAGCTTAAGGACTGCCACCTTCGATCGAATCAGATTCCATCATAGAGTAATGCCCTCAAGTCTACGATACACCACCCAGAGCAGACATGCATGTATTTAGACTTTCCCACGTACGTAACGTCAATCGTATTCGATGCCTTAACTGCACATAACCTCTAATGTGCACCGAGTTCCGTGGTAGGGTTATACAAGAAACACGAAACTCGATCGGGAGCTTTTCCAAATCTGTACAGGCCCGCCTTTAAGAGCCTCAAAATACAGATATCCTTCAGGTCTGTTTTTCATGGTGGCCATTGCCCTACCTCGGCCCCTTCCTCAACTAGTAAAGACTACAAGAGCTAAGATACTTGCCCCTAACAAACAATCTAAACATCTAGTTGGTGTCTCCCCTCAACCACCGTGTCCTAATAGTGAAAGGTGGATGGTGTCTTGGGTTTAGCTCTAGTCTTTTAGCACCCCACTGGCTACCGATAACAGGTACCCGACGATCTACTATTCTTATTGGTTGTGACCCCTACCTCCCTGTTGAGGCGATCGATGAATCACCCTAGTGTCACCTCATCATAGCTTTCTGACTACAAAGCTACTTTTCAGTCAAGGCTATTCACCGGATAGTTATGCGTAGACCCAACCTCTGCAAGCACAGCCCGACCACTTCACCACCACAGAGGACTATTAGGGGCGCCTTCCACGTCTCAAGAAGCCGCGTTCTTCCTTTTCCAGTCCTTCGGAGCCGATGGAATAATCAGATGAACGTGCGCTCCCCTCGTGCCTCATGACACCACGATGATCTACCCGTTGGGTTATTCACCCTCAAACGTGCGGACTGGTCCAAGCGCCTCATTTTAATATGTTATTAGACCCTATGTCTAAACATTATTTTATGCACTTGCTTTACCTCATCAGGTTTCCATTTAATTTGGTTATTCCCATTCACACTGACTTCTTATTCAAGTTACCAAGTTCCTCTTACTTATTAATTTCAGTCATATAACTTAACCCATTTAAGCTTATTAATAAGCCCAACATGTTATTTTCTTGATTGTGATCCAAGGTCTGTAATCCATAATCCCTTTATATTCTTTTTTGATTTCATAGTTACAATAACATGTTCTACTTAATATTTAATTAAGTATATCTCAATTCACATGTTTTCTAGTTTAACATGCCAGCCATTATTTATGATTAAATATATCTTATTTCATTTCATAAGTTTGTCTCACTCTTTCCTATATAACCATAATTCCAACTGTCACTGCAACTTATCGTCATTTACATATTAACTTAGTTCTCTTAACTAAGGTTCGCTAATAAGTCTCCTTTCCATTTATTATAACATGTGTTAAAATTTCCTCTTGTCCCTAGGACAAACCTTAACATGTTATTCTTATCAGCAGATTTTAAATTTCCAAGTTTTCAGATTACTTAATTTATAATTAAGTACAACTTCTTACATTTCATAAATTTTCCCCCTTTTCTCTACTTATTACAAACAACTGGTTTTAGGTTTTCCCCCATTTACTGATTATTTAATTTACAATTAAGTACCACTTATCTCATTACACAAGTTGTATCATTTTCTTACTAGTTTATTATAACCTAAGTTATAATCTTCACTAGTCCCTAGGACAAGTCTACCTATTATATAACATTCTCATTAATGTAATTAATTATAATAGGTTATTATCATTCCCCGTTCATTCCATTCCTTTCACTGTTTTCACTTCCATTCATTTCCTTCTTCATTTCCATTAATCACAACTAGTGCCATTTATCCCTATCATTTTATATACATATATTTTTATATATGCTTATGTATTAGACCTATCACATTAAGCCTACCACTTGTGGATGTTGGATTTGTCAGGTAGTACCGGGAAGACTTCTTCCAAAAGTTGACTTAACCTCGTATCTTAGCACCGTTACATGTTTTATTTACGCACTAGACCATTCACATTAAATTAACAACTTGTGGACGCTGGATTTGCTGGACAGTTCCGGGCAGACTTCTAGCATAAGCTGAATTTAATCTCGTGTCTAAGTGCGCTACACTTTTCTATTTATTGAAAATTTTCTATATAATTTAGGCCTGTCCATTCTTTCAAATTTTAATTGTAATCTATATTTTACATGCCATCATGTTAAGCCCGTTTTATGTCGCATGTTCTTCCTAACATGTAATTAATTTCATCTCAAAATAACATGTGATCGTCAAATCATGTAATTATTCTAATTTAACATGTAATGATTCCAATTTCTATAATTAAGGGTTCAAGTACATAAATGTCACAAGTTAAGATGAAATTAGAACAACGGTAATTACTATACATATTTTAATAAGTTTACATTTCAACATGTGAACATTTAAATGTTTCAACATATGAATTTTCCAACATATTAATATTTTAACATATTAATATTTCAACATGTCATATTAGCATTTCAACACTTTTAATCGTTCTAACAGATTACATTGTATATTAATGGGGAATGTCAAATGATAATATACCATTATAAAAAATGATATAACTTAAATCCACTCACCTAAGTTTCTTTCCAATTCCTGAACCTGGTCCATATCTAGCATTCCATGGTTTCCCCTAACTGGACTTAGAACCTAACAACTATGGTCCACAATTCTTACTAAAAGAAAAAGGGAAGAAAGAGGAGAAAATTGAAATAGACCAGATCTAAGAAATTACCATACTTCGAATATGATTCTGAACGCCTTCTTATTAATATTCATTCTTTTCCTCCAGATCTTGATTCATAAGTTTCCTAAACAATTATCTTATTTTTCTAAAGAGATCCATGGAGGAAGAAGAATGGCAGAGTATAGACGTGGTCTCAGAAATATGAGATTTAGACTAGGCTCTGCTTTTCTATTTGTAGGTGTTCAGGATTTTATCGTACACGTAGCGCTGAGTCAGCATTAAACCTAGTTAAGAAAATAATCCAGACACGTTGATGAATCTGCCCGGATCTAATGGGTGTCAACTCTAGTTTCGATCCCCCTGCAGGGTGTCGATCGCCCTACAGGGGTGTTGACCCCCTATAGGGGTGTCGACCTCCTATGGGTCCCGCGAGCTGTTTTGGCGCAAAAATTCAATTTTCAAATGTTTGATTTTTTGAAATTTATTTAACGGTTATATCCACATGTAATCTTCTTATACATATACAAATCTTCTAATGACCATTTTGCGCGTATATATATATACGCGCAACGTTTATTTCGATTTCAAAATTCAAATGGTGTTGTACCGTTATTTGATTCTTATCATATTCTTTGGTTGCAACCTTATTTTGAATTTTGTCTCTTGTATACATATATATATATATATTTCTTCGAATATATACATACATATATATATATATTCATATATATACACATATATTTTCTTTTGTTTCCTTATATGTATATTTTTCCTTATATGAGCGTTTATACCTATTTTCTCTTCAGAATATGTGTTATTTTAGACGTTCCCATAAAACAAAAATATGACGGCGGTGGGGATCGAACTCTGTACCTCTTGTATGCAAGTCACATGCTCTAAACAACTGGACTACTAAGGTTATCGTTAACAAGGCTTAGAACATTGGTAGTTATTATTCTCTTCTTATTCCTCTTTTTCATATTTGTTACAATATTTCATTTAAACCACTGCATTAATATTTTTCTTTTATTATTAATGCATAATATTTGTAAATCAGTGCATGCAACATATTTACACTGCATATAACCAATCCTTTCTTTCTTTTAATGCATGCATTACATTTTTATTTGCATTAATCTTTTTTTTAGTGCATGTATTTATTACATGCAATCACATATTATCTTTATTTTATTTTTCATATATATATTTATGACTATGCATATATATATATATATATATATATATACACATATGCATTATTTGTTTATTTAATTGTTATAAAATGCAGGGTGTTACATTAGATGTTGAGAGCTACCAGAGTACGTGAAACAATCAACAACGCCTGCACCCACGCTGCCACCTCCTGCTCCCCGGAGAGGGAATGATCCTAGATCAAGCTCTCACGGGCTCATCATCAACTAATCTGGACTGGATCACTCTGCATTTCTTAAGATTTAAGATATATTTTTGCTTTCTTTAGGTTTTCCAGTTGGCTAAATTGGAATACACACGTACGAGATTAGGATTTAGCCCCAAAGCGTGCTATGAACTCAATGAGAAACCAATCAGGATTTGCTTTGGTTTTGTATTTTGGATTGATTAAGGACGGACTTTCCGAGCATGGATTATATTTTGCAAATTTAAGTATCTTGTCAGGTTGTGGCAGGATTCTCAATCTCAATTAAAAGTATGGCTTATAGTTATCTCGGACCCCTAGGTATGGATTATGCCTAGGGATGGGCTGTCTTGTCAGGCTTTGGCAAGTGCAGCTCTATCTTGAGATGAGTATGGATTGTACTCCATTGGATTTTAAAGTATGGATTATACTCTGGAACGGCGAATAGTCTCGTCAGGATCTGAAAAAGAAACTCGATAAAACTCGAGTATGGTTTATGCTCAGTTTGAGATTCTCGGTATGGCAAATGCCTAGAAGGTTAAGTCCTCGCCAGGTCTCAGAAGGATGATCCGAGCGTTCCTTGAGTATGGTTTATGCTCAATCGGATGCCGAAGCATGTTTTATGCTCGAAAATGTAACCAGTTTTTCTAGGTTTTGACACATTTGTTTGTCTTCTCTTCTTTGCAGGTATGCATTAAACTCGCAGTTGGCAGTCCCGGCGTGGCCTAAATTTTCTTAGACTATCTTGAACATATCTTCATTCAACTAGAAAGATATGTTCTAAGAGGCAAACATTTTGACACACTTTTTGATCAGAGCCATCACATGTGAAATGTCTGGTTAGCAATGTGCATAAGTATTGGGAACATCGTTAGAAGACATGAAGCGATTTGGTTGAAGCCACATTGCAAACATAAAATGGCCCGTAACTCCTATCAGATGACCTCTTTTGGGCCCAAAAACATCAATTACGGGTTTGAATTAGCTTCATGTAGAGCTTTAATTTGGTCAAAATGGACTTATGGCTTGGAAGTTGCTCCCGTTTCCGTGAACGTGTGAAGAACTGGAAACTTAGATTTCGGAATTGACTTGACTCAAATGGTTGGATCAGACGTACAAGGTTGGTTCAGTGGCGGAGGACCCGGACCAGTGGCACGCGATGGAACACTTCAATTTGGCATTGGTTTCAACATGAAAGCTTCAGTTTGGATCGGTATAGGAGAATCCGACCCGCTTAGCTACACATAGATGACTTGGATTTGGAATATGGACAAACGATATCAGTTCGATTCGGAGAGGGAGACCCGATCCGATCCGCCTGGAGCATTCAAGCACTGCAGGGATAACTGTCTCCTATTCGCATGGATCAGCTCACACGTGGCATACCACGATCTGGAGAGGCTTTCTCCACATTCTCCACTACGTTTCGAGATTGATGGGATGCGCGGCACGTGGCATCCGACCCGGAGCATCTCCACAACTATAAATACCCACTTGAAGGCAAATAATAGGGGACTTTTTGGCACTACCTCCTGATGGCTTTGACCATTGTTCCTCGCAAGGCTATTGCACAATATAGAAGCCGAATTCCACATTATAACACAAGGATTTCGTGTATAATCTTCACTTTTCAAACTTTTTTCATTGAAAACACGAGCACTTTGTGTATAAATACAACTGAATTGTACTTGTGACTTCTTAGGATTTAAGAAGAGATAAAGTGGACGTAGGCTTGGTTTGAGCCGAATCGTGTGTCTCTTGTTATTTACTATTTTATGCACTCGACGATCTGTGATATGTGATAGTGAGGACTTCACACTGCATTTGGGTGTTAATACCAAGTTTTGGTCTAACATTTTGACGTGCCAGGAAGGGGGCACACGATATAAATTCTTCTTCTAGGTTGAAAGGAAGCGGATTTTTTGGCTATTAGATCGATGGTCAAACGAAAGATATCCCGAGCAGACAATGTTGGAGCTCAAGGAACAAGAAGCGAGGTGAGCCAAGAGGCTTCCTCTCATGAAAATCCATCAGCATACATAACCAGAGAAGGAATGGATGGTGTTCTCACGGAACTGAGAGCTCAGATGGCAAGGCAAGATGAACTCGTCCGAAAGTAACAAGAGATGATGGACGAATTCTTCACTTGGATTGATAGAAGGCCGAGCAACAACATTCAGTTCACTAGAAACAATGCTGCATAGATCGAAGCAGCGTTGGAAGCAGCCCCAACAACAGGTAACCTTGACCGGGTCAGTTCGGACCCGACCCGAACCGATGTCGGCAGCGTGGGTCCGAATGGCACTGGGCACACTCTACCTCCCCCTGAAAATGTACAACATATGTTGCTCAATGTTTTGGATGGAAACATCATTGGAAACTCAGGTCAAATACGACCAACATCAACTCCGATTCGGTTGGACACTCAAGCATCAGGACCTACGAAGCTTCAGCATGAATTGCCTCGGTTAGGGGAACAAGGACCCTGTAACACCCTGTAATTTTAAAAAGACACCATAATGATGAATTTAAGAATACTTAATTAAACATTGGGAATTAAGTAAAACAGACTGTGCCATTGCGTTCATCTTGGAATTCTACTTAAGATAGTCTCCGAGTTAGCGTAAAACGAACATCGTATGAAGAAGATAATAAGGTTTAAGGTTTATAAACATATAAGCCACTTATATATAAATAAAATAAAATCTAGAATTCAAATCATTTCAAAATTCAAAGGTGGGAGCCAACGCGAGAATCAAACCCGTTGGGGGTCGACCTCAGTCAAGGGGTGTCGATCCATGGATCGTCACACACACAGGGGTGTCGACATCCATGTCGACACACCAGATCCGAACTAGATTCATTCCTGCGTATACGGACTTGTTTTCTGACCAAATTCATGAACCCTAGGCTAAATAAAGGACCTTAATCCCATTGTTTTTATTCATATAAAACAATGGTGACAACGAGGTGCTGCCCCAACTTTGTTTGATCTAGCATATTCTTTTTCAACAACAAGTTATTCATATTCAGAGATCTGTGCTTCAGTCAATTCCCTATTCTTTAGACCTAATTACTACGAGTCTATGTTATTTTTAGATATAAACACCTAAAATGTAATCTTGACATGTTTATAAGTTTGGATATAAGCCTATGCCTATCAGTAATCTGAAATCATAACAGATCTGCCATTATTTGTGTATCTAATCTACTGTTTAGATCTCACCATGCATGTTTATGACATCCATATTATATTAGTTTGTCTAATCATGTCACCGTGTGCTTATTATGTTAGCTTGCCTAATCATGTCACTATGCCCATTTTGTTAGTACGATTAATTCTATCATCTTATACCGGTTTTTATTTACTATGCCTATTCTGGTCGTCTTCTTCCCCTTTTTTCCTTTTTGTTTTTATAGCCAGGCTACCTTTGTGCCTATGCATACCACTGAATATGCAAACGCACGAAATTGGGAATGATAGTTTGGCGAAAATTCTTATTGTAAAATATGATTGGGAATTTTGGGCATAATTTGTACCTTGAGCCAAAACTTGGGATTTGGAGCATAATTTATATCTTGATCTAAATCTTAATCTAGGGCATAACTTGTACCATAGATCCGATGGGGATCTGGGGGCATGATAAAACATGATAATTGGCTAATAATGAGAATGCCTAGATATACAGTAATTAGAAACTGCAACCGTGCTTAGACATGAGGTTAGATTACAATTGTGGTAGAAGTCTGCCCGGACCCAACCGTCATATCCAGCGTCCACAAGTGGTAAATCTAATGTGAGGTTCTAAGTGCATAAATACGTAACGTGCTAAGACATGAGGTTAAGTCTGACTTGTGGAAGAAGTCTGCCTGGACCCAACCGGCATATCCAACATCCACAAGCTGTAAGCTTAATGTGAGAGGTCTAGCGCATTAATAACTATGAATGAATGAATGGTGATAAACTTATAATACTTATCCTGGTTGAATCAATAAGGATTACATGAACCAGTTGATTTGAGTAGGGGTTAAGTAAACTTGCTTGAATCAATGAGAGGTTTAAGTAAATCTTGGGGCGGTGGGCAATATATATATATATATATATATATATATATATACATATATATACACACACAGATATATATATAGGCCTACAAACTTAACCTATTGGGGTTATACAATCTTGTTAAACTAGTATGCATAACCTGTTGAAATCCTAGTAGTGGGGATGCAAGCCTAGGGGGAAGCTTTTATCATCTAGTGTGTAGGACCCGTATCAGTTAGTAACCTATATCAGTATCAAACAGAGAAAATCCCGAACTAGGTCGGGGTCAAGGAACGCTTACTGAGCTGGTTATAAGAGGTCACTTGGGATAAAGGTGTCTGACGGTGTGTTCTATCTGGCTCATGTGCATGCAAGGGTCCACCTGCTCGAGAAAATAAGACGCTGTGACATAAGTAGATATAGTTGTGCATCTTAGAAGTAATGGGGGTGCCACTTTAGAAAGTGATACATTCTACTGTGGGGCTAACACGGGTATCTACGGGTTAGAGAGCCAATCGATTGGGGTAGCAATTAGTGTACATCTAGTCTTGCCTGTTTAAGAGCCCGCTATTATCATTGGGGGTAACAGCTGTTAGTTCTGTTGGGCTACTTGTTATTGTATGGGGTAAAAGTTCTCACTAGAAGTACGCCAAAGTCTACCATCTTGTACTTGTTGGGATCAGCTTGTTTTAGTTATACTAGCATTTGTGTAAAGGGAGAAAAGTATTAAAGAAGCGCATAACATGTTCCGTTCTATTTATCCTGTTTACCTTGTTATACTTGCCTTACCACACTTTTATCTCTCTCTCTCTCTCCAACTTATATGTCTGTCATGATGCTTTTACTTATTTATATGCTAAAAGTAACTGGACTCGCCAGACTTATGTCTGACCCATTTTGGTTCCTCTTCTTTCTCTTCCGCCCCCCCCAAGGTTCTCAGGGTGGGAATACTCAAGTTTGATCAGGATTTTTCTTGTCTACTTGGAGCTGCTTATATGTACTGTTTGACTTAGTATCTTCTCTACTATGGCTATATTTTGGGGATTTTGCTTCTTTTATTATTGTACTCTGATGATTTTAATACAAGACGGAAGTTTTAAGTTGATATACTGGGATTTTATGTATTTAGACTTATTATATAACTATGTTTTGAACTATGATGTTTTCTGCTTAATAAAGTTTTAAATTCTGCTATTATTTTATATCTGTCTTGTAATATTTATGCTTCTGTTACCTATAACGCTTCACGAAACTTAATGCATTCTCTTAAAGAGTGACATTAACGGACGTGGGGTGTCACATTTGGTATCAAAGATGAAGGTTACCAGATTGGATAAAAGATTTTGAAAATTATTTTCAAAAAGGTTTTAAAAGAAAGAATTTTCAAAAGAAAAGTCTATTTTTGAAAAATATATTCCCTGAAGCCATATAAAATATCTCTCGATTCTCCGCTTGAATCCCTTTTCCTTCTCTTTTCAGCATGTTTGGGGAACCTAATATTCCTGAGGGAATTCAGATACCGGCTCGGTTCCGTAGGTATCTTGAGGCCACAACACCTGCCGAAGGCCAAGTAGTCGCCCCTCCCCCAGCTGCAGCCGCTGTTCCTCCCCCTCCGTGAGCAGATAATTTCTCCAATATATGTAGGGATTTCTGTGCTATGGGCAGAAAGCCAATCTGAGGAACTGAGAATTTTGTAGAAGAAAGGAATTGGCTTAAAGAGACGGAGGATTTGTTTGGGATTTTTGAGGTAGATGATCGTAGGAAGATTCAGTTAGCCATTTGGCAGCTAAAAAATGAGGCCTCGTTCTGGTGGGAAGTGATGCAAGCAGGGCGTTCAGTAGAGACTTCGGATGATTTCCGTCAGAGATTCGAAATGAAGTTTCTTTCTCAAGCCGAGCAAAGTATGCAAAGGGAAAGGTTTTTGGCGCTTAAGCAAGGAGGCATGTCTGTGAAAGGATATGTTAATAAATTCAATCAATTGGCAAGGTTTGACTTGGAGCTAGAGAATACACCTCACAAGAAAGCTTTGAGGTTTGCTAGAGGATTGAAGAACCCCTTCATGGGTTGGCTATGTCTCATATTCCGATGGAGGCAACTTTCGAGAAGCTCGTTGATATGGAATTAATGCACAAGGAAGATAAAGGTGAAAAGAAAGAGGCTAAGGTTGAGGAAACACAAAATAGGAAAGTGTGGACAAAGAAATGACAACAACAACAAAAGAAGGGCGGAAAGAACGACAAGGCTAAAAATAAGAGAAAATGTCATAATTGTGGATGCGAGGGTCATTTGGTCAAAGACTGCAAAAGGATGAAAAATTCTTGTTTCAATTGTGGAGAGGTCGAACACTTTTCTAAGGAGTGTCCGAAGAAGCAAGGACAAGGTCAGAGGGCAGGATCTTCAGGAGGGCAGTTGCATGCTCTCGTGGCCGATGTGCCGGATAGGGGTAGGAAAGTTTATGTTGAAGGCTTGATTTCTTTTTCCAATCATCTTGTTAGAACTCCTTTTGATTCGAGCGCTTCGCATTCATTTATATCCGATTCTATAGTTGAGTTTTTGCACCTTAGTACTAATATGGTTTTGGATCCCGTTGTTGTCTCAAACCCCATTGGGGGTATGGCATATATTCCTATCATTTGTCGGGGTTTGAGAATATCTGTGTTAGGCGTCGAGTTCGAATGCGACACATATGTGCTTGGTTTCATGGGATATGGTTTGATTCTAGGAATGGATTGGCTAGCCATGTATGGTGCCATTCTGGATTGTGAGAGGAAGGTCGTTAGACTTTTTACTTGTCATGGGAGGACCCTCGAGATTTCTTGTGACCCTAAGGGGACTGTCATATTTAGTTTCCTAGAGTCAATTGATGCATCTATCGATGATCTGCGATCTGTACCAGTAGTCTGTTAGTATTCAGATGTTTTTGAGGAGGTTCAGGGATTACCTCTGAGGCGGGAGATTGGTTTTCGTATATACTTGGTGGACAATGCAAAGCCAGTTGCATTGCCTGCGTGCCACATGGCTTCAAGAGAAAGGAGCGAGCTTAGCACGAAATTAGTGGAGCTACTTGAGAAAGGGTTTATTAGGAGAAGCATATCTGAATGGGGTGCTCTGGTAGTATTCGCCACTAAGGCGGATGGTTCGCTTCGCTTATGTGTGGATTATACAGAGTGGAATAAGCTCACTAAGAAAAATAGGCACCCACTTCCGAGGATAGATGATCTGTTTGACCAGCTTGTTGGTGCATCTGTTTTCTCCCAGTTAAACTTGGCCATGGGTTTCATCAGTTGAGGGTGGCCGAGGACAGTATAGACACGACTGCTTTTAGGACTCCAGATGGTTTCTTTGAGTGGCTCATCATGCCTTTTGGGTTGACGAATGCACCCTCCTATTTTGTTGACTTGATGAGTAGGGTTTTTTCGGGAGTTTCTAAATAAGTTCATTGTGGTCTTTATTGATGATATCTTGATCTTCTCAAAGAAAGAGGAAGAGCATGCCGGACATTTAAGGGAGGTTTTGAAAACTCTCCGTGCACACCAGCTTAAGGCGAAGATCTCCAAATGTCATGTATTTGAGATTGGCAAATCCCAAAGAACGCAACGGAGGTGAGGAGTTTTCTTGGATTAGCAAGCTATTATAGGAAGTTCATTAAGGGCTTCGTAAAGATATCAGGCCTACTCACCAAGAATCTGACATTTTCATGGGATATAGATTGTGACGATGCTTTCCAGCGATTGAAGAGGGCTCTGAAAACGACCCCAGTCTTGACCTTGCTTGATGGGAACAAGGTGTTCACAGTATACACCGATTCATGTGGTACTTGGTTTGGTGTGGTTCCAATGCAAGAGGGAAGGGTAGTATGTTAGGGAGGTAGCCAGCTAAGAGTCTATGAGAAGAACTACCCTACACATGACTTGGAGTTAGCTGCCATAATATTTGTGCTTAAGACTTGGCGCCATTATCTACTAGGAGAAAATTTGAGTTTTACATCGATCATAAATCTCTCAAGTACTTGTTCTCGCAGAAGGATCTTAATTTAAGGCAACAAAGGTGGATGGAGTTTCTAGCATCTTATGATATCGAGATTGCGTATACCCCTGGCAAGTGTAATGTAGTGGCAGACGCATTGAGTAGGCAAAGGATGACTTTGAGTCCTCTGTTTGTGAAGAGGAAAAGCTTAGAGTTTATATCTACTTTTGATTTTAGGCCCTTCACCGAGTTTATACCTAGTTTATTGGCATCGTGGGAGGTGAGACCTACTCTTTTGGACCAGATAAGTACTTCACATCTAGAGGATCCACAGATTTCAAACATCTTGGATAGGCTCAGTAGAGGGGAGACTTCCAGTCACCTCAGTAGATATTCCGCAAACGATAGAGGGTGATTGGGACGAGATGGAAGGCTTTGTGTTCCCCGAGTTGGGAGTATGTTAAAGACAGTCCTTGAGGAAGCCCATCATACTAAGATAACTATTCATCCAGGCAATGATAAGCTGTATATAGATATGAAGAGGGCTTTCTTTTGGGCTGGGATGAAGAAAGATGTGGTAGAATTTGTTGCTCGATGTTTGATTTACTAACAAGTAAAAGCTGAGCAAAAGAAGCCCGCTGGTTTACTTCATCCTTTGGAGGTCCCACAGTGGAAGTAAGAGAGCTTCCCATGGATTTCATTGATGGTCTTCCTAGATCGAGGAAAGGCAACTCTAGTATTTGGGTTATAGTGGACAAACTTACTAAGAGCACTCATTTTATTCCTGTTAAGAGCAAGAGAACGACAACATGGTTGGCAGCAGCTTATATTCGCCAGATAGCCCGTATACAAGGAGTACCTTCTAGTATCGTAAGTGATCATGACCCCATTTTCACCAGTGAATTTTAGAGGAGCTTGTAAGAGGCAATGGGTACACAGTTGTGTTTAAGTACCGCTTATCACCCTCAAACCGATGGACAGACGGAGAGGGTAAATAGAGTTTTTGAGGATCTTTTAAGACTGTGTATCCTAAACTTCGGAGGGACTTGGGAAGAGCATCTTCCTTTGGTAGAGTTCGCCTACAACAACAATTATCAGGCTAGTATTGGCATGGCACCCTTCAAAGCATTGTATGGGTGACCCTGTAAATCACCAAATTGTTGGTGGGAGTCTACAGAAAGACTTCTACTTGGACCTGAGATGATTAGGGAAACTTCAAAAAAGATTGATTTTATCCGTAGGTGCATGAAGACAGCTTAGGACAGGCATAAGTCCTACGCAGACAGGAGAAGGACTGACATTGAGTTTGAGGTAGGAAACATGGTTTTCATCAAGGTATCACCGTTGAGGAATGTAGTTCGTTTTGGATCTGTAGGGAAATTGGTACCAAGGTTTGTAGGGTCATTTCCCATAACAAAAAGGATTGACCAAAGGGCCTATAGAGTAAAGCTACCAGAGAGACCGTCTGGCATTCATGATGTTTTCACGTTTCCCATTTAAGGAAATGTTTGCATGATACCGCAGAACTAGTTAAGCCGAGTATGCTTGTGGAAGTAGAGGTGGAATAAGAGACGAGAGTTAGATGAGTTCCTATCGCATTTTTGGATCAGAAGTAAAGAAGCTACGAAACCGAGAGATCAAGTTGATGAAAGTTCGGTAGGGAGATAACCAAGAGGACACAACTTGGGAAACCGAAGACAAGATTCGCGCTTCGTACCCTTTCCTTTTCAAGGGTACGTTCGTAACACCTTTTTCCAAAGATTTTATTCATGCTTGTTTCTATCATTTAAGTATATCTTATCGATCGAATCTTCGACCTTTAGGTGGAAATCCTATGGATGTAAACATGTATTTGAGACATGTTATGTTTGATGGATGCAAGTGGTTGCTAGTGGTTGCTTGTGGATGCATACACACACACTAGGCACGAGATCGACTCAATCACTCTCATACTGCATATGAATGTGTGTGCATTTTCTTATTTTACAGATGAGAGTGGATGTATCATCATATGGAAGTTGCATTTGGATGAATGATTATGCACGCATATATACCTTACATGTTATAATAGGATTATTTGCATACACGTTGGATTCATGGCACTAACATACCTTGCATTAAGGAGGTCAACTGAATCAGTAAACTGCCTGATCTTTTGCATTAGTACAAGGACATATACACACACCTTTGCATATGTTCATATAAGCATTAGAAATCTTTTAAGAACAATGGATGCATGTGATAGGTGGATGAGTAGATAGATGATGGATGTTAGGATATTCTTCTTAACTTGGAGATTTCGGGACGAAATCCTTTATGTAGGGGAGAATGTAATACCCTGTAATTTTAAAAGACACCATAATAATGAATTAAGATTACTTAATTAAACATTGTGAATTAAGCAAAACAGGCTGAGCCATTGCATTTGTCTCGGAATATTGCATAGGATAGACTCTGAGTTTGCGTAAAACGAACATCATATGAAGAAGATATTAAGGTTTAAAGTTTATAAACATATAAGCCACTAATATATAAATGAAAAATTCAGAATTCAAATCAGTTCAAAATTTGAAGGCTGGAACCAATGCGAGAATTAGACCCATAGAGGGTCGACCTCAGCCAAGGGGTGTCGATCTATGGGTCGACACCCACACAGGGGTGTCGACACCTATGTCGACAACCCTAGATCCCAACAAGATTCATTCCTACGTATGCAGACTTGTTTTCTAACCAGATTCGTGAACCCTAGGCTATATAAAGGATCTTAATCCCATTGTTTTTATTCATCTAAATCAATGGTGATAACGAGGTGCTGCCCCAACTCAGTTTGATCCAGCATATTCTTCTTCAACAACAAGTTATTCATATTCAGAGATCTATGCTTCAGTCAATTCCCTGTTCTTTAGATCTAATCATTGTGAGTCTATGTTATTTTTAGATATAAACACCTAAAATATAATCTAGACATGTTTATAAGTTTGGATCTAAGCCTATGCCTTTTAGTAATCTGAAATCATAACAGATCTTCCATTATTTGTATATCTAATCCACTGTTTAGATCTCATCATTCCTGTTTATGATATCCCTATTATGTTATTTTTCCTAATCATGTCACCGTATGCTTATTATGTTAGCTTGCCTAATCTTGTCACTATGCCTATTCTGTTAGTGTGATCAATTATATCATCTTATGCCAGTTTTTATTTACTATGCCTGTTCTGGTCCTCTTCTTCCCCTTTTTCCCTTTATGTTTTTGTAGCCAGGCTACCTTCGAGCCTAGGAATACTGCTGCAATATGCAAATGCACGAAATTATGAACAATTGGGAATGATAATTTGGGGGCGTAATTCTTATTGTAAAACATGATTGGGAAATTTGGGCATAATTTGTACCTTGAGCCAAAACTTGGGATTTGGGGTATAATTTATATCTTGATCTAAATCTTAATCTGGGGCATAAATTGTACCATAGAACGGACGGGGATTTGGGGGCATGATAAAACATGATAATTGGCTAATAATGAGAATACCTAGATTTACAGTAATTAGAGACTGTAACCGTCCGTGCTTATACACGAGGTTATATTACACTTGTGGTAGAAGCCTGCCCGTACCCAACTAGCATATCCAGCGTCCACAAGTGGCAAATCTAATGTGAGTGGTCTAAGTGCTTAAACATGTAACATGCTAAGACACGAGGTTAAGTCCGACTTATGGAAGAAGTCTGCCTGGATCCAACCGGAATATCCAATGTCCACAAGTTGTAGGCTTAATGTGAGAGGTATAGCGCATTAATAACCATAAATGAATGAGTGGTGATAAACTTGTAATATTTAACCTAGTGGAATCAACAAGGATTACATGAACCAATTAACTTGAGTATGGGTTAAGTAAACTTGCATGAATTAGTGGGAGGGTTAAGTAAATCTTGGGGCAGTGGGCAATATATATATATATATATATATATATATATATATATATATATGGCATAACCTATTGAAATCCGAGTAGTGGGGATGCAGGCCTAGGGGGAAGCTTGTACCAACTGATGTAGGACCCATATCAGTCCGTCACCTATACTGGTATCAAACGGAGAAAGCCCGAACTTGGTTGGGGTCAGGGCATGCTTACTGAGCTGGTTATAAGAGGTCACTTGGGAGAAAGGTGTCTGACGGTGCGTTCCATCGGGCTTATGTGCATGCATGGGTCCGCCTGCTCGGGGAAATAAGACATTGTGACATCAGTAGATATAGCTGTGCATCTTGGAAGTAATGGGTTGCCACTTTAGGAAGCGATATATCCTATTGTTGGGCTAGTACATCTAGTCTCGCCTTTTTAGGAGCCCGTTATTATCATTGGAGGTAACACTCGTCAGTTCTATTGGGCTACCTGTTATTATATGGGGTAAAACCTATCACTAGAAGTACACCTAAGTCTACAATCTTGTACTTGTTGGGATCATCTTGTTTCGGTTATACTAGTATTGGTGCAGAGGGAGAAAAGTATTAAAGAAGTGCATAGTATATTCAGTTCTGTTTATCCTGTTTACCTTGTTATACTTGCCTTAAGACGCTGTTATCTCTCTCTCCAACTTATATGCCTATCATGATGCTTTTACTTATTTATATGCTGAAAGTAACCGGACTCGCCAGACTTATGTCTAACCCATTTTGTTTCCTCTTCTTTCTCTTTCGTCCTCCTGCAGGTTCTCAGGGTGGCAATACTCAAGCTTGATCAGGATTCTTTTTTTCTACTTAGAGCTGCTTAGATGTACTGCTTGATTTAGTATCTTCTCTACTATGGCTATATTTTGGGGATTATGCTTCTTTTATTATTGTACTCTGATGATTTTAGTACAAGGTTGAAGTTTTAAGTTGATGTACTAGGTTTTTATGTATTCAGACTTATGATGTAATTATGTTTTGAACCACGATGTTTTCTGCTTAATAAAGTTTCAAATTCCGTTGTTATTTTATGTCTATCTTGTAATATTTATGTTTATTCTTACCTATAATGCTTCACGAAACTTAATGCATTCTCTGAAAGAGTGACATTAACGAATGTTGGGTGCTACATACCTGTTCGGAACGGGCACCACGAACCGGGTCAGTTCGGTCCCTCCAACCCACAGACCACCCGTCCGCACCGGGTGACACTCTCAGTACTCCATCACTCTTCCAGAATTAACGCTGGGGGCACCAGCTTGGATCTTGGCAGCTTGCAACATCTCTTTGAGGGAGATCGGCTCGCCAATTTGATTGAACGCCTCTCGAGCGGCTGCACTTATCAGAGTGACGTGGATGACGTATATCACACTCCGTTCATATGGGAAATCAGGAATTCTCGTAATCCCCATGGTTTCAAACTCCTAATTATGGAGCCTTACAATGGCAGGACATATCCTACCGCACACCTGATGCGATACAAGCGGCATATGGAAGTTCAATTAGCATCAGAAAACGTCATGGCTAAATGCTTCCCTCTGTCCTTGACTGATATAGCTGTTATGTGGGTTCAGTAGTTGGAATCTGAATCGTTCAATAGTTGGAACATGTTGGTCGCTCGCTTTATCAAGCAATTCCGGGTCTACATCGCTCAACCCAAGAATGCCATGTCCCTTACTACAATCAGGCAAAGACCTAGAAAAACTCTGCGCTCATTTCTGGAAAGATTCAACATTGAAGCAGCATCGGTAGATTGAACTGAACCATTGATGGTACTGATGGAAGCAGTATCCGGTGTTCTGGATAACTCAGAATTCAAAAAATCTTTGCACCGAGACCCACTGCGAAACCTTGGCAAATTCTACCTAGAAGCGGACATATTTCTATGGAAAGAAGATGCGATTTTTGAGAAGATCATTCTCGAAGTAAACATACTTAAAGGCAGAGGACCGTCTGATTCTGGAAAAGGCAAGGGAAAAATTGTTGTCAAGAATGACCGCAACGCTCAGCCCCGGAGAGGGCCCAGATATGAAAAGTATACTGAACCTAGTGCTTTGCTCATCGACATTTACATGGACACGAATGGTGCCATTTCCTACCCAAAGCCTCCCACGAGGGAGCCATCGCAAAGAGAACGTGATTCTGGAAAACATTGCATATTCCGCGATATGGATGGTCATGACACAAATGACTGCAAGCGCCTGCGAGATCTAATTGTGGAACAAGTTAGACATGGAGAGCTACCCGAGTATGTGAAACAATCAATAGCGCCTGCCCCACACTGCCACCTCCTGCTCCTTAGAGAGGGAATGATCCTAGACTGAGCTCTAACGGACTCATCGTCAACTGATCTGGACTAGATCACTTTGCATTTTCCACATTTCGTAGGATTTAAGATATGTGTTTTCTTTTTTTAGGTTTTCCAGCTGGCTAAATTGGAGTATACACGTATGAGGGTAGGATTTAGCCCCAAAGCATGCTATGAACTTGATGACAAACCAATCAGGATTTGCTTTGGTTTTGTATTTTGGATTGAATAAGGAAGGACTTTCCGAGCATGGATTATGTTCGGTAAATTTAAGTATCTTGTGAAGTTGTGGCAGGATTCTCAATCTCAATTAAAAGTATGACTTATACTTATCTCGGACCCCTAGGTATGGGTTATGCCTAGGAATGGACTGTCCTGTCAGGCTTTGGCAAGTGCAGCCTTATCTCGATATGAGTATGGTTAGTACTCCATTGGATTTTAAAGTATGGATTATACTCTGGAATGGTGAATGGTCTCATCAGGATGTGACAAAGGAACTCGATAAAACTCAAGTATGGTTTATGCTCAGTTTGAACTTCCCGGTATGGCTTATGCCTGGAAGGTTAAGTCCCTCGCTAGGTCTCGGCGTGATGATTCGAACGTCCCTCGAGTATGGTTTATGCTCAGTTGGATGCCCAAGCATGGTTTATGCCAAAAAATGTAATCAGTTTTATCTAGTTTTGACACACCTATTTGCTTTCTCTTCTTTGCTGGTATGGATTATACTTGCAGTTGGCAGGCTCGGCGTGGCCCAGGTTTTTTTAGACTATCCAGAGCACATCTTCGTTCAACCAGCAAGATATGTTCTAAGGGGAAAACATATTGACACGCTTTTTGATCAAAGCCGTCAGACGCGAAATGTCTGGTTAACAGTCTGCTTAAGTATTGGGAACATCATCAGTAAACATGAAGTAATTTGGTTGAAGCCACATCGCAAACATAAAATGGCCCGTAACTCCTATCGGGTGACCTCTTTTGGGCCCGAAAACATCAATTAGGGGTCCGAATTAGCTTAGTTAGAGCTTTTGTTTGATCAAAATGGAGTTACGGCTTAGAAGTTGTGCCCGTTTCTGTGAACGCGCGCAGAAGTGGGAACTTGGATTTCAGAATTGACTTGAATCAACCAGTTCGGATCAGACAAACCAAGTCGATTCAGTGGAGGAGGACACGGACCGCTGGCACGTGATGAAACATTTTGATTTGGCATTGGCTTCAACATGAAAGCTTCAGTTCAGATCGGTATAGGAGAATCCGACCTGCTTAGCTACACGGAGATGACTTGGATTTGGAATATGGACAAACAATATCGGTTTGGTTCAGAGAGGGAGACCCGATTCGACCCGTCTGGAGTGTTCCTGCACTACAGCTTTGACCTATTCTTAAGGGATAACTGCCTCCTATTCGAATGAGTCAACTCACACGTGGCATATCACGATCTGGAGAGGTTTTCTCTACATTCTCCACTACGTTTCAATATTGATGGGATGTGCGCCACGTGGCATCCGACCCGGAGCATCTCCACAGCTATAAATACACCACTTGAAGGCAAATAAAAGGGGATTTTTTGGCACTACCTCCTGATGGCTTTGACCATTGTTCCTCGCAAGGCTATTGCACAACATAGAAACCGAATTCCATATTACAACACAAGGATTTCATGTATATTCTTCACTTTTCTCACTTCTTTTCATTGAAAACATGAGGACTTCGTGTATAAATACGACTGAATTGTACTTTGACTTCTTAGGATTTAAGAAGAGATAAAGTGGATGTAGGCTTGGTTTGAGCCGAACCACTATAAATATTTTGTGTGTCTCCTGTAATTTACTATTTTATGCACTCTTCGATCTATGATCTGTGATTGCGAGGACTTCACACTACATTTAGGTGTTAGTACCAAAATTTGGTCTAACATTTTGGCATGCCAGGAAAGGGGCACACGATATAAATTCTTCTTCTAGCTTGAAAGGAAGCGGAATTTTTGGCTATTGGATCGATGGTCAAACAAAAGATATCCCGAGCAGACGATGTTGGAGCTCAAGGCACGAGAAGCGAGGCAAGCCAAGAGGTTTACTCTCTTGAAAATCTATCAGCATACTTAACTAGATTAGAAATGATGGCGTTCTCACGAAACTAAGAGCTCAAATGCAAGGTAAGATGATCCGCTCTGAAAGCAAGAGGAGATGATGGATGAACTCTTCGCCCCGGATTGATAGAAGGCCAAGCAACAACATTCGATTCACTGGAAATAATGCTGCATAGATCGAAGCAGCGATGATATCAGCCCCAACAATAGGCAACCTTGACCGGGTTGGTTCGGACCCGACCCGAACCGATGTAGGCGGCGGGGGTCCAAGTGGCACTGGGGACACTCTGCCTCCCCCTGAAAATGTACAACATATGTTGCTCAATGTTTTGGATGGAAACGCCATAGTAAACTCAGGTCGAACACGACCAACATCAGCTCCGATTCGGTTGGACACTCAAGCATCAGGACATACACAACTTCAGCATGAATTACCTCGGTTAGGGGAATAAGGACCCATTCAGATCGTGCACCATGAATCGGGTCGGTTCGGTCCCTCCGACCCACAGACCACCGATCCAGACCGGATGACACTCCCGATACTCCATCACTCTAGTGGACTTAACGCTGGGGGCACCAGCTCGGACCTTAGCAGCTTGTAATAGCTCTTTGAAGGCGATTAGCTCGCCAATTTGATTGAATGCTTCTCGAAAGGCCGCATTTATCAGAGTGATGTGGATGACGTCAGTCACACTCCGTTCACATAGGAAATTAAGAATTCTCGCAATCCCCCATATTTCAAACTTCCAGTTCTAGAGCCTTACAACGGCAGGACAGGACCTACCGTACACTTGATGTGATACAAACAACATATGGAAGTTCAATCGGCGCCAGAAAACGTCATGGCTAAATGCTTCCTACTCTTCTTGACTGATATAGCTGCTATGTGGATTTGGCAGTTGGAATCTGAATTGATCAACAACTGGAACATGTTGGTCGCTCACTTTATCGAGCAATCTCGGGTCCAGATTGCTCAACCTAAGAATGTCATATCCCTTACTACAATCAAAAAGAGACCTAGAGAAACTTTGCGCTCATTTGTGGGAAGATTCGGTTGTAGCAGCATCGGTTGATCGACCTAAACCATCGATGGTACTGATGGCAGCAATATCCGGCGTTCTAGATAACTCGAAATTCAAAAAATCTTTGCACCGAGACCCACCGCGAAACCTCGACGAATTCTCCTTTGAAGCAGACAGATTTCTGCAAGAAGAATATGCGACTTCCGAGAAGAATGTTCTTGAAGTCAACATGCTTAAAGGCAGAGGACCGTCTGATTCTGGAAAAGGCAAGGGAAAAGATGCTGTCAAGAATGAACAAAACGCTCAGACCTGGAGAGGGCCCGGATATGAGAAGTATACTGAACTCAGTGTTTCGCTCATCGACATTTATATAGACACGAATGGTGCCATTTCCTACCCAAAGCCTCCCAAGAAGGATCCATCGCGAAGAGAACGTGATTTTGGAAAACATTGCATATTCCACAATTTGGATGGTCATGACACAAATGACTGCATGCACCTACGAGATCTGATTGAGGAACGGGTTAGACGTGGAGAGCTACCCAAGCATGTGAAACAATTAACAACGCCTGCACCCACGCTGCTACCTCCTGCTTCCCAGAGAATGAATGATCCTGGATCGAGCTCTCGCGGGCTTATCATCAACTGATCTGGACAGGATCACTCTGCGTTTTCTGCATTTCTTAGGATTTAAGATATATTTTTGCTTTCATTAGGTTTTCTGGTTTTTTAAATCGGAGTACACACGTACGAGGTTAGGATTTAGCCCCAAAGCTTGCTATGAACTCGATGACAAATCAATCAGGGTTTTCTTTGGTTTTATATTTTGGATTGAATAAGGAAGGACTTTTCGAGAATGGATTATGTTTGGAAAATTTAAGTATCTTGTTAGGTTGTGGCAGGATTCTCAATCTCAATTAAAAATATGGTTATACTTATCTCAGACCCTAGGTATGGATTATGCCTAGTGATGGACCGTCTTGCCAGGCTTTGGCAAGTGTAGCTCTATCTCAATATTAAGTATAGATTGTACTCCATTGGATTTTAAAGTATGGGTTATACTCTAGAATGGCTAATACTCTCGTCAGGATCTGGCAAAGGAACTCAATAAAACTCGAGTATGGTTTATGCTCAGTTTGAACTTCCCAGTATGGCTTATTCTTGGATGGTTAAGTCCCTCACCAGGTCTTGGCAGGATGATTAGAATGTCCCTCGAGTATGGTTCATGCTCAATCGGATGCCCAAGCATAGTTTATGCTCGAAAATGAAATCAGTTTTGTCATGTTTTGATACACCTATTTGTCTTATCTTCTTTGTAGGTACGGTCAAAACGGACTTACGGTTTGGAAGTTGCTCCCATTTCCATGAAGGCGCGCAGAACTGGAAACTTGGATTTTGGAATAGACTTGACTCAACCGGATCGGATCGGACGAACCAGGTCAGTTCGGTGGAGGAGGACTCGGACCGGTGGCACGCGATGGAACACTTTAATTTGGCATTAGCTTCAACATGAAAGCTTCAGTTCAGATCGGTATAGGAGAATCCGACCCGCTTAGCTACACAGAGATATCTTGGATTTCGAATATGGACAAACTATATCGGTTTGGTTCAGAGAGAGAGACCCGATCCAATCCACATGGAGTGTTCCTACACTGCAGCTTTGACCTATTCTTAAGGGTTAACCGCCTCCTATTCGCATGGATCAACTCACACGTGGCATACCACGATCTGGTGAGGCTTTCTCCACATTCTCCACTACGTTTTGAGATTGATGGGATGTATGCCACCTGGCATCCAACCCGGAGCATCTCCACAACTATAAATACACCACTTAAAGGCAAATAAAAGGGGGATTTTTGGCACTACCTCCTGACGGCTTCGACCATTGTTCCTCGCAAGGCTATTGCACAACATAGAAGCCGAATTCCACATTACAACACGAGGATTTCATGTATAATATTCACTTTTCTCACTTCTTTTCATTGGAAACACAAGGACTTCGTGGATAAATATGAGTGAATTGTACTTGTAACTTATGAGGATTTAAGAAGAGATAAAGTGGATGTAGGCTGGGTTTGAGCCGACCCACTATAAAAACTTCGTGTGTCTCCTGTTATTTACTATTTTATGCACTCTGCGATCTACGATATGTGATTGCGAGGAGTTCACACTGCACTTGGGTGTTAGTACCAAATTTTAGTCTAACAATCATGTTATGTAAGTTGGGTACACCTAATCCTAATCCTGCTATTATGTAATCCTGCTCTTATTGTTGTGTAATTAGGGTACACCTAATCCTGTTGTTATGGATTAGGGTAACGCCTAATCTTGTTATGTAATTAGGGTACACCTAATCCTGACTCTTCTGTTATGTAATCTTGTTCCTGCTGTTATGTAATTAGGGTACACTTAATCCTGATCCTGCTGTTATGTAATCTTGTTACTCCTGTTGTGTAATCAGGGTACACATAATTCTGCTGTTATGTAATTAGGTAACACCTAATCCTGTTAGTAATTAGGGTGCACCTAATCCTGTTCCTGTTCATATAAGCTATTGTTCATCTTAATACATGTATAGACAACTACCATTTTATGTTGCTAGAACCACTGTTTATCTGTTTTACTTAACTTAGTAAGTTGGGATGATAATCCCAGCAACTCGCCAGGCTTTATGTCTATCCCATTTCATTTCTGCCTTTCTCTTTCTCCCCCCAGGCTTATAGGTATACAATGTATAGCTCAGATTTCATTATTAGCTTTGTCATGATGGATTTCTACAATTGCACCACTACCTGTTCTCTTTCCAAGTTTAGGTTGTATCTTTTTGTCTATGTTTGGGGATAATATTATTTTACTCTGATGTTGTTTTTGATTGAGGTTTTGATACATGACATTTTGTAACCGTTTGATTAAATGAAAGTTTTCTTCTGTTGTAAATTTATTCTTATGTCTTGTGAAATCTTAGTCTCTATGATATTTATGTCTTTATACCTACAATGCTCCACAATTTCGTAATAAAATCCTCATACGGGTGACTTTAAGGAATGTGGGGTGTTACAGTTGATCTTTGAAAAACTTGATTTTGGATTGTGAAGAGGATTTGAAAAGAATGGAATTGCTGTGTGAAATTGGGGGAATCACGTATTAACTTGGAAGTGAAATAACAGGGGAAGATAGGAAAACAATGATTTGGAGAAATAAGTTGGTGTGTGTGCGTGTTTTTTTGTTGAACGAAATTGAATGGGTATAAGAAGAGATGGAGAGAAATGGGCAGTAAATTTAAGGAAAGTAAAAAAGGGAAGTGGAATGAAAATAAACTTGCATTAAACATGAACAGATAGAGAAATTATATGTGTGATTTATTATCCTAAGTGTCTCTTTATACTAGGCAAGTTAGGAATGAGTTAAATTCGGCTAACTAAGCCTGAGGTGGAAATATTTGTTACTTGTTTAAAATGCAAAAGTAAATCACAGAGGGAAAATGAGAATAAATGGAAAGAAGTGAATGCATGATGCATTATCTGACGTTGACTGTTAGAAAGTTGTGTGACTTTTCAAATTTCAAAATACAGAATATTAAAATTTCATAATTCAAGGAACCTTCATTAAAAGGAAAGAATAAATAGTAGATAAAATGGCTAGAATTGTGCACCTATCATATTGACGATTTTATGCATTTTTGTAGATAAAATCGTAAATTCAATGCAATAACGATATCATTATTAAAAAAGGGTCTGGTATTTAGAAAAAAATGAATTTTGAAAATATCTTAATTTCAATGATTTTTTACATTTAACTAAATTTCGCAAATCGGAACCAACTTGAGTTTTACTACTAATTGATTCCTTAGCTACGTTTAGTCGTTTAACGCATCTCAAATTTAAAATTTAATTATTCAACTTATATTTTAAATTTTTAGCTAAATTTCAGTTAACTATTTAAATTTAAAATGTTAATATTTTTGAATTGTAACAACTTGAATTCCGACTTACTGATTTTTTTTCAAAATTCTAATCTATCGAAACTCGTGTTGGTTTGCTTTGATATCCTGCAGAAAAGACAGAAACATAAAATATGTCAGAGCTCAGAAAATATCTCACAGCGGAATGGATAAAATATAATATAATCAAAGTGTAGCCTTACCGTATTAATCATACTGCCTAACTAATACCCAAAGCTATTATGTCTCTACCACGAATCTAACCTACGAGTATGTTATAAGGAGGGGGTCAGAACACAAGTTCTGGTGACTAGATTTAAACTATACACTTTGGGGAATCCTACATATATCATTCAATCACATTTTCTTATTTATTAGGTTACTTGGGTTAACAGCACTCAAGGCTTACACATGTTGTACCCATTTACTTCCTAGTGGATTAACCTAATACAGTATATATGTAGCTACACCCCCAATATTGAGGTACACCCCATGGCACCCCACTCGCACGGTCTCCACCGCTGTTAAATCCAAAATTGGGTCTAACACCCGAATTGTTCCAATTTGGGGGAGATTAATATCAGAAAAAATGCAAGAAAAAGCAGAAAAGACACAAGGTTTATAGTGGTTCGGCATTAACGAGCCTACGTCCACTTTATATCAATGATTATACTTAAGATTCGAGTACAACCAATGATTCATCTCTCTACCTCACTTTTACAATATTGATTCACTCAGTAAATTCAAGATAACTCTGAGTAGAAATAATGGAGATATGATAATGGTGGAATCAGAGCTCCGAATTGCCAAAAGATCCTGAAAAATGCCAAGTCTGGGGCTATTTATAGGTGATATTTGCAGACAGATCGGCGTCACACGTAGCACAAATCCCGATGATCTCGAACGGGTTCGTAGCCCTATGGAGAAATGGTCAAAATGACAGTTATGGATAGGTGGCATAAGATCCTTCATCTTTGGGTCGTGGATGACTTGGTCGTGGCCTTCATCTCTCAGCTTCAGGGATCGGATCGTGGAAATGACTCAGGTGTGGATGGATCGGATCGTTGTAGGGAACCGCGATCGAGGTAGCGTAGCAGTAGTGTCATGATCCGGCAAGGGCTTGGTGACCACGATTGGGGTTTCATGGCTTTTATGAGCAAAACTTCATATGTGTAAATCTTGGTGGCTTGATCCAAAAGCTAGCCAACATTTTTCCCCCTCGAAGTATGTTTTATCAAGGATGGAACATGCTTCGAAATTTCAGACTTACCTTTTCATGAAGCGATGCAAATCAGAAGTCGTATCTGTCTGAAACATCATACAGCTTCAGAGAATCGTGTTCTTTAACTGGTATAAATACTGGTTTCATCAGTCATTTCTATGTTCATCGAGCAATTTTTATCTCTCGAACTTCTGAAGGACATCACTATCAATTCGTCAGGTGTGCTCTGAATGTTTTTGTGCGGAATGACTCTTAATAGCTTTCGTATTTCTATAAACATGGAATTCTTCCTTTCCAACTCATTGATCAAGCTATGGCTCGGATCGCCACTCCAGGTCATGGACCGCGGCAGACTACTTTGCACCCTCGACTAAAGCCTCCCTGTGGGCTTCGGATCATGGTCCGGGGGGGCCATTTACGAACCTTGGTGGGCTTTTCACTTGACCGTGGCCCATCTGCTTCTTACGAATCCGACAAAAAATGGGAAGACCAAGGGTCGGTCTTATTCCTTTATAAGTTGAGCTTCTCCTTCCATTCCTCTTCTCCTTCCTTTTGTAGCCGCCACCCACTTCCATTCGAAACCTAATTTTATTTTTCCCAAAAAACTAAGAATTTTCTACGATTAAAAAGGTAACGGCGTGAGGCTCCTTTCCTATTTTGTTTGGTTTTTCTTTTGCTCCTTTTTATTCCCTGTGAATCTTCGCCAATGTGGTGATGGAGATAGTGACGGCGCTGGGTTTAGCGATGGTGGTAGATGGGTTCGATTTCATGCATTCATGAACAACAATGAAGGAGAAGGAGTAGGCCAGGTTGGATCGTAGATGAGGGTCAGGCTCGGGTCGTGGCGACAGCAAAAAATGGAAGAAAGCGAGATGGAGCTGGTGTCTACTGCGGCAATGGGTCGGATCGTAATACATTGTGGAAGTACTAACTAGTGGAGTCGTGGAGTAGAGCGGATCGGGGGTCCCTTTCATGATCCGTTCGGGTAATGCGGAGTTATCATGGACTGGATCGTGCTACGATCCGTGGCCTACATCACGAGGCGATGCTGCTTTGCTGGCATAACTTGCCAGCGATTGGACACCCACGATCCGTTCCTAGTTCCACGCATTGACATTTATGTCGCGATCAGATCCGCAAAACTCCAATGAACCATCTTAGTTGATGATCTCAGATACATATTAACTTAAGCAATGCAATATATGACAATGGACAGTTAGGCTAGAACCTTCGAGATGAACTATTTGGACTGAGCGACTTAACTTGATGGCATATCACGACCAATATCATGTTCATTTAACTAACTTCATGCTTTTCTTATATGTACGCACATGCACACACTTGCACTTACACACACACGGGGGATAGGGTAACTGTGTTCTAATTTTTACTCGCCAACACAACTATGTCTGATAAACAAGCGACTGAGACGCCAAATGAAGGTACTGAATCAGAGACATTAGTATATCACGGCCCTGATGTGCTTCCCTCAGATTCAGATGGGGAAAAATCCGACCCTGATTATGAGACGGATATCAATATAGAGTCAACGACTTCTAAGAGCACATCTCTTGAAGATGAGGATGATCGAACTCCTGACGAGATTCCGGGTGTTAAGGAAATTGAGAATCTCACCGATTCTCTACCTTCCAAGTTAGACGATATAAAACTTAAGAAGATATGCTTAAGAAACGGATTTCCCTGGGACAATGTGAAAACTCTGGAAAGCGGAGATAGACCTCATTCTTCCCCAGAGGGGTACATGACTGTTAGTCGACTCATGTGCTGGGTAGGAGCTATTCCTCCCTTCCCTCCACTTATTGTCGGTCTCTTAAGACAATTACACATTGCCCCTGTGCAACTCCATCCGAATGCCTACGCGGCTCTGTATACTCTGTATATTGCTTATATGGAGATTCTATAGACCGAACTTACCCTTAAAGATCTGAAATTCTATTACCATTTCAAGCATTGTTCCACAGGGGCTCCAAATTTTTCTTTCTTCGAATCTGTTGCCAACAGAAAAGTTGTGACGAATGGTTATAGTAATATAGGGGATATCAAATCTGACTGGTTCTATATAAAACATCAAGTTGGATGTGCGAGGAAGTGGCTACAAGCAAGTATGTTTTCAACTTTCCCGCGTTTACTTTGAATGCATAATTTCAGTGCTAATAACTCATTTTGTTCCATACAGATCACAACTTTAAAAGAACGGAAGGATCGATATACGAAGACAGAATGTCCCGTCTTCTCAAAAGTAACTCAGATTTTTCAGGATTAAGAAATGTATTACCGACGAAAACCTTCACAAACATCGTCTTCTAGATATAAGATTTGGACTTGGAGCGGGTGGCAAACCTTACAAGTATATAACTCCGACCGAGGGAGAAGGAACTTCTCAAGCCGTAGAGACAACAAACCTTCACAAGAGTCATTCACCGATGATCAACCAGGATGATGAAGATTTAAATGTATACATAGGAGACGAGGGGCAAGCTGACGAGCCAAAGGAGGTCCCGACCTCTGAGGGGCAGTCTCCCTTAAAAACTTCATCACTGGTTGAGTCTGTCGCTCAGGATGATTTAACGGAGGAACAGATACTCTAGGAATTGAATAAGATTCCTTTACCACACAATATCTATACTCAGGAAGACTTTGGAGGGGAACCAATTTTTCCTATCTCTGAGGAGACGAATGCCCCAGTTGGAGAAAAAGGAGTCACACAAATAAGCCTAACTCTGGGCCCTGGTCCGTTAAAGGGGGATTTCACGGGATGCACAAATCACATGCACCATTTATCATAACACTCTTATACCACTGACATTCATAGTTTTATCATGCACCTATTTCTTTTGCAAGGAAAATGTCTCGTAAACGATCTTATTCTTATCGTTCCCTTCGTGTGGGCACACCAAGCCTCCTTCCAAATCCCGAGCATGTTCGTAGCGACAGTCGGGGAAGAGATAGTCATCGGCCCCGAGATTCTCATCAATCTTATTCTACACGATCTCGATCTCCATCAAAGCAAGGTTCTGGAATGCCTCACAGTCGTCCATCGCTATAGGATGGGGGTAAGCAACTTCCTAAAGATTTGACCCCTCCGAAAAGTACGCCTTCTCATATCCAGTCTTCTAAAAAACACCACGAGCCAGAGGGCAAAAACAAAGATGAGGACAAGATCGTGGAGAAGAGAAAGGCATCTCATGTTTCCTCTAGTGAGCACGACTTGGATACCACCGATGCACAGGATATTGCTCCCGATTCTAAAATTCAGGCCAGGCTGGAGCGCTTGCGAAAGCAATTCCCTGATATTTTCTTCGAGAGGATGATGCTCGTCCCGGATCTTGAACCGGTCCCCGAGGATTGGGACACAGAGGTGATAGGGTACGAATGCCATGTGGTTAAACAATACGGGGTAATGAAGAAGCATGCCACCACACTTTCTACTGCCATCCGCCATCCGGAGACGGAAGCAGCCATAGCCAGAGTGAAGATTGATAATGATGCTAGGGCTAGAAGCAAAATGGAAAAAGAACTTGAGGATGCACATGCCCAACTGGCTTTAGCTCGGCGAGATGCAGAGAATTACAGGTCTGAGTTAGAAAGTGCTAGGGAGCGTTTTCGCAGTGAGCTTGATTCAAACAGCCAGGAACGGGTGGCTTTGAGGAAGGAAGTGGAAGATCTTAGGGCAATTAACGATGAACTGAAAATAGCAAAGGAACGCTTTGCTGCTGAGAAAGCTGCATGGGAGAAAGAGAGGGCAAGCTTAAAAGACAACCTCTCTCTTGTCAAAAAAGAAAAAGAAGTTTAAATGATCAACTTGTCCAAGCTGAGGAGCGTGCAGCTCTCGCTGAAAGTAACGCCAATAATGCTCTTGAATCGGCCACTACTGCTGCTGATAAGCTCGCTGAAAAAGAGAAAGAGATAACTGGTTTTGAGGAACTGTTGTTTGACTTCTTTGGCCAAGTCATCAAGACTCGAGACATCTCTTGGATTCCAGACTATCATGTTACCCTGGCCAATGTATGGGAAGCAATTGTCGAAGGCGAGAAGTGGCGATTGATGGTCGACGAGATTGATTAAAACCAGCCGATGCAGACCTTTCTCAGAGGTGAAGAACCCGAGGCTTTGGAGAAAGGCAGACGCCTAATCCATGAAGAGATCGAGAGGGAAAAGGTTAAGCTATAGGGCAAGGATAAGATTGATGAAGGCTAGAGCTCGGTGGTGGAGCCCAAAACCACTGAAGTTGAGGAATATAACCCTGTTGATCCTTTGATTCCCTTGGCTCCAACCCCTCCAGTTGTCGGAGCCACCATTAAAAATCTGGGCGATGAATCGGCTGAAGGTATTTCCATATTCTCTCCACAGTTCATCAAAGCAGTCGTAGCTTGTCATCGTCTCACGGGACAAACAACTGATATGGCCATATATTCTCTCGATTCACTAACATTTGCTTCTCATGGTGTAGGTATCAAACCGGACGAGAAAGATGCAGAGGAGAAGGTAGTGGTAGAGAAAATTGATGTCCCCTCGGGCACTGATGTTGAAGTTTCTGAGATTTCAAAGAAAACCGAGGGTACAACATGTGAGATGGTCACTGCAGCACCCGCGGAATCCAGCACCCGCGCTCCTGCGGACGCTGAGGTTATTTCGGCCTTGCAAGACACAGACGGTGGTCACAGAGATGAGGAAGTTGTCATCACAGATGAGGCCAAGGATGATGATAGTGAAACCTTGGCTGACATGTAGGCTAGGAAAGAAAGGCAGTTGGTTCTTAAGAAGGGGGAACATGACTCTGTATACGTGCCCCCTATCTCTGAAATCGACCCCAAAACTGGGTTGGTTATAAGATTCTCTTCCAAATCAATAACTACTCAGCTTGGCTCCCAACTTTCTAGCTCTCCCCCGAAGTCTCTTGTTGATAAGAGAAAGAGGAAAAAGAGTGGCCGCTCTGATGCTGGAAAAGAGGAGTTGGAGAAACAGAAGAAGGAAAAGAAGTCAAAGTCATCTCCCAAGCGTAAATAGAATGCACTTATTGGCTCATATTCTTTTCTTTTAGGCTTTCCATTGGCCAAAAAATGTAGTCGTGAGAGTGGCCCCCACAATTGTTTAGCTTCTTGTTCTTGTAAACCTGCTTTTAATGAATGAAAATCTATTTCTTTTACACCATTGTGTACCTGCAAGTTTACCATGTTTGCAGAGTTTACTATCCTGAATCAAAAAATTTAAAAATAATCGTAACTGAAATAACCGTAACTAAATACTGAAGTCATGAATGATAATCATTGAAAAGTTCGTGTACTAAGTAAATGTGTAGTGTTCACGAATGCTAAGTGTTGTATGCACATGCCCCTAATTAATCATTAATATGGTGTCTGGCCAGGGCTTATTAAGGATTGATTAGAGTCATATATGTGTTGCCCCCATTCCCGGAAATGAGCGGTTTGGGCCCCCTTTTTCATTCTTTTCCCCACTAGTGTGGTGGGATGGGAGCCCTTGAGTGGCATATATCACTGTGCCTTTATATTCTTCCGATCCTTCAGCGGGGTAAGATTTCTTGTGGCGCTAAGTCTCTAGCATCTTTATATTCGCCCGATCCTTCAGCGGGTTAGAGTTTGAGTGGCGCTAAGTCTCTAGCACCTTTATACTCTCCCGATCCTTCACCGGGTTAGAGTTCGAGCTCGATTCTTGGTCTGCTCACCGATCTTTTGGCTGGGCAGAAGTTCTGGGGGCGCTAAGTTCTAGCGCCTTTATACTCTCCCGATCCTTCAACGGGTTAGAGTGTTATCAAGGCAGTTTTATCGCGGTGCACCTGAATGCCTTGGGGACGTTATTTTTGCGTCCTTTATACTCTCTCCCTAATCTCGAGAGTTAAAGTGAAAGCAATAGTGTGATTTACCTCTCTGCACCTTTTGGAGCTTTAGTTACCATTAGTCTTCCGATATGACAGATGTCGTTTTGAATTAGGTATATTGTGGTCGCCGTCTAGCTTAAAACAAATCTCAAAATGGTAATGATCTATTTTAATTAGAATAAAAAGAGCAAACAAGAAACAGTACAGAAAAGGTAAATGAAACACGATATTTTTATAGTGGTTCGGTCGAATCATGACCTACGTCCACTTTATAATCTTTTGTTCAAGTAACCAGACTGTTCTAGGCAAGTCGAGCCTTCTTACATGGTCCTAAAAACAAAAGAGTAAAACTGAAAATTTCATGTCAGATAAGGCAGCAAATGCTGGGCATTCCACACTCTAGGGATTTCATCTCCATCCACGGTTGCTAGCTTGAAGGTTCCATTATCAAGTCTTCGTAAAATGGAGTACGGTCCTTCCCATTTCGGGCCCATATGTACTGGGGGTGGAAAGACGCGCTTCAGAACCAAGTCTCCGGATTCGAAGGTTCGATCTCGGACTTTCTTGTTGTAATAACGAACAACTTGTTGCTTGTGCCTCAAGGTGCGTAGATCGGCTTCATCCCTCTTTTCTTCAGCCATGTCTAAAGACTCAAGGAGCAGCTCGTTGTTGGTCATCAGATCATAATAAGTGGTTCGATGAGATGGTACTTCCAACTCGACCGGAATAACAGCTTCAGCTCCAAAAGCAAGGGAAAACGGGGTGTGACCCGTCGCTGATTTGTACGTTGTCCTATAGGCCCATAGTGCCAAGGGTAATTCATCAACCCACATAGCTCTAGCCCTCTTCAATCTTTTCTTTAGAATGGATTGAATCACCTTGTTTGCCGCTTCGACTTGTCCGTTCGATTGCAGATGTGCCACAGAGGTGTATCTTTTCTCGATATGATACTTCTGACAGAAATCTCGTAACTCGGTACTGTTGAATTGGGTTCCATTATCGGTTATGATGACTTTTGGAATCCCAAACCGACATATAATGTTCTTGACAACAAAATTGATCACTCGCTTGGCTGTGATCGTGGTCAAAGGCTCTGCTTCTACCCATTTAGTGAAATAATCCACGGCCACAATAGCTAACTTTGCTCCGCCCTTTGCTATGGGAAGGCTCCCAATAATGTCAATCCCCCACATAGCAAAAGGCCACGGGCTTGTCATTGTCTTCAACTGGCTAGGTGGCTCCCTAGGTATCTTGGAGAATTTCTGGCAAGCGTCACAACGTCGTGCATACTTGGCTGCATCCTTGTTTATGGTAGGCCAGAAATAACCATACCACAATATCTTCTTTGCCAGCGTTTGCCCTCCAGTGTGATCGCCACATTCACCTTCATGGACCTCTTTCAGCACACGCTTGATGTCATCATGGGCGATGCACCGGAGGAGGGGCGTCGAGAAACCTTGTATGTATAGGACATTGCCTTGCAACACATATCGGGAAGCTTTCCGTATAACTGCATGCCTCTGACTTTTCTTCGTTGGAAGCGTTCCGTTTATCAAAAACTTCTTTAGAGGAGTCATCCATGACTCCCTCTCAGGTTCAATCTCTAATACCGAATCAACTTCCATCTGATTTATGCTAGGAGACTGTAATACTTCAATTGGGACCATCTCCGTATCCTGAGGATTATCTGAACTAGCCATTTTCGCTAACTTGTCTGCCTTTTGATTCTCCGTTCGGAGAACATGAGATATGTTGTGGTGGTCAAAACTATCCAGCAACTTCTTCACTTTTTCCAAGTATGATATCAGCCTTGGACTCTTTGCCTGAAACTTTCCAGTGACCTGGTTTACGACTCTCTTGGAATCGCAAAAGATGTCTAGCTTTGTGATATCCAATTTCTTTGCGAGTTCTAGCTCGACAATTAGAGCTTCGTACTCGAAGTCGTTATTAGTGGCGTGGAACTACAGTCTAAGAGCGTAATATATTAACCGTTTGTAACACCCCACCTCCGCTAGGGTCACTCACAAAGGGAATGCACTAGCTTTGGTGGAGCATTATCTAGGTAAACATACACAGAAATATTACAAGACAGAACATATAAAACAGCGGAAGAAGAACCAAATTTCATTGCTTTAAAATCTAGAAAGGTCTAAAGCCTTTTACATAAAAATGCCATTAAATCAATTACATCGAAATCTGTCTTACAATAGTAAAGAAGCATAAAGCCATAGTCATAAATCATTCCCCAAGTAAAACAGTAAAGCAAGCCATAGCCAAGAGAAATCCAAGCAGTACATGAAAGAGCCTTGGAGCTTGGTAAGATCCGAGCTAAGCTGTATTCCCATCCTGTGAACCGGGGGGGGGGGGGGACGAAAGAAAAAGAGGCGAAACAAACCGGTCCGTCATAAAGACTGAGTAAGTCCTAGTGGTTTCGGCATTAAAACAGGTGAAGATAATATGGCATGAATAAACTGAAAGTAAACATAAGCATGATGACAAGGTAAGCTACAGGCACGATGAATCAAGTATAACATCCCATGCTTCCTATCAAGAGTATCATCATAAGGTTCCTACCAAGTATCATATTGCAAGGTTTCTATTAAGCATAACATCGCAAGATTTTTAAGCTTCACCATTCCACTATTTTCATTGATTTCCTATATTCTCAGCATCAACTATACTAGTACCCCAACCCGTATCATCCTTTCCATGTATATGTACAGTCCCTTGCCGTATATCGTACGGGTTTCATCACGTATTTCTATACTACTTCAATGTAGTGCCACCATTCTTGAAATAGTTTGGACCGCCACCCTTGTTCTGGCTAGGTTTCCTTATCATGAACTATCGCGTGTTCAACTAGGATTTATGCCACCTAGGACCACTAGGGATTATGATACATATTGAACGTTTTCTAAATTCGATTAGGGTTTATGCCACCTAGGGCCACTAGGGATTATGCTACCTAACGAATTCCACGTAACGATCTATTAATCGATCAGCTCCCTACAAGTCCTAGCTCGTTCATGTGTCTGTGTCATACGGCCCAATCACGAAATGTAGTCACCTGTGCTAGGTCCACCATAGGGTGTATCAAGCCCTAGGGTGCCAACCACCGGCACAAATCAAGCACGCACAGTGTAAACCTACTGGTGCCCAATGCCTGCTTTTTCAACTCCGGACAACGTGCACGACCATAGTCCGCCTGAACCTACAATGGCGCACCAACTCAGCCGTCGTTCTGGTCGCTTACAATCAGCCCAGTAATCGTGCCCCATCCTACCTAGTTCCAGGGTACTGTGATACATCTAGTGGGTTACTGCTGAATAGGACCGCGCAACTAGGGTTTCCATCCAGTAGGTTAAGTGTTGTCATTTAAATTCGAGACTTAACCCCATCAGTCTTGCATGTCAAGTTGGTTAAGTGTTGTCATTCAAGTTCGTGACTTAATCCGCCTATGTGTCATGTCAAATTGGCTAAGTGTTGTCGTTCAAGTTCATGACTTAGCCCTACGAATCATCTGTCAAGTCGGTTAAGTATATTCAATCGGTTCATGACTTAATCCTATCAAATCATCGTGTCCAATTGGTTAAGTATATTCAAGCGGTTCATGACTTAACCCTATCAAATCATCGTGTCAAATTGGTTAAGTATATTCAAGCGGTTCATGAATTAACCCTATCAAATCATAGTATCCAATTGGTTAAGTATATTCAAGCGGTTCATGACTTAACCCTATCAAATCATCGTGTCAAATTGGTTAAGTATATTCAAGCGGTTCATGACTTAACCCTATCAAATCATCGTGTCAAATTGGTTAAGTATATTCAAGCGGTTCATGACTTAACCCTATCAAATCATCGTGTCAAATTGGTTAAGTATATTCAAGCGGTTCATGACTTAACCCTATCAAATCATCGTGTCAAATTGGTTAAGTATATTCAAATAATTCATGGCTTAACCTGCCCACGTATCATGCTAAGTTGGTTGAGTATTATCTATATGTTCAAGTTGACTTAACCATGCCATGTATCATGTTATATTGGTTACGTGTCATTAGTCTAGTCATATTACTTAACCCACCCATTGGTCTGATTAACTATTACGTTGGTTAAGCCTACATTTGTAAGTTTTACATGTTCTTAACTCATACCAGTTAGGTCCACATTTACATGTCAAATTTCCATGTCATCCCACCTAACCCTCTAACCATACCCACGTCTTATTATGGTTAGTATTCCTTAATTCATTCATTATGACGAACGAATCATGACCTCTCACATTAGACCGTGCATTTTGTGGCCACTGGATTTGCCGGGCGGTTCCGGGCAGATTAACACCACAAAATGGGTCTAACCTCGTGTCATAAATCGTTACGCCTACAATTCGTTCTTCGACCTCTCACATTAGACTGACACTTTGTGGCTACTGGATTTGCCGGGCGGTTCCGGGCAGATTTACACCACAAACTATGTCTAACCTCGTGTCAAAGGTTCATTAATGGTTGTATTCCACCCAAAACCCCAATATCAGTTCATGTGTTTAACATATAGAAATGCTCATGTTCCAACCACGTTCATATTTCCAGTTATAGGCCAACTATCAAGTTCATAATTCACGTTTTTGCCCCAAAACGTATTCCCAAATTATTCTCATAATTCACTATAAGGTTATGCCAATTTATAGCCTTTTATTTACATACATGCCAACTACCCAAAACCCAACTTAGGCGCGTTCATATTAAACCTCTACCAAGTCATAAATTTTCATATATGTTCCAACACCAAAATTTACATAATTAAAATACGCCCAAGTTCTAGATTACATGTTAGATTTTACATATGCCCAATTCTTACCAAATTTACATGTGTTTAATTCACACCATTTCACATGTTTGCAAATTTTATACCAATTTACACAGATACCAAGTTTCATGCCGTTAACATATATCAATATTCTTGCCATTTTACATAGGTCGAGTTTCATACCAAACTACATGTATTCCATGTTTACACCATTTTATCCAAACTTACAATCTTTAATTATAGCGATAATACTCATATCCCCATTTCATGTTATGCCGTTAGTTCCACCAAACAAATATATATCCAATATGGACAACATTCCCATATTTCCCCGTATTCAATCATACGCAAATCGCGGTTCAGGCCTAGGTCCGAAAATGACCTAGGTTCATTGAAAGAAAATAAATAGGGGAAAGTAGAATTTGTATAACAATCAGTATAGAGACAAAAAAACTGGCATAAAAACATCATCTCTGGCATAAAAGATAAATCTTGACAATAATATCAATATGAATCAAGAAAAAAATGATTTACAATAGGCTGAATAGATCATAAGCTTGACATGAGAACGAACATAGAAAAGTCCCAAAACTCAAGATTCAAGAAGCAACAGAAATAGATATGAATCAATAAACATACTTAAATCCAATTCCACTCTATTCCATGGCCATATTATAATTAAATGTTTAAATCTAAAAACAACTAGAACTTACAGAGCATGGCTAGTGAATTAGGAACTGAATTTGTTGTAAAAATGTTGCGGCGTTGTTGATTTATTGTCTTGAATCATTGTAGAAGCCTTGTTCTTTGAATTGATTTGAGTTTGAATGTTTTACTTTGATTTGGAGACGGCGACCATGGTTAAAGAGGTATTTTAGCAGCATAATGGTGAAAGAATGATTTGATATGAATTAGGTTAGGTCTAAGGGTGTTTTTATAGGTGTAGCAACTAGTTTAGGCCCTTAGATTAACCCTAGAATCAATCCGGACCATCAAAACACGTCTCAGGCTTCAAAAATGAGTTCTGGGTCAAACCAGGCCGACCAGGTCGACCTGGGGGGGGGGGGGGGAGGGGGGAGGTCGACACTATGGTCGACCTGGGGGTAGGTCGACCCCCTGGTCCAGTGCTGCCTGAAAACTGCTGAAACTTGTACAGGCCATAACTTCTTCATCCGGACTCCGATTTTCGAAAACTCGGACTCTATTTCATGTAAAATTTCGAGACGAACGCAATGGCGTAAACCGTTTCGCCTGATTCTGATTTTAAAATTTAATTTGCCTTGATTTCTAGTTTTAACATGTTATAAAAATTCGGGTTGTTACATTCTCCCCTCCATAAAGGATTTCGTCCCCGAAATCTTCAAGTTAAAAAGAATGTGTCCTACCATCCAATCATCCATCTACTCAATCATCAATTACAGACATCCATTGTCCTTAAGAGATTTCTAATGCTGTATGAACATATGCAGAAAGTGTGTGTATATGTTCCTTGTCTAATACAAATGATCAGGCCTGATTGATCTTCTTAATGCAAAATATGTTTTAGTGCCATGAGTCCAACATGTATGTGAATAGTCCTAGCCATATAAACACTATATGTGTGCACAAACATTCATCCATATGCAACATCCACATGGTAATACATTTAATTTCATCCATAAACAAGTATAAGCACTCATGCATATGCAATATGAAAGGTGACGGAGCCGATCTAGTGCCTAATGTGTGTTCATGCATCCACCAGCAACAACTAGCAACCACTTGCAACCATTTGCAACCATCAACCATAACATGTCTCAAACACATGTTTACACCCAATTGTTCCTACCTAAAGATATAGTCAAACAATAGAAGCAAGTAAAAACTTTGAGCCCATTAGGCAATATCAAAACTGGAAATCTATGTCACATATATACTGGTTAGGAGAAGAACTCCCTAAGCACAATCCCCAAAGACCGAAATCAATATCAGACTGATACCCAAAGAATTAACCAACCAATATATATGTTTCTAGGAAACTAAGCATGATGGACTCCTTTTTGGTCACAAGAAATCCCTTCCTAAGACCAACCCATATCCAATAAAACCCAAAAAGTTTAGTCAACCCAACGGACACCCTCAAGTCCCAACATGTATTACTAACAGATGAGTCATACTCCCTATGGGGTTTGCAACGGAAATAGGATTGAGAATAGGACCGAGAGCATATACATAAAAGATAACATGCAAGTAAGCTCTACAGGAAAAGAGGGATCAAGGATATACTCCTAAAAAGAGATATGATGCGCATATCTAGTCTTCAATCTCCTAAGTCGCATTTCCTTGAGCTTAACTCCATTGTGCTTTCACCGTCTTTAACTTCACAATTTCGTAGCTTCTTAATTCCTATTTCCAAAATATGAGTTGGAACTCATTTCACTGTCGCCTCTCATTCCACTTTCACTTATTCTTTTTCTAGTATACCCGGCTTAAACATAACTGCGTACTCATGGTTTCATGCAAGCTCTCCAAAATTCACTAGTGAATCCTGGATCTCGTTTATAGGGTATTCCATGCAGAAGGATTTTCTCTTGCAAATAAACAGATGTCAACCATGTTTCCAAATGTACTTACTAAGGTGATTTCCTATAACTCATGCATAAGCGAAATGAACCATCCACCTTAGTGGCGAACACTACTCGGGATCAATATATGTATCAAGAGATTCTAGGTAACTAAGCATGGCAGAACCCTAAGGGTTACACTAGACTTCGAGGGCATTACCAAGGCAAGTCAAGAATCTAACTACCCTCTTTTCATACTCAAGAATGGCACCATTGTTGGATAACCACTCCATCCCTAGAATCAACCCATAGCCCAAAAAACATAAGCATTACTTCTAAATTCAACACTTAGCATAGACATTCCCAAATCCAAACGATTCATGAATAAATGAGCCGATTCCCTAACAGGATTTGAGAATAAAATGGGATCCTCTACTACGCTAGTACTAAGGTGCAGAGACTCAACTATCGAAGCATAAATAAAAAGGATGCGATGTACCATAATCAAAAAGGGTACGAACAGGATAGAAAGATAAACTAGACTTTCCTACAGAAACATTTCTACCTTCTTGTTCTGAGCCTCATTCGCCTTAACCACTCTTATCCCCACTTGTATAACGTGTTAACAGGTCTCTCGAGAACTACCTCCATCGCACGGCAACCCTACAAGGCTTGAAATAAGATTAGTCGCAGATGGAACTAATGTGACTACAGATGGAGGAAAAGAAAGGAAAAGGGATTCAAACAAGGAAACAAAGGATAATGCTAATGGCCCTTGGGGAATAGCCTTTAAAAATAAAACTTTTCTAGAAAAATGCTTCTTTGTAAATGGTTTTTAAAATAATTTCAAAAGGGTTTTAAAAACTTTTGCCCAGTCACGTAACCTTCTGCTCTGATACCAAATGTAACACCCCACCTTCGCTAGGGTCACTCACAAATGGAATGCACTAGCTTTGGTGGAGCATTATCTAGGTAAACATACACAGAAATATTACAAGACAGAACATATAAAACAGCGGAAGAAGAACAAATTTCATTGCTTTAAAATTTAGAAAGGTCTAAAGCCTTTTACATCAAAATGCCATTAAATCCATTACATCGAAATCTGTCTTGCAATAGTAAAGAAGCATAAAACCATAGTCATAAATCATTCCCCAAGTAAAACACTAAAGCAAGCCATAGCCAAGAGAAATCCAAGCAGTACATGAAAGAGCCTTGGAGCTTGGTAAGATCCGAACTAAGCTGTATTCCCACCCTGCAAACCTGGAGGGGGGGAACGAAAGAAAAAGAGGCGAATAAAACTGGGTCAGTCATAAAGACTAAGTAAGTCCTAGTGGCTTTCAGCATAAAAACAGGTGAAGATAATGTGGCACGAATAAACTGAAAGTAAACATAAGTATGACGACAAGGTAAGCTAAAGGCACGATGAGTCAAGTATAACATCCCATGCTTCCTATCAAGAGTATCATCACAAGGTTTCTACCAAGTATCATATTGCAAGGTTTCTATTAAGCATAACATCACAAGATTTCTAAGCTTCACCATTCCACTATTTTCTTTGATTTCCTACATTCTCTGCACCAACTGTACTAGTACCCCAACCCGTATCATCCTTTCCATGTATATGTACAGTCCCTTGCCGTATATCGTACGGGTTTCATCACGTATTTCTATACTACTTCAACGTAGTGCCACCATTCTTGAAAACGTTTGGACCGCCACCCTTGTTCTGGCTAGGTTTCCTTATCATGAATTATCGCGTGTTCAACTAGGATTTATGCCACCTAGGACCACTAGGGATTATGCTACCTATTGAACGTTTTCTAGATTCGATTAGGGTTTATGCCACCTAGGACCACTAGGGATTATGCTACCTAACGAATTTCACGTAACGATCTATTAATCGATCAGCTCCCTACAAGTCCTAGCTCGTTCATGCGTCTGTGTCATATGGCCCAATCACGAAATGTAGTCACCTGTGCTAGGTCCACCATAGGGTGTATCAAGCCCTAGGGTGCCAACCACCGACACAAATCAAGCACGCACAGTGTATACCTACTGGTGCCCAATGCCTGCTTTTTCAACTCCGGACTACGTGCACGACCATAGTCCGCCTGAACCTACAATGGTGCACCAACTCAGCCGTCGTTTTGGTCGCTTACAATCAGCCCAGTAATCATGCCCCACCCTGCCTAGTTCCAGGGTACCGTGATACATCTAGTGGGTTACTTCTGAAAAGGACCGCGCAACTAGGGTTCCCATCCAGTAGGTTAAGTGTTGTCATTTAAATTCAAGATTTAACCCCCTCAGTCTATCATGTCAAGTTGGTTAAGTGTTGTCATTCATGTTCGTGACTTAACCCGCCTATGTGTCATGTCAAATTGGCTAAGTGTTGTCGTTCAAGTTCATGACTTAGCCCTACGAATCATCTGTCAAGTTGGTTAAGTATATTCAATCGGTTCATGACTTAATCCTATCAAATCATCATGTCCAATTGGTTAAGTATATTCAAGCGGTTCATGACTTAACCCTATCAAATCATCGTGTCAAATTGGTTAAGTATATTCAAGCGGTGCATGACTTAACCCTATCAAATCATCGTATCTAATTGGTTAAGTATATTCAAGCGGTTCATGACTTAATCCTATCAAATCATCGTGTCAAATTGGTTAAGTATATTCAAGCGGTTCATGACTTAACCCTATCAAATCATCGTGTCAAATTGGTTAAGTATATTCAAGTGGTTCATGACTTAACCCTGTCAAATCATCGTGTCATATTGGTTAAGTATATTCAAATAATTCATGGCTTAACCCACCCGCGTATCATGCTAAGTTGGTTGAGTATTATCTATATGTTCAAGTTGACTTAACCCTGCCACGTATCATGTTATATTGGTTAAGTGTCATTAGTCTAGTCATATTACTTAACCCACCCATTGGTCTGATTAACTATTATGTTGGTTAAGCCTACATTTGTAAGTTTTACATGTTCTTAACTCATACCGGTTAGGTCCACATTTACATGTCAAATTTCCATGTCATCCCACCTAACCCTCTAACCATACCCACGTCTTATTATGGTTACTATTCCTTAATTCATTCATTATGACGAACGAATCATGACCTCTCACATTAGACCATGCATTTTGTGGCCACTGGATTTGTCGGGCGGTTCCGGGCAGATTTACACCACAAACTGGGTCTAACCTCGTGTCATAAATCGTTACGCCTACAATTCGACCTTCGACCTCTCACATTAGACTGACACTTTATGGCTACTGGATTTGCCGGGCGGTTCCGGGCAGATTTACACCACAAATTGAGTCTAACCTCGTGTCAAATGTTCATTAATGGTTGTATTCCACCCAAAACCCCAATATCAGTTCATGTGTTTAACATATAGAAATGTTCATGTTCCAACCACGTTCATATTTCCAGTTATATGCCAATTATCAAGTTCATAATTCACGTTTTTTCCCCAAAACGTATTCCCAAATTATTATCATGATTCACTATAAGGTTATGCCAATTTATAGCCTTTTATTTACATACATGCCAACTACCCAAAACCCAACTTAGGCGCATTCATATTAAACCTCTACCAAGTCATAAATTTTCATATATGTTCCAACACCAAAATTTACATAATTAACATACGCCCAAGTTCTAGATTACATGTTAGTTTTTACATATGCCCAATTCATACCAAATTTACATATGTTTAATTCACGTCATTTTACATGTATGCAAATTTTGTACCAATTTACACAAATACCAAGTTTCATGCCGTTTACATATATCAATATTCTTGCCATTTTACATAGGTCGAGTTTCATACCAAACTACATGTATTCCATGTTTACACCATTTTATCCAAACTTACAAACTTTAATTATAGCGATAATATTCATATCCCCATTTCATGTTATGCCGTTAGTTCCACCAAACATATATATATACACAATATGGACAACATTCCCATATTTCCCCATATTCAATCGTACGCAAATCGCGGTTCAGGCCTAGGTCCGAAATTGACCTAGGTTCATTGAAAGAAAATAAATAGGGGAAGGTAGAATTTGTATAATAATCAGTATAGAGAGGAAAAACTGGCATAAAAACATCATCTCTGGCATAAAAGATAGATCTTGACAATAATATCAATATGAATCAAGAAAAAAAATGATTTACAACAGGCTGAATAGATCATAAGCTTGACATGAGAACGAACATAGAAAAATTCCAAAACCCAAGATTCAAGAAGCAACAGAAATAGATCTGAATCAATAAACATACTTAAATCCAATTCCACTTTATTCCATGGCCATATTATAATTAAATGTTTAAATCTAAAAACAACCAGAACTTACAGAGCATGGCTAGTGAATTAGGAACTGAATTTGTTGTAAAAATGTTGCGGCGTTGTTGATATATTATCTTGAATCATTGTAGAAGCCTTGTTCTTTGAATTGATTTGACTTTGAATGTTTGTACTTTGATTTGGAGACGGCGGCCGTGGTTCAAGAGGTATTTTAGCAACATAATGGTGTAAGAATGATTTGATATGAATTAGGTTAGGTCCAAGGGTGTTTTTATAGGTGTAGAAACTAGTTTAGGCCCTTTGATTAACCCTAGAATCAATCCGGACCATCAAAACACGTCTCAGGCTTCAAAAATGAGTTCTGGGTCAAACCAGGCTGACCAAGTCGACCTGTAGGGGGGAGGTCGACACTATGGTCGACCTGGGGGGTAGGTCGACCTGGGGGTTAGGTCGACCCTATGGTCGTCCCCCTGGTCCAGTGCTGCCTGAAAACTGCTGAAACTTGTACAGACCATAACTTCTTTATCCGGACTCCGATTTTCGAAAACTCGGACTCTATTTCATGTAAAATTTCGAGACGAACGCAATGGCATAACCCGTTTCCCCTGATTCTGGTTTTAAATTTAATTCTGCCTTGATTTCTTGTTCTAACATGTTATAAAAATTCGGGTTGTTACACCGTTTCTCTGGAGTTTCGAGAACCACTCCGGCGCCAGATCGTCTGTCATTTTTAGCTCCATCAGTGTATAGTTTCCAGGCATTAGGGTCAAGGGATAGCTTTGGTGGATCATCCTCTTCGGTTACTACATCCTCTTCTGGGATGGTGAACTGTGCTATAAAATCTGCAAGTGCTTGCCCTCTTATCGACCTTTGGGGTTCGAAGTTCAGGTCGAATTGACTCAACTCGATGTTCCATTTGAGCAGTCTTCCTGATGCTTTTGGCCTTTGCAGAACTTGCCTTAGTGGGTGATCGGTGTACACAGTAATGGGATGAGCCTGGAAGTAGTGGCGAAGTTTTCTAGATGCAATTAGTAAGCTGTACGCCAGTTTTTCTATTTTTGGATAATTCCATTCTGCGGCCACCAATTTTTTACTCACATAGTACACCAGTCTTTGTATCTTATCCTCTTCTCTTACCAAAGCCGAACTGATTGCGTGAGATGACACTGCCAAGTACACAAATAAATCCTCGTGATCCACAGGCTTAGATAGTATCGGGGGTCTTTCCAGATGGTTCAACAGATGCTGGAATGCTTCTATACAATCGGGAGTCCATTCAAAGTTGCGCTTGCCTCGCTTTATCAGCTCGAAAAACGGGACGCATTTATCTGTAGCTTTGGAGATGAACCTACTCAGCGCCGACACCTTTCCAGCGAGGCTTTGGACATCCTTAATCTGCTTCGGTTCTTAGATATTTCAGATTGCTGTAATTTGAGCTGGATTGATTTCGATTCCACGTGAGCCGACGATGAATCCTAGGAATTTTCCAGATGCTACCCCAAATGAACATTTCAAAGGATTCTGTTTCATCCTATATTTCTGGAGAATCCCAAACATCTCTGCTATATCGGTAGTATGATCGGACGATTGTCTGGACTTTACCAACATGTTGTCAACGTATAATGCCATCGTTTTCCTGATTTGGTTGTAGAACATTCTATTCACCAATCGCTGATATGTAGCGCCGACATTTTTCAAACCGAAAGGCATCACCACATAGCAATATAATCCCAAATCTATAATGAAACTGGTATGCTCTTAGTCTGGGACATACATGGGGATTTGATTGTACCCTGAATATGCGTCCATAAAAGAAAGAAGTTCATGACCCGCGGTTGAATCTACCAACTAATCGATTCGAGGTAATGGAAAGCTGTCCTTTGGACAAGCTTTGTTTAGATCTGAGAAGTCGATGCATGTACGCCACTTTGCATTGGCCTTTTTTACCAAAACTGGGTTTGAAATCCAGTCAGGGTATGTTGAATCTTTAATAAATCCATTACTTCTCAGCATTTCGACTTCTTCCTTCAAGGCAACAAACCTCTCTGGGCCAAGTATTCGCCTTTTCTGCTTGGCAGGAGGATGTTTCGGGTCGATGCTTAAAGAATGACTCATAATCGAGGGAGATATTCCACACATGTCCGCATGGGTCCAGGCAAATACGTCCAAGTTAGCTTTCAGGAAATTTGTTAATTCTTTAGTTCGAACAGGATCCAACTGGGATCCAATCTTCAGGACCTTCTCTGGGTCACTGTCATCGATTGGTACATCCACAGTTGCTTTATTGGGAGTCGCCATTCTGCCCCCAGGCTCTTCATCCTCTCTGGGATCCATGTCCTCGGGCAACTCTCTGGGCGACCCTCCCGGAGGTATTTTCTTTAGTTGCTATGACGATTCCTCCCTCGGAGGGGAAGAACCACCTTTTGTTTCTACATCTTTACCTTTGCGGAGCAATTTTAACTCTGCAATGTAGCATGCTCGTGCAACAACTTGATCTCCTCTGACTATGCCTATGCCGGCATCCGTCAGGAACTTCAACAACAGGCACTAGGGTGCAATGCAAGCCCTGAATTTGGCTAGGGCTGGCTGGCCCAAAAAGGCATTGTACGGCGACTCAATGTCCAGGACTACAAAAGGGAGGATTCTCACTCTCTGGCGTTCTCCTTCCCCAAGGGTTACTGACAATTCCACGTATCCCATCGAAGCGGTCGAGGCTCCATTAAATCCGCGTATCCAACCCTCGCATGGTTTCAAATCCTTTGGTTCGAGTTTCATTTGGTCGAATGTTTTCTTGACCAGAATGTTGACCGAACTTCCATTATCTACTAAAACTTTATGAACTATAGCTGGAGCGATGGTGATGGTGATCACTAATGGGCCTTCAGTTGGGGAGTGAACCCCAATACTCTCTCGCTCGCGAAATATGACGTAATTAGACATTGTCTTTTGTTGCTTAACCGGAGCGTTATCCTCGGGGTTGCTACATTCCCCTACTTCAAAATGCTGTTTAGCTGCATTCACGTACTGATCCATAGCTCTGAAACTGTGCCCAGCTAGGTGAAGCCCACCAACTATGGTATTGATAACGATATTTTTTCCTTTTTGCTGAGCCGTTGGTTTGGTAGCAGGTTGGCTTTGGTTCGGGGCTTGTACGACTTGCCCCCTATCCCTAGGAGTCACCTTGTATTCATCAAGCTTTCCTTCTCGGAGCAATTTTTCAATCACATCTCTCAAATAACGACATTCGTTTGTGGAATGACCATGAACCTGATGAAAAAAACAGAATTTCCCAGTTTCACGCCCTTTTTCTGTAGAATCTCACGGAGAAGGCCTTTTGTATTGGAGGACATTATATGTATCCAGGAAGATGTTTTCCAACGTATCATTTATCGGTGTGAAGCACTCAAACGGTCTGGGACGGGATCTTCTCTTAGAGTCGTTTCCTCGATTTCTCTTTCGATTATTGCTATTACTATTCCTCGACTGGTGACCATTGCCTTGATTCTTGTTCCCGTATTATCTTCAGCTTTTCCCGAGCTATCTCCCGTTTGCTTAAAGGCCACATTACTTGGGATATCCTCCTTATCAGCAGCCTTCCTCTTTTGGTTGGCGTAAATTTCCTCTCGACGCATGCGGATGTTGGCCTTTTCGTAAAATATCTCTCTGGTTAACGGTGGTTTACCGGCCAGGTATCTTCCAAACTCAGTATCCTTATCCACTCCGTCAATCAGAGCCATCAAAACAGTTTGTTCATGCGGATCTCTAACCTCTGTGACCGCTAAATTGAAGAAATCTAAATAGGACCTCAAAGATTCGTCCGGACGTTGCTTAGTGAGGGACAACTCAATGACATTCTTAAATCTCTGGGTATGTAATCGGAACTAATTTACAAATTGTTCACTTAATTCCCTGAAACTGGAGATCGATCGCGTTGGTAAACGAGTGAACCACATTAACGCCGTATCCTCCAGGAATATCGGGAACGCCTTACACTTCACGGCATCGGAAGCGGCAGTTGCATTCATGTACCATGAATATCTCATCAGGTGCTGAACTGGATCAGCCTTTCCGGCATAATGGTTCATGGGTGGCATGTTAAATTTCCTCGGGAATCGAACCTCTAAAATATCATCTGTAAAAGGCGAATGACTACGGCCTATACCCCTATCTTCGGTTCTTTGTCCGTGACTTTCCACCATCATTTGCCTGATCATGGCTTCGACATCTGCATGGGTCAAAGTGGATTCGGGATCAACACTTCTTGCCCGGCGAGCCCCTCCAGCATTTCTTTGACGTGCTGCCGCAAGGTCTGAGTCCTGGACAGAACTCCCTTGACCCCTATTGCCGCGATCAGTCGCACGACGAGCATGGGGAACAAATCGATTCTGAGCAGGATCAATAACGCCTCCATTCCTATGCGGCAGGATGGGCTCATTTAAGTTATGGTTATTGGTTTCCTGATTAAGCACTTCTATATTCTCAGCCCTTTTCAATGGAGGCCATCGCCGGTTTCTCCGTGGTTCTTCAGACGAGGATGTATGTTCCGGGGATAAAGGGTAAGCTGGAGGTGGCGAAACCTGCCTTAGAATATCGTCTATTCGTTTGCCTAAGGCAGTAATATTCTGACGCACCAACGAGCTCTCCTGCCTTTGAGCAGCCAATTCATCAGTTTGCCTGTCCAATGCTTCATGTATTCGAGTCAAATGTCCTTCGGTAACTGGAGCAGAAGGGTCAAACTGGTCATCTTCATCTTCTCTTATACGCAAAGAACTTGAACCGGGTTGAGCAGAGGTACCAGCACGAGCGGAACGAGCCATAATTTCCTTCTCAGGTTGGGTAGTAGTCTGATTGACAGTTCGGATCGTGGTCCTCCTAGGATGGTGGCTCGTGGTACCCCCTTGACGTTGGTTCGTGGTGATAGGTGCAGGAGGGATCGCGGCACGGTCCTACGATCGGGTAGTAACCCCTTCAACTGCCTGGTTCATTGCACCATCACCGGATCGGAACGCACCTTCATTGCCACGATCCGAGAGCTCTTCTTCGACCTACTCGTGCACGCTTTCTTCAATTGCTTCGTTTGCAGCTTCATTCGCTTGCGAAGCTCGTACATCCTTCGACATCTTTCCAGCCATGATATCTGAGCTTTACTGAAATCTTCAAAAATCGAAACAGTGGAGTTTTGGACTGTTTTCTTCGGACTTGACTATACAAACAATAGAACTACAGTCCAATATGCTGAGACTCAGGTTCTCAGTGAAAGCACCAAAATGTTAGGTCCAAAATTGGGTCTAACACCCGAATTATTCTAATTTAGGGGAGATTAATATAAAAAAAATGCAAGAAAAAGAAGAAAAGACACAAGGTTTATAGTGGTTCGGCGTTAACGAGACTACGTCCACTTTATATCAACGATTATACTTAAGATTCGAGTACAACCAATGATTCATCTCTCAACCTCACTTTTACAATATTGATTCACTCAGTAAATTCAAGATAACTCTGAGTAGAAATAATGCAGATATGATAATGGTGGAATCAGAGCTCCGAATTGCCAAAAGATCCTGAAAAATGCCAAGTTTGGGGCGATTTATAGGTGATATTTGTAGACGGATCGTCGTCACACGTGGCACAAATCCCGATGATCTCGGACGGGTTCGTAGCCTGATGGAGAAATGGTCAAAATGACAGTTATGGACAGGTGGCATAAGATCCTTCATCTTCGGGTTGTGGATGACTTGGTCGTGGCCTTCATCTCTCAGCTTCAGAGATCAGATCGTGGAAATGACTCAGGTGTGGATGGATCGGATCGCTGTAGGGAACCGCGATCAAGGTGGCGTAGCAGTAGTGTCACGATCCGGCAAGGGCTTGGTGACCACGATCGGGGTTTCATGGCTTTTATGAGTAAAACTCCATATGTGTGAATCTTGGTGGCCTGATTCAAAAGCTAGCCAACAACCGCATTGTCACAGAAATGAACGCAGTCCCTCATCCTATGCCGGAGTGTTGTACGGATCTCTCCATAACAATGTTACGTTCCTCATATATCTGACATTACTATGCTATGTAAGAGTACGGACTGCCACCTTTAATCGAATCAGATTCCATACCAGAGTAATGCCCTCAAGTCTACAATACACCACCCATAGCAGACATATATGTATCGTCAATCGTATTTGATACCTTAACCGCACATAATGTGCGCCGAGTTCCATGGCAGGGCTATACAAGAAAGACGGAACTCAGTCGAAGCTTTTCCATATCAGTACAGGTCCGCCTTTAAGAGCATAAAAATACAGATATTCCTAGGGTCTGTTTCTCATGGTGGCTATGGCCCTACCTCAGCCCCTCCCTCAACTAGTAAAGACTACAAGATCTAAGTAACTTGCCCCTAACAAACAATCTAAACATCCAGTCAGTGTCTCCCCTCAACCACCGTACCTCGATAGAGAAAGGTGAACGGTCTATCGGGTTTAGCTCTAGTCTTTTCGCATCCCACTTGCTGCCGATGACAGATACCCGATGATCTTCTATTTTTGTTGGTCTTGACCTCGTCTCCCATTCGCCGAATCACCCCAGTGTCACCACATCACAGCATTCTGACTGCAAAGCTACTTTTGGAGTCAAGGCCCACCCACCTAGTAGTTACGCGCAGACCCAACCTCTGTGGGCACGGCCTAAACATCTGCCACCACACAGAGGGCTACTAGGAGCACCTTACGTATCTCAGGAAGCCGCATGCTTCCCCTTCCAGTCCTTCGAAGCCATAAGAATAATTAGATGAAACTGCGCTCCCCTCGTGCCTCATCACACCACGATGATCTACCCCGTTGGGTTATTCACCCTCAAACGTGCGGACATGCCCTAGCACCACCTTTTAATATGATATTAAACCCTATGTCTAAACATTCCTTTATGCGCTTGCTTTACCTTATCAGTTTTCCATTTAACTTGGTTATTACCTTTCACATTGACTTCTTATTCAAGTTACCAAGTTCCTCTTGCTTATTAATTTCAGTCATATAACTTAGCCCATTTAAGCTTAATAAGCCCATAACATGTTATTCTAGATTGTGGTCCATGGTCTATAATCCACAATCCCTTTTATATTCTTGTTTGATTCAAGGTTAAAATAACATGTTCTACTTAATCTGTAATTAAGTGTATCTCAGTTCACATGTTTTCTGTTTAACATGTCACCTATCATTTATGATTAAATATAACTTAATTCATATAAGTTTGCCTCACCCTTTCCTATTAAATCATAATTCCGTCTTACATTGTCAGTACAACTTATCGTTGTTTACTTATTAACTTAGTTCTCTTAACTAAGGTCCACTAATAAGTTTCTCTTCCCATAAATATAACTTATGTTGTCCTCATCGTAGATTTCAAATTCTTATTCTTATAAATAACTTAATTTACAATTAAGTACAACTTCTTATATTTCATAAACTTCCCCCTTTCTCTACTTATTACAAACAACTGGTTTCAGGTTTTCCCCATTTACTGATTACTTAATTTACAATTAAGTGCCACTTAACTCATTTCACTAGTTATCTCATTTCCTTACTAGTTTGTTATAACCTGAGTTATAATCTTCACTTGTCCCTACGACAAGTCTGCCTATTATACAACATTCTCATTAATGTAATTTATTTATAATAGGTTATTATCATTCCCCGTTCATTCCAATCTTTTTTTTACTGTTGTATCTTTCTTTCAATTCCATTTTGTTCCATTAATTACAATTAATACTATTTATCGTTCCTACTATTTACAAATATATATATATATATATATATATATATATATATGTATATATATATATGCACTAGACCTCTGCATTAAGCCTACACTTGTGGATGCTAGATTTGCCGGGGGGTTCCGGGCACACTTCTTCCTCAAGTTGGCTTAACATCGTGTCTTAGCACCATTACATGTTTTATTTATGCACTTAGACCCCTCACATTAGATTTACTGCTTGTGGATGCTGGATGTGCCGGGCGGTTCCGGGCAGACTTCTACCACAAGTGTATTCTAACCTCGTTTCTAAGAGCGGTTACAGTCTCCAATTCACTATAATTTTCTATATAATTTAGGCGTTTCCATTCTTTCAAGCCTATATTTTACATGTCATCATTTTAACCCATTTTAGGCCGCATGTTCTTTTTAACATACAATAAATTTTATTCTAACATGTAATCGTTTAATCATGTAATTGTTCAAATCAAACAAATTAACATGCATTGTTCTCAATTTCTACTGTTAATGATACAGGTACATAAATGTCACAAATTAACATGGAATTGGAACAACATTAATTGCTACACATATTTTGACAAGTTTATATTTCAATATATTAATATTTTATCATATTAATATTCCAACCTGTCATATTTGTCAATTTAATCCTTTTAACATATGTTTAAACATTTCAACATATCATATTTCAACATGTCATAATAACATTTTGATACTTTTAATTATTCTAGCAAATTCACATTGTATGATAACGGGGAATGTTAAACGATAATAAATCATTATCAAAAATTATATAACTTAAATCCACTTACCTCATTTGCTTTCCAAATCTTGGATCTGGTCCAGATCTAGCATTCCGGGGTTTTCCCCTAATTGGATTCAGAACCTAACAAACGTGGATTCATAATTTTTACTAAAAGAAAAAGGGAAGAAAGAGGAAGAAAATTGAAAAACACCAAATCTATAAAATTACCTTACTTCGCATTTGATTCTGGACACCCTCTTATTAATTTTCTTTCTTTTCCTCCAGATCTTGATTTAGAATTTTGCTAAACTAATTATCTTATTTTCTAAAGAGATTTGAGGAGGAGGAAGAATCGCAGAGCTTAGACGTTGTCTCAGAGAATGTGAGATTTAGGCTTGGCTCTGCTAGCCTATTTGTAAGTGTTCAGGTTCTTATCGTACACGAAGCGTTGAGTCAGCAACGAACCTTATTATGAAAACAGTCCAAACTCGTAGATGAATCTAACCAGATCTGTGGTAGGGTCGACCCCCCTACAGGGATGTCAACCCTTAGGTCGACCCCCCATGTGTCCCACGAGCTATTTTGGCGCAAAAGTTTGAATTTTTGAATTTTCTAGAATTTATTTATGCGTTATATTCACACGAAATTTTCCTATACGTATACAATTCTTTTAACGATCATTTTACGCGTATATATATACGCACAACTTTCATTTCATTTTCAAAATTCAAACGGTATTGCACCGTTATTTGATTCTTGCCATATTTCATCGATTGTAGCCTTATCTTGAACTTTTATCCCTTATATATATTTCTGAACATGTATACATATATATATATATATTCTTTCTTTCCTTATGTATATTTTTTCCTTATATGTGCATTCTTATCCTTTCAAAATTTGAATTTGTATATGTACGTATATTTGTATGTTCAGTTGGCTCTCTCTTAAACAAAGACAAAAATTATGTCGCCGCAGGGTTCAAACCCTCGACCTCTATATTGCATATCCAATACCTTAACCAAATGAGCCATGATGTCTTTTGTTAATAAGTTTAGAAACATTGGTATTCATTGTTCTCCTTCTTTTACCTTATTTTCATGTTTTGTCACAACACTTCATTTAAAGGCATCTCTTTCATCCTAAATCAGTTTTCTGCAATACATATGTCTAAATTGACTAGAAAATCACCACAAACGCAATGACATTAATCCCATGGCCAAACTCTGGAAGCTCTTCAAAATTTTCTTTTTCTTAAATGTTTATGTCTGTGCATAAATATACATATATGCATTATTTAATTCTTTAATTGTCATAAAATGGGGGTGCTACATTCTCCCACCCTTATGAAATTTCATCCCCGAAATTTGATAAGGGTAAAATCAATTAACCCCTCACATAATATACATCCATCATGTGTTCATCCAATTTTTGCAAACATTGTGCACTTCTGCAAAATGAAATACAACATAATACTACGTGTATGCCTAAGCGGTACCTCCTATATGTATGCAAATTTTTCAAAAATCCTTTTAAAACATGATGCTCACATCTTAAATATACTGGCAGTGCTACATGAATGCAATATTTTGAAAATTAAAAATGCTTTTTCATTAAAAATTTCCCGCACTCTTACTGAGCAAGAGCATATATCATCCAATTTTTGAATCCAAAGCCATACCAAGCAACTTTATTTTTCGAATTTTAGAAAAATCTAATTTTCTAAATTCGATTTCTTATGTTACAAAAAGGTGGAAAACGGAAAGTTTCACATCTTCTGTTTTCCTTTTATATACCGTTTTCCAACCGTACTTGGATTTTATGTAACCATCTATAAAGATTTCCCCTATTTTCCTATCCAAGCACAACCCACATAAGAAAATTTTCTCTGTTTTAACTTTTCTTTTTCGTCTTATCTTGTAAATTTTACTCTTATTCATCTTTTCTCATAATTTGTCAGGTTTGTCGCTTTACTGAATTTGTTGTTTCCTTTTTAGTTATGTCTTTACTCTTTCCTTAGCTTATTTAATCATCTGACCTAAGTTTAGTTTTCAAATAAGCCTTCTAGTCTTTTAACTAAAACAGAAAACAAACGCTCTACACATCTACCACTAAGGGCCAATAATCTCGGGACTATGCCCCTTCAGACGGAAAAGTCCAAAGCATGGGATCCACGACAGGTTTGGGTGTTACCCTAACTACGCAACAAGAAAAATAACAGAACGATCCCAGCAGAAATGCAATAACGGGTTGTACCCCTAACATGAAAATCTAAATACTTACTTGCCCTTTTACTATCTAGTAGTCACCACTAGTCCTAGATGTGCACCAACAATTATTTCAAGCAACACCCTAAGCTTTTCAATGCTTACGCATTCTACGTGAACTTGACATTATTCCTAGATAATTTTTGCTATTTACTCCATAGCCTCACAACTTTTCCCGTCTTCCCTAGACACTAATCCTCACCTACTCCATACTTTAAAAACATGGTTTGGCCTTTCATTAAATTTTTTTTACTCCAAAAATTATCAGTGTCAAAACTATTTTCCTCTTCAAAACTCGCTTTTGCCAAACCATAAAACATCTCATCATAAAAAAATGTAAATCATATTTTCCGAATCACAAAAACTGGAGCAGATAAGGACAACTGTTTCTTAATCGAGTTTACGGCTGGTTTTTGCCTATAAGGTCAGTTTAGTTTCTTACTAAAAGGTGCGAACATCCACACTATTCTTAGTCTCCACAACTTATTTTGTCCACCCAACAAAATTTTCTCTTTTAAACAATTTATCAAAAATGATTATCGAAAGAATACAGACTTCAAAACTTTCTTTATTAAAAATTCTTGCATGAAATATAACAAGAGAATTGACGAGCTATACATGCTCAATAATATGCACCTTTTACTAAGAGAATTTTACTTTAGACAAAGTTTTCACAAGAAATCACTTTTATACTTACTTTAAAACTCAATATGTATACTTTACACATTTAAAACTATAGGTGTTAAGATTAAATCTCGAAAACACCATAAACCATTTTCCCAAAACTTTTACAATTTCAAGTTCTTAAAAGTTAATAATGGGGTTAGAATCAAATAGGGTTTCCAATATTTCTAGGCTTTCCTAGACACTCCCCAAGATCAATTCTCTCAACTATATATATTCCTAATCCATTTTCCTCTTTTTAACCTTTTCCAGTTTATAAGGTTTTACCGTTAAGCCCACTAATCCAAAACACTAACATATGGGATCCTCCTTTCTCTATTTCAAAATATATTGTACACCTCCCACCCAAATTTCCTAAGGGTCTCAAATTTTCATATTCATTCCTTTAGTGTACAAAACGGATATCCCAATTCTTACCATATTATACTCATTCTATTTAGTGGGTTCATATACGGATCTACGAATATATATATATATATATAATACATTTATATTTTTAAAAATACAAATATGTTCACTTACTATTTATACAGGAATCCTAAACCTAAGCTCTGATACCAGATGTAACAACCCGAATTCCGATAGATCGATTTTTTTTCAAAATTCTAATATATCAAAACTTGTGTTGGTTTTCTCTGGTATCCTGTAGAAAAGATAAAGATAAAATATGTCAGAGCTCAGAAAATATCTCATAGCGGAATGGATAAAATATAATATAATCAATGTATAGCCTTACCGTATTAATCATACTACCTAACCAGTACCTAAAGCTATTATGTCTCTACCACAAATCTAACCTACAAGTATGTTATGAGGAGGGGATCAGAACACAAGTTCTGGTGACTGGATTTAAACTATACACTTTGGATAATCCTATATATACTGTTCAGTCACATTTTCTTATTTATTATGTTACTCAGGTTAACAGCACTCAAGGCTTACACACGTCATACCCATTTACTTCCTAGTGGATTAACCTAACACAATATATATGTAGCTACACCCCTAATATTGAGGTACACCCCATGGTACCCCACCCGCACAGTCTCCACTGTAATGCCACAGAAATGAATGCAGTCCCTCATCCTACGCCGGAGTGACATACGGGTCTCTCCATAACAATATTACGTTCCGCATATATCTGTCATTACTATGCTACGTAAGCGTACAGACTGCCACCTTCGATCGAATCAGATTCTATACAAGAGTAATGCCCTCAATTCTACAATACACCACCAAAAGCAGACATGCATGTATCTAGACTTTCCCACATACGTATCGTCAATCGTATTCGATGCATTAACTACACATAACCTCTACTATGCATTGAGTTCCATGGCAGGGCTGTATAAGAAACATGAAACTCAATCGGGAGCTTTTCCATATCTGTACAGGCCCGCCTTTAAGAGCCTCAAAATACATATATTCCTAGGGTCTGTTTTTCATGGTGGCTAGGCCCTACCACGGCCCCTCCCTCAACTAGTAAAGACTACAAGAGCTAAGCGACTTGCCCCTAACAAACAATTTAAACATCCAATTGGGATCTACCCTCAACCACCGTACCTCAATAATGAAAGGTGAATGGTCTATTGGGTTTAACGCTAGTCTTTTCGCGTCCCACTGGCTGCCAATAACGGATACCTGACGAACTACTATCTTTGTTGGTCCTGACCTCGCCTCCCATTGAGGTGATCGCCGAATCACCCTAGTGTCACCATGTCACAACATTTTGACTGCAAAGCTACTTTTGCAGTGAAGGCCCACCCACGTGGTAGTTACGCGCAGACCCAACATCTGTGGGTACATCCTAAACATCTACTACCGCACAGATGGCCATCAGGATCACCTTACGTATCTCAGGAAGTCGCATGCTTCCCCTTCCAGTCCTTCGGAGCCATCAGGATAATCAGATGAACGTGTGCTCCCCTCGTGCCTCATGACACCACGATGATCTACCCCGTTGAGTTATTCACCCTCAAACATGCAGACTGGTCCAAGCGCTTCCTTTTAATATGTTATTAGACCCTATGCCTAAACATTCCTTTATGTGCGTGCCTTACCTCATCAGGTTTCCATTTAACTTGGTTATTCCTTTTTACATTAACTTCTTATTCAAGTTACCAAGTTCCTCTTGTTTATTAATTTCAGTCATATAACTTAGCCCATTTAAGTTTGTTAATAAGCCCACAACATGTTATTCTCGATTGTGGTCCAAGGTCTATATTCCACAATCCATTTTATATTCTTGTTTGATTCAAGGTTACAATAATATGTTCTACTTAATCTGTAATTAAGTATATCTCAATTCGCATGGTTTCTATTTAACATGTCAGCTATCATTTATGATTAAATATAACTTAATTCATATAAGTTTGCCACACCCTTTCCTATTTAATCATAATTCCGTCTTACATTGTCACTACAACTTATCGTTGTTTACTTATTAACTTAGTTCTCTTAACTAAGGTCCACTAATAAGTTTCTCTTCCCATGAATATAACTTATATTGTCCTCATCCGTAGATTTCAGATTCTTGTTCCTGTAAATAACTTAGTTTACAATTAAGTACAACTTCTTATATTTCATAAACTTCCCCCTTTTCTCAACTTATTACAAACAACTGGTTTCAGGTTTTCCTCATTTACTAATTACTTAATTTACAATTAAGTCCCACTTAACTCATTTCACCAGTTATCTCATTTCCTTACTAGTTTATTATAACCTAAGTTATAATCTTCACTTGTCCCTAGGACAAGTCTACCTATTATACAACATTCTCATTAACATAATTTATTTATAATAGGTTATTATCATTCCCCATTCATTCCAATCTTTTTCTTACTGTTGTATCTTTCTTTTAATTCCATTTATTTCCATTAATTACAATTCATGCTATTTATCATTCCTGCTATTTACATATATTTATGCACTAGACCTCTCACATTAAGCCTACACTTGTGGATGCTGGATTTGTCCAGCGGTTCCCGACAGACTTCTTCTATATGTTGACTTAACCTCGTGTCTTAGCTACATTACATGATTTATTTATGCACATAGACCCCTCACATTAGATTTACCACTTGTGGATGCTGGATGTGCTGCGCAGTTCCATGCAGAGTTATACTACAAGTGTAATCTAACCTCGTACCTAAGCGCGGTTACAGTTTCCTATTCACTGAAAATTTTCTATATAATTTAGGCATTTCCATTATTTCAAGTCTATATTTTACATGTCATAATATTAACCTATTTTATGTCGCATGTTCTTTTTAACAGACAATAAATTTTATTCTAACATGTAATCGTTTAATCATGTAATTGTTCAAATCAAACTATTGACATGTATTGTTCTCAATTTCTACCGTTAATGGTTCAGATACATAAATGTCACAAATTAACATGGAATTGAAACAACAGTAATAGCTACATATATTTTGACAAGTTTATATTTCAATATATTAATTTTCCAACATATTAATATCCTAGCATATTAATATTCCAAAATATCATTTTTGTCACTTTAATCCTTTTAACATATGTTTAAAAATTTCAACATATCATATTTCAATATGTCATAATAACATTTCAATACTTTATTTTATTCTAGCAAATCCACATTGTATGATAACGGGGAATGTTAACCGATAATATATCATATCATTATCTAAAATGATATAACTTAAATCCACTCACCTCATTTGCTTTCCAAATACCGGATCTGGTCCAGATCTAGCATTCCATGATTTTCCCCTAATTGGATTCAGAACCTAACAACCATGGATTCATAATTTTTACTAAAATAAAAAGAGAAGAAAGAGGAAGAAAATTGAAATAGACCGGATCTAGAAAATTACCTTGCTTTGCATTTGATTCTGAACACCTTATTAATTTTCATTCTTTTCCTCCAGATCTTGATTCAGAATTTTCCTAAACTAATTATCTCATTTTCTAAAGAGATTTGAGGAGGAGGAAGAATGATAGAGCTTAGACATTGTCTCGGAGAATGTGAGATTTAGGCTAGGCTCTGCTAGCCTATTTATAAGTGTTCAGGATCTTATCGTACACACAACACTAAGTCAGCAACGAACCTTGTTAAGAAAACAGTCTAGATTCGTAGACGAATCTAGCCAGATCTGGGGTGGCATCGACCCCCCTACAAGGGTGTCTACCCCTAGGTCGACCATCCTACGGGGGTATCGACCCCTAGGTCGACCCCCCATGGGTCCCACAAGCTATTTTGGCGTAGAAGTTTGAATTTCAAATTTTTGAATTTTCTGGAATTTATTTAAGCATTCACGAAATTTTCTTATACGTATATTATTCTTTTAACGATCATTTTACGCATATATATATACACACACAATTTTCATTTCGTTTTTAAAATTCAAATGGTGTTGTACAGTTATTTGATTCTTGCCATATTACATCGATTGTAGCCTTATCTTGAACTTTTATCTCTTGTTTATATTTTTGCACATATATCCACATATGTACTCTTATATATATATATACATATTTTCATTATTTCGTTATATGTATATTTTCCCCTTATATGTGCGTTCTTATACTTTCAAATATTGAATTTGTATACGTACATATATTTGTATGTTCAGCTGGCCCTCTCTAAAACAAAGACAAAAATTATGTCACCGTTAGGGTGAGAACCCCCGACCTCTATGTCGCATATCCAATGCCTTAACCAACTGAGCTATGATGTCTTTTGTTAATAAGTTTGGAAACAATGGTTGTCATTGTTCTCCTTCTTTTACCTTATTTTCATGTCTTGTCACAACACTTCATTTAAAGGCATCTGTTTCATCTTAAATCAGTTTCTGCAATCCATAGCTCTAAGTTGACCAGAAAATTACCACGAACACAATGACGCTAATCCCGTGGCCAAATTCTGGAAGCTCTTCAAAATTTTCTTTTTCTCAAATGTTTATGTCTGTGCATATATATATATATATATATGCATTATTTAATTCTTTAATTATCATAAAATGCGGGGTGTTACATGAATCGTTATAGATTTTATGATTACATCTCGCGCCATGGAAATCACTTTGAATTTTTCTACATTTGGTAATATTTTTATCGTTTGTGTGAGATTTGGGGCTTCCAAATGGGTTTTATCAAACTAAAAACCCATTATCATAAGCAATGAGAACGGTTGGTATTTTTTAGTTTTAAAACACAGATGATTCTAACAGTTTTCTGTACTTTGGTTAAGCTTGACGAATTGGTTATGTTGCTTTGATTATTACTTGATGGGATGTTATTGATCACTTCTTGTGTTAATGAAGGAAAGTAATTAGGAGATTTTTTATGATTGTGATTTATCTTGATGGATGCATGTTATGTTTTAGGTTTAATTATATATGGGTGTAGCAAACCTAATAATTTGTTATTTAATTATGAACTTTACCCAAGGGAAGCTAGGATGACACAATTTACTTAAGTGGGAAAATAATAATAATTCAATGTTCATAATCAATTGGTTATAATTGATAATATATAATTAAATAATCAAACAGAATAGGGATTATTTGGAATTAAATTATGATTTTTGAATTTGAGATGATTTAAAAATATTGAAATGTTTGGACTTTAATTTTGAAATACTTTATGAAGTTAATGATATTAATACTCAAGTATTTGTTGTTGAGATATGAGTAAAGACAAATTAGTTGGTGAAATTTGACTATTTTATATTGGAAATTGTTGATGTGGGACATTGTCGTCGATTCACCGCACACCAACCCTCGATTGTATGTGTAGCAAAAACATAGTAATCCAAATGCAAAGTAATGAAATGGAGGGAGAATACAACTTTTTATAGTGGTTCGGCACTAACATCTACGTCCACTTTATAGTAATCATTCATCATATAATAGCTGATTATAATTGTTATATATGTTTGGACAATATTTGTGTATAAGGTGTTGCAATAGAACATCAAAATATTTTTTAATTCTAAACTTTGACCAAAATACCCTTCTTCTTCTTTATTGAGTAAAAAATATGTTGACTCGGTCAACAATGTCCGAAGTACGGCTTCAATGTCCAAGAAATCCAAAACAGTCCAAAAGTTGTGAAAAAATCCCTGTGCATGTCCAAAAGTTGAAGGAAAACATTTATGCAACGGTTTAAAGGTCCGAGCTATGTCCAATAGCCATTAATGATGCTTGAGAGCTCAAAAAGTCAAAAATACCAAGTGAGAACCAACCCCTTTGAATGTCAAGAAAGTGCTATTTATATGTGAGTTTTGGGTGTGTCAGGCCAAATTTCGTATCTTGAGGGATACTAAATTCGTTTCCCAAAATCGGAGTCGAAAAACTAAAGTTTTGTTGAAAAATCATGAAATCGGGAAAATCTAGTGAAAATGCATGTCAATCAACCTAAAATAGGTGATTAACACGGTAAAATTCGGAGCCAAGAAGATCTACCACTTTTTTGGCAAGTTTACCACTTGGTAAATTTCGAATCCATGAAAAACCACGGAAAATTCGTGTTTGGCAAGCATAATTTGATGATCCGCACATATTTTCATCGTGCCAGATCGGTTTTCTACTCTCCTTTGGCATTTTTCATATTTCGAACCCGAGCCAAATAAGACATTTCGAATCCCTATTGTGCACTTGAGATATTTTTAATCCCCTGCGTGTTGCTCAACTATATTTCGAATCCCTCTGTGATCTGCCGTACTGCTTATCCCTGTGAGGGAGTCGAGATTTTTTTTCATCGAGGCTGATGTTTGAATAGGATTTCAAATCCCTATTGGGATTTGAAATAAAGGGATACGAAATGTTCCCTTGCCAAGCCAAATTTCTGAACCAAACCCGCCAAAAATTGAGGCAATCTTGTCAAAGTAGGACAAGAGGCCAAGATAGCCGGATGCTTATTAAAGTTTACAATCCTATTGTTTGTTTCATACTTCGCTAGTAAGCATCCTTACTTTGCGAGGTAATTTTAAAACAATTGTAAAAGTTAGGGATTTTTTGGTAAAGTCGAAAGAAAACCTAACGGTTCATCGTTTGCAAAGAGCATGCCTAGAGACACCTGTTTCCGTATATGGGTACATGAACTTAGTCGTTTTTGATTTCAAATTCATTCGTGAGGGAAAGAGAACTGTTTATCATTTACAAAGAGCGTGCCTAGGAACTTATCTGTTCCCGTCACATGGGTAGGTAAACTTAGTCGTTCAAATTCTAAAGCCGGGAAAAGTGAACTCTTCATTAATAACCAGAGGGGGTGATGATATATTATCGAACACAAAGCACGCCTAGGGATGCCTGTTCTAGTACATGGGTATGCTGACTCGACCATCTTATAACCTAAATATCAAAAATAACTGGAAAGAAAGGATACATCCAGAGGACCGAAGTCCCTAAAACCAAAATCATGGGCCAAGACCTGAATAACCAAACCCAGAGAAAGCGAAGAGAGCCAATGCCAATGGCTCAAGAAATTTAAGAGATCCAAAATCCCGAAAACCATAAGTAACAGAGCTATAAGTGAGATAGTCATCATCTGAAAGCTAGAAAATCCATAAGCCAAACAACCAAAGAAAGCCAAAATCCAAAGCCAAAGCACCGAAGGCATGAAAACCAAAATAGGAATCCAAAACAAAGAATTCACAAGAACCAAATCCAATATCTAGAAGACCAAGCAAATCCAAGACAAAGTGTCCAAAATATCCACAAAGCCAAAAGAACAAAATGCACAAGTCATAAGATATTAATGCTAGAGAGACTTGCATCCGAGGCACTAGAGCCAGTATGAGGTTTAATTGATAACAATGCCACTTGTAACAACCCGTATTTTCAATAACCTGTTATAACGTAAATTGAGGCAGAATTTAATTTATAAATCTGAATCAAGGGAAACGGGCTATGCCATTGCGTTCGTCTCGGAAAAATACGCGAAATAGAGTCCGAGTTTTCGAAAATCGGAGTCCGTATGACCCGATTAAGGCCCAATGAAGTTTTCAGAAAATTTCAAGTTCAAAACAGATTTGAATTTCAAGTTCAAATTTCGAATTTCGGGCCTGGAAGGCTAGGCGGGGAATTTCCTGCCAAGCCAACCAAGTCGACAGGCCTGTCGACTTGGCAGTCGACTTGGTTGGACCCAAGTCGACAGCCCTGTCGACTTGGCTGTCGACTTGGTCCAGCCGGGCAGTTTTGCCTGGTGCACCATTTTGGGGTTTTGGTTAGGTTTTGGGGCCAGATTCGGTTTTAAGGGCTGAGATTGGAATTAGGGTTTAATCCTAAGGTTGAAACTAATCCTAATCTCTATAAATAAGCCCCTAACCTAACCCTAAATCATCATTATTCATTCAAGTAACTAGACTATGGCAAAATTATTCCTCTCATGGCCTCCACTCTCTTCATAAAATTCCTAAGTCATTTCTATGAGAGATTTTCAATGCATACAAGTGTTTTCAAGCTTGTATGAGCATCATTAGCTTGCATTCAAGTCAAGTTTCCATATTTACATCATAAAGCAAGGGTTTTGATCATTATGGCTCAAGGGTTTTTCTATTGGAGCTTGCATTTTGGGTTTATTTGATTGCATAAGGGCTTTGTCTCAATCTATATATATTTTTGTGTCTTCATAAGCATTGTAAGCCCTTTTCTACTTTCATATTTAAACTCTAAAGTTAATGAATGATGCAAGTTGTGTTTGATCATTATGATATGCAAGTTTATCATGTTATGTTATGCAAGTATGCCATGTTATGATATGCAAGTTTATCATGTTATGTTATGCAAGTTTGCCATGTTATGATATGCAAGTTTATCATGTTATGTTATGCAAGTTTGCTATGTTATGATATGCAAGTTTGTCATACGATATGCAAGTTATGTTATGCAAGTTTGGGTTGATCATTTTGCTCATGTTATCATGTTATGCAAGCTTATCTTGGGTTTATGAGCTTAAAGCTTCAAGCTTTATGCTAAAGGTTGCATTTTGGCAACATGTAAGTTATCATATCTCTTATGATAACTTGCATGTGAGGCTAAATGCGAACTTATGGCCATTTCTACATGTCATTTATCACCATGTATCACCAATATGCTAAGTTTGGTTTTATGCATGCTTTTGAGGCCTAAAAATGTAATATGCAAGTATATGAACATATGTACATTTCATATGCCACCATGTTAAATTTGTGGCTTCAACACCTTTATGTCATGATTATGCCAAGTTCCCTCTTCCTATCCTTTATGCGCTATTGCGATATGTAAGCGATGGGATTGCGTTTGGGGTTGGGTAAACTTAAAAGACATAAAAACATAAGATTGGGAATTTACCTATTAAGTTAGGTCTACCCATTGGGAATTTACCTATTAAGTTAGGTCTACCCAAATGCTTGAAAACTTGTAATATGTTTTGGAAACATGATGGACATGACACTTAGAAAATATAAGTGTTACCAACTCGAGGTTGGGTTGAGTTTGTAGCGTAAAACTACCCGGAACCGACCGGCTTAACTAGTTGCTACAAACAATAGGACCCAATGTGAGAAGTTGGTCATGTTGTACCTTGAACCCGAGGTTAGACCAAGTTGTGGTGTAAAGCTACCCGGACCCGCTCGGCTTAACTAGTAACCGCAACAAAGTCTAATGTGAGAGGTTAAGGCACATTAATTAATTAATGCCTCATGATTAGGGTTAAGTCATGGTCCACTTAATACTTAACCAATTTGGGCTTGGTAGATTAATCAGGGTTAAGTCGTGAACCCATCGTTACACTTAACCAAGTTAATCCATGATTAGCAAGAGGGTTAAACCGTACTTAACCCACTAGAAAATCCTAGCAATGGGGGTCCACTCCAGCAGTAATCCCAAGTTGGTATCATTAAGACCCTAGGGACTAGGCTAGGGTGGGGGCATGATTACTGGACTTGAGGTAAGTGACCAAAAACGACGGCAGAGTGGTACGCCGGTGTAGTTCCGGACGGACTATGGTCGTGCACGTAGTCCGGAGCCGGAGAAAACATGCACGGGTACCAGTAGATCGAGACTGTGCACTTATGTTTATGGTGTCCGGGGGTTGACACCCTAGGGCTTGATACACCCGACGGGAGACTCGGCACAGTCTGACTACAATTATGTTTGGGCCGTATTGACACCAACACGTGACGAGTTAGGCTTAGGGAGCTGATCGATTAGACCATTTGGTTGGACCTCGTATTAGGGTCACTTCATGTTATTGGGCCAAAGCTTGGGCCAAGGGATCAATACTTGTTTATTCAGGTCATGTTAGCTTGCTAGTACACCTGTGGTGCAAAAACCTTAAACCTGAGTATGCGATGACACCTTTATCTACCTTGTTAGTTAATCATCATGCTAGTATGTTGTTATCCTTATGTTCATCCCTGCTTCTCATGCCAGTTAACTTTATCAGTTTACATTGATTGTAGTAGGGCTTACTCAGTCTTTTTGACTGACCTGTTTTTCTTTCGCCTCTTTTCTTCCGTTCCCCCCCCCCCCCAGGTTCTCAGGGTGGGAATATTGGAGCTTAGCTTGGATTTCTGATCGCTTGCTTGTGCGATTTTAGCTCATGTACGGTCTTGACATGAAGCTAGCTATGGTTATCAATTATTTTGGGGATAGTACTTATGTATTTCAGTTTTTCCGTGATGTTGTTTTTATCTAGACTTGTGTATTTGGAAAGTTGACATTATGTGTACCAGACTTGTTTTGAAATAGTTTGAAATCTTCCGTTGTTTTACTTATCTTATTTACTCTGTTTACATATATACATATGTTCTTGTTCTGCCTTGATATATCATTATGCATGTTTACCTGATTCAAACGCCCCTCCAAAGTCAGAGTGCTTGCAAGAGCCACCCTGGCGGAGGTAGGGTGTTACATTTGGTGTCAGAGCATATGGTTTACGAGAAGGAACAAAAAGGTTTTTAAAAACTTTTGGAAAACTATTTTCAAAACCAAGTACAAAGTATTTTCCAAAGAAAAGTCTAGTTTATTTTGAAGGCTATTCCCCAAAAAGCCATTAGCAAAATTCCTTCGTTTTTCTCTATTCTGAATCTGTCTTTTTCTTCGTTTTCAGTATGGCCGATAACTTTGCTATTCCGGAGGGAGTACACGTACCTGTTTGGTATAGGAGACTTTTGGAGGCTAGGGCGACCGAAGCCGGCCCCGCAGATGTTCCTCCTCCTCCTCCTCCAGTAGTTAATGTTCCTCCTCCTCCAGTAGTTAATGTTCCTCCTCCTCCTGTCGCTGAGGTTCCTCTTCCTCCTCCCCCTCAGCATCCTCAAGCTGACTTCGCAAAGACTTGCAAAGATTTCAAAGCAATGGGTGGCAAGAACTTTCAAGGCACTGAGACTTTTGTAGAGGCCAGAAATTGGTTGAAAGAGACCGAGGATTTATTTGCTATCTTTGGGTTAGACGATCAGAGGAAGATCTTGTTGGCGGTTTGGCTTATGAAGGATGAAGCCGCTTATTGGTGGGAAGTCACCAATGGTACTAGGCCTGTTGAGACTTGGGCCGATTTCAGGGCAAGGTTCGTGCTTAAGTTTCTATCTTCTGCTGAGGAGAATCTGCAAATGGAGAGGTTCATAACTTTGAAACAAGGAGATATGTCTGTCGAAGAATATGTGAACAAGTTCAATCAGTTAGCTCGTTTTGGCTTGGATATGGTGAGTACTCCTCAGAAGAAGGCTCTTCGTTTTGCTAGAGGATTGAATGAGCCGTTGCAGGGATTGGCCATGTCACATATTCCCCATGGGGCCACGTTTGAGAGCTTGGTTGATATGGCGTTACTTCAGGGAGATGTCAAGAAAGAAATCAAGTTGAATGATACTCAAGCCAAGAAGACTGATTCCCACTGGAAAGGAAATCAGGGTAATCCAAGTGGTCAGAGCAGTCAAGGCAATCAAAACAAGAACAAGAACAAGAGTCAAGGTAACAAGGGAAACAACAACAAGGGCAAGAACAACAAGGGGAAGTGCCATTATTGCGGTTCAGTTGGGCATCTTATTAAGGATTGTAAGAAGAGGAAAAGGAAGAATGGTGAATGCTTTTTCTGCAGTGAGACTGGATATTTCAGTAAGGATTGCCCGAAGAAGCAAGGGCAAGGCCATGGTCAGACTCAGCGTGCTGGACCTTCAGGAGGGCAAGTTCATGCTCTCAATGCCGCTCCAGTTCCCGATCGAGGTAGTATTTCTGTTGAGAGCCTTGTATATATTTCTGATTTTCCAGTTCGTACCTTGTTTGATTCTGGTGCATCGCATAGCTTTATCTCATCTGATCTTGTTGATAGTTTGCACCTTATTACTAGCTTGGTAGATGATCCCGTCTGTGTCTCAAATCCTATTGGGGGTTCCGCCCATCTGTCTATGATATGTGGGGATTTGAGGATCTCTATACTGAGTGTAGAGTTCTTGTGTAGTGCTTATGTTCTTGGTTTTAGGGGATACGGATTGATATTGGGCATGGATTGGTTGTCCAGATATGGAGCCATCCTTGATTGTGAGCATAGGGGTTGTGAGGCTCGTGACTCGCCTCGGAAACACCCTAGAAATTTCTTGTAATCCGAGAGGTCCCGTCATGTTGTGCTATCTTGAATCACTCGACTCGTCAATGGAAACTCTTCAGTCTGTGAGAGTGGTTTGAGAGTATCCGGATGTTTTCGATGAAGTTAGGGGGTTGCCCCCTAAGCGAGAGATTGATTTCCGCATTTATCTGGTGGATAATGCAAAGCCGGTTTCTTTGCCCGTTCGGCACATGGCTCCGCGTGAAAGGCGGGAGCTGAGTAAGCAAGTGAAGGAGTTGCTTGAGAAGAACTTCATTAGACGAAGTATATCTGAATGTGGAGCGCCTGTAGTATTTACTACCAAGGCAGATGGTTCTCTTCGACTTTGTGTTGATTATCGTGAGTAGAACAAGAAGAATAGACAACCATTGCCAAGGATCGATGATTTGTTTGATCAGCTTGTAGGAACATCTGTTTTCTCTTGATCTTGCTACTGGATTCCATCAGCTCAGAGTAGCTGAGGATAGTATAGGCAAAACTGCGTTCAGAACTCCAGATGGATTCTTGGAATGGCTGGTCATGCCATTCGGTTTGACTAATGCACCCGCCTACTTCGTGGACTTGATGAGTAGGGTGCCTAGGGAGTTCTTGAACAAGTTTGTCGTGGTCTTCGTAGATGATATTCTGATCTTCTCTAAGGATGAGGAAGAGCACGCAAGGCATCTCGTGGATGTGATGGATACGCTTAGAGCGCATCAGTTGAAGGCCAAGTTCTCCAAGTGTCACTTTTGGAGAAGGGAAGTTAGATTCCTTGGGCATATAGTTTCTAAGCAAGGCTTAGCGGTGGATCCCGCTAAAGTGGTCGCGGTTCAAGACCGGAAAGCTCCGACGAGGACAAGTGAAGTAAGAAGCTTTATCAGTTTAATTAGTCAGTTAGCGTCCCTTGAGTTTAGACCTACCCTTCTGGATCAAGTAGGGACTTCACAGAAGGAAGACCCGCAGTTAGCCGAGATCATGGACAAGTTGATTCGAGGAGAGATGTTAAGTCACCTCGCTATAGATGACAAGGGATGGCTAAGACGCGATGAGAGAAAGAAAGTTCTTGAGGAAGCGCATCGCTCTAAGTTGACTATACATCCGGGCAGAGATAAGATGTATAAAGATATGAAGCACATTTTCTTTTGGCCTGGGATAAAGAAGGATGTGGCGGAGTTTGTCTCTAGATGTATCATTTGCCAGCAAGTTAAGGCCGAGTCGAAGAAGCCCGGTGGGCTATTGCATCCTCTAGATGTTCCACTATGGAAGTGGGAGAGTATTTCCATGGATTTCATCGACGGATTACCAAGGTCAAGGAAAGAGAATACGAGCATGTGGGTCATAGTAGGTAGACTCAGGAAGAGTGCTCATTTCACTCCGGTAAAGAGCGAAAGGACTGCATCATAGCTAGCGACAGTTTACTTTCAAGAAATAAAGCGGTTGCACGAGGTTCCCTAAAGTATAGTCAGTAACCATGACTCAATCTTCACTAGCCAGTTTTGAGATAGTCTACGGGAAGTCATGGGCAAACGGCTGAATCTAAGGACGTCCTATCATTCGCAGGCGGATGGTTCATTTCGTTCAAGCATGAGTTATAGAAAATCACGTTAGTAAGAGAAATTGGCAACGTGGATTGGTATTTCCAAGAAAAGTTCTGCTGCGTGGAATACTTTATAGTAAGTAAATGAGATCCAGGATTCACTAGTGAATTTTGGAGAGCTTGCATGAAGCCATGAGGTCATAGTTATGTTTAAGCCAAGAATGATAGAAGAGTAAGTGAAAGAGGAAGACGAGAGGTGTAACACCCCACACCCGCTACGATCACTCACTAAGGGAATGCCATAACATCGGTGGAGTATTTTAAGTGAATATAGAACAGAAAATTTACAACAAGACAGATATAAGTAATACTTGAGAATTTAAAACATCATTTCATTTCAGCGGAAAGTAAAACATGTTCGGTTACACCAAAACCATAAATAAGAGTCAAGTACATAATATCCATCCTGATAAAAACAAAAGTACATAATCCCACTACATAACCTAATAGCCATAATAGAAAAGATAAACTGAGCTTTACATCCACGGTCCAAGCTCCAAAAGATAGATAAAGCAGTCTGATCAAAGCTCACTAGTGCTAGGCCCACTCTGAAAACCTGAGGGTTGGGAAAAAGATAAAGAAACAACGGGGTCAGACATAAGTCTGAGTGAGTCCTATAACCCTAACAATACAATTATTAAAGTAATTAGGGTATGATATAAACAAGGTACGGTACCTTTGGGGATAATGAGTACACTAAGTAGCCAACTAAACACAGGATGTACTAAAATAACCGAAAAGGCGCATTTATCCACCCAAGGATAATTACTAGATTGCACCACCCCAGATCTACCCACCCAAGGGTAATTCCTACACTGCACCACACCAGTCATTCCTAATTTTAAAGGTTGATCCCACTAAGTGTACTTAGTAAATCTTAATGGTAGTTTCGTGTACCCCTAGCTGACTATATAGGTGCCGTCTGCCCCTATCTCCGCTAGGTGTACCCACTACCCCCCCATTTGATCGGCTCCCTAACGTAGATATCCGTGTTGGTCCCACAGTGGGGTGTATCATTTCCCAAAGTGGCAACCTGATAACAACACTGATGCATGGTTTATACCTACATAATGCAACAACGTCTTAGCTACCAGCCCGGGCCCACACACGCATATGAAACCCGTTGGACTTGCGTTGCCACCGCTACCCCGTTTTGGTCTCTTATAGTCAAGCCCAATATGCGTGTCCCGTCCTCGACTTGAGTCGAGCCCACAAAGATACGTTTGGGATATTGGTTGAAATGGGCCCCCACAAGCTACTACTTAAGCTTGTCATTTTATCTAGTGCCTCCCACTTAACCCCTTTTATAATCATGCCCACTTACATGTTAAGATTTGGTTAAGTCATCTAATCATATTTCAATTGCTACTTAAGGCCCCCACAAGCTACTACTTAAGCTTGTCACTCAATTATATTTCAATTGCCACTTAAGGCCCCCACTAGATACTACATGCCACCCAAGGCACCCACTTAACCCCTCATGCCTCACTACATGCTAATTTGGTTAAGTGTTTCTTAATTAATTAAGACCGTGATCCTCATAAAGACCTCTCACATTAGACTATCTTTTATGACCGCTGGTTAAGCCGGTTGGGTCCGGGCAGCCTTATGTCATAACCGAGTCTAACCTCGTGTCTTTACATTAATCACGTATTTAGTTTGTGCCTAAGACCTCTCACATTGGGCTAACATTTGTAGCAACTGGTTAAGCCGGTTGGGTCCGGGCAGTTTTACGCTACAACTGAGTCCAACCTCGTGTCTTAGTCGATTAATTACACCTAATTAATCACCCTCATAATTTATATTAATTATCCCTAATTAATTACAAATATTTAAGAATATGGGTAGACCTAACTCAATAGGTAAATTCCCAATTCCATAATATGGGTAGACCTAACTTAATAGGTAAATTCCCAATTATGTCCATCCACTTTATGGTATGTTTAATCATACCCACTTCACACAATTTTATGTGTTCATTAATTTTTACCCCATCGTCCCCACGTAAATACGTTAACATGACATACTTCAAAAGAGAAGATTGATCATACACACAATGGGTTCAACTTAGCATATCATTAGCATTATCATGGGTTTAAAAGGTGTCAACTTGTATATATGACCATAAACCCAACTTGCATAAATAACCCACCCAACTTGCATGAATCACACATGTCATAAAGATGGTAACTTGCTTAAATGTTCATGTCATAGACCTATCATAAAGGTGTCAACTTGCATACATGTCATAGGTCTAAAAGGGATGAACTTGCACATGTACTTATGTCATACATAAAGGCAAACATGCATATATTATGCATATCATAAAAAGAGACAAACTTGCACATAAACTTGCATCATAACTTGCATATGATTGCATCATAACTTGCATATGAACTTGCATCATAACTTGCATATGAACTTGCATCATAACTTGCATATGAACTTGCATCATAACTTGCATAAACACATTGATTCCACAAACATAGCCATATCTTATCATATCCTATCATAATCAATTTAACAATTGATTATTAGGGCTATAGAAACTCACCACTAAACTTCCGTAAGCAAACCCTTGCCAAAAATCACCCAAAAACTCTAGCCTTGAACATAAAGCTTGCAACTTGATGATGAATGCAAGCTAATGATCACTCATACAACTCAAAGATGCTTGTATGAACATGAAAGCCTTCATAGAAATAGTTTTATAAGAGGATGGAGGCTAGGGCTTTGAGTAGAGGCCATGATCATAGAAAATTTTGGCATAGTTTAGTTAGAGTATAGGATTATGATCATTTAGGGCTAGCTTAGGGTCTTATTTATAGGATTAGGCAAGTGTTTTAGGCCCTTAGATTAACCCTAAATTAGATTAGGACCATCAGATCCCGGAAGCTTCTAGAGAATAGCCGAAAACACAACCAAACCCTAAAATGGTGCACCAGGTTAAACTGGACGAGCACCCCCTGTCGACACCCAAGTCGACAGGGCTGTCGACTTGGTCCTAGCCAAGTCGACTGCCCAGTCGACAGGGCTGTCGACTTGGTTAGCTCGGCGGGATTTTTCCAGCCTGGGCCCAATGGCCCCAATTTCGAAATTTAAATCTGAATTTTAAATCTGTTTTGAACTTTGAATTTTCTGTAAACTTCATTGGGTCATAACCGGGCCATACGGACTCCGATTCTCGAAAACTTGGACTCTATTTCGCGTATTTTTCCGAGACGAACGCAATGACGTAGCCCGTTTCCCCCAATTCTCACATCTGGGATTATTTATTCTGTAATTAGTGAATTTTAGCATTAACCGAAATTCGGGGTGTTACATTCTCCCCTCCTTAAAGGATTTCGTCCCCGAAATCTCTAAGCTAAGGAGAATGCATATCCAACCATCCAAACAACCATCTACTCAATCCATCAAACACGGGCATCCATTGTCCTTAAAACAATTTCTAATGATGTATGAGCATATGCAAAAAGTGTGTGTATATGTTCCCTATCTAATGTATGAACATATGCAAACCATGATAGTGCCATGCATCCATTATGTATGCGAGAGAACCCTATCGACACATACAATATCTACATGAGTGTACAATCATTCACCAAAATGCATCATCCATATGATAACACAATCATTATACATCCATAAATATAGCTACCTACACACCATTATATGCAATATGCAATATGAAGTGATTGAGCCGATCTAGTGCCTAAAGTGTGTATATATGCATCCACGAGCAACCACTAGCAACCACTTGCATCCACATGCATCCATCAAACATAACATGTCTCAAACACATGTTTCAACCATAGGTTTACCCTATCTAAAGGTCAAAGGTACTAATGAGAGGACATACTAAAGATAAGATAAGCACTAGACAAACGATAAAGGAGACGTTTAAAGGACATACCCTCAAAAAGGAATGGGTATAACGAACGCATCTTCGCTACTGTCTCCCAAGTAGCATTGCTCTCACCTTCTCCCCTTTTTCACTTTGACTAGTCGAACCTCTCTGTTTCTCAACATCCTAGTCTCTGACCCAAGGATGCGAGTAGGAGCTCGTCGAATCGTCACATCACGCTCTACCTCTACTTCTTTAAGCAAGCCCGGCTCTACCACTTCAGCGGTCTCATGTAGGCACTTCCTCAAATGTGACACATGGAATATATCATGTACACCACTAAGCCTGTCGGGCAACTCCACTCTATATGCCATCTGTCCAATCCTTTCCCTAATAGGAAACGGCCCAACAAACCTTGGTGCTAACTTCCCCATGGATCCAAAGCGAACAACATTCCGTAACGGAGATACTTTGACAAAGACCATGTCCCCAATACCAAACTCAAGATCCGTTCTCCTCTTATCCGCGTAAGATTTCTGTCTGCCTTGCGCTGCTTTCATCCTTCTTCGAATCAAATCAATCTTTTCCGAAGTCTTTCTAACCATATTGGGCCCAAGCAAGATCTCATCCGTAGATTCCTACCAACATGTAGGTGATCGACAAGGCCTTCCATAAAGAGCTTCGAAAGGAACCATGCCAATACTAGACTGAAAGCTGTTTTTATACGCGAACTTCACCAATGGAAGATACTCTTCCCCTGTACCTCCAAAATTCAAGATACATAGCCTCAAAAGGTCTTCTAAAATACGATTCACCCTCTCGGTCTGGCCGTCCGTCTGAGGATGATATGCGGTACTCAAACATAACTGAGTCCCTACCGCCTCTTGCAAACTCTTCCAAAACTCGCTAGTGAAGATAGGATCTCGATCGCTCACTATACTAGAAGGTACCCCATGTAATCTAACAATCTCTCGAATGTAAACTGAAGCTAGCTCTACAGCAGTCCTCTTACTCTTCACGGGTATAAAATGGGCACTCTTAGTAAGTCTGTCTACCACACCCCAAATTCCCGTATTACCCTTTCTCGAGCTCTGTAATCCATCGACAAAATCCATCGAGACACTATCCCACTTCCATAGCGGAACTTCCAATGGGTGAAGCAACCCACCGGGTTTCTTTTGCTCTGCTTTTACTTGTTGGCACACCAAGCATCTAGCGACATACTCGGCCGTGTCTTTCTTCATACCGGCCCAAAAGAAAACTCGCTTCATGTCTTGGTACATCTTGTCCCTACCGGGATGAATGGTCATCTTTGAACGATGTGCATCATCAAGTATAGCCTTCCTCAAACCCTCGTCTTGCGGTACACAAAGTTTACTGTCTCTACGCAACCACCCCTTACCATCTAGGGTGTACCTACTCAAATGGCTGGACGACTCCCCCCCTTATGAGCTTCTCTACTAACTCAACCAACTGTGGGTCGTCTCGCTGTGCCTCGCCAATCCGTCCCAAAAGAGTAGGCCTAACCTCCAAGGAGGCTAGCAAACTGGGTACAAAGTCAACGGAAGGTCTAAAGTCAAACATAGAAATAAACTCTAAGCTCCGTCGTTCAACGAACAATGAACTCAAGGACAACCTTTCTCTACTTAAGGCGTCCGCTACCACGTTACCCTTGCCATGGGTATACGCTATCTCAAACTCATAGGATGCTAAGAATCCCATCCAAAATCATCACAACTGTCCATCTCTCACGCAGACCACCCTAGTCGAACTCGACATCCCCCAAATGCAAGCCCCAAAGGCCTAAACCAATATCAGACAAACACCCAAGGGATACCTCCTTCGAATTCAGACGACCTACGTGAGATGATACTAGTAAGAACGGCTAAATAATTAAGCCCTTGTCCAACTCTGGATGTCCTCGCCAGTCTCGCTTCAAAACCACCGTTTATCCATAACTGGCTTTGCTCAACCTATTGAGCACATACGAAAACTTATTTCGCTCCTAGAAAAGACCAAGATGTCATTTACAAAGACCATCACAAACTTATTTAGGTACTCCCTGAACACCCTTCTCATCAAATCAACAAAGTATGCGGGGGCGTTCGTCAAACCAAATGGCATCTCCAGCCACTCATAAAAACCATCCGGAGTCCTAAAGGTAGTCTTCTCTATACTATCCTCAGCCACTCTCAACTGACGAAACCCCGTGGCTAAGTCCAACTGCGAAAATACTGAGGCGCCCACTAACTGATCAAAGAGATCATCAATCCTCGGCAATGGGTGTCTATTCTTCTTTGTGAGTTTATTTAGTTCTCTTTAGCCTACACAAAGTCTGAGGGACCCATCCGCCTTCGTAGCAAAAACTACTGGAGCACCCCACTCCGATATACTTCGTCTTATGAACCCCTTCTCAAGCAAATCGCCTACTTGCTTATGGAGTTCCCTCCTCTCACGAGGAGCCATGTGGCATACTGGCCAAGATACTGGTTTGGCATTGTCTACCAGATATATTCGGAAGTTAATCTCCCGCTCCAGAGGTAAGCCCTTCACCCCCTCAAACACATCCGAGTATTCCCGGACCACTCTAACAGATCGCAAACTCTCGACCGATGTGTCAAGCGATTCTAGATAACTTAGCATAACAGTTTCTATGGGATTACAAGAGATCTCGAGAGTGTTACCCAAGCGGGTCATAAGCCTAACAACTCTCCTTTCAAAATCAAGAACGGCACCCCTACTGGATAACCAGTCCATGCCCAAAACTAACCCATAGCCCGTGAAGCCCAAAGAGCATCACATCTAAACTCAACGCTAAGTATAGAAACTTTCAAACCCAAACACATCATGGAGCCCCAATTGGGTTTGAAACAACTAAGGGATCATCTACTAAACTGGTGTCTAAGTGTAGTGACTCAACTAACAATGATGAGATAAACGAACTCAATGCGTCAGAATCAAATAAAGTTCGAACCGGGTAATAAAGAAATCCAAATTCCAACCTAGACGGTCCTATCCCCATCTGGTACACTAGCCGTGAGGGAATACAACCACCCTCCAGGAGATTCCGTACCTTGCCCTTGCCTCTTTGGACAATCCTAATAAGGTGTCCTATTCCTCCCAAAAGGATAACTACTAGCCTTCTTCTTCCCATTCTCCACTCGTAACCTCCCACCAATGAGGTTTCATCCTTCATTAACCAAACAACTATTTGAGCCTTCCTCCCATCGTCTATCCAATAGGTACCTACCAGTCCTCCTCCTTCTTGAACCAACTTCTAATCTGACTAACGTCTAAGTCCCTTGAAGTGGTTTTCCATTCTTATCTATCTAAGAAAGATCATCTATACACGGAGGGGAAACTCAAAACGAGAGAGGAAGAGATTCAAAACGGAGAGTTCGAAAGATATAGATATGGCTATTGGGGATTATGCTTTTCTTTCAAAAACTTTTCTCTTAAAAGACATGTTTTTGAAAATACTCCTTTCAAAAATATTCTTAGAAAATAGTTTTTCTAAAAAAATTATCTGTTCTGGTAACCTTAAGCTCTGATACCACGTGTAACACCCCACACCCGCTACGATCACTCACTAAGGGAATGCCATAACATCGGTGGAGTATTTTAAGTGAATATAGAACAGAAAATTTACAACAAGACAGATATAAGTAATACTTGAGAATTTAAAACATCATTTCATTTCAGCGGAAAGTAAAACATGTTTGGTTACACCAAAACCATAAATAAGAGTCAAGTACATAATATCCATCCTGATAAAAACAAAAGTACATAATCCCACTACATAACCTAATAGCCATAATAGAAAAGATAAACTGAGCTTTACATCCACGGTCCAAGCTCCAAAAGATAGATAAAGCAGTCTGATCAAAGCTCACTAGTGCTAGGCCCACTCTGAAAACCTGAGGGTTGGGAAAAAGATAAAGAAACAACGGGGTAAGACATAAGTCTGAGTGAGTCCTATAACCCTAACAATACAATTATTAAAGTAATTAGGGTATGATATAAACAAGGTACGGTACCTTTGGGGATAATGACTACACTAAGTAGCCAACTAAACACAGGATGTACTAAAATAACCGAAAAGGCGCATTTATCCACCCAAGGATAATTACTAGATTGCACCACCCCAGATCTACCCACGCAAGGGTAATTCCTACACTGCACCACACCAGTCATTCCTAATTTTAAAGGTTGATCCCACTAAGTGTACTTAGTAAATCTTAATGGTAGTTTCGTGTACCCCTAGCTGACTATATAGGTGCCGTCTGCCCCTATCTCCGCTAGGTGTACCCACTACCCCCCCATTTGATCGGCTCCCTAACGTAGATATCCGTGTTGGTCCCACAGTGGGGTGTATCATTTCCCAAAGTGGCAACCTGATAACAACACTGATGCACGGTTTATACCTACATGATGCAACAACGTCTTAGCTACCATCCCGGGCCCACACACGCATATGAAACCCGTTGGACTTGCGTTGCCACCGCTACCCCGTTTTGGCCTCTTATAGTCAAGCCCAATATGCGTGTCCCGTCCTCGACTTGAGTCGAGCCCACAAAGATACGTTTGGGATATTGGTTGAAATGGGCCCCCACAAGCTACTACTTAAGCTTGTCATTTTATCTAGTGCCTCCCACTTAACCCCTTTTATATTCATGCCCACTTACATGTTAAGGTTCGGTTAAGTCATCTAATCATATTTCAATTGCCACTTAAGGCCCCCACAAGCTACTACTTAAGCTTGTCACTCAATTATATTTCAATTGCCACTTAAGGCCCCCACTAGATACTACATGCCACCCAAGGCACCCACTTAACCCCTCATGCCTCACTACATGCTAATTTGGTTAAGTGTTTCTTAATTAATTAAGACCGTGATCCTCATAAAGACCTCTCACATTAGACTATCTTTTATGACCGCTGGTTAAGCCGGTTGGGTCCGGGCAGCCGTATGTCATAACCGAGTCTAACCTCGTGTCTTTACATTAATAACGTATTTAGTTTGTGCCTAAGACCTCTCACATTGGGCTAACATTTGTAGCAACTGGTTAAGCCGGTTGGGTCCGGGCAGTTTTACGCTACAACTGAGTCCAACCTCGTGTCTTAGTCGATTAATTACACCTAATTAATCACCCTCATAATTTATATTAATTATCCCTAATTAATTACAAATATTTAAGAATATGGGTAGACCTAACTCAATAGGTAAATTCCCAATTCCATAATATGGGTAGACCTAACTTAATAGGTAAATTCCCAATTATGTCCATCCACTTTATGGTATGTTTAATCATACCCACTTCACACAATTTTATGTGTTCATTAATTTTTACCCCATCGTCCCCACGTAAATACGTTAACATGACATACTTCAAAAGAGAAGATTGATCATACACACAATGGGTTCAACTTAGCATATCATTAGCATTATCATGGGTTTAAAAGGTGTCAACTTGTATATATGACCATAAACCCAACTTGCATAAATAACCCACCCAACTTGCATGAATCACACATGTCATAAAGATGGTAACTTGCTTAAATGTTCATGTCATAGACCTATCATAAAGGTGTCAACTTGCATACATGTCATAGGTCTAAAAGGGATGAACTTGCACATGTACTTATGTCATACATAGAGGCAAACATGCATATATTATGCATATCATAAAAAGAGACAAACTTGCACATAAACTTGCATCATAACTTGCATATGAACTTGCATCATAACTTGCATATGAACTTGCATCATAACTTGCATATGAACTTGCATCATAACTTGCATAAACACATTGATTCCACAAACATAGCCATATCTTATCATATCCTATCATAATCAATTTAACAATTGATTATTAGGGCTATAGAAACTCACCACTAAACTTCCGTAAGCAAACCCTTGCCAAAAATCACCCAAAAACTCTAGCCTTGAACATAAAGCTTGCAACTTGATGATGAATGCAAGCTAATGATCACTCATACAACTCAAAGATGCTTGTATGAACATGAAAGCCTTCACAGAAATAGTTTTATAAGAGGATGGAGGCTAGGGCTTTGAGTAGAGGCCATGATCATAGAAAATTTTGGCATAGTTTAGTTAGAGTATAGGATTATGATCATTTAGGGCTAGCTTAGGGTCTTATTTATAGGATTAGGCAAGTGTTTTAGGCCCTTAGATTAACCCTAAATTAGATTAGGACCATCAGATCCCGGAAGCTTCTAGAGAATAGCCGAAAACACAACCAAACCCTAAAATGGTGCACCAGGTTAAACTGGACGAGCACCCCCTGTCGACACCCAAGTCGACAGGGCTGTCGACTTGGTCCTAGCCAAGTCGACTGCCCAGTCGACAGGGCTGTCGACTTGGTTAGCTCGGCGGGATTTTTCCAGCCTGGGCCCAATGGCCCCAATTTCGAAATTTAAATCTGAATTTTAAATCTGTTTTGAACTTTGAATTTTCTGTAAACTTCATTGGGCCATAACCGGGCCATACGGACTCCGATTCTTGAAAACTTGGACTCTATTTCGCGTATTTTTCCGAGACGAACGCAATGACGCAGCCCGTTTCCCCCATTTCTCACATCTGAGATTATTTATTATGTAATTAGTGAATTTTAGCATTAACCGAAATTCGGGGTATTACAAGAGGCGACAATGAAATGGGTTCCAACTCATATTTGGAAATAAGAGTTAAGAAGCTAAGAAATCATGAGGTAAAAGACGGTCAAAGCACAGTGGAGTTAAGCTCAAGGAAACGTGACTTAGAAGACTGGAGGCTAGATACGCGCATCATATCTCTTTTTAAGAGCATATCCTTGATCCTTGTTTTCCTGTGGAACTTACTTGCATGTTATCTTTTACATATATCCTCTCGGTCCCGTTCTCGATCCCATTTCTGTTGTAAACTCCATAAGGGGGTATGACTCATCGGTTAGTAATACATGTCAAGGTTTGAAGGGGTCCGTTAGGTTGACTAAACCTTTTGGGCTTTTATAGGATTGGGGTTGGGTTAGGAAAGGATTTCTTGTAATCCGAAAGGAGTATATCCTGCTTATCTTCCCGATCTCTTTGTAGCATATCTTTTGCTATCCATGTTTGTCTTGATTATCTAGTTTATCATGTTAATCTTGTCATGAGAACCTTAGGTAGAAACCCTTTGGATGAAACATGTGTTTGAAACATGTTATGCTTGATGTTTGCAAGTGGTTGCAAGTGTTTGCAAGTGGTTACTCGTGGATGCATTATACACATTAGGCACTAGATCGGCTCACACACTCCTCATATTGCATATGCATGAGTGTTTACGCTTATTCATGGATGAAAATTTTTGTGTTATCACATGGATGTTGCATATGGATGTATGTTATGTGCACACATATAGATGTTATACATTATGTTAGGAATTGCATACATATGGATTCATTTCACTAACATAATTTGCATTGATGATATTTGCATTAGATAAGTACATATACACACACCTTTGCATATGTTCATACAACATTTAGAATCTTGTAAGGACAATGATTGCTCGTGGATGATGTTTTGAGTAGATGGATGTTGGATGGTAGGATATGTTCTTCCTAACTTAGAGATTTCGGGGACGAAATCCTTAAAGAAGGGGAGAATGTAACAATCCATATTTTCAATAACCTGTTATAATGTAAATCGAGGCAGAATTTAATTTATAAATCTGAATCAAGGGAAACGGGCTATGCCATTGCGTTCGTCTCGGAAAAATACGCGAAATAGAGTCCGAGTTTTCGAAAATCGGAGTCCGTATGACCCGATTAAGGCCCAATGAAGTTTTCAGAAAATTTCAAGTTCAAAACAGATTTGAATTTCAAGTTCAAATTTCGAATTTCGGGCCTGGAAGGCTAGGCGGGGAATTTCCTGCCAAGCCAACCAAGTCGACAGGCCTGTCGACTTGGCAGTCGACTTGGTTGGACCCAAGTCGACAGCCCTATCGACTTGGCTGTCGACTTGGTCCAGCCGGGCAGTTTTGCCTGGTGCACCATTTTGGGGTTTTGGTTAGGTTTTGGGGCCAGATTCGGTTTTAAAGGCTGAGATTGGAATTAGGGTTTAATCCTAAGGTTGAAACTAATCCTAATCTCTATAAATAAGCCCCTAACCTAACCCTAAATCATCATTATTCATTCAAGTAACTAGACTATGGCAAAATTATTCCTCTCATGGCCTCCACTCTCTTCATAAAATTCCTAAGTCATTTCTATGAGAGATTTTCAATGCATACAAGTGTTTTCAAGCTTGTATGAGCATCATTAGCTTGCATTCAAGTCAAGTTTCCATATTTACATCATAAAGCAAGGGTTTTGATCATTATGGCTCAAGGGTTTTTCTATTGGAGCTTGCATTTTGGGTTTATTTGATTGCATAAGGGCTTTGTCTCAATCTATATATATTTTTGTGTCTTCATAAGCATTGTAAGCCCTTTTCTACTTTCATATTTAAACTCTAAAGTTAATGAATGATGCAAGTTGTGTTTGATCATTATGATATGCAAGTTTATCATGTTATGTTATGCAAGTATGCCATGTTATGATATGCAAGTTTATCATGTTATGTTATGCAAGTTTGCCATGTTATGATATGCAAGTTTATCATGTTATGTTATGCAAGTTTGCTATGTTATGATATGCAAGTTTGCCTTATGATATGCAAGTTATGTTATGCAAGTTTATCATGTTATGTTATGCAAGTTTGCCATGTTATGATATGCAAGTTTATCATGTTATGTTATGCAAGTTTGCTATGTTATGATATGCAAGTTTTCCATATGATATGTAAGTTATGTTATGCAAGTTTGGGTTGATCATTTTGCTCATGTTATCATGTTATGCAAGCTTATCTTGGGTTTATGAGCTTAAAGCTTCAAGCTTTATGCTAAAGGTTGCATTTTGGCAACATGTAAGTTATCATATCTCTTATGATAACTTGCATGAGAGGCTAAATGCGAACTTATGGCCATTTCTACATGTCATTTATCACCATGTATCACCAATATGCTAAGTTTGGTTTTATGCATGCTTTTGAGGCCTAAAAATGTAATATGCAAGTATATGAACATATGTACATTTCAAATGCCACCATGTTAAACTTGTGGCTTCAACACCTTTATGTCATGATTATGCCAAGTTCCCTCTTTCTATCCTTTATGTGCTATTGCGATATGTAAGCGATGGGATTGCGTTTGGGGTTGGGTAAACTTAAAAGACATAAAAACATAAGATTGGGAATTTACCTATTAAGTTAGGTCTACCCACTGGGAATTTACCTATTAAGTTAGGTCTACCCAAATGCTTGAAAGCTTGTAATATGTTTTGGAAACATGATGGACATGACACTTAGAAAATATAAGTGTGACCAACTCGAGGTTGGGTTGAGTTTGTAGCGTAAAACTACCCGGAACCGACCGGCTTAACTAGTTGCTACAAACAATAGGACCCAATGTGAGAAGTTGGTCATGTTGTACCTTGAACCCGAGGTTAGACCAAGTTGTGGTGTAAAGCTACCCAGACCCGCCCGGCTTAACTAGTAACCGCAACAAAGTCTAATGTGAGAGGTTAAGGCACATTAATTAATTAATGCCTCATGATTAGGGTTAAGTCATGGTCCACTTAATACTTAACCAATTTGGGCTTGGTAGATTAATCAGGGTTAAGTCGTGAACCCATCGTTACACTTAACCAAGTTAATCCATGATTAGCAAGAGGGTTAAACCGTACTTAACCCACTAGAAAATCCTAGCAATGGGGGTCCACTCCAGCAGTAATCCCAAGTTTGTATCATTAAGACCCTAGGGACTAGGCTAGGGTGGGGGCACGATTACTGGACTTGAGGTAAGTGACCAAAAACGACGGCAGAGTGGTACGCCGGTGTAGTTCCGGACGGACTATGGTCGTGCACGTAGTCCGGAGCCGGAGAAAACATGCACGGGTACCAATAGATCGAGACTGTGCACTTATGTTTATGGTGTCCAGGGGTTGACACCCTAGGGCTTGATACACCCGACGGGAGACCCGGCACAGTCTGACTACAATTATGTTTGGGCCGTATTGACACCAACACGTGACGAGTTAGGCTTAGGGAGCCGATCGATTAGACCGTTTGGTTGGACCTCGTATTAGGGTCACTTCATGTTATTGGGCCAAAGCTTGGGCCAAGGGATCAATACTTGTTTATTCCGGTCATGTTAGCTTGCTAGTACACCTGTGGTGCAAAAACCTTAAACCTGAGTATGCGATGACACCTTTATCTACCTTGTTAGTTAATCATCATGCTAGTATGTTGTTATCCTTATGTTCATCCCTGCTTCTCATGCCAGTTAACTTTATCAGTTTACATTGATTGTAGTAGGGCTTACTCAGTCTTTTTGACTGACATGTTTTTCTTTCGCCTCTTTTCTTCCGTTCCCCCCCCCCCAGGTTCTCAGGGTGGGAATATTGGAGCTTAGCTTGGATTTTTGATCGCTTGCTTGTGGGATTTTAGCTCATGTACGGTCTTGACATGAAGCTAGCTATGGTTATCAACTATTTTGGGGATAGTACTTATGTATTTCAGTTTTTCAGTGATGTTGTTTTTATCTAGACTTGTGTAGTTGGAAAGTTGACATTATGTGTACCAGACTTGTTTTGAAATAGTTTGAAATCTTCCGCTGTTTTACTTATCTTATTTACTCTGTTTACATATATACATATGTTCTTGTTCTGCCTTGATATATCATTATGCATGTTTACCTGATTCAAACGCCCCTCCAAAGTCAGAGTGCTTGCAAGAGCCACCCTGGCGGAGGTGGGGTGTTACACCACTGGACGGGTACTAGTCCCAGGCCTATCATGATTTCCATGAGGGGGATGTGCCTATACCAGCACCACATCCCGAATCCTAACAAACCATGCCAGCTCTCTGCATCTGACACACTCTTTAATCATAACCCTAAGATGTCGACACTCGTTCATATCATGACTGTCAAGATCATGAAACAAGATGCGTCGACAGGTCTCCTTCTCCCTTTAAGTTTACTCCGTTGCGGGAGGCTTTCTGAAACGAGCAGTAGGATGAACTTCGAAATTTATCTCCAACAGCGTGTGAGTAAGCTCTGAATAAGATGGGAACTTAGGTTGTTTCCAAGCTTTATTGCGATTATTCCCGGAAGAAGGTTATAACGACCAGCCTTTTAGCCAAGTATTCGCTGGAAATTAAACCAACTTAAACCGTTTATAAAGACGGATTGTTAGGGTACTTACACCTTTGCAAAAAAATAACATACCTTTTTCATTATCGCTATAATAATATTACATCATAGTTACAAGAAATATCAGAGTACATCATAAAATCAATGGAAAAAATATAAATAGGCCTTCATTGGAAGAAGGAAAATCTACACAATCGCTCTAGCTCCAAAACTAAATCCAGCTCCGAAGACTAAATCTGCAAACCAAACTACTAGTTACCCATGTAAAAATTATGAGCACCCAAAGTTTAGGTGTGGGAAATATAAACTCTAGGTCAGTCATAGGACTGGTGTGAGAACTCAAAAATAGTTGTTTTTAAGGTTTATTTTAAAGTTAGGTAATTTACCGGACCACGCCGCTAACGTGGAAACGGGTTTACTCCATGTGAATAATAGTGCATAGAAATTCGCAATGACTTTTAGAAAAATTAAACTAACATAAGGTGTAACACCTCACCTCCGCTAGGGTCACTCACAAAGGGAATGAACTAGGTTTGGTGAAGCATTATCGAGGTAAACATGCACAGAAATATTACAAGACAGAACATATATAAAACAACGGAAGTAAAACAAATTTCATTACCTTATAAAATAAGGTCTAAAGCCTTTTACATTAGAATACATCAAAACCTGTCTTGCAATAATAAAGAAGCATAAAACCTTTTCATAAATTATTCCCCAAAATAAAGCGGTGAAGCAGCCATAGCCAAGAGAAGACCAGCTATACATGATGACCCTCAAGCATAAGAGGCCCGAACTAAACAACAGTGTTTCCTCCCTGAAAACCCGGGGGGGGGGGGGGGAACGGAAGACAAAGAGGCGAAACAAAACGGGGTCAGTCATAAAGACTGGTAAGTCCTATCTACTTCCAGTATAAAAACAGGTAAAGGTAACATGACATGCATAAACTGAAAGTAAACATAAGGATGACTACAAGATAGATAAGCTAAACCAAGATAACAGGCTGAACTACTGTATCAAGATAAACTAAGGTATCATGATAAACTACGGTGTCCAGATAAGTCAAGGAATCAAATCGTCAGGTTTTTATCAAGTATACTAACCCCAGGTATCTATCATGTATAACATCCCGAGGTTACTATCAAGTATATTTCTCATGGTTCTAACATGTATATTTGCTCTGCACCTCTCGTACTAGTATCCCAACCCGCGTCATGTATTAACTATGAATGTCCCTTGCCCAATGTCATGCAATGGTCCATGTCAACCTAATATATAGCATATGTAGGTTTTCCCAACTCGTATGTTTCTTTCCATGTATAAGTTCAGGCCATTGCCGTAGGCTGTACGGGCTTTCCCATGTAAATTTATACCACCTCAACGTAGTACCATTTTATCCTTGATGTTGTTTTGGACTGCTACCCTTGATCTGGTTATGTTTTCTTACCATGAACTATCGCGTGTTCACTTAGGATTTATGCCACCTAGGACCGCTAGGGATTATGCTACCTAATGAACGTCTCCATAACTTGGTTTGGGTTTTAGCCACCTAGGACCACTAGGGATTATGCCTCCCGTCAACCACGCCCTTTGTCCCATGTATATATATCGTGAATCGTTTTCCATGTCTAGACGCACATGTATCTCAATGTGCCATCTGAGTTCCGTGCCAGGGCAAATCGAGAAATACGGAACTCGGTCGGGAGCTTTAAGTCGTCTGCTGATGCAGATATCAAGGTCTGTTTTTGTATCCGTGGCTATGGTCCCACGTGACCCCTCCCTCAACTACTGAAAGGCAATCCAAGAAAAATCATGTATGAGAACTACATCCCGGCCCTACTATGCCCCACTTTCCTATTGGCCAACCTCACCCATGACTCGATAGCAAGAACATGGTCTGTTGGGAGTTCTCTGCCTTTCTGTTCGTACACGATTGACTAAAGATGGTAGGTAGTCGGCGACGTGCTATCCAGGGCAAAAACAAGTATCGTCGACTCCACGCTAATCCATCCCAGTCTTTAGGTCGCTCGCATAGCAACCAAGGCATACTCTTGGTTCTTCTACCGCAGGCCTTAACCTCTTGTGAGCCCAGGCGGATCATCTGCAACCTCACAGAGGGATACCAAGAGTATCCTCACGTCCCCCGAAGCTACTGCTTCGTCACCCAGTTCGTTGGAGCCTTTATCTAAGTCAGATAATTCGCTCCTCCACGTGTGTTCAAGCGATGACCTACCGTATCGGGTTACTCATCTATCTGTGAACTGGCCCAATTTCCTTGACTAAGAATTATTACTTAGTTATCCTTAACTAAGGTTTACCACTTAGCTTCTCTTCCCGCTATCCTTGTTAACCACGATTTTCAACCTAGTCCCCTGAGCTAGGGTTTTGTCTAATGGGTTAAGTGTTGTCATTCAAGTTCATGACTTAACCCGCCTACGAATCATGTCAAGATTGGCTAAGTTTTTAAGTTCAAGGCTTAGCCCTACAAGTTGGTTAAGTATACCAAGAAGCTCATGACTTCACCCTATCAAGTCAAATTGGTTAAGTATTTGTTTGTCTTAACCCCATCAGATCATCGTGTTAGATTGATTAAGCATAGATTATCTTAATCCCATCAGATTATCGAGTCGGATTGGTTAAGTATGGGTTAGCTTAACCTCATCCACTAATCGTATTACAATGGTTAAGTATATTTAAAAGGTCTTGCGACTTAACCCTATCAGGTCCGCATGTTAGATTGGTTAAGTATAGGTTACTTAACCTCATCAAATCATCATGTACAATTGGTTAATTATAAGTTACTTAACCCCATTAAATTATCATGTTAAGTTGGTTAAGTATTGGTTACTTAACCTCATTGAATTATCAAGTTTAGATTGGCTAAGTGTTTAACTTAACCCCATCGAATTACCGTGTTTAAATTAGTTAAGTGTAGGTTACTTAACCCCATCTAATTACCGTGTTTAGATTAGTTAAGTCTAAGTTACTTAACCCCATCTAATTACCAAGTCGGATTAGTTAAGTGTAAATTACTTAACCCCATCCCTTAATTGTCTTATATGGTTAAGTGTCATTAAGAAATCAAGTCCGGTTCCACTTAACCTACCCATTCGTGTCATATCGGTTAAGTGTCATTAGTCAAAATTACTTAACCTTTTCATGTGGCATTAATTAAATTAATGCACTTTTAACCTCTCACATTAGACCTTGTTGTGGTTACTAGTTAAGCCGGGCGGGTCCGGGTAGATTTACACCACAACCTAGTCTAACCTCGGGTTTTAAGTGCTGTGTGACCAACTACTCACATTGGGTCCTATTGTTTGTAGCCACTAGTTAAGCCGGGTGGGTCCGGGTAGATTTATGCTACAAACTCAACCCAACCTCGAGTTGGCCACTTTCATGTTTAGTCTAGTGTCTTATTACACTTACAACCCACACATGTCTAGTTCAAGTTCCATGTTTTCCTACGTGTCATGACCACATTTAAATGTATCATGAATGTCATGTTCTCATGTAAACCCCATGTTAAGTTTTCGTGTCATATTCACGTTTTTCCTAAGCTACCCAAACGTATTTCCAACCCAAGTGGAAGTGAGTCACATAGTAGGGGTATTATGCCAACATATTGGCCTCAAACAGGTAAGATATCATAAAGGGATTGGCCGCAAACGTGAATATTATCCTAAAGGATTTGGCCTCAAGCATGCATAGTATCATAAGGCAATTTGGCCACAAACATGCATAGTATCATAAGGGAATTTGGCCACAAACATGCATAGTATCATAAGGGGATTTGGGTTCATTTACATGCATAAGCCCCAAAGTCAAGTCTTTGCCAATGTCTCACAAGTCAAATGGTTCCCAAAGGTTCATGCTAACATTCCATAGATAAAGATTCAAACTTGCAAGATAAACTAGGTTGAACATAACATGAGTGGCATGATTAAGTCGCTAAAACTTAGTCCAAGGTCATAGATCATAGAAAAGGGGCAAAATTAGGTTCACATAGGCTAGCATACTTATGTTTCATCGCATTTTATTCCATGTCACATTAGAACCACCGTTAGAATCTACAAGTAGCTAGAACTTACATAGCATGGCAAGAGGGCTAGGAACATGAATCATCTTGACGAAGAAAGGTGGCTCCTTTGTTGAAGAATCGTCATGAAGTTTGCGTAGCAACGTTGATCTACCCTCGATTTGATGTAGGAAGCTTGCACCTTTTGATTTGAACCCAATTTGAACGCATAAGCCCTTGGAGTTGGAGATGGAGGCCATGATCAAGATAGATTTTGGCAGCACTTAGTTGCTAGAATGATTTTTAGTGATTTAGGTTAGATCCTAGGGTGTTTTTATAGAGATTAGGAGTAGTTTAGGCCCTTAGATTAACCCTAGGATAGATCTGAACCCTCAAAACCCGTCACAGGCCAATAGACCAGACCCAAAAGCATGTCTTGAGGAACAAGTCAGGCACACCCAGGCCAAACTGGCCGACCACCCAAGTCGACAGGGGTGTCGACTGGGCAGTCGACACCACCTGGGGTGTGTCGACTCCCAAGTCGACTCCCCAGTCGACTTGGGGGTGGCGGGAATTTTCCCGCCTGTCCTGCTTGGCTGAATTTGAATTCTGAATTCAAATTTGAACTGTTTTTGAACTTGAAATTTTCTGAAAACTTTGACGGGCCATAACTGGGTCATACGGACTCCGATTTTCGAAAACTTGGACTCTATTTCGCGTATTTTTCCGAGACGAACGCAATGGCGCAAACTGTTTCTCCTGATTCAGATTTTATAATTAAATTCTGCCTTGATTCTTATCTTAGCATGTTGTAAAAATCCGGGTTGTCACTTTCTCCCCAACTTAAAGGATTTCGTCCCCGAAATGTCCAAGTTAGGAAGAACGTATCCTACCATCCATCATCCATCTACTCAAAACATCATCCACAGGCAACCATGGTCCTTAAAAAGACTCCTAATGCTTTATGAACACATGCAGAAAGTGTGTGTGTATGTTCCTTAGCTAATGCTAATGATCAGGCCTGAATGATCTTTCTAATGCAAAATATGTTTAGTGCCATGAGTCCAACATGTATGCAAATAGTCCTAGTCATATAAACACTATATGCGTGTACAAACATTCATTCATATGCAACATCCGCATGACAACACATTCAATTTCATCCATAAACAAGTATAAATACTCGTGCATATGCGACATGAAACGTGACCGCGTCAATCTAGTATCTAATGTGTATTCGCGCATCCACGAGCAACCACTTTCAACCATTTGCAACCATATCAATCATAACATGTTTCAAATACATGTTTACATCCATAGAGTTCTATCTATGGTTCCCAAGATAAGATCGAGGAGATAAACAAGACAAACTCCTTACGGGGTTTGTAACAGAAACAGGACCGAGAGGATATCCACCAAGCGATAGCATGCAAGTAAGCTCTACAGGTGAACCAAGGATCAAATATATACTCTTAAAAAGAGACATGATGCGCGTGTCTAAGCCGCATTTCCATGAGCTTAATTCCATTGTGTCTTGACCACCTTTGACTTCATGATTTTGTAGCTCCTTGATTCCTATTTCAAAGGTATGAGTTGGAACTCATTTCACTATCGCCTCTCGTTCCACTTTTACTTATTCTTTCCCTAGTATACTTGGCTCAACCATATCTGCGTACTCATGCAAGCTCTCCAAAATTCACTAGTGAATTCTGGATCTCGTTTACCGATGCCAATCCATGTTACCACGTGCACTTACTAGGGTGATTCCTATGACCCATGCTCAAGCGGAATGAACCATCCGTCTTATTGGCGAACGTTACTCGATTGGATCAGAGATTTCTGATAAATGCATCAAGAGATTCTAGGTAACTAACCATGACAGAACCCAAAAGGTTATACGAGACTTCGAGGGTATTACCAAGGCAAGTTAAGAGTTTAACTATCCTCCCTTCAAAACCGAGAATGGTATCCATTACTGGATCACCACTTCATCCCTAGAATCCATCCATAGCTCAACAATAGAAGCATTGCTTCTAATCTTAACACTTGGCATAGACGTTCTCAAATCCAAACGAGTCATGAATAAAAGGACTGACTCTCCAACCAGATTTTGGGACTAAAGTGGGATCTTCTACCATGCTAGTACCAAGGTGCAGAGACTTAACTATCGAGGCAGACTTAAACGATGTGATGATCAAAACAAAGTCTAGACGGGACGATAGAAAGGAAAGGCTAAGCCTTTAACAGAAACGGTACCATTCCTCTTAGGTACGCTAGAAATGAGAGCATACAATTGCCCTCTTGCTGATCTTGTCCTTATCTTCCTTTGTGGATCAAGCCATACCAACAAATTGCTTATTCTTTAGCTCGTGTCCTTTATCCTTGCTCTTATTATCCCTTCTTATAACTTCGGTAACAGGTCTCTCGAGAACTTCCTCCATCGCACGGGAAAACACTTACGTAGCTAGACGAGGATTAGTCGCAGTTAAAACTACTGTGACTACAGATGGAGGAAAGAAAGGAAAAGAGGTTCAATCAAGGAAACAAAGGATAGTGCTAATGGCTTTTGGGGAATAGCCTTTTAAAAAAACTTTTCTTGAAAAATGCTTCTTTGTAAATGGTTTCTCAAATAGTTTTCAGAAGGTTTTAAAAACTTTTGCCCAGTCTGGTAACCTTCTGCTCTGATACCAAATGTAACACCCCACCTCCGCTAGGGTCACTCACAAAGGGAATGCACTAGGTTTGGTGAAGCATTATCGAGGTAAACATGCACAGAAATATTACAAGACAGAACATATATAAAATAGCGGAAGTAAAACAAATTTCATTACCTTATAAAATAAGGTCTAAAGCCTTTTACATTAGAATACATCAAAACCTGTCTTGCAATAATAAAGAAGCATAAAACCTTTTCATAAATTATTCCCCAAAATAAAGCGGTGAAGCAGCCATAGCCAAGAGAAGACCAGCTATACATGATGACCTTCAAGCATAAGAGGCCTGAACTAAACAACAGCGTTTCCTCCCTGAAAACCTGGGGGGGGGGGGAGGGGAACGGAAGACAAAGAGGCGAAACAAAACGGGGTCAGTCATAAAGACTGGTAAGTCCTATCTACTTCCAGTATAAAAACAGGTAAAGGTAACATGACATGCATAAACTAAAAGTAAACATAAGGATGACTACAAGATAGATAAGCTAAACCAAGATAACAGGCTGAACTACTGTATCAAGATAAACTAAGGTATCGTGATAAACTACAGTGTCCAGATAAGTCAACGTATCACATCGTCACGTTTTTATCAAGTATACTAACCCCAGGTATCTATCATGTATAACATCCCGAGGTTGCTATCAAGTATATTTCTCATGGTTCTAACATGTATATTTGCTCTGCACCTCTCGTACTAGTATCCCAACCCGCGTCATGTATTAACTATGAATGTCCCTTGCCCAATGTCATGCAATGTTCCATGTCAACCTAATATATAGCATATGTAGGTTTTCCCAACTCGTATGTTTCTTTCCATGTATAAGTTCAGTCCTTTGCCGTAGGCTGTACGGGCTTTCCCATGTAAATTTATACCACCTCAACGTAGTACCATTTTATCCTTGATGTTGTTTTGGACTGCTACCCTTGATCTGGTTATGTTTTCTTACCATGAACTATCGCGTGTTTACTTAGGATTTATGCCACCTAGGACCACTAGGGATTATGCTACCTAATGAACGTCTCCGTAACTTGGTTTGGGTTTTAGCCACCTAGGACCACTAGGGATTATGCCACCCGTCAACCACGCCCTTTGTCCCACGTATATATATCGTGAATCGTTTTCCATGTCTAGACGCACATGTATCTCAATGTGCCATCCGAGTTCCGTGCCAGGGCAAATCGAGAAATACGGAACTCGGTCGGGAGCTTTAAGTCGTCTGCTGATGCAGATATCAAGGTCTGTTTTTGTATCCGTGGCTATGGTCCCACGTGACCCCTCCCTCAACTACTGAAAGGCAATCCAAGAAAAATCATGTATGAGAACTACATCCCGACCCCACTATGCCCCACTTTCCTATTGGCCAACCTCACCCATGACTCGATAGCAAGAACATGGTCTGTTGGGAGTTCTCTGCCTTTCCGTTCGTACACGATTGACTAAATATGGTAGGTAGTCAGCGACGTGCTATCCAGGGCAAAAACAAGTATCGTCGACTCCACGCTAATCCATCCCAGTCTTTAGGTCGCTCGCATAGCAACCAAGGCATACTCTTGGTTCTTCTACCGCAGGCCTTAACCTCTTGTGAGCCCAGGCGGATCATCTGCAACCTCACAGAGGGATACCAAGAGTATCCTCACGTCCCCCGAAGCTACCGCTTCGTCACCCAGTTCGTTGGAGCCTTTATCTAAGTCAGATAATTCGCTCCTCCACGTGTGTTCAAGCGATGACCTACTGTATCAGGTTACTCATCTATCTGTGAACTGGCCCAATTTCCTTGACTAAGAATTATTACTTAGTTATCCTTAACTAAGGTTTACCACTTAGCTTCTCTTCCCGCTATCCTTGTTAACCACGATTTTCAACCTAGTCCCCTGAGCTAGGGTTTTGTCTAATGGGTTAAGTGTTGTCATTCAAGTTCATGACTTAACCCGCCTACGAATCATGTCAAGATTGGCTAAGTTTTTAAGTTCAAGGCTTAGCCCTACAAGTTGGTTAAGTATACCAAGAAGCTCATGACTTCACCCTATCAAGTCAAATTGGTTAAGTATTTGTTTGTCTTAACCCTATCAGATCATCGTGTTAGATTGATTAAGCATAGATTATCTTAATCCCATCAGATTATCGAGTCGGGTTGGTTAAGTATGGGTTAGCTTAACCTCATCCACTAATCGTATTACAATGGTTAAGTATATTTAAAAGGTCTTGCGACTTAACCCTATCAGGTCCGCATGTTAGATTGGTTAAGTATAGGTTACTTAACCTCATCAAATCATCATGTACAATTGGTTAATTATAAGTTACTTAACCCCATTAAATTATCATGTTAAGTTGGTTAAGTATTGGTTACTTAACCTCATTGAATTATCAAGTTTAGATTGGTTAAGTGTTTAACTTAACCCCATCGAATTACCGTGTTTAGATTAGTTATGTGTAGGTTACTTAACCCCATCTAATTACCGTGTTTAGATTAGTTAAGTCTAAGTTACTTAACCCCATCTAATTACCAAGTCGGATTAGTTAAGTGTAAATTACTTAACCCCATCCCCTAATTGTCTTATATGGTTAAGTGTCATTAAGAAATCAAGTCCGGTTACACTTAACCTACCCATTCGTGTCATATCGGTTAAGTGTCATTAGTCAAAATTACTTAACCTTTTCATGTGGCATTAATTAAATTAATGCACTTTTAACCTCACATTAGACCTTGTTGTGGTTACTAGTTAAGTCGGGCGGGTCCGGGTAGATTTACACCACAACCTAGTCTAACCTCGGGTTTTAAGTGCTATGTGACCAACTACTCACATTGGGTCCTATTGTTTGTAGCCACTAGTTAAGCCGGGCGGGTCCGGGTAGATTTATGCTACAAACACAACCCAACCTCGAGTTGGCCACTTTCATGTTTAGTCTAGTGTCTTATTAAACTTACAACCCACACATGTCTAGTTCAAGTTCCATGTTTTCCTACGTGTCATGACCACATTTAAATGTATCATGAATGTCATGTTCTCATGTAAACCCCATGTTAAGTTTTCGTGTCATATTCACGTTTTTCCTAAGCTACCCAAACGTATTTCCAACCCAAGTGGAAGTGAGTCACATAGTAGGTGTATTATGCCAACATATTGGCCTCAAACAGGCGAGATATCATAAAGGGATTGGCCGCAAACGTGAATATTATCCTAAAGGATTTGGCCTCAAGCATGCATAGTATCATAAGGGAATTTGGCCACAAACATGCATAGTATCATAAGGGAATTTGGCCACAAACATGCATAGTATCATAAGGGAATTTGGCCACAAACATGCATAGTATCATAAGGGGATTTGGGTTCATTTACATGCATAAGCCCCAAAGTCAAGTCTTTGCCAATGTCTCACAAGTCAAATGGTTCCCAAAGGTTCATGCTAACATTCCATAGATAAAGATTCAAACTTGCAAGATAAACTAGGTTGAACATAACATGAGTGGCATGATTAAGTCGCTAAAACTTAGTCCAAGGTCATAGATCATTGAAAAGGGGCAAAATTAGGTTCACATAGGCTAGCATACTTATGTTTCATCGCATTTTATTCCATGTCACATTCGAACCACCGTTAGAATCTACAAGTAGCTAGAACTTACATAGCGTGGCAAGAGGGCTAGGAACATGAATCGTCTTGACGAAGAAAGGTGGCTCCTTTGTTGAAGAATCGTCATGAAGTTTGCGTAGCAACGTTGATCTACCCTCGATTTGTTGTAGGAAGCTTGCACCTTTTGATTTGAACCCGATTTGAACGCATAAGCCCTTGGAGTTGGAGATGGAGGCCATGATCAAGATAGATTTTGGCAGCACTTAGTTGCTAGAATGATTTTTAGTGATTTAGGTTAGGTCCTAGGGTGTTTTTATAGAGATTAGGAGTAGTTTAGGCCCTTAGATTAACCCTAGGATAGATCTGAACCGTCAAAACCCGTCACAGGCCAATAGACCAGACCCAAAAGCATGTCTTGAGGAACAAGTCAGGCACACCCAGGCCAAACTGGCCGACCACCCAAGTCGACAGGGGTGTCGACTGGGCAGTCGACAACACTTGGGGTGTGTCGACTCCCAAGTCGACTCCCCAGTCGACTTGGGGGTGGTTGGAATTTTCCCGCCTGTCCTGCTTGGCTGAATTTGAATTCTGAATTCAAATTTGAACTGTTTTTGAACTTGAAAGTTTCTGAAAACTTTGACGGGCCATAACTGGGTCATATGGACTCCGATTTTCGAAACCTCGGATTCTATTTCGCGTATTTTTCCAAGAAGAACGCAATGACGCAACCGTTTCTCCTGATTCAGATTTTATAATTAAATTCTGCCTTGATTCTTATCTTAGCATGTTGTAAAAATCCGGGTTGTCACATAAGGTCTCGTGGCACAAACATAATGAAAAAGCACACTTGGGCGAGGTTTCTCCTTATGATAGTTAAAAATGCTTTGTTATGTGAAAATCCTCTTTCATATTATTATTAGTGCATAATGTGAAAAACATTTTGAAAATATATGTATTAAACTAGCCAGCATGATGACCCATCCCATTATACTAACGTAATCCTGCCAGTAATCAACAGGTTATACAATCAATACCGTACAGGCTCGTAGTGGAGATTGGGTTTCCAACAAATGACCTGGTAAAAGAACTTCCTTACCGAACCTAATTTTGAACACCTCTAGAAGGATTTCTGAGGATCAACTCATGCTTCGCATGCTACACAAGGTCAGGTTACCTCTGTAACTAGGTAACTTAGATTATGCCAAAGTATGTCACCTCCTGGTTGCTAACAACCATTCCGAGCGTGCACCAACAATAACCACAAAAATAGTTTTTTTCAACATAGGTTAATACCTGGGCTCCATACCATGGTACGCCTTTTATTTAGAAGGAGACAACACACCCATAACCCTATTGCATTTCTTCCTATTTTGGCCAATTTATCGAGGTGTGAGGCTTACCGATGTCATGATATACACAAGGTTACGCTTCAATAAGACATGCTTTGATCATCTATAGCTCATCACTTTATTATGCTACATTGTCCATTCACAACGCAATAATGATTTCTATCAATATATAGCCTCTATGCTCATACATCTTAGATAAGGGTGTTAAGCTAAGAGGATAATTTCTCCACCACCAAGCAGATATATATTAACAAAATAAGTGCTACATAGTCAATTATAATGTCAGACACACAATTTATACAAGTCCGTTCTGGGTCTGAACGAAACAATAATCCGAAAATCTCCAAATACATCCAGATCTCAGGCCATTATAATCTCGTGTTAGGTGTACGGCCCAATCCGAGACATCAGCAATCAATCCAAGCAATTCGAAGGTTTCCAGTCTTCAATCATAGTCTACCAAGTCTTCGATTGCTTCATAACATTGTATTATTATGCGTAATGGTTTTCGGATATATATATATATATATATGCATACATACATATATATATATGTATATGTATATATATATCCCGTTCTTTCCAAGTAATAAGCGTACTTTTAAAATAATAGTTATAGACTACATAGGATTTCAATTCAAATCTCCATCCAAATAGTTATCAATTGATTCTCGAATTATAATTTCATAATTTACAAATCAAAGTTCAATTTATTCCAAGTCCCTTAATTTTAATTACAATTTGAACTCTTTCTTCGAAATCCCAATTAAATCTTTGGATTAAGATTATTCACTTTATCAGCCCTTAATTTTCCAAAACATGATTCCATCGTCTCTCATTAATATTATCTTAAAACTTCAAATTACCGCATCTTAATTTCACCTTTACTTGGGTTAAAGAATAAAAAAGATACCATTCATAATGATCAAAATCAATTCATATTCAAACATAGGTTTATATGGAGTTTAATCGACTTATATTTGGTACCAATTCACAAAATTAGCGAACACTATAAGCGGAATTTCGATGTAAATATCTTTTTAATTCCTCAGATAGTATACATATAATAACGGAATTACATATTGAATATCAGAAGACTATCTCTATCCAAACCCATTTCTATTTAAATTCAAACTTCCAAACTTAACATAATAATCTGTAAATATTAAATGAATTCCATACAAAATATTTTTATAAATTTTGAACCTTCCAAAACATTTGACAAACTTTTTAAAAGTGATTGCTTAAAGTTTGAATTAAAGTTCACGGGTTATAAACTTCAAAATAGACTATTTTCAAAGGAAATTACGATAGCATTTAAAAAGCGTTACAAAAGGGTTGCAAAATAGCTAATTAAATCAAATATATTCAAAACCATTCAAAATTTAATATTTCTAATCCAGATCATTTCTAAATAATAAATTATAATTTATTATAATTTTCCCAAATTTCTAATAAATTTCTATTAACCCGTTTTATTATATTTCAAATTATGGTTGCCAAACTGCACATGTAGCGACCTTTTCTTAACTTGAATTAAACATTACTAAAAAACAGCTCGTCGGGGTTTAAAATTTTCTTTTCTATTTGAAAACTATGGCTATTAGAATTCCAAAGTTTTTCGTTTCACATCAATCCAATATAAAACATACTAGTTATAACCGTTTAAAACTTATAGTCGAAGTTTGCGAACTATCGCTACGCGACGCGTCCTACTCAGACCAGTTACAATTTACAATATAAAATCGTTCGAATCTCTTCCAAAAAAATTTCATAAAAATATATAACTTCATTTAAAACTATATTTCAAATTTCAAACTTCAATTTAAACTGAAAACTAATATTATAATAATAAAATAATAATATATTTTCAAAACTCATTCGATTGTTCTCAAAATTTGCAGATAGCTATTAAAAAGTAAATAAGAATAACGGAACAAATGGTTTTTGTAAAAACCGACGTTTATATACTTAACTCAAACTCGCTTTTCAAATTGAATTTCAAAACTCGATTTAAACTTTAACAGGCCATAAATAATTGAAATCATTACTAAAACCATTCGCGTATTTTACGGATATCATTCATACTTACTCAACTTAGATTTCCAAATAGTTTCAGAATCCAAACTCAAAAAATGATTCTCAATTATTATTTTAATATTAAAATAATATAACCGCTATTTATATGAAGGGAGATTCGAATCTATTACCTATATAGCACCATAACTATGGTGTGTGTGTGATTTCCCAACCATAATCAACCATATTTCAACAACATGAACATGCATGAATTCATCCATATCAATCACAACAATTAAACAACGATTTCAGTTGTGTGTAAGCGTTATGGTTCCTGATGCTTATCAGTGTTCATTGTGTTTTCTAACTATGCAACATCCATTCAACTTGTAATAATAATCATTCATACTCAACCAATTATCTTCAACTAATTATAATTAATTTCATCTAATAACAATTTACCAATTTAAATTAGAGATTCTCACCGACATAGCTTCAAAATCTTCACTATTAGGGTTTCCTTAGCAACTATGAACAAGCCAACGAACAATGCTACCGCTACATGCACAATTTTCTTCTTTGCAAACCAAGATATATATATATATACACACACACACACTTTAACTCTTTTTCTTTTTTTCTTTCAAGAAGGGGAGGACCGAGGTTAGCATGGTTCACGAACTAGGCGGAGGAGGAGACGACGGGGCTAGTGATCGAAGGTGGGCCAGGTGGCTGCTGATGTGGCATGGAGGAGGGAGTAGGTTATGGAGTTGGGTGTGTGTGGGTTTAAGGGGATACATGACTTTCAAGGGGGGAGAGAGGGAAGTGGGGACACATGGGTGGACTTGGGTGGTGCGGGTGGTGCAGGTAATTCATGAAGGTGAATGGTGGGGTGGTGATAGTGGCAGTGGTGCCTGAAATAGGGAGACCGAATGGGTTTTTAGGGGAGAGGAGGGTTAATCTTAGGCTTTTGGCGAGGAGGTAATGCATGGTAGAGTGTAGGGTGATGGAGGAATTTGATGGGTTGTTGATGGTGCTACCGGCGGTGGGAGGTGCTTTCGAATTGGATGGAGGAGGTAAGTAAGGGGATGTGTAAAGAAAAGGAAGAAGTTTTGTCGAGAAAAAAGGGTTTTAGTTCCTTTATATATGAAGCTTGCAAGGGTAGTTTAATAAATTAAACAAGGACACGTGTCCTCTCCAGAAAGCCTGCTACATGCATGCCTCAACATATAAGGACACCTAATACTCATCCTTATCCTATGGTATTTCAAAAATAATTTAGCTTAGCAACATCTTTGTAATACATATAAATGTGTCAAGTTATCAACACTTATAAATGTAAGCATTTCTTTATTTCTAGGTTAGCGTTTAACTATATAAACATCAAAATTCAGTTATCCCATTATAAATAACATTCACAACTCATTAAGATTTCAAAAACATTTATTTTATTTATATTACCCATTTTAATGCGTATATATATATATATTAAAAATTTTATCAACCAAAATAGTCTTAAATACATTTCGAATACTTAACAAATTCTTATAAAAAAATTTATCCCACTAACTTAATTATATAAACATCAATATGTGTTATCATAATTAAATAGAATCATTATTTATTAATATTTTAAAAATATTATTTCAGCTTCTATATTTTTAACAAAATCTTATATTTAAATATAGCCTTAAAAATAGGTTTAAAAATATTTAACAATTCCTTATAAAATCCATATTCTTATATCTTAGAAAAAATAAAGATCCATATTGTTATTCAAACATATTAATATTAATAAAATTTAAATCAAATTTATATTTCAACTTAGTAATTCTTTTTATGTTCATAAAATCAAATTATATATTTAAAAATCCAATTCAATCTAGTTAAAAATTCCGGGTCATCACATTCACCGTCACCCCCTTATAAAATTTCGTCCCGAAAATAAAACTGAGTAGATTTAAACTCCTTTACAAATTTTAAATTTAAGATTAAAATTTATTTATATAGTTTGGAAGAAATTCCAGAAAATGTTAGATAGATCAATATGCATAGATAACTGTATAAATCCATAACGAAACACATATATCATAGTCAACACCATAAACTATCATATTATGATATTATCCTTGTTAGAGTACAAAAGCATAACATCCCACTACCTGAGCACATTCTACATACTTAAGGTAGTCCAAAAATATACAACCACAAAAAGTATACCTATCAAGGTGCTAGTTCCCAAAACGTTTCCTAGTCCAAAATATCGTAGTGCATCTAAGCAGCTAAGTATACACAATATATACAATGTCCAACCTCTCAACTAACTAATCCTATGAGATATCTGATGAATCGTCCGACGGACCAGACAAACTGAGCTCTTCAGGCTCCTCATCAGCAAACTCATCCTCATCATCTGCTATATATCTATCACCATATATCACCTCTCCATCATCATCCTCATCTGCCATATATCCATCATCTTTAATAACTCGATTACCCTCATCCTCTGGGTGCTCTAGCTCATCAATAATCTCATCAACCTCATTAACTAACTCGGGGCCATGTCCCATTCAGGACCTTCATCCTCAGGTATTTTTCCTAATAACTGTTGATCCCTCTCATCTTAGAACTTGCCATATCTCATCAAGTATATCATCAGTAAATCCTAGAGGTATCTCAATGTCGTAGTAAGCTGCGGCCTCTGCTTCAGTCATCTGGTCTATGATCATCAGGACTGGGGGTATATCCTAGTACATCTCAAAGTAATCACCTAGCTTTGGAGGAACATCCTCTCCTATAATCATCATAACAGGAATATCTACCTCTCTTGCATTATGATCAGAATTAATCCCCTCATAACTATCTGGATATCCTATCTGATCCTCAATAGGTTTAGAGTTCGAAATCTCTATAATCTCATGCTCACTAGAGGAATATCCATCACTAGGGTCGTCACTAGATATGTCAATGATCGGTTCTTTGAGTTGGACCTAGAGTTGTTATCATCACTACCAGGGAGAAACTAAGCCAAGTACTGCCTAACACATAGACGTCTATGACCCTAAAAAATAAGAGAAGGAAATAACTCAAAGTTAGGAGTCAATTTACCAATTTATTTGTAACCGTATTATTTTGTTTGTTTAGAGGATTTAACCCAAGTTTATCTCTTAATATGAAACTTACTATTTTTCAAAATGGATTAGTTTAGAAATTTAATGGTCTCTCGAACATAATACTCCAGAATCTCATTCTAGGGTTTTACTAACCCTATCTCTAATAAGATATTACTAATCCTAACTCTATTAAGTTCTTTCTTTTTGTTCAAATATGTCGTACCTAATAGCTTTGTACAACAAAAGCTTTAATACCACGCTGTCACAACCCGCTTTTTACCTAGTTTTTGCTAGTAATTAAACCAACTTAAACCATTTATAATGATGGATTATTAGGGGTACTTACACATTTAAACAAAAATAGAAGAATTTTTCCATTATCATGACAATAATATTACATCACAGTTACAAGAAATATCAGAGTACAACATAAACACAGCAGAAATAAATACAAATAGGCCTTTAGTATAAGAAGGAAAATATGAAGCATAACTCTAGCTCAAAAACTGAATCCAGCACCGAGGACTAAATATGCAAACCAAACTACTAGCTGCCTGTGTAAAAATTATGGGCATCCAGAATTTATGTGTCGGAACGATAAACTCCAGGTCAATCATGGGACTGGTGTGAGAACTCAAAAACAGTTGTTTTTAGGGGACTGGTGTGAGAACTCAAAAACAGTTGTTTTTAGGGTTTATTTTAAAGTAAGGTAATTCAATGGACCACACTGCTATCGTGAAACGGGTTACTCCATGTGAATACCAATGCATAGAAATTCAAAATGACTTTTAGAAAAATGAAACCAACATAAGGTCTAACAGCATACACAATGCAAACACATACTTGGAGAGTTTTCTCCTTATGATAGTTAAAAATGCTTTGATACATGAAAATTCTCTTTCATATTATTATTATTAGTGCATAATGTGAAAAAACTTTCTAAAATAAATGTATTAAATTAGCTAACATAATGCCATATCCTATTATACTGATGTAATCCTGCTATTAAAAACAACATGCAATACAATCAAAATCGTACGGGCTCGTATTAGAGACTGGGTTTCATAAAAATGACCAGGCAAAGGAACTTCCTTACCAAACCAAATTTTGAACACCTCTAGAGGGATGTCCAAGGGTCAACTCATGCTTCTTATGCTACATAGGGCCAGGTTACCTCTGTAACTAGGTAATTTAGAGTACGCCTGAGTATGTCACCTCCCGGTCATTACCGACCATTTCGAGCATGCGCCAACAACAACCACAAAGTAGATGTTTTCGACATAGGTTAATACTCTGGCTCTACACCATGGTACACCTCTTATCTAGAAGGAGACAACACTCCTGTAACCCTGCTACATTTCTTCCTGTTTTGGCCATTTACCTGGTGTAAGACTTGACGAGGTCACGATATACACAAAGCTATGCTTCATTAAGTTATGCTTTGATCATCAATAGCTCATAAATTAAGTATGCCACATTGTCCATTCACAATGCATCACTGATTTCTGTCAATATATAACCTCTATGCTCATACATCTTAGAGAAGGGTGTTAAGCTAAGAGAATAAATTCTCTGTCGCCAAGAAGATATTTATTAGCAAAATCAGTGCTACATAATTACTTACAATATGAGATACACAATCCATACAAGTCCATTCTGGGTCTGAATGAAACAATAATCTGGAAATCCCCAAATGCGTCCAGATCTCATGCCACTTATAATCTCGTATCGGGTGTACGGCCCCATCCGAGACATTAGAAATCAATCCAAACAATCTGAAGGTTTCAGGTCTTCACTTGTTGTCTACCAAGTCTTCAATTGCTTCATAACTTCATATTACTACTTGGAATGGTTTTCGGACATATATTTGATCCCGGTCTTTCCAAATATTAAGCGTACATTTAAAAACAATAGTTATGGACTACATAGAATTTCAATTCAAATCTCCTTCCAAACAGTTATCAATTCATTCTCGAATTATAATTTCATAACTTATAAATCAAAGTTTGATTTATTTCAAGTTCCTTAATTTCAATTACAATTTGAACTCTTTCTTTGAAATCACAATTAGATCTTTGGATCAAGATTATTCACATTATCAACCCTTAATTTTGCAAAACATGATTCTGTATTCTCCCATTAATATTATCTTAAAACTTCAAATAACTGGATCTTAATTTCACCTTTACTTGGGTTAAAGAATACTAAAGGTACCATTCACGACAATCAAAATCAATTTATATTCAAACATAAGTTTATATAAAGTTTAATCGACTTATATTTGATACCCATTCACAAAAGTTAGCGAATACCATAAGCGGGATTTCGATATAAATATCTTTTTAATACCTCAGATAGTAAACATCCAATAATGGAATTTCATATCGAATGTCTAAAGACAATCTCTATCCAAACCCATTTCTTTTTAAATTCAAACTTCCAAACTTAATTAAAAAATATGTAAATATTAAATAAATTCCATACAAAATATTTTTATAAATTTTGAATCTTCATAAACATTTGAAAAACTTTTTAAAAGTGATTGCTTAAAGTTCGAATAAAAGTTCACGGGTTACAAACTTTAAAACAGACCATTTTCAAAGGAAATATTACGGTAGCATTTAAAACCATTACAAAAGTGCTGCAAAATAGCTAATTAAATCAAATAGATTCAAAAAACATTCAGAATTTAATATTTCCAATTCATATTACTTCTAAATAATAAATTGTGATTTATCATAATTTTCCCATATTTTCAATAATTTTTATAAACTCATTTATTAGATTTCTAATTACGGGCGCCAAATTGCACGTATATCGACCTTTTCTAAATTTGATTTAAATATAACTTGAAAATTATTCACTAGAGTTTGAAATTTTCTTTTCTGTTTGAAAACTAACATTATTAGAATAACAACATTTTTCGTTTCATGTCAATCCAATTTAAAACATACTAGTTATAGTCGTTTAAAACTTATGGTCGAAGTTTGCGAACTGTCGCTGCGCGACACGTTCTATTACAATTTATAATAGGGGTGGGCGTGGTTCAGTTTGGTGCAATTGGAGCTCAAACCGCTTCCGCACCGCATCAAACGGTTGATCAAAAATACAAACCATTATACTAACTGTTCAAACGGTTCGGTTTCGGTTCGGTTTTGTTGTAATACGGTCTGGTTTTGGTCCGGTCAGGTTTGAACCCGTATTAAATATGAAGTAGGAGAATTACTTCCATCAACAATTAATTTATGATTGTATGAGGTTGTGTCACCTAAAGGTTAAAATACATAGTGTTATCCTGAATTGAAAGATTGGTTGTTAACTATTTGAATACTTCAATTTCACAATTAATGTAAAGTAAAATACTTTTAATACATTAAGAAAACACAATTGTAAATTAGTGTATAAACATTAAGTAAGATAACTCAAATAAGACTGTAATTAGCTCTATCAAAAAATGATATGGAAACTAATATACTTAAACTATATAAAAAAATTCCTTTGTGATAACGATCATTATTAATATAACTATAACATACGCTACGAGAAGAATATATATCGCTAAAATAATAGGTTAGGTAGGAATTTGTTGAATTTTTATCATAACATTACCGGTATAGGTATGCGGTTCGGTTCGGTTTAATTCGGTTTGGTCAACAATTCAAACCGCAACCGAACCATATCATTGCGAGTCGGTTCGGTTTGGGCCTTTTGCTTTAGAGAGAGAATCCCATGTGGTTTTCCGCACCGCTTTTGCGGTCTGGTCTGGGCGGTTTCTGCATTGCGGAGCGGCTTATGCCCATCCCTAATTTTTAATATAAATCGCTCGAATCTCTTCTAATAAATTTTTGTAAACATATACAACTTCGTTTAAAACTATATTTCAAACTTCAATTTGAATTAAAACCTTGATATTATAATAGTAAAATAATAATATATTTTCAAAAATCATCCGATTGTTCTCAAAATTTGCGGGTAGTTATTGTAAATGTAAATAAGAATAATGGAACAAACGGTTTGTGTAAAAACCAATATTTATATACTTAGCTCAAACTCACTTTTCAAATTGAATTTCAAAACTCGATTCAAACTTTAACAGGCCATAAATAGTTGAAATCATTACTAAAACTGTAACGACCCGGAAAAATGCAATCTTGGTTATCCGATATACAACACATATCGAACATCCAAGGATCGAAAATAACCGAATAGTTAATGAAAGAAATTAGAAGGTGAGAATAGATAAGATAGAAACTTAGAATAGAAGAAGAAGAAGAACATAACATCAGAGTAACACGAACCTCACAGTGGAACGAATAACATATAATAGATAACATAACTTTGAAATATAATAGTTATGTATACAATAGCACTTATCAGAGTACAACACTTACAACACAGCGGAAATAACTATAGCTATATGATCTTGAAGCCTCCTGCTCCAAGCTCTTCCAGTATATCTGTAAATTCCTGACTACTTGACTGCCCGTACAAAATTAGGCACCCAAGAGTTTAGGGAAAACAAAATAAACTCCGGGTCAGTCATGGGACTGGTATGAGTAAAACAGTTTAAACAGGTATATGAACAAGTAAACGATATCTCATAAGACCACGTCGCAGAACGGAACGGGTTTTTCCCTTATGAGAATCCAAAATATCTTTATATCAAAAACCTTTTGATATTATAATAATGTCTATGTACAAATAGATATCAACTAGCAGAAACGCTTTCATCTCACGTTCTACATATATAGTATACAATCAAAGTCGCAAGCACGTATTGGATAATGGATTTCCAACTATGACAAGGTATGGAACCACCTTTCGATCAGTGTACTCTAGGAACGATACACTGGAGTTCAACAAGAACATCTTGTAACTCAGCCGCACATGACTGACCACTCATTTCGCTTGAGTGTAACGAATGTACATCACCAACGGTTGGGATCAGCAACCGTTCCCGTATATATATGGGACAACATTGATAGATTTAAGAAACAAATGAATATTCACTAGATAGGTGATTATACACCCTACTTCGGTGCGACCGACTTAGCCATGCTGCCTGCCCGATTTCTGTCATTCACCGGTTGATGAGGCTAGAAGCTACGCTTTATCATCACATCAGATTCACTTCGAATGCCACATTGTCAGATCCATCGAAAATCACTAATTGACGTCTACAACAATACATTACGTGTCAGCTAAAAGAAGTTTCCTTCTCCGCTTCCACTCTTGGTACGGTTGAAGAAATCAATGTACGTGACCTTTCTGGAAATACTATGTTAGACATCCATCTTCATTAGCTTAGAAATGTCACATCGTCATACCCGCCAAATCACAAATTTACTTATCCAAAAATAACACGGGTATACAGCTAAGAGAAACGAATTCCTCCGCCACCAAACGTGAATATGTTTGAACAGATCAACTTACGCGATCCATTGGATATACTCTGTCAGACCTTCGTCCATACAAGTTGTCCTGGGACTGGACAAACCGAAGGCACTATTCTGTAAACAGGATAGCCCTTGCATTTTACTCCGTCTTCAATTATCTTTGGCATATATGATTCGCGACGCTTATGCCAATACAGAGTGGTTTTTTGGATAATAATCCAACCGGTCTCTCCATATGAACAACGTTAAAATGGTCAAAACTTCGATAGTCTGTGAGTTAACTATCAAAGAAAAACAAGTGTGCAAACAATGATATTATTTCCAGATGGAAATTATATCGAACAAACATCATTTAACATTAATCTCTTTAGTTCATTTATTTACTTATCTCCTGTTTCCCTATATTCTAAATTCTTATTTTCTTTTATCAAAAAACATTTCTGATTCTCGTTTGGAAAACATTTCCAAAACTCCTTTACGATCAAACCTTACCATTTCTTAGTTAAGAAGGAAGTCACTCAAGTTGGGGTATAATTACCTCTCAGACCTTAACTGAACAACGTTATAACTTCGAAATGGTCAAAGTTTATCTTTTAATCTTTAACAACTTCTTTACGCCTTTCTCGGATCCAATTTTACTAATCCACTTCTATATTTAAAACATTGGTTATAACGATAACGTTATAATCCTTACTTTCGAATTATCTAACTTTAATTATAACTTCTATTCTTATTAGTGAATAATTAACCTAACACTTATTTATTTATAAATAAATAAATCTCTATTTAGACACTGGAAAGTATAAGTACTTTCCCGAATTCGATATAATCGAATTTGCCGATTAACTCTCTTCGAGAAATCTCTATTTGATTAACTCTTCTTCGAATAACTATATTCGATTAACTTCTTCCTTTTCAAATATCTCATATTTGAAAATCTTACTTTCGAATAAACTATAATCGATAACTCCCTTCGATGAAACTAATATTCGATAACTTTTCCTTTTCAAATATCTCATCTTTGAAAAACCTCACTTCGATTAAACTATAATCGATAACTCCCTTCGATGAAACTAACATCGATAACTCCTTTCGATGAAACTAACATCGATAACTCCTTTCGATGAAACTAACATCGATAACTCCTTTCGATGAAACTAACATCGATTACTCCTTCCGATGAAACTTACATCGATAACTCCTTCCGATGAAACTAACATCGATAACTCCTTCCGATGAAACTAACATCGATAACTCCTTCCGATGAAACTAACATCGATTTATTTAACTCGACGAACTTAACTCGACTAACTTAACTTGACTCGACTAACTCGACTTACTTGGTTCGACCAATTTGACACGATCAACTAGGCTCGACTAACTTGACTAACTTAACTCGACTTACTTGGTTCGACCAATTCGATTCGATTTACTAGGCTCGACTAACTTGACTAACTCTGTCTCAAATAACTATATTTGATTAACTCTAGTTCGTTTTAACTCTAATCGATTAACTCTAACTAATTAACTCCAACTGGTTAACTCTATTTGATTAACTCTAACTGGTTAACTCTAACTGATTAAATCTAACTGGTTAACTCTAACTGATTAACTCTAACTGGTTAACTCTAACTGATTAACTCTAACTGGTTAACTCTAACTGGTTAACTCTATTTGATTAACTCTAACTGGTTAACTCTAACTGATTAACTCTAACTGGTTAACTCTAACTGATTAACTCTAACTGGTTAACTCTAACTGATTAACTCTAACTGGTTAACTCTAACTGGTTAACTCTACTTGACTAACCCCTTTCGAATAACATATTCGATTAACTAACTTTCGAATACCATATTCGATTAACTAACTTCGAATACCATATTCGATTAACTAACTTCGAATACCATATTCGATTAACTCCTTTCGAATGTCTATATTCGATTTACTTTATTCACTTTATAAAGATTTCCTTTTTAACAACGTTTTATTCATTTGAAAAGATTTACTTTTAAATAACGGTTCTACACTTTACAAATGTCCTTTTTATAATGTTCCCTTTCCAATTCTATTTGTAAATGGTTTACAAATATTTCCTTTTCAAATTTATTCTTGAAATACTCTAACTCCTTAAATTCCCGGGAAAATTCGCCATAACCTCCTTTGTATCGGGAGCATCGGGAAAATCCCCAAACCCGCAACACAGGCCTTTCCATTCAAAAAGAAAATGGTTTGAAATTATTTCCTTTTTGAATATCTCCTATTTATAAATATCCCAATTTATAAACATTTCTTATTTATAAATATTCCACTTTATAAATATCTCTTATTTATAAATATCCCATTTTATAAATATTCTATTTTCAATATCACTTTGAAAATTCCCTTATCTACCTTCCGGTATGTTATGGTATCCAATCATATCAAATCACGATGTTCAATATCGTTCAAACACATATAATCGCCAACAGATTATATATCACATTATATATCACACTATATAAATCACAGTAAAATAACTGTTGAGGAATCCAGTTGGATTCCTCCAACCTGTTTCCCTGCATCACAGATGTTAAACAATATAGATAACATCGATTTCACCTCGATGTGAATTATTCTGATCAACAGAATCAACATATAAATATCCAACTGTTATATATATATATGTATACACATATATATAAAGTTTCCACTAACTGTCTAGCAGTTCAATCAAACAGTCAACACACATCAAACAAACAATATCTAACAGTTCTAAAAATACAACATGAAATTATAAACTGTTCAGAGTTGGTGAGTTTTACTCACATTTGCAGTTCATCGTTAAAGAACGATAAACCGTTATTTGATTTGAATCAAACAATTTAATTCGCCATAAATTCATATGAGCTCTAATCCACTTCCAGTCAGCTTCATTGTGAAGCTCTCGTCCATACGATCCTGACGGATCTTGTTTCGTGGAATTCTGATCACGTATGATAAAGATACGCACTTTATAAGTTTAAACCTTAATAAATATAAAAATAACTTAAATAAAAACTCAAACGGGCTTTAACCTTTGAAACCGGCCCATCCCCGTATTTAAAACCCGTCTATCGTATACCTTCTTTCCCCCAAATAGAAACCTGCTACCTCCTGTATTTCAAACCAAAACAACCCGCTACCAAAATCCTCCCACCGCCTTCACCTCTGTCCATCGGAGCTACACCAGACCCCACCTCAGCAGCTCCTCCCCAAGATCTTCCACCCCCACAAATCTTGACCCCGCTAGTTACTTAAATTCGCCAGAATTTACTCGCAACCGTTTTTCCGTTCAACTCGCTACCCAAACACCCACCGTCCACTAGACCTGTCCCAACCACCACCAACATCTGCACCTTGGAACGATGGTCATCCCAGTCACCTCGATTTCACCTCCGGTTAGCCCTAGCCTCCACCAATGCCAACCCTAGCTCGTCTGTACATCGTCGGTCATCAGAAAATGGGACCGCATCACACCAGATTGATATGAAATGGAAGCTAAGGTCCTAACGATCTCAAATGTACCCATTTTAGGATTTATGGGAATTGATTTTGTTTTATGTGGATTTTTGAAGTTTGGATTTCACGTTTTTTTTTCCATTTCCAGAAATGGCGGCTCACAACTTTGACTATCGGAAATGAATTAGGTTATAAGAAAGTTAGGGAGGGGTATTTATAATGGTTTCAAAATATCTAGATATTTTACAGAGGAATATTCCCGAAATATTCTTATTTATATATTCATTTTTGACTTCTAAAAATCCTCGTAATTACATACGATACCCAAAAATCATGAAACTGGACATGTAGCTAGAGTTTGACATTACGGTCCCAACGAAACTGGTTTCGTCGAATTCCGACTTCGTATGCTCACACAGCGTATTTTTAACTGTCAAAATACTGACTGTTTTTCACTCTAAAAATCCGTACGGTCACACAGTGACTCCTAAAATCACGAAACTGGAAATCTAACAACTATTTGATATTGCGGATCCAACAAAATTGGTTTCGTCGAATTCCGACTTCGTTTGCAAAACTGGCTATTTTTAAAGCTCTAAATAGCTTATTTAAATATATAAATATATTTAAATTTAATTTAATTAAATATTTAAAATTAAATATTATCGTCTATATTCACAGTGGCATACCACACAGCTCTAGAATATTCCTGTATGTAATTACAACTCGATATTCACTTCTGGGTCAACCCGATATTTGATTTATATTGAGATCCCTTTTAAAAATATAAATAATTCCTTTATAAATTATAAAGGAATTCCACAGCGACTTTTCTAAAATTTGATTTGGACATATCTCAAAATCTACATGACGAAATCCCGATTTTTTTCTTCCACTAGAAAGATATACTCCACCAGCTCCACACGTTTCTTGTTTCACAGAAATCCGGCTTAAAACGAATTCTGTACATTCAGTTGAAGTTCAAATCGCCAAATAGCGAACTGTCGTGCCATTTCGAGCTCGTTTATAAATATATTATAAACTATACGTTCAACTGTCGTCGATTCAATATAATCGTTATTATATTTCGAATCGAAACTCCACCAAATCTCGTATGCTATTCAATTCACATGATATTGTGAATTTCACTATTTCCGACTATTTCGATATTATAATATATTATTATATTATAATTATTAATTAAATATTCAATATTATTTAATTAAACGATCATTAACTTCTCTAAATCACCAATTATATAATTAAATTAATTAATTATATATCTCTAAAAATGCGGGTCATTACATTCTTCCCCACTTAAAATAATTTCGTCCTCGAAATTGCTAAGTTAGAGGACGACCCTACTTATTGGAATTACTAAGATTTGTTTACCCCTTTATTTCTGATTTTAACTGAACCAATTTTTTTATCGACTAAAATATTTATTTATTACGACAAACTAAAATTTTCAAAGATTCTAAAAAATTTCTAACACTTTAAATTTTCGAAAATTTTTGCCAGCACCTCCTTTGTACTGGCATATACGACAAACCACAACTCGCCTCTCTGGGCCTTCTTCAACCCAAAAGAAAATCAAAACGCCAAACGGCTTGCCAATTCGGCTCATAAATTCCAAACTCATATAAAATATAAACTTGTACCTTTTTGTCGGGCATATTGTTATATCCTTCCATCTGTTATCATTCCAACATATACCAATGTCATCTTAATCAATTTCCAATCTGTTTTTGCCCACAAATCAAATCATAGGCTTATACTCAAGTCCAACTTCATTTCCAATTCGAGTTCCAATCTCAATTTCAAACTCTTAACTCCCCGACCCAATATCATTTCAAAATCTCTATGTTACAAATCCCATTTTATCTTGATATTTTCTATTACAATTCAAATTCCACTTAACTGGGTTCCATTCCAGTTTGCCTCCGCAATTTTTATTCAATTGCTTTTAAATTCAAACTGTCTTTTTCCTGGGAGTTTCAAATCACTTTTCCATATCTAAAATCAAAGTATTTATTTCAAAGTACCAAAACAACTTGTTTTTCTCAAACCATTCAAAAAAAAAATCTCTGGTAGTAATCCACCACTTAGAACTTGAAAATCACACCGATGATACTGCGCAGTCATCATCGGAATTATTTTCCCGCGACCCAAATGATTTCAATACTATATCATTTTCAAAACCATTACTGAATACTTCCATTTTGAAAACATTTCAAAATCTCCCAGGAACTTAAAATTTCCTTATTTTAATTCCAAATCTGATTTAAATTCATATTTAATTCATCTTATTTCATATACTTTATATGACTTCTGATTAGTTATTTATAACCATTTCACTTTTATAATCTTACTTGATTATAATACAACCAACACATCCAATACAATATTTCCAATATATATAAAATATAATTCGGGTAAAATTATTTGATTTACCCTCTTTTTAAAACATATCGTGACGACCCATCGTATTCGAGTGTTTAGTAACTCCTACTGATACAGTGGATCAAACTGATCGGCCAGAACTCCTAAACAACTCAACCAATGAATCTCCTCAATATAAAACAAATTTTTATATCAATAACAAATACGCACTCGTATATATACACTCAAACTCAATCTAGGGTATTACTAACCCTATCTCTACCGAGTCACGCCACAGAGCCAAGGTAATTCTAAACTTAAGCTCTGATACCAACTGTAACGACCCGGAAAAATGCGATCTTGGTTATCCGATATACAACACATATCGAACATCCAAGGATCGAAAATAACCGAATAGTTAATGAAAGAAATTAGAAGGTGAGAATAGATAAGATAGAAACTTAGAATAGAAGAAGAAGAAGAAGAACATAACATCAGAGTAACACGAACCTCACAGTGGAACGAATAACATATAATAGATAACATAACTTTGAAATATAATAGTTATGTATACAATAGCACTTATCAGAGTACAACACTTACAACACAGCGGAAATAACTATAACTATATGATCTTGAAGCCTCATGCCCCAAGCTCTTCCAGTATATCTGTAAATTCCTGACTACTTGACTGCCCGTACAAAATTAGGCACCCAAAAGTTTAGGGAAAACAAAATAAACTCCGGGTCAGTCATGGGACTGGTATGAGTAAAACAGTTTAAACAGGTATATGAACAAGTAAACGATATCTCATAAGACCACGCCGCAGAACGGAACGGGTTTTTCCCTTATGAGAATCCAAAATATCATTATATCAAAAACCTTTTGATATTATAATAATGTCTATGTACAAATAGATATCAACTAGCAGAAACGCTTTCATCTCACGTTCTACATATATAGTATACAATCAAAGTCGCAAGCACGTATTGGATAATGGATTTCCAACTATGACAAGGTATGGAACCACCTTTCGATCAGTGTACTCTAGGAACGATACATTGGAGTTCAACAAGAACATCTTGTAACTCAGCCACACATGACCGACCACTCATTTCGCTTGAGTGTATCGAATGTACATCACCAACGGTTGGGATCAGCAACCGTTCCCGTATATATATGGGACAGCATTGATAGATTTAAGAAACAAATGAATATTCACTAGATAGGTGATTATACACCCTACTTCGGTGCGACCGACTTAGCCATGCTGCCTGCCCGATTTCTGTCATTCACCGGTTGATGAGGCTAGAAGCTACGCTTTATCATCACATCAGATTCACTTCGAATGCCACATTGTCAGATCCATCGAAAATCAATAATTGACGTCTACAACAATACATTACGTGTCAGCTAAAAGAAGTTTCCTTCTCCGCTTCAACTCTTGGTACGGTTGAAGAAATCAATGTACGTGACCTTTCTGGAAATACTATGTCAGACATCCATCTTCATTCGCTTAGAAATGTCACATCGTCATACCCGCCAAATCACAAATTTACTTATCCAAAAATAACACGGGTATATAGCTAAGAGAAACGAATTCCTCCGCCACCAAACGTGAATATGTTTGAACAGATCAACTTACGCGATCCATTGGATATACTCTGTCAGACCTTCGTCCATACAAGTTGTCCTGGGACTGGACAAACCGAAGGCACTATTCTGTAAACAGGATAGCCCTGGCATTTTACTCCGTCTTCAATTATCTTTGGCATATATGATTCGCGACGCTTATGCCAATACAGAGTGGTTCTTTGGATAATAATCCAACCGGTCTCTCCATATGAACAATGTTAAAATGGTCAAAACTTCGATAGTCTGTGAGTTAACTATCAAAGAAAAACAAGTGTGCAAACAATGATATTATTTCCAGATGGAAATTATATCGAACAAACATCATTTAACATTAATCTCTTTAGTTCATTTATTTACTTATCTCCTGTTTCCCTATATTCTAAATTCTTATTTTCTTTTATCGGAAAACATTTCTGATTCTCGTTTGGAAAACATTTCCAAAACTCCTTTACGATCAAACCTTACCATTTCTTAGTTAAGAAGGAAGTCACTCAAGTTGGGGTATAATTACCTCTCAGACCTTAACTGAACAACGTTATAACTTCGAAATGGTCAAAGTTTATCTTTTAATCTTTAACAACTTCTTTACGCCTTTCTCGGATCCAATTTTACTAATCCACTTCTATATTTAAAACATTGGTTATAACGATAACGTTATAATCCTTACTTTCGAATTATCTAACTTTAATTATAACTTCTATTCTTATTAGTGAATAATTAACCTAACACTTGTTTATTTATAAATAAATAAATCTCTATTTAGACACTGGAAAGTATAAGTACTTTCCCGAATTTGATATAATCGAATTTGCCGATTAACTCTCTTCGAGAAATCTCTATTTGATTAACTCTTCTTCGAATAACCTATATTCGATTAACTTCTTCCTTTTCAAATATCTCATATTTGAAAATCTTACTTTCGAATAAACTATAATCGATAACTCCCTTCGATGAAACTAATATTCGATAACTTTTCCTTTTCAAATATCTCATCTTTGAAAAACCTCACTTCGATTAAACTATAATCGATAACTCCTTTCGATGAAACTAACATCGATAACTCCTTTCGATGAAACTAACATCGATAACTCCTTCCGATGAAACTAACATCGATAACTCCTTCCGATGAAACTAACATCGATAACTCCTTCCGATGAAACTAACATCGATTTATTTAACTCGACGAACTTAACTCGACTAACTTAACTTGACTCAACTAACTCGACCTACTTGGTTCGACCAATTTGATTCGATCAACTAAGCTCGACTAACTTGACTAACTTAACTCGACTTACTTGGTTCGACCAATTCGATTCGATTTACTAGGCTCGACTAACTTGACTAACTCTGTCTCAAATAACTATATTTGATTAACTCTAGTTCGTTTTAACTCTAATCGATTAACTCTAACTAATTAACTCCAACTGGTTAACTCTATTTGATTAACTCTAACTGGTTAACTCTAACTGATTAACTCTAACTGGTTAACTCTAACTGATTAACTCTAACTGGTTAACTCTAACTGATTAACTCTAACTGGTTAACTCTAACTGGTTAACTCTATTTGATTAACTCTAACTGGTTAACTCTAACTGATTAACTCTAACTGGTTAACTCTAACTGATTAACTCTAACTGGTTAACTCTAACTGATTAACTCTAACTGGTTAACTCTAACTGGTTAACTCTACTTAACTAACCCCTTTCGAATAACATATTCGATTAACTAACTTCGAATACCATATTCGATTAACTAACTTCGAATACCATATTCGATTAACTCCTTTCGAATGTCTATATTCGATTTACTTTATTCACTTTATAAAGATTTCCTTTTTAACAACGTTTTATTCATTTGAAAAGATTTACTTTTAAATAACGGTTCTACACTTTACAAATGTCCTTTTTATAATGTTCCCTTTCCAATTCTATTTGTAAATGGTTTACAAATATTTCCTTTTCAAATTTATTCTTGAAATACTCTAACTCCTTAAATTCTCGGGAAAATTCGCCATAACCTCCTTTGTATCAGGAGCATCGGGAAAATCCCCAAACCCGCCACACAGGCCTTTCCATTCAAAAAGAAAATGGTTTGAAATTATTTCCTTTTTGAATATCTCCTATTTATAAATATCCCAATTTATAAACATTTCTTATTTATAAATATTCCACTTTATAAATATCTCTTATTTATAAATATCCCATTTTATAAATATTCTATTTTCAATATCACTTTGAAAATTCCCTTATCTACCTTCTGGTATGTTATGGTATCCAATCATATCAAATCACGATGTTCAATATCGTTCAAACACATATAATCGCCAACATATTATATATCACATTATATATCACACTATATAAATCACAGTAAAATAACTGTTGAGGAATCCAGTTGGATTCCTCCAACCTGTTTCCCTGCATCACAGATGTTAAACAATATAGATAACATCGATTTCACTTCGATCTGAATTATTCTAATCAACAGAATCAACATATAAATATCCAACTGTTATAAATATATGTATACACATATATATAAAGTTTCCACTAACTGTCTAGCAGTTCAATCAAACAGTCAACACACATCAAACGGACAATATCTAACAGTTCTAAAAATACAACGTGAAATTATAAACTGTTCAGAGTTGGTGAGTTTTACTCACATTTGCAGTTCATCGTTAAAGAACGATAAACCGTTATTTGATTTGAATCGAACAATTTAATTCTCCATAAATTCATATGAGCTCTAATCCACTTCCAGTCAGCTTCATTGTGAAGCTCTCGTCCATACGATCCCGACGGATCTTGTTTTGTGGAATTCTGATCACGTATGATAAAGATACGCACTTTATAAGTTTAAACCTTAATAAATATAAAAATAACTTAAATAAAAACTCAAACGGGCTTTAACCTTTGAAACCGGCCCATCCCCTTATTTAAAACCCGTCCATCGTATACCTTCTTTCCCCCAAATAGAAACCTGCTACCTCCTGTATTTCAAACCAAAACAACCCGCTACCAAAATCCTCCCACCGCCTTCACCTCCGTCCATCGGAGCTACACCAGACCCCACCTCAGCAGCTCCTCCCCAAGATCTTCCACCCCCACAAATCCTGACCCCGCTAGTTACTTAAATTCGCCAGAATTTACTCGCAACCGTTTTTCTGTTCAACTCGCTACCCAAACCCCCACCGTCCACTGGACCTGTCCCAACCACCACCAACAGCTGCACCTTGGAACGACGGTCATCCCAGTCACCTCGATTTCACCTCCGGTTAGCCCTAGCCTCCACCAATGCCAACCCTAGCTCGTCTGTACACCGTCGGTCATCAGAAAATGGGACCGCATCACACCAGATTGATATGAAATGGAAGCTAAGGTCCTAACGATCTCAAATATACACATTTTAGGATTTATGGGAATTGATTTTGTTTTATGTGGATTTTTGAAGTTTGGATTTCACGTTTTTTTTCCATTTCCTGAAATGGTGGCTCACAACTTTGACTGTCGGAAATGAATTAGGTTAGAAGAAAGTTAGGGAGGGGTATTTATAATGGTTTCAAAATATCTAGATATTTTACAGAGGAATATTCCCGAAATATTCTTATTTATATATTCATTTTTGACTTCTAAAAATCCTCGTAATTACATACGATACCCAAAAATCATGAAACTGGACATGTAGCTAGAGTTTGACATTACGGTCCCAACGAAACTGGTTTCGTCGAATTCCGACTTCGTATGCTCACACAGCGTATTTTTAACTGTCAAAATACTAACTGTTTTTCACTCTAAAAATCCGTACGGTCACACAGTGACTCCTAAAATCACGAAACTGGAAATCTAACAGCTATTTGATATTGCGGATCCAACAAAATTGGTTTCGTCGAATTCCGACTTCGTTTGCAAAACTGGCTATTTTTAAAGCTCTAAATCGCCTATTTAAATATATAAATATATTTAAATATAATTAAATTAAATATTATCGTCTATATTCACAGTGGCATACCACACAGCTCTAGAATATTCCTGTCTGTATTTACAACTCGATATTCACTTCTGGGTCAACCCGATATTTGATTTATATTGAGATCCCTTTTAAAAATATAAATAATTCCTTTATAAATTATAAAGGAATTCCACAGCGACTTTTCTAAAATTTGATTTGGACATATCTCAAAATCTACATGACGAAATCCCGATTTTTTTCTTCCACTAGAAAGATATACTCCACCAGCTCCACACATTTCTTGTTTCACAGAAATCCGGCTTAAAACGAATTCTGTACATTCAGTTGAAGTTCAAATCGCCAAATAGCGAACTGTCGTGCCATTTCAAGCTCGTTTATAAATATATTATAAACTATACGTTCAACTGTCGTCGATTCAATATAATCGTTATTATATTTCGAATCGAAACTCCACCAAATCTCGTATGCTATTCAATTCACATGATATTGTGAATTTCACTATTTCCGACTATTTCGATATTATAATATATTATTATATTATAATTATTAATTAAATATTCAATATTATTTAATTAAACGATCATTAACTTCTCTAAATCACCAATTATATAATTAAATAAATTAATTATATATCTCTAAAAATGCGGGTCATTACAAAAACCATTCCCATCTTTTACGAATATCATTCGTACTTACTTAACTTAGATTTCTAACTAGTTTTGGAATCCGAATTCAAAACTTGATTTCCAATTATTATTTTGATATTAAAATAATATAACCGTTACTTATATGGAAGGGAGATTCAAATCTATTACCCATATAATAACATAACTATGGTGTGTGTGATTTCATACAACCATAATCAATCATATTTCAATATAAAAATGCATGAATTCATCCATATCAATCACAACAATTAAATAACCGTTTCAGTTGTATGTAAGCGATATGGTTTCCAATGCTTATCAGTGTTCATTGTGTTTTCTATCTATACGAATATCCATTCAACATACAATAATAATCGTCCATACTCAACCAATTATCTTCAACTAATTACATTAATTTCAACTAACTATAATTAATTTCAACTAATTATAATTAACCAAATTAAATTAGAGATACTCATCGACATAGCTTCAAAATCTTCATTGTTAGAGTTTTCTTAGCAACTACGAACAAGCCAACGAATAATGAGATTACTACACGTACAACTTCCTTCTTTTTTTTGGCAAGGCCGACCGGTTTTTATAGTGATCCGTAACACTCTTTTATTTATTACAAAATAAAAAGTACAGTTTAGACCAGGTGATATGCAATCAACATATCAGCTATTGGATCCTCCACACACCGAATAATCCACACCCAAAGACTAAAGGCTAGCATTATGAGATACAGATACATTTCATGATAGGAAAAAAAATAAAACTTGACATTTTGACATGACAAAAGGAGGTAAAGCGCTCAATACTTCATCCCATGTCGTCGTCGAGACCTTTGAGAAGTTCGATCTTCTTGCTTCTCGTAATGGGCGAGGTACCCAACGTTCTCCCAGACGAGGAAACCACAATTGGAGTGTTTATGATAGGTTCCGGGGGCGGTTTGAATCTTGGTGGAGGTTTAATGTGGTCATACGGACTTGATTGCTTCTTGGGTTTTTCAATTACTTTGCTAGCAGCAAGAGGGGTTAAGGGATTGGAATTACACACTGCTGTCATGGAGCTTTCTTCATTCTTGCTTACAGGAGACTTGGTAATTTTACTTTTACAATTCAGGAAACCTGGTTTGAATACTGGCGTCGACGTCTTTGAAGTGCACGGATCAACATGAATTAATCCCATTTTCTCACGCTCTTCAGCATACAAATCCATGGAGTTGTAGTTGTTGATCATAATTTTCAAGAGCTTAGTCTTCTCAGAGTACACAAAAGGTTCACACAAGCCACTATTGATTTCTTCACGCAGTGATTCGATCAACTCACGCACTCCTTTGTCATGTACCCTGTATTTGGATTTCACCTTTGATTTAGTTTGCTTCAAACCATTTCTTTCACTCACATTTACACAGTCAAAGTTTGATTGTAGAAATTTGTCAAGCTCTAGCACTTCTTGTTTGTCATTTTCTTTCTCACTGTGATCATCCCTGTCAGTATAACTTTCAGTAGGGACATGATCACCATTCTTTCGATTATCATCTTCTCGCACTCCTTCCTGAGTAACATCATCTTCTGTTTGACCTTCCTGCAAGTTTACACTTCCATGCATTGTTTCAGTTGGTTGATCAGAACCTAAACCACTGTTTCCAACTTCCTTCTTTGCAAACCAAGATATATATATATATACTTTAACTCTTTTTATTTTTTTCTTCAAATAAGGAGTGGGCCGAGGCTAGTGGCGTTCACGAACTAGGTGGAGGAGGAGACGGTGGGCCTTTTGATCGGAGGTGGGCTAGGTGGCTGCTGTCGTGGAATGGAGGAGGGAATATGTTATGGAGTTGGATGTGTAGGTTTAAGGGAATTCGTGACTTTCAAGGGAGTAGGGAGGGAAGTGGGGCCATGTGGGTGGACCTGAGTGGTGCGAGTGGTGCAAATGATCCACGGAGGTGGCTGGTGGGGTGGTGACAGCGGCGGTGGTGCCTGGAATACGGGAGGCTGAATGGTTTTTTAGGGAGAAGAGGGTTTAGCTTAGGCTTTGGAGAGGAGGTGATGCAAGGTGGAGTGTTGTGTGATGGGCTGTAGGTGGTGCTTCCGGTGGTGGGAGGTGCTGGCGAATGGGGTGGAGTAGGTAAGGAAGGGGATGGTGTAAAGAAAATGGAGTAGTTGTGTAAAGACCCGCAAATCCGTACTATCTGAGTTGACTAATAACACCACATGTCCAACCCATATTGCATAGAAATACGAATCATTATTAGAAAGAAGTTAGAGGATGAGAAATAGGAAGAAAGAAATATTAGAATAGAAGAAAATGAAGTTCACAAACTCACAGCTGAACGAATAAAATATATTAAATAACATAGCTTTTTGAAATACAAATCAATAACTTTATATACATACCATCATCAGAGCACAACAGTTATTCCTGGAACAATTATAAACACCTGTTTCCATATACAAACATGGTTCACAGCGGAATATATGAGTCTATAGCTAACTGGTGAAGCCTCCTGCTTCCAGCCCTTCCAAGTGAATCTGAAAAATCCCGACTACTTGACTGCCAGTACAAATTTGGGCACCCAAGAGTTTAGGGAAAACAAAACAAAATAAACTCTGGGTCAGTCATGGGACTGGTGTGAGTAAACTCCAACCATTTGTTTAACTTTCAAAATCCTTTGGAAAGAAGAGATAACTTAAGACCAGCCCGCACATAAACATGGACGGTTTTTACCTTACTATAACCCAAAACACTTTGATACAAAATCCAGTGATATTATAATAATGTCTAATCAAATAAATAACCAAATAGCAGAACGCTTGCATCTCACGCTCCACATACATAGTATAAAATCAAAAACCGCATGGCGCTTATTGAAGATTGGATTTCCTACATGACAAGGTATGGAACCAACTGCCGATAGTGTATCTCTAGAGGCGAATACACTGGGTTCAACAAGAACGTCTTACAACCCGGCCCACACATGACCGACCACTCATTTCGCTTGAGTGTATCGAATGTATATCACCAACGGTTGGGATCAGCAACCGTCTCCCTATTGGGACAACATCGAATAGAATAAGGAATTAAATGAATATCTAGATAGGTGATTATACATCCTAATGGGAGCGACCCACATAGCCATGCTGCCTGCCCGGTTTTTGTCATTTCCCGGTTGTTGAGGCTTGATGCTACGATTACTTGCCATTCATTTATAACACAATCACTTTGAATGCCACATTGTCAGATCCGTTAATCGCTAATTGATTTGCACAAATATTCTGGATGTTATGCTAAGGGAATAGATCTGTTGCCACCATGTATATTTATACAGACCAATATATTAGATCATTGGAAATACTCTGTCAGACATTCGTCCATTTACGTTCGTTCTGGGATTGAACAAAACCGAGGCACAATTTCTACTAATAGAAAAAGCCCTTGCACTTCACACCGTCTTCGATTACCTTCGTATAATCTGATTCGCAACATTACTGCAAATACAAAGTGGTTCACGGATAATAATCCAACCGGTCTCTCCATATTGACAACGATATTGGCAAACACTTCGATAGTCGGTTATTTAACTATCGAAGAAAACAAACATCCATTCAAAACAATCAAACAATCAATGGGCCCCTTGATTACCATTCATTAATTAAATCACCCTTTCCATTCCCTTATCAATATTTGTTAAACAAATATTTTCAATTATCATCTCGGTCTCTTACATTCTTTGGAAAACATTTCTATATCTCGCCTTCTTTTATTTTCTACTCTAAGAAATTATATTCTATTTGAAGTTGAAACAATTTCAATCACTTATCTCTTTCCCGACTGCTTTAATTATACTTAGGAAATATTTACTTTTATATTTCTAGAATACCACCACTTGGGTTAAAAACGAATGCTGTGTAAACATCGTTACAACAACCCAAAATATTTGATTCAACTAACTATCATTCAACACTTCTCTTCGAGATTGGATCTTGCCATTTATCGATTAAAAATGAAATCAATCAAGTTGGGGTAAAATTACCTCTCAGACCTTCACTGAAAACATCATTAACTTCAAAACAGACAAAACCACTTACCTCGAATAAACACACTATAAAACCCAATTATTCATTTTTAAAATATGTATGTTTCTCTTACTATTACCAGCCTATCAATTTCCTTTTGTTTAAAATATTCTATTTTAAATTTGTTTCCTTATTGAATTCAATATATATTGATATATTGATTTCTAACTATCAAAATTTCTTAAAAATATTCTAACTCATTAAATTTCCGGAAAATTTTGCCATAACCTTCTTTGTACCGGGAGCATAGGGATATTTCAAATAGCCTCCCATGGCCCTCACAAATCCAAAAGAAAAAGGAAAAGCCAAGCGGCTTGCCGATACAGCGCATAAAACCTCATATATGAATTTAAACATGTACCTTTTTGTCGGGCACATAAATTAAAATCTTCATACACTTCATCCCGTACCTGTCTAACATATGTTCACCTGTTTCAATTCAATTCAACTCAATCCAATCGTTTGAATTCAGTTTCGCTCATTTATTCTTTAATTAGCTATTTTGCCTATTTCACTTCTTTGTTTGAACATAACATGTTCAAATAAAATATTTATCTTGCTCATAACCAAATTGAATTTCAATTTCAATTCTAGTTTACTTTTCGATTTCGAATATAAAATTTCAAATCGAATTCCCTTATTCAAAGCCCAATATTAATTCAAAATCTCATCAACTAATTATTATTCAAATTAGTTAATTCTATTCAATAATCAAAAATCTGATTTCTGTTTCAAAAATCAATTCATTACTCCACTTGAGTTCACATATAATCTACAACTCAAATCTAAAAATTTCTAAATAGAAATTCGGATTTCATTCGCTTAAAATCCTTTTATAAAATTAAATAAAACGTTATGGGTTTTTAAATGGTTATGGCGCAGCTTTTCTGAAGATTTGATTTTGATATAACTCAAAATCTATTCGACGAAATCCAGATTTTTCTCCTTCATTAGAAAACTATTATCAAATCGGTCCTGACGTTTCTTGTTTCAAAGAATTCCGACTTCAATTGAGTCCTGTACATTCAATTGAAGTTCGAATCGCCAATTTACGAACTGCCGCGCTGTGGCGAGTTCGTTTTAAATTATATTTATATATATAAACTTTTGAACTTCGTTAAAATGAATTCAACTCCATTTTAACTCTATTTAATTTTCTTGATTCAAACTCCATTTTCACTTTTATTTGAATTCTATATTCAAATTCCAATTTCACTTCTATTTGAATCCTATATTCAAATTCCATATTTTAAATTCCATATTTTAAATTCCATTTGAATTATATATTTAAATCCCATAGTTTAAAATTCCATTTGAATGCTATATTCAAATTATATAATTTAAATTCCATTTGAATTCCTTTTGAATTCTACATTCAAATTCCCTATTTAATTCTCTTTGAATTCAAATTCCATATTTATTCTATTTGAATTTCAAACTCCGATTCAATTCTATTTGAAATTTCAAATATTCAAACACCTTTTTAATTCTATTATTCAAATTCTATTTCAATCCTCTGATTCAAATTCTATTTCAAATTCCCTTATTCAAATTCTATTTACATTCCTATATTCAAATTCTATATTTGAATTTCCTTTAAATTTTCTATATTCAACATCTATTTAAATTTCTATATTCAAATTCTATATTTGAATTTCCCTTTGAATTTCTTTATTCAAATTCCATTTCAATCTATTTGAATTCTATATTCAAATTCTATTTTCAATTCCATTGAACTTCATATATTCAAATTAACTTCTATTTAAATAAATTCGAATTAATCAAATTCAAATCATAAATCCTTATCGATTTATTTCCGTTCAATTTATATTCTGAACATCAGAATAAATTCCATCTTTTATTTCTTTAAACGATTTCCCCCATTTCTATTTTTAAATTCACATTTGAATTTAAATACTCAAATTATCCAAATGATAATTTTCCCCTTTTTATTTACAAACCCTATTTATTTTACTTGTTTATATATTTAAACAAGTCCCGATTTCAATTTCCTTTGAAATAGATATTTCTACTTTGGAAAAATAGTTTTCCCTTTTTCAAATTCAAACTTATAATTTATTTCTGAATTATCCAGTGAAAATTCTCTTCCCTTCATTTTAAAACTTCGTTTGTAAATGAACTTCTTGTTTTATTCCTTTAAAACAAGTTAATATTTTTATTCCATTCAAATTTCAAATTCTATTTTAGAAAAATAGAATTTCCCCTTTTCTCCCTGGAAATTTCCTTTTTCGATATTTTTAAATGTCAACACTTAGGCCCAATGATATTTAAAAACCAAACAATCAATCATTTATTTTTGGTTTCTAACACATCATATATGACGGGATATATGCAAACAAATAAACACAACATATAATATATTTTTGAGGAATCCAGTTGGATCCGTCCAACCTGTTTTCCTGAATCCACAAACGTTAGTCAACAGAAATAATACCCATCCTGCTTCAAGGCAGGATATCGCGGTATAAAAGGGGATCCACTTATATACGTGGGCGTAGGGTCATCCGCTAATGATACGGGGGGCATACGCTAATGAGACTGCGGGGATCAATCCAACCAATCATCAACCCAATATATATATAATAGTCAACCCTAAATAACTAATATATTTAAAGCAACCAGAAAAATCCAAACAAGCAACAACAATTATTTTTAACAGATAAAAATAATTTTAAATAAAAGTTGAGTGAGATTTACTCACCGTGATTTATATCTGCCGAATATCCTATTTAGCTCAACAAATGTCGCGACTATGAATCCTCTCGAACGAATTTATCTAGCACGGTAGCACCTACGATTATTTATTTTAATTTACCGATTAAACGATTATTCAATTTCATTAACCACTATACTAACTAAATAAATAAATTATTAACTAAATAATTTAATAAATTACCTTAATCCGTTTTTTCCAGCTTTGAAACTTTCACTGTATTTCTTTTTTCTATAGCGTACATTCTTCCATCTACCAACAGCATGTTCATCGCACTCGTCGACACCGTGATGTTGCTAATCCAAATCGCCACCTACCATTTCAAACTCCATTCGCAGTCTTTGCTTCACTTGCTCCAGAATCCCACGGACTTTACTTCCAATGGCCAACTACCACTGTCGACCATCCTCAATTACATCCCTTTAGGCTTCAACCACTTGACAACAACCCTTCTTTATGCTGTCCCACCACCGTGAAAAACTTTCTTCTTCCCAAACTCCAGCTGGTCATTCCCAGTAAACTACCAAAGTTCAAAGCGCAATGAAATTGAGCGTCAAAACCCACAAAACCTTCCCAGAAAACCACGACTTTGAAACTGACCCCAAACTACCACTCCCTTTGAATCGCGATTCCCAATTTTCCGATTGTCAAACCAGTTCAACCCAATATCGCACCTGATGGAAACAATGTTGGTACTCCACTGCCGAACTTCAAATCACAATCGAATCCCCTCGGTTTATCTTCAACATCGCACCTCCAGATCCATGGTTACAGACCCAACACTGCTCCAAAAATTCACTGTCGCACTCCCCATAGTCATTACCAGATTCGAACTCGACAATGAGACTCCACTACGGATCATCGTTCTTCCCTGTCGTGATTCCAATTCGACACGCCTCAGCCCTACCTCGCTATTCCTTTTCCCCGTCGCTCGAGACTGCATCGCACCCAAAACGGAGGAGCGCGATGCCCTAAACTGGGCACTCGAATTGCCGAGCCTTCTATACCCTTATGTGCCTGCTATTTTGACGAAGAACGCGACCTCGAATGCCTGAAATCTCGATAACAATTCTTCCCAAATCGCGAGCACGATCTTCAGGGGATCCACCAGAATTAAATCTCAATTTTATTTTCATTTTCCCTCTTTCCCTTTTGATTTTTTTGTTTGAGGAATGGAAAAATGAAAACAAAAGGAAAGAGGGTTTGCGCGTTTTATAAGGAAGCGAAGGGAGACCAAAAGTACACGGCTATTTAATGAATGCAGGGTGAAGTACATAGAATTTTTTTTACTGATTTGATTTATAATTAATTTGATTCGATATAAAGTGATCTTTTATTCTTTTTAAACAGATATCGATTTGATTTTCGATTTGATTTCGATCTCATCCATTATAAATATCTCTGGGTTCATAATTAAAATTCGTGAACCGCTATTTCAGTATACCGACCGTCATGCCAATATTATAACGCTATTCTGAACTGAACAGAAACGATTATAAAATTTAATTCAAACGTAAATATAGAATAGCTATATTAAATTAATATAGTTTAAATTCAAAAACAAATAAATTCTTCCATAATAAATTATTATTATCGTCATCTATATTCAAATAGAATATATATTGATCATCTGAATTGTTTTGATTCAGTTTTAAATTTTGAATTAAATTATTTTAAATTCTCGTATTATGATGATTATCAAAATAAATCGTATTTCAATTATTTAATCGATAACCCAATATAATACCATTTATATTATAAATTCAATATTTAAAACCATACTAAATATTTAAAATAAATTGACCAAAAATCCGGGTCGTTACATTCTTCTCCCCTTAAAATAATTTCGTCCTCGAAATTGCTAAGGTAGGAAAAATGGTACAAACTCAGTACTTTTCAACAATTCACTTATGTTGCAACTCAACTCCTCATTTTTCAACAAATTTAATTCCACCAAAACTTTTGGTCTTCCTTCATTTAATTCGAATGATCTACGATCAATCCATTTATATCCAATCTATATTCCAATAAACCTATTCAAATTGAGTCAAGTCGATTGATTCACTTCAATCCATTTAACTAGCTTAAGTTAAATTCCACTTCCAGAATCCAAATCCCAGGGTTTTCGTTTCAAATCCTTTTGAAATTACTTATACATGTACATAAATTTATAATCTTTTCAGATTCAAAATATTTGAATTTTTCAACTAAACTTGTTTTCTTTCATACAAATCCCCATCAAATTTTTTTAAGGAAGCAACCCATCACTTAGAAACTCGAAAATGAACACCGATGATGTTGCAATCATCATCAGAATTATTTTCTAGCCACTAAAGTGAGTTCAGTGCTTTAACACTTTCAAAATCCATATCAAAATGATTTTGATTCAAAAATCCTTTCAAAACAAAGCTATATTATTTTAACATACTTTAGAAAAATATTTTCCAACTTCCTAGGATTTAAATTCCATATTCTGTTTTTAAATCCAATTTTAGTTCACCTCAATTGTATGTCTTACTGATATACAAGTTCTATTTGGTTTTATATAACCATTCCATTTCTTATAATCTCATTTAATTATAATAATAACAACCAACACATCCATATAGTATAATAATTTCAGAAAATTATTCTTTCTATATCAAAATAGAAATTTGGGCAAAATTATTTCATTTACCCATTTTAAAACAATATCTTGTCGAATTTCTCTGTTAAGTATTTAGAAATTCCTATCGACTTTGTGGCGTCCCACTATTCGATCAGAATTCATAAACCACCCAACAGACTAGCCAACACAATATAAAATAGTTTTTATATCAATTAACAAATACGCGCTCTCGTATATATACACTCAACTCATTCTAAAGTACTACTGCCCCTATCTCTAATGAGCACATGCCACACAAGCCTAGGTATTCGCTCAACCTAAGCTCTGATACCAACTGTAAAGGCCCGCAAATCCGTACTATCTGAGTTGACAAATAACTCCACATGTCCAACCCAAATTGCACAGAAATACGAATCATTATTAGAAAGAAGTTAGAGGATGAGAAATAGGAAGAAAGAAATAATAGAATAGAAGAAAATGAAGACCACAAACTCACAGCGGAACGAATAAAATATATTAAATAACATAACTTTTTGAAATACAAATCAATAACTTTATATACATACCATCATCAGAGCACAACAGTTATTCCTGGAAAAGTTATAAACACCTGTTTCCAGATACAAACATGGTTCACAGCAGAATATATGATAGTCTATAGCTAACTGGTGAAGCCTCCTGCTTCCAGCTCTTCCAAGTGAATCTGAAAAATCCCGACTACTTGACTGCCTGTACAAATTTGGGCACCCAAGAGTTTAGGGAAAACAAAACAAAATAAACTCTGGGTCAGTCATGGGACTGGTGTGAGTAAATCCAACCATTTGTTTAACTTTCAAAATCCTTTCGAAAGAAGAGATAATAGTAAGACCAGCCCACACATAAACATGAACTGTTTTTACCTTACTATAACCCAAAATACTTTGATACAAAATCCAGTGATATTATAATAATGTCTAATCAAATAAATAACCAAATAGCAGAATGCTTGCATCTCACGCTCCACATACATATTATAAAATCAAAAATCGCATAGCGCTTATTGAAGATTGGATTTCCAACATGACAAGGTATGGAACCACCTGCCGATATTGTATCTCTAGAGGCGAATACATTGGGTTCAACAAGAACATCTTGCAACCCGACCCACACATGACCGACCACTCATTTCGCTTGAGTGTATCGAATGTATATCACCAACGGTTGGGATCAACAACCGTCTCCCGATTGGGACAACATCGAATAGAATAAGGAATTAAATGAATCTCTAGATAGGTGATTATACATCCTAATGGGAGCGACCCACATAGCCATGCTTCCTGCCCGATTTTTGTCATTTCCCGGTTGTTGAGGCCTGAGGCTACGATTACTTGCCATTCATTTATAACACAATCACTTTGAATGCTACATTGTCAGATCCGTTAATCGCTAATTGATTTGGACAAATATTCTGGATGTTATGCTAAGGGAATAAATCCGTTGCGACCATGTATATTTATACAGACCAATATATTAGATCATTGGAAATACTCTGTCAGACATTCGTCCATTTACGTTCGTTCTGGGATTGAACGAAACCGAAGGCACAATTTCTATTAATAGAAAAATCCCTTGCACTTCACACCGTCTTCGATTACCTTCGTATAATCTGATTTGTAACGTTACTGCCAATACAGAGTGGTTCACGGATAATAATCCAACCGGTCTCTCCATATTGACAATGATATTGGCAGACACTTCGATAGTCGGTTATTTAACTATCGAATAAAACATACATCCATTCAAAACAATCAAACAATCACTGGGCCCTTTGATTACCATTCATTAATTAAATCACCCTTTCCATTTCCTTATCAATATTTGTTAGACAAATATTTTCAATTATCATCTTGGTCTCTTACATTCTTTGGAAAACATTTCTATATCTCGCCTTCTTTTACTTTCTACTCTTAGAAATTATATTCTATTTGAAATTGAAACAATTTCAATCACTTATCTCTTTCCCGACTGCTTTAATTATACTCAGGAAATATTTACTTTTATATTTCCAGAATTCCACCACTTGGGTTAAAAACGAATGTTGTGTAAACATCGTTACAACAACCCAAAATATTTGATTCAACTAACTATCATTCAACACTTCTCTTCGAGATTGGATCTTGTCATTTATCGATTAAAAATGAAATCAATCAAGTTGGGGTAAAATTACCTCTCAGACCTTGACTGAAAACATCATTAAATTCAAAACAGACAAAACCACTTACCTCGAATAAACACACTATAAAACCCAATTATTCATTTTTAAAACATGTATGTTTCTCTTACTATTACCAGCCTATCAATTTCCTTTTGTTTAAAATATTCTATTTTAAATTCGTTTCCTTATCGAATTCAATATATATTGATATCTAACTATCAAAATTTCTTAAAAATATTCTAACTCCTTAAATTTTCGGAAAATTTTTCCATAACCTCCTTTGTACCGAGAGCATCAAAATATTTCAAATAGCCTCCCATGGCCCTCCCCAATCCAAAAGAAAAAGGAAAAGCCAAGCGGCTTGCCGATACGGCGCATAAAACCTCATATATGAATTTAAACATGTACCTTTTTGTCGGGCACATAAATTAAACTCTTCATATACTTCATCCCATACCTGTCTAACACATGTTCACCTGTTTCAATTCAACTCAATCCAATTGTTTGAATTTAGTTTCGCTAGTTTATTCTTTAATTAGCTATTTTGCCTATTTCACTTCTTTGTTTGAACATAACATGTTCAAATAAAATATTTATCTTGCTCATAACCAAATTGAATTTCAATTTCAATTCTAGTTTACTTTTCGATTTCGAATATAAATTTTCAAATCGAATTCCCTTATTCAAAGCCCAATATTAATTCAAAATCTCATTAACTAATTATTATTCAAATTAGTTAATTCTATTCAGTAAACAAAAATCTGATTTCTGTTTCAAAAATCAATTCATTACTCCACTTGAGTTCACATATAATCTGCAACTCAAATCTAAAATTTTCTAAATAGAAATTCGGATTTCATTCGCTTAAAATCCTTTTATAAAATTAAATAAAACATTATGGGTTTTTAAATGGTTATGGCGCTACTTTTATGAAGATTTGATTTTGATATAACTCAAAATCTATTCGACGAAATCCAGATTTTTCTCCTTCATTAGAAAACTATTATCAAATCGGTCCTGATGTTTCTTATTTTGAAGAATTTCGACTTCAATCGAGTCTTGTATATTCAATTGAAGTTCGAATCGCCAATTCACGAACTGCCGCGCTGTGGCGAGTTCGTTTTAAATTATATATATATATATATATATATATATATATATATATAAACTTTTGAACTTCATTAAAATGAATCCAACTCCATTTTAACTCTATTTGAATATTCTTGATTCAAACTCCATTTTCACTTCCATTTGAATTCTATATTCAAATTCCAATTTCACTTCTATTTGAATCCTATATTCAAATTCCATATTTTAAATTCCATTTGAATTACATATTTAAATCCCATAGTTTAAAATTCATTTAAATGCTATATTCAAATTCTACAATTTAAATTCCATTTGAATTCCTTCTGAATTCTACATTCAAATTCCCTATTTAATTCTCTTTGAATTCAAATTCCATATTTATTCTATTTGAATTTCAAATATTAAAACTCCGATTCAATTCTATTTGAAATATCATATATTCAAACTCCTTTTTAATTCTATTATTCAAATTCTATTTCAATCCTCTGATTCAAATTCTATTTCAAATTCCCTTATTCAAATTCTATTTACATTCCTATATTCAAATTCTATATTTGAATTTCCTTTAAATTTTCTATATTCAACATCTATTTAAATTTCTATATTCAAATTCTATATTTGTTTGAATTTCTTTATTCAAATTCCATTTCAATCTATTTGAACTATATATTCAAATTCTATTTTCAATTCCATTGAACTTCGTATATTCAAATTAACTTCTATTTAAATAAATTCGAATTAATCGAATTCAAATCATAAATCCTTATCGATTTATTTCTGTTCAATTTATATTCTGAAAATCAGAATAAATTCCATCTTTTATTTCTTTAAACGATTTCCCCCATTTCTATTTTTAAATTCACATTTGAATTTAAATATTCAAATGATAATTTTTTTTCCTTTTTATTTACAAACCCTATTTATTTTACTTGTTTATATATTTAAATAAGTTCTGATTTCAATTTCCTTTGAAATAGATATTTCTACTTTGGAAAAATAGTTTTCCCTTTTCCAAATTCGAACTTATAACTTATTTCTGAATTATCCAATGAAAATTCTCTTCCCTTCATTTTAAAACTTCGTTTATAAATGAACTTCTTGTTTTATTCCTTTAAAACAAGTTAATATTTTTATTCCATTTAAATTTCAAATTCTATTTTAGAAAAATGGAATTTCCCCTTTTCACCCTGGAAATTTCCTTTTCCGATATTTTTAAATATCAACACTTAGGCCCAATGATATTTAAATACCAAACAATCAATTATTTATTTTTGGTTTTCTAACACATCATATATGACGGTATATATGCAAACAAATAAACACAACAGATAATATATTTTTGAGGAATCCAGTTGGATCCCTCCAACCTGTTTTCCTGCATCCACAAACGTTAGTCAACAGAAATAATACCCATCCCGCTTCAAGGCAGGATATCGCGCTATAAAAGGGGATCTACTTATATACGTGGGCGTAGGTTCATCCGCTAATGATACTGCGGGCATACGCTAATGAGACTGCGGGGATCAATCCAACCAATCATCAACCCAATATATATAATAGTCAACCCTAAATAACTAATATATTTAAAGCAACCAGAAAAATCCAAACAAGCAACAACAATTATTTTTAACGGATAAAAATAATTTTAAATAACAGGTGAGTGAGATTTACTCACCGTGATTAATATCTACCGAATATCCTGTTTAGTTCAACAAATGTCGCGACTATGAATCCTCTCGAACGAATTTATCTAGCACGGTAGCACCTACGATTATTTATTTTAATTTACCGATTAAATGATTCACTATACTAACTAAATAAATAAATTATTAACTAAATAATTTATTAAATTACCTTAATCCATTTTTTCTAGCTTTGAAACTCTCACCGTATTTCCTTTTTCTATAGCCGTACATTCTTTCATCTAACAACAGCATTTTCATCGCACTCATCGACACTGTGATGTTGCTAATCCAAATCGTCACCTACCATTTCAAACTCCATTTGCAGTCTTTGCTTCACTTGCTCCAGAATCCCACAGGCTTTACTTCCAATGGCCAACTACCACTGTTGATCATCCTCAATTACATCCCTTTAGGCTTCAACCACTTGACAACAACCCTTCTTTCTGCTGTCCCGCCACCGTGAAAAACTTTCTTCTTCCTAAACTCCAACTAGTCATTCCCAGTAAACTACCAAAGTTCAAAACGCAATGAAATTGAGCGTCAAAACCCACAAAACCTTCCCAAAAAACCACGACTTTGAAACTGACCCCAAACTGCCACTCCCCTTGAATCGCGATTCCCAATTTTCCGAATGTCAAACCTAGTTCAACCCAGTATCGCACCTGATGGAAACAACTTTGGTACTCCACTGCCGAACTTCGAATCACAATCGAATCCCCTCAGTTTATCTTCAACATCACACTACCCATAGTCATTACCAGATTCGAACTCGACAATACCCATAGCGACTCCATTACGGACCATCATTCTTCCCTGTCGTGATTCCAATTCGACACGCCTCAACCCTACCTCGCTACTCCTTTTCCCCGTCGCTCAAGACTGCATCGCACCCAAAACGGAGGAGCGCGATGCCCTAAACTGGGCACTCGAACTGCTGAGCCTTCTATACCCTTACGTGCCTGCTATTTTGACGAAGAACGCGACCTCGAATGCCTGAAATCTCGATAACAATTCTTCCCAAATCACGAGCACGAGCTTCTGGTGATCCACCAGAGTTAAATCTCGATTTTATTTTCATTTTCCCTCTTTCCCTTTTGATTTTCTTGTCTGAGGAATGGAAAAATGAAAACAGAAGGAAAGAGGGGTTGCGCGTTTTATAAGGAAGCGAAGGGAGACCAAAAGTACATGGCTATTTAATGAATGCAGGGTGAAGTACATAGCAAATTTTTTTACTGATTTGAGTTATAATTAATTTGATTCGATATAAAGTGATCTTTTATTCTTTTTAAACAGATATCGATTTGATTTTCGATTTGATTTCGATCTCATCCATTATAAATATCTCGGGGCTCATAATTAAAATTCGTGAACCGCTATTTCAGCATACCGACCGTCATTCCAATATTATAACGCTATTCTGAACTGAACAGAAAGGATTATAAAATTTAATTCAAACGTAACTACAGAATAACTATATTAAATTAATATAGTTTAAATTCAAAAACAAATAAATTCTTCCATAATAAATTATTATTATCGTCATCTATATTCAAATAGAATATATATTGATCATCTGAATTGTTTTGATTCAGTTTTAAATTTCAAATTAAATTATTTTAAATTTTCGTATTACGATGATTATCAAAATAAATCGTATTTCGATTATTTAATCGATAACCCAATAAAATACCATTTATATTATAAATTCAATATTTAAAATCATACTAAATATTTAAAATAAATCGACCGAAAATCCGAGTCGTTACAAGTTGTGTTGAAAAAAAGGGTTTTAGTTCCTTTATATAGGAAGCTTGCAAGTGTAGTGTGACGGCCCGCCCCGCACCAGCCGACATTTCCTCCGAAAGTGCGTTGTACACATGCCCGACTAGCACGGAGTTATCGCCAAAGAAAGGAAAGAAGAGAATGAACTACTGGTGAACTAACAAAGAACCAGTAGAATGTCTCACAGCGCAAGGAACAAAATATAATAATAACATACTTGACATAAAACAGTTGAGACAGTGCATAAGCTGAAACTAAACATCATAGCAGCGGAAAATCCAAATACAGCTTATGTTCCACATCATCATTATTACAACTTTAAAACTGTCTCTAAAGCAAAAGAAAGGAAAGGTACACTACTAATGCCCAAAGTAGTGACCAGCAGCGACATAAGGAGAATATATATATATATCATACGTGGAAGCCTCCTGCTCGTCTCCGGTACAACTATTCGTGCTTCAACAGCTAACCTGTCTCTAGTCTGCTCGTGAGAGCACCCAGAGTAATAAGAAGAGAAATAAAACTCTGGGTCAGACAAAAGTCTGGTATGAGCGATAAGCAGCAAAACAGAACAATAACAGGTATACTAAACCATACCCGAACCTGGATCTGCAACCAAAGAGTTAGCACTATATACTGTACAATACTCTAAGGTGCCACTAACATATGGTGTAAAGAATACGGGGGTGGGGGTGTGCATGTCATAGTGATGGAAAACAAATCAAGCATAGCAACCATTCTCACATCTCTCACTCAGTGCGTAAAGCATACGATATCCAACACTTTGATCACTAGACCCATCGAGGTAATGACGGAGTTCGACTTGTACAACTACTGCTACCACCAAGCTTATCCCATGGGATCATGACCAAACCTTTTCAAATGACCCCACTTCATTGGTTTATAGCCCACTAGTCGTACCTAAACCACTATGGCCCTGAATCTGTCCACGTACCTCCTATACATAGTGATCCAAAGTCATAGACATCGACAACCCATTAGCACACGTCCCACAGCAAAACCCGACTCATGAAGTTAACTCGTTGGTGTAACAACCCGTATTTTCAATAACCTGTAATAACATAAATCGAGGCAGAATTTAATTCTAAAATGGGAATCAAGGGAAACGGGCTATGCCATTGCGTTCGTCTCGGAAAAATACGCGAAATAGAGTCCGAGTTTTCGAAAATCGGAGTCCGTATGACCAAGATATGGCCTCGCGAAGCTTCACGAAAATTCCCAAATTAAAGTATACTTAATTAAGTGAAATGGGTTGTGTAGATATATATATATATATATATATATATATATTGATATATATATATATATATAATTGAAAATTTAATAAATAAATATGCAAAAATGCTCAAAACAGCGAATTGGGAGAGGGGAATAACCGAACCGGCCGATTTTTGAAGTCGACCCGAGCTCGCTGGGTCGACTAGGGGTTAATCCAGGGTGTTTGGCTGTCAACCCGTGGGCCGATTCGCTCAAGTGCAGATTTTGCATTTGAATGGTTCTCATGGTCCATCTTTAATCTAAAGGCCCTAGATGGTTCCTACACTTGACTTCTTCCCCAAGACATGCTTTGATGGCTTGGATTGAATCTAGGGTTAATCCTATGGCCTAAAACACTTGCCTAATCTATAAATAAGACCCTAACCTACCCTAATTCATTCATAATTAAACCTAGTGACTAAACTATGGCAAAATGCTAGCTCTCATGGCCTCCACTAATTTTATGAAGAGGGTTGCATACTAATCACTCTCTAATCAACTTCTAATCCCTTCTTAGCATCTTAATCTTCTTCATTTGGTGTTCAAAGTTGCTAGTTGTGAGTTTCTATCACTTTGATGATCTTTTGGTAAACTAATTAGATGAGATGTGATGAGATTTATGGTTTTGTATGTGGGTTAATGAGCTTTGAATCATATGATATGATGTTAGCATTAATCTTATGTTTATGCATGTTGAGTATGTAAGCTTATGCAAGTTTAATATGATGTATGTTATGTTTGCATGATGCTAAATATGCAAGTTGTGGGCTATGTAATCATATGCATGTTATGCAAGTTCATGGTAATATGCTATGCAAGTTACATGTATGTAAATATGCAAGTTACATGTTTGTTAATATGCAAGTTACATGTATGTAAATATGCAAGTTACATGTTTGTTAATATGCAAGTTACATGTTTGTTAATATGCAAGTTACATGTATGTAAATATGCAAGTTACATGTTTCTTTATATGCAAGTTACATGTTTGTTAATATGCGAGTTACATGTATGTAAATATGCAAGTTACATGTTTATTAATATGCAAGTTCATGATGACACATTATGCAAGTCTATAAGCTAATATGCAAGTTTGTTATGCAAAATGAATATGTAAGTTATGTGACATATTATATGCAAGTTATGTGACATGTTATGCAAGTTCATATGCAAGTTATGTGTTTGTTAATATGCAAGATGGCACCTTTGAAACATGTTCATTCATATGCAAGTTGACACCTTTTATATGTGTTATATCATGAACGAAATTACGTGGGAACGATGGGGTAATTAAATGCATAAGTTAATAAGATTGTGTGAAATTAATATAATTATGCATAACACAAAATAAATAAACATAGTATGGGAATTTGCCTATTTGGTTAGGTGTACCCATACTATGTGTTGGGAATTTACCTATTGAGTTAGGTCTACCCCATGGGAATTTACCTATTAAGTTAGGTCTACCCATGTTAAGAAAACTTGATTAATTAGGGATAATTAATATAAAATTATGAGGGTGATTAATTAGGTGTAATTAATTGACTAAGACACGAGGTTGGACTCAGTTGTAGCGTAAAACTGCCCGGACCCAACCGGCTTAACCAGTTGCTACAAATGTTAGCCCAATGTGAGAGGTCTTAGGCACAAACTAAATACGTAATTAATGTAAAGACACGAGGTTAGACTCTGTTATGACATAAGGCTGCCCGGACCCAACCGGCTTAACCAGCGGTCATAAAAGACAGTCTAATGTGAGAGGTCTTTACAAAGGTTACGTTCTTAATTAATTAATTAAGAAACACTTAACCATATTAGCATGTAGAGGGACATGAGGGGTTAAGTGGGTGCCTCGGGTGGCATGAGAAAATCTAGTGGTTGCCTTGGGTGGCAATAGAAAATACGATTAGAATACTTAACCAAAATGGAACATGTAATTAAAACATGATTAAAGGGTTAAGTGGGATATACTAGAAAAAGGGACAAGCTTAGGTGGGTAGCTTGTGGAGGCCCATTTCAACCAGTAACCCATACGTATCTTTGTGGGCTCGACCCATGTCGAGGACGGGACACGCATACTGGGCTTGACTGTAAGAGGCAAACGGGTTAGCGGTGGCAACGCAAGTCCAACGGGCTTCATATGCGTGAGTGGGCCCGGGCTGGTAGGTAAGCCGTTGTTGCATCGAGTAGATATAAGCCGTGCACCTTTAGTTCCATCAGGTTGCCACATTGGGGAATGATACATCCCACGGTGGGGCCAGCACGGGTATCTACGTTAGGGAGCCGATCGAATGGGAAGTAGTGTGTACACCTAGTGGATTGTAGGGCCCCGTGGCGCCTACTTGGTCACCTAGGGGTACGCAGGTACTAATTAGTAAATTTTATAAGTCCTTGGGTGGGATCAACCTTTAAGTTAGGAACGACTGGTGTGGTGCAGTTTAGTAATTTACCTTAGGGAGGGTAGATGCGTCTTTATCCTTTATCTTCGTTTAGTTGACTGCTTAGGGTAGCCATTCATCCCTATATGTTACCGTATATCAGTTTATGTCTTCTCTGGTTGCTTTAACGATTGTATTGTTAAAGTTATAGGACTCGCTCAGACTTATGTCTGACCCTGTTGTTTTTATCTTTTTCCCAACCCTCAGGTCCTACGGTGGATCCTAGCAGTAGTGGAGCTTGATCGGATTGCTGTTCCAGTCTTTAGGAGCTTGGATAGATGTAAAGCTCCAGTTATCCAGTTATCTTTTCTTTTGTTTGGCTATTGTATGAGAGTGGGATTATGTACTTCTTTATTTTGATGGATATTGTACTTGACCTTTATTGTGGTTTTATGATGTAACCAGACATGTTTTACTTCCGCTGTTATGAGATGATGTTTTAAAATTTCAAGTACTATTTATATCTGTCTTGTTGTAATTTTTCTGTTCTATATTCACTAAAATACTCCACCGATGCTATGGCATTCCCTTAGTGAGTGATCATAGCGGGAGTGGGGTGTTACACGTGGTATCAGAGCTTAAGGTTACCAGAACAGATAAATTTTTTGAGAAAAACTACTTTCTAAGAGTATTTTCGAAGAAAGGATTTTTAAAAGCATGTCTTCTAAGAGAAAAAGTTTTTGAAAAAGAAAAGCATAATCCCCAATAGCCATATCTTTATCTTTCGGAATCTCCTTTTTGAATCTTTCCTCTTTCGTTTCAGCATGGCTGAAGATCTTAACATCCCGGAGGGTTTAGTTATACCACTATGGTATAGGAGGTTGCAAGAGGCTAGGGCCGCGGCTGCGGGTCCGGCCAATGCTACTACACCAGAGACAACCGCTCCTCCTCCTCAGCCTAGAGTGGATAATTTTGCTAAGGTTTGCAAGGAGTTCAAGGCTATAGGAGGAAAACCTTTTCTTGGTTCAGAGACTTTCGTAGAGGCTAGAGATTGGCTTAAGGAAGTGGAAGAGTTGCTAGATATCTTTGAAGTGGAAGAGGGAAAGAAAGTCAAGTTGGCGGCTTGGTTAATGAAGGGAGAGGCCTCATTCTGGTGGGAGGTCACTAATGGAGAACGCCCTGTTGACTCTTGGGCAGATTTTAAGCAAAGGTTTGGGGCTAAGTTTCTCTCAAGGGCGGAAGAGAATCTGTTTATGGAGAAGTTCTTGAATTTGAAGCAAGGGAATCTCACGGTGAAAGAATATGTCAACAAATTCAATCAATTAGCAAGGTTTGGCATAGAGTTGGTGAATACACCGGAGAAGAAGGCTTTGAGGTTCGTTAGAGGCTTGAACGAACCATTGCAAGGAATAGCTATGACTCACATTCCTATGGGGGCCACTTTTGAGAAGCTTGTCTACATGGCACTTATGCATGAGGATGATAAGAATTCTAAGGCACCAGAGAAAAAGGGGGATCAGAAGAAACCGCAACAGCAACAACAAGGCAAGGGCGGAAAAGGCAATGGTGACAAAAAGAAGACGAAGAAGAAGTGCTTCAATTGTGGAACACCAGGACACCTTAGTAAGGATTGTCGCAAAAAGAAGAAGACCGGTTGCTTTCATTGTGGTGAAGCAGGGCATCTTGTGAAAAACTGCCCAAAGAAGGGGCAGAAGACGGGGTCTACCTCAGGAGGCCAGGTGCAAGCTCTTATAGCACCACCTCAGTCAGGGGGGCAAGTTCAGGTTCTCTCAGTTCCACCGATTCAGCAGAGAGGTAGAACTATTTCCGTTGAAAGTCTGGTTTTTCTGTTTGATCATCCAGTTCGTACTTTGTTTGACTCTGGCGCATCGCATTCTTTTATCTCATCATCGTTAGTTGAGTCACTGCACTTAGACACCAGTCTAGTTGATGATCCCTTGGTTGTCTCAAACCCAATTGGGGGCTCCATATATCTGTCTATGATATGTTTGGGTTTGAAGATTTCTATACTTAGCGTTGAGTTTAGATGTGATGCTTTTGTATTGGGCTTCACGGGCTATGGGTTGATCTTGGGCATGGACTGGTTATCCAGTAATGGTGCCGTTCTTGATTGCGAAAGGAGAGTTGTCAGGCTCATGACCCGCTTGGGTAACACTCTCGAGATCTCTTGCAATCCCATGGAATCTGTTTTGCTAAGTTATCTTGAATCGCTCGATGCTTCGGTCGAGAGTTTGTGTTCTGTCAGAGTAGTCCGGGAATATCCGGATGTGTTTGAAGAAGTAAAGGGTTTGCCTCCGAAGCGGGAGATAGATTTCCGAATTTATTTGGTGGATAATGCCAAACCAGTGTCTTTGCCAGTACGCCACATGGCTCCTCGTGAGAGAAGAGAACTTCATAAGCAAGTAGGGGAGTTGCTTGAGAAGGGGTTCATAAGGCGAAGTATATCGGAGTGGGGAGCTCCAGTAGTGTTTGCCACGAAGGAGGATGGGTCCCTCAGACTTTGTGTGGATTATAGAGAACTTAATAAGCTCACGAAGAAGAATAGACACCCATTACCGAGGATAGATGATCTCTTTGATCAGTTGGTTGGCGCGTCAGTATTTTCGCAGATGGACTTAGCTACAGGGTTTCATCAGTTAAGAGTGGCGGAGGACAGTATAGAGAAGACTGCTTTCCGGACTCCGGATGGTTTTTATGAGTGGCTAGTGATGCCATTTGGGTTGACAAACGCCCCCGCATACTTTGTTGATCTCATGAGTAGAGTGTTCAGAGAGTATCTGAATAAGTTTGTAGTAGTTTTTGTGGATGACATCTTGGTCTTTTCCAAGAATGAAGAAGAGCATGCCTTACATCTCAAGGAAGTGTTGGAGACTCTTCGAGCGCATAGTCTTAAAGCTAAATTCTCTAAATGCCATTTTTGGAGAAGAGAAGTGCGATTCTTAGGGCATGTGGTCTCTAAGGAAGGGATAGCTGTGGATCCCGCAAAGATAGTATCTATCCAGGATTGGAAAGTTCCTAGAAATGCTACCGAGGTAAGAAGTTTCTTGGGGTTGGCAGGATATTATAGGAAGTTCATCAAAGACTTCGCGAAGATATCAGCCCCATTAACCCGCTTGACGAAAAAGAATCTGGTTTTCTCGTGGGATGTAGATTGTGATGATGCTTTCCGACGGTTAAAGAGAGCTTTGACCACCGCTCCAGTTTTAGTGCTCCCGGATGGGAGTAAGCCGTTTGTTGTTTATACCGATGCTTGTGGAACAGGATTAGGCGCAGTCTTGATGCAGGAGGGAAGGGTAATAGCCTATGGAGGGAGACAATTGAGAGTGCATGAGAAGAATTACCCTACCCATGATCTAGAGTTGGCCGCGATTGTTTTCGCACTTAAGTCTTGGCGCCATTATCTTCTTGGTGAGAGATTCGAGTTGTTCACCGACCATAAATCATTGAAGTACTTATTCTCTCAGAAGGATTTAAACTTAAGACAGCAAAGGTGGATGGAGTTCTTAGCATCCTATGATTTCGAGATAGCGTATACCCCTGGTAAGGGTAACGTGGTGGCAGACGCCTTAAGTAGAAAAAGGCTATCTTTGAGTCCATTGTTCGTGGAACGACGAAGCTTGGAGTTTCTTTCTTTGTTTGACTTCAGACCTTCTGTTGATTTTGTACCTGGTTTGTTGGCATCCTTGGAGGTTAGACCTACTCTTTTGAGACGGATTGGCGAGGCTCAGCGAGACGACCCACAGTTGGTTGTGTTGGTAGAGAAGCTTATAAGAGGGGAGTCGTCCAGCCATTTGGGTAGATACACCATAGATGATAAGGGATGGTTGCATAGAGACGGTAGACTTTGTGTACCGCAAGATGAGGGTTTGAAGAAGGCTATTTTGGATGATGCACATCGTTCAAGAATGACTATTCATCCCGGTGGAGACAAAATGTACCAAGACATGAAGAGAGTTTTCTTCTGGGCCGGTATGAAGAAAGATGTGGCCGAGTATGTGGCTAGATGCTTAGTGTGCCAACAAGTTAAAGTGGAGCAAAGGAAACCCGGTGGGTTGCTACACCCATTGGAAGTTCCACAGTGGAAGTGGGATAGTGTCTCGATGGATTTCATCGACGGGTTACCGAGATCGAGGAAGGGCAATACGGGAATTTGGGTTGTGGTAGACAGACTTACCAAGAGTGCCCATTTTATACCCGTAAAGAGTAAGAGGACCGCTCCATGGCTTGCTTCAGTCTATGTTAGAGAGATTGTTAGATTGCATGGCGTACCATCCAGCATTGTGAGTGATCGAGATCCTATTTTCACTAGTGAGTTTTGGAGAAGTTTGCAAGAGGCGGTAGGGACTCAGTTGTGTTTGAGCACCGCATATCATCCTCAGACGGACGGTCAGACTGAGAGGGTGAACCGTATCTTAGAAGATCTTTTGAGGCTTTGTATCTTGGATTTTGGAGGTACATGGGAAGAACATCTTCCTTTGGTGGAGTTCGCATATAATAACAGCTTTCAGTCCAGTATTGGTATGGCTCCTTTCGAAGCTCTTTATGGAAGGCCTTGTCGATCTCCTACATGTTGGTGGGAATCTACGGATAAGATCTTGCTTGGGCCGGATATGGTTAGAGAGACTTCAGAGAAGATTGATTTAATTCGAAAAAGGATGAAAGCAGCGCAAGATAGACAGAAATCTTATGCGGATCGGAGAAGGACGGATCTTGAGTTTGAGGTTGGGGACATGGTTTTTGTCAAAGTATCTCCATTGAGAAATGTTGTTCGCTTTGGGTCCGTAGGGAAGTTAGCACCGAGATTTGTTGGGCCGTTTCCTATTAAGGAAAGGATTGGACGGATGGCATATAGGGTGGAGTTGCCCGACAGACTTAGTGGTGTTCATGATGTATTCCATGTATCACATTTGAGGAAGTGCTTACATGAGACCGCGGAGGTGGTAGAGCCGAGCTTGCTTAGAGATGTAGAGGTAGAGCGTGATGCGACGATTCGACGAGCTCCTACTCGCATCCTTGGGTCAGAAACTAGGAAGTTGAGGAACAGAGAAGTTCAGCTAGTTAAAGTGCAATGGGGAGATGACGAAAGCAATGCTACTTGGGAGACGGAAGCAAAGATGCGTTCTTTGTATCCATTTCTTTTTGAGAGTATGTCTTTTAACTTCTCCTTTATTGCTTGTCTAGTACTTATCTTATCTTTAGTATATCCTCTCGCTAATACCTATGACCTTTAGATAGGGTAAAACCTATGGTTGAAACATGTGTTTGAAACATGTTATGGTTGATGGATGCATATGGATGCAATTGTTTGCTAGTGGTTGCTCGTGGATGCATATACACACACATTAGGCACTAGATCGGCTCAGTCACTTCATGTTGCATATTGCATAAATGGATGTGGTAGTTAGATTGATGGATGTATCATGGCTGTGTTATCATATGGATGATGCATTCTTGTGTATGGTTGTGCACGCATGTAGAAATTTGTATGTGTCAATAGGGTTTCGCATACATATTGGATGCATGGCACTATCATGGTTTGCATTAAGGAGGTTTACTGTATCAGTAACCGCCTGATTTTTGCATTAGGTAAGTACATATACACACACTTTTGCATATATCCATCCAGCATTTAGAATCTTGTAAGGACAATGATTGCTCGTGGATGATGCTTTGAGTAGATGGATGATTGGATGGTAGGATACGTTCTTCCTAACTTGAAGATTTCGGGGACGAAATCCTTTAAGGAGGGGAGAATGTAACAACCCGTATTTTCAATAACCTGTAATAACATAAATCGAGGCAGAATTTAATTCTAAAATGAGAATCAAGGGAAACGGGCTATGCCATTGCGTTCGTCTCGGAAAAATACGCGAAATAGAGTCCGAGTTTTCGAAAATCGGAGTCCGTATGACCAAGATATGGCCTCGCGAAGCTTCACGAAAATTCCCAAATTAAAGTATACTTAATTAAGTGAAATGGGTTGTGTAGATATATATATATACATATATATATATTGATATATATATATATATATATAATTGAAAATTTAATAAATAAATATGCAAAAATGCTCAAAACAGCGAATTGGGAGAGGGGAATAACCGAACCGGCCGATTTTTGAAGTCGACCCGAGCCCGCTGGGTCGACTAGGGGTTAATCCAGGGTGTTTGGCTGTCAACCCGTGGGCCGATTCGCTCAAGTGCAGATTTTGCATTTGAATGGTTCTCATGGTCCATCTTTAATCTAAAGGCCCTAGATGGTTCCTACACTTGACTTCTTCCCCAAGACATGCTTTGATGGCTTGGATTGAATCTAGGGTTAATCCTATGGCCTAAAACACTTGCCTAATCTATAAATAAGACCCTAACCTACCCTAATTCATTCATAATTAAACCTAGTGACTAAACTATGGCAAAATGCTAGCTCTCATGGCCTCCACTAATTTTATGAAGAGGGTTGCATACTAATCACTCTCTAATCAACTTCTAATCCCTTCTTAGCATCTTAATCTTCTTCATTTGGTGTTCAAAGTTGCTAGTTGTGAGTTTCTATCACTTTGATGATCTTTTGGTAAACTAATTAGATGAGATGTGATGAGATTTATGGTTTTGTATGTGGGTTAATGAGCTTTGAATCATATGATATGATGTTAGCATTAATCTTATGTTTATGCATGTTGAGTATGTAAGCTTATGCAAGTTTAATATGATGTATGTTATGTTTGCATGATGCTAAATATGCAAGTTGTGGGCTATGTAATCATATGCATGTTATGCAAGTTCATGGTAATATGCTATGCAAGTTACATGTATGTAAATATGCAAGTTACATGTTTGTTAATATGCAAGTTACATGTATGTAAATATGCAAGTTACATGTTTGTTAATATGCAAGTTACATGTTTGTTAATATGCAAGTTACATGTATGTAAATATGCAAGTTACATGTTTCTTTATATGCAAGTTACATGTTTGTTAATATGCGAGTTACATGTATGTAAATATGCAAGTTACATGTTTATTAATATGCAAGTTCATGATGACACATTATGCAAGTCTATAAGCTAATATGCAAGTTTGTTATGCAAAATGAATATGTAAGTTATGTGACATATTATATGCAAGTTATGTGACATGTTATGCAAGTTCATATGCAAGTTATGTGTTTGTTAATATGCAAGATGGCACCTTTGAAACATGTTCATTCATATGCAAGTTGACACCTTTTATATGTGTTATATCATGAACGAAATTACGTGGGAACGATGGGGTAATTAAATGCATAAGTTAATAAGATTGTGTGAAATTAATATAATTATGCATAACACAAAATAAATAAACATAGTATGGGAATTTGCCTATTTGGTTAGGTGTACCCATACTATGTGTTGGGAATTTACCTATTGAGTTAGGTCTACCCCATGGGAATTTACCTATTAAGTTAGGTCTACCCATGTTAAGAAAACTTGATTAATTAGGGATAATTAATATAAAATTATGAGGGTGATTAATTAGGTGTAATTAATTGACTAAGACACGAGGTTGGACTCAGTTGTAGCGTAAAACTGCCCGGACCCAACCGGCTTAACCAGTTGCTACAAATGTTAGCCCAATGTGAGAGGTCTTAGGCACAAACTAAATACGTAATTAATGTAAAGACACGAGGTTAGACTCTGTTATGACATAAGGCTGCCCGGACCCAACCGGCTTAACCAGCGGTCATAAAAGACAGTCTAATGTGAGAGGTCTTTACAAAGGTTACGTTCTTAATTAATTAATTAAGAAACACTTAACCATATTAGCATGTAGAGGGACATGAGGGGTTAAGTGGGTGCCTCGGGTGGCATGAGAAAATCTAGTGGTTGCCTTGGGTGGCAATAGAAAATACGATTAGAATACTTAACCAAAATGGAACATGTAATTAAAACATGATTAAAGGGTTAAGTGGGATATACTAGAAAAAGGGACAAGCTTAGGTGGGTAGCTTGTGGAGGCCCATTTCAACCAGTAACCCATACGTATCTTTGTGGGCTCGACCCATGTCGAGGACGGGACACGCATACTGGGCTTGACTGTAAGAGGCAAACGGGTTAGCGGTGGCAACGCAAGTCCAACGGGCTTCATATGCGTGAGTGGGCCCGGGCTGGTAGGTAAGCCGTTGTTGCATCGAGTAGATATAAGCCGTGCACCTTTAGTTCCATCAGGTTGCCACATTGGGGAATGATACATCCCACGGTGGGGCCAGCACGGGTATCTACGTTAGGGAGCCGATCGAATGGGAAGTAGTGTGTACACCTAGTGGATTGTAGGGCCCCGTGGCGCCTACTTGGTCACCTAGGGGTACGCAGGTACTAATTAGTAAATTTTATAAGTCCTTGGGTGGGATCAACCTTTAAGTTAGGAACGACTGGTGTGGTGCAGTTTAGTAATTTACCTTAGGGAGGGTAGATGCGTCTTTATCCTTTATCTTCGTTTAGTTGACTGCTTAGGGTAGCCATTCATCCCTATATGTTACCGTATATCAGTTTATGTCTTCTCTGGTTGCTTTAACGATTGTATTGTTAAAGTTATAGGACTCGCTCAGACTTATGTCTGACCCTGTTGTTTTTATCTTTTTCCCAACCCTCAGGTCCTACGGTGGATCCTAGCAGTAGTGGAGCTTGATCGGATTGCTGTTCCAGTCTTTAGGAGCTTGGATAGATGTAAAGCTCCAGTTATCCAGTTATCTTTTCTTTTGTTTGGCTATTGTATGAGAGTGGGATTATGTACTTCTTTATTTTGATGGATATTGTACTTGACCTTTATTGTGGTTTTATGATGTAACCAGACATGTTTTACTTCCGCTGTTATGAGATGATGTTTTAAAATTTCAAGTACTATTTATATCTGTCTTGTTGTAATTTTTCTGTTCTATATTCACTAAAATACTCCACCGATGCTATGGCATTCCCTTAGTGAGTGATCATAGCGGGAGTGGGGTGTTACAGTTGGTTCCCAACTGGATCCTGAGTACAAACCTCCCACTTGGACTACCTTTGCATCTCGGGTTTTGGTCTTCACCTCGGATCGGTTCGGTTCCTGTTCTTCACTCCAACTCGTACTTCTAGTTCGGATCGTGGTTCACGCCTCAAATCCAAGCATTTCGGTTCGGATTGGAATACCCATACGGGTCGGATCGTGACTCCTACTTCGGATCGGTTTGTGGCCATCTCCAAAACATCAGATCGTGTCTTCAGGTGAGCGGTTCGTGATGGAGCTTCGGATCGGGTCGAATAGCTCTCTAAGTGAGCGGGTCGGATCAGATTCTCTCTTCAGGTCGTGCCACCATGCTCAGGTCAGGTCGTGGAACTTCAGGTGTGAGCGGTTCAGATCATGCTTCCTCCTCCGATCCGATCCGGTTCGGATAATTTCCTGCACTTCTTTCCAGCGACTGTTTTACGCCGTTCGACGGCGTTTTCGACCAATCTAACTTTTCTAAGAAATCACAAAGCATACCATACAGTCATAGCAACATATAGAACTGATCACTAACACCAAACCAACAATTTGATAGGTTAAACTGGATCAAACATAGCAAAAATCCCATATTTTCTTTTAAGCATGTTTAAGCAAAACTAATGATGCGATTAGAAAAACTTAACCAAATTAGGCAAATTTTCTAACAGAGGCCTAAAACATCATTTCGAATTTTATTAATATTTTTCCGGAATTTATTAGTGTATAAATTCGCTAATCAACACTAATTACCCTTAATTAACCATAATTAGTGAGAAACCTTGCAAATCACTCATGTTAGCCACAAATAAAACCTTTAAATCCAAAACTCTACTGTTTGGGTGCGAATACCAATGCAACACAGCAACTCTACGCTAATCCTCTCTGATTTGATGTAGATTTGGATTAATTGGCGATTAGAAGGTGATTTGGGGTGTTTTAGCAAGTGGAGGCCATGGCTAAACTTGAAGGAACAAAAAGTGGCGGCTAGAAAATGATAGAAACCGAATTTCCTAACCCTGTCGGCCTCCCCATAACCCTAATCCCGAAATGGGTTATGGGCCCACTCACTAATCACCCAAATTAGGCCCAGTTAAGCTGTTTTTCACTATCTGAAACTTGTTTCAGCCATATCTCCCAAATGGTGAGTCCTTTTGGCTAATATGACCACTCTACGGAAAGGTAAACCATCATCCGAATCTAACGTAAGTGGTTTTAGGCCAAAACTCCTTTCCAATCAAAAGTAATGGCCGAAACAAGATCAACTAGGGGCAAAACGGTCATTCAAAAATCGGCAAAAATTATGAACGTGGGAAATGACCCCAATAGTCATCTTCCAAAGTTACATGACCATATGACTTCGCATGTGAAAGAAATAAATATTCTATGATCCTTCAATGCGTAGAATGCGGGTCGTTACACTCTCCCCACCTTAAGAAATTTCGTCCCCCAAATTCCTTAACCCAAAACATACAAAGGATCCCGCATGCCTACCAGCCACATACAACAATCAAACATGCAAAACAAACAAAACAAGCCTATCCTAGCATGCGGAAAGACTAAATCAAAACTGAAATCTTACCAGGCAAAGAGTTATGGATACGTCTTCCTAATGCTCTCCTCTGTCCCCCAAGTATAGTCATTCTCATTCTCGCCCCACTGAACTTTGACTAGATTCACCGCTTCCCTTCGAAGTTGCTTCGTATCGTTCCCAACAATACGCATAGGCTTGCGGTTCCCAACTGCCTCGGGTTTAACTTCGGTATCATCCAACTGATCAGGTGAAATAGTCACATCTGGGTCGTGTACGAACTGCCTTAACTGGGAAACATGAAACACATTGTGAACTCCTGCCATCTTGTCTGGTAATTCAACTTTATATGCCAAATTCCCAATTTTCTCGAGAACTGAGAATTGACCAACAAATCTTGGTGTTAACTTGACTCTTCTGCCAAATCATATCACGCTCTTCAATGGGGAAATCTTCACAAACACTGAGTCGCCAATGGAGAACTTTAATTCTCTTCTCCTTTTATCAGCATAACTCTTCTGCCTATATTGGGCAGCCTTCATTCGTTGTTGGATAACCTTAATCTTAGCTGAAGTTTCTCTTATCACATCTGGTCTAAGCACAAACTTCTCACCAGTTTCTAACCAACATGACGGTGAGTTACACGGTCTTCCATACAAAGCTCCAAATGGAGCCATGCCAATACTAGATTGGTAACTGTTATTATATGCAAACTCTACTGGATACAAATGGTCATCCCATGATCCACCAAAGTCCAATATGCAAGCTCTCAATAGATCTTCTAACACTCGATTCACCCTCTCTGTCTGACCGTCGGTTTGAGGATGATACGCGGTGCTGAGATGTAATTATGATCCTAACGCCGCTTGTAAGCTCTTCCAAAATCCACTAGTGAACAATGGATCTCAGTCACTCACAATGCCTTTGGATATTCCATGAAATCTCACTACCTACTTTACATAGAGTTCAGCTAACTTAGTTGTCGTTCTATTCGACTTGACGGGTATAAATCTTGCACTCTTGGCCAAACAGTCCACAATCACCCAAATGCTATCATGACCCGATCTAGTCCTTGGTAACCCATCAATGAAATCCATTGAGACGTGTTCCTATTTCCATTTTGGAATTTCCAATGGTTGTAACAAACCACTAGGCTTCTTTTGCTCAGCTTTAACTAGCTGGCAGTTCATGCATTTGGATATAAACTTCACAATATCTCTTTTCATCCCTTCCCAGTAGTAGGTCTGCTTCATGTCTCGATACATCTTGTTACCACCGGGGTGTATAGTCAGTTATGAGTGATGACATTCTATAAGCACTTCATTTCTCAATCCATTGACATTGGGTACAACTAGTCTTCCATTCTTTCTAAGCCATCCATCTCAATCAAGCCCATACTTGTTCATCTCTTCATCGATTCCTATCTCTAACTTTGAGATGATTTCCAATAGGTTAGGATCGTTCCTCTGACAGGAACCAATCCGCTTAATCAAGTGGGTCTGATCGTCAAACTTGTTAACATTTTTGGATCCAATTCGCACTTTGGTCTAAAATCATACCCCACGATGTACTCCAGTTGCTTCCATTCTAGAAACATAGCCCCTAAACTGGCATGTCTTCTACTCAATGCATCAGCCATCGCATTGCCCTTTCCTAGTGTAGATGCGATGTCGAAATCATAGGAAGCTAAGAATTCTAACCATCTTTGCTGTCGGAGATTTAGATCCTTCTGAGAGAAGAGATACTTTAACGATTTATGATCGGTAAACAACTCGAATCTTTCTCCTAAGAGATAATTTCCTGCACTTCTTTCCAGCGACTGTTTTACCCCATTCGATGGCATTTTCGACCAATCTAACTTTTCTAAGCAATCACAAAGCATTCCATATAGTCATAGCAACATATAGAACTAACAACTAACACCAAAATAACAATTTGATAGGTTAAAACGGATCAAACATAGCCAAAATCCCATATTTTCTCTTAAGCATGTTTAAGCAAAACTAATGATGCGATTAGCAAAACTTAACCAAACTAGCCAAATTTTCTAACAGAGGCCTTAAACATCATTTCAAATTTTATAAATATTTTTCCGGAATTTATTGGTGTATAAATTCGCTAATCAACACTAATTACCCTTAATTAACCATAATTAGTGAGAAACCTTGCAAATCACTCACCTTAGCCACAAATAAAACCTTTAAAACTAAAACTCTACTGTTTGGGTGCGAATACCAATGCAACACAGCAACTCTACCTTGATTCTTGTGTTAATCCTCTCTGATTTGATGTAGATTTGGCTTAATTAGCGATTAGAAGGTGATTTGGGGTGTTTTAGCAAGTGGAGGCCATGGCTATAATTGAAGGAACAAAAAGTGGCGGTTGGAAAATGATAGAAACTGAATTTCCTAATTCTATCAGCCTCCCCATAACCCTAATCCCGAAATGGGTTATGGGCCCACTCACTAATCACCCAAATTAGGCCCAGTTAAGTTGTTTTTCACTATCTGAAAATTGTTTCAGCCATATGTCCCAAACGGTGAGTCTGTTTGGATAATATGACCACTCTACGGAAAGGTAAACCATCTCGAATCTAATGGAAGTGGTTTCAGGTCAAAACTCCTTTCCAATCAAAAGTTATGGACGAAACAAGATTAGTTAGGGGCAAAACGGTCATTTAAAAATCAGCAAAAATCATGAACATGGGAAATGACCCCAATAGTCGTCTCCCAAAGTTACATGACCATACGACTTTACATGTGAAAGAAATAAATATTCTACGATCCTTCGATGTGTAGAATGCGGGTCGTTATAGGTAGTTTAGGAAATTAAACAAGGACACATATCCGCTTCACAAATCCTACTACATGTATGCCTCCACATATAAAGACACCTAATACTCATCCTTATCCTAAGGTATTTTAAAAATAATTTGACATAGTAACATCTTTGTAATATTTATAAATGTGTCAAATTATCAACACTTATAAATGTAAGCATTTCTTTACTTCTAGGTTAGGGTTTAACTATATAAACATCAACATTCATGTTATCCCATTATAAATAATATTTACAACTCACTAATATTTCAAAAACATTTATTTTATTTATATTACCCATATATATATATATATATACCCCAAAAACTATATCAACCAAAATAGTCTTAAATATATTTTGAATACTTAACAAATTCTTATAAAAATTTATATCCTAGTAACTTAACTATATGAACATCATTTTATGTAATCATAGTTAAATAGTATCATTACTTTATAATATTTTTTGAAAATATTCTTTTCAATTTATATTTGTTTAATAAAATCTTATATTTAACTTTAAAAATAGGCTTTAAATATTTAACAATTCCTTATAAAATTTATATTCTTATATCTCAGCAAAATTAAAGATCCATATCGTTATTCAAACATATTAATATTAAAATAAATTAAATCAAAATCATATGTAAACCATATTAAATTCATTTTTTATTGGAAAAATCAAATTATATATTTAAAAATCCAATTTAAACTAGTTAAAAAATTATGGGTCATCACAAAGGTTTAGTAGCACCATAATCCTTAGCTTTACCAGAGTATGATGGTTTCTTGCCCTTAACCAGATTAGCTTCAAAAACCTTTTTATGAGTTCTCGCATCCACTTCCCGAAGGAATTTTTTAGCTTCAAAATAGAACACTCTAAGATCCCTCGACGGGTCTTGATGCGGTGAAGTCTTTAAGTCATATTTATCCAAAACACCAGACATTGCAGCCATCAAACAACAGACAGGTCGAGTCTATTGGCCGAAGCCACCACAACATTAAATCGTTTCAAGAACTTACGCAAAGTCTCGCTAGACTTCTGCTTAATTCCATTTAGAATCATCATGCTTTTTGGATGAGCAATGTTGACTCTGAATTGTTCCACAAACCTGCTAACCAAAGCATTCCAAGAAGTGATGGAGTCTGTCTCAAGCTTCCTGAACCACATAACAGCAATGTCCATCAAGTAAAGTAGAAAACACTTTGCCATGACGCTTTCTCAATCAAAAAGGACTTCCATATGTCGAATATATCTCATCAGGTGGGCGGTCGGGTCCTTCCGACCATCATAAGGTTCCAATACCGGTAGCTTGAAATCCGATGGGTTACGTGAGTTTCTGATATCCACAGAGAATGAACATCAAGTCACACAATCCAAGTCCGAAGAAGAGGCACCGACTCGAGTGAATCGACAAATAACGTCTGCGATTTGAGACCCGCTACCAAGAGAAGAAACTGATGCAGATTATCCAAAGCGACATTGGTACCCCTTCTATTTAAGTCCATATTAGGAATCGGCTGATTAGCAAGAAGAATATCTGGTTGGATTCCAACTTAAGGGGCCACATCGGTCATAATCCTGACTCCCGGAACCGCGGGAGCACTACCATCCAAAGCGGTGCACATCGGCTCCTGAGCATCATTACTAATAGCTGAGACCGCAACTTGACCAACCAAAGCATCACGGGTTGGAGCGACACCGGGATTAGGGGTTCCACCGAGTGTAGTGGCACCGGCACCAGTCTGGGGATTGGTGTCGGCCTGCTGATTAGTTTGCGGGTTTGCCTCCAAGTCCTGAGTGGCAGGTTGAGGAACATTAGCACTCGTTCCAATAATATTTGGTTGGCCTGTCATCCTCGAAGCACTTCTTATCTTATCCTCAATCCGATTAAGAAAGGTATTAAAAGCTTCTTCCTACCACTCGACTCGAGCATTCAAATCCGTAGCTAAGTAGTTAATTATCCCATTAACATCTTCATGAGAGACGTAATTCGAGGGAACTCCAACTGAAGAATGTTCTTGACTTCCCTCAACTCCTACACCTTGAGCTTCAGCAATAGCGTCAAGTATTTTGCACTTAACCATGATGAAAAACGAGCAACAAATACAGAGTCGAAAACTGAAACCAAATTTGAAAACCAAAACCAAATCCGAAGGCAAATCCGAGAATCCAATCTGAAGAAAAAGTCAAAGCTGTGTGTCCCCTACCTGGCACGCCAAAGTTTTGATGTGGGGAAATGTCGTCGGTTCATTGCACACAAACCCTCGAGTGTATGTGTAGCAAAAACACAGTATCCATATCCAAAGTAATGAAATGCATGGAGAACACAACTTTTTATTGTGGTTCGGCACTGACGCCTACGTCCACTTTATAGTAATCATTCATTGTATAATAGCTGATTACAATTGTTGTACAAGTTTGGACAATATTTGTGTACAAAGTGTTGCAATAGAACAACAAAATATTTTTTTAATTCGAAAGTTTGACCAATATCCCCTCCTTCTTTATTGAGTAAAAATATGTTGACTTGGTCAACAATGTCCAAAATATAACTTCAATGTCCAAAAAATCAAAAAATATCTAAAAAAAAGTAGTGAAAAAGTCCTTTTGAATATCCAAAAGTTGAAGGAAAATGTTTGTGTAACGTTTATAGGTCCAAGCTATGTCCAACAGTCATGGATAAGAAGGTGGCAACCATTAATGATGGTTGAGAGCTACAAAAGGTCCAAAACATCAAATGAGAACCAACCCCTTTGAATGCCAAGCAAAGGGCTATTTATAGGTGAGTTTTGGGTGTATCGGCCAAATTTCGTATCCTTGAAGGATAAGAAATTCACATCCCAAAATTGGAGTAGAAAAATCAAATTTTTGTTGAAAAATCGTGAAATCTGGAAAATCCGGTGAAAACGTGCGTCGATCAGCCAAAAATAGGTGATCAACACGGCAAAAATCGGAGCTAAAATCTGCCACTTTTCTAGCACGTTTACCACTTAGTAAATTTCGAATATCTAAAAAACCATGGAAAATACGTGTTTGGCAAGCATAATTTGATGATCTGCAAGTATATCCATCGTGCCAGATCGATTTGCCACTTTCCTTTGGCATTTCCTACATTCTGAATCCGAGCCAAATCAGACATTTCGAATCCCTGATGTGCACTTGAGAAATTTTGAATCCCCTGCGTGTTGCTCAACTATATTTCGAATCCCTATGTGATTTGCCATACTTAGTCGAGATTTTCTTCGCCAAGGTTGACGCGTGACACATGATTTCGAATACCTCCTAGGATTCAAAATTAAGGGATATGAAATGTTCCCTTGCCAAGCCAAATTTCTGAAACAAGTTTTTCATGTCATATGGTCGATGCATGCATAGGTTTTTTTCATGATCCGACTGTGTTGTGATCATCCAGTTTTGGACGTGCCAATTGTGCCAGATTTCCACAATGACCTAGCAATGTTTTATACGTGGTTTTTTACCATTTTTTCCATGTCGATCAGATATTTTTGACGTGCCAGATCAACTTTTTGCCAACTCACCAGATTTCAATGCCTTGAGTTGCGCAAGCCTTTTTCATGATCGTGCCATGCCGATCAGTTTTTATTGAGTGTGCGACACTGCTTTTTACCAAAATCCATATATTTTTCCACGACGAATTTGGCCACGTGATCGGACCGACACCCTCAGGCGTTTTGAGCTGATCGGACCGAGTCGATCACGTATTTTCACCATGTCGGTTTTTCCAAGTTCATCAACGATGATTTTACGAATCAAAGGCATTTCCAATCCTTTTTCGAACGTGTCGCTAACCAAATTTGTATCGTGTGATAGCCTTACCAAAAATCGTGTCAACATAATTATTTATTGAAGACTTATAAACGAAACATTTGAGTATTCATTAATTTTGAAACTATGAATTATTAATAAATTAAAATTTAATTATGTTAATATAATATTTTGTCTTAAGATAAAAATTGCCTTAAAGTAAATTAAAAGCGGATTAGTAATTTATAAAATCAAATAATGTTAAATAAATGAATTTTTGAATTTATTACAATGAATTATGGACTTTTATTTAACTAGATAAGCTAATAATTTATTTTTATTAATATTGGAATTTCAAAATAATTTTTTTTACATTAAGAAGTTCATGGAATATAATTTTTATAAAGTTTTACATTGTTGGGTGAACATTATTATTAAGAAAATATAGTGTGCTCGCTTTATTCCACGGTGACAAGCGCATTTAATAGATGATTGAGAAAATTACTATAGCTAAAAGGATGATTTGAGATCTGGAAAAAAATTACATGAACAATCCCAAGGAATTGTGGAATGCGACCGCACGAAGATAAAAAAGATTTAGAAAAGAGTCCACTTAAAAATGCATCGTTCTTTTTTATCCAAATCAAAGTTTCAATTTGATTTGGATAGAATTCTATATGAAGAAATGATACACTTTTTTGTACTAAATTCAAATAACTGCAAATAACACGTATAATAAATATTTTTATTTTTCCTGGTCGGTAAAATTATATTCAGTGGTTGGATTAACGTTTTGGGGCTGCATATGAAACATACTTGTAGAAATCTGATAACTCTTCACCCGTTTGTTAAAGATTTTACTGATACTAATACGAATTATCACCCCAATTGAGTACCATGCAATATTGAAGTTACCATTTCCCTTAAACGTAGTAAACATATTGAGGAGGGATGTTTGTTCGAGCATGATGTTAGAAGGTAGATCACAAATACAGATCATTTCAACAATATCGTGCAATGTTATTATGATTTACTTAATTTTATTTTACTTGTTCAGCGATAAGACCCTGAGTTAATTTTTTGCAATGAATCCACAAATTTGGATATTATGGAAACATTGAGTAAAGAAATACCCATATTTGAAATAAATGAGTTGGATTTGATATGTGGTCGTCCTTAGTAGTTTTAATTTGTTTTTTGAATGTATTTGACTATAAAGATATATTAGCGTACCTTAATGAAATTACAAAATTAATTTTCTATTATTTACCATTATTAAACGCATATTACACGGTAAAATAAACAATTAGTTACATAAAAACCGGTTAACTAAAACCACATCCTAAATATTTTGTTCAAGTCTGTGAAGTTAATGTCTAGCTATTACCCTATTGTATCACAGTGGATTTTTACTACCTATGATTTTTCTAAATAAACTCCAAAATAGTTTTTCCACTTTAAGCTCCGTTATATTATGTTATTCCCCATACAATGCGTTATTTCCGCTATATTCCATCATTCCCACTTTATCTTCTATAAAAAAAGTGAATTAAAAGTTGACATTTATACATTGTAAAAATTATTAAATCAGTTTTTCCAATTGAATTTTTTAACATATATTTTTATAAACAAAAATACTCTAATATCCTATTAAATTTAATTACGTTAAATAATATATTACGTTTATATACATATATCTGCACATGTTTTTATCTAAAATCAAGAATGTACCAATTATAGTTAAATGTAATGTTAATTTTTCAATTAATTATTGTTTATATGTTTGTAGAAATAATTAAAATGAGATTTATATGTTATTTTAGAGTAATCCGCTATATCATATTCTATAACATTGTTCCCACTACGGCCATTTGCATCTCAGCTACAATAAATCCGTTAAGTGCTTTGACTGCTCAAATTCAAGTACTCATTTCTTATAGTCAACCACATTTCCCCTTTTGATGTCTCCTTAGATTTGTAAAAGACGAACCCAAACAGATCTTGTTTCTTGTTTATTGGAAGACAAACAAAATTCTTTTTGTTAGATAAAGCTAAATAAAATATAAAACGTGCTTTGTTTTATATCAACTGTAATGGCCCGTAAAGTCGTACTATTTGAGTTGACTAATAACACCACACGTCCAACCCAAATTGCATAGAAATACGAATCATTAGTAGAAAGAAGTTAGAGGATAAGAAATTGAAAGAAAGAAATGTTAGAATAGAAGAAAACAAAGAAGACAAATCTCACAGCGGAATGAATAAAATATATTATATAACATAACTTTTGAAATACAAATCCGTAATTTTATATACATACCATCATCAAAGCACAACAGTTATTCCTGGAACAGTTATAAACACTTGTTCCCAGATACCACATAGTACACAGCGGAATATATGAGTCTATAGCTAACTGGTGAAGCCTCCTGCTTCCAACTCTTCCAAGTGAATCTGAAAAATCCCGACTACTTGACTGCCCGTACAAATTTGGGCACCCAAGAGTTTAGGGAAAACAAACAAAATAAACTCTGGGTCAGTCATGGGACTGGCGGGAGTAAACTCCAACCATTTGTTTAACTTTCAAAATCCTTTCGAAAGAAAGGATAATAGTAAGACCAGCCCACACATAAACATGGACGGTTTTTACCTTACTATAACCCAAACACTTTGATATGAAAATCCAGTGATATTATAATAGTGTCTAAATCAAATAAATAACAATCTAGCGGAACGTTTGCATCTCATGCTGCACATACATAGTATAAAATCAAAAACCGCAGGGCGCTTATTGGAGATTGGATTTCCAACATGACAACGTACGAAACCACCTTCCGATAGTGTATCTCTAGAGAGGAATACACTGGGTTCAACAAGTACGTCTTACAACCTGGCCCATACATGACCGACCACTCATTTCGCTTGAGTGTATCGAATGTATATCACCAACGGTTGGGATAAGCAACCGTTTCCCGAATGGGACAACATTGAATAGAATAAGGAATTAAATGAATCTCTAGATAGGTGATTATACACCCTAATGGGAGCGACCCACATAGCCATGCTGCCTGCCCGATTTTTGTCATTTCCCGATTGTTGAGGCCTGAGGCTACGCTTACTTGCCATTCATTTATAACACAATCACTTTGAATGCCACATTGTCAGATCCGTTAATCATTAATTGATTCGCACAAATATATTCTGGATATAATGCTAAGGGAATAAATTCGTTGCCACCATGTATATTTGTACAGAACAATCATATTCGATCATTGAAAATACTTTGTCAAACATTCGTCCATATACGTTCGTTCTGGGATTGAATGAAACCGAAGGCACAATTTCTATTAATAGAAAAAGCCCTTGCACTTTACTTCGTCTTCGATTATCTTCATATAATCTGATTCGCAACGCTACTGCCAATACGGAGTGGTTCTAGGATAACAATCCAACCGGTCTCTCCATATTGACAACGATATTGTCAAACACTTCGATAGTCGATTATTTAACTATTGAAGAAAAATAAACAAACATTCCATTCATCCATAACATCAATCAATCACTGGGCCTGTTAATTAATATTTCATTAATTAACTCACTTCTTCATTTCCCTATCAATATTCGTGAACCACATATTTTCAGTGATCTTGTTGGACTCTTACGCTATTTGAAAAAACATTTCCCTATATCACCTTCTTTTATTTTCTATACTTAGAAAATATATTCTATTTGCAAGTGAAACAATTTCAATCACTTATCTCTTTCCCGACTACTTTAATTATACTCATGAAATATTTACTTTTATATTTCCAAAATTCCATCACTCGGGTTAAAACGAATGTTGTGTAAAACATCGTTACAACAACCCAAAATATTTTATTCAACTAACCCTTATTCTAACGCTTTTCTTCGAGACTGGATCTTGCTATTTATCAATTAAAAATGAAATCAATCAAGTTAGGGTAAAATTACCTCTCAGACCTTGACTGAAAACATCTTTAACTTCAAAACAGACAAAACCACTTACCTCGAATAATCCACATCATATAAAGCCAATTATTCATTTTTTAAACGTATATACATTTCTCTTTCTATTACCAGACTATCGGTTTCCTTTTTATTTATAATATTCTATTTTTAAGTTTGTTTCCTTACCGAATTCTATATATATCGATACATTGATTTCCAGTTATCAAAATTTCTTAAAAATATTCTAACTCCTTAAATTTCCGGAAAATTTTGCCATAACCTCCTTTGTACCGGGAGCATCGGGAAAATCCCCAAACCGCCAGATAGGCCTCTCCAATCAAAAAGAAAAAGCCAAGTGGCTTGCTGATGCGGTGCATAAAACCTCATATGGAATTTAAACGTGTACCTTTTTGTCGGGCACTAAATTTATAAAATTCATTCTCCAAGTACCTGCCTAACACATGTTCACCTGTTTTCAATTCAATTTAACTCAATCCAATCGTTTGAATTCAGTTTCGCCCATTTATTCTTTAATTAGCTATTTTGCCTATTTCACTTCTTTGTTTGAACATAACATATTCAAATAAAATATTTGACTTGCTTATAACCAAATTGAATTCCAATTTCAATTCTAATTTCCTTTTTGATTTTGAATATAAAATTCCAAATCGAATTCACTTATTCAAAGCCCAATATCAATTCAAAATCTCATTAACTAATTACTATTTAAATTAGCTAGTTCTATTCAATAATCAAAAATCTGATTTCTGTTTCAAAAATCAATTCATTTCTCCACTTGAGTTCACATATAATTCACAACTCAAAATCTGAAATTTTCTAAATAGAAATTCGGATTTTATTCGCTTAAAATCCTTTTATAAAATTAAGTTATGGTTTTTTTAAATGGTTCTGGCGCTGTTTTTCTGAAAATTTGATTTTGATATAAATCAAAATCTACTCGACAAAATCCAGATTTTTCTCTTCCATTAGAAAACTATTATTCAATCGGTCCTGACGATTCTTATTTCAAAGAATTCCGACTTCAATTGAGTTCTGTATACTCAATTGAAGTTCGAAACGCCAATTTACGAACTACCGCGCTGCGGCGAGTTCGTTTTAATTCTATTTATATATACAAACGTTTAAACTTCGTTTATAATAAATTCGACTCCATTCTGGTATATTTTCAATATATATCAAATCAATTTTCCCAATTCAACAAAATAATTTCGATTATCTATAATTGTCAATTTTTCCTTACTCAGTAATATATTTATTTATACTCCGATCTTCTTTATTAAATTCCAATTCCTTTGACAAGCTATAAATCCTTTGGACATATTTCTATTCTGTTTTTAAAAAAAAAATCCGCATTCTGAAATATATTTCGTCGTTCCCATTTCGACTCTTTTTGAATTCTATATTGAAATTCTATTTCAATTCTATTTCAAATTCTCTATATTCAAACTCCATTTGAATTTCTATTTTCAAATTCTATATTTAAAATTTCTTTATTCAAATTCCATTTCACTTTCTATATTCAAATTCTATATTTGAATTTCCTTTATATTTTCTATATTAAATTTCTATTTGAATTTTCTTTATTCATTCTTAAACAAGTCTCGATTTCAATTTCTTTTGAAATCGATATTTCTAAAAATAGATTTCCCTTTTAAATTTCACACTTGTATTTTTATTTCCGAATTATCCAATGATAATTCTTTTCACTTCATTTATAAGATTCATTTATAAAAAAACTATTTTTTTTATTCTTTTCAAACATGTTAATATTTTTATTCTATTCAAATTTCAAATTCTATTTTAGAAAAATAGAATTTCCTCTTTTAACTCTGGAAATTTCCTTTTTCGATATTTTTAAAATATCAACATTTAAGCCCAGTGATATTTAAACACCACACAACCAATTATTTATTTCAGGTTTTCTAACACATCATATATGACAATATATGTGCAAACAAATAAACAAACAGATATTATATTTTTGAGGAATCCATTTGGATCCCTCCAACCTGTTTTTCCTGCATCCACAGACGTTAGTCAACAGAAATAATACCCATCCTGCTTCGAGGCAGGATATCGCAGTATAGAAGGTCATCCACTATCATAGCGTGGGTCATAGAGGGTAATCATCCGCTAATGGTACCACGGGCAGCCGCTAATGATACTGCGGGAAATCCAACCACCAATATATATATATATATATATATATATATATATAATAGCACACCAAGACTAAACAACTAATATATTTAAGATGCACAAAAATATTAAATGCAACCAAACAAGCAACAAATAATTAATTTTAACTGACAAAAATAATTCTAAATAAAAGGTGAGTGAGATTTAATCACCGTGATTTTATTTTTCACTTGTACTAATTCCAATTTCTTTTCAATGATTTTCTAGGCTCCGATCTCCTCATGAAAAATTCCATTCGATTTATCCTCGCCTAAGCAAAAATCCAAACTTTATAAATGAGCAAATAAATTCTCTTTAACAAGGTCTTGTATAAAATTTTAATTTTCTATTTTACACTTCCTAGTTGAACAACTAACAATTTCAAGTTTAAAATTTTCACTTGTCAAATTTACAAATTATATTATGATTTATTGAATAAATTTCCCATTCCAGTTTCCAAATCCCAGACTAATAGTTAATGTCATTTTCTATGGAGTACTAATTTAGTTTTAACTAATATACTAAAAATAATTTTTTTTAAACAAAAAAAAACAAATCGAATAAGGATTCACCTGCTGTAGTTTGCTATCTCCAAACCAAAGCCTTTCTATACTCCATGACATGTCTAATACCGTAGATCGAAGTTCGATTACCCCACTAAATCAAGAACCAAATGCACTGTTGAACTTCACTGTCATACCTTAAATTTTTGACAACCTATACACTACGGACTCCGCCCTTCCAGACACTCACAATGATCTTCCTACTGCACACCTCCATCAACGCTAAAAACCCCTCGCCAAAATATTGATCTACAAGCCCTTCTTGTCATGAACTTCTGTACAATGAACGCACTCACCACCTACCCTGACATCGCACAAGTACCTAAACACCACCGGAGCTCGATACTTTGGCCTGAGCCCTATTGTCGTGCAAATGTCGAACTCCCAGAAAACATCGCACCCAGTTTTGACATTCCAGAAATCGCACTCCCCAATTCCTGAATCGCATCCTCAATTTCCCCTGAATCGAACTCCAATGAACAATGTTGCCTTGGCTCCTCCAATTTCCAGCGTTGGCAGCGGCCTCCCATCCAATTCGCGTTGCCTGTTGACTGACCCTGACCACCTTCTCTTCCATCGCGACCTCGCTTGTACATTGCAGGGACCAAATCGAGCAACGCTATACCCTAAATTCGTGAGTCTCTTCCCGGATAAAAACTCGAATTCCGAAGGGATTAGAGTTCGATTTCAATTCGAACTCGTTTAGGATATATGGTGGAAATGGCTTTGAACTCGCTTATTTTAAATGGAGAACGGAGGAAAATTGCTTTTGGTTTCTAGAGAATTTGAAAAATCTTAAAGGGGAATTCGATTTTGATGGCCTGAAAATGAATGAAAGGGTACTGGTTATTTTATAGATAGAGATGCTTCACGGTTAAGGAAACGAAGGTAGGTGTTTTACTGGGTAGGATTTATATGAGGTAGGTTTTAATAGGTACAAAGTTTATTAAGGAAAGGTATTAACTGGTACGGTGTTTATTTAATTCTATTTCAGCTACCGCTATATGCCGCTGAACGCGCAATATTCGTAGCCCCACCACGAACTCCAGTCGAAACTCAACTGACGTTTCTAGGATTTAACCACTATTCTGAACACATTGGAACAAGCTCTGAAGTCTAATTTATTGTATGGAGAAGATATTTATTTAGATCGATATAAAATTTATTCAAAACAATTAACTCCTTGATAATAAAGAATTATTATCATCGATTTATATTCCAATATAATTTCTATAAATCATTTGAATCATTCTGACTCAATTTTAATTTTGAATTAAATTATTTCAAATTTTTGTATTACGATATATGTTCGAAGTAAATCGTATTTTGATTATTAAATCGATAAATCAATATAAAATTCATTTATATTATCAAGACAACAATTAAAATAGATATTAAATATTAAAACTAATCGACCAAAAAAATCAGGGTCGTTACATTCTTCCCCCCTTAAAAGAATTTCATCCCCGAAATTACTAAAGTAGGAAAAAGGCTACAATCCTATTACTTTTCAAAATTTCACTTTTGTTGAAACTCAACTCTTCATATTTCAACAAATTTAGTTCTACCAAAACTTTTGGTTTTCATTCATACTGAATATCAAATATGCTTATATCCATGTTATCTGAATGATTCATAATATATACATTAATATCCAATTCGTATTCCATTCATATGAATTTAAATTCATTCAAATTGATTCTAAATCAATTTATGCCTTTCAATCTATTTAACTTGATTAGGTTAAATTTAAGTTTTAGAATTCAAATTCCCAGGTTTTTTGTTTAAATCCTTTTGAAATCCTATAAATATATACATATATTTATTTTCATCACAAATTCAAAACATTTGAATTTTCAAACCACTTATTTTCTTTCAAAAAAAATTTCCATCAAAACTTTTTCTAAGGTAGCAATCCATCACTTAGAAACTAGAAAATGAACACTGATGATGTCGCGACCATCATCAGAATTATTTCCCAGCCATTGAAGTGAGTTCAGTGCTTAAATCACTTTCAAAGTCTATCTCAAAATGATTTTATTCAGAATCTTTCAAACATAAGCTATATTGTTCTAATATACTTTAGAAAATATTTTCAAACTCCCAGGATTTAAAATTTCAAATTCTGGTTTGAATTCAATTCTAATTCATCTCATTCGTATATTTAATTCATATACAAATTCTATTTTGGTTATATATAAACACTCCAATTTTATAATTCCATTTGATTACAATATTAACAACCAACTCATCCATATAACATAATAATTTTCAGAAAATTATTCCTTTTCTATCAAAATAGAATTTTGGGTAAAATTATCTCATTTACCCACTTTAAAACAATATTGTGTTCAATCTTTTGTTCAAGTATTCACAAACTCTTATCGACGTCGTGGCGTCCCACGATTCGACCAGAATTCATAAATCACTCAACAGACTAGCCAACACAATATAAAATAGTTTTTATATCAATTAACAAATACGCGCTCTCATATATATACGCTCAACTCATTCTACGGTATAACTGACCCTATCTCTAATGAGCACAACACCACAGCGTAGGTATTCGCTCAACCTAAGCTCTGGTACCAACTATAATGGCCCGCAAATCCGTTCTTTCTGAGTTGACTAATAACACCACACGTATTACCCAAATTGCACAGAAATACGAATCATTTGTAGAAAGAAGTTAGAGGATGAGAAATAGAAAGAAAGAAATGTTAGAATAGAAGAAAACAAAGAAGACAAATATCACAGCGGAACGAATAAAATATATTATATAACATATCTTTTGAAATACAAATCAGCAACTTTATATACATACCATCAGAGCACAACAGTTATTCCTGGAACAGTTATAAACACCTGCTTCCAGATACCACATAGTACACAGCGGAATATATGAGTCTGTAGCTAACTGGTGAAGCCTCCTGTTTCCAGCTCTTCCAAGTGAATCTGAAAAATCCCGACTACTTGACTGCCCATACAAATTTGGGCACCCAAGAGTTTAGGGAAAACAAACAAAATAAACTCTGGGTCAGTCATGGGACTGGTGTGAGTAAACTCCAACCATTTGTTTAACTTTCAAAATCCTTTCGAAAAAAAGGATAATAGTAAGACCAGCCCACACATAAACATGGACGGTTTTTACCTTACTATAACCCAAAACACCTTGATACGAAAATCCAGTGATATTATAATAGTGTCTAAATCAAATAAATAACAATCTAGCGGAACGCTTGCATCTCACACTCCACAGACATAGTATAAAATCAAAAACCGTAGGACGCTTATTGGAAATTGGATTTCCAACATGACAAGGTATGGAACCACCTTCCGATAGTGTATCTCTAGAAAGGAATACACTGGGTTCAACAAGAACGTCTTGCAACCCGGCCCACACATGACAGACCACTCATTTCGCTTGAGTGTATCTAATGTATATCACCAACGGTTGGGATCAGCCACCGTTTCCCGAATGGGACAGCATTGAATAGAACAAGGAATTAAATGAATCTCTAGATAGGTGATTATACACCCTAATGGGAGCGACCCACATAGCCATGCTGCCTGCCCGATTTTTGTCATTTCCCGGTTGTTGAGGCCTGAGGCTACGCTTACTTGCCATTCATTTATAACACAATCACTTTGAATGCCACATTATGAGATCCGTTAATCATTAATTGATTTGCACAAATATATTCTAGATATAATGCTAAGGGAATAAATCCGTTGTCACCATGTATATTTGTACAGAACAATCATATTCGATCATTGGAAATACTTTGTCAGACATTCGTCCATATACGTTCGTTCTGGGATTGAACGAAACCGAAGGCACAATTTCTATTAATAGAAAAAGCCCTTACACTTTACTCCATCATCAATTATCTTCATATAATCTGATTCGCAACGCTACTGCTAATATGGAGTGGTTCTCGGATAACAATCCAACCGGTCTCTCCATGTTGACAACGATATTGTCAAACACTTTGATAGTCGGTTATTTAACTATCGAAGAAAAATAAACAAACATTCCATTCATCCATAACATCAATCAATCATTGGGCCTGTTAATTAATATTTCATTAATTAATTCACTTCTTCATTTCCCTATCAATATTCGTGAACCACATATTTTCAGTGATCTTGTTGGACTCTTACGCTATTTGAAAAAAACATTTCCCTATATCACCTTCTTTTATTTTCTATACTTAGAAAATATATTCTATTTGCAATTGAAACAATTTCAATCACTTATCTCTTTCCCGACTACTTTAATTATACTCAGGAAATATTTACTTTTATAATTCCAAAATTCCATCACTTGGGTTAAAACGAATGCTGTGTAAAACATCGTTACAACAACCCAAAATATTTTATTCAACTAACTCTTATTCAAACGCTTCTTTTCGAGACTGGATCTTGCTATTTATCAATTAAAAATGAAATCAATCAAGTTGGGGTAAAATTGCCTCTCAGACCTTGACTGAAAACATCTTTAACTTCAAAACAGACAAAACCACTTACCACGAATAATCCACATCATATAAAGCCAATTATTCATTTTTAAAACGTATATACATTTCTCTTTCTATTACCAGACTATCGGTTTCCTTTTTGTTTATAATATTCTATTTTTAAGTTTGTTTCCTTACCGAATTCTATATATATATCGATACATTGATTTCCACTTATCAAAATTTCTTAAAAATATTCTAACTCCTTAAATTTCCGGAAAATTTCGCCATAACCTCCTTTGTATCGGGAGCATCGGGAAAATCCCCAAACCGCCACATAATCCTCTCCAATCAAAAAGAAAAAGAAAAAGCCAAGCGGCTTGCCGATACGGCGCATAAAACCTCATATGGAATTTAAACGTGTACCTTTTTGTTGGGCACTAAATTTATAAACTTCATTCTCCATATACTTCACTCAATACCTGCCTAACACATGTTCACCTGTTTCAATTCAATTTAACTCAATCCAATCGTTTGAATTCAGTTTCGCCCATTTATTCTTTAATTAGCTATTTTGCCTATTCCACTTCTTTATTTGAACATAACATATTTAAATAAAATATTTAACTTGCTTATAACCAAATTAATTCCAATTTCAATTCTAATTTCCTTTTTGATTTCGAATATAAATTTCCAAATCGAATTCACTTATTCAAAGCCCAATATCAGTTCAAAATCTCATTAACTAATTACTATATAAATTAGTTAATTCTATTCAATAATCAAAAATCTGATTTCTGTTTCAAAAATCAATTCATTTTTCCACTTGAGTTCACATATAATTTACAACTCGAAATCTGAAATATTCTAAATAGAAATTCGGATTTTATTTGCGTAAAATCCTTTTATAAAATTAAATAAACTGTTATGGTTTTTTTAAAATGGTTCTGGCGCTGTTTTTTTGAAAATTTGATTTTTACATAACTCAAAATCTATTCGACGAAATCCAGATTTTTCTCTTCCATTAGAAAAATATTATTCAATCGGTCCTGACGATTCTTATTTCAAATAATTCCGACTTCAATTGAGTTCTGTATACTCAATTGAAGTTCGAAATGCCAATTTATGGACTACCGTGCTGCGGCGAGTTCGTTTTAATTATATTTATATATATATAAAAACGTTTAAACTTCGTTTATAATAAATTCAACTCCATTCTGATATATTTTCAATATATATCAAATCAATTTTTCCAATTCAACAAAATATTTTCGATTATCTATAATTGTCAATTTTTCCTTACACGGTAATATATTTATTTATACTTCGATCTTCTTTATTAATTTCCAATTCCTTTGACAAGCTATAAATTCTTTGGACTTATTTCTATTCTATTTTAAAAAAAAAAATCTGCATTCTGAAATATATTTTGTCGTTCCCATTTCGACTCTATTTGAATTCTATATTGAAATTCTATTTCAATTCTATTTCAAATTCTCTATATTCAAACTCCATTTGAATTTCTATATTCAAATTCTATATTTAAAATTTCTTTATTCAAATTCCATTTCACTTTCTATATTCTAATTCTATATTTGAATTTCCTTTATATTTTCTATATTAAATTTCTATTTGAATTTTCTTTATTCATTCTTAAACAAGTGTCGATTTCAATTTCTTTTGAAATCGATATTTCTAATTTTGAAAAATTGATTTCCCTTTTCAATTTCACACTTGTATTTTTATTTCCGAATTATCCAATGATAATTCTTTTCACTTCGTTTATAAAAGAGCTATTTGTTTTTATTCTTTTAAAACAAGTTAATATTTTTATTCTATTCAAATTTCAAATTCTATTTTAGAAAAATAGAATTTCTCCTTTTAATTCTGAAAATTTCCTTTTTCGATATTTTTAAAATATCAACATTTAGGCCCAGTGATATTTAAACACCACACAACCAATTATTTATTTCAGGTTTTCTAACAGATCATATATGACAATATATGTGCAAACAAATAAACAAACAGATAATATATTTTGAGGAATCCAGTTGGATCCCTCCAACCTGTATTTCCTGCATCCACAGACGTTAGTCAACAGAAATAATACCCGTCCTGCTTCGAGGCAGGATATCGCAGTATAGAAGGTCATGCACTATCATAGCGTGAGGCGTATAGGGTAATCATCCGCTACTGGTAACACGTGCATCCGCTAATGATACTGCGCGAAATCCAACCACCAATATACATATATAATAGCACACCAAGCCTAAATAACTAATATATATAAGATGCACAAAAATATTAAACGCAACCAAACAAGCAACAAACAATTATTTTTAACTGATAAAAATAATTCTAAATAAAAGGTGAGTGAGATTTACTCACTGTGATTTTATTTTTCACTTGTACCAATTCCAATTTCTTTTCAATGATTTTCTAGGCTCCGAACTCCTCATGAAAAATTCCATTCGATTTATCCTCGCCTAAGCGAAAATCCGAACTTTATAAATGAGCAAATAAATTCTCTTTAACAAGGTCTTGTATAAAATTTTAATTTTCTATTCTACACTTCCTAGTTGAACAACTAACAATTTAAAATTTAAAATTTTCACTTGTCAAATTTACAATTTATATTATGATTTATTGAATAAATTTCCCATTCCAGTTTCCAAATCCCAGACTAATAGTTAATGTCATTTTCTATGGAGTACTAATTTAGTTTTAACTAATATACTAAAAATAAATTTTTATAAAACAAAAAAAAACAAATCGAATAAGGATTCACCTGCTGTAGTTTGCTATCTCCAAACCAAAGCCTTTCTATACTCCATGACATGTCTAATACCACAGATCGAAGTTCGATTGCCCCAATAAATCAAGAACCAAATGCACTGTTGAACTTCACTGTCATACCTTAAATTTTCAACTACTTATACACTACGGACTCCGCCCTTCCAGACACTCGCAATGATCTTCCTATCGCACACCTCCATCAATGCTCAAAACCCCTTACCAAAACATCGATCTACAACCCCTTCTTGCCATGAACTTCTGTACAATGAATGCACTCACCACCTACCCTGACATCGTACAAGTACCTAAACACCACCGGAGCTCGAGACTTTGGCCTGAGCCCTACTGCCGTGCAAATGTCGAACTCCCAGAAAACATCGCACCCAGTTTTGGCATTCCAGAAATCGCATTCCCCAATTCCTGAATCGCATCCTCGATTTCCCCTGAATCGAACTCCAATGAACAATGCTACCTTGGCTCCTCCGATTTCCAGCGTTGGCAGCGGCCTCCCATCCAATTCGCGTTGACTGACCCCGACCACCTTCTCTTCCATCGCGACCTCGCTTGTACACTGCAGGGACCATATCGAGCAACGCTATACCCTAAATTCGTGAGCCTCTTCTCGGATACAAACTCGATTTCCGAAGGGATTAGAGTTCGATTTCAATTCGAACTCGTTTAGGATTTATGGCGGAGATGGCTTCGAACTCGCTGATTTTAAATGGAGAACGGAGGAAAATTGCTTTTGTTTTCTAGAGAATTTGAAAAATCTTAAAGGGGAATTCGATTTTGATGGCCTAAAAATGAATGAAAGGGTACTGGTTATTTAATAGATAGAGATGCTTCACAGTTAAGGAAACGAAAGTAGGTGTTTTACTGGGTAGGATTTATCTGAGGTAGGTTTTAATAGGTACAGAGTTTATTAAGGGAAGGTATTAACTGGTACGGTGTTTATTTAATTCTATTTCAGCTACCGCTATATGCCGCTGAACGTGCAATAATCGTAGCCCTACCACGAACTCCAATCGAAACACAACTGACGTTTCTAGGATTTAACCACTATTCTGAACACATTGGAACAAGCTCTGAAGTCTAATTTGATCGTATGGAGAAGATATTTATTTATATCGATATAAAATTTATTCAAAATAATTAATTCCTTGATAATAAATAATTATTATCATCGATTTATATTCCAGTATAATTTCTATAAATCATTTGAATCATTCTGACTCAATTTTAATTTTGAATTAAATTATTTCAAATTTTTGTATTACGATATATATTCGAAGTAAATCGTATTTTGATTATTAAATCGATAAATCAATATAAAATTCATTTATATTATCAACACAATAATTAAAACAGATATTAAATATTAAAACTAATCGACCAAAAAAATCAAGGTCGTTACATCAACGTTATATGAGTTCATAAAAATATAAGTATGTTTTTCAAGCACTGAGCGATAGTTAATTGATGCGCTGCATCAAATCTTGTTGTAATTTGTGCGACATCAAAATAATAATGAAATATATTAACATATAATTTATGGATACATGTTAAGTTTATAAACCATTAATATCATCTTTCTTGAAATTCATTTGTTTTCAAACCATGCAAGGGCATATTAGGTGGTGTTTACAATAATTTAAATTTCCATTTTACTAATCAATGCAATCTTTATCCTAAGCCATGGATTAACAAAAGTGGTAAGTGGTGTCGAATCCTTAAAACCAAATTTGATATAAGACGGGTCTCTTTTCAAAATATATTGTAAAGCGGATCCTTATAATTAGTTTACTATAGCAACCGTGTTTTCGTGTTTTTTGTTCAAGTGCACACTATTTTTTTTATAAAATTATAAATATCAAAACGAGATAACTAAAAAAGAAAATAAGTGCATAAATGTCTGCACTTATTGAGAAATTGTATAGACATGTCTACAAATACTGAGAATATTTGCAAGCATATCTGCAAATATAAATGAAAAGTCAATATTTCATAAATACAAAAACTGCAGAAATATCTTTAATTTTTCAATAAAATTGCAAACTTATCTTCAGTTTTCCTGAAAGTGATTTATTTTTATTTTGCTGCTTTTTTGCAGTAACTTTTCATGATTTATTGCAATAAACATGATGTTAAATATAATTTAAAATAAATTTAATACTCTGAAACGTTCATAAAAAATTGCATATCGGTGTGCAATTATTTGCTATAATTACGTTAATTTTTGCAATATTTTGAAAAACTACATTTATTCCTGCAAGGTTTGGTGAAGTATCTATTTTCATTTTGTTTTTTGTTTTCGATGTATTTTAAAAAAAACTTTGTTTTACATAAATACAAAGATAATTATGAATTGAAGTAAGTTTTGAAGTATTTCATGTTGATTTTATGATTTTTTTTTCTTTTTGATAAATTTTGAAGAAAATGAATCTAATTTACATTTGGATAAGGGTGTTTTAGCTAAACTGTCTCATAACAAAATCCAATGACAATCTGTATTCATGTATCTTCCGAAGCAAGAAACATCTCCTCGAGAGGTTGATTTGTTTTCCCCCGAAATACTAGAAACCTGTTCAACATCTCCATTCCAGTTCCTCACTGAATTTTGATGAAATCATCGGCCACGGGATAAGGCATGGATGCGAACTCCGTGAACAAAGAAGACGACTACCAAAATTCTCCCGCTCTGCTTAAGATAAGAGTCATAGAACTTGAAAACAAGCTGCTTATCGAGAGACAAAGATATATTTTACTTCAGTCCGAATTAGAATCGTCCGCGTCCATTGCTTCTAAACGTCTCGACTTGTATAAAAATCAATGCGCGATTCTCAAAGAGAAAATGACCGCGTTAGAGAATGAAAACAAAGCGCTCAGGGAAAAGGATCTGAAAAATGGGGAAACGATTCAGAGTTTGTTGCAGAAAACCGAAAGAGTTGACAAAGAGTATGGTTTCGAGAGTCAAGAGAAATGCAAGTATTTGAAGATAAATGATAACAACGTTAAGGTGGAGGCGGATGCTCATGGTGTTGATCCGGATAATTATGACTCCGATTTTGGCATGCAGTTGTATAGTCCAGAACCGGAATCAGAGAATTCCCTTACTCTGGTAGATTTTGCTACGTTTTCTTCATAAACATGAATGTTACAGAATTAGTCTTGTTTAGGTCAATAGATGTCAGTAAGTTTTACATTTTTAGTTTGTACCTTGTATTTCAGTACCAATGAGTTTTCAGAGTAACTAATCTGTCACTTGTTTGAAATTGTACAACTGAAGATGTAAAATTTATATCTATACAGTAACAAAGTACCAATTTCCTAAAAAAATGAATGTTACAAAATACAGAATCCTGGTATCATAATAAACAAGAAAACTAGCTTTCTGAATATTGAACTCCTGCAGATAAACGGTGAATGCAGTGCACCGAGGAAAAAGCTCAAATCTTCATCTGATTCTATTACATGTTACGATGGTGTAAGCATCTATTCTAAACAGTACATTTATATACATTAGTAATAATATCATTATTCATTTTTAGCAGTATTGTCTCATGAGAGGACATCCTCCATAAGCTTTATGCTCTTATTTGTTGGATATCTACTTCCATCAGCTGTAACATGATATATGATTGAATCTGCATTTTCAGTTTGTATGAAATCATCCCCATCAGTCTTATTTTGTTGGTACTGTAACCATTAACCTGTTCTACGAAATGTTGCTTATGCACAGTATGGCTTGTAATGAAAACTGCATCACCGACGTATAAAATTCTAGTTACTTAGAAAGTATGTGTCTTACTTTTCACTTTACCATGTTTTTAATCAATGATCAAATTTTGCTGGAGTTTTATGTTATCTCGTAAACTATTACATCAATGGTATGCGTTAAGTTAACTGAACGTTCCCTGAACAATGCCCAGTGACATGATTATTAAATTGTGGAGTATTCACATGATATCAGGTGTCTACCAAAGACAACCATTCCCCATTGGGAAATAGCCAAACGCCGTTACTTGAGTATACACAAAGTGCAAGAAGGAAATACTGGGGTAGAATTCCGACTTCAGAGCAGAAACAATGGGCACTAAATAGAGCGGAACAACTTCAGAGGAACATCCTAAATCCCTCTTGTGCTAAATCTGTGACTCTTTCTCATCTCTCTAGTTCCTATCGGTTTGTAAGTGTATATGTATCACATCAACGTATATTCGATACCACTAGAAAATAACATATAACACTGTAAATAACGAAAATGAGTGATTTGCAGACGCTTGGGCACAATTTTTGCAAGGATAACAACTTAAGTGATAATGATACAGAAATGATACTGGAATGTGAGGATGGGGTGGAACATGCAGTCCACTATATTGCTAACAGGGGTGCCTTTTCCCGTGGATGGATGAGTTTTGCTCTGGCACTTCGTTTGGAAATTGGAGATGTGTTGGTGTTTGAGTTAATTGCACCAGCTCGATTCAAGGTATATGTAGCTGCATTGGCGTTTGTGTACTTATAACCAATTGCATGCAGTTAACCTTTTTTTTCTTTGTTTCATATATTTATGTTTTCAGGTTCACGTAGTGAAAGCAATCCAAGAAATCTAGGCCATGGCACTGAAATTTTCCCTAAGCAGACGATCAAAATTGTATGGATGAATTTCTGTTTTTGGTATTTTTTTTTTTTTTTTTTTAAATGGTTTATCCTTCTATTAGCTATTTGGTAACTTGAAGTTGAATCCGAAACTGTTTACTATACAGTGTATTGTTATGTTGATCAACATATTGATTAAAACATCTGAATCATTAGTGATCTAGCAACCTTTACCATTTTGGTGTTTGCATGGATGTCAACACATTTTGTTAGGTTTGCTATGGTAAACTATGCTTACGTAACGTTTAACCAGAATTCTAGGACCTACAGGCTTTCAATCACACACTTTTAAGTTTTAACTGCTATGTTAGTTCAGGAAGATAGCTTCCAAAGAAGCCCATAATTCCTCACAAATGAAATGTACAGTTCTTTAAAAGAAAACAGTAAAAGCCACAGGCAGCCTTTTTTTGAAAAAAAAAAAAAAAAAAAAAAAAGTACTTTGTACATGAAATACAAAGGCAATAAAATTTATTGCATCTTTGATGCACACATCTAAAACTTTTACGATTTTGGATAAGTACATTCAATGTATTTATTTATTTTAAACAACGTTTATTTAGTTTACTTGAAAATGAAGTTTTTTCCATTCCTCTAAACTAGATAAAAGAGTTTAGAAATTTATATTTACAGAAGTCAATTATAATCTCCAGAAACAAAGTCAAGTTATCCTGTTTTCGTATCGCTGATGATGAAGTTTGAATTTACTGCCTTCTCCAGCTAAAAATTAATCTGAGTTTCGGCACTCTAGAGTTTTACCTACCTTTGGAAATTCCGTATTGGATGTCTTTTCATCTCAAAATATTCACATTACAGTAAAAGCTTTAATCAAATAATTTGGTATCTGTTTTATAGTTCACAAAATGGATGATCCCACCCCTGGATCTGCTCGCACAAAACACTGCTTTGAAAGTAATTATAATTTACATGCCAGTGAGGAGTACTGAAGCATCAAGTGCTATTTCAGCTTCTAGTAATTGTCATCGAAACAGCTGTTAGTATATGTTCGCAATGTTCGCAAATCAGCATTCATATTTACATAAATGTATGCATGGATGAAGGCTGACTGATTAACTGATGATTTTTCTTTAGTGTTAGTTTTAGTTCAGTTATGATACAATTAACTCATATACGGATGCTGATTGATGGTTATGGAAAAAAAAAAAAACAAGGAAAAAAAAGGACCCGTTATTCACACGAGGTGTAAGGTAAGTTTCTACTAGATCATTCTTGTATATGTTTCTTTTATACATGAAGTGTGTAACCATGTATAGCACATGGTATGCTTTTGGAAAATAAAATTTTAAATACAAGCGTTACAGTACGCGCTTCGCAAATGATGATGGTGCATAAATTATTAGTGCATCATGCATGATAATTACTGACGCACATTTTGGCAAAGCAGTCACACATCAGGTTTATGATTAGCGACGCGTTCGAGACTCGAGTATGTTCATTTGGAAAAACAAAGTGGTTTGGTCAAAGTCGTTAAATGTTCCGAAAAAGCTTGGAAATATCATCGATCCTGGGATCAGCAAAGTCGTTTAAGACATCAAATACGAAAATATATTTCGTACTTGGTTAAAACTCAAATCTTGGTTCGACCAGCTCAAAACAGGTGATCATGTCGAGCAGATCACCAAAAATTAGAAGATCACTCCACGGCAAGACTAAAGCATGGAATTGGCAAAACTCAGGTCAGATCAGCCCAAAATTGGTGATCATCGCAGATTGATCACTCTAAATCTCTAGACCCGCTCAGGCTAGGCACGGGGATGAGATTTCATATCCTAGGGATACAAAGTCAATTTTGTATCCCGACCCTTGGGTCGGATCACTAAGAAAACGTGATCACGTCAGTGCGATCACACCAAAAAACAAGGTAGCGCACCCAAGAATTGCACATGGCAAATTTCGGATCCCCGGATCAGGGCTCGTATTTCTTATCCCCAAATAGTGGGATCGGCTCGTGTTACTCAAGCAAAAGAGGCGGCGTGCCTCAGGATTTCCGGATCGGTATTTGGAAAACTGGCCAGAGATCGGTATATGCAGTTGGATGTGGCACTTTCGGGAAGACGAGATCGTTACATGCGGATCAAGAGAAAACATGTTTTGGGATCGGTGTTCCAGAACACAAAATGTGGGATTAGTATTTTCTTTTGGAACTTGGCAAATTCAAGGGTTCTTGCCAAACACAGTCTGATCCTCCTTTTTTCACATGATCAACACGTGGTTTCTGGCTTGGCACTCGGTTTTGGCTTGGTACTTCAACTTCTGGAAAGCAATTCAGAAATTTGGCTAAGTTCCGGGATACGTACCGATCCCGAGATCGGTACCAAGTCCTTGGATACGAATTTTGGTTGACAGGTGGCATATTTCACATATAAATAGCCAACACTTGGTTGTTTTGGGGATCTTTTTCTGCTTCATTCCAGCATGCGGGAGCTCTCTTTCTCAAGCTTTTTAATGGCTTCCATAGTGGGTTTCTTTGCTTTGGAGGATCTTTTGGGCTTATAAACTTCACATAGAAGTTTTCCTACTACTTTCCGGCCTTTGGACACACTTTTGATTTACCTTTTAGCCAGTGGAGCATACTTGGATTATTTTTGGATCTTGGAAGGATGTTAATGGCTATTTTAACATTGTAGAAAGTTGGCAAGGAATTTACCACTTACCTCTCTTCATTTCGTCCAACTCAAAGTGTTGGAACTTGGACATTGGAGCACTTTTGGACATACTTGGACATTCTTACACATTTTGGCCTAAAGAAGAAGTAGAAGGGCATTTTTGGCAAAGTTGAGAATTAACAAGGACTTTGTTATTGTCCAACACAACTTTGTAAATTCAAAGTGGATTAACATTGTAATTGTAACAATGATGATGAATAGTTACAATGAAGTGGATGTAGGCAAACCACTATAAAAAATTGTGTGTCCATTTACATTTCTTGCATTTTGGATATTTGGTTGGCTGGTTTATCACTCAACCCACTCTTGGGTGTTGGCGCGTGCGAGTGACCAACTCCCCGCGTTTACATTTTGGCACGCCAAGAAGGGGCACAACATCTCTCGACTTCATCTTTGGTTTTGGATTTCGACTTTGGTTCTCGGATTCGATTTTTTCATGGAAACTTATTTTGCTCGCCTTTCACTATGGAAAAACGGAGGAAGCTCGATGCTATTGTCGAGGCTCAAGGTATTGGTGGTGAAGGGAGTCACGAACTGTCATCGACTGGAAATACCTCGAACTTTGTTACTCGAGAGGAGGTGGATGTAATCATTAAGGATTTGGCTATGGATTTGAATGATCAACTCGAGCGACAGGAAAAGGCGATCAATACTTTTCTTGCTCGGATTGAGGCTGGGTTTGGAAGTGTCAAAAAGCCGACAAGCCAGGCAGATATCATTGGAACAAGAACTAGTGTTTCGCAGAACATGACGGGACTTAAGCCAACCCCTCAAACTCGGCAGTAGGGCGATGCCGATCCTTGGATCGGTGCAGTTCCCGCTACACTCGGGGGGTAATGCCCCTAACTCGGACTTCGGACAAGCTCGTGACGCATTGGTTGGTCAAGTCGTGGGTTATGGCATGGGTAATGTGGCTCAAGCGCAGATGTGCGAGGTTTTGGATGGTAGTGCTCCTATTGTTCCAGGAGTTCGGATTACCCCCAATGTGGCCCCTTAGGTTCGGATCGAACTGGATATTCTTATGGTTAATCACCAAGCGGCTAATGTGGAACTAAACACTGGGCGCACCAGTGTCGACTTTGATAATTTGAATTAGTTGCTCGCTTTTGGTAATGGATCTCAAATAACGGATGTTATTCATCGATTTACTTGAGGCAACACCGCTACTTTATACTTGGATTGTGTTACTCGCAGTCCGTTCTCTTTGGATATCAGGAATTCTCGTAATCCGCCAGTCTTGTCGGAAGGATCTGACCGCTCACTTGATGCGCTACGTCCAGCACATGGAGGTTCTTTTAGCTTGGATAATGACATGGTAAAGTATTTTCAGCTTTACTTGACGGATATTGCTTCCATGTGGTTTCGGTAATTGGAAAAGAATACAGTTCATTCTTGGAATGCCTTGGTTGGTAGGTTCGTCGAGCGATTCAGAGTTCACATCACTAGTCCAAAAAGCATTATGTCTCTAACAGCGATCAAGCAGAAGTCCGGCAAGACTGCAAAAATTCTTAAAGAGGTTTAATGTGGCGGTGCATCGGTCGATAGACCCGATTCGTCGATGATTTTGATGGATGTTGTCTCCGGTGTTTTGGATAAATCGAAATTTAAGATTTTACTACAACGGGACTCGCAAAGGGATTTCAGTGAAATTTACTTCAAAGCAAAAAGATTTCTGCATGAAGAGGATGCAAGGACTGATAAAATGGTTCTCGAGGCTAATTTGATTAAAGGCAGAGCACTACCCGACTCAGGTAAAGAAAAGGATTATGCAAAGGGTAAATCTTCTTCAAGGAATTACTGAAACTTGGCTTGGAGGGGACCTAAATTCCCATCTTACTCGGAACTTACTCACACCCTAGAAGAAATTTATTGGAAGTTCATCCCATTGCTCCTTTTAGAATGCCTCCCGCGAGGGTGTCAAATCAGTGAGAGAGGGATTATTGTTGACATTGTTTGTTTTATGATCTGGACGGTCATAATACGAATGATTGTCGACAACATTGTTTTTTCAGACTCGGGTTGTGGTGCCAAGACAGGCACAAACCTTTACTGCTACTTAGGATAGGCTCGGGGCAAGTGCTTGCCGCCTTCAAATAGATTGATCTTGGTTTTCTATGGCTCATAGTTTCTAGGATTCTCCCTCTTGGGAATTAGTTTCTTTTGGCTTTTGTTTTTGATCTTCGGGATATTGTGTCTCTTTGGTTACTTGGTTTTTGGTCTTCTGGTTTTCGGCTTTTATCGGCTCTTTGGATTTTGGTATTTTGGCTGTTGGTTTTCGATTCTTTGGCTTTTGGTTTTCTCTGGTTTATTGTTTGCTTTCGGCTTCTTCTAGACTTTGGTTATTTGGGCTCCGGCCCATGGTTATGGCTTTCCGGGCTTCAGTCCAAGGTTTTGGTTTTGTAGGCTTCGACCCTCTAGGTGTACCCTTTATGGCTATTTTGGTTGCAGGTGGATGAGTCGACCTTCCCAAGTATGGGATTAGGTCTAAACCCTTAGGTATTCTCTTTGCTTGACAATACACCATCACACCCAGGTTATTAATAAAATTTAGCTTTTCTGGCTTTTCTTGATTGTCTTGACCCGCCAAGGTCGCCTTGTATTTTTTTCTGTATTTGGATTTTGAATGGCTAAGTTTGCTTATGCATGTAACTGGAACTAGCTAGATCCTTAATTAAGCATACTCTTCATGAACGATAAATTGTTCAATCTCCTTTACGTGTGAATTTGAAATTGAAAACTACCAAATATGCATACCTATGTACGAGAATAGGCAAGTCCCTAGGCATGCTCTTTACAGATGACAATCCGTTAAGTTTTGCTTTCTTTTTTGCTAAAAACCCATAATTTCTAGAACTTTAATAAAACTTTGTTTGGTGGGACGCAACCTGCAAAGTAAGAAAATATGGAATTGGATTTCAAACTTTAAGGACTCCGGTCCACGGCTTTTGGGACTTGGTTTGCCAAGTTCACACTTTGGATTATCCTTGGTCCTTTTATTAATTCTTGGCAAGGGTGTCTTGAACTCATCTGACTATCCTAGTTGTGTTATCAGTTCCTGGCAAGGCCACCTTGACTTGTGGCGTCTAAGATCTTAACTTGTTTGGCATTGGGTTCTATCGATTCACAGCAGGCAGATCATCTAGTTAAACATGAGTGGTCTTGTCGATGACACAGCGAGATCATTCGCTTTCAGCTTTGGATCGTTTTGTCAATTTCTAGCAAGATGTTTCACATCGGTTTACGGTATTACAGTTTCCCTGATTCCCTAGCTATTGTTATTTTGGTATTCTGATTCCCGGACCCTCATGGTCCTTCGATTACTAGTTACTTCGACCATTCTGGCTTTTGAACCTCCTTGCTCCACTGGTTGTTTGGCTATTTAGGATATTGGACCTTCTCGGTCCTTTTTTATTACGATTATTCTGGTTATTTTGATTATCCTGGTAACCTTGGTTATTTTGGTTGTTCTAGTTATTTTGGTTGTTCAGGATTTGTCAGTTGTTCTGGTTACTTCGGTTATTTTGGCTATCGCTCAAGATACAATACAAAGTGATCATCGGCTTTCATCAGATTTTAGGCTTTGGTTTTTTGGTTAATACAATCTAGTGCGATTGCGGCTCTTCGGTTTCCTGGTTACCGAAGTTCTCTTTGGACTTCTCCCAGCTTTTGGTTTGCAGATTCTTGGATTTTTGGATTTCACGCAAAACATATCTCCCTTTATCCAAGGAAGATATGTTCTTGTGGGAAAAGTGTTGAAGAACTTTTTGGCATATAAGTCACACGTCAAGTTTATGGTCAGCGACGCACTCGAGACTTGAGTACATTCATTTGGAAACATAAAGCAATTTGGTCGAAGTTGCGAAGTGTTCGGAAAAGGCTTGGAAATGTTGTTAATTTCAGGATCCGCGTTATCTGATTGGCAAAGTTGTTCAAGACTTCAAATATGAAATTATTTCGTACTTGCTTAAAACTCAAATATGGAGTTCGATCAGCTCAAAACAGGTGATTGTGTGAAGTGGATCATTAAAAATCAGAAGTCTCTCGACGACAAGGCAGTAACATGGAATTGGCAAAACTCAGATCGGATCGGCCTAAAACCGGTGATCAACACGGGCTGATCACTCTAAATCTCCAGATCTGCTCAGGCTTGGCATGGGGCTGGGATTTCGTATCCCAAGGATACGAAGTCAATTTCGTATCATGTCCCTTAGGTCGGATAACTCAGAAAACGTGATCGCATCAGTGTGATCACACCTACAGGGCAGCGCACCCAGGAATTGTGCATGACAAATTTTGGATCCACGGATCGGGGCTCGCATTTCGTATCCCCAAATAGTGGGATCAGACCGTGTTGCTCAAGCAAAAGAGGTGGCATGACTAAGGATTTATGTATTGGTATTTGGCAAACAAGCTTGGGATCAGTATTACAAAGTTGGATCTGGCATGTTCAAGAAGACAAGATTGTTACATGCGGATCACGAGAAAACATGGTTCGGATCGAGGAACACAAAACCTAGGATCCGTGTTTTCTTTTGGAACTCGGCAAATTCATGGTTTCGTGCCAAACACGATCTGATCCTCCTTTTTTACGTGATCAACATGTGGTTTCTGGCTTGGCACTCGGATTTTGCTTGGTACATCAACTTTTGGAGAACAACTCAGAAATTTTACTATGTTCTGAGATCTGTACCGATCTCGAGATCTATGTCGAGTCCCGAGATACGAATTTTTGCTGGCAGGTGGCCTTTTTCACATATAAATGGCCCAACACTTTGCTGTTTTGGGGGTTTTTTTTGCTTCATTCCAGCATGCGGGAGCTCTCTTTCTCAAGTTTTTAAATGGCTTTCATGGTGGTTTTCTATGCTTTGGAGGGTCTTTTGTGCTTATAAACTTCACATTAAAATTTTCCTACTACTTTTTTGCATTTAGAGACACTTCTAGCTTGCTTTTTAGCCATTGGAGCATTTTGGATCTTGGGAGGATTTTAATGGCTATTTTGGCCTTGTAGGAAGTTGGAAAGTACTTTGTCACTTCCTTTTCATCACTTTGTACAACTCAAAATGTTGGAATTTGGACACTGGAGCACTATTGGACATACTTGGACATTCTTACATATTTTGGCCTAAGAAAGAAGAAGAAGGGCATTTTTGGCAAAGTTAAGAATTAATAAGGACTTTGTTATTCTCAATCGCAACTTTGTAAATTCATAGTGGATTAACATTGTAATTGTAAAAATAATGATGAATAGTTACAATAAAGTGTACATAGGCGTTAGTGCCAAACCACATATAAAAAGTTGTGTGTCCCTTTATATTTCTTGCATTTTGGATATTTGGTTGATAGGTTTATCACTTAACCCACTCTTGGTGTTAGCATGTGTGAGTGACCAACTCCTCGCGTCAGCATTTTGGCACCCCAACAAGGGAATACCTTACTTCGACTTTGGTTCTCAGATTCGGCTTCTTCGCGGAAACTTATTTCGTTCGCCTTTCACTATTGTTAACAGGAAGAATCTCGACGTTATTGCCGAGGCTCAAGGCACTGGTGGTGACGGGAATCAAGAACTTTCATTGAATGGAAATCCCTCAAAATTTGTTACTCAAGAGGATGTGGATGTAATCATTAAATATTTGGCTATGGATTTGAATGCTTGACTCGAGCGGCAGGAATAGGCGATCAATACTTTTCTTGCTCGGATCGAGGCTAGGTTTGGAAGCGTTGGAAGGCCGACAAGCCAGAAAGATATCATCATAAAAAGCACTGGTGTTCCACAGAACACGACTCAAGACTTAGGGCAGCCCCTCAAACTTGGCAGCAGGGCGATGTCAATCCTTGGATCGGTACCGTTCCCGCTACACTCGGGGGTAATACCCCTAACCCTGACGTCGCACAAGCTTCTGACGCTTTGGTTGGTCAAGTCGTGGGTTATGGCATAAGTAATGTGGCTCAAGTGCAAGTGCATGATGTTTTTGATGGTAGCAGTCCCATTATTCCAGAAGTTCAGATTACTCTTATTACGGCTCCTCAGGTTCAGATCGAATCGGATATTCTTGTTGCCAATCAACAAGCGGGTAATGTCGAACTAAACATCAGGGGAACAACTATCGATTGGATAATTTGAATCAGTTGCTCTTTTTGGTAATGGATCTCAAATCGTTGATGTTATTCGTCGAATTACTCGAGGCAGTGCCTCTTCTTTGGACTTGGATTGTGTTACTCCTAGTTCGTTCTTTTTGGATATCTGGAATTCTCGGAATCCACCAGACTTCAAATTGCCGGTGTTGGGTGCTTATGATGCTTGGAAAAAATTGACTGCTCACTTGATGCGCTACGTGCGACACATGGAGGTTTTTCTGATTTGGATATTGTTATGGCAAAGTGTTTTCCTTTTTATTCGACGGATATTGCTGCAATGTGGTTTCAGTAGTTGGAAACGTATTCAGTTCATTCTTGGAATGCTTTGGTTCGTAGGTTCGTCGAGCAGTTCATATCGCTTGTCCAAAAAGCGTTAAGACACTAACACTAATCAAGCAGAAGTCTGATGAGACTTTGTGCAAATTCTTGAAGAGATTCAATGTAGTGGTGGCATCGGTCGACAGACCCGACCTGTCGATGGTTTTGATGGATGATATCTCTGGTGTTTGGGATAAATCAAAATTCAATATCTCACTTCAATAGGACTCGCCAAGGGATCTCAGTGAAATCTACTTTAAGGCAGAAAGAATTCTGCGTGAACGGGATGCGAGGACTAAATAAAATGTTCTCGAGGCTAATTTTGTTAAGGGTGGAGCACAACCCGACTCTAGTAAAGAAAAAGATCCTAACAAGGGAAAATCCTCTTTGGGAAATGAGCGAAACATGGCCTAGACGGAACCTAAACTCCCGTCTTACTCAGAGCTTACTCACACAGTAGAAGAAATTTATTGGAAGTTCATCCCATTGCTCTTTCAGAAAGCCTCCCGCGAGTGAGTCGACTCCGAGAGAGAGAGAGAGAGAGAGAGAGAGAGGGAGAGAGAGATTACGGTCGACATTGTTTATTTCATTATCTAAACAGTCAAAATATTAATGGTTGTTGACATCTTCGGCATATGGTAGAAGAGCATGTCGGACGCAATTAGCTTGCATAGTTTTTTCGAACTGGGGCTGTGGTGCCAGGACAGGCACAACCCTCTACTGCTACTCAGGATAGGCCCAGGCCCAGTGCTTGTTGCCTTCAAATCCGTACCTCGGATCCTGACCTTCCGAGCATCAGTGTCTTTTGGCTCTCGGGTTCTAGTCTTCAGGATATTGTGGTTCTTTGGTTACTTGGTTTTCGGCTTTCATCGACTCTTTGGATTTTGATATTTTGGCTCTTAGTTTTTGGTTCTTCGGCTGTTGGTTTTCTTTGGCTTATAGTTCTGGCTTTTGATGCTTCGGCCCTCTAGATATATCGTTTATGGCTATTTTGGTTGTAAATGGTTGAGTCGACCTACCTATGTACGGGATTAGGTCTTAATCTTTAGGCAAGCTCTTTCTCGACAATACGCCATCACCCTATGGTTGTTAATAAAATTTAACTTTTCTGGCTTTTCTTGGTCGTCTTGCCCTGGTAAGGCCGCTTTGAACTTTTTCTGGCTTTGGATTTTGAATGGATAAGTTTTCTTACCTATATAACGGGAACCGGCGAGATCATTAGGCATGCTCTTCGCGAATGATAAACCATTCAGTCTCCTTCACAATTGAATTTGAAATTGAAAATGGCTAAATATGCATACTCATGTATGGGAACAAGCAAGTCCCTAAGCATGCTCATTGCGGATGACAAACCATTAAGTTTTCCTTCCAGTTTTGCTAAAAAAAAACCAAGTTTTATTAATTTAATAAAAATTACTTCATTTGATGGGATGCCACCTGTGAAGTAAGGAAATATGGAATTGGATTTCGAACTCTAAGGACTTCGATCCACGGCTTTTTGGACTTGGTTCGCCAAGTTCACACTCTAGCTTATCCTTGGTTCTCTTAACAGGTCTTGGCAAGGGCATCTTTAACTCATCTGGCTACCCTGGTCATCTTGTTAGTTCCTGGCTAGGCCGCCTTGATTTGTGGTGGGTAAGGGCTTTACCCGTTTGGCATTGGGTTGTTCTGTCGATTCACGGTAGACAGCTTATCTAGTTAAACTTGAGTGGTCATGTCGGTGACACGGGGAGAGCACTCGCTCTCGGCTTTGGATCATTTTGTCAATTTCTATCATGAAATTTCACTTGGTTATCCGGTTATCTGGTAATTTGTCTATTGGTTACTTCGGTTTTAAGAATCGGGTCTCCCCGATCACCTGGCTGTAGGCACTTTGGTTTTCCTCTATTTTGTATAAGGGTTTCTCTGGTTCCTTGGCTATGGTTATTTTGGTATTCTGGTTTCTCGGTCCCCGTAGTCCTTCAGTTACTAGTTACTTCGGCTATTCTGGCTTTCAGACCTCCTTGATCCATTGGTTGTTCACTATTTTGGTTATTTCGATTGTCCTTGTTATATCGGTTATTTTGGTTATTTTGGTTGTTCTGGTTATTTTGGCTGCTCTAGTTTTCTCGGTTATTCAGGTTACTCCTATTATTTTGGCTATTGTAACAACCCAAATTCCAACAGGTCCAAATTTTTCTCAAAAATTCTAAATTTGAAACCACTGAAAATCGGGTTTGCTTGTCTAGTATCCTACAGACAAAGACAGAGATAATAAATATATTAGAGCTCGGTAAAACATCTCACAACGGAAGGGATAAATATAATAATCAAATATAGCCTTATCGAAATAACGACAATGTCGTGTCCAAAGGCTACCAAATCTCTGCCATAAATCTAACTTGCGAGTGTGTTATAAGGAGGGGGGTCAAAACACAAATCTAGTGAGAGGACAAATTATTAATTCTGAAATAACACTACGTATACCATTCAATTATATTTCCTTAATTATTAGGTTATTTGGATTAACAACACTTTAGGCTCTGCACACACATCGCACCCATCTAACCTAATATACAATATATGCAGCTGTGCCCAACATCTCAAGGTACTTCCCATAGTATGCTCCTCATACGGTCTCCTCCGTCATACCAAGAAGCATGCACAACCTTCATCCTACGCCAAACCGCATATAGAAGTCTCTGTTGTTATGCCACATAATCGCATAGAACCAGCACTCACTATGCCATGTAAGCATATGGATCCTTGTATCCAAACTTCTCGGGCGAACCACATCTCGACACAGAGTAATGCCCTAACGTCTACAATAGACCACCCAGAGTGTGTATCTAGACCCTTGCACAAGCGTAATGCCTATATAATCCGAGCTCTGTAATGGGGCGGCATCCAATGCATGAAACTCGGTCGGGAGATTTCAATAGCTGTAAAGTACAGCTTCGTTTGGCTTACATTACAGATAGCCGCATATGTTATGTCTCTTTTCAAGGTGGCTATGGCGCTAACCTGGCCCTTCATTCAACTAATGAAAGACTACATCAAGAGCTAATGACGTTCCCTTTTTAACCTATCTAACATCTAATATGGTGTATCCTTCAACCAACGTCCCGGTAGTGAAATTTCGTTAGTCTGTTGGTTTCGTTCTAGTCTTTCTATATCCCATTGACTGCCGATGATAGGTATCCGATGATTACTATCCTTAATTTGATCTTGATCACCTCCTCTCAGAGTGAGGCAAACCGCCGAATCACCCAATGTCATCTGCCATGTAATGACCCGCATTGGCAGAGGTATTATAATTAATTTATTTAATTATTGAAATGGTGGTAAAGAGAGTTTAATGGTCGTGGAATTTAAAAATGGTAAATATTTAATTAAAATAATAAATTAAATAATATATTTAATTCTGAAATAATCAGAATTGGCTGAAATGGCGATATGGTGTGTACTGGATCATCTGTGATATTTAATTCAGTTTAGAATTGAATTTGAATAACGAATATATTATTTTAACAACAGTTTGAACGTATGATTATATTATAATTAAAATCGAGCTTGAAATGGCGCTGCAGTTCGTTAGATGGCGATTTGAACATCAACTGAATGTACAGGATTCGTTTTAAGCCGGATTTCTGTGAAACAAGAAACGTGTAGAGCTGGTGGAGTATATCTTTCTAGTGGAAGAGAAAAATTGGGATTTCGTCGTGTAGATTTTGATTTATGTCCAAATCAAATTTTAGAAAAGTCGCTGTGAAATTCCTTTATATTTTATAAAGGAATTATTTATATTTTAAAAAGGAATTACAATATAAATCGAATATCGGGTAAACCCAAATTTGAAATATCAAGTTAGAAATTCATATAGGAATATTCTAGAGCTGTATGGTATTCCACTGTGAATATAGACGAGAATATTTATTTATAAATATTTAATTTAATTATTTTAAATATATTTATATATTTAAATGGGTCATCCAGAGCTTTAAAAATAGCCAGTTTTGCAAACGACCTCGGAATTTGACGAAACTAATTTTGTTGGATCCGAAATGTCAAATTATTGTTAGATATCAAGATTCGTGATTTTTAGAGTCAGTATGTGGCCGTATCGATTTTAATGTGAGAAATAGTCGATATTTTGACCTTAAAAAATACGCTGTGTGAGCATACGAAGTCAGAATTCGATGAAACCAGTTTCGTTGGGACCGTAATATCGAACTGTAGCTACATGACCGTTTTCATGACTTTTGGGTATCGTGTGTGACCACACGGATTTTTAATCAATGAATACAATTAGCGTTTTCATAAAAATGAATTATATAATCGAATAAAAAAAGAATAAAATCCTTCTATAAATACCTACCCAACATCCTAAACATAATTCAACTCTTTCTCAAGTAAATCCACTTTCCGCCGTTAGTCTTCTTCACATTTCAAGTAAAACGTGAGCTTTGGAAAATCCAAACTAATCGAAGAAAAATCGATAAATCAAATTATATATATATTTGGATTCAAGGAGTGTTTCTCTTCATTCGTATATACTTTTCAAGGGGTTCGATTGTAAACCGTTCGCTGGAAAAATTGAAACGCGACAGCTAGGTTTCGTGGTTTTGGGAAAATGAAACATCTATTCGAGAATTCGAAGTGTGTAGTAGTGTTGTGGTGTTTTGTAGCATCGATTAGTGAAGTTTGGTGAAATTTGGGTAATGAAAATGCCTTGCGATATTGTGTATTTCACAGTAAAGCAGTTGAAACCGAACAGAACGAAGAAGGGTGCGAGTTCAATTTGATGGGTAGGTGGAGAAAGAGATTTTAATGAATGCTAATGGTGTTGTCTGTTTGAAGGTCCATGAAGTATTGGGATGAAAATGGAGATGGAAAGAGGGTGAAATGGTGGAGTTGGAGATCTGGAGCGCGGCATATGTTGGACGGGAAAGAAAGGTTTTGTTTGAGGATGGGTCTAGTGAAGAAATGGGCCAGAATGTTGGGTAATGGCCCAAGTTTGTTTTTAATTAAAGTAAAATTTATTTAAATACTATTTCAAATTTGTAAATATTATAACTTCCTCATACGATATCGAAATTCAGCGAAACAAGATCCGTTGGGATTGTATGGACGAGCGCTACATGATGGAACTGACTGGGAGTGGAGTGGAGCTAGTTTGAATTTATGGTGAAATAAACTGTTTGATTCAAATCAAACAACAGTTTATCGTTCTTTTATGATGAACTACCAATGTGAGTAAATATCACTAACTCTGAACAATTTATAATTTCATGTTGTATTTTTAGAACTGTTAAATATTGGTTGATTGACTGTGTGTTGACTGTTTGATTGAACTGCTAGTCAGTTAGTTGAATTTCTATATTGATTCGGTTTAACAGAATATATCATATGGAAGCGAAAGTGATGTTATCTATATTGTTTAACATCTGTGATGCAGGGAAACAGGTTGGAGGAATCCAACTGGATTCCTCAACATTTATTTTACTGTGATTCATATATTGTGATATATGATGTGATATATATTCTGTTGCTGATTATGTGTGTTTGGACGATATTTATCGTTGTTATGTGGTGTGTTAAATACCATAAGAAATACCAGAATGTGGAAAAGGGATTTTCAAAGTATATTTTGAAAATAATTTATTTATATAAAATCAATGGATTTTATATTGTTAAAGGAAAAGGATTTGAATAAAAGAAATATATTTGTAAATCAAATATAAAGGAATTATATTTGTTAAACAAATATAAAGGAAAAATATTCGTAAAACAAATATAAAGGAAGATATTTGTCAAACAAATAGAAAGGATAAATTTATAAATAACAGTTTATAAATTAAATAAATATTTATCATTTGATAAATGGAATATATAAGTCCGAACTTATATAGATAAGAGATATTGGTTTTAACACCGATAGTTTAAATAGAATGGGTACACAACACTTGTGTAAGTGAAGTAACGTTATTAAAGAGAACATTTATAAAGTGAAGAACCGTTACCAAAAGTAAATCTTTATAAATGAATAAACGTTATCAAATAGGAGTTATTCGAACAAGAGTAATCAATTAGAATTAGAAATGATCGATTATAGTTAGAATAAATCAGTCTGAGTTATAATTAACCAGTTAGAGTTAATCAGTTAGATTAAACAGTTAGAGTTAATCAGTTAGAATTTACCAGTTAGAGATTACCAGTTAGAGTTAATCAGTTAGAGTTAATCAGTGAGGGTTGACCAGTTAGAATTAACAAAATAGAGTTATTCAAATGGAGTTAATCGGGTAGAGTTATCGAATATAGTTATTCGAAAGGAGTTATCAAATCTTGTTATTTGAAAGTAGTTATCGAATATAGTTTATTTGAATAGAGTTAGAGGAGTTAATCGAATACAGTTTATTCGAATAGAGTTAGAGGAGTTATCGAATATAGTTTATTCCACAGGGGTTAAGTGAATAGAGTAAATCAAATAGAATAAATCGAATAGAGTTAAGTGAAAAGAGTCAATCAAATATAGTTATTTGAAAGAAAGGTTAAGTAAGGAAGTTAGTTAAAGAAATTTAAAGTGAACTTTTCCTATTTCAGGGTTAGAAATGTTGTTCAGTTAAGGTCTGAGAGGTAGTTCTACCCCAACTTGATTGGCTTCGTTTTTAACTAAGGAATGATTAAGGTTCGGCAGTAAAGGATAGTTAAGTGAATTTAATAATTAAAGGAAATGATTTGAGTTGGCATAGCGATGTTTTATCTAAACATCTGCTTAATCCAAACGTAGGAGTTTTGGAAATGTTTCCAAACCAGAGTCAGAAATGTTTTCTGATATAGAAAACAAGAAATGGAAATGATTTCCAATGGTAATAACATATATTTTCTAAATTTAGAAAATAAGAAATGTTGAATATAAGGAAACAGGAGATGAAAAATGAACTAAGAAGATAAATGTTAAATGATGGTTGATTTGATAGAATTTCCATCTGGAAATAATATCGTTGTTTGCACACCTGTTTTTCTTCGATAGTTAAATCACAGACTATCGAAGTTTTGACCATTTTAACGTTGTCAATATGGAGAGACCTGTTGGATTATTGTCCAAAGAACCACTCTGTATTGGCATAAGCATTGCGAATCATATATGCCAAGGATAATTGAAGAAGGAATAAAGTGCAAGGGCTATTGCATAAGTCTTAGATAACAGTGCCTAAGATGGATATACTGAATAGTGCCTTCGGTTCATCCTGTTCCTGGGTGACTTGTATGGATGAATGTATGACAGAATATTTCCATACGATCACGTATATTGATTTCTCCAACCGTACCAAGAGTGGAAGCGGAGAAGGAAACTTTTTTAGCTAACACATAATGTACTGTTGTAGACGTCAATTAGTGATTTTCGATGGATCTGACAATGTGGCATTCGAAGTGAATCTGATGTGATGATGAAGCGTAACCTCAAGCCTCATCAACCGGTAAATGACAGAAATCCGGCAGGCAGCATGGCTAAGTCGGTCGCACCGAAGTAGGGTGTATAATCACCTGATCTAGAGTTTCATTTACTTCTAAAAATCTATTGTTGATGCTGTCCCATTCGGGAAACGGTTGCTGATCCCAACCGTTGGTGATATACATTCGATACACTCAAGCGAAATGAGTGGTCGATCATGTGTGGCTGGGTTGCAAGTTGTTCTTGTTGAACCCAGGGTATTCCTTTCTAGAGGTACACTAGCGAAAGGTGGTTCCATACCTTGTCATAGTTGGAAATCCATTACCCAATATGTGCTTGCGGTTTTGATTGTATACTATATATGTAGAACGTGAGATGAAAGCGTTTCTGCTAGATGATTATTTTATTGTGGTTGATAGACATTATTATATTATCAAAAGGTTTTTGATATAAAGATATTTTGGATTCTCATAAGGGAAAAACCCGTTCCATTGTACAGTGTGATCTGATGAGATATCGATTACCTGCTTGAACTGTTTTAAATCGTTTTAGTCACACCAGTCCCATGACTGACTCGAAGTTTATTTTGTTGTTTTCCCTAAACTCTTGGGTGCCTAAATTTGTACGGGCAGTCAAGTAGTCGGGATTTACAGATACACTGTAAGAGCTTGGAGCAGGAGGCTTCAGGATCATATAGCTATAGTTATTTCCGCTGTGTTTTAAGTGATGTACTTTGATAATGATATGTACATTCAAGTACAGATTTGTATTTCAAAGTTATGTTATGAAATATATTTATTTGTTCCACTGTGAGATTCCTGTTACTCTGATATTGTGTTCTTCTTCTTCTTCTATTCTAAGTTTCTATCTTATCTTTCCTCACCCTCTGTTTTCTTTCTATTAATTTCCTGATTTTCAGTTTAATTTGGGGTTGGACTTATGTTTTTGGTCAGCTCAAATTGGACCGGATTTTCAGGTCATTACAGTTGGTATCAGAGCTCAAGTTAAGTGATTTACCTTGGCTCTTTGGCGTGACTCAGTAGAGATGGGGTTAGTAATACCCTAGATTGAGTTGAGTGTATATATACGAGTGAGCGTATTTGTTATTGATATAAAAATTGTTTTATATTGTGAAGATTTGTTGGTTGAGTCGTTTATGAGCTCTGGTCGATCAGTTTGATCCACTGTATCGGTAGGAGTTACTAAACACTTGAATACGATGGGTCGGCACGATATGTTTTGAAAAGAGGGTAAATTAAAATAAGTTTACCCAAGGTATATCTTGATATAGAGAAGATATATATATATATCAAAATTATAATATATTGGATATATTGGTTGTTATTATAATCGAGTAAGATTATAAATTAAATGGTTATGTAAATAACCAATCAGAATTCATATAAGTGAAATACGTGAAATCAGATGAGTTGAATCTGAAATTTTAAACCAGAAATTGAGTTAAAACTCTGGAAAATTGGATAAGTGTTTGTAAATGGATTTGGATTAAAAATAAGGAAAATTTAAGATCCTGGGAGATTTTAAATTATTTTACAAGCAGTGTGAATTATATTTTGAAATGAATTTCAAAGTGGAAATGTTTAGAAAAGGTTTTATAGTATTGAGCTCACTTCGATCGCTGGAAAATAGATTCCGATGATGACAGCTGCATCATCAGTATTCATTTTCGAGTTGTAAGAGACGAATTACTACCAGAGATACTGTTTTGAATTTGTTTTGGGAAAGACAAGTTGTGTTGAATTTCAAAATGGGATTTATAATATAGAATTGAATATAGAATTTGAATAAAGAGAATTCAAATAGATTTGAATATAGAATTTGAATAAAGAGAATTAAAATAGAAATTGAATATATAAATTCAAAGGGAGTTTGAATACATGAAATTCAATGGAATTGAAATAGAAATTGAATATAGAAATTCAAAGGAAGTTTGAATATATGAAATTCAATGGAATTGAAATAGAGTTTGAATATAGAAATTCAAATATAGAATTTGAATATAGAATTCAAATGGAATTTAAACAATAGAATTTGAATAGAATTTGATATATAGATTTGAATAATAGAAGTGATATAAAATTTGAATAGCAATTGAATAGAATTAACAAAGTCGAAGAGGAATCAGTTAATCGAGTTTTGAATTTGAAGTTGAACTTTGAAAGGTGAATTGGATTTGTAAATGGATATTCGAAATCGAATATAGAACTTAAATTTGAAATTTGGATTCAAATTAGTTAATAAGCAAGTTAAAATATATTTGAACATGTCATGTTCAAATATAAACGTGAAATAGACTAAAGAGTTAATTAACAAATTAATTAATGAATTGAGTTAAAACGATCAGGTATAGTTAAAATAGATTGGGCAGGTATAAATATACATGACAAAGGTATGGATAAGGTATGAAGGTATATTAATAGACTGCTCGACGAAAAGGTATGTATTTAATTCATATATGAGATTTTATGCGCCGTATCGGCTAGCCGCTTGGTTTTTTTCTTTTTCTTTTGGATTGGTGAGGGCCATGGGAGGCTATTTGAAATATCCCGAAGCTCCTGGTACAAAGGAGATTATGACAAATTTTTCTGGGAATTTAAGGAGTTAGAATATTTTTAAGATAATTTGATAGTTAGAAATCAACGTATCGATATATATATATATATATATATATATATATATATATATATATATATAGAAGTCGATAAGGAAACGAACTTAGAAATAGAATAGTAAAATCAAAAAGGAAGACTAAGAATAAAATCTAGTAAGAATAGAAAGAGGAAGCGTATACGTGTTTAAAAGTGAATAAGTATAGTTGTATGGTATTGATTATTCGAGTAAATAGTCATATCTGTTTTGACGTTATAAATGTTATTCAGTCAAGGTCTGAGAGGTAGTTATACCCCAACTTGATTGATTTCATTATTAACAAATAAATAGTAAGATTTCAGGCTCGAAGATCAATGTTGAATAAGAGTTAGTTGAATATAGTATTTGGGTTGCCGCAACGATGTTTTACACAACATCCGTTTTAACCCAAATAAGTGTAAGCTTGGAAATATAATAAAGAATATTTCCTAAGTATAGAAATAAACGAGATCGGAAAAGAGATAAGTAATTGGAATATTTTCCAATTATAAATAGTATATATTTTCTAAAGTTTAGAAAATAAAGGAAGGCGATATTCAGAAATGTTTTCCAAATAACATAAAAGGCCAATATGGTTATTGAAAATATTTGGTTAACAAATATTGATAAAGAAATATAGAAGTGATTTAACTAATGGAATATTAATTAAGGGCTCAGTGACATGTTTAAAAGGAAAATTTGATTTTTTGGAAAGAGTAAACTGTTTAAAAACTCCCAGGAAAAGACTGTTTGGATTAAAAACAAATTTAACATAAATTTGTGGAAGCAAAATTGAATTAAAGTAAAGCCAGTAAAGTGGTAACTGAGATTGAATTAGAATGATATCAAGACAAATTGGATTGTGAGATTCAAATTTGAAATGTAATGGGATAATCGAGTTAAGAGTTGGGAACCGAGAAGAAACTCGAGTTGAAATGATATATGGCTCGAATATAAGCAAATGGTTGTGTCGTGGATAAAAGCAGATTGGAATTGATTGGGATGACCCTTGTATCTGCTGAATTGATAAAGGTGGAAAGGATAAAATGATGCCGACAAAAGGTACAAGTTTATATTTCTATTGGATATAAGATATATGAGCCGGATTGGCAAGCCGCTTGGCTGTTTGATTTTCTTTTGGGTTGGAGATAGCCCAGAGAAGCGAGTTGGAGTTTGACCTATTGACCAGTACAAAGGAGGTGCTGGCGAAAATTTTCGAAAAGTTAAGGCGTTAGGAAATTTTCAGGATTTTTGAAAATTTTCGTTGATAAGGATTAATTAGTAATTTAATTAAAATTAAAATTGGTTCAGTTGAAACTAAAGTTAAGAAGTGAACAAATATGTTCTAACCAATCGATAGGGCCGTCCTCTACCTTAGCAATTTCAAGGACGAAATTATTTTAAGTGGGGAAGATTGTAATGACCCGCATTGGCAGAGGTATTATAATTTATTTATTTAATTATTGAAATGGTGGTTAAGAGAGTTTAATGGTCGTGGAATTTAAAAATGGTGAATATTTAATTAAAATAATAAATTAAATAATATATTTAATTCTGAAATAATCAGAATTGGCTGAAATGGCGATATGGTGTGAACTGGATCATCTGTGATATTTAATTCAATTTAGAATTGAATTTGAATAACGAATATATTATTTGAAAGACAGTTTGAATGTATGATTATATTATAATTAAAATCGAGCTTGAAATGGCACTGCAGTTCGTTAGTTGGCGATTTGAACTTCAACTGAATGTACACGATTCGTTTTAAGCCGGATTTCTATGAAACAAGAAACGTGTGGAGCTGGTGGAGTATATCTTTCTAGTGGAAGAGAAAAATTGGGATTTCGTCGTGTAGATTTTGATTTACATCCAAATCAAATTTTAGAAAAGTCGCTGTGAAATTCCTTTTGTATTTTATAAAGGAATTATTTATATTTTAAAAAGGAATTTCAATATAAATCGAATATCGGGTAAACCCAAATTTGAAATATCAGGTTAGAAATTCATATAGGAATATTCTAGAGCTGTATGGTATTCCACTGTGAATATAGACGAGAATATTTATTTATAAATATTTAATTTAATTGTTTTAAATATATTTATATATTTAAATGGGTCATCCAGAGCTTTAAAAATAGCCAGTTTTGCAAACGACCTCAGAATTTGACGAAACTAATTTTGTTGGATCCGAAATGTCAAATTATTGTTAGATATCAAGATTCGTGATTTTTAGAGTCAGTATGTGGCCGTACCGATTTTAATGTGAGAAATAGTCGATATTTTGACCTTTAAAAATACGTTGTGTGAGCATACGAAGTCAGAATTCGACGAAACCAGTTTCGTTGGGACCGTAATATCGAACTGTAGCTACATGACCATTTTCATGATTTTTGGGTATCGTGTGTGACCACAAGGATTTTTAATCAATGAATACAATTAGCGTTTGCTTAAAAATGAATTAAATAATCAAATAAAAAAATAATAAAATCCTTCTATAAATACCTACCCAACATCCTAAACCTAATTCAACTCTTTCTCAAGTCAATCCACTTTTCGCCGTCAGTCTTCTTCACATTTCAAGTATAACGTGAGCTTTGGAAAATCCAAACTAATCGAAGAAAAATCGATAAATCAAATTATATATATATTTGGATTCAAGGAGTGTTTCTCTTCATTCGTATATACTTTTCAAGGGGTTCGATTGTAAACCGTTCGCTAGATAAATTGAAACGCGACAACTAGGTTTCGTGGTTTGGGGAAAATGAAACATCTATTCGAGAATTTGAAGTGTGTACTAGTGTTGTGGTGTTTTGTAGCATCGATTAGTGAAGTTCGGTGAAATTTGGGTAATGAAAATGTTGTGCGATACTGTGTATTTCACAGTAAAGCAGTTGAAACCGAATAGAACGAAGAAGGGTGCGAGTTCAATTTGATGGGTAGGTGGAGAAAAAGATTTTGATGAGAATGCTAATGGTGTTGTCTGTTTGAAGGTCCATGAAGTATTGGGATGAAAATGGAGATGGAAAGAGGGCGAAATGGTGGAGTTGGAGATCTGGAGCGCGGCATATGTTGGACAGGGAAGAAAGGTTTTGTTTGAGTATAGGTCTAGTAAAGAAATGGGCCAGAATGTTGGGTAATGGCCCAAGTTTGTTTTTAATTAAAGTAAAATTTATTTAAATACTATTTCATACTTGTAAATATTATAACTTCCTCATACGATATCGAAATTCAGCGAAACAAGATCCGTTGGGATCGTATGGACGAGCGCTACACGATGGAACTAACTGGGAGTGGAGTGGAGCTAGTTTGAATTTATGGTGAAATAAACTGTTTGATTCAAATCAAACAACAGTTTATCGTTCTTTAAAGATGAACTGCCAATGTGAGTAAATATCACTAACTCTGAACAATTTATAATTTCATGTTGTATTTTTAGAACTATTAAATATTGGCTAATTGACTGTGTGTTGACTTTTTGATTGAACTGCTAGTCAGTTAGTTGAATTTCTATATTGATTCGGTTTAACAGAATATATCATATGGAACCGAAAGTGATGTTATCTATATTGTTTAACATGTGTGATGCAGGGAAACAGGTTGGAGGAATCCAACTGGATTCCTCAACATTTATTTTACTGTGATTCATATATTGTGATATATGATGTAATATATATTATGTTGTTGATTATGTGTGTTTGGACGATATTTATTGTTGTTATATGGTGTGTTAAATACCATAAGAAATACCAGAATGTGGAAAAGGGATTTTCCAAGTATATTTTGAAAATAATTTATTTATATAAAATCAATGGATTTTATATTGTTAAAGGAAAAGGATTTGAATAAAAGAAATATATTTGTAAATCAAATATAAAGGAATTATATTTGTTAAACAAATATAAAGTAAAAATATTCGTAAAACAAATATAAAGGAAGATATTTTTCAAACAAATAGAAAGGATAAATTTATAAATAACAGTTTATAAATTAAATAAATATTTATCATTCGATAAATGGAATATATAAGTCTGAACTTATGTAGATAAGAGATATTGGTTTTAACACCGATAGTATAAATAGAATGGGTACACAACACTTGTGTAAGTGAAGTAACATTATTAAAGAGAACATTTATAAAGTGAAGAACCGTTACCAAAGGTAAATCTTTATAAATGAATAAATGTTATCAAATAGGATTTATTCGAATAAGAGTAATCAATTAGAGTTAGAAATGATCGATTAGAGTTAGAATAAATCAGTCTAAGTTATAATTAACTAGTTAGAGTTAATCAGTTAGAACTAACCAGTTAGAGTTAATCAGTTAGAATTTACCAGTTAGGGTTGACCAGTTAGAGATTACCAGTTAGAGTTAATCAGTTAGAGTTAATTAGTGAGGGTTGACCAGTTAGAGTTAGAGTTAACTAAATAGAGTTATTCAAATGGAGTTAATCGAGTAGAGTTATCGAATATAGTTATTCGAAAGGAGTTATCAAATCTTGTTATTTGAAAGTAGTTATCGAATATAGTTTATTCGAATCGAGTAAGAAGAGTTAATCGAATACAGTTTATTCGAATAGAGTTAGAGGAGTTATCGAATATAGTTTATTCGATAGGGGTTAAGTGAATAGAGTAAATCAAATAGAATAAATCGAATAGAGTTAAATGAAAAGAGTCAATCGAATATAGTTATTCTAAAGAATGGTTAAGTAAGGAAGTTAGTTAAAGAAATTTAAAGTGAACTTTGCCTATTTCAAGGTTAGAAATGTTGTTCAGTTAAGGTCTGAGAGGTAGTTCTACCCCAACTTGATTGGCTTCGTTTTTAACTAAGGAATGGTTAAGGTTCGGCAGTAAAGGATAGTTAAGTGAATTTAGTAATTAAAGGAAATGATTTGAGTTGGCATAGCGATGTTTTATCTAAACATCTGCTTAATCCAAACATAGGAGTTTTGGAAATGTTTCGAAATAAGAATCAGAAATGTTTTCTGATATAGAAAACAAGAAATGGAAATGTTTTCCAATGGTAATAACATATATTTTCTAAATTTAGAAAATAAGAAATGTTGAATATAGGGAAACAGGAGATGAAAAATGAACTAAGGAGATAAATGATGGTTGATTTGATAGAATTTCCATCTGGAAATAATATCGTTGTTTGCACACCTGTTATTCTTCGATAGTTAAATCACAGACTATCGAAGTTTTGACCATTTAACGTTGTTAATATGGAGAGACCGGTTGGATTATTGTCCAAAGAACCACTCTGTATTGGCATAAGCATTGTGAATCATATATGCCAAGGATAATTGAAGATGGAATAAAGTGCAAGGGCTATTGTACAAGTCTTAGATAACAGTGCCTAAGATGGATATACTGAATAGTGCCTTCGTTTCATCCTGTTCCTGGGTAACTTGTATGGATGAATGTCTGACAGAGTATTTCCAGACGATCACGTATATTGATTTCTCCAACCGTACCAAGAGAGGAAGCAGAGAAGGAAACTTCTTTTAGCTAACACATAATGTACTGTTGTAGACGTGAATTAGTGATTTTCGATGGATCTGACAATGTGGCATTCGAAGTGAATCTGATGTGATGATGAAGCGTAACCTCAAGCCTCATCAACCGGTAAATTACAGAAATCGGGCAGGCAGCATGGCTAAGTCGGTCGCACCGAAGTAGGGTGTATAATAACCTAATCTAGAGTTTCATTTACTTCTAAAAATCTATTGTTGATGTTGTCCCATTCGGGAAACGGTTGCTGATCCCAACCGTTGGTGATATACATTCGATACACTCAAGCGAAATGAGTGGTCGTTCATGTGTGGCCGGGTTGCAAGATGTTCTTGTTGAACCCAGTGTATTCCTTTCTAGAGGTACACTAGCGAAAGGTGGTTCCATACCTTGTCATTGTTGGAAATCCATTACCCAATATGTGCTTGCGGTTTTGATTGTATACTATATATGTAGAACGTGAGATGAAAGCGTTTCTGCTAGATGATTATTATATTGTGGTTGATAGACATTATTATAATTTCAAAAGGTTCTTGATATAAAGATATTTTGGATTCTTATAAGGGAAAAACCTGTTCCGTTATACGGCGTGGTCCGATGAGATATCGATTACTTGCTTGAACTGTTTTAAACCGTTTTACTCACACCATTCCCATGACTGACCCGGAGTTTATTTTGTTGTTTTCCCTAAACTCTTGGGTGCCTAAATTTGTACGGGCAGTCAAGTAGTCGGGATTTTCTGATACACTGGAAGAGCTTGGAGTAGGAGGCTTCTGGATCATATAGCTATAGTTATTTCCGCTGTGTTGTATGTGTAGTATTTTGATAATGATATGTACATTCAAGTATAGATTTGCATTTCAAAGTTATGTTATGAAGTATATTTATTTGTTCCGTTGTGAGATTCGTGTTACTCTGATATTGTTTTCTTCTTCTTCTTCTATTCTAAGTTTCTATCTTATCTTTCCTCACCCTCTGTTTTCTTTCTATTAATTTCCTGATTTTCAGTTTAATTTGGGGTTGGACTTGTGTTTTATGTCAGCTCAAATTGGACCGGATTTTCGGGTCATTACATGCCACAACCTTATGACTGCCACACCATAGTTGTTGTCAAGGTATACACTAGATGGTGCAATATACATGCCTCCAAGCGACGGCTTCATCCGGTTGTTCCACGGAGGGCCAACTCAAAGTACCCTACCGTAGAAGCCCGTGCTTCCCTCCAGTCCCATAGAATTGTCAGTTGGATGTACTTCTCTCGTGTCTTTGGGCACTACGATGATCAACCCCGTTGGGTTCTACATCTCCATACGTATGGGCTCGTGCAAGCGCATCACGCCATCGCGTTATTAGATCTTATAGCTAATCTTTTAATCACACGATTGCCTTAACTTATCACATTGCCAATTAACTTGAGTATTAATACATTCATTTTCTATTCAAGTAACTGGTTTATTAGCTTATATTTGGTCGCTTATTTTCCCTAATCAGCCTCGCGCTTCCGTAATGACCATATATATGAGCCAGTTATTTCCCTTAATTATCTCTACGATACTGGAACAGACTCCCGCTTATTATTACTACATTCATTAAACTTAATTCTACCAATTATAAGTTTGTTAATAATAAGCCCACTCTATATTTTCTAATTTAATTATAACCTAATGTTATATCGTTACCACAATTTTTGTTGTGGTTTGCATATTAACTTAGTTCCCTCAACTAAGGTTTATAAATAAGTTCTCATCTCATCTTTTATTATAATTTAGGTTATAATTCCACTTGTCCGTAGGAGAAGTCTATCTGTTATATTTCATTCCGTTAATTATAATAGATTATATTCCCCGTTCATCGTATTTTCCCTAGGTTCCTTATTATTTAAGCCAACCCTTACTGTTGTAATTTTTCTTTATTTACCATCTTGTACATTTTTATTATTATAGAATATATTTCACGCACTGCATTAATTTGGTCGATGAAAAATCCATTTTCATAATATACATCAATTAAGATCCATAGTTACAAGTTATTTCTCTTCATTACATTATGTGTGTGTGCATGTGAATGATTAGTGTGCAATACGGTAAAAACCCCTATTTCACGCTAATCCCGATTAACTTTCTTTTTTTGCAACTACGTTCTCTCTACTTTGTAACAACCCGGAAAATCCAAGCCAATTTAAAAATTTTATTTTGGCAATTTAATGAATTTTGAATATTTAAAATGATTTATTTTAAATAATAATGACAAGAAATTTATTTTGAATAGAATTAGAACGTATATATTTATATAAATCGACGTTAGAATATAAATATTTATTGTTAATTATAAAAGGAATTGAAAATGGTGCGGTAGTTTGAAAATTCGATTTCAAATTTCACATGAATGTACAGGATTCAAAACAAACCGGATTTTAGTGAAACCAAAAATATTAGAATCTATTTGAAAATATCTTTCCAACGAATCTGAAAAATTGAAATTTCATAGCTGGAATAAATAGTTATGCCCAGTTGAAAATTCAGAATAGACGCTATGAAATTTTATCCCTTAAAAATAGCGATTTTGCAAACGACCTCCGTTTTCGACGAAACCACTTTTGTTGGATCCGGGATGTCAAATTATTGCTAGATTCCAATTTGCATAATTTTCTGAATCAATATGTGAGCGTGGGAAAAGAAAACGTGTTTTAACAGTTTCAATCAATATGGATCGACTAGAAAATGGTCATTTTTCAAACGGTCTTCAAATTTGACGAAATTAGTTTTGTTAGGACTGTATCGTCAATACGAAGCTAGAAATAATTTTTTTGGAATTTTTAGAGTCTGTATGTGGCCCCGGTAAATTAAAATGAACGTTCAAATTCAATGTATACTGATTTATATTTTGAATTTGATACAAACTGATCGTAACAACCGAATTGGGTGACGAAACATATCCCATTGTGTTCGGAACGTGGGTTACTAGTTGGGGGCGATAGTCGTTGGGTCTCGTTTGGAGTTCGTATACAAAACACTTTTTGTTTGGAAAAAACTAAAAAAATAAAATAATTAATATAAATACACCCCCTTTTAGTCAAAGCCCTAAGAAATAAAGTCAAAATAAAGAAAACCCGCCTCACCCCGAATTGATGTCGTGACGCTCCAGCCGCTCGACCGGAGCTCCTCTGGCCACCGCAGGTGATCACCACCGCCTTCCCTACGTCGGCCACCGCCCAACCCTCTAATTCCTCCTCTCCTTCCACCGCCTCCATCTTCCTCTAAAAATACCCATCGCCACCCGAAACAGACCATAGCCACCACCAGGCCTGGCGCCGGACCCCCACCACCTACAGATCACTCCCCTCCGCCTCTGATCGACTGGTTAGCCCCCTATTCTAGAAAACCAATGCAGTAAGTTTTTTTCTTTTTAATTTTATATTATAAAAACCAATACAGTACGTTTTTTTTCCTTTTTATTTTATATTATATTAAATCATTGTTAAAAATAAATATATATATATATATATATAAAGGTTTGATTTTTATCATATAATTAGCAAGATAAAATGATGATTTTTATTACATTAAGAAATGATTTTTATTTATATATATGACACATAAAGATTCGATTTTTAGTCATATGAAGATGCGATTTTTAATTAAATTTTAATGCAGATAAAATTAGATTTTTAATATAAGAAAAGATTAGACTTTGTTAATTAAAAAGATTAGATTTTGTTAATTAAAAAGATTAGATTTTGTTAATTACAAAGATTAGATTTTTCTCATTCAAAAGATTTGATTTTTGATAGAAGAAAAATTATATTTTTCATTGTAGGAAAATTCAATTTTTACATACTGAAGCAGCGATAAAAATTCGATTTTTACATATATGAAGTAGCGATAAAAATTCGATTTTTATATATAACGAAGAAAACATATGATTTTTACTATGAACAGCGTGAAAAGGAGTGCGATGGAACGGACTGAATTCAAAACAAAATCCGAACCGTTCAGAAATAAAGAATGATGGAGTGGAAACCCAAGGTGAGAACTTCTCACTTTTATTTTATTTTTCTAGTTAAAATATATACTAGGATGCAGACGGTGCTTAGTAGCACCCGACACCCGTCGTCCACAGACCATGGACGACTTGTTTGTTTATTTGATTGTGTTGTGAAAACTGATTGTGTGATGTCGAATGGATTAAAATATTTTATAGTTAAAAATATAATTTTTAACGTGTATATGAATAAAATAAACATTTATAAACAAATCGAACGATTTGTTTATGTACACGCATCTGAGCGATATTGATTGGGATAATAAATTTTACACATCGCCCAACTGCACAAATAAAACATGTGTTTGATTGTTTGAAACCCCACACGGGTATTGGGATGATTTATGACATACACTAGTCCCAATAATTAGTTGTATGTCGATTGATTGATTGACAGACTGTTGTAAGCGTTAAATATTTATATTTGATGCTTATGCAGTGCAGAATGCACTTTGGATGATGGTTGACTGTGTTTGATTATTGTTGTATACATGTGTGTATGAAATCCATATAAATCACATTATATGGTAATTGGCTATGTCTGATTCCATTTCAGAAAGAATGAATATTTTAAAATAACGAATATTTTAAAATAATATTCAGTAATAAATCAAAATATGATTTTGATGTCCGATTTGGGATGGACACGAATATATTTAAATATATAAAGCCGTATTGATTAGAATAACGCCATTTTGACGTGAACTATATTCATATCGATTTTTTTTATAATGAATATTGAAAAGGAATTGATTTCAAAATCTAATGTTTTGAAAATACTATTATTTATATATCGATGATATGGAATATTCAATTTTGATTTGAAATTGAATATGAAGTTGAAATCATTTTGAAAACGAATTTAAAATGATTTATAAATACATTTTAAATGGAAATCGGCGAAATATATATTATATATAATATATAATGGCATGAATAGAATGCGCTGCGCTGTAGCAGTTCGCGAATTTCGACCATCGACTTCAAGCGGACATTACGGGAGATCCGACAGTCGGATTCCCCCAAAACTGGAACCGTTGGGTTCGTATCGAAAAGAGTTTTCTAATGAATATTAGAGATTTGAAATCTAACGGTTGGATTTGGAATTACGTCCAAATCAAATTTGGAAAAGGTCGATGTAAGTGCAGTTCGATGGCCATTTATGGAAATTGACTGTACTGGCTTTGATAAAATTATTAAAAATATCAATAATTAGTGTAAAATCATAAGAAATGATTTGGAAAGAATTGGGATGAGAAATTCCATATTTGAAAAGATAAAAATAGAATTTTATTGAAATGAACTAGTTTTGAATTAGAATAATAAATCCAATATTTTTAAAATAAATAAATTGGATTTAAAATGGTTTTAAAAATAACAAGGATTTCCAATATATGAATTAGAATGGATTTGAATCGATATTATGCTCGGAATATTTCGATATTGAATTTTGTGATTATACGGGGATTGTGGAGGAATTTGGAAGATATATATATCGTTATTCCAATATGATATTTGTTGGTTTCAGAATTTGATATTGAATATAAGCCGATATATTTTCTATTCAGAGCCTTGTATTTATTATCAAATTGGATTTTGGGTTCGTCGTGAATGGTATCTTTAATAATACTGTTCTTGAACCGAATGGAGTTAAAAAATTAGAAACTGACTGGAGAATAGTTACGTTGAATGGTTTCCTGGGTATTGATCTGATGTTGGTTTCGGCCTTCGGCTTTAACACTTAGGGGATTGTTCACTTACTAATTTACGGCTAGAGGCTAATGTGAATTGGGTTTATTGTGAACTGTGTTTTTAACGACATTACTTCTTTAACCCAATTTACAGTGAAATGTAATTTGGGATTTATAAATCTTTTTATTTAGATTTAACGGGAATTTTCCAAGGTAACATTTTCCAATTTAATATATTAAATTGGAATCGAATGGAATTCGATTTGAAAATAATCGAAGTGAACTTCTGTGGAGAAAGACTGTTAATACATATGGAATTTAAGAGGCGTTGCCGTTATTCCATTTACATTATTGGTCGGATATGGAAATTGATATCGATTATATATTGATTTATTTTTCCATAAAGATTACATAATTAATGGAATGTGATTTGGGTTGTCGTGAATGGTATCTTTAATAATACTATCCTTAGACCCAATGGAGTTAAGAAAATCAGAAACTAATTGGAGATTAGTTAAGTTGAATGGTTTCCTAGGTATTGCTCTGATGTTGGTTTCGGCCTTCGGGGTTAATACTTAGGGAATTGTTCACTTGCTAATTTATAGTTAAAGACTGATGGAATGGAATGTAATTTTGGGTTTATCGTGAGCCGTGTTTTAAATGACGTTGGTTCTTTAACCCAGTTAAAGACAGGATATGATTTCCCAAGTTAAACAATAATTAATATTGATTGTTGGGAAGATTAAAACCAAGTGGAGTTTTAATGAATCTTTAATTAGATTGAAATGATATCTAAAGGAAGATTAAAGAATAAATTTAAAGAATTTATCTTTGAGAAAATTAATGGGAACCTTTCCCAAAGTAAAATAATATTTGAATAAAGGTATATTCTAGATTCGAATAAGGCGTATGCCGTGTTTTCATAGCACTTGTTTATTATATACGCGAGTTATTCGGAAAGACTGAGTTTATCCCATTCTGAATAATTGATTCGATGATATGTTGAGGATGAAGATGGTGGTCGAAGACCGGAGGTCTTCACATCGTTTCGATGATTACTGATGTCTTGATTGGGCTGTACACCCAAGGCAAGGTAATAAATGGTGATCGTCCAGACGTACTGGGTCTGTACGACCGGAGGCACCTTATTCCTCCCCATATGTCCGGTCGTACAGACCCAGAACGAACTTATAAATGGATGTGTGTCTGACATCAAATTTCACTCTGTGTGATTGATAGACATCGGTTACATAGCATGAATTGCATGTGTGGCATGCTGAGATGCAAATGATCAAGGCCTCTGTTGAAAAGCATGGTCTTGTGGTTGATGATCAAAGCACGGCTTTAATATAGCGTAGCTTTGTGTAGCGTTAATTCACGAGCCTCACACCCCGGTGTGAACCAGAAACGTGAGAAGGACCTCAGGGAAATGGACATATGTTGGTTTCTAGTTAGGAGTGGTGTTTATGGTTGTACACGCCCTGGCATTTTACTTATGTTGATGATGGATTGCGAGGCGCCTCGGTTATATTGGTCGATTCGGGACCGATGGAGTCATTTGGCTCATTTATGCCCCATAGGGCAGGATAGCATATCGTTTACGGTATTATTAATCCACTGCGTGTGGACCGGCCCTAACGATCCAAGGGCCTATCTGAGTCTGGGTGCTGAGGCTCGGGCTAGACAGTCTCGAAGCAGTAAGGACGATCCCTTGCCTTGGTTCACAGATGGAAATCCAACTTACAATATGTGACATTTCAGTTTTTGTTGTAATCCTATATGTGGCGACATAGTCGTATGGGGCACTTATGCCGTCTATGATTGATAATTATGATTGAAATTGTTTTGACACTATACACTTATAGTAATAATAAAACATGAAATTTTACATACCAAGCATTCTTGGCTATTATAAAGTAAAAACTCTATAATCCGGCTTGTTTTGCATTGTATGATGGGACCTGAGTCTTATAATAGCTTCATTGTTCTTTATTTAGCATTGCGCTGTTGTTTTATGCACTGGTATTCTTGGGAGGAAACCCGTTCCGTGTTATACGGCGTGGTCCCTTGATTTACCAAACTTTAAAATAAAGATTAATAACTATTTTAGTTCTCACACCAGTCACATGACTGACCTGGAGTTTATTGTTTTAACCTAAACTCTGGGTGTCCCTATTTTCCATACGGGCAGCTAGTAGTTTTGGTTTTGCAGATTTGTATTCATAGGATCCTGGTTTACAGCCGGAATGATATTCGGAAAGCTCTGTATCCGTATATTACCTTTAGTTGTGTTTTATATTATTTTCCGCTGTAGTAATGTATTTAAATCTCTGATAATTTATGATGTGTAATATTTGTTCATACTTTGTATATTCTTGTATTCTGATGAAATTGTTGTAATAAGCAATGAAATGTTCTTCTGTTTGTGTTTTGATTCATCTTGTTCTTAGACAATCCGTTCTTTCTCTTCTTTTCTCTTCGGAGACCGGGGAAGTTCGGGTCGCTTCATTTGGTATTAGAGCTCTGGTTTACAGAGCTCGTGAACAAGACACATTAGAACCATACGAAAGAATTCATCAAAGATTGGATTAGTAATATCCAATGAGAATTACTCGTTAGAGATAGGATCAATAGTATCCTAGAACGAGTCGAAAGAGTGTTATTTTTAAAATAAAAATGAAAATGAATTTTGTTTTGAAAATTTAAATAATTTTATACGTATCTAAATATTTATTTGTATTGAATTTGGACAATCCAATATATAAAGATTTTGCATATACGCCTTGCAAACGTGTATTCGAAGTTTTAATATATTGGATAGATATAGGATCACAATCTAGTCGCCCAGACATGATAATGATGATAGCACGTGCATCATCAGTATTTGTGTTCGAGTTTCGAAGGTGGGATGTCTGTATATCTCCAATTGACTGGTGTGAGAACCAAAACTATATAGGATATATTGTTGTGATTTGACATCAAAAACATGATTTTCTGTTTATGTATCAAAATTATGTGTTTGAAATGCTAATCATCTAATTGATTGATGATTGCGTTGTATGATTATTCCTTTAAACCAACATATCGATATATGGTAAATTTAGGCCAAATTGAACCAAATAATGAACTATATTGGAAATTGTTTGGAAATGCATGCATGTACATATATATATATATATATATATATATATATATATATATATATATATATATGTGAACAGGTCATTGCAAGGAGGCTAGAGTAGAGAAATAAAATTGTATGCCTGACAAGTAGGTACATGTTTATAATTTATTGGGTTTGGATGATTTTATGAGCCGATTGGCTGTTTCTTTTTGGATTGGAGAGACATGTATGGCGATTTCGGGATTTTCCCGGTGCTCCCGTAAAAGGGAGGTTATGGCGAAATTTTTCGAAAATTTAGGGTGTTAGCCAAATTTTTGAAAATTTGAAAAGTTCTTAAAAATTGAAAAGTTGAAGAACTTAAGCCATAATGAAAGTTGAGTTGGTTTGTAAAACAACTTTCAGCTCCATTCCTTTTCGAGGACGAAAAGATTTTAAGTGGGGGATATTGTAACAACCCGGAAAATCCGAGCCAAATTAAAATTTTTATTTTGGCAATTTTAATGAATTTTGAACATTTAAAATGATTTATTTTAAATAATAATGACAAGAAATTTATTTTGAATAGAATTAGTATGTATATATTTATATAAATCGATGTTAGAATATAAATATTTATTTTTAATTATAAAAGGAATTGAAAATGGCGCGGTAGTTTGAAAATTCGATTTCAAATTTCAAACGAATGTACAGGATTCAAAATAAACCGAATTTTAGTGAAACCAAAATTATTAGAATCTATTTGAAAATATCTTTCCAAGAATCCGAAAAATTGAAATTTGATAGCGGGAATAAATAGTTATGCCTAATTGAAAATTCAAAATAGTCGCTATGAAATTTTAGCCCTTAAAAATAGCGTCGCGACAACTTTTGTTGGATCCGGGATGTCAAATTATTGCTAGATTTCAATTTGCATAATTTTCTAAATCAATATGTGAGCATGGCGAAAGAAAACGTGTTTTAACAGTTTCAGTCAATGTGGATCGACTAGAAAATGGTTATTTTTCAAACGGTCTTCAAATGTGATGAAATTAGTTTTGTTAGGACTGTATCATCAATACGAAGCTAGAAATATATTTTTTTTTGGAATTTTTAGAGTCTGCATGTGGCCCTGGTAAATTAAAATGAATGTTCAAATTCAATATATACTGATTTATATTTTGAATTTGATAAAAACTGATCGAAACAGCCGAATTAGGTTGCGAAACATATCCCATTGTGTTCGAAATGGGGGTAATTAGTTGGGGGCGATAGTCGTTGGGTCTCGTTTGGAGTTCATATATAAAATCACTTTTTGTTTAGAATAAAATAAAATAATAAAATAATTAATATAAATACTTCCCCCTTTTAGTCAAATCCCTAAGAAATAAATCCTGTGGTCAAAATAAAGAAAACCCGTCTCTCCCCGAATTGATGTCGCGACGCTCCAATCGCCCGACCGGAGCTCCTCCGGTCACCGTAGGTGATCACCACCGCCTTCCCTACGTTGGCCGCCGCCTACCCTTCGATTCCTCCTCCTCTCCTTACACCGCCTCCATCTTCCTCTAAAAAGACCCACTGCCACCGGAAACAGACCATAGCCACCACCAGGCTTGGCGCCGGACCCCCACCACCTGCAGATCGCTCCCCTCCGCCTCCGATTGACAAGTGAACCCCCCCCCCCCCAATTTGGAAAACCAATGCAGTAAGTTTTTTTTTACCTTTTTATTTTATATTATATTAAATCATTGTTAAAAATTTAAAAAAATATAAAGTTTTGATTTTTATCATATAATTAGCAAGATAAAGCGATGATTTTTATTACATAAAGAATGATTTTTATTTATATATATGACACATAAAGATTCGATTTTTAGTCATATGAAGATGCGATTTTTAATTAGATTTTAATGTAGATAAAAATTAGATTTTTAATATAAGAAAATATTAGATTTTGTTAATTAAAAAGATTAGATTTTGTTAATTAAAAAGATTATATTTTGCTCATTCAAAAGATTTGATTTTTAATAGAATAAAAAATATATTTTTCATTGTATAAAAATTATATTTTTCATTGTAGGAAAATTAGATTTTCCATTGTAGGAAAATTAGATTTTTCATTGTAGGAAAATTCAATTTTTACATATATGAAGTAGCGATAAAAATTCGATTTTATATATAGCGAAGTAAAAATATGATTTTTACTATTAACAGCGTGAAAAGGAGTGCGATGGAACAGACTGAAATCAAAAAAATTCCGAACCATTCAGAAATAAAGAATGATGGAGTGGAAACCCAAGATGAGAACTTCTCACTTTTATTTTATTTTTCTAGTTAAAATATATACTAGGATGCAGACGGTGCTTAGTAGCACCCGACACCCGTCGTCCACTGATCATGGACGACTTGTTTGTTTATTTGACTGTGTTGTGAAAATTGATTGTGTGATGTGGAATGGATTAAAATATTTTATAGTTAAAAATATAATTTTTAACGTGTATATGAATAAAATAAATATTTATAAATAAATCGGATGATTTGTTTATGTACACATATCTAACTGATATTGATTGGGTTGATAAATTTTACACATCGCCCAACTGCACAAATAAAACCTGTGTTTGATTGTTTGAAACCCCACACAGGTATTGGGAAGATATATGACATACACTAGTCCTAATAATTAGCTGTATGTCGATCGATTGATTGACAGACTACTGTAAGCATTAAATATTTATATTTGATGCTTATGCAGTGTAGAATGCACTTTGGATGATGGTTGACCGTGTTTGATTATTGTTGTATACATGTGTATATGAAATCCTTATAAATCACATTATATGGTAATTGGCTGTGTCTGATTCCAGTTCAGAAAGAATGAATATTTTAAAATAATGAATATTTTAAAATAATATTCAATAATAAATCAAAATTTGGTTTTGATGTTCGATTTGGGATGGACACGAATATATTTAAATATATAAAGCCATGTTGATTAGACTAACGCCATTTTGACGTGAACGATATTCATCTCGATTTTATTCATTTTTTATAATGAATATTGAAAAGTGTTTTGAAAATACTATTATTTATATATCGATGATATGGAATATTCAATTTTGATTTGAAATTGAATATGATTTTGAAATCATTTTGAAAACGAATTTAAAATGATTTATAAAATACATTTTAAATGGAAAACGACGAAATATATTATATATATAATATAATGGCCTGAATAGAACGCGCCGCGTTGCGGCAGTTCGCGAATTTCAACCATCAAATTCAAACGGACATTACGGGAGATCCGACCGTCGGATTATCCCAAAACTGGAATCGTTTGGGTTCATATCGAAAAGAGTTTTCTAAGGAATATTAGAGATTTGAAATCTAATGGTTGGTTTTGGAATTATGTCCAAATCAAATTTGGAAAAGGTCGCTGTAAGTGCAGTTCGATGGGCGTTTATGGAAATCGACTGTACTGCCCTTGATAAAATTATTTAAAATATCAATAATTAGTGTAAAATCATAAGAAATGATTTGGAAAGAATTGGGATGAGAAATTCCATATTTGAAAAGATAAAAAAAGATTTTTATCGAAATGAACTAGTTTTGAATTAGAATAATAAATCCAATATTTAAAAAATAAATAAATTGGATTTGAAATGGTTTTAAAAATAACCAGGATTTCCAATATATGAATTGGAATGGATTTGAATCAAAATTATGCTCGGAATATTTCGATATTGGATTTCGTGATTATACGAAGATTGTGGAGGAATTTGGAAGATATATATCGTTATTCCAATAAGATATTTGTTGGTTTAAGAATTTGATATTGAATATAAGCCGATATATTTGCTATTCAGAGCCTTGTATTTAATATCAAATTGGATTTTAGGTTCGTCGTGAATGGTATCTTTAACAATACTGTTCTTGGACCGAATGGAGTTAAGAAAATTAGAAACTGACTGGAGATTAGTTAAGTTGAATGGTTTCCTGGGTATTGATCTGAAGTTGGTTTCGACCTTCGGGGTTAACACTTAGGGGATTGTTCTCTTACTAATTTACGGTTAGAGGCTAATGTGAATTGGGTTTATTGTGAACTGTGTTTTTAACGACATTCTTTCTTTAACCCAATTTACAGTGAAATGTAATTTGGGATTTATAAATCTTTTTATTTAGATTTAACGGGAATTTTCCAAGGTAATGTTTTCCAATTCAATATATTAAATTGGAATTGAATGGAATTCGATTTGATAATAATCGAAGTGAACTTCTTTAGAGGAAGATTGTTAACACATATGGAATTTAAGAGGCGTTGCCGTTATTCCATTTATATTATTGGTCGGATATGGAAATTGATATCGATTATATATTGGTTTGATTTTCCATGAAGATTCCATAATTAATGGAATGTGATTTGGGTTGTCGTGAATGGTATCTTTAATAATACTATTCTTGGACCCAATGGAGTTAAGAAAATCAGAAACTAACTGGAGATTAGTTAAGTTAAATGGTTTCCTGGGTATTGATCTGATGTTGGTTTTGCTTTCGGGGTTAATACTTAGGGAATTGTTCACTTGCTAATTTACGATTAAAGGCTAATGGAATGGAATGTGATTTTGGGTTTATCGTGAACCGTGTTTTAAATGACATTGGTTCTTTAACCCAGTTAAAGAGAGGATATGATTTCCCAAGTTAAACAATCACTAATATTGATTGTTGGGAAGATTAAAACCAAGTGGAGTTTTAATGAATCTTTAATTAGATTGAAATGATATCCAAAGGAAGATTAAAGAATAAATTTAAAAAATTTATCATTTTGGTAAAATTAGGGAACCTTTCCCAAAGTAAAAGAATATTTGAATAAAGGAATATTCTGTATTGGAATAAGGCGTATGTTGTGTTTTTATAGTACTTGTTTATTATATACGCGAGTTATTCGGAAAGACCGAGTTTATCCCATTCTGAATAGCTGATTCGATGATATGTCGAGGATGAAGACGGTGGTTGAAGACCGGAGGTCTTCATATCATTTGGATTATTACTGATGTCTTGATTGGGCTGTACACCCACAGCAAGGTAATAAGTTGTGATCATCCAGACGTACTTGGAGATCGACCTGATGTGCGAGGGCCTCTCCCCTGTATTGGACATATGGGGGAGGAATAAGTTGCCTCTGGTTTCGTTCAGACCCAGAACGAGCTTGTAAATGGATGTGTGTCTGACATCGGATTTCACTCTACGTGATTGACAGACATCGGTTGCATAACGTGAATTGCCTGTGTGGCATGCTGAGATGCAAATTATCAAGGCCTCTGTTGAAAAGCAGGGTCTTGTGGTTGATGATCAAAGCAGGGCTTTAATATAGAGTACCTTTGTGTAGCGTTAATTCGCGAGCCTCACACCCCGGTGTGAACCAAAAACGGGAGAAGGACCTCAAGGAAATGGACATATGATGGTTTCTAGTTAGGAGTGGTGTTTTGGGGTTACACGCCCTGGCATTTTACTTATGTGGATGATGGATTGCGAGGCGCCTCAGTTATATCGGTCGATCCGGGACCGATGGAGTAATTTGGCTCATTTATGCCCCATAGGGCAGGCTAGCATATCGTTTACGGTATTATTAATCCACTCCGTGTGGACCGGCCCTAACGAATCAAGGGCCTATCTAAGTCTGGGCCCTAAGGCTCGGGCTAGACAGTCTCGAAGCGGTAAGGACGATCACTTGCCTTGGTTCACAGATGGAAATCCAACTTACAATACGTGACATTTCGGTTTTTGTTGTAATCCTATGTGTGGTGACATAGTGGTATGGGGGCACTTATGCCGTCTATGATTGATAATTATGATTGAAATTGTTTTGACATTATACACTTATAGTAATAATAAAACTTGAAATTTTGCGTACTAAGCATTCTTGGCTGTTATAAAGTAAAAACTCTATCCTCCGGCTTGTGTTGCATTGTGTGATGGGACCTGAGTCTTATAATAGCTTCATTGTTCTTTATTTAGCATTGCGTTGTTGTTTTATGCACTGGTATTCTTGGGAGGAAACCCGTTCCGTGTTATACGGCGTGGTCCCTTGATTTACCGAACTTTAAAATAAAGATTGATAATTGTTTTAGTTCTCACACCAGTCACATGACTAACTTGGAGTTTATTGTTTTAACCTAAACTCTGGGTGCCCCTATTTTCCACACGGGCAGCTTGTAGTTTTGGTTTTGAAGATTTATATTCACAGGATCCTGGTTTACAGCTGGAATGATATTCAGAAAGCTCTGTATCTGTATATCACCTTCAGTTGTGTTTTGTATTATTTTCCGCTTCAGTAATGTATTTAAATCTCTGATAATTTATGATGTGTAATATTTATTCATACTCTGTATATTCTTGTATTTTGATGAAATTGTTGTAATAAGCAGTGAAATGTTCTTCTGTTTGTGTTCTGATTCGTCTTGTTCTCAGACAATTCGTTCTTTCTCTTCTCTTCGGAGACCGGGGAAGTTCGGGTCGCTTCATTTACCATAATGGTAAATATGGAAATGTATCTCTTTTCCTCCCCCGACTAACTCAGTCCACTATTAATTCCCTTTTTTTGAGTTATATGTTATTTCCTGTTTTCTTACATAATTTCCAGTTCCAATTTAATTACGGTAATTTTTGTACACAATTAAGCTTATAATTTTCTATTCAATTTTTCCTCATTTTACTGTAATTTTTCCCAAAACAATCTTTTTATTACATTCTAAACAATATGCATTGGGAACATACACAAAATCATCATCAAATTTACAATCTTATAATTACCGTAATTTCTTAAGCCTAAACAGGAATGAATTTACAAAAATAGTAATATTCTTAGCGCTTTTAGGGAATGAATTAAATCATAATTACCACAATTTCAATTATTTATTGCGTTAAGAATTATAGGAAATTAAACAATAAATATACCGTTACCAAAAGGAAAATTTTAAATAATCCACTCAATTGTTAGATTTTCAATTCTAGGATCTGATTTAGAATTATTAACCGTGCTTTCTCCTTAATTTGATTCAATTTTTTAATAACCATAGATTTATAATTCAGAATCCAAAAGAAAACAAAAGAATTGAACTGAAATCAGATCCACAGAACTTATCTCATACGAAAAGGAATTCTGAGCGCCTACAATCCTAATCTATGAATTTCATTCTCCAATTCTTGTTTCTAAAGGTATAAACTAATTTAATTTGATTCAGAAAAGGTTCTGAGAAGAAATGAAACAGAAGGGCTTCAACATCTGCTCAGAAAATAATGAGTTTGATGGCGAGCCCTGAACATTTATTTATAGTCGCTCAAAATAACCTGGTCCGTTAGATTCGTGAAAAGAAAATCAGAACCGTAGTTTATAAAATCAACACGTCAGAACCCTAGAGAACGCACGTCGCCAGCCTCGCTTGGGTCGACCCAACATGTGCCTGGGTCGACATAGGGTTGACCCGAACCTTCCCTGGGTCGACACTAGGTTGACCCAACCTAATTCTCGGGTTGACCTATACACGTTTTTAAGAAAACATGTATGTGCTTTTAATACGTTGATTTATATGTGGTTAATTTATTTTCTTAACGTTATTATTCTTAAAATAATTCTTTATTTATTTCCCTTATTCATGGCTTTATCCCAATTTCAAATTTCAAATGTCATTTCTGGAATTTTCTACGCGCATATAATTAAGATTATAATTTATACTCGTGTTATTTACTTATAATTATTTTTTGATGATAAACTTCGTACGTACATAATTTCTCTATACGAACTCCATTCAGAACATATTATATATGCAAATTTATAAGGAAAACACAACAGACGCAATGGTACACTTTCCAAAGCCCAATTCCGGCAATTTCGAAATGTCCATTTTCATTCCTCGTTTTTTGCAATTATTTAATTAAATTAACATTATAAAAATGCACGGTGTTACATTCTTCCATCCCTTAGGAAATTTCGTCTCTGAAATTAAATAAAGGGTGTGCTTATGTAATTTCTCGCATAATTTACAACCATCATGTATACATCCAGTTTTGCAACCATTCGTACACTAGTGTAAAGTGCAATACATTATAAAAATTCATGTATGCAATGAATTTCTAAGCAGTTCCTCCTATATGAATGCTGTCTTTTTCAAAAATATTTCGAAAACATGATGCGCACAACCTAAATACACTTGCTATTTCTATATGAATGCAATATTTTTAAAATCAAAAATATCCTTTCATCCAATTTTTCCCACACTCTTACAGAATTAGAGCGCAGTTTATCTATTTTTTGCATCCAACCTATAACAACCAACTTTAAAAATTTGCGAATTTAAGAAAAAATCGATTGTCCGGATCGATTTCTTATCTTAGAAAAAAGATACAAAACAGAAAATTTTGCATTTTTCTATACCATCTTTACGTGACCTTTCTTTCTGTGATCGGGATCTTTCGTTGCATTCCCTCAAAATTGAGATTTCCCATTCCAATCACAACATTCATAAGAAAATTCTCTTTCTTAAGTTTTCCTCATACTTAGTTAAAATATCTATGGCGTTTTAGTCGTTCAATTTTCTACATTTCTACTATCTTCTTGAATTTATTCCATTTTAAATTTTTAGCGTTTGCTCACTTAATTTTCCTATGCTCTAATTTCAATTTAACATCAGCAAACACACATATTATACTAAAAACGCTAGTTTCATAACAATAACATAGAAATACAATTTCTGACCATTAAAGGAAAAGAGCAAACGATAAAAAAGAAATACAAAAGATGTAGAGAAAAGCTAGCTGGCCACACTAGAACGGAGGCCTGGGACCTGGTCCCCACTGACCAAATATGCCTTGCACAAATGCGTCTAAACCAGTGAGATGCTCCTTTTGGTGCTTAGCTGCCTCAAGCACCTCCTACTGTGCTTGAGCATACTGCTGCTGAACTACCATCATCTCGCGCTGAGCCTGTAAGTTTTGATGCTGCGTCTGAGCCATGTCCAACTACGTTCGAGTCATCTCCTGTTGTCCAGGTAGAATCTCATGGTGCTCTCCATCTAAGTGGCCATGTCGCTCGGATATAGATATAATCCCGCCCCTAAGATCTCATGGCTGTCATCCCTGTCCCTCCTCTATGGGCCAAGGGGCCTACTGCGGTGGCTCAAATAGTCTTGCGCCTCCCTAATAAGGCAGTAGTTCTCCCTGATATTCTTACGGTGCATGTGGATATCCATACGGTCATCATTGCTCATGATGATGTAGCTGTTGCTGAATCACATGCTCCTCCTCCTCCTCCTGTCCAAGCGCAACCTTATGCTCCTCTACATGTGTGGGATGTGGAGGCTGTACACTACAAGAAAAACCACAGATAGCAGCGGCATTGTCCGTAGGTAATCCGTCGCTATATCGGACTTACCAGCGGGCACTGATAGTCGATAAATTTCATGACAGTATCTATGTTAGAATTTTCGATGGATTTTAGCAAGAGTACTACGACCATTTTTTTGTCATTTAAGACATTGTAAAATATAAATTTTGAATTAAACTAAAATTTATTACTGATGTTTTAGCGACGGAAACATATTTTTCAAAAATTATTATTTATAAATAACTATCGGTAAACCCTTACTGATTAGCAAGGGATTTGCGACAAAACATTTTTTTAATTAAAAGAAAATTGCCGGTAATTTATCGCTTTTCCCCTTCTTATCTGCCTATATATATATATATATATGTGTGTGTGTGTGTGTGTGTGTGTGTGTGTGTGTGTGTAGGGGCAGGTTCGAGAGCACCCTAAACAGTGCAGCACCCCAAAAGCCCCTCAACCACAACCAAGTATTTCACATTCTCTCTCCTTCCACTCATTCTATCACTTCCCACTCACATTCTTTAATATAAATGAGTGGCTATGGTTCGGGTGCAAATGGGGGGCTGAAATTCAGGGGGCCTCCCTTATCCTATCCCATATATATATATATATATATATATATATATATATATACACGTATACGTATATATATATTTATCGAACTAATATCATTCAACTGTGGACACAAACAAATAACATTTAAAACAAAGTTAGATTTGCAAGAAAAAAAAATCTATAATATATTCGAAGAAGGACATCCATAAACATTTCTCAATTCATACACAAAGCTGAATTATTAACAACAAATCTATTCAGCTCGTGCTAACATTATCTCATACACAAGCACATACAATCCATATCTGTACTGAAACCACAAAGTTATATTTACACCAAAATAAGCCTTAATGTTATATTTAACCCGCTCGCACTATCCCTCTGCCTTATGCCTTAGTCATTCTGCTCTCTCCTTCTCCAGCTCTTTGCGCATCTCCTCAACATTTTTTTGTAACTCGTAAACGCCATTTTCATTGCCAATGCAATGACATTTTGAGTGTTGAGAAAACGGTGGAAGTTGTAGTTCAAAAGTGAAATTAATGCATTAATAAGTTGAAAATCATATAAAAGAACTGAAACATATATATATACACACACATGTGTGTGTGTGTGTGTATATATATATATATATATATATATATATATAAAAGGCAGATTCAATGGCACCCGTAACAGTGCAACACTCCATTTGCCCTCCTATTTCCACCAAGTATTTCACCTTTTCTCTCCTTCCACTAACTCTCTTGCTTTCCACTCACTTTCCTTAATTTAAATGTGGTCTTTAATATAAATCCGGGGTAGATATCAGGGGGGATTTGGGGTGCAATCGAACGCTTGCCTATATATACCGAAATCATATTAAAGTGAAATTAAACACAAATACTGGATTCATACTCAGTTAGAACTGAAAAATATACATATAGTGATGATGGTGATGAATTAAACAAATGGTAATGACTAAAACAAAATGTAACATCAATGGATTTTTATCATATATATTCATTATCAAACAAAATACTTTACATGTTAGCTTTATCTTATTTTCTCCAATACCATTACACTTGAAAATTGAAAAAAAAAATGCTATCAGAAATTCATAAAAATTAATCAAATGCCAAAGATCAACAATCATTGCTACAATAAGTCGTATACATTAGCTATATCTCTAATGATGCCATGACTGTTGCTACCTTCACTCCTATAATTAACCAACCTACCTAAAAACCCTCGATGACCTGAGTATTAGCTTGGAATATTGTTGTTTGAATCAAGAGGTTAAGTAATAGATGAATTTCCTAGAATAATCTTAACTGACATTAATTTGGTATATTCCACCAACATCATACTGTTGCTTTGGTAATTTAATTCATGGAACACCAAACTCGTTGCTTTAAATTTTAACTAAAAGCGAGACTAGTCCTCGCTTAGATTGTTTCCTTCAATCTGCTCAAGCATAGCACTTCCCGATTTCGACTTAAGATTTTGAGTAATGACCCTTTTTCATATTTGTATTTTATTCACCAGTTTTTGGTAACAAATGCAAATGGATTTAGGTATGGCTATTTGCACCTCATGATTACTCTTCACCCCCCGATTAAAATTTCAGAATTTTATTTCCAAATTTACCCTTTAACAACTGATTATATAATTTATTTAATATTGACATGTTGTACAATGATTGAAAAAATATCAGTCATATACATATATGGATGTTCGATGCTAAATTGCAAATAGTAATATAAAATTTTAAAATCAACATTGTACATGATCATTAAAAAAAGGAAAATTAAAGATAGAAGTTATAATTGAAGATTAAAAACTTAAAACAATGATTAAAATTTAAAAACAGTATAATTAGCGATGCGTATCATTATATGTTTTGAGAACAATGTTAATAGTATACTGGAATTGCAAAGTCCTAAACAGTAAGTGGATAAATCATCACTATAAATAGTGTTGTTCAAATAAATCAATGTTCATATGGAGTGTTGATCACCCTAACCAGCATTAGGGATGCACATCGGTTTATTTCAACCAACGAAGTCGTCTATGAATTTTAATTAATTCAATCCAAATTTTAAAAGGGAGAGTAGTAGAAAAAATTGCAAGTTGGAAACTAGAAAGAAACAAAAGTACTGAGAATGAAAATGCAATAAGGGTATTTCTGGATTAAACGGGGTGGGAAGAGAAAATTAAGGGGTGCATATTATATTTTCTAATTAACGGGGGTGAGGTGCAAACATTTGGGTGTTAATAAACGCACCCAATATATTTTTAGTCATTTCTTGATAGTCTAATTAGATCCCCTAATGCTGAAAAACTAGACTTTGAGGTGTATCGACCAATAGTCGGTATTTTACAATAGGTGCTAGATGCGAAACCCGGATCTAGAGTTTAAATTATGAAAGGGGTAGGTAGTGGTAAATAAAAATACTAATGTTGTCACTATTTACCTTGGCAATTTAGGGTGATGCAGCCAAATTCTCATACATTAAAATAGTATTTACGATAAATTTCTATTCAAGCATAAAATTGAATCTTCAGATGTAATAATGAATCTGAAACAGTGGTCGGACGAATTTTATCACAAAATTATATTTAACAACACAAAATTCAATAAATCCAACGGTTATCAAATAAATGAAAAATGAAAATGATACCTCTCATGGCGCTGTCGAGAGTCAAACTATCATCTTTGCTTTTTTGCTTGACCATCTTTTCTAGCAGCAGCTCTTTCGCGATCCTTCTCCCTTTGATTTCTGCGAGTCATTGCTATTTCTTTTTTAGAATCGAAATGGTGATAAGGAGAAAAATGGAGAAAATTTGTTATGATGGTTTTATATGACAAATTGGGAAGTAAGGGGAGATGGAAGTTAGGAAGAGGGAAGGACAAAGCAACCATATTACTAGGTGGAGTAAATATCGAGAGTCACGAGTGGAGTAAATATCGCGAGTCATGAGTGGAAATTAAATTAAATTAAAAGGCGGAAGGCTCAATCTTCAATATTTCGAATAAAGGTGGATGAGGGAAAACTTGGAGCCAAAATTTTGAGACTGCCACGATGGAATTTGTGAGTTGGAGCCAAAACTTGCACTCAAAATTTCGTTATTCAAAGCCGACGAAAGTTTCATTATTAAAAGATAATGGTACCAAAATAACATTTATGGATACGCAAGTAACATAACATTAATTATAAAAAATAATTGAAGTTTTACTCTTCTTGTTTTTTTATAGTAACTTATTTACTATTATTTGTTGCTTCTTCATTATAGTGGAATATCAATTATTAAATGTATAGTATTCGACAGTTAATCATATATAAATTCATTGCTAATAATTTATCAATTCCTAATAATTTATTAACTACCAAATATTAAATGTTACTTTTTAATTATTACTTCCTAATTATTAATATTAGCTATTGATTCTTAATTATTTCTTCTTAATTATTGATTATTAATAAATATTACACCTCCCTTCTTTTCACTTATACATTATTTATATACGTTTCTTCTTAATCATTTTGTCGGGAGGCTTGATAATCATTTTAAAGTTACATGTGAATAAATGAGCATGAAAATAATAACTAGTATGGTAAATGTTTGTGTTCTTTGAATTTTCGAATTCTTAATATTTATTAAATTTCTTATTTTGAATTTTGAACATTTCACAAAATTTTATATTTATTTAAAAATTGTGTTAACTTCAAAAGTTTATATTAAAATTTATATTTATTTCAGAAAATACGAAAGTTTTAATTTTTTGATTAATACGTATTAAACCTAATTATCAATTATAATCATTGAATTTTAGATACTAGATAATAAGTTTTACTTCTTGATTATTAAAAATTACTTATTAATCATTGATTATTAAAGATTACTTATTAATCTATATTATTAATTATTATTACCTCTTAATTATTTAGTAGATATTAATTAATCAATACTAACTATTAAACTTTATTTACTACTAATAGTAATTATATTTATTTTTTGTTATTAGTATATTATTATTAACATTATGTAGCAACCCGGATTTTCAGAACCAATTAAAAAAAATATTTTAGCTATTTTAATGAATTTTGGATATTTAAAATGATTTATTTTAAATAATAACGACTAAAAATTTATTTAAATCGAAGTTAGAATGAATAAATTTATTTTAATTATAAAACGAGCATGAAATGGCGCGGTAGTTTGAAAATTCGATTTCTATTTTCAAATGATTGTACAGAATTCAATATAAACCAGAATTGGACAAAATCAGAAATGTTGGAATCTATTTAATAATATCATTCTAACGAATGTAAGAAACTGAGATTTCAGGAAGTGTAAGTTATGTCGAGTTTAAAATTCAGAATAGTCGCTATGGAATTTATATATTTTTTATATAACATGTAGCCCTTAAAAATAGCCATTTTGCAAACGACATCCGTTTTCGACGAAACCACTTTTGTTGGATTTGAAATGTCAAATTATTGCTAGATTCCAATTTTCATAATTTTTGGAATTAATATGTGAGCTTGGCAAAAAAAACGCGTTTGGTGATTTCAGTTTGAATTTAATCGACTGGAAAATGACCATTTTTCAAACGTCTCCAAATTTGACGAAGTAGTTTTGTTATGACAGTATTGTCAAAACATAGCTAGATTTATTTTTCAAGAATTTTTGGAGCCTGTATGTGGCTCCGGTAAATTAAAATGTACGTTGAATTCAATTTTGAACGTTATATTAATTTATATTTTAATTTTAACGGAAACTGATCGAAACAGTCTAATTGGCTTGCGGTGCATATCTATTGTGTCCGGAATAGGGGTAATTAGCTAGGAGAGATAGTCGTTGGACTCAATTTGGAGTTCAAATTTAAAAGTAACTTTTTGGAGAATTAAATTAAATAAATACATGGCCCCCTTTACTCTCCATTGTTCAGTTTTAAAATAAAGAAAAAAAATCGTTGACCCTCAGCCCCTCCCCAAATCGATCGTCACCCTCGTTCCTCAACCCATCACCACCCAACGCGCCGCCTAAGGTGACCGTCGTCGCCGCTGCCCCGTCGCCCCCCTCCCCCCCCTTCCCCAAGTCACAGACGCTACCACCCCCTCCTTCTTCCAATTTGAGATTCCCCAAAGCCCCAAACCACACAACCGCCCCCGCCAGGCCTCACCACGCTATGCCACCCCTGCCACTGCCTCAGATGCCAGCACCGCCCTTACCCCCTCTCACTCTTCATTAAAACCTGAAACCCCCCTTACCTTATTCGTTGGATCTGGAAACCGCGTCGCCACCTCGCGACAACGTCAGCAACCGCCATCGCCAACCCCATTTCAACACCGCGACAATGTGAGTAAATTTAAATTTTGGAAAGAAATTTTTATATATATATATAATATTGCATAAAAAATGTATTTTTATATGGATAGCAATGTAAAGTTGAGATTTTTAATCATATAAAGATTTGATTTTTAATCATATAAAGGTTTGATTTTTAATCATATAAAGGTTTGATTTTTAACCATATAAAGATTTAATTTTTATCATATAAAGATTTGATTTTTAATTATATAAAGATATGATTTTTATCGTAGAAATGAAATTATTTTAAAATAAAATAAAAATATGGTCTTTATATACATATATATATATATAGAGAGAGAGAGAGATATAAAAATATGATCTTTATATATATAATAGCGATATAAAACTACGATCTTTATACATATATAGCGATATAAAAATGTGATCTTATATATATATATATATATATATATATATATAGCGATATAAAAATGTGATTTTTTAAATAGAAATAACGTTGCTTAAAAATGTGATTTTTAACATAACCGCGTGAAACAGATTGCGATGGACCGACTGCAAACAAATCCAAATCCAAACCGTTCAGAAATAAAGAATGGTGGAGTGGATCCCAAAGGTGAGAACTCCTTCTCACTCTAATTTTGTTTACAGTTAAATATATACTAGGATGTAGACGGTGCTTAGTAGCACCCGACACCTTTAATTGAAACCATGGATGTTTGGTTGTTTGTTTTATTTGATTGATTGTTAATTAATAGGGTTTGGCAACCCTATTAAGAAATTGGTTGAATTTGATTTGGGATGTTAACTAAATTGATTGGAATTGGTATGTGTATGGCGCGAGCCAGTATTAGGCGAGGGAAAAGGCTAGACCTTATTCCGGTTCTAGTATCGTGCCGTTATGCTGTCGAAATTTTCTAAAAAGTGTTAGAAAAATTTAGTTAGTTGAAAATATTATTTTTAGCTTATAACTCGATAAATAAAATAATTAATGGATGGTTAAAAATAAGTTTACACACCCATTTACAAGTCGGACGACTTGTTTATGCTCGCCTATTTTTGTGATATCGATTGGGACGATAATTTTTACACATCACCCAAGTGCGCAAATAATAATAATTATTTGATGGTTGAAACCCCACACGGGTATTAGGATGATATTTGGCGTACACTAATCCCAATTGTTTAGTTATATGTCAATCGATTGGTTGACAGACTGCTGTAAACGTTAATTATTTATATTTAATGCTTAAGCAGTTGTGTGATGCACTCTGGATGATGGTTGATTAGTTATCATTGTTGTTGTGTGCTTGTGTTGTAAGAAATCCATATAAATAAAATTATATGGTAATTGACTGTGTCTGATTCCAGTTCAGAAATAACGAATATTTTAAAATGAAGAATATTTTAAAATAATATTCAATAAAGGATTAAAATCTGATTTTAATGTCCAATTTTGGATGGACACAAAAATATTAAAATATATGAAGCCGTATTGATTAGATATGCGCCATTTTGACGGGAATGATATTTATATCGATTTTATTCATTTTTATAATGAATATCGAAAAGGAAATGATTTCAAAATCTGATATTTTGAAAATGTTATCATTTAAATATTTTAATGATAAGGAATGTTCAATTATGATTTAAAATTGAAAATGAAGTCAGAATTGTTTTCAAAACGAATTTAAAACGATTTATAAAATATATTTTAAATGGAAATCGACGAAATATATATTATATATATTTTATGGCCTGAATAGAACGCCCTACACCGCGACCGTTCGCGAATTTCGACCATTGACTTTGGATTGACATTATGGGAGACCCAACCATCGGATTCTCCTAAAGCCAGAACCGTTGGGTTCGTACCGAAAGGAGTTTTCCAACGAATACAAGAGATTTGAAAACTAATGGTTGGATTTGGAATTATGACCAACTCAAATTCGGAAAAGGTCGCTGTAAGTGCAGTTCGATGACCGTTTATGGAAATCGACTGGAAGGGCCTTAATAAAATTATTAAAAGTATAATAGTTTGTGTAAAATCATAATAAATGATTTGGAAAGAATAGGGATGAAAAATTCCACGTTTGTAAGGATAAAAATATATTTTTTATCAAAATAAACTAGTTATCAACTAGATTTGGAATCCAATAATTTTTAAAATAAAACAATTTGAATTTGTAAATGGTTTTAATATAACCAGAAATTTCCAATGAACAAACTGGAATGGATTTGGAATGGAAATCATCTTCGGAATATTTCGATATTGGATTCCGTGATTATATGGATATTGTTATGGAAATTTGGAAGATATATATATATCGTTATTTCCATTACGGTATTTGTTGGTTTCAGAATTTGATATTGAATATAAGCCGATATAATTTTTATTCAGAGCCTTGTATTTAATATCAAATGGGATTTTGGGTTTGTCGTGAACGGTGTCTTTACAATACTGTTCTTAAAACTAGTTGAGAAAAGAATAAATCTTTTAATTAAGATTTAAAGAAGTTTGCCAATTAACTAATATTTAATTGGAATTGAATAAAAAATATGATTTTGGATTTATCATGAACGGTGTTTTAAATAACACTTGTTCTTTAACCCGATTAACAGTGAAGTTAAGATTTGGAATTTTTAAATCTTTATTCTAAGATTTAATGGAATTTTCCAAAGTAATTTTTCCAATTTAATATATCAAAATTGGGATTGAATGGAATTCGATTTGGTAATAATCGAAGTGAGCTCTATGGAGGAAGACTGTTAATATATATGGAATTTAAAAGGATTGTCGTTATTCCATTTATATTATTAGTTGGATACGGAAATTGATATTGATTATATATTGATCTGTTTTCTGTGAAGATTCCATGATTTATGGAATGTGATTTTGGGTGTATCGTGAACTGTGTTTTAAATGACATTAGTTCTTTAACCCTGTAAAGACAGGATTACATGTCTAACATTGTATTTCGAACTATATTCGTCGATCTCTGCTAAATATATATCTGTTTGGAGGTGGAGTATTTATTCTCTTGCTTAGCACCTTTCTCTGAGACGTACGAGCTCAGATGTTATATATTGGTGGAAATCAATGGTACGGTGTTGATTATCGATGCGGCATGTTTGATTTCCCAACGTTAAATAATCATTAATATTGATTATTGGGAAGATTAAAACTAAGTGGAGTTTTAATGAATCTTTAATTAGATTGAACTGTGAACGGGATAATTTAAATTATCAAATTTGGGAAATGATCGAGAATGGAGTATCACCAGTTTTGCTCCAAGCGATAGTTAAATCTTTGATTAGATTTGAGTGGAAAATAGTAATTAATTTTACCGATAACACCGTGGTGCTAGATATGGAGTATTACCAGTTTTGCTCCATAGGATGAATAGGTTGGGATTGTGAAATAAAACAAATGATTACTTCGATAAGGTGCGCTAATCCCGACTAGGTTGGAAAACCTTAATTTGGTTTAAATTGTGAAAAGAATATTTGAATAAAAGAATATTCTGGATTGGAATGAGGCGTATGTTGTGTGTTTATATCACTTGATTATATTGTACACGGGTTATTCAGAAAGGCTGGGTTTATACTTATTCTGAATAACTGATACGATGATAAGTCAACGATGAAGAGGGTGGTTGAAGACCAGAGGTCTTCACATTGTTTGGATGGTTACTGATGACTTGATTGGGCTGCACACCCAAGACGAGGTAATAAGTGGTGATAGTCCAGACATACTTGAAGATCGACCGGATATGCGAGGGTCTCTCTCCTGTATTGGACATATGGGACGAGGAATAAGGTGCCTCCGATTTCGTTCAGACCTAGAACGAACTTGTAAACGGATGTGTGTTCGACATTGGATTTTATTGTGTGTTGATTGATCTCTATTAAATATATATTTGTTGGTGGCAGAGAAATTATTCTCTTGCTTAACACCCTTCTCTGAGACGTACGAGCTCAGGGGTTATATATCGATAGACATCAGTCGCATGGCGTGAATTGCCTATGTTGCATGCTGAGATGCAAATGATTAAGGCTTCTGTTGAAATGCAGAGTCTTGTGGTTGATGATCAAAGCACGGCTTTAAATAGCATAGCTTTTTGTATAGCGTTAATTCGCGAGCCTCATACCCCGGTATGAACCAGAAATGGGAGAGGACTGCTGGGAGAACATACTTTTCTTTCTAGATAGGAGTGGTGTCATGGTATGGACCCCAGACATTTTTACATATGTGGATGATGGAAAGCGAGGTACCTTGGTTATATCGGTCACTACGGGGCCAGTGGATGGATACGGTTGACATACTGACCAGACTTACGCCCCACAGGACAGGGAAATGTATTATTCAGGGATTATTAATCCACTTAGTGTGGAGTAACCCTGAAGATCCAAGGGACGATGTGTTCTGTTCCTGAGACATAGTACGCTAGATTGTCTCGAATTCGGTAACCCTTGCCTTGGTTCATAGATGGAATCCAATTTCCAATACATGACATTTCAGTTTTAATTGTAGAGCCTAGTATGGCAACATAGTGGATGGGGCACTGTGCCGTCTATGATTGATATATTTATATTTGAAGTTGATTTTGACAATATACACTTATAGTACTATCAAAAAGACTTGTTTTTAAACGTACCAAGCATGTTTGGCCATTATAAGGTAAAACTCTATCCTTTGGATTGCGTTGCATTGTGTGATGGTACCTGAGTCTTATAATAGCTTCATTTTTTCAAAAAGCATTGCGCTATTTGTTTTATGCACTGGTATTCTTGGGATGAAACCCGTTCCGTGTTATACGGCGTGGTCCCTTGATTTACTTTATTTATAAAGTAAAGATTTACTAATTGTTTTAATTCTCACACTAGTCACATGACTGACCTGGAGTTTATTGTTTCAACCAAAACTCTGGGTGCCTCTATTTTCCACATGGGCAGCTAGTAGTTTTGGTTTTGCAAATATTATATTCACAGGATCCTGGAATTATAGCTGGAACTATACTCGGAAAGCTCTGTATCCGTGTATATCTTTCAGTTCTGTTATGTATTATTTTTTCGCTGCGTTGTAATTTTAAATCTCTGATATTTTCCAATGTTTAATATTTATTCATACTATGTTATATTCTTGTACTCCGATGTAAATTGTTGTAATAAGCAATGAGATTTTCTTCTGTTCGTGTTCTGATTTGTCCTGTTCTCAACTCAATCTGGCCTTTTCTGTCTCTTCGGAGATCGGGGAAGTTCGGGTCGCTTCACATTAATTGTTTAATATTTATTTTCACTCACCAATTACTTCTAAAAAACATAAAACTGAAACATTTTATGAAGAATAAGCATTTCAGTCCCTTGCAAATCCCTTGAAAATCTGCCGCAAAATAGCTACAAAAAATACATGACGGTAAATTGTCTCAAATTGCAACGAAATTCAATGAAGAAAAAAACGATGATGTTAAACTGTTGCAATTTGCTATGGTTTAGTGACGGAAAAAAGAAATCAATGGTAATATTTTGAAATAAGTTGGAAAAAAATTCCTAGATAATATCCCTTATAGATTCGACGAAAATCCATCGCTACTTTGTGATGGAAATTTTTGCTTCCAAAATTTGCCACTATTTTGGTTTTTCTTGTAGTGGTAGCTGAGCCAGTTGAATGAGAATCCTATGTAGGCTACTTATATTAATTCGGGGATGTACCTGCTCGATATAGCTCTCATGTTCCAAAGGTATGCGGGGCCATGTAAAATCGGCATTAACAAGTAGCAAAAAGGAATAGTCGACTGTCGCTTGGCACCACCGACTCCATACTGGGTTATAATCCCTCTAGCCCTGTTAACCTCAATGCCAACCAAAATAGCATATGTAGCATGCCTAACCAATGGTGCCACACGCTTGTATCTCCTCGTCTTAGCTACGAGGCTATACTATAAAATCCTGATAATAATCCGAGCTAAAGGGGTCAAAACATGGATACCCCAATCAGGATGTTGGGGATCTCTAAATATCTATGCTAACATACTCGGATCCTGCATCTGTATATGGTTTAAATCAGTACCTTCTATTGTAATTCCCAACACCTGACCAAATCGAATCTCAGTAAAAGAAATGGCAGTACCCTTAACCTCAGACTGGAAAATAATATCATCTTCCATATGCTTGGTCTGAAAATTAGCATAAAAAGCTTGACTAACCTCGAATAGGCAACGACATGTCTTATGACCCAAAATGTGGTGCAACCCAATAGCGGTGAAAAGTTGTTCAAGCTGAGTCCCCTGAAAGTTGTCAAACTTCACCACTGCCCCCATCAGCAAAGTGTAGCTTGCTAAATCCACATAATCCTAAGCAATCTTCTTGTTGTTCTAGAACCACACGATCTCCTGCGGAGTTAATTGGGGAAATAGGGTGACTAGGGATAAGCGTGTAGGCATAGCCAAAAATCTTCGAATTGGCTAATGAAACTAGTAGATCTGAAAAGAGACAGAGAATGCTTCGATTTAGATATAAAGTTAGGATAAAGGGAGCTGAAATGAAGCAGTGGCAGCTAAAGGAAGAGGGTTTTGGGTCGCCTGTTGCTTTTGGGTCTCTTGCTGCTTTTGGGCGGAATGAAAGTGACAAAGCCTTTCGGCTTCGTCCACTTTAATATGAGCGAAATCGCACTAATGGGTTGACCTATGAACAACATGGATCGATATTATGTTAACCCATGCTTATCTGGTCGACACTAGGTCGACCCAAGCAGATCTTTGGTCGACCCAGACCTAGGTGATTTTTTCCGCATGTTTACTCGATGTTCCTACATTTGTCCTCCACGCTTCGACTTCCCACCATCTCCGCTGTATCCAAAATATTTCCTAGGTCGGTTGGTCAACCGATCCAACTTAAATAAAATTTTCTGACGTCCATTTACCGTCCAAACAGCGCATCTTTGCTTCCATACTTAAATGAATTCCAAACAAATTCGTTGTAACCTTTTCTTGCCCTTCGTTATACATTTCCAAAATAACTCCTTACCCGACTTTTCGTGATCCAAATATATTTTACATAGGTATTCTCAATAATTACCGTTCCTTACAACTTCCTATAATTTAAGCCTCAATCATCCTTGATATCTTACGCCATCTTCACCTCACGCGCTTCCATATAAATTATTCAACGGCATTCCTCAATACTGAGTAGCGTCCAATCTTCGTTCTTCTTAAGCACACCATATATATATATATATACATATATATATATATTCCTAGTCCATCTACTTATCGACGAAATATTCCTTCTTGCCAACAAATTGGATTACTGTCTGTTTCCATGTACCCACGTACAAACTCTTCCGTAGATACTCCGTCCTATCTTGCACCCCATACCAAAGAAAGGCCAAACCTTACCCTTAGGACCCCCCGCAATCCTAATCATGGGTGCACAAGCTCATCATTCAAAATTTCTCATGTGTGTTTCAACTCAAAAGTGAGGTCTATGTCATAGTCTAGGTATGTGACGACCCCATTCCCCATACGACGGTGGCAAGGGTAGTCTTTGGAATATAACATAGAAATAGATAACAGCAGAACAGAAATAAATAAATACACCAGATTTGAATAAATAAATACTTAGTACAAAATACAATTCAGCTATACATAAATGTCTACAACGGAAAACAAAACATAATATGTACAATAGGAGCTGAACAACATAAAAAGAGATAAATGATATAATCCATCTTCAGCTCCAGCTATCCAGAAAGAGCCTGCTAAAACCTGAATACAAGGCTGCCCGTGTAGAAATAGGGGCACCCGAGTTTGCAAGTGAAACAAACTACGAGTCAGTCATGGGAGTGGTATGAGAAATCTACTTAACACATTTTATAATATGGCCAATCACAGGACCACTACACTTTCGCGGAACGGGTTTACTCATTGGATTGCCAGTGCTTTAAAACAAGTAAATCTTTTAAACATCGCAATGCTTTTTATAAAAATGAAGCCATTATAAGACTCAGTTCCCATCACACAATGCAACACAAACCGGAGGATAGAGTTTTACCTTATAATGGCCAAAATATGATTGATACGAGCAAAACAAATCATTTAATATTGTTACTAGTGTATATATGTTTCAAAAACAATTTCAATCATAGACGGCATGGGTACCATATATCATGTCGCCATATATATATATATATATATATATATATATATATATATATATATATATATATATACAATCAAAACCGCACGATGTCGTATTTGGAAATTGGATTTCCATCATGAACCAAGGCAAGAGATCGTCCTTACCGAATTCGAGACGTTCCAGCCTGTGTCTCATGCAAGTACTCAGTCAAGCCTTGGATCGTCAGGGCTGGTCCACCGATGTGGATTAAAATTCCTGAACACTGCGTTTCCCCGCCCTATGGGGCGTCACTGGTCATATCTGACCACACCATCGGCTCCGAAGAGACCGAAGAAAACCGAGGCCTCACTTTCCATCATCCACATAAGTAAAATATCCGGGCATGCAAAACCCAAAGCACCACTCCTAGTTAGAAGGAAACGCATATCCTCCCTGAAGTCCTCCCGTTTTTAGCTCATACCTGGGTGTGAGGCTCGCGAAACAACGCTATACACAAAGCTATGCCATATAGGCCGTGCTTTGATCATCAACCACAAGACTTTGGTTTTCAACATAAGCCTTGATCATCTGCCACTTAGGCATGCCACACAGGCAATTCACTCCATGCGACTGATTTCTATTGATATATAACCTCTGAGCTCGTACGTCTCAGAGAAGGGCGTTAAGCAAGAGAATAAATTCTCCACCGCCAAACAGATATATATTTAATAGAGATCAATTAGCACAGAATAAAATCCAATGTCACACACATAGTCCATTTACAAGTTCGTTCTGGGTCTGAACGAAACCGGAGGCACTCAATACCTCGAATATCCGTACAATCAACCAGTACGTCCGGACGGCTACTACTTCAGCCCCTTTAAGGTAGCTACTCCTTTCATGAGCATCAGTAGCACCCCTCCATTCGACGTGAAGATCATCGGTCTTGCACCGTCTTCGTATCTTCGACTTTCAATCGTCGATCAATTATTTGAAATGAGTCAAGTCGGCCTTTTCAAATAATTCACGTATATTTAGAATTTCAAATCAATTCATTTCAATGGTTAAATTATTCGATGTCACTAATCCTGTTCTTTATTGTATTTTTCACGCCAAAAACATTCAACCATTAAATATCACATAAACCGAGAAAATTCAGTTTATTTGCATTTCATATCGTTTATAATATTTTATTATGATTTATCGCTATTTTTATTTATTTAAAAATAGCCAATTCACTCAAACGACGCTTCAGGCCATAACGCGGCCGTGGCGCTGTTTTTCTTCAGATTTGATTTACACATATCTGAAAATCTAACCGTTGGATCTTCACAAATTTTATATCATTAGAAAGATCTTTTCAAAATGAATCCAATGGTTTCAGTTTTGGGAAAATCCGACGGTCGGATCACCCACACTAATCGTTTTAAGTTACGATTTCAAAATACGAACTATAGCGTTGTCATTCGATTTAATTTAATTTTATATATATATATATATATATATATATAAAATCGATTCTGGCGCTGTTTTTCTTCAGATTTGAATTAAACATTCCAAACAATTCAACCGTTGGATTTTAACAAAGTAGGTGTCGTTGGAAAGATATTTCCAAAGCGAACCCAACGGTTTCAGTTTCGGGAAAATCCGATGGTTGGATTTCCCGCACTAATCGTTTGAAATCACGGTTTCAAAATACGAATTGTAGCTTCGTTATTCGATTTATTATATATAAATATATATACATATATATATATATATTTCATTCTTCGATTTCAAAACCATATCCACTTCATATATTTGATAAAAAATGTTATTTTTATCATCAAAAATATTTATTCAACTCATGAATATTTTTTGCACTTCATATTCATAATAAAAATGTAGATTTTATTGTTCAATCTATATATTCAACACATGAATGTTTTCGACTTCACACATACGATAAAATTATGATTTTTACCGTTCTAGTCATTTATTCAACACATAAATATTTTCTATAGTTTATATATATAATAATAAATTATTTTTATTGTAAAACAATTTATTGTAAAACAATTTATTTCAAAACATGATTATTTTATATAGCTCATACATAAGGTAAAAATGTTATTTTTATATTTCAAAGAATTTATTCAACACATGAGTTTCTATTCAACACATGAATTTGGTTTCAACACATGAATTTGGTTTCAACACATGAAAATAATTCTATAGTTTATATATATAATAATAATGTGATTTTTATTGTAAAACAATTTATTTAAAAACACGATTATTTTATATAGTTCATACATAAGGTAAAAATGTTATTTTTATATTTCAAAGAATTTATTCAACACATGAATTTGGTTTTGTTAGACCCAAAAGTGGTTCTAACACCCAAATTGATTTGAAACAAGATAAAATAAGACAGAAGTAAAAATGAACACACAAGATTTATAGTGGTTCGGCGAACAAATGCCTACGTCCACTTATTCTTTACTATATTCAATAATTCAGTTGCAAATACAATGATAGATCCACTCACAATTCAATTTTGTTCACTCAATTGAAATAAACAAGAAATAAAAGATGATTTGGATTTTCCGGGAGTAATGGAGGTCGGATGTCGAAGGTGATTGAATTCTTTTTGTGCTGAAAAAAGATCCTTCTCTTTGCCTCCAGGTGGGGTATTTATAGGTGTGAATTTGCCTGAGATTCAATCCGGGTCGGACCACGTGTTATCCATCGCACTCTCTTCGGGTTCGGGTGAACTATCAAGCTGACAACACATCAAAGAGATGAACGTTAGGGGTAGGAATCAGTCATAGCCGGTCCGGTTCTCCAGGCTATTTTAGAGGAGATTAACCTGGATCATGGGTGCGGGTCGGAGGCGTGCAGATTGGGGGTCGGATCGGAATACCCGATCCGAACCGGAGTGGCTTGGACATCTCTCCTTCTCTAACCTACTCCGCTTCGCTCCAGCGTCGTGGCAAGCAGATGGCTTTCCGATCCATTTGAGATTTATTCGCCTTCCGATCCGATTGGATATGCTTTGTTAATCTATCCAGTAAGAGATCACCGATCCGAACAGAGAGTTCTATCCGATCCGAATCAATATGCTGCTCTAACCCGATCCGAACAGAGGACTCCATCCGATCCGAACAACTGCAGCTATCAATCTGAATTGTATGCATTCCTCCAATCCGAACCGAAATCTTATACTTAAAAATGTCCTTCGATGGTTGATTTCTTGACTTTGTGTTGCCTAGTTCACAAAGTAGGCCAACATTTTGCCCCCTCAAAGGATGCTTCTGTTGTACGAAGCATGCTTTGATGTCGTTTTAACTGCTAGCCCTTGAATCAGAACAGTCAGGAGGGATGCACAGATTTCTCATTCGGTTCGGGTGTTAGAAGAACGCACATTATCTTCATTTCTGAGCAAATTTGGAAACTTTTTCTTGACATATAATGCTTCTTGCAGGCGTACTCTTCCTTTGTTCTTCTTCTTTTGAACTCAATTCGAGTCGGATGCTAAATTAACGTGTGAAATCTGCACGGTTCGGATGCCGATCCGAAGCGCTTTCGTGGGTTTGGCTCTTTGACATTGGGCCTTCAGGGAGAGTTGTGCTTTTGGGCCTTTATTCCGGTCCGAACGGGCGAGAAAGAATAGGAATACGAGGAGTCAACATTGCCCCCTATATAAGTTCACAACCGTCTTCTTTCTTTTCTTCTTCTTCTTCACCGCCGCTTCCGAACCTAGTATTGAAAACCTTAAAAACTCCAATATTTCGAAACCGTTCCTTGTAGATTTCTCAAATCGAACATATAGGTAGCTCTTTAATCTCGAATAGCTTCATAGTAACTGCTCTTGATTTCAATTTGTGTTAGATTGGGATGGTTTAGTCACAGGCTTTGCTTGAACTCCACGTCGTTACTGGTGGATGCGCCGTCACTTCGAGGCTTTGCGAGGCTGGAGAGGGCAAACATTTGTCCTTAACGATAGCTTTGACGATAGATCAGGTTTGTTTGCGAGTAGAGGGGAAAGAGGAAGAAGATGAGGAGCGCGGTGACAAATTGGAGCTGGTTCGGGTAGAAGACGAAGGAGCGAAAAGGAAGGAGAAGGAAGGGGGATCGGTCCGGATTTCACACTTTAGAAAGACGGAAAGGAAAGTAAAAGTCGGTTCGGGTCGGAGAAGTGAATGAGATAAGAGGTTGAAATAAACGGACCGGTTAAGTGGTGCGGGTTCGGTTCGGATCAGGTCACCCGATCCGATCAGATCAGTCCTGCTTCCGAACCCATTGCTTTCCTTGTCCTGAACCGACCTCGCCTTAATGAAGCACCCGAACCGACTGCCATCTGTATTGGTATTGAGCCAGCCATCATATGCATATCCGAACCGAACCGAACGTATCAAACTTGGCACATAAAGATTACCCAACTAATTCAACTAACACTTACTCTAGACGAATATGCTTCGCGGACAGTTAGGATAGTACCTTGTGAACATAAACGAGAATTAAGAACAACTCTGACTATCACTTTCTCTTTAAAGCTTCGTCTTACATTGCTGTACTTTTATTTTGTATTTCCCACATTTGCTGCACACACTTTAGTTCACACACATACACAAAAGGGGGACACGGGATAATTTACTCTAATCCGTGCTATTGCTTCTTCAATAGTTCCATGACAATGAGGCCCAGACGCTCTTCTCGTCTAGCTGAGAGGAAAGAAGCTCCGGAAACTTCCAACAAAACCACTCTCGAGGATATATCTTCTTCATCTGACCCAGAATGGGACAGCGAGGGTCCGGATTACGGAGTTGGTCATCGGGAAAGCGACGAAATGTCCTCAGAAAGCGAAGTTTCCCTAGGCTTTGAGGAGGAAGGAGGGATCGGTGACAATCGAGCACCCGATGAATTTGACTCAGCCATTATATTGGAGTCACCTCCAGATTCCGTAGAATCGACAATTGACAACGACCGACTTGTGAGAATTTGCTTGAAGTATGGAATAATGAAGAGAGACACTTTAGTGCCCTCACGTTCTGACCGTCCCCATAACCCTCCAGAAGGATATATGACGGTTACTCGACTGATGTGTATGGTTGGCGCCATTCCTCCATTCTCGCCTTTCATCGTTGACTTCTTAAGACAAATGCGGATTGCCCCCATGCAGTTGCATCCCAATTCATATGCCTATCTGCATACCTTATTCATAGCATATCGTGAAATTCTAGGCGTAGAGCTCACGTTCGATGATGTTCATTTCTTCTATAATTTCAAACATCGGACTAGAGAAACCCCTTCTTTCTGTTACTTTGAATCAGTCCCAAAGAGGAAGATAATCTCTACGCCGTTTAGCAGTAAAGCTGGAGATTCCAGACTAGAGTGGTTTTATATAAAGCAACAGTCTGGATGCGCCAGGAGATGGACAAAATCAAGTAAAGCATTGATTTTCTGAACCCGGACTCTATACACTTGAATCATCACTCTGACCTGTTTTCCTTTTTTGTTTGCAGTCGACAATCCCAAACAGATATCAGACCAAGTGTTCTTTGATCGAATGCACCGTCTTCTCAATGGCGACCGAAAATTCCTTACTATTGACGAGGTCCTTAAAGATGAGTACCTTCATTTTCACGGGCTGCTATCCGTTTTCCGTAGCATCGGTCATGGGACGGTCCCTTATGCATATATTCCTCCAGTGGAAACAGTTCCAGAAATAGGAGAAGGCTCGGGAATTCCTGCAGCTCCTCTTCAAACTTCACCTTCTCCCTCTTCCACACAAGATGACGAACTGGCTAATCTGGCCGAAAAACATCGTGAAGGGTATATTGCCCCCGAGGAAACTACTTCTCCAGATAAGTCAAAGTCTTCCCAAGTGTCGCCACTTCGCGCTTCCGAAGGGGATGTTCCTAGCACCGACGAGCACATATTTCAGGGTTTGGGGGATCTCCCCTTACCCGAGACTATATATACTTCAGAAGATTTCAGGAAGGACCCTTTAGTCTTCACTTCTTCTGAAGAAACTACTCCTGCCAAGGCCAAAGAGCCTGCCCGCACCAGTCTAGCTTCAGACTCGGGTTGGTTGGGGGGACACACACACCACTTAGGATGCACTTTATACCACAGCATTAGCATTCATTGCACTTCTTTCTCCATGAATCCATTGATTCTAAACTTCGCTTATTTTATCGTGCAGGTACAATGTCTCGGTCCTATTATGATATAAGAAAGCTTCGTCGCAGCATGTCCAATCCTCCTCAGGATGCCGAGTATGATCGCCGGGAAGACCGTGGTAGGGAGGAAAGAAGACCCTATGATTCCTATCAATCTCGACTCTCACGCTCCCGCTCACCAGTTCGACCGGAACAAGAGAAATACAAGAGCTATCAAGGTCGTAGGGAGGAGGATAGGCCACAATCTAGGGATTCCACTTCCTCCTATGAAAAGCGGAGTAGAGAGAAAACTCCTCCAAAGGAAACTGGGTCTAGAAGTAAGCAAAAAGTCCCTGCTACTAAACGACCTAGAACAGACAAGGGTTCTACAGAATCTTCTTCAGGAAGGGACACTGAACTAACAATCCTCGCTCCTCCTCCACCAGATGCGGGAACCGCAGTAAGGCTGGCATATTTAAAAGAGAAATTTCCCGAGCACTACTTCGAGACTCTGACCTTCCTACCTACCCTTGAACCTATTTCTTCTAATTGGGCAGAAGAGGCCAAGGCAAAAATTGATTTGGTGGAAAAACAATATACCGAGATGTTCAAGTATTCCCGCAATCTTTCTAGAATCATCCGCACTCTAATGACAAATGCTGACTCGATGCAAAAGACTGCAGAGGAGGATGCTAAGGCCCTAAAAACCTTAGGAAAAGATTTAGAAGATACTCAAGCTCAACTAGCTATCGCTCAGAAGAACGCTTCTAACTTCAAACAACAGTTTGAGGACATGCAAAAGCGCTATCATGATTTGCTTGAATCCCACACTCAGGAGCGTTCTGAGTTGAAGAAACAAGCTGACGAGGCCAAATCAGAGGCTGCTAAGACACGCCTTGCTTATGCTGAGCTTGAGCAGAAAAACGCCGAGTTAGCGAAAAGGAGTGCTGAGTTAGAAAAGAAGAACGCTGACTTAGCTTCAAAATTGTTAGAGGCGGAAAACAGGGCTGCTCTGGCTGAGGGCAATGTGGAATGCGCTATTAAATCTGCGGAGGAAACCCGCAAACAACTATCAGAGGCGGAGGCTGATATTCAGGGCTTCGGCGAGTTAATGATTGAATTCTTCGCGCACATTATTCGTCGTCGAAACATTTCCTGGATCGAGGACTATCCATCCACTCTGGTTCAAGTGTGGAATCAAATCGTCGAGTGGGAAAAAGAAGAACTTAAGGTCGATTCCCTCGATGAAGATAAGATGATGGAGAAATACTTGAGAGACGACGAACCGGAGCGCCTAGCTGAAGGGCGCCGTCTAATTGCTGAGGCCATGGAAGAAGAGAGGCGGAGGTCTAAACAGAAAACCGTTCCTGAAGCTGGTTCCTCTTCTTCTGCTCCTGTAACTCCCGAAGTAGAAGGGTACGATCCCGAAAACCCGGGAATTCCCCGAACAACTCTGCTATCTCCCATTCCTGAAATAACTCCAGAGGTAGTAGTCACCCCCGCTGAAAAGTCTTCAGAAGGTATCCCTATCTTTTCTCCTCAATCTGCCAAGGTTACTACTACCTTTGGCTACATGATGGAACCTTCGATGAGAAATCCTTTGCTTTCGCCTGAGTTGATAACCAATGTTTCTCATTTTGTAGGCGTTGAATCATCCGCAAAGACAGATGTAGCTCAAGGAGCTACCGCTGGGACAAAGCCCGCTGATAGGGTCAAAGAAGGGGAAGACAAGGCTGCTTCAACAGACCTGGGGGAAAGAAGTGAGCCAGCTAAGGTCACTACTCCCCATGATGAAGAAATGATTGCAGCTTTAAAAGACGACGGAGGAGACGAGGGGCATGATGAGGAACCAGAGGTTACAATAACCGGGGAGCCAAAAAGCGCCGATGACGTTACCTTGGCGGCCATGAAGGCCGATCAAGACAAGCGCTTGCAATTAAAGGCTGAAGAATTAGACCCTGAGGTCCTCAAGCCCCTCGCAGTTGTGGATGCAGGTTCAAGGTTAGTTGTTAAGCTCTCAACTAGATCTATTACCGAAGAACTTGCTAAAAAATCTTCTCTTGATTCCAGCGCCCCGCCCTCCGGGAAGAAGTCTGCTGGCTCCAGTACTACATCTTCAGGGAAAAAGAAATCAAAGCGAATCTTGACTGAAGCCGAGAAGGAAGCAAAGGATGCGGAAAAAACTGCCAAGAAATCGAAGGCTCATCCCAAACCCAAATAGTGGGTTCCCCTATATCTTTTTAGCATCTTTGTAAACCAATAAGTGCTGCTACACCAGTAGCTTCCGCACTTTCTTTTTCAGTTATTTCCCTGTACAAATTCATTCATTTGTAAATAAAAATAATTCACTTTTTGCAATGTTTATTTGTTAGCAGTTCTGCACTTATGTAAAAATGCATATCTATAGTTATGAAACAAAGTTGTGGAGAGGGGAGATATGTGTATGTATATGTGTCCCCAGTCAATCTCCATAAGTTATTCAGTGCTTAACCATGCAATCTGAATGCTCCCGATTCTCTAACGGGATAGCATTTCCTGTGTCATCAATACCTGTTGTTTTTCCTGGCATTTCTTTTATACTCTCTCTCATTGTCTTGAGAGTTAGAGTTCGAGTTCAGTTATTTGTTTATTCCCCGGTCGTTCAACGGGAAAAGATTTCTTTCTCGGCGCTCGGTCGGAGACGCCTTTATACTCTCTTTCTCTCTGGAAAGTTAGAGTTCGGAGTTGAACCACTTTCTCAGCGCTCAGTCGGAGACGCTTTTATACTCTCTCTCTTTCTCTGGAGAGTTAGAGTTCAGAATAGAATTTCTTTTTCAGCGCTCAGTCTGAGACGCTTTTATACTCTCTCTCTTTCTCTGGAGAGTTAGAGTTAGAATGTCGTTTTCTCATTCTTTTATGTCTTATTGCACAAATAATCATTGTGCTTCTTTTTATGTCCAAACTGTTTCAACCTTTTTAGGCTCTAAGTTATCCTGTATTTTATAATCACAACAGAACAACTAACGAATGTAAATGCATAAAAGTAAATAACACACAATATTTTTATAGTGGTTCAGCTAAGTCATAGCCTACATCCACTTTATAGTCCTTTATTCATATCATCAGATTTTCCCAAGGCAAAGCATGTCTTGTTACAGAATCCACAGTAAAAATAAAAATATAGCATTTCTAATCCAAATATCGCATTAAGTGTTGGGCATTCCATGCTCGAGGAACTTCTTCACCATCTACGGTCGTTAACTTGAAGGTTCCTTTTTCAAGTTTCCGTTGGATGACAAAGGGTCCTTCCCATTTTGAGCCGAAGTGAGGAAGGGATGGAAAAACTCTCTTTAGCACCAAATCTCCTGGTTCAAAAGTTCTGAGACGAACTTTTTTGTCATAATAGCGTGCCATTTGACGTCGATGTCTCGCTGCACGCAAGTCTGCTTCGTCCCTTTTCTCTTCGATTTCATCAAGAGACTCAAGTAAAAGTGCCCGATTCGTTATCGGGTCATAATACGTCACCCTGTGGGAAGGAACTTCCAGTTCAATTGGAATTACTGCTTCTGAGCCAAAGGAGAGAGAGAAAGGGGTATGACCGGTAGCCGTTTTAAACGTTGTTAGATATGCCCACAAGGCTAGGGGCAATTCATCAACCCATTTTGCCTTTGCACGCTCTAATCGCTTCTTGAGGATGGATTTTATTACCTTGTTTATCGCCTCTACTTGCCCATTAGATTGTGGATAGGCAACTGCAGTATATCGTTTGTCTATCTTATATTTCTGGCAAAAATTTCTGAATTCAGTGCTATCAAATTGGGTCCCGTTATCAGTAATAATCGTCCTTGGGATCCCAAATCGGCATATAATATTTCTGACCACAAAACTTATCACCTTTCTTGCGGTGATCTTAGTCAAGGGCTCAGCTTCCACCCACTTTGTGAAATAATCCACGGCTACTATGGCATACTTAGCCCCTCCTTTAGCAATCGGTAAAACTCCAATGATATCGATTCCCCATGTGGCAAATGGCCAAGGACTCACCATCGATTTAAGATGGGTTGACGGTGCCCTGGGGATTTTGGCGAATCTCTGGCACTTATCGCAGCGTCGTGAATAATCAGCTGCATCTTTGTTGATCGTAGGCCAGAAGTATCCGTACCGCAATATTTTCTTTGCTAGAGTTTGACCTCCTGTATGATCTCCACACTCACCTTCGTGCACTTCTCTCAGTACACGCTTGATGTCGTCGTGTGCGATACATCGTAACAGGGGCATAGAAAATCCTTGTCTATAGAGGGTATCGTCTTGCATAACATATCTGGCAGCTTTGCGAACTACAGCTCTTTTCTCACTTTTCTTCGATGGGAGTGTCCCATTCTTAAGAAAACTCTTGATTGGAGTCATCCATGACTCCTTCTCTGGTTCCGCTTCATGAACGAATTCAATTTCCATTGACTCAAAGCTTGGCGACTCCAACGTTTCAATTGGAATTACCTCAGTCTCTTCTGGATTGTCGGAACTAGCCAATTTTGCTAGTCTATCCGCTTTCTGGTTTTCTACTCTGGGAATATGTGTAATGTTGTACCGCTCTAAGCTATTTAATAGCTCTTTCACTTTCTTGAGGTAAGCGACAAGTCGAGGTCCTCGAGCCGCGAATTCCTCTCGCACTTGACAAACAACAATCTTAGAGTCACAAAATATGTCCATCGTTTTTACTCCGAGGTCTTTAGCGAGTTTCAGCCCGGCAATCAGGGCTTCATACTCAGAGTCATTGTTTGTTGCCGAAAATTCTAATCGCAGGGCGTAATATAACGACCGTCCCTCGGGAGTGACTAAGACAATTCCAGCTCCGGATCTTCGGTCATAGCTCCATCTGTATATAATTTCCACGAATTCATCTCTAGCTTATCCTCGGATTTGACCACTCGGTCATTGATTATTTCTTCCTCTGGAATGGTGAATTCCGCAATAAAGTCTGCTAGAGCTTGCCCCCTGATTGACTTTCGTGGTTGAAAATTCAAATCAAACTGGCTTAGTTCTATGTTCCATTTAATCAACCTTCCCGACGCTTCGGGTCTCTGCAACACCTGTCTTAACGGCTGATCGGTGTATATGGTTATTGGATGGGCTTGGAAGTAGTGACGAAGTTTTCGGGATGCAATCAGGAGGCTGTAAGCAAGCTTCTCGATCTTTGGGTAGTTGCGCTCTGCCGCTGCTAATTTCTTACTCACATAGTATACTGGCCTTTGTACTTTGTCTTCTTCTCGAACCAGGGCTGTGCTGACAGCATGAGCCGAGACTGCTAGATAAACAAATAGTTCTTCGTGATCTACGGGCTTTGATAAGATTGGCGGTTTCTCTAACAGCTCTAACAAATTTTGAAAGGCCTCGACACAATCGGGAGTCCACTGGAAGTTCTTCTTTCCCCTTTTTATCAAATCAAAAAATGGAACACATTTATCGGTGGCTTTAGAGATGAATCTACTCAGCGCCGCTACCTTCCCTGCCAGACTTTGGACGTCTTTAATTCTCCTTGGTTCTTCGATATTTCTAATCGCCGCTATCTGGCTAGGGTTGATCTCAATTCCTCGGGAACTCACAATGAAGCCAAGGAACTTTCCCGACGCCACTCCAAATGAACATTTTAAAGGATTCAATTTCATACGGTATTTTCGTAAGATACCAAACATTTCCGCTAAGTCTTGCGTATGACTGGAAGACTGCTTTGATTTAACAAGCATATCATCCACATAAACTTCCATAGTTTTTCCTATTTGATCATAAAACATTCTATTTACCAACCGCTGATAAGTAGCTCCAGCGTTTTTTAATCCGAATGGCATTACAACATAACAATATAACCCCAAATTCGTAATGAAACTTGTATGCTCTTGGTCCGGTACATGCATAGGAATTTGATTGTATCCAGAGTATGCATCCATGAAAGAGAGAAGTTCATGACCTGCTGTCGAGTCTACAAGCTGGTCAATCCTGGGAAGTGGGAAACTATCTTTTGGGCAAGCCTTATTTAAATCTGAAAAGTCAATACAAGTTTGCCACTTTCCGTTTGGCTTCTTTACCAAGACAGGATTCGATATCCAGTCGGGATAGGTCGAATCTCGAATAAATCCATTTTGCTTCAATTTCTCTACTTCCTCTTTGAGGGCAGCCGACCTCTCTGGGCCCAGCGTGCGTCTCTTTTGCTTCACAGGCGAATGCTTCGGATTTACATTCAATTTGTGACTGATAATGGAAGGTGATATCCCACACATGTCAGCATGGGTCCAGGCGAACACATCTAAGTTTGCCTTCAAGAAGTCCGTCAGTTCTTCAGCACGACGTGGATCCAATTGGGAACCAATCTTCAAAACTTTCGTCGGATCAGCTTTATCAACAGGAATTTCCACTGTCACTTCATTAGGAGTTGCATTTCTAGCCTCTGGTTCCTCATCTTTTCTAGGATCCAGGTCTTCAGGTGTTCCTTTGGGCAACTCCCTTGGGTTCAATTTCTCTAATTGCTATGCCGAGTCCCCCTTCGAGGGAGACGAGGCATCCTTACTTTCAGCATTAACTCCTTTCATCAACATCTTCAGTTCGGCCACATAGCAGGCCCGTCCTGAAACCTGATCCCCTCTTATTACTCCAGTCCCGGCTTCGGTTGGGAACTTTAGTAACAAGCACCAAGGGGCGATACAAACTCTAAATTCAGCGAGGGCAGGTCTCCCTAAAAATGCGTTATATGGCGAATCTACGTCCAATACTACGAACTGAAGCATTCGCACTCTTCTACGTTCTCCTTGCCCTAGGGTCACGGGCAACTCTATATATCCCATGGGAGCTGTCGTCGCTCCGTTGAAGCCTCTAATCCATCCTTCACAAGGTTTCAGATCTTCGGGCTCAAGCTTCATCTGATCAAATGACTTCTTGAACAAAATATTAACGGAACTTCCGTTGTCTACTAATACCTTATGGACCAAGGCCGGCCCAATGGTGGTAGTGATAACCAACAGATCATTGGTGGGAGATTGTATCCCCGTGTTGTCTCGGCTGCGAAATACCACGTCATCGAACATGGTTTTTTGTTGTTTTATAGGGGTGACATCTTCCAAATCGTCACCTTCATTCACATCCAGATGCTTGGCAGCATTCACATATTGGTCCATTGACCTAAAACTTCGGATTGCCGGGTGAGGTCCGCCTACTATGGAGTTGATGACGATCCCTTTACCTTTCTGCTGCGCGGTAGGCTTAGGAGCAGGTAGGATCTGTTTTGGAGCCTGCTCTCCTTGCCCCCTGTCCCTCGGGGCAACCTTGTACTCATCCAACTTTCCTTCACGCAGCAGCTTTTCAATTACATCCCTCAAATGCCGACACTCATTGGTCGAATGTCCATGTGTTCCGTGAAACAAGCAAAATTTCCCTGTCGCCATTTCTTTCTCGGTCGAATCACGAGGTGGCGGTCTTTTGTACTGCAACACATTGTACGTATCCAGGTAAATATTTTCCAGGGTGTCATTCAATGGTGTATAGTTCTCGTAGTTCTGGAATCGGGGCCTTTTGTTAGGGTCGCTTCCCCTATTTCTGTTTCTCCTGTTACCGTTCGAATTACGGTTGTTGTTGTTTCCCCCATTTCCAGTATTGCTGTTTCCACCCTTGTTTCCTACATTTACTTCAACCTTGCCAGAACTTTCCCCAGACTGCTTCACGGCAATATTACTCTGCACATTCTCCTTTGAAGCTGTCTCAGACTTTCTTTTCCGGTTTGCCCTGGCCTCCTCTCGTCTTAAATAAATATCGGCTTTTTCGTAGAATATCGCCCTTGTGGGGGGTGTCTTCCCAGAAAGGTAGTCTCCAAACTCAGATTCAGGATCGACTCCTTCCTTCAATGCCATCAGAATAGTGGGCTCATGCGGGTCACTGACCTCAGTTACAGCTTGGTTAAAACGATCTAAATATGCCCTTAAAGACTCTCCTGGTGCCTGTTTGATCCTCGACAATTCAATAACACTCTTGGACTTTCGGGCATGTAGTCGGAACTGGTTCATGAAACGCTCGCTTAGTTCTTTGTAATTAGAAATTGAACGAGGAGGAAGTCGGGTAAACCAGAATAATGCCACATCTTCTAGATAGATTGGGAATGCTTTGCACTTCACTTCGTCAGGGGCAGCAGCGGCGTTCATGAGCCACGAATACCGCATCAAATGCTGTCCCGGATCAGTCCTTCCGTTATATTTGTCCATCTGTGGCAAGTTAAAGCGTCGGGGAAACTGGAAGTCTAGGATATCGTCAGTGAACGGAGTATGGCTTCGCTCAATGCCATAGTCTTCATTTGTATAATTCCGGCTCTCGGACATAATTCGGCGAACCATTGCCTGTACATCGGCACTAGTTAGGGGCTGCTCAGGTTCCCTGGCCCTAGTGTCCGAGTTCCTTCTGGGCTCATGCTCAGGAGATGCCCTTCTTCTTCGAGCTGCCTCTGCTCGATTCCGTTCCCTGTGTTCCCGGTCGATCTCGGGAAGAGGGGACTGGAGTCTTTGCCCCCGAGTGGGGTCATCGTTTCCTAACGCTCGTGCGATATCCTCGCGAGATCCCAAAGATCCAAACGTTAGCTGCTCCACGTTCTGAGGTCGTTCGAGTGGCCTTCGTTCACGGGGCCTCTCTTCCTCGGAAGATGAAGATTGATCTACGGGTGTGTGACGAACCGGTGATGGAGTTCTCTGCCGGCGGAGCTCATTGATCTCCCGACTCATGAGCCTCATATTTTCCTGCATCATGAGATTAGTGCGCTCATGAACTCTCATAGCTTCCCTCGTGCTCTCAAGCATATCAAGCAAGCGCGAGAAATCTCCTTGAGTGATGGGAGCAGATGGATTGACCTGATCTCCAACCCTGGCAGCTGGAATTGGAGCATTCGTGGGGACTCGAGTAGATGTTCCAGCTTCACCAAGCATCGGGTCGGATCGGAGGTAGGAAGCCAGGTCGGATCGGAGCTGGGGTGCCTGGTCGGATCGGTGTGCAGCGAGCAACTCGGGTCGGTTCAGATAGGGGGAGTGCACTGCTTCAGAGTCTCCTACCCGGATCGGATCGGAGCTCTCCCCTTGCTGTCGGTTCGGATTTCCTGCATTGATTCTTCCTGCTGCTGAACTCTGCCCCCGAGACCTTGTTACAACAGCATGTTGCTGATCTTCGCCAGCTCCATTTCCTTGAACAGACTGAACTTCCTTGCCTTTTCCTTTGGCCATGAGTCTTTGACAATTACTTCAACGAACGTAAGAAAGCGGAGAAACTTAAGGATTCACTTCTTTGAACTCAACGGTCCAAAAAGTAGAAAGAGATCCCGGAAAATAAAGAATTTAGATGAGGTTTCTCAGTGAAAGCACCAAAATGTTAGACCCAAAAGTGGTTCTAACACCCAAATTGATTTGAAACAAGATAAAATAAGACAGAAGTAAAAATGAACACACAAGATTTATAGTGGTTCGGCGAACAAATGCCTACGTCCACTTATTCTTTACTATATTCAATAATTCAGTTGCAAATACAATGATAGATCCACTCACAATTCAATTTTGTTCACTCAATTGAAATAAACAAGAAATAAAAGATGATTTGGATTTTCCAGGAGTAATGGAGGTCGGATGTCGAAGGTGATTGAATTCTTTTTGTGCTGAAAAAAGATCCTTCTCTTTGCCTCCAGGTGGGGTATTTATAGGTGTGAATTTGCCTGAGATTCAATCCGGGTCGGACCACGTGTTATCCATCGCACTCTCTTCGGGTTCGGGTGAACTATCAAGCTGACAACACATCAAAGAGATGAACGTTAGGGGTAGGAATCAGTCATAGCCGGTCCGGTTCTCCAGGCTATTTTATAGGAGATTAACCTGGATCATGGGTGCGGGTCGGAGGCGTGCAGATTGGGTGTCGGATCGGAATACCCGATCCGAACCGGAGTGGCTTGGACATCTCTCCTTCTCTAACCTACTCCGCTTCGCTCCAGCGTCGTGGCAAGCAGATGGCTTTCCGATCCATTTGAGATTTATTCGCCTTCCGATCCGATTGGATATGCTTTGTTAATCTATCCAGTAAGAGATCACCGATCCGAACAGAGAGTTCTATCCGATCCGAATCAATATGCTGCTCTAACCCGATCCGAACAGAGGACTCCATCCGATCCGAACAACTGCAGCTATCAATCTGAATTGTATGCATTCCTCCAATCCGAACCGAAATCTTATACTTAAAAATGTCCTTCGATGGTTGATTTCTTGACTTTGTGTTGCCTAGTTCACAAAGTAGGCCAACAGGTTTCAACACATGAAAATAATTCTATACATGAATATTATTGAAAATTTCGGCAGCATAACGGCAGGGTAGTTAAAACCGGCACCGTCCCTAGTACGACTCCTCGTTCTACCTTAAAACCTCGTGGTTTTTGACAATGGGGATTTTCAATATCTAGTTCGTACGCAGACGAATTTTCCCATATACTAATCCTATTGGGATTTCAATCACAATCAATCATTTCAAATTAACCATTCATGATATTCACCAAAATTCACATCAACCAATAATCCAAACAATATCACAACCAATATATATCGTCCATGGTCTGTGGACGAGGGGAGTATATATATATGTATGGATATACGTATATAACTATATTTCAATTTCATTTCAATCATTTCAACGCATATATAATTTTTACAATGCATATATAACTTATATATCGAACATACAACTTATACAACGCTTATACATGAGGTGTACAACGCTTATATTTGTCATACATAGACTATATAATTTATACCTCGTTGTTTTCCATATCGTTTATAAATTAGAGATCTCACATTGGGTTCCACTCCACCAAAAATTGTAGAAGGCTCAGAAAAATATGCGGTCTCTTCTAGAATGTAGAAGACGTCCGCACGAGTCCACTGTCTCTTGTTTCACTGGATTTTGACAATATAGCAAAAAGATATGATTTTTAAACCGTAGCGCTTTAAAGTGCTATAAAACAGTTTAAATATTACAAGGTTGTTACCTCTCTATTCTGTTTAAAACTAGGTCGAGGATTTTCTGCAAATCCGTGAAGCGGTTGGACGATCAGACGCTGCAACGTCGAAGAGGGTCAGAGGAGCTTTGCGGCGCCACCAGCCTTTCTCAGATCGATGCACTGTAGCGAGCACGACGGCGGTCCAAAGTCCCGGACTTTGGGGACTCGATTCTCGCAGCAGGGTCGACGAGGGAGGGTGCAATAACTATGGATTTGAAGAGGAGAAAGAGCCCGTTAAAAAGTTCAACTGGGTCGGGGTGTAATTCTTCGTGGTTTGGTCGGAAAGTGGATGGGAAGGAAGGGAGCGGTGGCCGTCGTTGAGAGCTGAAGGGTAACGGGTTTGACCTGGGGAGAAGAAAGAATCTGATTGGTCGGGATTTTTTTATATTTTTATATTTTTAAAATTTCAAAAATACCCCTTATCTCATACGAACTCCAATCCAAACTAAATGACTATCGTCCCTAGCTAAATACCCCCATTCCGAACACAATGGGATATGTTTAGTAGGCCCATTCGACTATTTCAGTCAGTTTTCCTTCAAATTAAAATATAAAACATTCAATATTTGATTTGAACGTACATTTCAATTTGCTGGGGCCACATACTGATTCTAAAATTCCAGAAAAATAAACCTAGCTATGTTTTGACGATACGGTCCCAACAAAACTAGTTTCGTCGAATTCTGAGACCATTTGAAAAATGGCCATTTTCTGGTCGATCCAATTTAACTGTAATTGACCAAACATATTTTTCTTCGCCACGCTCACATATTAACTTCAAAAATTATGGAATTTGAAACCTAGCAATAATTTGACATCCTGGATCCAACAAAAGTGGTTTCGTCGAATTCTAAGGTCGTTTGCAAAATGTCTATTTTCATGGGCTATATATTCTATATAGCGACCTTTCTGAAAAATCATTTGGCCATAACTTTTGATTCCTGCTATGAAACTTGGATTTCTCATATTCGTTAGAAAGATATTCACTAACAGATTTAAATATTTTTGGTTTCACTAAAATCCGTTTTATTTTGCACCCATATAGTCAGTCAAAGTTTGAATTGAAATTTTGAAACTGCCGCACCATTTTAGGCCTTGTTTATAATTTAAAATAATTATATTTATTTTCCAACATCGATTCAAACATACTTTTCATCGTTGTTATTTAAAATATTTATTTAAAATATTTAAAATCCACTAAAATAGCCAAATTAAAATTTTTAAACTAGTTCATATTTTCCGGGTTGTTGCAAGGTATAATATATATAATATTTATATTTTCAAAATACAAACGCGCAACTCACTAACTATACTTAGGAATCCTAAACCTGAGTTCTGATACCATATGTAACAACCCAAATTCTAGCGGGTTCGTATTCTTCTCAAAAATTCTAAATCTGAAACCACTAAAATTTGAGTTTGCTTGTTTAGTATCTTGCAGAAAAAGACAGAGATAATGAATAAATCATAGCTCAATAAAACATCTCACAGTGGAATGGATAAAATATATTAATCAAATATAGCCTTACCGAAATAATGACACTGCCTAACAAGTGTCCAAAGGCTACCCAGTCTCTGCCATAAATATAACCTATGAGTATGTTACGAGGAGGGGGTCAGAACATAAGTTCTTGTGAGAGGACAAATTATACATTCTGGAATAACACCAAAAATACCGTTCAGTAGGTTATTCGGGTTAACAACACTCTAGGCACTACACACATGTCGCACCCATCTACTCCCATTAGATAAAACCTAATATAATATATATGTTGTTATGGCCAATATCTCAAGATACTTCCCATAGTATCCTCCTTACATGGTCTTCGTCGTCACACCACGAAAGAATGCACAACCTCCATCCTACGTCGAACCGCATACGGAAATCTCCATTGTTACGCCATGTAATCGCACAGTACCACCCTCTTTATGCCATGTAAGCGTACAGATCCTCGTATTTGAACTCCTCGGTCGAACCACGTCCTTACAAAGAGTAATGCCCTAACGTCTACAATACAACACCCAGTGCGTATATCTAGACCCTCTCACGATTGTACTGCCTACTATAACCCAGTTCCTTAATAAGGTTGCATCCAATGCACGAAACTCAATCGGGAGCTTTCGATATCTGTAAAGGACAGCTTCGTTAGGCCTACCTTAGATATCTATATATGGTCTATCTCTTTTCACAGTGGCTATGGCCCTACCCTGGTCACTCCCTTAACTAATGAAAAATTGCATCAAAAGCTAATGACATGCCCTTATAAATCTAACATCCAATTTGGCGTGTCCCTCAACCAACATCCCGATAGTGAAAGATCGTTGGTCTGTTGGTTTAGCTCTAGTCTTTCTACATGCCACTGACTGCAGATGACATGTATTCAATGATTACTATCCTTATGATTGTCCTGACCACCTCCTCTCAGAGCGAGGAAAACCACTGAATCACCCAATGTTATCTGTCACAGTATCTGACTGTCGAACCATAGTTGCGGTCAAGGTATACCCTAGATGGTGCAACAGACCTACCCTCGAGCGATGGCGTCATCCGGTTATTCCTTGGAGGGACATCTCAAAGTACCATACCACATCCCGCAGAAGCCTCGTGCTTCCCTTTAGTCCCATAGAATAATCAGTTGGTCGTGCTCCTCTCATGTCTCCTGACACCACGATGATCTACCCCATTGGGTTCTTCATCTCCATATGTACAGACTGATCCAGGCACATCACACCATCGCATTATTAGATTATATGTCTAATCTTTTAATCACGCGCTTGCCTTAACTTATCACATTGCTGATTAACTTGAATATTTACATATTCATTTTCTATTCAAGTTACCAGTTTATTAGCTTACATTTGGCCGCTTACTTTCCCTAATCGGCTCCATGTTGCCGGAACGAACCATATCTATGAGCCGATTATTTTCCCTAATCAGCATCACGCCACTGGAATGGACTTACGCTTATTATTATTACATTCATTAAACTTAATTCTCCCTATTATAAATTTACTAATAATAAGCCTACTTTATACTTTTTCATTTAATTATAACCTCAGGTTATATCATTACTACAACTATTGTTGTAGGTTTTCTTATTAACTTAGTTCCCTTGACTAAGGTTTATTAATAAGTTCTCATCTCATCTTTTATTATAAATTACGTTATAATTCATGTCTATTTATTATATTTCATTCCGTTAATTATAATAGATTATATTGCCTTTTCATCTCATTTTCCCTAGGTTTCTTATTATTTAAGCGAACCCTTACTGTTGTAACCTTTATTTATTTATCGTCTTATACATTTTTATTATTATTACAGGAAATATTTCACGCACTTCGTTAATTTGGTCGGTGGAAATGTACAAAATCTATCTTCATAATAAACATCAATTAAGGTCTGTAGTTGCAAGCTATTTCTCTTTATTACATTATGTGTGTGTGTGTGTATTTGATTATTATGCAATACGTCAAAACCCCTTTTTCACACTGATCCCTATTACCATTCTTTTTCTTACAACTACATTATCTGTAATTTATTGCAATGGTAATTATGGAAATGTATCACTTTTCCACCCCAACTAACTTAGTCCACTACTATTTTTGTTTTTCTGAGATATGTATTATTTCATGCTTTCTTACACAATTCCCACTTCCAAATTAAATTTTGTACACAGTTAGGATTACTATACCTATTCCTTTTTTCCACATTTAACTCTAATTTTTCCCAAACTAATCTATTAATTACATTTTAAATAATATACTTTTGTAACATACACAAAATCATCATCAAATTTATATTTTTATTATTATAGTTATTTCTTTAGCCCAAATAGGAAGAGATAGGAATGAATTTACACAACAATAATATTATTAACGCTATTAGTGAATGAATTACATCACAATTACAACAATATCAATTATTCATTACGTTAAGAATTATGGGGAACTAAATGATAAATATACTGTTACCAAAAGGCATAATTTAAATCTACTCACCTATTAGATTTTCAATTCTAGGATCTGATACAGAATTATTAATCGTGATTTCTCCCTAATTTGATTCAATACTGTAATAATAACAGAGTTACAATTCAGAACCCAAAAGAAAGCAAAAGATTTGAATTGGAATCAGATCCACAGAACTTACCTCATACGGAAAAGAATTATAAGCGCATACAATCCTAAGCTATGAACTTCATTCTCTAAATCCTGTTTCTAAAGGCCTAAACCAATTTAATTTGATTAAGAAAAGGTTTGGAGAATAAATGAAACGCCAAGGCTTTAGCGTTTGCTCGGAAAATAATGAATTTGATGGCCAGCCCTAGACGTTTATTTATAATCTCTTAAAAGAATATGGTATGTTAGATTCGTGGAAATCAAATCAGAACCATAGTTTATAAAACAAACATGTCACAATCCTAGAGAACGTACGCCGCCAGCCCCTGCTTGGATCGATCCAACATCTGCCTGGGTCGACACAAGGTCGACCCAGACCTTCCTTGGGTCTACACTAAGTCGACCCAAGCACTTCTTTGGGTCGACCCAAACAAGTTTTTTAAGAAAACATGTATAGCCTTTTAATACAGTGATTTATACGTGGTTAACTTATTTCCTCAATGCTATTCTTTATTTATTTCTCTTATTCTTGGCCTTATCCCAATTTCAATTTTCAAACGTCATTTCTGGAATTTTCTACGCTAATATAATTAAGATTATAATTTATATTTGTGCTTTATTTCTATATAAATATTTTTCAATGTTAAACTTCGTACGTAATTTCTCTGTATGAACTCCATTCAGAACATATTATATATGTAAATTTATCAGAAAAATACATCAAATGATTTGCTACACGTTCCAAAGCACAATTCTGACAACTTCGGAAAAAATCCATTTTCCATTCATCGTTTTCTTTAATTATTATATTAAATTAACGTTACAAAAATGCAATCTATTACATTAAGTCATCATCCATTCCAATTCGATGATTTCACATTGTTTTATCTAATTTCGAACATAATTTTGGAGTTTGATAAAATTCCAAATATCTCCACAACACGCCAGATCAGTTTGTATGCGTAGTGTTCGTCCATACGATCCCAACGCAATTTGCTTCATCGAAATCTGATCACGTTTGAAACATATACATCTATTACAATTTTTGAATGAATTAAAATATTTTATAATCACTAATCACTCCATTCACAATTAATTACCTTTGATTAGTTAACCTAATCGTGCCTTAATTCCACCCAAATCTCATTTAACAAAACGCAATGTCTTCTTCCAGGATTCAGCGAAACCAACCATAATAGAAACTTCGACTTCGGTCATGCCAAAATTGACCAGAACTCCACCTTGTTACCGCTGAAGACTTCCCCTGCTCCGATCTCACCTCCGCCTGTGGTCCCACCCTCCATGGCATTACCAAGTCGCTACAAGAATCCATAAAAGTTGTGCCCTTTCTCACCCGAAGACCACAATCTCCTGCCACCAATTGACGATCTAATGTAGATCAACCACATCGCTTTAAACCCTGGCTCATGCGCTGTCGATCCTCCCTGCCCCTCCCACTCCCCGATTTGAAGCCCCAAGGATCATCGTGGCACCCTAAATCACAACTAAACAACACTACTTAAACGAGGTCGTCGATCCCTTGTTTAGTCACCGGAGCCCTAACACTCCTAGTTAAGCATAGCACTCCCTAAGAGGAACAAGTTTCCTTTAAATCCCCGTGTGAGATAAAGCTTGGTGGAGGAGATTAGAGGTGATTTAGGAGTGAAGAGGTAGGTCGATAATTTTAGGATATGGGAGAAAGAAAAGTGAAAGTTGGTGAATGTTTAGGTTTTAGGAGAAAGAATGAATTGTTAAGCCCTTTGTAGAAAATTCCTAAAAACACTATTTACCCATATTTTCACGAACTCAATTTTTAGCATGCTCAAAGCCGTCACATACAAATTACATGCATTCCAAACTCGATGAAACAAGTTTGAAAGCCAATTAGATCATTTTTAATAGTTATTTTCAAAAACAAGTTATAATTTAAAATCGAATATTGATACTCATTTATGCTGCGCATGCTCATATAACAACTTCGATTGATACAAAATTGAAATCTCACAATAGTTTATGATTCCAGATCTGATGAAACTTGTTTTGTTGAAATCCGAGATCGACTGAAAAATGGCTAATTCCATGTGTTAAATAAAATTGATAAAATATAAATAGATTTCAAAACACTCACATTCATCAATAATAATTTATTATTATCGTTCATAACCAAATAGAATTTTACATAGTTTCAAACTAAAAATTTGGATTTTTAAACTCAACATTTTCAATTAAGTTCATTTTAAGTCATTAAATCTTAAAATTAATCGTTTTAAATATTTAAATTATTTAAATATTCATTATTGAAAATCTGGTTTTTACAGAAATAAATGAATCCATACAAGACGTAATGAGGGATACCTAGATGGTCCTCAGATGTAGGCATGGAAAGACAGTCCATTGGAAGCAAGGTATGTAAGTGTTCGTCAAAAGGGTGTTGCTTTATCTGCTTTATGCAGTCTAAAGGGTAAATGGATGTCTAGAAATCGTGTGACCAACCGAAAGAGGCACCTAGTGCTAGAGTAACCCAAAAGGATAGTTGCCACAGGATTACATGTTATCATTGGTCTAGCGACGAGAACGGAGAAGGACATGGGTTATTCCTCTATGGTCCATGTGATGTCTTACTATCGGGACACCTTGATGGGGGCTATTCAATGTCACATGGTTGTTTTAGATTGTTTGTGTAGGGCAATGTTATTAACCCGTATCAAGAGATAACTTGTAAACTAAAAAGGGGTGATTGTGGAAAGCTTAGACACAGTAAAAAAGATAGATTGTAATATCTAGTAAATCCACAACCGAGTCCCAAACAGCAAGGGCAGTAATTCCCATTGTGTGCGGAACTCGGAAAGCTAGACAGAATGATGATGTGTAGATCTGTAATGTAGGTGCAAGTAATGCATTGTGGGTGCAACTCACACGTTTTCATAAAAATGATAGAACATCTAAAGTGTAGGAAATCATACGTACACTCCACTACATATATAGCTTCACCATGTCACTAGCGAGATGGTGGTATCCCTATGAGGTGATTTTGAGTGGTACCATGGGTAGTGCCTAGGATTGAGGTGTCCAAGGCAATATATTTACATACATATATGACTAGTATTTATTAGGTTTGATTTTTTGGGAAGTAGGTGGGCATGATATATGCGCAAAAAGAAGGCCTAAATGACATTAGTAGACATAATATAACAAAAATGGCAATAAAACGATACATGCCATGTTATGTATAAAAAGTATATAATGTACCAGTCACCAGAACATTGGTTCTGATCCGCTCATCAAAACAACTCGCGGGTTAGATAGAAGACAAGAGTAGGTCAATTTAGAGACACCTGGCTTGAAAGAGTCGGTACCTTGAAAGTACTTGTTTACTATTATACTTTAGATTATTTCCGCTCTAACTTGTTTACTTGGGTTTTGTCTATTTGAAGGATACCAAACATACTACCTATGCTCCTACAAATTTGGGTTTTAGTTTTTGGCAAAAAAAAAATCTGTTAGGGGGTGGGTATCTACGTCGTGGAATGGCACCAAACATTTGATTCAGTAGTGACTACTCCCACTTGCGGCGATTGAGTTCCAAGCCTACCAGATGTCGAAGGGCTTTTGTCTTCCCTCTCTGAACTCTAGAGACAAAATCAAGAGTTGAAACCATTGCTCATCAATTCGAGATAGAGTTTTAAGCAGGAAAGCATATTCTCATGAAATTCGGAATTTGAAACAATCCACTACTGAATATAAATTTATAAGTTTATTTTGGGTTTACTTTGTTTTTGAATAGGGAAGAAAGAAATATAGAAGAAAGAGGGAAAATGTATTAGTCCCACATTGCGAAAGTGTCCAAAATTATATTAGTATGTGTGTAATTTTATCACAACGGTGTTGGAGCCTTGGGGATCCCAAATGCGTGCTTTGTTGTGAGGAAGGAAGTCATGCCCACACACATGTGCGCTGCCTCCGCCGTCCGTTTGACTAAACGGGTCTGGTACGAGTTTCGGGTCTAAATCCAGCAAGAATATTTTTGGATAAAATTTCAGAATAGTAATAGGTTGACTTTCAACCCATTACAGACCTGAAAATTGAATTTAAAAGAGATGGAAAATTTGCAACGCTTTGTAGCCGTTGCAAATGAAAGGACGTGCAGGTTTAAGTTGAATCGGATATGACCATTCCAAACAGTCGCGAAGATTGGTGAACTGTCACTTCCTTCCGTCCTTATAAATAGCCATGCCTAGAATGGGTTTCAAATCACTTTTTCTCTAATTCATCTTCTTCTTTAAGTTCTGCAACACTGCCGGTTCCAACAGCACGAAAGTGTTGCAAATTTTCGAACTTGCAACGCTTGTAAACTATTGAAGAATTGTTCTTCTTCTTCTTCCTCTTCATTCTATTCTATACTTGCATCATCAGAAATTAAATACTAGAGTATTCTTGGTCGGATCAAATTCGTGCAAACTTTGAATCTGATTATGTTGTTCCGTGGCTTCACTGAATCCTAAAAGTCAATAATTCGATAACCCGTTTGTATCTGGTGGGTTGAGCTATTGTCTGAAAGAATTTATTCCATAGATCCTTAAAGTTTGAAGTATAGCAATATATTCCTCCAAGTTGTCTCGAACAGCAAAATCCCAAACAAACTTTTAGACAATATTCTTCAACCATGGAAGGTTTGAGCGCACCATAGGTTATGAATCAACATTTAACTCTATTGGAGCAGTTTGATGGAGACAATTTTACTGGTTCGAAAGAGATGATGAAATTATTTATGATCATCATCAAATTTTTCTACATTTTTGAAGATGGATAGGAAGTTATACTTGAGGAAACTAATAAGGATGATGTCTCTCTAAAGGCAAAACATGCAAGGCACAAAGAGGATAATTTTCTATGCAGATGGCACATTCTAAATGCGTTGTCTATTCCATCCTACACCGCTCATAGGACCTTGGAAACTACAAAGACACTCAGGACTGCTTTAGAAAGTAAGTATCGTATATTCAAGGCAAGTAATAAAAAAAATCTTATTTGTAATTTTGTGGATTTAAAATGGTAGCCAACAAGCTGATAGTTGAACAAGTAAGTGAAATCTTACTTGAATTAACTTAAAGACGGTGGAATAGATCTCCCTGAACCTCTTGTTGTTGGAGTTATTATTTCAAGACTCCAACATTCTTGGAATGATTATAAGAAAAAATTGAAGCATGTCGAAATAGATTATGATTTAGATGGTTTACAAAGTCATTTTCGTATTAAAGACAATTATCATAAATGCAAACTAGATGATAATCCGCAAATTAAGTTCCATTCTAAGGCCAAGAATGATGAAATCATTGAATAGTTAAAGTCTAAGAATGAGACAGAATTTGAGAAGAAAAATAATTCCAAGAACAACAAAAAGAAGAGTGCTAGCTACTATTGTAACAAACCAGGCCATTGTGCCCGAGACTATCGTCTATGGGAGAAACAACAAAAATGAATGTGGTCAAAGAATCGCTTATGGGTGTAGTACAAGAGGAAACTCTGTTAGTGGAATTGAAAATGATTGGTGCCTTAATACTGGAGCAATCATTCACATCTGCAAAGACCCTAATATTTTCAAGACCATAATGGGGAAGCCAGTGAAGTTACTAGCACAAGCAAAGTTGCAAGCAAAGTTTTGGGAAAATGCACTATAGAACTTGCATTCACCTCTAGAAAGATCTTACATTAGTCAATGTATTTTATGTACCCGATATGTGTAAGAATTTGGTTTCTGGATACCTTCTTAACAAAGGAGGATTCAAGATAGTGTATGAGTATGATAAGTTAGTGTTGTCTAAGCTTAGAAAATTCATTAGATATGGATATTTATGTAATGGCATGGTTAAGTTGAATCTAATAAAGAAGTCTTCTATTTATATTATTGATTCTACTAATTTATGGCATGGTAGATGTTAGATCCAAAATTGGCTCTGACACTCAAACTAGTAAAGATTCTAATGAATTAAAAACTAAAACGAAGAAAACACACAATTTATAGTGGTTCGGCGTTAAATTGCCTACGTCCACTTTCTTCTTTTTTGATTGATGTCTTGAATGCGAGTGCAATAATGATTTTCACTCAATTCTCACTCATTTCATACATTGATTCACTTAATTTCCTTCACAATATGATTTGAAAGATGATTGTAGGCTGAATAAGTTGATGAAATTCGGGTTGCAAAGGAGTTCCAATCCTAAAAGTGCCAAAGGATCCTTCCAAATGCCTCTTGATGTGGTATTTATAGGTGGAAAAATCCCCTGGAGTGGGATCGGTTCGGATCCACGTGTCATCAATCCCGCCTCAATCGGGTTCGGATGGAATTTGATGATGACAACACACCAGGTTAGTGGCAAACATGGGTAGATCATGGGTATAACCGCTCCGAATATTAAGAAATCGTGGGGTGAAACCATCATTGCAACGGATCGGATCGACTATTCTATAGAGAATGGGATCGGATCAACCTATCAGAACCGATCCGATCTTTGGAGAAGCTCTTCCTTCTTCCGCTCCCCTCTAATTTGATTTGGCAATAAGGATCTGATCCGATCCGGCTTGTTTTCCTTCCCTTTCTGCCTTATGTTGACCTGTTTTCGCTCGAGGAAACCCGATCCGATTATTTGGCAGGGTACTCTTCATTGTTTTAACTCTTTAACTTTGTGTAGCCTAGTTCACAAATTTGGCTAACATTTTGCCCCTCAAGGGATGCTTCTATCGAAGATGGAGCATGCCTTGACATCGTCTATTCATTGGTCTCTGAATTTGAATCGTTAAATAGTCATCCCCGTTCATTTGTAGAGATGTCCCGCTTCATAAGGTTGTGCCTCTTGCAGCCTGTAAATACACCAAAAAGGTTCAAAGATTCCCTCCTTTGTTTTGGACAAGCTTTAGGAATTCTGACTGATGTCCAGTGATTCTTCTAGGTAGGCTTCTTCTTTATTTTTCTTTAAATTCAACTTATACACCACTTCAATGTGTATGGCTTCATTTGGGTTCAGACTCCGACCCGAACGGCTTTCTTTCTCGTCTTGCTTAGCATTGGGTTAATAGGCCAAAATGATTTTGTGGGCTTGCATTCTGGTCCGAACGGGGTAAAAAGGCTGGGAATACGAGGGGACATAAATAAGCCTATATAAATCCACCACCTATCTCCTTCTTCTTCCCTTTCTCCTATTGCTCTCGTCTAACAGATTTTTTATTAAAACCCTAACTTTCAAAAACTCCAAAATCCTCTCGTTAATCTTCGAATTAAACACTCTGGTAGGTTTAAAACTTCGATTTTTCTTGTAATAATCGAGTTTAGTTAGAATTTTTGGTCAATTTGAATGATTTGGTTATGGCTTTTGTTTGGCTTTGATGTCCTGGCCTCCTCCTCCCTCGCCATCGTCGTTGGTAAACTCCGTCATCACCTCGAGGCGCTAGGAGATAGGATTTGACATGATAAGGGTTAAACTGGTCAATGGTGATTTCGTTGTGACATGCTTCTCAAAAAAGGATGGGTTTTTTAAGAAGGAGATGGGTTCAGTTTTGATGAGGAAGGGGAAGAAGAAGAGGAGGAGGATAATGAATGGGATCGGTTCGGGTGAGGTAGCATAGGAGTGGAAATGGGAAGGGAATTTACTTGACTGGATCGGGTCGGATTAAAAAGAAAAAATAAGGAGCAAAGATCACTTGACTAGGTCGGGTAGGAATGAGAAACAAGGAGGAAGAGAGGTATGGATACTCAAGTCTATCGGGACCGCTCCGAGTGCCTACTTCCGAACCGATCCGGTTTTGTTGGCTGGTTGTGAACGTTTGCTTCAGACCAAAACATGGCTTCCTCCCCTGATCCGATCCCAACACTTACATCCGAACCGAACTGAAGCAGTCCTGTTCAATGTGCAAGAATTTGTTCAACTTAAAGAACAGTTAGGATAGTGCCTTACGAACATAAACGAGCATCAAGAACTATTCCGAACATTACTGCTTTATCGAACCTTTGCATTACACTCTTATGTGTTTACTTTGCATCCTTTGCACACATAGCACACACTTTAGTTCACACACATACACGGGGGACTACGGGCTATCATACTCTAACTTATGTTGTTGCTTCTTCAGTAGTTTAGTGATCGTGGCAGAGAGACATTCGTCTAGGTTAGCAGAGAAGATAGAAGTTGCAGAAACTTCCGAGAAATTTACTCTTGATGACATATCCTTTCCTTCAGACCCTGAATGGGAAGATGAGGGCCCAAATTATGAAGTAGACGCACACAATAGTGAAATACCTTCTGATAGTGAAGTTTCTCTTGGCGATGAAAAGGAAGGAGGGATAGGAGATAATCGAGCTCCAGATGAGTTTGAGTCTGCCATTATATTGGAGTTACCCAAAAATTTTGTTGAATCGACGATTGATGACGACAGACTTGTTCGAATATGTCTAAAGCATGGGATACTGAAAAGAGATACCCTGGTGCCATCGAAAGAAGATCGCCCCCACAATCCTCCGGAAGGATTTATGGAAGTTACCCGATTGATGTGTATGGTTGGGGCTATTCCACCGTTTCCGCCTTTTATTGTCGACTTTTTGAGACAGATGCGGATTGCCCCCTTGCAATTACATCCCAACTCTTATGCTTATTTATACACCTTATATATAACATACAAAGAGGTTTTAGGTATAGAGCCTACTTTCGATGACGTCCACTTTTTTTATAATTTCAAGCTTCGGACTCTAGAGACTTCTTCCTTCTCATATTTTGAATCAGTCCCAAAAAGGAAAATTATTAAAGCTCCATTTAGCAGCAAGGCTGGTGATTCTAAGCTCGAATGGTTTTATATCAGGCAGCAACCGGGGTGCGCCAGAAGATGGACCAAATCAAGTAAAGCACCAATTTTCTAGATCTCAATTTTAAATGTTCATGCCAACAGATTAACCTGCTTTCTTTTTTATTCGCAGTTGATAACCCAAAGAAAATATCGGATCAATTGTACTTTGATCGTTGGCATCGGCTTCTCAATGGCGATCAAAAGTTTCTAACCATCGACGAAGTTCTTAAGGATGAGTATCTCCATCATCACGGGTTACTATCCATTACCCGTAGCATAGGTCATGGGACAGGTCCATATGTGTACATACCCCCGGTAGACATTATTCCTGAGACGGACGAGGGATCGAAAGGTCCAACAATACCTCTTCGGACTTCACCTTCTCCATCTTCAACTCAGGACGACGAATTAGCCAACATAGCTGAAAAGCACAGAGAAGGGTATACCGTCCCTAATGACGTTATTTCTCCTAAGAAGTCAACATCTCCTAAAGTGCTGCCAACAGATGCTTCTCAAGGAGATGCTCCTACTACCGACGATTCCACATTTAAGGGTTTAGGAAACCTTCCCCTGCCTGAAACCATCTATACTTCAGAGGACTTTGGCACGAACCCTTTAACTTTCACCTCTTCAGAGGAGACTACTCCCATGAAGACCAAAGAGTCCGCTCACGCCAGTCTGGCTTTAGACTCGGGTGTGTTGGGGGGAACACCACTTAGGATGCACTCAACACATTAGCATCACACATCACAACACTCACTTCTTATGTGAACACTGATTCTAAATTCCACTTACATTGTTGCGCAGGTACAATGTCTCGCCCTTACTACGATGTCAAAAAATGCGCCGTAGCATGTCTAGGCCTCCTTCCGATATCGAGCATGATAACTGTGAGAGCCGGGGCAGAGATGACAGAAGGCCTCATGATTCTTATCGACCACACACATCGCGCTCTCGTTCCCCTGTCCGGTCAGATTTAGACAGATATAAGAGCTACCAGAGTCGTCGAGGAGAAGACAGGTCGCAGCCTAAAGACCGAACTTCTCCTCAAGACAAACACAGTCGGGAAAAAAGTCCACCGAAACATACCGATTCACGAGACAAACACAAAGTTTCTGAGAAGCGATCTGGAAAGGGTGATACAGCCATCATCCCGACTAAGCGAAAACACATTGAACTAACATACTGCAAGCCTCCACCACTGGATGCTGATTCCAAAGTTAAGCTGGCATATCTGGAGAAGCAGTTCCCAGATCATTACTTTGAGAATCTGACTTTTTTACCTGCACTTGAGCCTATTTCCTCAAAGTGAGCAGATGAGGCTAAAGCAAAGATTGACGCAGTTGAGAAGCAATACTCAGAGATGTTCAAATATTCGGAGATGTTCAAATATTCACGCAATCTCTCCAGAATTATTCGAACTTTAATTACAGACGTTGATTCGAAGAAAACGGTCACAGATTCCGATGAGAATGCCTTGAAAAATTTGGAGAAGGACCTAAAAGACACACAGGCTCAACTCGTCATCGCTCAACGAGACACCAACAACTTCAAACAGAAATTTGAGGAGTTACAGAAGCGTTATCATGTCTTGCTAGAATATCATAGTCAAGAGCGTTTGGAGTTGAAGAAACAAGCGGAAGATGCTAAGTCGGACAGTGTCAAAATGCATCTGACTTATAATACTCTTGAGCAAGAAAAAGCCGAGTTAGCGAGGAAAAATGCTGAACTAGAGAAACGAAACACTAACTTGGAGTCCAAGTTAATGGAAGCCGAGAATAGGGATGCCCTAGCTGAGGGGAATGTGGAGAACGTCATTAAGTCTCCTGAAGAGACCCGTAGACAGCTATCAGAGGCTCAGGAAGAAGTGCACGGTTTTGGCGAATTACTGATTGAATTCTTTGCGCACATAATTCGCCGTCGAAACATCTCTTGGACTGAAGACTATCCAACTACCTTAGTTCACGTATGGAGTCAAATCATCGAATGGGAGAAAGAGGAACTTAAGGTTGACTTCGTTGATGAAGATAAACTTATGGAGAAGTATCTAAGAGATGATGAACCGGCACGCCTGGCCGAGGGGCGTCACCTCATTGCCGCTGCTATGGAGGAGGAGAAGCGTCTGGCCAAACAAAAGAATATCCCTGAGGCTGGTTCTTCTTCCGCTACCGCTGAAACTACTGAAATCGAGGGATATGATCCTGAGAACCTGGGAATTCCTAAGGCGTCTCTTTTATCTCTTATACCTAAATCAGCGTCAGATACGGTAGTCACCCCAATTGAGAAACCGTTGGAAGGTATTTCTACCTTTTCACCTCAATTTGTCAAGGCCGTCTCCACATTTCATCACATAATTGGGCAATCAATGGAGGATCCTTTATTTTCTCCTGAGTTAATAACTTTTGCTTCTCATTCTGTAGGTGCTAGACCAGCCGAGAAGATCGATGAGCTTCAGGGATCCTCTATTAGAGAGGAATCCGTGAAAAAGGCTCAGGGAGGACAGGATAAGGCTACCACTGCCGAATCCAGAGGAGAAACTGAACTGTATAAGGCTGACACTTCTCATTATGACAAGATGATAGATGCCTTAAAAGACGGCGGTGGTAATGAGGGGCATGAAGAAGATCCTGATGTGGCTATAATTGGGGATTCAAAAAGTGTCGATGACATTACTTTGGCTGAAATTAAAGCCGATCAAGACAAACGCATGCAGCTAAAAGCTGAAGACTTGAACTCCGAAAGCCTTAAGCCCCTTGCAGTGGTGGATCCTGGATCAAGGTTATTCATTAACCTTTCAACTAGGTCTGTTACAAAAGAGCTTGCTAAAAAATATTCTCTTGATTCCAGTGTTCCGACTCCTGGGAAGAAATCCACCGATTCTGGTACTTCAACTACAAAGAAGAACAGGCCAAAGCGTCTTATGACTTATGCTGAAAAAGAGGCTAGAGCTACTCATAAGGTTGCCAAAAAATCCAAGTCTGCTCCAAAGCCCAAGTAATGATGTGCTTTGTTTTATTTTTATATTCAATTGGTCCGCAATTGTTGCAGCGAGTGCGGCCCTCGCATTTTTTGCTTGATTTCCCTATACAAACTCACGTGTTTGTAAATAAAAATAGTTTATTTCCTGCAATGTCTGATAGTTGTTAGTTTAGTACTTAAGTATAAATGTAAATAGACGGCATGTCATATTACAGTTATATAATAAAGTCATTGTTGAGGGGAATATGTGTATACATATATGCCCCCAATCAATCTTGGATAATTGAGCAAGAATTATTCAAGATTGATTAAATTCAAAATCCAGTTGCCCCCGATTCTCTGACGGGGCCATATTCCATTCGTCATTGATGTCTATTCTTTCTAGCATCTTTATACTCTCCTGTCTCATAACTAGTTTAGAGTTTTGTTGAGGCGGTCTCTCATCCGGGTGCACCTTCACGCCCTAAGGGACGTCGTCTTCCCGTACTTTACACTCTCTCTCTCGATTCATGAGAGTTAGAGTTAAGAATATCATCTTCCCATTTTTTGCATTCTATCATGCAAGCGGTCATCCTGCACATAGGTTATCTCCAATTTTCCAGATTTAATTTAATGTTTCGTATTTCATGGTTATGATAGAATGATTGTCAAATATATAAATAATGCAGGAAAGTAAATGACACACGATATTTTTATAGTGGTTCAACTAAGTTGTAGCCTACATCCACTTCATAATCCTTTGTTCATACAAACAGACTTTTTAAGGCAAGTCGTGCCTTTTTACACAGCTTATAAAAACAAAAAGGAAGACATTTCATATTTAGCTCAGATATCTTCGTAAGTGCTGAGCATTCCAAGCTCTGGGAATCTCTTCACCGTCCACGGTCGTTAGCTTGAATGCTCCTGTATCAAGCTCCCGTTGGATGGTGTATGGCCCTTCCCATTTTGGACCCAATTGGGTCGAAGGTGGGAAGACTCACTTCAATACTAGATCTCCTGGTTCAAAGGTTTTGAAGCGAACTTTCCGGTCATAATAACGTTCTACTTGATGTCGATGTCTCAAGGCACGTAAGTCTGCTTCATCTCTTTTTTCTTCAATCATATCAAGAGACTCTACGAGGAGTGTCCTATTTGTCATTAGGTCATAATACGTGACTCGATGAGAAGGGACTTCCAATTCTACCGGAATCACTGCTTCTGACCCAAAGGAAAGTGAATAGGGAGTATGGCCGGTAGCCGTCTAAAAGGTTGTCCTGTGGGCCCATAAATCTAGTGGCAACTCGTCTACCCATTTGGCTTTGGCCCGCTCCAACCGCTTCTTCAGAATATATTTAATGGCCTTGTTTATGGCTTCGACCTGGCTATTTGACTGCGGGTGAGCTACTGCAGTGTATCGTTTATCAATCTTGTACTTCTAGCAGAAGTTTCTGAATTCGATGCTGTCAAACTGTGTCCCATTATCAGTTATGATGGTCTTTGGTATCCCAAATCGATAAATAATGTTTCTGACCACAAAATTGATTACCTTTCTCGTCATGATGGTTGTTAAAGGTTCAGCTTCCACCCATTTTGTGAAATAGTCCATGGCGACGATTGTGTACTTAGATCCTCCTCTGGCAATAGGTAACACTCCAATAATGTCAATTCCCCACATGGCAAACGACCATGGGCTTACCATCGACTTGAGCTGAGTCGGAGGCGCTCTGGGAACTTTGGCAAATCTTTGACATCTATCGCAGCGTCGTGAATAATCAGCCGCGTCTTTATTCACGGTAGGACAGAAATACCCATACCGTAATAGTTTCTTTGCTAGGGTTTGGCCCCCAGTGTGGTCTCCACACTCACCTTCATGTACTTCTTGCAGTACACGTTTAATGTCATCGTGTGTGATACACTATAATAGGGGCATTGAAAACCCTTGGCAATAAAGGATGTCATCCTGTAAAACGTATCTTGCAGCCTTACGTCTTACAGCTCGTCTTTCGCTCTTTTTCAACTGGAGGGTTCCATTCTTGAGAAAATTCTTGATCGATGTCATCCAGGATTCTCTCTCTGGTCGACTTCCAAGGCTAGTTCCGCTTCCATTAGGTCTGAACTCGGTGATTCCAAAACCTCTATCGGAACCATTTCAGTTTCTTTAGGATTATCAGAACTTGCCATCTTCGCCAGTCGATCTGCTTTCTGATTTTCCGTTCTTGGAATGTGCGTTATGTTGTAATGCTCCAAACTTCCCAACAACTCCTGTACCTTTTTGAGATAAGTAACGAGTCGAGTTCCTTTAGCAGTAAATTCTTCCCGAACCTGGCATACAACTATCTTGGAATCGCAATATATATCTAGTGTCTTCACTCCCAATTCTTTGGCGAGTTTCAGTCCGGCAATCAGGGCTTCATACTCGGAATCGTTGTTAGTAGCAGCAAACTCTAATCGTAAGGCATAATAAATAGATCGTCCTTCAGGAGTTATTAAAACAACTCTGGCACCGGAATTTCGATCATTTTTGGCTCTGTCCGTATATAGCTTCCACGGACTAAGCTCTAACTCTTGGTCCAAAGTAACTACCTTGTCACCCACCGTTTCCTCTTCGGGAATTGTAAATTCTGCTATAAAGTCAGCCAATGCCTGCCCCCTTATTGATTTTCGTGGCTGAAAATTCAAATCAAATTGACTCAGCTCGATGTTCCATTTAAGCAACCGCCCCGATGCTTCGGGTTTTTGCAACACTTGTCTCAAAGGTTGATCGGTATATACAACTATTGGGTGAGCCTGAAAATAATGGTGAAGTTTGCGCGAAGCAATCAGGAGGCTATAAGCAAGCTTTTCTATCTTCGGATAATTATGTTCCACAGCAGATAGTTTTTGCTCACGTAATATACAGGCTTCTGGACTTTATCCTCTTCACGTACTAATGCCGTACTGACGGCGTGAGATGATACCGCTAAGTAGACAAACAAATCCTCATTTTCCACGGGTTTTGATAATATTGGAGGCTTTTCTAATAAGTCTAATAGAATCTGAACGCCTCCATACAATCGGAGGTCCACTCAAAATTTCGCTTTCCTCGTTTTATAAGATCGAAGAAAGTCTGTAGCTTTGGAGATAAACCTACTCAATGCAGCAACTTTTCCGGCCAAGCTTTGAACGTCTTTGATCTTTCGTGGTTCTTCAATATCCCTTATTGCTGCTATTTGGCTAGGATTTATCTCAATTCCTCGAGAACTCACAATAAACCCAAGGAATTTTCTAGATGCAACCCCAAACGAACATTTTAGGAGGTTTAACTTCATTCCAAACCTTCGAAGAATATCAAACATTTCAGCTAAGTCCCTAGTATGGTCGGAAGATTGTTTAGACTTCACAAGCATGTCATCCACGTAAACCTCCATGGTTTTCCCGATTTGATTATAAAACATGCGGTTGACCCGGCGCTGATATGTGGCTCCTGCATTCTTTAACCCAAATGACATTACCACATAACAATATAACCCCAAGTCTGCGATGAAGATTGTATGCTCTTGATCTGGTATGTGCATGGGAATTTGATTGTACCCATAATAGGCGTCCATAAAGGATAAAAGCTCATGCCCGGCCGTCGAATCTACTAGCTTATCAATTCTGGGGAGAGGAAAGCTATCCTTCGAGCAGGCCTTGCTCAAATCAGAAAAGTCGATACATGTACGCCACTTCCCGTTTTACTTTTTGACCAGGACAGTATTCGATATCCAATCGGGATATTTCGAATCCTTAATGAATCCATTATCTTTTAATTTCTCTACCTCTTCTTTCAAAGCTGTTGGCCGCTCTGGGCCTAACATCCGTCTCTTCTGTTTGACTGGTGGGTGCTTTGGATTAATACACAAAGAGTGGCTCATGATGGCAGGCGAAATCCCACACATGTCAGCGTGAGTCCAGGCAAACACATCCAGATTTGCCTTTAAAAAATCAGCCAACTCTTTCGCTCGACTGGATCTAGTTGCAAGCCGATCTTTAGTACTTTTTGTCGAATCTGTCTCATCAATAGGTATATCTACTGTTATTTCATTGGGAGTCGCCTTCCTATCCTCGGTTCTCTATCCTCTCTGGGATCTATATCCTCGAGCACATCTGAGGGCGACTCTCTTGGGGCAAGACCCCTTAATTGCTATGCTGAGTTCTCCTTTGTAGGGGCAGGGTCGTCCTTAGTTTCTATATTAAATCCCTTCATTAGCATCTTCAATTCCGTCATGTAACAAGCTCGGCTCGTAGCTTGGTCGCCCCTCATCGCCCCAATTCCTGAGTCAGTCGGGAATTTAAGCAGCAAGCACCAAGGTGCAATACATGCCCTAAACTCGGCAAGGGCCGGTCGGCCTAGGAAGGCATTGTAGGGCGACTCCACATCCAAAACTACAAACGGCAGGATCCTCACTCTCTGGCGATCTCCTTGCCCTAATGTCACTAGTAATTCTACGTAGCCCATCGGAGCCATCGACGCTCCATTGAAGCCATGTATCCATCCTTCATATGGCTTTAGATCTTTTGCTTCAAGTCTCATTTGTTCGAAAGTTTCTTGAAGAGGATATTGACCGAGCTCCCGTTGTCCACTAACACTTTATGGACTAAAGCAGGGCCAATTGTCGTGGTAACTACTAGTGGATCGTCAGTTGAGGATTGAACTCCGGAATCATCTCTAATGCGGAATACGACGTCGTCTGACATCGTCTTTTGTTGTTTTACTGGAGTAATGTCTTCGAGGCTACTGCATTCTCCTACCTCAAAATGCTTGGCAGCGTTGACGTACTGATCCATTGCTTTGAAACTACGACCAACTAGGTGGGGTCCGCCTATAATGGTATTAATAACGATCCCCTTACCTTTCTGCTGGGCTGTGGGTTTTGAAGTAGGCAGATTTTGGTCCGGATCTTGTCCCCCTTACCCCATGTCCCTTGGGACAACCTTGTACTCGTCTAACTTCCCTTACCGCATCAATCTTTCGACTATATCTCTCAAATGACGGCATTCGTCGGTGGAATGAACGTGGGTTCCATGGAACAAACAAAACTTTCCCGTTGCGATCTCTTTCTCAGTGGAGTCTCTGGGTGGTGGTTTTTTGTACTACAATATGCTATATATATCCAAGTAAATATTCTCCAACGTATCATTTAACGGTGTATAGTTTTCAAAAGTCTGGAATCTGGGTCTTTTACTAGAGCTATTCCCTCGGATTCGGTTCCTTCTGTTGTCGTTCCCATTCCTATTGCTATTACTCCCACTCTGGTTGCCAACGTTTACTTCAACCTTCCCTGAACTGTCACCAAATTGTTTCACAGCAACATTACTCTGGACACCTTCCCTCGAGGCCCCTTCGGACTTTCTCTTCCTATTTGCATGAGCTTATTCTCGCCTTAAGCAGATATTAGCTTTTTCATAGAACAATTCTCTAGTAGGAGGCGGTTTCCCAGACAAGTAATCCCCGAATTCTGTGTCAGGGTCTACCCCTTCTATCAAGGCCATCAGGATAGTGGGCTCATAAGGATCACTAACTTCGATGACGGCCAGGTTGAAGCAATCTAAATATGACTTCAAAGATTCTCCTGGGGCCTGTTTATCCCGTGACAACTCTATAACGCTTTTTGACTTTCGAGCATTAAGTCAAAACTGATTCATGAAGCACTCACTCAATTCTGTGAAATTTGATATCGACCGAGGAGGGAGTCGGGTGAACCACATTAACGCAACGTCTTCAAGATAAATTGGAAAGGCTTTGCATTTTACAGCATCTGGAGTTGCTGCAGCATTCATGAACCATGCATAGCTCATCAGATGTTGCCCTGGGTTTGTTCTTCCTGAATATCGATCCATCTGAGGAAAGTTGAATCGTCGAGGGAACTAGAAATCCAATATATCATCTGTGAAGGGGGTATGACTTCGCTCAATGCCCCAATCTTCATTAGTATACCGTCGGCTCTTGGACATAATCTGACGCACCATTGCCCATACATCGGCATTTGTTAACGTCTGCACATGTTCTCTAGGTCTGATGTTCGGATTACCCCCGGGTTCCTGATTAGGGGATAACCTCATGTTTCTAGCGGTGGCAGCTCTACACTGCTCTCTGCGCTCCTGGTCGATCTCAGGAGGTAGAGGTTGAAGAAGCTGCGGTTGCGTAGGGTTGGTAATATTAGGATCCCTGGGTAGGACGTGGGATCCACGCATGGGTAGCAACATAGATTGTTGCAGGCTTGGGTCATCAGGCCCTAACACACGAGCGGCGTCTTCTCGGGATCCTAAAGATCCAAAAGTTAAATGATCTAGGTTCTGAGGTCGTTCAAGTGGCGTTCTCTCACGAGGGCGTCCCTCGTCTGAAGAAGATGAATCATCTGCAGCAAGACGGCGTGTTGGGGAAGGTGTCTTCTGCATCCGGAGCTCTTGGAGTTCTCTATCCTTAGTGATCATGTTTTCCTGCATGCGAAGGCTGTCACGCCTTTGGGCTTCCAATGCCTCCTTAGTACTCTGGAGCATGTCAAGAAAGCGTGAAAAATCTCCCTGTGTGATGGGTGCAGATGGATCAGGCTGAACATTAGTCATCGTGGCTAGAATCGGAGCGTTGGTGGGAGCTCGAGTAGAAGTTCCAGCTTCATTCTGGTTCGGATCGGATCAGAGTGCAGTGGCTTGGCCAGAGAGGTTTGGATGGGGAGAACGAGTGCCCTCAATTTCATTGGACCAGCTCGGAGCGGGGTCTTCCATCCGGTTCGGACCCTCCTGACCGGAGCGGCTTGCTCTAGAGTCTTGAGCACGTGTGTAACACCCCGTATTACAGTTAATGCTAAAGTTCACTAATTGCAGAATAAATAATCTCAAATGTGAGAATTGGGGGAAACGGGCTGCGTCATTGCGTTCGTCTCGGAAAAATACGCGAAATAGAGTCCGAGTTTTCGAGAATCGGAGTCCGTATGGCCCAGTTATGGCCCAATGAAGTTTGCAGAAAATTGAAAGTTCAAAACAGATTTAAAAATTCAGGTTCAAATTTCGAAACATGCAGAAATGGGGCCAGGCGGGAAAACTCCCGCCCAGCCTGGTCGACAAGGCTGTCGACAGGGCTGTCGACTTGCCTGTCGACATGCCTGTCGACTTGGCTGTCGACAAGGCCGTCGACTTTCCCTGTCGGCTGATGCTGGCCTGGTGCACCTAGTTGAGTTTGGGTTAGGCTTTGGGGCTGGTTTCTGGAAACTTCCTAAATCTGACGGACCTAATCTAACCTAGGGTTAATCCTATGGTCTAAAACACACCCTAATCCTATAAATACACCCTAATGCAAGCCTAATCCCTAGAAATGATGCCATCATGCCGCCAAAATCAAACTTGAGAGGAGCCTCCACTAGTTTATGAAGAAAGTTGCAAGCTAATCAACCTCTAATCATCATCTCCTCCTTAAAGCAACTAGTTTTACTTCATAAGTTTGCTAATCTTGGTTTTTGGTGAGTTTCTATCACTTTAATAACCAATTGCTAAAATAAGTAGATGAGATATGATGAGATCATGCGGTTTTGTATGCGGATTTGTGGGTTTTAAGTCATATGATATGATGTTGGCTTGCTAATCTATGTTTAATGTTAACCCTATGTTCATGCAAGTTAAGTATGTGGGTTTATGCAAGTTAAGTATGTGGGTTTATGCAAGTTAAGTGGTGGATTTTATGCATGCTAAGTATTTAATTTTATGCATGCTAAGTATTTAATTTTATGCATGCTAAGTGTTTGATTTTATGCATGCTAAGTATTTGATTTTATGCATGTTAAGTGTTTGGTCTTATGCATGCTAAGTAATTAATTTTATGCATGCTAAGTGTTTGGTTTTATGCATACATTATGACATGCAAGTTTACCCTTTTTAAATAAGATGCATACATATGCAAGATGACACCTTTGTATGCTATGCATACATATGCATGTTTACCCTATTATGATGCAAGTTCATATGCAAGTTTGTCTCTTTTTATGATATGCATAACATATGCGAGTTTGCCACTATGTATGACATGTTATGCAAGTTCACATGCAAGTTTATGTGCAAGTTTATGTGAAAGTTCATATGCAAGTTTGTCTCTTTTATGATATGCATAAAGCAAGTTTGGGTTAAATGCTAGTTGGGTTTAATGTATGTTCATATATACAAGTTGACACCTTTTGAACCCATGATAAAGCTATAAGCTATGTTGGTTAAACCCATGACATTTGTGATGAATCTTCCCTTTTTATGTCATGTTATGAGAACGAATTACGTGGGGAACGATGGGGTTAAAATGCATGTTAATAAAATGATGCGAATGGGTATGATTAAGCATACCACAAAATTAAATGGACATAATTGGGAATTTACCTATTGAGTTAGGTCTACCCATATTATGAAGTTGGGAATTTACCTATTAAGTTAGGTCTACCCATACTATGGAATTGGGAATTTACCTATTGAGTTAGGTCTACCCATATTCTTAAAAAAAATGTGTAATTAATTAGGGATAATTAATACAAATTATGGGGGTGATTAATTAGGTGTAATTAATCAACTAAGACACGAGGTTGGACCCTTTTGTAGCGGAAGTCTGCCCGGAACCGACCGGCCATCCAGCAGCTACAAATGATTGGCCCAATGTGAGAGGTCTTAGTCATAAATTAAATACGTGATTAAAGTAAAGACACGAGGTTAGATCCTTTTTATGACGTAAGGCTGCCCGGACCCAACCGGCATATCCAGCAGTCATAAGAGATGGTCTAATGTGAGAGGTCTTTATGAGGTCATGATCTTAATTAATTAATTAAGAAACACTTAACCATATTAGCATGTAGAGGGACATGAAGGGTTAAGTGGGTGCCTTGGGTGGCATGAGGAGTCTAGTGGGTTGCCTTAGGTGGCAATAGAAAATACGATTAGAATACTTAACCAAAGTGGAACATGTAATTAAAACATGGTTAAAGGGTTAAGTAAGTGCTTTGGGTGGCATGTAGAAATCTAGTGGGTGCCTTGAATGGCAATTAAAATATGATTAATGACTTAACCAAAATTTATAACATGTAAGTGGACATGGTTAAAGGGTTAAGTGGGATTCACTAGAAATGACAAGCTTAGGTGGTAGCTTGTGGGGGCCCGTTTCAACCAATATCCCAAACGTATCTTAGTGGGCTCGACTCTAGTCGAGTGACGGGACCCGCATATTGGGCTTGACTATAAGAGGCCAAAACAGGGTAGCGGTGGCAACGCGAGTCCAACGGGTTTCATCTGCGTGTGCGGACCCGGGATGGTAGGTAAGACGTTGTTGCATCGTGTAGATATAACCCGTGCACCATTTGTTGTATCGGGCTAGCCACTTTGGGGAGTGATACACCCCATTGTGGGGCCAGCACGGATATCTACGTAGGGAGTCGATCGCTTGGGAGTAGTGGGTACACCTAGTGAAGATAGGGGCAGACGACACCTAGGTAGTCAGCTAGGAGTACAAGAAACTACTGGGTAAAATTACTAAGTACACTTAGTGGGATCAACCTTTAAGTAGGAATTACCCTTGGATGGGTAGAGCTGGTGTGGTGCAGTGTAGGAATTACCCTTGGGTGGGTAGATCTGGGGTGGTGAAATTTAGGAATTATCCTTGGGTGGAAAAATGCGTCTTTACGGTTATCTCAATTTATCATAAGTCTACCAAGTTGCTTAGTGTAGCCATTCATTCCCAGACGTTACCGTATATCAAGCTTATGTCTTCTCTGGTTACTTTAATGATTGTATTGTTAAAGTTATAGGACTCGCTCAGACTTAATGTCTGACCCCGTTGTTTTTTTTCCCAACCCTCAGGTTATCAGAGTGGGCCCAGTACGAGTGGGCTCTGATCAGGCTGCTTTATTCTCTTTTGGAGCTTGGACCATAGATGTAGAGCTCAGCTTACCCTTTCTTTTATGGCTATCAGTTCATGTATTGGGATTATGTACTTTTATTTATCAGGATGGATATTTTGTACTTGACTCTTATATGGTCTTGTGATGTAACCAAACATGTTTTATTTTCCGCTGCAATGAAATGACGTTTTAAAATTTTCAAGTATTACTTATATCTGTCTTGTTGTAATTTTTCTGTTCTATATTCACTTAAAATACTTCACCGATGTTATGGCATTCCCTTAGCGAGTGATCATAGCGGGTGTGGGGTGTTACACGTGGTATCAGAGCAAAGGTTACCGGAACAGATAAAATTTTTGGAAAACTATTTTTCTGAAAACATTTTTGGAAGAGATATTTTTGAAAACATGTCTTTAAAGAGAAAAGTTTTTGAAAGAAAAGCATAATCCCCGATAGCCATATCTTTATCTTTCGAATTCTCCGTTTTGAATCTTTCCTTTTTCGTCTCAGCATGGCTGAAGATCTTTATCTTCCGGACGGTGTAGCGGTACCAGTATGGTATAGGAGGTTGTTAGAGGCTAGGGCCGCCGCTGCAGGACCAGCAAATGTTCCTCCTCCACCCGTTGCACCCGTTCCTCCTCGCACGGATACTTTTGCTAAAACTTGTAAGAAGTTTAAGGCTATGGGAGGGAAACCTTTTGTGGGAGCTAGGGATTGGCTTAATGAGACGGAAGAGTTGATGGAAATCTTGGAAGTGGAAGAGGGAAAGAAAGTCAAGTTAGCCGCTTGGTTAATGGAAGGAGAGGCCTCGTTCTGGTGGGAGGTCACTAATGAAGAACGCCCTGTTGACTCTTGGGTGGATTTCAGGCAAAGGTTTGAGGCAAAGTTTCTCTCAAAAGCGGAAGAAAATATGCACGTGGAAAGGTTCTTGAACTTAAAGCAAGGGAACTTGTCGGTGAAAGAATATGTTAACAAGTTTAATCAGTTAGCGAAGTTCAATATAGACTTGGTAAACACACCGGAAGAGAAGGCTTTGAGGTTCGTTAAAGGCTTGAATGAACCCATGCATGGGTTGGCTATGACCCACATCTCTATGGGGGCCACCTTCGAGAAGTTAGTAGACATGGAATTCATGCATAAGGAAGAGAGGGGCCCCAAGGCTATTATGGCACCCGAGAAGAATGGAGATCAGAAGAAACCTCAACAACAAAATAAGGGTGCGAAAGGTAAGGGTGGCAAGGGAAAGAAGAGGTGCTTCAATTGTGGGACACTAGGCCACCTAAACAAAGATTGTCGCAAGAAGACTAAGACTGGCTGCTTCCACTGTGGCGAAGCAGGGCATCTGATGAAAGACTGTCCAAAGAAGGAGCAAAGGACGGGGTCTACCTCAGGAGGACAGGTGCAAGCTCTTGTGGCACCAGGTCAGGCTAGGGGGCAAGTACAGGCTCTTGCGATTCGGGAAAGAGGTAGAACTATTTCTATTGAAAGTCTAGTTTTTCTGATCGATCATCCTGTCCGTACTTTATTTGATTTTGACGCATTGAATTCGTTTATCTCATCATTGTTAGTTGAGTCACTGCACTTAGACACCAGTTTAGTAGGTGATCCCTTAGTTGTTTCAAACCCAATTGGGGCTCCATGATGTGTTTGGGTTTGAAAGTTGCTATACTTAGCGCTGGGTTTAGATGTGATGCTTTTTGGGCTTCACGGGCTATGGGTTAGTTTTGGGCATGGACTGGTTATCCAGTAATGGTGCCGTTCTTATTGTGGAAGGAGAGTTGTTAGGCTTATGACCCGCTTGGGTAACACTCTCGAGATCTCTTGTAATCCCATGGAATTTGTTATGCTAAGTTATCTAGAATCGCTTGACACGTCGGTCGAGAGTTTGCAATCTGTAGAGTGGTCCGGGAATACTCGGATGTGTTTTGAGGAGGTGAAGGGCTTACCTCCGGAGCGGGAGATTGACTTCCGAATATATCTGGTTGACAATGCCAAACCAGTATCTTGGCCAGTGTGCCACATGGCTCCTCGTGAGAGGAGGGAACTCCATAAGCAAGTAGGCGATTTGCTTGAGAAGGGGTTCATAAGACGAAGTATATCGGAGTGGGGTGCTCCGGTAGTTTTTGCCACAAAGGCGGATGGGTCCCTCAGACTTTGTGTAGGCTAAAGAGAACTAAATAAGCTCACAAAGAAGAATAGACACCCATTGCCGAGAATTGATGATCATTTCGATCAGTTGGTTGGCGCTTCAGTATTTTCTCAATTGGACTTAGCCACGGGGTTTCATCAGTTAAGGGTGGCTGAGGATAGCATAGACAAGACTGCCTTTAGGACTCCGGATGGTTTCTATGAGTGGCTGGTGATGCCATTTGGATTGACGAACGCCCCTGCATACTTTGTTGATTGATGAAAAGGGTGTTCAGGGAGTACCTGAATAAGTTCGTGATGGTCTTTGTAAATGACATCTTGGTCTTTTCGAAGAGCGAAATGAGTTTTCGTATATGCTCAATAGGTTGAGCAAAGCCAATTATGGGATAAACGGTGGTTTTGGAGCGAGACTGGCGAGGACATCCAGAATTGGACAAGGGCTTGATTATTTCGCCGTTTTTACTAGTATCAGTTCACGTAGGTCGTCTGAATTCGAAGGAGGTATCCCTTGGGTGTTTGTCTGATATTGGTTTAGGCCTTTGGGGCTTGCATTTGGGGGATGTCGAGTTCGACTAAGGAGGTCTGCGTGAGAGATGGATAGTTATGATGATTTTGCATGGGAGAATATCCTGATTTTCTCTAGAAGTGGAGAAAGGCATGCCCTATATCTTAGGGGAGTGTTGGAAACTCTTTGAGCACAATGTCTTAAAAAAAAAAAAAAAAAAAAAAAAAAAAAAAAAGTGGATGGAATTCTTAGCATCCTATGTGTTTGAGATAGTGTATACCCCTGGCAAGGGTAACGGGGTAGCGGACGCCTTAAGTAGAAAAAGGTTGCCCTTGAGATCATTGTTCGTTGAACGACGGACCTTAGAGTTATTTCTATGTTTGACTTTAGACCTTCCGTTGACTTTGTACCCGGTTTGCTAGCCTCCTTGGAGGTTAGGCCTACTCTTTTGGGGTATGTTGGCGGAGCACAGCGGGACGACCCACAGTTGGTTGAGTTAGTAGAGAAGCTCATGGGGATGGGGAGTCGTCCAGCCATTTGAGTAGGTAAACCCTAGATGGTAAGGGGTGGTAGCGTAGAGACGGTATACTTTGTGTACCGCAAGACGAGGGTTGAGGAAGGCTATACTTGATGATGCACATCGGTCAAAGATGACCATTCATCCCGGGGGGGGGGGGGGGGGGACAAGATGAACCAAGACATGAAACGAGTTTTCTTCTGGGCCGGTATGAAGAAAGACGTGGCCGAGTATGGTGCTAGATGCTTGGTGTACTAACAAATAGAAGCGGAGCAGAAGAAACCCGGTGGGATGCCTCACCCATTGGAGGTTCCGCTATGGAAGTGGGATAGTGTCTCGATGGATTACCGAAATCAAGGAAGGGTAATACGGGGATTTGGGTTGTGGTAGATAGACTTACTGAGTGTGCCCATTTCATACCCGTGAAGAGCAAGTGGACTGTTCCATGTCTAGCTTCAAGTTTATATTCGAGAAATAGTTCGGTTGCATAGGAAACATGACGTATTCCATGTGTCACATTTGAGGAAGTGCCTACATGAGACCGCAGAGGCGGTAGAGCCGAGCTTGCTTAAAGAAGTAAAGGTAGAGCGTGATGTGATTATTCGACGAGCTCCTACCCGCATCCTTGGGTCAGGGATTGGGAAGTTGAGAAACAGAGAGGTTCGACTAGTCAAAATGGAAAGGGGAGAAGGTGAGAGCAATGCTACTTGGGAGACAGAAGCGAAGGTGCGTTCGTTATACCCATTCCTTTTTGAGGGTATGTCCTTTAAACGTCTCCTTTATCGTTTGTCTAGTGCTTATCTTATCTTTAGTATGTCCTCTCATTAGTACCTTTGACCTTTAGATAGGGTAAATCTATGGTTGAAACATGTGTTTGAGACATGTTATGTTTGATGGATGCGTGTGGATGCAAGTGGTTGCTAGTGGTTGCTCGTGGATGCATATACACACACTCTAGACACTAGATCGGCTCAGTCACTTCATATTGCATATTGCATATAATTGTGTGTAGGTAGCTATATTTATGGATGTATAATGGTTGTGCTATCATATGGATGATGCATTTTGGTGAATGATTGTGCACTCATGTAGAAATAGTATGTGTCGATAGGGTTCTTTCGCATACATATTGGATGCATGGCACTATCATGGTTTGCATATGTTCATACCTTAGATAGGGAACATATACACACACTTTTTGCATATGCTCATACATCATTAGAAATTGTTTTAAGGACAATGGATGCTCGTGTTTGATGGATTGAGTAGATGGTTGTTTGGATGGTAGGATATGCATTCTCCTTAGCTTAGAGATTTCGAGGACGAAATCCTTTAAGGAGGGGAGAATGTAACACCCCGTATTACAGTTAATGCTAAAGTTCACTAATTGCAGAATAAATAATCTCAAATGTGAGAATTGGGGTAACGGGCTACGTCATTGCATTCGTCTCGGAAAAATACGCGAAATAGAGTCCGAGTTTTCGAGAATCGGAGTCCGTATGGCCCAGTTATGGCCCAATGAAGTTTGCAGAAAATTCAAAGTTCAAAACAGATTTAAAAATTCAGGTTCAAATTCGAAACATGCAGAAATGGGGCCAGGCGGGAAAACTCCCGCCCAGCCTGGTCGACAAGGCTGTCGACTTGCCTGTCGACATGCCTGTCGACTTGGCTGTCGACAGGGCTGTCGACTTGCCCTGTCGGCTGATGCTAACCTGGTGCACCTAGTTGAGTTTGGGTTAGGCTTTGGGGCTGGTTTCTGGAAACTTCCTAAATCTGACGGACCTAATCTAACCTAGGGTTAATCCTATGGTCTAAAACACACCCTAATTCTATAAATACACCCTAATGCAAGCCTAATCCCTACTAAAAATAGAAATGATGCCATCATGCCGCCAAAATCAAACTTGAGAGGAGCCTCCACTAGTTTATGAAGAAAGTTGCAAGCTAATCAACCTCTAATCATCATCTCCTCCTTAAAGCAACTAGTTTTACTTCATAAGTTTGCTAATCTTGGTTTTTGGTGAGTTTCTATCACTTTAATAACCAATTGCTAAAATAAGTAGATGAGATATGATGAGATCATGCGGTTTTGTATGCGGATTTGTGGGTTTTAAGTCATATGATATGATGTTGGCTTGCTAATCTATTTTTAATGTTAACCCTATGTTCATGCAAGTTAAGTATGTGGGTTTATGCAAGTTAAGTATGTGGGTTTATGCAAGTTAAGTGGTGGATTTTATGCATGCTAAGTATTTAATTTTATGCATGCTAAGTATTTAATTTTATGCATGCTAAGTGTTCGATTTTATGCAGGCTAAGTATTTGATTTTATGCATGCTAAGTGTTTGGTCTTATGCATGCTAAGTAATTAATTTTATGCATGCTAAGTGTTTGGTTTTATGCATATATTATGACATGCAAGTTTACCCTTTTTAAATAAGATGCATACATATGCAAGATGACACCTTTGTATGCTATGCATACATATGCATGTTTACCCTATTATGATGCAAGTTCATATGCAAGTTTGTCTCTTTTTATGATATGCATAACATATGCGAGTTTGCCACTATGTATGACATGTTATGCAAGTTCACATGCAAGTTTATGTGCAAGTTTATGTGCAAGTTCATATGCAAGTTTGTCTCTTTTATGATATGCATAAAGCAAGTTTGGGTTAAATGCTAGTTGGGTTTAATGTATGTTCATATATACAAGTTGACACCTTTTGAACCCATGATAAAGCTATATGCTATGTTGGTTAAACCCATGACATTTGTGATGAATCTTCCCTTTTTATGTCATGTTATGAGAACGAATTACGTAGGGGACGATGGGGTTAAGATGCATGTTAATAAAATGATGCGAATGGGTATGATTAAGCATACCACAAAATTAAATGGACATAATTGGGAATTTACCTATTGAGTTAGGTCTACCCATATTATGAAGTTGGGAATTTACCTATTAAGTTAGGTCTACCCATACTATGGAATTGGGAATTTACCTATTGAGTTAGGTCTACCCATATTCTTAAAAAAATGTGTAATTAATTAGGGATAATTAATACAAATTATGGGGGTGATTAATTAGGTGTAATTAATCAACTAAGACACGAGGTTGGACCCCTTTGTAGCGGAAGTCTGCCCGGAACCGACCGGCCATCCAGCAGCTACAAATGATTGGCCCAATGTGAGAGGTCTTAGTCATAAATTAAATACGTGATTAAAGTAAAGACACGAGGTTAGATCCTTTTTATGACGTAAGGCTGCCCGGACCCAACCGGCATATCCAGCAGTCATAAGAGATGGTCTAATGTGAGAGGTCTTTATGAGGTCATGATCTTAATTAATTAATTAAGAAACACTTAACCATATTAGCATGTAGAGGGACATGAAGGGTTAAGTGGGTGCCTTGGGTGGCATGAGGAGTCTAGTGGGTTGCCTTAGGTGGCAATAGAAAATACGATTAGAATACTTAACCAAAGTGGAACATGTAATTAAAACATGGTTAAAGGGTTAAGTAAGTGCTTTGGGTGGCATGTAGAAATCTAGTGGGTGCCTTTAATGGCAATTAAAATATGATTAATGACTTAACCAAAATTTATAACATGTAAGTGGACATGGTTAAAGGGTTAAGTGGGATTCACTAGAAATGACAAGCTTAGGTGGTAGCTTGTAGGGGCCCGTTTCAACCAATATCCCAAACGTATCTTAGTGGGCTCGACTCTAGTCGAGTGACGGGACACGCATATTGGGCTTGACTATAAGAGGCCAAAACAGGGTAGCGGTGGCAACGCGAGTCCAACGGGTTTCATCTGCGTGTGTGGACCCGGGATGGTAGGTAAGACGTTGTTGCATCGTGTAGATATAACCCGTGCACCATTTGTTGTATCGGGCTAGCCACTTTGGGGAGTGATACACCCCATTGTGGGGCCAGCACGGATATCTACGTAGGGAGCCGATCGCTTAGGAGTAGTGGGTACACCTAGTGAAGATAGGGGCAGACGGCACCTAGGTAGTCAGCTAGGAGTACAAGAAACTACTGGGTAAAATTACTAAGTACACTTAGTGGGATCAACCTTTAAGTAGGAATTACCCTTGGATGGGTAGAGCTGGTGTGGTGCAGTGTAGGAATTACCCTTGGGTGGGTAGATCTGGGGTGGTGAAATTTAGGAATTATCCTTGGGTGGAAAAATGCGTCTTTACGGTTATCTCAATTTATCATAAGTCTACCAAGCTGCTAAGTGTAGCCATTCATCCCCAGACGTTACCGTATATCAAGCTTATGTCTTCTCTGGTTACTTTAATGATTGTATTGTTAAAGTTATAGGACTCGCTCAGACTTAATGTCTGACCCCGTTGTTTTTTTTTTCCAACCCTCAGGTTATCAGAGTGGGCCCAGTACGAGTGGGCTTTGATCAGGCTGCTTTATTCTCTTTTGGAGCTTGGACCATAGATGTAGAGCTCAGCTTACCCTTTCTTTTATGGCTATCAGTTCATGTATTGGGATTATGTACTTTTATTTATCAGGATGGATATTTTGTACTTGACTCTTATATGGTCTTATGATGTAACCAAACATGTTTTATTTTCCGCTGCAATGAAATGACGTTTTAAAATTTTCAAGTATTACTTATATCTGTCTTGTTGTAATTTTTCTGTTCTATATTCACTTAAAATACTCCACCGATGTTATGGCATTCCCTTAGCGAGTGATCATAGCGGGTGTGGGGTGTTACAACGTGACCTCTTTAGCACGATGGTTTGTTGATCTTCTCTAGCCTCGTTTCCCCTAGCGCCTTGCACTTCTTTTCCTTTTGTCTTGGCCATAATATTCGATTCTTCAATAGTTAGTCAACAAGTACTTAAAGATGTCAGAAATAGAGGATTAACTTCTTTGAACTTGAGGGTCCAAATAGTAGAATGATAATCCCAAAAAGCTGAGAATTCGAAGGTTTTTCAGTGAAAGCACCAAAATGTTAAATCCAAAATTGGCTCTAACACTCAAACTAGTAAAGATTCTAATGAAATGAAAACTAAAACGAAGAAAACACACAATTTATAGTGGTTCGGCATTAAATAGCATGCGTCCACTTTCTTCTTTTTTGATTGATGTCTTGAATGCGAATACAATAATGATTTTCACTCAATTCTCACTCATTTCGTACATTGATTCACTCAATTTCCTTCACAATATGATTTGAAAGATGATTGTAGGCTAAATAAGTTGATGAACTTCGGGTTGCAAAGAAGTTTCAATCCTGAATGGGCCAAAGGATCCTTCCAAATGCCTCTTGATGTGGTATTTATAGGTGGAAAATTCCCCTGGAGTGGGATCGGTTCGGATCCATGTGTCATCAATCCCGCCACAATCGGGTTCGGATGGAATTTGATGATGACAGCACACCAGGTTAGTGGCAAACATGGGTAGATCGTGGGTATAACCGCTCCGAGTATTAAAAAATCGTGGGGTGAAACCGTCACTGCAAGGGATCGGATCGGCTGTTCTATAGAGAATGAGATCGGATAAACCTATTCGAACCGATCCGGTCTTTGGAGAAGCTCTTCCTTCTTCCGCTCCCCTCTAATTTGATTTGGCAATAAGGATCCAATCCGGCTTGTTTTCCTTCCCTTTCTGCCTTATGCTGACCTGTTTTCGCTTGAGGAAACCCGATCCGATCCGATTATCTGGCAGGGTACTCTTCATTGTTTTGACTCTTTAACTTTGTGTAGCCTAGTTCACAAAGTAGGCTAACAGTAGATTAGGACATCTTAATCATAAATCTTTGAAAAGTATGCATAAATTATGATTAATTTCTAGGCATGATTTCAATACTATATCTAAATGTGAAATATATGTTCAAGCAAAAATACGTCGAAAATCCTTTAAATCTACAGGAAGGAAATCTGGTTTGCTCGATTTAGCAAATAGTGGTGTGGTTTACTTAAAAGGTCATAACACCTATAGTTGTAATCAATACAATATAACATTTATTGATGATTATACTAGATATGTATATGTATATCTAATGAAAACTAAAGATGAGGATTTTGATAAATTTAAAATTCACAAAGCAATGGTCAAAATACAATTAGGAGTTAAAATTAAAGTGTTACATTCAGATCACGGTAGTGAATATTTTTCAAATGATTTCACCTTGTTTTGCAAACAACGTGGTATAGTTCACCAATGTACCATCCCATATACCCCACAACAAAATGGCGTTGCTGAAAATAAAATAGAACTTTAGTAGAAATGGTTAATGTTATGCTCATAAGTTCAAATTTACCATATGATATATGGGGTGATGCTCTGTTATCTGCATGTTTCATTTGAAATATAGTGCCACTTAAAAAGAATAATATTTCTGTTTATGAATTATGGTTTAATAGAAAACCTTACGGTACTAGACTTAAAGTTAAGGGTTGCTTAGAATATGTTAGAAAACCAGATCCTAAATGACAAAAATTAGGAAATAGGGCATTTAAATGTGTTTTTATAGGATATACACTTAATAGTATAACTTATAGGTTTCTTATTCCTGACACCTTAGAAGTTATAGATTCCGTCGATGTAGAATTATTTGAAAACCAAACTGTTGAGGTTCCATTGAGATCATCTAATCTAGAACCTAATATAACTAATGATATCAATGACAATTAATCTCCTGCTTAAAACAACAAGGATGTATCATCACCAGATAATAGTACTGAACATAGGAGAAGTAAAAGAAAGAATAGAGAATGACTATAGTCATGACTTCATAACATATCTTGTATAAGGCTGTAAGGATGAAGACCTTAATGTGAGAAGATATGTAATAAACGTCGATGACGATCCCAAAACTTATTCTGAGACTATAAGTTATATAGATTATGTTTCGGAAAGAAGCTATCTGTGAATTCCCACCTTTATACCCACGTTAGTCAAGGACATTACGAAGTAATGTTATCAACTAACCCGAAAAATACAGCTGTTGAGGAGCGACTATCAATATAATAGCTTTGAACGAGTGTTAAACATGTCGAATAATATGATCTTATTTTTTTCTTTCAACAGGAAATCGACATATCTAATTTCAAGTTCAAACAACTACACAGTGGCTATATATGATTCAAATCAATATGAAATAACATAACTATATAACCAGTGCTAGACACGTATATTCACATCACTACGCTATATATGGCCTTCTGCAACACAAAAAAAATGTTAGGTTAAGCCCAAAAAATTGTTACCATAGGTTTTTGGCAACAATTTTCCTATATTGCAATTTTTATCGTTCCCTTAGAACTCAAAGGCAACATTTTTATTATCTAAAGCAATATAAAAAATATTTTTGCAATAGAACCCTATTTGGGCCTATAGCACCATCCATAGGTGTCTGTAGCAACATTCCAAAAATGTTGCTATAGATATTAACTTTCTGAATTTGTTTGGGTCCACGTCTTATATACTATACTATTTTGCATCTCATATAATATATATATATATATATATATATATATATATATATATATATATATATATATATATATACTGATATTGAACAATAATACTATTGCAAAGAATTTAAATGATTCAAACAATATTTTATTCAATATAATATTTCAACGTTTAAATAATACAATATTTTGCATCTCTTTATAATACAAGTCACATTCACTCCTCACTACATACACTCAAACACTCAATACACTGTTTGTCTTTGTATTTGCTCCACACTTATGGTCCAGCTCCTGCTTTCACTCTGTCCCTTATTTACCTGTTGTAGCAGAGGTATGGACCATAACTTGAAGGACTTCTATATAAAAAATGTGAGCATCGACAAGAAATTTAGTGTCGACTGTTACTAGGATACCATCTTCGTACATTTCAGTCGTGCCTTTCAGTGATGGGGTTGTGACTGAAAGTTCTGGGCTGGTTATTATGCCTGCATTTATTGATATCATACCTATGCCTTTGTCCATTGCTAGTGCCCACACAGTTTTTTCCGATAATGTTTTAGCCAATGCATGCCACAACTGCAATTTAAGTACAAAATTAAAACAAAAAAAAGAGAGAGAAAGAGATCAAACTGTTAAATAGAATATGGCTCTATTTCATATCACCAAAAGGTTTAGGCATAGCAAGATAATATAAGTTGGTCGAGGTAAATTAGTCGACGTATCAAGGATTCTGAGTATGCCTTTAATCCAACTTTTTAGAACAAGATGGATGAAACATATTCCAATTTACTTCTACGTTTTTAATGGGCTCCAAAATAATTATGGACTCAAAATTTCAGCTCCAACTATTGGGCTTGTACACACCAGATTTGTTTGTACTATAGGATTAAGTAACTTGTTCTCATGTGTTAGTAAGTATTTATACACATTCTAAAATTAATATTTCAAGTTTTTATAAACAGATAAAACTATGTTGACTCACATGCAATAGTTGAGATAAGAAGCAATAAATAGCATCCAATAGAAAACTCAATAATAGGAATTATAGGTAAAATAGAGTAGTCAGGACTCAAAGTAAAGGACAACTACGAATTAAAAGCCTTAATAAAAGTCTTACTAAGTTTAACTATACATATAACTATCCTAACTATAATAAATTGAGTTGGAATTAAAATAAACAATAAAGTTGAACTCAAAGAGATACTGAACTAATTGAGTTCAATGTCACAGTCAATACAAAATCAGTCTTGTTAAATTTAGATTCTGGTATCTAGAGCACTCATAGATAATATATTACCTTATATTTACAATAAAATGTAGGCTCGCTCCAGTCCCTCTCATCGATCTCATCCATAGACTTCCGGTCCTCTTTCTAGACAACAGTCATCACTGATGAAGCGAGCACAACTCTTTCCATAGTTCAGTTTAAGCACATGCTTCCAGCACATTATGCGTAGTCCTCACTTCGATCTCAATCATAAATTCCTATATTTAAATATCAGTTTCTCTTACCAAGTATCATATATATGAATAATGTTTAATATTTCAAAAAGCTAACAGTGGATCATGTCTGAAGGAAGGGAAAATACTGGTATGCTTGCTAAATCCGAAATGCACATTTTTTTCTATCCTATTTTTAAGTTTAGCCAAACTGAAGAAAATGGGAGTTAATGCAACGCAAAGTCATACCAAGTTCCAGCTGGAGTGGGATTCAACAAGCTTTGTCTTGGAACTAGTTATCGAAAAGATCATAAATACAACTTTTTTGAACTTGAAATATTAGCATGATACTTTAATAGACAAGGGTTGGTCAATTCTTTCTGGTTACCAAAATTGGTTATTTCGGTAGCATATTTTCTGAATATAAATTAGCAGATAACCCATATACCCACCTTATCAATTATCATGTAGACATATTTACGAAAACCGCCTATCAAGATCACAAAAGGGTACACATGAAATTGAAAACTGTTTAGACATGGCCAAGACAGTGGATTTGAGTCTGCGACAATCCATAAAAGTTAATGTTAAGTACATCATTTTAGTTGATCATTACCAATCACTTAATTATCTAATTCTTGATGTTTTTATATATCCATCAACTATTGCAGATGTAAAATAGTGTACCTAAATTTCCTTTTCCAATAATCGGCATATATACTTATCAGTGAAAACAAATTCACCATTAACATTGAAACAAGCCAAGTAAGTAAATAATTGAGACGCTATAGGCTATCAAACCAAATATTCTCCATAAATCTTATTCGTTGAGACCAAATATAAATTCCATACCGTTTGTAAATTGAGTCAGTCTTTCAGATCCATTTGTCCATACGATCGGTTAAGAGAATCGAGAGTTTCATAATAGGATATTTTACGATGGAGTCGATTTTTTCTAATCCCTCATTCTTGGTGTCTTGGCCCTTTGACTTACAGTGGAAACAACTGGATCCGATCTACTAAAGTTTCAATTAAAGAAATGGAAATCATGAATATTGGGGCATCCATTTCTGTAGTTTCGATCTGCAAATTAATTGTGATTTGTGGAATTATTAAAGTTGGAATTTTCTTAAAAGACATTGAATCGCAAAGGGATAGTAGTTTCTCCCCCTATGGGAGAGAACATCATACATACTCGCAGTTCTAACCCAGATTAGAAAATGAGAAAATTAAGTATTGATTCAAGTAAAACAATGGGTGGATGAAAATTAGGGATCAGAATGATTTTGGAAATTTGGGGGTGGGAACGAAATGAAAAGGAGAGTAGGTGAATGAAAATAAAAGTTGGAAATACAAATAGTTGAGGTGTGGATTGATGGTTGAGATTTTGTTCTAAATAATGGTGTGGATCGCTGAGGTGTAAAATTTTATTAATTTGAATATATTTATAGCTACTGCAATATATTACTAATATTTATGCTAACCATTGAAGCGAATGTCGTAATAGACAAAAATTAGCATAGTTATAGTTACATTGTAGCTAGCAACATCTTGTAATTTTGTTGCAATATGTCATCTATGGCGTAATGTCACTAAGGTAGAAACAGAGATGAATTTAATACATGAGTGAACACAAAGGTAGCGGTCATACTCGATCCACTGTAAAACTAAAAAATAGGTACAAAGGATACACAAAACAATATGTATACAAAGGAGACCCCGTCTCATACATAAAACCCAAAATATACAACTCTAATGTAGTAAACCAAAGATCATGGAATGGTCCTTGCTACAAAGTGAAAGCACCTGCAATAACTCGGTCTGACCCAAGTATTATTTATAAGAAAATAATCAATAAACAGATTAGTCTAGCTGTACTTATCATAATAAACATGGACAGAAATAAAGATATAAACTAATAATGAAATATAAGTAACAATAACAATTAACACATGTAAATGTGAGGTCTCAAAAATTTTCAAATAAATATCTCACGGAGATCTCAATGCTATAAAGAATATCTCATTCTAAATTATATAGCTATTCACAAGAAATTGTATCACCTACCAAATCAACACAAAATTTATAACACATTACCAAAAAACAAATTGATATCATATATCAAAACACAAATTCTAAAAATCAATAATTTAAAATCTAGAATATCTCAAAACATGAGCCTGAAAACTCGACAGGACTAGAGCCTGAAAACTCATAAAGCTAGACCCTAAAAACACCATAAGACCGGAGCCTAAAAACACCATAAAATTGGAGCCTGAGAACTTCATAAGATAGAAGCCTGAAAACCCCATAAGATTCCAAAATAGATGATAGCTGATCCAACGTAGTGTAAATTACTCCAAGCTAGTAAATATAAGAGTTAAGCTACAAGTACCATAACCACTCGCTCTACTCAAATATTTGTGAAAAAATTGTATATTCCACTAAAAGATATACTTCGATCATTACCACAATTTCAATCGAGTGAGTTCAAGAATTAACCGTCGAAGCAAATGCAATCATTTAATACCATTCGTTTCACCAAGGCATTTGATAGGATTTCTCATACGAGCTGGAAAAAGGTTTAGATAAATATATACTAGTATATTGGAAGATGATTGGTAAAATGACTTTATAAAAAATAGCATTAGAAACAATTTTAATAAAATATTTGGTATCTACTAATAATATAAAACCCCTTTATAGTTTGGAGTGACCAATCTCATAAAATATCGATCGTAATAACAATCGATCTCAAAATTCACGTTTTAATAACATAACTCAAATCTCATAAATATCAACCACAAATTCTTTAACAACAAATAAATCGAAAATCCTAAAATTGAGCTGCTAAAATTCATGAATTAGTGCAACGAGAAAACAAAGAAGTAGGAGCCAAAACTTGGCTAGGAAAAAGTCTGGAACAACCTAAATCGTAACCGTTGTATCCGTCGCTCAACAGTAGAAAACTTAAGTCAGACGTCTGAAGACTCAGCTTAGATGTCTGACTTGAAGCCTAGTAGTATTTTATTTTATTTTTCCCGAGCCACTGAACAGACGTTTGAGATCTCCGCTCAGATGTCTGAGCTGAAACCTGGGCAATTGCTTGTTAGGCTATGAATGCGCAACCGGCCTCAGAAGAGCTAGGAAAAATAGCGAAAGCTTATAACTTTTTTCTAAGATAAAATGAAGCTTCTAATGCATGCCGAAACAACTCAAAATGTCCAAACTGAGTTCTCTATAATGATTCATTCAAAACTCTTAAATTGGAATGTTCACACACATACAATCCAAATCATAAATGCACACACAACATATACGTGCCAAGGGCACACATGCCAAGCCTATAAGCTTTATTATATAGATGTGAGTTCCCAAAAACTCAAATTTGATTGCTGGAATCAACTAAGAGATGAAAAACCAAATTAAGTTGCTTTTCTCCAATATAACTCACTAATCTTCCACCTATACACAAATACACAATATTTCCTAATAACTATGTTTAGGAAATAACAAGGATTGAAGAGGAAACAAGTTAGAGAAGATTAAGACTGAGCTTACCTCTCTTTGGATTTGCACTTGATTTCCACGTGAATTGGAGCTCCTAGGATTAAACTAGGTACAGGAAATTTTAATTACCCACTCCCCTCTCCATTTCTATTTTTTCCTAAGTGTGGTGAACGAATGAAGATATGATAGAGGAGTATTAGTTAAATTGGGGTTAAATGGGTTATAATGGCTCACTGAAACCCCACCCGAAGTCCTAAATTTCACTAACTCTAAGCATATCAATGTTTATAGTTTTAAATATCGTAAACGACATTTTAACCTCAATGGAAGTGGTCTCGAGTCTAAATTCGTCCATTTACAACATAAATTTCGGGTTTTAAACCGAAAACATGGTACGATATTTAATTAAATCTCTTAATTAAATAATCGTAAATTATTCGGGTTGTTATAGCCTCCCCTCCTTAAAGAAATTATGTCCCCACAATTACTTAAGAAATAACCCAAAAAGTAACAACCAAGCATCACAAAATCTATATAAAATAGATTAAATCAAGGAATTCACTTTTGTTTTCATATTTAGTATATCATTCTTATGCTAATATCACTTATGAATTATTTCATAAATTTTAGCCTTGATTTATCAATCATTATATAACTCAAGTCCATACATGTATAATGTTCAAATAAAAATCATGAACATATACAAGTAACTAATTTACTCTTCTCATACATGCTTTCAACAAATTAGAATTTTCCTTACCTATATTCTGAATATACTAAACTTCCATTTCACTAATCATTTTAATTTTTAAATCGCGAACTACCACAATGCTATTTTTTGAAAATTTGATTTAGACATATCTCAAAATCTACAAGATGAAATTTAAATCTTCCTCTTGCATTAGAAAACTATAATCCAATAGATCCGGATAATTATTGTTTCAAAGAATTCTGACTTATATTTGATCATATTCACTAAATTGAATTTCAAATCGTGAAATTACGAACTACCGCTATGCGATGAGCTTGTTTTAATTAAATTAAATTAAATTAATACGTTTATCGTTGAGTAAGTTTTTAAATTATAAACCTATTCTCTTATGTTTTCAACGTAAATTAGTTAAGCATTCAAAGTTGTCTTGGAAATATCGACTATCCAAAATCGTCCAACATTCCATTTTACCCTTAATTGAAAACATTTGAATTTTTATACCTCAATCTCATTTTCTAACTTGAAAATAAGTTATATATGGTTTAGTTTCCTGTTAAAATACAATATCCCAAGATTTATAGTTATAATACTAACTATGCAAGATATTCATAAATCATTATCTTCTTAAAATCCATAAGGAGAAACTAGGAAACAACATTCCATTATTCTCCTATCAAATTTTAGCTAGAAAATTTATCTCTTAAAATTTTCAAAAATATTCTAGCTTACAAATTTTCTTAAAAAATAAAAGAATGTATATGATGGTCATATATATCCCTTTCATAAGGATAAGGGATGCTGTTGGGAAAACAAGACTATGAAACAAAAATCCAGGATACACAACCCAAAATTTGAAATATTAGCGCGTCCTCTAATATTTCTCAAGCACAACTTCTAAATCATGAGAACATGGTAAATGATAGAAGTTAAAAGAAATTCACAAAACTTGAAAATCTTGGTTTCATAATACATAAGAATATCACCATCAACATGAGGTCAAACCAAATGGGATATAACCTCAAAAATTAGGTTTATTATGGCTAACAAAATAAACTGAACAATGTTAACCCCAGTGACAAAATGAGCATGAAATGATGCCAAAGGAAGTATATCCTTTTCAGCTAAACGTTGACGTTGGTGAAAACCAGTTGCAAAGTCCAATAGTGAAATGACTTGAGCACTACTAACCTATTAAATAGATAATCAATCTGAGGCAAGGAATTTATTAAGCTTGTCATGGTCGCAAAGTTAAAACATTCTCTCGGATCTCTCCACAAAGATAACTCCCTTTGGTCCTTAGTGGTCGGTCACTAAGGAGGACAAGAAAATAGATTGAGCCATGGAAACAAAAATCAATTTCGAGCTCAATTACCCATCAAGGTGGTTATCCTAGAATAGGTGTAAAAATCCCAGAAATTTATAAGTAATGTGAATTATAGAAACATGCTTCCCTTAACGTCATTATCATTGCTATGCAAATTCTTAGAAAACATAAGAAGTTCATGAATCTAAATTAGATTAGTTAAGAACAACAGAAATCCGTCTCACATATAAGGTATGTCGAAATAGATGATTCTTTCGAAGAATAAAATGCAGGCCTCGGAATGGTTAGTTCAATCCATCCTGAGAATCACCACGAAATTAGAACAAACAAGACATGTTAATAAGCATGGAAAAATAGTACATAAAAGAGAGCTCATCATCCATAAAACCATGGTTTTAAAAATCCACTGAAGTTGGTCTCAAGGGCGATTCATAAATCAATAACAACTTTTAAAAGTTAATTTATCGAAATACTAAACCCAATTTAGTATACGAGAGATGAATATTGGGAATCACACAAGATCCCTACATCGCGAAAGCCTAATGATCATTAATCGAAATCCGGAAACAAGGGAATAAGTTAGATAAGCAAAATATAACCTTTTGCTTTTCAAAAGAAGATTCGAGATATATATTTTTTGAAAACTCAGATCATCCAAATTTTAGAAATCACCCAAAGAAATCTAGAAAAATATAAAATGGAAAGACACTCAAACCATAACAAGTGAGAGTGTACAAATCCATAAATCACATTGTTATTCACAAATGGTTCTCTTAACATAAAAACACGCAAACAACATGAGGCGAATCCGCATAGATTACAATAGCCTCGACAAGGTCACTAACACCTACTCGAGCAGCTTCGCCTTAACGACAAGGTTGTTAACACCTACCACAAGCATTTTTGTCTTTTATCAACAAAACGTGTCACAAGACTGGAAAACTCAAATACTCCATAAATGATCAAAAGATCAAAACTACTAAGTGATCATTAATGATCAACAAAAATTAAGCTAGTAAACATGCGAGAGTTTAGCCAAATGTCCCATAACCATTGACTTAACTCAAATATTTATGAATAAATTGCAAAATCCACTATAAAATGCAAGAATGATCATAAAAATTACAAAAGGGCAAAACCCAAAGGTTACTCAAGAAAGCACAAAAGTGGCCATCATAGCTAAGTATAAGAAGAATGGAAACCAATTCAAACAACTCTTGCATAAAAAATCGAAAATGAATCTCAATGATTATGTAGTCACCAACAACATTATTTTACTTAAATATATCAAGGTTAACATCCCAAGATTGCAAATTAAGAATCAATATTAATGATTTGCCTCGCCATCTATTTATCTCAAATTACTAATGCTAAGGTTCAATGGTGATGCACATTATTTATTTTTAGCACAAGTGTTGTGTTAGAATTGTCTCATCGAAGTGTTTAGAAACCCCTATCGATACCGTGGCGTTCCACAACTCGATTAGAATTCCTAACATACTCAATGGGTAGGTTAACACAATAAAACAAATTACGTCCATATAAGGATGCAAATTTGTAAATAAATAATCAAAGATACAACTATTTATTCATGGATTAAATTTTTAATCATAAATAAACAATCATTTCATAGTGCTTAGCGGAAATAATTTGTTCTCTTTAGCCTCACAAAGCTAATCTCAAACATATTAGTATATTACTTAGCCAAAATTATGTTATTAAATCGTTTTACATTATAAAAAATCCTCATAACTAAGTCCCAGAGGTTTTTTTAACTCAAATCGGTTTCATACTTAAAAATCTCATTCATAAATTATACTTGCATATTTCTTATTTAAATTTAATTTAAACAGTTCTCTTATAGGTTGAATTCTTACCTAACATTATCATCGAACACATCATAGTTAATTAATGAAATTAAATTCACAAGGTGTTCATCATTAATGTTCCCAAATTATTAATCAACTCAACTCATGCAATCATATGGATAAGATTACTCCCATCCAAACAAAATAGTGAATACCCTCAAGGATTTATACATTGAATTCCTACGCACAAAAGGGACGGGATCTAAGTTTATCTTAGGCCAAGATTCACAAAGATGAACTCAGGTATATTTAGTTGATTAAACAAAGGATCATAATATAAGATAGGATATGATGGGTCCTAAGACTCAAATTAAATCCTGACACACGATTTCCTTAGAGAGACTTAGGTTAATGACCCTCTTCATAATATCGTATATTGTTCCGAACTTGGCTTTGATACCAAGTTGTGACGCCCAACCTGTATACTCGCATTAGCCAAGGACATTATGAAGCAACGTTGTCAACTAACCAGAAGAATACGGCTGTTCAGCAACAACCATTTGTATAATAGCTTTGAACGAGTGGTAAACATGTCGGATAGTATGGTCTTACTTTTTCTTTCAAGAGGAAGTTCGACACATCTAATGTCAAGTTCAAACCAACTACACAGTGGCTATATATGGTTCGGAATCAGTACAAAGTACCATAACAATATAATCGGAGTCAGACAAGTATATTCACATCATTAAGGCGGAAACAGATATGAATATAAAACATGAGTGTACATGGAGGTAGTGACCATATACTCGTTCAACTATACAACAAAATAATAGGTACAAGGGACACAAAAAATAATATGAATACAAAGAAGTCTGAGTATTACATACATAAAACCAAAAATCTACAACTGTAACGTAGTAAGCCAAAGGTCAAGGAATGGTCCTCTTTAGAAGTCAAGTGAAAGCACCTGCAATAACCCGATCTGACCGAAGTATTATTTATAAGAAAATAAACAATAAATGGATCAGTCTATAGTTGTACTTATCATAATAAACTTAGATAGAAATACAGATATAATATAATAATGACATATGATAAACAATAACAATGGTCACATATAATGTGAAGTCTCAAAAATGTCCACACAATATCTCAAGGAAATCTTAGCGCTACGAAAGATTCTCTCATTTTAAATTATACAGCTATTCACAAGAAATTATATCACGTATCAAATCAACACAAAATTGATAACACAATATCAAAACACAAATTGATATTACATATCAAAATACAAATTCCAGAAATCAATAATTAGAAATCCAAATATCAAAAAACGGGAACCTAAAAACTCCACAAGATTGGATCCTGAAAAGCCCATAAAACTGGAGCCTGAAAACCCCATAAGACTAGAGCCTAAAACCCCCCATAAGATAAGAGCCTGAAAACCCTATAAGCTAGTAAATATACAAGTTAAGCTACATTTCCTATAACCACTCGCTATACTCAAATATTTGCGAACAAGTTGTATATTCCGCTAAAAAATACTACGATCATTGCCACAATTTCAATCGAACGAGTTCAAGAATTAACCCTCGAAGCAAACGCAAGTGTTTCATATCACTAGTTATACTAAGGCGTTTAATAGGATTGCTCATATGAGCGAGAAAAAAGTTTAGATAAATATATATTAGTAGATTTGAAGAAGATTGTTAAAATGACTTTGTATGAAAAATAGTATTAGAAACCATATTAATAAAAGACTTGGTATATATTAATAATATTAAACCCCTTTATGGTTTAAAGTGACAAATCTCATATAATATCAATCGTAGTAACAATCGATCTCAAAATTCATGTTTTAATAACGTAAATCAAATATCATAAATATCAATCACAAATTCGTTCAAAACAAATAAATCGAAAATCCATAAAATCAAGCAGTTGAAATTCACGAAGAAATTCACGAATTAGTGCAACAGAGAAAGCACAGTAAAAGTGTAAACAAGCCGAAACTCGGCCATATAGAAGCCTACAATAGCCTAAACTGTTGTATGTGTTCTCACTGGCTAGCAACATAAAACTCAGGTCAGACTTACGAAGACTCAGCTCAGACGTCTGAGCTGAAGCCTGATAGATTTTTTTTCGAGCCTCTAGACAAATGTATGAGGGTTCTTCTCAGACATCTGAGCTGAAGCCTAGGCAATTGTTTGCTAGGCTATGAATAAAAAATCGGCCTCAGATGATTCCGGACCAATGGTGAAGTCTTATAATGTTTTCTAAGTGAAAATGAAGCCTCTAATGCTTGCCGACAAAACTCAAAAACTCCAAACTCAATTCCCTATAACAATTTATGCATCGAGTTCATATAATCGAATTCAAAACACATAATTTGGAATGTTCACACATAAACAATCCAAATGATATAATGCACACACAATATATACGTGCCAAGGGCAAATATGTCAAGCCTATAAGTTTGATTATAGAGAGGTGGTTTCCCAAGAACTCACCTTTGATTGTTGTTACCAACTAGGAGATGCGAAACCAAGCTAAGTAGCTCTCTCCTCCAATATAACTCACTAATCTTCAAAGTATACACAAATACACAATATTTTCCAAGAATTAGGTTTAGGAAATAATAAAGAATGAAGAGGAAAAAAGTCAGAGAAGATGGAGACTGAGCTTACCACTCTTTTCTTTCGTTTTGCACTTGATTTCTACCCGAATTGGAGCTCCTAGATTAAACTAGGTTTAGTGAATTTTGATTTCCTAATTCCCTCTCCATTTCTATTTTTTCTTAAGTGTGGTGACTGAATGAAGAGTGAGGGAGGAGGAGTTGTTAAGTATGGCTGAAATGGGTTATGTTGGCTAACCCAAACCCTACCCGAAGTCCCAAATTTCACTAACTCTTAACATATCTATGTTTACAGTTTTAAATATCGTAAACGACATTTTGAACTCAGTGGAAGTGTTCTCGAGTCCAAGTTCGTCCATTTAAAAAGTCACAAATTTCGAATTCTGAAACTAAGACATGGTACGATATTTAATTAAATCTCTTATTAAATAATCGTAAATTATTTGGGTTGTTACACTATCAATGATGAAATGAATTCCTTAATGTTAAACCAAACTTGGGTTTTAATTGATTTACCTCCTGGTGCTAAACTTGTAGAATGTAAATGGATATTCAAGAAAAAGTCAAATACAAATGGATCTATTGATAAATTTAAAGCCGTATTAGTTGCTAAGGGTTATAAGCAAATACATAAAGTAGATTATTTTGATACATATGCTCCAGTTGCTTGCATATTTTCTATACGCTGTTTAATGGAACTTGCATGAATTCATAATTTGGTCATACATCAAATGGATGTAAAGGCAATTTTTTTAAATGGAGGTTTAGAAGAAGATAGATATATGAAACAACCAAAACTTTTCAAAAGCCTATGCCAAGAAAAGAAATTTTGCAAATTGATAAAATGTCTTTATGGCTGAAGCAAGATCTCATGCAATGGCATGAGAAATTTGATAAAGTTGCACAATCATATGAATTCCAATATATCTTATGTAAATGAAACTATAAAGTTTATATCTTTTAAATTTGATATGAAAGATCTAGGAGAGGCTGATGTATTTCTAAAAATTAAAATCAATAGGAAAAAGGGAGAGTTATTACTAACTCAATTTCATCACATTGAGAAGTTTGTAAAGAAGTATGGTCATCATAATGACAAACCAACACCTTTAGATCCTAATATTAAATTAGAAAATAACACTAGACGTACCATTTCTCAACTAGAATATTCCAGTATTATTAGGAGTCTTATGCATGTTATGCATTGCACTAGACCATACATCACACATGCTATAAGCATATTAAGTACCAGAGTTTTAGCTTATTTGAAAGGAACAATTACATATAGGGTTTATCTTATTAAGGATATTTTCCTGTAAGAGAAGGATATAGTGATGCAACTAGAACAATGTTGAATCCAAATCCTAGTATACAACTGGATGGTTATTTACATTAGGAGGTACTGTTGTGTCTTGGGTGTCCAAGAAGCAGACATATATATATATATATATATATATATATATATATATATATGACTCAACAATGTTGTGAGAATTGATTGCATTAGCAGATGCATGTAAGGAAGCAGAACAACTTAGGAATTTATTAACGGAAATTCTATTATGGAAGAAGCCATCTATAGCAGTCTTGATTAAGTATGGCAATCAAGTGACGATATATAGTGTATGTAATAAGACATATAATGAGAAGTTTAGACATGTGAGTCTGAGACATCAATTGGTAAGACAGTTACTCAAAAGTGGAGTAATAAATCTTGACTACATAGAAACAAAAAAATATTGGCTGACCCACTCATAAATTGTAACAACCCGTAAAATCTGGGCTAGTTTAAAATTTTTATTTTGGCAATTTTAGCGAATTTTGAATATTTAAAATGGATTATTTTAAATAATATCGACGAGAAATTTATTTTGAATATAATTCGATCGTATATATTATACGCGTCGTCGTTAGAATATAAATATTTATATATAATTATAAATAGAATTGAAAATGGCGCGGTAGTTCGATAATTCGATTTCAAACTTCAATTGAATGTACCGGGTGCAAAACAATCCGGATTTTAGTGAAACCAAAAATAATAGGATCTAATTGATGATGTTTTTCCAACGAATCCGACCAATCGAAGTTTCGTAACGGGAATGATAAGATATGTCCAGTTGAAAATTCTGAATAGTCGCTATGGAATTCAGGCCCTTAAAAATGGACATTTTGCAAACGACCTCGGATTTCGACGAAACCAGTTTTGTTGGGTCCGGGATGTGAAGTTATTGCTAGATTCCAAATTTCATAATTTTTCGAATCAATATGTGAGCGTGGCAAAGGAAAACGCGTTTGACCAGTTTCAGTTGATTTTAATCGACTGGAAGATGGCCATTTTTCCAACGGTCTCAGAATTCGACGAAACTAGTTTGGTTAGGACCGTATCGTCAATACGAAGCTAGAAAATATTTTTCAGGGATTTTTCTAGTTAGTATGTGACCCCGGTAATTTGAAATGTGCGTTTAAAATTCAATATAATGATTTAAATGTAGATTTAACGGAAACTGATTCAAACAATCGAATCAGCTTACGATACATATCCCATTGTGTTCGGAATGGGGGTAATTAGCTATGGACAACAGTCGGCGGGTTTCGTTTCGAGTCCGAACGAAAAAGTTGCTTTATGGATTTAATATTAAAATTAAATTAATAAATTAATAAATAACCCTCCCCTTTAACTACCTCCCTCTCCCCTACCGTTGACTTCAAAAATTCAGAATTAAAGAAGAAAAAAACACAAATCGAGCCCCGTTCAGCCTCCCCCACCGCCACTGCCGATCGACGGCGCTTCCCCCCCTCCTCCTCTCGCCGACCCTCTCTCCTTCCCCCCCCCCTTTCCTCCTCGCCCGCCTCGAGAACCCGCACCCCCTTCTGAAACCTCCAAGCCCTAAACCCCCAGAATCGAGGCGCCTCCGCCCAGTCCTCCGCCGTCCAGCCAGAGCGCGACCCCCTCCTCCGTTTCCAGCTCCTCCCTTCGACGAAGACCACTGCCAAACCCCCCCTGTAAGTCTTTCTTTTTTTTTATTTATTTATTTTATATTTGATTATATTTAAAAACTGAATTTGATTATATTTAAAAACTGAATTTGATTATATTTAAAAACTGAATTTGATTATATTTAAAAACTGAATTTGAATATATTTATAAGCTTATGAAACTGATTTTGTTTAAATGGTAAAAAACTGAATTTTATTTTGTTTTAAAAACTGATTTTTATTTTTAGATTTTAAAAGGAAAAGATTTAGATTTTAAAATAGAAAAGAGTTAAACTTTAAAGAGTAAAAGAAAAGATTTAAATCTTTAAATTTAAAAAGGCGAAATCTTTAAATTTAAAAAGGCGAAATCTTTAAATTTAAAAAGGCGAAATCTTTAAATTTAAAAAGGCGAAATCTTTATGTGGAAAATAGTGTGATAAAAATATAATTTTTATCTATTTGACATAGCGATAGAAAAATATGATCTTTATATTTTAAAGTATTAAAAATATGATTTTTATATATTGAACTTCGAATTAAAAATATGATTTTTATATATTGAACTTCGAATTAAAAATATGATTTTTATATATTGAACTTCGAATATAAAAATATGATTTTTATATATTGAACTTCGAAAGAAAAATATAGTTTTTATGTTTTGAACTTCGAAAGAAAAATATAGTTTTTATGTTTTGAACTTCGAAAGAAAAATATAGTTTTTATGTTTTGAACTTCGAAAGAAAATGTGATTTTTATATATTGAATAACATAGAAAAAAATTCGATTTTTATATATATTGAATAGCGAAGTAAAAATGTGATTTTTACGTATGTAGTGAAAGCAGCAACGAAGGTGACAAAAAGGCGAAACGACGAAGACTTCTGCAAAGGAGTGCCGTGGAGCTAGGATAGCTAATCTGTGAGAACTTCTCACTCAAATTCTTTTTTTTTTCTAGTTATATATATATACTAGGATGCAGACGGTGCTTATTAGAAGCACCCGACACCCGTCCACATACCATGGACTTGTTTGTTTGGTTGTGTAGTTGGTTAGATTATTTGAAATGGATTTGATTGATTGGTTGAATTGGAAATTGGTATGATTGATGTGTGAATGGCGTGGGCCTTCACTAGACCGGGGATAAGGCTAGGCCTTGTCCCGTTTCTAGTATCGTGCCGTTATGCCGCCGAAATTTTCTAAAATATGTTAGAAAAATAAAAATATCATTTTATTTAAAGAATGAATTGAATAGAAATTCATATGTTGAAATAAAATGGTTTGTCGTTAAAAATATAATTTTTAACATGATGTGAATAAATAAATATTCATTTACAAACCAGACGGTTTGTTTATGTACACCTATTTGAATGACATTGATTGGGACGATAAATTTTACACATCACCCAACTGCACAAATAAAATCTGTGTTTGATTGTTTGAAACCCCACACGGGTGTTGGGATGAAATTTGAAGTTCACTCATCCTGATTGATTAAATATGTCGATCGATTGATTGACATGCTGTTATAAGCGTTAGATATCTTTATTTGATGCTTATACAGTGTAGTGCACTTTGGTTGATGGTTGATTATTTTTCAATGCTATTATATACATGTGTTGTATGAAAATCCATATAATTAATTTTATATGGTAATTGATTGGGCCTCATTCCAGTTTAGAAATAGAAATATTTGAAATAGAAATATTTGAAATAGAATATTTGAAAATAGAAATTTATGAAGCCGTGTTGATAAGATTGACGCCATTTTGACGTGAACGATATTTATATCGATTTTAACGATTTCGAAATGAATTGAATTGAAAACGATTTCGAAATGAATTGAATTGAAAACGATTTCGAAATGAATTGAATTGAAAACGATTTCGAAATGAATTGAATTGAAAACGATTTCGAAATGAATTGAATTGAAAACGATTTCGAAATGAATTGAATTGAAAACGATTTCAAAATGAATTGAATTGAAAACGATTTCGAAATGAATTGAATTGAAAACGAATTCAAATTGAATTGAAAGTGAATTGAAATGAATTCAAATTGAATTGAAATTTGAATTGAATAGAAATGAATTTTAAAACGAATTTATAAAGAAGAATTCAATTTTGCTTTAAATTGAATTAGAAGTTGAAATAGAATTTGAAACGAATTTAAAACTATTTATATAATTCGTTTTAAATAGAATCGACGAAATATATATTATATATATTATATATATAATATAATGGCCTGAATAGAACGCGCCGCGCCGCGGCAGTTCGTGAATTTCGACCATTTATTTCAAACGGACATTACGGGAGATCCGACCGTCGGATTCTCCTAAAACCGGAACCGTTGGGTTCGTATCGAAAAGAGCTTTCTAATGAATGTTAGAAATTTGAAATCTAACGGTTTTTTTTGGAGATACGTCCAAATCAAATTCGAAAAAGGTCGCTGTAAGTGCAGTTCGATGGCCGTTAATGGAAATCGACTGAACGGGCCTTGATAAAATTATTAAAAATAGTAATAATTTGTGTAAAATCATAAGAAATGATTTGTGAAAGTTTGGGATGAAAAACTCCATATTTGAAAAGATAAAAATAGATTTTTATCGAAATGAACTAGTTTTGAACTAGAATTGTAATTCTATTTATTTTTAAATAAATAAATTGAATTTGAAATGGTTTTGAAAATAACCAAAATTTCCAATGATTGCATTGGAGTGGATTTGAATCGAAATTGTCTTCGGAATATTTCGATGTTGGAATTCGTGATATTACAGGTGTTGTTATGGAAATTTGAAAGATATATATTTATATCGTTATTTCCAATACGACATTTGTTAGTCGTAGAATTCGATATTGAATATAAGCCGATATATTTTCTATTCAGAGCCTTGTATTGAATATCGAATGTGATTTGGGTTTGTCGTGAATGGTGTCTTCACTAACACTGTTCTTGAACCCAGTTGAGAAAAGATTAAATCTTTTTATTTAGATTTAATGAAGTGTACCAATTAAATGATATTTAATTGGAATTGAATTGGTATTGATTTTTGGGTTTATCGTGAACAGTGTTTTAAATAACACTTGTTCTTTAACCCGATAATTAATCGAATGTGATTTGGGTTTGTCGTGAATGGTGTCTTCACTAACACTGTTCTTGAACCCAGTTGAGAAAAGATTAAATCTTTTTATTTAGATTTAATGAAGTGTACCAATTAAATGATATTTAATTGGAATTGAATTGGTATTGATTTTTGGGTTTATCGTGAACAGTGTTTTAAATAACACTTGTTCTTTAACCCGATAATTAATCGAATGTGATTTGGGTTTGTCGTGAATGGTGTCTTCACTAACACTGTTCTTGAACCCAGTTGAGAAAAGATTAAATCTTTTTATTTAGATTTAATGAAGTGTACCAATTAAATGATATTTAATTGGAATTGAATTGGTATTGATTTTTGGGTTTATCGTGAACAGTGTTTTAAATAACACTTGTTCTTTAACCCGATAATTAATGGAATGGGATTTTGGGTTTATCGTGAATCGTGTTTTAAATGACACTGATTCTTTAACCCAGATAATGATTAAAACTAAGTGGAGTTTTAATGAATCTTTAATTAGATTGAAAAGATCGAGAATGGAGTATCACCAGTTTTGCTCCAGGCGATAGTTAAATCTTTAATTAGATTTGAATGTGAAATTTAGAAACTAACTGTCGGTTGGCCAAGCAGAATGGTTTTCTGAATATTGATCTGATGTTGGTTTCGGCCTTCGGCGTTAATATTTGGGGAATTATTCTCTTGATTAATTTACGGTTAGTGACTAATGAATTGGAATGAGGCGTATGTTGTGTTTGTGTAACACTTTTATAATATATACGCGAGTTATTCAGAAAGACCGGGTTTATCCCATTCTGAATAACTGATACGACGATAAGTCGAAGATGAAGACGATGGTCGAAGACCGGAGGTCTTCACGTCGTTTGGGTGATAACTGATGATCTTGATTGGGCTGTACACCCAAGAAGATGGAAACAGTTAGTGATCGTCCAGACGTACTTGGAGATCGATGGATATGCGGGGACTAGGTGCCTCCGGTTTCGTTCAGACCCAGAACGGACTTGTAAATGGACTGTGTGTCTGACATTGGATTTTAGTCCGTGTGATTGATCTCTATTAAATATATATCTGTTTGGCGGCGAAGAATTTATTCTCTTGCTTAACGCCCTTCTCTGAGACGTACGAGCTCAGGGGTTATATATTGATGGATATCAATTGCATGGAGTGAATTGCCTGTGTGGCATGCCTAAGTGGCAAATGATCAAGGCTTCTGTTGAAAAGCAAAGTCTTGTGGTTGATGATCGAAGCACGGCCTTTGTGGCGTAGCTTTGTGTAACGATGATTCGCGAGTATCACACCCGGTATGAATCAAAAACGGGAGACGGACCTCAGGGAGGGCATGCGTTTCTTTCTAGTTATGAGTGGCGTCAGTGCTTGAACTGGCTGACGAGTTTGACTCATGTGGATGTTACTTATTATTACTTGCTGAAAAGCGAGGCGCCTCGTGATATCGGTTTCGGCCGATGCTTCTGGTCGGCTGACGGGCCAGATTTACGCCCCAAAGGGCGGAGAAACGTAGTGTTCAGGCATAATAATCCACATCGGTGGACCGGCCCTGTCGCTCCAAGGCTTGCCTGCGCGCTTGCCGGAGACATGGGCTAGATTGTCTCGAATCGGTTGAGGATCTTGCCCCTAGCCTCGGTTCATACCATAAATGATAACCCAATTTCCAATACGACATTTGCGGTTTTGATTGTAAACTCATATATGGCGACATAGTGTTATGGGCCGTTCATGCCGCCTATGATTGATACTTATGATTTGAAGTGTTTTATACACTATGCACTTATAATAGTATCAAATGATTTGTTTTAAAACGTATCAAGCATTCTTTGGCTGTTATAAGGGAAAACCCTATCCTCGACTGCGTTGCATTGTGTGATGGGACCTGGGTCTTATAACAGCTTCATTTTTCTTTATTTAGCATTGCGCTGTTTGTTTTATGCACTGGTATTCTTGGGAGGAAACCCGTTCCGTGTTATACGGCGTGGTCCCTTGATTTACCTAATGATTTAAAATAAAGATTAATAACTGTTTTAGTTCTCACACCAGTCACATGACTGACCTGGAGTTTATTGTTTTAACCTAAACTCTGGGTGCCCTTATTTTGACACGGGCAGCTAGTAGTTTTGGTTTTGCAGATTTATATTCACAGGATCCTGATTTACAGCTGGAAAGATATCCGGAAAGCTTTGTATCCGTATATCTACTTCTAGTTGTGTATTGTATTATTTTCCGCTGCTATGTATTTAAATGTAATTTAAATCTCTGATATTTCTGTGTAATATTCATTTGTTTATACTCTGTATATTCTTGTAATCTGATGCATTGTTGTAATATACAATGAAATGTTCTTCTGTATGCGTTCTGCTGTGGCTTGTTCTCGAACTATCCGACGCTTTCCTTTACGGGGAAGTTGCGGGTCTTCACAGTTGGTATCAGAGCTTTGGTTTACAAAGCTCAGAGAACAAGACACATTAGAACCTTACGAAAGAATTCATCAGATATTGGATTAGTAGAATCCAATTAGAATGACTCGTTAGAGATAGGATCAGTAGTATCCTAGAACGAGTGTGAAGAGTATATTTTTCAAATGAAAACAAATTTTGTTTTGAAAATTTAAATCAATTATTCGTATTTGATTATTTATTTATATTGAGTTGGACAGTCCGGTATATAAAGAATTTGCATATACGCCTTGCAAACGTATATTGAAAGTTTTAATATATTGGATAGATATAGGATCACACTCTAGTTACCCGGGGATGGTTCTGATAATGCTGCAGCGTTACTAGCACTTATATTCGAGTGACGAAGGTGTGATATCTATATATTTCCATTAGACTGGTGTGAGAACCAAAACTTATATAGATAGATTTATTTGTTGTGATTTGGCATCAAAAACGTGATTTTTGTATATGTATTAAAATTATGAATTTGAAACTCTAATTCAATAATTGATTGATGTTTGTGTTGTTTGTTTATTTGTTTGCTAATTTTGAACTATTTAGCATAATTGAATCAAATATTGAACTATATTGAAGATTGGTTGCATTTGCTTGCATATACATATATATCATTGAACAGGTCATAGCAAGGAGGCTAGAGCAGAGAATAAAATTTGTTTGCCCGACAAATAGGTACATGTTTACTACATAATTTCCTGTTTTGTTTGGGTGATGATGATTTTATGAGCCTATTGGCTAGCCGCTTGGCTTTTTCTTTTTCTTTTTGAGATCTGAAGGACCGGGGAAGCTATTTGAAATTCCCCGATGCTCCCGGTGCAGGGGAGGTTATGGCGAAATTTTTCGAAAATTTAGGGTGTTAGCCAAATTTTTGAAATTTTTGAAAATTCTCATAAACTAAAGAGTTGGAGAATGGAAGCCAGATCGAGCGTAGAGTTGAATAATCAAACCACTTTCGACTTTGTTCCTTTTCGGGGACGAAAAGTTTTAAGTGGGGGAGATTGTAACAACCCGTAAAATCTGGGCCAGTTTAAAATTTTTATTTTGGCAATTTTAGCGAATTTTGAATATTTAAAATGGATTATTTTAAATAATATCGACGAGAAATTTATTTTGAATATAATTCGATCGTATATATTATACGCGTCGTCGTTAGAATATAAATATTTATATATAATTATAAATAGAATTGAAAATGGCGTGGTAGTTCGATAATTCGATTTCAAACTTCAATTGAATGTACCGGGTGCAAAACAATCCGGATTTTAGTGAAACCAAAAATAATAGGATCTAATTGATGATGTTTTTCCAACGAATCCGACCAATCGAAGTTTCGTAACGGGAATGATAAGATATGTCCAGTTGAAAATTCTGAATAGTCGCTATGGAATTCAGGCCCTTAAAAATGGACATTTTGCAAACGACCTCGGATTTCGACGAAACCAGTTTTGTTGGGTCCGGGATGTGAAGTTATTGCTAGATTCCAAATTTCATAATTTTTCGAATCAATATGTGAGCGTGGCAAAGGAAAACGCGTTTGACCAGTTTCAGTTGATTTTAATCGACTGGAAGATGGCCATTTTTCCAACGGTCTCAGAATTCGACGAAACTAGTTTGGTTAGGACCGTATCGTCAATACGAAGCTAGAAAATATTTTTCAGGAATTTTTCTAGTTAGTATGTGACCCCGGTAATTTGAAATGTGCGTTTAAAATTCAATATAATGATTTAAATGTAGATTTAACGGAAACTGATTCAAACAATCGAATCAGCTTACGATACATATCCCATTGTGTTCGGAATGGGGGTAATTAGCTATGGACAACAGTCGGCGGGTTTCGTTTCGAGTCCGAACGAAAAAGTTGCTTTATGGATTTAATATTAAAATTAAATTAATAAATTAATAAATAACCCTCCCCTTTAACTACCTCCCTCTCCCCTACCGTTGACTTCAAAAATTCAGAATTAAAGAAAAAAAAAACACAAATCGAGCCCCGTTCAGCCTCCCCCACCGCCACTGCCGATCGACGGCGCTTCCCCCCCTCCTCCTCTCGCCGACCCTCTCTCCTTTCCCCCCCCCCCTTTCCTCCTCGCCCGCCTCGAGAACCCGCACCCCCTTCTGAAACCTCCAAGCCCTAAACCCCCAGAATCGAGGCGCCTCCGCCCAGTCCTCCGCCGTCCAGCCAGAGCGCGACCCCCTCCTCCGTTTCCAGCTCCTCCCTTCGACGAAGACCACTGCCAAACCCCCCCCTGTAAGTCTTTCTTTTTTTTTTATTTATTTATTTTATATTTGATTATATTTAAAAACTGAATTTGATTATATTTAAAAACTGAATTTGATTATATTTAAAAACTGAATTTGATTATATTTAAAAACTGAATTTGATTATATTTAAAAACTGAATTTGAATATATTTATAAGCTTATGAAACTGATTTTGTTTAAATGGTAAAAAACTGAATTTTATTTTGTTTTAAAAACTGATTTTTATTTTTAGATTTTAAAAGGAAAAGATTTAGATTTTAAAATAGAAAAGAGTTAAACTTTAAAGAGTAAAAGAAAAGATTTAAATCTTTAAATTTAAAAAGGCGAAATCTTTAAATTTAAAAAGGCGAAATCTTTAAATTTAAAAAGGCGAAATCTTTAAATTTAAAAAGGCGAAATCTTTATGTGGAAAATAGTGTGATAAAAATATAATTTTTATCTATTTGACATAGCGATAGAAAAATATGATCTTTATATTTTAAAGTATTAAAAATATGATTTTTATATATTGAACTTCGAATTAAAAATATGATTTTTATATATTGAACTTCGAATTAAAAATATGATTTTTATATATTGAACTTCGAATATAAAAATATGATTTTTATATATTGAACTTCGAAAGAAAAATATAGTTTTTATGTTTTGAACTTCGAAAGAAAAATATAGTTTTTATGTTTTGAACTTCGAAAGAAAAATATAGTTTTTATGTTTTGAACTTCGAAAGAAAATGTGATTTTTATATATTGAATAACATAGAAAAAAATTCGATTTTTATATATATTGAATAGCGAAGTAAAAATGTGATTTTTACGTATGTAGTGAAAGCAGCAACGAAGGTGACAAAAAGGCGAAACGACGAAGACTTCTGCAAAGGAGTGCCGTGGAGCTAGGATAGCTAATCTGTGAGAACTTCTCACTCAAATTCTTTTTTTTTTTCTAGTTATATATATATACTAGGATGCAGACGGTGCTTATTAGAAGCACCCGACACCCGTCCACATACCATGGACTTGTTTGTTTGGTTGTGTAGTTGGTTAGATTATTTGAAATGGATTTGATTGATTGGTTGAATTGGAAATTGATATGATTGATGTGTGAATGGCGTGGGCCTTCACTAGACCGGGGATAAGGCTAGGCCTTGTCCCGTTTCTAGTATCGTGCCGTTATGCCGCCGAAATTTTCTAAAATATGTTAGAAAAATAAAAATATCATTTTATTTAAAGAATGAATTGAATAGAAATTCATATGTTGAAATAAAATGTTTTATCGTTAAAAATATAATTTTTAACATGATGTGAATAAATAAATATTCATTTACAAACCAGACGGTTTGTTTATGTACACCTATTTGAATGACATTGATTGGGACGATAAATTTTACACATCACCCAACTGCACAAATAAAATCTGTGTTTGATTGTTTGAAACCCCACACGGGTGTTGGGATGAAATTTGAAGTTCACTCATCCTGATTGATTAAATATGTCGATCGATTGATTGACATGCTGTTATAAGCGTTAGATATCTTTATTTGATGCTTATACAGTGTAGTGCACTTTGGTTGATGGTTGATTATTTTTCAATGCTATTATATACATGTGTTGTATGAAAATCCATATAATTAATTTTATATGGTAATTGATTGGGCCTCATTCCAGTTTAGAAATAGAAATATTTGAAATAGAAATATTTGAAATAGAATATTTGAAAATAGAAATTTATGAAGCCGTGTTGATAAGATTGACGCCATTTTGACGTGAACGATATTTATATCGATTTTAACGATTTTGAAATGAATTGAATTGAAAACGATTTCGAAATGAATTGAATTGAAAACGATTTCGAAATGAATTGAATTGAAAACGATTTCGAAATGAATTGAATTGAAAACGATTTCGAAATGAATTGAATTGAAAACGATTTCAAAATGAATTGAATTGAAAACGATTTCGAAATGAATTGAATTGAAAACGAATTCAAATTGAATTGAAAGTGAATTGAAATGAATTCAAATTGAATTGAAATTTGAATTGAATAGAAATGAATTTTAAAACGAATTTATAAAGAAGAATTCAATTTTGCTTTAAATTGAATTAGAAGTTGAAATAGAATTTGAAACGAATTTAAAACTATTTATATAATTCGTTTTAAATAGAATCGACGAAATATATATTATATATATTATATATATAATATAATGGCCTGAATAGAACGCGCCGCGCCGCGGCAGTTCGTGAATTTCGACCATTTATTTCAAACGGACATTACGGGAGATCCGACCGTCGGATTCTCCTAAAACCGGAACCGTTGGGTTCGTATCGAAAAGAGCTTTCTAATGAATGTTAGAAATTTGAAATCTAACGGTTGGATTTGGAGATACGTCCAAATCAAATTCGAAAAAGGTCGCTGTAAGTGCAGTTCGATGGCCGTTAATGGAAATCGACTGAACGGGCCTTGATAAAATTATTAAAAATAGTAATAATTTGTGTAAAATCATAAGAAATGATTTGTGAAAGTTTGGGATGAAAAACTCCATATTTGAAAAGATAAAAATAGATTTTTATCGAAATGAACTAGTTTTGAACTAGAATTGTAATTCTATTTATTTTTAAATAAATAAATTGAATTTGAAATGGTTTTGAAAATAACCAAAATTTCCAATGATTGCATTGGAGTGGATTTGAATCGAAATTGTCTTCGGAATATTTCGATGTTGGAATTCGTGATATTACAGGTGTTGTTATGGAAATTTGAAAGATATATATTTATATCGTTATTTCCAATACGACATTTGTTAGTCGTAGAATTCGATATTGAATATAAGCCGATATATTTTCTATTCAGAGCCTTGTATTGAATATCGAATGTGATTTGGGTTTGTCGTGAATGGTGTCTTCACTAACACTGTTCTTGAACCCAGTTGAGAAAAGATTAAATCTTTTTATTTAGATTTAATGAAGTGTACCAATTAAATGATATTTAATTGGAATTGAATTGGTATTGATTTTTGGGTTTATCGTGAACAGTGTTTTAAATAACACTTGTTCTTTAACCCGATAATTAATCGAATGTGATTTGGGTTTGTCGTGAATGGTGTCTTCACTAACACTGTTCTTGAACCCAGTTGAGAAAAGATTAAATCTTTTTATTTAGATTTAATGAAGTGTACCAATTAAATGATATTTAATTGGAATTGAATTGGTATTGATTTTTGGGTTTATCGTGAACAGTGTTTTAAATAACACTTGTTCTTTAACCCGATAATTAATCGAATGTGATTTGGGTTTGTCGTGAATGGTGTCTTCACTAACACTGTTCTTGAACCCAGTTGAGAAAAGATTAAATCTTTTTATTTAGATTTAATGAAGTGTACCAATTAAATGATATTTAATTGGAATTGAATTGGTATTGATTTTTGGGTTTATCGTGAACAGTGTTTTAAATAACACTTGTTCTTTAACCCGATAATTAATGGAATGGGATTTTGGGTTTATCGTGAATCGTGTTTTAAATGACACTGATTCTTTAACCCAGATAATGATTAAAACTAAGTGGAGTTTTAATGAATCTTTAATTAGATTGAAAAGATCGAGAATGGAGTATCACCAGTTTTGCTCCAGGCGATAGTTAAATCTTTAATTAGATTTGAATGTGAAATTTAGAAACTAACTGTCGGTTGGCCAAGCAGAATGGTTTTCTGAATATTGATCTGATGTTGGTTTCGGCCTTCGGGGTTAATATTTGGGGAATTATTCTCTTGATTAATTTACGGTTAGTGACTAATGAATTGGAATGAGGCGTATGTTGTGTTTGTGTAACACTTTTATAATATATACGCGAGTTATTCAGAAAGACCGGGTTTATCCTATTCTGAATAACTGATACGACGATAAGTCGAAGATGAAGACGATGGTCGAAGACCAGAGGTCTTCACGTCGTTTGGGTGATAACTGATGATCTTGATTGGGCTGTACACCCAAGAAGATGGAAACAGTTAGTGATCGTCCAGACGTACTTGGAGATCGATGGATATGCGGGGTACTAGGTGCCTCCGGTTTCGTTCAGACCCAGAACGGACTTGTAAATGGACTGTGTGTCTGACATTGGATTTTAGTCCGTGTGATTGATCTCTATTAAATATATATCTGTTTGGCGGCGAAGAATTTATTCTCTTGCTTAACGCCCTTCTCTGAGACGTACGAGCTCAGGGGTTATATATTGATGGATATCAATCGCATGGAGTGAATTGCCTGTGTGGCATGCCTAAGTGGCAAATGATCAAGGCTTCTGTTGAAAAGCAAAGTCTTGTGGTTGATGATCGAAGCACGGCCTTTGTGGCGTAGCTTTGTGTAACGATGATTCGCGAGTATCACACCCGGTATGAATCAAAAACGGGAGACGAACCTCAGGGAGGGCATGCGTTTCTTTCTAGTTATGAGTGGCGTTAGTGCTTGAACTGGCTGACGAGTTTGACTCATGTGGATGTTACTTATTATTACTTGCTGAAAAGCGAGGCGCCTCGTGATATCGGTTTCGGCCGATGCTTCTGGTCGGCTGACGGGCCAGATTTACGCCCCAAAGGGCGGAGAAACGTAGTGTTCAGGCATAATAATCCACATCGGTGGACCGGCCCTGTCGCTCCAAGGCTTGCCTGCGCGCTTGCCGGAGACATGGGCTAGATTGTCTCGAATCGGTTGAGGATCTTGCCCCTAGCCTCGGTTCATACCATAAATGATAACCCAACTTCCAATACGACATTTGCGGTTTTGATTGTAAACTCATATATGGCGACATAGTGTTATGGGCCGTTCATGCCGCCTATGATTGATACTTATGATTTGAAGTGTTTTATACACTATGCACTTATAATAGTATCAAATGATTTGTTTTAAAACGTATCAAGCATTCTTTGGCTGTTATAAGGGAAAACCCTATCCTCGACTGCGTTGCATTGTGTGATGGGACCTGGGTCTTATAACAGCTTCATTTTTCTTTATTTAGCATTGCGCTGTTTGTTTTATGCACTGGTATTCTTGGGAGGAAACCCGTTCCGTGTTATACGGCGTGGTCCCTTGATTTACCTAATGATTTAAAATAAAGATTAATAACTGTTTTAGTTCTCACACCAGTCACATGACTGACCTGGAGTTTATTGTTTTAACCTAAACTCTGGGTGCCCTTATTTTGACACGGGCAGCTAGTAGTTTTGGTTTTGCAGATTTATATTCATAGGATCCTGATTTACAGCTGGAAAGATATCCGGAAAGCTTTGTATCCGTATATCTACTTCTAGTTGTGTATTGTATTATTTTCCGCTGCTATGTATTTAAATGTAATTTAAATCTCTGATATTTCTGTGTAATATTCATTTGTTTATACTCTGTATATTCTTGTAATCTGATGCATTGTTGTAATATACAATGAAATGTTCTTCTGTATGCGTTCTGCTGTGGCTTGTTCTCGAACTATCCGACGCTTTCCTTTACGGGGAAGTTGCGGGTCTTCACATAAAAGGTCTTCTAAAGGCAATGAATTCTATAAAGTCTAACTAAACAGGACTAAAGTTTGTGAATGAAGATTGATCATCATTAACAAAAAACCAAGTTATGTCTTGAAATTAGTTGACAAAGTTAAATGGGTACCAACAAGTTAAGAGAATGATTATGGAACACAAAAATAATCCTATAATTAGTGTTGGATTCTGCAAGAACCAAGTATGGATAAATGTCCTAAATAAATCTTGAAACATTAAAAGGTGTATCACAGGAACACCTTAAGAGACTTACTTATATAAGTATGGAAATCAAACTTTTTTCTTCTAAAGTAATAATGCTTTCTAAAGTAGACTCATGGACCAGGATTAAAAGCAGATGGTCATTAACGTGATGAGCAATACGTAACACTTTACCTAAAGAAAGCAACATGTGTAATTGTTCCGTTTTATCATAAGGGATATTTGGTTCAAGATTCATTCACCATAGATACTCGATAAAGCTTTGTATGGTTTATAATAAGTAAAGGTTTAAATCCAAAAGATACATCTTATTTATGTGTTGGTTTCCACGATGACGCAAAACTTGATCTTAGAACTATATTGGCTTGATTCACTTGGAAATGTAGGAAATCACTCTTGTGATTCAGCCGTCCATTTTGTTTATTTTCTTATCTGGAAAATAGAGGGAGATTTTTTGAATTTTTCAAAATTATTTTGGGTTTGGTTTATTTTTGAGGAGGGGTTAAAGAAAGATAGAAGGAAGAGGGAAAGTGTATTAGTCCCACATTGTGAAAGCATCCAAAATTATACTGGTATATGTATAACTTTCTCACAAGGTTGTTAGGGCTCCCAAATGTGTGCTTTGTTGTGAGAAGGGAAGTCATGCACTACACACAGGCGCACACCATTACCGCTGTCCGTCCGACCGAACCGAACCAGGTCGGGCCGGGTATGGGTTTTAGGTCTGGATCAAATAAGAATTTTTTTGGACAAAATTTCAGAACAATATTGGGATGAATTTCAGCCCATTACAGACCCCAAACTTGAAATTAAAAGGGGCGGGAAATTGGCAACGTTTTGGAGTCATTGCAAATGAAAAGACGTGCAGGTTTAAATTGAAACTAATACGACAATTCCAAACGATCGTGACGATTGGTGAATTGTCGCTTCTTTTCATCCCTATAAATAGCCACATCTGGAAAGTGTTTCAAATCACTTTTTCTCTTATTCATCTTCTCCCTCAAGTTCAGCAACATTGCCATTTCCAACACCACGAAAGTGTAGGAAATTTTCGAACTTGCAACGCTAATAAACTATTGTAGAATTGTAATTATGCTTCCTTTTCATTTTATTCTCTACTTGCATCATCAGAAATGAAATACTAGAGTGTTCTTGGTTGGATCAAAGTCGCGCAAATTTTGAATTCAATTGCGCTCTTCCAAGGCTTCATTAAATCGTGAAAGTCAATAGTTCGATAAACCGTTTGTACCTGGTGGGTTGAACTATTATCTGAAAGAAACTATTCTATAGATTCTTGAAGTCTAAAGTATGGCAATATCTTCCTCCAAGTCATCTCGAACCGCAAAATCCCTAACACTACTTTCATTTCCACATGTTAATTCTTCCTCTACCATAATCTAATCTTACCTAAATCTATCGAACTGCACCTCAGAAACCAACAACATCATGCTGTGTTTTCAAGCATGGCAGTATAAACATCGCAAATTTAGAACCTAAATGTTGCCTTATCGTTGGCCGCAACCACAATATTAGCCTGATCCATTTCCTATTTAGCATAGGTCTTATAAAATGCTTTGGCTAAAAAGAAAAATGATATTTGAGTTTTCATAAATATGGTATTTTAGAGAAGTAAACGCCAGTTTCCACTAGAATTCACTACGGGAAAGGGAGGCTTCCATATTTCAGTTATGAATCGTAACTTTCTATCAACGTAACTTTCGCCTTTCAAATGTTTCAGGTCTAATTTATGTTTGCATTATATGAGCCTTGGTGCTCAGTAACCACCACGCAATAAGATTTCTGTTACAAACTAAAATTGGAAACAATATGATGTGATCCATATGATAGTACAGAAAGTTTGTAAAGAAATTTTCAGCAATTTAGTTTGCTTAATTTTAAATTTTTAATGTTTAAGTTAAAATCACTTCTACAAAGCATGCAGTTAATATTCAATGACTATCAACTATTGTTTCACACTTCAAATTTTCTTTTTATTAAATTACACTTACTAAAAATTTGAAAACTTCATTTTGTTTTTCTCTAACATTCTTTTTTTTAATTAAACAATTCCTTTCATTTTATTACAAATCTAGAATTTTTTATTAAATGCTTTTAATTTCAATTAATGTTTATTCTTTTAAATAGAAAAAATTTCAATTAACATTTATTTCTTTTGAACATTTTTTTTTAAATCAACTAAATTTACATCGAATTTATTCAATTTTTATACAGTTCAACATTTTTTAATGATTCAAAATATAGTTCATTAAGTTGATGGATGTCTTCAGCATTGAGATGTATAAATATGTGTGCAACCCATTATTTTAGTTATAATCCTTACATTTATTATTTGTACAATACTTCGGATCATTGTGAGATATTTCATTTACTAGGACAACGAGGCCTAGTTGTTTTATTTGGGAATAGAAGAGACTGTTTTTATAGTGTTGTGGTATACTAATTTGTGTCATATAGGCTAATATATGTACATGGCCTTGTGTTTGTTAGGAAATCCATTCTTTGATGTGTCATATAGGCTAATATATGTACATGGCCTTGTGGTTGTTAGGAAATCCATTCTTTTATTTCGATAACGACAACTACACAATGGAAACCATATAGATATATCATTAGTCTATGCAGAAAATGTCCAAATTCGACTCAACATATTGCATAAAACATAGCTCGACAACAAGGAGAAGATATTAGAAGAAAAAAGAGTATGCACTAAGAAAAGAGGAAAAGAAATCGATCAAGACATGCACAACTGACACAGGTGTGTCAAACTTCTGGATGCACTATCAAACTTCTAACTCCAGGACCATAAAATAATATATTTAAAGACCGGAGTCTGATATATTATTTCAGACGTCTGAATTTTCTCTCGGCCAAAAAAATATATGTATAAAGAAATAAAAGGATGTCTGGAATTATAACTAGAATTCTGAACTGGAGTTCGGCCAAAAATAATAATAGGCAACTATCATTTTTTGAATAGCCACTTTCACTCCTCTTCATCGCAACTCTTCAATGACAAACAATACAACTTTTGGATGAAGACTAATGGATGCTACTCTTCAACTACCACTTCTCAACACTATTTAAGGCATCAACACTAAAGGCAAGGATCACCATTTGACTCTTACTACATTCTATAATCTCTATACTCTATTAACACTCAAGCAATAAAAATTACTAACAACCATCTACTACTCTTCCATACATATCTGCACTTCAAAGCGGTTATTACTCAAGGAAAATCGTGGAAAATCGTGTACTAATTAGTCAACATTTGTGTTATTCAGGAAGATACATTAGACAAGAAACTATGTCGTAATTAAGCCTATTCCTCCGGGCGATGCGAGGATTTGTGATAATAGAATACCGAAGGAGGGCTTCAGGACTAGACGTAGAACGGGGGGTTCGAACCAGTATAAAAATTCTGGTGTGCATTTTCTTTGCTAGCATTTATCCTCTTATATTACTCTAGCATACACATTCATACTTGCCTACACACGATCCACTTATATAGACTTTCAATTGGTATCAGAGCAAGGTTTGATCAATTTACAGTAACTTGTATTTGCATCACTCAATATGGCAAGTACAAGTACATTTCAACAGGTCAGTCTACACAACATCCTCCACTTTTCGATGGGTCAAATTATACATATTGGTCAACACGTATGAGAACTTTTATGGAAGCTAACGGTTTGGAAATTTGGTCTGCTACTCAAAATAAATATGAAGCACAACTACTGAATTGAGTGCATGGACTGATGCTCAAAAAGTCGCGGCTTCTAACAACTCAAAAGCTATGAATGTTTTATTTTGTACATTAGATAAAAATGAGTTTCACATGTCGTGATGTACACTACATCCTATTATATATATATAGCGTAACTTGCAATTCACGCACGAAGGTACTACGAAAGTTAAACAAACAAAAATATCAATTTTACAAAATCAATTTGGAGAATCCATAAGTGATATGTACACTAGGTTCCAACTATACAACATGATCTTATGGCACTTGGAGTTAAATTCACTGATTTGATCTAGTCACACGAACCTTGAATTCTTTAACTAATGACTGGGAAAGGAAATGTTAGTCATAGAAGAAGCAAATGACCTTTCTCAACTTAAAGTTGAAGAATTAATAGGAAATTTATTATCCTATGAAGCTAACCTGCAGGCTAGAAATGAACAAAATACTGAAAAGAAAAATATAACATTTCAAGTCAACAAAGATGATTCCGACTTAAACGAAGATGAAATTATTTTCATAGCCAAAAACCATAACAAATTAAAGAAATTCAGGAAAATGATTTTTTTTTAAAAGGATGGAAAATCAAGTTCAACAAACCAGACATCTATCAAATGCTTTGAATGTGATGAATTTGTTCATATGAAGAAAGATTGTCTAAAGATTCTCAATGAAAAGAAGAAAAACAAAAATGAAAAATTCAAAAACAAAAGAAGTGCTTTTCAAGTCACTTGGGATGATTCCGATTCATCTGCATCACAGAGTGAGAGCGATAGTGATACGGAACAAGTAAACGAATGCTTTTTGGCAGATACAGATGAGGTACCCAAAACAAAACAAAACGAGAAATGGATATTAGATAGTGGATAGTCCAAGCACATGACGAGAAAAAACAGTATGTTATCAAATATCACATACATGGATCGTGCCACAGTAACTTTGACGATAACTCAAATGGATACGTCACTGACATTGGTGAAGTCATCAATATTGGTATATCTAATTCCTCCATTTTTTCTAATGTTTTGTTCGTTAAGAACTTAAAGCATAGTCTTTTAAGTATTAGTCAATTATGCGTTAAAAGGTTTCAAATTAATTTTGAAAAAGATAAATGTAATATATTCGATAACAATAAAAAATTAGTTTTTGAAGGATTTAGAAATAGAAACATATATCCTTAACATGAAAGCTGAACAAAATTCTGATTTGTGCTTAATCGTAAATCATGATGATCTTTAGATATGGCACATTTGATTTTTTATATTAAATTCAATTATATTAATAAATTAGTAAAGTGTGAACTAGTTAAAGGATTGCCTAAAATAAATTATAAAATTAATAATTTATGCGATGCTTGTCATTTTAGCAAATTAAAGAAAAGTTCATCGAAATATAAAAAAAATATTTCTTCAAAAACAACCATTAGAACTTTTACATTTAGATTTATTTGGTCCGACTTAGGTAAGATCAATAAATCATATTATGTTTTTGTAATAGTTGATGACTTTTCTAGATATACATGGACATTATTCTTGAAACATAAAAGTGATACGTTTAGTTTGTTTAAAATCTTCGCCAAACGAATTAAAACTTAAATAGATCTAAAAATGAAAATTATTAGAAGTGATCACGATGACGAATTGAAAAATGTCTTATTTACTAATTTTTGTGAAAAGAAAGGAATAAGTCACGATATTTCTTTTCCTCGCATACCACAATAAAATGGTGTAGTAGAAAGGAAAAAATCGTACATTACGAGGATGTGCTCGTACACTTTTAAGTAGCAGTAACCTACCAAAACATTTTTGGGTTGAAGCCATTGCAATAGCTTGCTATGTTTTAAATCGAATACCAATATGACCTATAACTAAAAATACTTCTTATGAACTGTTGTTTGGAAGAAAACCTAAAGTTTCATACTTTAGAACTTTCAGATCAAAATGTTCTATATTAAACACTAAAGATATTTAGGAAAATTTGAACCTAAGGCTGACGAAGGAATATTTATTGGATATTCAGAACGTAGTAAAGCGTATAGAGTTTTTAATAAAAGAAACTAACACTATAGAAGAAATTTTATATGTCTCTTTTAATGAAAACTTTTTAACTAGCAAAAGTAATGATGAAGAAGTTATGACACAATCCACTGAAAATAATACAACTTCTAACAATGAAAATAATACAAATTTATTAAGATCACCTCCTCATATTTTAAAAATAACATCCTTCAAATAATATTATTAGAGATTTAAATACAAGAGTGACAAAATGACATCAATTAAATTAAATGAATCACATTGCATTTATTTCAACTTTTGAACCCAAAAATTATAAAGAAACCGCTAATGATGATTTTTAGATATTAGCAATGCAAGAAGAATTAAACCAATCTGAACTAATAACATATGGGAATTAGTTCCACGACCTGATAATCAATCATTTATCGGAACAAAATAGGTATACAAGTATAAATCAGAAGAGAAAGGTAATGTAGTTAGAAATAAAGCACGCTTAGTAGCTCAGGGGTACAATCAAGAAGAAGGGATCGATTATGATGAAACATTTGCCCTTGCAGGTAGATTAGAAGTTGTAAGAACTTTATTAGCTTTTACATGTCTTCACGAATATAAATTATATCAAATGGATATTAAGAGCGCATTTTTAAATGATTTCATTAAAGAAAATGTATATGTAGAACAACAATCACTTTTTATTCATGAAAAATATCCTTATCATGTTTTTTAACTTAAACAAAGCTCTTTATGGATTAAAACAAGATCCTCGAGCTTGGTATGAAAGATTGAAAAATCATTTAATATCATTGTAACGACCCAGATTTTTAAACAGTTTATTTTAAATATTTAATATGGTTTTAAATATTGAATTCATAATATAAATGAATTTTATATTGGATTTGTCAATTTAATTATCGATATATGATTAAATATCGAATATATTTAATTATCGTAATAGTAACAATTGAAATCAGAAATAAGAACTGATTCGAAACAATTTTATCAATTTATATAATTTCTATTTGAATTAGAACTACAATAACAATTTGTTATCAATGAATTGAATTGTTTTGAAATCAATTTGTATTTCAATCAGCTGAATTTAATATTAGTTATCGATTTAAATTTGTTATCTTCTTCATACAACTGAATTAAAATTTAAATCGCATCTGTTAAGTTTAGAATAGCGGTATAACTTGAAGACGTCGGTCGCTAAGTTAATATAAGGGTTTGGGTTGGAGCTAGGGACCCTGAGATATTTTGGTACATATTATATTAAATCAAAATCAAAATAAAATAAAAGAATAAACAAGCCGACCTATCTCTTCTCTAGCAGACCTATCTAACTATGCTAGAGCTGCTGCTTTCATTTCACATACTCGATGTCTTCCATTTTTGAGATCAAGGAGACAACCATTTTAATGACCTGTGTACCTTTGTCTGCTCTCGCGCCTATATATTTGCCCTATCACCTTCGTTACTTTGCTGATTCAAAATCATGAATCCATTTGACTCTCCCGTTCGTTTCTTTCCAGAAGAAAAATATATATATATATATGTCGATTCCCTTTAATACAAAATCCAAAGCTCGGCCTCGTTACTTCTCTGATCGAAATCGAGTATCGCGATTTAGGGTTTGTTTTGGGGGAAATAGTCGCGACAACAGGAGGAGGCGAGTACGAGTTGGGTAAGGGAAAGGTCTGTCGCGATGGAAGGCAGAGAACCTGAGGCGCGATGGCAGGTCATTCACGACAGTTGTTTGCAAGGATACATCGACTGACGGTAACATTTGGGCATGGCAATGGGATTAGAGACGATGACCGGACTGGGATGTTCAGCAGTAAGGCGAGGCAATAGTATTGGTTAGTGAGGAGCAGTGCAGGCTAATAGATGTATTGTAGACAGTTTGTGGTTGATGAACTAAAGGCGTTTGATGAAATGTCAGAATGGAACGGAGGTGTTTTCGGACTGATTTCAGTGAAGGGGATCAGCGATTTATGAGGATAAGTTCGTGAATTAATCGAGTGGTGCATTGGCAGTAAGGTATATTTTATTTATTTTTGAAACTTAAATTGTATATAGAAAACTAGTTATATAATTAGTAGTTGATTAAATCAATTTGAATGAACTTGTAGAATTATCTAGTAAAGTAATTAAATTGTAAACAAACCATTAAATATGAGATTAAGGAGAGTTTGACTTTTTAATTTCATCATTTAAAATCATGGATTGAATGTACGGTAATTAATAAGGTCATTAGTAGATTAATTAATTAAATTAACTCGTTCAATAATTTATATAAAATCATAACTTGTTTTATAATATTAGATTCGAGCAAGGCAAAGTGTGCTGGAACAGGAGCGACAAATATAAAATCTGGTTTGAGCTAGACTGGAGCTTGTTGGTATTTTTGATTAAATTAAACACTCGTTTAATTTAATCAGAAACCAATGGTTATTTCGACAAATAAAATCTGGTGAGTAAATCTCACTCACCTTTTATTTATAATTATTTTTAATTCGTTAAAAATAATTGTTGTTGTCTGTTTGGATTTTTCTGCTTGTTTTATATGTATTAGTTATTTAGGCTATTATATATATATTGGGTTGATTGATTGGTTGGATTCCCGCAGTCTCATTAGCGGATGCCCGCAGTTTCATAGCGGATGATTACCCTATACGCCCCACGCTATGATTAGTGGATGACCTTCTATACCGCGATATTCTGCCACGAAGCAGAATGGGTATTATTTATGTGCTAACATCTGTGGATGCAGGAAACAGGTTGGAGGAATCCAACTGGATTCCTCAAAAATATATTATCTGTTTGTTTGTTGTTTGTTTGGTTTCATATATTTTTTCATATATGATGTGCTATAAATCAAATGATTGAAATTTGAATGGTTTGATGGTTTTAAATATCACTGGGCTAAGGGTTAATTTATTTAAAATAGCGTGGAAGGATATTTGAGATTTTAAAAGGGAAAATTCTATTTTTAAATAGAATTTGAATTTTTAAATGGAAATAAAAATATAAACTTGTTTTTTGAAAAATATAACAAGTAGTTCCTTTATAAACGAAGTTTATAAATAGTTCTTTTATAACGAAGATATAAAATGAAGAGAAAAGAATGATCATTTGATAATTCAGAAATAGAAATACAAGTGTGAAATTGGAATGAGAAATCTATCTTCAAAAGAAAAATAGAAATATCGATTTCAAAAGGAATTGAAGTCGAGACTTGTTTAAAGAAATTGGATATAAGAGTTCAAATAGAAAACAGACTTTGAAATATAGAATTTCAAAGAAGAATTGAATAGAATTTGAAATATAGAATTTCAAAGAAGAATTCAGATGTGAAATTTGAATAGAGATTTGAATGGAATTCAAACATGAAATTTGAATAGAGATTTGAATAGAAATTCAAGTATTAAATTTGAACAGGGAATTGAATATAGAAATTCAAGTAGAAATTTGAATATAGAATTTCAAAAATAGAATTTGAAATAAACTTTGAAAATAGGATTTCAAAGTAGGATTGAAATAGGATTTCAAAATGGGAAATCCAAATAGTTTTGAAATAGAATTTGAATTCAAGGGAATTGCAATAAAATTTGAATTTAAAGGAATTCAAATGGGATTGGAATAAAGGAAATTCAAAAATGGAATTTCAAATAAAAGAAAATGTAATTTGAAATATTGGGAGTTTCAAATAAGAGAAAAATGGAATTTGAAACATTTAGAATTTCAAATAGAAATTTAAATGGAGTTTGGATATTTGAATTCAAGTATGAATTTCAAATATAGAAATTCAAAAAGGAGTTGAATTAAAGTGGAAATTAAATAAAGAATTTGAAATGGGATTCGAATAAAGGATTTGAAATGGGATTCGAATAAAGGATTTCAAATGGGATTTGAATACAGGATTTAAAACTATGGAATTTGAAATGGGAAGATTCAAATGGAATTTGGAATATATATATATATATATTAAAAGGGAGTTGAATTCTTTTAACGAAGTTTAAAAGTTTATATATATAAATATAATTAAAACGAACTCGCCGCAGCGCTGCAGTTCGTAAATTGGCGACTCGAACTTCAATTGAGTATGCAGAACTCAATTGGGGTCGGAATTCTTTGAAACAAGAATCGTCAGGACCAGTTAGATAATAGTTTTCTAATGAAGGAGAAAAATCTGAATTTCGTCGTATAGATTTTGAGTTATGTCAAAATCAAATTTTCAGAAAAACAGCGCCAAAACTATTTAAAAACCATAACGGTTTATTTCATTTTATAAAAGGATTTTTAGCAAATAAAAATCCGAATTTCTATTTAGAAAATTTCAGATTTTGAGTTATAAAATACATATGAACTCAGGTGGAGTAATGAATTGATTTTTGAAACAGAAATCAGATTTTTGATTATTGAATAGAATTAACTAATTCGAATAGTAATTAGTAAATGAGATGTTGAATTGATATTGGGCCTTAAATAAGTGAATTCGATTTGAAAATTTATATTCGAAATAGAAAAGAGAACTAGAATTGAAATTGAAATTCAATTTGGTTATGAACGAGTAAATATTTTGTTTGAACATGTTATGTTCAACAAAGAAGTGAAATAGGCAAAATGACTAATTAAAGAATAAATGGGCGAAACTGAGTTCAAACGATTAGATGGTATTGAATTGAATTGAAAACAGGTGAACATGTGTTAGACAGGTACATGATGAAGTATATGAAGATTTTTAATGTATGTGCCCGACAAAAAGGTACATGTTTAATTCATATATGAGATTTTATGCGCCGTATCGGCAAGCCGCTTGGCTTTTTCTTTTTCTTTTTGAGATTAGAAGGTACCGGGAAGCTATTTGAAATTTCCCGATGCTCCCGATACAGGGGAGGTTATGGCGATTTTTTCCGGGAATTTAAGGAGTTAGAATATTTTTAAGAAGTTTGACAATTAGAAACCTATATATCGATATATATAGAATTCGATAAGGAAACGAAATCAAAAATAGCGAAAAAGGCCAATATGGTTATTGAAATATTTGGTGAACAAATATTGATAAGAGAATATAGAAGAGATTTAATTAATGAAATATTAATTAAAGAGCCCAGTGATTTGTTTTGATATGTTTGGATGAACACTTGTTTTTATTCGATAGTTAAATCACAGACTATCGAAATTTTTGACCATCGTTATCAATATGGAGAGACCGGTTGGATTTTCATCCGAAAAACCACTCCGTATCGGCATAAGCGTTGCGAACCAAGTATGCTGAATATATTGAAGACGGAGTAAAGTGCAAGGACTTTTTTCTATTGAATAGAAATAGTGCCTTCGGTTTCGTTCAATCCCAGAACGAACGCAAATGGTCGAATGTCTGACAGAGTATTTCCAATGATCAAATGGGTTGGTCTGTAGAAATATATATGGTTGCAACGGATTTATTCCCTTAGCATAACATCCAGAATATTTGTGCAAACTCAACTAGTGATTAACGGATCTGACAATGTGACATTCAAAGTGATTGTGCTATCAATGAATGGTAAGTATTCGTAGCCTCAGGCCTCAACAACCGGGAAAGGACAAAAATCGGGCAGGCAGCATGGCTATGTGGGTCGCACCCATTAGGATGTATAATCACCTGTCTAGAGGTTCATTTAATTTCTTATTCTATTCGATGCTGTCCCAGTCGGGAGACGGTTGCTGATCCCAACCGTTGGTGATATACATTCGATACACTCAAGCGAAATGAGTGGTCGGTCATGTGTGGGCCGGGTTGCAAGATGTTCTTGTTGAACCCAGTGTATTCCTCTCTAGAGATACACAGTCGGAAGGTGGTTCCATACCTTGTCATGTTGGAAATCCAATCTCCAATAAGCGCCATGCGGTTTTTATTTTATACTACGTATGTGGAGCGTGAGATGCAAGCGTTCTGCTATTTGGTTATTTACTTGATGTAGACATTATTATAATATCACTGGATTTTCGTATCAAAGTGTTTTGGGTTATAGTAAGGTAAAAACCGTCCATGTTTATGTGTGGGCTGGTCTTACTATTATCTTTTCTTTCGAAAAGGGTTTTGAAAGTTAAACAAGTGGTTGGAGTTTACTCACACCAGTCCCATGACTGACCCAGAGTTTATTTTGTTTTGTTTTTCCTAAACTCTTGGGTGCCCAAATTTTGTTCGGGCAGTCAAGTGTTTCAGGCTTTTACAGATACACTTGGAGGAGCTTGAAGCAGAAGGCTTCAACGTTAGTTATTTAGAGTTACTTCCGCTGTACCAAATGCTGTATTGTACTCTGATGATGGTATGTCTATATGATATAAAGTTTTGTACTTCAAAGCTTATGTTATAATATATATTTTTTCGTTCCGCTGTGAGTTTGTGATCTTCGTTTTTCTTCTATTCTAATATTTCTTTCTTCCTATTTCTCATCTTCTAACTTCTTTTTATTAATGATTCGTATTTCTGTGTTATTTGGGTTGGACGTGTGGTGTATTTAGTCAACTCAGATAGCTCGGATTTGCGGGTCGTTTTCAGTTGGTATCAGAGCTTAGGTTGAGCGAATACCTAGGCTTGATAGGGTTGTGCTCATTAGAGATAGGGTCAGTAGTGCCCTAGAATGAGTTGAGCGTATATATATGAGAGAGCGTATTTGTAAGTTGATATAAAATTTGTTTTATATCGTGTTGACTTGTCTGTTGAGTAGTTTATGAATTCTGGTCAAATCGTGGGACGCCACGACGTCGATAGGAGTTGGTAAACACTTGGACAGAAGAATCGACATAATATTGATTTAAAGTGGGTAAATGAAATAATTTTACCCAAAATTTCTATTTTGATATAGAAAGAATAATTTTCTAGAATTATTATTATATGGATGTGTTGGATGTTGATTTTATAATCAAATGAGATTATAAAATTAAAATGGTTATTTATAACCAAATAGAATTTGTATAGGAATTAAATATACAAATGAGATGAATTAGAATTTAATTCAAAGCAGAATTTGGAATTTTAATCCTGGGAAGTTGAAAAATATTTTTCAAAGTATATTAAAATAATATAGATTTGTTTTAAAGGATTTGAAAGAAAATCATGGATTTTGAAATAATAAGGCACTGAACTCACTTCAGTGGCTGGGAAATTATTCTGATGATGATTGCAACATCATCAGTGTTCATTTCCGAGTTTCTAAGTGATGAATTGCTACCTTAGAAAGTTTTGTTGGAAATTTGTTTGAAAGAAAAACAAGTTGTTTTGGGAAGAATTCAAGTGTTTTGAATTTGAGATGGAAATAAATACATGTATATATATTTATGTGATTTCAGAAAGAATTTGAAAAGAAAACCCCGGGATTTTGAATTTCTGGAATTGAAATTTAACTTAAGCTAGTTAAATGGATTGAAGTAAATCAATCGACTAGAATCAATTTGAATAGGCTTAATGGAATATAAATTGGATATAAATGGATTGATCGTAGATCATTCGAATCAAATGTGTGAAGACCAAAAGTTTTGGTTGGAGTTAATTTGTTGAAATATGAGGAGTTGAGTTTCAACATAAGTGAATTTTTGAAAAGTAATAGATTTGTACCATTTTTCCTACCTTAGCAATTTCGAGGACGAAATTATTTTAAGGGGGAAAGATTGTAACGACCCAGATTTTTGAACAGTTTATTTTAAATATTTAATATGGTTTTAAATATTGAATTCATAATATAAATGAATTTTATATTGGATTTGTCAATTTAATTATCGATATATGATTAAATATCGAATATATTTAATTATCGTAATAGTAACAATTGAAATCAGAAATAAGAACTGATTCGAAACAATTTTATCAATTTATATAATTTCTATTTGAATTAGAACTACAATAACAATTTGTTATCAATGAATTGAATTGTTTTGAAATCAATTTATATTTCAATCAGCTGAATTTAATATTAGTTATCGATTTAAATTTGTTATCTTCTTCATACAACTGAATTAAAATTTAAATCGCATCTGTTAAGTTTAGAATAGCGGTATAACTTGAAGACGTCGGTCGCTAAGTTAATATAAGGGTTTGGGTTGGAGCTAGGGACCCTGAGATATTTTGGTACATATTATATTAAATCAAAATCAAAATAAAATAAAAGAATAAACAAGCTGACCTATCTCTTCTCTAGCAGACCTATCTAACTATGCTAGAGCTGCTGCTTTCATTTCACATACTCGATGTCTTCCATTTTTGAGATCAAGGAGACAACCATTTTAATGACCTGTGTACCTTTGTCTGCTCTCGCGCCTATATATTTGCCCTATCACCTTCGTTACTTTGCTGATTCAAAATCATGAATCCATTTGACTCTCCCGTTCGTTTCTTTCCAGAAGAAAAAAATAATAATATGTCGATTCCCTTTAATTCAAAATCCAAAGCTCGGCCTCGTTACTTCTCTGATCGAAATCGAGTATCGCGATTTAGGGTTTGTTTTGGGGGAAATAGTCGCGACAACAGGAGGAGGCGAGTACGAGTTGGGTAAGGGAAAGGTCTATCGCGATGGAAGGCAGAGAACCTGAGGCGCGATGGCAGGTCATTCACGACAGTTGTTTGCAAGGATACATCGACTGACGGTAACATTTGGGCATGGCAATGGGATTAGAGACGATGACCGGACTGGGATGTTCAGCAGTAAGGCGAGGCAATAGTATTGGTTAGTGAGGAGCAGTGCAGGCTAATAGATGTATTGTAGACAGTTTGTGGTTGATGAACTAAAGGCGTTTGATGAAATGTCAGAATGGAACGGAGGTGTTTTCGGACTGATTTCAGTGAAGGGGATCAGCGATTTATGAGGATAAGTTCGTGAATTAATCGAGTGGTGCATTGGCAGTAAGGTATATTTTATTTATTTTTGAAACTTAAATTGTATATAGAAAACTAGTTATATAATTAGTAGTTGATTAAATCAATTTGAATGAACTTGTAGAATTATCTAGTAAAGTAATTAAATTGTAAACAAACCATTAAATATGAGATTAAGGAGAGTTTGACTTTTTAATTTCATCATTTAAAATCATGGATTGAATGTACGGTAATTAATAAGGTCATTAGTAGATTAATTAATTAAATTAACTCGTTCAATAATTTATATAAAATCATAACTTGTTTTATAATATTAGATTCGAGCAAGGCAAAGTGTGCTGGAACAGGAGCGACAAATATAAAATCTGGTTTGAGCTAGACTGGAGCTTGTTGGTATTTTTGATTAAATTAAACACTCGTTTAATTTAATCAGAAACCAATGGTTATTTCGACAAATAAAATCTGGTGAGTAAATCTCACTCACCTTTTATTTATAATTATTTTTAATTCGTTAAAAATAATTGTTGTTGTCTGTTTGGATTTTTCTGCTTGTTTTATATATATTAGTTATTTAGGCTATTATATACATATTGGGTTGATTGATTGGTTGGATTCCCGCAGTCTCATTAGCGGATGCCCGCAGTTTCATAGCGGATGATTACCCTATACGCCCCACGCTATGATTAGTGGATGACCTTCTATACCGCGATATTCTGCCACGAAGCAGAATGGGTATTATTTATGTGCTAACATCTGTGGATGCAGGAAACAGGTTGGAGGAATCCAACTGGATTCCTCAAAAATATATTATCTGTTTGTTTGTTGTTTGTTTGGTTTCATATATTTTTTCATATATGATGTGCTATAAATCAAATGATTGAAATTTGAATGGTTTGATGGTTTTAAATATCACTGGGCTAAGGGTTAATTTATTTAAAATATCGTGGAAGGATATTTGAGATTTTAAAAGGGAAAATTCTATTTTTAAATAGAATTTGAATTTTTAAATGGAAATAAAAATATAAACTTGTTTTTTGAAAAATATAACAAGTAGTTCCTTTATAAACGAAGTTTATAAATAGTTCTTTTATAACGAAGATATAAAATGAAGAGAAAAGAATGATCATTTGATAATTCAGAAATAGAAATACAAGTGTGAAATTGGAATGAGAAATCTATCTTCAAAAGAAAAATAGAAATATCGATTTCAAAAGGAATTGAAGTCGAGACTTGTTTAAAGAAATTGGATATAAGAGTTCAAATAGAAAACAGACTTTGAAATATAGAATTTCAAAGAAGAATTGAATAGAATTTGAAATATAGAATTTCAAAGAAGAATTCAGATGTGAAATTTGAATAGAGATTTGAATGGAATTCAAACATGAAATTTGAATAGAGATTTGAATAGAAATTCAAGTATTAAATTTGAACAGGGAATTGAATATAGAAATTCAAGTAGAAATTTGAATATAGAATTTCAAAAATAGAATTTGAAATAAACTTTGAAAATAGGATTTCAAAGTAGGATTGAAATAGGATTTCAAAATGGGAAATCCAAATAGTTTTGAAATAGAATTTGAATTCAAGGGAATTGCAATAAAATTTGAATTTAAAGGAATTCAAATGGGATTGGAATAAAGGAAATTCAAAAATGGAATTTCAAATAAAAGAAAATGTAATTTGAAATATTGGGAGTTTCAAATAAGAGAAAAATGGAATTTGAAACATTTAGAATTTCAAATAGAAATTTAAATGGAGTTTGGATATTTGAATTCAAGTATGAATTTCAAATATAGAAATTCAAAAAGGAGTTGAATTAAAGTGGAAATTAAATAAAGAATTTGAAATGGGATTCGAATAAAGGATTTGAAATGGGATTCGAATAAAGGATTTCAAATGGGATTTGAATACAGGATTTAAAACTATGGAATTTGAAATGGGAAGATTCAAATGGAATTTGGAATATATATATATATATATATATATTAAAAGGGAGTTGAATTCATTTAACGAAGTTTAAAAGTTTATATATATAAATATAATTAAAACGAACTCGCCGCAGCGCTGCAGTTCGTAAATTGGCGACTCGAACTTCAATTGAGTATGCAGAACTCAATTGGGGTCGGAATTCTTTGAAACAAGAATCGTCAGGACCAGTTAGATAATAGTTTTCTAATGAAGGAGAAAAATCTGAATTTCGTCGTATAGATTTTGAGTTATGTCAAAATCAAATTTTCAGAAAAACAGCGCCAAAACTATTTAAAAACCATAACGGTTTATTTCATTTTATAAAAGGATTTTTAGCAAATAAAAATCCGAATTTCTATTTAGAAAATTTCAGATTTTGAGTTATAAAATACATATGAACTCAGGTGGAGTAATGAATTGATTTTTGAAACAGAAATCAGATTTTTGATTATTGAATAGAATTAACTAATTCGAATAGTAATTAGTAAATGAGATGTTGAATTGATATTGGGCCTTAAATAAGTGAATTCGATTTGAAAATTTATATTCGAAATAGAAAAGAGAACTAGAATTGAAATTGAAATTCAATTTGGTTATGAACGAGTAAATATTTTGTTTGAACATGTTATGTTCAACAAAGAAGTGAAATAGGCAAAATGACTAATTAAAGAATAAATGGGCGAAACTGAGTTCAAACGATTAGATGGTATTGAATTGAATTGAAAACAGGTGAACATGTGTTAGACAGGTACATGATGAAGTATATGAAGATTTTTAATGTATGTGCCCGACAAAAAGGTACATGTTTAATTCATATATGAGATTTTATGCGCCGTATCGGCAAGCCGCTTGGCTTTTTCTTTTTCTTTTTGAGATTAGAAGGTACCGGGAAGCTATTTGAAATTTCCCGATGCTCCCGATACAGGGGAGGTTATGGCGATTTTTTCCGGGAATTTAAGGAGTTAGAATATTTTTAAGAAATTTGACAATTAGAAACCTATATATCGATATATATAGAATTCGATAAGGAAACGAAATCAAAAATAGCGAAAAAGGCCAATATGGTTATTGAAATATTTGGTGAACAAATATTGATAAGAGAATATAGAAGAGATTTAATTAATGAAATATTAATTAAAGAGCCCAGTGATTTGTTTTGATATGTTTGGATGAACACTTGTTTTTATTCGATAGTTAAATCACAGACTATCGAAATTTTTGACCATCGTTATCAATATGGAGAGACCGGTTGGATTTTCATCCGAAAAACCACTCCGTATCAGCATAAGCGTTGCGAACCAAGTATGCTGAATATATTGAAGACGGAGTAAAGTGCAAGGACTTTTTTCTATTGAATAGAAATAGTGCCTTCGGTTTCGTTCAATCCCAGAACGAACGCAAATGGTCGAATGTCTGACAGAGTATTTCCAATGATCAAATGGGTTGGTCTGTAGGAATATATATGGTTGCAACGGATTTATTCCCTTAGCATAACATCCAGAATATTTGTGCAAACTCAACTAGTGATTAACGGATCTGACAATGTGACATTCAAAGTGATTGTGCTATCAATGAATGGTAAGTATTCGTAGCCTCAGGCCTCAACAACCGGGAAAGAACAAAAATCGGGCAGGCAGCATGGCTATGTGGGTCGCACCCATTAGGATGTATAATCACCTATCTAGAGGTTCATTTAATTTCTTATTCTATTCGATGCTGTCCCAGTCGGGAGACGGTTGCTGATCCCAACCGTTGGTGATATACATTCGATACACTCAAGTGAAATGAGTGGTCGGTCATGTGTGGGCCGGGTTGCAAGATGTTCTTGTTGAACCCAGTGTATTCCTCTCTAGAGATACACAGTCGGAAGGTGATTCCATACCTTGTCATGTTGGAAATCCAATCTCCAATAAGCGCCATGCGGTTTTTGATTTTATACTATGTATGTGGAGCGTGAGATGCAAGCGTTCTGCTATTTGGTTATTTACTTGATGTAGACATTATTATAATATCACTGGATTTTCGTATCAAAGTGTTTTGGGTTATAGTAAGGTAAAAACCGTCCATGTTTATGTGTGGGCTGGTCTTACTATTATCTTTTCTTTCGAAAAGGGTTTTGAAAGTTAAACAAGTGGTTGGAGTTTACTCACACCAGTCCCATGACTGACCCAGAGTTTATTTTGTTTTGTTTTTCCTAAACTCTTGGGTGCCCAAATTTTGTTCGGGCAGTCAAGTGTTTCAGGCTTTTACAGATACACTTGGAGGAGCTTGAAGCAGAAGGCTTCAACGTTAGTTATTTAGAGTTACTTCAGCTGTACCAAATGCTGTATTGTACTCTGATGATGGTATGTCTATATGATATAAAGTTTTGTACTTCAAAGCTTATGTTATAATATATATTTTTTCGTTCCGCTGTGAGTTTGTGATCTTCGTTTTTCTTCTATTCTAATATTTCTTTCTTCCTATTTCTCATCTTCTAACTTCTTTCTATTAATGATTCGTATTTCTGTGTTATTTGGGTTGGACGTGTGGTGTATTTAGTCAACTCAGATAGCTCGGATTTGCGGGTCGTTTCAATCATTCTGTTTTCAAATTGGGAAAATAAACACTACTCCCTTTATAAAACGAGAAAATAATGATATTTTGGTTGTACAAATATATTTTTACGATATTATTTTTATATCCAATAATCAAAATTTATGTATCGAATTTTCAAATATAATGAAAAACGAATTTGAAATGTCACATGTGGGTGAATTAAAAAAAATTATGTTTACAAATAAAATAAGTTGAAAATGGAATTTATATTAATCAAGAAAAATATTATAACAATTTATTACAACATTTTGGCATGGGGAAAATATCAATTAACCAATACCAACGAGTACTATTGTTTATCTAGAAAAAGATGAAAATGGAAAAGATTTTGACGAAAATTTATATCGAAGTATGATAGATTCTCTATTAACGGCTAGTAGACTCGATATTATGATGAGCATATGCTAATGTGCTAGATTTCAAGAAAAACCAAGGAAACACATCAACATGCAGTAAAAAGAATTTAACGATATTTATCTAATTCAAAGACTATGGTTTGTTTTATCCTAATGGTTCATCTTTCGAATTAGTGTCCTACGGGGATGCTAACTTCGATGGATGTAAAACGGATCGTAAAAGCACTAGAGGTACATGTAATTTTATAGTACAATCGTTAATATCACGATTTTGTAAAAAGCAAAATTGTGTATCATTATCAACATGCAAAGCCGAATATATTTCAACTACTCTAGTATGTGCACATGTATATGCAACAAGCACTTAGGGATTATGGTAAAATCAGTAATAAATCACCAATTTATTGCGATAATACAAGTGTCATTAACTTATCAAAAAATCCGGTTAACCATTCTAGAACTAAACACATAAATATACGGCACTACTTTTTACGTGATAATGTAGAAAAAAGTACTATAACTCTAGATTACTTAAATAGGGAAAATCAAATTGTTGATATTTTACAAAATCTTTAAACGAACTAACATTCGTTAAATTACGTCGTGACTTGGGAATTTGTTCCTACTCTTAATAAACGTAACAAAAGAACTTAATCTTATAACTAAAAATAGAATTCCATTATTTTACGGATAATTAAAGTTCTATAACCTCTCAATTTAATCAAATGTTTCTAATCCACATAATTTTAACAAATTTAAAAGCTATAAATAGCTACACAATATAAAATGTTTAATATCATTATACGTAATGGAATTTAAACAAATCATAATTCCCAATTCAAGTCTAACAAGAACTCCATCACATCCTCGATTTCTTCCAACTCTGGAGTTTCAAAGACAAAATTGGGGTTTATCTCCACTAATCAAACAATTAAAAAAGGAATGATAAACAAATGATCGAAGAAAAGATGGATGAAATATCCCACTATCAACGTGTAATGATGATGTTCAAAGAGAAATGTATTACAAGCAAGAAGGAACTATGCGGCATTTAAATTTCCTTGAAAGAGCACTCTACTCTATGTGCAAACATACTCCAGGAAAAAGATGCTTGCACAAGAAATTTGCTCATCTTTGTGAAACTCCCGAAAAAGAGCCTACTTACAAGAAAATACAGTTGATGGTCCATCATCTATTTCTCCAAAACGACCTTCATGGTTGCCAATCAATAAGAATTTAATACATAAGTTATTGTATAAATAATATCAAAAATATGTTTGTCTTTGAATAAGTAATAATATATATATAAGTTCTTAAAATTATTTATATAGAAACTTCTATTTCAACCATTAAAACAACAACAAACTCTAAAACCAGGCGTCTAAAATAATAAGGGAGATGTCTAAATTTGGCTCGGGTAAAATAAAAACGGAAAAAACCAAAGCCAGACATTTGAAAAAATGGACCAGACGTCTGAAAATACCCTCGGGTTTAAAATTCTTCTAAAACAGACGTCTGAAATTTTCAACCAGACGTTTGAAAATTCTTTCGGTCTGAATCTACTATAAGAACATATGTCTGATTTTCATTTCATATGTCTGAAATATGAAAAGTCGGTTTTTATACAAGCATAACTGATACTTTCTCTTCTTCCATTCTTCATTTTACCGATCAAACTCAAAAATCTCAAACCCTAAAATTTCAATTTCACCAAAATCATGCCTCCTAAACCAAAATTTTCTTCCAAATGTACAAGAGAGAAAGTAGAGTCTTCAAATCCTCCTCCAATTGTTGAAGAAACACCTAGAGTAGTTTCTCAATCAAAGATCAACAGGTGGATGAACAAAGCATCATTGACTATAGACAGATTTGGATTAATTCAGAAGAAGATCCTTCATACCGGTCCTTTCTATAATCTCCTCGATTTTCCTTTATATGAATTGAATATTTTGTGCCAAGATGTCGAACTTAATTCGCTTGTTTACTTTTCTTCAAATAACTAACACATAGACCAACTATTGATCCTTCTATTTTATGCGAATTTAACAGTACCGGTTTTTGAAATCCACAAGTAGAAAATGGTTGCATTTAGTCTAGTGTTTGTGGAGTTACGGTTAGATTCATTGCTAAAGATATAAGAGATATATTGCAATGTTCTAATATTGGTACAAACATCAATGATATTCCCGACATGAGATATGCCACGAGATAATATCACGCATCAAATTTGGGAAGATCACATGCCACTATTTTCGACTAAGTATTTAAGGCCCATAACTATACTTCTTGCTTGAGTCTTATTAATACTGTTTTTCTATTCCTTGGTAGTCATGAAAAGATTCTTGAATTATAACATAGAGCACTATGTGTTATATTCGCAGGCATTCAAGTATATGTGATTATTAAAAGCTAAACAAGTTCCTACTTATCTATCAAAATTCGAGGAAATTTCGGTTGAAGAGGCGGGTAAAAAGGTTTTTTCTTTGATGCAACTCCCATAAGAACAATCTACTTATTGCACTCTCAATGAATGAATATAAAGGTGTAACGACCCAAATTTTTGACCGTTTAAATTGACAATAAACCACATATGTCGACCCAAACGAATCGCAAATACAGGTAGTTATTGGGAAAAAGAAAAGGAAGAAGTAGAGGAAATAAACACAGAGATCTCACAGCAGAAGGATAACATATAATAATTAAGTAACAGTTTAAAATAGTTGAAATACATACATTTGTCTATACCATACAACGATTATCAAAATTACATATATAGATCTCTACATAGCACGGCGGAAATAAAATGCAGCAGAAATACTTATATATAGTAGATATATATGCCAAAACTTCGTCTTCATCCTCCAAGCTATTGAAATCTTCGCTAACTGCAACATCTGCTGACCCAAGCGTATTGCATAAAAGAAACACAACAAACACTCGGATCAGCACTAAATCATTCCCATATTAGTCAAATTAGAATACGGAACAACTTGAGTGTCATGGGTGCAGTAACACAAGAGATTTTACGGGATTTTTCCATCTATCGAGGATTCATTAAACTAATACATACATAGTATAATACGCTATTATGATAGTGTTTATCCAGTAAAGTAAATATCATAAAAACAGCGTAAGCAGGATTACCATATTACCCTTACGCCATTTACAGGCATCAACTGTCTATACAGTACCGTAAATTCACCGTACTGGTGTTATCAGAGGGCACTCCATAGAAGGCAATGCTAAATCAAAATCATATAGGGCTCGATATGGATAAATATGACAAGGCACTCAAGGCAATGCCCAGGGTAGGATTCTACCAATTGCACTTCCGGACCGATGGTAACGCATAGCAGCCACTACCGCCCACCTCGGATCACACTCCCAATTCAGAAGGGCCCAAATCATCATCATCATTATAGTCATAGAGATAGCATCGAAGAAGTGTGTCCGATCAAAGTTGTTACCTCAATTATTCATAGTATAGCTCCTGTACTAGTCATTTCAACTCTGACCTGAAGGTCAGGGGTATTTCGTCATCGTTCATCTCCTTCGATTCAATCATTGCCTCAGAGTCATCATACTTATTCTAGATACGTCATAAGATTCACTGAAGCGACCCGAGCTTCCCCGATCTCCGAAGAGAAGAGAAAGAACGAATTACTTTGAGGACAAGACGAATCAAAACGCAGACGGAAGAACATTTCATTGTATATTACAACAATTCCACCAGAATACAAGAATATGTAGAGCAAGAATAAATATTCCACAGAAAATATCAGAGATTTAAATTACATTTAAATACATCGCAGCGAAAAATAATACAAAGCACAACTAGAAGAGATATACGGATACAGAGCTTTCCGGATATCATTCCAGCTGTAAACCAGGTTCCTGTGAATATAAATCTGCAAAACCAAAACTACTAGCTACCCATGTCAAAATAAAGGCACCCAGAGTTTAGGTTAAAACAATAAACTCCAGGTCAGTCATGTGACTGGTGTGAGAACTAAAACAGTTATTAATCTTTATTTTAAAGTTAGGTAAATCAAGGGACCACGCCGTATAACACGGAACGGGTTTCCTCCCAAGAATACCAGTGCATAAAAAACAGCGCGATGCTAAATAAAGAACAATGAAGCTATTATAAGACCCAGGTCCCATCACACAATGCAACACAAGCCGAAGGATAGGGTTTTTACCTTATAATAGCCAAGAATGCTTGATACATTTAAAACAAATCATTTGATACTATTATAAGTGCATAGTGTATAAAACAACTTCAAATCATAAGTATCAATCATAGACGGCATAAGCGCCCCATCCCGCTATGTCGCCATATATAGGATTACAACTAAAACCGAAACGTCACGTATTGGAAGTAGGATTTCCGTCTGTGAACCGAGGCAAAAGATAGTCTTCTACCGATTCGAGACGCTCTAGTCCATGTCTCAGGAATAGAATGCATCGTCCCTTGGATCGTCAGGGCCGGTCCACCGATGTGGATTAAAATGCCTGAACACTGCGTTTCCCCGCCCTTTGGGGCGTAAATGAGCCAACGAATGACTCCATCGGCTTCACATAGTCACCGATATATCCGATGCGCCTCGCAACAGCAACAACCACATAAGTCAAACTCGTCAGGGCGTGTAAAACCACTGACGCCACTTCTAACTAGAAGGAAACGCATGCCCTCACTGATGTCCTCTCCCGTTTCTGGTTCACAACCGGGGTGCGAGGCTCGCGAATCAACGTTACACAAAGCTATGCCACACAGGCTGTGCTTTGATCATCAACCACAAGACTTTGCTTTTCAACAAAAGCCTTGATCATTTGCATCTTAGCATGCCACACAGGAAAACCACTCCATGCAACCGATATCCGTCAATCACACAGAATGATATCCAATGTCAAACACACATCCATTTACAAGTCCGTTCTGGGTCTGAACGAAACCGGAGGCACCTTGTACCTCGCATATCCATCGATCTCCAAGTACGTCTGGACGACCACTAACTGATTCCCTCCTCTTGGGTGTACGGCCCAATCAAGATCATAAGTAATCCCCCAAACGACGTGGAGACTTCCGGTCTTCGACCACCGTCTTCATCCTCGACACCACGTCAAATCAGTTATTCAGAACGGGTAAACCCGGTCTTTCTGAATAACTCGCGTATATAATAAACAAGTGTTACACAAACACAACATGCACCTCATTCCAATTCATCAGTCACTAACCGTAAACTAGCAAGAGAATAATAATTCCCCAAACATTAACCCCGAAGGCCGAAACCAACATCAGATCAATACCCAGGAAACCATTCATCTTAACTAATCTTCAGTTAGTTGCTAAATTTCACATTCTTAGGGATAGGTTCCCATTAATTTTATCAAAGATAAATTCTTTTAAATTTATTCTTTAATCTTCCTTTGAATATCACTTCAAACTAGTCGGGATTAGCGAACCACACCAAAGTAATCATTTGTTTTATTTCCCAATCCCAACCTATTCATCCCATGAAGTAAATCTGGCAATACTTCATATCTAACACCACGGTGTTATCGGTAAATTCAATTACCATTTCACGTTCAAATCTAATTAAAGATTTAACTATCGCCTGGAGCAAAAATGGTGATACTCCATTCTTGATCTTTTCAATCTAATTAAAAATTCATTAAAACTCCACTTAGTTTTAATCTTTAACTGGGTTAAAGAATCAATGTCATTTAAAACATGATTCACTATAAACCCAAAATCACATTCCATTAATTATTGGGTTAAAGAACAAGTGTTATTTAAAACACCGTTCACGATAAACCCAAAATCAATTCAAATTCAATTCCAATTAAATTCCATTTAATTGGTACACTTCATTAAATCTAAATAAAAAGATTTAATCTTTTTCTCAATTGGGTTTAAGAACAGTGTTAATGAAGACACCATTCACGACAAACCCAAATCCCATTTGATATTAAATACAAGGCTCTGAATAGAAAATATATCGGCTTATATTCAATATCAAATTCTACGACCAACAAATATCGTATTTGAAATAATGATATAAATATATCTTTCAAATTTCCATAACAATATCTGTATAATCACGAAATCCAACATCGAAATATTCCGAAGACAATTTCGATTCAAATCCATTCCAATTCAATTATTGGAAATTCTGGTTACTTTTAAAACCCTTTCAAATCCAACTAATTTATTTTAAAAATAAATTATTATTCTAGTTCAAAACTAGTTCAATTCGATAAAAATCTACTTTTATCTTTTCAAATATGGAGTTTTTAATCCCAATTCTTCCCAAATCATTTCTTATGATTTTACACAAATTATTACTATTTTTAATAATTTTATCAAGGCCCGTACAGTCAATTTCCATCAACGACCATCGAACTGCACTTACAGCGACCTTTTCCAAATTTGATTTGGACATAATTCCAAATCCAACCGTTAGATTTCAAATCTCTAATATTTGTTAGAAATCTTTTTTCGATACGAACCCAACGGTTCCGGTTTTAGGAGAATCCGACGGTCGGATCTCCCGTAATATCCACTCGAAGTCAATGGTCGAAATTCGCGAACTGCCGCGGCGCGGTGCGTTCTATTCAGGCCATTATATGTATATAATATATATATATATATTATATATAACGTCGATTTTCTTTTCAAAACGTATTTTATAAATCATTTTAATTTCGTTTTCAAAACGATTTCAACTTCATATTCAATTTCTAATCAAAATTGAATATTCCACATCATCGATATACAAATGATAATATTTTCAAAACGTTATATTTTGAAATTACTTCCTTTTTTATATTCATTATAAAAACAAATAAAATCGATATAAATATCGTTCACGTCAAAATGGCGTCAATCTAATTAACATGGTTTTTATTCAACACATGAATTTATTTTCTATTCAACACATGAATTTATTTTCAATTCAACACATGAATTTATTTTCTATTCAACACATGAATTTATTTTCAATTCAACACATGAATTTATTTTATAAATTAAAATGAGGCCCAATCAATTACCATATAATGTTAATTATATGGATTTTCTACAACACATGTATATCATAACAACGGTAAATAATCAACCATCATCCAGAGTGCACCACACAATTGCATAAGCATTAAACATAAATAATTAACGCTTACACAGTCTGTCAACCCATCGATTGACATACAACTAAACAATCGGGATTAGTGTACATTAAATATCATCCCTATACCCGTGTGGGGTTTCAAATCAACAAACACATATTTTATTTGTGCAGTTGGGCAATGTGTAAAATTTATCGTCCCAATCAATATCAGTCAAATCAGTGTATATGAACAAATCATCCGATTTGTTTATAAATATTTATTTTATATACACATTAAAAATTATATTTTTAACTATAAAATATTTTCCACTATAAAATATTTCATTTCATTCACCATCACACAATCAAATTTCACTACACAACAATCAAACAAACAAGTCATCCATGGTCTGTGGACGACGGGTGTCGGGTGCTGCTAAGCACCGTCTGCATCCTAGTATATATTTCAAACTAGAAATAAATTAAAAGTGAGGAGTTCTCACAGAGGGTTCCAATCCGTCGTGCTTTGCCTTTGAACTGCTAAACCGTCTAGATCTGCCTGAAATTCCAATGCAGTACATTTCACGCTGTTCATAATAAAATTATATTTTTATTGCTTCATTCTAATAAATAAAAATCATATTTTTATTTCTACTTCATATACTTTTACAACGCTTGTTTCTATATAAAAATTGTATTTTTATATTTCTACTTCTTACATAAAGATCGAATTTTTATCGCTACTTCATATATATATATATATATATATATAAATCGAATTTTTATCTAGATAAAAATCTCAATTTATATTTTAAACAAAATCACTTCTTTATATTGTTAATTCGCTACAACACATATAAAGATCGTATTTTTATAATCCCTACTATATAAAGATAATATTTTTATATTCTCCATTATATAAAAATCATATTTTTATTACTTCTACTTTGTAAAAATCATATTTTTAATCTTCTACTAATATAAAATTATATTTTTAATCTTTCTATATACACTACTTCATTAAAAATCCAATCTTTGTTTATTTAAAAATCTTGTCTTTCACTTTTCTAAAAATCTAATCTTTATCATTGATAAAATTCATATCTTTATCGAGACGAAAACCTAATCTCTAAACACTAAAAGTCGAATCTTCCTCTAATGTAAAATTCTAATTTTTAACTCGCCTACGTATGAATAAAAATCAGATTTTTATATACGCTATTATATTTTTAATCCTAAAAAATAAAGTAAACGCAAATAAATTAAAAATACTCACCGTTTAAAAGGGGTTGGAAGGTTTACTGCTGCTCGTCGGCCTGGAGGGGGTTCACCATCGAAGGTGGGGGCCGAGGAGGGGCGCGCAGGCTGTCGAGGTGGATGCTGTGGGTGCGGCGGCTTATGGCTTGGGGGGGTTGCGGTTTCAGTTTAACAGCGGAGGGGGGAGGGGGAGAAGAGGGGGGGGAGCTCGCGATTCGATCGAGGAAGGGGGGGTCGGACTTCGATCCAGATGGGGGAGGGGGAAGGAGGCGGTGGGGAGGAGAATCGGAGAGGGCGGCAGTCGTGAGGGCGGCGGCGTCTCGTGGCGGTTTTTTCTTCGACTGAAATGAATCGGGGGGCTGCGGTTAAAGGAAGAGAGAGGGAATTTTTTATTTATTTTTTAGTTATTTGATTTCAAAAAGCAACTTTTAATTTCGACCTCAAAATCGAACCCACCGACTGTCGTCCATAGCTAATTACCCATATTCCGAACACAATGGGATATGTATCGTAAGCTGATTCGATCGTTTCGATCAGTTTCCGTCAAAATCAAAATATAAATCTATATATTGATTTTGAACGCATATTTCAATTTACTGGGGCCACATACTGACTCAATAAATCCCAGAAAAATATTTTCTAGGTTCGTATTGACCATATGGTCCTAACAAAACTAATTTCATCAAATTCCGAGATCGTTTGAAAAATGGCCATTTTCCAGTCGTTTAAAATCAACTAAAACTGGTCAAACGCGTTTTCCTTTGCCACGCTCACATATCTAATCGAAAAATTATGAATTTTGAAACCTAGCAATAATTTGACATCACAGATCCAACAAAAGTGGTTTCGTCGAAAACCGAGATCGTTTGCAAAATTTCCATTTTTAAGGGCCAGAATTCCATAGCGACTATTCTGAAATTTCAACTGGACCTATCTTTTTAATCCCGCTATGAAATTTTGATTTTTCGGATTCGTTGGAAAGATATTCTCAATTAGATTCAAATATTTGTGGTTTCGCTAAAATCCGGTTTATTTTGCACCCGGTACATTCATTTGAATTTTGAAATCGAATTATCGAACTACCGCGCCATTTTCAATTCCTTTTATATTTATAAATAATTATTTTTATTCTAACGATGATTCAAATAAATATATACGTTCGAATTCTATTCAAAATAAATTTCTCGTCATTATTATTTAAAATAATTCATTTTAAATATTCAAAATTCAAATAAATTGCCAAAATAAAATTTTTAAATTGGCTCGGATTTCCGGGTTATTACATTCATAGTTGTCAAAGTGGTATCGACACTGACAAAGATTATGCCATTTGCCGACTCCGGTCTCTTTAACAACCAGCGCTTACATTTTCAACATCGGTCGGTTATTTTACATTTCACAAAAATTCGCTTTCATATCCCAAAATATCATATTTTGTTTCGAACCAAATTTATATTCAAAATGTAGAATATAATTTCATATCAACGTATCTCGATCATTCCAAACCGATTATATTCAAAGCTAGAATATATTTCCATATCCTTATATTATAATCATATAATATTTCAAGATCAACTTATATTCAAAAATAGAATATAATTTATATCCAGTATTATACTTATCTCAAAACCGATTTATGTTCAAAAAATCCCTTCATATTCAAATAGAATATATACGTCATAACCCATTTTAATCCCTTAGGATATAAATTTATACTCGGATAGGATATAATTCACATTTCCATATAAAAATCGCTTCATGCTCAAAGACGATATAACTTAAATCTCAACTCCATTTGAAACAATGTTTTAAATCCAAACATCTTCCATTCGGAAGAAAATTTATGATCATTTAATACTTATGAAAAATAGATTCTTATAAGAAAATCTTTATAATATAAATATATATATAATATTGGTTTAAAATGAATAATGGTAATTTAAAATATTAAGTGTACATAAATTAAAAGTTTACTAGATAGTTTTGAATAATAAAATATAAAGAAAGTTTAATTATAACAAATAGTTTACAGGTAAAGGTTAAATAATAAATTTTAAGGAAATAATAATTTATTTGAAATCAGCAGTATATAATAAAATTATTTAACCATAATCATTCCTATCTTCCGAACTTCAAGTGCTTGAACCCATACCCCAGTCTCAATGGAGTTATATAGTTTAATATCTTGTTTCAAACACCATTCCAACAAATCTCTCAATTCAAAGAACTCGAACTCATATTCATATTACATTTTAAAGCAACTCAGAGTTTCCTCGATTAACTTTATTCCAATTAAATTCTATAAGAATTTATTACCTTTAATCTACATCATTTATTTGAATAATTCCAAACATATTCAAAACCAAATTTGATAATTTCCAATTGTTTGAGATAATTTCCTTATCCCTTTTTTAATTAAAATTCCAAGTTCAGATTTTTTTTTTAAAAGCAAAAAGGCTTTATCGAATATCGGTACACTTCTTTGTAATAAAATCTCCAATCCTGAATATTTAAAATCATTTAACCGACCGATGTCCATATATAATTTTCTATCATATGACCAAGTGAGATTAAATTTAATTTCTTGATATTTCAGGGATGGATCTATCATTTCAATCCAGATCAGGGTCATAGATGTTTATCATTTCAATCTGTGTTCTTAATTTATTTTCATCGATAAATCCCTGGTTTATTGGATGCCCGCAACATCAGGGTAAATGGGATTTATCGTCAAACAACATACACGTTCATATACTGAGTAACGGAACATGAAAATATCCATTCAGAAATCAAACCAAAGCATCCATCACAACCATTCATCCAATTATTTAGTATAAATCTGTTTCATGGTTTTGCAAGGGTCAATTTCCAACTAGTAATTTAATTAAATTAAATAACTAATTTTTGTCCTAAATTTTCTGATTAATATTCTAACAAGTCAGTTTTTAGACAACAATCATCAATCAAAACACCATCCAACCAAACTTATTTCACAATCTAATTTAATAAATATGGGAATAATTCAGTATTTCGTAAGTGAGAAAATCACTCACCTTTGGGTCTTAATTGGATTGGACATCCAAAAGAAGCCCAAAATTTGATAGTCTCCAAACACCGTCAAACCAGTGCCAGAACGACCGCAATCTCGCCACGATCCCAACGCAACAAACCTTGCTCGAATCCGAGTTAAAACGCAAAAGTTATTAGTGTTTTACCCTTTGAATTTTAAGAATATATAAAATTAATAAAAATAATCCTCATCCTCTTAGAACATGACATGTCATCTCTATTCAAAACCCTTCCTGCTCCTCTTCCTTTTTCTCTACAGGAAATGCGTGAAACAACCCATCGGAACTGCACTTTGACCGACGATAACCCACGCCTCAAGCCACCAGAGAAGCTCCGACTACCGACGACCTGAAGCTCATCGACCGCCGCACCTTCCAGCGTTGGAGCCACCACCTCCGGTGCCCCCATCTGACCGTGCCGCCGTTCCCTAAAACCCCCAATGCAGGTCTTTAATCACCAAATTCCGGCGCTACATTTGACAATATCCCTTCCAACAACCTCCAATCAACTCGTGTTGATCTTCTCCACAATACCTAGAAGACGATTTCTTCGATTAAGCCTTAAATCAGAAACCCCTAATTCGAACCTCAGGTTTTCGAAAAACAGCAAGTTTGACCACGATTTCAGACCAAACGGAGCACTGCATGCTGAAATTGATGGTACCCGTAGATTTGTTTCGTTGAGAGCTTCAGTTTGATATATAATACGCTAGGGTTTGAAGAGATTTTATTTTTAAATCTTGGATTTTTATTTGAATGAGAGTTTGTAATCCTTTTCCTTCTGCCATTAGAGCAAAGCGTCGGCAGATGGAAATATACGTGAAATGAAAGTGAGCTGATGGTTGGAAAGGAATTTTACTTGTATTAATATAGAAGGCCTAGTATGAGAAACATACAATTATCCTATTCATTGATTCCTTTCACACTTTCTCTCGTACAGTCAAACGACAAGTCCGTTTGTAACGCAAATTGAAATCCTACCATAATTTATCGTTACAGATCCAATAGCGCCAGTTTTGTCGAATTCCGAGACAATTTCCAAAACACTTAAATTTCACAGTTAATTAAATAAATAAAATATTCAATTATTTGATTAACTGTTTTAACTCAAATTAAATATTCATTAAATTCCATTTTAAATCCAATTTCAACTTAAATAAATTTTATAAATAAATTTCACACATTTTAAATCTAAATTTGATTATTTGAATCTTTGATTTGAATTTTAGTTATTAATTCCCAACTTAGAATTCTCCATTTACCAAATTAAATTTGAATTTCCATTATAAACTAAATAACTCAAATTTATTAAATAAAAAAATATAAATTTTCAAATTGCAACAACTCTAAGTATAAACTAAATTTAAAATCTATTTATACTCCATTCAATTAATCATCATCATTATAATCCACAAAATTCGATTTTTATCCAACATTATTCTATTTTATTTATTTTAAATTGAAAATTAAATATACAGAAAATATGGGATGTTACATTCTCCCCCACTTAAAATCTTTTCGTCCTCGAAAAGACAATGAAATAAGGTATTAAACAAATCATACTTTCAAATTCATACTTATAAAATGGCATTTATAAGATAAGTTATATATAGTTGTAAAATCTCATAAATTTTTCTAATTCTCGAAATCACAGAAAATTTCGGCAGCATCTCCTTTGTACGGAGAGGTCCAGAAAAATCACATACATATAAAACTCAATTATACATCTCTTCCTACGATGAGGCATCCCAAAGATGGGGAAAACAAAATATTCATTTAACCACAAACCGCATAACACACAAATACGTACCTTCTTTAGCATTATTCGCAATTTTATTTAGCTTAACATTTTAGCATTTAGCGCAATCGAGCTCCGAAGCGTAGCGCGACTTCCTTACACCTGCTACATACTCACATAGGCATAAGAATTCAACATAAATATAGTATGTAGCGAATGTATATAACTTGCACAACCTATATTAAACATTTTCAACTACAAAACCAAAATATTCATAACAGGTCAGCGAAAAAATTGAGGGTTATCACCGCTTAGATGATGGAATTTGACCATAGCACATAGGCAAAAGTTGTTGCAATCGTTTCAGGCTTTCTGAATTATCCAGATTCGCCGAATTCGGATAATTCGTTTGAACGTTATGACTGTTTAAATGAAGGCGAACGCTTCATCCCGTACACTGAAATATGCAGACCTGAATTGTTTAGCCCAGTTTTTAACCCTTTAAACTTCAAAATTTTACCTAGTACTTTAAGAAAAAGGTTTAGTTTACATCCTGGCCTTTCCGAATTGTACTCGCACATCAAAATCCGACGTTCCATTAGGAAGTTATGGTCAAAACAATATAGGTATTCATTTCAGATTTTTATTTTCTGCGTATAGTACTACGACTATCTCTTGGATTTCAACCTAACAAATTTGAAAATTAGGAAAAGCACTATTAACAGAAGTTTTAGCTATGGTTTCCGAAAAGTCCGGAATTGTCGAATTCCGATCAGTCCATCAAAAGTTATGGCCATTTTGTTTCAGCTTATCGAATATTTCAGGTTTTGCATAAATGCCAATTTATTTAGAGTTTCAAACTTTTCGCTTCCAAAACTTTGCAAATCTTTAACAATTCAATTTGTTATCACTTCATCGTTCGAGAAATAGATTCACATTCGATTGCTTACTTTAATTCGATATTCTTTCTATTAAATTTCTGGTTTAATTTCAAGTGTTAAATTCCGATTAAAACTTGAATTTACTTTAAAATTTCCAACAAACTTGATTACATTAGACCTTTAACTCCTTAACATGAATCCATTTGGCAAACTCATTTACATCAATTTCCATTACCAATGGTTTCATTTCCAGAAGAGATTTTAGAGTTCACCTTCATGTATATTTAGTTCAACCAAATTTTCCCTTAAATGTTGATTCATTTGAGTTGGGTTTCAAACCTTCGAATTTCCAAACCATAGCAAAACCTCGACCACTAAATTTGGTTATCACTTATTAATGTCATGGTTTACCCGTTAGTTGTCCGTATAAATCAATTTATACTTACTCAATCCAACTATCTATATAAATTCTATATCGACTTATTTAGTTTCCCTAAGTCGATTCGTTTTATCAATCCATTCGACACAGGTTAAGATTTATTTTCACATCCCATTTCAATATTAAAATTTCCAAATTAGAATTTTCTTAACTATTACCTTATTTCGTATAAGCCAAATTTTATATTTACATCTCATTTCTTTTGTTTTGGCTTTCCTATTCTTTTAACTATTTCCTTCATTTATTCTAGTTTCACCTTAAATTATGTCTTATTCCATTAACCCAATTTATTTATTCGACTCACAATCATGAATTGAATTAAGGACTATTCATAACTCAAGTGTTAGTTCTCAAATAGTTATTATTTGATTTCATAAATTAACTTTACTTAACTCGATTTCTCTACCAATGAAGTTATATTTCATTCAACAAAACAATTTGCATTCCATTCATTTCACATGTATACTAACTTACACTTTAATTCCTTTCAACCCATCTTGAACTAACTTAATATGCTTATTAAATTATTCCAAACCATAACCTATTATCATTTTATTTCCACAACAAATTCTTTTCTTTTCCAATCCATTCTAGTCGACTTTAGTTGAATTATATTTCGAGGTAAATTTAAATTTCCTTTTTACACTTTTATCGACCAGTCTTGGAATTTATTTAAACTTAATTATCACTCATGCTTAAGTATTTCAACGACCATTGCTCTTCCCTTAATACTTAAATCCATATTATTAGTTAAGATTAACTTAAATACTTTGATTCCGGGTTTTAAACCAAGTTAAAAATAACCTATATGTTTATACTATTTTATAGAAAAACATACTATATAAAATTTTAAATCCAAATCTTTAATTATCAAAACACAGAAATTTTTTCCAAAGTATGTTTAATTTAAATTTCAACTTTAAGTAACATATTCTAATACCTTATATATAAAATTTATATCATATGGAATTAAATTCAAAATCCTTTGTCAAACAAGTTATAATAACCATTGAGTGGTCTCCCCCACTTAAACTCTTCAGAATAAACATCGAAAATGTGTGCACTCATTTCCGAAGTCGTTTCTAAGGTCTAAGTAGTGATCACACTCTTATTCCATTTAAAATACTTTGAAAACCATTTCCAGAACTGTTTCTTATAATGCGATATTATTTCAAAACTTTGGCAAACTATTTTCAAAGGCACCAGAATTTAGTCCTCAAGTTCATTTCCATCTCAATCGCAAATCGTTTGCACCCAATTATACTTAAAGATATCATTTCATTTCAAATATATTATAAATTCATTAAATTTTCCTTATTAGATTTATCATCTAATCAACCATAATAGGTAATAACTTAATATTACCACCTACTAAACGAATACATATATACTTGAACCAATAATATATTTGATATATTTTGAAATATAATCGAAAACCATATTATGTCGATCATTCTTTTCGATTATTTAGAAATTCCTATCGATTCTATGTCCCATATATCGACCAGAATCCATAAATATTCAACAAAACAAGTCAACACAATATAAAACCAGTTTATATAAAAAATACAAGTACGCTCTCTCATATCACTCAAACCCATTCTAGGGCGTTTCTAACCCCATCTCTAATGAGTTAATTCCCAAACAGAGCCAAGGTCATCTGTGGCGACCCAAATTTCCAGTACCTTTTGAGCTGACCAACCAACACTAATCCAACCCAAATGATACTAGAAACCCAGATGCCAATAGAAAGAATTTAGAGGATGAGATAAGAAAGAAAGAAATATTAGAATAGAAGAATAAGAAGAGGAACAACACACAGAATCAAAGTCTCACATCGTAGCGGAACAAAATATAATATATAAATAAATCTTTATTGAGAGCTTGAAAATATACTTACAATCATCAGAGTACATCAATACACTTGGACGGTTATAACAACCTGTCCTCATATACATCACACAGCGGAATATACTAGATAAAATCATGTCTGAACTCCTCCAACACGTCTTCTAAACTTCGTATTATCCAATGACCTGAACCTGTAACCCGATCTAACCCGAGCATTACAAACACCGGGTTAGTCTGGTGAACCAGAGTGAGAATAACTCGCACAGTTTAAGGGGGAATCATCCAACTTGATTTTTAAGTTCAAATTCTTTTCGAAAGAAAAGGATAATAGTAAGACCAGCCCACATAAACACGGACAGTTTTTACCTTACTATAACCCAAAACAGTTTTGAAATCATATTTTATTCTGGCATTATAATAGTGTCTAGGTACAAATAAATAACAATCTAGTGAAACGCTTGCATCTCACGCTCCACATATATAGTATACAATTGAAAACCGCGGGAGCTTATTGGAGATTTGATTCCGACAATGACAAGGTATGGAACCACCTGCCGATGATGTATCTCTAAAGGCGAATACACTGGCTTCAACAAGAACGTCTTGCAACCCGGCCCACACATGATCGACCACCCATTTCGCTTGAGTGTATCGAATGTATATCGCCAACGGTTGGGATCAGCAACTGTTTCTCGAAAAGGGACAACATTGGTAGATTAAAGAAGTAAAAGGAATATCTCTAGATAGGTGATTATACACCCTAATGGAAGCGACCCACATAGTCATGCTGCCTTCCCGATTTTTGTCATTTCCCGGTTGATGAGGCTTGAGGTTATATCGACTTTTGGACATCTGACCACCATTCACTTTGAATGCCACATCATCAGATCCGTCAAATCACTAATTTATGTCCTCAAAAATACACTGGGCACGTTTGAAGAAATCAATGTACGTGACCATCTGGAAATACTCTGTCAGACACTCGTCTATACAAGCCATCCAGGAATAGGATGAACCGACGGCACCCTCCTACCACATCATAGGAATCACCCTATGGATTGGTAGCGAGAGGCCCTTGCAAATCCATGGATTTCAACCATGACAGAATCACAGTTTATAAACCTCTGGTAGCTAGCCAGAGGAATTCAACAGCAATTCTTCCGCTTATGAAGATCCATGGTCTCCAATGCTCCATCTCGACCATCTTTTGTACATCTTCAACGTTAACATATTTGTTGGTCGGAATGGTTTTCGAATATAAATTTGATCCCGGTCTTTCTGTACCAACAATCGATTTGGCCAGTCGGTGATTTAACTATCAAAATAAACAATCATCATCTATATAGAAATAAAATGGATTCACTGGTTCAGTATACAACATCACTTGGCCTTTTTAATAAAATAGTTGTTAATTTAATTTATAAAATATCGCTCTTTCACTTCTTATCAAAACAGTTTATTCAACTTTTCGAATTATAGTTTAAAATATCCTTTACGCAAAATATAAATTTTAACTTCTTTAACTCCACTCGTTTCTCAACTAATATCGTTTTTTGATAATTATGGAGTCGTTCAAGTTGGGGTATTTTATTTACCTCTCAGACCTTGAGACGAGAACATTCTTATCTTCCAAATAGATAGAAGCTTATCATCGAAATCTTATTTTATCATTTTCTCCAATACCTATTTTTGATTTAGAATCCCTTTTTAGATACCACTTATCTTAGTTATGTTCAACAACTTCTTTCACATTTGAAATATTTATCTCTAGATCTTTACCGTTTGAGTCTCACCTTTAATACCAAGTTCAATCCACTAAAGTTTTCGTTCGATCTCAACTCACATAAATCTTGTTTAAACTCTCTTTTTATATAATTCCTTTTCGGAAATGAACCCAAAAATCTAACTCATATAAATATGAGTAAACTTATTAAAAATCCTCTTTAATTGTAACCAAGGTTTTACTATACTAATTCCCTTTATTACTATTCTCCTTTCAACTTGGTCCCCTTCAAATGTTATTTACTTTAAAAGTTAACGTCATACTTCTCATAGAAGTCTGGACTCGATTCAAACCAACTTGGTTTCATTTGAAAACATTATCATATATTGAAACCTTGCCTACTGAGTTACCTTATGAATTCATATTCATATTACATTTTAAAAATCTTGTTCATAGATTAACTTCTCGTTCAATAGTCTAACATACCTGAAACCAAATAATATGTCTTCCTTTAAAGGTTAATTTATTATGATATTTAACTTCAATAATAATCCAATAATAGTTTTTAAATAATCAGTTTTCGTAACAAGGTTACTTTATTAACCATTTTCAGTTAGTTATTCCTTTAAAATTTATTTAAATGATTTCAACTGATTTAATCAATAATCTAATTAAATAATCTCATTTGATGTAGTGTTCGTGTCATCGGTATGTAGTGTTCGTGTTATTTGTATGATTTATAAAATTCAATGTATTATGTAAAAAATGATGAGAGTTTGAAAAAATTAATATATTATTTTGGTTCATATTTTATGTTTGTTTGATTTCTTCAGTTTTGCAGATAATATGTTCTAGAATGAATTTTTATTAGTAATATGTATATAATTTGTGGATATATTACAACTGTAAATAATACTTTTAATAAAATATATTACAACAGTTGTAATAAAGTTTATTACAATGGTGGAGAAAAGTTGTAAAATATACATTTCACAACAGTGTCGCAACGGTGCAAAAAAATTGTAAAAGAATTTAGTCTATTACAACTTCTTAATAGACGACGGTGGCTCCACCATTGTAAAAAGTCTTTTACAACTTTTTTCCACCGTTGTAATATGGTCAATTTGTTGTAGTGAACTATGCTATGGCATTTATGAATATGTCGTGAATTTCCATTATACACAAAGTTTTGTGCTCTGCTTAGCATTGCTTTGGTTATCACAGTGTATGCATATTGCTGGCACATGTTTGGGCCAAAAAGGAATATCTTCTAAAAATAATGAAGTCATTCTACTTCCTCGCCTGATTTATCTAAAGTGATGAACTCTGATTCCATAGTGGATCGAGCTTTACATGTCTGTTTAGTAGATTTCCATGACACTGCTGCCCTGCTAGGGTAAATACATAACTATTGGTTAATTTTGATTCCTCTGAATCGGCAGTCCAGTTTGCATCACTATATCCTTCTAAGATGGCATGATATTTCCCATAACATTAGGAATATTTTGTGGTATTTTTCAAATATCCAAGAACTCTCATTAGTGCTTTCCAATGTTCTTCTCCTGGATTGCTTGTTTACCTGCTCAATCGGCTTACTACATATGCTATATTTAGTCTTGTACAATTCTTGGGAGGCGGAACTGGAACTTTTTCCAAGCACCCCCACACTTTGAGGTATTAAATCTTGGTTTATGTCCTTTCCATAACTCATATGGAATCATTCCTATTTTATTGTGAAGAACCTTGTTTAAAATATGATTAGACATATTTAAGGCCTCCCCCCACAAGTTCATCGGTAAGCCAGAGGTCAGTAACATCGCATTAATCATATCTTTAAATGTTCTATTCTTTCTCTTGGCAACCCCATTTTGTTGTGGTGAATATGAGGCTGTTGTTTGATGAATTATTCCATTTTCTACATAGAATTGTTCAAACGGTAATTCATATTCTCCATCCCGATCAGATCTCAATATCTTGATTTTTTTTAAACTAATTTTCTACCTCAGCCTTTGTTGACAATTCAACTGTTGTCATCTCTATTTTAGTAAGAAAACAGTAAAATTCTTAAGATTTTAGAAATCTAGTATACCAAAACAGGGAATAATCAATTATAAACTTGTCGAATAAGTATGTTGTAATCAATTTACAATAAGAACGTTATACTATTTTTAGAAATAGCACAACGTAGAGAAAGGAGAGATTATAGAATAATGTATATAAATATAAAAATAAACCAGAAAATCTAACCCGGTAATGTCTGAGGCTTGTCGTAACAATTTCCTTAAGAATTTTATTTCAAAATTCTCCCAAGATACAACAGATGTATTCTGCACGAGATTGTAATGAGTATGTCACTCTGTGATTTTATATAAGAGTATTAGAGAAGAGAGAAGGAAGTTCGGATTGGAATGAGTTGGTAAGGAAAGTGATCAGTTTCCTTCTTATTTATAGTTTATCCACATCCCTTCAAACGGTCGCACCCGTACGTCTTCGTACAGTCGCATCTCTTCTCAACGGCCGTGCTTGTACCTCTTCGTACAGTCGCATCTCTTTCGAACGGTCGTGCTCGTACCTTTTCGTACAAAAGCATCTCTTTCGGTGAAAGGAAGTGTCTTTTTGCGAAGTGTCTTTTCGCTGAAATATGACCGTCTGGTGAAAGGAAATGCCTTTTCGCAAAATGTCTTTTTGTGTAATGTCTTTTCAGGAAGTGTCTTTTCGTGAAGTGTCTTCTCATGAAAAAACATGCTGCTCATAGTCACGTCCTTTCACTGAACAGTTTCACTTGTTCGCTTAAATTATGTGGGACAATGGAAAAAGTATATTTCATTTAATACTTATGAATTTCAACATTATATCACATCACTGTGATTGACTCCACTGTCTTTAGTACTTATTATGTGTATTATTTTATTTTAGAGGCACATATGTTTATTGTTTTTTGTTGAAACCACATATACGTTTTGTGATGAGTTATATTCAACGTTTAAATATGTACTAGTGTTTGCCTAAGTAAATATTCACATGTTTATGACATATCGCCATACTCTCAATATTATCTGAAAGTATTATTATGTGATTCCCTTGGATAAAAATTAAAAGTAATATTTTTTGTAGTGGTTAAAAATTTAATTTTTTGGCATAGCTGACCGGTTTTTAAGGTGACTGCAAACTTATACAACCTGGCATACAATGTACATAGCAGTATACTAGATTAATATGATTTCCTATACACTCCACGTAGGGAGGTAATTAATATTACATATTTCCTAGTACAGAAGAACATATACATGAAATAACCCATACAAGCAAGTGACGTACGATGTACATAACAAACTTATACAACCTGGCATAACATTGAGCTCAAGATCCTTGGAACGACAATCCTTTCGCACAGTGCATAGAGAACAAAAGTGTGGGCAAGCCCAACCCTACAGGACAAGGCACCAGGCACTATAGGTTGACACAGACGAGAGTTAAAGCTCTTCCACGAACAGTTGACATAGACCTGACAAGCGAGCAGAAACTTGGTATCACCATGAAAAAACCGAACTTAAGCATTTGAGAGCATGATCTTCCATGTGCTAAAGCAGTGTAACCATAAATGACACTAGTAAAACAAGAAAACACACGCATGACAGGAAACGAGTGAAGATGGCAAAAAGAGAAGAGCACCGTTACCAAAACATGCTGAGTCGAAGCTAACGCTTCCCATGTCAGCAGATTTCAACACAAACGCATGAAGTAAAACCATCCCACAGTAAACCAAGAACACTACAGGAGCCAAAACCAACACCCCCGAAAGCAACACTCAACAACTTTCATAAACAAACTCAAACACCACATACAATAAAACCAACACCCCAAGACGAACAGCCTTTTCCCAAAGTTTCAAACATACATCGTGAATACCAACACATAACATTGAAAGACCAGCAACCGATAGTTACAAATGAAGCTTACTAAGCTAAAGACGATGATCTGCTTCACCTTTTAGAGCATGCTCGATAGATAAGGTAACCAGTAAACTGACCTTAATCAAGAAGGAGTCGCGAACATAACATAAGTATCCAATCCAGAAAAACAAGAGACCCCGCGAAGAGTTGGAGCACCAGCTAAACAACAAGTCGACCTAGTACTCACATCCTTAACAGACAAAACATAGACATTCACCGTATTCTCCAGGAACCACTAATACATCTCAGAACCTCTGACAAAATTTAGACAAAATCGGACAAGAAACACCAGGCAATATAGGAACAGAATCGCCTGGAGACACGACATTGCACATTATGGGACTGAAGATGGATGGGTAATTTTGAAGAGCACAGTAAGGCTTGTACTTCATGAGTCAAGGAGAAGTACATGGACACCGCGTTGCTAGAAGGAGGATGTAGCAGCGTTGAGTTAGATAATGATAGTTGGGAGTTGGAAAATAAAGAGAGGAGCGATGGAAATGACGATAGATCAGGGAGACCTGAAATTAGGGTTTCGGAGAAAGCATCCACAATGAGAAAGAATGCCAGAGAAGAGGAGTTGCGATGGAGTTTGAATCGAAAAGAAATTGTGAGGAGGAAGATGATAAGCATAAAAATGATGAAACCAAAGAAGAAGGGGGGAAGATGCATTGACATTAACAGATGTTTTCTCCAAAAGTGTCGTGTTCTTGGTTATTCTATTAATAGCTTGCTAGTTGGTTAAAAATATTTTAGTAGCTCATTATGTTGTTAGTTTATCTGTAGAGCGACTTAATAATTCTGATCAATACGTGTGAGGCGTTATCATTAGGGATTCTTAAATGATTATACAAGGTAGACCAACATAGTAATTTGGAAATGGTAAAAGAAAATTTACTTAAAATTGTACTTTTTTACAAATATGTTATTTAGAAAAACTAATAATGTATATATTACATTCTAAATTTCATTATTTTTAAGTAATGTAGTAAGATGTTATGAACACTGATGAGACAATGTTAGTATAAAATTTAGGCAGTATGTAATTGACATATGTTTAATTAAATATGTGTCAATTTCTTTAATCTGATTTTTTTTTAATACCATCTTAAAGAATTTGACACATGTTTAATTTACGTCCGGTCGAACAGTACGTCCGTTTGATACGAAATTTGACGGTGTGCAATAACTCAGTACAACGATTTCAAAAACATAATTTTCATCGCAATCCGATGTTACACTTTTGAAACGACTATTTACGCGTATATTGAGATTTCTGTTGTCAACTGGCCTAAACTCGAAATATAGCAATTCATATGCTTAATCCTCCCATAACCAACAATCCGGACTCAATGGAACTGTTCCCAAGTCATGATTTGATCGTTTGTGAAAAAACCTATTTTGGAATAGTCAATCGATTATTAACAATCAATATTTAAATAAAATATTTAAATATATGGTCGTTAAAATACGGGTCGTTACACAAAACCTTCATTGTTAGGATTAAGGAAGAAAGCGGGCAATAAGAAATAGAGGAACATCCAAGGCCTATTCAGAAAAACATGATAAAAGAAAGGAAGGTTGGCCCTAGACTTGTCGATGTAATTAAGCATAACTGTATGGTCAAAATAGTATAATTTGGATTGTTTAGACCAACGCATATTATTGCTTGGATGCTAAGAGCGACCTATAGGGTAAATTGTTAATGTTTATTTTTAATTTTTATTTATTTCCATTCTTGTATGTAACATTCTCGTTGGGACTCTGATCGCAAAAATCTACATGTAAAAGTTGCTTAAAATTTTGTCACAAACACGCTGTCGTAAGTTTTGTGGTTCAATTCTCTCATTTGCTCGCATTCTTTTTTTGGAGCTAAACTAATTAACTAATCAAATAATTAATACCAAATAACGAGGTGGTACATATTTTATGGGTAAATGTTTTGAAAGGCATTTATTATATAATCACACAAGGAACAGTTACAATGAGTACAAGTTATTCTAGCTCTTTACATTCACTCGAACACTCACTTATACAGTATTGAGAAAAAAATAACATATACAAAATTACAGTTGAAGCTCAGAAAAAAAACTGAACACTGCAATTAACAAAACAAATTACATGAATACCCTCAAACATCTCGAAGGCAACATCATCAGGCCGCAGGTACAGCTCAACTTCATTAAAAAGCAACACTTGAAAACTTCTTGCATGTCTAGCAGACCATAACTTCCCAAAATCTTGCATACCATGGCTATACAAACTGTATATAACATGTGCACCAAGCATGAATCATTTCGGAACAAATAAAAAACCTGCTGAAACTACCAAGCCAGAAAAACAAAGTCAATACCGAGGATTTTTCCTAGTATGTCTCTTGTTTGTTTTAGAGTTACTATGTAACAACCCGCATTATACGCATCAGAGGATCGTAGAATATTTATTTCTTTCTTATATGAAGTCGTATGGTCATGTGGCTTTGGGAGACGACCATTGGGGTCATTTCCCATATTCATGATTTTTGTCGATTTTTAAGTGACCATTTTGCCCCTAGTCGATCTTGTTTCGGCCATAACTTTTGATTGGAAAGAAATTTTGACCTGAAACCACTTCCATTAGATTTGTCGGATGGTTTATCTTTCCGTAGAGTGGTCATAATAGCCAAACGGACTTACCATTTGGGAGACATGGCTGAAATAAGGTTTGGAAGGTGAAAATCTGCTTAACCTGGCCAAATAGGGTGATCAGTGAATGGGCCCATAACCCATTTCGGGGTTAGGGTTATGAGGAGGCTGAAAAGAGTTAGAATTTCATTCCATTTCAGTTTTCTAGCCTCCGGTTACCTCTTAGAAACCCTAAAAATGGCCTCCAACCTCCAAATCACTTCCTAATCAAGGATTAAGTTTAGCAACATCAAATCAAGGGAGATCTTCACCAAATCAAGATTAGAGCTGCTGATTTGCATTGTTATTTGCGCCCAAATAGAGATTTATTTCAGGTCTAAGGTTTATTTGTGGCTAAGGTGAGTGATTTGCATAGTTTCTCACTAATTATGGTTAATTAAGGGTAATTAGTGATGATTAGCGAATTTATACACTAATAAATTCTGGAAAAATATTTATAAATTCTTAAATAATGTTTTAGACCTCTGTTAGAAATTTGGGTTAATTTGATTAAGTTTTACTAATCATGTCACTAGTTTTGCTTAAACATGCTTAAGGGAAAATATGGGGTTTTGGCTATGTTTAATCCATTTTAACCTATCATGTTTATGTTTTGGTGTTTGAGGTCACTTCTACTTGTTGCTATACTGTATGATATGCTTTGTGATTGAATAGAATAGATAGAATGGTCGAAAACGCCGTCGAGTGGCGTAAACAGTCGCTGGAAGGAAGTGCAGGAATTTGGCCGATCCGGATCGGATCGGAGGAAAGAGTCCGAACCGAACCGCCCTCCAAGTTGTGGTATCCATGAGACGATCTGGACACAAACCCCGACCCGACCTGCCATTGCGTGCCACTCCGACCCGAACCATTACACTATGGAGAAGCTCGAGAGGCTCGAACTGACCTGGAGTGCTTGGGGAGAAGGATCTGAACCGATGGGAGGAAGTCGTCCGATCCGAACCGATGGGGGAGGCTATCCGATCCGAACCAATGGAGGAAGTCATCCGATCTGAACCGATGGGGGAGGCTATCCGATCGAATTGATGGGTGAAGGTTATCTGATCCGAACTGATCTGAAGAGGGTGCTATGAATTGAGATGAACCCGAGCCTATATGATAATCATGAACTAAATGAAGACCGATCCGATGATGACCAATAACCCGAGATGCAAAGGTAGTCCGAATGGAAGTTAGAGTTCAGGATCCAGTTGGGAACCAGTGAGTTCACTTCATGATTGGGATTTGCTGCGGGACGTGTGCTAAGGAGTTGTCGACATTCATAACTTCGATTCACCACTGAAAAGGAATGATGGGCTACGTATCAGTGCAGTAGAGTCATCACGACTCGAGGGGCAAAGTGATCGTAGCAAGACTATGAGCCAGTGCAGTGGAGCCATTGCCACTCCATGGGGCAGAGTGGACATAGTACAGGATTAGTAAGGCTATGAGCCAGTGCAGTGGGGTATGTATGACTCCATGGGGCAAAGTGGACATAGCGAAGGATCAGTGGTTATGGATCAGTGTAGTGAAGCCGTTATGACTTCATGGGGCAGAGTGATCATAGCAAAGTATTGGGTGATCGAAGTGGTGGATATCGTATACTTTATGCATTGAGTGAGAGATGTGAGGATGGTTTCTATGTTTGATTGTTTGCCATCACTATGACATGCACACCCCCACCCCCGTTATCTTTACACCATTTGTTTAGTGGCACCTCAGAGTGTTGTACAGTATGTAGTGCCAACTCTTTGGTTGCAGGTTCAGGTATGGTTTAGTACACCTGTTATTGTTCTGTTTAGCTGCTTATCGCTCATACCGGACTTTTTGTCTGACCCAGAGTTTTATCTCTCTTCTTATTACTCTGGGTGCTCTCACGAGCAGACTAGAGACATTTAGCTGGTGATGCACGAGTAGCTGATTCGGAGGCGAGCAGAAGGCTTCCACGTATGATATACATATAGATATTCTCCCTGTGTCGTTGGTGGTCACTACTTGGGCATTAGTAGTGTACCTCCCTTATTTTGCTTTTACCTTTAGAGACAGTTTGAAAAGTTGTAATAATGATGATGTGGAACATAAGCTGTATTTGGATTTTCCGCTGCTATGATAGTTTGTTTCCAGCTTATGCACTGTCTCACCTGTTTTATGTCAAGTATGTTGTTATTATATTTTGTTCTATGCGCCATGAGACATTCTACAGGTTCCTTATTGATTCTTCGTCTTCTTCCTTTCCTTCTGACGACCGTCCCTTGCTAACTAGACATGAGTACAGCGCACTTTCGGAGTAAAAGTCGGTTGGTAAAGGGGCGGGCCGTCACATTTGGTATCAGAGCTCTAGGTTGCGTAGTTAACCTAGGGAAAGACACTAGGGAGAGATAGTAGGTATATGAGAGAGCGTATTTGTGATTACTTTGGTTTTCAAAAGCTATATATATATATATACCATTAGTACAGCTAAGGATGAAGTCGCACTACACTAGCACCATTATGGAGATGGTTAATCGTTTTCTCTTTATAGATTGAACGATGAGCCGATACGCAAGAGGTGCTGGTAGAGGAGCCAATAATGGGAATGCTGCTGACATGAGGTGTAACACCCCGAATTTTCTATTAACACTAAAGTTGCTAAAAATATTAATAAGTATGTAAGAGAGGGGATGTATCTAATATGAATATAAAAATATTAATAAGTGTGTAAGAGAGGGGATGTATCTAATATGAATATAAAAATATTAATAAGTGTGTAAGAGAGAGGATGTATCTAATATGAATATAAAAATATTAATAAGTGTGTAAGAGAGGGGATGTATCTAATATGAATATAAAAATATTAATAAGTGTGTAAGAGAGGGGATGTATCTAATATGTATATAAAAACAATAATAAGTAAAGGGGGATGTATCTAATATGTACATTGTAGAAAATATATATATATTTATGACATGAATAGAAGTTTATTAATATGCTGAGTGTTTGCTGAGTCACTTCTGACTCATTGCTGAGTCAACAAGATAAACCCCATCTTGTCTGAACGGCTGCGGTTATTTCTAGGTTAAATCTAATGGCTTAAATGAATTCTAAAATCTATAAATAAGTGGGTAGACCCTAGACCTAAATCACTTGTAAAATTAGAGAAGCTACCGTCATGCTGCTGCCATGGAGTTCAGCATAGCCGTCACAAACTAAGAAGAGGAAGCCTAATCATCTACAACTAAATCTACACAAATCAAATCAAAAGATCTCTCTTTCTCTAATTCTTTTCTTTTGTTGGTGAGTATGATGATTCTCACAAGACTATTACAAACTAATTTGACTCAGTTATGAATGGATCACAAGAAAGTGATGTGATTTGTAATTGTAAATTCTATATATTGTGGATCTCTTATTATGTTGTCGTATGATGTAAATTATATATGCTATGTCATGCTATGTTGTAAATTCTCTTATGCTATGTCGTGCTATGTTGAGAATCATGTCAAGCTATGTTATACTATCATACTATGCCATGTTATAAATCATGCTATATTATGTTGAAAAATCATGTTGTTGGATCATGCTTAAAGTTATGTTTTTTTCTTAATTTAAATGGATCTTGTTTATGGGAATTTGCCTATTAGGTTAGGTGTACCCATAAACTTGAAACTATAATTAAATAAAACTTGATTATGGGAATTTGCCTATTGAGTTAGGTGTACCCATATAAAACCATGTTGTTAAAAAATTAGATGATGTTGATTCACACATGTTCATATGTAAGTTTATGAAAATTGATTGAGATTATATTAGGTGAATTTTGAACAAGTTGACACCTTTAGGTCCATGACATGTATAATCTATGCAAGTTGGACATATGCAAGTTTCACCCCTTATTATGATTCATTTGGTCACATATACATGTTGTTATTATGATAATCCCTTTTATGCTATGAGTTAGGCTATTCGAGTCTAACATATATTTTGCGAATAAACGTTCAAACGTGGGGTAGGGGTAATATTAGGAATTAATAAATTGGGTGCAATTTTATAAGATTTTGCATACCATGAATGGATGTCCATAATTGAGTCAATTTTGGACATTGTTAAAAATTGGAAGTAATTAATAATTCAAGTAGGGAATTATTAAAATTTGGGGAAAGTGGATTATTATTAATAATCAATGCTTAGGACACGAGATTGGACCCGTTTGTGATGTAAACCTGCCCGGACCCGCCCGGCAAATCCAGTAGTCACAAATGTCGGCCCAATGTGAGAGGTCCTAGGCCCAAACTAAAGCATAACAGTTGTAAAGACACGAGGTTAGACTCTTTTATGGTGTAAGACTGCCCGGACCCGCCCGGCAAATCCAGCTGCCATAAATGCCAGTCTAATGTGAGAGGTCTTTATGAGGTTATGGCCTTAATGAACTAAGAAATACTTAACCAGATAATCATGTAAGGTGGGACATGGGGGTTAAGTAGGTGCCTTGGGTGGCATGAGGAATCTGGTGGTTGCCTTTAGAGGCATTTGAAATACGATTAGACTTAACCAAACACACATGTAAATGAACATGACTAAGTGGGTTAAGTGGGATGGACTAATGGGGACAAGCTTAGGTGGAATGCTTGTGGTAAATAGTGGGGGCCCATTTCAACCAGTATCCCAAAACGTAACTTTGTGGGCTCGACCCAAGTCGAGGACGGGACACGCATACTGGGTTTGACTATAAGAGGCCAAAACAGGGAGCGGTGGCAACGCAAGTCCAACGGGTTTCATATGCGTGTGTGGACCCGGGCTGGTAGGTAAGACGTTGTTGCATCGTGTAGGTATAAGCCGTGCATGTCCGTTGTATCAGGTTGCCACTTTAGGGGAGTGATACACCCCACTGTGGGGCCAGCACGGGTATCTACGAGTTAGGGAGCCGATCGAATAATGGGAAGTAGGGTACACCTAGTGGAGATAGGGGCAGGCGGCACCTATGTAGTCAGCTAGGGGTACGTAAAGCCATTGGGAAAGTTTCTAAGTGAAGCTAAGTGGGATGAATCTTTAGGGTGACTGGTGTGGTGCAGTATAGTGTTTATCCTTTAGTATTTAGGAGCGCCTATAACGTTGCCTTTAGCGATTGTCTATGTCCTTAATCTGCTCTTCATAGACATTTTCTTGTTTTCCAGCTTATGCCTTGGTCCAGTTATTTTGGTAATAGTATTGTAGAATTATCATATTCACCAGACTTTATGTCTGACCCCCTCTTTTCCATCCTTTTTCTCCCTTCAGGTCCGCAGGTTGGGCCAAGTTCTAGTGGAGTCTAGTTGGATCGCTTATCTTCTGGAAAGCTTGGACTGCTGAAGTAAAGTCTAGCTTGTTATCTTTCTTTTTAATGGCTATTCATGTAATGGGATTATGTACTTGTTTTATCAAGATAGATATTGTACTTGACATTGAATGTGGTGTTATGATGTAATCAAACATGTTTTGACTTCTGCTACAATGAAATAAAGTTTTTTGAATTTCCAAGTACTATTTTATATCTGTCATGTTGTAATTTTACTGTTCTATATTCACTTAAAACCTCCATGGAAGTTAATGCATTCCCTTTGTGAGTGACATTAATGGACGTGGGGTGTTACACGTGGTATCAGAGCATAAGGTTACCAGAACAGATAAAAAAATTTTTTAGAAAAATATTTTTTTTTCTAAAGTATTTTTGGAAGAAGTGCTTTCAAAAAAAAAACATGTTATTTAAAGAGAGTTTTTATGAAAAACATAATCCCAAATAGCCATATCCTTATCTTTATCTTTCGAATTCTCCATTTTGAATCTTTCCTTTTTCGTTTCAGCATGGCTGAAGATCTTAATCTCCCAGAAGGTGTGACGATTCCAGGGTGGTTTAGGAGATACTTGGAGGCTAGGGCCACCACTGCAGGCCCAGCGGATACTCCTCCACCCCTAGTTGCACCCATTCCTCCTCCTCCTCCTCCTCGTGTTGACACTTTTGCAAAGACGTGCAAGGAATTCAAGGCTATGGGAGGAAAAACTTTTCAAGGGACTGAGACGTTTGTGGAGGCCAGAGATTGGCTTAAGGAGACTGAGAAATTGTTGGATATCTTTGAAGTGGAAGATGGGAGGAAAGTCCATTTAGCTGCTTGGTTAATGAAGGGAGAGGCCTCGTTTTGGTGGGAGGTCACTAACGGGGAACGTCCAGTTGATTCATGGGCGGATTTCAGACGAAGGTTTGAGGCAAAGTTTCTTTCAAGGGCAGAGGAGAACTTAAATATGGAAAAATTCCTGGCACTAAAGCAAGGGAGATCATCAGTAAAGGAATATGTCAATAAATTTAATCAGTTAGCAAGGTTTGGCTTGGAGTTGGTGAACACGCCAGAGAAGAAAGCTTTGAGGTTCGTTAGAGGCTTGAATGAACCGTTGCAAGGGTTGGCTATGACCCACATCCCTATGGGAACCACCTTTGAAAAGCTAGTAGAAATGGCACTTATGCATGAGGATAAGGCAGTTGAAAAGAAAGGGGATCAGAAGAAACCCCAACAGCAAAATAAGAAGGGTGGTAAAAACAATAATGGCAAAGGGAAGAAGAAATGCTTCAATTGTGGGACGCCTGGCCATCTCAGCAAAGATTGTAGAAAGAAAAAGAAGACTGGTTGTTTTCATTGTGGAGATGCGGGACATTTAGTAAAGGACTGTCCAAAGAAGGGGCAGAGGGCAGGGTCTACCTCGGGAGGACAGGTGCAGGCTCTTATGGCACCAGGGCAGGCAAGGGGGCAAGTTCAGGCTATTGCGGCCCCACCGCTGCAAGAAAGAGGTAGAACAATTTCTGTTGAAAGCTTAGTTTTTCTGTTTGATCATCCTGTCCGTACCTTATTCGATTCTGGCGCATCTCATTCGTTTATCTCTGCATCATTAGTTGAATCTCTGCACTTGAACACCAGTTTAGTAGAGGATCCCTTGGTCGTTTCAAATCCAATTGGGGGTTCGGCTCATTTGACCATGATATGTTTGGATTTGAAAATCTCTATACTTAGCGTTGAATTTAGATGTGATGCTTATGTATTGGGCTTCACGGGCTATGGGCTAATTTTAGGAATGGATTGGTTGTCTAGAAATAGGGCCATTCTTGATTGTGAAAGGAGAGTAGTTAGGCTTGTGACTCGCCTTGGTAATGCTCTCGACATCTTTTGTAATCCCATAAATTCCGTTATGCTAAGTTATCTTGAATCGCTTGACGCGTCTGTAGAGAACCTGCGATCGGTAGAAGTGGTCCGGGAATATCCGGATGTGTTTGAGGAGGTGAAGGGCTTACCTCCAAAGCGGGAGATAGACTTTCGAATTTATCTTGTGGATAATGCTAAACCCGTATCTTTGCCAGTGCGCCACATGGCTCCTCGTGAAAGGAGGGAACTCAATAAGCAAGTAAAGGAGTTGCTTGAGAAGGGGTTCATAAGACGTAGTATATCGGAGTGGGGTGCTCCAGTAGTTTTTGCCACAAAGGCGGATGGGTCTCTTAGACTTTGTATGGACTATAGAGAACTAAACAAGCTTACTAAAAAGAACCGACACCCACTGCCGAGGATTGACGATCTCTTTGATCAGTTAGTTGGCGCCTCAGTGTTTTCGCAGTTGGACTTAGCCACTGGCTTTCATCAACTGAGAGTGGCTGAGGATAGTATAGATAAGACTGCTTTTAGGACTCCTGACGGATTCTATGAATGGCTAGTGATGCCCTTTGGTTTGACAAACGCCCCTGCATATTTTGTTGATTTGATGAGCAGGGTGTTTAGGGAATACCTTAACAAATTCGTGGTAGTCTTTGTGGATGACATCTTAGTCTTTTCTAAGAATAAAGAAGAGCACTCCCTACATCTTAGGGAAGTGTTGGAAACCCTTCGAGCGCATAACCTTAAGGCAAAATTTTCTAAGTGTCACTTCTGGAGGAAGGAAGTACGATTCTTAGGGCACGTGGTTTCCAAAGAAGGGATAGCAGTGGATCCCGCAAAGGTGGTGGCCATCCAAGATTGGAAGGTCCCTAAAAATGCAACCGAAGTAAGAAGTTTCTTGGGGTTGGCTGGCTATTATAGGAAGTTTATCAAAGACTTCGCAAAAATATCAGCTCCATTAACACGGTTAACGAAGAAGAACCTGGTTTTTACGTGGGACAAAGATTGCGATGATGCGTTCCAACGTTTAAAGAGAGCCTTAACTTCAGCCCCAGTCTTAGTGCTGCCAGACGGGAATAAACCGTTTACCATCTATACTGATGCTTGTGGGACGGGACTTGGCGCGGTCCTCATGCAAGAGGGAAGAGTAATAGCCTATGGTGGAAGGAAGTTGAGGGTTCATGAAAAGAATTACCCCACGCATGACTTAGAGCTAGCCGCAATTGTTTTCGCGCTTAAGTCTTGGCGTCACTATCTTCTTGGTGAGAAATTCGAACTGTTCACTGACCACAAATCAATAAAATACCTATTCTCTCAGAAGGATTTGAATTTAAGGCAGCAACGGTGGATGGAATTCTTAGCCTCCTACGATTTTGAAATAGCATATACCCCGGGCAAGGGTAACGTGGTGGCAGACGCCTTAAGTAGGAAAAGGTTGTCCTTGAGTCCGTTGTTTGTTGAACGACAAAGCTTAGAATTCATCTCTATGTTTGACTTTAGACCCTCCGTTGACTTAGTACCCGGTCTGTTAGCATCCTTGGAGGTTAGACCTACACTTCTAGGACGGGTTGGTGAGGCACAGCGAGACGACCCACAGTTGGTTGAGATAGTAGAAAAGCTCAAAGGGGGGAGTCGTCAAGCCATCTTCGTAGGTATACCCTAGACGATAAGGGTTGGTTACGAAGGGATAATAGACTTTGTGTACCACAAGACGAAGACTTAAGGAAGGCCATTCTTGATGATGCTCATCGCTCAAAAATGACCATTCATCCCGGTGGGGATAAGATGTACAAAGATATGAAGCGGGTTTTCTTTTGGGCCGGTATGAAAAAGGATGTGGCCGAGTACGTCGCTAGATGCTTGGTGTGCCAACGAGTTAAAGCAGAACAAAAGAAACCCGGTGGGTTGCTTCACCCATTAGAAGTTCCACTATGGAAATGGGAAAGCATCTCAATGGATTTTGTGGATGGATTACCAAGATCAAGGAAGGGTAACACGGGGATTTGGGTTATAGTAGATAGACTTACTAAAAGCGCCCATTTTATTGCCGTGAAAAGTAAGAGGACTGCTCCGTGGTTGGCTTCTGTATACATTAAGGAGATAGTTCGTTTGCACGGTATTCCTTCTAGTATAGTAAGTGACCGTGACCCCATCTTTACTAGCGAATTTTGGAAGAGTTTACAAGAGGCGGTAGGTTCTCAGCTATGTTTGAGCACCGCATATCATCCTCAGACAGACGGCCAGACCGAGAGGGTGAATCGCATTCTAGAGGATCTTTTAAGGCTTTGTATCCTAGACTTTGGGGGTACATGGGAAGAGCACCTTCCGTTAGTAGAATTCGCATATAATAATAGCTTTCAGTCTAGTATTGGCATGGCACCTTTCGAAGCTCTTTATGGAAGGCCTTGCCGTTCGCCTACATGTTGGAGGGAATCTACCGATAAAATCCTACTTGGGCCCGATATGGTTAGGGAAACCTCGGAGAAGATTGAGTTGATTCGAAGGAGGATGAAAGCAGCACAAGATAGGCAAAAATCGTATGCTGATAAAAGGAGGACAGATCTTGAGTTTGACATTGGGGACATGGTTTTTATCAAAGTATCTCCGTTACAGAATGTTGTTCGCTTTGGGTCCGTGGGGAAATTAGCACCAAGGTTTGTAGGGCCGTTTCCTGTAAAAGACAGGATTGGGAAGATGGCATATAGGGTGGAGTTGCCTGAGAAACTTAGTGGAGTACACGACGTATTCCATGTATCACATTTGAGGAAGTGTTTGCACAAGACAGCGGAGGTGGTAGAGCCGAGCTTGCTTAAAGAGGTGGAAATAGAGCGTGATGCAACAATTAGACGAGCTCCTACATGCATTCTTGGGTCGGAGATCAAAAAGTTGAGGAATCGAGAGGTCAGACTGGTTAAAGTGCAATGGGGAGATGATGAGAGCAACGCAACTTGGGAGACAGAAGAGAAGATGCGTTCGTTGTACCCTTTTCTTTTTGAGGGTATGTCTTTTAATTTCTCCTTTATCGCTTAGCTTATCTTATCTTATCTTTAGTATGTCCTCTCATTAGTATCTTTGACCTTTAGTTAGGATAATCCTATGGTTGAAACATGTGTTTGAGACATGTTATGTATGATGGATGAAAAATGGATGCAAGTGTTTGCTAGTGGTTGCTCGTGGATGCATATATACACACACTTTAGGCACTAGATCGGCTCAGTCACTTCATATTGCATATTGCATATATATGGATGTATTTAGTATAATGGATGTATAATGGTTGTACCATCATATGGATGCTGCATTCGGTTGAATGGGTGTGCACGCATATAGAAGTAGTATGTAAGCAATTAGGATCTTTTGCATACATAATGGATTCATGACACTTACATAATTTGCATTAAGGAGGTCAACTGAATCAGTAGACCGCCTGATTTCGCATTAGGTAAGGACATGTACACACACTTGCATATGATCATAAAGCATTAGAAGTCTTTTAAGGACAATGGATGCATGTGTATGATGGATGAGTAGATGGACGTTTGGATGGTAGGATATACATTCTTCCAGACTTGAAGATTTCGGGGACGAAATTCTAAAAGGAGGGGAGAATGTAACACCCCGAATTTTCTATTAACACTAAAGTTGCTAAAAATATTAATAAGTGAATATAAAAATATTAATAAGTGTGTAAGAGAGGGGATGTATCTAATATGAATATAAAAATATTAATAAGTGTGTAAGAGAGGGGATGTATCTAATATGAATATAAAAATATTAATAAGTGTGTAAGAGAGGGGATGTATCTAATATGAATATAAAAATATTAATAAGTGTGTAAGAGAGGGGATGTATCTAATATGTATATAAAAACAATAATAAGTAAAGGGGGATGTATCTAATATGTACATTGTAGAAAAAATATATATATTTATGACATGAATAGAAGTTTATTAATATGCTGAGTGTTTGCTGAGTCAGTTCTGACTCATTGCTGAGTCAACAAGATAAACCCCATCTTGTCTGAACGGCTGCGGTTATTTCTAGGTTAAATCTAATGGCCTAAATGAATTCTAAAATCTATAAATAAGTGGGTAGACCCTAGACCTAAATCACTTGTAAAATTAGAGAAGCTACCGTCATGCTGCTGCCATGGAGTTCAGCATAGCCGTCACAAACTAAGAAGAGGAAGCCTAATCATCTACAACTAAATCTACACAAATCAAATCAAAAGATCTCTCTTTCTCTAATTCTTTTCTTTTGTTGGTGAGTATGATGATTCTCACAAGACTATTACAAACTAATTTGACTCAGTTATGAATGGATCACAAGAAAGTGATGTGATTTGTAATTGTAAATTCTATATATTGTGGATCTCTTATTATGTTATTATGTTGTCGTATGATGTAAATTATATATGCTATGTCATGCTATGTTGTAAATTCTCTTATGCTATGTCGTGCTATGTTGAGAATCATGTCAAGCCATGTTATACTATCATACTATGCCATGTTATAAATCATGCTATATTATGCTGAAAAATCATGTTGTTGGATCATGCTTTAAGTTATGTTTTTTTCTTAATTTAAATGGATCTTGTTTATGGGAATTTGCCTATTAGGTTAGGTGTACCCATAAACTTGAAACTATAATTAAATAAAACTTGATTATGGGAATTTGCCTATTGAGTTAGGTGTACCCATATAAAACCATGTTGTTAAAAAATAAGATGATGTTGATTCACACATGTTCATATGTAAGTTTATGAAAATTGATTGAGATTATATTAGGTGAATTTTGAACAAGTTGACACCTTTAGGTCCATGACATGTATAATCTATGCAAGTTGGACATATGCAAGTTTCACCCCTTATTATGATTCATTTGGTCACATATACATGTTGTTATTATGATAATCTCTTTTATGTTATGAGTTAGGCTATTCGAGTCTAACATATATTTTGCGAATAAACGTTCAAACGTGGGGTAGGGGTAATATTAGGAATTAATAAATTGGGTGCAATTTTATAAGATTTTGCATACCATGAATGGATGTCCATAATTGAGTCAATTATGGACATTGTTAAAAATTGGAAGTAATTAATAATTCAAGTAGGGAATTATTAAAATTGGGGGAAAGTGGATTATTATTAATGATCAATGCTTAGGACACGAGGTTGGACCCGTTTGTGATGTAAACCTGCCCGGACCCGCCCGGCAAATCCAGTAGTCACAAATGTCGGCCCAATGTGAGAGGTCCTAGGCCCAAACTAAAGCATAACAGTTGTAAAGACACGAGGTTAGACTCTTTTATGGTGTAAGACTGCCCGGACCCGCCCGGCAAATCCAGCTGCCATAAATGCCAGTCTAATGTGAGAGGTCTTTATGAGGTTATGGCCTTAATGAACTAAGAAATACTTAACCAGATAATCATGTAAGGTGGGACATGGGGGTTAAGTAGGTGCCTTGGGTGGCATGAGGAATCTGGTGGTTGCCTTTAGAGGCATTTGAAATACGATTAGACTTAACCAAACACACATGTAAATGAACATGACTAAGTGGGTTAAGTGGGATGGACTAATGGGGACAAGCTTAGGTGGAATGCTTGTGGTAAATAGTGGGGGCCCATTTCAACCAGTATCCCAAAACGTAACTTTGTGGGCTCGACCCAAGTCGAGGACGGGACACGCATACTGGGTTTGACTATAAGAGGCCAAAACAGGGAGCGGTGGCAACGCAAGTCCAACGGGTTTCATATGCGTGTGTGGACCCGGGCTGGTAGGTAAGACGTTGTTGCATCGTGTAGGTATAAGCCGTGCATGTCCGTTGTATCAGGTTGCCACTTTAGGGGAGTGATACACCCCACTGTGGGGCCAGCACGGGTATCTACGAGTTAGGGAGCCGATCGAATAATGGGAAGTAGGGTACACCTAGTGGAGATAGGGGCAGGCGGCACCTATGTAGTCAGCTAGGGGTACGTAAAGCCATTGGGAAAGTTTCTAAGTGAAGCTAAGTGGGATGAATCTTTAGGGTGACTGGTGTGGTGCAGTATAGTGTTTATCCTTTAGTATTTAGGAGCGCCTATAACGTTGCCTTTAGCGATTGTCTATGTCCTTAATCTACTCTTCATAGACATTTTCTTGTTTTCCAGCTTATGCCTTAGTCCAGTTATTTTGGTAATAGTATTGTAGAATTATCATATTCACCAGACTTTATGTCTGACCCCCTCTTTTCCATCCTTTTTCTCCCTTCAGGTCCGCAGGTTGGGCCAAGTTCTAGTGGAGTCTAGTTGGAACGCTTATCTTCTGGAAAGCTTGGACTGCTGAAGTAAAGTCCAGCTTGTTATCTTTCTTTTTAATGGCTATTCATGTAATGGGATTATGTACTTGTTTTATCAAGATAGATATTGTACTTGACATTGAATGTGGTGTTATGATGTAATCAAACATGTTTTGACTTCTGCTACAATGAAATAAAGTTTTTTGAATTTCCAAGTACTATTTTATATCTGTCTTGTTGTAATTTTACTGTTCTATATTCACTTAAAACCTCCATGGAAGTTAATGCATTCCCTTTGTGAGTGACATTAATGGACGTGGGGTGTTACACGAGGGCGATGTTTACTAAACTCATGAGAGAAATGCTTAGGGATATGCAAGGGGCAACTCCCAATGCTGATAATGGTGGTGGTCCAATAGTGCAGGCGCCTAGGGTCGATTTCGCCAAGTTGTGCAAGAATTAAACTAACCTTGGTGGGAAGCCGTTCCACGGAACGGAGTCAGCCACGGATCTTCAGGATTGGTTGGATAGTTGTGATCGTATCTTCTACTACTTGGGTATCGAGGATGCGATGAAGAGAAGGCTAGCGTCTCGTCAGCTGCAAGGGCGAGCGATGAATTGGTGGAATGCTATTAAGATAGCCACTCCAGAGGATCAGGTTACTTGGGATCAGTCTAAGGCTCGCTTTAGCGACAAGTTTATCCCAGCTGCTCAGAAGTCGGAATTGTTTAGGAAGTTCTTGGAGCTTAAACAGAATGGTAGGGCAGTCTCGGACTGTATTGCTGAATTTGATACCTTGTCGAAGTATGGATTACCCCTTATCGATACCCTTGAGAAGAAGAACGAGAAGTTCATTACTGGTTTGGAAGGATACTTGGGGGAAAGGCTTATAAACCACATCGATGAGACTTTTGAATCGATTGTGGGGAAAGCTTTGAGATCAAAGAGCCTTTACCCTAAGTCGAAGACTGAGGTTGCATCTGCGGAAGGGCTGAAGCCGCAAGCAGGCGGTGGAGGTAAGAATAACATTCTGAACAAGAGGAAGCAGAAACAAACTAAGGATGGCCAGAAAAAGAGAAAGAAAGATGTTGAGTTCTTCAGCTGTGGTAAGAAGGGCCATTATGCCAAAGAGTGTCGGGCCAAACCAGCGGATAGGAAGTGCTACAACTGTGGCCAAGGGGGACATCATAAGGATAAATGTCCACAACCTCTTAAGGAGAAGCAAATTGTGAAAGCATATGCTATTAATGTTGTTCCTTCTTCTTCGAATGCCCCAACTGCGGCGGAGAAAGGAAAGAACGTCGTCATTCAAGGTATGCTTTCTATTCATGATATACCTGTTCGAGTTTTGTTTGATACTGGGGCTTCCCGTTCCTTCATATCTAGTGACCTGGTAGATAGGTTGGGACTGGAACCCGAGATAGTCGATAGACCGTTGGTTGTGACGAACCCGATTGGTGGTTCGACTAACCTTAGCATGATTTGCCGAAATTTGGTCTTATCGAGTCATGGATGTATGTTTGTTTGTGATTGCTTTGTTTTGGGCTTTACTGGATATGGCATTATATTGGGGTCGATTGGCTCCAAAGATACGGGGTGGTGGTAGACTGTGAGGGCTTTTTGGTGACAGTTAGGGCAGATGATGGGCGGAGGGTAGTGTTTGGTAGTCTACCTAGTGATGGGGTAATGGCTAGTTTTATAAATTCCCTCGACATCCTGCATGATGAGTTGTCAGATGTGCCCGTGGTTGGCCAGTATCCGGACGTCTTCGAGGAAGTGACCGGACTTCCACCACACCGAGAGATTGAGTTCCGTATTGATTTAGTGAAAGATGCCAGACCTATAGTGATGCCACTTCGTCGTATGGCACCAAGGGAGCAGCGAGAGCTCGGGGTGAAAGTAAGCGATCTTTTGAAGAAGGGGTTTATTAGAAGAAGTGTCTCCGAGTGGGGAGCACCAGTTGTGTTTGCCACTAAGGCAGATGGTTCCCTTCGTTTGGATTATCGCGAGTTGGATAAGGTGACGAGGAAGAACAAGTATCCTCTACCGCGGATAGATGATTTGTTTGATCAACTGGAAGGAGCAAGAGTGTTCTCCCAGTTGGACCTCGCGACAGGATTTCATCAGCTTCGAGTAGCGGCTGAGAGTGGTCCGAAAATGGCATTTAGGACGCCGTCTGGATTCTATGAGTGGTTGGTCATGCCATATGGGTTGACCAATGCACCATCATACTTCGTGGATCTTATGAATCGAGTATTCAGAGATCAGTTGTATAAGTTCGTTCTTGTGTTCGTAGACGACATCCTTGTTTACTCGAGGACAGAGGAAGAACACAAGCGGCATTTGAGAATAGTGATGGAGGTGTTGAGAAAACACCAATTGAAAGCAAAATTTTCTAAGTGTCACTTCTGGAGGAGGGAAGTGAGATTCTAGGGCCATGTTGTTTCAGAAAATGGTATTGCCGTAGACCCTGCGAAGGTGGCTACGGTACAGGATTGGCCTACACCCAAGAATGCAACCGACGTGAGAAGCTTCTTGGGGTTAGCTGGATATTATCATAAGTTTATCCAAGACTTCTCCAAGATAGCAGCACCGTTGACTCGGTTGACTAAGAAGAATCAAGCCTTCGTCTGGGACGGAGTGTGTGAGAATGCATTCAAGAGTCTAAAAGAAAAGTTGACGCGTGCGCCAGTGTTAGTCATTCCTAAAGGGAATGAAGAGATGACGGTATACACGGATGCTTGTGGTACCGGACTAGGTGCTATATTGATGCAAGGAGGTAGGGTTGTAGCTTATGCTAGTCGGCAACTAAAGCCCCATGAGAAAAAGTATCCTACCCATGATTTGGAACTGGCGGCGATTGTGTTCGCGTTGAAGATGTGAAGACATTATCTCTTGGGAGAGAGATTTGAGTTGTTTACCGATCATAAATCGTTAAAGTATCTCTTCTCGCAGAAGGATCTGAATCTCCGTCAGCAGAGATGGTTAGAGTTCTTGGCTTCGTATGATTTGGATATCGCATATACACCAGGAAATGGCAATGCGGTGGCTGATGCGTTGAGTAAAAACATGCCAGTTTAGGGGCTATGTTTCTTGAATGGAAGCAACTAGAGTATATCGTAGGGTATGATTTCAAACCAAAGTGCGAATTGGATCCAGAGATGTTAGCTAGTTTGACGATCAGACCCACTTTGATTGAGCGGATTGGTTCCAGTCAGAGGAACGATCCTAATTTATTGGAAATCATCTCCAATTTAGAGATGAGTATCGATGGTAAGGAGATGAGTTTGTATGGGCTTGATCGAGAAAGATGGCTTCGAAAGAATGGAAGACTAGTTGTACCCAACGTGAATGGTTTGAGAGATGAAGTGCTTAGGGAATGTCATCACTCAAAACTGACTATACACCCTGGTGGTGATAAGATGTATCGAGACATGAAGCAGACTTACTACTGAGAAGGAATGAAAAGAGACGTTGGGAAGTTTATATCCAAGTGCATGAACTACCAGCTAGTTAAAGCTGAGCAAAAGAAGTCTAGTGGTTTGTTGCAACCATTAGAAATTCCCGAATGGAAATGGGAGCAAGTCTCGATGGATTTCATAGATGGTTTACAAAGGACTAGATCGGGACATGATAGCATTTGGGTAATTGTGGATCGATTGACTAAGAGTGCAAGATTTATACTAGTCAAATCGACCAGAACGACATCTAAGTTAGCAGAACTGTATATGAAGTGGATAGTGAGATTTCATGGAGTACCTAAAAGCATTGTGAGTGACCGAGACCCATTGTTCACTAGTGGGTTTTGGAAGAGCTTACAAAAGGCTCTAGGGTCACAACTATATCTCAGTACCGCGTATCATCCTCAACTGATGGTTAGACAGAGAGGGTGAATCGTATATTGGAAGATCTCTTGAGAGCGTGTATATTGGATTTTGGTGGATCATGGTATGACCATTTGCATCTAATAGAGTTTGCATACAATAATAGCTACCAATCCAATATCGGTATGGCTCCATATGAAGCTTTGTACGGAAGACCATGCAACTCACCATCATGTTGGATAGAGACCGACGAGAAGTTTGTGCTTGGACTAGACGTGGCGAGGGAAACTTCAGATAAGATTAAGATCATTCAACAACGGATGAAGGCTGCCCAGGATAGGCAGAAGAGTTATGCTGACAAGAGGAGAAAAGACTTAAAATTCTTCGTTGGTGACTTGGTGTTTGTTAAGGTTTCTCCGTTGAAGAACGTGATACGATTTGGCAGGAGAGGCAAGTTGGCACCAAGATTTGTTGGCCCATTTCCAGTTATCGAACAAGTTGGGAATTTGGCATATAGAATTGAATTAACAGAGAAGATGGCGGGAGTTCACAACGTATTTCATGTTTCCCAGCTAAGGAAGTTCGTGCACGACTTAGATATGACTATTTCACCTGATCAGTTAGAGGACTTCGAAGTGGAACCCAAGGCGGTTGGGAACCGTAAGCCAATTCGTATTGTCGAGCACGATACGAAGCGATTTCGAAGGAAGGCGGTGAAGCTAGTCAAGGTTCAGTGGGGCGAGAAAGAGAATAACTGTACTTGGGAGATAGAGGAGAGCATTAGGAAGACGTATCCATAACTCTTTGCCTGGTAAGATTTACTTTGCAATTTTGTATTCCGCATGCTAGGATAGACTTGTTTTGCTTGTTTTGCATGTTTGATTGTTGTTATATAGTTGATAGGCATGCGGGACCTTTTGTGTGTTTTAGTTAGGGAATTTCGGGGGCGAAATTTCTTAAGGGGGGAGAATGTAACAACCTGCATTCTACGCATCGGAGGATCGTAGAATATTTATATCTGTAACACCCCACCTCCGCCAGGGTGGCTCTTGCAAGCGACTCTGACTTTGGTGGGGCGTTTTAAAACAAGGTAAACATGCATAATGATATAACAAGGCAGGACATGACATATATATATGTAAATAAACAGAGTAAGTAGACAAAACAGCGGAAGATTTTTAAACCATTTCAAAACACAAGTCTGGTACATCAAAATGTCAATTTCCCAAATAAACAAGTCTAGTACATAAAATAACATCATTTGAAACTGAAAAGGTAAACATAAAAGTAGCTATCCCCAAAGTGGAAAAACCATAGCGAGCTCAAGTCCAAAGCATACATGAGCTATCCAAGAAAGCAGCTAAGCTCCAAGCTAGGCTCCTGTATTCCCTCCCTGAGAACCTGGGGGGGGGGGAACGGAAGAAAAGAGGCGAAAAAAAACAGGTCAGTCAAAAAGACTGAGTAAGCCCTGCTACGATCAGTCTATAAACTAATAAAGTTAACAGCATGATGGAAACTGAGATGATCATAGATAACAACATACTGGCATGATAAATTAACTACAAGATAGATAGAGGTGTCATCGCATAAACAAGGTTAAGTTTTGCACCACGGTGTACTAGCAAACCAACATAACAGGTATTGATCCCTTGGCCCAAGCTTTGACCCAATAACATAAAGTGACCTTGATATAAGGTCCAACCAAACGGTCTAGTCGATCGGCTCCCTATAAGCCTAACACGTCAAGTGTTGGTGTCCATACGGCCCACATATGGATGTAGTCAGACTGTGCTGGGTCCACCTTCGGGTGTATCAAGCCCTCGGGTGTCAACCCCAGACACCGAAGCAATAATGCACAGTCTAAACCTACTGGTACCCGTGCCTCGAGTTTGTCCAATACCGGATTACGTGCACGTCCGTAGCCCGCCTGGACCCGCACCGCTGTACCACTCAGCCGTCGCTTTGGTCGCTTACATCAGTCCAGTAATCGTGCCCCGCCCTAGCCCAGCCTCTAGGGTTGTGATGATACCAAACTGGGATTACTGCTGGAACAGACCACGTTGCTAGGGTTTCCTAAGAGGGTTAAGTGCGATTTAACCCTTCACTAATCATGGATTAAATTGGTTAAGTGTAACCGACAGTTCACGACTTAACCCCATTTCAATCCCTCAAATCCCCAAATTGGTTAAGTATTAGTGGACCCTGACTTAACCCTAATCATGAGGCATTAATTAATTTAATGCACCTTAACCTCTCACATTAGACTTTGTTGCGGTTACTAGTTAAGCCGGGCGGGTCCGGGTAGCTTTACACCACAACTTGGTCTAACCTCGGGTCCAAGGTACACATGACCAACTTCTGACATTGGGTCCTATTGTTTGTAGCCACTAGTTAAGCCGGTAGGTTCCGGGTAGAATTACGCTACAAACTCAACCCAACCTCGAGTTGGCCACACTTATGTTTTCTAAGTGTCATGTCCACTTTATTTCAAAACATCATTACAAGTCAACAAATACTTGGGTAGACCTAACTTAATAGGTAAATTCCCAAGGGGTAGACCTAACTTAATAGGTAAATTCCCAATCTTATATTTTCATGTATTTTAAGTTTACCCAAACCCCCCAACGTCATTCCATCGCTTACATATTCGTAACAACGCATAAAGGATAGGAAGAGGGAACTTGGCATAACATACATGATGAACTTGCATATCACAACGAACATGCATAACATGTTAGACTTGCATAACTTAGCATAGTGAACTTGCATATTACCATAAACATGCATAACATGTTAAACTTGCCTAACATGGCATAGTGAACTTGCATAAGCATGCATAACTTATTAAACATGCAGAACATGGCATAGTGAACTTGCATAAGCATGCATAACTTATTAAACATGCATAACATGGCATAGTGGACTTGCATAAACATGCATAACTCAATAAACTTGCAAATCATGGCATAGTGAACTTGCATAAACATGCATAACTCAATAAACTTGCAAATCGTGGCTTGGTGAACTTGCATAAACATGCATAACTCAATAAACTTGCAAATCGTGGCTTGGTGAACTTGCATAAACATGCATAACTCAATAAACTTGCAAATCGTGGCTTGGTGAACTTGCATAAACATGCATAACTTGTTAAACTTGCAAATCATGGCATAACTTATCAAACATGTGTAACATGGCATATTGAACTCGCATAAACATGCATAACTTATTAAACATGCATAAATCCCAACTTTCATCACATATTAACTTTAGAGTTTCTAAAATGAAGGTAAGAGGGCTTACAATGCTTATGCGGACTCAAATGAGTATAGCAAATGTATGAAACCCCTTATGCAACAAAATAAAACCCCAAAATGCAAGCAAACTTGATCAAGACTCCTCCTTTATGATGACAATGGAGAAACAAGACTTTAATGCAAGCTAAAGAGGATCATACAAGCCTAAATACACTTGTATGCATGGAAATCTCTTAGGAATTTGCTTAGGAATTGTATGAAGAGAGTGGAGGCCATGAGAGTTTTGATTTTGACATAGTTTAGTTGCTAGAATGAATAATGAGTGATTTAGGGTAGGTTAGGGTCTTATTTATAGATTAGGCTAGTGATTTAGACCATAGGATTAAACCCTAGTTCCAATCTCAGCCCTCTAAACCGAATCTGGCCCCCAAGCTCAACACAACCAAGCCCAGATCAGAAATGGTGCGCCAGGCAAAACTGCCCGACCACCCCGTGTCGACAGGGTTGTCGACAGGGCTGTCGACACCCTGGGGACCCTGTCGACATGCCTGTCGACATGGGGGTCCTGGCGGGAATTTTCCCGCCTGCGCCAGTTTGCCCTAATTCCTAACTTTGAAATTGAAATTCAAATCTGTTTTTACTTAGGAATTTTCTGAAAACTTCAATGGGCCTTAACTGGGTCATACGGACTCCGATTTTCGAAAACTCGGACTCTATTTCGCGTATTTTTCCGAGACGAACGCAATGGCATAGCCCGTTTCCCTTAATTCACATTTTATAATTAAATTCTGCCTCGATTTATGTTATACCAGGTTATTGAAAATACGGGTTGTTACAATATCTTTCTTATATGAAGTCGTATGGTCATGTGGCTTTGGGAGACGACCATTGGGGTCATTTCCCATGTTCATGATTTTTGTCGATTTTTAAGTGACCATTTTGCCCATAGTCGATCTTGTTTCGGCCATAACTTTTGATTCGAAAGGAATTTTGACCTAAAACCACTTCCATTAGATTCGCTTGATGGTTTACCTTTCCGTAGATGGTTATAATAGCCAAACAGACTTACCATTTGGGAGACATGACTGAAATAATGTTTGGAAGGTGAAAAAACTGCTTAACCGGGCCAAATAGGGTGATTAGTGAATGGGCCCACAACCCATTTCGGGATTAGGGTTATGAGGTGGCTGAAAAGAGTTAGAATTTCATTCCATTTCAGTTTTCTAACCTCCACTTACCTCTTAGAAACCCTAAAAATGGCCTCCAACCTCTAAATCACCTCCAAATCACTTCCTAATCAAGGATTAAGCTTAGCAACATCAAATCAAGGGAGATCTTCACAAAATCAAGATTAGAGCTGCTGATTTGCATTGTTATTTGTGCCCAAACAGAGATTTATTTCAAGTCTAAGGTTTATTTGTGGCTAAGGTGAGTGATTTGCATAGTTTCTCACTAATTATGGTTAATTAAGGGTAATTAGTGATGATTAGCGAATTTATACACTAATAAATTCTGGAAAAATATTTATAAATTCTTCAATAATGTTTTAGACCTCTGTTAGAAATTTGGGTTAATTTGATTAAGTTTTACTAATCATGTCACTAGTTTTGCTTAAACATGCTTAAGGGAAAATATGGGGTTTTGGCTATGTTTAATCCATTTTAACCTATCATGTTTATGTTTTGGTGTTTGAGGTCACTTCTACTTGTTGCTATACTGTATGATATGCTTTGTGATTGAATAGAATAGATAGAATGGTCGAAAACGCCGTCGAGTGGCGTAAACAGTCGTTGGAAGGAAGTGCAGGAATTTGGCCGATCCGGATCGGATCGGATGAAAGAGTCCGAACCGAACCGCCCTCCAAGTTGTGGTATCCATGAGACGATCTGGACACGAACCCCGACCCGACCTGCCATTGCGTGCCACTCCGACCCGAACCATTACACTATGGAGAAGCTCGAGAGGCTCGAACTGACCTGGAGTGCTTGGGGAGAAGGATCCGAACCGATGGGAGGAAGTCGTCCGATCCGAACCGATGGGGGAGGCTATCCGATCCGAACTGATGGAGGAGGCCATCCGATCCGAACCGATGGGGGAGGCTATCCGATCCGAACTGATGGGTGAAGGTTATCTGATCCGAACCGATCTGAAGAGGCTGCTATGAATTGAGATGAACCCGAGCTTATATGATAATCATGAACTAAACGAAGACCGATCCGATGATGACCAATAACTCGAGATGCAAAGGTAGTCCAAATGGAAGTTAGAGCTCAGGATCCAGTTGGGAACCAATGAGTTCACTTCGTGATTGGGCTTTGCTGCGGGACGTGTGCTAAGGAGTTGTCGACATTCATAACTTCGATTCACCACTGAAAAGGAATGATGGGCTACGTATCAGTGCAGTAGAGTCATCATGACTCGAGGGGCAAAGTGATCGTAGCAAGACTATGAGCCAGTGCAGTGGAGCCATTGTCACTCCATGGGGCAGAGTGGACATAGTAAAGGATTAGTAAGGCTATGAGCCAGTGCAGTGGGGTATGTACGACTCCATGGGGCAAAGTGGACATAGCGAAGGATCAGTGGCTATGGATCAGTGCAGTGAAGCCGTTATGACTTCATGGGGCAGAGTGATATAGCAAAGTATTGGGTGATCGAAGTGGTGGATATCGTATACTTTACGCACTGAGTGAGAGATGTGAGGATGGTTGCTATGTTTGATTGTTTACCATCACTATGACATGCACACCTCCACCCCCGTTATCTTTACACCATTTGTTTAGTGGCACCTCAGAGTGTTGTACAGTATGTAGTGCTAACTCTTTGGTTGCAGGTCCAGGTTCAGGTTCAGGTATGGTTTAGTACACCTGTTATTGTTCTGTTTAGCTGCTTATCGCTCATACCGGACTTTTTGTCTGACCCAGAGTTTTATGTCTCTTCTTATTACTCTGGGTGCTCTCACGAGCAGACTAGAGACAAGTTAGCTGGTGATGCACAAGTAGCTGATTCAGAGGCGAGCAGAAGGCTTCCACGTATGATATACATATAGATATTCTCCCTGTGTCGTTGGTGGTCACTACTTGGGTATTAGTAGTGTACCTCCCTTATCTTGCTTTTACCTTTAGAGACAGTTTGAAAAGTTGTAATAATGATGATGTGGAACATAAGCTGTATTTGGATTTTCCGCTGCTATGATAGTTTGTTTCCAGCTTATGCATTGTCTCACCTGTTTTATGTCAAGTATGTTGTTATTATATTTTGTTCTATGCGCTGTGAGACATTCTACAGGTTCCTTGTTGATTCTTCGTCTTCTTCCTTTCCTTCTGACGACCGTCCCGTGCTAACTAGACATGTGTACATTGCACTTTCGAAGTAAATGTCGGTTGGTAAAGGGGCGGGCCGTCACATACTACCAGAAGGTAATATATATTCCATATTGTAATCAATTCCCCCATCTAAGTCGTCAAATTCACAATGGCTTTCTTCTTCTTACCTCGTCCTTCGCTATTCATACTAGTGTTAGCTACTGGCGGCTCCTCATCATCACCATCAGCCTAGATTTTACCGGTAAGTCTAGATGAAGATGTTAAACCACTCTGAGATGGAGGAGGAGACAGAATCACATAAGCAGGAAGTCTTAAATGCGAGTAAGGAGAGATAGAGTTCGAATCAGGAAGCATTAAACCTGATCCAGAAACTGGCCTTGACTTTGCGAAGTTAGAAGACTGAACAGACGCAATAGAACTATGTGATAACCCAAACTTCCCAGTAAAGGAAAGACTGGATTGCTTTGAGAACAAAACACATCAGAACACAAACTGAAGAACATTTTATTACTGATTACAACAATTACATCAGAGTACAAGAATATAACAGAGTATGAATACTTATTACACAATAGAAATACATTAATGTCAGAGATTTAAATTACATTTAAATAGCAGCGAAAAAAATAATACAAATATACAACCGAAAAGAATACACGGATACAGATCTTTCCGAATATCGCTTCAGCTGTAAACCAGGATTCAGTAAATATCTGCAAAAAGCTACTCGACTGTCCGTGTGGAAAATATGGGCACCCGAGTTTTCTAGTGAAACAAACTACAGGTCAGTCATGGGACTAGTATGAGAAATCTTACTTAACCTATCTAATAATAAGGCTAATCACAGGACCACGCCGCTAACGCGGAACGGGTTTACTCCATTGAATTGCCAGTGCATAAGATAAAGTAAATCGTTAAACAACGCAATGCTTTTTAGAAAAATGAAACCATTATAAGACCCAAGTCCCATCACACAATGCAACGCAAACCGGAGGATAGGGTTTTACCTTATAATGGTCAAAAGATGCTTGATAGGATAAAACGGATTTAATATTAGTGTATATATGTTTTAAAAGCAATTTCAACCATAATATATCAATCATAGACAGCATGGGTACCATATATCATGTCGCCATACTAGTTCTACGGTCAAAACCGCAAAGTCGTATTGGAAATTGGATTTCCATCATGAACTTGAGGCTAGGGATCGTCCTCTCCAATTCGAGACACTCTAGAAAATGCCTCAGGATCCCCCGTAGTGAACCCTTGGATCTTCAGGGCCGGTCCCCACCTAACGGTAGTGGATTGGCAATTCCTGAACACACATTTCCCGATTCCTTTGAACCTATAGTATGACCACTAACGACCTATAAACCCGAGGCGCCTCAAAATCCATCATCCACATAAGTAAAATGTCATCCAGTTTAAGCACTGACACTACTCCTAGCTAGAAAGAAACGTGTGCACTCCCTGCAGTCCTAATCTCGTTTTTGACTCATACCGGGGTGTGAGGCTCGCGAAGTCACGCTATACACAAAGCTATGTCGTAATAGGCTATACTTTGATCATCCCACAAGGCCCTGCTTTTCAACAAAAGCCTTGATCATTTGCATCTTGGCGTGCCACATTGACAATTCACGCCATGCGATCAATCACTATTAATATATACCAGGGTGTTAAGCAGAGAATAAATTCTCCACCACCAACCAGATATACATTAATAAAAATCAATTTAGTTTACATGGAACGAAATCCAATGTCAGACACGCATCCATTTACAAGTCCATTCTGGGTTTGAACGAAACCGGAGACACCTGAGAGGTCCTCGCATATCCGGACAATCAACAATACGTCTGGGCGGCTACCACTGAAGCCCCTTCAAGGTAGCTACTCCCATCATGGGTCTCAGTAGCAACACATCCATTCGATGTAAAGATCGTCGGTTTTCAACCACCGCCTTCAACTTTTCGACTGTTAGTCGCCGTATTCATTATTCAGAATGGGTTAAACCCGGTCTTTCCGAATAACTCGCGTGATTTAAAATTAGGTGCTATATATAAACCACATCAACGCCTCATTCCAATTCAGAATATCCTTTTAATAAAGTATTCACATTATTAGGGAAAGGTTCCCATAAATTTTATCAAAGATAAAATTTTCAACTTATTCTTTAATCTTCCTTTATTCACCTTCAATCTAATTAAAGATTTATTTTAAACTTTATTAAGTTTTAGTCTTCTAAAATCATTGTTAAATCACTAATCACTTTTCTGGAATTAATCCGGGTTTAAGAACCGATGTTATTTAAAATATAGTTCACGAGAGACCCCATTTCATGTTTCATTAATTCCCAATTTAATATATAATATTAGGCATTTCTTCTATTAGAAAATTTCATTTTATCTTAATTAAAAGATTAATTATCACTATTGATTTGAGTTTCAAGAACTAATGCCCTTCAAAACATTGTTCACAAACAACCCATAATCAATTTCCTTTTTATTTCAATTATATTTAACAATTGGAAATCTCATTTAAATCTTAATAAAAAGATTTTTTTTTCTTTGCTCAAATGGATTTAAGAATAATGTTATTTAAGACACTATTCACGACAAACCCAAAATCTAACTTGATATTAAATATAAAGCTTTGAATGGGAATTATATCGATTATATTCAGTATCCAATTCTAAAATCAATGAATATTATATTGGAAATAACAACAATTAATATCTTCCAAATTTCGAAAATAATATCCGTATAATCACGGAATCTAATACTGAGTTAATCCGACGATAATTTCCATTCAAATCCATTCCAGAATATATTCTTGAAAGACTTGGTTATTAAAACCATTTTTAATTTCTTTTATTTATTTAATGAAATAAATAATACCCCATTTGATAAAAAATACCTTTTATCTTCAAAAATTGGAATTTCCGCTCAACATTCTTTTTTAAATCATTTATTATGATTTTACATAATTTTTTCCTATTTTTAAATATTAAAAAATAGGCCTTTTTAGTTAAACGACGTTTCGGGTCATTTAACTATACTGGCGCTGATTCTCTAAAAATTTGATTTTAACATTTATATAGATCTAACTGTTGAATTTCAAAATATAAATATACGTTGGAAAGCTCTTTTCGATATGAACCCATAGGTTCCGAGTTCAGAAGAATCCGACGGTCGGATTTTCTGTTACGTCCATCCAAAGTCAATGGTTGAAATCCGCGAACGGTCACTGCGCGATACATCCTATTCATACCATTTTAAAAATAATATATATATTATTTAATTAATTTTGATTTAAAAACATTTAAAATAATTCCTACTTGTATTTCAATTTTCAATAAAGATTGAAATTTCCATATTCTTATAATATTAAAATAATATTATAATAATATTTTCAAAATATATAATTTTGAAATTCAAACTTGAAATATTAATTAGTCATTTATTGCTACTTTTATTCTTATAATATTTAAAATAATATTATAATAACATTTTCAAAATGTATAATTTTTGAATTTCAAACTTCCAATATTAATTAATTATTTATTACTGCATTAACCTCTCACATTAGATTTATTGTTGCGGTTGTTGGATGTGCCGGGCGGGTCCGGGTAGTCTTATACCGCAACTCATTCTAACCTCGGGTTAAGCATGTTCATTTTATTATAATAACATTAAAATAAATTCAAAATGTTAAATTTCAAATATCAACCCTTCCTCATTTATTGTACAATAAATAAAATTCATGGAAATAACCATCCCGTATAAATAGCGCAAGGCTACTTAATCGGCTTCATGCACATTAAATAATATTTAAGAGCATTAAAATCACATTTAATTCCTTAACAAAAAACCATTCTTGATAACTTTTGAAAATTCTGCATTGGAATGAGACTCAAATCAAATACCATTAATTAATGGATTTCATACAACGCATTTGTGAAATAATGGTAGACATTCCTTTATCACCAAAATAACATTCCAATAACATTCACACAACATTCAAATGACATTCAAACAAAATCCAAATAATAATATATTATTTGTGCACTTGGGCGATGTGTGAAAATATCAGCCCAATCAACATATACAAGTCAGACAACTTGTATACGGTAGTGTAGCATATTTGAATTGTCATAAATAATAATAAATTAACATTAATTATCATGTTACCTATTTTCAAAATTCAAACATTGTGTCACATCCAAACATTAATTCACACCATATCATGCATGCCACATAAATAATTCACAAACATTCACCACATACATTTATATACATACATTTATGAAAATAATTAATAACTGTAATTAAAAATTGAGTGAGAAAAGAGTTCTCACATAGATTTGACTTTATCGGTTCCAAATGGGCGGTTTTCTAATCTTAGTTTTATTTGCATCAAGAAATGCAACTAAGACTGCAACCCTTTTTACTGAATATAAAATGACAATAAAAAGTGGTTTTAAAGAATTTATTCTTATAATTTTAATCAATTTGGAAATAAAAACATAATTTCCAAATCTATACTTTTTATTGTATCCAAACTTATTAAGTAAAATAAAATTACACTAAGATGTAATCTTAAATTCCTAGCTCTTTTTGTTGAAAACAATCCTACATTACAAATGCAAAATTTTAATCTCTAATCTTTTTAAATAAAGAAAATTACAACAAAATGTAATTCTATATTTCTATTATCTAATGTGACAAGGAAAAATGTAAACACAATCTTTTACGTAAAATGGTATTGCATAAAATGTAATTTTAAATGTCTTATCTTTTTATATTGAACAAATTTCCAAATAAAAGGTTAAATCTTTTTATTGACGTTACAAATAAGATGATCATTTTATTTAATATAACACTAGATGTATATCTTTAAGTCTAAATATATAATGACACTAAAACATTTCATTTGATTCTACAAAGTTACAATAAAAGAATAAGTTCTTTTATCATAAACTTTTATTCAAAACAGTACTACATAAAGATATAGCCTTTAATGTAAAATCTTTATATTTAAACAAAAAGTATAAATAAAACAAAATCTTTATGCCCATTCTTCTTATTGTAATGAATTTACAATAAAAATACTAAGTTTCATTTCAGCTCTTTTATTTACAAATGAAATGTAAATAAAAGTGATTTTACAAATTTGCCTTTTTGTTTACAAAAAGGATATAAATAAAAATGTATAAAATAAGTTTGTCTTTTTGTTTACACATAAAATGTAAATAAAAATATGTTCTCTAAATTCGCCTTTTTATTTTGTAAACAAAAAAATAATTTTAAAAAAGTGAATAAATAAATCTGACAACGAAATAATTTGTCTTGATTTGGCAAATTGATTACAACTTTGTACTTAACATGATATACAATTCTAATGTTAACATAATTTAACGATTCTTGATTTGCTAAACATGACCATTTCAAATAAATGATATTTTAACAAATTCAATAACAAATCATAACAAATTTGATATTGTAAATTGGATAAATTTTTTTTTAACCTAATCAAATTCACAAAACAAAACAATATTTTAATTAGATTAAAATTCTGGTTTAATCTAAATTACCAACGCGATGTTTTATATCGGATCCATACAGATCTAAGCAATAAAATGACAGATCTACAGAATACAACGCAATACAATTCAATACAATCCATCAGAACAATCAGCACAATACACCACAGCACTGATCACACAGATAATTATTTAACGAAATAAAATAATTAATTAAATAGATTAAATTATGAAAATCAGAGATTCTCACATCGATTTTACTTCGTTTAAAATTGTAGAAAGCTCCAAAACGCACCACCACCGAAGGCCTTAACCGCTGATCGACATAGCCTACGTCGAAGCCCCGAGCTTCATCTCCTACCACCATGAGTCGTTCCCAATTCGAAGTCCCCTTCGCTATTGAAACTCGCCTCGAACACGTTGGCTTTGGGCCCAAATTCGAGCAATTCCTTTCACCAAACTTGATCTTGTCCGTATGATTATGAAGATCTCGATTAGCTCTTTCTTTTTCGTTCATTAAATTTTGATTGTTCATGATTGGATTGAAAGAATTTTAAAAGAGAAAATCGGAGCTTTTCAGCCCTAGAATGATGGAGATGGCGGTTACTATTCTGATTAAGGTTTTGTAATATAAGGGTATATATATATATTAATACTTTTTAATTATTACTTCCCCTTTTAATTTCAATAGAATTGTTATCATACGCTTTTGATATATTAAAGGAGAAAGATCAATTATACATTATGTCATATGAAAAGGTAAAGTGCAATTATGCTCCTTGGATATTGCAAATCAATTAATTTCCCTACATGCAACGCTTAGACTCCGTTTGAATAAATACTGTGAACCACTAATAAATGTCATTTATACAGTTTCTATTATTGTTCTAACCAAGTTTTAAAAAAAAAACTTATATTGGAATGCAAATTCCAATATACAATATAACATTTAATTAATTAATGTCAACAATTGTATTTAGTTTAGTCTTATGAAAATTAACTTACCAATATTGAATTCTAACTTTCAAACAAAATGAATTACTATATATATTTATTTCTAACAGTAAATTACTTATAACCTAATGCACAGAAAGAAATTGAAGGTGCATGTGTTATGTGAAAATAAATTGAAAATTATGAAATATAAAGAGAAGGCAACATATATATATATATATATATATATATATATATATTAGTAAGGAAGGGGGGGGGGAGAGAGACTTGTAAGTGCATATATTAAAATGTAACATGCTTTTTGATAATTTGAGTTAAAAAGGGTGTAAAATGAAGAAGTGAAGAGAGGCAACAATGTTTAAAATATGAGGGAGATGAATGAATGCATGCATATTTATGTTAAATATATTTGTCTTTCCTGATCTTGAAAAGGCATGCGCATGAATTTATGCCAAATCCATTGCCATTCACTTCTCCCTTAATTGTTTCTCAACATTATCATTTATTTCTTCCAAACACTTTTGAAATTCAAAATTAAAATTATTAATGAGGTGTGAGGTAGAAAAACTTTCCCTACACTGTGAACCTCAGTTTAGAACAACGATAAAATTTTCTTTCTTAATATATTACTTTTCAATTTTCAAATATATAATATTAACGTTTCAGTATTTAATGAACTTATTCAAAAATTCAAAAGAAAAACATAGGAGAGAGAAAACGGGAATGTAATTAATGCTTGATCTATTGTTTAATGCCAATTGTTAGAAAGTTTATAACTTCGTTTGCATGTACATGTTAATATTTAATATACGTACATTTTCTACTTATAACATTTTTATTACATAATGAATCTCTTTTAATGATTTATTTACATTAAACACATTTTCAAACAATGAATCTCTTTTACATTAAAAATGTATTTTTTTTTGTAAATATATCTAATCAAACTTTAATCTTTTTATACCTTAAAAACATAATGTTTAAGGTAAACATATTCTAATCAAAGTTTAATCTTTTTATTTTTTATTTTTTTTGTTGTAAAACATTTCATGTTTGTACATGACATTAAAAAGTTAGACTTTTAGCATTAAACAAAATATATTCATTCATATAAAATAAATTTTTAATCGTGATTATTTAAAATAAATTATTTTAAATATCAAAAACTCATTAAAATAACTTATAATAAAAATTTTAAATTGGCCCTAAAATTCGGGGTTGTTACAACTGCTGACAACATTACAAGTAAAGTTGCAATCTGTTGGCAAGTAGAATTCAAATTACCCCTCGAAACAGACAATTGTGCTTTGGAGCTAAACAAGGATGAGCAGGACATTGTTAAGGATAAGCTTGCACTGGATGCCAAGTTGACAGAGCTGTTCAATCCAGGAGATGAAATCGAAGTAGCTGCTATAAAAAAGCCAAGTCCAGTAAATCCAGCAAAAGAATTGTCCAAATTTATATCATACAATATCCACATATACTGCCTTATCCACTTTAACAGATTCTCCATCATCAGAAACTAGATCAGCACAAACGTTTAAGCCATCACCATTTACCCCATCATTAACCATTCCATCTTTTGCCAGCGCTTCGAATTGATTAACATTTATATTGCCAGCATCAACACTCTCCACATTCACATTATTATTACTTGCAGTTTTCCTCCTCCAGTATTGCTTCTTCTTGTTATTAACAGTGAACCATCTATTCTGATCAACATCCTCATTAAAAACTTGCTTTTGTCTACCAGTATGAACATGTTCATCAATATGTATTTCATCCATATCCAACCTATTATGATTAATGTTTTCCATACGCTCCTTAGAACTAAAATCACAGTAAGAAGTGTCATGACCAAAAACTTTACATCTCGTGCAAATCAAAGGCCTCCAATCATATCTAATCTGAACAGATGGACAATTCTCTCCTAATTCTGGTATATCAATTGAAACAGGTAAATCATAATCCGGGGACACTTCAACCAATGCTTTGGCATAATGAAACCTATTCATCCTCTCCGCACTATTATCAAAACAGATCAATCTACCCACGTGATTAACAAGCCAATTAATACCTAACAAAGTCCAAAGAATTATCGGAATTCTGTACAAATGTACCCACATTGGAACTTTTCTTATTAGAGATTGAGAACAACCAATAGAAGGATCCCAACGAGTTATGATAAACATTCTTCCCCGAATAAAAACAGGGTCAGAATGAAGAATTTTCTCTTTGTCTAAATCGCAAGAAAATCTGAAATAGAAATGAAATCCATCTGATTTTATGTCTACGTCACCACTTAATTTCTAAAGATTCTTCAAATAATTTGCAACAGAAAGAAAAGAAAGAGTACTGTCAAGAAAAAAGCCCACCAAATAGCTATTCTGGTATTTAAGGCCTTCCTCCTTCACTAAATCAGGTATTGAATTATATAGGCCATTTTTTGCAATTTCGAAGTGACGAGGTTGTTAGGTACACCAGCGTTCCGTGGTAAAGATTTGAAGAGGGAGGCATAGTCTGATTTCACAAATGAAAGAAACGACGATTTCGACGATTGAAAACCTAGATCCGGATTGGAAGGATCTGGAGGAAAAGACGTCGATCCAAGATTAGCTTCAACGCGATTATCAGAGAGGGGGTTAGCTCCAGGAGGAGGTGGAACAAGGGGCTTAGAAGGTGAGAGACGCGATGGAAGAGGGGGAAAAGATGAATCGAAGGTTGAAGAAGAGGATGGAGAAGAGAAAGAAGATATCGCACCTTCCATTAGCAAAGGTCCATTTTTCTTAAAATCCAAACCGACTGCTTGTGGGTAAATGTTTGTTTGGTTTGAAGTAAAAAGAAACATTAAACCAAAAAAAAATCTGAATGGTTTGAATTAATTCGATCAATAGATTATTTAACTAAATTGAAAACATAATTGAGAGAAACTGTTATTTTTCTATTGAAATAATTTATTTACTCTAAGAAAAGAGAACTTTTAAGTAAGTTTTGATTTTTCTTTTTACCGAACCAATCATTAATATTTTTACAATACCATAAATTCAGATAATATAATATTAGTTTGGCTAGGGATGGCAATGGGGCGGGTCTAGGGTCCAAACAAGCTTGACCCGCCCCTGGTTTGATCCATTTAGACCCGCCCTATAGGGTCTTCGGGGCGGGTAGACCCGCGACCTGCTTTTGACAGTCCGGGACTAGCGTCGGGTCTGGGGCATGGATAACCCGCCCCAACCCGACCCGCATGATTGAACCATTGTTAGAATACTTTATAACCATAGTTACTACTTGTTAATTTCTCAGGTATATATGGTTATAACTTGAATATTATATTTTTTTTCAATCTACAAACTATAAAATTTTCATATTATAAAGTTGCATCAATGGTAATCATATAATAACAAATTCATATCTTTTGAACTATTATCTTATAACTTATTTTATTAAATTCTCTTATCATTGTGAACATAATATAATATGTATATAATTTATCATATAGTGATAAAAAATGTAAGTATATAAATTTGTTTATATTAGAACACAATATCACCAGATCATGGGGTGGATCGGGCCTACTCTGACCCGTACGAGTTTCGGGTATGGGGCGAAATTCCAGATTTGCACCGGATCTACGGAGCGGGTCTGGAGCGGGGTTTAAAAAGTTCGGACCAGGTCTGGGGCATGAGAAACCCGCCCCATTGCCATTCCAAAGTTTAGCTGATGCAGTTAAATCAATAATAATAATGAAAAAAAAACTTAGAAATCCATTTAGTTTTTTAACGAATCGAACAAAGTAAGCCACTTCGATCAGCCAAAATTAGATTTTACCAAAAATCGCTCACTCTGCGTTTCAATATATCAGTGGAATTTTCTTGGTCCATTTCAATTTCATTTAACTATTGAAACTTCAAAATTTGATAAATCAGAATATCTCGTCTCCTATACTTTTTTGATCAAAGTTTTGGGTTTGCTTTCAACAAAATGCAGATAGAGGTGTAAACAAATCGTATCGGATCAGATGAATGTTTACTCTAGTCCTGATTTATAAGTGATCCGAACATGCAGGAACCAAACAAACATTATAAATGTATGTTCTAGTCCTGATTTATAAGGGATCCGAACTTGTAGGAACCAAACAAATATTAAGTTTAATTATTGCTCGTACGATTCGAACAACAAACAAACCATTTGAACAACCTTAACATTTCCAAATGAACATCATTTAGTATAGATTTTCTGTTCTAACTTACGTTTGAAATGAGACCAGCACTTCCTCGGAGAAAATAGTACGACGGGATGCCATGTTGGATATCCAACATTGAACGAGTATAAGTGCATGCCAAATTCTCAAAGGTGCCACGAATCAAAGCCGAAAAGGAGGGTTTATCACGAGGAGAGTTGTCTCGTTTTCTGAAATTTTCGTTTTGAAAAACACAAAAGCCTTTTGGTCTTCTTCAGCCAGTCTTTACTAGTCATTACGATTTAACCTGTGACATGATTCGTTTTCTATCTCCCTGTAGTTTCAACGTAAAATCCAGAATTAATTACAAAACCCATGAACGAGAACGAAGAAAACCCATCTCCGTCTTTGCTCAGACTTAAAACAACAGAACTCGAACACAAGCTTCTTGTCGAAAAACAGAGATTCATCCTACTTCAGTCGGAGTTAGAATCATCAAAGCTGATTGCTTCTAAACATGTAGACTTGTATAAAGATGAATGCATGGGTCTCAAACAGAAACTGAGCGAACTGGAAAATGAAAACAGTCTGCTAAAGGAAAAGGAGCAGAAAAATCAAGAAACGATCAAGAATTTGCTGAGAAAGAACAAGAGATTTGGCGAAGAATGTGGTTACGAGACTCAAAAGGAATGCGAAAACTCAAGTAGAATTGGAAATGAAATAACTGAAGAGGAAGTTCATAATGATGCAATGAAGAATGAAAGACAAAAGAAACAGATATTCGTCAATTTGGATGGTGATTCCGATTATGGCAAGGAACACAGTTGGGTGGTAAATTCGGAGGACTCCCTTATCATGGTACATTTTACTAAATTTTCTTCGTATTTGTGAAAATATATGCCAGTGTATTTATGGTACTAAAACGAACTGAAAAAAGCTTTTAAATTGATGTTTTCCTGCAGATAAATACTGAATGCAAAACACCAAAGAAAATGGTCATGGTCAAATCTTCATCAGTTTCGATCTGCTCTTCAACAATGGATGTTCTGTGTGATACTGAAGTAAGCCCATTATGTATATAATACAGTGGAAAATAGACACTTAGTGGTACCCACAGACCGGACTAAATGCACTAGGGAGTGTTTTACGACTCCGGCCGATTTCCCTCTAAACAAAAAAATAATTGAAGTTTGGTGTCATTGATCTTTCTCCCTAATTACTTCTATAATACGCGCGCGCGCACACACACACATATATATGTGAGGAGGGTTCCCCTACATCTCTTAAGTTGCACGTGAACTCTCCTCCTTAATCTCCACCATCCATTTCTCCACTCGTTCTCTCTCTCTTTCCATTTCAATATTATTTCATAGTGGAAAGACAGAGAATGAGTGGTGGAGATCAAGGGGGAGAGTTCACGTGCAATACAAGAGGTGTAACGGAACCCTATACTACACCTCTTATATTGCACGTGAACTCTCCCCCTTGATCTCCACCACTCGTTTGCCCACTCATTCTCTCTCTTCCCACTAAAAAATAATATTGAAATGGAAAGAGAGAGAACGAGTGGAGAAATGAGTGGTGGAGATTAATGGGAAGAGTTCACGTGCAACAAAAGAGGTGTAATGGAATCCTCCTATATATATATATATATATATATATATATATATATATATATATATATATATATATATATATATATATATATGAAACAATGAGTTAGACATTGAATTAGAAGCGTAGGAATCAGACACAGAAAATGCAAATGAAACACAAGCATAAAATCTGACAAATCCAAATCCAAATTATGCAAAGCAGTTTGTCAACGGCAAACAAAAGATGGTGAACATAATCGCTGACTCCGCTCCAATCACATGGAGCAAATCGGTTGGTTTATAATGTCTATCATATATTGGAATGTTAGAGGTCTAAATGAGGGTACCCGTCAGCTTGACCTATTTAATATTAGAAATAAGTATAATCCTACTATTATCGCTGTATTAGAGAATAAAATGGCAGCTGCTGCGTTGTCTACTTATGGAAGCTTGCTTGGTAATGAATGAGGTACTATCAACAACAATTTAACCAATTCCTCTGGTTGAATTATGGTTTTCTGGCACAAATCCATTTGGTTTGTTGATGGTATTTGTGTTGATGACCAACAACTCACTGTTCATGCCGCAAATGTGAGGGGACTCAGTTGTACTTGTTCTTTTGTTTATGCTCATAATTGGTCGGTTCGCTAAGAACTTTGGGAGGCCTTAACTAACATTTCTAAGTCGATCCAAAATGAATGGATGGTGCTTGGGGATTTCAATATTATTCTGCAAACTAATGAGAAGAAAGGTGGGCTTACCATTAAATTAACGCAGGTTGAAGAGTTTAACAGATGTGTCGCTGCAACAGGGTTGGCTGAAGATTGCCATACTGGCCTGAAATACACATGGCGTTGTGGTGAAGCAAACAAAATTAGCCACAGTCTAGATCGTGTACTTATAAATGCCGATATATTAATCAAGAACCCAAATATTAAGGTGGAAATTCTTCCCAGTTCCACGAGTGATCATTGCCCCCTATACATTACATTCAATAACAGTATGACACATACTAAAGGAACCCCTTTCAGATATGTTAACTCATGACACTTGACAAAAGATTGTGAATGCATCATTGACATTCAATCTATCCCTTTGACTACGGGTAGAGGGTGGTACTCGCTAGTTTGTATGCTTAAAACTGCTGAATGTAGACTCAAAACTTGGAACAAAAACAGAAGCAAAAACTCATTAAAGGAGCTAGAGATATAGCGCGAAGCCGCTCTATTAGCACTTGATTTAAGCCCACGCGACGATGCCCTAAACGATAATTACTTCAAGCTTCAGTCTCAACTCAAAGCAGCCATGTCGACACATGCCATTGAGTTGAAGCAGAAGGTTAAAGTTGATTGGCTAACTCAAGGTGATGATTACACTAAAAATTTTTACACAAAAATGTCTTACATAAAGAACTACAATTTTTACAATGCTCTCGAAACTAATGGTGAACCAGTTTCAAACTTACAATTATTTGAAGAATCTGCCATCAATTATTTCACCGAGCTATATAATGGAGAAAATACGAGCAACTTACCCCATGTTAACTACCGGCGCTTGATCATTGAAGAGGGGACAACTCTGTTGTTGGGCACTGTGACCGAAGAAGAAGTCAGAATTGCCATTTGCTCCATCCACGACGATTCTAGCCTCGGACCTGAGGGGTGGAATGCGAAATTCTTCAAGCTGCATTGACAAAATATGAAATAGTTATTACTTATGGCTATTCAAGAATCTTTTTTAACTGGGAAATTCCTGCAAGAAATCAATCGTACATTAATCACACTCATCCCAAAATTTAACAAACCTAGCAAAATTGAAGAATATAGACTCATTGCATGCTGCAGCTTGATTTACAAAATTCTCAATAAGGTGATTTGTAATTGTATCATTCAATTTCTACCTGATCTTATCTCTGATTGCCAATCTGCCTTTATTAAAGGCAGGCACATACCCGAAAACTCTCAGTTGGCACATGAATTAGTAAGACAATTCAATAAAAAAAAAGGGTTGACAAATTGTGCTTAAAAGTAGGTCTTCACAAAGCTTATGACATACTCAACCGAGAATTTATCTTACACATGTTAGATTGCATGGGGTTACCACGACAAATTACAATAATCATCAGGGAATGTATCTCTGCTCTCACTTACTCTATCATGATTGGTGGCACTCCTAAGGGATACATCTCTTCGAATCGAGGTATTCGGCAAAGTGATCTCCTCTCCCTTACCTATTTGCTATTGCGATGGAATACTTTAACATGTCATAATGGGTTATTTCAACCTATCTACAACCATCAACCGATTGTTCACCACTTACTTTATGCGGATGACTTAATCACGGTGTTTAAATCTACCGAACAGGCAGCACAAACAATTAATGGTATGTTTACTAACCTCGAAATGCATACGGGTCTGAATCTCAATAACAACATATCAAAATGTTACTTCAACAAATATTGCAGAGGGAAACAAATTATTCTTCAAATTCTGGATATGAATGAAAGTCAACTTTCAGTGAAATACCTAGGGGTCCCCTTGTCTTCTAATATCATCACTGACAGAGAATGTGGAGATTTGATTGCTCGTATCAAAGACAAAATTAATGGCTGGAGTTCTAAACCGCTTTCATTTACTGGCAAATTGGAACTCATTCACACTGTTATTATGACAAATGTCAGATTTTGGCTTCAAACCATCCAAATTCTTGATTGTTCAATTGGTAAAATCGGTTCTATAGGCACTAATTTTCTTTGGAGAGGTGGAATGCACAACGTTAGCTTTGACATTTTGTGCAGACCCAAAAGTGAGGGGGGAGTGGGTTTGACTAACCTCAAGGAGCTTAAGAAAACTTATAGTATTAAACAGGCGTGGAAAATTATTTAGGGAAAATCTCTTTGGGCTTCTTGGATGAGAAATCGATACATCAAAACCAACTTTTGGTTCATGAAATGTGATAATAACTCATCCTCAGTTTGGAAAAACATCATGGCTAATAGGGACACACTAAAACAAATGATTCATCGCAAATTTGCGGATGGCAAGTCCACTAGTATATGGAAAGGTCCTTAGTTCCTGGGGAAATCTCTTATCAGTTTCTTAGGTTGGGACTCCCTTACGGCTGTGGGTGGTTATGATTACAATGTTGACAAAATTATTACGAATGGTGGATGGAGTACGAAAAACCTCAGTTGCATGCATGTCTTACAACCTAAAATCCAACAACTACAAATTATCCTGAATCTAACACAAGACATATGAGTTTGGTCTGATTCTTCTGATGGTAATTTCTCTGCCTCTTCGGCGTGGAATTACATCAGAACCAAACATATTGTGAAAGATTGGGCCGACCCGATCTGGAGCAAAGCCAATTGCCCTAAATAGCTTTCACCACTTACAAAGCTGTAAATTTCAGATTGTCGACCACTGATAGACTCACTAAATGGAACATTAACGTCGATTTAATTTGTTCTCTCTGCAACACTCAACAGGAATCACACAAACATTTATTTTTCGAGTGTAATTTTAGCACTGAAATTATGAATGCTACCAGACAAAAAAAAGGAATATATTTCGCTGGTAATCTGGAAGATGAGCTAGTTTACCTGAGAACGCAGAAATACACGCCATTGCGTCTGCAGCTGCTCCAAATAGCATTGGCAACTTCAGTCCATCGTATTTGGAAGGAGAGGAATTGACATGTGTTTGAGAAGAAACGAAATAGCAACTTGGTTAGTAAACTAATTCACACTGATGTATGCATTCTTTTATGAAGAATTAAGAAGTCTTCACTCACCAAAAATGCCCAGGAAGTAGATCGCACTTTGGAAGGTTGGAGCTTTCGGCTACCATGATGCCTTAAAATTTTCTATTTGGAAAAACTGTGTTTTGGTTTCTGTGTTCAGCAAGGCACACAATTATAGTATTAAAGTCTTGGTTGGTTTTTTCAATCATTGACCTACATACTGTATTTGATTTTGTATTTGCATGTAACCGATTCATCTTTTTGTTTGAGCTTGGGCTGCAATTCGGGCCCAATGCATCAATAAATATTTAACCAGCCTTATATATATATACACACACACATATACACAGACACACACATACATACATATGTAGTGTGTAAGGTAAGGATCGCCTATACCTAATTTTCTTTCCACCTCTTTTTCTCTTGAATTTCACCTTAAATTCCCATTTAAATAATCTTATTCCCTCTTTCTACTACACTTCTTTGTTTAATTCTTGAAAAAAGAGAGTAGTATATAAAAATGAGAACTTGTGAATGAAATTTATGGAGGAGAGAGTTGTGAATGTGGAGTTAGGGGTGTCAAATGGGTCATGTAAGGTATGAGGGTTAAACAAAATTTGACCCAACTCATTTACAATCCATTTATTTTGACTCATTTAACATAAAGATTTACCTGACTCAACCCACCTATTTTGTGGGTTACCCATTTAACATATCTAAATATATTATGTTATTTTCTAAGTGCAACCATTAGTCATCTTGGAAACCTATATCATTCGTATTGAAGACAGAGTATCTGAGTGTTCCATACCTTCCGCAATTTAGGTGAAAGCTCATCGGTTGAAGTCTTGCCCGATTCCGAGCTAGTATGAAGAAGTTACAACAGTTCGAATAAAAAAAATAGCGACTTTGTATAGAGGCGGGGTTCAAATATGAGAATGTAGTTTGTTATTTTCTAAGTAAAAACATTAATCATCTTGGAGAACTATAGCGCACATTTATGAAATATCGATTGCTTGTTGAACCCCGTGAATCACGTGAAAGTAGGATACTCCAAATTCGGGGTTAGAGAGTTTCATAAAATGTTCTTGGTGAAAAAATGTGGGTGAAAGATCCCACCAAATCGAATTTGATCCATGAATCTAAGAGATAGTGAGAATTCTTGATCTCACTCAATAACTCTCTCAATTCAAAGATCCAAGAATTCAATTGATATCGTTTCATTGATTCCTCCTAAAGATTTCCATTGATTCCTCCTAAAGATTTCCATTTATTCCTCCTAAAGATTTCCATTGATTCCTCCTAAAGATTTCATTTACAATACGAAGTATTCAAGTGTTTCAAACGGTCCGCAATTTAGGTAGGAGTTCATCGATCGATGCCTCACTCGATTTTGAATTAGTATGAAAAAATTACTGCAGTTTGAACAAAGAATAGCGACTTCGTATGTAGGCGGAGTTCAGATATGAGAATTTAGCCTATTATTTTCTAAGAGTCCGTTTGACAAATAAAAGTAATTGTTTGAAATACGAAAAATTAATTTTTGAACTTTGAAATTTGGAATTTTGAAATATGAGATAAGAAGTTTGAAATTATGAAATATGAATTTTGAAATTTTGAATTTTGAAAATTTGAACTTTCAAAAGTACGAAAAATTAAAATTTTGACAAGTGAAATTTTGACATACGAAGTTTTGAAATTTGAAATGTTGAAATTTGAAAATCTAAAACTTGTAATTTTTTAAATTTTAGAAATCCCAAAATTTAAATTTTTAAAAATTTAAGTGGGAGTTCATCGGTCGAAACGTCGTCTGGTTTTGGGATAGTGTGAAGAAGTTATTGTAGTTTAAATAAAATAGCGACTTCGTATGTACGGAGTTAAATGGGTTATCCATTTATAACCCTTTTAAAAACGAGACAACCTTTATATGACCCATTTAATAAAAAAAACATAAATGAGTTGACCCAACAGGGTTGTTAGGAGGGTAAATGCGTATGGGTAAGTTTTGACGGGTCTACGTGCAGTGAGAATGAGAGGTAATCGAATATATATATATATATATATATATATATATATATATACACACACACACACACACACACACACACATACATATATATATATATATAAGAGGGCTATTTGACATCCTTTTTGCACGCCAATAATAGCCACTCGTTTATATATAAAGCGTGAGCCATTAGATTTGTTTGTCTTTATCTAGAAAGGGGAATTCAGTGGAGGATCTAATGACTGAGAGGAGCGTTCCAGAGTTCACCTGTTTTGCAGCACCCCTACTCTACCGTGAGCTACACTAGTCCAAATCCAACAAGATTTTGTAGATATATATATTATCATCTATCCAAATTTTGAGTTTACTCCGAAATTCGTAGAATAATATATTTGATGTTTAAATTTAACGGTTCGAACAAATGAGCTAAGATTTTGATAATGTTACGAATGTCCGAACGAGCTCAAATTTTGGATAGATGATAATATATATGTAGATTGAACATCTACAAAATCTTGTTGTATTTGGATTAGTGTAGCTCATGGTAGGGTAAGGGTGCTATTGGAAATGTCGACTCAACCATTGTTCAGTATATCTTATATGTTAACCCATATATTTGGGTCCGGGCTTAGCCCATTTACAAATTCATTTGTTTCTAAAGCCTGTAACATAATGCTGAAGCCTGTAAAGTAATGCCTATATATTTACATGGTATTGTACATCGAATATTATTCTCTGCAGTATTGAATAAAGCTTTTTTTACAATTCAATCAACAATATCTTCTTGCTTCCATTTCTCTATAGCAAATTCTTCATCATAAATCAACTCAAATTCTATCTTGGTATCAAAGCTCATAGCTTAACGACACACTAATTCTGTTGATGCGTTTTGGGACTTCATACTCATTAGATTTTAACATCATCTAAGTATGACTTATCAGAGGGTGTTTCTCATCATTTGGGAGATAATATAAGTGTTATGAAGACTGCGTCTTTGCGGAAGCGACCTTGATCTTATTCACCCAATTACTTAAAGACGATTTCTATGGAAACAAACACAGATATGAAATCACACGTGCAAACACAAGATATTCCACCCAACCATTCTTTTTATTGATTCTCAAAAACAAATTTTGTTTACACTCAATGTATCAAAACCAACAATAAACAAAATTACAAGAATCAATAACCTTATTGAGAAAGGGAAAGAATATCTAGATGACTAACACTCTTTGTTGGAGAAGGAGAACAATGAAGAACGGCAGCTAAGCCTTGGATTAACTGGAGACATCAATCATCTCTAGGGCACCAAGCCATAAAGGTACGCAGCCGCCACTCTATTCGGTCATACATCAATCCAACCCAATGTGCTGCTTTTATAGTAGAATAGAAGGCCTAGGAAAAATATCCAATTTTCCTCTTAGAGATATATTAGGAATATATCCCCTCAATCCTTGCAGATAAGTCACAGAAAGACCGGGTCAAAATCCAGCAATAAATCCGCTCAAACGCCAAACTGTTCCTTCTAACCTTCTTTCTGTTGTTGCACCATCTCCTCTATCGCCAAGCACATCAACGCCTCGTCTCTATCAACATATGTGATTTTATGTCACAAATCACAACATTCCACCTTGATATGTAATTACATCAACAACAAGTCAACCGACTTCCATGTACATGTGAAATCACCATCACAATGCTCCACCTTAATCTGAAATCATATCAACACTCCAACAATCACTCTAAGCTTTGCGATGATCTAGCTCTGATACCAACTGTTACGAAGACTGCGCCTTTTGCAGAAGCGACCATGATCTTATTCACCTAATTACTTAAAGATGATTTCTATGGAAACAAACACAGCTATGAAATCACACGCGCAAACACAAGATATTGCATCCTACCACCCTCTTTATTGATTCTCAAAAACAAATTTTGTTTACACTCAATGGATCAAAACCAACAATAAACAAAATTACAAGAATCCATAACCTTATTGAGAAAGAGAAAGAATATCTAGATGACTAACACTCTTTGTTGGAGAAGGAGAACAATGAAGAACGACGGCTAAGCCTTGGATTAACTGGAGGCACTAATCATCTCTAGGGCACCAAGCCCTAGAGGCACGCAACCGCCACTTTATTCGGTCATACATTAATCCAACCCAATGTGCTGCTTTTATAGGAGAATAGAAGGCCTAAGAAAAATATCCAATTTTCCTCTTAGAGATATATTAGGAATATATCCCCTCAATACTTGCAGATAAGTCACAAAAAGACCGGGTCAAAATCCAGCAATAAATTCGCTCAAACGCCAGACTGCTCCTTCTAACCTTCTTTCTGTTGCTGCACCATCTCCTCTACCGCCAAGCACATCCACGCCTCGTCTCTATCAACATATGTGATTTTATGTCACAAATCACAACAATAAGTTCACCGATCTGTGCCACGCCTGAAAATCCTGATTATCATCAAGATCCGGTGGCATCAAACTAATTTGTTATATCTTCTATATATCAGCAACAAAGATCACCAGGAAAGCAATCAAGAAATTCAAGAAATCATCTAACAAGGAAGAGTGGTGTCAGGAAAACTTTTCAGAAAGGTATTGATATAAAAAAGCATTCATCATTTAAATTTTCCGGCTGCTACATACCTATTTGAGTGATCATACTTAGATTTCTGATCATTTTCGGCATTCTTCGTTCTGATTCTGATTATTGCTATTGAATAAGTACTGTTGTCATTATCTGCCTGTAATCAATGGGTGATGAAGCAATTTCTGTTGCATCAGACAATGGTACAGATCCTCATCTTGCTAATTCATCTGTTCAACAATTAGTAAAAACAGTAATTAGTCCCCAAAACCAATTACTTACTGTACATCTTGAAGAAGATAATTATCTTCTTTGGAAATTACAAGTTGAGACAACTATTCAAGGTTATGATCTAGAAGGTATATTCTTGGCATTGTAGATATACCAGCCAAATTCATTACTGATGAAAACATTAGAACAGTTGTAAATGAAAGTATTTAAAATATCATAGACAAGATAGACTCATCAGTTCATGGTTATTATCATCTATAAGTGCAAGTTTATTACCCCAAGTTATTGGATGTAGTTCTGCACATGATATTTGGACTCCTGTTGAAAGAGAGTTCAAATAATCAATCTTCTGCAAAAGTTCTATATTTCAAGAATCAGTTGCAAAGTATAAAAAGAGAAAATCTTCAATGAGAGAGTACTACCGAATGCAATCGGAAACAAAGTTCCCGATAATGATCAAGTTTTGTATCTGGTTAATGGTCTAAGCAATGATTATGAAACTGTTGTGGCAGTTATAACCTCTCAAAAAATTATTCCACCAATAGATGAAGTAAATTCAATTTTACTTTCTCATGAAGCAAGGATAAATGCAAAGAAATTTCAGGAAACATATTATTTTGTTAATTTTACTACTGGTTTTAAAGGCAAGAATCAAAATAATAACAATAGAAATGAACAAGCTTACCAAAGACGAGATGGTGCAAGAAGAGTCGGAGGTAGGTGGAATAACTCCAACAGCCCAAAGTGCTAAATCTGTGAGAAGATGGGTCATACAACATTGAACTGCTATTTCATATTTAACCCTGGTTACACATCAAACCAGAATCAGAGAAACAGTGGCAATCCAAATGTCAACATTGCCCAATCACAATATGAAATTAACAGTCAAGGTAATGCAAGCAGAAACAACAATCAGAATGATATAGCAAAATTGGACATAGTGCAAGATGATAGCTGGAATACAGATTCAGGAGCTATACATCATATCACAAATAATTTAGACAATCTGAATCTTGGAAACATAGACTATAGAGGTAATCATTTCGTTTTATTAGGTAATGGTAAGTGCATTTCTATTACTCATATTGGTAATGCTAGTATAAATGGCAAGAGACAGCTATATTTACACAATTTATTAAGAGTACCAAAGATAAAAAAAGAATTTAATTAGTGTTTCTCAATTTGCTCATGATAACAATGTCTTCTTTGAATTTTACCTTAAATACTACTTAGTTAAGGACATTCTAACTAAGGAACCCGTTTTACAGGGTAACATGACTGGAGGACTATACAAGTTCAACACTGCTAAGAACAATGTTATAAATGGAGATAAACACTATAATTTGAATGTATTGGAGAAAGCTCATAGCAACAAAAATATTTTTGATCTTTAGCACTGCAAACTTGGTCATTCAAGTGCTAAAATTGTAATGAAAATATTAACTGAAAATAATATTCAGTATGATCCTGTCTCATTACCGTATATTTGTGACTTTTATCAAACAGGAAAAAGCCACATATTACCTTTTATTGACTCGAAATCCGTATATACTGAGCCATTGCATTTAATTGCATCATGGGGTCCTGCACCTGTGCATTTTGATTTTGGCTACAAATATTATATAGCCTTTGTTGATGCTTACTCTAGATTTACATGGATTTATTTTGTAAAAATTAAATCTGAAACTAATAATGCTGTTATTAATTTTATTAGCATGGATGAAAAGCAACTCAATACTTATGTCAAAATTATACAGTTTGAGGGTGGGAGTGAATTTAAAAATCTGAACAATTATTTTACTAAGAGAGGAATTATTCACATAACTACTTGTCCTTGTACTTCTCAACAAAATAGTTTTGTTGAATGAAAAAACAGGCTTGTGGAATCTGGCTTAACACTGTTAGCACAAGCAAAGTTACCTCTAAAAATTTGGTATGGGGCCTTCAATACTTTTGTATACTTAATTAATAGGCAACCAACCAAAGTAATGAAAGATGTAACTCCGACTGAAAATTTGTGGAGTGTTAAACCATACTACAATAGTTTAAAACCATTTGGATGTCAGTGTTTTTCCTATTTAAAGCCTTGCAATACTAATAAGTTGAATTTCAGGTCTAGGCCCAGTACATTTTTGGGCTATACTACTAACCAAAAGGGATACAAGTGTCTTGATGATAAAGGTAAAATATGTGTAAGTAGACATGTATTCTATGAAGCAGTGTTTCCTTTTAGCAGTAGGGTAGTCAAAACTACAAGCAAAATAAGAAATGCAAATATATCTATACCTGAGATTCCAACTTATTCTAAAACATGGCATTAAACTGATAAAAGTGAGGCTGGTGAGGTTGTTAAATCATCACAACTCAATTCAGAAAGTTATGATAGCTCACAATAACTCAGCCACGCCGTGCACACTCTGCAAATTAAGAAGATCAAATATTAGAAGAAACTACAAATTCTCAAAGCACAAGATTAGCATGCTCATCATAATCAGATAATAATGTTAGCTCACCATCAAATGAGCCACCAGTTCAGACTGGTCATCTAATGGTTACTAGGGCTAAAAATGGTATTTTCAAACCAAAAGCATATACTACATCATTCAATTATTATGAACCTGGTTCTTTTGAACAAGCAATTAAAAATAAATCTGGAAGATAGCTATGGACGAGGAGTACAATGCCCTCATTAGAAATAAAACCTGGGAGTCGGTATGTCCACCTGCCAATAAGAATGTAGTAGGGTGTAGATGGACATACATAGTAAAAAGAAACCTAGATGGGTCTATCAATAAGTATAAAGTCAGGTTAGTAAAAAAGGGTTTTACTTATGAATATGAGTTTGATTTTAACCAAACTTTTTCACATAAAGTAAAACCAGCCACTATTAGACTTATTCTCACAATTGCCTTATTTAAGAAGTGTCATGTTAAACATTTAGATGTTAACAATGCATTCTTAAATGGCAGCTTTCTTGAAGAATTCTATATGAGACAACCACAGGGTTACAACCATAATCAAAACCTAGTGTGTAAACTAAATAAAGCTATTTATGGCCTGAAACAGGCTCCACGAGTTTGGTTTGATAGACTAGAAAATACTTTAATAAAATTAGTATACCAAATTAGATAACCACAAAAATAAATAGCATATCAACAGTTTACATACTAATATATGTAGTTGATTTAATGTGACTGGTAGTAACCCTGATGATATTGACAAGTTATAAATTAGTACTTAAATCAACAATTTTCAATTAAGGATCTAGGTGTGTTAAGCTATTTTCTTGACATAGAAATCAATAGATCTGAATCATAGATGACACTATGTTAGAAAAAAAATTACATAACTGAGTTACTTGTCAAAACAAAGATGATAAATGCTAATTCCCAACCTATTCCGATGATAAGCAGTCAAAACTATTCTAAGTATGGGGGAGAATGTAACAGAGTACATGAGTGTTATAAGTGCACTTCATTATGCAATTATAACACGACTTGTCATACAGTGTTATTAAACTATCTCAGTTTATGCAGAAATCCATGGATACTCATTGAAAAGTTGTTAAAAGGGTTATGCGCTACCTAAAAAGAACTATCAATTTTGGGTTAACACTAAAGACTAGTCAACATTTAAACATAACCTGTTATGTAGATGTTGATTAGGCTTCAGACCTTGTTGACAGAAGATTTATCAGTGGATATTGCATCTATTTTGGTCAAAGTTTAATATCATGGTGTTCAAGGAAACAACCTACAACTTCTAGATCCAACACTGAGGCCCAATATAGAAGCATAGGCAATGCTACAACAGAAATTGAATGACTACAATTTTTGTTACATGAGCTCAGATTAAAGTCAAATGCAAAGCCAATTCTCTGGTGCGATAATAAGAGTGTTGTATACATGACTGAAAACCCTGTTCAACATGCAAGAACTAAGCATATAGAAATAGACATTCATTTCATTAGAGAACTTGTACAAAAGGGGGAGATTCAAGTGAACCATATACCTGGATGATACCAAAGAGCAGACATTTTGACTAAAGCCATATCAATTAAGAATTATACCAGATTCAGATTGGAGCTTACTGTTTCTGTTCAATTGAAGAGCAAATCAAAAAGCAAAAAAGAACCTTAAGCCATCGCCGAAGAAGCTGAAAGTGGTAAAGCTCTACCTTCTGAAAAATCCGAACACAAAGCTTCGAGAAACTCAATAAGAAGGCAAAACAAATCATTGTTGAGGCACCAATCTACCAGATTTAGCTATAAAAGGAATTTATAAAGCCTCAAAGTATGAATCGCCACTCGGATTTGATCGATTTTGGTACAAAGAAGCAAAATTAGGGTTCTAAAACCCTAAATTTTGTGGGGGAGTATTGGAAATGTTGGCTCAACCACCGTTCAGTATATCTTATATGTTAACCCATATATTTGGGCTTGTGCTTAGCAAGATTTTCATCAGCAATTTGGTGCATAATTATTCCTCATGAGAGAAATGCTGTTCACATGATTCATCTTGGTGTTGTTAATGAGTTATACAGTGAGGAATGTAAGCTCAGAGGGATGGAGCTGATGCGTTGAAGTGTGGGCACAAATGGTTCGGATGTGGTGCAGAGGGTTGTACCAAGTGGGATTGGCCTCATCATGGGCCTGATTTATATTTTAACATTTAAATCTAATTGTATTTCCTATTTTCGCTTTTGTTTTAATTTGTAACGGTTAGTATGCTAACCTTCCTTTATACTGTTTTTTATTAGATAATAAAAGTGAACCAGTTTTCTATATATATATATATATATATATATATATATATATATATATATATATATAAAATGTGTGCGTGTGCGCTTGCTTGCTTGCTTGTGTGTTTTGCGCGCTTGTAAGCTTCTATTCGACAATACATATGTAAGTATTAACTAGAAATATATTTATGCATGTGGTATTGTGAGAGTAGATTCTCCCAAACTTCTATATTTCGTTAGTTAAATTGACAGAACAATGTTAGATTTATAATTAATTTAACCTGTTCAAAAATCCAACCATATTTGAACTCTTCGAATTGGGTACGTTTTACCCATTAAATCTTGTTTTGTTCCTCTTCTGATCTTATGAAAGAATTAGCTCAAGGTTGGCTTTTTTGCATGTCAATTCAGAATCATTTAACAATGGATAGTGTACTGGTTTATGGTACAAATTTATAGTCCAAAACTTCATTATGCGGATGTACTCTTACCAATATAAACTTGCAACTTTTATTGTAGGGCAGCGTGTTTTTTTTAATTGTGTGATATAAGGAATCCTTAGGATTTTTGTAGCTTAGTTTATAAGATCCTCTCTAAGAGATTTAAGGCTTAATCGTGGATGGAGCCACGATTTTATTGTCACACGGGCCAAGTAAAAGACATAAAAGAAAAAAAGGAGTAGTCTTGATTACAACACTATTCAACATCAATTCAAACATGAGTAAATACATGTAGTTTGTAGGCAAATGAAATGAATTTAGGGAGGAGAACGCTTATCTATATAACTAAAGATGGAAAAGCAGACAACAACAATTTGCAGTCCCTAAGCCATGATTTATTTCGCTCCTAGCAGAGTTTTCAGAGAAGCTTTGGGGGTTGCCAGTTTTTTGCGCTTTGTTAAAAAGGAAGACCAAAACGGGTCTTCTATTTTTATATGAAGAACATTACTAACCTTGTCCCTGTTTTTATGTGTAATAATAGAATGATGGGTGATAGGCTTTGAATTATAGGTTCTGATTTTATCGGGCTATTGAATAGAATGGTAACTAGTGTTTGTTTTAAGGAAAAAACACCCGGGCTACAGCCCAGGTATCAATGTATATAGATCCGTCTTTGGGTTTAATATTCAATGTTGTGCAGTTAAAGCGCTTAGCGGTTCTGTAGCGGTAGAGGTGCAAAATGATGTAGCGGGGATAAAGAGGGGAAATAACGGGATATAGCGGGGGTGCAAAATGATGCATTAGATGTAAAAATAAATATTTAAAATTAATTCATTATCATTCTCACATCATTTGTGTAGAAGAAACTGATATCTATCTATCTTATATAATAAAATCAAAAAATATCATGGTTACACACATTAAAATTGATGACTGTAATAGATTTATACCATACAACTTTATGTTATGATTTGTGATATTTATCACATGGATATTGAAGATCAAGATATTTTAGGATTTTTTATTTTGTGCAAATTTTAAGGAGAGAAAGATATATTTTGTGCAAGTTTCAAGGAGAGAGATTTATTGTGTGCAAGTTTTGAGGAGGATATTTCAGGATATTTTTAGATCTGGAGGATATTTAGGATCTAGAGGAAATTTTGGGAACTTCCATATACTTTCTATTTGCCTATATAAGCATGTCATTAGGGATAGATTTATTTGCACTTTTGAGGGAGAAAAACTTGTTTTTGTTTTTAGGGATTGAGATATCTTCTCAATTTTAGGTCTTTCGTTGTAATAAATTGGTGGAATAATAAAGGTTTGTTTGGAGGAATTTGTTTGTTATTGTTATCTTCTTCTCTCTTTCAAAATCTAATTGTATAGTGATCTTGTGGAAACCCTAACAATTGGTATCAGAGCCTTCTACATAATTTTTTTGAAGAGGGTTTGAATATGAATAAAATAATTACTGAAAAGCTTAATGGAAGAAATTGGGGATTATGGAAGGAAAAGATGGAAGATTTCATTTATCTTAATGATCTTCATCATCCACTGGAGAATAATGGGGAAAACCTAGCAATCTATCTGAAGTAAAATGGGAGACTTTGGATAGGAAGGCTGCCGCGTCTATTCGATGATTTTTTGGATGATTCAGTATTTCATATTATTGCTAGTGAAACATCTGCTTATGCAATATGGAAGAAATTGGAAGGGGTTTATGCGAAGAACTCCGCAACAAACAAGGCTCTTCTTATGAGAAGATTGGTAAATCTGAAATTTAAGGAAGGTGGATCAATTGGGGAACATCTTAATAATTTTCAGGAAATTGTGAATCAATTGGGTGCCGTGAATTTCAAGGTGGATGACGAAACACAAGCTTTAATGTTGATGAGTTCATTGTCAGAAAGTTGGGAAACACTTTTGGTTGCGTTAAATAACTCGAATTCGAATGACGTTGTTTCAATGGGGTCCGTGGTTAGTAGCTTGCTTAATGAAGAGATGCAGAGGATGAGCCTTAAGGAAGGAAAAGATAAGGAGGAAACGGAAATTGAAACTCCAATTGAAAAAGTCTTTATTGCAAGGAGGGATAATCAACGAAATATGGAAAGACAATCGAATAGACCAGACATGAGAAAGGAATATGTTTGTTTTTACTGTGACAAACTCGATCATCAACTGAGATTTTGTCACAAGCTTAAAAGGGATAAGGAGAAGATGAATGCATTGGAAGAAAAGATTGATGAACAAAATAACAACGGTAATGAGGTGAATTTTGGCGAGGAGATTGAAGGAAATGTTTTATGTGTTAATAAAAGCGAAAACAAAGATTTGATACTTGATTTGGGGGCTTGTTTTCACGTATGCCATCAAAAGGAAGCATTTGTTGATTATGAAGAACAAACTAGTACAGTGGAATTTGTCGACGGTCGAGATTTGAATGTTAAAGGTATAGGTTCAGTTCGATTGAAGATGAATGATGGAAGGTTGGTGAAGCTAACGGGAGTTTGGAACATCCCAGAAAGTAAGAAGAATCTAGCTTCAATTGGACAGTTGGAACAAAAAGGTTGCAATTTCTCGACTAGAGTTGGAGTTACAAGAGTTTGCAGTGGTAACAAAGAGCTTCTGCGCGCAAAACGGGAAAATAATAACATATATAAATTGCTTGGAAAAACGGTGGAGAATGTTATGAGTTCTCAAATTGGATTAGGAGAGACGAGTTCATCTGAATCAAGGTGGAGCCATCACCGTAAAGCCACAAAGTCTACATGGAAGCCATTGTGGTATTACAAACAATTTTGAGATCTTTTATGCGGTGTATCTCATTAGGGAAATGCATAATTTGAGGGTCGTTTTTAGATTTGTTGAGTGTTGAAGTGATTTCATATCAAGGTGGAGTGTTATGATTTGTGATATTTATCACATGGATATTGAAGATCAAGATATTTTAGGATTTTTTAATTTTGTGCAAATTTTAAGGAGAGAAAGATATATTTTGTGCAAGTTTCAAGGAGAGAGATTTATTTTGTGCAAGTTTTGAAGAGGATATTTCAGGATATTTTCAGATCTAGAGGATATTTATGATCTAGAGGAAATTTCGGGAATTTTCATATACTTTCTATTTGCCTATATAAGCATGTCATTAGGGATAGATTTATTTGCACTTTTGAGGGAGAAAAACTTGTTTTTGTTTTTAGGGATTGAGATATCTTCTCAATTTTAGGTCTTTCTTTGTAATAAATTGGTGGAATAATAAAGGTTTATTTGGAGGTGTTTGCTCCAAATTTGGGATCAAACACCAAAGGTGTAAAAGCTACACTTCACCTATTCGGTAAGAATATGGAACTGCGAAATCACAAAATGAACGGATTAAAGCAAGTAAGAGCACAAATGAATTTTTATAGTGGTTCGATTCTCTATGAATCTACGTCCACTTTCAATCCATTCTCATTATGATATTCAAAGCTTACAACATATGAATTTTCCCTCATTACAATCATTTTTCTCTTTTTTCCATCCTTATGATCTAATTTTACTTGAATTTGGTGAAGAAAATGAAGAGATATTTTAGCTTCGTGATGAATCTTCAAGCACTTGTGTGCTTTGATCCTTTTCCATGATCTTCATAGATTTCATAGTGAATTAACATTTAATTTAGGCTTTGGAGAGGACTAGAGATCGTTTGAATGATGCTTGAGAGATTTATTATGTAGCTTGAATGAGATTGAAGGAGTTTAGATTCAATTGTAGAAAGCTCTAATGATCATTGATTTGGATTTGATCTTCATGAAGTTAGAAAAGTGTTGAATCCATGAAAGCCATTAAAGACGTTGTATATGAGCTTTGAATTTGACGGAGTCTCCTTGTAGCAATCAATTTCCCCCTCCCCCCCTCAATTGAATTATGATTGGCATTTATAGGTGATTTCAACCCTGGTGGCAATTCTGTAATTATGTTGAAAACGCCATGACTCACTGCGCCATGACTTGGAACGCCATGACATCAAACGCCATGACTTGCTTGCGGCATGAATGGTTTCGTCTTTGAGGTATATGGTATTAAAAATGGAACGACTCCTTTATATTGTGGCGCGATAAGACTGAATAATCCAAATAGTCGTTTATAGCTGTCACTTCGCATGCAATGGCATGGCTGAATTCAACGACATGTGATATAAATTGGAACCGTATGACTTCAATCCGTCCCTACGCCTTGGTGTGAACGCCTTAACAGCTTACGGGTCTAAATTAACTTGTGATATGGATATGCCCAACGTCTTGACTTCTTTCACGAGTTGGACTAATCACTTCAACCGTGCCACGTGAAAGCATATGCACCATGCCGTATTCATTATGTCGTGAGACCTGTATTGTTGCCTCATTACTATCTTCTCATGTTGCCATATTCATGTACACATTGCCGAGTTTAATTAATGAATTCATTTTATTTTATGGATGAAACGGTCTTGTTTCCTTTGTCACTCGAACCACATGAAAAATTAGAACGACATGATGATCAGAACGTCATGGTTCATTACGATATGAAGGTCTTCATTCAATCGACGTGCTTTACGATCAAGTCTAATGGGATGAATGGTACGCCGATATGAACGGATTGACTTACTACCGCCATGCTTACGTGGCTTGTAAACATTTTTATGGCATGTTTGGTCTCATTTGTTACTTGAGCAATTCTTTTGCAAGTAACGGTTCATGCTCACGGCTTGGCGTGATACCATAGCATTCTGTTGATTTAACTGAGTACGACATGAGTTTCTTGTGGCATGGAAATGGACGGTGCGACATGGGTGCAACACTGTAGTATACGACATGATCCTTGCGGGTTACCGAAGGACGACATGCAAGCTTGCGCCACGATTTAGAATGTCTTAAGCTCATGTCGTATTGACGACTTGAATCCAACTTGTGCCAACGACTTAAAATCATGTCGTGTGGATGACTATAGGATCCATGTTGTAGAAACGACATGAGTCAGTTATGTCGTGTGTCATCATCCGTAAATACTTCTTAGTTCTGAACCGCGTTCTAAGAACAGGGTTAACATTTGCCCCTCGAAGCTTGCATTTCTTGCAAGGAATGCGGGGTTCGAAATGAACATTGTAACTTTGCATTGCGATTCCGTAGTAGCTTTTTGTTTGCTATGGAAAATCATGTCTTAGAATTTGTAAACTTTATGCCACCTGTTCTGTAATCAAAACAAGTACTTGACGATTTTGGACTTATACTTCACTATCGGTCGTCCATGTCGATAGCGGATTAGTTTAATCGTTAGAAAATGAATTATAGCGAATTTTTATTTTGAATTGAATAACGTGTCTGCAAAGAATTATTTTATCCAACGGTTTATAACCCTTCAAATATTGCTTGTACAAACATGGCATTCTAATTCGAATTTGCATTAACGCTTTGAAATCAACTAATCGACTATGCCGACTGTGGATTCCAAACACTATCGCTTTATAACTTATATGATGGTATACGATATTTCTCATTTGAGAAACACGTATTTGAGATTTATTTTGTGTTTCTCTTTGGAGAATCTTTGATTATCTGTGCTCCGGCTCTGGAGTTCATCACTAGTCTTCATTATGAGAAGAATTTTACTGCTCAAATGTTTGTTTGTCATGCTGATCAGTTTTGGCATAGAAGATTCCGTTGGATGCCCCATGTTTTAGTGAGGTTCTTTTAATCCAACATCTCGTCTTTTTCTTGCGATTGAGTCAACATGATGGATTTCATTGGATGTTGTTGATATCTCCTACGGAGAAGTCATTTTCTCTATGGAAAGGGATTTTTGGTTGTTGCATCGTTCCGTAGTGCGAACTCCCACGAGGTTTAGGTTTAGGCTGCATCGCTCCGCGCTTACGAACTCCCACGCTTCGTCTTGCTTTAGCAAGCTCCCGCGCTTCGTTTCGCGCCTACGGATTCCCGCGAACCATTGGGTTAAGGCTGCATCGATCCGCGCTTACGAACTCCCACGCTTCGTCTTGCTTTAGCAAGCTCCCGCACTTCGTTTCGCACCTACGGATTCCCGCGAACCATTGGGTTAAGGCAGCATCGCTCCGCGCTTACGAACTCCCATGCTTCGTCTTGCTTTAGCTAGCTCCCGCGCTTCGTTTTGTGCCTACGGATTCCCACGAACCATTGGGTTAAGGCTGCATCGCTCCGCGCTTACGAACTCCCATGCTTCGTCTTGCTTTAGCAAGCTTTCGCGCTTCGTTTCGCGCCTACGGACTCCCGTGAACCATTGGGTTAAGGCTGCATCGCTCCGCGCTTACGAACTCCCACACTTCGTCTTGCTTTAGCAAGCTCCCACGCTTCGTTTCGCGCCTACGGATTCCCGCGAACCATTGGGTTAAGGCTGCATCGCTCCGCGCTTACGAACTCCCACGCTTCGTCTTACTTTAGCAAGCTCCGACGCTTCGTTTCGCGTCTACGGATTCCTGCGAACCATTGGATTAAGGTTGCATCGCTCCGCGCTTACGAACTCTCATGCTTCATCTTGCTTTAGCAAGCTCCCGCGCTTCGTTTCGCGCCTACGGATTCCCGCGAACCTTTGGGGGATGAGGTTTTGGATCCATGATAGCTTGTTGCTCTTTTCACCGTTTGATTCGTTGGGATTTCCTTGATCAACCGTTGAGTTGGTATTATCAGAGTTGCCTCATTTCGTCGGTTCTTGAGGAGGCAAATGCCCCGGAATAGCCTGCAATGAGAAAATCATTTTTTAGCCAATTTTTCATATATATTTTGCAAGTCAAAGATTTACACAAGCAAACAACATTTCATTCGTAGTTCTTTTTTTCACTAAACCATTATAGACTTTTTACAAGAAAGTAAAACATAGTAAAGAGTAAAGCAATGCAAAGAGGCGATAGTGATCGCTTATTCTGAGTTTCAGATATTAGATCATCATCAACGGTCGTCAGTTGATTATCAGCCTTGGAGTGATCTGAACAGAAGCTACGTTGTCTGGACCAGACTGATCATTTAATGCCCCTTGCCCCTGGGGAGCTGCAGAAAGATTCACATCTTGGGAGTTCTTCGCAAATTGTTGCAGATGGTTCTTCCTAATCAACTCTTCAATCAATGATTTTAGATGTCTGCATTCGTTGGTGCTGTGGCCCGGTTGATTATGATACCGACCGAACTTCCCGGATTTAGTCAGATGGTCATTCATTTTTATTGGCCGAGGCTTTGGGTAATCTTCTGCGTCCTTTGTGGCAATGTAGATGTTCTCGAGAGTGTTATTCAGAGGAGTTAACTCAGACGAGTCAAGAAGGCGAAATTTTTTATTAGCTTTGTTGTCATTTCTGTCATTTACTCGCTTTTGCCCTTGAGTATTCTTTTGATCACACTGAGTAGCAGTACTTTTGGGAGCTTTAAGAAGTTGGTTACCACTGATGATCTGAAGAGGTATAGGATTATCGTCCATTCTCTTGTACTCCTCTGCCTTTTTATAGAACTTACCAAGCGTAGTCGGTTCTTTCATCTTAATCCACCTTCCGAATTCGCTTGTTTTGTCTATAGCATCGAGTAAAGCCATGAGAATTATGCGTGGCTCTGGATTCCTCACTTCAGACAAGGCAATATTGAATCGACTGAGGAAGGCTTTGACAGTTTCTCCTGGATTCTGCTTCATTGCTGAAAGTGTTATAGCATCCTTGACTTTAGTAGCGTAGAGACAGAACTGCTCCTTGAACTTTTTGGTGAGGTCAGTAAATCGATCGATAGACTTCGGTGGCAGCTTTGTGAACCATAGTGATGCGGCACCTTCTAAGTAGAGAGGAAAGTACGTGCATCTCATCTCATCGGTCACCTTAGCTGCACTCATATGCCATTCATATTTGAATAGGAAGTAGTTCGGATCAACGAGACCGTTGTGCGGAGGCAAAGTCGGAGGATTGAACTTTTTCGGACATTCTGCTTCAAGAATTCTTTCGGTGAATGGAGTCCTATCGGGAGAGAAGTCCCATTCTCTTTCGTCGTCCTTGCTAGCTTTGATTCTTTTTCATGGCTCGTTTTGTCATGTCTGAAATGTATTCTTCGGTGCTATCGCGCTCTGTAAAGCTGAGCTCTTTACCAAATGTTCGTCTAGACATATGATCTCGATTAGAGAGCTTAGGCCCTTCGTCTTTTCGACGAAGAGGTGCCCCCGTGATAGGATTAGCGGCTTTTTGAGCATTCGCTTCGTAATGACTCTTAGCTTTTGATCTCAAATTTTCGATGTTAGTTTCGTCCCTGTCACTTGCCCAATCATAATCGTCTTTCATATTGTCGTTGCGGTTATGATTGGAAGTGGGCGATTTGTCATTTTCCTCGAGATCCACATGCACCTTTGAAGGAGCTGGATTTGATAGAGCATTAAGAATGACGTCTAGTTTCTCCATCATCATTTTAGTAGAGGCATCCACTCGGTTGTTGACGTTGGCAATAGCGACTTTTAATTCATTTCTAGTCACGCCAACTCCACTTATCGAGTTTTTACCAACATCGAAACGGTTAGTAAGTGATGTCTCTTCATTAGCAACATCATCAGCTTCTATCACGGTTTTGCTAACGGTCTTCTTAGACTTTGCCATGATTTCGGAGAAAGATGCAACTTAGAGCTTTAATGCAAGGATCTCAACTTTGAGAGAGTACGAGAAGAGGTAGGAGATGCGAGCGCGGCCCCACGGTGGGCGCCAAATGTTTGCTCCAAATTTGGGATCAAACAACAAAGGTGTAAAAGCTACACTTCACCTATTCGGTAAGAATATGGAACCGCGAAATCGCAAAATAAACGGATAAAAGCAAGTAAGAGCACAAATGATTTTTTATAGTGGTTCGATTCTCTATGAATCTACGTCCACTTTCAATCCATTCTCATTATGATATTCAAGCTTACAACATATGAATTTTCCCGCATTACAATCATTTCTCTCTTTTTTCCTTCCTTATGATCTAATTTCACTTGAAATTTGGTGAAGAAAATGAAGAGATCTTTTAGCTTTGTGATGAATCTTCAACCACTTGTGTGCTTTGATCCTTTTCCATGATCTTCATAGATTTCATAGTGAATTAGCATTCAATTTAGGCTTTGGAGAGGACTAGAGATCGTTTGAATGATGCTTGAGAGATTTATTATGTAGCTTGAATGAGATTGAAGGAGTTTAGATTCAATTGTAGAAAGCTCTAATGAACATTGATTTGGATTTGATCTTCATAAAGTTAGAAAAGTGTTGTTGAATCTATGGAAGCCATTAGAGAAGTTGTAGATGAGCTTTAAATTTGACGCAATCTCCTTGTAGCAATCTATTTTCGGTCCCCCCCCCCTCAAATGAATTATGAGGGGTATTTATAGGTGATTTCAACCCGGGTGGCAATTCTGTAATTATGCTGAAAACGCCATGACACTGCGCCATGACTTGGAACGCCATGACTTGCTTGCGGCATGAATGGTTTCGTCTTTGAGGTATATGGTATTAAAAATGCGGCACGACTCCTTTATACCGTGGCGCGACATGACTGAATAATCCAAATAATCCTTTACAGCTGTCACTTCACATGCGACGGCATGGCTGAATTCAACGACATGTGATATAAATTGGAACCGTATGACTTCAGTCTGTCCCTACGCCTTGGTGTGAATGCCTTAACAGCTTACGGGTCTAAATTACCTTGCGATATGGATAGGCCCAACGTCTTGACTTCTTTCACGAGTTGGACTAATCACTTCAACCGTGCCACGTGAAAGCATATGCAACATGCCGTGTTCATTATGTCGTGAGACCTGTATTGTTGCCTCATTACTATCTTCTTATGTCGCCATATTCATTTACGCATTGCTGGGTTTAATTAATGAATTCATTTTATTTTATGGATGGAACGATCTGGTTTCCTTTGTCACTCGAACCATATGAAAAATTAGAACGACGTGCTGATCAGAATGTCATATTTCAATGCGACATGAAGGTCTTCATTCAATCGACATGCTTTACGATCAACTCTAACGATATGAATGGTACGCCGATATGAACAGATTGACTTACTACTGCCATGCTTACGTGGCTTGAAACATTTATACGACAAGTTTGGTCTCATTTTCTACTTAAGCAATTCTTTTGCAAGTAACGGTTCATGCTCACGGCTTGGCGTAACACCATAGCATTCCGCTGATTTAACTGAGTACGACATGAGTTTCTTGTGGCATGGAAATGGACGGTGCAACATGGGTGCAACACTGTAGTATACGACATGATCCTTGCGGGTTACCGAAGGACGACATGCAAGCTTGCGCCATGATTTAGAATGTTGTAATGACGCGAATTTTTCAGCGATATAATAATTAATTTATTTAATCATTTAAAAGGTGATTAAGAGGATTTAATGGTCGTTGAATTAAATAAGAGTGAATATTTAATTAAAATAATAATTAAATAATATATTTAATTCTGAAATAATCAGATTGGGCTGAAATGGCGATATGGTGTGAATTGGGCAATTCAAAATATATAATTCAGTTTAGAATTGAATTCAGATAACGAATATATTTTTTAAACGAAGTTTGAACTTATAATTATAATTTAATTATAATCGAGCTCGAAATGGCGCGACAGTTCGCGATTTGGCGATTCGAACTTTAAACGAATGTACAGAAGCTGTTTTAAGTCGGATTTCTGTGAAACAAGAAACGTTAGGAGCTGGTGAAGTATAACTTTCTGATGGAAGAGAAAAATTAGGATTTCGTCGTGTAGATTTTGGTGTATGTCCAAATCAAATTTTAGAAAAGTCGCTGTGGATTTCCTTTATAATTTATAATGATTTATAAAAGAATTTAAATATAAATTGAATATCGATATAACTCCGATGATGAAATATCGAGTTAGAAATCCATACAGGATATTCTAGAGTTGTATGGTATTCCACTGTGAATATATGCGATAATATTTATTTTTAAATATTAAATTTAATTATTTTTAAATATATTTATATTTTTAAAGGGTTATTCAGAGCTTTAAAAATAGTCAGTTTTGCAAACGACCTGGGTTTTTGATGAAACTAATTTTGTTGGATCCGCAATATTAAATTTTTGCTAGATTTCAGTTTGCGTGATTTTTGAAATCAGTATGTGGCCGTACGAAATTTTAATGTGAAATACAGTCGAGAAGTTGACCTTTAAAAATACGCTGTGTGAGCAAACGGAATCGGAATTCGATGAAACCAGTTTCGTTGGGACCGTAATGTCGAACTCTAGCTACGTGTTAATTTTCGTGATTTCTGGGTATCGTGTGTGATCATAGAAATTTTTAAGGACCAATGAAATCAGCGTTTGCATTATAAATCAATATAAAAAGGAATGAAAAAAATATCCTAACTTCTCCTAAATCCTAAACAAAGCCACGTCCACCATCCTTCTCAGCCACACACTTAGCATTTAAAACACAGAACAAATTCCCATTCTTAAAACACAAAGCGCACAAAAGAAAAATGAAATCAAATGAAGAAAATCCTATAAATCTTCTTATACAATTATTTACAATCGTTACAACCTCCTCTGCAACCTGATATACATTTGGTATGGATCGAACTAATCCACTTCGATGTCTGAAGGTGTGGCGCAAAATAGGGTTACGGTTTTAGAGTGATACACTTGGAATTAGGGATTCTCGTGACTAGCATTGCACTCGGAGATGAAAACCGCACCTGTATGCATACTCTGAGGACATACCGCCTCCATGGAGTTCGGTACCTGTAGCGGAGCAGAGGTGTTGACGCGATGAGAAGGGTAGCTGCGAGCGTGTCATGGTGGTGAGGGAAAGGAGCAGCTCGAGATGAGGAGGTCGATGGTGTTAATGGGTTTTGATTTCGTGGATTATAGGAGGAACGGTCGAGGTTTAAAGGAGATGGAGTGGCCATTGATATGAGCAGGCATCGGGTATGAAGAATTGGGGAAGATGGATATTCGGTCTGGGTATAGAAAAGGGGTATGGGCTTTTTCTTCAATGGTGAGGGCCAATTATAAAAGGAGTTAGTTTAGTTTAAAATTTAAATAATATGTATATCTTGTAAATTCAATAACTTGATCATACGATATCAGATTGACGAACCGTAAGTTGCGTTGGGATCGTATGGACGGTGGTACACCATGGAACTGACTAGGACTGAACCGAAGCTCGTTTGAATTTATGGCGAAATAAAATGTTTGATTCAAATCAAACAACAGCTTATCGTTCTTTAACGATGAACTGCCAATGTGAGTAAAACTCACCAACTCTAAACAGTTATATTTTTACAACATATTGTTAGAACTGATAATTATCTGTTGATTGCTGTGTGTTACCTGTTTGGTTGAGTTGCTTGTGTATTAGTTGAAATTATAGATAACGATATATATATAAATCGTTAATCAAATATTGATTCTGTTTAGCAGAATATTTCATAGTGAAATGATATCGATGTTAATTATATTGTTTAACATCTGTGATGCAGGGAAACAGGTTGGAGGAATCCGACTGGATTCCTCAACATTTATTTTACTGTTTTTCATGTGATTTACAATCTGTTGATGATTATGTGTGTTTGGATGGTATCGATTACCGTTGTTTGGTATTTTAAATATCGTAAGAAATACGTGAAGGTATAAAAGGGAATTTTCAAAGTATATTGAAAATAAATAAAGGAATATTTATTTAGGAAATAAATAGAATAAAGGGATATTTATTTAGAAAGTAAATAGAATTATAAAAGGAATATTTATTGGGAAAATGAACAGGATTTATAAAAAGGGAAGTTGACGAGGTATAAAAGAGTTAATTGAATTTAGTTATTCGAAGTCGAGTTAGTCAAATATGGTTAGTCGAATAGAGTTAGTCAAACATAGTTATTCAGGATAAGTTGCCATTTTGCACGACTGCTAGTTAGGGACTAATAGTTGTGGAATGGTAGTGATGCGTGAATAAGCTATGGAAATGTTTCTAATGTTAATAACATATATTTTCTAAATGTAGAAAATAAGGAAATATGAATATATAATTGTTTGATGATTGGATCGATAATTCCATTTGGAAATAAGATCGCTGTGTGTACACAGACATGTTTTCATTTGATAGTTAAATCACCGACTATCAAAGTTTTGACTATTTTAACGTTGTTAATATGGAGAGACCGGTTGGATTATTATCCGAAGAACCACTTCGTATTGGCATAAGCGTTGCGAATCATATATGCCATAGATAATTGAAGACGGAGTAAAGTGCAAGGGTTGTTGTATAAATCTTAGGTAAAGATTGCCTAAGATGGATGTACTGAATAGTGCCTTCGGTTTGTCCAGTCTCAGGACGACCTGTATGGAAGAATGCCTGACAGAGTATATTTAATAGATCGTGTAAGTTGATCTCTTCAAACGTATTTACGTTTGGTAGCGGAGGAATTCGCTTCTCTTAGCTGTATACCCGTGGTTTTTTTGGGAAAATCAATTTGTGATTCGGCGGGTATGAGGATGTGACATTCAAAGTGAATAAACGTGTGATCTTTCAGAGATAAGCGTAGCTTCTAGCCTCACAACCGGGAAATGACAAAAATCGGGCAGGCAGCATGACTATGTAGGTCACACCTATTAGGGTGTATAATCACCTGATCTAGAGTTTCATTTACTTCTAAAAATCTATTGTTGATGCTGTCCCATTCGGGAACGGTTGCTGATCCCAACCGTTGGTGATATACATTCGATACACTCAAGCGAAATGAGTGGTCGGTCATGTGTTGCCGGCTTGCAAGATGTTCTTGTTGAACCCAGTGTATTCCTCTCTAGAGGTACACTAGCAAAAGATGGTTCCATACCTTTTCGTAGTTGGAAATCCATTACCCAATACGTGCGTGAGGTTTTGATTGTAAACTATATATGTAGAACGTGAGATGGAACATAGTTGTCATAGCGAGCGCTATAGCACGCTATAACGCAAAATAGCGCATAGCGCACAGGTTGCGCTATTTTGGTTCTTATAGCGCAGGGGTCCCGTGTAGCGCAAAAATAGCGCGCTATTTTATCATAGCGCAGCCGTGAATAGCGCGCTATTTTGCTTTTTCTTTTTTGAACATGCATTTTCGTTTTTTTTTCCTTTTTGGAGATTTTAAACATACAGTTTTTTCCTTTTGTGCCTTTTTCCTGTGTGTGTGTTTTTTTTTAAAGATCTTCTTTTCTGTAAGCAAAAAAAAAAACATTATAGCGCGCGCTACAGCGCATAGCGCAGGCCTTGCGCTATTCGCTATTGACAACACTGAGATGGAAGCGTTTCTGCTAGATGATTATTATATTGTGGTTGATAGACATTATTATAATATCAAAAGATTTTTGATATAAAGATATTTTTGATTCTCATAAGGGAAAAACCCATTCCGTTATACGGCGTGGTCTTATGAGATATCGTTTACTTGTTCAAACTGTTTTAAACTATTTTACTCATACCAGTCCATGTTGTGTGCTTAGTGCATGTGTCGCATGATAGGGAGTTCTCGCTTTTCATTAGGTGGCGAACGAGAGACTCTTACTCCTACATGTCCCTAGTAATGGTTTGGTTGTGAAGTCGAAAGGCTGACCGTAAAACGTGGTGCTGGGGTACCAATGTAAGTCACGGTGGGATATTAGCCCGCTATCTGGGGGGATGAAGGGATAGTTGCAAAGCCTACCGGAATTCGTCGGATCATTACAGTTGGTATCAGAGCTTAAGGTTAAGTATTTACCTTGGCTCTGTGGCGTGACTCGGTAGTGAAGGGGTTAGCAATACTCTAGATTGAGTTGAGTGTATATATACGAGTGAACGTATTTGTTATTGATATAAAAATTGTTTTATATTGCGTAGATTTATTGGTTGAGTTGTTTATAGGTTCTGATCGATCAGTTTGACCGACTGCATCGGTAGGAGTTTCTAAACACTCGAATACGATGGGTCGACACAATATGTTATTAAAAGAGGGTAAATGAAATTATTTTACCCAAAGTATATTTGTTATTATAATCGACTAAGATTATAAAAAGTGAAATGGTTATGTAAATAACCAATCAAAATTCGTATAAGTACTACGAAATGAATTAAAACTGAAATTGAACCAGAATTTGAATAAAAACCTTAGAAATTTGAATAGGTATTTGTAAATGGAGTTGGATTAAATATATGGGAATTTTAAGATCCTGAGAGAATTTAAATTGTTTACAAACATTGGAATGATATTTTGAAGTGATTTGAACATGGAAATGGTTTAAGAAATAGTTTTGAAAAGTGATATGGTGTTGAACTTACTTTGATCGCTAAGAAATAAATTCCAATGGTGCATCATCGGTGTTCATTTTCGAGTTTCTAAATGACGGATTACTACCAAATTTTTTTAGTTTTGAATTGTTTTGAGAACAACAAGTTGTTTGATTCCGAAGGGAATATTTGATTTGTGAAAAACAAAGTTATTTAAAACTCTCAGGAAAAGATTGTTCGTATTAAAACAAATTTAAATAGGAAGTTGTGAAAGTAAGCTGGAATTTAATTGAAATCAGTTAATTTGAAATAGAATTGGTTTGGTAAATCAAGATTTGGAATCAAGAATTGAACTTGAGTTGAAATGAGATTTGCTTTGGATATAAGCGAATAGACGTGTTGAGGATAAATTGATCAGAAGTTAATTTGGGATAACATTGGTATATGCTGAGTTGATAGCATATGGAAGTGATAGAGTTGATATACCCCAAAAAGGTACAAGTTTATATTTCATGAGTTTGGTGATTTATGAGCCGATTTGACAAACCGCTTGGTTGTTTGATTTTTTTTTTGGGTTGGAGAAGGCCCAGAGAGGCGAGTTGTGGCTGTACCGATTGAGCCGTACAAAGAAGGTGTTGGCGAAATTTTTTGAAAAGTTAAGGCGTTAGGAATTTTTTAGGATTTTTGAAAATATTCGTTAATAGAATTAAATTTAATAATTTAATTGAAATTAAATTAGTCAGGGGAAACTGAAGTTGAGAAGTAAACAATACAGTCTAGCCAGTCGATAGGGTTTGATTTCTACCTTAGCAATTTCGAGGACGAAATTATTTTTAGTGGGGAAGAATGTAACGACCCGCATTTTTCAGCATAATAATTAATTTATTTAATTATTTAAAAGGTGATTAAGAGGATTTAATGGTCGTTGAATTAAATAAGAATGAATATTTAATTAAAATAATAATTAAATAATATATTTAATTCTGAAATAATCAGATTGGTCTGAAATAGCGATATGATGTGAATTGGGCAATTCAAAATATATAATTCAGTTTAGAATTGAATTCCAATAACGAATGTATTTTATAAACGAAGTTTGAACGTATAATTATAATTTAATTATAATCGAGCTCGAAATGGCGCGGCAGTTCGCGATTTGGCAATTCGAACTTTAAACGAATGTACAGAAACCGTTTTAAATCGGATTTTTGTGAAACAAGAAACGTTAGGAGCTGGAGAAGTATATCTTTCTGATGGAAGAGAAAAATAAGGATTTTGTCGTGTAGATTTTGATGTATGTCCAAATCAAATTTTAGAAAAGTCGCTGTGGAATTCCTTTATAATTTATAACGATTTATAAAAGGATTTAAATATAAATCGAATATCGATATAACTCTGATGATGAAATATCGAGTTAGAAATCCATACAGGATATTCTAGAGGTGTATGGTATTGCACTGTGAATATATGCGATAATATTTATTTTTAGATATTAAATTTAATTATTTTTAAATATATTTATATATTTAAAAGGGTGATTCAGAGCTTTAAAAATAGCTAGTTTTGCAAACGACATCGGTTTTCGATGAAACTAATTTTGTTGGATCCGCAATATTAAATTTTTGCTAGATTTCAATTTGCGTGATTTTTGAAGTCAGTATGTGGCCGTACGGGATTTTAATGTGAAATACAGTCGATAAGTTGACCTTTAAAAATACGCTGTATGAGCAAACGGAGTCGGAATTCGACGAAATCAGTTTCATTGGGACCGTATTATCGAACTCTAGCTACGTGTCAATTTTCATGATTTTTGGGTATCGTGTGTGATCGTAGGAATTTTTAAGGACCAATAAAATCAGCATTTGCAATATAAATCAATATAAAAAGGAATGAAAAAAATATCCTAACTTCTCCTAAGTCCTAAACAAAGCCACGTCCACCATCCTTCTCAGCCACACACTCAGCGTTTAAAACACAGAACAAATTCCCATTCTTAAGACACAAACCGCACAAAAGAAAAATGAAATCAAATGAAGAAAAATCCTATAAATCTTCTTATACAATTATTTACAATCGTTATAACCTCCTCTGCAACCTGATATACATTTGGTATGGATCGAACTAATCCACTTCGATGTCTGAAGGTGCGGCGCAAAATATGTTTACGGTTTTAGAGTGATACACTTGGAATTAGGGATTCTCGTGACTAGCATTGCATCGGAGATGAAAACCGCACCTATGTGCGTATTCTGAGGACATACCGCCTCCATGGAGTTCGGCACCTGTGGCGGAGCATAGGTGTTGACGCGATGAGCAGCGTAGCTGCGAGCGTGTCATGGTGGTGAGGGAAAGGAGCAGCTCGAGATGAGGTCGATGGTGTTAATGGGTTTTGATTTCGTGGATTATAGGAGGAACGGTCGGGGTTTAAAGGAGATGGAGTGGCCATTGATATGAGCAGGCATCGGGTATGAAGAATTGGGGAAGATGGATATTCGGTTAGGTATAGAAAAGTGGTATGGGCTTTTTCTTCAATGGTGAGGCCCAATTATAAAAGGAGTTAGTTTAGTTTAAAATTTAAATAATATGTATATCTTGTAAATTCAATAACTTGATCATACGATATCAGATTGACGAACCATAAATTGCGTTGGGATCGTATAGACGGTGGCTACACCAATTGACTAGGAGTGAACCGAAGCTCGTTTGAATTTATGGTGAAATAAACTGTTTGATTCAAATCAAACAACAGTTTATCGTTCTTTAACGATGAACTGCCAATGTGAGTAAAACTCAACAACTCTGAACAGTTATATTTTTACAACATATTGTTAGAACTGATAATTATCTGTTGATTGCTGTGTGTTAACTGTTTGGTTGAGTTGCTTGTGTATTGGTTATAATTATAAATAACGATATATATATAAATCGTTAATCAAATATTGATTTTGTTTAGCAGAATATTTCATAGTGAAATGATATCGATGTTAATTATATTGTTTAACATCTGTGATGCAGGGAAACAAGTTGGAGGAATCCAGTTGGATTCCTCAACATTTATTTTACTGTTTCTCATATATATTGTGATATATGATGTGATTTACAATCTGTTGATGATTATGTGTGTTTGGATGATATCGATCACCGTTGTTTGGTATTTTAAATACCGTAAGAAATACATGAAGTTATAAAAGGGAATTTTCAAAGTATATTGAAAATAAATAGAATAAAGGAATATTTATTTAGGAAATAAATAGAATAAAGGGATATTTATTTAGAAAGTAAATAGAATTATAAAAGGAATATTTATTGGGAAAATAAACAAGATTTATAAAAAGGGAAGTTGACGAGATATAAAAGAGTTAATCGAATTTAGTTATTCGAAGTCGAGTTAATCAAATATGGTTAGTCGAATAGAGTTAGTCAAACATAGTTATTCAGGATAAATTGCCATTTTGCATGACTGCTAGCATAATTCGCAGGGCTGCAGATAACCTACGGCGGTCGGATGTTTTCTAAGGGAATCAGGTGTTACCATTGTGATCGCTGCGATCTAGAGTTAAGCGAATGGAGTTAAATCGAATATTAATTATTCGAATAAGAGTTAAGTAACTAGAGTAAATTGAATATTAGTTAATCGAATAAGAGTTAAGCAAATAGAGTTATTCAATTAGAGTTAATCGAAATAGAGATAAACAAAATTAGAAACTGACTAGAGATTAGTTAAGTTGAATAGTTTTCTGAGTATCGATCTGATGTTGGTTTCGGCCTTCGGGGTTTATAATTAGAGAATTGTTCTCCTACTAGTTTACGGTTAGGGACTAATAGTTGTGGAATGGTAGTGATGCATGAATAAGCTATGAAAATGTTTCCAATGTTAATAACGTATATTTTCTAAATGTAGAAAATAAGGAAATCTGAATATATAATTATTTGATGATTGGATCGATAATTCCATTTGGAAATAAGATCATTGTGTGTACACAGACATGTTTTCATTTGATAGTTAAATCACCGATTATTAAAGTTTTGATCATTTTAACGTTGTTAATATGAAGAGACCGGTTGGATTATTATCCGAAGAACCACCCCGTATTGGTATAAGCGTTGCGAATCATATATGCCAAAGATAATTGAAAACGAAGTAAAGTGCAAGGGTTGTTGTATAAATCTTAGGTAAAGATTGCCTAAGATGGATGTACTGAATAGTGCCTTCGGTTTGTCCATTCCCAGGACGACCTGTATGGAAGAATGTCTGACAGAGTATATTTAATAGATTGCGTAAGTTGATCTCTTCAAACGTATTTACGTTTGGTGGCGGAGGAATTCGTTTCTCTTAGCTGTATACCCGTGATATTTTTGGGGAAATCAATTTGTAATTTGGCGGGTATGACGATGTGACATTCAAAGTGAATAAACTTGTGATCTGTCAGAGATAAGCGTAGCTTTTAGCCTCACAATCGGGAAACGACAAAAATCGGGCAGGCAGCATGGCTATGTAGGTCACAACTATTAGGGTGTATAATCACCTGAGCTAGAGTTTCATTTACTTCTAAAAATTTATTGTTGATGCTGTCCCATTCGGGAAACGGTTGCTAATCCCAACCGTTGGTGATATACATTCGATACACTCAAGCGAAATGAGTGGTTGGTCATGTGTGGCTGGGTTGCAAGATGTTCTTGTTGAACCCAATGTATTCCTCTCTAGGGGTACACTAGCGAAATGTGGTTTCATACTTGTCATAGTTGGAAATTCATTACCCAATACGTGCGTGCGGTTTTGATTGTAAACTATATATGTAGAACGTGAGATGGAAGCGTTTTTGCTAGATAATTATTATATTGTGGTTGATAGACATTATTATAATATCAAAAGGTTTTTGATATAAAGATATTTTAGATTCTCATAAGGAAAAAACCCGTTCCGTTATACGGCGTGGTCTTATGAGATATCGTTTACTTGTTCAAATTGTTTTAAACTGTTTTACTCATACCAGTCTCATGACTGACCCGGAGTTTATTTTGTTTTGTTTTCCCTAAACTCTTGGGTGTCCAATTTTGTATGTGCAGTCAAGTAGTCAGGAATTTACAAATACTTGAAGAGCTGGAGCGGGAGGCTTCAGGATCATATAGCTATAGTTTATTTCCGCTGTGTTTTAAGTGTTGTACTCTGATAATGTTATTGTATACATATACTGTTTTTATTTCAAGGATATATTATCTATTATATGTTATTCGTTCCGCTGTGAGGTTCGTGTTACTCTGATGTTGTGTTCTTCTTCTTCTATTCTAAGTTTCTATCTTATCTTTACTCACCCTCTAATTTCTTTTATTAACTTTCCGGTTATTTTCGATCCTTGGATGTTCGATATGTGTTGTATATCGGATAAGCAAGATCGCCTTTTTTCGGGTCGTTACAAATGTCTTAGGCTCATGTCGTATTGACGACTTGAATCCAACTTGTGCCAACGGCTTAAAATCATGTCGTGTGGATGACTATAGGATCCATGTTGTAGAAACGACATGAGTCAGTTATGTCGTGTGTCATCATCCGTAAATACTTCTTAGTTCTGAACCGCGTTCTAAGAACAGGTTAATAGGAGGAATTTGTTTGTTATTGTTATCTTCTTCTCTCTTTCGAAATCTAATTGTGTATTGATCTTGTGGAAACCCTTACACTTTATTGATATGTTTTAAAAGAGAACTAATCAAGTCAACTTCGTATATTAATATTGCTAAAGCAGGTGTTATAAAGTGTTGATTTAGCAGATGCAGTAAAAAATAGGGAGGATTAAAGCGAATCTACTGCTCATCCATGCTAAATTGAAATAGCGTAGTGGTTCAAGGGTGCTACGGGATATAACGGACCTTTAGCGGGGCTTTAACTGCATAGATTCAATGCTTGAATTTTAAGTCCTGAATTTTAACGAAAAATTAACACTTGTCTAGCACCTAACCATAGATGTCTAGGATCCTTTATAAACGTTTAATATTAAGGCCCTTCTCTTCAGTTAAAGAGACATTTTTTCTTCATCGTTGAATATGAAGTCTGAATTGGCTACCATTGATAATGCTTTAAATAGCATGTGTTTATGTATTTATTATTAACTTAAGTCTCATAATCTAAACTACCAACCAATCGAGCCAACCATGCTGGTTGCTCAAAATAATTTTAAGATGCACCCGTATATATTGTAGATAAAACGTTCATTTTTAAGCAATACTTAAAAGTTGTATCAACCATATAAATTATTTTCAAGGACAAATTTTTATGGGTTGTCACAACGTAACAGTGTTGTTAAAACACTTAGTTGTTTTTATAGTGTAGTGGAGTTGCAAAAAATTTAGCGAGAAAATAGCGATGATATAGTGAAAGCGAAAAAATATTGATTAGACATAAAAACAAGTATTTTAAATTAATTAATTATCATTCTCACATCATTTATGTAGTAGAAAGTAATGTTAATTAATTTTATATAACAAAATTGAATAATATCATGATTATGCACACTATATTTGATTTCTACTTTAGATTGGGAACTTATACCAAAAATTAGCTCTTTACAATAATTTTTTGATTTGTTTAAATAGATCTGGTCAAATCAACCTCTATGCATTAATATTTCTAAAGCGGATGCTAAATAACGTTGATTTAACAGGTACAGTGAAAAATAGCGGGATTTAAAGCGAATTTATTGTTAATCAATGTTAAATTGAAATATCATAGCGGGTGAAGAGTGCTACGGACGATAGCGGAATTTTACGGGGATTGTGCATAGTACAATTGTGACATTACATATTTATCTTAATAGAAAATCAAGTCTTATACTAAAAATAATAATTAAAAGGTAATTTCAGAAAAGGAAAAAAAAAAGAAAAGAAGGATTTTAGAAGTTGTGCTATAAATTACACTATAGCTTGACTGGTAAAGTCAATTTTTAGTATCAAGATGATGTTTTTTTCCTTTTTTTTTTTTTAATAATGAAACCTGCGTTAAGCAACATCTAAAATAATGGAATCAACGTTTTTTTGAAAGTCACTACATCGTCATCAGTATTGATTTCGGCTGCTTTTATAGCAAACCAAAACCGATAGTTTAAAAGACATGCAAGATTACCAGAGCGAGCTTCCAATCGAATAGTGAAGATGGCTTGATATATATTTTTAACCTTTACTTGACTAGAAAATTTGTTAAGTAGTGTATTTTGTATTCAATATTGTTGTTGTTACCTGTAACATTGTTTTGTATGTTGTGGCTTAAGTGTATAAATGTAATTGAACATCAGTAGCTAGCATATTTATTGATTTCCAGATTATTCATTATATCAGGTTTCTAAGAAAAGTCTGCACACAGTGACACAATCAGCTGGTAACTCGAACAAAGCAAGCAAAAGAAGCAGATACAATGGTAGATTCCCATCTTCAGAGCAAAAACATCATGCATTGGACAGAGCAGAACAACTACAGAAAAGTATCCGGAATCCCTCCTGTGTTAGAGCTATGCCTCTTTCTGGCAATCATTGGTTTGTAAGTATATTACTATATATACATATACGCACAAGTATACATATCAACAAAAATTATATGCATTTGCAGGCACTCAATAGGAAATTTTGCATGGACAATCATCTCCCTGATCATGACACGGAAATGATGCTAGAATGCAAGGATGGGGCGAAATATGAAGTCAACTATATCGGTCGGAGGTATGCTTTTTCTGGAGGAATGCCAAGATTCGCAAGGGCTCTTAGATTAGAAGTTGGGGATGTGTTGGTATTTGAATTAATAAGTTCGACTCGGTTTAAGGTATAAATTATTGCCTCGGTGTTTATATTACTTATGATCACCAGTATGTAATTAACTTTTTTGTTTGGATTTATATTTCAGGTTCATATAGTAAAAGCGATCCAAGAAGTCCAGGTCTTGGAGTGAAAATTTCACCAAAGCAGATGATGAAAATCACTTGATGAACTGGTTTATCCCTCTGTCAGCTATTAAATCGAGTTTAAACTGAACACATCTTTTGATTGTTCAAACAGAGAGTATGTTCCGAATCTATAATATTTTGAAATGTTGATTAACATATACGCGTATGGTGCTTCGCTGCTTTGATAGTTTCCAAGGGATAACATGATCAAAATTTCAAATTGACTTCAGTAAATATGAGGGAACTTTTGCCTGTGAAGTGAAAGTATTTGCTGCAAAAAAAGTTGTAATGGTTCGTCATCAACATAGCAAAATTGATGCCAACATGTATTGTTAGGTTTGACATAGTAACCTATGATTTTATTAAATGAGAAATCTACGATCTATGCTCTTTCAATCATACAACTGTTATATTAGTTAAGGCCGGCCCATAGCTTACCCTCACAGATGCCAGAATTTCTCTACTATTACAATAATTGATGAAGTGATAGTTATTTTTAAATAAATACAGTGTCAATTTCTTGCACATGTGATGCAGAACCTACTACATCTATGATGAACACAGCTGATATTGTTGCAATTTTGATAATGGCATGCAATACTGTTTTACAAAAACATTTCAGGCTGCTTAAAAATCAAGTTTTTCAGTTTATTTGATCTAGTAAATGAAATCTTTAAGTTGTTCTATTGTTTATATAGGGTTACTTGAAAATGGTTCTCTCATTTTTTTTTTTTTTTTTTTTTTCCAGTTTGTTCAAACTAGGTAGTGGGATTTTGTTAGAATCTTGCGAACTTGTTCCACATTACAGAAACAAATTTTAATGATTCCATTTCCATCACTTATGATTAGATTTAAAATAACAACCTCCTACAAAGTATTAATTTAAGTCTAAGCTCTCTAGAGTTGAACTTTTAAGTTGCTAATCGTCAAACGTCACATGTTGGAGGTTATTACACCAAAAAGATCCCCTACATTCATACGATAAAAGTTAAGAATTACATTGAAAATATCTTGCAAACAGAATCATCACACCAAAGGCTGATCCAATACCCAATGCTGCCCTAGACAAAGTTAAAAGGAAATAGTGTGGAAACAAAGGAAAAAAAATATGCCTACAAAGAATTTATCTCTTGTTTCTAGACTATCAAGCAAATGTCATACCACCGTACCACTAACAATTTTACAAAATTGATGTCTTATATATAGTATTTATATCTCAATATTTTTAAAAGTATACAAGCCACTCCCAAACCCCCCTCCCCCCCCCTCCAACCCTCACCGCCTACCCCTTGGGCTGGGCCTGACCCACACATCTTTCAGTACGAAACACTATTTTGAAAATAGCTGCTGCCTCAGCCAGTAAAGAAACCTACACATTGTCATCAGACCCTTTTTAATTTGCTGTTCACAAAGCTTGTAGATCAATGGTTTCGCTTACAATAAATGCACATAAGAGATTACCAAGCTGGCTAGCTAGGAATCACACTGACATTGCAGTTTATAGTTGCATCTTAGTTTCTTGAACTGTATTTAAAGTTGGAATATGAATGTATTGTAAGAGTATATAGAAGATTATCCCAAGAAGAGAGACGGGAAAAAAGAAAAAAGAAACTGACCCAGGATTAAAACCTGGTATAAAGTTTGATCCTTACGATTATTTACGTGTGTTTTAAACCTGTATGGTTAACTTTGCGTAGCCTCAGCAATATATCATCTTCATTGCCTCATCAAGACATTGCCTTGCAAGCAACAATAATAATGTTGAGATTTTAAACAGAGCATATGGAAAGGAACTGATAGTAACAGCATTATGTATGTGCCCATTTCAAAGTTGAACTAAAAAAAAACATTTATGCCCGGAAAAGATCAATATAGTATATACAGTTATAATCAAAATAATGGACAAATCTAAGAATTGAAGTATCATCCATTCAATCTCGTCACACTAGCAATAGATCTCATATAACCTTGGACTGTGTATACATATATAAAATCAAACTATCCAAAAAATGCTCCATGGGGGAATAAACAGAAATGCACAATAAAATATGGACCAAAAATCACAATAGATTACGTTTGGAGTAGGGTGCAGCGTGACCTCCTTTGCTCGGTCCAGATGGCGGAACTCGGCCCCTGACAAGAAGTACATTCAAAGACTTTATATCTTCAACTTGTAACTTTACGCCTCTTGAATTTTGTGGAAGATCATAACTGAAATTTATATGAAATTGTGGCCTGGATGAGGCTATGTTAACTGAAGTTAAAAACAGAAGGAAGAACACTTTTAAGTTGAAGAGGTTCGTCATTTTTTTCGGAAGAGTGGTAGTAGGGTCCTGTTATATATAGAGAAGATTGAGAAAGTCGTGTACAAAAATCGACATTTCTGTTGTGTTATATACGAAACAATGACTCATTGATTCTGAATTTCTAGTTTCGTTTTTTCAACTGGCACTCGGTGATAAATAAAATTTTAAAATAATAATAATTAACTTCTGCGTTAATTATTACATTACATTTGACGTACGATTTGAGAATAGCACCTGCCTCTTCAATACTATGTTTACCACATGCAACGCTTAATGTGAGTATTGTTATTGATACTTCAAAATTGATTAAGGGGTACACGTTCGAAAACGAAATTCAATATACACTCACCGAAATTCGATTTTTTTTCTTTTTTCGATGTTCCTTTGTCGAATTTAAGGGTCAAACTCAATCACACCCACGTCGAATTTCATGATTAAATTTAGCAAACCGTTGCCGAATAACTTAAGAGCACTCAATTATTCACTTAGATTTTTTGAAAGGAAGGTAAAATCTATTAGGGTATTGTCATCATTTGGACTCCTCTCATCAGAGAATTTCCCTTCATCTGAGAGTTGCTGAATCTGGGTAAATAATTTAGTGCCTTGCCTGAATCGAAAGGTTAGGCTGCAACAAAATTGCTCAACCAAATTCCGACTGAAAACAGTTAAGAAATCAAAAATCGAAATCAAGAAAGCAGAGAAATCAATTCGAAGATTTAAGAAAGCTCCATACAGGCAAACCCATCAACATCATATCAGCATGTTTGCACATACTTGAATCCAAAACCTATCTCTGCCACTTCTTAAACCAATCTTCTGATCAACTCAAACTGTATTCAATTTTTTTCCCTTGTTGATCATCATCTCTATTCAGGTTAGATCAAGTTTTTTCTCTGTGCATTTTCTCAATGGTTGGAGACACGGTCTCATCAAATGCAGAAAATTCAAATGAAGCAAATCAACATTTTGGCAAGACCATCAAAACGGAGTGATCGTAACCTTGATGTTCAATACTCGAATACAGCACATACATTCATTGGTCAAGCCAAGACATGCAAGCTCAAAACATTCTTCTAGCTCAACTCCCTCCGGTTAGATATCTTTTCGGGTCGATGAAGATAGGCACAAAGGAATGCCTGGATTGATGGTTCCCGTTCGAAGAAGCCCGGCTCGATGGAAGTCTTGCTCGAGGGAAGTTCCATTCGAAGGAATTTTGACTCGATATGCCGAGACATCGAACCGGAGACAAATATCTCCTTAATAATCGCTCATACTCCGGTTATACCTCTTCTACGTGCCGGGATATTAGCTAACGACCTATTTTATTGCTCTAACCTGATCACACCACCCTGCTACGTGTGTGGATCTCATGCCATGTAGCCCATATCGGGTCGATCCATATTGACCCAGCCGAGTATATCTCACGAAGGCCTGCTCTAATGGTTAGGGGACTATGTCCACATGCCAGCTATTATTCCGGATCGAGTGCCATGTAATCCTACCAGGCCGGCTATTCCCAAGGCTATAAATAGCTCCTCCAAGCAGCGAAGAGAGGACTTTTCGGCATTCAAATTCTCTCGCATCCTTTGCAACAGTGCGTCTTCGAGTGTTACTTCAATATAATTATTGTAAGGGAGAGTATTTGCATTGTAATTCGAGAATCATACAAGTGTGAGCATTGTACTTTGAATTTCATATATATCACAGAGGTTATAAAGTGGACGTGGCCTCATGAACGTTGAACCACTATAAATTCTAGTGTGGTCTTTACTTTCTTCATTTTAATTTGCTTGTTCTTCACTTGTTTCACTACTTTACGACATTCTTGGGTGTTGTGCCAATTTTTGGTGTCAACACTTGTGGGTTTTCACTGAGAAACCTCAATTCTCAATATTTAAGCATTTTAATCATCTTTTGGATCACCAAGTACAAGATAAAATCCTAACTTTCGTCATCTTCAGCAGCAATGGTTTCTAAGACTTCTACCCGAGCTACTGGAAAATAGCCTCAACAGAAAAATCCTACCATGTCATCAAATGCTGCTCCTGCTTCAGCCCCCGGCTCGATGCAGGCCTGTTCGATGGTTCCTGGCTCGACGCAGACTAGTTCGATGGTTCCCGGGTCGACATCGAACCGAGCCACTGCTCAACCAATAACTCATTCTCCTACACATCCCCCCACATCTAATCAAGCTCCCCTCTAGACTCTCGTTACTTGCGACGATTTCATGGTATTGGTGAATCAGCTCCGGGAATAGACGGTAGCACTAGATGCTCAGACACAAAAGAATGTCACGATGATGCAGGACATGAACCGAATTGCGAGATAGTGGGAGGAGTTGAGGAACCAACAAGCTACTTCTCCATCATGACATCATGACGTAGAAGCCTCATCATCATCCGCAAGGAGCGAGGACTAACCACGACAACAATGCCCGCTGGAAAGGCCATAAAATGTACTAGAATCATGCTTTAGGAGGCTCCCATCCCAGCTCGACCGAACCGAATAGCTCGGCTCGACATTATCGAGCTGGAGAATATTAAGCCCAACACTTAGCCTTCCCGGAATCCTCGTCCTCTAGCTAACTGCGACACTTTCAAAACCACCCATGCTCCCTACCGCGTGCCTTGTGATTGACTGGGACAAATGGGAACAAGGAAGTACCGCCCGGACAGGGGCTCAGGTAACATTGCATGATGCGGGAGAACGAGGAGCCCAATAAGCTTAGAACAAGTTATCTTCAACTCTCCTGATTTGATCGCCATGGTGCGACAAATCATGAATGACAGTAAAAGCTACAAGAACGAAGATTGGGGAATTGATCGTTACTATAATCCGTTACAGACGACATCCTACAAGCAGAATTCCCAAGAAGATTAAATATGCTACATATATGCCACTATTTAGGCACGACAGATCCTCAACAGCACTTGATGAGATATTCGTGGCACATGAAGACATCAGCTGCCCCCGGACGGGGTTAAGTGCAAGGCTTCCAGGATATATCTTGATTTTGTGGCACTCATGTGGTTCACGCAACTTCCCCAAGATCAGTCCCGAACTTCAAAGACTTGAGTGAGAGTTTTTTAAACTAGATTTGCCTTCATGCCACTAAGTCAAAACATGTCATGGCTCCTTCAACAATCAAGCAAGCTCCAAGAAAGTCTCTGAGGGATTATCTTAACCGATTCAATATGGCCATACCTAAAGTGAGTAATTCCAATCCTGAAACAATCTGGATGGCAATGGTTAACAGAGTTGACAAAAGAACCGAGTTCGGAAATTATTTGATTTGAAAGCCACCTACGACGCTCGAATTGTTTTATGAGAAAGCCAATGTGCGACGTTGATAGGTGATGCGCAATTGAATCAAACAAGGGGGTCGAATGGTGTGTTGAATAAAGGTATTCAAAGCAACGTGGCAGTGAAGACGTCCGGAGATAATTCCGAAACAATTGAGGTGAATGTTGAAATCATGGAAAACGAGATAATAATCAACGAAAGAATGACAATTGAAGCCGTAGCCAGAAGGGGGGGTCGTAGAAAGCGACCCCGGTTTTAGAAGTCTAACAGCTATACAACGTTGAATGACACACCGGAAAATATTTATCTTGACATGTGCAATACGACGTAGTACAAGAAACCACCTCCGCGGGAATCCACGGAGAAAGAGCTTAAGACGGGGAAGTTTTGTTTGTTTCCCGAGATCTACGGCCACGCGACTAACGAGTGTCGTCATATCAGGAATATCATCGAGAATCTGATTAAAGAAGGAAAGCTCAATGAATATAAAGTCGCCCTAAGGGATAAGGGGCAGGGGATCCTAACCCTCAAACATGGTCAGTTGGCTCCTCGAGCCACTGCCCAACATAAAGCTAAAGGAATTATTACTGATAGCATTGCCGGAGGACCACATCCGGCAGGTCACAGTGCTGGAACCATGGAGCAATATGTGAATGCTGCAAAGTATTAAGACATTAGGGAGTGCAGCAGCTTCGAAGCAATGGGTCCCGTAAAGTAAAGGAAGGCAATGATAGACAATATTTTCTTCCATGTGAGGGGGTGGAGATCCCAAGCATCGATCCTTTGGTGATTACGTCCATTATCGGCCAGGCATAGTGTAGAAAGTCCTTATAGACTGCGGGAATTTTATAGATATTATGTTCAAACGAGCCTATGATCAGATGAGGTTATAGGCAAGAGATTTAAATTCGTGTAAAAGTAGGATATGCGGCTTCAATGGATCAACCAATGAACCGGTGGGAATGGTCGAGTTGCTAGTAGAACTGGGAGAGAGGGATCGTAGGAAAGTGTGGATCCTCCCGTTGTGATGGACATAAACTCTCCATACAATGCTTTCAAAGGTCGACCGACCCTAGCAAAATTCCGAGCATGCATAGCTCCCTGGTGCTTGCTCTTGAAGTTTCAGGCTGAAGCTGGAGTTATAGTGGTGCGGGAGATAAAGTAGAAGGACGAGCATGCTACTTAGATGAATGGAAGGAAATTTGCAATGGGGAAGGCTAGGAGCCTAAATAAAATATACCACCAACAAGAGAAATGGATGCATACCAAATAAAGGCCTCCTGCTCCAGACCATCTAGTCACTAGTTCAAGGATATTGATCTGAGAGAGGAAGTGGATCCAAGACAACAAAGTGCGATACCTAATGTGTAACAACCTGGAAAATCTGAGCCAATTTTAAACTTTTAATTTGGTTATTTTAATGAATTTGGAGTAATTGAAATAATTTATTTCAATTAAATAATGGGTTAGAAATAGCGCGGTAGTTTAAAATTTTGAATTCGAACTTTGACTGAACGTGCAGGATGCAAAATGAAACGGATTTTAGTGAAACCAAAAATATTTAAATCTGTTTAAGAATATCTTTCTAAAGAATCTAAAAAATCGAAATTTCATAGCAGGAATCAAAAGTTATGGCCAGTTGAATATTCAAAATGGTCGCTATGGAATAAATATAGCCCTTGAAAATTGACATTTTGTAAACGACCTCTGTTTTCGACGAAACCACTTTTGTTGGATCTGGATGTAAATTTATTGCTAGGTTTCAAATTCCATAATTTTTGGTATTAATATGTGAGCGTGGCAAAGGAAAATGTGTTTGGTTGATTTCAGTCAAATTGGATCGACTAGAAAAAGGCCATTTTTCAAACGATCTCAGAATTCGACGAAATCAGATTTTTTGGGACTGTATCGTCCTAACATAGCTAGATTTATGTTTCGGGAATTTTTAGAATCAGTATGTGGCCCCGGTAAATTAAAACGTACGTTCCAAACAGAATTTGAATGTTTTATATTTTAATTTGAAAAATAACTGACTGTAATAGTCGAATCGGCTTACGAAACATATCCCATTGTGTTCGGAATGGGGGTATTTAGCTGGGGCGACAGTCATTGGGTTCGATTTTGGGTTCGTATGGAAAAAACCCTAATTTTTGAATTAATATAAATATCGACCAATAGAATTAATTCATTCATTATTTTAATTTATAAAAAAATTCAGAAAACCCCCGATAACCCTCGTTCGAACGGCGCTGGAGCTTCCTACCTTCTCTCCTCTTTAAATCCTAATCTGCTCAACAAAACTTAATGGCCCTTCAGAGATTTTTGTATATCTCCTCTCCGCCTTCAGATCCATATAAATTTTGACCTCCATCGATTGGTATTTCTCGAGTTCTGGGCCCAGGAAGGAGCGCCGCGTCAGCCTCTTTTTCCGCTCCACCGCCGCACCGAGTTCAGCATCACCCACCTCCGCCTGAGCGCCTCTCTTAGCTCTAGAGCGTGGCACTACCTGATCGGCCTAACGCTGCACGGATTTTAAGAAAACCCTAGACCTAGTTTTGAACCATCGTGAAAGGTATACAGCCATTCAATTTTAAATAGAATATAACACTTCTAAGTGTTGCAAATCATGATTTTCAAATAAAAATCATATCGTTTTGCTATGTTGACGAAATTCGATGAAACAGAAGACATCGGACTCGTAGCGACGTCATCTACATTCTAGAAGAAGCTAGAACGTATTCCGAGCTCGCTACAAATTTCAGAAGGATTAAAATCGATGTGAGACTTCTAAATTCAAATATGGAATGGAAATGCGTTGTATAAGTTATATGAGCGAAGTATAAATTATATATGCGTTGTACTCCTCATGTATGAGCGTTGTATAAGTTATATGAGCGATGTATGAATTATACATGCATTGTAAAAATCCTATATATGATGAAATGAAAAGGAAATATATTTATATACATATATATATACTCCCCTCGTCCATAAACCATGGACGATATGAATTGATTGTGATTGACGTGAAATTGGTTGATAATGCGAATGGTTGAAAATTAGTTGAAATGCGAATGGTTGGAAATAATTGTTTGTGGTTGAAAGAAATTATTTGTGGTTGAAACAAATGGGAATTGTTATGGAAAATTCATATGATATGAAATTGATCTTAGATCATTTAGATAAGCCCCTTATGGAACGCCGCGAGGCCTAAGGTAGTGCGAGGAGCCGTACTCGGGACGGTGCCGGTTTTTAACCCCCTACCATTATGCTGCCGAAATTTTCAGTAATATCTATGTGTTTGAATTATTTTCATGTGTTGAATTATATTCATGTGTCGAATAAATTGTTTAGATAATAAAAATCACATTTTTATTATGCATATGAAGTATACGAAATATTCGTGTGTGGAATAACATTCATGTGCTAAATAAATTCTTTGAAAGATAAATTTCACATTTTTATCATAGATATGGACTATATAAAATACTAGTGTTTTAAATAAATTGTTTTAACACTAAAAATAAATTTTTTATCTTATTCATGAAGTAAATAAAATATTCGTGTTTCAAATAAATTGTTTTAACGATAGAAATATCATTTTTATTATCTGTATGAACTATTTAAAATATTCATATGTTGAAAAGGGATTCATGTGTTGAATAAAAGGATTGAACAATAAAATTAACATTTTATTGTGAATATGAAGTGTTAAAAACATTCATGTGTGGAATAAATATTTTGAACGATAAAAATATCAATTTTATCATGTATATGACTCACTAAAATACACGTGTTGAAACATATTTTTGTTCGCCAAAAATAACATTTTATCCTATGTATGATGAAGTGTTAAAATAACCGTATGTTGAAATAAACATTTGTTCGCTAGAAATATTACCTTTAGTTTGGTTCTGCATATATATACATGTGTTGAACATGAATATGGATTAGCTGTTGAGTAAAGAATATATTTGCATGGCCATCAAATAGGTAAGCCTTAATGAGGGTGCCGTGTGATTTTATTATTATATGAACTCCTGTGAATGCCATTGGATGCGGAGTGCTGGTTGTTCTGTGTGAAATAATGAACGTCACCATAAGGTAGTAACAATTAATTTTGAACTACACTACATGGCATACTTCTTGAAGAAAGCATACCCTATCATATACCACATAAGCATTTGGAGCTTATGTGACGAGATTGAAGATATACCATACAAGCGAGAGGCTTGTATGGCGATGACAATATTTCAGGTTGAACTGAAGACTGATATGGACTATATAAAATATAACGGTAAATTGTCAAATTAATAAAAAAAACCCACACGGGTCTGGTGATGACAATAAACACGTCTCTATAGTCATTAAGACACAAAAACCATTTATAGGGTGACGAGAATTTATTCTCTGGAGTTATGATCTATACACACTCCCCCGTGGACACCGGAATATATCACTATAAATATGTGCATGCTTTTTAGGATTTATTGGGTGCCTAATATGGCCCAATAAATTTTCAAACCCTTCCCCATACAAAGGAGGTTATGGCAAAATTTTCTGAAACTTAAAGGCGTTAGTGAAATATTTGAAGTGAAAAACAATATGATAGTCGTCGAATGAATTATATATATATATATATATATATATATATATTAAACAAACAAATCGCGCAGCTGCAGTTCGTGTTTTGGAATCCTAATTTTAAACGATTATATAGAGAAATCCGACCATCAGATTTCCTCGAAATCGGAACTGTTGGTTTCGCTTTGGAAAAATCTTTCCAACGATATAAAATTTGTTAAAATCCAACGGTTGGATTGTGTGAAATGTTTAATTCAAATCTAAATAAAAACAGCGCCAGAATGAATTATATTTATATATATATATAAGTATAAATTAAATAAAACGAATAACAACGCTGCAGTTCATATTTTGAAATCGTAACTTTAAACGATTATATCGAGAGATCCGACCATCGGATTTTATCGAAACTGGAACCGTTGGGTTCGCTTTGAAGAGATCTTTTCAACGGACTTAACTTCGTTAAGATCTGATGGTTAGATTTTGATAAATGTGTAAATCAAAATTAGAGAAAAACAGCACCAGGGCCACATTATGGCCTGAAACATCGTTTAATTAAATGGCGCTATTTTTAAATAAATAAAAATAACGATATATCGTTATAAAATATTATAGGCGATATGAAATGGAAGTAAACCAATTATACTCGGTTTGCTTGACGTTTGATGGTTGAATGTGTTTGACATTAAAATTATATAAAGAACTGAAATGTGGATGTCGAATAATTTAACCATGGACAAAATTGATTTGAATTCTAATATACATGAATTATTTGAAAAGGCCGAGTAATTCTCATTTCAAATAATTGATCGACGAATAAATGTCGAAGATATGAAGACGGTGCAAGACCGATGATCTTCACGTCGTCTAGATTACTACTTATGCCTTTAAGATGGGTAGCTCCCTTGACTAGGTTACAGTGGTAGTAGTCCGGATGTGCTTGTTGATCGTCCGGATGTGCGAGGGCCTCTCTTCCGTATTGGACATATGGAATGAGGAATAAGGCGCCTCCGGTTTCGTTCAGACCCAGAACGGACTTGTAAATGGATGTGTGTTTGACATTGGATTTTGTTCTGTGTTGATTGATCTCTATTAAATATATATCTATTTTGGCGGCGGAGAATTTATTCTCTTGCTTAACGCCCTTCTCTGAGACGTACGAGCTTAGAGGTTATATATCGATAGAAATCAGTCGCATGGAGCGAATTGCCTGTGTGGCATGCAAAGATGCTAATGATCAAGGCTTTTGTTGAAAAGCAGAGTCTTGTGGTTGATAATCAAAGATCAGCTTTGATATAGCATAGCTTTGTGTATAGCGTTTATTTGCGAGCCTCACACCCCAGTATGAGTTAAAAACGGGATAAGGACCGCTGGGAGAACACGACGTTTCTTTCTAGATATGGGTGGTGTCAGCGTTTTACTAGCCCTGACATTGTTGATTATTATACCTTTGTGGATGTTGGAATGCGAGGTGCCTCGATTATATCGGTCTCTATGGATCCAATGGATAGGTCCGATAGGACCGGAAAACGTGTGTTCAGGAATAACTAATCCTCAAATGTAAGGGAGGACCGACCCAGCCGATTCCAAGGGCTACCCAGAGTGTGTATTCCTGGGGAATTTGCTAGAGTGTCTCGAAGCGATGAGGAGTATATCCCTTGCCTCGACTCATGATGGAATCCAAATTTCCAATACGAAATCACGGATTTGACTGTAACTTATATATGGCGACATTGTGGCATAGGATGCTCATGTCGTCTATGATTGATATTTATGATTGAATTTGCTTTTGAAACATAGATGCACTAGTAATAATATCAAATGATTTTGCTTTACACGTATTAAGCATAGTTTAGCCATTATAAGGTAAAACTCTATCCTCCGACTTGCGTTGCATTGTGTGATGGGACTTGAGTCTTATAACGACTTCATTTTTATAAAAGCATTACGTTGTTCAAAAGATTTACTTTATTTCATGCACTGGAAATCACTGGAGTAAACCCGTTCCATCAAAGTGGCGTGGTCCTATGATTTGCGTTATTATCGTTGTTTAACCAGTTAAGTAGATTTCTCATACCAGGCCCATGACTGACTCATAATTTGTTTCACTTTACGAACTCGGGTGCCCTTATTTTCACATGGGCAGCCTAGTGACAGGTTATATTTTGGCTTTTGCACTGTAGCATGGAGTGCACCTTTTGGGTTGTATGGCGAGGACTTGACTTCTCAGTATTTTGGCTATTTGATATTCCGCCATCAGTACCTTATGTATATGATTCCGCTTATAGTGATGTAGACAAATTTACTTCTATTATGTATCTATGATGTATATGTCCCAGTGATCTTGATGTAGACTAATTATTTCCTTTTATGCACTAAGTTGTATCCTACACTGTGCTACTCTGATGTTATTACATATTATGATTCCGCTGTCATACTGATGTAAATTATTCTATTTTCTGTTTATGCTATTATCTGTTCTCTACTAATGGTGACTAATGTGTTATATTCCAATGATTATCCTTAATTCCGTGATACAGGGTTTTGAGATCGTCACAGGTGGTATCAGAGCTTTGGTTAATCTTAGTTTTAGAATTAAATACATTAAACGCCTCGTCAAGATAGAATCAGTAGAGTTCTAGGGCGAGTAGCTCATTAGAGATAGGATTAGTAATGTCCTAGAATGAGCTAACCAGAATAGCCAAATAACTTGATCAGTACATCGTTATCTTTCCATACATTCTTCTGCTTTTACCATATCTTTAAAAATTATCATTTCTGTGAGCTTGACTCTTTTCTTGCTTATGTAGAACTGACTTAGATGGCTACCCGAGCAGCTGCAGCTAGAGGTAAAGCAGCCCGAGGAGGCCGAGGTGTAGGGCGGGGGAATATCCCCGTTGTCCCAGAGCCTTTGGTTCAGCCACCACAAAACCCCGCGACTGTTTGATTTAGACCGAGTATGAAAGACATATAAGAATCTTGGAGGCAAGCCATTCCCGGGCACCGGTACTACAATTGAAGCCTTGGGCTGGTTGAACACATATGAGAAGATCTTCAGGGGCATGAGTCTTGAGGATCAGAGGAAAAGCTTTATGGGTGCTTGGCTATTGCAGGACGAGGCCCAACTATGGTGGGACACCATCACCTTGAATGAGGAAGAGGTAGTGATGAAATGAAATGAATTCAAAACACTTTTCAAAGAGAAGTTCGTTCCAGAGCAAGAGATGGAGCGCTTGCATGATGAGTTTGCCAATTTCCAACAAGAAGATAACACCGTCCAAGAATATCTCAACAGGTTTACTTAGCTATCCCACTATGCTCCAGAGCTCATTCGGACAGTTGAGGCGAAGAATAAGAGGTTCATACATGGACTTCAGCGCAAGTACCAGAATAGGGCAATGAGCCACGTTATGCTTGCATTCGCCGACATGGTGGATATGGTGTGTAATTATGAGAGCTTGGATTTGAGGAACATGCAAGTAGATCGCACAAATAATCAAGTGGGAAACAAGCGCAAGACTTCCGAAAGGCAGCCTGAATCCAGCAACACAGCAGCAGATGCCAAGCCACAAACAAATAGGCCACCCAGAGGAAGTTGCTACAACTGTGTTCAAGTTGGCCATTACTCCAATGTATGCACCGCTCCAAAGCGGCAGAAGACCAACCAACCGAGCTCGAGTCAGAACACCCGCAACCCTGTTGAATGTTTCAACTGCCACCAGACGGGGCACATCAGAAGGAATTGTCCTTTGCTGAAAAATGCTCAGGTTGCACATGTATATGACGGGGTGAACCCGCCAGCTGCTACTCCGGGAGCAGGTAAACACAATGTTTTAGGAGGTACCCTTACTATTAAAAATATTCATGTTTCCGTATTATTTGACACTGGTGCATCACAAAGGTTTATTGCAAGTAACACTGTTAAAAAGTTATAGTTAAATCTAAAGAACCTTAAAGAATCAATAAGAGTTCACAACCCGATAAGAGGTTCTATTGTTCTCAGTTCATATTGTAAAGTGCCTATCTCTTTTTCTCGATACCGATTCCCATTTAAATTGGTTGTTCTAAATTTTTTCGAATTCGATATTATACTTGGACTGGACTGGTTAACTAAATATGAGGTCGAAGTGAAATGTGCTGAGAGGATAGTTACAACTAAAACGAAGCTTGGGGACATATTTATACCGTGCCATGGCTCAGACTCAGATAGAAAAGAGTTTTGGTCTGCGCTGGAAGTTATTCCCACTTTGTTAGAAAACATTCATGTCGTTAAACACTATGCAGATGTGTTCGAAGAAGTCGATAACCTACCTCCGCAAAGAGAAATTGAATTCAGAATTGATTTAACTTCGAATGCCAGACCCGCAGTACATCCAATTCGAAGAATTATATTGAAATAAAAAGAAGAATTGGGTGATGAAACTCGACAACTGCTATGGAAGGGTCTGATCAGACCTAGCTTCTCTAATTGGGGTGCAGCCGTAGTGTTTGTTCCTAAGTCAAACGACACTCTCCGATTTTGTGTTGATTACCGAGACCTCAACAAGCAGACACTCAAGAAAAAATATCCATTACCCCGCATTGATGATTTGTTGGATCAATTGAATGGAGCACGAGTATTTTCCAGAATGGACCTAGCTACAGGTTTCCATTAACTGAGGATTGCCGAAGAATGTGTTCCTTTGATAGCTTTCAGAGGTCCAGACATATTTTATGAGTGGTTAGTAATGTCGTTCGGCTTGTGTAACGCTCCAGCATACTTCGTCGATTTAATGAATAGAGTGTTCAGAGAAGTCTTGAATAAATTTGTTCGGGTATTCATCGATGATATTTTAATCTACTCCAAGTCAGAGAGTGAGCATGAAAAGAATTTAGAACAACTGTTTGGGATTCTGAGAAAGAATGTCTTCAAAGCTAAATTTTCTAAATGTATCTTCTTGCAAGATGAAGTGAAGTTCCTTGGCCACGTCGTGTCAAAGAAAGGGATTTATGTAGATCCAAGCAAGATAACAACAATTCAAGACTGGAAGCAGCCTACTACACCCACAGAAGTCCAAAGTTTTCTGGGATTAGCTAGTTATTATCGGAAATTCGTTAAGGATTTTTCAAAGATATCCGGTTTATTAACAAAGCTTACAAAGAAACACGAAAGATTTAAGAGGACTCTGGAATGTGAGGAAGCTTTCCAGGAACTGAAATTAAAATTGACAACCGCTCGAGTATTAACAATTAATGATGGCAATCAGGATTTGACGGTTTGGACGGATGCTTCTATTAGAGGTCTTGTTGCATTATTAATGCAAAGCGGCCAAGTAGTCGCTTATGCTAGCCGTCAGTTGAAGCCGCATGAGAGGAATTATGGAACTCATGATCTTGAGTTGCTAGCCGTCGTATTTTCTTTGAAAATCTGGAGACATTACTTATTGGGTGAGAAATTCGAGTTATATACAGACCATCAATCATTGAAATATCTGTACACCCAGAAAGACTTGAATATGAGACAACAGCGTTGGCTAGAATTTCTTGCTGCGTATGATCTAGATATCCTGTATACCCGGGAAAAGCCAATGTGGTAGCAGTTGCGCTTAGCAGAAAAACCGCAATCATCGCCAATCTTATCATTACGCCTTCATTGATTGACAAGATCGTTGTTCTCTAGAAATACGACGAATTTATTAAAAGGATTAACCAGCAAATTCGAGAAGGCAAGACTTTAGATTTCAGTCTAGATAACGAAGGGGTTCTGCGATTACAAGGGCGAATTTGTGTCCTAGAAATCCCTGAGCTCAGAAGGGAAGTACTGGATGAATGTCACAAGTCCAAACTTAGTATCCATCCAGGAGTGAGAAAAATGTACAATGATCTTAAGCGCACATTCTGGTGGACGTCGGTGAAAAGGGACATTTCTATATATGTTAGCAGGTGCTCTACTTGCCAACTAGTCAAAAGCGACCAACAGAAACTTGTCGGATTATTGCAACCGTTGGAAATTCCAAATTGGAAGTGGGAACAAATTTCCATGGATCTCATAGATGGTTTACCCTGAAGCAGGAAAGGAAATGACAGTATTTGGGTGATCGTAGATCGTTTCACGAAGATCGCCCATTTCATACCTGTCAGGTCCAATAGAAGCGCTCAAAGTCTAGCGCATATTTATTTCATAGAAATTGTTAAGCTACATGGAGTGTTGATCAACATAGTCAGTGATAGAGATCCAATATTTACTGGAAAATTATGGGAGGCATTTCAAGTGGAACTGGGGACAAAGCTGAACCTAACCACTGCATATCACCCTCAGACAGATGGCCAAACTGAGAGGGTGAACCGTATACTTGAAGATTTACTGAGGGCTTGTGTTATAGATTTTGGCGGATTATGGGAAGACCACTTGCATTTAGTTGAATTCTCGTACACAACAGTTATTAGGCAAGCTTGAAAATGTCCCCATTTGAAGCATTATACGGTAGACCGTGCAGATGTCCCGCATGTTGGGTAGAACCTGGAAACCAACTTGAATTGGGTCCTGATATGGTTCGTGAAGCTTCAGACAAAGTCAATTTCATCAAGAAACGATTACAAGCAGCTCAAAGCCGACAGAAAAGTTATGCGAATTCTAGAAGAAGAGATTTAGCATTTGTTGTTGGTGATTATGTTTATTTGCGAGTTTCTCCGATGAGAGGAGTAGTCCGATTCGGTAAGACTGGGAAGTTGGCACCCAGATTTATTGGTCCCTTTCCTATACTTGAACGAATTGGAACTCTTGCTTATAGGGTTCAATTACCTGATTAGTTGCCTTGGGTACATGATGTGTTTCACGTATCCCAACTTCGAAAGCATGTGCATGATCCAGATCTTGTTGTAGAAGAAGTAGCGCAATAGGACTTGGAAATTACTCCAGAATTAGCAGTCAGAAGAGAGCCGATATAGATTATTGGCAAAGAAACTAAAGTGCTAAGGAACAAGAAGGTTCATTTAGTTAAAGTGCAGTGGAGATCCTAGAGATTGTACTTGGGAGACAGAAGAAAGCATTAAGCAAGCTTATTCCAATTACAGAGTGGACATCTCTGACTAACTCCGGTGCAAGGTACATTTACAATACTTTGCACTTCCGTTTTGTTTCCTACTTTACTGCCGTTTCCTTTTCGGGGACGAAAAGTTTTAAGTGGGGGAGATTGTAACAACCCGGAAAATCCAAGCCAATTAAAAATTTTTAATTTGGTTATTTTAATGAATTTGGAGTAACTGAAATAATTTATTTCAATTAAATAACGAGTTAGAAATAGCGCGACAGTTTAAAAATTTGAATTCGAACTTTGACTGAACATGCAGGATGCAAAATGAAACGGATTTTAGCGAAACCAAAAATATTTAAATCTGTTTAAGAATATCTTTCTAAGAATTTGAAAAATTGAAATTTCATAGCGGGTATCGAAAGTTATGGCCAGCTGAATATTCAGAATGGTCGCTATGGAATAAATATAGCCCTTGAAAATTGACATTTTGCAAACGACCTCCATTTTCATCGAAACCACTTTTGTTGGATCCGGGATGTCAATTTATTGCTAGGTTTCAAATTCCATAATTTTTGGAATTAATATGTGAGCGTGGCAAAGGAAAACGTGTTTGGTTGATTTCAATCAAATTGGATCGACCAGAAAAAGGCCATTTTTCAAACGGTCTCAGAATTCGGTGAAATTAGTTTTGTTGGGACCGTATCGTCCCAACATAGCTAGATTTATTTTTCGGGAATTTTTAGAATCAGTATGTGGCCCCGGCAAATTAAAACGTACGTTCAAAATAGAATTTGAATGTTTTATAATTTAATTTGAAAAATAACTGACTGTAATAGTCGAATCGGCTTACGAAACATAACCCATTGTGTTCGGAATGGGGGTATTTAGCTATAGCCGACGGTCGTTGGGTTTGATTTGGGGTTCTTATGAAAAAACCCTAATTTTTGAATTAATATAAATATCTACCAATAGAATTAATTCATTCATTATTTTAATTTATAAAAAAATTCAGAAAACCCTCGATAACCCTCGTTCGAACGTCGCTGGAGCTTCCTACCTTCTCTCCTCCTTAAATCCTTATCCGCTCAACAAAACTTAATGGCCCTTCAGAGATTTTTGTAGATCTCCTCTTCGCCTTCAGATCCATATAAATTTCGACCTCCATCGATTGGTATTTCTCGATTTCTGGGCCCAGGAAGGAGCACCGCGTCAGCCTCTTTTACCGCTCCACCGCCGCACCAAGTTCAGCGCCACCCACCTCCGCCTGAGCACCTCTCCTAGCTCTGGCACCACCTGATCGCCTAACGCTGCACGGATTTCGAGAAAACCCTAGACCTAGTTTTGAACCATCGTGAAAGGTATATGGCTATTCAATTTTAAATGGAATATAACACTTCTAAGTGTTGCAAATCATGATTTTCAAATAAAAATCATATCTTTTTGCTATGTTGACGAAATTCAATGAAACAGAAGACATCGGACTCGCAGTGACGTCATCTACATTCTAGAAGAAGCTAGAACGTATTCCGAGCTCACTACAAATTTCAGAAGGATTAAAATCGATGTGAGACTTCTAAATTCAAATATGGAATGGAAATGCGTTGTATAAATTATGTGAGCGAAGTATAAATTATATATGCGTTGTACACCTCATGTATGAGCGTTGTATAAGTTATATGAGCGATGTATAAATTATACATGCGTTGTAAAAATCATATATCTGTTGAAATGGAAAGGAAATATATATATATACACACTCCCCTCGTCCATAGACCATGGACGATATGAATTGATTGTGATTGACGTGAAATTGGTTGATAATGCGAATGGTTGAAAATTAGTTGAAATGCGAATGGTTGGAAATAATTGTTTGTGGTTGAAATAAATTGTTGTGGAAAATTCATATGATATGAAATTGATCTTAGATCATTTAGATAAGCCCCTTTTGGAACGCCGCGAGGCCTAAGGTAGTGCGAGGAGCTGTACTCGGGATGGTGACGGTTTTTAACCCCCTACCGTTATGCTGCCAAAATTTTCAGTAATATCTATGTGTTTGAATTATTTTCATGTGTTGGATTATATTCATGTGTGGAATAAATTGTTTAGATAATAAAAATCATATTTTTATTATGCATATGAAATATTCGTGTGTGGAATAACATTTATGTGCTAAGTAAATTTTTTGAAAGATAAAAATCACATTTTTATCATTGATATGGACTATATAAAATACTAGTGTTTTAAATAAATTGTTTTAACACCAAAAATAACATTTTTATCTTATGTATGAAGTAAATAAAATATTCGTGTTTCAAATAAATTGTTTTAACGATAAAAATATCATTTTTATTATATGTATGAACTATTTAAAATATTCATATGTTGAAAAGGGATTCATGTGTTGAATAAAAGGATTGAACAATAAAATTAACATTTTATTGTGAATATGATGTGCTAAAAACATTCATGTGTGGAATAAATATTTTGAACGATAAAAATATCATTTTTATCATGTGTAGGACTCGCTAAAATATACATGTGTTAAAACATATTTTTGTTTGCCAAAAATATCATTTTATCCTAGGTATGAAGTGTTAAAATAACCGTATGTTGAAATAAACATTTGTTCGCTGGAAATATTACCTTTACTTTGATTTTGCATATATATACATGTGTTGAACATGAATATGGATTAGCTGTTGAGTAAAGAATATATTTTCGTGCCCGACAAATAGGTAAGCCTTAATGAGTTGGCCGCGCGATATTATTATTATATAAACTCCTGTGAAAGCCATTGGATGCAAAGTGCTGGTTGTTCTATGTGAAATAATGAACGCCTCCATAGGATAGTAACAATTATCTTTGAATTAAACTACATGGCATACTTCTCGAAGATATCATACCCTATCATATACCGCATAAGCATTTGGAGCTTATGTGACGAGGTTGAAGATATACCATACAAGCGAGAGGCTTGTATGGCGATGACTAGATTTCAGGTTGAACTGAAGACTGATATGGGCTATATAAAATATAACGGTAAATTGCCAGATTAATAAAAACCCCACACGGGTCTGGAGATGACAATAAACACATCTCTATAGTCATTAAGGCACAAAAACCATTTATAGGGTGACGAGAATTTATTCTCTGGAGTTATGATCTATACACACTCCCTTGTGGACACCGGAATATATCACTTTAAATATGTGCATGCTTTTTAGGATTTATTGGGTGCCTTATACGGCCTAATAAATTTCCAAACCCCTCTCCGTACAGAGGAAGTTGTGGTGAAATTTTCTGAAATTTAAAGCCGTTAGTGAAGTATTTGAAGTGAAGTATTTGAAGTGAAAAACGATATGGAAATCGTCAAATGAATTATATATATATAAAAATTAAATAAACGAATCGCGCAGCTGCAGTTCGGGTTTTGGAATCGTAATTTTAAACGATTATATAGAGAAATCCGACCATCGGATTTCCTCGAAACGGAACCGTTGGGTTCGCTTTGGAAAAATCTTTCCAACAATATAAAATTTGTTAAAATCCAATGGTTGGATTGTGTGAAATGTTTAATTCAAATCTAAATAAAATCAGCGCCAGAATGAATTATATATATATATATATATATATATATATATATAAATTAAATAAAACGAATAACGACGCTGCAGTTCGTATTTTGAAATCATAACTTTAAACGATTATAGCGAGAGATCCGACCATCGGATTTTCCCGAAACCGGAACCATTGGGTTCGCTTTGAAGAGATCTTTCCAATGGACTTAACTTCGTTAAGATCCGACAGTTAGACTGATCATTTCCTTTTTATGCACTAAGTTTTATCCTACACTGTGCTACTCTGAAGTTATTACATATTATGATTCCGCTGTCATACTGATGTAAATTATTCTATTTTCTGTTTATGCTATTATCTGTTCTCTGCTAATGACGATTAACATGTTATATTCCAATGATTATCCTTATTTCCATGATACGGGGTTTTGGGATCGTCACATAATGAAACTGCGATGAAGGTTCTAATTGATAATGACGACTCGACTAAGGTCTTGAAGATCGGATCCCATCTAGACCCCTCTAGAGAATGGACCCATGCTGACATGTGTGGGATATCACCTACCATCATGAGTCACTCACTCAGCATCAACCCAAAGTATGGCCCTATCATGCAGAAAAGGTGCATGCTTGGCTTGGAGAGGGCAACGACTTTGAAGGAAGAAGTTGAGAGGCTAAAGGGCAATGTATTCATTCAGTATGCAACCTATTTTAATGGATTTCAAACCCAGTTCTGATGTAGAAGGCTAATGGGAAGTGGAAAATATGTATTGATTTCTCCAACTTGAACAAGGCATTCCCTAAAGATAGCTTTCCACTTCCCCATATTGATTAGCTCATTGACTGAACAACTGGACATGAACTCGTTTCATTCGTTGATGCATATTTTGGGTATAACCAAATCCCAATGCATGTTCTGGACTAGGAACATAGAAGCCTCATAACCGATCTTAGATTATATATTACTTTGTATTTATGCCCATTGGACTCAAGAATGTTAGGGCAACATATTAGCGATAGTTAAAAACATGTCCCATAATCAGATCGAGAAGTCAATGAAAGTGCATGTGAATGACATGCTTGTGAAGTCGAATCAATCAACCAATCGTGTAAACGATTTAGCAGAGATGTTTGGCATTCTCCAGCACTATGTAATGAAGCTAAATCCTTAGAAATACTCTTTTGGCATTACTTTAGGGAAATTATTAGGCTTCATCGTCAGCTCTCGAGGCATTGAAATTAACCCGAACAAATCAAAGCAGTTAAGGGAATTCAGGAGTCTCGGAAGATCAAGGATGTGTATAGCCTAGCAGGAAAAGTTGCAGCTTTCGTCAAATTTATTTCCAGAGATGTAGACAAATGCATTCTCTTTTTTAACTTAATAAAGCATGGGAAGCACAATTTTGCTTGGATGCCTAACTGTGTCGAAGCCTTTTAGAACCTGCTCGACCATTTGGAGAGACCACCTATATTGTCTAAGCCAGTGGACGATGAGGACTTGTTCGTGCATTTGGCGATATCTCTACATGCAATCAGCTCATCGCTTCTCCGTGGTTCAACAACCGGTATGTGAGCAAAAAGTTGACAGGTGCAGAACATAATTATCCAAAGACCGAGAAACTCACTTATAGTTTGTTGATCGCCTCGAGAAAGCTCCGACATTACTTTCAAGCTTACCCATCAAAGTGTATACCAATCAACCTCTATGACATGTTCTTCAACAACCTGAGGTGTCTGGGAGGTTACTCAAATGGAACATCGAGCCGAGCCAGTTCGACCTTACCTTTCTACCATGAAAGTCTGTCCGAGGACAAGCATTGGTAGACTTTACAACTCCCAAGGATGACCTTCCAAAGGATGATGCCAATATTCTTAACATCAAACTAAGGCAGTCATATGGAAGCTATACATGGATGAGGCTTGTAATGATCGAGGTTCTGGCATTGGAGTTGTTTTGTTAACTCTTGAGGGATGATCAATTTATTACGCCCTGAAATTAGACATTTTCGCTACTAACAATGGTTTCGAGTATGAAGCCCTGATTGCTGGATTGAAGCTCGCAATGGCATTTGGGGTGTTGCATTGGAAATTTTCTATGATTCACAACTTATTGTATTTTAGGTTCTGAAGAAGTACCAAACTAAGGGGGCACAACTTGCTGCTAATCTCGAACGGGTTCAAAAGTTGTTGGACGATGTTTACTATCATAGTATCTCCTATGTTCCTAGGGAAGAAAATTAAAAGGTTGACAAATTAGCTAAGTTGGCTAGATCTGATTCCCTAAATGGAGTAGAAATAGTCTCGTTTGATACATTAGAGACTCCAAGAATAAACCAAATGAAAACTGATAAAGCCTTGGAAGTCTAACATGGGAAGGAGTCAAGGATGAACCCCATTAAGAATTTCCTCCAACATGGAACCCTCCCCGAAAGATAGGGTAAAAAGCGACCTCTCATGATAATGCCTCGGGATACATCATATAGGGAGATACGCTCTATAGAAGAAGGTTCTTGTTTCCTATGCTCCGGTATGTGGTGGACAACGACGCCAAACGAGTGTAACAGGAAATGCATAAAGGCAAATGCGACGCTCACACTAGGGAGCATACTCTGGCAAAGAATGTATTGTGGTATTGCTACTTTTGGCCTACCATCAGCCGGGATGCAGCTAATTATTCCAAATGATGCGACATGTGTTAGAGGTTTGCCCAGATTTTAAGAGATCCACTGACCCAACTCACCCAGATTGTTAGTCCTTGCCTATTCGTTGTATGGGAAGTGGACATCATTGGAAACCTTCCAATCTTTAAAAGCGAAGCGAAGTATGCAATCGTAGCTGTGGATTACTTCACGAAGTGGGCCGAAGCCGAACCACTGACCATGATCATGACAAAGCAGGCGATCAACTTTATTATCAGAAATATCATATATTGATTGGGCTTCCTAGGGCCAACATAATTGATAATAGGACCCAGTTTGGCAACTCAAAATTGAGAGATTTCTGCCTATGATACCACATTGAGAAGACGTATACTGCAGATGCACACCGACAATCAAATGGAAAGGCTGAGGCAGTGGACATAATCATCAAATGCATTGTAAAGTAAAGGCTAGAGCGGTCCAAAGGCAAGTGGGTCGACGAACTACCTTTTGCCCTTTGGGCATATGACATAACCCATAAGTCAACGAGTGGCCACACTCCTTTCGCACCTATGGCTCTAAAGCAGCCATTCCGATATAACTCGAGGTGCCCTCTTACAGGACGACATACTACTCCTCGTTAACTAACAGGGCTCTTCTTCTAGAGTCACTCGACATGATTGATGAGAAGAGAGAGCATGCTAACCTGCGCACTTTTGAGTAGAGACAAAGAGTCACACCCAATACTTAAAAAAAATGGTTCGACCTAGGACCTTTGAACCCGACGATCTTGTACTAAAGTGTTTCTTGCCGATGCCAGTTCATATGGGACCCAGATGGGAAGGACCTTACGTCATTCGACGGAAGCTTGATAATGAAAATTTCAGACTAACGACTGTCGACGGCAATGATCATCAAAGAGCATGGAACGCTGAGCACTTGCGGCCTTATTTTACTTAGGCCATTGTTTTATTTCAATTTTCATAATCATTATTCCATTTTCCAGCCATGTAATAAGACACGATTTTCCAATTGTTTATGAATAAAAACTCCTTCCTAAGCTTCACGACTGCATTTACGAATTTGGCTATGCGTTATGATTCGATCGACCTGGTGCCCAGACTTGAATAAAGGGAATTATTAATTTTCATATAATGTCCATTAGCTCACATTTCAATGAGAAAACTTAACTCCGCGACTAGTCAGATATCAGTTGACTAAATTCGACTTTGCTGATGACACTTGACTAAGCGTTCCTCACTTTGCGAACTAGAGTGTAGGAATGTCGCCAAGGCGAAACTGACACGACCGTTCGCTCGACTAACTCCATTCCTTAGAGCTTGGAAAGGAGTATAAACTAAAGATGGCTGTGATAAGTGCACCAAGATTAACGGCCACTCGCTTCCTAACTCTAACTTCCGATGACTAGGGAGACAACAGAAAATGACTCACGTTCTTCGGTGCAAGGCCGCTTGACCTACAACTTTAACCAAGATTGAATATGACCAGGAGTATAAACATTTGAGCACGAGATGTTCTATTGACTTAGATTGGACACCACCGACGATAGGGGAACGAGTATTAATTAGAAATTAACTTCGAAACACGACTTTTAATTCAAAGTTAATTGAAGGCATACACAATATACCTCCATGTCACTACGTTAAGTGAGACAGCTTAAACACTCGTGATGTCTTAAGTGATACAACAAAACGCTTAACACTTAGTAATTATTCAAAATTATATATGCCCATAATTCGCATTTGACATAGTAAAATTGAAATTACGAGTACACTGAATGGAAAGCGACAGAGACTTGAAGACAAGTAATGTTGCTTTGATCGATAGAAACTTTTTTTTTTATAATGTAGGTTTTTGTACAAAATTACAAGAAAAAATGCAAGGGTCGTACTCACAACAACACCAAAGTGCCTAAAGACGGTACAAATGATTAATCAACTAAGCCTCAGACAACTCATCGTCATTCTTCTTCTTCTTCTTTGCTCTTTCCTCAGCCAACTCATCTATAGTGAGGTTGCACTTCTTCTTGGACTTATCAATAGGAGCATCTTTGACTGAGGAAGCAGACACGTCATGCTTCTTCTTGCTCTGTTCTGGCTGAGGTAAGAGGAGGAGTTTCCTTGATTAGCAGGTTTGTGACGGAGGAAGCAATGACTTGAAGTGGTTTGACCATGAGAGGCTTCGAGCTTGAATCACACTCGAGAAGCTTGCCCTCATCTCTCAACTTCATCGCCGTAAGGGTCAATGGCCCCGTCATGCCAGACTCCCTAGTATACACTACATCCTCTTCCTCCAGTCGGGAGCCTCTTCCGTCTATCCCCTTCAAGGCATATATCATTTCTTCATCTTTGTCTATCATTTCTTCATATTTGTTAGGTCTCGGACTAGGCACTTGCTGCTCTTTAGTTACTTTCATCTTAGCTTCATAATAGTCTTCTTTGCAGGTGTACCTAAAGCAGGAAGAGAAATGATCAGTCTCGGTGGAATAACGGATTTCCCGATTGTAGGCCCAGCTGTTAGATTACGAGATATGATCATTTCGTAAATTGGGGAGAAAGAAGAGATATATTTCGATTGAGGCGTCCGTAGGAGTGGATGGAGTCCTGAATTCTTGGATAGTAGTGAGAGGCTTTCTTGGGACTAGATCTGGATCGTTTGGGTTGTATCCTTCTATTATTCCTGACGATTGGGGTGGAGGAGGCGGAGTGATTGTTTCTTCTGTAAAAGGATCCATGACTGGGGTAGGTCGAATGGTGAATTGTGTAGAAATTGCATAACTCTTACCCTCACCTGGTTTCCCCTCCATTATTGTTTTCCATTTCTGCCTGTACCACTTGGCATCCTCCTCTTTTAATAACCGCCTTTTCTCAGCCAGGACCTTCGGTTCATCGCCCCTCAGAAATTGGTCCATCAGTGCCTCTTCATTCACCATACCCCATGCATAAACCTTTCTCTCCTCATCCATAAAAACCTCCCAGATGTCGGCCAACGTTAGCGGATTATTGAGGACCCACGATATGTCTCGATTGCATAGAACTCGAGCATAAAAGATAAGTACGTTGTTGCCAAGGTCTTACAACATCTTTTCTATCTCGGCCAAATGATCCACCTTAAGCCCTTGAATCTCAATCTTGTGCTGAAGTTGAGAGTTCGAGGCATTTTTCCAAAGTAGCATGAGAATTTCCCTCTACCATCTTTCGATCTTCTTCGAAAGTGACTAACTTCACCTTAAGATCGAGAATCTCTTGTTCCCTCAGCCCTTTATCCTTCCTAAAGCTCTCATTCTCGACATTGAGGGACTGTCATTGCTGACCCACCAGCTTTACATCATCTTGAGCGGCCTTGGTGAGAAGCGATCAGTGGCCGAGCTCAGTTTCAATATGATTATGCACCCCTATAAAGCTTTTCTTTGGTCATTATTGTATTGCTCCTTGAGGGTGGCCAGCTCAACCTCACGCTCAGCTAACTCTTTCTTTGTATGTTCAAGAACGATTTTCTCGAATCCCCATTATAGGTTCATACCCTCTATCTCAACCTCGGAATTCCTGATGACACTTTAGACAATTGTCTTGAATAGGTGGACATTTAAATATACCGAATCGAAGCAAAACTAATATCTGACCTAACCCAACTGCGAAAGATTCTAGAACCGGTTGTAAGTTAGGGACAAACTTTATACAAGAGAAGTGATGTTCGGGGAATGCCTGCTTCAATTATTTGATCCTCTCCGCAGGGGTCTTTTCCTACCCAGATGAGATTGGAAAATGAGAACTTTTGTTTATGCTTGAAAGGGACATGAGGCTCTCGAGCTCGAGAAGCATCCGATTGCGACAGTTGAGAGGGATTTTGTCATGAGAGGTCTTTATCTGAGAAAGTTATTTGCTTGAGATTGTTCACTAGTTATCTTGCCAATAACCCAGGAGGACTTGTCATTAGAGTGGGAGGTGAGTGACGTCTCTCTTCTGTGTTCCTTTTCTTTCTTCCAGATTTGTTCCTTCATTTTTTCTTTTTTTCTATTGATTCTCCTTCTTATGCTTCTCTTGCTCACGCTTCCTCTGTTCTCTTTCACGAGCATGCCTCCTGAGCTCATTTTTCCTGGGAGGAAGCTTGACCAATAGGACCACCTTTGTGCAGACTAGCACCAAACTGATCGTGGAATTTCGCTCCTCTCATCATGGGACCTATAATTTAAGAAAGAGCTCGAGTTAGCACTGGGCATACGCAAGAGGAAAAAGTGTTGTGATGTGCAGTGCTTGTGGGTGTCCTAATGTTCCCTACCAAATATGAACCAAAACTTGGAGTTTATCTTGCCATCATTATCATCTTGGCCTTTATCGGAGTTGTCTCTTCCTCGGACTTTGGGAAAAAGGAGGCGGAATCCAGATACTGAGAAGAAAGTATAGTATCCGGGAGATCCAAATCTTCCAATCCCTGATATGGCGACTCAATTTCCTTTTCTGGACCGCCCTGGATGGGAGGCTTTTCCTTCTCCGCAGCTGTGTTCCTGGATTGAGGACTCTATGACTTATTCTCAATCACCTTTTTAAGAGATCGCTCCTTTTCCCCTTCTACGAGATCCTGACTAGAGCCAGAGCAACCGTGTCCTTGATAATTTTCCTTCTTTTAGCAATGTTCTTGGCATTGACTAGAGATCGGGTCCCAATGACCGTAGACCCTCCGACTGAAGGTAGAGTTGCTTGCCTTATGATAGGGGTATAATGACAAGCAGGATGGCCGCTGAGGAAATGCCCACTAAAGCTCGGACTCTAATAGAAAAAACTAGCATCTAGAAGGTGATACTTGTGAAGAAACTCATTTGTGATGCATCTTCTAACACTTTAACTACCTATGGGCACATTTTGCAGAGTAGCCAGACGATCACGATATTCTTGGCAGATGGGTTTAGTTGGGTTCTTTCCTGTAAAGAAAGACAAACATCGAAACTCTCCTATGGAGAATAAAAAGTAAGTAGAGATTCCATGCTTAATGCAGTTAAGCCATCTTCTGTCACAACCCTCCTGTAAGGGAACATAAAACCAACCCGTTCTTATGTCTTAATGTTGTTGAATCCTTCTGAAAGGACTTCCTCTTTGTGGCCGATTTGAAGAATAAGAAGGATGGGATTTTAGCAGCCTTATGTTAAAATTTGAAGAAAAACACAACGTCGTCAAAAGTCGGCTACTTCCCCAAGTGCTCCATATATGTAGTGTATAGGAAGAATAAATACGAGCAGGCTATGGGGTGCAGTTACATCGGCGGGTTGTGGGGGTGTTTCCTTTTAAGTTGGACATCGGACAATTTCCCATTTGATTTCATGTTTGGCACATAATCTTTTTAAGTTCACCTTATCCATGCCGGTAGCCCATGAGTCAGCGGGATTTTCTAAAATCACTGCATCTGGGAACGTATAAGGAGCTCAATATTCAGCCATAACTTCCACTTCTCTAGACGATGAAGCATTTTCCTCCTGGTTATGATGTAGAACTTCATAGTTAGGATTCGACTCCATAGAAGAGCTAGGTTTTGTATCGGAGTTCAATGGAAGTACTTTTCCCCTACTAGATACAGACCCTCTGGTGTTGTATCTTTCAGTCATTTTTGATTATGCTATTCAAGAAACATCATAGGTTAGAGTGAAGAATCTGCGCCCCCCGGCGTGTGTAGTAGTGCATGTATTAGAAGTGAATTGTAATGACAATATATTAAAAGCAAGGGGTCACATGCTAATTTAAGCAAGGATGGAAATCATATGTCAAGTTCGAATATGCTTTAACCTAACTCTCCAGATATTCGAAGTTAGTTCATTATCATTCAAGGTAATGGATTTATTGAGTTATTCAAAGTTTTGGGGTTGAGCTTAAGTTTCGGTTCGAATAGGGTGGGCTCGACAAGTCTCCATTCGATGTACCTAGTTTGAAGGAACTTGGCCTTGTTCTCCTAGTTTGAATAGAGTACTAGGACAACTAGATGGATAATTCCTACTTCTCCTGGCTTGAGGGACACCTGCTCGAGCCGCGCAGTCGCCCTTTGGCCAGCACCTTTGACCCCGTAGCAATAAAGCCAACCTCCTATAGTTCGACTAAAAATGTGTCTAACCAGATTCTACATTGTATCTCCTGGGTTCCTTCTTCCGAATTGGTCAACCCATGCCATCTCCGGCTCGAGTCTCCATTTCATCAATCCCAGACCGATCTCCTATGCAACACAGCAGCTTTCCGCAAATACTCCTCTCCTTCTTCTCCATCAATTTTGTGGGGCTAATCTACCATCTTCCTGTTATCCTCTCCAACCCGCAAGATCCATTGAAACTTCACTATATGTTGATTTTGTTCTCTAATTGTTGAGGAATTTGACCTAACCTTGAGTTCTTATGAAGAGTGGAAATACAATGATTTTTTAAGATTGTGCAACAATCTACATATTTGAGGAGATTCATATTCAGACGAATCTTTCTACATGTTTAAAAAGTAGCCTTTGTCTGAGACCTTTCACTATAGTTACATCCAAGGATGCAACTCCCATGGTAATACATTTATATTGCTATGTTCTTTTTTCTTTGAAATTATTTATACTGTATTGATTTTTTTGGCTAAATGACAATGTAAAAATTATACGACGAATACTAAATGCAAGTTGTAGATGTGCATGGCACAGGAAAAGTAGTAGCTGAAGGAATCGTGTCTTCAACTGATCCAAATTCTTTGGTACGTTACGTTCCATTGGGAAATAATGCAATAAGAGTTTGGGTCGATGTCATAAAAGTCCCCAGCGCACAACTATGGAGGCCTTTATCTTTTTTCGAACGTGTATTAAATCTCTTGGTTCAACAATAGCATGTCCTACTGCAGATATTATAGTGGATCCAACTTCTGGTGAGACTATATGTTTCCTAATTAGCTAACCATTGTTAATTGATTTCACTTGATACATTATTTTGGATTAATATGGGAGGAGTATAAAGTGTATGATTCTGTACAGGTTAATAAAATAATTCATGAAGTAAATATAAGTTAATAACCAACAAGATATGTACATTGTTACTGTGTTTTTATTCCAAACAATTGAAAATATATATTCTTCAGGCTATAGAAATGTGCTTTTATGGTACATTGGCAACCTCAGTTGTATGTTCCCTCCGGAACATTGTTTACAAATGTACATATATAGTACATTGGGAACCTGTAATTCAACAAAATATGGTACTTTGGCAACCTTTAAGCAAAGTATGATATTCAATACAGGTTTCCAATGTACCATAATTGGTACAAATTTGGCAACCTGTAAGCAAAATCCAGCCACTTAGGCAATGGTTTGAGAACATGTTTTGTAAATTGTGTTTATTTTATACTACATAGACTTTTGATAATGTATGACTTCTAGTCTTGATTATAACTACTATTTAACGACCCGAATTTCCTTGCCCTTCGGATCGACCATAAGCCACACAGGTCGAATTCAAAGAGACAAAAAAGCTCGGATTGTTATGAGAACACGACAGATCGGAACACTGAACAAGAGAACATTTCATTGCTATCACAACGATATTACATCAGAGTACAAGAATATCAGAGAATAATTTACAACAATGCAACGAAAATATAATTACATGAATACAATGATACAATGCACAATGAAAAAAAAACAACTTACACAGTCGAGGATCATAAAATAATCTGGAGAATAGCTCCAGCCATAATCCATGATCCTGTGAATAGAAAATCTGCAAAACCAAAACTACCAACTGCCCGTGTGGAAATTATGGGCACACAGAGTTAGGTGAAAACAACAAACTCTTGGTCAGTCATGGGACTAATGTGAGAAAATTTTTATTAAACTTTATTTAAACGTTGGGTAAATTACGGGACCACCCCATATAACACGGAATGGGTATCCTCCACACGAATACCAGTTTTAAAACAAAAACATGTTAGGGAATGCGAAATAGATCGTTAAGGCGAAATTACACTAGAGGGGGGGGGGTGAATAGTGTTCTTACCAAATTTAAGAAAATCTAAAAACTTATATGATTTACTATATGAATCACACACCACAGAGATAATCACAGACACAGAATCAAACACAAACACAGAAATAAACAGAAATAAAATGCAAAAAAGGAAGGAACACACCAGATTTTATACTGGTTCAGATTACTCCTACGTCCAGTCCCATGCAACTTTGGATTGTGCAGAGTTTTATTACTATATCAATATCCAAGTATAAAACCCTTGATTTCACGACCACAAGGTTACCACCGTTTCCATACCACCCTTGATTTCCCTGGCTACAAGGTTACACCATTTCCTTCCTTAATTTCATGGCTACAAGGAACACAACATTTCCAAAACTATCCCAAATGATTACAACAACCCTATAACTCTTCAATAGCACTTCGATTCAGAGAGTAATGAGTAGAGAGTGAGAAGAGATGAAGTCTTATATAATTAGAATTGTAATCGGCAGAGTATAAGTATAGAAATCATAAAAATATGAAATAACAATAGAGGAATGAAAAGGGATGAAGATGGAGAAGAAGAATGGTTAAAATTTTTGAAATCAACCCCTATTATAAGATTTGAAAGGTTGCAACATATGGTGAGAAGTGACTTCCTTTCAAAATTGAAAATATGAAGGTTATATGATGACACGACCACATATGTATGTCAACGTATGTCTTTTAAAATTTGAATTTTGAGTATTTTTAAAATGTTTTACTACATATATAATTCTGGAAATTCTTAAATTAAAATATAGTGATATAAATAAGTATTATCAAGTAGAAAATCATATGAGATCATAAATATAAATTATATGAACATATTTATAAAATTATAAAGTTCAAAACTATATAAATATAAAGATATAAAAGTATATCTATATAAACTTATAATCTTTAAAACTCAAGTTTAAAATCAAAAGTAAAATAGAAAACCTAATTAAAATTTGAATAGAATTTGAAACTATAATTTGAAAACCATAATTTAGGAAATAGAATTTGAATTTGAATTTAAACCTGGAATGCTATTTAGAGTCTTACATAAACTAGAATTTATTACTATATTTATCTTGAACTCTTGAACTATTGATTTCTTGATTACTCATGAGTCTTGAATCTTCTCTGAATTTTGAATCTCTTGAATCTCTAAAACTCAAAAAACTGAACAGTCTTCAGTATTAATTCCTGTATACAAATCCTACATATAAGTGTATATATATATATTCTAGATAGAGATGTTAGTATATATTTTATAATCAATTAATATTGAAATAAGGTTGTTTTCATAAAAACTCCATTCTCTAACAATCTCCTCCTTTTTGATGATGTCAACCTTAGTTTATAAAATATTCATACCAATTGATGTTGATCCTTAATACCCCTCGTCTAATGAATCCTATATATTCTACTTAAATTAAGTCTATATTTTATAATTTCTCTCCCTCTGGCATTATCAAATAGAAATTCTAAAAATACTCTCCCTAAATCCTATATAGATCTATATAACTCTACATATGTGTATACTTGTGATTAAAATACTTAATATATATGACGCCCCCTAAATTCGTGCCTATACAACAAACTAATAGAATACTTATGAGAGATAAAGTAAACATTATATTAAACATTGTTTTTCAATACAAGCAAAATACACAAAAGCAAATTACATGTAGTACATCGAATAAACGCAAAGGAACGAAAAGAAACATGAAGAAGTAAAAAGAAACCTAAATTCTAATTGTTCTTAAGAATAATAGACTTATGGGTTGGACAATTTGGGTAATGGAGACAAAAATCCCCATTTTGTTCAATGATATTTCCATGTTGATCGAATAAGACTTCACCCACGCATACAACTTGATCATCTTCGTCCGTGGCTTCTTGTTGTATCTCCTCAGGTTCCTCTTCTTCCATCATTTCTTCCTCCTACTCTTCTGGTTCCTCTTCTTCTTTTATTTCTTGATTATAATCTTCTATGATAATTGGATTTGCTTGATTATCCATTAGAAATTTATGAAGGCTATGTATCATCTTTCCTTGTCTAACTTGCTCTTGACTTATCCGAATTTGGAGCACTTGAATTTCAGCAAGCATTTGAAGAGTATATTCCATTTTCTTTCTAGTTTGATCGTACGAAAAAGGGTAGAACGTTGGAAAGGACCTTTGAATGGTCCATCGGATGATTCAGGATTAATTTGGGTGTTATAATTGGTAGAAGCCATTATTTATTTTGGTTTTGAGTTTTTACAGAAGTGAGATAAGAGAATGAAGAAGAAAATTCGAAGTGGAGAATTTAAATGGTTATTGTAACTAACTTTTGGTGGGAATTAATTTTTGAAATCTGGCAGTTATATGTCGACAAAGTGACATATATATGTCGACATACTTGAGTTTTTTATTTTATTTTTCTGATTTTTTAATTTTATTCATATATATATATATATTTAATTATTCTAATTCACTTAATGAACAAATACCTGGTTCTCTTCTAAATTTAGTAAACGTTGCTTTGTTTAATGGTTTTATTAATATAACTGCTATTTGTTTATCTGTTTCTATAAATTCGAGTGAAATTTTCTCTTTTCTTACGTTATCTCTTAGTAAATGATGTCGTATATCAATATGTTTAGTTCTTGAGTGATGAATTGGATTTTAGATATATTTATGGCACTCATGTTATCACAGTATATTGGTGATTTATTTATATTTAATCCAAAATCATTTAGAGTTTGTTGCATATATATTACTTGTGAACAAGCTAAAGCAGTAGAGATATATTCTGCTTCAGTTCTTGACAAAGATATAGTATTTTTATTTTTACTAAACCACGAGACTAGTGAATGTCCTAAGAAATAATATGTTCCTCTAGTACTTTTACGATCGTATTTACATCCTGCATAATCAGCATCACAATAAGAAACTAAGTCAAATGAATCATCCTTAGGATAAAATAATCCAAAGTCTGATGTATGTTTTACATACCTTATAATACGTTTTACATCTTTTAAATGTGTTCCTTAGGTTGTGATTGATATCTTTCATAGAGACATAAACTATGCATTATATCTGGTCTATTAGCAGTTATATATAATAGTGATCCTATCATTCCTCTATATAATTTTTGATCAATGTCTTTAGACATATCATCTTTACTTAATACTATATTAGTTGTCATTGATGTTGGTCTCCTATTAATTGTTGTTAAATTATATTTATTAATTAATTATATTTCTTATTTTTCTTAATTAACAAATATTCCATTCTTTAATTGACAAATTTGTCAGCCTAAGAAGAATGTTAGTTCTCCCATATGACTCATCTCAAATTCTTGGGTATAATATCTAAAATTCTTTATTCATTTTATTATTTGTCGATCCGAAAATTATATCTTCAACATATATCTGTACTAATTGTATATCCTTTTTATTTCTTTTAATAAACAAGGTGTTGTCTAGTTTTCCTATTTCAAAATTGGATTGTAATAAATAATTTCTTAATCTAACATACCAAGCCCTAGGTGCCTGTTTTAATCCATATAACGGTTTCTTTAACTTATATATGTGATTTGGTAATTTTTCGTCTTTGAAAAGAGGTGGTTGTTCTACATATACAACTTCTTTAACAAATCCGTTTAGAAAAGCACTTTCAACATCCATTTGATATAATTTGAAATTATTATGGTTTATAATTCTAGTAATATCCTAATTGCTTTTAATCTTGCTACGGGGGCAAATGTTTCATCGTAATATATTCCTTCTTCTTGAGTATAACCCTGTGCTACTAATCGTTCCTTATTTCCTACGACTTCACCGTGTTCATTCATTTTATTTTTATAAACTCATTTAGTTCCTATTATAGTCTTATCCTATGGTCTAGGAACAATTTCCCATACATCATTCCTAGTAAATTTATTCAGTTCTTCTTGCATGGCAAGGATCCATGATCGGAAGATGCTTCCTTTGGATTTTTAGGTTCAATAGTTGAAATAAATGCAGAATTACTCATATTATTTAATTGATTACGAGTCCTAACGACAAATTCAATATCTTCTAAGATATTTTCTACAGGGTGGTCTCTTAATAATCTAATTAACTTATTTGGTTGACTATCTTCATGATTTGTTTCATTAACTTCATTTTCACATTCATCTTCATTGTGTTGTATTTTTATAGTTCTCGTCAAAGGATACGTTTAAGGTTTCTTCTATAGTATTGGTTCTTAAACTAAAAACTCTATATGCCTTACTTCTCTCTGAATATCCTATAAATATTCCTTTATCGGATTTCAAGTCAAATTTATCTAAATTTTCTTTAGTATTAAGAATAAACATTTACTTCCAAATATTTTAAAATATGATACTTTTTGTTTCTTATTATAAAAAAGTTCATATGGATTTTTATGAGTTAAGAGTCCGATTGAAATTTTGTTTAAAATATAACAAGCTGTAGCAACTGCCTCAGCCCAAAAATTTCTTGGTATATTACTATCCGATAACATAGTTCTCGCACATTCTTGTACCGTCCTATTTTTACATTCAAGTACTCCATTTTGATAGGGGGTTCTAAGGACAAAAAAATTATGGGTTATTCCCTTTTTATTACAAAATTTTTCAAAATTTTCATTTTTGAATTCTCCTCTTTGGTCACTACATATTTTTTATTTTTTGGGATAATAAGTTTTGAATTCTTTTAGTAAAAGTTTTAAACTAATCAAAAGCACCACTTTTATTTTTAAGAAACAAAGTCCAACAAAATTTAGAAAATCGTCAACTATTACGTAAACATATCTATTGTAGTTTATTGATTGGGTTTGAGATGGACCAAATAAATCCAAGTGAATTAACTCTATTGGTTTCGAGGTTGTAATTTCCTCTTTTGATTTGAATGAACTTCTTTTTAATTTTTCGAATTGACACCCGTCACATAAATTATCAACTTTAATTTTCATATTGGGTAATCCCCTAATTGAATCTAATTTAGAAATCCTAGAGATGTGTTTGAAATTTATATGACTGAATCTCTTATGCCAGATCCAAGGGTCACTTGTGTTGGCCAAAAGGCATAGATTGTCGTTGGAGATTTTCATACTCAATATATAAATATTTTTCTTTCTATCTCCTTTGAATATACTTTTGAATTCCTATCTTCTATAAACCATTTATCTTTCTCAAAATTTATTTTATAACCCTTATCGCAAAGTTGACTTATACTTAGTAGATTGGGATTTAGATTCCTAACTAATAAAACATAAGAAATAAAAGGAGTTTTAGAATTACTGACATTGCCGATCCTAATAGTGTATCCTTTAGAGTTATATCCGAAGTTCACCATTCCACCATCTTTATAGACTAGATTATTTAGTATTTCTGGAATTCTCGTCATATGTCTTGAACAACCACTATCCAATATCCATTTGTCCTTTTTGATTTCTACCATTTGTTTGCCAGATTTGAATTCTTAACAGCCATGTAACACACCATTTCGGAATTTGATTTTTCAACAGCCACTTCACCCATCTTTTCAACTTTTGAATTTTCAAAAGCCATATAATACATCTTTTCCTGTATTGGACAATATTTTAGTAAATCACTTGAATTTTCAACATGATTGAATGCAAACACTTTCAGCATTGATGCAATGCATGAATTGACACAAGTGTTAATAATCATTTCAAAATTTGCCATTTTAAAAGTTTCCAAAAATCAGATTTTGGTCTTTTTGAAAGACCTCTCTCTGATACCAATTGTTAGGAAATGCAGAATGGATCATTAAGGCAAAACTAACATTAGAGGGGGTGAATAGTGTTTTTAAGGAATTCAAGAAAATCTAAGAACTTATATGATCTGCTATATGAATCACACACCTTAGAGATAATCACAGACATATAATCAAACAAAAACACAGAAATAAATAGAAATAAAATGTAGAAAAGGAAAGAACACACTAGATTTCATACTGGCTCTGATTACTCCTACATCCAGTCCCATGCAATGCTGGATGCACAGGTTTTATTACTGTATCAATATCCAAGACAACACCCTTGATTTCACGGCCACAAGGTTACCACCGTTTACACACCATCCTTGATTCCCCGGTTACAGGTTAACACTGTTTCCTTCCTTGATTTCACGGCTACAAGGAACACACCGTTTCTAAGACTATCCCAAAACAATTCCAAATGATTACAACAGCCCTATAACTCTTCAATAGCACTTCGATTCAAAGAGTAATGAGTAGAGAGTGAGAAGAGAAGAAGTTTTATATAATTAGAATTAAAATCGATAGAGTATAAGTGTAGAAATCATAGAAATACGAAATAATAATAGAGGAATGAAAAGGGATGAAGATGGAGAAGAATAGTGGTTAAAAAATTCGAAATCAACTCCTATTTATAAGATTTGAAACGTTGCAATGCTTCTGGAATGTTACAAATGGTGAAAAGACACTTCCTTTCAAAATTAAAAATATGACAAGTATATGTCGACATGGCCACATTTGTATGTCGACATATGTCTTTTAAAATTTGAATTTTGAGTATTTTTAAAGTGTTTTACTACATATATAATTCTAGAAATTCTTGGATTAAAATATAGTGATATAAATAAGTATTATATAGTAGAAAATCATATGAAATCATAAATATAAATTATATGAAAATATTTATAAAATTACAAAGTTCAAAACTATATAAATATAAAGATATAAAAGTATATAACTATATATATAAATATATAAACTTATAATCTTAAAACTCAAGTTTAAAATCAGAAGTAAAATAGAAAAGCTTAACTAAAATTTGAATAGAATTTGAAAATAGAATTTTAAATTTGAAAACCATAATTTGGGAAACAGAATTTGAATTTGAACCTAGAGTGTTATTCAGAGCCTTACATAAATTAGACTCTATTACTATATTTATCTTGAACACTTGAACTCTTGATTTCTTGATTACTCGTGAGTCTTGAATCTTCTCTGAATTCTGAATCTCTCAAATCTCTAAAACTCTAAAAACTGTACAGTCTTTAGTATTAATTCCTGTATACAAATCCTGTATATATGTGTGTATATATATATATATATATATATATATATATATATATATATTCTAGATAGAGATGTTAGTATATATTTTGCAATCAATTAATATTGAAATAAGGTTGTTGTCATCAAACTCCATTCTCCAACAAAACAACGCAATGATTTTTGAAAAATGAAACTATTTTAAGACTCATGCCCCATTACACAATGCAAGCGCAAGCTAGAGGATATAATTTTACCTTATAATAGCCAAATATGCTTGATACGGGAAAAATAAAATTATGTTAATATTTCTATCTAAGTGTAGAAAACAATTTCAAAAATAAATGTATCAATCTTAGACGGCATAATACCCCATCTTATTATGTCGCCGTAGTTATACAACTAAAATCGTGTATTGGAATTTGGATTTCCATCATGAACCAAGGCAAAGGATCTTCCTTATCCGATTCGGAGCACCTCTAGCCAGGTTTCCAGGACTCAGACTTAGGTGAGCCCTTCAGAGCGGCAGAACCGGCCCAAAAATTCTGGTTAGTTCGGGTTTCTCCTGAACATAACATTCCCCGGTCTTATTAGACCTACTATTTGGTCAGTACGTCGACCATCTTGGCCTCGTACGGCCACATACGAGGTACCTCGATTCCAACATCCACATAAGTAAATTTCTCGGGATCCATACCATGGCATCACTCCTAGCTAGAAGGAAATACATGTTCTAACTTTGTTGTCCATAATCCCGTTTTTGGTTTATATCGGGGCATGAAGCTACACAAATTAACGCCTTTACACAAAGCTATGCTATATCAGTCATGCTTTGATCATCATCCAGAAAGCTCTGCTTTTCAAGAAAAGATTTGATTCATGCATCTCAGCATGCCACATCGTCATTTCATACCGTATAACTGATGTCCACCAATATATAATCTTTGAGCTCGTACATCTTAGAGAATGGTGTTAAGCTAAGAGAATAAATTCACCGCCACCAAACAAATACATATTTCGTAGAGATCAATTAATATAGCAAAAAATACAATGTCAGACTCACAATCCATTTGCAAGTCCGTTCCGGGTTTAAATAAAGCCGAAGGATCTTATTTCTCGTCCTATATGTCCAATACAGGAGAGAGTTCCTTGCATATTCAGTCGATCTCCAAGTACGATTGGAGGGTCACCACTTATTACCTCATCTTGGTTGTGCAGCCCAATCGAGACATCAATAGTAATCCAAATAATGTGAAGATCTCCCATCTTCAACCGTCATCTTCATATCTTCGACTTTTAATCGTCGTATCAGGTATTCAGAATGGGTTAAACCCGTTCTTTCCGAATAACTCGTGTATCTTTAAAATCAAGTGATATATAAACATATCAACGATCCCATTCCATTCTAGAATATTCTTTTATTCAAATATTCAATACATAGGAATTAACCCAATGAATCTTATAAAGATTTATATCATTTAAATTTATCATTTAGATCCTTTCTTGGGAAATCATTTCAAAAGATTTATAATATTTTTCATGCTACAAGGTTTATAAACCTTATCAGGAGGAATGGATCTTATTATATTTTATCTCGTTATCCCATCCCAACTTATTCATCACATAGAGCAAAATTGGTAGCTCTTCATATGTAACACCCATTGTGTTACGGAAAATTTAGTTACCTCTTTACATTTCAATCTAATTAAATATTCATTAAAACTAGTATACATTTTTAGTTCTCAACAAATCATTATTTAATGATTATTCAACTTTATAAAATTAATCATGACTTTAACTATGTTGAAGAACAAATGTCATTTAAAACATTATTCACGATAAACCCAAAACCAACATTTCATTCAATTCCAATTTAATTTATTAAATTGGAAAACTCAATTAAATCTTAATTAAGGGAGTTATTTTTAATTCCATTCACAACTGGGTTTAAGAGCAGTGTTATTAAAGACACCTTTCACAACTCTAGTTATATTTAAGACCAATTACAATCCAATATGTTAATTTAAAACTAGTGGATCTTTTAGCTTTAAAAAACATCAGCTGATCTTAGTCGAATATCAGATGTTCCTTTCGGTGCTTCCCACCCCTGGCCTAATGGAATAGCTTTAAGTTAGATCTAACGAGTGATACTAGACTGTACTCTCATGAATCATGACATATTCTGTAATGTCCCGTATTTTTACAGTAAAATAATTTATTTATTTAATTATTTAAATAGTGATTTAGAGAATTAAATGGTCGTTTAATTAAATAATATTAAATATTTAATTAATATAAATAACAGAATAATATATTTAATTCCGTAATAATCAAAAATAGTTGAATTCACAATACAGTGTGAATTGGATCATATAGAAGGTAGAATACAGTTTAGAATGAATAACGAATATATTATTTAAAGGACGTTACAACGTATAAATCATAATTTAATTATAATCGAGCCCATAATGGCGTGGCAGTTCGTAATTTGGAGATTCAAACTTTAAATGAATATACAGAATCCATTTTAAATCGGATTTCTATGAAACAAGAAACGTTCGGAGCTGGTGAAGTATATTTTTCTAATGGAAGAGAAAAATCGAGATTTCGTCGTCGAGATTTCGTCGTGTAGATTGTGAGTTGTGTCCAAATCAAATTTTTGAAAAGTCGCTATGGAATTCCTTTATAATTTATAACGATTTATTTATATTATAAATGGATTTTCAATATAAATTGAATATTGATTTAATCTGTGATTTTGAAGTATGGAGTTATATATCCAGATATATTTATTTTGAAGCTAGATAATATTCTTTGTGAATATATACGATATTATTAAATTATTTATATTTAATTTAATTCTTTTTAAATATATTAATATTTAAATGGATTTATTTATAGCTTTAAAAATAACCATTTTTGCAAACGACCTCCATTTTCGATGAAATTAATTTGTTGGATCCAGAATATTGAATTATTGTTAGATTTCAATTTTCGTGATTTTTGAAGTCAATATGTGGCCATATGGGATTTTAATGTGAAAAACAGTCGATAATTTGACCTTAAAAAATACGCTATGTAAGCAAACGGAGTCGGAATTCGACGAAACAAGTTTCGTTGGCTCCGTAATGTTGAATTGAAGGTGTATGTCCATTTTCGTGATTTTTGGATATCGTATGTGATCATGGAGATTTTTAATGATAAATACAAACGACAATTGATTATAAATGAATATTTAAATCGAATATAAAAATATTGTAACAACCCGTATTTTTAATAACCTGTTATAACATAAATCGAGGCAGAATTTAATTCTAAAATCAGAATCAAGGGAAACGGGGTATGCCATTGCGCTCGTCTCGGAAAAATACGCGAAATAGAGTCCGAGTTTTCGAAAATCGGAGTCCGTATGACCCGATTAAGGCTCAACGAAGTTTTCAGAAAATTACAAAGTAAAAACAGATTTCAAATTCAAGTTTGAATTTGGAAAATTAGGGCAGTTTGGGCTAGGCGGGAAAATTCCCGCCAGAGCACCCAAGTCGACAGCCCTGTCGACTTGGGAGTCGACTTGGTTGGACCCAAGTCGACAGCCCTGTCGACTTGGCTGTCGACTTGGTCCAGCCGGGCAGTTCTGCCTGGTGCACCATTTCGGGTTTGTGTTTAGTTTGGGGGCCAGATTCAGTTTTCAGGGCTGAGATTGGAATTAGGGTTTAATCCTAAGGCTAGAACTAATCCTAATCTCTATAAATAAGCCCCTAACCTAAGCCTAAATCAACATTATTCACTCATACAACTAAACTATGGCAAAATTTTACCTCTCATGGCCTCCACTCTCTTCATCAAATTCCTAAATAAATTTCTATGAGAGATTTTCCATGCATACAAGTGTTTTCAAGCTTGTATGAGTGTCATTAGCTTGCATTCAAGTCAAGTTTCCATATTTACATCATAAAGCAAGGGTTTTGATCATTTTGGCTCAAGGGATTTTCTATTAGAGCTTGCATTTTGGGTCTATTTGATTGCATAAGGGCTTTGTCATATTTTTGTGTCTTCATAAGTATTGTAAGCCCTATTCTACTTTCATACTTAAACTCTAAAGTTAAATGTATGATATGCAAGTTTGCCATGATATGCAAGTTTACTATGTCATGTTATGCAAGTTTGAGATGTTATGATATGCAAGTTTTGTTATGCAAGTATGCCATGTTATGCTATGCAAGTTTATCATGTTATAATATGCAAGTTTATATGCAAGTTTGCCATGTTATGATATGCAAGTTTATATGCAAGTTTGCCATGTTATGATATGCAAGTTTATCATGTTATAATATGCAAGTTTATATGCAAGTTTGCCATGTTATGATATGCAAGTTTATATGCAAGTTTGCCATGTTATGATATGCAAGTTTATCATGTTATAATATGCAAGTTTGTATGCAAGTTTGCCGTGTTAGGTTATGCAAGTTTGGGGTGATCATTTTGTTCATGTTATCATGTTGTGCAAGCTTATCTTAAGTATATGAACATAAAGCTTCAAGCTTTATGCTAAAGGTTGCATTTTGGCAACATGTAAGTTATCATATCCCTTATGATAACTTGCATGTGAGGCTAAATGCGAACTTATGGCCATTTCTACATGTCATTTATCACCATGTATCACCAATATGCTAAGTTTGGTTTTATGCATGCTTTTGAGGCCTAAAAATGTAATATGCAAGTATATGAACATATGTACATTTCATTTGCCACCATGTTAAACTTGTGGCTTCAACACCTTTATGTCATGATTATGCCAAGTTCCCTCTTTCTATCCTTTATGCGCTATTGCGATATGTAAGCGATGGGATTGCGTTTGGGGTTGGGTAAACTTAAATGACATAAAAACATAAGATTGGGAATTTACCTATTAAGTTAGGTCTACCCATTGGGAATTTACCTATTAAGTTAGGTCTACCCAATTGCTTGAAAATTTGTAACATGTTTTGGAAACATGATGGACATGACACTTAGAAAAGATAAGTGTGACCAACTCGAGGTTGGGTTGAGTTTGTAGCGTAAACCTACCCGGAACCGACCGGCTTAACTAGTTGCTACAAACAATAGGACCCAATGTGAGAAGTTGGCCATGTTGTACCTTGAACCCGAGGTTAGACCAAGTTGTGGTGTAAAGCTACCCGGACCCGCCCGGCTTAACTAGTAACCACAACAAGGTCTAATGTGAGAGGTTAAGGCGCATTAAATTAATTAATGCCTCGTGATTAGGGTTAAGTCATGGTCCACTTAATACTTAACCAATTTGGGCTTGGTAGATTAATCAGGGTTAAGTCGTGAACTCATCGTTACACTTAACCAAGTTAATCCATGATTAGCAAGAGGGTTAAACCGTACTTAACCCACTAGAAAAATCCTAGCAATGGGGGTCCACTCCAGCAGTAATCCCAAGTTTGTATCATTATGGCCCTAGGGACTAGGCTAGGGTGAGGGGCACGGTTACTGAACTGAAGGTAAGTGACCAAAAACGACGGCAGAGTGGTACGCCGGTGTAGTTCCGGGCGGACTTATGGTCGTGCACATAGTCCGAAGCCGGGGAAAACATGCACGGGTACCAGTAGATCGAGACTGTGCACGCATGTTTATGGTGTCCAGGGGTTGCCACCCTAGTGCTTGATACACCCGACGGGAGACCCGGCACAGTCTGACTACAATTATGTTTGGGCCGTATGGACACCAACACGTGACGAGTTAGGCTTATAGGGAGCCGATCGACTAGACCGTTTGGTTAGACCTTGTATTAGGGTCATTTCATGTTATTGGGCAAAGCTTGGGCCAAGGGATCATTACTTGTATATTCAAGTCATGTTAGTTTGCTAGTACACCTGTGGTGCAAAACCTTAATCCTGATTATGCGATGACACCTTTATCTACCTTGTTAGTTAATCATCATGCCAGTATGTTGTTATCCTTATGTTCATCCCAGCTTTCATCATGCCAGTTAACTTTATCAGTTTACATTGATTGTAGTAGGGCTTACTCAGTCTTTTTGACTGACCTATTTTTCTTTCGCCTCTTTTCTTCCGTTTCCCACCCCAGGTTCTCAGGGTGGGAATATTGGAGCTTAGCTTGGATTTCTGATCGCTGCTTGTGGGATTTTAGCTCATGTACGGTCTTGACATGAAGCTAGCTACGGTTATCACTTATTTTGGGGGTAGTACTTATGTATTTCAGTTTTTCAGTAGTGTTGTTTTTATCTAGACTTGTGTATTTGGAAAGTTGACATTATGTTGTACCAGACTTGTTTTGAAATAGTTTGAAATCTTCCGCTGTTTTATCTATGTTATTTACTCTGTTTACATATATACATATGTTCTTGTTCTGCCTTGATATATCATTATGCATGTTTACCTGATTCAAACGCCCCTCCAAAGTCAGAGTGCTTGCAAGAGTCACCCTGGCGGAGGTGGGGTGTTACATTTGGTATCAGAGCATGTGGTTTACGAGAAGGAACAAAAAGGTTTTTAGAAAACTTTTGAAAAACTATTTTCAAAATCAAGTATAAAGTATTTTCCAAAGAAAAGTCTAGTTTATTTTAAAGGCTATTCCCCAAAAAGCCATCAGCAAAATTCCTTCGTTTTTCTCCATTCTGAATCTATCTTTTTCTTCGTTTTCAGTATGGCCAATAACTTTGCCATTCCGGAGGGAGTACACGTACCTGTTTGGTATAGGAGACTTTTGGAGGCTAGGGCGACCGAAGCCGGCCCCGCAAATGTTACTCTTCCTCCGGTAGTTAATGTTCCTCCTCCTCCTGTCGCTGAGGTTCCTCTTCCTCCTCCCCCTCAGCATCCACAAAAGGATTTCGCGGAGATTTGCAAAGACTTTAGGGCGATGGGTTGCAAGAATTTCATTGGAACCGAGACTTTCGTAGAGGCCAGGAATTGGTTGAAAGAAACCGAAGATCTTTTTTGCCTTCTTTGATATAGATGACCGTAGGAAGGTTTTATTGGCAGTATGGTTGCTAAAGGAAGAAGTTGCATGTTGGTGGGTGGTCACCACCGCTACTAGGCCAATTGAGACTTGGGATGACTTTCGGGGAAAGTTTGGACTAAGGTTCCTATCACTGAAGCAAGGGGACATGGCTATTAGGGAATACATAGATAAGTTTAATCAACTGGCTCGGGTCGGTTTAGACTTGGTTTACACAGCTCAGAAGAAGGCCCTATACTTTGCTCTAGGATTAAACGAGCCATTACATGGTTTAGCCATGACTCATATACCCTTGGGGGCAACTTTCGAAAGTTTGGTGAATATGGCCCTACTCAATGAAGAGAATAGCAGTGAGAAGAAGGAGATCAAGATGAATGGTACTCAAGCCAAGAAGACTGATTCCCAGTGGAAAGGAAATCAGGGTAATCCAAGTGGTCAGAGCAGTCAAGGCAATCAGAACAAGAACAAGAACAAGAGTCAAGGCAACAAGGGGAACAACAACAAGGGCAATAACAAAAAGGGGAAGTGCTATTATTGTGGTTCAGTTGGGCATCTTATTAAGGATTGCCCGAGGAAGCAAGGGCAAGGCCTGGGTCAGACTCAGCGTGCTGGACCTTCAGGAGGGCACATTCATGCTCTCAATGTCGCTCCAGTTCCCGATCGAGGTAGTATTTCTGTTGAGAGCCTTGTATATATTACTGATTTTTCAGTTCGTACCTTGTTTGATTCTGGTGCATCGCATAGCTTTATCTCATCTAATCTTGTTGATAGTTTGCACCTAAGTACTAGTCTAGTTAATGATCCCGTGTGTGTTTCAAATCCAATTGGGGGTTCCGCCCATTTGTCTATTATCTAGGTGGATTTGAATTCTCGCGTGATGCTTATATTCTCGGTTTCATGGGGTATGGGTGGATTTTTGGGCATGGATGGGTTGTCCAGTTTGGAGCCATCCTTGATTTTTGAGCATAGGGTTGTGAGGCTCATGACTCGCCTCGGTAATACCCTAAAAATTTCTAGTAACCCTATGAGTCCCGTCATGTTGTGTTGTCTTGAATCCCTCAACTCGTCTATCGATAGTTTGTAATCGGTGAGGATGGTCCGAGAATATCCTGATATCTTGGGTGAAGTGAAGGGGGTTACCCCTAAACGAGAGATTGATTTCCGCATTTATCTGGTTGATAATGCCAAGAAAGTTTCGTGGCCGGTAAGGCACATGGCCCTACAAGATGAGAGTTAAGAAAGCAAGTCAAGGAGTTGCTTGAGAAGAACTTCATTAGATGAAGTATATCTGAATGGGGAGCGCCTGTAGTATTTACTACCAAGGCAGATGGTTCTCTTCGACTTTGTGTCGATTATCGTGAGTTAAACAGAGAGAATAGACAACCATTGCCAAGGATCGATGATTTGTTTGATCAGCTTGTAGGAACATCTGTTTTCTCTTGATCTTGCTACTGGATTCCATCAGCTCAGAGTAGCTGAAGATAGTATAGGCGAAACTGCGTTCAGAACTCCAGATGGATTCTTAGAATGGCTGGTCATGCCATTCGGTTTGACTAATGCACCCGCCTACTTCGTGGACTTGATGAGTAGGGTGTTCAGGGAGTTCTTGAACAAGTTTGTCGTGGTCTTCGTAGATGATATTCTAATCTTCTCTAAGGATGAGGAAGAGCATGCAAGGCATCTCGTGGAGGTGATGGATACGCTTAGAGCGCATTAGTTGAAGGCCAAGTTCTCCAAGTGTCACTTTTGGGAGAAGGGAAGTTAGATTCCTTGGGCATATAGTGTCTAAGCAAGGCTTAGCGGTGGATCCCGCTAAGGTAGTTGCAGTTCAGGATTGGAAGACTCCAAGGAATGCAACCGAAGTAAGAAGTTCTCTCAGTTTAATTAGTTAGTTAGCGTCCCTTGAGTTTAGACCTACCCTTCTGGATCAAGTAGGGACTTCACAGAAAGAAGACCCGCAGTTAGTCGAGATCATGGACAAGTTGACTCGAGGCGAGATGATAAGTCACCTCGCTATAGATGACAAGGGATGGCTAAGACGCGATGAGAGAAAGAAGGCTCTTGAAGAGGCACATCACTCGAGGAGGTGGCCGAGTTTGTCCCAAGGTGCATGTTGTGCCAACAGGTTAAAGGCCGAGTCATAGAAGCCCGGTGGGCTATTATATCCATTAGAGGTCCCCGCAATGGAAGAGGGAAAAGCGTCACGAAGGATTTCGTGGATGGACTGCCTAGATCAAGAAAGGGAATAAGAGCATGTGGGTCATAGTAGGTAGACTCACGAAGAGTGCTCATTTCACTCCGGTAAAAAGCAAAAGGACTGCATCATAGCTAGCGACAGTTTACTTTCAAGAAATAAAGCGGTTGCACGGGGTTCCCTAAAGGATGGTTGGTAACCATGACTCAATTTTCACTAGCCAGTTTTGGAATAGTCTACGGGAAGTCGTGGGCAAGCGACTGAATCTAAGTACGGCCTATCATTCACAGGCGAATGGTTCATTTCGTTCAAGCATGAGTTATAGAAAATCACGTTTGTAAGAGCAATTGGTAGACGTGGATTGGTATTTTCAAGAAAAGTTCTGCTGCGTGGAACACTTTATAGTAAGAAAACGAGATCCAGGATTCACTAGTGAATTTTGGAGAGCTTGCATGAAACCATGGGGTCATAGTTATGTTTAAGCCAAGAATGATAGAAGAGTAAGTGAAAAAGGAAGACGAGAGGCGACAATGAAATAGGTTCCAACTCATATTTGGAAATAAGAGTTAAGAAGCTAAGAAATCATGAGGTAAAAGACGGTCAAAGCACAGTGGAGTTAAGCTCAAGGAAATGTGACTTAGAAGATTGAAGGCTGGATACGCGCATCATATCTCTTTTTAAGAACATATCCTTGATCCTTGTTTTCCTGTGGAACTTACTCGCATGTTATCTTTTTATGTATATCCTCTCGGTCCCATTCTTGGTCCTATTTCTGTCGGGGGGGTTTGACTTATTGGCTAGTAATACATGTCAGGGTTAGGAAGGGATTTCTTATAATCCAAAAAGAGTATATCATGCTTATCTTCCCGATCTCTTTGTAGCATATCTTTTGCTATCCATGTTTGTCTTGTTTATCTTGTTATCATGTTAATCTTGTCATGAGAACCTTAGGTAGAAACCCTTTGGATGAAACATGTGTTTGAAACATGTTATGCTTGATGTTTGCAAGTGGTTACTCGTGGATGCATTATACACATTAGGCACTAGATCGGCTCACACACTCCTCATATTGCATATGCATGAGTGTTTATGCTTATTCATGGATGAAAATTTTTGTGTTATCACATGGATGTTGCATATGGATGTATGTTATGTGCACACATATAAATGTTATACATTATGTTAGGAATTGCATACATATGGATTCATTTCACTAACATAATTTGCATTGATGATATTTGCATTAGATAAGTACATATACACACACCTTTGCATATGTTCATACAACATTTAGAATCTTGTAAGGACAATGATTGCTCGTGGATGATGTTTTGAGTAGATGGATGATTGGATGGTAGGATACGTTCTTCCTAACTTGAAGATTTCGGGGACGAAATCCTTTAAGGAGGGGAGAATGTAACAACCCGTATTTTTAATAACCTGTTATAACATAAATCGAGGCAGAATTTAATTCTAAAATCTGAATCAATGGAAACGGGCCATGCCATTGCGCTCGTCTCGGAAAAATACGCGAAATAGAGTCCGAGTTTTCGAAAATCGGAGTCCGTATGACCCGATTAAGGCTCAACGAAGTTTTCAGAAAATTACAAAGTAAAAACAGATTTCAAATTCAAGTTTGAATTTGGAAAATTAGGGAAGTTTGGGCTAGGCGGGAAAATTCCCGCCAGAGCACCCAAGTCGACAGCCCTGTCGACTTGGGAGTCGACTTGGTTGGACCCAAGTCGACAGCCCTGTCGACTTGGCTGTCGACTTGGTCCAGCCGGGCAGTTCTGCCTGGTGCACCATTTTGGGTTTGTGTTGAGTTTGGGGGCCAGATTCGGTTTTGAGGGCTGAGATTGGAATTAGGGTTTAATCCTAAGGCTAGAACTAATCCTAATCTCTATAAATAAGCCCCTAACCTAAGCCTAAATCAACATTATTCACTCATACAACTAAACTATGGCAAAATTTTACCTCTCATGGCCTCCACTCTCTTCATCAAATTCCTAAATAAATTTCTATGAGAGATTTTCCATGCATACAAGTGTTTTCAAGCTTGTATGAGTGTCATTAGCTTGCATTCAAGTCAAGTTTCCATATTTACATCATAAAGCAAGGGTTTTGATCATTTTGGCTCAAGAGATTTTCTATTAGAGCTTGCATTTTGGGTCTATTTGATTGCATAAGGGCTTTGTCATATTTTTGTGTCTTCATAAGTATTGTAAGCCCTATTCTACTTTCATACTTAAACTCTAAAGTTAAATGTATGATATGCAAGTTTGCCATGATATGCAAGTTTACTATGTCATGTTATGCAAGTTTGAGATGTTATGATATGCAAGTTTTGTTATGCAAGTATGCCATGTTATGCTATGCAAGTTTATCATGTTACAATATGCAAGTTTATATGCAAGTTTGCCATGTTATGATATGCAAGTTTATATGCAAGTTTGCCATGTTATGATATGCAAGTTTATCATGTTATAATATGCAAGTTTGCCATGTTATGATATGCAAGTTTATATGCAAGTTTGCCATGTTATGATATGCAAGTTTATCATGTTATAATATGCAAGTTTATATGCAAGTTTGCCATGTTAGGTTATGCAAGTTTGGGGTGATCATTTTGTTCATGTTATCATGTTGTGCAAGCTTATCTTAAGTATATGAACATAAAGCTTCAAGCTTTATGCTAAAGATTGCATTTTGGCAACATGTAAGTTATCATATCCCTTATGATAACTTGCATGTGAGGCTAAATGCGAACTTATGGCCATTTCTACATGTCATTTATCACCATGTATCACCAATATGCTAAGTTTGGTTTTATGCATGCTTTTGAGGCCTAAAAATGTAATATGCAAGTATATGAACATATGTACATTTCATATGCCACCATGTTAAACTTGTGGCTTCAACACCTTTATGTCATGATTATGCCAAGTTCCCTCTTTCTATCATTTATGCGCTATTGCGATATGTAAGCGATGGGATTGCGTTTGGGGTTGGGTAAACTTAAAAGACATAAAAACATAAGATTGGGAATTTACCTATTAAGTTAGGTCTACTCATTGGGAATTTACCTATTAAGTTAGGTCTACCCAATTGCTTGAAAATTTGTAACACGTTTTGGAAACATGATGGACATGACACTTAGAAAAGATAAGTGTGACCAACTCGAGGTTGGGTTGAGTTTGTAGCGTAAACCTACCCGGAACCGACTGGCTTAACTAGTTGCTACAAACAATAGGACCCAATGTGAGAAGTTGGCCATGTTGTATCTTGAACCCGAGGTTAGACCAAGTTGTGGTGTAAAGCTACCCGGACCCGCCCGACTTAACTAGTAACCACAACAAGGTCTAATGTGAGAGGTTAAGGCGCATTAAATTAATTAATGCCTCGTGATTAGGGTTAAGTCATGGTCCACTTAATACTTAACCAATTTGGGCTTGGTAGATTAATCAGGGTTAAGTCGTGAACTCATCGTTACACTTAACCAAGTTAATCCATGATTAGCAAGAGGGTTAAACCGTACTTAACCCACTAGAAAAATCCTAGCAATGGGGGTCCACTCCAGTAGTAATCCCAAGTTTGTATCATTATGGCCCTAGGGACTAGGCTAGGGTGAGGGGCACGGTTAATGAACTGGAGGTAAGTGACCAAAAACGACGGCAGAGTGGTACGCCGATGTAGTTCCGGGCGGACTTATGGTCGTGCACATAGTCCGAAGCCGGGGAAAACATGCACAAGTACCAGTAGATCGAGACTGTGCACGCATGTTTATGGTGTCCAGGGGTTGCCACCCTAGGGCTTGATACACCCGACGGGAGACCCGGCACAGTCTGACTACAATTATGTTTGGGCCGTATGGACACCAACACGTGACGAGTTAGGCTTATAGGGAGCCGATCGACTAGACCGTTTGGTTAGACCTTGTATTAGGGTCATTTCATGTTATTGGGCCAAAGCTTGGGCCAAGGGATCAATACTTGTATATTCAAGTCATGTTAGTTTGCTAGTACACCTGTGGTGCAAAACCTTAATCCTGATTATGCGATGACACCTTTATCTACCTTGTTAGTTAATCATCATGCCAGTATGTTGTTATCCTTATGTTCATCCCAGCTTTCATCATGCCAGTTAACTTTATCAGTTTACATTGATTGTAGTAGGGCTTACTCAGTCTTTTTGACTGACCTGTTTTTCTTTCGCCTCTTTTCTTCCGTTTCCCCCCAGGTTCTCAGGTTGGGAATATTGGAGCTTAGCTTGGATTTCTGATCACTGCTTGTGGGATTTTAGCTCATGTACGGTCTTGACATGAAGCTAGCTATGGTTATCACTTATTTTGGGGATAGTACTTATGTATTTCAGTTTTTCAGTAATGTTGTTTTTATCTAGACTTGTGTATTTGGAAAGTTGACATTATGTTGTACCAGACTTGTTTTGAAATAGTTTAAAATCTTCCGCTGTTTTATCTATGTTATTTACTCTGTTTACATATATACATATGTTCTTGTTCTGCCTTGATATATCATTATGCATGTTTACCTGATTCAAATGCCCCTCCAAAGTCAGAGTGCTTGCAAGAGTCACCCTGGCGGAGGTGGGGTGTTACAAATATTATATTACTTCTATAAGTAGCCCACATCCTAACCTAACCTAACTATTTTCTCACTTTGGTCAGCGCAGCAAAATTTGTAGCCGCCAACACTTTTCTTTTCAACGTGAGAATTTCCATCTTATAAAATCCAAAAAAAATTGGATAAATTCTATAAAATCATGTAATGAATGTATTTGAGTTGCTAAGATTGAGGGCTTGAAAATGGCATGTGTTTCACTGGCATCGACAGTGCTTTTGTACGTTTGGTTCTATAATAGTAGACCTAGGGTTTTCGTTTTAGTGAGATTTAGATTTCAATTGAATAAAAGGTGTTTAGATTTGGGTTTGTGGTGAATTTTGGCCAGTATTGGTGAAGTATGGAGAGATTCTACTTCGAAAAATGTGAACGCGTTTTTCTTTTAACACGCGTTCAAGATGGAGCAAGCAGACTTGATATGGAAGGTATGAAAGTGTTGAGGCTTGGACGAGACGAACGTTGGTGGTGTCCTTGTTGAATTCGATGGTCTATAAACGGAGAACTAGAGGTTTAAAATCTGAAAAATGGAGAAGCAAGCTACAGGGTCTTTGTCAGGGAAGAAGGGTCACGCGGGTTGGGTTTTAAATGCTAGGTGGGCCGATATTTTGAGGTAAAGCCCAAGTTAAATAAAAAAGAAAATTTAGTTTAATTTATTTGAAATAGTACAAACTTGTATTATGTATAACTTCTCCATTCCTAATTAGAATTCAGTGAAACAAAATTCGTTGGGATCGTATGGACGAGGACTACATCATGGAACTAACTGGGAGAGAATTGGAGTTCGTTACAATTTATAGCGAAATAAATTGTGTGTCTGAATCAACCGATGGTTATCGTTATTTAACGATGATCATCCAATGTGAGTAAATCTCACTAACTCTATATAGTTTATGTTTTTATAAATATAATCTAGTATTGATAAATGATGATTGATTGCTGTGTGTTGATTATTTGGTTGAATTGCTGATGTATTGGTTGAATTCATAGATAACGATATATATATATATATATATATATATATATAAAAATCATTAATCAAATATTGATTCTGTTTATCAGAATATTTCATATTGAAATGAAATCAATGTTATTTATATTGTTTAACATCTGTGATGTAGGGAAACAGGTTGGAGGGACTCAACTGGATTCCTCAATATTTATGATACTGTTTGTTTTCATATATTGTGATATATGATGTGATATATAATCTGTGATTGATTATGATGACATTGGTCTAGTTAATTGGTATTTTAAATACCGTATGAAATACTGTAATGTAAAAGGAAAATTTCAAAGTGAATATTGAAAATGAAATATTTATATATGAAATAAATATGATATTATAAAAGGTAATATTTGGAAAACAAATATTGGAAACTATAATTATAAAAGGAAATATTCATTTGGAAGATAAATAGAATTATTAGTTAGAAAGTAAATATAATTATATAAAAGGATTTATATAAAATGAATAGAATTATATAAAAGGATTTGTATAGAATAAAAATGATATTGAAAATCGAAATATTTATATGAAATAAATAGGATGTTGAAAAGGGAAATATTTATACGAAATAAATAGGATTATAAAAGAAATTATTTGGAAAACAAATAGACTAATATAAAGAAATGTTATTCACATTCTACGTGAAAAATTAGATTAAAGTAAATATTTTGCAAATAAAATATGATAAAGGAAATTTGGGGTTTTGAATTAGGAATTTAAATGGAATTACTGAAATTAGAAACTGACTGGAAATTAGTTGAGTTGAATGGCTTTCTGGGTATCGATCTGATGTTGGTTTCGGCCTTCGGGATTAAAATGTAGGGGGTTGTTCTCTTACTAGTTTACAGTTAGAGACAGATAGATGTAGAGTGATAGTGATACGTGAATAAGAAATGGAAATGTTTTCCAATGTTGATAATGTATATTTTCTAAATTTAGAAAATAAGGATTTTTGAATATATGAGAACGGAAAATGGGGAAATGAATAAGTTAACGATAAGTTAATTTAAATGGGAAATTGGGAAATGAAATGATGACTGATCGGTAAAATTTCCGTTTGGAAATAATATCGTGGTTTGCACACATGTTTTTTTTTATAGTTAAATCACCAACTATCGAAGTTTTTGACCATTTTTCTTTTGTCAATACAGAGAGACCGAGATCAGATTCATTATTTGAAAACCACGTTGTACGGGCGTTAGCATTGCGATCAAATATGATGAAGATAATTAAAGATGGATTATGCAAAGGCTGTCCTATTTAAAGAATAGTGTGTTCGATCTGTCCAGTCCCAGGACGACCTGTATGGAAGAATGTCGATAGAGTATATTTAATAGATTGTGTAAGTTGATCTCTTCAAACATATTTATGTTTGGTAGCGGAGGAATTCAATTCTCTTAGGTGTATACCCGTGTTATTTTTGGAGAAATCAATTTGTGATTTGGCGGGTATGATGATGTAACATTCAAAGTGAATAATTGTGTGATCTGTCAGAGATAAGCATGGCCTCTAGCCTCACAACTGGAAATGGTATAAAATCGGGTAGATCGCATGGCTAAGTGGTTGGCTGCCAAGTAGGGTGTATTGTCACCTGATCTCGAGAAATTCCTTTTGCTTCTTGAATCTATTGATGCTGTCCCTTTTGGGAAACGGTTGCTGATCCCAACCATTGGTGATAATACATTCGGTACACTCAAGCGAAATGAGTAACCGGTCATGTTTAGCCTGGGTTACACTATTAGAGAACTGCTTATTTGCGTCGCCTTATTTGCGTCAGTTTAGCATAAAACAGTAGCACATATGGTTATTTGTGACTGTTTTAAATACAAACCGTAGCAGGTTGTCGGGAAAAAGATGATAAAGACTAATTTGCGACAATTTTATTTGAAAACAGTAGCAAATATTTACAATTTGCAACCATTGTATTCAAATCCGTGGCAAATAAGATGGGATCGAAGCTACGGAAGTTTCAATTTGCGACGGCCAAAACGACAGTCGCACAAACATCTATATCTAGGTCTGTTGCTTAACCTAATTTTTTTCGATCGATGCTTCACAAAAAAAACTAAACAAAATCTTGCCTCCATATTTTGATCGAACGAAATCACGCCTCCAAATCCTCCACCTGCTTTCGATCCATTAAGAAGAACTAAATCCAGCCTTCAACCTCCAAATCTGTCACTTCCGTTCAAAACGCGCCTTAATATCCGTCACTTCGGTTTCGACCCGGAGTCTGCAACTCGACGTCTTCGACCTCCTCAAAAACCGCATTTCAGATCTAGGTAAGTGATGTACTCCATAAGGGTCAGGAAACCTAGTTGGTGGCTTTTTAAGTCGACTGTTGTTGATTTTGCAGGTGGATATATTGTTTATTTATGTTCTGGCATTGTTGGGGCTACTGCAACATGTTAGGTATAATTTTGATTGTTAGGTTCTCGTTTTGTTGTGACATACTGTTTTTCTATGTTTGTGGTCTTTGGTAATGGTTGATAGAACACATGTCTTGGCAAAACTTACAAATTAATTTTTAAAGTCGTTACTTTATATATGGACTATTCCATAACTGTTATATCTAATACTCAAGTCTTTGGAAAATTTTCAGTTTCTATGAGTCCTTGAGATACTTTTATCAATCATCAATTTCTTATGATAACTTTGTTAACATGGGAAAAATTATTTCAAGGAGTGTTTACCTTCAACTTGGATTAAGGACTGCATGTTCAGTATATATAATTAGTTTTGTTTTCAACAAATTAATTACCCGTAAGCTGCAATACACTAGCATGAATCCTTATTTTCCATTTTATCTTTGAGACTGCTTGGCTGACAACTCAGTTAGTGCTATTAACTGATATAGGTAGACAACTTTGATCCAATTCCTATGCCTATTCCTAGCACATTGTGTGTTTGGATATATGTCTGTTTGGATTTTTCAGTTAAACAATAAACTATATTTCAACCCTGGACATGTCGTCGATGTATTGGGTATTGGGTTAGCCTTTGTAACATCTTCAACAAGTATGATGCCCCTGCCTGGTGTATAGTTGATGTCTATCGGTGCCTAGTGTACAATTGCAGTATCTCGGCATTGCACGCCTTTTGACACTACACCATGTGTTTGACAAAACATCTTCTACAATTTAATAGATTATTATATATCATGTGATAGAGTAGATAAACAAATAATACAATTGTTCCTTTTACAAAATCATAAGTTCATTCCCTCTTTTTCCAAAAATATCATACAGTATATGAAACATGAACTCGATTGGTTAAAGTATTCAAAGATATTGATACACTCCATAGATCATTAAACATCGTTATTTCATGTTGCGAACATATGAGATATCCTGAGTTATTTCTTATATTGTTATATTCAAACTAAATATTAATTTTTTGTTCTTTGATTTGACTTACTACTGATAGTAAGTCACTTGATTTTTTCCTCTAAATTCATTCTTGGACAATATTCATATTATTTTTCATGGTTATCGAATAATAGTCTTACTTCTATAATGCTAGTTTAACTAGAAACTAGATTTTATTTTGTAGGGGTTATATTGCAGGATAATTAATATAAGGAGTTTTAATGGAGAACTATAAACCGGTATTTGAAAACAATAGTGCTTCTCTTTCTAAGAAATGGTAAGGATATGAATTGACCATTTATATTGCTTATTAATGGCCACATAAATCTATAAATAATATTTTTGATTCTCTGTATTCTCTCTTCAATTTTAAGTATCTTTTCGTTCCACCCTCATGCATTCAAAAGAAAATTATGTGGTTTTGGCTGATTTGGTGGTTGGATATTAATATAGTTTCAATAGTAAATATATTTCCATATCCCAGTTGGTAGGCTAAGGTGGTTCCACTGAGCCAGACTAAGTGCATAACAGTGCACTAAGTGAAAGTCAGTCCATACTAAACTGTCATGTGCTCCAAGTTGAAGCTAAGGTAGTTGGAAATTAAAGCAGCTACTTCGTCGAAGCTGTGGCATTAGAGAATGATAAATTCTCCATCTTATTGCTTAGCTAAGCCGATACACTTTTGAAAACAGCATAGTTAAATAGCAAAATTGTAAAATGTTTGCGGTTAAGAGACAAAATAGATGGGGACTACAATAGGTTTGTTGTTGATAGTTGATACGAGAGGAACTACTTATAGCCATATCAAAGACTTTAAAAGTTTAGGTGTTTGTGACAGGTTATGGTTCTGGTAAGGATTAGATGATGATAAACTTACGTGCTAATTAGATGTCATTTACGTATTCTCATGCGTTTTTTGAAATAGTATATGATAATATTGTATATTTTGTTATTTTGTTGCAAATTGACATCTAAAAGAACAAGGACTGATTATTCTTTTGCTTTGAAATATGGATTTTATATTTACTTCAGGTTTGGATTAAAAAAAGTGCAAATATCATTCACAAACAAGTGTATTGGAGCAGGATCAGGGTTAGATATGCACTTTGGACCAGTAAATCAGTGGAACTTTCGGCTGCTATTGATGGTACTGAAGTTGGAATTGGTTGCAATTGAGTTAATTAGGATGGTTCTTGGTGGATGGGAGAGTAAGATTGCCTTTGATTGATCCTATTATCATTTATTATAGATTATTACACCAATTGGCTACACAGTTTAGAAGTTATCATGGTATTGTCTCTAATTTACCTAATATGCCTGTTCCTCGGACATGTGCTTTTCTCTATTTTGCAAGTCATATGCATTATTCTAAGTGCAAAATATAACGTGTGTATATCAATGAAATAAAATTTCCTATCCTGCCTAATATACGTATTTATGGACAGTTACTATTATAAATAATTATGAGTTACTGCAAATAATTAAGATGTTCAAATCTTTAGTGATTATTTAAAATTTAGGTAACATATTTTATATGAAATTACACCTTCCAACCATGTTTTATATGCATAAATATGGGTAGTTACTGTAAAATATTAAATCTTTTAAATAATCAATTGTCCAACTGAATAAATAGTGTTGCATGCCATACTTATTTGGTTCAGTTATATTTATTTTTATTGGAAACCAATAGAAACGAATTCATTTTGACCAACAATATTGAAGTTGGTCATGTTTAATGTCCTTAAATGACACAAATTAAAACAGTATGAACAATTGAAAGATAAAAATGGCAGTTTTAATTAGGAGCAGAAATAAAATTAAAGGTATCTAAAAGGACATTTGATATGGGGTCGCCTTTTATTTAAAGAGGCACAATAACAATGCTGCCAAAATTGTCATTCAATATAGTGTTCATATTAGTGGAAGACAATTTATGCTCTTGCATCATATAAGGTAACAAATTGTCAAATTCTACATGCCATGCATGCTGGCTTTGTAATTTAAAATTTTAGACCAAGGAGGAACCGAGTAATATAACCACTGGTACATTTTCTTTGCAGTTTTATTAGAAAATTATAGCTAATTGGTTTATTTCTGTGTTGATCTTCTCTCTTTACGGATAATTTATGCAAATGAGTTCAAGGAGTCAAGAATTAAATCATTATCTGCTAATTGGGCATGACAAATACCATCGTATGCAACTATAATTGCAAAGAGGTGAGTTTATAGCTTGTACTTAACATAAATACTATTGTTTCTATACGCAATTCAGATCGTGAGCTGCCCTTTTTATTAAGTTATTATTTTGCAAGTTACTCTAATGTTATGGGATTTCACTTAAAAATTTAACAGTCGTAAAGGTAAAATGGTATCTGGAGCTTTTATGAGGTGTCTTATCAAATGCATGCATCTAAGTTAATTACCTAAAAATGCATGTGTCAGGACTATATAAATTTGCTGCCATATGTCCTTTGAAGAAAAATATGGGTATTATTTTGGTGCATTGCTTCATATACAATAAAAAGTTATTTAAATTGTCCATAAGCTCAAATTTAGTCATCATGAGAAAGGAGGGAAACACTGGTCATCAACGAGCAAAACAAACACTCAAGGTTATATGTTGCAACTTCTTTGTAAAAAAGTTATATGTTGCATCAAATAGTAATGAGGTGCCAAGGTTCTTTTGAGGTTTGAATTTGAAATTTTATATTGAACAGTTCACAAGATAAATTATCCATAACATATAACATTTGTAGTGTATAAGTTAACAATTCAGCTCTTTTTTAGTATGATACCAATAGAAACATTTGAAGGGGTTTGCTCTTTTTTCCACTTCTTTGTTATATTTTAGCGAAGGTGGCCTTAAACTTGGAGTTGCATTTATGCCCGCAAATAACTACAGATAATTTATTATAAGATTAGGACTATTTTCAAAACTGTTATTGCTAGCCACACTTATAGAAAACTACACTCACTGTACCACTGTAAAGAGTGTGCAAACAATCTGTATATTTATACCCAAGTATAAATTTACCATTAATAAAAGGGGTGAAAGCTTATATCAAATATAGAATTCTGCAAATAATATAAATTGATCACTTTCAACTAGAAGTTCTATTAACATTCTGCAAATTTTGATGTACATGTCTGCAAACAATTGGGTCATGGGAAAATCGGCCTTGTCATTTTAATGATATTTGGAGATACTGGACTGATGATGGACTTGGATATTTTGAATTTCTTCAAGTAATTTAAAAGGAAATGCACTAGATAAACGTTTTTTAACAACTGGTTTTTATTTGCGTAACTCTATTGCAGTTGGCAGAGGAGTTAGATGCCATTCCAGTCTGGGTGATCAATTCTGGTAAAGTTAATCTTTGTGATTTGCTAAATTTATGTACATTCTATTTTCATTGCCTTTATATTTTTTATTCCGGGTTTAACTGTTTTTTCTTTCTCCGCAGGAATGAGCCATAATAACCAAGTTGATTCATCCAGCATTTTACCTTTGTCCAGGTTTGTACAAAATTGCTCACATTGATTATTTAATCTATCTGCTAATGAAGATCTGGGCTAGCTTTAAGAAAGACTTAAGAAGCAGTATCCTTTTTCAACGTTGGGCAGAGTTAGAACGTGCTACATGCAAATAACTTTTTTACTCGTTTAATCTCGGTACTATAATCCATTTTCTGCTGAAAATAAAGCCACAAGTAGCATGCCTCCTTACAGTGTAATGCAATTATATAATACTTTGTTATAATACTACCCTTCTGCAATAAATTCTCCAAAAACTGTTTATTAGGAAATTTGTAGCAGTTTGAAAAAACTACATATTAACATGGTCACTATGAAAAACTGCTATATAGTTTTTTCCACATGCAACCATGTTACGTTCATGGCTGCAACCATCTTAATCCGGCTGGTCACTATCAACAGATATTTCATATTCAACCAGTTGATCTCAGCACTTTCTTCTTCCCAGTTTTGATAATAACATGCCTTGAGAAGTTGCTGCTTTCCGCCATTTGTTTTAACATGAATTTTCCTGCAAAATACACTTCTTAATCAATAATTTTCTTATTTTTCCATGCTGCAGTACCTTCTCGTTGAGAAGTTGGACTGAATATCTATTTTCACTTTGGGATTGTGTAATGAATATATATTCAACAAATCGAATTTGTGATATGTAATTAATTTCATGGAATCATACATTATTTTTAGTCACGAAACATATGTATTGGGGATAAGAACACTGAAATAAGATTCCTCCTCATATACATTTATGTGCATATGTATGTGTATGTCCCTATGTACATATATTTCCAGGTTTGAATGAAATACCATTTTACACTATATTTCCAAGGTTGAATGAAATAGGACGGATCATTACTATTATAAATCAAATATTATTATGTCAGTGTTTTCAGACTAATTGAGTTGATATTGGTTCATCCTAATTGTATATATTTAACTCAATACTGTTAATTTTTCCCCTTTCATAGTTAAATCTCAAAATATCTGTCAACTTGACATGCTGTTGCCTATCATATAATCATTCATAAAACTAAATATTAAAATCTCTTTTATGCAGGAATAATAGAAATAGAGCAATATCGACACAATGAAGAGCAGAACACTTCTGCTTCGCAAACATCTAAGAAGGAAAAAAAGGCCTGGCCCCTTTACTTTGAGCAGTCATATAATTGAAAACCCCTTTTTAATGACTCTTTTGTAACTTGAGGTCTGGCTCCTTTACTTTTTCTATTGAATCTAAATTTCAGTTCGATTTGGTTTCGATGTCCATTGAAATTAAAGCAGAACAATGAAAATATGGCTGTTTCATTCAACTTGATTCTCCTTTCATTTTCCTTTCCTTAGTATTTGGTGTCCCTTTAATACTAACCATGCTTCTCAGTTGAACTTAACCAGTTTATATGATTTGTCTTACATTTGTTGTTTAATTATTAGACTGGTAAAATAAATTTTGATTTACCATTATTGATGGAAAAAAAAATTTACACTAATTTATGACCAAAGAAGGTACAGGTTTGCCAATGAAATTCTGATTTTTAAACTTTAATACATGGTTTTGAGATCTAGTATCTATTTCAACCGAAGGACTAGTGTAAGATCTCCAATTTTGCCTATATATTATCAAAAATGCTAAATGCTAATAACAAGTCTTCACTGGGCTTCATTGGTGCATGTTGTTGTAGGAAATCTTTGTTGCTTTATTGTTTTTTTTTTTTGCATCTTTTGATTATGCTTACAGTTTTTTGTTTACTACATTGATTCACATTTTTTGGGGAAATTTCCAAAATCACAATTTAACATCATAATTTTGGAAATTTGGGAAATTGATTTTGGTGTCTTATTATGACGTGAGTGCAGTTTAGCTGTCTAATATGTATGGTGTGCATCAAGTAAAAGTGGTGTTTGCGATTTTGATAACTATTACCCTTTTTTAACTCAATACCCGGTAATCATTTTTAAAGATTAACGTGGTAACATAGAAACCTTTGTATGTTATACCACAAATTATGTCTGCACATCCATTTGTCATTCTTGTTTAATACGGCTTAGTGTCTTTCTCTCAAACTTACAGGTTTTCTTCCAGAGCATTTTTGGACCAGGGCGAGTAATCTGAATTTTGGGGATGGCTACTCATCAAATATTGTACGAATCCGTTTATTACAGTACGTTACTCGTATTTTCTCCTATTAACAGTATGTTACTCCTATTTTCTCATTTCTATCTTGTTCGGAAAGGCTTCTCATCAAATATGTGGAAGAGAAGTTGTCTGATATAAATGAGCTTGTGGATCCAAATCTAAAGATGAACTTTGACAAGGCCTCTGTCGATATAATGTTAGATCTAGGCATCAGAAGCATAGCTACGGACTTTGGTCAGAGGCCAACCATGGCTGCTGTTGTAAGAGAGCTCAAAGAGGCAGTAGGTGTGGAAGTTGAATGGGCAAGTAATGCATTTGAGATGCCTGCTCCCTCTCTCAGCTCTCTTTCAGTCAGCAGTAACTATGCCAAACCTGATCGTATGTAGTTGCTTCTGCAACTCAACTCCAACAGGACCCTATTGCAGGAAAGGTGCCATGTGGTGATACTAAGAAAATGGATGCTAGAATCATTTCCATTATAGTGCTTTCCTCATATTTACTTGTTTTTCTATGCATAGCGATAATCATCTATGTATTGCAGTCCAAAAAAATATGGAAAATGGTGTCATTCCATTTTTGGATCCCTTATCAATTGCAAGAAAATCAGGTATGTTATTTTTTTGAAAATAAATAAATAAATATGTAGGTATCATTTCATATTATTATGTCATGTATAGTACATATTGTTTCGTGTAGTTGTATTTGGAGTGATATCATTTCATATTATTATGTGATTCAAGAATTAAATTTAGACAAACAAGCACAAGGATTGCATCATTTCGTTCCATGATAGCTACTCTGTCGGCTCTTAGTGAAATTTTTTGCGCTCTTGGAGATTGAAAAGGCAACAAATTATTTTGACAATGGAAGAAAAATAGGAGAAGGTGGTCCTGGGTGTGTATCATGGTACACTGGATGGAAGCGATGTGGCTATTAAATTATTGAAGATAGTGGACCGGAATCATGACAGAGAGCGTGAATTTGTTATAGAAGTGAATATGCTTAGCCGACTACATCATCGTAACTTAGTCAAATTAATTGGTTTATGCTTTGAAGGAAGGCCCAGTCTTGTGTATGAACTTGTCCGCAATGGTAACGTTCAATCACATCTACATGGTACGCATCACTGTAATTTTTTTGTTAAAATGCTTAATGTACTGGACACCATCCAGATACTATAAATTAAATATTCATTGATATCAGATTGTATATATTTAAGATTGTTTAATGGAATTTACGTTATCATTGAGGATTAACCCTTGCATTTCTCATTCGACTGCACCTGTCTATAAACTATCCTTCACATGAGTGATATATTTTTCAATCGCATTCAAAATAATGCTATGTTGGTTTTTTTGGCAGATGCTGATTCAAGTCAACCATCACGAAGACAAATTGTGCTATTTTTAGTTTTAAGCTGGATGATCCATTTTGTTCTTTTGTAGTCATGTGAAGAATGTCAATTTCTGATGAAATAAGTATTATGTAAGTATTTACACGTATTGGTTGGATTTTAGCATATGATTAGTTATGACTCATGCAAACTAATTCTGTTGTATGGTTATCAGTGTTACAAATGATATAAGATTTCGTGAATTGTGTATGTATTTCTTGTGTCATATATTCTGTGAATTGCTTATAAGCTAGGAAATGTTGAACTGTATTGACAGCTGACAATCATAATGGCTGAGATAAAATGCGGTTGCATTAGACCTTTTAAATTCAGAAGTTATTTGCTACTGTTGTAAATAAAACACAGTCGCAAATGCTAAACTTATTGCGATAGTTATTTTAAAACTTGTCGCACAAGGTCAAGGTTTTGAAGTTAAATATCGATTTCTTGCTACTGGTGTAAAACAAACCGTCGCTAATGAATTAGTCTACAGCGACTGTTATTATAGAATATCCGTCGCAAGTACCTGTATATTGCGACAGTTTTAAAACCGTCGCAATAAGTTTGCACATGTTGCGACGGTTTTAAAACAGTCGCAAATAAGTTTAAACAACCGTCGCAAATGACCTGTTTTGTAGTAGTGTTACAAGATGTTCTTGTTGAACCCGGTGTATTCCTCTCCAGAGGTACACTGTCGGAATGCGGTCCCATACCTTACCAGTTGGAATGCATTACCCAATAAGAGCCTGCGGTTTTTGATTGTATATTATGTATGTGGAACGTGAGATGAGAGCGTTCTGCTAATGATTATTTAGTTGTGGTTGATAGACATTATTATAATATCAAAAGAGTTTTGATATAAAGTTTATCATTTCATCAAAAAGATTTTGAAATGTTGAATCAAGTGTTTTGGATTCTCATAAGGGAAAAACCCGTTCCTTTATACGGCGTGGTCTTATGAGATATCGTTTATTTCCTCAAACTGTTTTAAATTGTTTACTCACACCAGTCCCATGACTAACCCGAAGTTTATTTTGTTTTGTTTTACCCTAAACTCTTGGATGCCCAAATTTGTATTGGCAGTCAAGTAGTCAAGTTTTATAGATATATTTGGAGAGCTTGGAGCAGGAAGCTTCAGGATTATATAGCTATTGTTATTTCCGCTGTGTTGTAAGTGTTGTACTATGATAATGTTACTGTATACATATAGTAGTTTTATTTCAAAGTTATGTATCTATTATATATTGTTTGCTCCACTGTGAGTTTCATGTTACTCTAATGAAGATGTATGTTCTTCTTCTTCTATTCTAAGTTTCTATCTTCTCTATTCTCACCCTCTAATTTCTTTCATGGACTATCCAGTGTTTCTGATGCTTGAATAGTCGACATCGTTTATGGTGTCAATTACTCAAGATTGCGAAAACCCGGGTCGTTACAGTGGTATCAGGGCTAAAGGTTAAGTAATTATCATGGCTCTATGGTGTGACTTAGTAGAGATGGGGTTAGAAATGCCATAGATTGAGTTGAGTGTATATATACGAGTGAACGTATTTGTTATTTGATATAAAATGGTTTTATATTGTGGAGATTTATTGATAGAGTTGTTTATGAATTATGGTCGATCAATTTGATCCACTGTATCGGTAGGGGTTTATAAATACTCGAATACGATGAACTGATTTGAAAAGAGGGTAATGAAATAATTTTACCCAAATTATATTTGATATAAAAGATTGATATTGAAAGGATTATAATATATTGGATATATTGGTTATTATTATAATCGAATGAGATTATAAAAGTAAAATGGTTATTTAAATAGCCAATCAGGATTTATATAAGTGTAATATATGAAACTAGATGAATTATATCTGAATTTGAATCAGAATTGAAATTAAAACTCTGGAAATTTGAATAAGTGTTTGTAAATGAATCTGGGTTAAATATATGTGAATTTCAAAATCCTGGGAGATTTTAAATGGTTTTAAAACATTATAAATGGTAATTTGAAATGAATTCCAAAATGGAAGCGTATAGATAAGGTTTTGAAAGTGATATAGTATTGAACTCACTTCGATAGATGGAAATAGATTCCGATGATGATCATGACATCATCGGTGTTCATTTTCGAGTTCTAAGTGACGGAGTACTACCAAAAATTTTGTTTTTAAATTGTTTTGTGAAAACAAGTTATTCAGAAATTCAAAGGTTTTGAATTGTCATTATGATTTCAATTTTATTTGAAATAAAAACCCAGGAATTTAAATTCTAGAATTTAAATTTAACTTGTGAAGTTATATAGGATGAGATGGTAATAATAAATAAATAAATTAGAATTTAACTTGAGATAAGTTGAATAAAACTGGAATTGATCAGAGAATAATCTGGAATGGAATTTAGTTGATAATTTAAGAGTTTGGAATCGAGAATGGAACTCGAGTTTGAAATGAAATTCGATTTGGATATAAGTGGATGTTCGGTTTGAAGGATAAAACTGATTGGAATTTGATTGGGCTGACATAGGTATAAGCTGAATTGGCAGCACATGGAAATGATATAATGATATGCCTGACAAAAAGGTACAAGTTTATATTCAAATTGAGTATGAGATTTATGAGCCGATTTGGCAAGCCGCTTGGCTGTTTAATTTTCTTTTGGGTTGGAGAAGGCCCAGAGAGGCAAGTTGTAGTTGTACCAATTGAGCTGTACAAAGGAGGTGCTGGCGAAATTTTTCGAAAATTTCGGGTGTTAGGAAATTTTTAGAATATTTGAAATTTTTTGTTAACAGAAATGAATTAATAATTTAATTAAAATTAATTGATTCAGTTAAAACTAGAGTTAAGAAGTAAACAAATAATTTTTAATCCAGTTAATAGGGTTTGTTTTCTACCTTAGCAATTTCGAGGACAAAATTATTTTAAAGGGGGAAGAATGTAATGTCCCGTATTTTTACAGTAAAATAATTAATTTATTTAATTATTTAAATAGTGATTTAGAGAATAAAATGGCCGTTTAATTATATAATATTCCATATTTAATTAATATAAATAATATAATAATATATTTAATTCCGTAATAATCAATAATAGTTGAATTCACAATACAGTGTGAATTGGATCATATAGAAGGTAGAATACAGTTTAGAATTGAATTTGAATAACGAATATATTATTTAAACGACGTTAGAACGTATAAATTATAATTTAACTATAATCGAGCCCGTAATGGCACCGCAGTTCGTAATTTGGTGATTCAAACTTTAAATGAATATACAGAATCCGTTTTAAATCGAATTTCAGTGAAACAAGAAACATTCGGAGCTGGTGAAGTATATTTTTCTAATGGAAGAGAAAAATCGAGATTTCGTCATGTAGATTGTGAGTTGTGTCCAAATAAAATTTTGAAAAGTCGCTATGGAATTCCTTTATAATTTATAACGATTTATTTATATTGTAAATGGATTTTCAGTATAAATTTAATATCGATTTAATCTGGGATTTTGAAGTATGGAGTTATATATCCAGATATATTTATTTTGAAGCAAGATAATATTCATTGTGAATATATACGATAATATTAAATTATTTATATTTAATTTAATTGTTTTTAAATATATTAATATTTAAATGGATTTATTTAGAGCTTTAAAAATAGCCAGTTTTGCAAACGACCACCGTTTTCGATGAAACTAATTTTGTTGGATCCGGAATATTGAATTATTGTTAGATTTCAATTTTCGTGATTTTTGAAGTCAATATGTGGCCGTACGGGATTTTGTTGTGAAAAACAGTCGATAATTTGACCTTTAAAAATACCCTGTGTGAGCAAACGGAGTCGGAATTCGATGAAACAAGTTTCGTTGGGTCGATAATGTCGAACTGAAGGTGTATGTCCATTTTCATGATTTTTGAATATCGTATGTGATCATGGGGATTTTTAATGATAAATACAAATGGTGATTGATTATAAATGAATATTTAAATCGAATATTAAAATATTATATTACTTCTATAAGTTGCCCACATCCTAACCTAATCTAACCTAACTATTTTCTCACTTTGGTCAGCGCAACAAAATTTGTAGCCGCCAACACTTTTCTTTTTAATGTGAGAATTTCTATCTTATAAAATCCAAAACAAATTGGATAAATATTATAAAATCATGTGATGAATGTATTTCAGTTGTTGAGATTGAGGGCTTGAAAATGGTATGTGTTTCACTGGGATTGACAGTGTTTTGTATGCTGGGTTCTATAACAGTAGACCTAGGGTTTTCATTTTGGTGAGATTTAGATTTCAATCAAATAAAAGGTGTTTAGATTTGGGTTTGTTGTGAATTTTGGCTAGTATTGGTGAAGTATGGAGAGATTCTACTTCAAAAAGTGTCGATGCGTTTTTCCTCTATGCGTGGAAAAAGTCTGAAACACGCGTTCGATATGGAGCAAGCAAATTTGATATGGAAGGTATGAAAGTGTTGAGGCTTGGACGAGACGAACATTGGTGGTGTCTTGTTGAATTCGATGGTCTGTAAATGGAGAACGTGAGGCTTAAAATCTGAAAAATGGAGGAGCAAGCTACAGGGTCTTTGACGGGGAAGAAGGGTCACGCGGGTTGGGTTTTAAATGCTGGGTGGGCCGATATTTTGAGGAAAAGTCCAAGTTAAATAAAAAGGAAATTTTAATTTATTCAAAATAGTACAAACTTGTATTATGTATAACTTCTCCATTCTTAATCAGAATTCAGCGAAACAAGATCCGTTGGGATCATATGGACGAGGACTACATCATGGAACTTACTGGGAGTGATTTGGAGCTCGTTACAATTTATAGCGAAATAAATTGTGTGTCTGAATCAACCGATGATTATCGTTATTAAACGATGATCGTGCAATGTGAGTAAATCTCACTAACTCTGTACAGTTTATATTTTTATAAATATAATCTGGTATTGATAAATGATGATTGATTGCTGTGTGTTGATTATTTTGTTGAATTGCTGATGAATTGGTTGAAATTATAGATAACGATATATATATATAAATCGTTAATCAAATATTGATTCTGTTTATCAGAATATTTCATATTGAAATGAAATCGATGTTATTTATATTGTTAACATCTGTGATGCAGGGAAACAGGTTGGAGGGATCCAACTGGATTCCTCAATATTTATGATACTGTTTGTTTTCATATATTGTGATATATGATGTGATATATAATATGTGATTGATTATGATGACACTGGTCTGGTTAATTGGTATTTTAAATACCGTATGAAATACTGTAATGTAAAAGGAAAATTTCAAAGTGAATATTGAAAATGAAATATTTATATATGAAATAAAAAGGATATTATAAAAGGTAGTATTTGGAAAACTAATATTGGAAAGTATAATTATAAAAGGATTTCTATAGAATAAAAATGATATTGAAAAGGGAAATATTTATATGAAATAAATAGGTTGTTGAAAAGGGAAATATTTATATGAAATAAATGGGATGTTGAAAAGGGAAATATTTATAGGAAATACGTAGAATTATAAAAGAAATTATTTGAAAAAAAATAGAATTATATAAAAAAATATTATTCACATTCTACGTGTAAAATTAGATTAAAGTAAATATTTTGCAAATAAAATATGATAAAGGAAATTTGGGGTTTTGAATTAGGAATTTAATGGAATTACTGAAATTAGAAATTGATGGAAATTAGTTGAGTTGAATGGCTTTCTGGGTATCGATCTGATGTTGGTTTTGGCCTTCAGGATTAATACATAAGGGGTTGTTCTCTTACTAGTTTACAGTTAGAGACTGATAGATGTAGAGAGATAGTGATACGTGAATAAGAAATGGAAATGTTTTCCAATGTTGATAACGTATATTTTCTAAATTTAGAAAATAAGGATTTTTGAATATATCAGAACGGGAAATGGGAAAATGAATAAATTAATGATAAGTTAATTTAAATGGGAAATTGGGAAATGAAATGATGATTGATCGGTAAAATTTTCGTTTGGAAATAATGTCGTGGTTTGCACACATGTTTTTCTTTGATAGTTAAATCACCGACTATCGAAGTTTTTGACCATTTTTCCGTTGTCAATACAGAGAGACCGGGATCAAATTCATTATTTGAAAACCACTCTGTATAGGCGTTAGCGTTGCGATCAAATATGATGAAGATTATTGAAGTCGGAGTTATGCAAGGGCTGTCCTGTTTACAGAATAGTGCCTTCGATCTGTCCAGTCCTAGGACGAACTGTATGGAAGAATTTCTAACAGAGTATATTTAATAGATTGCGTAAGTTGATCTCTTCAAACGTATTTACGTTTGGTGGCGGAGATATTCGTTTCTCTTAGCTGTATACCCATGGTATTTTTGGAGAAATCAATTTGTGATTTGGAGGGTATGACAATGTGGCATTCAAAATGAGTATTTGTGTGATCTATCAGAGATAAGCGTGGCCTCTAGCCTCATAACCGAAAATGGTATAAAATCTGATAGGTCGCATGGCTAAGTGGTTGGCTGCCAAGTAGGGTGTATTGTCACCTGATCTAGAGAAATTCCTTTTGCTTCTTAAATCTATCGATGTTGTCCCTTTTGGGAAACGGTTGCTGATCCCAACCGTTGGTGATAATACATTCGGTACACTCAAGCGAAATGAGTGACCGGTCATGTTTAGCCTGGGTTACAAGATGTTCTTGTTGTACCCGGTGTATTCCTCTCTAGAGATACACTGTCGGAAGGTGGTCCCATACCTTGCCAGTTGGAATTCATTACCCAATAAGCGCCTGCGGTTTTTGTTTGTATAGTATGTATGTGGAACGTGAGATGAAAGCGTTCTGCTAATGATTTTTTAGTTGTGGTTGATAGACATTATTATAATATCAAAAGAGTTTTGATATAAAGTTTATCATTTCGTTCAAAAAGATTTTGAAATGTTGAATCAAGTGTTTTGGATTCTCATAAGGGAAAAAACCCATTCCGTTATATGGCATGGTCTTATGGGATATCGTTTATTTCCTCAAACTTTTTTAAATTGTTTACTCACACCAGTCCCATGATTGACCCAGAGTTTATTTTGTTTTTTTACCCTAAACTCTTGGGTGCCAAATTTGTATGGGCAGTCAAGTAGTCAGGTTTTACAGATATACTTGGAGAGCTTGGAGCAGGAGGCTTAAGGATTATATAGCTATTGTTATTTCCGCTGTGTTGTAATTGTTGCACTTTGATAATGTTATTGTATACATATACTAGTTTTATTTCAAAGTTATGTATCTATTATATATTGTTCGTTCCGCTGTGAGTTTCGTTTTACTCTGATGATGATGTATGTTCTTCTTCTTTTATTCTAAGTTTCTTTGTTATCTATTCTCACCCTTTAATTTCTTTCATGGACTATCCGGTGTTTCCGATGATTGAATAGTCGACATCGTGTTTGGTGTTGATTACTCAGGATTGCGAAAGCCTGGGTCGTTACATATTCCTTTTGGTTCTTTACTCTAGTTGTTAACTAGTTCATTCAGATATAATTATCTTTTATCTTTACAAAAATTGGGGTATTTCATCTGAAAATCCTTTCAAACCATTTATTATGATTTTACATAATTTATTCATATATTTAATAATTTTATTCAGGCCCTTACAGTTGGTTTTCAGTTTCGGCCACCGAACTGCATTCATAGCTCTTTTTTCCAAAGCAGATTTTAATGTGTATTAAAATAAAACTGTTGGATCTTTAAAATTCTTATTTTCTTGGAAAGCTAATTTCATTGTGGATCCAACAATTCCAGTTTCAGGAGAATCCAACGGTCGGATCTCCAGGCACGTCAATTCGAAGTTATCGGTTGACGTTCGTGAACTATCGCTGTACGACACGTCCTATTCATGCCCAAATCAATTTATAATTTAAATACAAATTGAAACGCCTTCCAAAATATTTTATGAATTATATAAAATATACATAATTAACATTGGAAATCCTGTTTTAGTCGATTCTTATCAAAATCACATATTTCAACTTTAACTTAACCTGTAATATTATTCTAATCCTTAAAATAATATTATTTTTCAAAACTTGTTGTTTTAAACTCAAAATCTCTTGCCATTCCTAATAAAAATAAACAAAGAACTTTCGAAAAGAAACTTCTTTTAAACCGGTTACTAAATAACTTAACTTAACTTCAAATTTATAAGTTACTATTCATTTCAAATTGAAAATCTTGCTATGCCAAAACTGTATAAAAATTAATTCAAAATCATTTAGTTTAGTTTCAAAAATTCGTCGATATTTTAATATTTACGCGTCCATCCAAAATCGGACGTCAAAATCAGACTTACGTTTTCATCGAATATTATATTATTAAAATATTTAGTGTTCTTTCGAATTGGAATGAAATCTCAACCAATATCCATATAAATAAATTTATATGGATTGCATACATCATGTGCTTCCAACAATAGTTGTTAACAACAATCAAACAATATCCAGAGTGCAACTATTCCATATAAGCCTTAAACAAACAATTAACGCTTATATCAGTTTGTCAATCAACCGATTAACATACATCTAAACACATGGGGTTTGTGTACAACCAAATATCATCAAAAGACCCATGTGGGGTTTTCATCCAATTCAAATTAACCACAAATTCATGAAATAATCATAATTTTTCATTTCAAGTTATTATTTAACTCATTCGATATCACTTAAATAGGTGAACATAAAAAAGTCGTTCAACTTGTAAATGGATGTTTTAATCCAATATCAACTATCACAAATATTTTAGCAATGTTTATACATGTTAATTTACTCCATATCACATTAAAATCACAACACAATAAATCATCCATTCATCCATATGGTTTTCAAACAATTTGTGAAGTGAGCTACTATATACCATATAACAATTCATAATAATTAACCAGATAAAAATCAGCATAAACAATCAATATATATTTAGTTATGATTATAATAACTACAAAAAAAATCAGTTTGAGTGAGAGTTCTCACATTGGTCGTTTATCGCTAAATAAAGATAAACATCGATGAAGTAAATCCGACATTTTCCTCCACCAAAAATTTCCACGAGCTTTAGATCAATCCAAATTAGTTTCACTGTGAAGTTCTCGTCGATACGGTTCCAACAGTCCCTGTTTCGTTGAATTCTGATCAATATGAAAAAGTTATGATTTTTACAAGTTTGTGTACATATATATGTCATTAACATAGATAATTAAATGTTAACTATACCCTTAATCTTCCTAATCACCTCTCTTTATCTCTTCTTCTCCAATACAAAGCAAAACACAACAGACCCAAGCTCCATTACCGCATCTTTCATCGAACCTTCCTCCTTCTTTTCTTAACGAAAATATGAACCGTCTTCACCATTATTTATCTCTTCATCCTCTCTTCAACTTCATGTATACCAACACAACTCAAGCTCCTCTACATAAATTCGACTCCTACAGTAAACGCATGCTGCGTCCTTACTTCCTCGACAAAACATCTCATGGAATCCCTTCAAACTTTGCATACAAGTGTTATTCAACTTCACGAATCCATAAATACACTTGAATTCTACCACCGATGCTTGTGTTTGCCACAAATCCTAACCCTAGGCTCCCAAAATAAAATGCACTCACGTTATAAATTTTGCAGCGCACAAAACTTCGTCATACCCCTCAAACCCTACATCAATTCGAAGAGCATGCTCCGAGGATCGTAAAGATACTTGTTTTGAGATTTATTGATTTTTTTTATTTGTTTCGATTTTTGAAAGCTTGCAAAATTAGTTTAAAGGAGAAAAATTAGGGGCTGCATGAATTTAGAGTTTAAGGTTAGGTTTAGAAGAGGTTAGGATTATTTGTAGTGGAGATAAATCATTTTTTATTGATTTTATATTTAATTATACGCAATTATTGCTTTTTTTTCATTGTTCAAAAATTCGTATGATCAAATCAGGATTCCGTTTCCAATGAAAATTGACATGCAGCTATGGACCCAACAAAACTTATTTCGTCGAATTCCGACTCCTTTTGCTATGACAGCGTATTTATAAAGTCAAAATATGGACTGTTTCACATTAAAATATCGCACGGCCACATACTAACTCTAAAAATCATGAAATTAGAATTTTTTTAATAATTTAATATTTTGGATCCAACAAAATTGGTTTCATCGAAAGCGAAGGTCGTTTGCAAAATAGCCATTTTTAAAGGCTTATATAATATTATAATATTTATAAATTCTACAGCGACTATTTTAAATTTTGAATTGGACATAACTTACATTTTATAATATGAAATCTAAATTTCTTATATTCGTTAGAAAAATATTATCAAATAGATCCTAACTTTTCTTATTTTACTGAAATCTTACTTATTTTGAATTCTATAGAGTCGTTTATAGTTCAAAATGTAATATTACAAATTACCACGACATTACGAGCTTGTTTTAATTAAAATTTTAAATTCTTATGTTCTAACTTCATTTTGAAATAAATTTCAAGTCGTTAATTATCAAAATAAATTATAATAAAATTTTAAAATCCATTAAAAGTCAAATTTTAAATTGACCAAAAATAAGGGTTGTTACAATCTCTCCTACTTAAAACTTTTCGTCCCGAAAAGGAACAGGTTGGTTACTTAACCAACTCAATCTTCATTCTAACTTAAGTTCTTCAACTTTTCAGTTTCTAAGAACTTTCTAATTTCTCGAAATTTGTCTAACACCTAAAATTTCTGAAAAATTTCGCCATAACTTTCTTTGTACAGGTTGATCGGTACAACTTTCCTTTATAGGCTCTTATATATAAAAATAAAATCTAAAAGCGAAATGGTTTGCCTGTCGGATCATATAAGCATCAAACACTTACATGCTCATTTGGTTATTCAGTCCATAAGTTATTCAATCCACAATATATAAACATCAAACAATTACATGGTCATATGATTATGATATGCTATGCTGTACATGTCATATAAGCATCAAACACTTACATGCTTATACGGTTATATTTTTTCTTTTGCCAATCGGCTCATAAAATCATCATACCTAATTAATATAATAAATACGTACCTTTTTGTTGGGCATGCAATTTAATTCCTCTTCTTAACCTTCATACAACAACATGTCCGACATATACACATGTCCAATCCGAACTATTTTTTTTTAATTCAACATTAAATTTTATTCGGCTTAATTGTAATAACCCGGAAAATCTGAGCTAGTTTAAATTTTTATTTTGGCAATTTTAATGAATTTTGATTATTTAAAATGAATTATTTTAAATAATATCGACGAGAAATTTATTTTGAATATATTTAGAACGTATATATTATACGCGTCGTCGTTAGAATATAAATAATTATATATAACTATAAATAGAATTGAAAATGGCGCGGTAGTTCGATAATTCGATTTCAAACTTCAATTGAATGTACCGGGTGTAAAACAATCCGGATTTTAGCGAAACCAAAAACAATAGGATCTAATTGACGATATCTTTCCAACGAACCCGAAAAATCAAAATTTCATAGCGGGAATAAAAAGTTATGTCCAGTTGAAAATTCTGAATAGTCGCTATGGAATTCAGGCCCTTAAAAATGGGAATTTTGCAAACGACCTCGGATTTCGACGAAACCACTTTTGTTGGATCCGTGATGTAAAGTTATTGCTAGGTTTCAAATTTCATAATTTTTCGAATCAATATGTGAGCGTGGCGAAGGAAAACGCGTTTGACCAGTTTTAGTTGATTTTAATCGACTGGAAATTGGCCATTTTTCCAACGTTCTCAGAATTTGACAAAACTAGTTTTGTTAGGACCGTATCGTCAATACGAAGCTAGAAAATATTTTTCGGGAATTTTTAGAGTTAGTATGTGACCCCAGTAAATTGAAATGCGCGTTCAAATTCAATATATAGAGTTATATGTTGATTTTAACGAAAACTGATTGTAACGATTGAATCAGCTTACGATACCTATCCCATTGTGTTCGGAATGGGGGTAAAACGCTATGGATGACAGGCGGTGGGCCCCGTCTTGAGATCGAGAATAAAAGTTGCTTTTTGGCGAAAAATAAATCAATTAAATAATAAAATAAAAATATCCTTCCTCCCTTATCTTTCATTCTGGCCCCCCCCCCTTCAGTTCGATTCAGAGCAGAGAAAAGAAAGAAGAAAAAAAAAACTCGCGCTGCCTTTCAACGACGCCGCCCCTCCTCCAAGTGGATCCCGTCGCCGCCAGAGCCTCGAACTCCCTCCGTTCTTCAGGGCCTTGAACCCCCGCTTCTCAAGCCTCTCTCTCTCTTCCCCTTCGATGGGATCTCCCACGCCCTAGCCCAGGATGAACGGAAATCGCCAGCGCCTCCTCCCCTGGGTCGCCGCCGGCCAACTGACACCGAATCCGCACCCCTCACCACCTGAACCCCATCTCCGACCCCCGCGATGCAACCAAGGTGACTTTCTATTTATAAATTCAGTTTTTATAAATAAAATGAGTTTTTAAATCCTTTTATTTATACATGAATGTGATGTTAAAATCAGTAGGTTAAAATAAGAGGTGTGATTTTTAACATTAGGAAAAGTTTGAATTTTTACATAGAAAATCGTTTAAATCTTTATGTAGAGAATAGCGATGTTAAATCAGTAAAGATATTATTTTTAAAACTGTAAAGTTAGGATTTTTATATTACAGGAAAGTTAAAAATATGATCTTTATATTTTTAAAGTAATAAAAATATGATTTCTATATTTTTAAAGTATTAAAAATATAATCTTTACTATATAGAAGATGTAAAAATATGATTTTTGTTTCTGTAGAGAAGTAAAAATATAATTTTTACATGATAGAAATATTAAAAATAGCATCTTTATATGTGTAGCACTATATTTTTGAAAAGGCAAAATCTATATTTTTGAAATGGAATTTTTATCTATATGATAGTATAATAAAAATTTGATTTTTATATATTGAATAGCGAAGTAAAAAATTTTTGATTTTTACATATGTAGTGGCTACAGCAATGAAGATGACAAAAATGAGATAACGAAGAAGACTTCTACAAAAGAAGAGTCAAGATGATCGGATAGCTATCTGTGAGAATTTCTCACCTTTCAATTTCTTTTTCTAGTTATATATATATATATATATATATATATATATATATATATATACTAGGATGCAGACGGTGTTTAGTAGCACCCGACACAATCGTCCACATACCATGGACTTGTTTGTTTGATTGCAAATTAGTTAGATTATTTGATTGAATTGTTTGGTGAAATGAGTGGATTTGATTGATGTGTGAATGGCGTGGGCCTTCACTAGACCGGGGATAAGGCTAGGCCTCGTCCCGTTTCTAGTATCGTGTCGTTATGCCGCCGAAATTTTCTAAAATATGTTAGAAAAATAAAAATATCATTTTTATTTTGTAAATGAACTGAATAAAAATTCATGTGTTGAAATAAAATATTTTATCGTTAAAAATATAAATTTTTAACGTGAATGTGAATAAATAAATATTCATTTACAAACCGGACGGTTTGTTTATGTACACCTATTTGAATGACATTGATTGGGACGTTAAATTTTACACATCGCCCAACTACACAAATAAAATCTGTGTTTGTTGATTTGAAACCCCACACGGGTGTTGGGATGAAATATGAAGTCCACTCATCCTGATTGATTAAATATGTCGATCGATTGATTGACAGGCTGTTATAAGCGTTAGATATCTATATTTGATGCTTATACGGTGTAGTGCACTTTGGTTGATGGTTGATTATTTTTCAATGCTATTATATACGTGTGATGTATGAAAATCCGTATAATTAACATTATATGGTGATTGATTGGGCCTTATTCAAATTTTGAAAATAATATAAAATAAAGGTTCATGTGTTGACTGTACTCATCCGTTGAGATCAATCATGTGTTGAACGAAGTATTTAACAATAAAATCTACATCTTTATCATTATACAACAAAGGTTCATGTGTTGACTGTACTCATCCGTTGAGATTAGTCATGTGTTGAACGAAATATTTTAATAATAAAACTACATCTTTATAATATATAGGATTAGAAATCAACTGGAAAATAGATGAGATGAGTGGTCTCCTGGGTATTAATCTGATGTTGGTTTCGGCCTTCGGGCTTAATATTCAGGGAATCGTTCTCTTACTAATTTACGGTTGGAGTCTGATTTTAAATCAAACGATAGATACCATAATTTTTATAAAATATAATAATTAAATGAAAATAGTCACACGTGGACAGTACTCATTCGTTGAGATAGTCGTGTGTTGACAAAAATAAATATTCATTTGTTGAATGAAATGAATTGAATATAAAACTATTTCGAAATGAATTGAATATAAAACGATTTCGAAATGAATTGAATATAAAACGATTTCGAAATGGATTGAATATAAAACGATTTCGAATTGAATTGAATAGAAAACAAATTAAAGTCAAATGGAATAGAAAACGAATTTGATTTAAATTGATTAGAAAACGAATTTGATTTGAATTGAATAGAAAACCAATTTAAATTGAATTGAATTGAAAACGAATTGAATTGAATTCAAATTGAATTGAAACTTGAATTAAATAGAAATGAATTTTAAAACGAATTTATAAGGAAGAATTCAATTTTGATTTGAAATGAAATGGAAGTTGAAATTGTTTTTGAAACGAATTTAAAACAATTTATAAACTTCGTTTTAAAAAGAAATCGACGAAATATATATTATATATATAAAATATAATGGCCTGAATAGAACGCACCGCGCCGCGACAGTTCGTAAATTTGGACCATTTATTTCAAACGGACATTAGGGGAGATCCGACCGTCGGATTCTCCTAAAACCGGAACCGTTGGGTTCATATCGAAAAGAGCTTTCTAACGAATATTAGAAATTTGAAATCTGACGGTTGGATTTGGAGTTACGTCCAAATCAAATTTGAAAAAGGTCGTTGTAAGTGCAGTTCGATGGCCATTGTTGGAAATCGATTGTACGGGCCTTAATAAAATTATTAAAAATAGTAATAATTTGTGTAAAATCATAAGAAATGATTTGGGAAAAATTGGGGTGAAAAACTCCATATTTGAAAAGATAAAAATGGATTTTTTTATCGAAAAGAACTAATTTTGAACTAAATTTAAAACCCAATTATTTTTAAATAAATAAATTTGATTTAAAAAGGGGTTTTAAATAATCGGAATTTCTAATATATTTGATTAGATTTTAAATGGGTTTGTCGTGAACTGTGTTTTAAATAACACTAGTTCTTTAACCCGATAATAAATAGAATGTGATTTGGGTTTGTCGTGAACTGTGTTTTAAATAACACCTAGTTCTTTAACCCAGTAAAAGGAGTTTTAACGAATCTGCAATTAGGTTGAAATGTGAATCTATAATCTAAATTATCAAATTTAGAAATAAGCGAGAATGGAGTATCGCCAGTTTTGCTCCAAAGCGATAGTCAAATCTTTAATTAGATTTGAATGTGAAATGGTAATTAATTTTATCGATAACACCATAGTTAGATATGGAGTATTACCAGTTTTGCTTCATGGGATATATAGGTTGGGATTGGGAAATAAAATAAATAATTACTTCGGTGTGATCCGCTGATCTCGACTAGCTTAGAAAACCATAATTTTGGTTTGAAACGACATCCAAAGGAAGATTAAAGGATAAATTTTAAAGAATTTATCTTGGATAAAATTAATGGGAACCTTTCCCTGAAAATATGAATTGGAATGAGGCGTATGTTGTGTTTGTGTAACATTTGTTTTTAATATACGCGGGTTGTTCGGAAAGGCTGGGTTTATATCCATTCTGAATAACCGATTCGACGATATGTCGAAGATGAAGACGGTGGTTGAAGACCGGAAGTCTTCACCTCGTTTGGATAATTACTGACGATCCTGATTGGGCAGTACACCCAAGAGGATGGAAATGGTTGGTGGTCGTCCAGACGTACTTGGAGATGGATGGATATGCGAGGAAAGTGCCTCCGGTTTCGTTCAGACCCAGAACGGACTTGCAAATGGATTGTGTGTCTGACATTGGATTTTATTCTGTGTTGATTGATTTCTGTTAAATATATATCTGTTTGGCGGCGGAGAATTTATTCTCTTGCTTAACGCCCTTCTCTGAGACGTACGAGCTTAGAGGTTATATATCGATAGATATCAATCGCATGGCATGAATTGCCTGTGTGGCATGCTGAGTTGCATAGATCAAGGCTTCTGTTGAAAAGCAAAGTCTTGTGGTTGATGATCAAAGCACGGCCTTTGTGGCGTAGCTTTGTGTATAGCGTGGATTCGCGAGCCTCACACCTCGGTATGAGTCAAAAACGGGATAAGGACCCAAGGAGTGCACGACGTTTCTTTCTAGCTATGGTGGTGTCAGTGACTTACCAGCCCTGACATTTATATACTTCTCACCTATGTGGTTGTTGGAATGTGAGGCGCCTCGATTATAGGTCTGTAAGGACCGGGAAACGTGTGTTCAGGCATAATTAATCCTCTAACGTAAGTGAGGACCGGCCTTGGAGGATCCAGGGTTGCCCAGAGTGCGTAACCCTGAGACATTTGCTAGAGTGTCTCGAATGCGGAGAGGAGCTTGCCCCTTGCCTCGACTCATGACGGAAATCCAATTTCCAATACGTGATATCGCGGTTTTAATTGTAGAACTAGTATGGCGACATGATAGATGGTACCCATGCCGCCTATGATTTATATTTATGATTGAAATTGTTTTGACACTATACACTTATTATAGTATCAAATGATTTGTTTTAAACGTACCAAGCATGTTTGGCTATTATAAGGGAAAACCCTGTCCTCCGGCTTGCGTTGCATTGTGTGATGGGACCTGGGTCTTATAATAGCTTCATTTTTCGAAAAAGCATTGCGTTGTTTATTCTATGCACTGGTATTCTTGGGAGTAAACTCGTTCCGTGTTATACGGCGTGGGCCCTTGAATTACTCTCTTTTAAAGTAAAGTTTTAAATAACTGTTTTAGTTCTCACACCAGTCACATGACTGACTTGGAGTTTATTGTTTTAACCTAAACTCTGGGTGCCCCTATTTCTGCACGGGCAGCTAGTAGTTTTGGTTTTGCAGATTTATATTCACAGGATCCTGGTTTATAGCTGGAATGATATCCGGAAAGCTCTGTATCCGTATATCACCTTCTAGTTGTGTTTTATATTGTTTTTCCACTGCTATGTAATTTATTGTAATCTCTGATATTAACCGAATGTAATTTATTCAATTATACGCTGTATATTCTTGTATCTGATGGAATTGTTGTAATAACAATGAAATGTTTTTCCGTCTGCGTTCTATTTTGTCTTGTACTCAACGCTATCCGCGCTTTCCTTCACGGGGAAGTTCGGGTCGTGTCAGTTTGGTGTCAGAGCTTTGGTTTACAGAGCTCGAGAACAAGACACATTAGAACCATACGAAAGAATTCATCAGAAATTGGATTATTAATATGCAATTAGAATGACTCGTTAGAAATAGGATCAGTAGTATCCTAGAACGGGTGTAAAGGGTATATTTTTCAAATGAAAACAATTTTTGTTTTGAAAATTTAAATCGTTTTAAACGTATTTGATTATTTTATTTATTTTGAATATGGACAATCCAATATATAAAGATTTTGTATATACGCGTCATGAACGTATATTCGAAGTTTTAATATACTGGATAGATATAGAATCACATTCTAGTCGCCTGGACATGATTCTGATGATGGCGCGCCATCACCAGCATTTATTTTCGTGTTTCGAAGGTGTGATTTTCTATATATTTCCATTTAGACTGGTGTGAGAACCAAAACTAATATAGCTAGAACACATTGTTGTGAAGTGGCACCAAAACATGATTTTTTTTGTATATATATCAAAATTATGAATTTGAAACTTTAATCCACTAATTGATTGATGTTTGTGTTGTTTGTTTATTTGTTTGATAATTTTGAACCATTATGCCTAATTGTATCAAATATTGAACTATATTGAAAATTGGTCGCATTTGCTTGCATATACATATACTTACATTGAACAGGTCATAGCAAGGAGGCTAGAGCAGAGAATAAAATTTGTTTGCCCGACAAATAGGTACATGTTTACTATAATTTACTGTTTTCTTTGGGTAATGATGATTTTATGAGCCTATTGGCTAGCCGCTTGGCGTTTTCTTTTTCTTTTTGAGATCAGAAGGCCTGTATGGCAATTTCGGGATTTTCCCGTGGCTCTCGGTGCAGGGGAGGTTATGGCGAAATTTTTCGAAAATTTAGGGTGTTAGCCAAATTTTTGAAAATTTGAAAATTCTCAGAAACTGAAAAGTTGGAGAATAGAAGCCAGATCGAACGTAGAGTTGATTAATCAAACCACTTTCGGCTTTGTTCCTTTTCGGGGACGAAAAGTTTTAAGTGGGGGAGATTGTAATAACCCGGAAAATCTGAGCCAGTTTAAATTTTTATTTTGGCAATTTTAATGAATTTTGATTATTTAAAATGAATTATTTTAAATAATATCGACGATAAATTTATTTTTAATATATTTAGAACGTATATATTATACGCGTCGTCGTTAGAATATAAATAATTATATATAATTATAAATAGAATTGAAAATGGCGCGGTAGTTCGATAATTCGATTTCAAACTTCAATTGAATGTACCGGGTGCAAAACAATCCGGATTTTAGCGAAACCAAAAACAATAGGATCTAATTGACGATATCTTACCAACGAACCCGAAAAATCAAAATTTCATAGCGGGAATAAAAAGTTATGTCCAGTTGAAAATTCTGAATAGTCGCTATGGAATTCAGGCCCTTAAAAATGGGAATTTTGCAAACGACCTCGGATTTCGACGAAACCACTTCTGTTGGGTCCGTGATGTAAAATTATTGCTAGGTTTCAAATTTCATAATTTTTCGAATCAATATGTAAGCGTGGCGAAGGAAAACGCGTTTGACCAGTTTCAGTTGATTTTAATCGACTGGAAATTGGCCATTTTTCCAACGGTCTCAGAATTCGACGAAACTAGTTTTGTTAGGACCGTATCGTCAATACAAAGCTAGAAAATATTTTTCGGGAATTTTTAGAGTTAGTATGTGACCCCAGTAAATTGAAATGCGCGTTCAAATTCAATATATAGAGTTATATGTTGATTTTAACAAAAACTGATTGTAACGATCGAATCAGCTTACGATACCTATCCCATTGTGTTCGGAATGGGGGTAAAACGCTATGGACGACAGGCGGTGGGCCTCGTTTTGATATCGAAAATAAAAGTTGCTTTTTGGCGAAAAATAAATCAATTAAATAATAAAATAAAAATATCTTCCCTCCCTTATCTTTCATTCTGCCCCCCCTTCAGTTCGATTCAGAACGGAGAAAAGAAAGAAGAAGAAAAAAAACTCGCGCTGCCTTTCAACGACGCCGCCCCTCCTCCAAGTGGATCCCGCCGCCGCCAGAGCCTCGAACCCCCTCCGTTCTTCAGGGCCTCGAACCCCCGCTTCTCAAGCCTCTCTCTCTCTTCCCCTTCGACGGGATCTCCCACGCCCTAGCCCAGGATGAACGGAAATCGCCAGCGCCTCCTCCCCTGGGCCGCCGCCGGCCAACTGACACCGAATCCGCACCCCCTCACCACCTGAACCCCCATCTTCGACCCCCTGCGATGCAACCAAGGTGACTTTCTATTTATAAATTCAGTTTTTATAAATAAAATGAGTTTTTAAATCCTTTTATTTATACATGAATGTGATGTTAAAATCAGTAGGTTAAAATAAGAGGTGTGATTTTTAACATTAGGAAAAGTTTGAATTTTTACATAGAAAATCGTTTAAATCTTTATGTAGAGAATAGCGATGTTAAATCAGTGAAGATATTATTTTTAAAACTGTGAAGTTAGAATTTTTATATTATAGGAAAGTTAAAAATATAATCTTTATATTTTTAAAGTAATAAAAATATGATTTCTATATTTTTAAAGTATTAAAAATATAATCTTTACTATATAGAAGATGTAAAAATATGATTTTTGTTTCTGTAGAGAAGTAAAAATATAATTTTTACATGATAGAAATATTAAAAATAGCATCTTTATATGTGTAGCACTATATTTTTGAAAAGGCGAAATCTATATTTTTGAAATGGAATTTTTATCTATATGATAGTATAATAAAAATTTGATTTTTATATATTAAATAGCGAAGTAAAAAATTTTTGATTTTTACATATGTAGTGGCTACAGCAACGAAGATGACAAAAATGAGATAACGAAGAAGACTTCTACAAAAGAAGAGTCAAGATGATGGGATAGCTATCTGTGAGAATTTCTCACCTTTCAATTTCTTTTTCTAGTTATATATATATATACTAGGATGCAAACGGTGTTTAATATCACCCGACACAATCGTCCACAGACCATGGACTTGTTTGTTTGATTGCAAATTAGTTAGATTATTTGATTGAATTGTTTGGTGAAATGAATGGATTTGATTGATGTGTGAATGGCGTGGGCCTTCACTAGACCGGGGATAAGGCTAGGCCTCGTCCCGTTTCTAGTATCGTGCCGTTATGCCGCCGAAATTTTCTAAAATATGTTAGAAAAATAAAAATATCATTTTTATTTTGTAAATGAACTGAATAAAAATTCATGTGTTGAAATAAAATATTTTATCGTTAAAAATATAAATTTTTAACGTGAATGTGAATAAATAAATATTCATTTACAAACCGGACGGTTTGTTTATGTACACCTATTTGAATGACATTGATTGGGATGATAAATTTTACACATCGCCCAACTGCACAAATAAAATCTGTGTTTGTTGATTTCAAACCCCACACGGGTGTTGGGATGAAATATGAAGTCCACTCATCCTGATTGATTAAATATGTCGATCGATTGATTGACAGGCTGTTATAAGCGTTAGATATCTATATTTGATGCTTATACAGTGTAGTGCACTTTGGTTGATGGTTGATTATTTTTCAATGCTATTATATACGTGTGATGTATGAAAATCCATATAATTAACATTATATGGTGATTGATTGGGCCTTATTCCAATTTAGAAAATAATATAAAATAAAGGTTCATGTGTTGACTGTACTCATCCGTTGAGATCAGTCATGTGTTGAACGAAGTATTTAACAATAAAATCTACATCTTTATCATTATACAACAAAGGTTCATGTGTTGACTGTACTCATCCGTTGAGATTAGTCATGTGTTGAACGAAATATTTTAATAATAAAACTACATCTTTATCATATATAGAATTAGAAATCAACTAGAAAATAGATGAGATGAGTGGTCTCCTGGGTATTAATCTGATGTTGGTTTCGGCCTTCGGGGTTAATATTCAGGGAATCGTTCTCTTACTAATTTACGGTTGGAGTCTGATTTTAAATCAAACAATAGATACCATAATTTTTGTAAAATATAATAATTTAACGAAAATAGTCACACGTGGACAGTACTCATTCGTTGAGATTAGTCGTGTGTTGACAAAAATAAATATTCATTTGTTGAATGAAATGAATTGAATATAAAACGATTTCGAAATGAATTGAATATAAAACGATTTTGAAATGAATTGAATATAAAATGATTTCGAAATGGATTGAATATAAAACGATTTCGAATTGAATTGAATAGAAAACAAATTAAAGTCAAATGGAATAGAAAACGAATTTGATTTAAATTGATTAGAAAACAAATTTGATTTGAATTGAATAGAAAACCAATTTAAATTGAATTGAATTGAAAACGAATTGAATTGAATTCAAATTGAATTGAAACTTGTATTAAATAGAAATGAATTTTAAAACGAATTTATAAGGAAGAATTCAATTTTGATTTGAAATGAAAGTTGAAATTGTTTTTGAAACGAATTTAAAACTATTTATAAACTTCGTTTTAAATAGAAATCGACGAAATATATATTATATATATTATATATATAATATAATGGCCTGAATAGAACGCGCCGCGCCGCGGCAGTTCGTAAATTTCGACCATTTATTTCAAACGGACATTACGGGAGATCCGACCGTCGGATTCTCCTAAAACCGGAACCGTTGGGTTCATATCGAAAAGAGCTTTCTAACGAATATTAGAAATTTGAAATCTAACGGTTGGATTTGGAGTTACATCCAAATCAAATTTGAAAAAGGTCGCTGTAAGTGCAGTTCGATGGCCATTGTTGGAAATCGATTGTACGGGCCTTAATAAAATTATTAAAAATAGTAATAATTTGTGTAAAATCATAAGAAATGATTTGGGAAAAATTGGGGTGAAAAACTCCATATTTGAAAAGATAAAAATGGATTTTTTATCGAAACGAACTAATTTTGAACTAAATTTAAAACCCAATTATTTTTAAATAAATAAATTTGATTTAAAAAGGGGTTTTAAATAATTGGAATTTCTAATATATTTGATTGGATTTGAAATGGGTTTGTCGTGAACTGTGTTTTAAATAACACTAGTTCTTTAACCCGATAATAAATAGAATGTGATTTGGGTTTGTCGTGAACTGTGTTTTAAATAACACCTAGTTCTTTAACCCAGTAAAAGGAGTTTTAACGAATGTGCAATTAGGTTGAAATGTGAATCTATAATCTAAATTATCAAATTTAGAAATAAGCGAGAATGGAGTATCGCCAGTTTTGCTCCAAAGCGATAGTCAAATCTTTAATTATATTTGAATGTGAAATGGTAATTAATTTTATCGATAACACCATAGTTAGATATGGAGTATTACCAGTTTTGCTTCATGGGATATATAGGTTGGGATTGGGAAATAAAATAAATAATTACTTCGGTGTGATCCGCTAATCTCGACTAGCTTAGAAAACCATAATTTTGGTTTGAAACGACATCCAAAGGAAGATTAAAGGATAAATTTTAAAGAATTTATCTTGGATAAAATTAATGGGAACCTTTCCCTGAAAATATGAATTGGAATGAGGCGTATGTTATGTTTGTGTAACATTTGTTTTTAATATACGCGGGTTGTTCGGAAAGGCCGGGTTTATACCCATTCTGAATAACCGATTCGACGATATGTCGAAGATGAAGACGGTGGTTGAAGACCGGAAGTCTTCACCTCGTTTGGATAATTACTGACGATCCTGATTGGGCAGTACACCCAAGAGGATGGAAATAGTTGGTGGTCGTCCAGACGTACTTGGAGATGGATGGATATGCGAGGAAAGTGCCTCCGGTTTCTTTCAGACCCAGAACGGACTTGCAAATGGATTGTGTGTCTGACATTGGATTTTATTCTGTGTTGATTGATTTCTGTTAAATATATATCTGTTTGGCCGTGGAGAATTTATTCTCTTGCTTAACGCCCTTCTCTGAGACGTACGAGCTTAGAGGTTATATATCGATAGATATCAATCGCATGGCATGAATTGCCTATGTGGCATGCTGAGTTGCATAGATCAAGGCTTCTGTTGAAAAGCAAAGTCTTGTGGTTGATGATCAAAGCACGGACTTTGTGGCGTAGCTTTGTGTATAGCGTGGATTCGCGAGCCTCACACCTCGGTATGAGTCAAAAACGGGATAAGGACCCAAGGAGTGCACGACGTTTCTTTCTAGCTATGGTGGTGTCAGTGACTTACCAGCCCTGACATTTATATACTTTTCACCTATGTGGTTGTTGGAATGCGAGGCGCCTCGATTATAGGTCTGTAAGGACCGGGAAACGTGTGTTCAGGCATAATTAATCCTCTAACGTAAGTGAGGACCGGCCTTGGAGGATCCGGGGTTGCCCAGAGTGCGTAACCCTAAGACATTTGCTAGAGTGTCTCGAACGCGGAGAGGAGCTTGCCCCTTGCCTCGACTCATGACGGAAATCCAATTTCCAATACGTGATATCACGGTTTTAATTGTAGAACTAGTATGGCGACATGATAGATGGTACCCATGCCGCCTATGATTTATATTTATGATTGAAATTGTTTTGACACTATACACTTATTATAGTATCAAATGATTTGTTTTAAACGTACCAAGCATGTTTGGCTATTATAAGGGAAAACCCTATCCTCCGGCTTGCGTTGCATTGTGTGATGGGACCTGGGTCTTATAATAGCTTCATTTTTCGAAAAAGCATTGCGTTGTTTATTCTATGCACTGGTATTCTTGGGAGTAAACCCGTTCCGTGTTATACGGCGTGGTCCCTTGAATTACTCTCGTTTAAAGTAAAGTTTTAAATAACTGTTTTAGTTCTCACACCAGTCACATGACTGACCTGGAGTTTATTGTTTTAACCTAAACTCTGGGTGCCCCTATTTCTGCACGGGCAGCTAGTAGTTTTGGTTTTGCAGATTTATATTCACAGGATCCTGGTTTACAGTTGGAATGATATCCGGAAAGCTCTGTATCCGTATATCACCTTCTAGTTGTGTTTTATATTGGTTTTCCGCTGCTATGTAATTTATTGTAATCTCTGATATTTACCGAATGTAATTTATTCAATTATACTCTGTATATTCTTGTATCTGATGGAATTGTTGTAATAACAATGAAATGCTTTTCCGTCTGCGTTCTATTTTGTCTTGTACTCAACGCTATCCGCGCTTTCCTTCACGGGGAAGTTCGGGTCGTGTCATTAATATACTTTCCATTTTTGTGCTGGTTATACAATTCCAATATTTTTATTAGTTAAACTAATCATCACACATCACAACCAACAATTAATTGGTTAATTCAATTTCTAAACATATAACTTTTATATATTCAAAAATATATTTTCAAGGCCAAATCACAAACATTAACTCTAACTAAGTTCTTGGTTCTCACACCAGTAGATTAGAATCAAATAGACATCCCACTTTCGGAACTCGAAAATAAGCACTGGCGATGGTGCACTTATCATCAGGATCATCCCCTGGCGACTAGAGTGTGATTCTATATCTACCCAATATATTTGATTCTTTGTATACACGCGGGTCAGACGTATATGCAAAATCTACTTATACTCGATAGTCCAAACTCAATACCTGATAAAATACTCAAATTATTATAATAATACATAATTTTTAGAACTAAATTCATTTTTATAAAGAACATTCTTCAAACTCATTCTAGGGCATTACTAGCCCTATCTCTAGCGAGTCATTATTATAGGATATTGCTAATCCTATCTCTGATGAATTCTCCCATCTTGTTCTAACATGTCGTATTATTAGAGATTTGTAAACCAAAGCTCTAATACCAAACTTTAACGACCCGAATATTCCCTCCCTTCGAATCGACCATAAGCCACACAGTCTGATCCAAAGAGACAGAAAAGCTTGGTTTTATATGAGAACATGGCACATAGGAACACAAACCAAGAGAATATTTCATTGCTATTACAACGATATTACATCAAAGTACAAGACTATCAGAGAATAATTTACAACAATGCAACATAAATGTAATTACATGAATACAAAGATACAATGCACAGCGGAAAAACAACAACTAATACAATCGAGGATCATAAAATAATCCAGAGAAAAGCTCCAGCCATAATCCAGGATCTTGTGAATGAAAAATCCGCAAAACCAAAACTACTGACTGTCGTGTGGAAAATATAGGCACCTAGAGTTTAGGTGAAAACAAAAAACTCAGGTCAGTCATGGGACTGGTGTGAGAACCAATATTTAAAGGTTTGGAAAATCACGGGACCACACCATATAACACGGAACAGGTTTCCTCCACATGAATACCAGTTTTAAAACAAAAACAACGCAATGCTTTTTGAAAAATGAAACTATTATAGGACTCGGGTCCCATCACACAATGCAAGAGCAAGCCAGAGGATAGATTTTAACCTTATAATAGACGAACATGCTTGATACGAGGAAAAATAAAATCATGTAATATTATTATTACTGTCTAAGTGTAGAAAACAATTCTAAAAATAAAATGTATCAATTCTAGACGGCATAATACCCCAACTTATTACGTTGTCATCGGTATACAACTAAAATCATAAAAATCACGTATTGGAATTTGTATTTCCATTATGAACTAAGGAAAAGGATCTTCTTTATCCAATTCGGAGCACCTCTAGTCAGGTGTCCAGGACTTAGATCCAGGTGAGCCCTTCGGAGCGGCAGAGCCGACCCACCAATTCCCAGTGAGTTCGGGTTTCTCTTGAACATAACATTTCTCGATCCTATCGGACCTACTATCTGGTCAGTACGTCGACTATCTTGGCTTTGTGCGGCCACATCTGAGGTACCTCAATTCCAACATCCTGATAAATAAATTTCCTGGGCTCCATACCATGGCATCACTCCTAGCTAGAAGGAAACACATGTCCTTACTTTGTTGTCCATCATCCCGTTCTTCATTCATACAGGGGTGTGAAACTCACGTATTAACGCCTTTACACAAAGCTATGTTACACCATCCATGATTTGATCGTCGTCCACAAAGCTCTGTTTTTTACGAAAAGCTTTGATCCATGCATCTCAGCATGCCACATCGTCATTTCATACTGTACAACTGATGTCGACCAATATATAACCTCTGAGCTCATACGTCTCTAAGAAGGGTGTTAAGCAAAGAGAATAAATTCTCCCTCACCAAAAAGATATATATTTAGTAGAGATCAATTAATATAACATAAAATACAATGTCAGACGCACAATTCATTTTCAAGTTCGTTCTAGTCTGATCGAAACCGGAGACACCTTGTTCCTCGTCCCATATGTTCAATACAGAAAACAGGTCCTCGCATATCCGGTTCATCTCTAACTGCGTCTATCACCACTTATTAACTTCGTTTTCGGAGTACAACCCAATCGAGACATCAGTAATAAACCAAACGATGTGATGATCTCTCGTATTTAACCACCGTCTTCATATCTTCGACTTTTAATCGTCGTATCACGAACTGTCGTTGTATGACACGTCCTATTCCAGCCCAAATCGATTTATAATTTTAATATAAATTGAAATAGCTTCCAAAATATTTTTTAAATTATATAAAATATTCATAATTAACATTGGAAATCCGGTTTTAGTCGTTTCTTGTCAAAATCACATATTCCAACTTTAAGTCAACCTATAATATTATTCTAACCATTAAAGTAATATTATTTTTCAAAACTCGTTGTTTTAAATTCAAAATCTCTTGCCATTCGTAATAAAAATATCAAAGAATTTTCGAAAAGAAACTTCTTTTAAACCGTTGGTTAAATAACCTAATGAAACTTCACTTTTATAAGTTACTATTCATTTCAAGTTGAAAACTTTGCTACGCTAAAACTGCGTGAAAATTAATTCAAATTCAATTAGTTCAATTACAAAAATTCACCAATATTTTAATATTTACGCATCCATCCAAAATCGGACGTCAAAATCAAACTTCTGTTTTCATCGAATTTTATATTATTAAAATATTCAGTGTTTTTCCAAATTGAAATGAAATCTCAACTATCCATATAAATAAATTTATATGAATTACGTACATTATTTTCATCTTATAATAGTTGTATACAACTATCAAACACCCAATTCACATCCAGAGTGCAACTACTTCTGTATAAGCCTTAGAGAAACAATTAGCGCTTATCTCGGTTTATCAATTAACCGATTAACATACAACTAAACACATGGGATTAGTGTACATCCAAATATCATCCCATGACCCTTGTGGGGTTTTAATCTAATTTAGGTTAACCATAAATTAATGAAATCATCATACTTGTTCATTTAAAATTATTACTCAACTCATTCGATATCACTTAAATAGATAAACATAAACAAGCCGTTCGACTTGCAAATGGATGTTTTAATCCAATATCAACAACCACAAATATCTTAACATTGTTTTAACATGTTAATTAACTCCAAATCACATTCAAATCACAACACAATAAATTAACCATTTATCCATATGATTTTCAGACAATTCGTGAAGTGAGCTATCATATAACGTATACAATTCATAATAGTCAACTAGATAAAAGTCCGCATGAGCAATCAATAATTATTCAGTTATGATTACGTTAACTATAAAAAAAATCAGTTTGAGTGAGAGTTCTCACATTGGTCGTTTATCGCTAAGTAACGATAAATGTCGATGAAGTAAATCAGACGTTTTCCTCCGCTAAAAATTGTCGCAAGCTCCAGATCAGTTTCATTGTGAAGCTCTCGTTAATATAGTTCCAACAGATTTTGTTTCGTCATATTCCGATCATGTATGAAAAATTTATGATTTTTACAAGTTTGTGTACACACATATGTCATTAACATAAATAATTAAATTTTAACTATACCCATAATCTTCCAAATCAACTCTCTAATCTCTTCTTCCCTAATACACAACAAAATGCAGCAGACCCAAGCTCCATTACCACACCTTTCATCGAACCTTCCTCCGTCGTTTCTCAACAAAAATACGAACTGTCTTCACTGTCATTCATCTCTTCAATCTCTCTTCAACTTCATGTATACCAACATAACTCAAGCTCCTCTCCAAAAATACGACTCCTACAGTAAACGCAAACTGGCCCCTTAATTCCTCGAAAAAATTTCTCATGGAATCCCTTCAAACTTTGCACACAAGTGCTATTTGACCCGACGAATCCATAAATACACTTGAATTCAACAATCGATGCTTGTATTTTTCACAAATCCCAACCCTAGGCTCCGAAAATAAAATGAACGCACGTTGTAAATTTTGTCGCACACCAAATCTTTGTTGCACCCCTCAAACCCTATATCAATTTGAAGAGCATGCTCCAAGGATTGCAAAGATACTTGTTTTGAGATTTGTTGATTTGTTTTGATTTTTGAAAGCTAGAAAAATTAAGTTGAAGGAGGAAAATTGGGTGCTGCATGAATTTATAGTTTAGTGTTGGGTTTATAAGAGGTCAGGATTATCTATAGTGGATGTAAATTATTTTTTATTGATTTTATATTTAATTATACTCAATTGTTGGTTGTTTTCATCATTAAAAAAATCATATGATACGAATCCCGTGTTCAATGAAAATATAGATGCAGCTATGTCTTATGTTATGGACCCAACAAATCTTGTTCATCGAATTCCGATTCCTTTTGCTCTGACAACGTATTTTTAAATTCAAAATATTGACTGTTTCACATTAAAATATCGCACGTTCAAATACTAACTCCAAAAATCTCGAAATTTGAAATATATTAATAGTTTAATATTCCGGATCCAACAAAATTGATTTCATCAAAAACGGAGGTTGTTTGCAAAATGATCATTCATAAGGGCTTACATAATATTAAAATATTAATAAATTCCATAACGACTATTTTAAATTTTAAATTGGACATAACTTACTTTTGATAATATGCAATGTAAATTTCTTATATTCGTTAGAAGATATTATCAGATAGATCCTAATGTTTCTTGTTTTACTGAAATTCAACTTATTTTGAATTATGTACAGTCATTTAAAGTTCAAAACATATTACTACGAACTACCACGATTTTACGGGCTCGTTTTAATTACAATTTTAAATTCTTTTGTTCAAATTTCATTCTGAAATAACTTTCAAGTCGTTAATTATAATAAAAAAATTAAAATCCATTAAAATTAATTAAAAATCAAATTTACGGATTGTTACAATGTATTTGAAATATCTATTATACACATATCTGAGTCTTAGAATATATATATGTGTGTGTGTGTGTGTGTGTGTGTATGTGTGTGTGCGCGCGTGTGTGTGCTAGGATTAGCTATATATCATAGAGACAGAAATGTTTATCTTATGCAATTTTTTTTATTGTTGTAGGCAATTGAAGACTTCCGGAGAAGACGATAAGCATGAGTTTGCATTTTCAAGTGTTTGAAGTCTTTTTTTGTAATTAGCAAATGATTTTCTTTTGATTTGGTAAATTTTGGTATGTAATAGATATGTGCAAACATGGTGTATGAATATTTTGCAAATTTGAATGTTTATTATAATGTGTTGAATTGTCATATTTTGTTTACATGATTATAATTTGAATATGTTCTTATATATTTAGATTTTTATGATATTATTGTATAATACTATTTTACTGTTTAATAACATTGGATAATTATGAATACCGTAGGGTAAATGCAGAGAAAATAGTGTGGTATATGCACAACATTTAAAAAATGCTAAATAAAGGAAATGGTGAGGAATACACAATGTTTAGAAATGCTGGAAAAAAATGGTGAGTATACACAGCATTTTAGAAATATCGAGAAAAGGAAATGGTAAGGTATACACAACGTTTAAGAAATGTTGACAAAAAGAAATGGAGAGGTATACACAACGTTTCATAAAAGCTAAGAGAAGGAAATAGTGAATTACAAACAACATTTAAAAAACACTGACAAAAGTTAATGTCAATGTGTGAATGTTGTAAGAAATAACATCACAATCTAGACGTTGTAAACACTGGTGTTGTTACAGCATTTCTAAAAGTGCGGTTAAAAGTTCAGGCCCTATTACCATATGTCGTTATACAACATTCTTAATTCCACTGTTAAAACTTTTTATAACGTTTTTCCAGGAATGCTAAAATTCTTTTTTCCTGTAGTGAGTGAATGTTGTGTTAGGAGCTGTAGAACAACGGAAAGTTTGAGATTTGAGTATTTGCATGCAAAATGGAGTTAAGGTGTGAAGGATAGGAGATGTAGGAAACTTCGAGGGAGAACTTGACCAATATTGGTGAACTCCTAATGATTGATGTCAGCTGTTCAAAATCATTCAGTAATGAACAATTTTAGTAGTTGGATATGTATAAATATGCATCAAAATATTGTTGCATCTTGGTTTGGTAGCGCCCAAGGTCGAAACTTGGTGACATAAAGAAGATGAGAGCCTCAAACAGTTTCGGGCTTTAATGAATGATTTGAGGTGCATGACTCGGGATTTTGGGTTTTGGTTTATTTCTTCTGGATAGGAAAGACATTGCATAGAGGCTAAAGTAAGGCAAGAAACAATTTTGTCCATTTAAGCCTAAGAAAAATTGGCCTAACAATTTATGTTTGATGCCGTTCTCACCCATTATGATATGTCCTAATTACTTTTTGTTTGCAGTATTTATGTTTTTTTTACTGAAATTTAGGCCTAGAATAATACAAAATGCTTATTTGGCATCGAACCTTTATGTTAGATTATCGAAGGAATTATGATAAAACAAGAGAACATATTCAATTTTTCTACCTTTCTTCTGTATGCTTGACTCTAAGAATCCTGACAATGGAAAAGTTGTGGTCCTACCTTGTACGAATAGTCTAAGAAACTATGGATTTGAAATATTATAGAGTTAAAAACGCTCACTAACCACGAATTATCCTACGATGTGTTTGGAAATTATTTGGAAAAACATGAGGATGCCATGTGGAAGAATCCGACAAGCTAGAGATACTCAACGCTATGGTTGAAATCTAGATACACTTGAGACTTTGGATTTATATGGAGAAATCCATCAAATATATGCATTTTATTTGGTTGTACAGGAGATTGAAGCCAAAATGTCACATTGGTCTAATGGCATGCTGTTCGGGTACATTCACGCATTAGCTTTTGACGATATTCTGGATCTGTTATATTAAAATAGTTTTGTCAACTCATTAGTCCAATCCATGAAAGAGATTTTATTATTTATGTATTTTCAAAAAATATTTTCAAAAGAAGGTTTCAATTTTTTTTCTTAAATTTACTTTAAAAAAGGAATTTATATTTTTTAGAAAGAATTCCAGGTCTCTTAGAATTTTTTTTTTTCAAAAAAATAGTTTTTGTAGAAATTAATTTCTATTACTTAGAAGAGAATATAAAGGTGTGTATATTTTTTCATAATCTTTGAAATAATGCTTTTATACTTTTCTCTGTCTAATGGATGGATAAATGGGAATGATATTTGATTTTGTTAGGATATCCCGTTAAAGTGTTCCTTTACTCGTTAGGATAAACGGGAATATTTTTGGCAAATTTCACGCTCCGAAATCCCCCGATCTTCGAAGAGACGGAAAAGCCCGGATTGTATGAGAACACGACGCATCTTAACACAGAACAATAGAATATTTCATTGTTTTACAACAATGTACATAAGAGTACACAAATAACAGAGCGTGGAAAATAGATATACAGTGGAATTACAATAATCAGAGAATAAAATAAATTACATAATAATGAAAATGTTATATAAATAAATAGAAAGAAGCGGAAAACATCAACTAACACAGCTGAAATCAGTACATTGATACGGAGCTTTCTGAATAATGCCACAGCAGTAATCCAGGATCTGGTGAAAATAAACATCTGCAAAACCCAAAAACTACCGGCTGCCCATGTGAAAAGTACGGTACCTAAAGTTTAGATTGAAATAGTAAACTCTCGGTCAGTCATGGGACTGGTGTGAGAGCTAAAGACAATAATTAAACATTTACTATAAATAGGGTAAATCATGGGACCGCACCGTATGTCACGGAACGGGTTTACTCCCACGAATACTAAATCTTGAAATTAAAATAATTATAAATAACACAATGCTTTTTGTAAAAATGAACCTATTATAAGACTCAGGTCCCATCACACAATACAATGCAAGCTGTAGGATGGAGTTTTACCTTATAGTAGCCAAAAATGTTTGGTACGTCTTAAAACAACGTTTTTTGATATTACTATAAGTGCACACTGTGGCAAACAACTTCAAATATAAATGTATCAATTATAGATGGCATAGTACCCCATCCTACTATGTCGCCACATAGGTTTACAACTAAAACCGAAAGTCGCGTATTGGGAATTGCATTCCATCTATGAGTCGAGGCAAGAGATCTTCCTCACTGGTTTTGATACACTCTAGCACATGCCTCAGGATCACACCCTTAGTAACCCTTGGATCTTCAGGGCTAGTCCACTCTTACTTTTGTGGATTAGTTATTCCTGAACAATGCGCTTCCTAGTTCTATCGGACCTGCAAAATGGTCAGTATGTCGACCAATCATATTCGAGGGCCCTCGTCATCCATCATCTACATAAGTAAAATGTCTGGGCTCCATACCATGACATCACCTCTAGCTAGAAAGAAACACATGCACTCTCCACAGTCACTATCCCATTTTTGACTCATATCGAGGGTGAGGCTTGCGAATTAACGCTATACACAAAGCTATGCTAATTAAAGCCAACTTTGATCATCATCCATAAGGCTCTGCTTTTCAACAAAATGCCTAGATCATTGGATCTTAATATGCCACATTTTCACTTAATACCACATCGTTGATTTCTGTCGATATATAACCTCTAAGCTCATACGTCTCAGAGATGGGTGTTGAGCAAAAGAATAGATTCTCTTCCACCGAACATATATATATATATATATATATATATATATATATATATATATATATTAAGCAGAGGTCGCTGAATATAGCACAAAGTACAATGTTAGACACATAATCCATTTACAAGTTCATTCTGGGTCTGAACGAAACCAAAGCCACCTTATTCCTCATCCCATTTGTCCAATACAAGAGAGAGTCCCTCGCATATCCGTTCGATTTCCAAGTACGTTTTAAGCTACCACCACTTATTACCTTGTCTTGGGTGTACCGCCCAATCAAGACAGCAGAAGTAGCACAAATGATGTGAAAATCTATGATCTTCAACCACTGTCTTCATCTTTGAATTTTAATCATCATAATAATTATTTAGAATGGGTTAAGCCTGTTCTTTCCAAATAACTTTCGTATCTTTACAATCATGTGCTCAGTACAAAAAGATAACATTCATTTCATTCCAATCCAGCTTATTCTTTTAATTAAATATTTGTTACCTTTTAGAAAAGGGTTCTCATTAATTTTATCAAAGATAGAATTCTTTGATCTCAAAAATCATATCTCAACGACTATCCAAATGTTAGAAATTTATCTTATCTTAACTGGGTTAAAGAACAATTTTCATTTAAAAGCCTTATTCGCTACAAATTTAAAGTATCGCTTTCCATTTGTTTCACAAAATTTTCATAAAAATCCGGTTGGTTTTAGTAAATTGGGAAAATCTCCACAAATCTTGTTTAAAAGATTTATCCATTTCTTGGTTAGGTTCAAGAACAATATTACTAAAGATACTGTTCACTTCGAACCCCAAATCAGTTCATTTTGTTCATCTATTAAATCTTACCGTAGTTGCAAAACGGAAATTTTAAATAAAAATAATATTTATCTTCTGAACCATGGAATATTTTACCCAACCCTTTCCACATTATTTATCACAACTTACCATAATTTATTAATATTTTTAATAATTTTTATCAAGGCGCTTATAGTAGGTTTTCCCTATCGGCCACTGAACTGCATCCATAACAACCTTTCTCAAAACTGATTTGGATATAATTTAAGATCTAACTATTCAAATTAAAATTAATTATATTCAATGGAAAGATCTTTTCGATACAAACACAATGGTTCCGGGTTAAGGGGAATCCGATGGTCGGATCTCCCGGTACGTCAGTCCAAAGTTATAGTTTGACGTTCACAAACTGTCGCTGCGCGACATGTTCTATTCGAGCCCAAATCAATTTTATAATTTATAAATAAATCAAAATGTCTCTACGCTTCTTTATTTAACTATATAAACTTTATATAATTACTTTAGAAAATTCATTTCAGCCATTTTAGCTTCAAATTCAAATATTTCGCTTTTGGTCCAATTTTACACTGTTCTAATAAATAAAATAATATTATTTTTCGAAAGTTATCAATTTACGCTCAAAATTTCCTTACAGGTGTAATAAAAATAAATGAGAAAATCTCGAAAGAAAACTTCTTCTCTAACGCTCGCTGCATATCCTAACTGAACTTCACTTGGAAAACTTATTATTCATTTAAAATTCAAATATTTTAACAAGCCAAAAGTGTATTTTTCAAAATCATCCTTTGCAATTACGAATATTCATTGATATTTCGATATCAATGTGTCCATCCAAAATCGGACATCAAGTTTTATTCTCAGTTCTCACCTCACATTTTATATTATTAAAGTATGTCATTTTATTTTGAATTGAAATGAAATTCAACCAAATATCATGCAAATCCATTCATACTTATCCAATACATCCAATTATAGTCGCGAACAACTTATTAAACATTCAAATAACATCCAATATGCATTTATTTTCATACAAGCTTCAAATAATTTATTGAGGCTTATCTCGCCTATTTAATCAATCGATCAACACATGAACTATATACCAGGGAGATGTGTAAATCAAAAATCATCCCTAGACCCGTGTGGGGTTTTCAACCATCAAACAATTATTTATTTCATCCAATTGATTTTATTTAAATAGGTGAGCATAAACAAGTCGTTCGACTAGTAAATTTATTTTTATCAAATTTCAACTACCACAAATAACATGATATTATTGTCAACTAATTAATTATTTAAATTCACATCCACATCACAACATAACCAATCATTCATTACCATTTATGGCGCTACAAAGTGTCCATCCACATTATTTTAAATACGAGTGTTGTATATTCAAACAATGCTTCTAATAATAAATAACTGAGTGAATAGTTCATGTGTTGAACGCAAAGGATATCACGTGTAACAGATAAAATAATTATACAAAATATTTAAATGTCGCTCTAATTATGTCATAAATTGTTTTCTAACTTGCTACTTACTAAATTTTGCCGCATTAACTTATAACTTAAAATGATTTACTAATTAACTTCTCATAATTAATTAAGCTACTACAATATATAAATTAAAGCAAGAATCTCTCACCCAAACCATCAAAAAACACTACACTGCATTGTCGGACGTTTTGGTGCATGCTACCACTTAAAAATTCTACCTTTTTGGCTCGGATTGTCTTCAAACTACTCGACAACCTTGGTACACCTTCCAACTAGAGAATGAAGAAATAATGGAAGGATCTTTGGCAAATTGGAGGTCTCCGGAGCTCAGACGTTCGCTGTCCGGAAATGGTGGAGAGCTTTGTGAGGTCTACAAGTTGTCTTGGGCACGTAGGGTTCACCAAAGAGGTGCTAAGGGAAGGTAGGTGAAGCTAGGAACCTTAAATGGAGCTCCTTTTCATGTCATGGAGCAATTAGAGGAAGAAAAGAGGGAAGAGAGGAGAGGAGATGGGGGAGGCCGTGCGTGAGCAAGGGGAGGGGGCCGACATGGGAAGGGGGTGCGGCGGCTAGGGAGAGGTTAGGGTTTGGGAAAGGAGGCCATTAATTAGAAAAGAGGAAGGAAGAGGAGAACGAGAGAAATGAAGAAAGAGGAGGAGGAATGTAACAAACCGAATTCCGACTGATCGATTTTTGTTCAAAATTCTAATCTATCGAAACTCTTGCTGATTTGTCTGATATCCTGCAGAAAAGACGGAGATATAAAATATATTAGAGCTCGGAAAACATCTCACAACCGAATGGATAAAATATAATATGATCAAAATATAGCCTTACCCTAATAATAATACTGCCTAACTAGTATCCAAAGCTATCATATCTCTGCCACAAATCTAACTTGCGAGTATGTTATAAGGAGGAGGTCAGAACACAAGTTCTGGTGATTCGATTTAAACTACACATTTTGGATAACCCTGCATATACCATTCGGTTATATTTTCTTGTTTATTAGGTTACTTGGGTTAACAACACTCAAGGCTTACACACACGTCGTACCCATCTACTTTCCAGTGGATAAATAACCTAATGTAGTATATATGTAGCTACCCCCAACATTAAGGTACACCCCATGGCATCCCACTCACACGATCTCTGCTGTAACGCCAACAGAAACATCATTGTCCCTCACCCTATGATGAAACGACGTACGGATCTCTGTATAACAACGCTACATTCGGCATAGAACCGCCATCGCAATGCTACGTAAGCGTACGGACTGCCACCTTCGATCGAATCAAATTCCATCACAGAGTAATGCCTTAGAGTCTACAACACACCACCCAGAGCAAACATGCATGTATATAGACTTTTTCACGTACGTATTGTTAATCGTACTTGATGCCTTAACCTTTACTATACACCATCCTAAAACAATATGCATGTATCCACACATATTATCTACTGTGCACCGAGTTTCGTAATAGGGTTGTATCAGAAACACGGAACTCGGTCGGGAGCTTTTTCAGATATCTGTATACGTAGATGATATGGTCTGCATTTTTAGTGGTTATGGTCCCACTCGACTCCTCCCTCAACTAGTAATGTCTACAAGAGCTAAATGACATGCCCCTAACAAACAATCCAAATATCCAGTTGGTTTGTCCTACAACCACCGTGCTTCGATAGTGAAAGGTTGATGGCGTCTTGGTTTTAGCTCTAATCTTTTCGCATCCCACTTACTACCGATGACGGGTACCTGACGATGTACTATCCTATGTTGGTCCTGACCTAGCCTTTTGCCAAGGAGATCGCTGAATCGCCCTAGCGTCGTCTCATCACAGCCTTCTGACTGCAAAGCTACTTTTGTAGTCAAGGTATACTCATCGGGTAGTAACGCGCAGACCCAACCCTGCGAGCATAGACTAAGCACTGTCACCACACAGAGGACTACCAGGAGTACCCTCCACGTCCCTCGGAAGTCACATGCTTCCTTCCAGTCCCACCAAGAAATCAAGTCGTAAGTCGAGCCAAGTAATCAAGTGGACGTGCTCCTCCTATGTCTCTAGACACCCCAGTGATCTACCTTGTTGGGTTCTTCACCTTCAGACGTGCAGACTGGATCAAGTGCATCATGCTAACATGTTATTAGACCCTTTGTCTAAATGTTTAATTACGCGCTTGCTCAACCTCATTTGATTTCCAATTAAAACGGTTATTTTCAATTATATTAATTTCTTATTCAAGTTACCAAGTTCACTCCGAGCCCCTTATATCTCTAAGGTATGGACCCCTCTTGCTTATTAATTCCACTTATATAACTTAATCCATTTAAGTATATTAATAAGCCAATAACATGTTATTTCTTAGATTGTAATCCAAGGTTTGTAATCTACAATCCCTTTATATTATTACCATGTAATTCATTGTTTGATTTCATAGTTACAATAACATGTTCTACTTAATATATAATTAAGTATATTTTATCTCAATCCAAATGTTTTCTGTTAACATGTCACTTGTTATATATGATTAAATATAACTTATTTCATTCCATAAGTTTACCTCATTCTTTCTTATTTAATCATAATTTCATCTTACACTGTCACTACAACTTGTTGTTGTTTACTTATTAACTTAGTTCTTTTAACTAAGGTTTACTAATAAGTTTCTTTTTCATTTATTATAACTTACGTTATAATTTCCACTTGTCCCTAGGACAAGCCTACCTATTATGTAACATTATTATTAATGTAATTAATTATAATAGGTTATTATCATTTCCCGTTCATTCCAATTCTTTTATTATTGTAACTTTCATTCATTTCCATTTATTACAGTCAATGCCATTTATCTCTATCCTGTTATATACAAATATTTATATATATGTTGACACAGATAATAATACTGCCTAACCAGTATCCAAAGTTGTCTTATCTCTGCCACAAATCTAACCTGTGAGTATGTTATGAGGAGGAGGTCAGAAAACAAGTTCTGGTGACTGGATTTAAACAACACATCATGGATAGCCCTGCATATACCGTTCGGTCACATTTTCTTGTTTATTAGGTTACTTAGGTTAACAACACTCAAGGCTTACACACACGTCGTACCCATCTACTTTCCAGTGGATTAATAACATAATGCAGTATATATGTAGATACCCCCAACTTTAAGGTACACCCAATGGTACACCACTCGCACGGTCTCCGCCGTAACGCCAAATGAAACATATGCTGTCCCTCACCCTACGCTGGAACGACGTACAGATCCCTGTATAACAACACTACATTCAACATAGAATTGCCATTGTCATGCTATGTAAGCGTATAGACTGCCACCTTCGATCGAATCAGATTCCATCACAGAGTAATGCCTTAGAGTCTACGACACACCACCCAGGGCAGACATGCATGTATCTAGATTTTTTCACGTACGTATTGTTAATCATACTCAATGCCTTAACCTTTACGATACACCATCTGGAAACGATATGCATGTATCTGCACTATTATCTACTATGCACCGAGTTCTATAACAGAGTTGTGTCAGAAAAACGGAACTCAGTTAGGAGTTTTTTTAGATATCTGTATACACATATGCTATAGTCTGCATTTTCAGTGGTTATGGTCCCACCCGACCCCTCCCTGGACAAGTAAAGACTACAAGAGCTAAGTGATGTTCCCCTAACAAACAATCTAAACATCCATTTGGTTTGTCCCTCAACCACCATGCCTTGATAGTGAAAGGTTGATGGCGTCTTAGTTTTAGCTCTAGTCTTTTCGCATCCCACTGACTGCCGATGACGGGTACCCGAAGATCTACTATCCTATGTTGGTCCTGACCCAGTCTCCTGCCGTGGTGATCGTCGAATCACCCTAATTTCCTCTCGTCATAGCCTTCTAACTGCAAAGCTACTTTTGCGGTCAAAATATACTCACTGGGTAGTAACGTGCAGACCCAACCCCTACGAGCACAGCCTAAGCACTGTCACCACATAGAGGACTACCAGGAGTACCCTCTACGTCCCTCGAAAGCTGCGTTCTTCCTTCCAGTCCCACCAATAAATCAAGCCATAAGTCGAGCCGAGTAATCAAGTGGATGTGCACCACCCGTGTCTCTAAACACCCCGGTGATCTACCCCGTTGGGTTCTTCACCTTAAGACATGCGGACTGGCTCAAGCGCATCACGCTAAAATGTTATTCGACCCTATGTCTAAATGTTTAATTATGCGCTTGCTCAAACTCATCTGATTTCCAATTAAATTGGTTATTTCCAATTACATTAATTTCTTATTCAAGTTACCATGTTCACTCCGAGCCCCTTATATCTCTAAGGAATGGACCCCTCTTGCTTATTAATTCCAGTTATATAACTTAATCCATTTAAGTTTATTAATAAGCTTATAACATGTTATTTCCAAGATTGTAATCTAATGTCTGTAATCTACAATCCCTTTATATTATTACCATGTAATTCATTGTCTGATTTCATAGTTACAATAACATGTTCTACTTAATATATAATTAAGTATATTTTATCTTAGTCCACATGATTTCTATTAACACGTCACTTATTATATATGATTAAATTTAACTTATCTCATTCCATAAGTTTGCCTCATTCTTTCTTATTTAATCATAATTTTATCTTACACTATCACCATAACTTGTTGTTGTTTAAATATTAACTTAGTTCTTTTAACTAAGGTTTACTAATAAATTTCTTTTTAATTTATTATAACTTTTGTTATAATTTCCGCTTGTCCCTAGGACAAGCCTACCTATTAATAACATTCATATTAATGTAATTAATTATAATAGGTTATTATCATTTCCCGTTCATTCCAATTCTTTTACTGTTGTAACTTTCATTCATTTCCATTAATTATAGTCCATGTCATTTATCTTTATCCTGTTATATACATAAATTTGTATATATGTTTATGCCCCAGACCTCTCACATTAAGGCGACCACTTAAGGAAGCTGAATTTGTCGAGCAGTTCCGGTTAGACTTCTACCACAAATTGGACTTAACCTCGTGTCTTAGAACTGTCACATACATATTTACGCACCAAACCCCTAACATTAAATTAACCACTTTTGGATGCTGGATTCGCCGGGCGGTTCCGGGCAGACTTGCACCACAAGTTGAATTTAACCTCATGTCTAAGTGTGGTTATAATTTTCTATTTACTCTAATTTTAAGCATATTCGTTCTTCCAAATTTTACTGCAATTTTTATTTAAAATCTTTTGGCATAATAATATTCTTAAACAATTATTCATGTTCAATGCAAATTTCCTAATTACAACATTTACAGTAAACTCCAACTCAGACAGATGATTAATGGAAAAAGGGTCTTATACAACATTACCATTATTCCTAATTTTACTGTAACTTAGCTTACAGTGTCCAATTAACAAGTTATTAGAACATGTCTATATACAGTAGTAATCCTTTCCACATAATTCTAACAAGTTTATACATTTAAGAAGGTTTATATATTTCAGCAAACCATGGATCCAAAATTCTCAATTAAAAGAAAAAGGGAAGAAAGAGGAGAAATTTTAATTGACCAGATCCAAGAATTTACGTTACTTCGAACAGAATTTGGAATACCCATTTGCAGATATACATTCTTTTCCTCCAAATCTTGAATTATAATTTCCTTAGACTAATTATTTTATTTTCTGAAGAGGTTTGAGGAGGAAGAAGAATTGCATAGTCTAGACAGTCTCTTAGAAAATGTGAGATTTAGGCTAGGCTCTGCTAGCTTATTTATAGGTGTTCAGGATCTTATCGTACACGCAGCGCTGAGTCAACAACGGATGTGGTTAGAAAAACAGTCCAGATTCATCAAGTGAATATGCCCGGATCAGGGGTGGGTGGACCCACTTACCCCCGGGTCGACCCAGCCCCCCTTTGTTCAACCCATAGGTCGACCCACCCAGGTGTAGGTAAACCCATTTTGGGTCCAATACTTCTCTTGATTTATTTACATATAAACTTCTTATATGTATACAAAACTTCAAATGCCTATTTTACACGTATATATATGCGCAACTTTCGTTTTATTTTCAAAATTCAAACGGTGTTATGCCGTTATTTAATTCCTACCAGATTTCTTTGATTGTAGCCTTATTTTGAACCTCTCTCTTGTGTGTGTGTGTATATATATATATATATGTATATATTTGCACATATATGCATATACTTATATATCCGTGTATATTTTTGTTCTTCCTTATATGTATAATTTTCCTTATATGTGCATATATACCTATTTTCTCCTTAGAACATGAATTATTTTATCTGTTCCCCTAAAACAAAAATATGGCGCCGGCGGTGCCACTCTCTTGAAAGTCAAACGCTCTTACCAACTGGACTACATAGGCTTTTGTTAACAAGACTAAACCAATGATGGTCACTGTAATAACCCATATTTTTGGAACCAATTTAAAATTAATTTTTAATGGATTTCAATGGATTTTAAGTATTTTTGATGATTTAGTTTGAGAATAAACGATTTGAAGTTTATTTTAAATGAAGTTAGAACGTATAAATTTGAAATTTAATTAAAACGAGCTTGAAATGGCGCGGTAGTTTGAAATTTTGATTTTAAACTTTGAATGAATATATAGAATTCAATATAAATTAGAATTGGATAAAACAAGAAATTTTGGAATATTATGAATTGTAATTTCCTAACGAGTGTAAGAAAACAAGATTTTGCTTTATAAATCGTAAGTTATGTTTAAATTAAAATTTAGAATTGTTGCTATGGAATTTATATAGAACGTTGTTAGATCGTTGACTGTTTGTTAAACCAAAATATCACTTTTTTCATATGGATGAATTTAGACTCGAAACCACTTCCATTGAGTTCAAAAGGCCGTTTGCATGCTCGAAAAGTATAAACTTCGATATATTCCGAGCTTCGGAGTTTTAGCACCTTGGTTGGGGACTAGTTAGCCAACCTAGCCCACTCCTTATAACCCTAAATCATCCCTCTCCCTCTAATTCACCCTCAACACTTAGAAGAAAAATAGAAATTGGGAAAGGGAATGGGAAATTAAAATTCCTTAGGTAGGGATTTCAATTAGTAGTTCGAATCAAAGGGGAAATCGAAGAGGAAACATTGATAAGCTTCTCCATCCTCCTCTCCATCTTCTCTAACCTATTCTCTCTTCAATTTCTAAGATTTCTTATGACCTAACTCTTAGGAAATCTATTTATATGTGTTTAGATTGAAGATTAGCAAGCTATATTAGAAGATAGACCGTTTGTGCTTGTCATTGGATCAATTTCTTGTTTCTAAACAAGCTATCTTGAGAATTTCGATCATAATTGTTTAAAGGGGAAATTGAAACTATAAAAGGGCTAATGTTAAGTAACTATGCAGTGTTGAGTAAGTTTTGATTGACTAAATAAGCGTTGGTTGATCATATGATTTAATATGAGGTAAAATTGCTAAGTATTTTGATAAATATGATTTTCTTTGTTGTAGGTTAGTTATTCAAGAACTCACATTTTCGCCACAATCTTATTACATGTATAGTGTGCCTATGTCACGTTTGAATCGAGTATACGTTGTGTATGCATTAGTTTAATTTCTTGGGTTGTCGATTTCCTTTCTTTTCTAGTATTGGAAATCTTGGTATTATCTGTATTCGGCTTGTATATGTTATAAGTGAAGTTATTGTGTGCACCCATGGTCTTGTAGCTTCCCTTTAGCATTGCCAAACCATCTTGTACTAGCTTGAATCACATTTGATAGTTTTTGGTTTGAAATTTAGTTCACCTTTGAACTTATGATCAAAACCATCATGAATCTCTTGTGTGAATGTGTGCATGTGTGTTCTTGAGTGGTTTCGGTGAGCAAAGGGGGCTACATTTTCATTTAGAAAACATTATAAGCCATCGCCATTGATCTGTGCTCGTCCGAGAACCATTTGCACCTTATTCCCTAAGCAAAAATTGCCATACTTCAGCTCAGACGTCTGTCCGGGAGTGGGGCAGACGTCTGACCATGTTTTGAGAAAAAAATAATGGCATCAGGTCAGATGCCTAACCAAAAATGGTCAGACGTCTGTCCAAGCTCTCGGGAAAACAGTTTTCCTGACAACAGACATCTGTCCTGGGGGCGACAGACGTCTGTTGGCATAAAACTGCTGTTGATCGGTGGAGACCACGGTTGACAGTTTAATCCATCCATGCTCTTTCCCGGCCGAGTTTCACCCATTTTGACTTCGTTTGTGACTTGTCAGTTTCACTAATTCACAGATTACAGCAATTGATTTTATTCGAAATCATTTGATAAATCGTTTCAAATTGTTTGAGCGATTTAGAATGTGTGCAAATAAATTTTGCTTGGTTTGTATATCAAATTGGTTAAGTACAATTTGGCATGAAAATGTATAAAATGAATTATGGATATGATATGACTTCAGTATTTAATTCGATGACCGAATTAAATTCTCGATTAAACCGTTTTACATAAGGTAGTGAATGGTGAAGGCCAATAATTTAACCAGGGGAAAGAATTTGATTTGAAATTGGATTTTGAGTTCGTTGTGAATGGTATCTTAAATAATACTGTTCTTGTACCCACTTGTGAATGTAATAAATCTTTTAAATGAGAATTAGAGAAGTTTTTCTTTTAATTTAATTAAATTGGAATTGAATGGAATTCGATTAATAATAATCGAGATGAGCTTCAGTGAAGGAAGACGTTTACTATTTATGGAATTTAAAAGGTCTTGGCGTTATTCCACTTATAGTATTAGTCCGATACGGATATATCGATTATAAATTATTCAAATTTTCATGAAGATTCCATATTAAATGGAAGATTATTTTGGGTTTATTGTGAGCGATGTGTGTACATAACATTTGTTCTTTAACCCAAGTAAAGACAAGATAGATTTTCAGAAAGTTGTAAAATCATTAAGTAATGAATTTTAGAGATTAAAACTAAGAAGAGTTTTAACAAATCTTTAATTAGATTTGGTATGACTAGATGATAATTAAATTTACCAAAATACGAGAAGTGGTATTAACCAAATATACTTGGTTATTGTTATTATTTGCGATTGATTGATTGTTTGGATTGTGCTCGACCAGTTTATGAGAAAATATTCTTTTACATTTAGCATTGTGGTAGGTAGAAATATTTGTATGCTAACACCTTGTGAAACATTTTACGATTTGACTATGAGGTGTTTAGCAATGTTGTTTGTTTCATTTCAGATTTAATGATTGATTTTTGAAATGTGATTTTTCTTAAATGAAAAGAAGTTTTCGAGATGGAGTATCCTCAGTTTTACTCCGTGCAATAGTTAAATATTTAATTAGATTTGAGTGTGAAATGGTAATTAAATTTACCGATAACACAGTGGGTGTTAGATACGGAGTACTATCAATTTTACTCCATGGGATGAATAGGTTGGGATTGTGATTAATAAAATGAATGGTTGCTTCGGGAAGGCTCGATGATCCCGACTAGTTCTTAAACCTTAAATTGGTTTAAGTTATGGATAGATAAATAAAATATTTTGAAAATGATATCCAAAGGAAGAATAAAGGATAAGTTTAAAAGAACTTATCTTTGATAAAATTAATGGGAACGTTTCCTTAAAGATGGGAATATTTGAATAAAAGAATATTCTAGATTGGAATGAGATGTGTGTTATCTTTTGGTATTTATCACCTTATTATAAGATGCGCAAGTTATTCGAAAAGACCAGGTTTGACCCATTCTGAATAATTGTTACGACGATTAAAAGTCGAAGATATTGAAGGTGGTGGTTGATGTAACACCCCGCATTTTTAATGAAATTAAAAATATGGAAATATGTATATATATTGTATGCATAGATATATTTGAGAGAAAAATTAAATAATGTCAATAAAATTGCTTGTAATAAGTTAATGCAGTGAAATAAAGAAAAAGACAAATAAAATAAATTACATGCAATACATGAAATGCGAAGAAATGCATGCGAACATTAAAAAAAATGAAAAGGAGAATTTGAAGAGCCTCCATAATTTGGTCATGAAATTAGCATCATTGTGTTCGTAGCGATTTTCTAGTCAATTTAGACCTAAGTTTGTAGAAAACTAATTTAAAATGAAGAAGATTTCTTTAAATTAAATATTGCAACAAAACATGAAAAATAGGAATGAGAAAAGAATAATGTTTAGCATTTTTCTAAGGTTTGTAAACAAAAGACTTAGTAGCTCATTTGATTAGAACATGTGACTTGTATACAAGAGGTTCTGAGTTCAATCCCCACCAGCGTCATATTTTTGTTTTAGGGGAATGAATAAAAAGTGGCTTAGTGTGAACGCAGTTCAAAAAGCGGTTTAGTGTGAAAATGGTTAATTGGAAAGATAATTAAAAATAAAAATAAATATATATATATACGACATGTGGGTGTCAATACCCCTGCTGCTGCGCATCATGTTGCACATATGGCGCATTTTAGTTGGTCAATGATGATTTTTGATGGATTACGGCATATGTGGCATCCTTTGATTGGCTGGGTGATGTGTCATTGTGGATTGGATGGTTTAGATTGATCCTAAACTAATCTAAGGGCTCTAATTAATCCTACACATCTATATAAGCACACATAAACCTAAACCCCAATCTAAACTAAATTCATTCATGAGCCTATATGTTGCTGCATCCTAAACTAACCTAGCCTCCACCATAATAAATCAAATTCAAGCTAGAAGATAAAAATCAAAGTCTACATCAAGGGTTAAGCTTAACAAATTCAGAAATCAGATCACAGAATTCAAGATCCATTATTTTTCTATGAGTGTTAGCCACTTTTAGGTTTAAATAGATAAATGTGAATTGTGGTAGACTATGAATTGGGTATATGTTGTAAATCATGAATTTATGCAAGCATACTATGTCATTTTCCTTAGATCTACTACATGGACATTCTACTATGTTTCCTATGTGAATCTTGAATTACAATTATATTGTGGTACATGTGAAATTGTTAATACAGATCTAACTTTATAGATCTGATTGTGGTGATTCGATGTGACGTTTATATGAACATTGATTTGTAACCATGTTAGGATGATAGTACATCCATTAATTTGACATTACTTAGATCTAGATTTTGGTGTTAATCACCTTTAACTTGCTATATTATGATACCTTGGTATATGTGGTAAACTTGACATGTGAATCTAAACCTGTTATTATGCAACCCTGTCTATGCTAGATTTAGGTAATTGGACACCTAATATTGAATCTAGATCTCATTATGCTTGCCAAAACACAAGTTATTAATTTGATGTCCACTTTATTAGGATAATTATCACATGTCCATTCACTTAGTTACTATGCCAGTTATGTTAATATTTATGCCAAAACATGATGAACTGTCACCTTTATCATGTTCCCTTTTTATTGTTATGACGAGGCTATTTTATAGCCTCGATGCCGCCAAAATACGTGTGAATACGTTAATTAGGAACGGGGATAAAAGGGAATTTGTAATTGGCATAGTTTATATAATATTTATATGAAATGAGCATATAATTCAAATGGGGAAACGTAGAATTAATTACCTATAATGACATCGGAAAAGTTGGGTAAAAATGGCATAATTTGAATATGACCATTTATGGGTATGTAATTCAAATTATTGTTGCAAAATAGGTATTGACACCTATAAAAGGAAAGGATTAATTAATTGGTAAATTAATTAAAAATGGAATGTTAGTAATTAAAATTAAGAATTTTAATTGTACTTATGACACGAGGTTAGGTTACATTAGTTGTGGAAGTCTGCCCGGACCCGACCGGCATACCCAGCAGCCACTAGTGTTGAACCTAATATGGGAGGTCTAAGTACGCAAATACGAATCAAGCTAAGACATGAGGTTAGGCCCAACTGTGGAATAAGACTGCCCGGACCCGACCGGTATATCCAGCATCCACACGTTGTAGGCCTAATGTGGGAGGTCTAGCCCATTATAACCATGAGTGGACATGGTAAAGAAATGGATTACTTAACCTAATTTAATATGAATACGGACTTAAGTTATGGTTAAGTAAAATTGGATAGGTAGTGAGGAGGGGTTAAGTAAGTTAGAGGGGATGTGTAATATATATATATATATATATATATATATATATATATAGGTCCACATACTTAACCCAATACATGTTATTTAATTAAAGACACCTAAGTGGTATACGTAATGGGTAGATAAAATAATAAAGGCTATGTAATTAAAGATCACCCTTTTAAGGTATACATAGTCAGTAGAAAACCTAGTGGGGATACAAGACAAAGGGGAGAGCTTGTATCGTATTGTGTGGGAGTTATATAATTAAAGATCACCCTTTAGGGTACACATAACTAGTATAGGGCTATGTAATTAAAGATCACCCTTTTAGGGTATACATAGTCAATGGAAAACCTAGTGGGGATACAAGACAAAGTGGAGAGCTTGTATCATATTGTGGGGACCCATTTCAGTTAGCAACCCGTAGTTGGTATCAATGTAGAGAACTCCGTACTAGGCGGACAAGGGGCACGCTTACCGATTGATTATAAGAGATCCAAAACGTGACAGGTGGTGTAGATGGCGCAAACCGACCGGGGACATGTGCGTGCATGGGGCAGGCAGAGGGGGACAAGACGACTGTGACACCAGTAGGTATCCCTATGCACATCTTGGGTTGCCACTTTAGGGAATTGATACCTCCCTACTGTGGGGCCGGCACAGGATATCTACAGAGCAGGGAGCCGATCAATTAAGGTAGTGGTTAGGGTATACTTGGACGTATGACCTAAGCCTACCAACTTATAGTAGAAGGGATCATTTCATTTCAGTTATACTAGTAATAGTGTAGAGTAGTCATTAATGAAGCATGTATATACCTCACCTTTTCTGCCTTATCACACCTGCCATTTGTATAGCGATCTCTTTTATCCACTTTATATGCCTATCATGTTACTTTTATTTATTTACTGGCTAAAAGTAACTAGACTCACCAGACTTATGTCTGACCTAGTTTGTTTCGCCTTCTTTCTTCCGTTCCCTTCCTGTTGACCCGCTTTTTAGTCAAAGCAGTCATACATGGAATCTCTTCTCAATAATACGCTCAAGTTTTGGGAATATCGTCAGAAAACATGAAGTGATTTGGTTGAAATCTCATCACAAACAAAGAATGGCCCGAAACTCCTACCAGATGACCTTTGGGCCCGAAAACAGCGATTACGGAGCTGAACTCAGTAACTCTTGTAGATCTCTGAATTAGCTTCAGTTTGAGCTTTGGTTTGGCTCAATCGGACTTACGGTTTGAAAGTTATGCCCGTTTCCGTGAACGCATGCAGAACCGGAAACTTGGAATTTGGAAATTGGCTTGACCTCTCGGATCGGATCGGACCCGCTCCGACTCCACACTTCGAAGATGCTCATACTTGGCTTCCAGCTCACCTTGGTTCGGATCGGATCATCCGAACCCGACCCGCCTTACACACTGCACTGAAGTGCCTCCACTCTTTGGATCGAAGACACCAACTCGGTTCGGATCGGAAGTCCGAACCGACCCGCCTTGCACCAGATGTATAGCAACACGTCTCGCCTTCGGTTGGAATGCTCCGGATCGGTTCGGAAGAAAGAGGACCCGAACCGAACCGCTTCGACCTGCTGCTACACCTCAACTTTGACCTGTTCTCAAGGAGTAACTACTTCCTATTAATCCGGATCGAGCTCCACCTGTCCTAGCACGATCTGAAGACCATTTCTCCACTGCTTCCGAGATCACCTCAGGGTCTGCCACGTGCCCCTCCGATCCGATCTGATTCAGGACTCCCAGAGGCTCCTCTACACCTATAAATACACCACAACATGGCTATTTCAAGGGACTTTTGGAATTCTAACTCTCCATGGCTTCAACTATGGTTCTTCGCAAGGCTATTGCATAACCTAGAAGTTGAATTCCACATTACAACACGAGGATTTCGTGTATAATCTCCCCTTTAATCTCCTCTTCTTCATTGTAAACACGAGGATTTCGTGTATAAACTGCAAACAAACGACATTGTAATAGCTTCTTAGGATTTAAGAAACTATAAAGTGGACGTAGGCTTGGATTGAGCCGAACCACTATAAAAATCTCATGTGTCTCCTCTTATTTTACTGTTTTTTCTGCATTTATTCTGTGATTGTGAGGTTTTCACATAGAGTTTGGGTGTTAGGCCCAGATTTCGGTCTAACACTTCCCCTCCCGCCTCCAGGTTCACAGGGAGGAAACACCCAGGCTTAGTTAGGATTCAGGTATCTTTTTGCTAGGAGCTATTGCCGAAGTATGGCTCAAGTTCTTGTCTCTACTATGGCTAACTCTTTTATTGGGGAATAATGTTTTCTTTTAATTCTTATGTGCTCTGATTATGCAAGACAGAAGTATTTTGTTGTAATGGTTTTATGAATTATGGTATTATAAACCACAGGATTATGATTTATGTCTGAAATAAAAATTTTGAAACTTCCGCTGCTATCTTTATTTATATCTGCCTTGTAATTATTCTATGTCTGTTTACCTACAATGCTTCATAGAACTTAATGCATTCCCTTAGTGAGTGACATTAACGGACGTGGGGTGTTTCACTTGGTATCAGAGCTGAAGGTAACCAGATTAGATAAAAAGAATTTTGAAAAATATTTTCAAAAAGGTTTTAAAAGAAAGCATTTTCAAAAAGAAAAGTCTGTTCTGAAGAACATATTCCCCAAAACCATATGTAATATCTCTCGATTCTCCACTTGATTCCTTTTTCCCTTTTTGTTTGGGGAACCAATTCTTATCGAAAGGTGTCCCCATTCCGATATGATGCCGTAGGCATGTTTAGTACATGTCGAAGGGCAATGAAGTGCCTAACCTCCATCCGTAGCCACAGTGGTTTCACCTGCGGTTAATTTTCTTGAGCTTCGTAAGAATTTCTGTGCGATGGAGGAATATTTCAAAAGACTTGTTAGCTTGTTACACAAATGTGGGTAAAAAGGAGTATAAGGTAGTTAGGGCTAAGGACCACATCCCATGGATGAGAACAAGGTATGGCCCAAGAAAGGACAACAGCAATAATAGAAGAAGGGCAGAAAAAATGACAAGGCTAAGGATAAGGGGGAAGTGCCATAGTTGTGGGCGAGAGGGTCACTTGGCCAATGACTGCAGGAAAAGGAAGAATGCTTGCTTCTTTTGTGGAGAGATTGGACACTATTCTAGGGGAGTGCCCAAGGAAGCAAGGGCAATGTCAAAGGATAGGAACCTCTGGAGGGAAAGCGAATGCTCTTGTGGCTAGTGCACCGGATAGAGGTAGGAAAGTTTCCATGGAAGGTTTTGATTTCTCTTTCCAATCAACCGGTTAGAACTCTTTCGATTCTGGCGCATTCACATTCGTTCATATCTAGTTCTGTAGTTGAATCTCTGCACTTAATTACTAGTATGGTAGTGGTTCCCATTGTTGTCTCAAACCCCATTGGTGGTTTGGCTCATTTATCCGTGATTTGTCAGGGTTTGAGAATATCTGTGTTAGGCGTTGAGTTTGAGTGTGACGCACATCTTGTTTCATGGGCTAGGAGTTGATTCTAGGGATGGGTTGGCTTATCACATATGGTGCTATTAAGGGCGGTGAGAGGAGGGTCGTTAAGCTTCTAACTTGTCATGGGAGGACCCTCGAAATTTCTTGTGACCCACAAGGGTCTGTCATGCTTAGTTTCCTAGAGTCTCTTGATGCATCTATTGATTATTTGCAATCTGTTCCAGTAGTCCGAGGTTATTCTAACGTTTTTGATGAGGTTCGGGGTTTACCCCAAGGCACGAGATTGGTTTTCGAATATACTTGGTGGATAATGCAAAGCCAGTTGCATTGTCTGTACGACACGTGACTCCTAAAAGAAAATAGGGAACTTGATTAGTAAGTAGGGGAGCTACTTGAGAGGAGGTTTGATAGGTGAATCATATCAGGATGGGAAACCTATTAAAGACAGTCCTTAAGGAAGCCCATCATTCTAAGATGACTATTCATCCAAGTGGTGTTAAAATGTATAGAGTTCAAGGAAGTGGAGACAAAATTGCGGAAGGAAGTAAGTAGAGAAGACAACAAGGATGCGACTTGGGAGACTGAAAATAAAGATCACGCTTCATACCCATTCCTTTTAGGACTATGTTCTTAACTTCTTTTTCCAAAGCTTTTTATTCGCACTTGTTTCTATCATTCGTCTGTCTCCTATCGATCGAATCTTCGACCTTTAGATAGGGAACCCATGGATGTAAACATGAGTCTGAGACATGTTATGATTGATGGATGCAAGTGGATGCAAGTATTTGCTACTGGTTGCCTGCGGATTCATATACACACACATTAGCCACTAGATCGGCTCAATCACTCTCATACTGTATATGGATGTGTGTGCATTTTTCTTTTTCCTCATGGATGAAAATGGATGTATCATCATATGGATGTTGCATTTGGACGAATGAGCGTGCACACATATAGAACTTACATGTTATAATAGGATTATTTGCATACATGTTGGATTCATGGCACTAACATACATTGCATTAAGGAGGTCAACTGAATCAGTAGACCGCCTGATCTTCGCATTAGTATTGGGACATATACACACACACCTCTGCATATATTCATAGGAGCATTAGAAATCTTTTAAGGACAATGGATGCTTGTGGATGATGGATGAGTAGATGGATGATGGTTGGTAGGATACATTCTTCTTAACTCAGAGATTTCGGGGATGAAATCCTTTAAGTAGGGGAGAATGTAACACCCCGCATTTTTAATGAAATTAAAAATGTGGAAATATGTATATATATTGTATGCATAGATATATCTGAGAGAAAAATTAAATAATGACAATAAAATTACATGTAATAAGTTAATGTAGTGAAATGAAGAAAAAGATGAATAAAAAAAATTACATGCAATACATGAAATGCGAAGAAATGCATGCGAACATTTTAAAAAAAGAAATAAAAAGGAGAATTTGAAGAGCCTCCAGAATTTGGTCATGAGATTAGCGTCATTGTGTTCGTGGCGATTTTCTAGTCAATTTAGACCTATAGTTTGTAGAAAACTGATTTAAAATAAAGAAGATATCTATAAATTAAATATTGCAACATAACATGAAAAAGAGGAATGAGAAAAGAATAATGTTTAGCATTGTTCTAAGGTTTGTAAACAAAAAACTTAGTAGCTCAATTGGTTAGAACATGTGACTTGTATACAAGAGGTTCTGAGTTCAATCCCCGCTAGCGTCATATTTTTGTTTTAGGGGAATGGCTAAAAAGTGGCTTAGTGTGAACGCAGTTCAAAAAGCGGTTTAGTGTTAAAAGGGTTAATTGGAAAGATAATAAAAAAGAAATATATATATATATATATATATATATATATATTATGTGGGTGTCAACACCTGTAACGACCCGAATTTCCATACTCTTTGAGTCGACTAATAACATCACACGTCCAACCCAAATTGCACAGAAATACGAATCATTATTAGAAAGAAGTTAGAAGATGAGAAATAGAAAGAAAGAAATATTAGAATAGAAGAAAAAACGAAGATCACAACTCACAACGGAACGAATAAAATATATTAGATAACATAAACTTTGAAATACAAATCAGTAACTGTATATACATACCATTACCAGAGCACAACGGTTATCCCTGGAACAGTTATAACCACTTGTTTCCAGATACACCATAGTGTTGTATATAACAGTGTTGTATACACAATTATATGATTTTTGTTTGATGATAACAACCAAATAAATTTTATTATTATTGTGTTTGAAATCGTACTGTTATTCTACACCACATACAATACAGGAATATTATATTTATATTTAAATAGAATACGACTGTATACACATGCAAATTCTAATACAGTATTTTATTTAAATTAAATATTATATTTCAAACACTCGAACAGTACAATTACTTACAACTCCACTATTTGTATATATTCACTAATATACAATTTTGTATTACATTTCATCACTCTACATACATTTTCATATACAGACATTTTTTTACTGATATTGCTTCATTCACTGTTTTTCATCTTCAGTCTTCACTGCTCACTGTCTGTCCAGTCTTCTGTCAATTCAGTCCAGTCATTCCTGCTTACCTGTCACATGTGAAACACACACACAGTACACTGCAATAGAAATAAAACAGAATGTATGCGAATATAAATTTTATTTTTAAAATTTTTATTTGCCTCAGTTTTCTGGTGTGTTTCTCATCATTTTTCTGACTCGATCTGATTTATAAAATCATCAATCTGTGTCTAGACAACTTGTGATATTCACAGTGATACACTGTAAATACCACAAGGCAGACAACATATATCTCAATGCAGGGACAGGGACAACTCGTCTGATGGCTGCATGTACACACGTGTACACGTGTGCACTGCCACGCCAATCAGATTGCAACTGAGGAGTAGCCACATGGACCTGCTCGACTCAGTGCAATACACAAAGTCAACTCAAGATAAAGTGGTCAAGGAAACTCAACAATCAAAACAACAAATTCATTGTGCAAAATTGAATGTACAGAGTCAAGAAAAGTGTGTACACGAAATGGTGCAAGTGTACACAGTAGTGAATACAATATGGCCGAGTTGATAGCAAAAATATGCAAGTGTACAAGTCGGCAAAGCACAAGTAAAAATGTTTGCAAACATGCCTACTATGTAAGTGGCAGTAGCATGTAAATGGCCGGAGATCAGGGTAACTCAAGTGACTAGCATGAAACAGCTCATAACAGTAACATGGAAACAATCAATGAAACATGGTGATACATGCACAAGGAATGGTTCAAGTGTATATACAGCCATGTACTAAGTCAAAATGTCAAAGTGGTCGAGCACATGTAAGGTCAAAGAAATGCTGGCAACATAAAATGGTCGAATAGCAAAACTCATGCATGGTGACCAATGAGACAAGCAAATGACACAGCTACAAAACATGTGTGGTGATCAATTCCAGCACATATCAATGAAGACAATATCGTCGAGCTCAGTGGAATGTTTCAAGTTATGACTGGTGCACAAACAAGATGGTGCATACTTATACAAGCTCAAGTGTTCGAGCACTTATCAAACATGAAGAAACAGCACAAACAAGTGAACATGGCATGGTATACAATGAACATGGTGTAGTATCAGTAAGGTGGCTCAAGCAGTGTGGCAAATCAGTGCAGCCAAGAGACAAAACAATGCAAAGTGGTACAAGATCACAAATGTCAGAACCTTAAAGTGCAGTGAACACAACAGCAAGCAGGAAGGGGCCGAGCTATAGTGCAAACAGAGAAGTGATATGTATGGAGAAGTACACATGTGCAAGAACAAAGTCAAGCTTCGACAGACATGAATGGAACGACAAACAGGTAATATGATCTAAGCACACATTCAGTGTTCAACATATATGAATGAGTTCAGCATGATCAGAACAGTGCAGACATACAAAACATTGATGGACATGGCAGATTCTTTTTTAAAGCAACACATCAAGTAAGGGTGCAAATGGATTCAGCAACTCAAGAAGCTCAAGCTAATTACAATGATCAGTGAACTCAGTTTTTCCCATGTGATTAAGTACAAGTTATGGCACATGTATTATGAAACACTGGCATGAAAATGTACAAGCAAAAGTCAAAAACAGTTTCAGCTAAGTCAAGATACATAGGTGCAGCAACAACTTTTTCAGCTCATACACAGGAGACAAATCATGGAAATTAAGGCAAGTATCAATTCACGTGGGGGGCCAAGAACTTATGTTCCAGAAATTGGCAAACTGTTTTTGGCAAGAATAACAACTCAGCAAAAATGATTTTGGCAAGAACAATTTCCAGAAAATCGCAGTAAAATTTTTATGGTAAGAATTCAATCTGTGTACAAATCCATTCATTCATATAAGGCAAGAGAATACGTGTGCAAATCAGTTTCAGTTTTCAATCAAGGTGGTTTCAGAAACAATTCCAGGAACCAAAAATGGCAAAAATTGCAAATGGATTTTTCAATATATATTCGGCAAGTCTTTATCACAATTCAATCACAAATTCACGGCTCTAATCGAGAGCAATCAAAAAGGGGCCACAAACTTTCAATCAAGAAATTCACGCAGATAAATTAAAGCCGTTTTTATCAAGAGTTTGTCAAAAGGGGAAACCCGAAAAATCAGTCAAGCCAGTTAATTGAAATCAGAGAATTTTTCGGGTTGGTAATCCCTATGTAAACACCAATACATCACTGGCAAGAATTATCGAAAAATAGAACCCACAATTTAAAAAGAGCAGTAATCGATTAAAATCAGAAGCTACTCACTTGTTTTCTATCGAGAGAAAGCCCAAATCGGAGAGGAGCATCAATCGACCAGCATCAACTAAAGTGAAGCATCAGAGTTTCAGAATCATTCAAGCAGTCGATTCGATTTGGGGAGGAAGTTTCAGAACCCTAGCCGCCATTTTTTTTAGGGACAAAGAAGATCGGGCAAACAAGAATGACAATGGCCTAAAGGATTTTGGGCCGGCCACGTTTTTGTTTAAAGGCTAAAAGGGGATGACCCTCGTTATTTATCTCCTAGGGTTTTTGCTTTAGTTTATTTTATTTTGTATTGTTTTAATTTGTTTGTAAACCATCGATCAGTTTCTAGAGTCTGTATAATTCTAGGGAGATCCAGTTAGGGGTTTAACTGGCAGTTCACTAGTGTCTGTAAAACTAGGGAAAAATCTGATCTAGGGGTTTAGATCAGTCTATGGTTTTGAGCGTAGGGTTAGAATAGGAGCAGGGTTTGCGAGTGTACATGGTCTTGTATGCGGGATCTGTTCTATCACCTAGTAGAAACCTTAGAAATGCAGCAGTAGGCAAGGTTTTTGCCGAAGCTGGGTATATCTGTGTGTGATTTATTTTCTGCATTTCTGTTTCTGCTATATTCTGTGATCTGTTTATTATTTTAATATCCTGTCAGTTTTTCAATTCAGTTTAAAAACTGTGAAAAACCCTATTCACCCCCCCTCTAGGGTTATTCTAGATCCAACAGTGGTATCAGAGCCAGGTATTTGTGTTTAACTCTAGAGTAATGGTGATTTCTAGTTGTCAGTCGATAGAGAGTCAGTCCAGTTCATCTCCAACTATTTTCACTGGAACAGATTTTTTAAACTGGAAATCCGAAATGGAATTTTATTTAAAATCTGTTAATATTAAATGTTGGGATGCTGTTATCAATGGGAGTGATATGTCTGATAATAGAAACATTGTTTTCGATTCTCGTGCTATGAATATCATATTTGATTATCTCAGTACAGAACATTTTATTCACGTATCTCATTGTTTGACTGCGCAGGATGTTTGGAGAACTCTAAACACGCTTTATGGAAAATCTGACGACTGCTCAAAACCCCAGAATGTCAACTCTGATTCAGATCTGTGTTTAAAAGGAGAAACAGATAAATCAATCGAAGGAGATTCAATAGACGATGAGACAGGAAATTTTTCATACGAAGATTTAGTTTATATGTGTGCTGATCTAACTAAAGCTGTTGATAAACTCCAATCTAGAAACAAATCTCTGAAATCTAAAAATCTTGAGTTGACCAGCAAAATTGATGATTTGGAATCACAACTTGAACACTTTAAAAATTCTTCAAATTCAGATTGTAAAAATTGTTTGAAATTGAAAACCAATCTTGTTCATCTCAATAAAAATATTCAAAAGTTTGAAAAAGAAATTCTGATCTTAAAAGAGAACAAGATTGAGTTATCAAGTTTGAATAATTGTTTACAAAAGGAATTTGAAAATTTTAAGACAGATATATATTCCAAATTTGAAATTGCTGAAAAGGAGAATTTGTTAAAATCCGATTTGATTTTGAAAGAACTGGAAAACGAGATTGAAAAATTCAAGAAATTTGGTTTTGAAAAACAAAAACTTTTTGAATCTGAGATTGTTGAGTCCCAAACCAAAATTAATTTGCTTAAAGATGAAAATTTGGTTTTGAAGTCTGACTTTGAAAAATATAAGATCACTGAAAATCATTGTTCAGATTTATTAAAAGAAAACCGTGATCGCAAAACAAAACTTCAACAACTTGAAACAACCTTGGCAAAATTTTCAAACAGTGAAAAATCTTTAAATATGTTGTTGAAAAGTCAATTTTCATCAAGAAATAGAGTTGGACTTGGTTTTGGGAAATCTGAGTTCTTTGAAAAGAGAAGTTCAAACGATTTTAAAAATCTTTCAATCTTCTTTGAAAAATATCGTCTTGATAATATGAACTTTGATAATTCAAAAGGATTTCTGAATTGAAAGCAAAATGCGAATTTGTTTTGTAATAATCCATTTAAGCAATCCTGGATCCCAAAAAGAAATAAAACAAACGTCGTTAAATTCAAACAGATATGGGTTCCAAAGGGAACAAAGGTAAATTCAGATGGATTGCTTTACAAACAGGTTTGGGTACCAAAACGAGCAAATACAACTGTGAGTGGTTTTACTGTTTTTGTTAGACCACTCAATCCTCTAAACAGTTAGGTACCAAAGGAGGCTGAGGAACAACTGTGCTAAAAACCGAATTCAAACTGCGTCATATCATCAGGTTATTCACAGTTCCTTAGCCAAATCAGTTGAGTTAAAGATTCATTTGCTTACATGGATTTCAGGTATATCTCTACACTCATTCTTTTGTATATTCTTTGTTTTTAATTTTTTTAATTTTATTTATTTTCCTCCTTCTATCTCTTCTGTCTATTTCCTTTGATTTGTCACTGCTGCAATTTTTTTTTTCGTGGACTTTCTTAACTTCCAATTGCAGTACTCATAATCTTGTGGAAATTTGATTTATTTGAATCGAACTCTGATGTGTTAATTATTTCTAGATCTTGATGTTAATCTTGTAAATATCTGCAATTGTTTTGAAGTTTATTTTCTGATTTATGAATTCATAACAGTGTTGATGTATTCTTGTCAAATCTTGAACACTGTTAATTAGAATTCTAAATTTTGAAGATCTGAAAATTTGGTGAAGTTTCACACACCACTGCTGTTTTGAGTTTCTTCTAATTCATTTTAGAAAAGCTTGAAATATTATACTCATTACAGCACACCAATATTTATTAGTTGTGATAATTTCATTATTTTTCAGATTGGCTTGGATAGTTTGAATTGTATTGAATCTGTGATACATCTTGGAATTCATCTTATATTCATGATCATTTTATTTGGAATTTGTTTGTTTGAAATCAACTGAAATTCATAATATTTTGAATTTCACACACCTCTTAAAATCAAAATTATCATTATTGTGTGACTGATCCATTATATCTCAAACCTTGACATCGATTCAATTGATTGCAAATAAATTATTGTTTAATTGTGTAGATCATGAATATCTCTCATTTCTAATGTAAATGATCTGAAATAACTCTTCTGTTTGTCAGAAATATTTGTGTAAATTCTTTGAGAATTGGGATTTGAATGTCATTGGTATTTCATGAATATTTGACTTGAATACTAGTTTGTTTAAAATCATTTGAATTTATTGATTTATTGAATCACACACATATTCTGAATCTAAAGTTTATAAACCGTGTGATTGATTCGTTGAATCCGGATATCTTCGCAATTCATTCAAATGATTTAAAATAAACTATATTTAATCTTGGATCATGAAAAATTCTTTGACTGTTTGAAATATCTTTGGAACATCTCCTTGATAAGTCTGCTTTGAAAATAATTTTTGTGCTGCTCAGTTATAGTTCTGGAAAATATGTTTTGGTGACTGCTTGTTTTGGAATCAAATACATACCATGCTCTGATACATGAAATAAATTTGCTTGATCTGACTGGGCTTTGTATTTAAAATTTTTTGTCTGTGATATACTTGTTTGTCTCCAATGTCATGTTACCATCCTCATAAATAGAGACTACAAGTGGTATCAGATTAGGAAGTGCTGATTTTTTTTCTCATCATGTATATATTGTTCTTATCCCTCTTGTCCTCTATAGCTCTTCATATTCCTCTTGTAATTGATTTTCAATTTTAAAATTATTTATTGATTATTCATTCAGAAATTGAAATCAATATCCAACTTGAGCTGTATGGATAATTCATCAAAATTATTATTAGATTTTGAAATTATGATGAACTGTGACTGCAATATATTCCACAATGAGAGGAGTTTTTTTATTTATTCATATTTTCATGATGGTTGAATATTTATTATAATATCTTTGAACTGGCAATTATTTCAGGACCATCCTCATTATCTATCATCATTCTGCCATCCATGATAATTTTTTATAAATGTGGAGAGTTTATTTTTTTTAAAATCATCTTGAATAAACAGTGAAAATATTTGTGATGGAATTGTGGTTATGTTATTTTTCAGAATTAGTGTCAACTGAAAATTTTCAATAATCCCAGTACAGTAGAGCATATTTTATAATATAATTAATTTAGAAATTTATTTCACAGTCCATTTCTGTACCTACCACTTTTCTATCATCCATATTGATTTTATATATCGAGGAGTTTTTCTTTTTGAAACAGAAAAAGATAATAATATAATAAGTATTTCTCTAACCTCATTTAAAAATCCAAGCTCTGGTTATGCATGGTTACGAGATTACTTATATTTAAGCTGCAACTGATCTCATTTAAAAATCCAAGATTTGGTTATGCGTGGTCAGTGTGCTCTTAAATTAAAAAAAAAATTGAAATTAATATGAAATTCTCCTTGGTGTATAATAACCGGCCTATCAATCCACTTTCTAATCTGTGAAATGTGTTGAAATTTTATGACGTATTATGATTTGTTGATTGATAGGTATTAGGATTTGAGATTATTCGATTTTGTCACTTAAATTGAATTATAATTATAATCCAAATCCATCACTGCTTTTTTTGAGCCTTATTTTTATAAAAATTCGTTTGAAAATTAATTGAAATTCATTTTTATATAACTTTCCTCATTTATATAAATTTCATCGTAAATCAGTCATTTTCTGCAATGTGAAATATGCCACTAGTTCTCAGTTTATTATGATTTTTGTTTGACTGATTGAGATTTATGATGACTGTTCTTCCTCTTAAGCTGAAATTATATTATTAAGTCATTTTTCATCTATATTTTGAATTCTGAATCTTTTTTGATGATAACAAAAGGGGGAGAATGGGTTGAGATTTTGCTTTATGAGTGAATATTTTATAAATATTTTTAATTTTGAAAATTTATTATTATTCATACATCTCACTCATGCACAGTTATAGGGGGAGTTTTCTGTTGTAGGGGGAGCAAATAAATAGGGGGAGTTCAATTTTCATTGTAAAACACATTTGTTGGATTCAAAATCTTTTATTTGTTTGTCATCATCAAAAGGGGGAGATTGTTGTATATAACGGTGTTGTATACACAATTATATGATTTTTGTTTGATGATAACAACCAAATAAATTTTATTATTAATGTGTTTGAAATCGTACTGTTATTCTACACCACATAAAATACAGGAATATTATATTTATATTTAAATAGAATACGACTGTATACACATGCAAATTCTAATACAGTATTTTATTTAAATTAAATATTATATTTCAAACACTCGAACAGTACAATTACTTATAACTCCACTATTTGTATATATTCACTAATATACAATTTTGTATTACATTTCATCACTCTACATACATTTTCATATACAGACATTTTTTTACTGATATTGCTTCATTCACTGTTTTTCATCTTCAGTCTTCACTGCTCACTGTCTGTCCAGTCTTCTGTCAATTCAGTCCAGTCATTCCTGCTTACCTGTCACATGTGAAACACACACACAGTACACTGCAATAGAAATAAAATAGAATGTATGCGAATATAAATTTTATTTTTAAAATTTTTATTTGCCTCAGTTTTCTGGTGTGTTTCTCATCATTTTTCTGACTCGATCTGATTTATAAAATCATCAATCTGTGTCTAGACAACTTGTGATATTCACAGTGATACACTGTAAATACCACAAGGCAGACAACATATATCTCAATGCAGGGACAGGGACAACTCGTCTGATGGCATGGCTGCATGTACACACGTGTACACGTGTGCACTGCCACGCCAATCAGATTGCAACTGAGGAGTAGCCACATGGACCTGCTCGACTCAGTGCAATACACAAAGTCAACTCAAGATAAAGTGGTCAAGGAAACTCAACAATCAAAACAGCAAATTCATTGTGCAAAATTGAATGTACAGAGTCAAGAAAAGTGTGTACACGAAATGGTGCAAGTGTACACAGTAGTGAATACAATATGGCCGAGTTGATAGCAAAAATATGCAAGTGTACAAGTCGGCAAAGCACAAGTAAAAATGTTTGCAAACATGCCTACAATGTAAGTGGCAGTAGCATGTAAATGGCCGGAGATCAGGGTAACTCAAGTGACTAGCATGAAACAGCTCATAACGGTAACATGGAAACAATCAATGAAACATGGTGATACATGCACAAGGAATGGTTCAAGTGTATATACAGCCATGTACTAAGTCAAAATGTCAAAGTGGTCGAGCACATGTAAGGTCAAAGAAATGCTGGCAACATAAAATGGTCGAATAGCAAAACTCATGCATGGTGACCAATGAGACAAGCAAATGACACAGCTACAAAACATGTGTGGTGATCAATTCCAGCACATATCAATGAAGACAACATCGTCGAGCTCAGTGGAATGTTTCAAGTTATGACCGGTGCACAAACAAGATGGTGCAGACTTATACAAGCTCAAGTGTTCGAGCACTTATCAAACATGAAGAAACAGCACAAACAAGTGAACATGGCATGGTATACAATGAACATGGTGTAGTATCAGTAAGGTGGCTCAAGCAGTGTGGCAAATCAGTGCAGCCAAGAGACAAAACAATGCAAAGTGGTACAAGATCACAAATGTCAGAACCTTAAAGTGCAGTGAACACAACAGCAAGCAGGAAGGGGCCGAGCTATAGTGCAAACAGAGAAGTGATATGTATGGAGAAGTACACATGTGCAAGAACAAAGTCAAGCTTCGACAGACATGAATGGAACGACAAACAGGTAATATGATCTAAGCACACATTCAGTGTTCAACATATATGAATGAGTTCAGCATGATCAGAACAGTGCAGACATACAAAACATTGATGGACATGGCAGATTCTTTTTTAAAGCAACACATCAAGTAAGGGTGCAAATGGATTCAGCAACTCAAGAAGCTCAAGCTAATTACAATGATCAGTGAACTCAGTTTTTCCCATGTGATTAAGTACAAGTTATGGCATATGTATTATGAAACACTGGCATGAAAATGTACAAGCAAAAGTCAAAAACAGTTTCAGCTAAGTCAAGATACATAGGTGCAGCAACAACTTTTTCAGCTCATACACAGGAGACAAATCATGGAAATTAAGGCAAGTATCAATTCACGTGGGGGGCCAAGAACTTATGTTCCAGAAATTGGCAAACTGTTTTTGGCAAGAATAACAACTCAGCAAAAATGATTTTGGCAAGAACAATTTCCAGAAAATCGCAGTAAAATTTTTATGGCAAGAATTCAATCTGTGTACAAATCCATTCATTCATATAAGGCAAGAGAATACGTGTGCAAATCAGTTTCAGTTTTCAATCAAGGTGGTTTCAGAAACAATTCCAGGAACCAAAAATGGCAAAAATTGCAAATGGATTTTTCAATATATATTCGGCAAGTCTTTATCACAATTCAATCACAAATTCACGGCTCTAATCGAGAGCAATCAAAAAGGGGCCACAAACTTTCAATCAAGAAATTCACGCAGATAAATTAAAGCCGTTTTTATCAAGAGTTTGTCAAAAGGGGAAACCCGAAAAATCAGTCAAGCCAGTTAATTGAAATCAGAGAATTTTTCGGGTTGGTAATCCCTATGTAAACACCAATACATCACTGGCAAGAATTATCGAAAAATAGAACCCACAATTTAAAAAGAGCAGTAATCGATTAAAATCAGAAGCTACTCACTTGTTTTCTATCGAGAGAAAGCCCAAATCGGAGAGGAGCATCAATCGACCAGCATCAACTAAAGTGAAGCATCAGAGTTTCAGAATCATTCAAGTAGTCGATTCAATTTGGGGAGGAAGTTTCAGAACCCTAGCCGCCATTTTTTTTAGGGACAAAGAAGATCGGGCAAACAAGAATGACAATGGCCTAAAGGATTTTGGGCCGGCCACGTTTTTGTTTAAAGGCTAAAAGGGGATGACCCTTGTTATTTATCTCCTAGGGTTTTTGCTTTAGTTTATTTTATTTTGTATTGTTTTAATTTGTTTGTAAACCATCGATCAGTTTCTAGAGTCTGTACAATTCTAGGGAGATCCAGTTAGGGGTTTAACTGGTAGTTCACTAGTGTCTGTAAAACTAGGGAAAATCTGATCTAGGGGTTTAGATCAGTCTATGGTTTTGAGCGTAGGGTTAGAATAGGAGCAGGGTTTGCGAGTGTACATGGTCTTGTATGCGGGATCTGTTCTATCACCTAGTAGAAACCTTAGAAATGCAGCAGTAGGCAAGGTTTTTGCCGAAGCTGGGTATATCTGTGTGTGATTTATTTTCTGCATTTCTGTTTCTGCTATATTCTGTGATCTGTTTATTATTTTAATATCCTGTCAGTTTTTCAATTCAGTTTAAAAACTGTGAAAAACCCTATTCACCCCCCCCTCTAGGGTTATTCTAGATCCAACACATAGTACACAGCGGAAATATGATAGTCTATAGCTAACTGGTGAAGCCTCCTGCTTCAAGCTCCTCCAAGCGAATCTGTAAAATCCCGACTACTTGACTGCCTGTACAAATTTGGGCACCCAAGAGTTTTAGGGAAAACAAACAAAATAAACTCTGGGTCAGTCATAGGACTGGTGTGAGTAAACTCCAACCATTTGTTTAACTTTCAAAAATTCTTTCGAAAGAAAAGGTAATCGTAAGACCGATCCACATATAAACACGGATGGTTTTTACCTTACGATAACCAAAACATTTTTGATACCAAATCCAAGGATATTACAATAGTGTCTAAATCAAATAAATAGAAATCTAGCGGAACGCTTGCATCTCACGCTCCATATATAATATTAAATCAAAAACCCGCAAGGTGCTTATTGGAGATTGGATTTCTAACACGACAAGGCATGGGACCACCTGCCGATAGTGTATCTCTAGAGGCGAATACACTGGGTTCAACAAGAACATCGTGCAACCCGGCCCGCACATGACCGACCACTCATTTCGCTTGAGTGTATCGAATGTATATCACCAACGGTTGGGATCAGCAACCGATTCCCCGAAAGGGACAACATCGATAGATTAAAGAAGCAAATTGAATTTCTCTAGATAGGTGATTATACATCCTCATGGGAGCGACCCACATAGCCATGTTGCCTGCCCAATTTTTGTCAATCCCCGGTTGTGAGGCTTGAGGTTTGAATTAACAGAACAGCCCTTGCATTTTTCTCCGTCTTCATAATCTTTTCAACATAAGTTGATTCGTAGCGCTTATGCCAATGCGGAGTGGTTTTCATATATTAAATCTGATCCCGGTCTCTCCATATTGACAACGGAGGTATAAAATAAATCAAAACTTTGATAGTCGGTGATTTAACTATCAAAGAAACATCCATACAATCAACGGTCCTATTTCCAATTGGAAATTCTACCGATCAAGCATCAAACAACACTGGGCCCCTTTAAATCAATTCCTGATTATATTATTATTTCAAATTCCTGTTTCCCTACCTTTCGTATCCTTTTGAAGCTCGATTCTTTGAAAAACATTTCCAATAAGTAATTTCTTTATTCGAGAAAATATCTCTTTTCCCCATTTAGAAAACATTTCTATATATATATATATATATATATATATATATATTAGCGAATCCTAATTTTCTATATTCAGAAAATATGCCACACTAATATTGGAAAATATTTCCAAATTCTCTTTCTTAATTCCTCATTGACCAATTCATTTCATTTTCTATACATAGAAAATATCACTCATTTTATTGGAAAAAACATTTCAAATTCTTTTAAATTAACGCGATGTTATAACCTCGTCATTATAACTTAAAACATTAACCCATTATTAACTAACTAGAATGTTAACCAATCTTCACTATCAAATGTTAACCATTTATCCATCAATCATGAAGTCAATCGAGTAGGGGTATAATTGCCTCTCAGACCTTAATTGAACAACATTCTTAACTTCGAAATAGTCAAAACTCACAGCTTCATTGCTTACGCGACTTTTGGATTCAATCTAAGAACACACTTCTTTTACAGAAAAATATTGATTATAACGGTAGCGTTATAATTGCTGTTTCTAAATATTTGATTTATAAAACATTCCTTTCAATGACAGCGTTACAATTGCTGTTTTGCTTTTATTATAATAGCAACATTAAAATCGCTGTTAAAAACATTTGTGATAACAGTAGCATTATAATCGCTGTTTAGATTTACAAAAACATATATTATAACAACAGCGCTATAATCGCTGTTTAGATTTACAAAACAAATATCATAACAACAGTGCTATAATCGCTGTTTTAAATAAAGTACCGTGTACGATGCACACGCCTCCGTTGTTCATTTATAAACTCTGTTTATTTTAAACAATTCAAGTTCTCCTTTAAATGTATTTACAAGCTATACGTTCTTTAACTTCTGAAATTAACTCGATTTGATTTATATAAATCCCTTTTTAGATATATTATTGCAAACTATAGAATTAATTGAATATTGACCTTCTAATGTATTTAAATTAATTCATAGGTTCATGTTAAATAAAATCTAAATATTCTTCCGAGACGTAAATCATTTGTAAAATTCGACATAGCCGAATTCCTATTTAAAATTTCATCAGATTTATCTCAATTAATTTTTATTTTCCAATCTTTGGAATATAACCCATCGTTTCTTTCGAAACCAATTTTCCCACTCAAATCTCTTTTACTACTATTGCATTCAAATCCCACTTCAAATATCGGGTATCAACACCAATTACCACTTTGCTTATATAAATTCAACTTGAATTTATATTTTACTTTATTTTATGATATATATTTTAATTTATAAACATCGTTATAAACAACTTCTTGTTTTGATTCACTTAAACAAGTTTCTATTCCCATTCCATTTGAAATCTAATTTCTATTTTTGAAATAATTTCCTTTTTAAAACTCAAATCTCTTTTCTACGGTCTAAAATATTTTACCGTATTTAAATACCAAAATTTATCGAGCCAGTGTAATTCAACCACAACAAAATCAATCACGATCATATATCATAAATAAATAAATAAAACAGTAAATAAAATGTTGAGGAATCCAGTTGGATCCCTCCAACCTGTTTCCCTGCATCCACAGATTTTAATATCATCAATAATATTATTTCACATCAATATGAAATATCAGAACTAATAATCGATCAACGATGCAATCATATCAAAAAAATTTATCAACTATTCAATCAAGCAACCATCACACAGTATAAAATTATTATAAATAAATTTAAAACTCGATTATTTAAAAATATAAAGGAGTCAGAGTTAGTGAGTTTACTCACCTTGTTTGTAGTTGACGATTCTGCTATTGTTCCGTTTAAAATCAAACAACCGTTTGATTTTTCTACAAAATTTTAGTAACTCCGATGTCCGCCACATTAGTGTCATAATGCACATTTCGTTATTACGGTTCCAACGCGACCAGTTCTGTCTAATTCTGTTTCCATATGCACAAGACATGAATATTACAAGTTTGTATATATTTAGATCAATTTAATAATTAATTCTTCTTACTCGTTTTTTTTATTTTTATTTTTACTTACTTTGCGTTAAGCTCTTCTCCCTTTTTAGAATAAGTTCTGACCCCCAAAAACAACACAGCAACTAATATAGCATTGAACAACTCCGCTGGAAAGAAATCTATCCGTTCATCAACATGTTGTTGTCACCCTCATTGACTAGACTTCACCAAACCACCAGCGCCAAAACTTCCAGTCACAGGCGCGAAAAAACCAAGCTAAAACGAACAGATACCATAACTGAAATTCATACAGCTCATTCCCCTTCTATCCTTGATGATTCTAGCAACATTTACACCACCCTAACTCAGCAACAACCGAACTAAACCATACAATTTACGGTCCTTCCCATCTCCGCAGTAACAAAATCACTATAGTATTTCGAGGCCATGACCGTGTCTGTTTCCCCTTCACGCTTACCAAAAACATACGCCATCCCCATACACAAACCGAGCCCCTTCATCACCGTAAGTTTCACTTTGTGACCTTTCCAAATAGCACCATGATTCTTTAATTCCTTTCATGCTTTACCAATAGTACCCCTCCTCCTTAATCACCTGTGTTTCGCTTTCCAAAAGACAAACCTCGTCCCTTCTTCCACAACCTTAAACTCCAGTAAAAGAAACTCATGCAACCTCTAATTGACGGCCAACCATCTCGCCATTAACTACCATCGCAACACCCCCAGAACTACTACAAGCCCTTGCCTTCTCCACACAGTTCACCGGAGGGTCGTACTCCTCCCTATCAGCACGTTCTCCCCTTGAGCCGAGCCTTAAGCTGGACCCAACATCAACTAATCTACACCCTCTCCTTGAATCGCGTCAACAGACCATTACACTACATCTGTAATAAAAACGCGACCTCAATCTTCCCACAACGATGCCAAATTTTCACCAACGATGAAAAAAGAAACTCCACCACAATAACAAATATCATATCCAAACTTTGAATTTATACCCTAATTTCCGAATCTAGAGGCACGCTGTACGTTTGAAGTGCGGAAATAATATGCCTCGAACTCGATAAAATAAACATGAGGTTGAAGCTGAATGGAAGAGAAACCCAAGGAAACGAACGGAATCAATTTCCGTTTTGATTTCGATTTTTAATTTGATTTTGAAGGGAGGATTTTTCGTGAATATAGGAAAAGAGGAAACAAGGAAAAAGTGAGAAACGAGAAAGGTGTACAGTATTTAAAGAAGAAGGAGCGTATGTGGCACGGAATTGAAATTGCTTGGGTCACATGGGTATAAGAAAGTTTGGTATGCACGGAAATAGGGTGGCTTTGGACGCACGGTAATGTAATTCCTTGGATAACATGGTTTGGAAAGCGTGAAGACTACGGTTTACATTAGCCTGAGGGAACGGCTCTGAAAGACTCAGCTTTGTTTCATTTTTTTGATTGAAAATATACTCTGTTTGTATAATTCATTTCAAAGCCTAAACTGACTCAAACGTAAAACCAAGACAAGAGTTAGTAATACAAAGTATTAAAAAGACTTACATTTTAAAAAGTGAGATGCTCTGGTAAATGGTATGTTAGATAACTTTTTTTTCTCATCATTATTATCAGTATTTGAATAGGAAATGTGTGGGTTTTATATGTGTTAAGTTTTCTTTTATCTTCTATAATCATGTGAACTCTGCTACAAAGATCTCGTTCACTTACAGACTGCTATAGACAAAAATAAAAATACTACCGTGTCGAGCTAGGTGCCATGATCCCACACATATAATAATACAGTAGTTTAACTTATATTATGAAACCCCAAAGTAATTATATAGGGTGCAAAATACTCCAAATAAAAAGTTGCGTATTTAATTAATTAAAAATAACAGTAAAATTCTAAAAATCAAATTATAACTATATCTCAAAAGAACCTTGTTCAAATTAAAGACCGTTATTTAAATATATTTAAATAACTGTTATGGCATATATACGATTCTATAGCGACTTTCTGAAAATTTGATTTGGACATAACTTTTTATTCCCGCTATGAAATCTGGATTTTTCACATTCGTTGGAAACATATTGTCAAACAAATTCAAATATTTCTTGTTTCGCTAAAATCCGATTTATTTTGAATCCTGTACATTCATTTAAATTTTGAAATCGAATTTTCAAACTACCACGCCATTTTGAACTCGTTTTAATTATATTATAAATTACACGTTTAAAACTTCCTTTTAATAAATAAATTCCTATATATAATTCAAATAAAATATTTAAAACAAATTTACATATTTAGAATTTAACGGCTAAAAATCCGGGTCGTTACAACACCCCTGCTGCTGCGCATCATGTTGCACACATGGCGCATTTTTGTTGGTCAATGACGTTTTTGATGGATTAGGGCATATATGGCATCCTCTGATTGGCTGGGTGATGTGTCATTGTGGATTGGATGGTTTAGATTGATCCTAAACTAATCGAAAGGCTCTAATTAATCCTACACATCAATATAAGCACCCATAAACCTAAACCCTAATCTAAACTAAATTCATTCATGAGCCTATATGCTGCTGCATCCTAAATTAACCTAGCCTCCACCATAACAAATCAAATTCAAGCTAGAAGATAAAAATCAAAGTCTACATCAAAGGTTAAGCTTAACAAATTCAGAAATCAGATCCCAGAATTCAAGATCCATTCTTTTTCTTTGAGTGCTAGTCACTTTTAGGTTTAAATAGATAAATGTGAATTGTGGTAGACTATGAATTGGGTATATGTTGTAAATCATGAACTTATGCAAGTATACTGTGTCATTTTCCCTAGATCTAATATATGAACATTCTACTATGTTTCCTATGTGAATCTTGAATTACAATTATACTGTGGTACATGTGAACTTGTTAATACAGATCTAACTTTCTAGGTCTGATTATGGTGATTCGATATGATGTTTATATGAACATTGATTTGTAACCATGTTAGGATGATAGTACATCCATTAATTTGATATTACTTGGATCTATATTTTGGTGTTAATCACCTTTCACTTGCTATATTATGATACCTTGGTATATGTGGTAAACTTGACATGTGAATCTAAACTTATTATTATGCCACCCTGTCTATGCCAGATTTAGGTAATTGGACACCTAATATTGAATCTAGATCTCATTATGCCTGCCTAAACAAAAGTTATTAATTTGATGTCCACTTTATTATGATAATTATCACATGTCCATTCACTTAGTTAATATGCCAGTTATGTTAATATTTATGCCAAAACATGTTGAACTGTCACCTTTATCATGTTCCCTTTTTATTGTTATGACGAGGCTACTTTATAGCCTCGATGCCGCCTAAATACGTGTGAATGCATTAGTTAGGAACGGGGATAAAAGGGAATTTGTAACTGGCATAGTTTGTATAATATTTATATGAAATGAGCATATAATTCAAATGGGGAAACATAAAATTAGTTACATATAATGACATAGGAAAAGTTGGGTAAAAATGGCATAATTCGAATATGACCGTTTATGGATATGTAATTCAAATTATTGTTGCAAAATAGGTATTGACACATATAAAAGGAAAGGATTAATTAATTGGTAAATTAATTAAAAATGGAATGTTAGTAATTAAAATTAAGAATTTCAATTGTACTTATGACACGAGGTTAGGTTACATTAGTGGCGGAAGTCTGCCCGGACCCGATCGGCATATCCAGCAGCCACTAATGTTGAACCTAATGTGGGAGGTCTAAGTATGCAAATACGAATCAAGCTAAGAGACGAGGTTAGGCCCAACTGTGGAATAAGACTTCCCAGACCCGACCGGCATATCTAGCATCCACACGTTGTAGGCCTAATGTGGGAGGTCTAACCCATTATAACCATAATTGGACATGGTAAAGAAATGGATTACTTAACCTAATTTATTATGAATACAGATATAAGTTAGGGTTAAGTAAAATTGGATGGGTAGTGAGGAGGGGTTAAGTAAGTTAGAGGGGATGGGTAATATATATATATATATATATACACACACACACACACACACATACAGGCCCACATACTTAACACAATAATGTTATGTAATTAAAGACACCTAAGTGGTATACATAACGGGTAGATAAAATAATAAAGGCCATGTAATTAAAGATCACCCTTTTAGGGTATGCATAGTCAATGGAAAACCTAGTGGGGATACAAGACAAAAGGGAGAGCTTGTATCATATTGTGTGGGAGTTATGTAATTAAAGATCACCCTTTAGGGTACACATAACCAGTATAGGGCTATGTAATTAAAGATCACCCTTTTAGGGTATACATAGTCAGTGGAAAACCTAGTGGGGATACAAGACAAAGGGGAGAACTTGTATCATATGGTGTGGGACACATTTCAGTCAGTAACCCGTAGTTGGTATCAGAGTAGAGAACTCCGTACTAGGCGGAGAAGGGGCACGCTTACTGATTGATTATAAGAGATCCAAAACGTGATGGGTGGTGTAGATGGCACAAACCGACCGGGGACATGTGCGTGCATTGGTCGGGCAGAGGGGGACAAGACCACCGTGACACCAGTAGGTATCCCTGTGCACATCTCGGGTTGCCACTTTAGGGAAGTGATACCCCCTACTATGGGGCCGGCACAGGATATCTACAGAGTAGGGAGCTGATCGATTAGGGTAGTGGTTAGGGTATACTTGGACGTATGACCTAAGCCTACTAGCTTATAGTGGAAGGGACCATTTCATTTCAGTTATACTAGTAATAGTGTAGAGTAGTCATTAGTGAAGCATGTATATACCTCACCTTTTCTGCCTTGTCACACCTGCCATTTGTATAGCGATCTCTTTTATCCACTTTATATGCCTATCATGTTACTTTTATTTATTTACTGGCTAAAAGTAACTAGACTCACCAGACTTATGTCTGACCTAGTTTGTTTCGCCTTCTTTCTTCCGTTCCCTTCCCCTCCCGCCCCCAGGTTCACAGGGAGGAAACACCTAGGCTTAGTCAGGATTCAGATACCTTTTTGCTATGAGCTATTACTGAAGTATAGCTCAAGTTCTTGTCTCTACTATGGCTTACTCTTTTATGCGGGAATAATGTTTTCTTTTAATTACTATGTACTCTAATTAAGTAAGACAGAAGTATTTTGTTGTAATGGTTTTATGAATTATGGTATTATCAACCACGAGATTATGATTTTTGTCTGAAATAAAATTTTTGAAACTTCCGCTGCTATCTTTATTTATATTTGTCTTGTAATTATTCTGTGTCTGTTTATCTACAATGCTTTACATAACTTAATGCATTCCCTTAGTGAGTGACATTAACGGACGTGGGGTGTTTCAACTGAAGACCGACGATCTTCAGATCGAATGGATTACTACTAATGCCTTGGATTTAGGTAGCTCCCATGAAGGGGTTATAGTGGTAGTTGTCCAGACATACTAGTTAATTGTCCGGATATGCGAGGACCTCTCTCCTGTATTGGACATCTGTTATGTTTGACATTGTATTCCTTTATGCTGTATTCATTGATCTCTGCTAAATATATATCTGTTTGGTGGGGGAAATTTTATTCTCTTGCTTATCATCCTTCTCTGAGACGTACAAGCTTAGAGTTTATATATTGGCAAAATTCAATGGTATGGTATGGATTGACAATGTGACATGCTAAGATACATGGATCAAGGCTTTTATTGAAAAACATAGCCTTATTGTTGATGATCAAAGCACAACTTTAAGTAGCACAGCTTTGTGTAGCGTTAATTCGCGAGCTTCACACACTGGAATGATGGTAAACTGATGATTAGATCAGTATACTTTTGAGATGAGGATAGACGACAACTTTTAGGGTTTTTATGGATTCGGTCGACCGAGTTGTGCTGGGTGTGGTCGCTCCACCCTAGTAGGGATAAGGCTTATACCTGATTCCCAAAAGGATAGAGTAAGTATTGTTTTCCAAAGCCTTGGACGTAAGCGCAGTGATATTTGTCTCCTGGATATAGTGCGGACGTGCATTACGGTGTTTTCCAAAAGCCTTGGACGAAAGCCATGGGCTATTGCACTACGTGATCGATCTTTTGAATCAGTAGCCATCATGATGGAAATCCAACTTTCCAATACAAGCTTTGCGGTTTTAGTTGTATACCTATATGGCGACATAATAGGATGGGGTATTATGTCATCTAGGATTGATATATTTATATTCAAAGTTGATCTCTGCACTATGCACTTATAGTAATAAAAGATAAATTTCATGTAACAAGCATATTTGGCTATTATAAGGTAAAACTCTATCCTCCGGCTTGCGTTGCATTGTGTGATGGGACCTGAGTCTTATAATAGCTTCAATTTTCTTTTATTTAGCATTGCGAGTTTTGTTTTATGGTATTCGTGGGAGGAAATCATTTCCGTGTCATGCGGCGTGGTCCTGCGATTTATCTAACTTTAAAATAAAGTTAATAATTATTTTAGTTCTCAAACCAGTCCCATGACTGACCTGGAGTTTATTGTTTTTGGCCTAAAATCTAGGTGCCCATAATTTCCATACAGGCAGCTTGTAGTTCTGATTTTGCAGATAGGCAAATTCTATTCAGACCCATCAATTTGCTGAATAGCCCCCCCAATTTTTTATAAACTGTCGCATGACCAAAATACCCTTTACCTCGTAGAGTCACTACTAGGTTATGTTGCTTACCTCGTAGGGACTCTACGAGGTAATGGTGTTAACCTCGTAGGACCCCTACGAGGTATTGATGTCAACCTCGTAGGGCCCATACTAGGATGAATCACAATCCCCACACCCGCGCTGCGTGGTTGATGAAAATGTGTAAAAAAAAAATATTCAACGAAGGGTATTTTTGTCCAGCGAAATTTTAAAATAAAAAAGGGGGGCTACTCAGTATTTTTTTGGGTCTGAATAGAATTTGCCTTGCAGATATTTCTTTTCATGGAATTCTAGATTACAACTGGAGCTATATTCAGAAAGCCTTGTATCCATATATTTCTTTCGGTAGTGGTAGTTGATGTTTTCCGCCACACATTATGTTTTATGTAATATATGTAATTTCTAAATCCATGATATTTGTCTGTTGTGTATTATTTATTCGTAATCTGATATTCTATACTCTGATGTAAAATTGTTGTAATAAGCAATGAAATGTTCTTTTGTGTTCTGTTCTGATGTGTTGTACTCCCATAACAATTCGAGGATCTCTGACTTTTGGATCGGACCTGTGTGGTTTATGGTAGATTCAAAGGGCTGTGATTTTCGGGTTGCTACAGTCATTGTTCTTTTTCTTTTACCTTATTTTTATGTTTGTTACAATATTTCATTTAAAGGTATCTCTTTCATCTTAAATCAGTTTTCTGCAATCCATAGGTCTAAATTGATTAGAAAATCACCATGGATGCAATGACGCTAATCCCGTGTCCTAATTTTGGAAGCTCTTCAACATTTTATTTTATTTTACTTAATTAAAAATGCGGGGTGTTACATTCTCCTACCCTTTGGAAATTTCGTCCCCGAAATTTATTAAGGGTAAAATCAAGTAATTTCTCGCATAAATCACAACCATCATGCGTGCATCCAATTTTGTAGCCATTTTTGTACTAGTGCAAAATGTAATTCAACATAATAATACATGAATGAAATGAATTCCTAAGCGGTGCCTCCTATATGAACGCAATTTTTTCTTGAAAATCTCTTCGAAAACATGACGCACATATCCTAAATATACTGGCAATTTCTATATGAATGTAATATTTCAACGCCAAAATACTTTTTCATCCAAATTTTCCCACGCTCTTACTGAGAAAGAGAGTAGTTCATCTAATTTTTGCATCCAAAACCATACCAAGCCACTTTATTTTTTGAATTTCAGAAAAATCTAATTTTCTAAATTCGATTTCTTATGTCACAAAAAGGTAGAAAATGGAAAAGTTCACATCCCCCATTTTTCTTTTATGCACCTTAACTATCTATACTTGGATTTTATACAACTATTTTATAAAGATACCCTATTTTCCTATCCAAGCACAACCCACATAAGAAAACTTTCTTTGTTACAGATTTTCTTTTTCAATCTATCTTGGAAAAATTTATTCTTATTCACCTTTTCTCAGAATTTTTCATCCTTCTTTAACTATCATGTTTGTTGCTTTACTGAATTTGTTGTTTCCTTTTTAGTTATGCCATTAATCTTTTCTTAGCTTATTTAACTTAATCCTTTGATCTAATTTTAGTTTCAAATAAGCCTTCTAGTCCTTCAACTAAAACAGGAAACCAAGCGTTCTACACAGCTACTACTAAGGGCTAAGAATCTCAAGATTATGTCATCCTCAGATAGAAAAGTTCAAACCACGGGATCAATGACAGGTTTAGGGGTTACCCTAACTACCCAACATGAGAAAAATGATCCCAACAGAAATGTAATAATGGGTTTTACCCCTAACAGGAAAATTAGCAATAGGATCTAAACATTTACTTTCCCTTCACTATCTAGTAGTCACCACTAGTCTTAGTTATGTACCAACAGTCATTTCCAAGCAACACCCAAGGCTTCTCAATGCTCACGCATTCTACGGGAATTTACCATTATTCCAAGATAATTCTCGCTATCTACTTCATAGTCTCAAAACTTTTCACGTCTTCCCTAGACATTAATCTTTACCGACTCCATACTTTTTAAAACATGGTTTGGCCTTCTCATTTCACTTTTCTTCCAAAAGTTAAAAATATCAAAACTTTATTTTCCTCACCAAAACTTACTTTTGCCAAACCATAAAACATGCCATTTTATAATAAAAAATGTAAATCATATTTTTTTAAATCACAAAAACTGGAGTAGATAAGGACAACTATTTCTCAGTCAGGTTTACAACTTGTTCTTCCCTATAAGGTCAGTTCAGTTACTTACTATAAGGTGCAAACATCTACTCTATTCTTAATTTCAACAACTTATTTTGTCCACCCAACAAAAATTCCTTGTTAAACAATTTATCAAAAATGATTGTCAAAAGAATAGAGATTCCAAAACTTTCTTTACTGAAAATTCTAGTTTTCGACAGAATGCAACATTTTACTGAGAGAAATTATTTTACATAAAAATATCACAAGAAATGACTATTTCCAAAATATACCCCATTTTATTCAAAACTCAATATGATTTTTTTTTCAAATATGTTCTTTACATATTTCAAAACTGTAACTTTTAAGATCCAAACTTGAAAACACCGTAAAGCATTTTCCAAAAGATTTTACAATTTCAAGTTTTTAAAAGTTAACAATGGGGTTAGACTCAAAGTGGGTTTCCAACTTAACTAGGCTTTTCTAGAAACTCCCACAAAGTCAATTCTCTCAACTATAAATATTCCTAATCCATGTTTCTCTTTTTTAAAACCTTTTTCCAATTTATAAGCTTTTACTGCAAAACCCACTATCCTGAAATACTAACACATGGGGTTCTTCTTCATCTAATACAAAGCAAGGCCTCTGATTTCCATATTCATTCCTTTAGTGCATAAAACGGATATCCCAATTCTTACCATATTCTTCTCTTTCTATTTAGTGGGTTCCTCTTATGGATCTAGGTACATATATAATAGATATTTATATTTTAAAAATACAAATATGTTCACTCACTATCTATATAGGAATCTTAAACCTAAGCTCTGATAGTAGATGTAACAACCCGAGTTCCGGCAGACCGAACTTTTTTCGAAATTCTAATCTATCGAAACTCGTGTTGGTTTGTCTGGTATCCTGCAAAAAAGACATAGATATAAAATATATCATAGCCCATAAAACATCTCACAGGGGAATGGATAAAATATAATATATTCAAAATATAGCCTTACCCAGACAATAATACTTCCTAACCAGTATCCATAGCCATCATATCTCTGCCACAAATCTAACATGCAAGTATGTTATGAGGAGGGGGTCAAAACATAAGTTCTGGTGACTGGATTTAAATTACACATTTTGGATAATCCTGCATATACCGTTCAGTTACATTTTCTTGTTTATTAGGTTACTTGTGTTAACAACACTCAAGGTTTACACATACGTCGTTCACATCTTCTTTCCAATAGATTAACCTAATACAGTATATATGTAGCTACCCCCAACATTAAGGTACACCCCATGGTACCCCACTCGCATGGTCTCCATCGTAACGCCAACAGAAACATACAAAGTCCCTCATCGTACGCTGAAACAACGTTGTACGGATCTCTTTACAACAACACTTTGTTTCGCATAGAACAGCCATCGCCATGCTACGTAAGAGTACGGGCTGCCACATTCGATCGAATTAGATTCTATCAAAGAGTAATGCCCTAAAGTCTACAATACACCCCCCAGAGCAGACATGCATGTATCTAGACTTTCTCACATACGTATCATTAATCGTAATCGATTCCTTAACCTTTACGATACACCATTCGAAAATTGTATGCATGTATCCACACGTATACCTACTACGCACCGAGTCCCGTAATAGGGTTGTATCAGAAATACGGAACTCGGTTCAAAGATTTTTCAAATATTTGTATACATAGATACTATGGTCTGCATTTTCGGTGGTTATGGTCTCACCCGACCCCTCCCTCAACTAGTAAAGACTACAAGAGCTCAGTGATGTTCCCCTAACAAACAATCTAAACATCCAGTTGGTTTGCCCCTCGACCACCATGCCTCGATAGTGAAAGGTTAATGGCGTCTTGGTTTTAGCTCTAGTCTTTTCTCATCCCACTGACTACCGATGACGGGTATTGGACGATCTACTATCCTGTGTTGGACCTGACCAGCCTCCTGCCGAGGCGATCGCCGAATCACCCTAGTATCATCTCGTAACAGTCTTATGACTACAAAGCTACTTCTGCAGTCAAGGTATACTCATAGTGTAGTAACACGCATACCCAACCCCTGCGAGCACAGCCTAAGCATTGTCACCACACAGAGGACTACCAGGAATACCCTCCACGTCCCTCGGAAGCCATGTGCTTCCTTCTAGTCCCACCAAGAAACCAAGCTGTAAGTCTAGCCGAGTAATCAAGTGGATGTGCTCCTCCTATGTCCCTAAACACCCTGGTGATCTACCCTGTTGGGTTCTTCACCTTCAGACGTGCGAACTGGCTCAAGCGCATCATGCTAACATGTTATTAGACCCTATGTCTAAATGTTTAATTACGCGCTTGCTCAATCTCAACTGATTTCCAATTAAATTGGTTATTTCCAATTATATTAATTTCTTATTCAAGTTACCAAGTTCACTCCGAGCGCCTTATATCTTTAAGCAATGGACCCCTCTTTCTTATTAATTCCAGTTAGATAACTTAATCCATTTAAGTTTATTAATAAGCCCATAACATGTTATTTCCTAGATTGTAATCCAAGGTCTATAATCTACAATCCCTTTATATTATTACCATGTAATTCATTTCCTTATTTCATAGTTACAATAACATGTTCTACTTAATATATAATTAAGTATGTTTTATCAGTCCAAATGTTTTCTGTTAACATGTCACTTATTATATATGATTAAATATATATATTTCATTCCATAAGTTTGCCTCAATCTTTCTTATTTAATCATAATTTCATCTTACACTGTCACTACAACCTGTTGTTTTTTACTTATTAACTTAGTTCTTTTAACTAAGGTTTACAAATAAGTTTCTTTTTCATTTATTATAACTTTTGTTATAATTTCCACTTGTCCCTAGGACAAGCCTACCTATTATATAACATTCTTATTAATGTAATTAATTATAATAGTTTATTATCATTCCCCTTTCATTCCAATTCTTTTACTGTTGTAACTTTCATTCATTTCCATTAATTATAATCAAAGCCATTTATCTCTATCCGGTTATATACATATATTTGTATATATGTTTATGCACCAGATCTCTTACATTAAGCCAACCACTTGTGGAGGCTGGATTTACCAGGCTGTTCTGGGTAGACTTCTACCACAAATTGGACTTAACCTTGTTTCTTAGCACTGTCACATGTATATTTACGGCCCAGATCCCTGACATTAAATTAACCACTTGTGGATGCTACCATAATTCGAATTTAACCTCGTGTCTAAGTGCAGTAATAATTTTCTATTTACTATAAATTTAGGTATATTTATTCTTTCAAATTTTACTCTAATTTTTATTTACAATCTTTTGACATAATAATATTCTTATACAATTACTCATGTTCATTGCAAATTTATTAATTACAGCATTTACAGTAAGCTCCAAGTCAGACAGATGATTAATGGAATACGGGTCGTATACAACATTACAATTATTCCCAATTTTACTGTAACTTAGCTTATGGTGTCCAATTAACAAGTTATTAGAACATGTCTATATACAACAGTAATCCTTTCAACATAATTTTAACAAGTTTATACAATTCAGCAGGTTTATATATGTATATATATATATATATATATATCAACATGTCTACATTTCAGCGGATTTATACATTTCAGCAGATTAATCATTTCAACGAATTTATTATACATATTAATGGGGAATGCCAAACGATAAATATACCATTATCAAAAAATCGTAACTTAAATCCACTTACCTAATAGCTTTCCAATTCATGAATCTGGTCCAGTCCTAGCATTCCATGTCTCCCCTAACTGAGTCTAGAACCTAAATAACCATGGATCAAAAGGGAAGAAAGAGGAGAAAATAAAATTGACCAGATCCAAGAATTTGCCTTACTTCGAACTGAATTTTGAACACCCATTTGCAGATATACATTCTTTTCCTCCATATCTTGAATAAAAATTTCCTTAGACTAAATATTCTATTTTCTGAAGAGGTTTGAGGAGGTAGAAGAATGGCAGAGTCTAGACAACCTCTCAGAAAATATGAGATTTAGGCTAGGCTCTACTAGCCTATTTATAGTTGTTTAGGATCTTATGTACACGTAGGCTGAGTCAACAACGAATGTGGTCAGAAAAACAGTCTAGATTCATCAAATGAATCTGCCTAGATCAGGGGTGGGTCGACCTACTTACCCCCTAGGTCGACCCATGGGTCGACGGAGCCCCCTAGGGTCGACCCATTTTGGGTCCAGCAAGTTGTTTTATTAACATTCTTAATTTTAAACATTTGTCACTTCCTTATTTTACTTCTCTTGATTTATTTACATATAAACTCCTTATATGTATACAAAACTTCTAATGCCAATTTTACACGTATATATATATATATATATACGTACAACTTTTATTTTATTTTCAAAATTCAAACGGTGTTATGCCGTTATTTACTTCCTATCTGATTTCTTTGATTGTAGCCTTATTTTGAACTTCTCTCTTGTATGTATGTGTCTGTATATATATACACACACACTTACATATCCATGTATATGTATATTTTTGTTCTTCCTTATATGTGCAAATTAACCTATTTTCTCCTTAGAACATGTATTATTTTAGTCCTTCCCCTAAAACAAAAATATGGTGCCTGCGGGAATCGAACTCGCGTGAATCTCTTGAAAATCACGTGCTCTTAACAACTGGACTACATAGGCTTTTGTTAACAAGACTAAAAACAATGATGGTCATTGTTCCTTTTCTTTTACCTTCATTTCAGGTTTGTTACAATATTTCATTTAAAGGTATCTCTTTCATCTTTAATAATTTTTCTACAATCCATAGGTCTAAATTGACCAGAAAATCGCCACGGATGTAATGACGCTAATCCCATGACCAAATTCTGGAAGCTCTTCAAATTTTTATTTTATTTCACTTAATTAAAAATGCGGGATGTTATAAGGAAAAGGATTTCAGTAGGAATTTTATCTCCCTCTATCTCCAATTGCTGGACATCAAACTATCTCTGTTTGCTTTGAAATTTCGATATAAGATAGTACACATAATTACAAATTCAACAAATCTAGTTTCGTCGAATTCTGAGTTCGTTTGACCTTCGGTTTTATTTTCCGATCTAGCTCTATATAGCTTCAAAAAACATGATTTTAGCGTACATTTTCTACATGCACTCCGGCACGACAAATCCATAAATAATGAAACTTAGTATTCTTCCATTATTTGTCGATACAAATCCAAAAAAAAAAATGTTGTCAAATCATGGGGTCATATGGACAACGTTCCTTTGTAAACTGATCGTCAGTTTTACCTAAAACGGCTTTATCGAGCACGACCGCACACTAAGTCCGTCTAACGTGAAATTTGAAACTCAACAATGATTTTTTATCCCTAATCTGACAAAATTGGTCTCATCAAATTCTGAGCTTGCTAGCAAAATTTCACTTTTTAAGGGTTATGCAATGATCCAAAACCGAATTTTTAAATTTCGGATTTATAAATCAATTTATTAATTTTACTGAGTTTGTTTTAAGTCAAATAAAATATAAAAACTAATTTTAAAATTATTCTCAAATTTTATTTAGCAAAAATGACCAATTTATATTCAACATTCGTTGAAATAGCTTAACTTAAAAAATTTAAATTGGTTCTGAAATTCTGGGTTGTTACTATCTCCCCCACTTAAAAAAAATCGTCCCTAAAAAGGAACGGAGCTGAAAGTCGTTTAACCAACTAACATAACTTTACTTCTGGCTTTCATTCTTAACTTTTCAGTTTCTAAGAACTTCCTAATTTCCCTGAAATTTGGCTAACACCTTAAATTTTCGAGAAATTTCGCTATAACCTCCTTTGTGTGGGGTGATTTAAACAAATTTATATGGCCTTATTTGACGGCCAACAAATTAATATATCCCATACAAATCAAATTTGAATTGTCTATACTCAAACGAGATGTGTGAAAAATCATCCTTCGACCCAGTGATTGGAATTAGTCATAATTCAGGTGTCGTATCTGAAATAAGAGAGATATGTACAATTTTGTCATCTCAAGACCTGTGTTGGGTTTGTTATTAAATCCTGCAATTATCGTTATAAGTTACTAAGTCCATAACCAGTCCTCTGTTCAACATATAGTTCAGTCCTCGCCATACAAGCATCTCGCTCATATGATAATCCAAACCTCATCATATAAGCACCAAATGCTTATATGCAATATGTTGTGATACGCTGCCCATGGTGTATGTTATGTTGTGTGGTCCATAATTTATTTGTCACTATCCTATGGTGTATGTGTAATTTCACACAGAGCAACCATTACCACACATTCAAATCATTCACAGTAGTATAGTGGTAATAAAATTGCATAACCAACTTATAAAGGTGCACCTGTTTATCGGGCACGCAAATTTAATGCTCTACTCAACCTTTAAATCCATAACCTGTTTAACAGATATATATATACACACACGCACACACACACACACACACACACACACATATATATATACACACGCACTCAACTTAAAAGTAAGGTGTCCATGTTTTATTTTGTCTTTAGTGTCCTTCAGGCCCTCTTCATACAAGCACCAAGTTGTAATGGGCTCATATGGCTGATATATAGTCCGTAATATATGTTATGCGGTGTAGTCATAACTCACAAATATCCAAGCATGTATATCAACATCAACAAGTCATAACAAAAGATCAACGACCACTGTCATATCACATATAATATCATAGTGAAATATCACCAAAAAGATCAACTGTATCATAAACATAGTGCATACCCTAGTGCATAGTGCCTCTTAAGGTATAAACCATGTATATGTATCTGACTAACCATATCTATGCTCACCCGAGTACTGGTACATACTTGAAGTGGCTCACAAAATATCATACATCTAAAATATACATATTGTGCATCTACCACACTAAAAAGGGACTAGCACACCGATATCCCATACATATATACATAAGACTATCGAGTATCATCACTTCTCCGTGCTGAAGCTCTGCACAGGGGGCCCCGATAAAGTCAACACCTCGAGCTCCTATGCCAGCTCATCCCCAAATCCGGGATGGAAAAGAGGCCACTCCTCATCACAATCTTCCTCTACTTCCTCCACTTCCTCCATCTCTATCTCTTCCTGATCCTCCACGGAAACCTCCCCAATCGGCTCACCATCCTCTACAGGTATTAGAGCAGCTAGTGGCTCCTCATCTGCTAATAGCTCCGGGACGAGATCCGAAGCGGGTATAGCTACAGGTCTAAGGGTTGAACAAGATCAGCAACCATCATGCCCATCATCTCCTCATAGTCAGGGAGGACACCTAAGGCCGGAAGGGGTGGGTCTAATAACATCGCATCCTCCTCTAGAAGGTGTATAGGAATGAGGTCTCCCATAATCACGTGGCCTGGAATCCCTTCATCGTCCTCCAACATCCATGCATCATAATCGGCCGAATCCTCAGGATTGGAGTGTTTGAAGCCATAGAATCACCCTCTGAGTCTGAGCTCGAATCGGTATCAAGAAGGACCGATGGTATGAAAACAGAAGCGGCGTCTGATGTATATACGTCATCCCTACAATGGTCCGAGGCTGTGGGGGTACTGTGATGATAGTAAGAACCAGAAGAGCTACTACCTGAGCTCTCTGTAGATCTATTAGAGCTATCAGATGAACTAGTACTATCGGAACCATAGATACTACCTCCGTATGCAAAGAAACTTGAGGACTATCAGGTATACTGAAAGATGAACTACCCTCTAAGGACGAGGAAGAAAGAATGAACAGAAGCTTGGGCTGCCCATGGGGGCGGTCTTACCTCTCTTTGAATTCGGAACAAAAAGAATTCAAATTAAAAATTGGGTTTAGATCAAATCATAAGAAAACAACTAATGTTTTCATATATTCACCGTCAAAAATCGTGAATACATTTCCTTCTGTTTAAATCCTAAGGCATTTCAAAAAAATTCGACGGTCCAAAATCACCGAAAATTCCATTTTATTAACCCTAATTTAAACACCTTGAATAGCAAAGCAAAAATTAAGGGCCAAAGTAGTTCATTGATTATTTAATTTCATGAATGTTTGTAAAACATAATTTCTTTGACACTTACAGAATATATAATAGAAAATTAAGCTATATGTATATTGTTGTCATGTCTACTGTAACACCCCACACCCGTTATGGTCACTCACTAAGGGAATGCCATAGCATCGGTGGAGTATTTTAGTGAATATAGAACAGAAAAATTACACCAAGACAGACATAAATAGTACTTGAAATTTAAAACATCATCTCATAACAGCGGAAATAAACATGTCTGGTTACATCATAAAACCACGATAAAAGTCAAGTACAATATCCGTCAAAATAAAGAAGTACATAATCCCACTCTCTCATACAATAGCCAGAACAAAAAGAAAAGATAACTGGAGCTTTACATCTATCCAAGCTCCTAAAGACTGGAACAGCAATCTGATCAAGCTCCACTACTGCTAGGATCCACCGTAGGACCTGAGGGTTGGGAAAAAGATAGAAACAACGGGGTCAGACATAAGTCTGAGTGAGTCCTATAACTTTAACAATACAATCATTCAAGTAACCAGAGAAGACATAAACTTGACCTACGGTAATATCTGGGGATGAATGGCTACACTAAGCAGCTTGGTAGACTTAGGATAAACTAAGATAACCGTAAGGACGCATCTACCCACCCAAGGATAATTACTACACTGCACCACACCAGTCATTCCTACTTAAAGGTTGATCCCTCCAAGGACTTAGAAAATTTTCCCAGTAGTTCCTTGTACTCCTAGCCACTACATAGGTGCCGTCTGCCCCTATCTCCACTAGGTGTACTTAGTAATTTTACCCAGTAGTTTCGTGTACCCCTACATAGGTGCCGTCTGCCCCTATCTTTACTAAGTGTACCCACTACTCCCCATCGATCGGCTCCCTACCGTAGATACCCGTGCTGGTCCCACAGTGGGGTGTATCACTCCCCTAAAGTGGCAACCCAATACTATCAACGGTGCACGGCTTTATATCTACATAATGCAACAACGGCTTATCTACCAGCCCGGGCCCACACACGCATATGAAGCCCGTTGGACTTGCGTTGCCACCGCTACCCCGTTTTGGCCTCTTATAATCAAGCCCAATATGCGTGTCCCGTCACTCGACATGGGTCGAGCCCACAAAGATACGTTTGGGATATTGGTTGAGATGGGCCCCCACAAGCTACCCACCTAAGCTTGTCACTTATCTAGTGTATCCCACTTAACCCTTTAATCATGTTTAATTACATGTTTTCACTTGGTTAAGTATTCTAATCGTATTTTATATTGCCACCCAATGCAACCCACTAGATTCCACATGCCACCCAAGGCAACCACTAAATTTTCACATGCCACCCAAGGCACCCACTTAACCCCTCATGTCCCATTACATGCTAATATGGTTAAGTGTTTCTTAATTAATTAAGACCGTGATCTCCCATAAAGACCTCCCACATTAGACTAGCTGTTATGACCGCCTGGTTAAGCCGGTAGAGTCCGGGCAGTCTTACGTCATAACAGAGCCTAACCTCGTGTCTTTACTTTAATCACGTATTTAATTTATGGCTAAGACCTCTCACACTGGGCTGACATTTGTAGCAACTGGTTAAGCCGGTCGGGTCCGGGCAGTTTTACACTACAAATGAGTCCAACCTCGTGTCTTAGTCGATTAATTACACCTAATTAATCACCCCCATATTAATTATCCCTAATTAATATCAAGTTTTCCATAACATGGGTAGACCTAACTCAATAGGTAAATTCCCATGGGGTAGACCTAACTCAATAGGTAAATTCCCACTTATGGTAATTTATTTTTATGGTATGCTTAATCATACCCAATCATACATTTATTAACATATTTACCAACCCCATCGTTCCCCACGTAAATCGTTCTCATTTCATGACATAATAAAGGGGAAGATCCATCACAAATATCATGGGTTTAGCATATAACTTTGTCATGGGTTAAGAGGATGTCAACTTGCATATATGAGCATATATTAACCCAAATACATTTAACCCAAACTTGCATATTATCATACACATGATTTGCATAACATGTTGCATATGAGCTTGCATATTATCATACACATATCTTGCATAACATGTTGAACTTGCATATAGGCATTCTCATAACTTGCATAACATGTTAAACATGCATTTAAGCATACACATAACTTGCATAAGCATTCACATACTTGCATAAGCATTCACATACTTGCATAAGCATGCATAACTTGCATATCATGTCATTTAAGCATGTACCTATCTTGCATAAGCATTCATATACTCGCATAAGCATGCATAACTTGCATATCATGTTAAACTTGCATTTAAACATATACTTAACTTGCATATGAACTTGCATAACTCACTTTGTTAAACATGCATAAATCCACTTATTAAATATGCATAAACCCACTTGTTAAACATGCATAAACCAACTTATTAAGCATGCATAAGCCAACTTATCAAACATGCATAATCATAGTAAAACATATTGTAGCATATCATTACAAATGATTCAAACTCACTAATCCGCATTTAAGACCATAAGTCTCATTACACCCAATCTACTTACTTTAACAATTGATGTTAAAGTGATAGAAACTCACCAAACCCAAAATTAACCAACTTATGAAGTGGAATTAGTTGATAAATATGAAGATGGTGATGATTAGAGAATGATTTGAGAGGGATTAGCTTGCAACTTCCTTCTTGGATTAGTGGAGGCTCCTTCTAGGATTTAATTTGGCGGCATGAGGCCATCATTTCTATTTTTAGTATGGATTAGGGTAGGTTTAGGGTGTATTTATAGATTAGGAGAGTGTTTTAGGCCCTTAGATTAACCCTAGATTAGATTAGGTCCGTTAGATTTAGGAAATCTCTAGAACCCAGCCCAGCCCTAGCCAGAAAACCAGATCTGGTGCACCCAAGCCCCCTGGTTCGAGACGCCGTGTCGACAGGCAAGTCGACAGGCAAGTCGACACCCCTGTCGACAGGCCTGTCGACAGCCCTGTCGACATGCTTAGGGCGGGAATCTTCCCGCCTGGCCCCGCTGGTTCTATTTTAAAATCTAAATTTGAATTCCTAAATCTGTTTTTAGCTTTTAAATTTTCTGCAAACTTCTTTGGGCCATAACCGGGCCATACGGACTCCGATTCTCGAAAACTCGGACTCTATTTCGCGTATTTTTCCGAGACGAACGCAATAACGCAGCCCGTTACCCCCAATTCCCACGTCTGAGATTATTTATCCTGTAATTAGTGAATTTTAGTATTAACTAAAATCCGGGGTGTTACATTCTCCCCTCCTGAAAGGATTTCGTCCCCGAAATCTCTAAGCTAAGGAGAATGCATATCCTACCATCCAAACAACCATCTACTCAAATCATCAACCACGGGCATCCATTGTCCTTAAACAGTTTCTAATGATGTATGAGCATATGCAAAAAGTGTGTGTATATGTTCCCTATCTAATGTATGAACATATGCAAACCATGATAGTGCCATGCATCCATTATGTATGCGAGAGAACCCTATCGACACATACAATATCTACATGAGTGCACAATCATTCACCAAAATGCATCATCCATGTGATAACACAACCATTATACATCCATAAATATATTTTCCTACACACAATTTTATGCAATATGCAATATGAAGTGATTGAGCTGATCTAGTGCCTAAAGTGTGTGTATATGCATCCACGAGCAACCACTAGCAAACACTTGCATCCACTTGCATCCATCAACCATAACATGTCTCAAACACATGTTTCAACCATAGGTTTACCCTATCTAAAGGTCAAAGGTACTAACGAGAGGACATACCAAAGATAAGATAAGTACTAGACAAGGGATAAAGGAGAAAGTAAAGACATACCCTCAAAAAGAAATGGGTACAATGAACGCATCTTCGCTTCCGTCTCCCAAGTTGCGTTGCTCTCATCTTCTCCTCATTGCACTTTGACTAGTTGAACCTCTCTGTTTCTCAACTTCCTAGTCTCTGACCCAAGGATGCGAGTAGGAGCTCGTCGAATAGTCGCATCACGCTCTACCTCTACATCTCTAAGCAAGCTCGGCTCTACCACCTCTGCGGTCTCATGTAAACACTTCCTCAAATGGGACACATGGAATACATCATGTACACCACTAAGTCTGTCGGGAAACTCCACTCTATATGCCATCCGTCCAATCCTTTCCTTAATAGGAAACGGCCCAACAAACCTCGGTGCTAACTTCCCAACGGATCCGAAGCGAACAACATTTCTCAACGGAGATACTTTGACAAAAACCATATTCCCAACCTCAAACTCCAGATCCGTCCTTCTCTTGTCCGCATAAGATTTTTGCCTATCCTACGCTGCTTTCATCCTTCTTCGAATCAAGTCAATCTTCTCAGAAGTCTCCCTAATCATATCAGGCCCAAGCAAGATATTATCCGTAGATTCCCACCAACATGTAGGTGATCGACATGGCCTTCCATAGAGAGCTTCGAAAGGAGCCATACCAATACTGGACTGAAAGCTATTATTATATGCGAACTCCACCAATGGAAGATGCTCTTCCCATGTACCTCCAAAATCTAAGATACAAAGCCTCAAAATGTCTTTTAGAACACGATTCACCCTCTCAGTCTGGTCGTCCGTCTGAGGATGATATGCGGTGCTAAGACACAATTGAGTCCCCACTGCTTCTTGCAAACTTCTCCAAAACTCGCTAGTGAAGATAGGATCTCGATCACTCACTATGCTAGAGGGTACCCCATGCAATCGAACTATCTCTCGAAGATATACTGAAGCTAGCCATGGAGCAGTCCTCTTGCTCTTCACAGGTATGAAATGGGCGCTCTTAGTAAGTCTGTCTACCACCACCCAAATTCCTGTATTACCCTTCCTCGATCTGGGTAATCCGTCAATAAAATCCATCGAGACGCTATCCCACTTCCATTGCGGAACCTCCAATGGGTGAAGCAACCCACCAGGTTTCCTTTGCTCCGCCTTCACTTGCTGGCACACCAAACATCGAGCGACATACTCGGCCACATCTTTCTTCATACCGGCCCAGAAGAAAACCCTCTTCATGTCTTGATACATCTTGTCCCCACCGGGATGAATGGTCATCCTAGAACGGTGTGCGTCATCAAGAATAGCCTTCCTCAAACCCTCGTCTTGCGGTACGCAAAGTCTACCGTCTTTACGCAAGCACCCCCTATCGTCTAGGGTGTACCTACTCAAATGGCTGGACGACTCCCCCCTTATGAGCTTTTCTACCAACTCAACCAACTGTGGGTCATCCCTCTGTGCTTCTCCAATCCGCCCCAAAAGAGTAGGTCTAACTTCCAAAGAAGCTAGCAAACCGGGTACATAGTCAATGGAAGGTCTGAAATCAAACATCGAGATAAATTCCAAGCTTCGTCGTTCCACGAACAATGGACTCAAGGACAACCTCTTTCTGCTCAAGGCGTCCGCCACCACGTTACCCTTGCCAGGGGTATACGCTATCTCGAAATCATAGGATGCTAAGAACTCCATCCACCTTTGCTGTCTTAAGTTTAAATCCTTCTGAGAGAATAAGTACTTCAATGATTTATGGTCAGTGAACAACTCGAATCTCTCACCAAGAAGATAATGGCGCCAAATCTTAAGCGCAAAAACAATAGCGGCCAGCTCTAGATCATGGGTAGGGTAATTTTTCTCATGTGCCCGCAACTGCCTTCCACCGTAGGCTATTACCCTTCCCTCTTGCATTAAGACTGTGCCAAGTCCTGTCCCACAGGCATCGGTATAGGCCACAAATGGCTTGCTCCCATCTGGCAACACCAAAACTGGAGCGGTGGTTAAAGCTCTCTTTAACCGTCGGAACGCATCATCGCAATCTACGTCCCATGTGAAAACAAGATTCTTCTTTGTTAAGCGGGTTAATGGGGCTGATATTTTCGCAAAGTCTTTGATAAACTTCCTATAATAACCCGCCAACCCCAAGAAACTTCTTACTTCGGTAGCATTTTTCGGAACCTTCCAATCCTGAATTGATACTACCTTCGCGGGATCCACAGCTATCCCTTCCTTGGAGACCACGTGCCCTAAGAACCGCACCTCTTTCCGCCAGAAGTGACATTTAGAGAATTTAGCCTTAAGGCTATGTGCTCGAAGAGTCTTCAACACCTCCCCAAGATGTAGGGCATGCTCTTCTTCGCTCTTAGAAAATACTAAGATATCATCCACAAAGACCACCACAAATTTATTAAGGAACTCCCTGAACACCCTACTCATCAAATCAACAAAGTATGCAGGGGCGTTCGTCAACCCAAATGGCATCACCAGCCACTCATAGAAACCATCCGGAGTTCTAAAGGCAGTCTTGTCTATGCTATCCTCAGCCACCCTCAACTGATGAAACCCCGTGGCTAAGTCCAACTGAGAAAATACTAAAGCGCCAACCAACTGATCGAAATGATCATCAATCCTCGGCAATGGGTGTCTATTCTTCTTTGTGAGCTTGTTAGGTTCTCTATAGTCTACACAAAGTCCGAGGGACCCATCCGCCTTCGTAGTAAATACTACTGGAGCACCCTACTCCGATATACTTCGTCTTATGAACCCCTTCTCAAGCAACTCCCCTACTTGCTTATGGAGTTCCCTCCTCTCACGAGGAGCCATGTGGCGCACTGGTAAAGATACCGGTTTAGCATTATCCACCAGATATATTCGGAAGTCAATCTCCCGCTTCGGAGGTAAGCCCTTCACCTCCTCAAACACATCCGGATATTCCCGGACCACTCTAACAGATTGCAAACTCTCGACCGAAGCGTCAAGCGATTCAAGATAACTTAGCATAACAGAGTCCCTGGGATTACAAGAAATCTCGAGAGTGTTACCCAAACGGGTCATGAGCCTAACAACTCTCCTTTCACAATCAAGAACGGCACCATTACTGGATAACCAGTCCATGCCCAAAATCAACCCATAGCCCGTGAAGCCCAACACGAAAGCATCACATCTAAACTCAATGCTAAGTATAGAAATCTTCAAACCCAAACATATCATGGACAAATAAGTGGAGCCCCCAATTGGGTTTGAAACAACCAAGGGATCATCTACCAGACTGGTGTCTAAGTGCAGTAACTCAACTAATGATGATGAGATAAACGAATGCGATGCGCCTGAATCAAACAATGTACGGACAGGATGATCAAATAGAAAAACCAGACTTTCAACGGAGATAGTTCTACCTCTTTCCTGAATTGGTGGAACCACGAGAGCCTGTACTTGCCCCCTAGCCTGACTCGGTGCCATAAGAGCTTGCACCTGTCCTCCTGAGGTAGACCCCGTCCTTTGCCCCTTCTTAGGACAATCTTTCACTAGATGCCCTGCTTCGCCACAGTGGAAGCAACCAGTCTTCTTCTTCTTGTGACAATCCTTGCTTAGGTGGCCAGGTGTCCCACAATTGAAACACTTCTTCTTCTTGCCTTTGCCACCGTTGCCTTTCCCACCTTTATTTTGCTATTGTTGTTGAGGTCTCTTTTGATCTCCCTTCTTCTCGGGTGCCTTATTAGCATTGGGACCCTTCTCTTCTTCATACATGAGTGCCATGTCAACTAGCTTCTCAAAGGTGGCCCCCATAGGGATATGAGTCATAGCCAACCCATGCATCGGTTCATTCAAGCCTTTCACGAACCGCAAAGCCTTCTTCTCCGGTGTATTCACCATGTCTAGGCCAAACCTTGCCAATTGATTAAACTTGTTGACATATTCCTTCACCGAGAGATTTCCTTGCTTTAGAGTCAAGAATCTTTCCATATACAAGTTTTCCTCCGCCCTTGAGAGAAACTTTGCCACAAATCTTTGCCTAAAATCCGCCCAAGAGTCAACGGGGCGTTCTCCATTAGTGACCTCCCACCAGAATGAGGCCTCTCCCTTCATTAACCAAGCAGCCAACTTGACTTTCTTTCCTTCTTCCATCTCAAAGATATCTATCAATTCTTCCACCTCCTTAAGCCAATCTCTAGCTTCCACAAAAGTTTCAGATCCCTGAAAAGGTTTCCCTCCCATAGCTTTAAATTCCTTGCAAGTCTTAGCAAAAGTATCCGTGCGAGGAGGAGGGGGAGGAGGAAGATCGGGTGCTACGGTTGGTGGAGGAACATTTGCTGGACCCGCAGTGGTGGCCCTAGCCTCCATCAATCTCCTATACCATACTGGTATCGTCACACCCTCCGGAAAGTTAAGATTCTCGGCCATGCTGAAACGAAAAAGGAAAGATTCAAAATGGAGGATTCGAAAGATATAGATATGGCTATTGGGGATTATGCTTTTCTTTCAAAAACTTTTCTCTTAAAAGACATGTTTTTGAAAATATCTCTTAAAAATGTTTTAGAAAAATAGTTTTCTAAAAATTTTATCTGTTCCGGTAACCTTTGCTCTGATACCACGTGTAACACCCCACACCCGTTATGGTCACTCACTAAGGGAATGCCATAGCATCGGTGGAGTATTTTAGTGAATATAGAACAGAAAAATTACACCAAGACAGACATAAATAGTACTTGAAATTTAAAACATCATCTCATAACAGCGGAAATAAACATGTCTGGTTACATCATAAAACCACGATAAAAGTCAAGTACAATATCCGTCAAAATAAAGAAGTACATAATCCCACTCTCTCATACAATAGCCAGAACAAAAAGAAAAGATAACTGGATAACTGGAGCTTTACATCTATCCAAGCTCCTAAAGACTGAAACAGCAATCTGATCAAGCTCCACTACTGCTAGGATCCACCGTAGGACCTGAGGGTTGGGAAAAAGATAGAAACAACGGGGTCAGACATAAGTCTGAGTGAGTCCTATAACTTTAACAATACAATCATTAAAGTAACCAGAGAAGACATAAACTTGACCTACGGTAATATCTGGGGATGAATGGCTACACTAAGCAGCTTGGTAGACTTAGGATAAACTAAGATAACCGTAAGGACGCATCTACCCACCCAAGGATAATTACTACACTGCACCACACCAGTCATTCCTACTTAAAGGTTGATCCCTCCAAGGACTTAGAAAATTTTCCCAGTAGTTCCTTGTACTCCTAGCCACTACATAGGTGCCGTCTGCCCCTATCTCCACTAGGTGTACTTAGTAATTTTACCCAGTAGTTTCGTGTACCCCTACATAGGTGCCGTCTGCCCCTATCTTTACTAGGTGTACCCACTACTCCCCATCGATCGGCTCCCTACCGTAGATACCCGTGCTGGTCCCACAGTGGGGTGTATCACTCCCCTAAAGTGGCAACCCAATACTATCAACGGTGCACGGCTTTATATCTACACGATGCAACAACGGCTTATCTACCAGCCCGGGCCCACACACGCATATGAAGCCCGTTGGACTTGCGTTGCCACCGCTACCCCGTTTTGGCCTCTTATAATCAAGCCCAATATGCGTGTCCCGTCACTCGACATGGGTCGAGCCCACAAAGATACGTTTGGGATATTGGTTGAGATGGGCCCCCACAAGCTACCCACCTAAGCTTGTCACTTATCTAGTGTATCCCACTTAACCCTTTAATCATGTTTAATTACATGTTTTCACTTGGTTAAGTATTCTAATCGTATTTTATATTGCCACCCAAGGCAACCCACTAGATTCCACATGCCACCCAAGGCAACCACTAAATTTTCACATGCCACCCAAGGCACCCGCTTAACCCCTCATGTCCCATTACATGCTAATATGGTTAAGTGTTTCTTAATTAATTAAGACCGTGATCTCCCATAAAGACCTCCCACATTAGACTAGCTGTTATGACCGCCTGGTTAAGCCGGTAGAGTCCGGGCAGTCTTACGTCATAACAAAGCCTAACCTCGTGTCTTTACTTTAATCACGTATTTAATTTATGGCTAAGACCTCTCACATTGGGCTGACATTTGTAGCAACTGGTTAAGCCGGTCGGGTCCGGGCAGTTTTACACTACAAATGAGTCCAACCTCGTGTCTTAGTCGATTAATTACACGTAATTAATCACCCCCATATTAATTATCCCTAATTAATATCAAGTTTTCCATAACATGGGTAGACCTAACTCAATAGGTAAATTCCCATGGGGTAGACCTAACTCAATAGGTAAATTCCCACTTATGGTAATTTATTTTTATGGTATGCTTAATCATACCCAATCATACATTTATTAACATATTTACCAACCCCATCGTTCCCCACGTAAATCGTTCTCATTTCATGACATAATAAAGGGGAAGATCCATCACAAATATCATGGGTTTAGCATATAACTTTGTCATGGGTTAAGAGGATGTCAACTTGCATATATGAGCATATATTAACCCAACTACATTTAACCCAAACTTGCATATTATCATACACATGATTTGCATAACATGTTGCATATGAGCTTGCATATTATCATACACATATCTTGCACAACATGTTGAACTTGCATATAGGCATTCTCATAACTTGCATAACATGTTAAACATGCATTTAAGCATACACATAACTTGCATAAGCACTCACATACTTGCATAAGCATTCACATACTTGCATAAGCATGCATAACTTGCATATCATGTCATTTAAGCATGTACCTATCTTGCATAAGCATTCATATACTCGCATAAGCATGCATAACTTGCATATCATGTTAAACTTGCATTTAAACATATACTTAACTTGCATATGAACTTGCATAACTCACTTTGTTAAACATGCATAAATCCACTTATTAAATATGCATAAACCCACTTGTTAAACATGCATAAACCAACTTATTAAGCATGCATAAGCCAACTTATCAAACATGCATAATCATAGTAAAACATAGAGTAGCATATCATTACAAATGATTCAAACTCACTAATCCGCATTTAAGACCATAAGTCTCATTACACCCAATCTACTTACTTTAACAATTGATGTTAAAGTGATAGAAACTCACCAAACCCAAAATTAACCAACTTATGAAGTGGAATTAGTTGATAAATATGAAGATGGTGATGATTAGAGAATGATTTGAGAGGGATTAGCTTGCAACTTCCTTCTTGGATTAGTGGAGGCTCCTTCTAGGATTTAATTTGGCGGCATGAGGCCATCATTTCTATTTTTAGTATGGATTAGGGTAGGTTTAGGGTGTATTTATAGATTAGGAGAGTGTTTTAGGCCCTTAGATTAACCCTAGATTAGATTAGGTCCGTTAGATTTAGGAAATCTCTAGAACCCAGCCCAGCCCTAGCCAGAAAACCAGATCTGGTGCACCCAAGCCCCCTGGTTCGAGACGCCGTGTCGACAGGCAAGTCGACAGGCAAGTCGACACCCCTGTCGACAGGCCTGTCGACAGCCCTGTCGACATGCTTAGGGCGGGAATCTTCCCGCCTGGCCCCGCTGGTTCTATTTTAAAATCTAAATTTGAATTCCTAAATCTGTTTTTAGCTTTCAAATTTTCTGCAAACTTCTTTGGGCCATAACCGGGCCATACGGACTCCGATTCTCGAAAACTCGGACTCTATTTCGCGTATTTTTCCGAGACAAACGCAATAACGCAGCTCGTTACCCCCAATTCCCACGTCTGAGATTATTTATCCTGTAATTAGTGAATTTTAGTATTAACTAAAATTCGGGGTGTTACATCTACATTTTTTCATGGACACATAACTCTTAACTTCTCCTAGGGTATTTCTAACCCCATCTCTAATGAGTTTTCTCAGTTTAGGATGCTCCTGATCCTATCTCTAATGAGTATTCTTTAATAGAATGTTACTAATTCTATCTCTGCTGCATCCTTTCATTTGGTTCTAATGTGTCGTGTTCTCGAGCTCTATAAACCAAAGCTCTAGTACCACCAGTCATGCTCCAAAATCCCTCGATCTCCAAGAGATGGAAAGCCCGGATTTTATGAGAACATGATGCATCAGAACACAGAACAAAAGAATATTTTATTGCTTTTAGAACAATTTACATCAGGGTATAAGAATAACAGAGTGCGGAAAATAGATATACAACGGAAGTACAATAATAAGAGAATAAAATAAACTAGATAACAGCGAAAATGTTATATAAATAAATACACAGAAGCGAAAAAACATCAACTAACACATATGAAAGAAGTACAAAGATATAGAGCTTTCCGAACATAGCTCCAGCCATAATCCAGGATCTGGTGAAAATAAACATCTGCAAAACCCAAAAACTGCCGACTGCCTATGCGAAAAATATGGTCACCCAAAGTTTAGGTCGAAACAATAACCTCTAGGTCAGTCATGGGACTGGTGTGAGAGTTAAAAACAATTATTAAACTTTTACTGTAAATAAGGTAAATCATATGACCATGCCATATGTCACAGAACGGGTTTACTCCCACGAATACTAAATCTTGAGATTAAAATAATTATGAATAACGTAATGCTTTTTGAAAAAATGAAGCTATTATAAGACTCAGGTCCCATCACTCAATGCAACACAAGCCGGAATATTACCCCATCCGACTATGTCGCCATATAGGTTTACAACTAAAACCGAAAGTCGTGTATTGGAAATTGGATTCCATCTATGAGTCGAGGCAATGGATCATCCTCACCGGTTTTGAGACACTATAGCACATGCCTCAGGATCACACCCTTAGTAACCCTTGGATCTTCAGGGCCAGTCCACTATTACCTTTGTGGATTAGTTATTCTTGAAGAATGCTCTTCGCGGTCCGATCGGAGCTCCAAAATGGTCAGTATGTCGACCAATCATATCCGAGGACCCTCGCTATCCATCATCCACATAAATAAAATGTCTTGGCTCCATACCATGACATCACCTCTAGCTAGAAAGAAACGCATGCACTCCCTACAGTCAATATCCCGTTTTTGACTCTTACCAAGGGTGAGGCTCGCGAACAAATGCTATACACAAAACTATGCTAATTAAAGTCGTGCTTTGATCACCATCCATAAGGCTCTACTTTTCAACAAAAAGCCTTGATCATTGCATCTTAATATGCCACATTGTCAATCCATACCACAATGTTGATTTCCACCGTATATAAACTCTAAGATCATACATATCAGAGAAGGGTGTTAAGCAAGAAAATAAATTCTCCGCCACTAAACAAATACATATTAAGCAGAGATCATTGAATACAGCACAAAGTACAATGTCAGACACACATTCCTTTTACAAGTCTGTTTTTGGTCTGAACAAAACCGGAGGCACCTTATTCCTCATCCCATATGTCCAACACAGAAGAGAGGTCCCCGCATATCCAGTTGATTTCCAAGTACGTTTTAAGATACCACCATCTATTACTTTGTCTTGGGTGTATGACCCAATCAAGACATCAGAAGTAGCTCAAACGATGTGAAAATCTCCGGTCTTCAACCACTGTCTTCGTCTTTGACTTTTAATCATCGTAATAATTATTCAGAATGGGTTAAACCTAGTCTTTCCAAATAAATTTCATATCTTTATAATCATGTTCTCAATACGCAAAGATAACATTCATTTCATTCCAATCTAGAATACTCTTTTAAATAAATATTCGTTACCTTTTAGAAAAGGGTTCTCATTAATTTTATCAAAGATAGAATTCTTTAATCTCAAAAATCATATCTCAATGACTATCCAAATGTTATAAATATTTCTTATCTTAACTAGGTTAAAGAACAATTTCCATTTAAAAGCCTTGTTTGTTATAAATCCAAAGTATCATTATCCATTTGTTTCACAAAAGTTTCACAAAAATCCGGTTCGTTTTATTAAATTAGGAAAATTTCCCCAAATCTTGTTTAAAAGATTTATCCATTTCCTGGTTAGGTTCAAGAACAATATTACTAGAGATACTGTTCACTATGAACCCTAAACCAGTTTATTTTGTTCATCTATTATATCTTACCGTAGTTAAAAAACGGAAATTGTAAATAAAAATAATATTTATCTTCTGAATCATGGAATATTTTACCGAACCCTTTCCACATTATTTATTACGACTTACCATAATTTATTTATATTTTTAATAATTTTTATCAAGGCCCTTACAGTCGGTTTTCACTATCGGCCACCAAACTGCATCCACAATGACCTTTGTCAAAACTGATTTGGACATAATTTAAGATCTAATCGTTCAAAATTAAATTACTTATATTCACTGGAATTATTTTTTCGATACGAACCCAACGGTTCTAGTTTTAGGAGAATCTGATGGTCGGATTTATCACTACATTAGTTCGAAGTTACAGTTTGACGTTCGCAAACTATCACTATGTGACATGTTCTATTCGAGCCCGAATCGATTTTATAATATATAAATAAATCAAAACATTTTAAACTTCTTTATTTAACTAAATAAAATTTATATAATTACTTTAGAAAATTCGTTTTAGCCGTTTTAGCTTCAAATTCAAATATTTCACTATTTGGTCCAATTTTATACTATTCTAATGATTATTTTTCGAAAGTTATCAATTTACGCTCAAAATTTCCTTACAGTCGTAGTAAAAATAAACGAGAAACTGTGGAAAGAAAACTTCTTCTCCAATGCTCGCTACATATCCTAAACGAACTTCACTTGGGAAAGTTACTATTCATTTAAAATTCAAATATTTTAACTAGCCAAAAGTATATTAAAAATACTTCAAAATCATCCTTTGTAGTTATGAATATTCATAGATATTTCAATATCAATGTGTCCATCCAAAATCATACATCGAATTTTATTCTCAATTTTTACCTCAATACTTTATATTATTAAAATATGTCATTCTATTCTGAATTGAATTGAAATGAAATTCAACAAAATATCATGCAAACCCATTCATACGTGTCCAATACATCCAATAGTAGTCGCAAACAACTTATTAAACATTCAAATAACATCCAATGTGCATTTATTTTCATACAAACTTCAAATAATTTATTGAGGCTTATCTCGCATGTTTAGTCTGTCGATCAACACGCAAACTATATACCAGGAAGATGTATAAATCAAAAATCATCCCTAGACCCATATGGGGCTTTCAACCATCAAACAATTCTTTATTTCATCCAAATAATTTTATTTAAACAGTGAACATAAAAAAGCCATTCGACTAATAAATGTATTTTTATCAAATTTCAACTACCACAAATAACATGACATTATTTTCAACTGATTAATTATTTAAATTCACATCCACATCACAACATAACCAATCATTCATTTCCATTTACGGCACTACAAAGTATCCATTCACATTGTTTTAAATAGGAGTGTTGTATATTCAAACAATGCTTCTAATAATAAATAACTGAGTGAATAGTTCATGTGTTGAACTCAAAGGATATCGTATGTAATAAATAAAATAACTATACAAAATATTTAAATGTCGCTCTAATTGTGACATAAATTGTTTTCTAACTTGAAACTTGCTAAATTTTGCCTCATTTACTTATAACTTGAAACGGTTAACTAATTAACTTTTCATTATTAATTAAGCTACTCTAATATATAAATTAAAGCAAGATTCTCTCACCCCAGCCATTAGAAAACACTAAACTACAATGTCGGATGATTCGGTGCTCACTACGGCCTAAAAATCCCGCGTTTTTGGCTCGTAATGTCTTCAAACTTCTCAGCGACATTGGTACACCTTCCAACTAGTGAATGAAGCCAGAAAGGAAGGATCTTTGGCCAATTGGATGTTTCCGGAGCTCAAGCTTTCGCTGTCCGGAATTGGTGGAGAGCTTTACGTGGTCTACAAGCTGTCTCGAGCACGTAGGGTTCACCAAAGAGGTGCTAAGGGTAGGTAGTACTACACCATATATGCTAATTAGACTGCGTTTTTAGCCGTATCTAAAGCTGTTAGGCACGATATAAGGCCGTATCAAAAAGTGGCGTGTTTAATTATTAGATACGACTATAAACCATAACTCACTACTATTAACATACGGCTTTTAGCCTTATCTAAAGGCTAATCAGACACGGTCTTTGACCGTGTCTAATTATATGTGTATGTACACACATATATATATATACATGTAAATATATATATATATCATATATGTGTATATATATAAAAACTTAAACTATAGCATATATCTTTTTCATAACACAGAGCTTATATACCACATATTATACACAGAAATAACACAATATATATATATATACTCAAAGCATTACAAGGTTTGCCATAACACGATGCATATACAAACATATACAACAAAAGGAAACTGTCAAAGATTTTCATCATATTACGAACTAATAAAAAAAGGTAAAAACATATCAGCCTGATAAAACTCCAGTCGAGGCCGAGAAGATTGAGCGCGATAGCCAGCCCGGAGTTCAAGTTTCATTCGGCGGCAAAATTGAATTGTGATATATAGCCTGCAGCCTGAGTTCCAGCAGCACAAAAGCACCATAACCTCCAACAGAACTGCCTATAAAATACAAGGAACAAGTTACAAATACTTTACTGGGAAGTAGATCGACATTGTAACTCACTGTGATAGAGATCCAAACATGAATACAGAGATAAGTGTATGTTAATACAGATATAAAATGAAACTAATTGAGTTTTGTTTTCCGAAGATTTATCCCGCTGTAGAATCAGTCCAAAGTATGAAATATAATGCCTCTTCTTTACAAGATCTGTATTCAGAGTATATTCAAAATGCACCATTGAAAGTTAATACAATGAAGGGCATATCGTGTCGATTAGGGTGTTTGTGTAATTTAACGGTAGTTGATCAGTGTGTTTGTGAACAAATACTTCACTGGGAACCAATAACAACATAGTCGAATCGACTAGTTGGTTAGTCAACTAATTTCTACCCATGCGACCTAAATTCATACAAAAAGAAAGTCGAGACTTCATGTCGATGGTTTGATCTTGATTAGTAGACTAGTCGACGACTAGTTGAGCGTCGTCCATGTGTTTGTGTGGTCGATCAATATATGTCTTAAAAATGAATGAATACACATTGTAAACTGGTTTTGCTATGACCATAGACATTTAAATGAAATTAACTATAACATAGGAGTGGAAAATTTATAGTCATTAAAAATGCAAACCCAAAAGAAGAATCACCTGAACCGTAGTCCATCTGCAACACCGGTAGTTCGTACCCTAGCATACAGAACATCCTCCTATACACACAAATAGGAACAAATAAACCAAAAGAATATTCTAGATGTGCACACAAGTACATGTCCGTTCAATTCTTATGTAAGAGACTACGTAGAGATAAGTGTAAAATAATATATACATGCTCCAACGTCTAAAGATATCGAATCATCATCGTCAGATAACACACGTACTCGACTTTCTGATTAAGAATTTACTAGGCGATCCACCAGATGGCTGCATTTTAGCTCACGCGCAGGGTCAGGAATCCATGCTTATTAGCTTCATTCAAATGTCGAATGCCGCTTCACTTAACCTTCGGAAAAAGCTGCTTTCACTTGCAACTTTCAGTTTCTTTGAAGTAGACTGGGTAGTGCAAGTTAACTTACACTCTAGTGAAAGCAGCTTTTTACTAAGGTTAATTGCAGCTGCATCCGTCATTTGGATGAAGCTAATAAGCGTGGACACCTGACCTTACGTGCGAGCTAAAATGCATCCATCTAGTGGATAGCCCATTAAAATATTAATCAGAAAGTCGAGTAATCTTCCATCTACCAAAATTTTCAGTAAACCAGTTAATATATTTTCAGTAAACTTGTTATCCCTCAAAACAGAGTAAAATTGTTATAAGACAACCCAATTTAAATTTCAAGCATAAGGCAAACAAACGGTCAAATAAAAATAAAATCATAGTTAAATATTGAACTATAATTATCCATTTGCTCAGTTTTCGCCACATGAGGTAATATATTATGTTTGTTTGCCATTTTTGACATCAAATCTATAATTATACGACTATATTCTTGGCTTGTCATTTTGTTTAAGAAATGGACAACAAATAGTCAAATAGCTATTGCAAATAGAATCAAGTTATGGACAATTGACATTAAACATCTTAACATTAGTAAAGGTTACTGCATCCTTATGAGTAACTCATTGTTATTTCTTTGTTTCATGGATATGCCGCAATCTAAAATTATACCATACATGTTTCCAGTAGCAATTCAGATGTGTTTTACATTATCATAAAACATGATTCAAATTTGATTTCTCTGATTTCAGGGTATAACCAGAAATCTGTCGCTTACACAAAGTAGCAATCAGCTAACACACCTACATACCAATTCAATTGAAACAACTAACACACTAACACAAAGTAGCAATTAGCTAACACACAAAAATTTCAACTTGTTCCCTACTATCAGGCATGCAAGCCACAATTCAATTGAAACACATACCTGCTGTCGAAGGAGAGGGCTAGGGACTAAGGTTTGCTGCATTTCTGCTGAAGGAGAGGGTTGTTCATCTCTGCCAGAGAAGGAGATTCCAGAGAAAGGTGGAGGCACGATTAGTGACCAAAAACCCTAATTTGGGTTTTCGGTCACCATTAAAGTAAAATAAAGGGAAAAGGGAGCGGCCAATTTTTTTATTATGAGTGCCTAATGCGATGCACAATATGATACGCATTCGATTTGTCCTAAAGCCGTATCAAATTAACTGATCCAGGGCTTCCTTGATGGACGATCAGATTTGGGGTGTTTAGAGTGGTGCGGATCGCAAAATGTAGTTTGATACGTATCTTAGCACTATTAAATATGAAGCGGCTAAAACCCATCTTTTATCTCCGCAACGTTATGTGCCAAATTGGTTGTTATGGTGTAGTGTAGGTTAAGCTAGGAACCTTAAATGGAGCTCCTTTTCATGTCATGGAGCAATTGGAGGAAGAAAAGAGGGAAGAGAGGAGGGGGGAGGCTGTGCATGAGAAAGTGGAAGGGGGCGTTGTTGGTATGGAGGGGCAATGTGGGTAGGGGTGCAGCGACTAGGGGAGGGGGTAGGGTTTGGGAGAGGATGCCATTAATTAGAAAAGAGGAAGGAAGAGGAGAACGAGAGAAATGAAGAAAGAAGAGGAGAAAAAGAATTTAAGTAGAAATTTTATCTCCCTCTCTCTCCAATTTCTCGACTGTAAACTATCTCTATTTGCTTCGCAATTTCGAAACAAGATAATACATGTAATTACGAATTCAACAAATCAAGTTACGTCGAATTCCGAGTTCGTTTGACTTTCCGTTTTATTTTTCGATCTAGCTTTGTGATTTTAGTGTACATATTCTTCTTGTCCTCCCACACGACAACTCCATAAATAATGAAACTTAGGATTCTTCCATTATTCGACGATACGAATTCGAAAAAAGCGCATCGTCAAATCGTGGGGTCATATGGACAACGTTCCTTTGTAAACTGATCGTCAATTTTACTTGAAACGACTTTATTAAGCACGACCACACACTAAATTCATTTAATGTGAAATTTGAAACTCAATAATGATTTGTTATCCCGAATCCAACAAAATTAGTCTCGTCGAATTCTGAGCTTGCTAGCAAAATTTCACTTTTTAAGGGCTATGAGATGATTCAAAAATTGAATTTTTAAATTCTGGATTTATAATTCAATTTAATAATTTTACTGAGTGTATTTTAAATCAAATAAAATATAAAAACTAATTTTAAAATTATTCTCAATTATTTTTAGCAAAAATAACCAATTTATATTCAATATTCCTTAAAATAGCCTAATTTGAAAATTTTAAATTGGTTCTGAAATTCCGGGTTGTTACACAAAGTCGATCGATTTTAAAGGTGACCGCAAACACGTTTTTTCATAACCAATAATTAAAAGTCAGTTAAGTATAGGTGATTGTTAGTTGACAATCAACAATTTAGTTTTTAAGGTGGACCGTCCATCGCCTACAACATTCAAAGTGGGTCGCCCACCGAATCTATCTTAGATTACAGTTTAAGAGCTAGCTAGTGTACTAGACTACTATATTTTTCATTCTCCACATATGGAGCAGATATCATAAAATAATATTACATGCTACACATTGACATTGTAGCCGAATTTCATTGTACCATCCCTCTTTCGTGCAGAATAAGCCAGCTACCATGGACCATACCTTTGCTTGAGCCCCACACTGCTTACCAACTCATATCAGTAGACGAGGTGAGTGACATATCACCGATGACATGTTGAGGCCTACAAGTACATGGCTTTGCAGCAAGGGGAAGGATGAAGCACACATAGTAGAGAGCGAATTTGAGAGAAAAGCTATACCTGCTTCACCACCGGTACCAGTGAACCATGATATTACAAACTGAACCATATAACACCACAAAATAGCACCTCAATTCAACGCCAACTGCTAATCAAGGAACAAAAACGATAATCGTAGATGCAATGACAAGCAACCTCCACCAAACATTACGAAAAATTTCAGAGCGTAACCCTACTCGTGTATAACTAACATTCAACGGAGAAAGCCATTCATACATAACCAAACAGAGAGAAGAACATACCATGGACATAACAGTTCGCAGAATTACATGGCAAGAACCAAACACCAGACCACCAAAAACTCCAATCACCTCAATAATTAATATAAAACCCAAACCACAAAACCGTCAACCAAAACTACCAACAAGACGAAATCCAGACAAACATTGAAGACCCAAACATCTAATAAGTACCATCATAGACATAGAGGCGAGACATGGAACAAATTAATTAGTGGGAGGTACTGCTTACCAAGAGCCTCCACGTTAGTGCCATCCTTCCAGAACTGCATCGTAGCTATCAGTTGAAGGACTAGAAAACCTTTATACCACAAATGGAAGAACGGTAGGCTAGTGGTTGCCTGAAATAGCTACTGCACATTGGAAGGGGGTGAAATCAGTAGGGGATTCGAGGTGTAGAGAACTGAAGAGAAGTGGAAGATCGTTAATTTAGTTTAGCGCTTAGTTTGTATTTCAAGAAAAAACTTAGATTTGACAGACAAAATGGTAGCATGAGGGCTTTCACGCATCACAAAAGCAAGGTAGAAAGTAGGGGTAGGCATAAACCACACCGCAATGCGGAAACTGCCCAGACCGGACTGCAGAAACGGTGCAAAAAACCACACCAGATTCTCTCTCTAAAGATAACAACCCAAACCGAACCGACCCGCAACGATACGGTTCGGTTGCGGTTTAAACTATTACCAAACCATATTAAACTGAACTGAACCACATAGCTACACTGGTAATATTATGATAAAAAATTAAAAAAAATTCCTATCTAACTTTTTATTTTAACTATATATATATATATATATTCTATTTTCATCATATGTTCTAGTTATATCAATTCAAGATAACACTATGTGTTTTAACCATCAGGTGACACAACGTCATACAATCATAAATTGATTGCCGATGGAAGTAATTCTCTTGTTACATATTTAATATGGGTTCAAACCAAACCGAACTAAAACCGGGTCGTATTGCATCAAAACGAAACCGAAACCGAACCGTTTGAACGGTTAGTATAATGGTTCGTATTTTTGATTAACCGTTTGATGCAGTGCAGAAGTGGTTTGAGCTCCAAACTGAACCGAACCACGCCCACCCCAAGTTGAAAGAGATGATTTGTGGTGGCCGAAGAGAAGAGAGAACAATCTAGTAGAGGTATCAAATTCATGAAGAAAGAAAAAGAGAAAGAATCTTGATGCCATTTTCGGTCGCCACTCTTGCTACGAAGCTTTTTTTTGGCAGCATCCTTAAAGTTTATAAAAAGGATATTTTTGTATGAAGTAAAAGAGGAACAATAGTTGAAATTATTTTAGGTATTTGTAAGTATTGTTAGTTATTACAGTATTGTTGGGAATACTTTATTTTTGTGGCTTTGTTCGAGATTTGTGACGACCGCCCACAACCCCTGCACTTCACAAGAGGAATAATATGCTAAAAGGTGTGCCAGGCAGATGTGGAGTATCATCGTAGGTAAACAACTACATCGAAACATGTCGTAAAATTCATAGCGCAAAGATAAAATGTAATAGAACATATACAACAGGTAGAAACAGTGGAGCATCATATAACAAACTTTTGAAAATTTTCACAACATCCTGAAAGGAAATATCAAAATCTGTACATAAAGCCTTACTACAACACTCATAGATTAACTCGAACAGCGGAAACAAATACTAGATAGCAGATAAGATAATATGCCAGCCTCCTGCTCGCCTCCGAACTGCAACATCATCCTCACTAAGCTATCATCTGTCACCTAGTATGCCCATCCACAACCAGATGAACAACCCAAAGTAATAAGAGGGAAACATAAAACCTTGAGTCAGACAACAGTCTTAGTGAGCGATAAAACAACTAGCAAACATCAACAATAAAGTATATGAGAATGGATAGATAAGCATACTAATCTACCCATAACACCAGAGAAGAACTCAACCCCGTCTTCCCCACATTGGACAGTGATAGCCTTTACAACAACATTTCAACCATACATCCATGGAAATCAGAACACCCATTCAATCATGGCAAAGCACTCATGATATCCAAGTTATATATCTTATGTAAACCATCCTAATCGAACTCAACGTCCCTTAAGTATAAGTCCCAAAGGTCTAAACCAATATCAGACAAGCACCCAAGGAACATCTCCTTTGACGTTGGACAAGCTACATGAGACGGTTCAAACAAGTAAACTAATCAACCTTGACAGACTTTGGCTACCACCGCCAATCCTGCTTTGAAACCATCGTTAATCGTATGACGACCAACCTTGCCATATGTCAAGGGCTAATGGTAACCCTAGTTTTAGCATAAACTCCGTACGCCTTTCAACGATATGCATGTATGTCCAACCCAACTAGGCCGTTCAATGATACCTAGGATACTCGACCAACAACCTTCCAGTCTTTTGGGTGTCCCCATTGTACCCCTGCTTTGAGCCTGCTATAACTTATGACAACGATAACTTCTCAGCCTTCACATCTCTAGTCATTCAACCCGACGATTTTCATAGCTCAAGCAACCTTCTCGAGCAACCATTATCCCCCAACTCACGACATTTGAGTTGACACCTCATTCGTTGTTCTAACCGATCAACGAACACCTTTAACACTTCGAATATTCCCATCTTCTTGGAGCCAACCGACAAGATCTTGCTGACTGGCCGACCAAGCTTCGATCAAACCTCAACCGACCGACCATGACTCGACCGACCGACCAGACTTCCAGACCGACCTATTCCTCAGCATTTAGGCTGACCGACCCAAGCCTTCGTGAAACACGACTGACCCAAATATAAAAGCACTGACCAACCCGTTCATCCTCAACCAGACCTCCATGCGCCGACTGACCCGACCCAACCACTTCGGACCACCCCGACCAGATTCAACCTGATCAACCTGAAGCCACCAGACTGATCCTTCAACACCACGCCTGACCGACTGACCCGAAGCTACCAGACCGACTGACCCAACACTGGACAACTGACCCAATGTCTTCACGTTACCAACTGATCCCCTTCAACGCCGTGATCGACCCGACCAGAATGAAGCCAACCGACCAGAATGAAACCGATAATGCATTTTGTACTACAACTTGTACTATAGCTGTACTATATGACCAACCAGAAAAAGGACGACCCAAAACCTGCACAACCCCTATCCAAGTCCAATTTCGACCAAAACTTCGCCAAACAACAAGATAGACGAATTCTACTCAACCAATTCATCAAATTCAACCATAAACATGATATGTAATCACCAACAATATGAAAATGGCGATTTTCATCACAAATTATATAAAATTCCCAAAAGCATGATAAATGAAAATATGTACTCAAATATGGATCTAACTTGCATAAACATGTGAAATAGCATAGAAATTACCGGTTTTAACTTGTTAAATTAGATCCTACGGTGATTCATATGAAATAAAACTTACCATGATGTAGATCTAAGGAAAACAACTAGAATTTGATGAAAAACAAGATCAAACACTGATATACTTGATTGAATCCATGTGAGAGATGCATATCACTCACCACTTCTCCAAAATAACCCAAAGCAATGAATTAAGATTCCGAACAGCAAGGAATTGGATCCAAACTTCTTGATTCGATGAACTCGCCCTTGAAACGATGCAGATCCAGCCGCAAATGGTGTAGAACTTCGATTTCATAAGCTTTAATAGTGGAAAGATAGAGAAATGGAGGATCCCTTGACCCTTCCAAATGAGAGAATGGGGAAAGTAAACTATTTACCATACCTTCCACCCCCTATTTATAGCCTTCCACCAGCCTACTAATGGGCCTCTTCAAATCAGCCCATTATGGCTTAAAAACCTAAACAACCGATTGTTAAACCTTAAAACAACGATTCCTCCCAAACTGTTGAGCCAGATCTTTAATGTAACCACTCTACGGAAAGGCAATCATCATTTACTTTCCAATGGCACAGGTCTCACCACCTGATTCGACTTGAGTAAAAAGTTATGCCCTGTACAATACTGACGGGGCAAAATGGTCACAAACAAAATTGGTAAAAATTGTGGACATGTCTCACATCCCCATAAGCAACGCATTAAAATATGAGAATGATCCAACCCTCAGGGTATAAAATAAAAATATTTTACGTTATTCCGATATGTAAAATGCGAGCAGTTACAAGATTAAAAGGTATGTTTTGGCACCCTTATGAGGAAATAGGTTTTCTTTAAAATTGCGTAAAGTCGATGAAGACGACGTGAAATGATTATGATTATTACTATCATTTGTACTTAATCCGACCTTAAAATTGGGTCAATGATTGACTTTGCCTGAGATCTGTCTAGTAGTTGAGCACCTATTTTTAAACCTAGAGAAACTAATCCACCAGCGAGTTTTGGCACAAACTAAACCAAGGACGTGCTTGTAAAAAATCGCATTCAAAAATCCCGTAAAATCTTTTATTTTTCTCCATCCTTCCTCTAGAAGATAACTCCAATCTCATCCCCTTCTTCCTTATTAACAATTGCTATTTTAGTCGCAATTGCAGGCAATGCAATTCTCCCCCCTCTTTAAAACACATTTGGTTTAACTCATACTAATTTATGTGCATTGGATCTTGCCACACCTCTACTCCAGATCTAAACCTAAACTCTTCCCTTTAACTACTTCTCATCCAATGGCATCGTCTCACACTATAGGTTCTTTATGGGGTCAGCCTAGTCTCATTCTTAGAGAGGTTGTTTGCCTGGACTAGTATGTGCAGACGATTCAGCTAGTTTTGGATTAAAGAAGTTATTCGTCACGATAGAATTTGCATCATTCCGCGCTTGATATTTTTAAACAGGATTGTCACTCACATTGCACCCACCTTCTCGATGCCCATTCGTGTAGACTTATGGCAAAGACAAATTTAAATTGTTCAAAAGTGAAGAAAGTCTACTTGATTTGATCAAAAATTTCGGTGTAGTTTTGTAGTTTCCAAGGAGGATGAAAGACTTGAATGTGATTTGTTTTCTGGCTCACATATTTCTATAGCAGGTCTTCTCCTATAATGTCAATGTTTAAATAATGGGTAATGTATGTCTAATAGTCCATTTTATTGTGTACACCACTCAAGCTCAAAGATGGCAAGTTATGACTAGATTTATCCCATGGTGATGTAAGTCACCTATGACGTTATTCGCATCATAACCATTATTTAGGATCACACCCTTATCAATAAAGGAATTGACATTCCATAGTGTTACTCCTTGTATTTTCAACTATTCACTTCATCTTGGGACGGTATGGGCGAATTTCCCTAAAGATGTTATTTTAAAGAAGTATCTCCTGTTATCGATAGATTATTTTTTAAAAGATGACACTTCCAAAGTCACTGGTAGAATGGACCCCATCAAGGCAGTTGTAATGTTATAGTTATTGGAGGTGGTGTATTGTCGGGGTTTAGGAGATACCATAGACTTAAGTGTTCTTTCTATCTATCAAATCAGGCTAAGCTTTGGAAAGTTTGTATTATGGAGCAGCAACGTCAGCGACACGTCGTTGGGTGCATTGCTCCAATGCTTCAACCATTTCGAGGTTACGACAATGCTTTGGGAAAAATCTGTGGAGCGAGACCCACTCATAGTTTATAGAAGACATTAATAAGATTGTTGCATCTTTCCTTTCTAACTTTTATTTTCTTTTTTGTTTATTTTTTTGGGTTGTAAGTATTATCCTATTGAAAAAATGTACACGAAATGATATTGTATATTATATTTAATGTGTTGTTGTTGTTTCAAATAATGTTCATACATTTGAAATCTTACAATTGGCGCGTAACTAATAGTAATGTAAAAGAAGGAAAATTTTAATCCTCGGTAAGGAAAAATTAAGTATTATTTTGGTTACATGTTTACCATTTTGTCTGTTCCATAGAAGTTGTAATTGACATTTTCTATAAAATGTCAAAAATTAGAGTAAGGTTAGCTGAATTTGATTTGCGTGGTTTTCTCATAACCCGCTTTCGACAACGTTGAAATGTTAACTAATTTATTAAAGTTTTGAAATGAAAAATATTTTTAAGAAATCCCTTTCCTAAAAATAAAGTCAAATTTAAAATTATTTTAAGTTTTGTTCCAAAATTTGAATTAAAAAAAAATTCAAAGTGGACGTATAGTTCAAAAAGAAAAGTTTTGTCCTAAAATTTGATTTCAAATAAAAGTGTACATCTAATAATATTTTTTCAAAGTTGATGTACAGTTTTGAAAAGAATAAAAAAGGTTTTCATGATTTTTTTTTTGATTTAGAGGCTATATGTTAAACATAGATAAGGCGAATAGGATTAGATATACGAACATAGCGGTGCTCTAGAGTCGGCAATACATTAAAAACACAGATGAGTTAAAGGAAAAACTATTTTAACCTTGAAATTTCCGTTTTCTTACATTATCGTTGACATGCGCAAGTCTATTTTTAGATTCAGTCCCGCCTCAGAGCTTAAAAATAAGCCATATTATGCATATTATATATGGAAAATTTAGAAATCTGGAAAGGAGGGAAATTTTCTATTGTACAGCAGGAATTACGAATCTTTAAAGGGGTATTAATGCTTAATTCTCCACTAAAATACCTTTCACTGACATAGGAGTAACCATTAGGAAGCAACTAGTTAGATGGTTTACATTTTTTATGATAGAATTCAAATGTAAAATTAGTTGATTCATACTTCTATTCATAATTGTATGTGGGTTATGGTTGAAACAATTTTTTTAAAGTTGCATATATATAGAACTGCTAGTGCATTTAAGATTGCTCGAGTCATATTTTTTTCAAAATAAATGCATTTATATACAAAGGATCCGATTTATAATGATTCATCATACATGTTTTTATGGGTGTGATATGATACATGATATACTAAGCACTTACGCAGATTTAGTGGCAAAGTGGTTTTACACTAATTGGTTGCAGGCCCAGTTCCAAGGCTAGGCTGAACAGGCGGCCACCTAGAGCAATCCCCCATATAGGGTAAACAAGGTGATGGAATTATTTATGAACTAAATCCGATAATATATAACTGGCCGTAACACGAAGTATTAATCGATCCAGTGGTAATTCTTGTATTCTGCCAATGCAATGTCACTAGTTCGAATCTTGGGTCAGTCATGGTTTTGCCTTCCTACCTTGGCTCTTACATTTTTCTGTGACTAGTATTTACCGGGCAACCCCGTCTCCTTGCTTTTTTTATTTTTCCTCCAGATGTACTTTAAATTTTACTTTTCCTAGGACAACCCATAAGGTTAAGCCGACCCTGATTGGTTGCTAGTTTTGAATAAAAATTTTGAACCGCAGTCATAACTTTCCTATTGCTGAAATTTTGGGGATGAAATTCTTTTTTAGGGGAAGGGAAGAATCTGATATCCCACAATTCTGGCATATGTATTTTTAATTAGTTGTGTAACACCTCGTTATTTTGAAATATGTCATAAGAGATAATTAAAGAATAATTAATTTTTAAGAGAAGAATTAGGTGAAACGGGTTACGTCATTGCGTTCATGGCTATTTTCTAGTCAATTTAGACTTATGGTTTGCAGAAAACCAATTTAGGATGAAAAAGATATCTTTTAATTAAATATTGCAACAAAACATGAAAAAAAGAGGAATGAGAAAAAATAATGGATACCATTGTCCTAAATCTTGTTAACAAAAGACTAAGTAGCCCAGTTGGTTAGAGCATGTGACTTACATACAAAAGGCACAAAGTTTGATCCCCGCCAGCGCCATATTTTTTTTAGGGGAATGGCTAAAAAGTGGCTTAGTGTGAACGCGGTTCAATTAAAAAGCGGTTTAGTGTGAAAAGGGTAAATTGGAGGATTAATTAAAAAAATATTTAAAAAGAATATATATATATATATATATATATATATGATGTGTAGGTGTCAACACCCTGTTGTTGCGCATCATGTTGCAGACATTGCGCATTTTATTAGTTAATGATCGTTTTTTTCGCAACATGGCTATTTTCTATTGGTCGGATGACGTGGACGATTCCTATGGCTCCTCATCTAATCTAATGGCCCTAACTAACTCACTAAACATATATAAACACACCTAGACCTAAACCTAATTTCACTACAGTAATTCATGGCGCCTCCATGCTGCCTCAACCTAAACTAGTCCTTCTTCTTCAACAAATCAAAGTAAAGGAATTCTGTAAAGGTGATCGAATCTACAACAAGTACAATGCCCAATTCTTTTCCTTAATCCAATATTTGTGAGTTCATTAATTATTTTTAGATTAAAATAATGCTAAAGCAATTCTGACATGTTGTAAATTGTATTTGGGAATTATACATGATAATAAGATTGAATCTCATCAATTCTATCTTAGCCTATAACATCAGATTCATGATTCTTATATGCCCATGTTGATATTATCATCAGTTTTATCATACCTTTATGATCAGTTCATACTTATGCCTATTGTTATTATTATGCTTGTTCTTTATCTTATCCCTTCCTCCTTCCCTTTTTGGCTTTTATAGCCGGGCTACTTCGAGCCTAAGCCAAATCTCATAGAGATGAACGTACGAACAGTATTTTAGGGAGCGATGGAAAATTTGGCATAATATACATTGGGTTGGTTTGGGCATGACAAATGTTAAATTTGGCATAATATATGTTAATTGTTGGGCATGACATGAAATTGGGAATTTTGGGTAATTGATATAATTAGCCTAAAATTGGCATAAACTGCAAATGAATAAATTGGCTAAGATAAGCATGTTGAGACACAAGGTTAGACTCCGTTTGCAGTAGAAGCCTGCCCGGAACCAACCGTCCTAACTAACAACCGCAAACGGTCAGTCTAATGTGAGAGGTCGTAGGCATAACTAAAAGATGCTTAGACACGAGGTTAAGTCTAGCATGTGGCAGAAGTCTGCCCAGAACCGCCCGGCACATCCAGTGGCCACAAGCCATCGACTTAATGTGAGAGGTCTGTGCATTAATAACTAATTAATGCTGACAAAGATGAATATGATACCTTAAACATGTAAGGTGGGTAGGGTTCAGTTAATCTGTGTAAGATTACAACTTAACCAATAATACATGAACAAAGTGGATAGGGTTAAGGCAAGCTTAACCAATAATGCATATTGATTTGAAAAGTGGATGCGGTTAAGTCAACTGGGTTGATAGACAACACTTAACCAATATAAGTTTAGGTTAGGATAAAACCTGAGGAAAAATCTAGTAGCTGTAGGGACCCATTTCAGACAGTAACCCACTTAGTGGTATCGGGAACCCTGAGCTAGGCAGGGTTGGGGAACGCTTACTGGGTTGATTATAAGCGGTCAAATAAGAGCGAGGGTGTAGCAGTGCAGGTTCCAACGGGTTCGTTAAGCATGCACAAGGTGTTCCCGGCATTGGAAGATTTAGTCACTGTACATCAGTAGGTCTAAAGATGTGCACTTACGGGTTGCCACTTAGGGAGTGATGCACCCTAAGCTGGGACCCGCACAGATATCTACAAGTTAGGGAGACGATCGATTAGGGGTAGTGGGGGGACATCTAGTATCTATTATGGGCAAGTGGACTTTCAAGGATTGTATGGGGCGGATAGCTCTTACTAGATGTTATGCCTGAGTGCTACCAATTGCGGGGTTGGGATCATTTCGTTAAGAATTACTAGTAGGTGATGCAAAGAATTAAATTAAGTAAAAAATCTGGGAAGCGCACTAGACATTCCTTTATATTTATCCTGTTATCCAGCTTTACCTTATGTCATGGTTATACTTTCCATCATGTTTATTCCTGTCATATTACTTTACTTATTTTCATGATAAAAGTAGCTGGACTCGCCAGACTTTATGTATGACCTTTTTGTTTTCGCCTCTTTTTCTTCCATTCCCCCCCAGGTTCTCAGGGAGGAAACACTGAAGCTTGACTTGGATTTCTTTCTTCTTGAAGCGCTTGGAAGTGTTGAGAGTAATGCTCAGCTTTATCCCTTTACATTATGGCTATCTGGAGTGGGATTATGATTTTACTTTTATGTACTCTGATAATAATTTTTTCAAGATGTATATTTATGTACTTGACTCTAGTATGTGGTGTTGATGTTGTAATCAAACATGTTTTTCTTTTCCGCTGCAATGAATAAAGTTTGAATTTTCTTAAGTACCATTTATATATCTATCTTGTGATATTCTATTCTATACTCTTATAATGCTCCAAGGAAGTTAATGCATTCCCTTAGTGAGTGACATTAATGGACGTGGGGTGTTACGCGTGGTATCAGAGTTGAAGGTTACCAGAACAAATAAAAGATTTTGAAAACCGTTTTCAAAAGGCATTTTTAGAAAGAAGTGTTTTCAAAAACATGTTTAAAGAGGGTATTTTCAAGAGAAAAATTTATTATGAAAAACATAATCCCCAAAAGCCATATATCTATCTTTCGATTCTCTGTTTTGAATATCTTCCTTTTTCCTTTCAGCATGTCTGGGGAACCCGATATACCCAAGGGCGTACCGATACCAAGCTGGTTCAGAAGGTATCTGGAGGCTAGGGCTACTGCCGCAGGCGCAGCCAACGTTCGTCCTCCCCCAGCTGCAGCTTCTCCTCCTCCCCGTGTAGATGATTTTTCTAAGATATGCAAAGACTTCTGTGCGACAGGCGGAAAACCGTTTCATGGGACTGAGACATTCGTTGAGGCTCGAAATTGGCTCAAGGAAGTGGAGGACTTATTTGGTATCTTTGAGATAGCCGATGGAAGGAAAGTTCAGCTAGCTGCTTAGTTGATGAAGGACAAAGCTTCCTTTTGGTGGGAAGTAACTAATGGAGGACGTCCAGTGGAGACATGGATAGACTTTAGACGAAGGTTCGAGTTGAAATTTCTTTCACAATCGGAGGAGAGTTTATACATCGAGAGGTTCTTGGCTTTGAAACAAGGGAATTTATTTGTGAAGGAGTATGTCAACAAGTTTAACCAGTTAGCAAGATTTGGTATGGAATTAGTTAATACACCACATAAGAAGGCTTTGAGATTTGCTAAGGGTCTGAATGAACCATTACACGGGTTGGCTATGTCCCACATTCCTATGGGGGCTACTTTCGAGAAACTTGTTGATATGGCGCTGATGCATAAAAAGGAGAAAGGTGCTAAGGTAGATAAGGCACAGGACAAGAAAGTGGATCCTAAGAAGGGTGGGAAATCCCAAGATAAAAGGAAGTGCTATTTCTGTGGTATACCAGGTCATATAGCTAAAGATTGTAGAAAGAAGAAGGCGAGAAAGACTGGGTGCTTCCAATGTGTTGAGGCAGGACATATGATTAAAGATTTCTAAGAAGGCAAGGGCAAGAGCATAGGACAGGATCTACTTCTGGAGGGCAGGTTCATGCTCTTATGGCACCTACGCAAGAGAGAGGTAGAAACATTTCTGTTGAAAGTTTGATTTTCCTCTTTGATCATCCTGTTCGAACTTTGTTTGATTCTGGCGCTTCACATTCGTTTATGTCTGCTTCTGTTGTTGAATCTCTGCACCTAGATACTAATCTAGTTATGGATCCCATTGTAGTCTCAAATCCTATTGGGGGTACGACCCATCTTTCTATGTTATGTCGGGATTTGAGAATATTTGTGTATGGCGTTGAGTTCGAATGCAATGCTTATGTACTTGATTTCATGGGCTATGGATTGATTCTAGGAATGGATTGGCCAGCCAGGTATGGTGCCATTCTCGACTGTGAGAAGAGGGTAGTTAGATTGTTGACTAGTTTGGGTAATACTCTCGATATCTCATGCGACCCTAAGGGTTCTGTTATGCTTAGCTACTTAGAATCTCTTAACACATCTATTGATGATATGCAATCTGTTCGAGTAGTCTGTGAGTATGCAGATGTCTTTGAGGAGGTTAGGGGCTTACCTCCAAAACGCGAGATAGATTTCCGTATATACTTGGCAGACAATGCAAAGCCAGTTGCATTGCATGTGCGCCACATGGCTTCAAGAGAAAGGAGGGAGCTTAGTAAACAAGTGAAAGAGTTGCTTGAGAAAGGGTTCATAAGAAGAAGTATCTCTGAGTGGGGTGCTCCTATTGTTTTTGCCACGAAGGCTGATGGTTCGCTTAGATTGTGCGTTGACTATACGGAGTTGAATAATCTCACGAAGAAAAACAGACACCCATTGCCGAGGATAGATGATTTGTTCGATTAGTTGGTTGGTGCTTCGATTTTCTCGCAGTTGGACTTAGCTATAGGATTTCATCAGTTGAGGGTAGCCGAGGATAGTATAGATAAGACTGCATTTATGACTCCCGATGGTTTCTTTGAATGGCTCGCCATGCCTTTTGGTTTGATGAATGCACCCGCATATTTCATAGACTTGATGAGTAGGGTATTTAGGGAGTTTCTAAACAAGTTCGTGGTAGTCTTTGTGGATGATATCTTGATATTCTCTAGAAGCGAGGAAGAGCATGCCCTGCATCTTAGGGAAGTTTTAGAGAACCTTCGAGCACATCAACTCAAAGCTAAGTTCTCCAAATGTCATTTTTGGAGGAAGGAGGTGAGGTTCTTAGGCACGTGGTCTCTAAGGAAGGGATAGCAGTGGATCCCGCGAAGGTGGCGGCAATCCAAGATTGGAAGGTTTCTAAGAATGCAACAGAAGTAAGAAGTTTTCTTGGTTTGGCAGTCTATTATAGAAAGTTCATCAAGGACTTTGCTAAGATATCAGCCCCACTTACACGGTTGACGAAAAAGAATTTGACTTTTGCTTGGGATGTTGACTGTGACGATGCTTTCCAGCGTTTGAAGAGGGCATTGACGACAGCTCCAGTTTTAGTTTTGCCTGATGGGAGTAAACCATTCACAGTGTATACCGTTGCTTGCGGGACAGGTCTTGGCACAGTTTTGATGCAAGAGGGAAGGATGATATGCTATGGTGGGAGGCAGTTGAAAGTCCATGAGAAGAATTACCCTACCCACGACTTAGAGTTAACTGCCATAGTTTTTGTGCTTAAGTCTTGGCGCTATTACTTGCTTAGTGAGAGGTTTGAGTTGTATATAGACCATAAGTCACTAAAGTACTTGTTCTCCAAAAAAGATTTAAACTTAAGGCAACAAAGGTGGATGGAGTTCTTAGCATCCTCTGATTTTGAGATTGCATGTACCTCTGGCAAGGGTAACGTTGTAGCGGACGCCTTGAGTAGAAAGAAGTTGACTTTGAGTCCTTTGTTTGTCGAGCGGCGGAGTTTAGAGTATATCTCTACCTTTGACTTTAGACCCTCTATTGATTATGTACCTGGTTTGTTGGCATCATTAGAGGTACGACCTATGCTTCTGGGATAGATAGGTGCGGCACAGCGAGATGACCCACAGTTGATAGAGTTAGTAGACCAGCTCATCATATGGGAGTCTTCGAGCCATCTTAGTATGTATACTATCGATGACAAATGTTGGTTGCGTAGGAATGGGAGACTTTGTGTACCTCGAGACGAGGGTTATAGGAGGACAATCCTTGAAGAAGTACAACGTTCTAAGCTGACCATATATCCCGTTGGAGACAAGATGTATATGGACAGGGAGCGAGTTTTCTTTTGGGCCGGAATGAAGAAGGATGTGGCTGAGTTCGTTTCTAGATGCTTAGTGTGCCAGCAAGTCAAGACTAAGCAAAAGAAGCCTGGTGGTTTACTTCACCCTTTAGAGGTTCCACAGTGGAAATGGGAAAGTGTTTCCATGGATTTCGTCGATGGGTTGCCGAGGTAAAGGAAGGGTAATACAGGGATTTGGGTAGTAGTAGATAGATTTAATAAGAGCGCCTATTTTATTCCCGTTAAAAGTAAAAGAATCGCGGCCTGGTTAGCATCTGTTTACCTTCGAGAGATAGTTCATTTACACGGCATACCTTCTAGCATAGTAAGCCAACGAGATCCCATTTTCACTAGTGAGTTTTGGAAGAGCTTGCAAGAGGCGGTAGGAACGCAATTGTGTTTGAGCACCGCTTATCACCCTCAGATGGACGACCAAACAGAAAGAGTGAATCAGATTCTAGAAGATCTTTTTAGGTTATGCATCTTGGACTTTGGAGGGATGTGGGAGGAACATCTTCCATTGGTAGAGTTCGCCTACAACAACAACTATCAGACTAGTATTGGCATCACACCTTTTGAAGCTCTATTTGGACGACCTTGCCGATCACCGACTTATTGGTGGGAGTCTACGGATAAGATTTTGCTTGGGCCTGATATGATCAGGGAAACTTTGGAGAAGATAAATTTAATTCGAAGACGTATGAAGATGGCACAGGACCGACACAAGTCATATGCTGATAAGAGAAGGATCGATCTTGAGTTCAGTGTTGGAGACATGGTCTTTATTAAAGTGTCACCATTAAGGAATGTAGTTTGCTTTGGATCTGTAGGGAAATTGGCACCAAGGTTCGTGGAGCCATTCCCCATTACAGAAAGAATTGGACAGATGGCCTGCAGAGTGAAGCTGCCCGAGAAGCTAAGTGGTGTTCATGACGTATTTCATGTGTCGCATTTGCGGGTGCTTACATGATACCGCAGAAGTAGTAGAGCCGAGCATGCTTAGAGAAGTGGAAGTGGAGCGAGATGCCATGATTAGACGAGCCCCTACATGCATCCTTGGACCGGAGTTCAAGAAGTTATGCAACCGAGAGGTCAAGTTGGTTAAAGTCCAATGAGGAGATGAGCAAGGAGACGCGACTTGGGAAATGGAAGACAAGATGCGTACGACATACCCTTTCCTTTTTAAAGGTATGTTCTTAACTTCTCCTTTTTCTACCGCTTTGTTTATACTTGTTCTATCGTTTAGTATATCCTCTCGATTACATCTTCGATCTTTAGGCAGGAAAATCCTTTGGTTGTAAACATGTGTTTGAGACGTGTTATGTTAGGTGGATGCAAGTGGATGTAAGTGTTTGCAAGCGGTTGCTCGTGGTTGCATTTACACACAAATTAGGCACTAGATCGGCTCAATCACTTTCATATTGCATATGAATGAGTGTGCATATTTAAATTAATGGATGTATATCGAATGTGTAATCATATGGATGCTGCATTTGAATGAATGATTGTGCACTCATATAGAAATGATATGTATCATTAGGATTCTTTTGCATACATAATGGACGCATGGCACTATCATATTTTGCACTGAGGAGTTCAACAGAATCAGTAGACTGCCTGATCTTTGCATTAGATAAGGAACATATACACACACTTTTGCGTATGTTCATATAGCATTAGGAATCTTTTAAGGACAATGGATGCTTGTGGATGATGGATGAGTAGATGGGTTATTGGATGGTAGGATACATTCTTCTTAACTTGAAGATTTCGAGGACGAAATCCTTTAAGGAGGGGAGAATGTAACACCCCGTTATTTTGTAACATGTCATAAGAGATAACTAAAGAATAATTAATTTTTAAGAGAAGAATTAGGTGAAACGGGTTATGTCATTGCGTTCGTGGCTATTTTCTAGTCAATTTAGACCTACGGTTTGCAGAAAACCAATTTAGGATGAAAAAGATATCTTTTAATTAAATATTGCAACAAAACATGAAAAAAAGAGGAATGAGAAAAAATAATGGATACCATTGTCCTAAGTCTTGTTAAAAAAAGACTAAGTAGCCCAGTTGGTTAGAGCATGTGACTTGCATATAAGAGGTACAGAGTTCGATCCCCGCCAGCGCCATGTTTTTGTTTTAGGGGAATGGCTAAAAACCGACTTAGTGTGAACGCAGTTCAATTAAAAATCGGTTTAGCGTGAAAAGGGTTAATTGGAGGATTAATTGGAAAAATGGTTAAAACGAATATATATATATATATATATATATATATATATGTGTGTGTGTGTGTGTGTGTGTGTATGTGTGTGTGTGTATGACGTGTGGGTGTCAACACCCTGCTGATGCGCATCATGTTGCACACATGGCACATTTTGTTGGTTAATGATCGTTTCATTTGCAACATGGCTATTTTCTATTGGTTGGATGACGTGGATGATTCCTATGTCTCCTGATCTAATCTAATTACCCTAATTAACTCACTACACCTATATAAACACACCTAGACCTAAACCTAATTTCACTACACTAATTCATGGCGCCTCCATGCTGCCTCAACCTAAACTAGTCCTTCTTTAACAAATCAAAGTAACGGAATTCTGTAAAGGAGATCGAATCTACAATAACTACAACGCCTAATTCTCTTCCTTAAACCAATCTTTGTGAGTTCATTGATTATTTTTAGATTAAAATAATGCTAAAGCAATTCTGACATGTTGTAAATTAGATTTGGGAATTATACATGATAATAAGATTGAATCTCATCAATTCTATCTTAGCATATAACATCAGATTCATGATTCTTATATGCCCATGTTGATATTATAATCAGTTTTATCATATCTTTATGGTCAATTCATACTTATGCCTATTGTTATTATTATGCCTGTTCTTTATCTTATACCTTCCTCCTTCCCTTTTTGGTTTTTATAGCCGGGCTACTTCGAGCCTAGGCCAAATCTCATAGAGATGAACATACGAACAGTATTTTAGGGAACGATGGAAAATTTGACATAATATACATTGGGTTGGTTTGGGCATGACAAATGTTAAATTTGGCATAATATATGTTAATTGTTAGGCATGATATAAAATTGAGAATTTTGGGTAATTGACATAATCAGCCTAATATTGGCATAAACTGCAAATGAATAAATTGGCAAAGATAAGCATGATGAGACACGAGGTTAGACTCTGTTTGCAGTAGAAGCCTGCCCGGAACTAACCGGCCTAACCAGCAACCACAAATGGTTAGTCTAATGTGAGAGGTCGTATGCATAACTAAAAGATGCTTAGACACGAGGTTAAGTATGGCTTGTGGCAAAAGTCTGCCCGGAACCGCCCAGCACATCCAGCGGCCACAAGCCATCGACTTAATGTGAGAGATATGTGCATTAATAACTAATTAATGCTGATCAAAGATGAATATGATACATAAAACATGTTAGGTGGGTGGGGTTAAGTTAATCTGTGCAAGATGATAACTTAACCAATAATACATGAACAAAGTGGATGGGTTAAGGCAAACTTAACCAATAATGCATATTGATTTGATAAGTGGATGGGGTTATGTCAACTGGGCTGATAGACAACACTTAACCAATATAAGTTTGGGTTAGGATAAACCCTAGGGAAAAACCTAGCAGCGGCAAGGACCCATTTCAGACCGTAACCCACTTAGTGGTATCGGGAACCCCTGAGCTAGGCAGGTTTGGGGCACGCTTACTGGGATGATTATAAGCGGTAAAATAAGAGCGAGGATGTAGCAGTGCAGGTTCCGACGGGTTTGTTAAGCGTGAACAACGTGTTCCCGGCATTGGAAGATTTAGCCACTGTACATTAGTAGGTTTAAAGCTATGCACCCACGGGTTGCCACTTAGGGAGTGATACACCCTATGCTGGGACCTTCACAGATATCTACAAGTTAGGGAGCCGATTGAGGGGGACATCTAGTATCTATTATAGGCAAGTGGACTTTCAAGGATTGTATGGGGTAGATACCTCTTACTAGATGTTACGCCTGAATGCTACCAATTGCGGGGTTGGGATCATTTCGTTAAGAATTACTAGTAGGTTTGCAGAGAATTAAATTAAGTAAGAAATCTGGGAAGCGCACTAGACATTCCTTTATATTCATCCCGTTATCCAACTTTACCTTATGTCATGGTTATACTTTCCATCCTGTTTATTCCTGTCATATTGCTTTACTTATTTTCATGCTAAAAGTAGCTGGACTCGCCAGGCTTTATGTCTGACCTTTTTTTTCGAATCTTTTTCTTCCGTCCCCCCTAGGTTCTCAGGGAGGAAACACCGAAGCTTGACTTGGATCTCTTTCTTCTTGAAGCGCTCTGAAGTGTTGAGAGTAATACTCATCTTTATCCCGTTACATTATGGCTATTTGGAGTGGGATTATGATTTTACTTTTATGCACTCTGATAATAATTTTGTTCAAGATGGATATTTATGTACTTGACTCTAGTATGGGGTTTTGATGTTGTAATCAAACATGTTTTGCTTTTCCGCTGCAATGAATAAAGTTTGAATTTTCTTAAGTACCATTTATATATATCTGTCTTGTGATATTCTGTTTTAACTCTTATAACACTCCATGGAAGTTAATGTATTCCCTTAGTGAGTGACATTAATGGACATGGGGTGTTACAAGTTGGATAGGTTCCAAATATGGAGTTATGCAAATGATGGAATTTAATTGTAGAAATTGCTCAATTGTGTTCCCAGCAAAATTCTAAGTGATTTTCATGTTTAGAGATTTTCGATGAAGTCTGTATGAAAAATTTACCGATAAAAGATAGAAATGGAAAAAAGAATTAAATAATAATAAATTAACACATATAATAAGTCGAAGGGATCTACCTGTTGATCCACCTTTATCAAGAGAAGGGAGCGATTTACACGCTTTTGGTCAGAAACTTTCATTATGATGTAGGTTGAATAACCCATGTTTAATATAATAGATTAAACAGTTGTGGTTGATTCTTGTGCTTAAAAATTGAAGATCAATCCTTTATTCTATTATCATATTTTTGTAGAAGGCTAGAGTGAAGCTCTGCCATTTCTTCCTAAAACTTATACAATCAAATCTATATATCGATCTGAACTTATTCAAATCAGGGAGGATTAAGAAAACAGAAATAAAGGGAAGAGAGCGAATCAATCTTTGCATGTGTGTGGTATTAACTCTCAAATCTAAGCTGGTCTTTTTTATTTTTTTCTCCAAATATCATATCCCTTTCCAGAACTATAATTCTAATATATATATATATATATATATATATATATATGTGTGTGTGTGTGTGTGTGTATGTATATATGTATATAAATAACTTTTTGTACATATTTCTTAAATTTAAAAGAAATTAGAATTAAATCAAGAGAAGCAAATTTGATCTAGAATTTTGTAGTGTTTCTTTTCTATGAATGGGAAATTATATTTTTTTTATAATATAAATTTATATCATTGGTTATATCTGATCTTTATCCTTAAGATTTTTTTCTTTTGGAAACGTAGATTTATCTTCTTGTCAATAAAAAATCTTTTGCCTACCTATTCATTGAAAATCTTGTTAATAATGGTTATTCACCCGAATCTGGAAATTAGTCCTAATTGTTTTGTAGCTTGTAAATTGTTGTTTTAATCTTGATATGTGACTCCGATGAAGTACAATATCAATAGTAATTGGTTTAAGATTATTTCCCTAATTTATTGTTTTCAAATTTTCCATAATTTTATTTGTGAAAATAATATTCTTTGATTTTTATAAATCTGTTGATATTCTTCATTATTTTCCTTTCAAGTATTACGTTTGATTTAGCAAAGAATATGCATAAGTACTAAGAAAGAGAGGTGTAATACACAGTATTCTTTGTATTTTATACTATCTATTTCAAACAAAACGAAAACACATGTGATTGTAGACGAACTAAATATCTTTTTCTTCAAAGGAATTTATGAAAATCAAATGGGAAATATTCCAAAGAAATGATGTTTCAACAAATTAAACCTGGAAGTGTATACTAGTAGTTTAAATGTAACTAGAATATATACAAAATTAGATAAACTAAATTTTAATGTATGGTAATTACGTAATAAAAGTAAGGAAATCAGAATAAGTAAATGATAGGAAGATTAAATTAAATAACAGAAAGAAAAATAAATTAACTGAATAGAAGATTTAGACCAAGTTAAATAAACTAATTCAAAAATATACATGCATAACTTAGGTTTATGTAGCAATATAATTAATAAGAACAAATGATATAATATTTGGAATCAATGGGTTAAATTCCTATTAACTGGCAAGAGCCAAATAATTAATGGGAAAATGAAGGTTACAACCATAATTAATTGGTAACGAACGGAATTTGAATTTAAAAAGTCGCAATATATTAAATGAAACTAACATAGTGATTCAAACTAAAGAGGAAACTAATGCATAAGATTAAATATAAAGGGACAATTGGATTAATGAGATTAATTATAAATGGAATAATAATGATTACGAATTGTAAATTAGTAACTCACCTAAATGTCTTAGGTTGACATTTATGGTATAAAATTTAATAGCAACTAATGAGTAATTAATATTTAACTAATTCTAATACTAAATTACAATAGTAATTATCCAACCTAAAGTAATTAATTGTACTTAATGGTTTAGTGATGTCATTCAATAATAGCGGTCCCTTCACTTCGAGGCTACCAACAATCGGGTGCCCTTACTACTAATGTGAGATATCACTAACCAATTACACATGTTTGCATAGGTTTATGTTAAGAAGTACGGGTAGTGGTCATAGAATCTATCCTTACTGGGTATCAAGTGATTGAAGGACCCACGTTTTCCAAATGAAGAATTAAATGGCCAAATGGGTGCGACTTTATGGTATCCTTGAAAGAGTCCATTTCTTATTATGTATTAAGTGAAGTCTTTAGGGTTCCACTAGAGGCTTGTACTAAATGACTAACTGGTTTGCTTATCCTAAGGGAAGTACCATAATACTGCTAACTAGATAGCAGTGGAGGGTCCGCTTATGGAAAGTTTTAGATGTCCTTTGGGTCTGCTTATCCTTCAGGTACCGAGTGACCAATGTTATGTCTTGCATTATTCATTTATGAGTGGGATGCAATATTAATGATAGAAGAATTATGTAGCCGGCAGAGGTCTTAGTAGTTAATGCCCTCTTGTTAGCAATGGTGTTCATTAAGAAACCACGGTGATATGTATTAAATTTCCAATGGGTCTGCTTATCTTAAATAGATAATAAAGATAACGATAATAGTTAGAGTGTGGTTTGATATGTATTAAATAGTCAATGGATCTGCCTATTTTGAAAAGTATCGAATGATTACTAAATAAGAGAAAAAAACATGCTTTTATTGAAATTATTAAGTGGTTGATGCATTGGGAATATCAATTAGTTAACGGACTCTATCGAAATACTATCCTTTAAAATCAAGTATAGTTAATCGTACATGTTGAATACTAGATCCAGGTAGACTAGAACCGGACATAACAATTGGATGAAAATCAACCGATACATTTCTGTATTGTATACCGGTAATTTGATGTCCCCCTACCAGGGTATTAGTTTTTTTAACCCACTGAACCAATGTCTTTTTCTATAATTCATGTTTTTACAGAAATGCTTTCCTTTCTTATGGTATAACATTTTATTTGCAATTAAATTTGACGAGGATCTGGTACCATGTAAGAATTTGCAATATGATGCTTTTAAATGTACATTAACGATTGAAGGAATGTTCTGCAGATTTCAAGTTTGTATTCATTGTATGAAATCATTGATAGATAAAGTTGTTTACATAGAACTTTGGACAATCGGATATAAAGGATATTATATATTAGGCTAAAACATGCTAATCCCATAACTAAGATCATCTTCAACAAAGATTAATTATTACCGTAATAATTGCACTCAAAGAAGCCTCCAACAGAGTGTAATATTTTCGATTGATTCAGAATTAAGTGATTTTGGTTACAAAAACATAATTGGCTGGGGCAGATGTTAAACAGTCGCCCTGTATTGGGCAGCCTGTTGAAATGACGCCCGAGACCAGCCGCCTATTGAACAGGCGCCTAGTTCTGGGCGCCGTTTCAACAGGCGCCCCAATACAGGCCGCCTATTGAACAGCGGCCTCGGAATCCTCCATCTGCATATGTACAATCGGACTTGATTGCCACAACGCTCAGTAAGTTTGATTCGATAAGTTTGTTTGATACGTGTATTGAACGATGTAACGTTACACACTAAATTCAATCAACTTAAAAGTACAGTACAAATTTTAAAATAAATGTAACTTAAAATAGGAATACAAACAACATCATTAAATGAAATATAGTAGCATAGAAAAAAGCATGATAACTAACTAGGTTATTGATTGCCACAAAAGTTCTAGATATGATTCACCGGATCGACTTGTAATCTTTTGTGGACTGAACACTTCAATATGCCATCTGACTAAAAACATGAAACTCGATTTCAATTTCACTACCAATCATATCAGCACGCCATATATCTGGAACATCCGAAGCACCCTCGTACACGTAGTCTTCTTCCATTTCTCTTTCGTCCACTAGGATCATATTATGCAAAATAACACAAGTATACATTATTTTTGTCATTTTAAATGGATCCCAAAATCTGCATGGGTTACTAATTATAGAAAATCTTGATTAGAGTACTCCAGATGCTCTTTCGACGTCTTTCCTTTGGCCTTCTTGCATTGATGCGGACTTGGACTGTTTATTATTTCTTGGAGTATATGAATTGTCTTCACAATAGTAATCCATTTAGGCTATATGCTATCGCCAAGATAATAACCATGGTCGTATGTGTTACTGCTTAAAGTAAACGAACATGGTGCCGACTTACCATTTGCTAAATGAGGTAATTAGGGAGAAGGACAAACTTTGCCGAAAAAATAGGTTGAAGGACACCAAGTTTTATTTTTAGTCTGAAGGACAAACTTTGAACTAAAATTAAACTGAAGGAAAATGCTAAATGTAATTAGCATTATATTCAGTTTTTTACACTACATGAAAATGTTAAAGGTAATTAGCATTATTCAGTTTTACACTGTAGAAAATGCTAATTATATTTAGCATTGTCCTTCAGCCTAATTTTTTTCAAAGTTTGTCCTTCAGCCTAAAAATAAAACTTGACGTCCTTCAGGCTAATTTTTTTCCAAAGTTTGTCCTTATGCCTATTTTCCACTTGCTAAATCATTAAATAACATAGATCGTTTGACTACGTTTAGGTCTTTGTTAGAACCGGCATTCCAAAAAAAGCGTGTCAAATCCATAAATCATACAAAGCTACGACTTCTAGAATTATCGCTGATCTACGAGACTTGCCTTGGTATGCTCGGCGTTCGTCTTTGGACAGTTCTTCCATTCCCAGTGCATACAATCGATACTGCCTAACATCCCCGGTCATCCTATACTACCATGCATCTCGGTTAGTCTAGCAATGTCAGATTCCTTTGGTCTGCGTAGGTACTGATCACCATAAATGTCGATGATTGCCTGACAAAAATGCTCTAGAGACTCCAGCACAGTGCTTCACCCAAACGCAGATTTTCGTCTATGGCATCTGTTGGTACAGCATATGCAAGAATGCACATTGTAGCTGTCATTTTTTGGAGACCGGTAAGTCCCATTGTACGAGATGCGTTTTGTTTGAAGATCAAGTAATTATCCTGTTGTTGAATTGACTGTAGAATCCTCAAGAACAAGGGTCGTAGCATGCGAAATCTACGTCTGAAATCAACATCATTGTATGTTGGAGTTAGACAAAAATAGTATTCTATTAGTCTCTGTTTGTACACATAATGTTTTCTGTTGCCTTATATAGAACCTCCATGTTTTTTTACTAGATTGGCCTTGTTGAAGCATAAACATAGCTATTAGCTCTTTTTCATGCAAGAAGTGGTCGTCCATCATTTCATCGAAGTTGTCATCACTGTCATCGAAAAGAATAAGATATTCAGCTGCCATAAATTGATTTTGTTATGTGGAGGTAGTGGTGAGGGCCGATAGAGAAAACATTGGTCATCGCCTCATGTTATGCTCGTTATGGGCAAACGGCTGCGCTTACTTTGGATGGATTGACGACCGTTTATGTCGAAGAGATATTTCTTATTCCAACGAGTTAGAATAAGAGATTAGGCGACTCCGAACTGCTTTAGAGTCATTGGAGATTGAACGTAACAATTAGTTTGCTTGCATAATTATTTTTCTAGTTAAGATATGTTGTATCTGTAGTTGTAGTAGCTATAACCTAGTTAAAATATGTTGTATCATCTGTTTTAGTTGGCTTTTTCAAGTTAATAGCTTTTTTATTCGACGTTTTAGTATCAATTTCCTTGTTAACATGGGTCGTCCTCTTTTAATGTCAAGTTCATTTATTAAACTATGGTTTAATATTAATGTTTATGCATAATTCATTTGAAAATGGGGTGGGGCATGGAACCATTCATAATCATGCACCTGTTGGACAGGTGTCTGAACATCAGACACCTGTTCAACAGGCGCCTGAATCGGAAATCTGTTGGGGGTAGGCACCCGATTACATTTTGTAATTTGTACATTTGTAATAATGGATCATAGTAACCGTTGGAGATGCTCCAAAATGATTTATATCCGACCCACTTACAACAATACTGAGATAGTGTCTTCGTAGCCTTTGAGAGCTGCCTTCGCTTCTATCTTTCTTAGAAAATAGGTAGGAAACATTAGCAATTTGATACTTCATTGGTGGTTCATTTTTTCCAACGAAATTAGCTAGGTATGAGATCAAGAAGTCGGAAACTCCAGTTTGGTCTGTGTGTGTTGGAACTTGATATAGAGAGGAGAAGAGAAATTAAAGGTAGAATAATTGAATGACTACATTGTTATTGCTTCACTTTTCTTCATTCAACTTGATTACAAATAAATGAGTACATCTCAATTTATATTAGGGAAAATCTCTAGATTGTTCTTTTCTAGAGTCTTCCTAAATTTTATACTTTCTAAATATTTCTTCACATTACATATTTATTTAGTCTAGATTTTTCTCTTTCCACAAATGCAAACATAATCTCACTAATAATTATTTTCATTAATACAATAAATAATTCCTTAAAACCAAGTTAATTTTCCAACATTCCCTCTTAAACTTGGTTTTATTACTTCAAGCAGATTCTTTGTACTTCTCTTTGATTTGTGATGCACTTCTCATCACCTTCAATTGTTGAAGCACGTCTCTTCAACTCTCTCTTTGAATATTGGAGTACTTCTCACCCACAACTCTAAAATAAATTCTCTTCAACAGCCACTTGTGCCTTCATTCTTCTGCTTCTAGGATGCTGGATCAACGGTGTACGGAGATCCTTGCTCTTCTTTTTCTACCGCTTCGGCCATGGAAATCAAATACGCTTTGACTTTTTTTTTTTTTTTTTTTTTTTGGGAAATTATTCTTTGAACTCTCTTGCTGACTTGACTAGTTAGCTATTTTCATCTCTCCCACCTCTTTTAATCTTGCTCTGATACCATGTTGGAAATAAGATATAGAGAGGAGGAGAGAGATAAAAGATAGAATAATTGAATGACTAAATTGTCATTGTTTCACTTTTTTTCATTCAACTTGATTACAAATGAATGAATACTTCTCAATTTATATTAGGAAAATCTCTATACTATTCTTTTCTAGATTCTTTCTAAATTTTATACTTTCTAAATATTTCTTCACATTACATATTTATTTAGTCTAGATTTTTACCTTTCCACAAATGCAAACATAATCCCACTAATAATTATTTCCATTAATACAATAAATAATTCCTTAAAACCAAGTTTATTTCCAACATTGTGCTCATCCAACCGAGTCCGAGTTTGTTCACACTATTTAGGGTAGTGTGAACAAAACACCGGATTTAATTGGTGGAAATCAGAGGGAACCGTGTAGGTCCCTCTGATTTCAACCAATTAAAAGTAGTGTTTTGTTCACACTACCTTAAAGTAGTGTGAACAAACTACTACACCATCCAACCCCACTCATAGCAACTTATACCGTAGAATCTTCAATAATGATAGGATAGTTGATTCTCGATTGGACGCTGGCTACAGTTGTATGTGTTCACGGGGTAAATTCTAATTCTGTCTGCAGGTTTGTATGGTTAAGTACGCAATAATGTACAATAATGTGCATTAGTCACAAGATAAAAAGGCATGCATACAGTTGTTTTCTATGCCAACTCATTACCAAAAGTAGAAGAATAATTAATTGACTTTATGTATATGACCGGCCTGGTTCTCCATTTGTTTAATGCATGTCAATTGACTAATAATGTCCTCAATCCACTTGGTAAAGTATTTGAATTATATGTGCATGTCTATAGCTTGTGTAATGTAACATTATTAGCTACATCAAACAATATTGACCCCTTCACTCTTCTTTCTTACTTTATTTCCATGATTCCATCCATTTCATTGTCAAAACAATGTCGAATACATGCTAAACTTATCTGCTTTACCGTACTGAGAAGAACAGGTTCGCTTATGCACTAGACATCACCTTTCCTCTATAATGCATATTCCATATTCTTCCATAAAGAAAAATGCAGACGTCGATTGAACATTACCTACTGAATCTCAATATGCTAAATATCGAAATCGATGAAAAGTAATTGGCATAGGAGCGAATGGGTAACCGATTGAGCTCGACTCTTAATCGAACAAAAGTATGTGTTGTATGACTGATCAATATTCATGATAGAAGCTTTAAACATGTTTGGGCAAAGAACTATATCCATCTATATCTGCTTTATTTTCAATGCTTGATCTGTCATAACCCATTTTATGCCGAGAATTTGACGTAAGAGCAAAAGTTTACAAATAGTAACCAAAAGCATCTTCAAAGTGAATGAATATGCAACACGAAGTTTGTGCAAGATAAAACGATGAGACAAACACCCAAACTAAGTTTTCCATGCTCTAACATATAAGCTGGCTTATGAAGAAATGTTGTATTGTATTGCCATATTGGATGAAATTTGCTTTTGTAAAGTTTATGGTCCACTGCATTATCGCCATGAAAAATAGTGAACGGCAGCACTTGCTATAACAAAATTTTAACAGAGAAAGAGTTGTCATATTATAAATCATATATATGGATGTATGAGACTTTTGCTACATTCACAAGTCAAATAAGTAGGCTAACTGATCAGTTTTCTTTTCGTTTTTCTCCAAGATGCGTCCTTGATAAGGTGATTTGATCAAATTGTCAATTAACATTGCCATCAAAAACGTAATCGTTACTGTTTATAATAGTTCAATACTTCTCTAAGTGTTATACTGAGACATTTTTGCGACTTTGGATAGTCTACATGTGGTGTGCCATTTTTGCAACATCATATTGATAAGTGGCTACAGAATTTAGGATAGCAGATCAACTTCTACTTTTTAAGTAAAGCAAAAATAGACTAGCGTGGAGCCATGCATTTATCTAAATAATAATCCCACACGCATCTACTACTCCACTAAAATTACGTCAAAATCTGAAACTCGTTTTCATAATAAATAGAGAAGTGGCATACTTTGATCACTGTGATAACCGGTGTCGTTAGACCGTTATCAACAATCGAACGTCTTCAGTTCATTTTGTCTTATGCTTCTCTACTCAGCGGAGGAGCTGCGCACCAAGATAACATCTGATAACATCGAACCAGTTAAAAAAATAGTTTCAAGAAAAAAACTATTTTGACAAAGTGTTGATGCAAAAAGAAAAAAACTAGGATATATGGTAGAAATCAAAAAAATTATAGGAGTGTTACACTGTTTGTGTCTAATTTTGTGTTCCAATAGCCGCCCCCATAAATATGGGAAATTCTATTGGAACACAAAATTTAGACACAATTGGTGACACAACTAATCTTTACTATTGGATCACCCCATGAATTACACATCTCCACATAAAGACAAAAATATCCAACGGTTGAGGCTTTGTGTATCCAAGTTTGTGTCTAATTTTGTGTTCCAATAGCCGCCCCCATATATATGGGAAATTCTATTGGAACACAAAATTTAGACACAATTGGTGACACAACTAATCTTTACTATTGGATCACCTCATGAATTACACATCTCCACATAAAAACAAAAAGATCCAACGGTTGAGGCTTTGTGTCTCCAAGTTTGTGTCTAATTTTGTGTTCCAATAGCCGCCCCCATATATATGGGAAATTCTATTGGAACACAAAATTTAGACACAATTGGTGACACAACTAATCTTTACTATTGGATCACCCCATGAATTACACCTCTCCACATAAAGACAAAAAGATCCAACGGTTGAGGCTTTGTGTCTCCAAGTTTGTGTCTAATTTTGTGTTCCAATAGCCGCCCCCATATATATGGGAAATTCTATTGGAACACAAAATTTAGACACAATTGGTGACACAACTAATCTTTACTATTGGATCACCCCATGAATTACACCTCTCCACATAAAGACAAAAAGATCCAACGGTTGAGGCTTTGTGTCTCCAAGTTTGTGTCTAATTTTGTGTTCCAATAGTCGCCCCCATATATACGGGAAATTCTATTGAAACACAAAATTTAGACACAATTGGTGACACAACTAATCTTTACTATTGGATCACCCCATGAATTACACCTCTCCACATAAAGACAAAAAGATCCAACGGTTGAGGCTTTGTGTCTCCAAGTTTGTGTCTAATTTTGTGTTCCAATAGCCGCCCCCATATATATGGGAAATTCTATTGGAACACAAAATTTAGACACAATTGGTGACACAACTAATCTTTACTATTGGATCACCCCATGAATTACACCTCTCCACATAAAGACAAAAAGATCCAACGGTTGAGGCTTTGTGTCTCCAAGTTTGTGTCTAATTTTGTGTTCCAATAGCCGCCCCCATATATATGGGAAATTCTATTGGAACACAAAATTTAGACACAATTGGTGACACAACTAATCTTTACTATTGGATCACCCCATGAATTACACCTCTCCACATAAAGACAAAAAGATCCAACGGTTGAGGCTTTGTGTCTAATTTTGTGTTCCAATAGCCGCCCCCATATATATGGGAAATTCTATTGGAACACAAAATTTAGACACAATTGGTGACACAACTAATCTTTACTATTGGATCACCCCATGAATTACACATCTCCACATAAAGACAAAAAGATCCAACGGTTGAGGCTTTGTGTCTCCAAGTTTGTGTCTAATTTTGTGTTCCAATAGCCGCCCCCATATATATGGGAAATTCTATTGGAACACAAAATTTAGACACAATTGGTGACACAACTAATCTTTACTATTGGATCACCCCATGAATTACACCTCTCCACATAAAGACAAAAAGATCCAACGGTTGAGGCTTTGTGTCTCCAAGTATTTGTCTAATTTTGTGTTCCAATAGCCGCCCCCATATATATGGGAAATTCTATTGGAACACAAAATTTAGACACAATTGGTGACACAACTAATCTTTACTATTGGATCACCCCATGAATTACACCTCTCCACATAAAGACAAAAAGATCCAACGGTTGAGGCTTTGTGTCTCCAAGTTTGTATCTAATTTTGTGTTCCAATAGCCGCCCCCATATATATGGGAAATTCTATTGGAACACAAAATTTAGACACAATTGGTGACACAACTAATCTTTACTATTGGATCACCCCATGAATTACACCTCTCCACATAAAGACAAAAATATCCAACGGTTGAGGCTTTGTGTCTCCAAGTTTGTGTCTAATTTTGTGTTCCAATAGCCGCCCCCATATATATGGGAAATTCTATTGGAACACAAAATTTAGACACAATTGGTGACACAACTAATCTTTACTATTGGATCACCCCATGAATTACACCTCTCCACATAAAGACAAAAAGATCCAACGGTTGAGGCTTTGTGTCTCCAAGTTTGTGTCTAATTTTGTGTTCCAATAGCCGCCCCCATATATATATATATATATATATATATATATATATATATATATAATACACACATACACACTTACAACAGAGGCCTTCATCATTATAAGAACCAGTCATTTGTTCAGTTCATCGATTCAGTTCACTCGTCACAAGATCAAAACTATAGCACAATCACTTAATTCTAGCGTACAATCCATCACAGACTAGTGAGAGTTCATGACCACTCACCAGGACATATAGATCCAGATGAGATCAAAATCGAACAATGACAAATCGGATGAGAGTGCAACCAAAATTATGATATCTAGTTTCTAATCTGCAATTAGAGACTATATTATGAAATTTAGTTAAAGTTAATGAAACCAGTGGGGGATTACAATATATAGGGTTTGGATCTTATCTGAAATGAGATGGAAACTTCCAAATGTCTGGATTAAACTAATGAGCTTTTTAATCCATCCCACTAATCTTGCTCTAATTCTGGCGGGTAGTTCTGAAAACTTGTAACTATTGAAACTTGGTCAACCTACAATGGAAGTTATGGGTGAATTAAAAAAATAGTTTATTAAGCCAGAAATCTAATTTATTTAGAATATTCTAAATTTTGGTTTAAATAAAATCATGCTCTTTATTAATTCGAATATTTTATGTTATAAATTTAATTTAATTTATTAAACTTATATATTCATTCATCATATTACATATATATATATATATATATATATATATTTGTGTGATCATATGTAACATAATAATACATGAAAGATGTGATATATACTCGTATATATTAGTAATATGTATATGCAGATATGGAAAAGCTCATTAGTGATACATATAATGTAATATATCTCCTAAAATATGTATGAAAACAATTAATTGGTGATCTCTTTGGATCCAAGTAGAAGAAATGACTTCACTAAGTACCTCCCAATTTGTCAGGTTGCTAATATAGAATCAACGACCTTCAACTATCGAATAGAATCTGATTTAACTTGGACTTTGTTAGACCAAAAAGTGGTTCTAACACCCAAATTGACTAAAATTTCGATAAAATGAGATCAACAACAGAAAAGAGACACAATATTTATAGTGGTTCGGCGTTAAAAAGCCTACGTCCACTTTATATCACTTTGTTTGATGATTTAATGAAAGTACAAAAAGATATACACTCAATCTCACTTATTTTTCATATATATTCACTCAAATACACTCAAAATACACTTTGAATGATGATTTGGATTGTTCGGGAGTGCTGGAATTCGGTTCTCTAAGATGCTCAAGCGCTCAAAGTGCCAAAAGATCATTTCAAACGACCCTTAGGGGTCTATTTATAGGTGGAAACTTCTCCAGAATTCGGTTCGGATCGGGTGCACGTGTCCTCCATTCCATGACTTTCGGGATCGGATCAATTCTGGTGTTGCCAGCACATCAAGTAAGTGGCCATCGTGGGTAGAAAGTGGGTGTAACTGCCCCGAATATTCAGGAGATCGTGGTGCGGAGTGACAGGGTGAACTGGGTTCGGATCGGATGGGCTAGCAGATGAGGTTCGGATCGGCCCCGCTACATCCGATCCAATCCGAATACTTTCCTTCCTCCTTTGTCTTGCTTTTGTTCCTACCCCTGTAATTCCGATCCGAACCGGATGCGTAACAGAGTGTCTTTTGTCTACTTGATTTTCTGACTTCTTGACTTTGTATAGCCTAGTTTACAAAGTAGGCTAACATTTTGCTCCCTCAAAGGATACTTCTGTTGAAGACGAAGCGTGCTTTGATATCATCTGCTCATTGATCTTTGAGTTTGAGTCGTTGAAAAGTCATTTCCATTCGTTTGTGAAGATGCGTTACTTCATGAAGTCGTGTCTTTTATCGCTTATATATATGTCATAGAATACACGATCTATCTTCTTCATTTTTAAACAATCCGATGAACTCTCCTTGATGTCCAGTGATTCTTCCAGGTATGTCTTTTCTTTATTTTTCTTTTGAGTTCTATTCAATTCAAATGCCGAGTTGATACATGAAACTCCCTCCGTTTCGGATTCCGATCCGAACGGCCTCTGCCCTTCGACTCATGATCACTCGAACCAATGGGCTGCAAGTGTTTTCACGGGCTTATGTTCTAGCTTGGACGGGTTCTCGTTTAAATCCACCATTGCCGAAATAATGGGCCAAGCAAATGTTCAAGGGTTCGGCCTCCGGTTCGAAAGGAGTTAAAAGTGGGAATATTAAGTGTCATCTCGTACCCTATATAAATCCATAGCTCCATTTCCTCCTTCTCTTTTTCTTTTTATTTCCATCACTTTTCCAGAAATCACTCCAACGAGAAAAAAAAACCTTGACGCCCAAAACCCCAATATCTTCGCTCCAATTTCTGAATTAAGCATATAGTTAGTTGTATAATCTTAAGTCATCTCAATATAATCGTTTTACAGTTTGAATTTGTACTTAAATCAGACGATTTGGGTATGGTTGTTGTTTGGATTCGACGCCATGGCCATCTCCTCCCCTTCCGTCGTCGCTGGCGGCTCCGCCACCACCTCGAGGCACTGGGATGTTGGAGAGGGTACACGTCCCTTCCTAACTGGAGCATTGAAAACAGGATTGGGTTTGGTTGTGATTGAGGAGGAAGAGGAAGACGAAGGGCATAGGGAATCGGTTCGGGCGAGGAAGCATAGGAGATGGAGGAGAAGAAAAGAGTGAGGGGTTCACAAGACCGGATCGGGTCGAAAAAGAGGGAAGGCGAGGCTTACTCTATCAGGTCGGGTCGGAGCAAAAAGCAAAAAAGGGAAATGAGGCTTATTTGACCGGATCGGGTCGGAGAGCAGAACAAAGGAGAAGGGGCGTTGATATTCAAGTCCACCCGATCCGCTCCAAAAGCATGCTCCCAAATCGATCCAGTTGGATGTCAACTTCTGACCGAAGCACGACTTTGCCTCTGATCCGATCCCATCATGTATACTCGAACCGAACCGAGGCCACCCAACTTAAAGCACAATACTTTGTCCAATTGGCTAAAATCAATATTTGACATAACTTCCACCTTCATGAACAGTTAGGATAGTGCCCTGCGAACATACACGAACATCAAGAACTGCTCTGAACATCATTGCTTTGCCAAGATTTTGCATTACACTTTTGAGTGTTAACTTATATCTTCTGCACACACCGTACACACTTTAGTTCATGCATATGCACAAGGGGATACGGGCTAATTTACTGTAACTTGTGCTATTGCTCCTTCAATAGTTTAATGACAATGACAGCAAGACGTTCTTCTAGATTAGCTGAAAAAAGAGAAGTTCCAGAGACGTCCCAGAAGATCGTTCTTGATGACATATCTTCTTCCTCAGATCCAAAGTGGGATGATGAGGGTTCAGATTACGAGGTAGAAGCTCATGAAAGCGATAATGTGTCTTCTGAGGGTGAAGTTTCTCTGGGTTATGGAGAGGAAGGAGGGGTTAGAGATAATCGAGCTCCCGACGAATTCGAGTCTGCTATCATATTGGAATCACCTCAAGATTCTGTTGAGTCGACGATTGACTATGACAGACTCCTTCGAATATGTTTAAAGTACGGGATACTGAAAAAAGATACCCTGGTACCGTCTAAGACCGACCGTCCTCATAATCCTCTAGAGGGATTTATGGCAATTACTCGACTGATGTGCATGGTTGGAGATATTCCACCGTTTTCTCCCTTTGTCGTCGACTTTCTAAGACAGATGCGGATTGCTCCCATGCAGCTGCATCCCAACTCCTATGCTTACCTATATACCTTATATGTAGCATACCACGAGATCTTAGGCATAGAGCTCACTTTTGATGACGTCCATTTCTTTTATAACTTTAAGCACCGAACTCGAGAAACTCCTTCTTTCTCTTACTTCGAGTCTGTCCCAAAAAGGAAAATAATTTCAGCACCGTTCAGCAGCAAAGCGGGCGATTCCAAGCTGGAATGGTTTTATATAAGGCAACAACCAGGGTGTGCTAGGAGATGGACAAAATCACGTAAAGCACTGGTTTTCTAAATCTCGACTCTGAATGTCCACGCCACCACATTAATCCGTTTTGTTTTTGTTTGCAGTTGATAACCCAAAACAAATATCGGATCAAGCGTTCTTTGATCGGATGCATCGGCTCCTTAATGGTGACCAAAAGTTTTTAACTATTGATGAAGTCCTTAAGGACGAATATCTTCATCTTCACGGGTTGCTGTCCATTACCCGTAGCATAGGTCACGGGTCGGGTCCATATGTATACATCCCCCCAGTGGACGTAATCCCAGAAACGGATGAAAGCTCGAAAGCTCCTACAATGCCGCTTCAGGCTTCACCTTCTCCATCTTCGACTCAAGATGATGAACTAGCCAACATGGCCGAAAAGCACCGTGAGGGGTACATCGTTCCCGAGGATGCCATCTCTCCGGAGAAGTCGATGTATTCCAAAGAGTCGGCAATTGATGCTTCTCAAGGAGATGCCCCTAGTATCGATGATCCGACATTTCAGGGTTTAGGAGATCTCCCCTTACCTGAAACTATTTACACTTCAGAGGATTTTGGAACAAATCCTTTAGTTTTCACTTCTTCAGAAGAAACCACCCCTGCTAAGGCCAAAAAGCCCACTCGCACTAGTCTGGCTTCGGACTCGGGTTTGTCGGGGGGAAAACACCACTTAGGATGCATTTAACATAATAACACCACATTTCATAGCACTTTCCTTTTGTGAGAACACTGATTCTGAATTCCATTTGCATTGTTGCGCAGGTACAATGTCTCGCTCCCATTATGATATAAGGAAACTTCATAGCATCATGTCTAGACCCCCTTCTGATGCTGAGCATGATCGTCGTGAAGGCCGGGGTAGGGAGGATAAGAGGCCTTATGACTCTTATCAGTCACGGACCTCGCGCTCTCGCTCCCCCGTTTGGTCTGATTCAGAATGATACAAAAGCTATCAAAGCCGTTGAGAAGAAGACACGTCGCTGTCAAAAGATAAGACCTCTTCTCAAGAAAAACGTGGTAGGGAAAGAAGTCCACCGAAAGAAACCAGCTCTCGAGATAAACGTAAGGTTTCCGATAAGCGGCCTAGGAAGGGTGATACGACCGTCGTGCCCACTGATCCTAAGGATATTGAGCTAACATATCGCGCACCTCCACCATTGGACGCTGAAACTAAAGTCAAGCGGGCATATTTGGAGAAAGAATTCCCCGAGCATTACTTTGAAAACCTGACTTTCTTACCTGCTCTTGAGCCTATTTCTTTAAGGTGGGCGGACGAGGCCAAAGCAAAAATTGATGAAGTTGAGAAACAATATTCAGAGATGTTCAAGTATTCACGTAACCTCTCCAGAATCATCCGAACTCTGATTACGGATACCGAATCGATGAAAAATACTGCAGCAACTGACGCTAAAGCCTTGAAAAATTTAAGGAAAGATCTTGAGGACACACAGGCCCAACTTGCCATTATCCAGCGAGATGCTACCAACTTCAAGCAGTAATTTGAAGAGCTACAAAAACGTTATCATGACTTACTCGAGTCTCACAATCAGGAGCGCTCGGAGTTGAGAAAGCAAGCAGAAGATGCAAAGTCGGATAATGCAAAAATGCAACTTGCCTACACCGCTTTGGAGCAAGAGAAAGCTGAGTTAGCGAGAAAGAATACTAAATTGGAGAAGAGAAACGCTGACTTGGCTTCCAAGTTGGTGGAGGCTGAGAACAAGGCTTCCCTAGCGGAGGGTAATGTCGAAAGTGTTATTAAATCCGCCGAAGAGACCCGCAAGCAGCTGTCAAAGGCTGAGGAGGAGTTGCATGGTTTCGGCGAATTAATGATTGAATTCTTTGTGCATATAATCCACCGCCGGAACATCTCTTGGATCGAAGATTATCCGTCTACCTTGGTCCAATTATGGAGTCAAATCGTTGAGTGAGAGAAGGAGGAGCTCAAGGTTGATTCCATTGACGAAGACAAGCTTATGAAAAAATATCTAAGAGATGATGAACCAGAGCGCCTAGCCGAGGGACGCCGCCTCATTGCTGCTACTATGGAGGAAGAGAAGCGGAAGGCTAAACAAAAGGACATCTTGGAGGTTGGTTCTTCTTCCACTGCTGCTGAAACTTCTGAAGTAGAGGGATATGACCCCGAAAACCCGGCGATCCCTCAGGCATCTCTTTTATCTCCCATTCCTGAATCGGCTTCAGAGGCGGCAGCTACTCCAGCTGAGAAATCATCGGAAGGTATTTCTACCTTTTCACCCCAATTCGTCAAAGCTGTCTCCACTTTCCATCGCATAGTCCGAAAAATCGATGAAGGACCCTTTATTTTCTCCTGAGTTAATAATTGTTGCTTCTCACTCTGTAGGTGTTGAACCGTCCGAAAAGACAGACATGTCCCAGGAAACCACCGCTGGAGCAAAGCCTGCGGAGAAGGCTAAAGGGGGAAAGGATAAGGCCGCCAATGTTAATTCAGGAGAAGGAACTGAACCATCTAAGGCTGATGCTCCTCATGATGACGAAATGATAGATGCCTTGAAAGATGATGGCGATAATGAGGGACACGAGGAAGACCCTGAGGTGGCTATAGTTGGGGAGTCAAAAAGCGCCGATGACATTACTTTAGCTGCATTGAAAGCCGAACAAGACAAACGCATGCAGCTTAAAGTTGAGGACCTAGACCCCGAAAGCCTTAAGCCTCTCGCAGTAGTGGATGTTGGATCAAGGTTAGTTCAGAAGAGCTTGCTAAAAAGTCTTCTCTTGATTCCAGTATTCCAATTCCTGGGAAAAAGTCAACCGATTACAGTGCTTCGGTCACAGGGAGGAAAAAACCAAAGCACGTTCTAACTGATGCTGAAAAGGAGGTGAAGGATGCTCAGAAGGCTGTAAAAAATCCAAGTCCACTCCGAAGTCTAAATGATGAAGTGCTTTTTTTTACTTTAGCATTTAACTGGCCCGCAATTGTTGCAGCGAGCGCGGCCCTCGCATCTTCTTTTTTGCTAGTCTTTCATGTACAAACTCACACGTATGTAAATAAAAATAATCCATTTCCTGCAATGCCTGTTAGTCGTTAGTTCAGTACTTATGTAAAAATACAAATGCATGTCATACAAAAGTCATGTAATGGAGTCATAGTGGGGGGGAATATGTGTGTACATATATGCCCCCAGTCAGTCTTGAAAAACTATTCAAGATTAAATTAAAAAGTCCGAATGTCCCCGATTCTCTGACGGAGGTCACATTCCTTTTGTCATTGATGCCTGTTATTTTCTGGCATCTTTTATACTCTCTTGTCTTATATTCAGGTTAGAGTTCTTGCTGAGGCGGTCTCTCATCTGGGTGCACCTTCACGCCTCGGAGGACGTCGTCTTCCCATCCTTTATACTCTCTCTCAATTCTTGAGAGTTAGAGTTAAGAATGTCGTCTTCCCATTCTTTTATGTCTTATTGTACAAACAGACGTTGTGTTTGTTCCTGCATATAAGCCATCTCCAACTTTCCAGATTTTAATTTAACATCTCGTATTCCACAGTCACAATAGAATAATAGTTGAAGATATAAATAATGTAGGAAAGTAAATGGCACACGATATTTTTATAGTGGTTCGGCTAAGTCGTAGCCTACATCCACTTTATAGTTCTTTGTTTGTATCAACAGACTTTTCTAAGGCAAGTCGTGCCTTTTTACAGGGTTCATAAGAAAAACAAAAGAAAATACAACATCCCTAATTCAAATATCGCATCAAGTGTTGGGCATTCCAAGCCCTAGGCACTTCGTCGCCATCTATGGTCGTTAACTTGAAGGCTCCTTTCTCAAGTTTCCGTTGGATGACGAATGGTCCTTCCCACTTTGGATCGAGGTGAGGAAGGGATGGAAAAACCCACTTTAGCACCAAATCTCCTGGTTCAAAGGTTCTAAAACAAACTTTTTTGTCATAATAGCATGCCATCTGACGTCGATGTCTTGACACACGCAAGTCTGCCTCGTCCCTTTTCTCTTCGATTTCATCAAGGGACTCGAGGAGGAGTGCCCGATTCGTCATCGGGTCATAATATGTCACCCTGTGAGAGGGAACTTCAAGCTCTACCGGGATTACTGCTTCTGAGCCAAATGAGAGAGAGAAAGGAGTATGATCGGTAGCTGTCTTAAACGTTGTCTGATATGCCCACAAAGCCAAGGGCAATTCATCCACCCATTTTGCTTTTTCACGTTCCAATCGCTTCTTGAGGATGGACTTTATGACTTTATTTATTGCTTCTACTTGCCCATTTTACTGTGGATGGGCGACTGCAGTGTACCGCTTGTCGATCTTGTATTTCTGGCAGAAATTTCTGAATTCGACACCATCGAACTGTGTTCCATTATCGGTTATAATGGTCCTTGGAATCCCAAATCGGCATATGATATTTCTAACCACGAAACTTATCACCTTTCTCGCTGTGATTTTAGTTAAGGGCTCAGCTTCCACCCACTTCGTAAAATAGTCCACGGCGACTATTGCATACTTCGCTCCTCCTTTGGCAATCGGTAGAACTCCGATGATGTCAATTCCCCACATGGAAAACGGCCATGGACTCACCATCGACTTGAGCTGGGTCGGTGGTGCTCTGGGGATCATGGCGAACCTCTGGCATTTGTCGCAGCGTCGTGGGTAATCAGCTGCATCTTTATTAATTGTGGGCCAGAAATACCCATACCGCAATACCTTTTTTGCTAAGGTCTGACCTCCCGTATGATCTCCACACTCACCTTCGTGTACTTCTCTTAGTACACGCTTGATGTCCTCGTGCGCTATACATCGTAACAGGGGCATAGAAAATCCTTGCCAACAAAGGGTATCATCTTGAAGGATGTATCTGGTAGCTTTGCGAACTATGGCTCGCCTCTCACTCTTCTTTGGCGGGAGTACTCCATTTATAAGGAAATTCTAGATTGGGGTCATCCACGACTCCCTCTCCGGTTCTGCATCGAAAGCTAATTCAATTTCCATTGACTCAAAGCTTGGCGATTCCAACGTCTCAATTGGAACCATTTCGGTTTCCTCCGGATTGTCGGAACTAGCCAGCTTCGCTAGCCGGTCTGCCTTCTGGTTTTCAGCTCTTGGGATATGCGTTATGTTATACCGTTCCAAGTTGCTCAACAGCTCCTCCACTTTTCCGAGATAGGTAATAAGTCGAGGTCCCCGGGCCAAAAACTCCTTTCGCACTTGGCAGACGACTATTTTGGAATCACAGAATATATCCAATGCCTTTATTACGAATTCCTTAGCAAGTTTCAGCCCGACAATCAGGGCTTCATATTCAGAGTCATTATTGGTCGCTGAAAATTCTAGTCGCAGAGCATAATATAACGATCGCCCTTCAGGAGTAACTAAGACGACTCCAGCTCCGGACCTTCGGTCATTCTTGGCTCCGTCTGTGTACAACTTCCATGGATCTAATTTTAATTCCTCCTCTGACTTGACCACCTTGTCGTTGATCGTCTCCTCCTCCGGAATTGTGAACTCTACTATAAAGTCAGCCAAAGCTTGCTCCCTGATTGATCTCCGCGGCTGAAAGTTTCAATCAAACTGACTTAATTTAATGTTCCACTTGATCAACCATCCTGATGCTTCGGGTCTTTGCAATAACTATCTCAGAGGTTGATCAGTGTATATGGTTATTGGGTGAGCTTGAAAATAATGGCGAAGCTTTCGGGAGGTGATTAGAAGGCTGTAAGCAAGCTTCTCAATCCTTGGGTAGTTACGTTCTGTAGCTACCAATTTCTTACTTACGTAATATACCAGCCTTTGCACCTTGTCTTCTTCCCGGACCAAGGCGGTGCTAACGGCATGAGCCGATACTGCTAGATAAACAAACAGCTCTTCATGATCCACCGGCTTCGACAAAATCGGTGGTCTCTCTAGTAAGTCCAATAGATTTCGAAAGGCCTCAACACAATCCGGAGTCCATTCAAAATTTTTCTTTCCCCTTTTTATCAGGTCAAAAAACGGGACGCATTTTTCTGATGCTTTGGAGATGAATCTACTCAACGCAGCCACTTTCCCTGCAAGACTTTGGACATCCTTGATTCTTCGTGGTTCCTCGATGTTCCTTATCGCTGCTATCTGACTGGGATTAATTTCAATTCCTCGAGAGCTCACGACGAAACCTAGAAACTTTCCAGATGCCACCCCAAACGAGCACTTCAAAGGATTTAGCTTCATTTGATACTTTCGCAGGATACCGAACATCTCTGCAAAGTCTTGCATATGGATAGAGGACTGTCTCGATTTGACAAGCATATCATCCACATAAACTTCCATAGTCTTCCCTATTTGGTTGTAAAACATCCTGTTCACCAAGCGTTGGTAGGTAGCTCCAGCATTTTTCAATCCGAAAGGCATGACCACGTAGCAGTACAACCCCAAATTTGTAATAAATCTCGTGTGCTCTTGATCGGGCACATGCATGGGAATCTGGTTGTATCCGGAATATGCGTCCATAAAAGAAAGAATTTCATGTCCCGCCGTCGAATCCATAAGCTGGTCTATTCTGGGGAGTGGGAAGCTATCTTTCGGGCAGGCTTTGTTCAAGTCTGAAAAATCAATACACGTCCGCCATTTTCCGTTTGACTTCTTTACCAAAACAGGATTCGATATCCATTCGGGATATGTCGAATCTCTAATAAATCCGTTCTCTTTCAGCTTCTCCACTTCTTCTTTCAGAGCTGTTGACCTTTCTGGGCCTAACATACGTCTCTTTTGCTTTACAGGCGGGTGTTTCGGGTTTATACTCAGCGAATGACTCATGATAGATGGTGATATCCCACACATGTCAGCGTGGGTCCAGGCAAATACATCCAGGTTTGCCTTTAGAAAGTCAGCTAGTTCTTTAGCTTGATGCAGATCCAATTAGGATCCAATCTTCAAAACTTTTGCTGGATCAGCTTCATCAATGGGTATATCCACTGTCGTTTCGTTAGGAGTTGCTTTTCTATCTTCAGGTTCCTCATCTTCTCTGGGATCCAGGTCTTCAGGCAACTCCTTCGGGGCTGATCCCTGTAATTGCTACGCTGAACCCTCCTTTGGAGGGGGTGAAGCACTTTTGGTATCGATGTTGAGTCCCTTCATCAGCATCTTTAATTCAGCAATACAACAAGCTCGCCCGGAGACTTGGTCTCCCCTCATTACTCCTGTTCCGACTTCAGTTGGGAACTTTAGCAATAAGCACCATGGTGCGATACAAGCCCTGAACTCTGCAAGGGCAGGCCTTCCCAAAAATGCGTTGTAGGGCGAACCGATATCTAGCATTATGAACTGAAGCATTCGTACTCTTCGACGATCCCCTTGTCCCAATGTTACGGGCAATTTTATATACCCCATTGGAGCTGTCGATGCCCCATTGAAGCCTCGGATCCAACCTTCACGGGGCTTCAAATCTCCAGACTCGAGTCTCATCTGAGCAAACGACTTCTTAAACAAAATGTTAACAGAGCTTCCATTGTCTACTAGTACCTTATGGACTAGTACCGGCCCAATAGTAGTAGTAATAACCAACGAATCTTCGGTAGATGATTCGATTCCGGTATCGTCCCTACTACGGAACACCACATCATCGAACATTGTCCTCTACTGCTTCACCGGGGCGATATCTTCCAAATCATTACACTCGTCCACATCTACGTGCTTGACTGCATTAACGTATTGGTCCATTGCTCTGAAACTATGGATGGCTGGATGGGGTCCACCGATTATGGTGTTAATGACAATCGCTTTGCCCTTCTGTTGTGTTGTAGGCTTGGGAGCAAGCTGATTCTGGTTTGGGGCCTGTCCTCCTTGCCCCCTGTCCCTTGGGGAAGCCTTATACTCATCCAACTTACCCTCACGCAACAACTTCTCAACCACATCTCTCAAGTGTCGACACTCGTTCATTGAATGTCCATGGGTTCCGTAAAATAAAAAAAAATTCCAGTAGCAATTTCTTATTCTGTCGAATCTCGCGGCGGCGGTTTTTTGTATTGCAGAACATTGTACGTGTCCAAATAAATGTTCTCCAAAGTGTCATTCAACAGTGAATAATTCTCAAAGGTCTGGAACCGGGGTCTTTTGTCAGAATTACTTCCTCGGTTCCTGTTTCTCCTATTACCATTCGCATTATGGTTGCTGTTGCCCCCATTTCCATCATTATTGTTTCCATTCTTGTTTCCAACGTTCACTTCGACTTTCCCAGAACTTTCTCCAGACTGCTTTATAGCAACATTACTCTGAACAGCTTCTTTTGAGGCCGCTCCGGACTTCCTCTTTCTGTTTGGCCTTGCTTCCTCCCGTCTTAACTGAATATTGGCCTTCTCATAAAACAACTCTCTTGTGGGGGGTGGCTTCCCAGAAATATAATCTCCAAACTCTGAATCAGGATCAACTCCCTCCATTAAGGCCATCAAGATCGTAGGCTCATGAGGGTCGCTGACTTCTGTTACAGCTAAATTGAAACGGTCTAGATACAACTTCAAGGACTCACCTGGTGCTTGCTTAATTCTCGATAATTCGATAACAGTCTTTGACTTTCGGGCATGAAGTCAGAATTGATTCATAAAATGTTCACTTAATTCTTTGAAATTCGATATTGATCGAGGAGGAAGTCGGGTAAACCATAGTAATGCTACGTCTTCTAAGTAAATCGGGAAAACCTTACACTTCACAGCGTCAGGAGCAGCTGCAGCATTCATAAACCAGGCGTATCGCATCAAATGTTGCCCCGGGTCAGTTCTCCCGTTATATCTGTCCATCTGCGGCAAATTAAATCGTCGGGGGAACTGAAAGTTAAGAATGTCGTTAGTAAAGGGAGTATGGCTTCGCTCAATACCATAATCTTCATTGGTGTAATTTCGGCTCTCAAACTTGATCTGGCGCACCATAGCCCAGACATCAGCATTGGTCAAAGGCCGTTCAGGCTCCCTGGGTCTGATGTTCGGGCTTCCTCTGGGCTCCTGATCAGGGGACACCCTCCTTCTTCTAGCGGCTTCTGCTCTGCTTTGCTCCCTACGTTCCCGGTCGATCTCGGGAGGAAGGGGCTGAAGCATTTGTCCCTGAGTGGGGTTGATAAGATTAGGATCTCTAGGCAGAACATAGGATCCTCGCATTGGCAACAGCATAGGCTCTCTCAAGCTCGGATCATAGAGTCCTAACACACGGGCAGCGTCTTCACAGGATCCCTGAGATCCGAAAGTCATTTGTTCCAAATTCTGAGGTCATTCGAGCGGCCTTCTTTCACGAGGTCGCTCTTCCTCTGAGGAAGAAGACTGATCCATTGCAGTGTGATGTACTGGGGAAGGGGTCCTCTGCCTGCGAAGCTCGCCAATTTCCCTACTCATGATTCTCATATTCTCTTACATCATAAGGTTGGTGCGCTCATGGATTCTCATAGCCTCCCCAGTGCTCTCATGCATGTCAAGAAGGCGCGAAAAATCTCCTTGGGTGACAGGCGCAGACGGATTGATCTAGTCATTGGTCCTGGTGGCTGGAGTCGGAGCATTTGGAGGGGCTCGAGTAGAGGTTCCAGCATCACCTAGAGCCGGGTCGGATCGGAGCAAGGTGACCTGACCGGATCGGTTCGAAACTGGGGAGCGCATCTCTTCAACCTCTTCTACTCGGGTAGGATCGGAGCTTTCCCTCTGCGATCGGTTCGGATTTCCTGAACCAGTCCGTTCCGCTCCCGAGTTTTTCCCACGAGACCTCATCAAGACCGCGTCTTGCTGATCTTCACCAACTTCTTTCCCTCGACTGGTTTGAACTTCCTTGCCTTTTCCTTTGGCCATAATTCTTCAACAATCAACCAACAAGTACTTAAAAGCGTCGAAAATTGGGGATTAACTTCTTTGAACTCAACGGTCCAAAAAGTAGAACGATAATCCAGAAAAACAGAGAATTCAAATGATTCTCAGTGAAAGCACCAAAAACGTTAGACCAAAAAGTGGTTCTAACACCCAAATTGACCGAAATTTTGATAAAATGAGATCAAAAACAGAAAAGATACACAAGATTTATAGTGGTTCGGCGTTAAAAAGCCTACGTCCACTTTATATCACTTTGTTTGATGATTTAGATGAAAGTACAACAAGGTATTCACTCAATCTCACTTATTTTTCATATATATTCACTCAAATACACTCAAAATACACTTTGAATGATGATTTGGATTGTTCGGGAGTGCTGGAATTTGGTTCTCTAAGATGCTCAAGCTCTCAAAGTGCCAAAAGATCCGTTCGAACGACCCTTGGGGGTCTATTTATAGGTGGAAACTTCTCCAAAATTCGGTTCAGATCGGGTGCACGTGTCCTCCATTCCATGACTTTCGAGATCAGATGAATTCTGGTGTTGCCAGCACATCAAGTAAGTCGCCATCGTGGGTAGAAAGTGGGTGTAACTGCCCCGAATATTCAGGAGATCGTGGTGCAGAGTGGCAGGGTGAACTGGGTTCGGATCGGATGTGCTAGCAGATGGGGTTCGGATCGGCCCTGCTACATCCGATCCGATCTGAATACTTTCCTTCCTCCTTTGTCTTGCTTTTGTTCCTACCCCTGTAATTCCGATCCGAACCGGATGCGTAACAGAGTGTCTTTTGTCTACTTGATCTTCTGACTTCTTGACTTTGTATAGCCTAGTTTACAAAGTAGGCCAACGGACTTATTTGAGATATTAGGAACTAAACTATAAATGTATTTTGAATAGAGAAAATCAGAGAAATCGAGATTGAAAGTGTCAAGGAAGAATAGGTTTAGAGATCTTTATTTACAATTGCATAAAAGAGAGAAAAATAAGTAGATCAAATTTACCTATTCTCACTTAATCTAAACCATACATTTCCAAACCCATTACATATGTTTTATTTAGGGGTAAGTCCTATGAATCTGTCTTTCTTCCCCTCTACTTTTAGTATCAGATTTGTAAATCCTGGCTTTTTTAATACTAGATTTAGTTAGGAAGACCACGGAATTTCATATCTGAATTAGTTTCAAGGATTAGAAAGCTATCAGGTGAGTGGATTTAAAATTAAACCTTTTGGATAACGATATATTAACCATTTACATTCCCGTTATTCTTAACATGTTAAATAATTTTAATCTACATTAATTGCAATATAATTTATTTTCAGTTATGTTAAGAATATCACTGTTGTACAGATTTATTCTATGAATCTGCTAATTGGATTAAGAAATACTATAATACAGAAAATTGTGGAATTTACAATAATAGTGATTTGAAAATTTACATGGAAAATTTACAGTGATTTGAAAATAGTATGTAACATCTAACTTAGAAAATAAAAAGGGGAAAATTAGTATTGGACTGAGTTAGATGGATTTGGGAAAAATCAATATATTTCCATAATGGTAAAATTAATAAGAACGTTGTCACAAGAAAAGAAAGGAAAAATGGATTAATGTGAAATAGGGATTCTTTCACCATATTGCACACAAATTAAAAAAAGATATATGTACGTCCGCGATGAAAATAAAAAAATAACTTGCAATTACGGATCTTGATTTATGTGCGTTATGAAAATAGATCTTTATATCTTTCCATTAATCAATCTAATGAGGTATGTGAAATATTTTCCTTAAATAATAAGAATATACAAGTCAATAATTAAATGGATGTTACAATAGTAAAAATTTAGTTAATGTTAAGGTACCATGGGAAAATGTGATAAACGGGGAATATAACCTATTATAATTAATTATATGAATGAGAATGGTATAGTAGGTAGGCTTATCCTGAGGACAAGTGGAATTATAATGGGTTATAATAAATGAAAAGTGAACTTATTAATAAACCTTTGTTAAGAGAACTAAGTTAATAAGTAAACAACAACAAGTTACGAAAACAGTGTAAGACGAGGTTATGATTAAATAAGAAAGAGTAAAGTAGGTAGTTGTAACACCTCACACTTTTATGTGCCCAAATTTCGACAAAAATCGAAACTCGAACACATCCCCGCAATGAGCGTGTAAATCTGGTACCTGCAAATAAATGAGCATGAGCATAATCAGAGTAGGATAAGATAACTCACATCGGAAACAGATTAGGATGAACTAGTATTAATTCATGTAAATACCTTTTTAAAGTAAGTCACTTTACCAATACTGAGCATGAGAGAGAGAACCGAAAGCCAAACTAAACACCTGTGAGAACCGGACCTTCTCCAGAAAACCTAGGTGGTTGTAATGAGGAGGGGGGGTCAGAACAACAATATTCTGGTGAACATGAAATGTACAACACAGATTATAATACACAGACGTATCGCATTTGGTTCAACCCAAGATGTATGCCTACCAAGATTAGTGATTTTAGCCTAACCTTGTAAATATTTATGCACGACACCAACTACCCTTCCCAATATGGTATTTCCTAAATATGATAATGAGATAGAACGTTTACGCATATATTCATGAAAACTTTGGTACCAGAACATAGCTGGTTATTTAATCGAGAGTGGAACCCTAATTATAGAGTTTCTATGCTTTTTTCATTCGCTCATCTCTTATTATTTAATGCCTCACTATTAATGATAGATAGGTTGGATTCTCCCTGATCGCTTAAGAACCTGGGTGGACCTGTTGGTCACTTGTTACCCTCGATAATTTATTGAACGTTAACATAAACTAGAGGGCACTAGCTACGGGCCCTACTAGTTAAGGCTTTCGCCATTCACGCATATACCATTGCGACATGTAAGGTGAGGGATGGTATTTTATCTCTCGCTATACCATCTAGTTGACCTTATTGGATAACCTCCTTAGAAGCTTACTACTTCCCATAGGATAAGTACCCATATCTGACATTTTAAGTTTCCAGGTTTGGGTAGGCCCCACACACTCACGCCATTTAAGACCCCTAAACTGAAAGACCTACTCCCAGGTGGACTCTTCTAACCAGCCGCTTAAGACACAAGAGGCGGACTATATGTGAAAGTTATATAGTTCGTACCCCATTAGCCTTTAATACCTTTCCCTATTGGGATAAAGTAGGCTATGTCATTAAGTCTTTTTCATTTAGTTTCTCTACACGGAAATACTATACGCATGTGGTTCATTATCATCACGGGTTCATATGGTTAATAATATTTTACATCATTAACCTACTAAGTCCAACTCTAACTTTTAATTATAAGTACCACATTAACTAATATAAATAAGGAAAGTTAAATCCTCCTTATCCTAGGATATTTGTTTGATTATTTCCCTAATTGGACTTAGTATTTAAACAACAATCAATACCCATAAATTCCCTTTTTATTTCATTTACTTCTGTTTATAGATTAACAACCATTTATAACCATAACGGTCTACTTAGGCAACACTAAATCTTTAATTTCCTTTTTTATTTCCATTGATTATAATTAATGCCATTTATGAGCCTAACAACCATAATTTTCCTAGGAAATTAATTCACAATGGATATATTTATCTTATCAGTCATGAATATATCTATTTATTGTACCCCAATAGACATTACTAATTTTATTTATTATTTTTTTGTTGTCTATTATATACATACATACATATACATATACATATACATATACATATACATATACATATACATATATATATATACATATATTTATGCAGCAAACATCTGACATTAAGTTGACAACATATTGATGTTGGATTTGTCGGGCGGTTCCGGGGTAACTTCTACCACAAGTTGAACTTAATTTCATGTCTTAATACAGTTACATTTATGCACTAGACCCTTTACATTAAGTTGACCACATGTGCATGTTGGATTTGTTGGGCGTTTTCGGGCAGACTTCTACCACAAGCTGAACATAACCTCGTGTCTTAATGCGATCATAAATTGAATTCTCTAATTGGGGTTTACAACATTTATCCTAATCAAATTAAGAATTGTAACCACTAGGCTTAATTTCCTTATTAAATTCACTTTCCCTTAATCAACGTCGGTTACAATTGTTATTTATTTATTTATTTGTCGTCCTATTTATAGCAACCAATCATATTAATTTCTATAATGGTCACTACAAATATATTAATTAAATATAGAATACGTTTACATATATAATTCCATAAATGAATACCGTTCATACATTCAAAAATTCAATACAATGTATATGTAACAACCCGGAATTTTGGAACCAATTTAAAATTTTTATTTTCATAATTTTAATGGATTTTGGATAATTAAAATAATTTATCTTAAATAATAACGATTAAAAATTTATTTAAATCGAAGTTAGAACGAATAGATTTGTTTAATTATAAAAGGAGTTAGAAATAGCGCAGCAGTTTGAAAATTTGAATTTGAACTTTGACTGAATATACAGGATGCAAAATAAATCGGATTTTAGTAAAACTAGAAATATTTGAATCCGTTTAAGAATATCTTTCCAACGTATCTGAAAAATTGAAATTTCATAACGGGAATAAAAAGTTATGTCCAGTTTTATATTTAGAATAGTCGATGTGGAATTTAATATAATATATAGCCCATATAAATAGCCATTTTACAAACGACCTTCGTTTTTGACGAAACCACTTTTGTTGGAACCGGAATGTCAAATTATTTCTAGGTTTCAATTTTCATAATTTTTAGAATTAATATGTGAGTGTGGAAAAAGAAAATGTGCTTTGTCAATTTTAGTCAATTTGGATCGACCAGAAAATGGCCATTTTTCAAGCAGTCTCCAAATTTGACGAAATTAATTTTGTTATGACTGTATCGTCAAAACATAGCTACATATAATTTTTTTGGAATTTTTAGAGTCCGTATGTGGCCTTAGTAAATTAAAATGTAGGATCAAATTTAATATTAAAATGATTTATATTTTAAAATAAAGAAAAGTGGGCTGAGACGATAAAACGGGCTGATGGGACCTAGTCCATTGTGTCCCGAACGGAGGTATTTGGCTAGGGGCAACTCTCGTTGGGCTGAGTTTGGAGCTGAAAGGGATTAATGGGCTTTATGTTTGAATTTAATAATTAAATAATATAAATTATACTGTATAAATATGGTCATATACCTAAAACCCTAAACATATGAGCAGCCGCCACCCTTTTCGTTCAATGGCCAGGAAACCGCGATGTTCTCCCTCCAATTCACCAAAATCCGCTTAACATCTTTAGGAAATTATAATTGGGAAATCGTTCTAGACTTCGAGCTCGCCAAGATGGATGGATATGATCTGAAGTCTCGTCGTGGTTTGGTCGGAATTCCTTCAGAAAACTGCCGCCGTCGCCTTCAAATTCCGGAGCCAATACAGATGCGAGCTGCACCATTTCTGAGGTGGAGGAAGGTGGCGCAAGTGCCTTTGATGTGAGCTATTTTGATGGAGGTCCGATGTGATAATATGCATGCAAAATGGAGCCCTAACTTTCGGTGTATGGGTTCAAAGAACGTCCAGAAAAGAACGACGATGAAGAAGGGGTTTAACTAATCCTAACAGTGTAATTAACTTAATTAATTTAAATTAAAAATATTATTAAGTTAACAAATGTTTACATTATTGTATCTCTCTCAAATCAAAACAGAATCAAACGATTTCAGGTTCGTTGTAATCGTCTTCGCAAGATCTACGCGATGGAACAAACTAGAGCTGAAACAGAACACACTGAAAATTCATACAAAAAGCAATGTGAGATTTCTCGATCTAAATTTAAAAATAAAATTATATATATATATATATAGAAATATATATAAAATTATATATATATATAGAAATATATATAGAAATATATATATATATATATATATTGATACTAATTGTGATTGTGTATTTAAATATATGCATCATACAAAATTTAGATTGATCGACTGAATGTGTTGAATGTTGATTGTTGATTGTGATGCTTATGTTGATTTGATCTGGTTCTACAATAGAAGTTCTTTCTGTTATTTATAGTCTATTGGTTAGATCTCGATTTGAAATAAAAAAATTATTTTTATTTCAGATCTATGAATATGGATTTGATTTTATAATACAAGTCTCAGCTTTTATTTAGATGCATGAAACATAGTTTTGTTAAATTTAGATTAACAATAAAAATCTCATTTTTATTATTAACATGAAATATCGTTTTGTTAAATTTATATTAACAATAAAAATCTCACTTTTATTGTTAACATGAAACATCGTTTTGTTAAATTTAGATTAACAGTAAAAATCTCACCTTTATTGTTAACATAAAACACTGTTTTGTCAAATTTAGATTTACAATAAAATATTTATTTTTATTGTTAGCTTGAAACATTGTTTTGTCAAACTTAGATTTACAATAAAATATTCACCTTTATTGTTTACATGAAACATGATTTGTTTAAATATAAATTTACAATAAAATATTCATTTTTATTGTTAACAGGAAATATTATTTTGCCAAATATAAATTCACAATAAAATATTCATTTTTTTATTAACAGGAAATATGATTTTGTCAAATATAGATTCGCAGTAAAATATTCATTTTTATTGTTAACAGGAAATATGATTTTGTCAAATATAGTTTTACAATAAAATATTCATTTTTATTTTTAACATGGTTTTTGTCAAAAATTAGTTTTTCATTATACAAGATTATAATAGAAAGATTATAATAAAAAGATTAAGATAAAAAGATTCAATTATTTTTTTTTATTGTCCCATTTGTTTCATAGTTTAGATTGAAACAAAACTATCACCCTTGATTAATAATTTAGTTGAAACAGCATTATCCCTTTTGTTTCATAGTTTAGCTTTTGTTTCATAATCTAGTTGAAACAACATTATCACCTTTGTTTCATAGTTTAGTTAAAACCAAAATTACCACTTTAGTTTAATGGAAACAAAAATGAAAAGGGACATTTTTATCATTTTGTTGAATTAGAATTTTCAAAAAAAAAAAAAAAAATGGAACATCAAATTTTGTCATTTTGTTGAACTAGTGTATTCAACAAAAATAAAATATACAGTTTTGTCATTTTGTTGAACTAGAGTTTTCAATAAAATTAAAATATACAGTTATGCCATTTTGTTGAATTAGAATTTTCAACAAAATGAAATATACATTTTTGTCCTTATGTTGAATTAGAATATTTCAACAAAAATGAAAAGAACATTTTGATCATTTTGTCGAATTAAAATAAAGAAATAGAAAAGTGTTCATGTTTTAGGATAAAAACATGATAACGTTACAAATTTACATTTTAATGTAATGGTATAAAAATAGAAAAGTGCTCATGTTTTAGGATAAAAACATGATTACATTGAAATTGACATTTTTAATGTAATAGTTGAAACCAAATTGTCGCTTTTGTCAAATTATAAAAGTTGAAATCAAATTATCGCTTTTGTCAAATTATAAAAGTTGAAATCAAATTGTCGCTTTTGTCAAATTATAAAATTGAAATCAAATTTGTCGCTTTTGTCCAATTATAAAAGTTGAAATCAAATTGTCGCTTTTGTCAAATTATAAAAGTTGAAATTAAATTTGTCGCTTTTGTCAAATTATAAAAGTTGAAATCAAATTTGTCGCTTTTGTCAAATTATAAAAGTTGAAATCAAATTTCTCGTTTTTGTCAAATTATAGTAGTTGAAACCAATTTTGTTACTTTTGTCAAAATGTAACCGTTGAAACAGAATTGGCATTTTTGTCAAAATGTAATGGTTAGAACAAAAATTACATTTTCGTAAATTAGAATTGAGTTAGAACAAAAATTATATTTTTGTCAAATAGATTTGTGTTAAAACAATAATATCGTTTTGTTAAGTAGAAATTGTAAACAAATAAAATTATCATTTTTATTTGTTATGTTGAATAGAAAAATGTAAACAAATAAACACATGACTTTCATTTGTTTTGTTGAATTAGAATTATCGACAAAACAAGCCTATCCCTTTTATTTGTTTTGTTGAATTAGAAATGTAAACAAACAAACACATCACTTTCATTTGTTTTGTTGAATTAAAATTGTCGACAAAACAAACCTACCCCTTTCATTTGTTTTGTTGAATTAGAAATGTCGACAAAACAAACACATCACTTTCATTTGTTTTGTAGAACTAGAATTGTCGACAAAACAAACACATCACTTTTATTTGTTTTGTTGAAATATATTTATCGACAAAACAAAGTCATCATCTTTATTGTTATGTCAAAATAGATTAGTTGAATCAAAACATATATTTTTGTCAAAATATACACTTTTGTCAAAATAGATTAGTTGAAACAAAATATACATTTTTGTCAAAATATGCATTTTTGGTCAAAATAGATTAGTTGAACAAAAATATTCATTTTTGTCAAAATATAATTGTGGAAACAAAATTTTACATTTTGTTAAAATATGATGGTTGAAAACAAAAGTAACATTTTTGTTAAATATATTTGAGGTAAAACAAATAACATTTTTGTTAAATAGGTTTGTGTCAAAACACAAATAGCATTTTTGGTAAATAGATTTGTGTTACAACAAAAATATTCATTCTGTTAAATTAGAATTGTTAACAATATGAAATTGTTACTTTTTATTCATTTTGTTGAAATAAGAATTGTCAACAAAAATGAAAAATATCATTTTAATCATTTTGTTTAAATAGAATTGTCAACAAAATGAATGAATCACCTTTTAATCATTTTGTTGAACCAGAATTGTCAACAAAAATGAATGTATCATTTTTTATGCAATTCGTTGAAAAAGAATTTGTACGCAAATTATAGAATCATTTTTATTGTCAATATACACATTAGAATTTGTGTATATATTAAAGGGACATTTTCATTGTCAATATACACATTAGAATTTGTGTATATATTAAAGTGAGATTTTTATTGACAATATCCACATTAGAATTTTTGTATATATTAAACAGACATTTCTATTGCAAATATACACATTACAATCTGTGTATAAGTTAAAGAGACATTTTATTGTCGGAATATATATAAGAGTTTATATGCAAATTAAAATAAACATTTTTATGGGTGTCGTGTCACACATTGAAACTATAAACAAATAAAAATATTTCTTTTTATTTGTTAAAGTATAAAATAGGAATTGCCTACAAATAATGAAGATAAAATTTATTTTTCTATTTGTCATTAGCAAAGTGTCATGTAAATAAAATACATATTTATTTGGCATTATGAACATGTAGATGTGATATGCCAATAAAACATTCTTTTATTTGGCGTGTTAAATACGTTAGATGAATCGTCGAATAGTTTATATTTATATATAATTTTATATATGTATATAAATATAAATTAAAATTAAACGAATCACGTATGGTAGTTCGCGTTTCGAAATCGTAACTTTAAACGATGATACTAAAAGATCCGACAGTCATATTTTCCCAAAACTGGAACCGTTAGGTCCGCTTTGAGAAGATCTTTCCAACGATATAAAATTCATTAAAATTCAACGGTTAGATTTCGAGAAATGTGTAAATCAAATTTGGGTAAAAACAGCACTAGGGCCGCCTGTTGACCTGAAGCGTCGTTAAATAAATTGGACTATTTTTATATAAATAAAAATAGCGATAATGTTATAAAACAATATTAACGATATGAAATGATTTTAAATTATAATTATTCGAGAATTATTTGAAAATACCGAGTTCAATCTTATTTCAAATAATTATACGATGATTTAAAGTCGAAGACATTGAAGAGGTGATTGAAGACCGACGATCTTCACATTAAATGGACGACTACTGATGCCCGACATTGGTTAGCTCCTAGTAAAGGGTTACAGTGGTAGTTGTTCCGGACGTACTTGTTGATTGCCCGGATAAGCGAGCACCTCTCTTCCGTATTGGACATACGGGATGAGGAATAAGGTGTCTCTGGTTTCATTCAGACCCAGAACGGACTTGTAAATGGATGTGTGTCTGACATTGGATTTCATTATATGTAAATTGATTTCTATTCAATATATATTTGTTTGGTGGCGGAGAATTTATTCTCTTTCTTAACACCCTTCTCTGAGACACATGAGCTCAGAAGTTATATATTGGTATGCCAAGATGCAAATGATCAAGGCTTTTGTTAAAAAGCAGAGCCTTGTGGTCGATGATCAAAGCACGACCCATTTAGGCATAGCTTTGTGTATAGCGTTACTTCGCGAGCCTCACACCCCGGTATGAGTCAAAAACGGGACGAGGGAACGTAGGGAGTGCACACGTTTCTTTCTAGTTAGAAGTGGTATCAGGGTTTTACAAGCCCTGACATTTTACTTATGTGGTCGATAGTGACCATTTTTTAGGTTCAATAGGACCGGGAAACGTGTGTTCAGGAATTGCTAATCCACTAAGGTATATTTGTGGACCGGCACTATAGTATCCAAGGGTTCACTGCGGGGGATCCTGAGACATTGCTAGAGTGTCTCGAATCGGTAAGGAGATCGTTCCTAGCCTTGACTCATGATGGAAATCCAACTTCCAATACGACACCATGCGGTCTTGATTGTAGAACTAATATGGCGACATAGTAGGATGGGGTACTATGCCGTCTATGATTGATACATTATGATTGAAATGTTTTTGAAACATTTATACACTAATAATAATATCAAATCTGTTTTTATCGTATCAAGCATTTTTGACCATTATAAGGTAAAACTCTATCCTCCGGTTTGCGTTGCATTGTGTGATGGGACTTGAGTCTTATAATGGTTTCATTTTTCTAAAAAGCATTGCGTTGTTTAACGATTTACTTTATTTCATGCACTGGCAATCCAATGGAGTAAACCCATTCCGCGCTAGGGGCATGGTCCTATGATTAGCCTTATTATTATATTAGTTAAGTAAAGATTTCTCATACTAGTCCCATGCTGACCCGTAGTTTGTTTCACTTTGCAAACTCGGGTGCCCACTTTTCCACACGGGCAGTTGAGTAGCTTATTTTGCAGATATATTGAGCAGGATTCTGGATCAAAGCTTAAATCTGTTACCAGAGCATTGCTAGTCTTCCGCTATATCAGTTTATTTATTTCCGCAGCATTGTATTACATTTATTGTAAATTAATCTTTCGTTGTATTATTATTTATCAATGTACTATGATATTCTGTACTCTAATGTAACATTATTATGAGGTTTATAAAAATCTGATGTTATTTGTTCTGATGTGTTGTATGCCCAAAGTTAGCGTATTCGGGTTTTTGAACGGTCTTAGTCGATTTTGCGATCGATTAGGTTCGGGCAAAATCCGAGTCGTTACAGTATATTTCGTCGTTTACGTAGATTCAGAAGAATGATATATATATATATATATATATATATATATTTGCGCGGATAATGTAATTATATTCCTTTATTATTATCGTTATTTTAATATTTTGGTTTAAGCAATAACCAAACATTCATTTTTGTATTCAATCTTGCCATAAGGTTCCAAATCTTACAAAAAGACCGTTAACTACAGTTATTGTAAATTATGCATGATTATTGGGATTCACATATTTTTAAATCTTAAGAAATATATGTTAATGTATATTTTGGAATAGTTGATGCGAACTATGCACAAATATGCATAATTATATTTATATGTATATTTACACCACTTTTCCCCTTTTTATTGTTTTTGTCATATCTCTTGTGAATTCAAAATAATGTCTTTTTGTTCAAATAGAGGAAAATGACATATTTACAACAACTAAACCAAAACCTCAACAACATTGAATACAAATAGGCTTAAAAATTACATAATTCACCATTTCATCTTTTTAATCAAAATTACGCAATTTGTTACTTAACACTGAAACTAGAGATTTTGAATAAAAATACGTCTTAACTATGTTATTGGAACTGATTTCCAAATCTTCAGTGTTTTACAACAAACTACAATATATTCTTCAAAAAAGTTGTAGGAAATGTGTATGAACAATTTAAGTAAACCTACAATTAATATTATTCCTAACCGCAATTCACAAATTCCAAGTTTTGACAATTTTTAAAGTAGATTTGATAGGTGCCATTTCAAATTCAACAATATTATGAACAGATCTGATGATAACAGCATATATTTTGAGATCTAATTCAAACGAGATAAATAGGCTATTATAACTTTGTACATTAATTTCTCACTCACTTGAAAGCATCCAAATCTGAAATCTGAATAATCTATTAAGCCTACAATTCCCAAATTCTTACAGATATACAATTATTCTGAAAAGGAGACACTTTCAGATATGTAGATTTGCAAGAAAATAGGAAGAGAGGGGAGAATCTGATGTAGAACCGCTTTAGACATCAATTCATACTCTTTCCATCGGATCTGATAATCCCTTTCAACTCTATATGATTTGTATTTGATTGATTGTATATGGATATATCTTAGATTAAGAAATTGATTTGAAGATAAAAAGGAAATCGCGGAGCTTCGCTGCTGCCTACAGATTTGTATGGAAAAAAAAACGAGGCCTTACCCCTTTATTTACAAGAGTGAAATTGGCCATGAACCGTTAGATTTACTTTAATTAATATCCGTCCATTTATTATATATATTATAACAAAAATACCCCTCAAAACTTGGCAATCATTGGACACCCCCTTAGGAGCGGTCGACCGCCCATCGGCCAGAATGCCCAATGAGGGTGGGTTAAAGAAAGTAACAAATTTATGAATTATTCTATTTATTTATTTCCGTCCGTTTTTCATATGTTACTTTTTCACACGGACTCCGTTCGCGAATCTCCAAACATGAAAGTTGATCAGATTTCTGAGACGAACGCATTGGTTAAGGTTTCATGATCAAATTCCATCATTTGCAGAAATTCCTACTTTTGAGAATCTTATCAAATAACTAATCCTTCCCCCCTTAAGAGGAATTTCGTCCCGAAATTCTAACACCTAGTCATCTTATCCTACATAAACAATTTGTGTACATCCACTTTGCAACCATATATATATGTGCATAGTGTAAATAATGCATTTCAACTATAAAACATACATGCGAGATGATTATAAATCGGGCCCTCTATATGTATGCATTGAAAATTTTAAAACACTTTTGAAAACATGATGCAAAACATCCTAAATATAGTGGCACTACTATATGAATGCAAATTTTGAAAATCCTTTTTCATGCATGCCCCTCACACGACTACGAGTAGAAGTTTGAAGCAACCAATTTTACATCCAAACCCTACCATCCAACACGTCAATGAATCTAATCGTTTCCTATTGAATTTCTCCTAAACTGGAAAAAGGAAATCAAAACGAAGAATTTTAACATTTTCTCCACTTACGCGTATTCCATTTCCCGCCCTCTAGTGGAACTTTCACCTCAGTTACCCAAAATACTCTGAAAATTTCCACCTGTAGACTGTAAAGGAGACTTAAAACAAGCTCTAAAACGATTCAAGTCACGTGCTAGCGAAGAAGGAAGTCAGTTACGCTAAAACTGCGAAAACTAAAATCACACACAAAAAGACCAAAATAAATTTTAGCTTAACAAGGAACGGTGATTTGTTCATTTATTTATTTCTATACCCATGACGGAAACAACGCAAATCCGATCCTTTACTAAAATTTATCCAACACACAATTCTAGTCTTTCTAGCTCTAGGACAACTGTTAGTTTAGATAAGAAAAATGAGATTTCATTCAAATGAGCATGCATGATCACATAAATATACCATACATAGAAGTCTCATTAATCTAAGTCTTGCAATTTAAGCAACACTAATAGTTACAAGCAGAGTCACCACAAAGCCAAGAACCCGATGCTGGAAAGGGAAAACAACAAAGATGACGACAAAACAACAACACCGAAACTTCCAAAATAATGGCTATAAACAACGAGATGTCTTGCTCCACGGTTGTAGCTAAAACCAATTTTTATGATATTTAATTAACCGTATCATGGTAGCAAAATGCTCAGTCTCATGTTACAAACACTGCTGGTGTTGTTGGAGGTTCCCACATCACCACGTCTTCGAAGAGAGAATTTATGATGAGAAAAGAAACCTACCACAAAACTGCTCCTCATAGAAATCCACCAAATATTGTCTAAGGAGAAAAATAATTAGGTGAGATCATAGAAAGTAACTCCATGAGTCAATACACAAGAACGACAAACTGGATCGAATATGATGCGGTAGTAAATGATGATTACACCATTGATTAAGCAAAAGATTAATTTTCGCATCATGAGACAAATCTAGTCAAAACTTCTTATCTATAAAACGATGTGCTAAATGGTTCACATGTCTACATGGGCAGTTTAAACATAGATTCTCGAAACGATTTGCTGTAAAATCTCCAAAGTTGGTCAAATAAAAGACCATTCAAGTCTACGTAAAATATGTATGCCTTTAAAATCTCATTGAGATTATCCTCAGTAAAACCATCCAAAGATAGCTTAATCTTCATCTCCGAAACGATGATCTCCTTCGAAAGAACCTGTTCCAGTAAGGTATAACAAAGGCGGATGCAACACAAACAACAAATCCTATTCTAAGGTCTCAAAGATATGAACCGGTGCAAGTCCGACTTCCTCGACAAATTTTCTTAGTCCATAGAGCGGTGAGACATTTTTGCTCATCCCAGCCCAACCAAATGATCTCTCCCTAAGGATGATACTTAAATGATATTATAAAGGTCAGGTAGTGCAAGTAGGTACTATGGACCAAGAAATGATCGAAAAGAAAAAAAAATAGATCTTGGAGTACTAGTGGGGTAAGATATAATGCACAAAAAAGCGTGAAAAGGAGGAGGCGAGGCGACGACAAAGAAAGAGAAGAAGAATAGAGATATGGTTCGGCTAGATGAGGAAGGAAGGATGAAAGAAAGAAGTTAAGGGGGTGATTTGGACGCAACTTTTATGGTTGTGTCCTAGGTTCAAACTGCAGCAAAACTCATCAACTAGTTGACCATTCTTGCATAATGCTAGACGGTCAACTATTAGATGGGCTTTGGACAAAGATTGAACCTTGACCTTATTAAGCCGGATTAAAATATTAATCGTCCTACATCAACTTTTATGATTTAATGCCACCCAACAAATACTTATCCTCATCATAAAGATCATAGTCAAACTGGACCAACTCCAAGGATTTACAGTAGTCTCAACAACGATGCTATGACCACACAACGAATGAACTCCAAAAATAATTCAGCAAGAATTCTGTGATATAAACTAAAACGGATTTTCCCCTTATCTAGCTGACAAGAAACAGACGATTCATGATACAAATACCCCAAAAATAAGGACGAAATATTTTCCTTAGCCTTTTTGAAGAAAAAGTTAAAACATTTCCAAAAATGGAATTTATTATAAACTAACGGCTTCGTATTTATAAACCCATTCTATTAATATTAAAATTAATATTAATATCCAAGTTTATATTACAAACCGAAGAACCTTTTCATGTTCAAAATATTGGAGCTTTAAAATCTTTAAGGATTAATTGTGATAATTTCAATAAATTATCCAATATATAGGGACCGGGATACTAAAAATCACAAGGAATGGATATTTATTATTATTGAGTTCATATTCCTTGTCATTTCTAATTCCATTCTTCCTAATAATCAGATTATATTTATTAAAATAACACAAAGGCCAAAAAAATTTGAAATATGAATAAATTAAAATTTAGAAACCATATCTTTATAAAACTAGGCCTTTATAAAATCGTTTTTCGAAACCATATTTCAAAACTTTTGAAATCCATTTTATTTTTCTAAATAGTTTTAAAAATGAATTTCTTTGAATACAAGACCAAGAACTCAAATGGATAATTCAACAAAGGTAGGTTCGAAAATTCAACGAAGTAACAAATAGACATACCTCGTAATTATATTTCCGATGGATATGACATACTAACGTGAACTTTTCCCGTTTTGGATCGAGAAATGGACTTAACCGGAACTACCAACGAAACCAAAAACCAGAAATCACGACTATCTTAGTTGTAGATAGATTTTGTTCTAACATTTTTCTAGTCTCCAAACTCGAACCAACGAACTCCACCATACGTCGTCCTCTTGCTCCTCGCTACGAAATTGCCAACGTACTATGGGGTAGGACAGAATTGGCTAGAAACCCGAACTCAACATATTTCAACTCTTAGTCACTTAAAGCCTGTTTTATATAATTAAGCCCATGACTGATTCATCATCGAGAAAGAAAGATGAAGGAAAATAGAAAAGAAAAACGAATTTTGTTCTCTCATGAGTCCTGATTTAACTAATTCCTCTGATCATTTAACCTAAGCTTTGATACCAATGTAACACCCCACACTTTTCTATGCCGAAATTTCGACAAAAAACAAAACCTGAACACATCCCAGCACAGAGCGTGTTAATCTGGTACCCACAAATAAATGAGCATGAGCATAATCAGAGTACGATAAGATAACTCATAGCGGAAACAGAATAGAATGAACCAGTATTAACTCAAGTAACTACCTTTTTAAAGTAAGTCACTTTTCCAATACCAAGCATGAGGGAGAATGAGAACCGAAAGCCAAACTTAACACCTGTGAGAACCCGACCTTCTCTAGAAAACCTGGGTGGTGGTAATGAGGAGGAAAGTCAGAACAATAAGATTATGTTGAATAAGAAATGTACAACACAGAATATAATACACAGATTTATCCTGTTTTGTTCAACCCAAGATGTATGTTTATCAAGGTTAGTGATTCTAGCCTAACCCTATAAAAATTTACGCACGACTCTAACTACCCCTCCTAAGGTGGTATTTCCTAATTATGATACCGAGGTAGAATGTTCACGCATATATTCATGAAGCCTTTGGTACTTGAACATGGCTGGTTATTTAATCGAGAGTGTACACCTAATTACGAAGTTTCTCTCTCTCTCTCTCTCTCTATATATATATATATATATACATATTCATTCAATCGTCTCTTATTATTTAATGCCTCACTATTAATGGGTGGATTCTCTCTGATCGCTTAAGACCCTAAGCTGACCTATTGGTCACTTATTATCCCTCGATAATTTATTCAACATTAACACAAACTAGAGGGAACTAGCTATGGGCGCTACTAGTTAAGGCTTCCGTCATTCACGCATATACCCTTGCCCCGTGTAAGGTGAGAGATGGTATTTTATTGCTCGTTATACCATCTAGCTGACCTTATTGGATTACCTCCTTAGTTGCTTACTACTTCTCTTAGGATAGGTAGCCATATCTGACATTTTGAGCTTCCACGTTTGGGTAGGCCCAACACACTCATGCTATTTAAAATCCCTAAACTGAAAGACCTACTCACATGTGGACTCTTCAACTCCCGGCTGCTTAAGACGGATGAAGCAGACTATACGCGAAGGTTATTAAGTTCGTACCACATTAGTCTTTAATACCTTTCCCTATTGGGATAAAGTAGGTTAGTCATTAAGTCCTGTCCGTTTAGTTTCTCTTCACGGAAACACTATACACACGCGATTCATTATCGTCACAGGTTCTTACGTGTAACATCCCGAGTTTTGCGACAATTTAAAATATTAAATTTTATGTGGTTTAGAACAAAATTGTTTTAAATATTAAAATTTATGATTTATATCATATATTGATAAGATATGTACTAAAATTTAATTATTGTAAAATGATCTGCAATAGAATATGTATGATAATGGCAGTGTTTAATAATTTACTTATAATGGAATTTGAAATTTTATTGGATTAACAAATTATAATGGGTTAACTAATTTTGGAATTTTATATATGTTGAAAATTTAATTTATAGTATACAGTAATAATTAGCATTCGTTGTTTGTATAATGAATGTCAACTCGTAATAAATGTCATTATCTATATGGATTGACAATAAAAATTATAGGCTGGTTTGTATTGTAATTATTGAGAATTGAAATTTGATTTTTATTTAATTGAATTAAACAGAGTCAATGCATTTATAATTAAAACTTTAATGACTTAATTTGGGAATTTATGGTGAAAACTTAATTGAATGGTTTGAGTATAGAAATTCAATCTATTATTATAATTGTGACTTGTTTTGATTCCAAATAGGTTCATGATTCATTTATATTGATTGACAATGAAAGTTGGAATTTCATATTAATATGTATTTAATGAAATTGATTGGTGTGATTAATAATTGAAGTGATTTTGTATATTTAATAGTTATAATTATAATTGGAGATTTAATTACATGAATTTATTTGTAGACCTTACTAAATTTATTTAGTAACGAAATTTAACTTGCTTTAATTATAATAATTTGCTTTAATTGTAAATGAAACCATGATTTGATTTGTACTGTTATTCATTGAAATTTGAAAGTTAATATTGAATATTTGGATATTTGAACCAAATAAAGTAATAAATTTATAATAAAGCTTAGTGATTTAATTACGAAATCGACCAATTATAACAATAAAGCATTGATTTTGAATATATATATATATATATATATATATATATTACATGACATTTCACAACGTCAGCTTCATCAGATATCAACCGTTGAAATCGGTTTATATAAATATTTAATAACCGGTAGCATATGTAACGAACATGATGAAATAGTACGCGAACATTTTATTTTAATTTTTGAATGTATTATTTCGCGGTTGTGTTGGTGCAACAAGGAAAGAAATATTTGTATTTATGTGGTTGAACAATTCGTTTTGTTTTATGGTATTTGTATTTTCGTACATATGGAAACACGAGATTGATTGGTGTATGCCATTTAACCAAATTCGTTAATTAGATTTTAAAATTTAAAATGTGTACAAGGCAAGATGAACACTTGGTATTTAAGAGGAGTGGATATTGTTCCTTAAATCATGGGAATACTCGTTCTAGCCACGTCACTTTTCTTTTATTTATTAAACTATTCACGTTCAAACGGCCATAATTCTTCTTCTACGTTGGGCCTTCTGCTCATTTTCTCCACTTACTGCTCATCTGCTTCATTTTCGATAATCAATCTCTACTTATAAAAAAAATTAGAGAAACAACAATGGCTTCTACCTCATTCAAAACTCTGTGAACCTCTCATTGAAAAATTCTAAAACTAGTCTCATTCAACTCAGATAAATATTCTCTTCAATTCTATTTTTTTGTTAGAGGGTGCGGCAGGATTTTATTTTGGTTTCAACGTCTACAGTAAAGGATATTAAACTAAGGTTGAGATTTGTGTTGATTATAGAGATCTATGCCTGAGTTGATGATTGTATTCGGGTTTGTGGCATGGAGGAGCACATTATGACAAAATTTGAGAGGATTCCACGACAAAAAGTGTCGCAACCTGTAGTGAAATAAAAACATACGTATGTAAGGAGGAGGCATTTTCCTTGGTGAGGTCGAGTTTGGCGAGATGGTGATGGAGAGGAAGAGACCGCGAATTCGTCGGATCCGTCTGTTTGGATTTTCATTGAGGGAATGAGGAGATATAGAGGAGATAAGGAGACATGTTTTAGGACATGGATGATTTTATTTGCTGTAGAGAACATGAGGAGGAAGGAGGAATGATGACGTGGCATTGTGGCATTAAGGTGAGAGGGTGTGTTTAATTATCTTGTTTTAATTTATATTCAAATATTTATAACTTGTAACGTGTAACTTTTGCATACGACTTCAGAATGACACGCGGTTTGTTGCGTTGGAATCATATCGACGAGCTCTTCGCAATGGCACTGATTTGGATAGATTTTGAGACTGTCAAATTTTGGGCCTATTTTGGAGTTTTAACGCGTTCGAAACCAAAGGTGAGTGATTAAACCCACTCACGCGTAACTAAAGCATTCTAATATTAGTTGAATTATTATCATGTCATGATATGATTGTATGGATTGATGTTTGATAGTTTAAATTGCATGTTTATATTTATTTGTATCGATGGTGTAGTTAAATTTGACTTTTAAATATAATTTTTCAGTTAAGTAAAAAAATCGACATTTAATTACTGTTTGAAACCTGACATCTGAAAATTTGTAAGTTTATATGATATTGGACTGTTTTGTATGTATTGATGTGATGAATGGCTTGAATTTGATATGTTTGATATATTGATGTTAGTTGTGTGAACTTACCTATTATTCACATTTATTCATATATGATCATTATTTGTGCTGATTAATCCCAACCATTACTTTAGATGTTACGGGCATCGAATAAACCAGAGATTAATCGTTAAAATGAATTAAGAACGTAGGTTGAAATGATAAATATCTATGACCCTGATTTGGATTGAAATGACATATATCCTTTCCTAAAATACTAAAATTAAAATTTAAGCATCACTTGGCCATAGGATAGAAAATTATATACGAACACCGGCTGGTTAAATAAAAATTTGTTTTAACCATGAATTTAGAAATGTTGTTTAAAGAAGATAACGATGATGTTTTATAAATTGATTTCTTTTGAACTTGAACTTTGAGTTTTGAAATATAAGAAAAAGATAAATAATTTAGTGTTGTAACTGAAGCTATAAAAATGAAATTTAATGTGAATCGAATTTATTGAAATTGAATTGTTTCACCCACCTTTGAAATTTATTATGAATCAACATTGATTTGAATTATATATGAATTGTGAACTCGATATTTGTTAAAATTGAAATCATTGAAAATGAGAATCGGATTTGGAAAGTAACTATTTGAATTAATTTGATCGAATTGGAATGAATGTAAATTGGAAGTTTAATCGATGAATTATTGAATTTGAGTTGGTTGAATTGAAGTTGAAATATGACTTCAAGTTTAATTGAAAATGTTAAAGAAACGATTCTAATTCCAACTATAGTATTTCAAATCATTTTTATAATCTATTTTAATAATAATAATTATTATTTCTTTCTTTATAAAATATTTTACTTTATTACAATTTTATTTTATAAATTATTTCAAATAAATCATTTTATAATTAACTATTTATTTTATAAATTGCTTAATGTTTTAACTATATATTTTAATAAATTTGATAAATTCTATTTTAAATTACGAATTATTTATTTCAAACTATTTCAATTATATACCTAAACTATTTTAAATATACTGTTAACTATTTTAATATTCAAATTATTAAAGTTGGAATTGTTTCAAGATTTTAATTGGTTTAAATGGAGATTTTAGTACGAAAAATATTCTATTTTGAATATTAGTTGATTTTGAAACTCTGATATTTTGATATGAAGTATGAACCTCTTTGAAATGTAAAAGAACTGACCGGTGTGAAAAATGTAAACGATTGGTTGTTAAAGAGACCGGGATCAGATATTGTCATACTCTCTGCCAATACCGAAAACCACTTTAACAACTGTGTACGCGGTGGAGTTCCAGAAATGGTGTTGGATGGATTTGGAGGCGATCACTGGATTTGAAGAAAGAGAACGATGATGGATATCCTTGACCTTCGGGTCATAATTAAAATGACTAAAACAGGGCTATACCGTGACCAAGTGGGGTTAGCTACCTCCATCGGCAGCATTTCATCCTTTATTACTATAGTCCCTCGGTTTGATTGATTTGATGTTCATACGTGATTTCCAAGTGTTGTCCGAGGTGGGCGGTAGTTGCGGCTATGCGTTACCACCAGTTCGGGCGTGCAACTAGTATATTCATACTCCGGGCATTCCTCGTGTGCCTTGTCATATTATCCTGATCGAGCCCCCTACGATTTTTATTTGACATTGTCGTATAGCGGCGCATCCCTATCCACCGACCGTTATTGGTGTTTTATATGCAATGTTTACGACGATGTTTATAAACAGTGTAAGGGTAAAAATGTAATCCCGCTTACGCTATTTTAATATGTTATATTTAACCATAAACATTATTATAATAGCGTAATATATTATATGATATTAGTTTGACGGATCCTTAGGAGATGGAAATTCCCGTAACATCTCTTTAGTTATTGCATTCATATTATTACATGAAATTTGATTTAACTAATATGAGAATGATTTAGTTCTGATCTGAGTGTTTGTTGTGTTTCTTTTTATGCAATACTCTCAGGTCAGACCAAGTTGCAGTTAGCGAAGATTTTCCTTGCTTGAAGATACATTTAAGAAGATGGAGATGGAGCTCAACAGACGCATTTAAAATTATTATTCCACTGCAAAATATATTGGTATGTTGTATGTTAATTTACTCTGATAATTGTCGTAAATATAATAAAATGTACTTCATGAACTATTATTTATTTATTATATTTTGTCCTTCCGCTGCGAGATTCTGTATTTGTTTCTTCTTTCTTCTTCTTCTTATTATAATCCCAATAACTATCCTTATTTTTAATTCGTTTAAATCGACAGTTGAGGATCGTTGTCGATTTGGATGGTTAAAAATCCAGGATGTTATATTACGGTTAATAATATTTTACATCATTAACCTACTAAGTCCAACACTAACTTTTAATTATTAGTTCTATATTAGCTAATATAAATAAGGAAAGTTATATCCTCCTTACCTTAGGATATTTGTTTGATTATTTACCTAATTGGACTTAGCATTTAAACAACAATCAATACCTATAAATCCCCTTTTTATTTCATTTACTTTTGTTTATAGATTAAAATCCGTTTATAACCATAATGGTCATATTTTCCTAACGCAACACTAAATCTTTAAATTCCCTTTTCATTTCCATCAATTCTAATTAATGTCATTTGTGAGCCTAACGGCCATAATTTTCCTAGGACAATAATTCACAATGGATATCCTTATCTTATCAGTCCCGAATATATCAATTTTTTGTACCCCAACAGACATTACTAATTTTATTTATTATTTGTTTGTTGTTTGTTTTATATATATATATATATATATATATATATATATTTGCCCCAGACCTCTCACTTTAAGCGGACAACTTGTAGATGCTAGATTTGTTGGGCGGTGATAAATAAAATTCATGGTCAATTTCCTAAAGATTCTCAAACATATCCGGGAAGACTTCCACCACAAGTTGAACTTAACCTCGTGTCTTAGTACAGTTATATTTACGCACTAGACCCCTCACATTAAGTTGACCACTTGTGGATGCTGGATTTGCCGGGCGGTTCTGGGCAGACTTCTACCCCAAGCTAAACTTAGCCTCGTGTCATAATGCGATCATAAATTGAGTCTTAATGCGATCATAAATTGAATTCCTTAATTGAGGTTTACAACATTTATACTAATCAAATTAAGAATTGTAACCATTAGGCCTAATTTCCGTATTAAATTCACTTTCCCCCAATCAACGTCAGTTGCAATTGTTATTATTTATTTATTTATGGTCCTATTTATAGCAACTAATCATATTAATTGCTATAATGGTCACCACATATATTTTAGTTAAATATGGATTACGTTTACATATATAATTCCATAAATGAATACCATTTAAACATTCAAACATTCAATACAGTATATTTTTGTCGTTTATGTACATTTGGACTGATGGCATATATATATATATATATATTACTTTTGCATGGTTAACGTAATTATATTCCTTTATTATTATTATCATTAATTTAATATTTTGGTTTAATCAATAATCAAACATTTCTTTTTGTATTCAATCTTGCCATAAGGTTCCAAATCATACAAAAAGACCGTTAGCTAAAGTTATGTAAATTATGCCTGATTATTGGAAGTGACATTTTTTTAAATCATAAGAAATATATGTCAACGTATATTTTAGAATAGTTGATGCAAACAACACGCAAATATGTATAATTATATTTATTCTTTTCGTCATACCTCTTGTGAATTCAAAATCATGTCCTTTTGTTCAAAAAGGGGAAAATGACATATTTACAACAACTAAACCCAAACCTCAACAACATTGAACACAAATGGGCATACGCCTTTTAAATTAAAAATTACATAATTCACCATTTCGTCTTTTTAATCAAAATTACACAATTTGTTACTTAACACTGAAACTAGAGATCTGGAATAAAACTACATCTAAATAGTGTTATTGGGACTGATTTCCAAATCTTCAGTGTTTTACAACAAACTACAATATATTCTCCAACATAATCGTAGGAAATGTGTATAAACAATTTAAGTAAACCTACAGTTAATATTATTCCCAACCACAATTCACAAATTCCAAGTTTTGACAATATTTAATAGCAGATCTGATAGGTGTCATTTCAAATTCAACAATATTATGAACAAATCTGATGATAATAGGCATATATTTTAAGATCTTATTCAAACGAGATAAATAAGCTATTATAACTTTGTATGTAAATTTTCCACTCACCCGAAAGCATCCAAACCTGAAATCTGAATAATCTTTTAGGCCTACACTTCCTAAATTCTTATAGATCTACAATTATTCTGAAAAAAAGGATACTTTCAGATCTGTAGATTTGCAAGAAAATAGGAAGAGAAGGAATAATCTAATGTAGAAACGCTCTAGACATCAATTCATACTCTTTTCCATTGGATATGATAATCCCTTTCAATTCTATATGATTTTTATTTGACTGATTGTATATGAATATATTTTAGATTAAGAAATTGATTTAAAGAGAAAGGAAATGGCAAAGCTTCGCTACTGCTTACATAATTGCGTGGAAAAGAATAAGGTCTTACCCCATTATTTATTGGAGTGGAATCTGCCATGTACCGTTAGATTTATTTTAATCAACATCTGTCCATTTATTATATATATTATAATGAAAATACCCCTCAAAACCTAGCCGTCTTTGGGCACTACAGTCCTGAAACGGTCGACACCCCCTTGGGAGTGGTCAATTGCCCTTCGGAAGGTAATAAATATATTAATTATTCCATTTATTTATCTTCGTCTGTTTTTCATATTTCATCCGTAACTTTTTCATATGGACTCCATTTGCGAAACTCCAAACATGAAAGTTGACTAGAATTCCAAGGCAAACACATAGGTTTAGATTTTGTGGTCAAATTTCATTATTTGCAGAATTCCTACTTTTGAGAATCTAATTAAATAAATAATCTATTATCAAAAATTCCGGGTTGTTATAATAGTCTTATGAAATGAAACAAGTTGTACTTAATTATGTATTAAGTAGACATGTCATAAGAAAATATGAGAATTGGGGAAGAATATACTTAATTAAACATTAAGTAAAGTATGTTATAGTAACTTGTAAACATATAATTGGATAAAAAATGGCATGGTGATAAATATGGGCTGTAGATTACTTTCGTTAACAATCTGAGGATAAAAGGTTGTAGATTACTTTCGTTAATTACAATCTTAGAAATAACATGATATGTCATTGCCTTATTAATGAACTTAAAATGGGTTAAGTTAAATTACTGGATTAATAAGCGAGAGGGGTTCATTCCTTTGAGATATAAGGGGCTCAGAAAACCTGGTAACTTGAATAAAATGGGAACATTTGGGTAATCAAGTTAATTAGTAATCTGATAAGATAAAGTGTAACACCCACACTTTTCTACGCCCAAATTTCGACAAAAATAGAAACTTAAATACATCCAAGCATGGAGCGTGTATATCTGGTACCTGCAAATAAAATAGCATGAGCTTAGTCAGAGTACGATAAGATAACTCACAGCGGAAACAAAATAGGATAACAAGTATTAACTCAAGTAACTACCTTTTTTAAAGTAAGTCCTATGCCACTACCGAGCATGAGAGAGAACGAGAACCAAAAGCCAAACTTAAACACCTGTGAGAAGCCGACCTTCTATAGGAAACCTGGGAGGTTTGTAATGAGGAGGGGGGTCATAATAACAAGTTCTGGTGACTAAGAAATTTACAACACATGTTATAATACACAGATGTATCCCGTTTGGTTCAACCCAATATGTATGCCTAACCAGTTAGTGATTCTAGCCCAACCTAGTAAATGTTTACGCACGACTTTATTACTCTTCCCAAAGTAGTATTCACAAATTACATTACCGAGATAGGACATTTACACACAATTTGTAAAGCCTATATACTAGAGCTTAACTGGTTAAAGATATTGAGAGCAGGCCCCAAATTTCGGGGTTTCTATCTATATCATCATTCACTATTCTTTATTATTTAACGCCTCACTATCAATGATAGATAAGGTGGATTCTCCCTGATCACATAAGACCCTATGCGGACCTATTGGTCACTTATTAACACACAATAATATATTCAATGTTAATATAAACTAGAGTGCACTAGCAACGGGCCCTACTAGTTAAGGCTTCCGTCATTCACGCATATACCCTTGCCCTGCATAAGGTGAGAGATGGTATTTTATCGTTTGCCATACCTTCTAGCTAACTTTATTAGATAACCTCCTTAGTAGATTACTGCTTCCCATAGGATAGGTAGCCATATTTGACGTTTTAGTTTCCATGTTTGGGTAGGCCCCCACACGCTTGTCATTTAAGACCCCTAAATTGAAAGACTTATTCCTAGGTGGACTCTTCAACCCTAGTCACTTAGCCGTTTAGGACCCAGGAAGTGGACTATACACAAAGGTTATTAGTTTGTACCCCCATTTGCATTTAGCACCTTTCCCTATTGGGATAAAGTAGGCTACATTGTTAAATAATTCCCGTTTAGTCCCTCTATAAAGAAATACTATACTTACACCATTTATTTTCGTCACGTGTATATACGGTTAATAATATCTTACATTATTAACCCCACTAAATCCAGCTATATTTTTTATCTCCATTACTATAAATTAGGAAGGTTAGATTCCTTTTTCCCTAGGATATTTATTTAATACCTTCTCTAATTTGGACTTAGTGTTTAAACGACAATCATAAACACTACAAGAAAACACTGATTTAGCGTCAAATTTTTAGAAGCGGAAGTTTCCATCGCTAATTTGCGACGGATTTCCATGTGATTTGCAAGGGATAGTTTTTTGTATTTTCTAATTTTTTTTTCTTCTATTTAATACCGTCGTCTTCTGTCATCCCTCACTAATCCATTGCAAATTGCATCAAATTACCGATAGAAAATTTCATTTGCTATTTTCCGCTGCAAATACAGGCAAAATACCGACGGATATTTATTGAAGCTATTTTGCAGCAGAATTCCAACAAATTTGCAAGAGATGTTTATATTATTTTTCTAACATATACTTTAATGTTAGTTTTTTAATAATTATGAACATATTCAATAATTAATAATTAATTTAATAATTAATTTATTCTAATTAATGATTTATAAATAGTAATAAATAATAATTTACGTTCTATAATAAATAACTTATAATAAGTAGTAATAATTTGCTAAATACTTTTTATTATATAAATTCTTCTAATATCATAAAAACGTAGTTATGACGCATTGTATTTTAGTAATCCACATGTCTAATTTACTGCTCATATGAGTCGTTCATATATGAAAAATCCAACGCTTAAAATTTGGCAATCCACGCCTTGAATTTTCCTTTTTATTCTCGCATCCTGCAAAGCTACTGGTTTCTTTCTTTCCAATATCATCTCGACTTTATCCCCAAATTGAAATAAAACCTAATTTTCATCTAGCCACACCCATAGCCACCAATCCTTCTTCACAACATTACCAATCCACAGCCTTCACAAATGCCTGCTCTACATATCTGAAAACCCAACTCACAACAACCAATCAAACATCACCACGCCATCAAAATCCACAACCTACATCAACTCTATCATTCTAAATTCACCACAACCCAAATCAACAACGTCTCGACTTCTCCATCTACGCACAGCCCTCCACCGAAACCCCTCACAGCCGTCTCCGTACTAGTAATCCCATATCTTATAGCGCCCGATCGCCCACACGTTGATCATTACCCTCGATTTTTTGGTGATCGAGTAGCCCTGGATGACGCAGTCCACTATTTCGCGAAGGAGGAGCAGGTTAGGTTGGTGATGTGCAAAGTTCCCTTAATGACACATTTGGGGTTTGACAATTCAACAAGGTCAGAGTCCTGGATTTTGCAGCCCAGGCCCACTATCGAGGTAAGTTCTTGCTAGAGCTTGCTAAGGTCTTCTAAGCTATTAAGGGCTCTGCTGTTATCCATTATATACATCTTGTGTGCAAAGCAATGTAACTTTGCCAATGCTGCTTTTAAAAAAGTCAGGTTCATGTTTTTCTTAATTATGATGATGTTTATATTACCTGGGTCTGCGTAGAATGAAGAAATGTGCATGCTTTGTAGAAAGGTGCATCCATTTTGTCGAACTACATGCATTCGTGTATATTGATTTGGATGTATGCATGTCTAGATTGATGTCTATAGTCGGATGACTATTGAACTCAAGTTTGAACTTTGAACCAAATTTCTGACCATGAAATTATTATGTTTGAACCATTTTATAATTAACATTTTTTTTATTGTAATGGTACCAGAAGTTATATAAATATGTATATAAATTCATATAATTTACAGAAACAATGAGAACATTAGTTTGATTGAACCTGAGTCGAAGATTATTGTCATTATATTTTCAGGAGTATTGCTTTATGAAGTTGTCGGAAGTCAAGGCATTAAAAAATAGATGATGTTTGTTGTATTTTCTGTACTTTAGCATGAGTCTGGAACGCGATCATTTAACTTTTGTGGGCTTTTGCATGGTATTATATCATGTAATAGCTTAGAGAAAATATGATCATTACAACTCTATATACTTTTGAGCAAAGAAAGCTTGGTTGATTTTACGAGAAACGGGCTCAAAATAAATCAAAGGACAAGCTGCTTACTGGCATCCATCTTGCTCAAGGTGTATAATGCAACACATTCTATGAATCTGAGAAGTGATAGTTAATCAAATATAGAACTAATCAATCCAATTTGTTTTGTACTAGTAAACACTCCATACATAGCAACTGTTATAGCAAAGCACATCCTCACATGAACTAATTTAAAAGAGTTGTATTACAAGCTTCTATTCGCTATGTTTATTATTCAATATGTCCATGTCCTGAATACTATTCCAACATGATTTTTTTTTGATTCCATGATGTTTCAATTTCGTATGGACTCTTATGAAATTTTATGTGAAAATCAGAGATGAGTATAAAATAATAATTAATAACTCTTGTTATCTTTAGCTTTTTTTGACAAATTTCAATGATGTTCTTAATTTCTGCATTTGTGCCCACACATACACACATAAACAGTCCTTCATTTTTCATGGCTACCAACTGTGGATCGATGTTACAAGTGGAATGAGTTTATTTTAGTTTACATGGACTAACTTTCTACTATTTTTTATAAACGCATATGAACACTTTTTGGTTGCACATCTGAAATCTACATTGTCCACTTATTCTCATGAGACTCATGAAACCAGTAGCCTCCAAAACTTTTACCATGTTATCTACACTGTCAATTCGACTTTACAGATGAATGGAAAAAAATGAAGTCCATGTACACCACAAGTTGAATAAAAGGTAATATACATTATTGAACAAGCTTAACATCCAAGATAATTTTAATATCATAATCCAACTTCTTATTTGACCTCAATTGAAGATTTGTTCCAAGTGGTTTCTTTCAATTGACTTAGATCAAAGCATTTTGCGTTGTAAAATTTGTAACACCCGTCCATTGACTGCTGGAGTTGGATCTTTTTACATTATTACTTGTGCATGATTATAAACCAATGAAAAATGGGAGTAAGAGCAAAGAAATGGAAGAAGCCATTTTTTATTCTAAATGCGCTCTTTGGAAAGGTATGATGTGTGGTTACACATGCTCAAATTTACTATGTATAGATAAATATATGACATCAATGTATATGATAGATAGCTCAAATTATACAATGCATGTTTGGTTCATGACAGATAATTTTTCATGCAGGATACTTTACATAAATTCTTATGCCGAGAAGAAGATTTAAGCTAACGAGGTGCTGTTTTGCTCACTGCTTGATTTCAGTTTGCTTAAAGTCAGGTGAATGACAGATTCTTTTATTGATTTTACTAAAATATACTGTTTCTACTGATTTTACTGAAATACACAAGGACATATTCTTTTATTAAGATAGTCAAAATAGCTTAGTGACAAAATAGGTTTCTTTCCAAACTTAATATTAGTATTGGTCGGTTTAGCCTTGTCAACATCCAACTCAGTTTTTTGTAATCTCCAGTATAGCACAACCAAGATCCACATAAGTGGTTATGCTATTTGCACGACGTTGAGATGCACAACTATTAGTTGTGCATAACTTTGTTCTTGTTGACATACACGACAACATCAAGGTTATAGAAATCACTAGGCGGACACTAGATGAACACCAGACGATGAGTACAGATTAGAGATTACTTATCAATGTAGGGATTAATCGGTGCTAATAGGTTTTGATAACTTAATGTATATTCAATTAAAGCTTAGTATTTAGTTTATTACTAACCGATCTGAATTGAGAAATGGGGATTCTGATGGGTTTAGGAGTAGCCGAGGAGGCCAGACCATCTAAACGTAGATATGCTTGTATGAGACATTAAGTCTCATGTAATGCCTAAACAATGTTGTCTATATATATTTATTTAGATGCTTAGATAAAGTAGTAAGCCTTACTTAGACGGATGACTACTCATAAGTCTTGCCTAGCACCTAAGCAGGGACATAGAATGATTTTTACAGACTATCATAATTGCAAGTAGTGCAGTGTTTCTATGCACAATGAGAAGTTTCTCATAATTGTGTTTCAATAACTACAGATGTGAAGTATCAATCAAAATCACGTAATACATTATGATATATCAAATAATGTATTTACCACATGTTAGAATAATAACTCTTCATATTACAAAAACATCTTAATACTCCATTATATCAGAAATGTTTTAACCACGTATTAGAATAACAACTTTACATCATACGTAACATAATTTGTCACACACAACACATTGAATCAAAGTTCAATATTATATAAGCATAAGCTCTGTACATGCTCAAACAAAGCACAGTTAAGTTTAAGTGTAATTAAACTATCAGTACTTAAAATTAAGTGTGATTAAACTACTACATATTATATGGACAATGGTCAAACAAACAAGTTCGCTAATTTTTTTTCCTCCATATAATCTTCTTTTATGACCCAAATCTAACACATTGACTACATCTTTCTTGTCTGCTACCTATTATTGGTGCCAACCTTAATGCTTGTAGATCATAGTCTTCCTGTAGATTTGAGCAAGTGATGGTTATATGATCAGTCCTTCATGTATATCCCAACATCTAATGTCAGGTATAGAATGAAAAATCAGTGGATAAGTATCTCTATATTTTACCCTTATGAGCAATGATGAAACTAGATCATGATATGCTGTATTTGCACCCTTTGCATTCTGCATATGCAACTAATATGATTTACAAATCCATGGAGAAACCATCAATTGATTGATCCAGCATACCTTGTGTTGATTCGATTTAACCAACATCAGCCTCTGGCTGTGCATAAATGTTGATGCAACAGTCGAACCTTCCTCCAGAACGCTGGTATACTAGGACATGGGACAGCTAGCTTGAGAAACCAATGATAACGATATGGTAATGAATGCATTTAATTAAACCGAGTTGAATTTTTCACTGATCGTTTTTTGTTTAACTAAACATAAGTTAATCTATTTTACATTGTTGTTTCATGTTTTGTTGCCTTTGAACATTTCTCTTTGACTTTGATTCAACTTACGTATGTGCCTACAGATTGCTCATACTATTCCATAAACATGAACTATATACATGTGTGACCCTAGAGTTTGCTCAAGTTCAATGTTTATTGCATGTAGTTTGTCCAGTTCTTTTCCCTTGGTTGACCATTTAGGGACTATCTATATGCACTATGATCTGAGTATTTGGGTTGTTCAATTTTGTGCTAGTCCCTTAACTATTTTTGATATTCTAGCACATGAATTAGACAGAGAACCTAATTACATATAAGGTGCTCTATTCATTTGTATGTTATAACATGCTATGGTCATAGTATCATGTTGCATTGTTTGTTTTGTATTTACTATACACTTTGAATTGACATCATTTAGATGATTTAAAATATAAACATTTAACTATTACATGCTATTTGAACAAACTAGCTGAAACTCAACAATGGTTTGTATTTTAAAAGAAAAAGTTTATTCTTATTTATGGGAATCAAGATTTTAGTTGTACTATGATTTAGTTCAAGAAAAAAAATGGATTTACACAAAAGCATATTGGCTCGTTTAAATTTCATAATAGTTTATAACTTTGTGCTGAACAGCATGGTCACATTTTCTTGTTTAACAGCAATATGTGGTTTAACTGTTTAAATAAACAATTGGCAGCCATTAATTATACCTTGTTAGGGACGAAATGTTTGACCTGGCATGTTTTACTTGTTTTGATGTATTATAAAACTTATATCCAGTATGCTTATTCGGCACCTGTTTATTGCACAGAACATGTGTACGGAATTGGGCTTTTGACTATGTATGATCATCATCATTACATTGCTCGAAGGGTGAGAAAATCAAGCTTTCTTATTTTCACGCTTATTTGATGAATTTAACAAATTACTTTGGATTTATTGACATTATATGTACCATATGTGTTAGCCTCAGACACGCAATCCGCTCTATCTTGCTGACAAGGTTCTAATTGGTTGCATAGCTCTTACTATGGTAAAACAAGATCTTTTACACTTGGGGCTTGTTGGCCTTATTTTATTTAGAGATGTTGGTCTTGTTGCTGGTGCAGTTTGTAAAAGAGCTTCCAATTTGGGGTGGAAGTGGAAGAGTTGGGCAGATTTTGTCAGTCTTGATGCTACACATAAAGAGAAGGTTGAGCCTCTGTTTATATACTAATAGTCGCATTATTATTATTATTTTGTTGATTAATTTATACCAAGGTAATTTTCCATTCCAAGGCCTCTAAATGTATAATATATCATTATTTTGTAATCACCCAACGTACTTTGCTCTAGCTAAATACACTCAGAAATACACTTTATCCTACTAGAATGAGCAAAAAACATGTTGACTTGAATGTCTGTTTTGGCATACATTAGAAAATTTGTGCAGTTATGTTTTTTATGAATTGGAGTCAAGCTTGAAAGGATTAAACACTACCTTTTATAGATGCACAATTTAAAGTAAAGCATATTTGAATGTGCTTCAGCTAAAAAATAAGTGCTTTTATGTTTGCTCTATGAATAATAATTCATCTTTTATAGATGAACAATAGAGTTTTATCATGGCATAGTTACTTTGTAATATGCAGCTTCCGTGTGTTTTTCAATTCTGATCCTCTGTAATAACTCCTCAACGGGAACTGAAAGAGAAGGAGACTTGATTGGACTATGAGCCAAAGTTTGTTTATCTCCCAAGGTATATCTTATACGGAAATCTTTATTGTTTTGCAATTAATCCTTCATTTGTAGTTATATTTGATTAGTACATGTGGGGCGTTCTCTATACTTCATTTGAGTGGAAGTTTTGAACCTTCTAATCTCCTACGTTTCAGGTATGATATTATTGTTCTTCCTACTTGAACATTGTTTTCTATGTTTCCCTCTCTGGTAAACTATTATTCTTCTTATTTGACTTTTGTTTTCATTGCTTTTGTTCGGATATACTTATATACAGAGAAGTGACTTAAGGCAGTTCTATAGTATTGTGAACCTATCCCGAAAGAAAATGGCAATAGTTAATTCATCTTCTTTCATTTGTAGGTCTAGAGATAGACCACAAAAGCAGGATCTCAAGTCAAAGAACATCTTCTTTGGATGGTTGTTACATTAAGTATAATGTTAGGTGATTACCGATCAAACTACTTTTGCTTTAATGTATATTATCAGTATATGCTTGGATGTATTAAAAAGTTCAAGATATTATGTAATTATCAAAGTTGAACGTACCGAGTGAAGAAATAAATCATTACTGTAAATTTATCTTTGTATTTTTGGATATGCTATTTATTTCAGTGTTCATATTTGATTGATATTAGTTCGATAAATATACATGTATGTATTTATGTATGTATGTGTGTGTATATATATATATATATGTGAATGTGTATATATATAAGCATATATAATACATATTTGCATATTAGAAGGGGAATAGCGACAGATTACTAACAGATGATGCTAGTTTAAATATTTATATAAATTAAAATCTGTCGCTAATCCCTTGGCATTAGTAAGGGTTTACCAACGTCTTTTATAAATAATATTTTATTATAAAATAATTATCCGTCGGTAAATAGTAGGTATATAAATTAAAACTAAATTAATAAATAAAATTTTATTTTTATTATATAATTAGTAAAATGACGGAAAACTGTCAGAAAACTCATGCTAAATTCCGTCGCAAAATCTGACACAGATACCGTCATGGTTTTTACCGACCAAACCATTATGCAGGAAATCCGTCGCTAAAGCCTATTTAGCGACAGATTAGCAGCGGATTCTACCGCTGCTAAATGCTGTTTTTCTTGTAGTGAAATTCCCTTATGACACCCATTTCCTATTTATTGCCCTTTTTGACCATAACGTTCGTATTTTCCTAAGGCAACTATTTATCAGTCCCATGGTATCTATTTGTTATACCCCAACATCCAATTACTATTCTTATTTATTTATATATCGGTTGACTGTTATATGTGTGTGTATATATATATATACCAGGCCTCTCACATTAAGTTGAGAATTTGTGGATGTTGGATTTGTCGGTCGAATCTGGGTAGATTTCTACCACAAGTTAAACTTAACCTCATGCCTTGGTACACTTACATTTACGCATTAGACCCCTCACATTAAGTTGACTAACTGTGGTTACTGGATTTGTCGGTCGGTTTTGAGCAGGCTTATACCACAAGTGAGCTTAACCTCGTATCTAAATGCAATTATAATCCAAATTTCCTAATTGGGGTGTACAACATTTATCCTAAATAAATTTTAGGAATTGTAACCATTATCCTCTCATATTCAGTTTCCCCTTTCAACATTGGTTACAATTGTTATTTTGTTGATGCAGTCCTATTTATAACAATTAATTATATTGATTACTACAAATGGTCAAGACAAATATATTCATTTAATATGTAATACAATTTACATATATGATTCTATAAAAGAATACCTTTCAAACATTCAATACTATATGTATCTTTGACCGTTTTATGCCGATTTGGATAGATAATATGTATATATTTATATTTTATGCCTTCGTACGATCAACGTAGTTATCTTTTATTATTATTAATAATTTTTATTTAAATGATTTGGTTTGGTTTAATCAATAACCAAACATTCCTTTTTGCATTAAATCTTGCCAAAAGGTTTCTGATCTTCCAAAAAGACTATTAGTGGTAATTATTGTAACTTATGCCAAATTGTGGAATAGACATAATTCAAATTGACAAGATATATATATATATATATATATATGTTTATATATATTTTTGGAATAGTCGATGCAAACTACACACAAATATTTATTTTTATATTTATACGTACGTTTGCACCACTTTTCCTTTTTAGATCTTTTTGTCATACCTCTTGTGAATTCAAAATGACATCTTTCGGTTCAAAAAGAAGGAAATGACATAGTTATAATAATTAAGCCAAAACCCAATAATATTGAATACAAATAAGTACAATTACAATCACATAATTTAACAATCATATCTTTCCAAATTCACATAATTTACCAATTTCATCTTTTTACCCAAATTCACATATTTTATTTCTCAACACTGAACTAAAGATCTGGAGTGTAACTACATCTAATTTGTGTTTAGCGGGACTGATTTCTAGATCTACAGTGTTATGCAATATCCACAATACATTCTATAACATAATTGCAATATATTCATGACATAACTATAGGAATAGGGGTAAACAAGTTTAAGAAATCCTACAATTCATTTTATGCATAGCCACAATATACAATTCACAAATTCTTGTACTTTTTATAACCAGATCTTGTGGTGTCAATCTAATTAACGTAATCTATTTACCAGATCTGATAGGCGTAGGCATAAGAATTGAATTTATTATAAACGAGATAAATACATTATTACAAATGTATATGTAAATTTCCCACTCACCTTATAACTTCCAAATTAAAAGTTTTTATGGTGACCCATTTTTATGACCCAAATAATTGGTGATGTTTTATTTTTTCATTTTTCCCAAGATCCTAAGATCAATAAAAACATATCAGTATGAGTAACCTGACCAATTATTTGCATATTTAATGATATGCAAATACTAGTCAACAGATATAATACACATACATTGTGGTAAATGAGATAGTGAAATACTTGAGTCTGCGTTAATCATAAACATCACAGGGTGTGCACATATGAGATATGCATAAGCTAAAATGATTCATGTGTTTGCTTATAGAAACTTGAGTGAGCATAGATCCTTATACATACATAAACATGTATAGTTGAAACAGATTATTAAGTAATGTACATGAGTGTAGTGTAAATAGACTAAATTGATCCCTTTAGATAGACCAAACTAATCCTTGTTTCTCAAATATGAGTATCAGTTTTCAACCTGTAGGAGTATCAGTTTTCCCCATGCACATTTATAAATATCAGATTATAGCATATACAAGTATCAATTTTAAGATGGCATGTATAAGCATCCTTTATAGCATATTTGAATATAAGTTTTTCTCTATACATACATAACAGGCATGATTGAAACAAATTCATAATTGTGTGCATGGAAACAATGTACTTGTCATATATTCCTATATTTGCTAATTTATTTGTAACAAAAATCATTCTGTTCTCAATGACATCATAATACAGGATTTATGTGTTGGCATTACACTTTGTAAATTTACTCCTAATCAATATATTTATGTCATACCATTTTTGTTCACTATGATGGATATATCTACTGATACATGCACATCCCATTATCACTGCGTGAACAAGTACACATAGTTCATTACATTTCATCTTTGAACAGATTACTGGAGGAATCAAATCTTTACTACACTTGCACCATTATATATTGATTATATAACATGCACGTTGCACTTCTGGCTACACAAAGCACTTTCAATGAATAAATTGAGCAATTTCCAATATTCATAACAGGTTCATACATCCTTAATTCACTGCATTACATATTTTTAAACATATTGAAATTTGACTTAAGTTACATAAACTAATAACTAATTTTTAAACCATATTGCATCATACAATCCTAGCAGTTCTTAACAATTCATAAAACAAAGAGGCTTCTAAATCTCCTTCATTAAATCCAGCAAGCACCCTTAAGCATCCTAAAATCAATCACTGGTCTGCCTCACTAATAATGAGACACCCAGTTGATTGCAAGGAAATCAAACCAGGTCAGATAAATCTGGTATGAATATTCACCATTTCATTATATAACTTGACTAAAACATGTGTGAGTGCTTAACCTTTACAATGTCTAAATAAAACACATAATATTTTTGTACACCATCCAGATATAAACTAAACATTCAAGGTAAATAAAATACATCAATATTTGTTGTTTTCTACTTATACCTATCCCACTTTCATCTAGGGTATTTATTCATTTTAATTGGTTTATTCCTACTTGCTGTTGAACACTTGTATGCATTGTTTGAGGACTTCCATCCTATTCCTCAAACACCCAGGCCTACAGGGTACTATATACCATGCATATATCTAATCTCCACATCCAGAGATTAAATAGATCAAAAGCATTCCTGGAACATCACCATCCATGAGTGTGTATACTTTCTATTGATATGTTAGACGTATACATAACCCCTTCCCTTTTATTATTTTGTATTCATATCATTTACAGATATAAATACTCTTAATAAACTGAACTTATGCACATAAAGAATCACACACATAAACCAATGAAAGAAAACAATCAGTCTTATCCATTTAAATAACAATCAGGCATAAGTCCATTCAGTATTCATGTGTAGTAATCCAACATTCATTGAAACAGTGAGTTACTCCCTATATATTAATCAAAAACACATGCACATTATTATATAGCTGCCTTAGATAGGACTTAAGGCCTTTAACATATTTAAAATAAGGTAAATATTCACCTTGCTAAATCAGGTTAACTCCTATCCCAAGAAATGTTTGTCCTGCTTTATCTGCATATTCTTGATTACTATATTGGAGTAAATGGCCTAACCTAAGTATAATGACCACTATCCTTTTTATAACAATCATTTTAGGGTTTCTATATTTGGGAAATCCCAATATTAACCTTCATAAAAATGAGAATCCCTAGGCTATTATGTGGTCCTGCCACTATATTTTTTCCCATATAAAAGTATAACTTTTTATTTTAAATTTCTAAAGGATCGCATCCTTACTATTTCCATGCATCATGTCATATATTTGACTTTCCTTCACGTAGCAAATTGGTAAGGGAAAACTTAACTATGTATATATATTTATACACACATTCTTATTCACATAACATAATGTGTACACCACTTCTTTTTTTCTAGTTACAAGTTACCTTGTTTTATGAACATATAAAACCCTTAACCTCTTCTACCAGTCCTCCATGACACATCATATTTTACATATAAAATCAAATATTATCAACGTATTTAACTACTAATATCCACTTAAGTCTGGGTCTCCACACACTCCTCTCCTAAAAGGAATTGTGTCCTACAATTTAGCAATTAATTGTTTTAAACTTTAATATTCATTTAAACATAAAAGAAAACACATCTTTTCTTTGCAAAAAGCTCCATCAAACAGTGAATAAGTAAGGATATTTAGCCTTGATTTTGTCTTCAACTTTCCAGGTATAGTTATTTGTGTCCAAGCTCCACAGAACCTTCACCAACTTTATGCTTTTATTCCTTAATTTCTTCTCCTCTCTAGCAACAATACCCACTGGCTCCTTCACATAAACCAGATTTTCTTTTATCTTGACTTGAGCTGGAGATTCTAATATAGTTTCTCTGTCATGTACCCATCTTCTCAACTGTGATACATGAAATACATCATGTATTTTTCCCTACTCTTCTGGTTATTTCAATTTATATGCTAGTGCTCCTATCCTTTGAATAACTCATATGGTCCAATGTATCTGGGTGTTAATTTGCCTTCCTTTCCAAACATCAATACCTTTTTCATAGAAGATACCTTAAGTGTAACACCCCGCATTTTTAGGATAATGAAATAATAATAATTTAAATAAATTCTCATAATTAAGTAAAACGGACTGCGTCATTGCGACCGTCTTGAAATTTTGGCCAAGATAGACACTTGGTTTGCGTAAAACATACACCGTATGAAAAAGCTATGAGCGTTAGGATTTTGTATACATATAAGGAGCTTATATGTATATATATTAAATAAATATATATAGAAAATTCAAAAATCAAAATGGCGGGCGGGAAAGTTCGGTGGCAAAATGGACCGTTGGGGGTGGGCCTAAGGGTCGACCCACCAACAGGGGTGTCGACCTAGGGATCGACCAACCCGAGGATCCAGAAAATTCTTCTAACGTGTTCAGTTCTGATATCTTAAATTTTGATCTGAGGGTTCCGGTTTCTCCGACACTCCTATAAATAAGACCCTAGACCTAACCCTAAACATCTAATTCAGTGGCTATGTTGGAGCTCTGCCATTGTGCTATGGCTCTCTCTCTTCTCAAATCTATTCTAAAATTAAAATATTAGCCTAGGAAAATTATGAATCCAGATCTGGAAGAGAGAATTGACAATAATAAAAAGATTATCCAGAATCATGAAAGCAAGGTAAATTCTAAGATCCAATCCATTCTAATTCTTACTCTTCCGCTGTGAGATAGATTATCCATTCGCTGTGAGATATTTTCTGAGCTCTGACATATTTTATGCCTCTGTCTTTTCTACAGGATACCAGAGCAAACAAATCCGAGTTTTGATGGATTGGAATTTTGAAAAAAAAAATTTGGTCTGTCGAAATTCGGGCTGTCTCATCTGGTATCAGAGCTTAGGTTTAGGATTCCTTTATAAATAATGAGTGAACGTATTTGTATCTTTAAAAATACAAATATATTATATATACCTAGATCCATAGAGGGACCCACTAAATAGGAAGAGCGTGATATGATAAGAAATGGGATTTTTTTGTACACTAAAGGAATGAATGAGGACATCTGAGACCCTTAGGTAATTTGGGTGGAGAGTGTACAATATAGTTTGTATGGATGGAAAGTGAATCCCATATGATTAGTATTTTGGGTTAGTGGGTTTGGCAGCAAACCTTATTGATTAAAAAAGGTTAGAAAGAGATAAATGGATTAGGAATATATATAGTTGAGAGAATTGATACTGGGGAATGTTTAGGAAAGCCTAGAAAGTTGGAAACCCGCTTTGAGTCTAACCCCATTGTTAACTTTTAAGAACTTGGGATTATAAAAGTTTTGGGAAAATAGTTTATGGTGTTTTCAAGTTTTAGTCTTAAAAGTTATAATTTTAAATATGTAAAGTATACATATTGGGTTTTTGAAGTAAAATGGGGTATATTTTGCAAACAGTGATTTCTTGCAAAATTTTATCTAAAGTAAAATTCTCTTAGTAAAAGGTGCATATTATAGAGCATGTATAGCTCGCTAGTTTTCTTGTTATATTTCAAAACAAGAAGTTTAAAAAAAATGGAAGATTTGAAATCTCTATGACAATCCTTTTTGGATAAATTATTTTGACAAGATAATTTTGTTGGGTGGACAAAATAAGTGTAGAAATTAAGAATAGAGTGGATGTCTACACCTTGTAGTAAGAGACTAAACCGACCTTATAGGTAAGAACAAGTCGTAAACCCGATGGAGAAAATAGTTGTCTGTATCTACTCCAGTTTTGTGATTTGAAAAAATGATGATTTACAATTTTAAGATGACATGTTTTTATGGTTTGGTAAAAGAAAGTTTTCACGAAGAAAATAAAGTTTTGGAACTTTTAATTTTGGAAGGAAATTTAAATGAAAAAGAGCCATACCATGTTTTAAAAAGTATGGAGTAGGTAAGGGTTAGTGCTTAGAAAAAACGGGAAAAGTTTTGAGGCAATAAAGTAAATAACGAGAATTATCTTGGAATAATAGTGAGTTTGCATAGAATGCGTAAGCATTGAAAGCCTAGGGTGTTGCTTGGAATAATTATTGGTACACAGATACGACTAATAGCGACTACTAGATAGAAAAAGGCAAGTAAGTGTTTAGATCCCGTTGCTAATTTTCACTAATTTTCATGTTAGGGGTAAAATCCTTTATCGCATTTCGGTTGGGATCATTCCATTATATTGTTTTTGTTGTGTAGTTAGGGTAACACCTAAACCTGTCGTGGATCCCATAGTTTGGACGATTCTGACAGAGGGGGACATAGTCCCGAGATTCGTGGCCCTTAGCAGTAGCTGTGTAGGGTGTTTGTTCTCTTATTTTAGTTGGAAGACTAGAGGCTTAATTAAATTTAAACTAAGACCAGATAATTAAATAAGCTAAGAAAAGAGAAAAGGTACAATTGAAAAGTAAATAGAAAATTCAGTAAAGCAACAAAATTGGAAAATTATGAGAAAAGATGGATAAAGACAAAAATTTCCAAGATCAGATGAAAAAGAAAATCAGTAACAAAGAAAATTTTCTTATGTGGGCTGTGCTTGGATAGGAAAATATGGAATTTTTATAAATAGTTACATAAAAAGCCAAGTACGGTTAGAAAAAAGGGTTGAAAAAAAAAAGCGGGAGATACAGAGTTTCCCGTTTTCCATTTTTTTTTATAACATAAGAAATCGAATTTAGAAAATTAGATTTATCTAGAATTCAAAAAATACAGTTGGTTGGTAGGATTATGGATGCAACAATTGGATGAACTATACTCTTACTCGATAAGAGTGTGGAAAAATTTGGATGAAAAAGCATTTTTGATTTTCAAAATATTGCATTCATGTAGAACTGCTAGTATATTTAGGATGTGAGTATCATATTTTAAAAAGGATTTTTGAAAATTTGCGTACACATAGGAGGTATCGCTTAGGCATACATGCATTATTATGTTGTACTTCACTTTGCACAAGTGCACAATCGTTGTAAAAATTGGATGCACACATCATGGATGTATATCATGCGAGGGGTTAATTGATTTTACCCTTATCAAATTTCGGGCACAAAATTTCCTAAGGGTGAGAGAATGTAACACCCCGTATTTTTAGGATAATGAAATAAGAATAACTTAATTAAATGCTCAGAATTAAGTAAAATGAACTGCGCCATCGCGACCATCTCGAAATTTTGGCCAGGACAGATACTTGGTTTGCGTAAAACGGACACCGTATAAAGAAGTTAATAGCATTAGAAGTTTGTATACATATAAGGAGCTTATTTATATATATATTAAATAAATAAATCCAGAAAATTCAAAAATCAGTTCAAAAATCAAAATGATGGGCGGGAAAGTTCGGAGGGAAAATGGACCGTTAGGAGTCGACCTAGGGGTCGACCCACCAACAGGGGTGTCGACCTAGGGGTCGACTCACCCGAGGATCCAGAAAGTTCTTCTGTTGTATTCGGTTCTAATATCTTAAATTTTGATCTGAGGGTTCTTGTTCCTCCGCCACTCCTATAAATAAGACCCTAGACCTTACCCTAAACATCATAATTTGGCGGCTACGCTGGAGCTCTGCCATGGCTGTAACGAACTGGAGATTTTCGACTCCGAAAATCAACATCAAACTACCGTGTTGATCATTCAGACATCGAACATTCCAGATCATTAATAGAAAGAATTTAGAGGGTGAGATAAGAAAGAAAGAAATATTAGAATAGAAGAAGAAGAAGAAACACCACACAGAGTCTCACATCGCAGCGGAACAAAATATAATATAGAAATAATCTTTATTGAAAGCTTTAAAATACTTACAGTATCAGAGTACATCATACCATGGGACAGTTATAATAGCCTGTTCCCATATACAACACACAGCGGAATAGTAGTAATATCATACGTCTGGACTCTTCCAGCTCGTCTCTTCACAGTAGTCGATAACCTGAACCTGTACAACCCGGCCTAACCCGAGCATTTACAAAACACCGGGTCAGTCTGGTGAACCAGAGTGAGATAAACTCGCACAGTATTTAGGATAAATCATCCAATCATGATTTTAAAGTTCAAAATATTTCAAAAGAAAAGATAATCGTAAGACCAAATCCACACATAAACACGGACGGTTTTTACCTTACGATAACCCAAAACATTTTTGAAACCAATATCTTTTCTGATATTATAATAATGTCTAAATACAAGTAAATAACAATCTAGTGGAACGCTTGCATCTCATGCTCCACATATATAGTACACAATCAAAAACCGTGGGCGCTTATTGGAGATTGGATTCCAACTATGACAAGGTATGGGACCACCTTTCGATAGTGTATCTCTAGAGACGAATACACTGGGTTCAACAAGAACTTCTTGCAACCCGGCCCTCACATGACCGACCACTCATTTCGCTTGAGTGTGTCGAATGTATATCACCGACGGTTGGGATCAGCAACCGCCTCCCGAAAAGGGACAGCATCGAAACATAGATTTAAGAAGCAAATAGGATTTTCTCTAGATAGGTGATTCTACACCCTAATGGGAGCGACCCACATAGCCATGCTGCCTGCCCGATTTTTGTCACTTCCCGGTTGATGAGGCTTGAGGTTTAGATTTACCTTTGAACACCTGGTCATCATTCACTTTGAATGCCACATCGTCAGATCCGTCAGATATCACTAATTGACGTCAACAAAAATACTCTAGCTGGAAGCTAAGAGAACGACAACTCCCCGCCAACAACTATCATACGTTTGAAGAAATCAACGTACGTGATCCTTTGGAAATACTCTGTCAGACACTCGTCCATACAAGTCATCCAGGAACAGGATGAACCGAAGGCACTCTCCTACCGCATCCAATATAGGAATCACCTCATGGATCAGTAGCGAGAAGTCCTTGCAACCCGTAGATTTCAACCACGACAGAATCACAGCTTGTCTCTGCTTGCCAGGCAGAGAATATTAGTGGTTCTTCCGTTTATGAAAATCCACGGTCTTCAATGCTCCATCTCGATCAACTCCTGAGATCTCTTCACGTATTTGTTGGTCGGAATGGTTTTCGAATATAAATTCGATCCCGGTCTTTCCATACCAACAATCGTATTGGACAGATTTGATAGTTGGTGTTTTAACTATCAAAATATACAATGTTTCAAACATGACACTCCAATGAGTTCACTGATTCAGTATTCAGCATCACTTGGCCTTTAACAACTGATTTACTTTTGTTAAATTAAAAACTTCTAATTCTTTAAATATTCAAAACTACGATATTTGAATAACTCTAATTCGGTTTAACTCTAGTCGATTAACTCTAATTGATTAACTCTAACTGGTTTATTCTAACTGACTAACTCGACTTATTTAACCCTATCGATTAACTAATATTCGACTTAACTCCATTCGCTTGACTCTAGGTCGCAGCGGTCACAATGGTTACGCCTGATTTCCTCAGGAAACATCCGACCGCCGTAGGCTATCTGCAGCCCTGCGAATTACGCTAGCAGTCGTACGAAATGGCAACTTAGCCGAATAATTATGTTTGGCTAGTTCTATCTCGAATAGCTATATTCAATTTCCCACTTAATTCTTCCGTCAAATCATCTTTTAGATTCGGAAATCCATTAGTTTTAACAAAGAAATTTATAGCACATATGTTATAACAATAGCGTTATAATTACTATTTAGATTTACAAAATAACAGCGCTATAATCGCTGTTTAGGTTTACAACCCATTTACTATAGCAAAAGCGCTACAATCGCTATATTAGATTTACAAAACATATATTATAACAACAGCGCTAAAATCGCTGTTTAGATTTTCAAAACATATCCACTAACGTCTCTTACGATTACCAACTAATACTATCTTCAGATAATCCCGATGTTGTTCAAGTTGGGGTATTTTAATTACCTCTCAGACCTTGATCAACAACGTTCTTATCCTCCGATAAACATAAGTTGTAATCAAAATCAATATTTCATTCTAGTCTCAAACAAATTCCATTTAACTATTGGATTTGGTTATACAACTCTATAACCCAGTTCTTTAACCAGATTCGCTTATTTCCAATCTCCTTTGATTTCATTTCACTTCAATTACTTTTGAAAAGTAATTGTCTAAAATATTATTAATTAAAATAATAATTTATTTCAATCATTAACTACATGAGTAGTTAATTTCTTTAATAACAAAATTCCACGGTAAATCCCTTTTTTAAACCATGTTTAGATTTAAACAATATTTATTTAACTATTCAAATCAAAACACATCAATTTTGATAATCAAATTCCAATTCAAACGATCGATTTAATTAACTCAAAAATCGATTATCTCGTTAATCGATTCCAATTAATCCTCACTTTAAATTAATTAAAAATATAATTAATTTAAATAATCCCATTAATTGTTTTCTTTACAAACAATTATCAAAGTTTAATCCTTCGATTCATTACTTGTTCTCATACTCGTAAACCTGATTAACGTCAGCATTTACTTTATAAAATAATTTAATAACAATCAAAGTCTTAAATAAATAAAATATTTATTTAATTCCCTATTATAACTTTTATTCAAAATAATATATTCAAAATCCAACTCCAGTTATATAATAAATTTTATAACCTCATCTTTATCGATTCACCTGACGGTGAATCAATATTTATAACACGATTGATTTTATAGGCCATACACTGCTAAATACTCAACCAATACCGCTCACTGGTTTAAACACAACACAGGTTGAATTCCCAGTCCAACTCAATAATCAAATCAATCAACCAAACAGGACAGTTCATATGCGAAAATATGAAATAAATAATGTATTTGAGGAATCCGGTTGGATCCCTCCAACCTGTTCTTCCCTGTATACAAAATGGTTATCTCAAATTAGACTGTTCAGTTTTGTTTAACTGATAAACTAAATAACGACCATTTAACATCGACCATAAGCAATTCAACAATTCAACCATTTAAACACGTTTATAAATAAACGTGACCAACCAAGGTGAGTCACCTTTATTGGAACCAATCGTTAAAAATAACGATTTGGTATTTCACTGAAATTAAACACAGTTTAATTTCATCAGTTAAATCAACAACTAAATGTATACTAGCAGACAGTCAACCATTTGCAAGCAGAACACACAAAATAAAAATACCCAATTTATATAAAATATAAAAAGGGTAACTGAGTGAGTTTAACTCACCTTGGTTTCTTTTCGTCGTCGAACGGTTTGGTTAACGAGCTTCCATCTGCGTTCACTCTGACCAAAATAGTTCTAAATTGTTACGCTTGTCGTCACGGATCTGACATTACATGTTTCATCTGATCCCGTTGCTCATTAGGTCACGAACTGCCACTTCTTCCCATCGTTCTGCCTGCTACCCTTCGAAACCCGTACTCCATCCACCGTTCACACAGACTCCCCCACTTGACTGTTCTCTCTCCACAGAATGATCCACGTCCTTCCAGTTTACAGCGCACACTTCCCCTTCCTGACAAGCTGTTGACTTCAATATGAACTACACGCCAGGTCCGTACCTCATCTCTCAATCACCAGTTCAACTCCACGTTTTGTTTCGTCCCTTAACACTCATGCACCTTCAACGAGCTGAATAGCCTTTCCACCCTTATTCCGCATGCGTCACTTCTAGTCCCTTCCTTCCATGCAAACCAGAGCCCATCCACATGCAACTCCTCACCATCTACTCCTCCACTTCCTTGCTCTCGCTTTCCTTCCCATACTTTTAGCTCCACCTTCCAACCGAACTCCACACACTTAGCTACTGTTGCTCATTCAGACCGACGTCCTTCCTTCTTCCATGCCGTGGAAACCGAGACTGATCTCACGCCAGAGATTCGGCGCCCGACCTCGACTGAGCTCCGCGTTCTCTCCCCTGACCGACCCCCTTGCTCCATTGTTCAGATCAACTGCCCCTCAATGGGGTACGGGATTTTAGTTTTCATTGGTTGCGGAAGAGAAGTTTGATATGCATGGTCGGATTTTATTTTGATTTAAAACTTTATATTTGAGTTGTTTTTAAACTTGCTGAAAAATGTGAATCGTGTAGTGTATTTATAGGTGAAGAGTTCTGTGGGGATAGGGACGGTGTCATCTCGATTGGTACTAAGTAGGTCTGTGAGTGTTTTTAGGTAGCTGGTATGTTGGTTGGCAAGGTTCAGACATGGTCGGCAAGGTTCCTGAGTTGTCATTTCAATGAATCTCCTTGGTCGGCACGGCTTTAAGTATTTCCAGCCAAGAAATCAGAAAATGTGGCAATCAAGGAACTAGTGTGAGGAGGATTCAATTTATTTATTCCCAACGAAACTTTACACTGAAGTAACACATAAAAATAATCATAATTGACTTCTGTTTTCTGATAAAAAGGCTAATCTTAGTGTAAAAAGGTATTCCGGACCCAATGGGATGAGTTTCGTCGAATTCCGACTTCGTTTGAAAAAAAATCCTTTATAAAACCAGAAATGAACACGCATTTTTATTTACCACGACCACCAGCTAAATCGGATCAACTTGAAACCTTGATATCTTGCAATAACTTTTTGATACGAACCCAACGGCACTAGTTTCGTCGCATTCTGAGACTGTTGCCCCGGTAGGCTATTTTTAACGCGTACCGCACTGCCCTTCCGAACACCAAATTTGCCGGTCTCTAAAAATAACAAACTATATACCTATCCTGACTCAAATCGACGATACGAACTCAACGGAACTGGTTCTGCGGCCTAATTCGATCGTCTGCTCAAGTTACGTCCAAATACTCCTTAAATGTGCGCTATAGAATTTAAACGGGAGTTTACGGTTGCTGTGATCACATACGACATTGGTTTGCCACGCCATCTAACTCCGTACAATAATTTAACGATACGGCTCCATTGAAACTGATTTCGTTGAAATCTGAGTCCGTTTGCAAAACGGCTATTTTAAAGGTCTATAATTAAATAACGGTTTTTCCATAGCGACTATTTCAAAATTTGATTTGGCCATAACTTTCAAATTATAACACGAAATCTGGATTTTTCTCTTTCATATGAAAATTATCGTCAATACGGTTCCAACGTGTCTTGTTTCACAGAAATCCGACTTATATCGGATCCTGTATTCTCAGTTGAAGTTCAAAACCAAATATTACGAACTGCACGCCATTTTGAGCTCGTTTTATATTATATAAATAAAATTAACGTTCAACTTCGTTTTTAACAAACGAAATCAATATTAAATTTCATTAATATTTCCAATATAATATTTAAATTAAATAAATTAAATTACATGTTCGAGTGCCAAAACACGGGTCGTTACATTCTTCCCCCCTTAAAATAATTTCGTCCTCGAAATTGCTAAGGTAAGAAAGAACGTTATAAACTCATTAATTTCAAATCTAATTTTATATTAAATTAGAAACCAATTCAATATTGTAAATAAATATTTTCAAAAATATCGAAAATTTTCTAACACTTTAAATTTTTGAAAAATTTCGCCAGCACCTCCTCTGTACGGCTCAATCGGTACAACTCCCACTCGCTTTTCTAGGCCTTCTCCAATCCGAAAGAAAATAAACAGCCAAGCGGCTTGCCAATAGGCTCATAAATCATCAACCCCATATAAAAATAAACGTGTAGCTTTTTGTCGGGCATATCATTATATTCTTTCCATCTGCTGCCCTTTCAGCATATAGCAATGCATTCTCCAACCAAAATTCCAATTTTATCTTCAAAACCAAATCCTTTACGAGTCCAAGCCAAATCCCATTCTCAACTCAATTTCCATCCATTATCAATTCCAACTCTTAACTTACCAGTCCAACACCATTTCGGATTCCCGGCTCCCAATTTAAAATCCAATTCGACTTGATATATTATATCCCGATTCAATTTCCAGTTAATTTGTTTTAGTTCAATTCATATTTGCTTTCACTAATTCTATTTAATTTTTCCTTTTGTTCAAACAATCTCCCTGGGAGTTTTTAAATAGTTCAGTTCTTTCAAAAATCAAATATTTCTTTTCAGGATTCAAAACAACTTGTTTTTTTCTCAAACAATCCAAAACAAGATTTTTGGTAGTAATCCGTCACTTACAACTCGAAAATGAACACCGAAAATGGCGCGCACATCATCGGAATCTATTTTCCAGCTGTCGAAGTGAGTTCAATACTATACCACTTTCAAAACCATTTCTAAACACTTCCATTTTGAAATCAGTTCAAAATATCCTTTGCAAGACTTGTAAAACAATTTAAAAACCTCCCAGGATTTTAAAATTCTCATCAATTCAAATCCCGTTATGAACACTTTTCCCAGTTTTCAGCATTTTAATTCTAGTTCTGATTAAAATTTCAGATTTAATAAATCTGCTTTTATATTATACGAATTCCAATTGGTTATTTATATAACCATTTCAATTATAATTAACCAACACATCCAATATACCATAATGTTTCCAATACATATATTTCCTTTATATCAAAAATATAATTTGGGTAAAATTATTTCATTTACCCTCCTTCAAAACATACTGCGTCGGTTTATCGTACTTGAACGTTTGGTAATCCCTATCGATACAGTGGATCAAACTGATCGACCAGAATTCACAAACAACTCAACCCAATAAATCTCCACAATATAAAACAAATTTTATAAAATCTACAAATACGTCCACTCGTATATATGCACTCATACTCAGTCTAGGGTATTACTTACCCCATCTCTACTGAGTCACGCCACAGAGCCAAGGTAATCACTTAACATTCAGCTCTGATACCACTGTAACGAACTGGAGATTTTCGACTCCGAAAATCAACATCAAACTACCGTGTTGATCATTCAGACATCGAACATTCCAGATCATTAATAGAAAGAATTTAGAGGGTGAGATAAGAAAGAAAGAAATATTAGAATAGAAGAAGAAGAAGAAACACCACACAGAGTCTCACATCGCAGCGGAACAAAATATAATATAGAAATAATCTTTATTGAAAGCTTTAAAATACTTACAGTATCAGAGTACATCATACCATGGGACAGTTATAATAGCCTGTTCCCATATACAACACACAGCGGAATAGTAGTAATATCATACGTCTGGACTCTTCCAGCTCGTCTCTTCACAGTAGTCGATAACCTGAACCTGTACAACCCGGCCTAACCCGAGCATTTACAAAACACCGGGTCAGTCTGGTGAACCAGAGTGAGATAAACTCGCACAGTATTTAGGATAAATCATCCAATCATGATTTTAAAGTTCAAAATATTTCAAAAGAAAAGATAATCGTAAGACCAAATCCACACATAAACACGGACGGTTTTTACCTTACGATAACCCAAAACATTTTTGAAACCAATATCTTTTCTGATATTATAATAATGTCTAAATACAAGTAAATAACAATCTAGTGGAACGCTTGCATCTCACGCTCCACATATATAGTACACAATCAAAAGCCGTGGGCGCTTATTGGAGATTGGATTCCAACTATGACAAGGTATGGGACCACCTTTCGATAGTGTATCTCTAGAGACGAATACACTGGGTTCAACAAGAACTTCTTGCAACCCGGCCCTCACATGACCGACCACTCATTTCGCTTGAGTGTATCGAATGTATATCACCGACGGTTGGGATCAGCAACCGCCTCCCGAAAAGGGACAGCATCGAAACATAGATTTAAGAAGCAAATAGGATTTTCTCTAGATAGGTGATTCTACACCCTAATGGGAGCGACCCACATAGCCATGCTCCCTGCCTGATTTTTGTCATTTCTCGGTTAATGAGGCTTGAGGTTTAGATTTACCTTTGAACACCTGGTCATCATTCACTTTGAATGCCACATCGTCAGATCCGTCAGATATCACTAATTGACGTCCACAAAAATACTCTAGCTGGAAGCTAAGAGAACGGCAACTCCCCGCCAACAACTATCATACGTTTGAAGAAATCAACGTACGTGATCCTTTGGAAATACTCTGTCAGACACTCGTCCATACAAGTCATCCAGGAATAGGATGAACTGAAGGCACTCTCCTATCGCATCCAATATAGGAATCACCCCATGGATCAGTAGCGAGAAGTCCTTGCAACCCGTAGATTTCAACCACGACAGAATCACAGCTTGTCTCTACTTGCCAGGCAGAGAATATTAGTGGTTCTTCCGTTTATGAAAATCCACGGTCTTCAATGCTCCATCTCGATCAACTCCTGAGATCTCTTCACGTATTTGTTGGTCGGAATGGTTTTCGAATATAAATTCGATCCCGGTCTTTCCATACCAACAATCGTATTGGATAGATTTGATAGTTGGTGTTTTAACTATCAAAATATACAGTGTTTCAAACATGACACTCCAATGAGTTCACTGATTCAGTATTCAGCATCACTTGGCCTTTAACAACTGATTTACTTTTGTTAAATTAAAAACTTCTAATTCTTTAAATATTCAAAACTACGATATTTGAATAACTCTAATTCGGTTTAACTCTAGTCGATTAACTCTAATTGATTAACTCTAACTGGTTTATTCTAACTGACTAACTCGACTTATTTAACCCTATCGATTAACTAATATTCGACTTAACTCCATTCGCTTGACTCTAGGTCGCAGCGGTCACAATGGTTACGCCTGATTTCCTCAGGAAACATCCGACCGCCGTAGGCTATCTGCAGCCCTGCGAATTACGCTAGCAGTCATACGAAATGGCAACTTAGCCGAATAATTATGTTTGGCTAGTTCTATCTCGAATAGCTATATTCAATTTCCTACTTAATTCTTCCGTCAAATCATCTTTTAGATTCGAAAATCCATTAGTTTTAACAAAGAAATTTATAGCACATATGTTATAACAATAGCGTTATAATTACTATTTAGATTTACAAAATAACAGCGCTATAATCGCTGTTTAGGTTTACAACCCATTTACTATAGCAAAAGCGCTACAATCGCTATATTAGATTTACAAAACATATATTATAACAATAGCGCTAAAATCGCTGTTTAGATTTTCAAAACATATCCACTAACGTCTCTTACGATTACCAACTAATACTATCTTCAGATAATCCCGATGTTGTTCAAGTTGGGGTATTTTAATTACCTCTCAGACCTTGATCAACAACGTTCTTATCCTCCGATAAACATAAGTTGTAATCAAAATCAATATTTCATTCTAGTCTCAAACAAATTCCATTTAACTATTGGATTTGGTTATACAACTCTATAACCCAGTTCTTTAACCAGATTCGCTTATTTCCAATCTCCTTTGATTTCATTGCACTTCAATTACTTTTGAAAAGTAATTGTCTAAAATATTATTAATTAAAATAATAATTTATTTCAATCATTAACTACATGAGTAGTTAATTTCTTTAATAACAAAATTCCACGGTAAATCCCTTTTTTAAACCTTGTTTAGATTTAAACAATATTTATTTAACTATTCAAATCAAAACACATCAATTTTGATAATCAAATTCCAATTCAAACGATCGATTTAATTAACTCAAAAATCGATTATCTCGTTAATCGATTCCAATTAATCCTCACTTTAAATTAATTAAAAATATAATTAATTTAAATAATCCCATTAATTGTTTTCTTTACAAACAATTATCAAAGTTTAATCCTTCGATTCATTACTTGTTCTCATACTCGTAAACCTGATTAACGTCAGCATTTACTTTATAAAATAATTTAATAACAATCAAAGTCTTAAATAAATAAAATATTTATTTAATTCCCTATTATAACTTTTATTCAAAATAATATATTCAAAATCCAACTCCAGTTATATAATAAATTTTATAACCTCATCTTTATCGATTCACCTGACGGTGAATCAATATTTATAACACGATTGATTTTATAGGCCATACACTGCTAAATACTCAACCAATACCGCTCACTGGTTTAAACACAACACAGGTTGAATTCCCAGTCCAACTCAATAATCAAATCAATCAACCAAACAGGACAGTTCATATGCGAAAATATGAAATAAATAATATATTTGAGGAATCCGGTTGGATCCCTCCAACCTGTTCTTCCCTGTATACAAAATGGTTATCTCAAATCAGACTGTTCAGTTTTGTTTAACTGATAAACTAAATAACGACCATTTAACATCGACCATAAGCAATTCAACAATTCAACCATTTAAACACGTTTATAAATAAACGTGACCAACCAAGGTGAGTCACCTTTATTGGAACCAATCGTTAAAAATAACGATTTGGTATTTCACTGAAATTAAACACAGTTTAATTTCATCAGTTAAATCAACAACTAAATGTATACTAGCAGACAGTCAACCATTTGCAAGCAGAACACACAAAATAAAAATACCCAATTTATATAAAATATAAAAAGGGTAACTGAGTGAGTTTAACTCACCTTGGTTTCTTTTCGTCGTCGAACGGTTTGGTTAACGAGCTTCCATCTGCGTTCACTCTGACCAAAATAGTTCTAAATTGTTACGCTTGTCGTCACGGATCTGACATTACATGTTTCATCTGATCTCGTTGCTCATTAGGTCACGAACTGCCACTTCTTCCCATCGTTCTGCCTGCTACCCTTCGAAACTCGTACTCCATCCACCGTTCACACAGACTCCCCCACTTGACTGTTCTCTCTCCACAGAATGATCCACGTCCTTCCACTTTACAGCGCACACTTCCCCTTCCTGACAAGCTGTTGACTTCAATATGAACTACACGCCAGGTCCGTACCTCATCTCTCAATCACCAGTTCAACTCCACGTTTTGTTTCGTCCCTTAACACTCATGCACCTTCAACGAGCTAAATAGCCTTTCCACCCTTATTCCGCATGCGTCACTTCCAGTCCCTTCCTTCCATGCAAACCAGAGCCCATCCACATGCAACTCCTCACCATCTACTCCTCCACTTCCTTGCTCTCGCTTTCCTTCCCATACTTTTAGCTCCACCTTCCAACCGAACTCCACACACTTAGCTACTGTTGCTCATTCAGACCGACGTCCTTCCTTCTTCCATGCCGTGGAAACCGAGACTGATCTCACGCCAGAGATTCGGCGCCCGACCTCGACTGAGCTCCGCGTTCTCTCCCTTGACCGACCCCCTTGCTCCATTGTTCAGATCAACTGCCCCTCAATGGGGTACGGGATTTTAGTTTTCATTGGTTGCGGAAGAGAAGTTTGATATGCATGGTCGGATTTTATTTTGATTTAAAACTTTATATTTGAGTTGTTTTTAAACTTGCTGAAAAATGTGAATCGTGTAGTGTATTTATAGGTGAAGAGTTCTGTGGGGATAGGGACGGTGTCATCTCGATTGGTACTAAGTAGGTCTGTGAGTGTTTGTAGGTAGCTGGTATGTTGGTTGGCAAGGTTCAGACGTGGTCGGCAAGGTTCCTGAGTTGTCATTTCAATGAATCTCCTTGGTCGGCACGGCTTTAAGTATTTCCAGCCAAGAAATCAGAAAATGTAGCAATCAAGGAACTAGTGTGAGGAGGATTCAATTTATTTATTCCCAACGAAACTTTACACTGAAGTAACACATAAAAATAATCATAATTGACTTCTGTTTTCTGATAAAAAGGCTAATCTTAGTGTAAAAAGGTATTCCGGACCCAATGGGATGAGTTTCGTCGAATTCCGACTTCGTTTGAAAAAAATTCCTTTATAAAACCAGAAATGAACACGCATTTTTATTTACCACGACCACCAGCTAAATCGGATCAACTTGAAACCTTGATATCTTGCAATAACTTTTTGATACGAACCCAACGGCACTAGTTTCGTCGCATTCTGAGACTGTTGCCCCGGTAGGCTATTTTTAACGCGTACCGCACTGCACTTCCGAACACCAAATTTGCCGGTCTCTAAAAATAACAAACTATATGCCTATCCTGACTCAAATCGACGATACGAACTCAACGGAACTGGTTCTGCGGCCTAATTCGATCGTCTGCTCAAGTTACGTCCAAATACTCCTTAAATGTGTGCTATAGAATTTGAACGGGCGTTTACGGTTGCTGTGATCACATACGACATTGGTTTGCCACGCCATCTAACTCAGTACAATAATTTAACGATACGGCTCCATTGAAACTGATTTCGTTGAAATCTGAGTCCGTTTGCAAAACGGCTATTTTAAAGGTCTATAATTAAATAACGGTTTTTCCATAGCGACTATTTCAAAATTTGATTTGGCCATAACTTTCAAATTATAACACGAAATCTGGATTTTTCTCTTTCATATGAAAATTATCGTCGATACGGTTCCAACGTGTCTTGTTTCACAGAAATCCGACTTATATCGGATCCTGTATTCTCAGTTGAAGTTCAAAACCAAATATTACGAACTGCACGCCATTTTGAGCTCGTTTTATATTATATAAATAAAATTAACGTTCAACTTCGTTTTTAATAAATGAACTCAATATTAAATTTCATTAATATTTCCAATATAATATTTAAATTAAATAAATTAAATTACATGTTCGAGTGCCAAAACACGGGTCGTTACAATGGCTCTCTCTCTTCTCAAGTCTATTCTGAAATTAAAATATTAGCTTAGGAAAATTATGAATCCAGATCTGGAAGAGAGAATTGATAGTATTAAAAAGATTATCCAGAATCATGAAAGCAAAGTAAAATTCTAAGATCCAATCCATTCTAATTCTTACTCTTCCTTTCCTTTCTCTCTTTTAATGAAAATAATAAATTCATGGCCATTAGGTTGTGAATCCGATTAAAGGGGAAAAACCATGGATGTTAAAACTTGATCAGATCCAGGATTTGGAAAGCTTATGAGGTAAGTGGATTTAAGCCATATTATTTTAGGTAATGGTATATTACCATTTAGCATTCCCCATTATGACAAATTGGAATATGACATGTTAAGAGGCCTAAACATATGCTAATAATGATATATGACATGCTGGAATGATTAGCATGATATAACGTCAAATTGTTAATATGAATTGATTGAAATGTTGGAATGTTTACATATTATAATATTAATATGAACATGTTGGAAAAATTCATATATTGAATTAGTTGAAGTGCTAAAAAGTTTACATGTTATGAACTTGTTAGAATATGGTATCAACTGTGACTGTTCTTGTTACATGTTAATTTGTCCCAAATGTATACATGAAATAATTGGAGTAAGTATATGATTATATGGTTTCATGTTAACATAGAATTGAATTGGGGCATCGACCAAATTATGTTTAAAGATCTTAAATTGGGCTAGTAAATATGACTTGGAAAAAGGGGCATGAAAACCTATAATGAAATACGAATAATTATTAAAGAATTAACGTGCCTAGAATTACAGTAATTAGAAACTGTAACCGTGCTTAGACACGAGGTTAGATTACACTTGTGGTAGAACTGCCCGGACCCACCCGACATATCCAGTAACTACAAGTGGCTAATCTAATGTGAGGGGTCTAAGTGCATAAACATGAAATGTGCCAAGACACGACGTTAAGTCCGACTTATGGAAGAAGTCTTCCCAGACCCACCCAACATATCCTGCATCCACAAGTTGTAGGCTTAATGTGAGAGGTCTGGGACATGTGTGTATATATATATATATAGCCGGACTGATAAGCAGTATTGATTGAAATTAATGGTAATAAATGAAATTCAATGAAAGAAAGATACGACATTAAATGATTTGGTTTAAAAGGGGAATGATAATAACCTATTATAAATAAATAACATTAATGAAAATGTTAATAATAGGTGGACTTGTCCTAGGGACAAGTGAATATTATAACTTAGGTCATAATGAACTAGTTAGGGAATGGGATAACTGGTGAATTGAGTTAAGGGACACTTAATTGTAAATTAAGTAATCAGTAAAGTGGAAAACCTGAAACCAGTTAAGAAAGGGGGGAAAATATATTGCACTTAATTATAAATTAAGTAATCTGTAAACTTGGAGGTCTGAAACCCATTGATAAGAATAACATGTTCAGACTTGTCCTAGGGACAAGGGGAAATTATAACATAGGTTATAATAAATGGGTAGAGAAACTTATTAATGGGCCTTAGTTAATAGAAGTAAGTTAATAAGTAAACAACGATAAGTTGTATTGATGATGTAAAGTGGAATTATGATTAAATGAGTACGAATGAGGAAAACTTATGAAATGAAATAAGTTATATTTAATCATAAATGGAAAGTGACATGTTAATTGGAAAACATGTGAATTTAGACATACTTAATTACATATCAAGTAAAACATGTTAGTGTAATGATGAAATCAAACAAGAATATAAAAGAGATTGTGGATTACAGACCTTGGGCCACAATCTGGAGAAAACATGTTGTGGGCTTATTAATAAACTTAAATGGGTTAAGTTATAACTGAAATTAATAAGCAAGAGGAACTTGGTAACCGACGAAGAATTCAATGTGAATGGGAATAACTAAGATAAAAGAAATCCTGGTAATGAACAACAAGCGCGTAAAAGAATGTGTAGACGTAGGGTCTAACAGCATATTAAAGTGAGGCGTTTGGACCAGTCCTTACGTTTGAGGGTGAATAACCCAACGGGCTAGATCATCGAGGTGTTATAAGGCACGAGGGGAGCGCACATTCATCTGATTGTTCTGACGGCTCCAAAGGACTGGAAGGGGAAGCATGCGGCTTCCTGAGGTACGTAAGGTGCTCCTAGTAGTCCTCTGTGTGGTGACATATATCTTAGGCTGTGCTCGCAGAGGTCGGGTCTGCGTGTAACTACTCGGTGGGAGGGCCTTGTCTGCAGAAGTAGCCACGCAGTCAGAATGGTGTGATACGGTGACACCAGGGTGATTCGGCGGTTGCCTCAATGGAGAGGCGGAGGGTCACAACCAACAAGGATAGTAGATCGTCGGATACCCATCATCGACAACCAGTGGGATGCGAAAAGACTAGAGCTAAACCCAAGATACCATTCACCCTTCACTATCGGGTTAGGGGTTGAGGGAAGACGTCAAATAGATGTTTAGATTGTTTGTTATTAGGGGCATGTCGCTTAGCTCTTGTAGTCTTTACTAGTTGAGGGAGGGGCCTAGGTGGGGCCATAGCCACCATGAAAACAAACCCTAGGAATATCTGTTGAGGCTCTTAAGATGGACCTGTACAGGTATGGAAAAGCTCCCGACCAATTTCCGTGTTTCTTGCATCGCCCTGCCATGGAACTCGGTCCACATTAGAGGACGTGTGATTGAGGCATCGAGCTACAATTGAAGAATTGAAGATACGTATGGTGGACAGTCTAGATATATGGATGTCGGCTCTGGGTGGTGTATCGTAGACTAGAGGGCATTACTCCAGTATGAATTCTGATTCGAACAAAGGTGGAAGTCCATACGTTTGCTTAGCATAGTAATGACGGATATATGCGGAATGTAACATTGTTATATAGAGATCCGTATGTCACTACGGCGTAGGATGAGGGACTGCGTATATTTCGATTGTGTTATGGTAGAGACCGTGCGAGTGGGGTACCATGGGGTGTACCTTAATATTGGGGGTAGCTACATATATACTATGTTAGGTTAATCCACTGGGAAGTAAATGGGTACGATGTGTGTGTAAGCACTGAGTTCTGATAACCCAAGTAACCTAAAGATAATATGATTGAACGGTATATGTAGGATTATCTAAAGTGTATAGTTTAAATCCAGTCACCAGAACTTGTGTTCCGACCCCCTCCTCATAACATACTCGCAGGTTAGATTTGTGGCAGAGACATGATAGCTTTGGATACTGGTTAGGCATTATTAATAATACAGTAAGGCTATGTTTTGACTATACTATATTTTATCCATTCCGCTCTAAGATATTTTCTGAGCTCTGACATATTTTATGTCTCTGTCTTTTCTGCAGGATACCAGAGCAAACCAATCCGAGTTTCGATGGATTGGAATTTTGAAAAAAATTCAGTCTGTCGAAATTCGGGTTATCACATTAAGAAACACATAATCCCCTACATTATACTCTATTGGCCTCGTTCCCTTATCCGCATAGGCTTTTTGTCTTTCTTGTGAACTTCTTATTCTTTGTCTTATTAACTCAATCTTTTTTGAAGTGTCTTTCACTTAATCTGGACCAAGTAAAACATTTTCTCCTATGTCTAGCCGACCATACAGAGCCTCAAATGGTGCCATTCCTATGGTAGATTGATAACTATTGTTGTATGCAAATTCAGCCAAGCCTATGTGATCCTCCCAGTTGCCTCTAAAGTCAATAACACAAGCCCTTAGCAAATCCTCTAAAAAAAATTCACAGTTTCAGTTTTTCCATCTGTTTGTGGGTGATATGTTGTACTTAAGCACAATTCCACACCCATAGCCTCCTGAAAACTCCCCCAAAACCAAGAGGTAAACAAGGAATCCCTGTCACTAATGATTGTCTTTGGTACCCCATGTAGCCTTACTATTTCTTTCATGAACAACTTAGCCTATTTGTTTGCATTCCTATCAGATTTTATAGGAAGAAAATGTGCTAATTTTGTTAATCTATCCACTACCACCCATATGCTATCGTTGCCTCTTTATGTCTTTGGCAATCAATCTATGAAGTCCATAGAGATACTTTCCCATTTCCATTTAGGTATTTCTAATGGTTGTAACATGTCTGAAGGCTTTTGATAATCTGCTTTAACTAATTGGCAAGTTAAACACTTTTCCATATATTTTGCTACTGCAGCCTTCATTCCTGGCCATCAATAAAGTCTTTTCAAATCATTGTACATCTTTGTTGAACCTGGATGGATTGTATATTTGGTCTTGTGATGTTCATTTAAATTTCTGCTTTCAACTCTTCAATGTCAAGAACACAAAGCTTCTTATTTTTCCTGAGGCATCCTTTTGATCCATTTCAAAATTTTCTATTGCTTCCTGTTTATTTAGCATTTCCTTCTTCTCTTTTAATTGTTTATCCTGATCCTGCATCATCTTGATCTTGTCTATTAAACCTGATTTCAGAGAAATTTAACTTAATTTCCCATACTCTATCATGTCACACTGCTTCTCTTTCGATTCCTTTTCCTCATATTTCATTTCTATTTCACTCAAAATTGTTAAATCAATAAACTCTTCCATCATTTACATTGCCAAAGTGCCATGATATCTGCTCAAAGCATCTGCTACTTTGTTTGCCTTACCAGAGGTATATAAAATGTCTAAATCATAAGAAGTTAAGAATTCCATCCATCTATGCTGTCTCATATTAAGATCTTTTTGAGAAAACAAATATTTGAGTGATTTATGGTCCGTGAATAATTCATACTTTGCTCCTAACAAGCAATGTCTCCGTATTTTCAAAGCATACACAATAGCAGCAAGTTCTAAATCATGTGTTGCATACCTTGTCTCATTGATTTTTAATTGTCTGGATGCATAAGCAATTACTTGTCCATGTTGCATAAGTACAGCTCCTAGGACTAATCCACTTGCATCAGTGTAAACCACCAATCCCTCATTCTCCTCTGGAACCTACAAGATAGGTGCTTCTTTCAATTTCTCAAAAGCCTCCTCACATTTTTCAGTCTAGACATAAGGTTGTTCTTTCCTAGTTAACTTAGTTAAAGTTATTGCTACCCTTGCAAAATCTTTTATGAATCTCTTATAGTACCATGCCATCCCTAAGAAGGATCTGATTTCAGTCACATTCTTTGGCCTTCTCCATGAATGAACAATTAACACTTTTGCATGGTCTACAGCTATGCCTTGAGATGAGATCATATGGCCTAAAAATTTAACTTCACTTTTCCAAAATGTACACTTTGTAAATTTTTCTTTTAGGTTATGTTCTTTTAATCTTGACAAAACTAGATGCAAATGTTCTTCATGCTCTTTTTCTGACTTAGAATAAATTAGTATATCATCCTCAAATACTAACAAAAATTTATCTAGGAAATCTCTGAATGTCCTATTCATTAAATCCACAAAATTGGATGGTGCATTTATCAAACCAAATGGCATAACCAGAAATTCATACAACCCATACCTGGTATTGAATGCAGTATATTTAATACTCTCCTCCTCCACCTTCATTTGATGGAACCCAGAGGCTAAATTCAGCCTTGAAAATACTCTTGCCCCACTGAGTTGATCAAAGAGGTCATCTATCCTTGGTAGTGGGTATTTGTTCCTGATGGTAACCTTGTTTAATTCTCTATAATCAATACACATCCTCAAAGTTCCATCCTACTTCTTAACAAACACCATTGGAGCTCCCCAACATGAACTACTTGGTCTACGAAATCATTTCTGATCCAATTCTTCTAGCTAATTTTTTTACTCTGTCAACTCTTTTGGCCCCATTCTTGTTGGCTTTTTAATGATGGGTGCAAATCCAGGTATTAACCTGATTTGAAACTCAAGTGGCTTTATGTGTGACACACCATTTACTTCCCCAAATATATATGCATATTCATTAACAATGGGGATTTTCTCCAATCCTTGATTTACTTGCTTTTTAGTTAAACTCCAATTATTCCCTAGATAATTGTTTTTCTCCAATTCACATTTTGCTGTTATGTCATTGCCATATTCAGTTTTCAGTGTTATTGTGAAATTTTCTAAATTTAAAATATCTTTAAATTTATTTAACCAATCAACCCCTAGTATAATGCCTATGCCCTCATAATTCAACACATACAGGTCTGATAAAAATATCTGGCCGCCAATATTTAATACTATATTCACACATTTCATCCCTAGCTTGCATGAACTTCCTATAGGGCTTTGAATAAACAAAGGCCTATCAACTACAATAGGTACAAGTTCCAACTTCCTAGATATTTCATGGGATATAAATGAGTGAGTAGCCCTTGTGTCATAGATTACCATTATAGGATGAGTTTTAATGAAAACTGTACCTTCCAATTGTCCAGTTCCCCTTGCATTAGCCTCTTCTTCTTTCCCTTCTAATGCTCCAACTTTTGATGCTTTCCCTGGTTCTGGGAAGTTCTTCCTGATATGCCCCTCTTTCCTACAATTATAACATGAGACTGCATTAGTAGGACATTTTTTTTCATGTGCCCTTCCTTCCCACATTTATAACAACAGACTTACTTCTTAACTTCAGTGGGGATGCCTCCTTCATTTTTCTTAATTTTAGTGTTCTTCTTATCATAAGGATGAACCCTATCTTTGCCCTTCATATTATTATTATTCTTAAAATTCATGAATTTCTCTCTTTCTTTGCCATGCTGCTAATTTTTTTTGTTAAATCTATCACTTGATCAAAGGTTTTATCCTTATAAGGTATCATAGCTCTACTCAATCCAACATTCAATCCCCTTATATACCTATCATTTTTTGATACTTCATCCCCCATCAGCACTGTGCCATATTTTGAAAGGCTTTCAAATCTCTGAGTGTATTCAGTAACACTCATAGCACCTTGCTTTAGCTTGATAAACTCCTCCAAAAGTGATTCCTTAGCTGAGGCTAGCACAAATCTTACCTCCAACATGTCTTTAAATTGATTCCAGTTTATCTCTTGTTCTGGCATACCTGCTATGATGACTTCCCACCAATCTAAGGCTGCTCCTTTCGATTTTCTGGAAGTTATCTGTCTTTTCTTTGGATCATTTATCTGCATATCGGTAAATATTCTTTCCAGAGTCCTCAACCAGATTTGTACTCCCATCACCCCTTCAGTGCCTTCAAACTATTTTCCTCCTAAGTTTTAGTATGTCTTCAGTAGTTTAGATAGTTATTCGTGAGGGTTTTTTGGTCTATGTCCTAAACCAGTCCTTTGAGCTTGCACAAATTCTTGCATATCTATTGCTGGTGGAGCACTTGTTGACCCCCTGCCCACCATTCTTGCATATATTGGATATTGTGTTAGTTTCAGTATCCTTCTAATTATATAGATGGTAATGATTTAAAATCCCATCCATGCGTAATTTGCATTATAAAGCATACTATCTATTCTGTTTTGTAGCCATGTTTTATTTTAACGTAGCTCTGATACCAAAACTGTGGTGACCCATTTTTATGACCCAAATAATTGGTGTGGTGGTATTTTTTTTATTTTTCCCAAGATCCTGAGACCAATATAAACATATCAGTATGAGTAACCTGACCAATTATTTGCATATGTGATGATATGCAAATACCAGTCAATACATATAATACACATACATTGTGGTAAATGAGACAGTGAAATACTTGAGTCTGTGCTTATCATAAACATCATAGGGGTGCATATATGAGATATGCATAAGCTAAAATGATTCATGTGCCTGCTTATAGAAACTTGAGTGAGCATAGATCCTTATACATACATAGACATGTATAGTTGGAACAGATTATTAAGTAAGGTACATGAGTGTAGTGTAATAGACTTAAATTGATCCCTTTAGATAGACCAAACCGATCCCTGGTTCTCAAATATAAGTATCAGTTTCCAACCTGCAGAAGTATCAGTTATCCCTATCCACATTTATAAATATCAGATTATTTCATATACAAGTATCAGTTTTAAGATGGCATGTATAAGCATCATTTTATGGCATATTTGAATATCAGTTTTTCTCTATACATACATAACAGGCATGATTGAAACAGATTCTTAATTATGTGCGTGGAAATAGTGACTTGTCATATATTCTTATGTTTGCTAATTTATTTGTGAACAAAAGTCATTCAGTTCTCAATGACATCATAATACAGGATTCATGTGTTGCCATTACACTTTGTAAATTTACTCCTAATCAGTATATTCATGTCATACCATTTTTGTTCACTATGATGGATATATCTACTGATACATGCACATCCCATTATCACTGAGTAGCCAAGTACACATAGTTCATTACATTTCATCTTTGAACATATTACTGAAGGAATCAAATCTTTACTGCACTTGCACCATTATATATTGATTATATGACATGTACATTACACTTCTGGCTACACAAAACACTTACAATAACTAAACCGAGCAATATCCAATATTCATAACGGGTTCATACATCCTTAATTCACTGCATTACATATTTTTAAACATACTGAAATCTTACTTAAGTTACATAAACTAATAACTGATCCTTAAACCATATTGCATCATACAATCCTAGTAGTTCTTAACAAATCATAAAACATAGAGGCTTCTAAATCTCCTTCATTAAATCCAGCAAGCAACCTTAAGCATCCTGAAATCAATCACTGGTCTGCTTCATTAATAACGAGACACCCAGTTGATTGCAAGGCAATCAAACCAGGTCAGATAAATCTGGTATGAATATTCACCATTTTATTATATAACTTGATTAAAACATGTGTGAGTGCTTAACCTTTAAAATGTCTAAATAAAACACATAATAGTTTTGTACACCATCCAGATATAAACAAAACATTCAAGGTAAATAAAACACATCAACATTTAATGTTTTCTACTTCTACCCATCCCACTTTCATCTAGGAGTATTTATTCATTTTAATTGGTTAGTTCCTACTTGCTGTTGAACACTTGTATGCATTAATTGAGGACCTTCCATCCTATTCCTTAAACACCTAGGCCTACAGGGTACTATATACCATGTATATATCTAATCTCCACATCCAGAGATTAAATAGATCAAAATCATTCCTAGAATATTACCATCCATGAGTGTGTATACTTCCTATTGATATGTTAGATGTGTACATAACCCCTTCCCTTTTATTATCTTGTATTCATATCATTTACGGATATAAATACTCTTAATAAACTGAACTTATGCGCATGAAGAATCACACACATCAACCAATGAAAGAAAACAATCAGTCTCATCCATTTAGATAACATTCAGGCATAAGTTCATTCAGTATTCATGTGTAATGATCCAACATACATTGAAACAATGAGTTACTCCCCATATACAAATCAAAAACATATGCACATTATTATATAGATTCCTTTAATAGGACTTAACTCCTTTAACATATTTAAAATAAGGTAAATATTCACCTTGCTAAATTTGGTTAACTCCTATCCCAAGAAATGTTTGCCCAACTTTATCTGCCTATTCCTTGATTACTATATTGGAGTAAATGGCATAACCTAAGTATAATGACCACTAGCCTTTTTATAACAATCACCCTAGGGTTTCTATATTTAGGAAATCCCAATATTAACCTTCATAAAAATGAGAATCCCTCGGCTGTTATATGGTCCTGCCACTATATTTTGCCCCTCTAAAAGTATCACTTTTTATTTTGAATTTCTAAAGGACCTCATCCTTACTATTTCCATGCATCATGTCATATATGTGACTTTCCTTCACGTAGCAAATTGGTAAGGGAAAACGTAACTATGTGTGTGTGTGTGTGTGTGTGTGTATATATATATTCTTATTCACATAACATTATGTGTACACCATTTTTTTTGTGACAGTTTACCTTGTTTTATAAACATATAAAAACCTTAACCTCTTCTACCAGTCCTCCATGACACATCATATTTTACATATTAAATAAAATATTATCAACATATTTGATTACTAATATACACTTAAGTCTCGGTCTCCACAGTTTTGAACCCTTTTAGGCCAACAGTTAGCAATTTCTTATAAATCTACAATTTACCTAGAAAGAGGAAAATTCTAGATCTGTAGAAATGTATGAAAAAGGGAAGAGAGCGAAGAATCTATCGTTGAGCATCAATTTGCATTCTCTTCCACTAAATCTATTTATCCTCTCAATTGCATATGAATTTGATTTTATTTGTTTATATGTTTATACTTTTAACTGAAGAAATTAGGTTAGAAGACAGAGAGGAAAATAGCAGAGCTCCTCTTCCTCTACAGAATTGAATGAAAAATAATGAGGTCGTACCCCTCTAATTATAGGAGTGGAAATGGCCTTGGACCGTTAGATCTATTTTAATTATCATCCATCCATTCATTTTATAAAATATAACCAAATTGCCTCTTAAAACCTAGCCGTCATTGGGAACACTGGCCCGTAGCGGTCGACCGCTTCCTGGGAGGGTGTCGACTGCCCTATGGCCAGTTTTCCAATGAGGGCTGGTTATAAAAGGGAAGATATTTATTGATTATACTGTTTATTTATTTCTATCCGTTTTCGTATTTTGTCCGTAACCTTTTCATACGGACTCCGTTCGCGAAACTCCTAATATGAAAGTTGACCAGAATTCTGAGGCGAACACAACGGTTAAAATTTCATGGTCAAATTCCATCATTTACAAAAATTTCTATTTTTGAGCTTCTAATTGAATAATTATTTATTATCAAAATTCCGGGTTGTTATATTCTTCTCCCCTTAAAAGGAATTTCGTCCCGAAATTCTGACAACTAGTTATCTTATCCTACACAACCAATTTGTGTCCATCCACTTTGCAACCATATGTATATATGCATGGTGTACTTAATGCATTTCAACCATAAAATATGCATGCAAGATGATTCTAAATAGAGCCCTCTATATGTATGCATTGAGATTTTTAAAACACTTTCAAAAACATAATGCAAAACATCCTAAATATATTAGCTGTTCCATATGAATGCAAATTTTGAAAATTCTTTTCATCCATTACCTTCATACAATTACAAATAAAAGTGTGAAGCAACCTGTAACACCACATAATTTTAAAGAATATTAATAAACTACAGAATAATTAATTTATTGTTGAGAATTAAGTAAAATAGACTGTACCATTGCATTCGTCTCGAAATTCTAGTTTAGATAGACTCTTAGTTTCCATAAAACAGACATCGTATGATGAAGATATAAGGGTTAGAAATTTGTATGTATATAAGGAAGATATATGTAAACAAATCAAACCAGAAATTCAAAATAAATCAAATTAGATGAGTGGGAGACAACGCGGGAAGAAGACCCATTGGGAGTCGACCCACACCTAGTGGGGTCAACCCTAGGGTCGACCCATACAAGGGTGTGTCGACCTTAGGGTCGACCCACCCCAGGTCTGGCTAGGTTCATTTTCTGAACCTGGACTTGTTTGTTTATTGGGTTCGTTGGAGAAAGTTTATGTATAGGCCAACATTTCTATTGTTTTCTACACATAAAACAATGGAGACAAGGAGATGCTGCCTCGGCTTGGGTTGAGTTAGACTATCTTCTACAACAATAGGTATATATACATACATCAGAGATATTTCTTTTACTCCGATCTAATCTATGTGAGTTCATGTGACTTTTAGATATAAAAATTTAACAATAAAGTTGACATGTTAATAAACCAGATATGAGCCTATGCCTGCTACGAAATTGATTTATATCTAAACAGATCTTATATAATTACAAGTAATTTTCCATACACATATTCTGCTGTTCAGTTGTTAATTTATGCCTATTTCTGTTCTTCTCCCTCTCTTGTTCTCTTTTTATTTTATAAGCCTAAGCAACCTTCGAGCCTAGGCTAATCTCGTAAGAGACATACGTATGAACGAAATTGGGAAAAATTGGGGAATATTTGGAATGAAAGTAAAAGAGGGAAATTTGGGGCAAACCTTATACCGAGGAATATGACTGTAATTCGGGGTGTGTGCACATGTAAATATGTAGGATTAATTCAAAGATTAAATTGAACATGTTAATGAAACTGGTGACCCTGTTTGTACCTGTTATATATTACAGTTATCTCTCATCCAGTTTATTTTACTATGTTGATACTTTTACTTCTTTATATGACAAAAGTCACTAGACTTGCCAGACTTTATGTCTGACCCGTTTTGTTTCCTTTTCGATCTTTCCATCCCTCCCCCCCAGGATCTTAGGGCGGGAATGCTCAGGCATAATTAGGACTTTCTCTCTCTTCTGTTTCTGCTTGGATCAGGATCTACTCTGATGTATCTCGTTGAGTACTTGTCTACTTGTTTATGGCTACTTATGGGGATTATGGTTTTTCTTTTATGTACTCTGATGGTTTTTAACGCAAGGCAGATGTTTTTATTTGATGTATTTTGTTCCTGTTTTTTAGTCTGATATTGTAACAGGATTTTGAGACCACGATGTCTTCTGTTGAAAAATAAATTTTTAAATTTTCGCTGCAATTTTATATATCTATCTTGTGAGATTTTGTTTCTGTTTACCTATAACGCTTCACAGAACTTAACGCATTCTGGTAAAGAGTGACACTAACGGACGTGGGGTGTCACACAACCAATTTTGCATCCAAACCCAACTATCCAAAATGTACGCAATCTAATCGTTTCCTATTTAATTTCTCCTAAACCAGAAAAAGGAAATCAAAGCGAAGAATTTAAGCATTTCTCCCACTTACAACCTTTCCATTTCCCATTCTACAGTGGAATTTTCACCTCAATTACCCAAAATACTCCAGAATTTTCCATTTGTAGACTGTAAAAGATGCTTAAAACAACCTCTAAAACGTAAAATGAGTTAATTAATAACTTGCGTGCATCGTTGACAAGGTATGCAAACAGCGTTTCCAAGCCTAAAATAGCCTTTTCCTTGTCGTCGTTAACGTTTTTTTCGTATCGTCGGTCCTACTACACCGCTAAAACGAGCACACAAAGCATCCAAACATCTTCCTTACGCTATTCATTTCACCCAAACCAAAAAAATTTCATAAAAATAAATTTCCGCTTGAAAACTTCTTATGTTTATTTTGAAAAATTCTTTTCAAACCCGTTTCACTTTCCTATAAAATAAGAAAATGATAAAAAAATCAAACAAAATTTTCCTAAAAGCTTTTAAAAATGTATTTTGTGGAAATTTAAACGATTCAAGTCGCATGTTGACAAAAAAGGAAGTCAGTCACGCCAAAAAATGCGAAAACCAAAATCACGAATAAAATACCAAAATAAATTTTAGCTTTAACAAGGAACTATGATTTATTTATATACCCGTGACGTAGAACCAGTCCTTTGCTAAAATTTGTCCAACATAGAATTCTATTCTTTCCAGCTCTAGGACAACTGTTAATTTAGATACAAAAATGAGATTTCATTCAAATAGGTACGAGTGATTGACATAAACATCTCCAAACATAGAAATCTCATTAACCTAAGTTATGCGATTTAAACAACACTAACAGTTACAAGCACGAACCACCACAACCAAGAACCTGATGCTGGAAAGGGATAACAACAAAACAACACCAAAACTCCCAAAATAATGGCTATAAACAACGAGATGTCTTGCCCCGCGGCTGGAACTCAAACCATTTTTTTATGATATTTAATTAACCATATCATGGTAGCATAATGCTCAATCTCGTGTTACGAACATTGTTGGTGTTGTTGGAGGTTCCCACATAACCATCTCTTCTAAGAGAGAATTTGCTATGAGAAAAGAAACCTACCACAAAACTGCTTCTCATGGAAACCCACCTAATATTGTCTAAAGAAAAAATGGATAGGTGAATTCATAGAAAGTAACTCGATGAGACAATACACAAGAACACAAGCTGAACTGAATATGATGCGGCACTAAATGATGGTTACGCCACCTATCAAACAAAGGATTGATTTCCAAATCATAAGACAAATCCAGTCATAACTTCCCATTTATAGAACGATGTGCTAAATGGGTCACATGTCTGCATGGGCAGTTCGAACATAGATTCCCGAACACAAAAAAACGACACTTAGAAAAAGAGATTTACTGCAAAATATCCAAAGCCAGTCAAACAAGAGACTATATAAGTCCGCTTAAAATACAGATTCCTCTAAAATCTCATCGAGACCCTCCTCAGAAAAACCATCCAAAGATAGTTTATCTTCATCTCCGAAATGACGATCGCCTTCGAAAGAACCTATTTAAACAAGGTATAGAAAAGGAAGATGCAGCAAAAACACAACCCTATTCTAAGATCTCGAAGCAATGGTCCGGTGCAAGCCCAACTACCTTGCCAAATTTCTTAGCCCTAAAGTGGTTAGACCTTTTTGTTCATTCCGATCCAACCAAGTGATCTTTCCCTAACGAGGAGACATAAATGGTGTGAGTAGGATCGAATATTACAACTTAGGTATTATAGGCTAAGAAATGGTCGGAGAGAAGAAATTAGATCTGGTAGTATTAGTGAGGCAAGATCTAATGCGCAAACAAGCATGAAAAAGAGGAGACGAGGCGGCAACAAAAAAAGAGAACAAGGATAAAGATATGGTTCGGCTAGATGAGGAAGAAAGGACAAAATAAAAAGTTAAGGGGGTAATTTGGACGCAACATTTATGGTTGAGTCCTAGTTCCAAGTTGTACCAAAGCTCATCAACTAGTTGATCATTCTTGCGTAACAATAAACGGTCGGTTATTAATTCGATTTGGATAAAGATTGAACCTTGACCTTATTAGGTCAAATTAAAATATTAATGGTCCCCTGTCATCTTTTAAGATTCAACGCGATCCAAAAAATAATTATCCTCGTCACCGCGGTATATTAAGGACCGAAGTTAAAATCTGAACCCACTCCAAAGCTTTATTGTCTCAACAACGATGCTTCTACTACACAACAAACGAATTACAAAAATAATTCAGTTAGAAATTCGTAATATAAATTAAAACAGTTTTCCCCCTACATAGCTGACAACAACCAGACGATTCATGAAATCAAATATCCGAAAATTCGGGCGAAGATTTTCCTTAGCCTTTTCAAAGAAAATTTTTAAAATTTTTCCAAAAATGGAATTTTATTGTAAACTAAAGGTTTCGTATTCATAAACCAATTTATAATTATTACTATTATTTAAATTCCAGTTTTATATTTCAAACTGGAAAAACATTTTAGTGTCCAAAATGTTGGAGCTTTAAAATATTAAAGATTAACTGTGATAATTCCAATAAATTATCCAATATACATAGGAAAAGGGACACTAAAAATTAAAAGAAATAGATATTTATTATTTTCATGTTTAGTGGCATATTCCTTGTCATTTCCAATTCCATCTTTCTTACCAATCAGGCTACATCTGTTACAATTACATAACAACCCTCTAATTTTGAAACACGAATAGATTTAGGGTTTAAAACCATATCTTCACAAACTATTTTCTAAAACCATATTTCAAAACCATTGAAATCCATTTTTATTTTTCAAATAGTTTTTTTTTAAATATTGAATACAATGCCAAGAACTCAACTGAATATCTCAACAAAGGTAAATTCGGAATTTTAATGAAGTAACAAATGGATATACCTCGTAATTACACTTTCGAAATAGATACGACATACTAGTGTGATCTTTTCCCCGTTTTAGATCGAGAAATGATCTTAACTGGAACTACCAAACGAAACCAAAAACCAGAAATTGCGACTATCTCGGTTGTAGCTAGATTTTTTTCCAGTCTCCAACTCGAACCAAAGGACTCCACCATATGTTGTCCTCATGCTCTTTACGAAAAAATTGCCAATGTACTGTGGGGTAAGACAGAATTGTCTAGAAATCCAAACTCAACATATTTCAACCCTTAGTCGCTCAAAGCCCATTTTATTATTAGGCCCACGACTAATACATCGTCGAAATTAATTAAAGTAGAGTAAGAAAGATGGAGAAAAACAAAAAATAAAAATGAATTACGTTCTATCACAAGTCCTAGTATAACTAGTTCCTCTGATCGTTTAACCTAAGCTCTGATACCAAATGTAACACCCCATAATTTTATGCTCCTAAATTTCAACAAAAATCGAAACTTAAACACATCCAAGCATGGAGCGTGTATATCTGGTACCTACAAATAAAGGAGCATGAGTGTAATCAGTGTAGATAAGATAACTCACCACGGAAACAAAATAGGGTAACATGTATTTACTCAAGTAACTACCTTTTTCAAAGTAAGTCACTTTGCCAATACAGAGCATGAGAGAGAACGAGAACCGAAAGCCAAACTTAAACACCTATGAGAACCCGACCTTCTCTAGGAAACCTAGGAGGTTATAATAAGGAGGGTGTCAGAACAACAAGTTCTGGTGACTAAGAAATTTACAACACATGTTATAATACACAGATGTATCCCGTTTGGTTCAACCCAAGACGTATGTCTAACTAGGTTAGTGATTCTAGCCCAACCTAGTAAATTTTTACTCACTTCTTAACTACTCTTCCCAAATTACATTACCGAGATAGGGCGTTTACACACATTTTTGTGAAGCCTTTATACCAGAGCTTAACTGGTTAACTATATCGAGAGTGGGCCCCAAATTTCAAGGTTTCTATCTATATCCTCATTCACTATTCTTTATTATATAATGCCTCATTATCAATGATAGATAGGGTGGATTCGTACTGATCACTCAAGACCCTAGGCGGACCTATTGGTCACTTATTAACCCTCGATAATATATTCAACATTAACATAAACTAGAGGGCACTAGCTATGGGCCCTACTAATTAAGGCTTCCGTCATTGATGCATATACATTTCCTCGCATAAGGTGAATGATGGTATTTTATCGTTCGCTATACCTTTTAGCCGACCTTATTAGATAACATCCTTAGTCACTTATTACTTCCCGTAGGATAGGTTTCCATATCTGACATTTTAGCTTCCAGGTTTGGGTCGGCCCACACACACATGCCATTTAAGACCCCGAAACTGAAAGGCCTATTCCCAGGTGGACTCTTCAACCCCAGTCACTTAGCTGCTTAGGACCCAGGAAGCGGACTACACGCGAAGGTTATTAGTTTATACCCCTTTTGCCTTTAGCACCTTTCTCAATTAGGATAAAGTAGGCTACATTATTAAGTCATTCCCGTTTAGTCCCTCTATACGGAAATACTATACTTACACCATTTATTTTCATCATGGGTTTAAATGGTTAATAATATCTTACATTACTAACCCACTAAATCCAACTATATTTTATATCTCTATTACTATAAATCAGGAAGTTTATATTCCTTTTTCCCTAGGATATTTATTTAATACCTTCTCTAATTTGGACTTAGTGTTTAAACAACAATCATAAATTCCCTTATGACACCCATTTCCTTTTATTTCCTATTTGTTGCCCGTTTTGACCATAACGTTCATATTTTCCTAAGGCAACTATTTATTAGTCCCAAGGTATCTATTGGTTGGACCCTAACAGCCAGTTACTACTCTTATCTATCTATTTATTTATTGGTTAAATGTTATATGTACATATATATAATTATGTACCAAGCCTCTCACATTAAGTTGACAACTTGTGGATGTTGGATTTGCTGGTCGATTCCAGGCAGACTTACACCACAAGTTAAACTTAACCACGTGCCTTAGTACATTTATATTTACGCATTAGAACCCTTACATTAAGATGACTACCTGTAGTTGCTGGATTTGGCGATGGGTTCCGAGCAGGCTTATATCACAAGTGAGCTTAACCTCATGTCTAAATGTGATTATAATCCATATTTCCTAATTAGGGTGTACAACGTTTATCCTAAATAAATTTTAGGAATTGTAACCATTATCCTATCATATTCACTTTCCCCATTCAATATTGGTTACAATTGTTATTTATTGTTTTGCGGTCATATTTATAGAAATTAATTATATTTATTGCAACAATGGTCACCACAAATATATCATTTAATATGGAATACAATTTACACATATGATTCCATAAGTGAATACCATTCAAACATTCAATACTATATGTATCTTTTACTGCTTTACGCTGATTTGGACGAATAATATATGCATATTTATATCATATGCTTTCTTACGGTCAACATAGTAATCTTTTATTATTATTACTAATTTTTATTTAAATGATTTGGTTTAATCAATAACAAACACTCCTTTTTGCATTCAATCTTGCCAAAAGGTTTCCAATCTTCCAAAAAGACCATTAGCGGTAATTGTTGTAACTTATGCAAAATTTGTGGAATAGACACAATTCAAATTCATAAGAAATATATATATATATATATATATGTTTATATATATTTTTGGAATAGTCAATGTAAACTATGCACAAATATTTATTTTTATATTTATACATTCATTTGCACCACTTTTTCTTTTTAGATCTTTTTTCATACCTCTTGTGAATTCAAAATGACACCTTTTTGTTCAAAAAGAAGGGAATGACATATTTATAATAATTAAGCCGAAAATCAACAATATTGAATACAAATAAGTATAATTACAATCACATAATTTAACAGTCATATTTTTCCAAATTCACATAATTTACCAATTTCATCTTTTTACCCAAATTCACATATTTTATTTTTCAACACTGAACTAAAGATCAGGAATGTAACTACATCTAATTTGTGTTTGACAGGACTGATTTCCAGATTTTTAGTTTATGCAATGTCCACAATACATTCTATAACATAATTGCAAAATATTTCATGACATAACTGTAGGAATAAGTGTAAACAAGTTTAAGAAATCCTACAATTCATTTTATGCATAGCCATAATGTACAATTCACAAATTCTAATACTTTTTGTAACTAAATCTGATGGGTGTCAATCCAATTACCATAATTTATTTACCAGATCCGATAGGCATAGGTAAAAATTGAATTTAGTACAAATGAGACAAATACATTATTCTAAATGTATATGTAAATTTCCCACTCACCTTATAGCTTCCAAATTCAAAGTTTTGTACACTTTTAGGCCAACAATTCCCAAATTCTTATGAATATAGGATTTATCTAGAAAGGGGAAAATTCTAAGTTTGTAGAAATTTAAGAACAAGGGAAGATAGAGAAGAATCTATTGTTGAGCGTCAATTTGCATTCTCTTCCATTGAATCTATTTATCCTTTCAGTTGCATATGAATTGGATTTTATTTGTTTGTATGTCTATATTTTTAATTGAAGAAATTAGGTTAGAAGAGAGAAAGGAAAATAGCAGAGCTCCGTTGCCTCTAAAAAATTGAATGGAAAATAATGAGGCCTTACCCCTCTATATATAGGAGTGGAAATGGCCTTGGAACATTAGATTTATTTTAATTATCATCTTTCCATTCATTCTATAAAATATATAGCCGTCATTGGGAACTACAGGCCCGTAGCGGTCGACCGCTCCCTAGCAGGGTGTCGACCGCCCTATGCCAGTTTGCCCAATGAGGGCTGGTTATAAAAGGGAAGATAATTATTAATTATACCGTATATTTATTTCCGTCCGTTTTTCATATTTCATCCATAACTTTTTCATACGGACTTCGTTCGCGAAACTCCAAACATGAAAGTTGACTAGAATTCCGAGAACACAACGGTTAAATTTTCGTGGTCAAATTCCATCGTTTGCAAAAATTCCTATTTTTGAACTCCTAATTAAATAATTATTTGTTCTCAAAATTCCGGGTTGTTTCATATAGCAAGCATCCGATTATAAGATTATATATAGGGTCTAATAACACGTTTGCATGATGAGCTTGAACCTGTCCTTACGTATTAAGGTGAAGAACCTAACGGGGTATATCTTCGTGGTTTTTGGAGATACAAGAGGAGAACCTTTATTTGATTATTCTGCTTGACATTCTTCCTGATTGCATTGTGGGACTGAAGGGAAGTACGGAGCTTTCGAGGGATGTGGTAGGATACTCTTTAGTGGTGCCCTGTTGCGGTGCATGCTCAGCTGTATTCGCAGAGGTTGGGTCTGCGTAGTACCACCTGGTGAGTATACCTTGATTGCAACTGTAGCTTGGAAGTCAGAAGGTTGTGGACAATGGCATTCAGTGATTCGGCGATTGCCTCATGAAGAGGCTAAGTCAAGACTAATATACGATAGTAATCATTTGGTACCTGTCATCGACAGTCAATTGGATCTGGAAAGACTATAGCTAAATCGAGAGACCATTGATCTTTCACTATCGAGATATTGGTTATGGGCCATGCTAAATTGGATGTTAGATTGTTCTAGGGGCATGTCACTTAGCTCTTGATGTAGTCTTTAACTACTTGAGGAGGGGCCTGGGTGGGGACATAGCCATCGTGAGAATGTAGAACATACTTGGATATTTGTATTGTAGTCCACATGAGGTTGACCTTTACAGATATGGAAAGCTCCTGATCGAGTTTCGTGCATTCGATGCAGCCCTATTATGGGATTCGAGGTACATTAGACAGTACATACATGTGAGGGTCTATATACACGTATTGGGGGGCGTATCGTAGACAATAGGCCATTACTCTGTGTTGAGAGTTGATTCGACCGAGGTGTTCGGATATGACGATATGTACGCTTACGTGACATAGCGATGGTAATTCTATGCGATTACATGGCGTAATGATATAGATTTTCTGTATGTGATTTGGCATAGGATGGACGTCGTATAAGCTTCCATGGCATGACGACGGAGACCGTACGAGGGGTACTATGGAGAGTACCTTGAGACGTGGGGCTTAGCTACATGTATACTATAGTAGGTTAATATACTGAGGAGTAGATAGGAACGACGTGAGTATAGAGCCTTGAGTGTTGTTAACCCAAATAACCTAATAATTAAGAAAACATAATTGAATGGTACATGTAGGGTTATTTCATAATGTATAATTTTTCCAGTCATCAAAACTTTGTGTTCTGACCCCCCTCCTCATAACATACTCACAAGTTTGGTTTATGGTAGCGATTTAGCAGCATTTGGACACTTTTTAGACAGTGTTATTATTTTGGTAAGTCTATATTTGATTTTTATATTTTGTCCACTCTACTGTAAGATGTTTTATCAAGCTTTGATATGTTTATTATCTCTATCTTTTCTGCACGATTCCAGACAAGTCAACTCAGGCTTCGATAGATTGAAATTTTTGAAAGAGAATTTGATCTGTTGAAATTCAAGTTGTTACAATGTTCATGGGATTTGAGTTAAAAATGATAATTTCACTACAGTAATATATGTTCAATTCATTTGAATATTTGTGTAATATTTTTGCAGGTTTCAGATTTGTTTCCTCTTGACATAGGATTCGTTGTACATCATTCAAACTTGTTGCCAATTTTGATCTACTACAAAGAAGGAAGCAATTCAAATTTTATTTCAAATAGAACTCATCAAGCATTGCATTGTTCCTTATTGTCCTTTACATTTTCTATATTTTATATCTTTGTCCACCTAGAAATGATCATATAACCATGGATCATTCCGGTTCAAGTGCATTACCCATGTAAATAGCTCTAGACTATCTTGAGGTTATTAGGTAGTGAAAATTGAAGGATATGGAACTACAGGTTGAAACCTTTGTGCACATTTATTTGGTTTGTGGGTTTACATTTATTTGGTTTGCTTCCATTATTTAAGTGTGAAGTTGGTGTGAGAGAAGTAGTAAGCTTCTGACATGACCCCTAGATGAAAAAAGGCATTAATTTAAGAAATATTTTATGAGTGGAAGAAGTAATTCGGATAGGAATTGTCCTTTAGGCCAACGAGAGAATGTTCATTAAACAAAGAAGGATTGTTTTGTCGTACTCCAGCAACCAAAGGATAAGATAACTTTGGAATAGCATAGACCAGCTAACACTTTGTGACTACCTACACTTGTTCTTTAACTATCTAGACTTCGTGGTTCACATTCATTTGGCTTGTGGGTTCACATGCACAACAAACTTTTGTGCACTTTTATTATCAGCAACTAGTTCCAGTAATGTAGTCAAATTCATTTCAGTAAAATTCTGTAACAACCTGCCTGGAATTGGCCAAATTTTCAACCCTAAAAGGTCAATTGAAACTTACAACCATTCTAGATAGGACATCGGTTCCTATAAGAAAATGGTATACCAAATATAATATATCATACTAAAGCAAAATCAGAATCTCACACAGTGGAATTGATAAAATATAACAACTTAAAGTAGATTACCTTTAATTAAAACCATCATAAATGACGGTTACAACGAGTCTCATGCAATAATAGGTACATCAACATTAATTATCCCAATATAATAATATATATTTCCCTAAATAATGCCTAATAGCTATGGGTCCTCCATCGTTAGGTTCCATCTCCAGAGTATCACTGATCCAAGCGTTTCCACATACAGTCATGTTTATATGTTAAGAGGAGGGAGGTCGGAACATAAAGTTCTGGTGAACGAAAATCACATAAGTTTTTAGGAATAACAATCTCCTATATTTGGAAATATTAAATCTTCAAGATATGTATATGCAGACAAGAACAAACATAAATAAACATATTATGAATACGTCTTGGAAGTCACTTAATACCCCAAAGCAAATTTAAGGGCGAGATCCTCCTATGGTCACTTAATACCCCAAAGAAAATTTAAGGGCGAGATCCTCCTATGGTCACTTAATACCACATTTATTTAGGGAAGACATCCCTCTAGTCACTTAATACACAATGACGGACCTCAAGCAACTTAAGACCTCGTTCTAACATTAATCGCCATAAATGAAAACTCTCTTGTAGGGTGAGAAATAGTAACAACTACTTACTACAGGATTTGGGTCAGGAACATGGCTTTTAAAAAAAAAACCCCCGGGAAACCCTCTTGTACTATCTAGCTTTCCCTACGGGTGAACTCCTAGCCACTTAATACTTCCCTTAGACGATGGTTCCTTAAGTCATGTATACATAATCCATCCCTAGGTCAGCCCTCTCTATCCCTTAGATAAGAAGCGGTAATTACTTGGAGAACTACCCTACACACGTTATCATCTACAAAGAGCATTTAATACCTCTTTAGAGTTAGAAGGACCCAATGACCATTTAAGACCTTTGTTAGGCCGACCTAATGACTTCAGCCTTTCAAAAGAATGAACATTAGAAGAGGCCTAATGTCCTGATCACTTAATACCCAAACAATGTAGGTCAACCACTTAATACCTTCTCCAGACAGGCCTGCTTCATGCACAAACACTTCCGACTCCTCATAATTGATCTTCCAGTTTTTCTTCAATTTCATGACGTGGTAAGAAATCTAGGTTGTTTCTGTTCAATTTCTTGCCTGTGATTTGGGTGGTTTTCGTTATGTTTATTTTATTGCACTGGAATGCCTCTCCAGTTTTATCTGGTAGGTTACATATGGTTTTGATGGCGAATTCGGTTGGAGTTTTATGTTTGATGATGTTCTTTTGGGTACTTGGTGATTATGGAATCAGATTCAGACTTATTTGGTATTATATCTAGATTGTGTAGGTTTTATCTTTAAATGGGTTAAGGCTAATAATGTTCACCTAGTAGTGCTATTGGAGTAAGATTGACTCGATTTCCAACTGCGATTCATGTTATTATGATAGCTTCATATACGTTTATCCACTGTTTTCTGCATTTTTTTCAACTTGCTGCTATGAAGAAGTACTATTTGTTTTGAAGTAACATAAGGCAGGATTGGCAATAGATAGTTTTGGCCCTTATCACTCTTCCATTTGAAGCTAATGTTGGTGTTAATAGTTAGAATTTCCAAGAACTGTTTGTTTTGGGATGCGAAGGCTCATATACAAGTTATGTAAATGGTGGATTGTATATGCCACCCATATGTATAGATGTGTAACTGGTTTTGTATACTATTATGGAATAAGTTTATCTTTGATGCATGTTGTTATTTTTAAATGGGTTAAGGTTTGCTCATAATCAAGTCACACCCGGTACTTGGCATTGGCAGTTTGGTAATGCATTCTTGTGCAGAGTTAATTTTTAGGGGCTTTGAGTTCGAACAGGGAGATGGTTTCTTTTAGGAAGATCATGCATGATTAAGGGCATATGCCTAATTGTACATGGGGCTAGATCTGTTTATGTGGTGAGGACATGTTACCTGGCAGAGCAAGTTTGTGCGGTTATGCAATAATACCTCCAGTTTCAGATAGTTCTCAAATTTGGTGATATTTGTTCATGGGCATGGCTTTGTTGTAAACGCATGGGTGTTGTGTGCATCTTTGAAGCATAGTTATGGGTGATACAGTGGCGAAAGGTACTCACTATTGTTTTAATAGCAACATGATTCAGTTTATATATTGCAAGCTTTGAAAATTCACTGGAAGTGATGGCTTAGAATACTACATTGAAAGTTGTTGCTATAATAATGTAAATCTAGACCAGTAACCCAACCGTTTTTAATATAGGTCCTTACGCCTAAGTTTCATATTCCTTTTTCAAGTCATGAATCGTTATATAAAATATACCCAAAAAAATCTAGATCTTTAAATTATATCCTCTCAAAATCAGATCTTAATTTTTATATGCATTATGTCCCCAAGTTTCAAGTCATATGTTATCATTCAATGATTCCTCTTCTTCCAAATCACAGAGTATGCACAGATCTAGATCTAATTTAAAACATATGTCCTTTTCTCAAATCAGTCACAGATCAGTCTTGTCCAATTATGCATTATTCATTATTTACTCCAAAATTTAGCGTTCGTGCATTAATCTCTAATGAGATTTGGCGTGGGCTCGTAGTAGCCTGGCTATAGAAGAGAAAAAGAAAGAAAGAGAATAGTCATAGAAAAACAGACCTGACAGATAAGAATATGCATAACCTCAGATTCATATTTATAACCATGTCAAGATCATAATTAAAGTTCATATTTGAAAATTACTGTACTCACAAAAAGGGAACGATTATTATATTCTGGAATCTATATTATGACACTGAATAGCTCTCCGTTGGCATAGACCATCGATTAGATTAGAAAATAGTTGTTATCTTTTAATTCTATTCAAATTGGAAGAAGATGCACTAGTTCTAGCTTAGATTTCAACAGAGTAGCGAAGCCATTATTTTATTTTAATTAGAATAGAGGCAAAGTGTAGGAAGAATGAAATTGTGTGGAGAAAAAGTGAGGTTTGGGGGGTGTTTTTATAGGAGAATAGGGTGATTTAGAGCCTTCAAATCAGTCCAGAAGTCATCAGAACCACCCAGCTCGAAGACAGGTCATCCAGCCACTCAGAAGAAGACACGTCATCACAGAAAACTCCTGAATTCTGTGCTGGTTCGGATTGGGCGCACTTGGCAGGTGCATCAGTGTTTTTTTGTACTGGTGCACTTCACAAGTGCGCCAGTGTATTCTGGCCTGTTTCCGGTTTTTCTGCCTAACTTCGTTCGTCCATATCTTCTTCATACGGTACCCGTTTTACGCAAACTCGGACTCAATCTCAAGCAGAATTTCGAGGAAAATGCAATGGCGCAACCCGTTTCCCTTAATTCTTCTCCTAAAATTAAGTATACTTTAATTTGTTACATATACGTTCATAGAAAATACGGGGTGTTACATTCTCCCCTCCTTAAAGGATTTCGTCCCCAAAATCTTTAAGTTAAGGAGAAGGTATCCTACCATCTAATCATCCATCTACTCAACCATCATCCACAAGCATCCATTGTCCTTAGAAACTTCTAATGTTGTATGAACATATGCAAAAATGTGTGTATGTGTCTCTTATCTAATGCGAAGATCATGCGGTCTGCTGATTCAGTTGACCTCCTCAATGCGAACCATGTTGGTGCCATAAATCCAATTATGTATGCAAGAAATCCTATTTGATACACATCATTTCTATATGTGTGCATAACCATTCATCCAAATGCAACATCCATGTGATGAGTCAATCATTTTGCATCAACAAAAATTAAAAAATATGCACACATTCATATGCAGTATGAGAGTGTTTTTGAGCCGATCTAGTGCCCAGTGTGTGTATTTGCATCCACGAGCAACCACTTGCAACCATCAAACATAACATGTCTCAAACACATGTTTACACCCATTAGTTTCTACCTAAAGGTCGAAGACTCGATCGATAAGATACAGCTGAGTGATAGAAGCAAGTACGATTAAAACAAGAGCTCTGTTCCCATTAGACATCGGTTAAGAAAATAAATCCCTAAGTATCAACCCTGAAGACCGAAATCAACATCAAATTGACACTCAGAGAATTACTCCCATTAAACAATGTCAAAACTAGAAATCTACTTCACGCTTCGAGTAAAAACCCATATCCTTTTCAGAAATATTCAGATACTTACAGACTACTGGTACAGATCAGATTATCAAATGATTCTTAGAAAACTAAGCATAATAAAACTCCACCATATCCCACAAAAACCAGAATGTATGCGTCACAGTCAACTTAACGCTTAACACAGATACCCTCAAACCCCAACCTATCACAAACAGATGAGTCGTAACCCTTATGGGGTTTGAGACTATACCGGGATCAGAAGCAAGACTAGTATTAAAGTGCAGAGACTCAACTACAGAATTAAAATGCCAGAATGATCAGATAAGGAAATTAAACTTTCTACGGAAAATTTTCAACCTTTATCCTGTCCACCAACTACGAGAACATTCACCTACCTTCCAGAAGATTCTACCCTTTGCCCTTGCCTTCTGGGGCAATCCTTGATCAAATATCCTTTCTCACCGCACTGAAAACAACCAGTCTTCTTACATGTTAACAAGTCTTTCTATAAAGTTGCCCCCAACGCGCGGAAAACCCTACGAAGCTCGAAAGAGGATTAGCCGTAGTTGAAATTACTGCGGCTACAGATGGAAGTTAGGCACTTTTTTGCCCTTTGACAGGCGCCGTAGTCTCATCATGCCTACGGAACCATGTCGCGATGAGGTTACCTCCCAGAAAGCCAGGAGCCCCGGAGACTCAAAAAAGAAAGAAACAAGGATTAAACAGAAAATCAAAAGATAGATATATGGCTTTGGGGACTATGTTTTTCAAAATAAACTTTCCTTTTGAAAATACTTCCTTTTTAAAACCTTTTTGAAAATAGTTTTCAAAAACTTTTTATCAAATCTGGTAACCTTCAGCTCTGATACCAAGTGTAACACCCCACCTCTGTTAAGGTCACTCACAAAGGGAATGCCTTAACTTTGATGGAGCGTTTTAGTAGACAAAACAGAATATTACAAGTTAGATAAGTAGTACTTGAAAAATTATAACTTTATTACAGCAGAAGCAGAAATAAGTTTGATTACATCTTTCTAAATCACAATACCAAAACTCAAGTAGACAATTATCAGTATTATACAAAATCCTTCAGAATGTAAAGTTTCAAAGCCGTAATCCCCAACATAAACTGCCATGAAAAGATAGAGTCAAAGCCAAGCAATACTCCAAACACTTCAAGTAGAGAGAATCAGAATCAAGCTCCTACGTTTCCACCCTGAGCACCTTGGGGGGGGGGGAACGGAAAGAAAAGGGGAGAAAACAAACGAGGTCAGACATAAAGTCTGGCGAGTCCAGTGACTTCCAGCATATAAACTGATAATATTATCATGACATGTAAATAAAGCTGGATGAGAGATTACATCAACAGGAATAGCAGATATACTTTAAGTTAACAGAAGCAACAGAATGATGTAAACCGAGTTATGTTGCTTACTTACATCTTACTTCTCTGCACTAATACTAGTATAACATGATCAGGTGTTACCCTAATGTCTAAACTGAAACAGAATCGAAACAGAATAATCTATGCAGAAATAGAATGCTAGTAATAGGCCTTCACCACCCCAACAGACAGAAAGTACAGAAGCAGAATACTAATAATGGGCCTTTACCACCCCAATAGACAGAAGGTACGGAAACAGAATACTAATAATGGGCCTTTACCACCCAACTAATGGGTCTTTACCACCCCAACAGACAGAAGGTACGGAAACAGAATCAGAGACGGAAACAGAATAATCCCTACGGAAACATAATGTTAGAATTAGGTGTACACTAGTAATGGGCCTTTACCACCCCAACAGACAGTACCACCCCAACAGACAGGTGTTACCACCTAACAGAAACAGACGGTACCAACAGAAACAGACAGAACTAAGTGTACCATAAGTCCTACCCCAAGCGATCGGCTCCCTAATACATAAATACCCTGTGTCGGCCCCACAGTAGGGTGTATCACTCCCTAAAGTGGCAACCTATCGGCACAGACCTATTTACAGATGTCACGGTGTCTTACATCCTCATAGCAGACCGGATCCATGCACGCACATGACCTGGTAGGAACACACCATCAACACCCCTCGGCATTATCAGAATGAACCGCTTATAATTAGTTCAGTAAGCGTGCCCGGACCCCTACATAGCGTGGGGTCAAAGTATTTGATACCAGAAAGGGTTACTGACTAATATGGGTCCCAAACAACAGATGACACAAGTATTTCCCCTCCTAACCTTGTGTCCCCAGACTAACAGATTTCAGATTAACTTGTTTACAAGTTTCAGACATACAGAGTTCAGATTTATTAGTTCACGGGTCAGACAATAAAGTTAACAAGTTTTCAGACTAATGGATCAGATGTACAGTTTTAATAGACTTACAGATTGTCTAACTTTGTATTGGGCCAACAGATTCACGAAACGGGTTTGTTAAATTCATCAGTCCAGTTGGTTTAACCCTATCCACCCAACACGTTTTAGACATCATATTTATCTCAGATTTTCATTAATTAAATATTAATGCACAGACCTCTCACATTAGGTCGGTAGCTTGTGGCTGCTGGATATGCCGGGTGGTTCCGAGCAGACTTCTACCACAAGCCAGACCTAACCTCGTGTCTAAGCATATTTTAGTTATGCCTACGACCTCTCACATTAGACTAACAGTTTGCGGTCGCTGGTTAAGCCGGTTGGTTCCGGGCAGGCTTCTACCGTAAACGGAGTCTAACCTCATGTCATAGCCACTTCATTCCATTACAGAAAATATCAGACTAATTATGTCCATTTAGAATATTTAACTTCTTTACAAGTTACGGCAGATTATCCAAAGTTCTATTAACATGTTTTGCTCAATTTTAGATCGAGCCTCCAAATTACAATTATTCAGCTTTCAACAGATTAAGCAATTCAACAGATTTAGCAGATTACAGATCTAGCAGATTAGAAAATTTAGCAGATTAGCAGAACAGGCAATTCAACAGATTTAGAAGATTAGGCAATTCAGCAGATTAGCAGATTTAACATTTCTTAAAAATTCTATTTACATATCTTGCCTAATCATAAATTAAGCCTAAACTTACATGCTCAAATCATGGACATAATTCATAATACAATATATGCCCCCAAATTTTCATTAAACTTTGCACAGTACAGAACACTCTTTAAAAGCCCCAAATCGTGATATGAATTATGCCAAATTATAGTCTTCAATGCCAATATCCAAAAATCCATATTTAGTCACATTAATAGTTATTCTATTTTAATATAGGTCCTTACGCCTAAGTTTCATATTCCTTTTTCAAGTCATGAATCGTTATATAAAATATACCCAAAAATCTAGATCTTTAAATTATATCCTCTCAAAATTAGATCTTAATTTTTATATGCATTATGTGTAACACCCCGAATTTCAATTAACACTAATGGTTAGTAATTAAAGTATAATTAATCTCAGATATGAGAATCAGGGAAAACGGGCTACGTCATTGCGTTCGTCTCGGAAAAATACGCAGAATAGAGTCCGAAATTTTGTAAATCGGAGTCCGTATGGCCCAGTTAAGGCCCAAAGAAGTTTTCAGAAAATTCAAAGTTAAAAACAGATTTAAAATTCGGTTCTAAAACAAGTTTGGAGCCAAAAGCGGAAAGGGCGGGAAAGTTCCCGCCTAGCCCCGTGTCGACAGGCATGTCGACAGGGGTGTCGACAGGCATGTCGACAGGGGTGTCGACACAGGGTGTCGGCCCTGTTGATCTGGGTGCACCAGATCTGGTTTTTGGTTGAGTCTTGGGCTGTGTTCTAGAGATTTCCGAAATCTAAGGGTCCTAATCTAATCTAGGGTTAATCTAAGGGCCTAAAACACTCACCTAATCTATAAATACACCCTAAACCTACCCTAATCCATACTAAAAATAGAATTGAGGGCTACATGCCGCCAAATTATATCTTAGAAGGAGCCTCCACTAATTTATGAAGAGGGTTGCAAGCTAATCACTCTCTAATCAACCTCTAATCCATTCTAAGCATCTTAATCTTCTTCATTTGGAGTGCAAATTTGCTAGTTGTGAGTTTCTATCACTTTAATGATCAATTGCTAAACTAAGTAGAGGAGATATGATGAGATCATATGGTTTTGTTTGGGGATTAATGGATTTTAAGTCATATGACATGATGTTAGTTTGCTAATGTATGTGGGTTATGCAAGTTTTGTGTTTTGTGATCATATGGTTAATATGCAAGTTACATGTACGATAAAATGCAAGTTACATGTATGATAATTATGCAAGTTGTATGTTTCTTCATATGCAAGTATGTTATGCAAGTTCATATGCAAGTTTATGAGTTTATATGCAAGTATGTTATGCAAGTTCATATGCAAGTTTATGAGTTTATATGCAAGTATGTTATGCAAGTTCATATGCAAGTTTATGAGTTTATATGCAAGTATGTTATGCAAGTTCATATGCAAGTTTATGAGTTTATATGCAAGTATGTTATGCAAGTTCATATGCAAGTTATGTGACATATTATATGCAAGTCATGTATTTGTTAATATGTAAGTTTAAGTGACATGTTATACAAGATTATATGCAAGTTATGTGACATGTTGTGCAAGTTCATATGCAAGTTATGTGTTTGTTAATATGCAAGATGGCACCTTTGAAAACATGTTCATACATATGCAAGTTGACACCTTTTATATGTGTTATGTCATGAGAACGAAATCACGTGGGAACGATGGGGTTAATTAAATACATATGTTAATAAGATTGTGTGAGATTAATATAATTATGCATAACATAAAATAAATGAACATAGTATGGGAATTTGCCTATTAAGTTAGGTGTACCCATACTATGTGTTGGGAATTTGCCTATTAAGTTAGGTGTACCCACACTTTGGAGTTGGGAATTTGCCTATTAAGTTAGGTGTACCCATATTCCTAAAATAAACATGATAATTAACACAAATTATGGGGGTGATTAATTAGGAGTAATTAATCGATTGAGACACGAGGTTGGACCCGTTTGTAGTGTAAGACTGCCCGGAGTTTACCGGCTTAACCAGGCATCTACAAATGACGGTCCAATGTGAGGGGTCTTAATCATAAATTAAATACGTAACAAGGGTAAATGACACGAGGTTGGACCCGTTTGTAGTGTAAGACTGCCCGGAACCTACCGGCTTAACCAGGCATCTACAAATAACGGTCCAATGTGAGGGGTCCTTTACACGGTTACGGTGTTAATCAATTAAGAAACACTTAACCAGATAATCATGTAGTGGGGCATGGGGGTTAAGTGGGTACCTTGGGTGGTATGTGGAAATTGCTAGTGGTTGCCAATAGAAAATATGATTAAATACTTAACCAAGATGAAACATGTAATTAAACATGGTTAATGGGTTAAGTGGGAAACACTAGTGTGTGGGCCAAGCTTAGGGGGATGGCTTGTGCTGGGGGCCCATTTCAACCAATATCCCAAACGTATCTTAGTGGGCTCGACTCTAGTCGAGTGACGGGACACGCATATTGGGCTTGACTATAAGAGGCCAAAATGGGTTAGCGGTGGCAACGCATGACCAACGGGTTTCATATGCGTGTGTGGACCCGGGCTGGTAAATAAGACGTTGTTGCATCGTGTAGATATAAGCCGTGCACCGTTAATTTTATCAGGTTGCCACGTTGGGGAATGGTACACCCCACGTGGGGCCAGCACGGGTATCTACGTTAGGGAGCCGATCGAATGGGAGTAGTGTGTACACCTAGTGGATTGTAGGGCCCCGTGGCGTCTACTTAGTCATCTAGGGGTACGCGAGAACTATTAAGTTAATTTTATAAGTCCATGGGTGGGATCAACCTTTAAGTTAGGAACGACTGGTGTGGTGCAGTTTAGTAATTTACCTTTGGAAGGGTAGATGCGTCTTTATCGTTTATCTTAGTTTAGTTGACTGCTTAGTGTAGCCATTCATCCCTATTAGTTACCGTATATCAGTTTATGTCTTCTCTGGTTACTTTAACGATTGTATTGTTAAAGTTATAGGACTCGCTCAGACTTATGTCTGACCCCGTTGTTTTTATCTTTTTCCCAACCCTCAGGTCCTACGGTGGATCCTAGCAGTAGTGGAGCTTGATCGGATTGCTGTTCCAGTCTTTAGGAGCTTGGATAGATGTAAAGCTCCAGTTACCCAGTTATCTTTTCTTTTGTTATGGCTATTGTATGAGAGTGGGATTATGTACTTCTTTATTTTGATGGATATTGTACTTGACTTTTATTGTAGTTTTATGATGTAACCAGACATGTTTTACTTCCGCTGTTATGAGATGATGTTTTAAATTTCAAGTACTATTTATATCTGTCTTGTTGTAATTTTTCTGTTCTATATTCACTAAAATACTCCACCGATGCTATGGCATTCCCTTAGTGAGTGATCATAGCGGGAGTGGGGTGTTACACGTGGTATCAGAGCTTAAGGTTACCGGAACAGATAAATTTTTGAGAAAAATACATTTTTTTTTAGAAAATAGTAAAGGTATTATTTTTGGAAAAAGTATTTTCAAAAACATGTCTTTTAAGAGAAAAGTTTTTGAAAAAGAAAAGCATAATCCCCAATAGCCATATCCTTATCTTTCGGAATCCCCTTTTTGAATCTTTCCTCTTTCGTTTCAGCATGGCTGAAGATCTTAACATCCCGGAGGGCTTAATTATACCACTATGGTATAGGAGGTTACAAGAGGCTAGGGCCGCGGCTGCGGGTCCAGCCAATGCTACTACACCAGAGGCAACCGCTCTTCCTCCTCAGCCTAGAGTGGATAATTTTGCTAAGATTTGCAAGGAGTTCAAAGCTATAGGAGGAAAACCTTTTCTAGGTTCAGAGACTTTCGTAGAGGCTAGAGATTGGCTTAAGGAAGTGGAAGAGTTGCTAGATATCTTTGAAGTGGAAGAGGGAAAGAAAGTCAAGTTGGCGGCTTGGTTAATGAAGGGAGAGGCCTCATTCTGGTGGGAGGTCACTAATGGAGAACGCCCTGTTGACTCTTGGGCAGATTTCAAGCAAAGATTTGGGGCTAAGTTTCTCTCAAGGGCGGAAGAGAATCTGTTTATGGAGAAGTTCTTGAATTTGAAGCAAGGGAGTCTCACGGTGAAAGAATATGTCAACAAATTCAATCAATTAGCAAGGTTTGGCATAGAGTTGGTGAATACACCGGAGAAGAAGGCTTTGAGGTTCGTTAGAGGCTTGAACGAACCATTGCAAGGAATAGCTATGACTCACATTCCTATGGGGGCCACCTTTGAGAAGCTTGTCTACATGGCACTTATGCATGAGGATGATAAGAGTTCTAAGGCACCAGAGAAGAAGGGGGATCAGAAGAAACCGCAACAACAACAACAAGGCAAGGGTGGAAAAGGCAATGGTGACAAGAAGAAGAAGAAGAAGAAGTGCTTCAATTGTGCGACCCCAGGCCACCTCAGCAAGGATTGTCGCAAAAAGAAGAAGACCGGTTGCTTTCATTGTGGTGAAGCAGGACATCTTGTGAAGGACTGCCCAAAGAAGGGGCAAAAGACGAGGTCTACCTCGGGAGGTCAGGTGCAAGCTCTTATGGCACCACCTCAGGCAGGGGGGCAAGTTCAGGCTCTCTCAGTTCCACCGATTCAGCAGAGAGGTAGAACTATTTCCGTTGAAAGTCTGGTCTTTCTATTTGATCATCCAGTTCGTACTTTGTTTGACTCTGGCGCATCGCATTCTTTTATCTCATCATCGTTAGTTGAGTCACTGCACTTAGACACCAGTCTAGTTGATGATCCCTTGGTTGTTTCAAACCCAATTGGGGGCTCCACTTATTTGTCCATGATATGTTTGGGTTTGAAGATTTCTATACTTAGCATTGAGTTTAGATGTGATGCTTTTGTTTTGGGCTTCACGGGCTATGGGTTGATTTTGGGCATGGACTGGTTATCCAGTAATGGTGCCGTTCTTGATTGTGAAAGGAGAGTTGTTAGGCTTATGACCCGCTTGGGTAACACTCTCGAGATCTCTTGTAATCCCATGGAATCTGTTATGCTAAGTTATCTTGAATCGCTCGATGCTTCAGTCGAGAGTTTGCGTTCTATCAGAGTGGTCCGGGAATATCCGGATGTGTTTGAAGAGGTGAAGGGTTTGCCTCCGAAGCGGGAGATAGATTTCCGAATTTAATTGGTGGATAATGCCAAACCAGTGTCTTTGCCAGTGCGCCACATGGCTCCTCGTGAGAGAAGAGAACTTCATAAGCAAGTAGGGGAGTTGCTTGAGAAGGGGTTCATAAGGCGAAGTATATCGGAGTGGGGAGCTCCAGTAGTGTTTGCCACGAAGGCGGATGGGTCCCTCAGACTTTGTGTGGATTATAGAGAACTTAATAAGCTCACGAAGAAGAATAGACACCCACTACCGAGGATAGATGATCTCTTTGATCAGTTGGTTGGCGCCTCAGTGTTTTCGCAGATGGACTTAGCTACAGGGTTTCATCAGTTAAGAGTGGCGGAGGACAGTATAGAGAAGACTGCTTTCCGGACTCCGGATGGTTTTTATGAGTGGCTTGTGATGCCATTTGGGTTGACAAACGCCCCTGCATACTTTGTCGATCTAATGAGTAGAGTGTTCAGAGAGTATCTGAATAAGTTTGTAGTAGTCTTTGTGGATGACATCTTGGTCTTTTCCAAGAGTGAAGAAGAGCATGCCTTACATCTCAGAGAAGTGTTGGAGACTCTTCGAGCACATAGTCTTAAAGCTAAATTCTCTAAATGTCATTTTTGGAGAAGAGAAGTGCGATTCTTAGGGCATGTGGTCTCTAAGGAAGGGATAGCTGTGGATCCCGCAAAGATAGTATCTATCCAGGATTGGAAAGTTCCTAGAAATGCTACCGAAGTAAGAAGTTTCTTGGGGTTGGCAGGATATTATAGGAAGTTCATCAAAGACTTCGCGAGGATATCAGCCCCATTAACCCGCTTGACGAAGAAGAATCTGGTTTTCTCATGGGACGTAGATTGTGATGATGCTTTCCGACGATTAAAGAGAGCTTTGACCACCGCTTCAGTTTTAGTGCTTCCAGATGGGAGTAAGCCGTTTGTTGTTTATACTGATGCTTGTGGGACAGGATTAGGCGCAGTCTTGATGCAGGAGGGAAGGGTAATAGCCTATGGAGGGAGGCAATTGAGAGTGCATGAGAAGAATTACCCTACCCATGATCTAGAGTTGGCCGCGATTGTTTTCGCACTTAAGTCTTGGCGCCATTATCTTCTTGGTGAGAGATTCGAGTTGTTCACTGACCATAAATCATTGAAGTACTTATTCTCTCAGAAGGATTTAAACTTAAGACAGCAAAGGTGGATGGAGTTCTTAGCATCCTATGATTTCGAGATAGCGTATACCCCTGGCAAGGGTAACGTGGTGGCGGACGCCTTGAGTAGAAAAAGGCTATCTTTGAGTCCATTGTTCGTGGAACGGCGAAGCTTGGAGTTTCTTTCTTTGTTCGACTTCAGACCTTCTGTTGACTTTGTACCTGGTTTGTTGGCATCCTTGGAGGTTAGACCTACTCTTTTGGGACGGATTGGCGAGGCTCAGCGGGACGACCCACAGTTGGTTGAGTTGGTAGAGAAGCTTATAAGGGGGGAGTCGTCCAGCCATTTGGGTAGATACACCATAGATGATAGGGGATGGTTGCATAGAGACGGTAGACTTTGTGTACCGCAAGATGAGGGTTTGAAGAAGGCTATTTTGGATGATGCACATCGTTCAAGAATGACTATTCATCCCGGTGGAGACAAAATGTACCAAGACATGAAGAGAGTTTTCTTCTGGGCCGGTATGAAGAAAGATGTGGCCAAGTATGTGGCTAGATGCTTAGTGTGCCAACAAGTTAAAGCGGAGCAAAGGAAACCCGGTGGGTTGCTACACCCATTGGAAGTTCCGCAATGGAAGTGGGATAGTGTCTCGATGGATTTCATCGATGGGTTACCGAGATCGAGAAAGGGCAATACGGGAATTTGGGTTGTGGTAGACAGACTTACCAAGAGTGCCCATTTTATACCCGTGAAGAGTAAGAGGACCGCCCCATGGCTTGCTTCAGTCTATGTTAGAGAGATTGTTAGATTGCATGGCGTACCATCCAGCATTGTGAGTGGTCGAGATCCTATCTTCACTAGTGAGTTTTGGAGAAGTTTGCAAGAGGCGGTAGGGACTCAGTTGTGTTTGAGCACCGCATATCATCCTCAGACGGATGGTCAGACCGAGAGGGTGAACCGTATCTTAGAAGACCTTTTGAGGCTTTGTATCTTAGATTTTGGAGGTACATGGGAAGAACATCTTCCATTGGTGGAGTTCGCATATAATAACAGCTTTCAGTCCAGTATTGGTATGGCTCCTTTCGAAGCTCTTTATGGAAGGCCTTGTCGATCTCCTACATGTTGGTGGGAATCTACGGATAAGATCTTGCTTGGGCCAGATATGGTTAGAGAGACTTCAGAGAAGATTGATTTGATTCGAAGAAGGATGAAAACAGCGCAAGATAGACAGAAATCTTATGCGGATCGGAGAAGGATGGATCTTGGGTTTGAGGTTGGGGACATGGTTTTTGTCAAAGTATCTCCGTTGAGAAATGTTGTTCGCTTTGGGTCCGTTGGGAAGTTAGCACCGAGGTTTGTTGGGCCGTTTCCTATTAAGGAAAGGATTTGACGGATGGCATATAGGGTGGAGTTGCCCGACAGACTTAGTGGTGTTCATGATGTATTCCATGTATCACATCTGAGGAAGTGCTTACATGAGACCGCAGAGGTGGTAGAGCCGAGCTTGCTTAGAGATGTAGAGGTAGAGCGTGATGCGACGATTCGACGAGCTCCTACTCGCATCCTTGGGTCAGAAACTAGGAAGTTGAGGAACAGAGAAGTTCAGCTAGTTAAAGTGCAATGGGGAGATGACGAAAGCAATGCTACTTGGGAGACGGAAGCGAAGATGCGTTCTTTGTATCCATTTCTTTTTGAGAGTATGTATTTTAACTTCTCCTTTATCGCTTATCTAGTACTTATCTTATCTTTAGTATGTCCTCTCGTTAGTACTGTTTGACCTTTAGATAGGGTAAACCTATGGTTGAAACATGTGTTTGAGACATGTTATGGTTGATGGATGCAAGTGGATGCAAGTGTTTGCTAGTGGTTGCTCGTGGATGCATATACACACACATTAGGCACTAGATCGGCTCAGTCACTTCATGTTGCATATCGCATAAATGGATGTGGTAGTTAGATTGATGGATGTATCATGGCTGTGTTATCATGTGGATGATGCATTTTTGTGTATGGTTGTGCACGCATATAGAAATTGTATGTGTCAATAGGGTTTCGCATACATATTGGATGCATGGCACTATCATGGTTTGCATTAAGGAGGTCGACTGAATCAGTAGACCGCCTGATTTTGCATTAGTATACGGACATATACACACACTTTCTGCATATGTTCATACATCATTAGAAGTTTCTAAGGATAATGGTTGCTTGTGGTTGATGGTTTAGTAGATGGTTGTTTGGTTGGTAGGATACGTTCTTCTTGACTTAGAGATTTCGAGGACGAAATCCTTTAAGTAGGGGAGAATGTAACACCCCGAATTTCAATTAACACTAATGGTTAGTAATTAAAGTATAATTAATCTCAGATATGAGAATCAGGGAAAACGGGCTGCGTCATTGCGTTCGTCTCGGAAAAATACGCAGAATAGAGTCCGAAATTTTGTAAATCGGAGTCCGTATGGCCCAGTTAAGGCCCAAAGAAGTTTTCAGAAAATTCAAAGTTAAAAACAGATTTAAAATTCGGTTCTAAAACAAGTTTGGAGCCAAAAGCGGAAAGGGCGGGAAAGTTCCCGCCTAGCCCCGTGTCGACAGGCATGTCGACAGGGGTGTCGACAGGCATGTCGACAGCCCTGTCGACAGGGGTGTCGACACAGGGTGTCGGCCCTGTTGATCTGGGTGCACCAGATCTGGTTTTTGGTTGAGTCTTGGGCTGTGTTCTAGAGATTTCTGAAATCTAAGGGTCCTAATCTAATCTAGGGTTAATCTAAGGGCCTAAAACACTCACCTAATCTATAAATACACCCTAAACCTACCCTAATCCATACTATAAATAGAATTGAGGGCTACATGCCGCCAAATTAAATCTTAGAAGGAGCCTCCACTAATTTATGAAGAGGGTTGCAAGCTAATCACTCTCTAATCAACCTCTAATCCATTCTAAGCATCTTAATCTTCTTCATTTGGAGTGCAAATTTGCTAGTTGTGAGTTTCTATCACTTTAATGATCAATTGCTAAACTAAGTAGAGGAGATATGATGAGATCATATGGTTTTGTTTGGGGATTAATGGATTTTAAGTCATATGACATGATTTTAGTTTGCTAATGTATGTGGGTTATGCAAGTTTTGTGTTTTGTGATCATATGGTTAGTATGCAAGTTACATGTATGATAAAATGCAAGTTACATGTATGATAATTATGCAAGTTGTATGTTTCTTCATATGCAAGTATGTTATGCAAGTTCATATGCAAGTTTATGAGTTTATATGCAAGTATGTTATGCAAGTTCATATGCAAGTTTATGAGTTTATATGCAAGTATGTTATGCAAGTTCATATGCAAGTTTATGAGTTTATATGCAAGTATGTTATGCAAGTTCATATGCAAGTTTATGAGTTTATATGCAAGTATGTTATGCAAGTTCATATGCAAGTTTATGAGTTTATATGCAAGTATGTCATGCAAGTTCATATGCAAGTTTATGAGTTTATATGCAAGTATGTTATGCAAGTTCATATGCAAGTTATGTGACATATTATATGCAAGTCATGTATTTGTTAATATGTAAGTTTAAGTGACATGTTATACAAGATTATATGCAAGTTATGTGACATGTTGTGCAAGTTCATATGCAAGTTATGTGTTTGTTAATATGCAAGATGGCACCTTTGAAAACATGTTCATATATATGCAAGTTGACACCTTTTATATGTGTTATGTCATGAGAACGAAATCACGTGGGAACGATGGGGTTAATTAAATACATATGTTAATAAGATTGTGTGAGATTAATATAATTATGCATAACATAAAATAAATGAACATAGTATGGGAATTTGCCTATTAAGTTAGGTGTACCCATACTATGTGTTGGGAATTTGCCTATTAAGTTAGGTGTACCCACACTTTGGAGTTGGGAATTTGCCTATTAAGTTAGGTGTACCCATATTCCTAAAATAAACATGATAATTAACACAAATTATGGGGGTGATTAATTAAGAGTAATTAATCGATTGAGACACGAGGTTGGACCCGTTTGTAGTGTAAGACTGCCCGGAGTTTACCGGCTTAACCAGGCATCTACAAATGACGGTCCAATGTGAGGGGTCTTAATCATAAATTAAATACGTAACAAGGGTAAATGACACGAGGTTGGACCCGTTTGTAGTGTAAGACTGCCCGGAACCTACCGGCTTAACCAGGCATCTACAAATAACGGTCCAATGTGAGGGGTCCTTTACACGGTTACGGTGTTAATCAATTAAGAAACACTTAACCAGATAATCATGTAGTGGGGCATGGGGGTTAAGTGGGTACCTTGGGTGGTATGTGGAAATTGCTAGTGGTTGCCAATAGAAAATATGATTAAATACTTAACCAAGATGAAACATGTAATTAAACATGGTTAAAGGGTTAAGTGGGAAACACTAGTGTGTGGGCCAAGCTTAGGGGGATGGCTTGTGCTGGGGGCCCATTTCAACCAATATCCCAAACGTATCTTAGTGGGCTCGACTCTAGTCGAGTGACGGGACACGCATATTGGGCTTGACTATAAGAGGCCAAAATGGGTTAGCGGTGGCAACGCATGACCAACGGGTTTCATATGCGTGTGTGGACCCGGGCTGGTAAATAAGACGTTGTTGCATCGTGTAGATATAAGCCATGCACCGTTAATTTTATCAGGTTGCCACGTTGGGGAATGGTACACCCCACGGTGGGGCCAGCACGGGTATCTACGTTAGGGAGCCGATCGAATGGGAGTAGTGTGTACACCTAGTGGATTGTAGGGCCCCGTGGCGTCTACTTAGTCACCTAGGGGTACGCGAGAACTATTAAGTTAATTTTATAAGTCCATGGGTGGGATCAACCTTTAAGTTAGGAACGACTGGTGTGGTGCAGTTTAGTAATTTACCTTTGGAAGGGTAGATGCCTCTTTATCGTTTATCTTAGTTTAGTTGACTGCTTAGTGTAGCCATTCATCCCCATTAGTTACCGTATATCAGTTTATGTCTTCTCTGGTTACTTTAACGATTGTATTGTTAAAGTTATAGGACTCGCTCAGACTTATGTCTGACCCCGTTGTTTTTATCTTTTTCCCAACCCTCAGGTCCTACGGTGGATCCTAGCAGTAGTGGAGCTTGATCGGATTGCTGTTCCAGTCTTTAGGAGCTTGGATAGATGTAAAGCTCCAGTTACCCAGTTATCTTTTCTTTTGTTATGGCTATTGTATGAGAGTGGGATTATGTACTTCTTTATTTTGATGGATATTGTACTTGACTTTTATTGTGGTTTTATGATGTAACCAGACATGTTTTACTTCCGCTGTTATGAGATGATGTTTTAAATTTCAAGTACTATTTATATCTGTCTTGTTGTAATTTTTCTGTTCTATATTCACTAAAATACTCCACCGATGCTATGGCATTCCCTTAGTGAGTGATCATAACGGGAGTGGGGTGTTACATTATGTCCCCAAGTTTCAAGTCATATGTTATCATTCAATGATTCCTCTTCTTCCAAATCACAGAGTATGCACAAATCTAGATCTAATTTACAACATATGTCCTTTCCTCAAATCAGTCACAGATCAGTCATGTCCAATTATGCATTATTCATTATTTACTCCAAAATTTAGCGTTCGTGCGTTAATATCTTATGAGATTTGGCGCAGGCTCGTAGTAGCCTGGCTATAGAACAGAAAAGGAAAGAATGAGAATAGTCACAGAAAAATAGATCTGATAGACAAGAATATGCATAACCTCAGATTCAGATTTATAACCATGTCAAGATCATAATTAAAGTTCATATCTGAAAATAACTGTACTTACAAAAAGGGAACGATTCTTGTATTCTGGAATCTGTATTATGACACTGAATAACTCTCCTTTGGCGTAGACTATCGATTAGATTAGAAAATAGTTGTTCTCTTTTAATTCTATTTGGATTGGAAGAATATGCACTAGTTCTAGCTTAGATTTTGGCAGAGTAGTGAAGCCATTATTTTATTTTAATTAGAATAGAGGAAGAATGAAATTGTGTGGAGAGAAAGTGAGGTTTGGGGGTGTTTTTATAGGAGAATAGGGTGATTTAGAGCCTTCAGATCAGTCCAGAAGTCATCAGAACCACCCAGCTCGAAGACAAGTCATTCATCCACTCAGATGAAGACACGTCATCACAGAACACTCCAGAATTCTGTGTTGGATCGGTATGGGCGCACTTGGCAAGTGCGCCAGTGTATTTTTGTACTGGTGCACTTCACAAGTGCGCCAGTGTATTCTGGTCTGTTTCCGGTTTTTCTGCCTAACTTCGTTCGTCCATATCTTCTTCATACGGTATCCGTTTTACACAAACTCAGACTCTATCTCAAGCATAATTTTGAGACGAACGCAATGGCGTAACTTATTTTCCTTAATTCTTATCCTAAAATTAAGTATACTTTAATTTGTTACTTATACGTTCATAGAAATTACGGGGTGTTACATATTTCTTGTTTTTATACTTTTGGTTTTATGTTGTAACTTGTACTGTTTTTTTTAGTCGATAATAAAGTGAACCAATTTTTAGAAAGAAATATTTTCATATATATATATATATATATATATATATATATGAGTGTGTGTGTGTGTGTACACTAGACATCTCACATTAGGCCTACCACTTGTAGAAGCTGGATTGTCGGGTGGTTCTAGGCAGGCTTATACTATAAGTTTGGCTTAACCCCGCATCATAGTGTACTAATTATAATGGCCCATGGCACCCAAATCTTTCACATTAACTAGGTAGACGCTAGATATGTCATACGGTTCTGGGTAGACTTCTACTACAAATAATTATTAACCTCATGTCAATGTGTCATTAATATTAATTAAGCCATTAACTCACACACATACAAACTTAAAAATTGTTATGGGGACATTCAAATCCTACTCATAATTTAATCGTATTTATTGCGCACTTAAAATTTATTAATATACGTTGATTATGTTATAGATATATATATATATATATATAGACATAAATTAACTGAACGAGATTATCGTCCTTACTACGTTTTTGAAATGTCAATCCTATTAATTTCTTAAAGGTGTACAAATCATTTCCCATATTTTCCTCTTCTATAGCATAAATGTGCATATTAACATATGACAGTAAAATTGGAAAAGCAATCACAACAATATATAAATTTGCAACCCAGGTTTTGGCTTGATTATTGCAACAATAAAAGACAAACATAACATCAAATATATATGTTTAAAATTTTCTATTCTGAATAGACTCTTTTTCTTATATTTATTTATATGCAAAACATTAATATTTAGGTATATAGTAAATAATACGTTCAAATTCTCTATTTTGAAAAATAGAGATTCAAACCTCCTAAATTTACAAATTATTCAGATCTTAACCTTTTTGCCTAAAAATCAAAACATATGAATTTACATGAAAATAGAATAAAAGAAACCAAACAAGGTAGAAAATCATACAACAAGATTATGTTTTTCTTTATTATTAAAATAACCCAAAACCACAAATATTACCAGATTGATCGTTTCTTCTTAACAATTAAAATACAAGGAATTTGGAGGATGTTTAATATTATATTTTCGTTTAGATCTGAATTCCTTTAGGCATATAGATCCAAATTCACACTACAAAACAAAGAAAATGGCAAACATATGTCATTTCCACTCATAGTGCTAGGAAGGGGAAAAAGGTGGAAATCTAAATGGTGTTTGCTTTTGAATCCAATCCTTCGTACAAAACGTTCTTTGATTCTTGTTTATCTATATACAAGAATCAAGAGATTAGATTCTTATGTATAAATATTTGAATTCCAGAATATGGTTCTAAATCTAATCCTAAATCAGAATAGAGAAGAAAAGAAGTATAGATTAAGGATTTAGAAGAGAACCTAAACTTTTCTCTGGAATTCCAATAGCAGAATAGAGGTGCAAGAACAAAATAAGGTAGGGTTAAGGGGTTTGTATTTATTGTTGCAAGTGTAAATAAAGGCCGTAGGATTTGTTAGATTAAATTCAGACAGTCCCTATTTGCACACTATATAAATAAAACCCTTTAAAACAAGCCTTTACTACCAATTTCCATTAAGGGCGGTCGATCCCTTCTATAGAAGGGTAGTCGACACCCCTTCTATAGGGGAGATCGACCCCCCTTCCGGGGTCGAGCCAAAGAATTGTTTTGTCTGGACATTTCCTTTATATTAATTATATTATTAAATTTCATTTATTACCTTCCTTAAGTTGATTATTCTAGTGTAATAACCCAAATTCCGACATACCGATTTTTTTTCCAAAAATCCCAATCTATCGAAACTCGAGTTGGCATATCTGGTATCTTGTAGAAAAATATAGAGATATAAAATGTATCAGAGCTCAGAAGAAAATATCACTGTAGAGTGGATGAAATATGATTCAACCAAATATAGCCTTACTATAGTAATAATATTGCCTAACCAGTATCCAAAGGTATCATATCTCTGCCACAAACCTAACCTGCCAGCGTGTTATGAGAAGGGAGTCAGAACACAAGTTCTAGTGACTGGACTAAATTAAACAATTTGAAATAACCTTACATATACCATTCAGTTATGTTACTATTTCTTATTTATTAGGTTAGTTTGGGTTAATAGCACTCAAGGCTTTATACACGCGTCGTACTCATTTACCTCCCAGTAGATTAACCTAATATAGTATATTTAGCTACCCCCAGTACCTAGGTACGCCCCATGGTACCCTCTTTGCACAGTCTCCACCATCACGCCATGAAAGCATATGCAACTCTCATCCTACGCCAGAGTGATATACGGATCTCTATAAGACTACGCCACGTTCCGCATGGAACTTCCGTCACCATGCTACGAAGCATACGGACTGCTATACCCAAACTCCTCGCCCAAACTCGGTCTTAACATGGAGTAATGTCCTAGCATCTAGGATACACCACCCAATGCGGCGTGCATGCATTCGGATCTTCACACGTACGCACAGTCTACTGTACCTTGAGTTCCGCAGTAGGGCTGCATCTGAATGCATGGAACTCGGTCGGGAGCTTTTCCATATCTGTGTAGGTCTGCTAAAGAGGCATAAAGTACAGATATCTAAACTACAATCTGCATTTCTACAGTGGATATGGTCCCATCTCGACCCCTCCTGTGACGACTGCCCATAACTCCCGCACTTAACAAGAAAAATAATGCGCTGAAAGACGTGCAAGGTGACTACGGGAGATCACCAGGATAGGACAATATACGCAGAACCTATCCTACAACTCAAAGCGCAAGGATATAGTATAATAGAACATATACAACAGGCAATAAAAGTCAAGCAGAATCGAGCAGAATTTTAAAATTTTCATATCATCATGAATTATTCATACAACATTCGATTACAGTGTAAGAGTCCGTACAAAATGCCATACTTCAAGTCACTCAGAGAATACATCAAACAGTGGAAAATAATAATAGCTAGTAGAAAGTAATACGTAATTCTCCTGCTCATCGTTTCTTAGCAGCATTGTCCTCATCAAAATCAACTACCTGTCACCTGCTATTTAGTCTTCCAATCCAACGCATGGATGAACAACCCAAGGTAATAACAGGAAACATAAAACCTTGAGTCAGACAACAGTCTTAATTAGCAATAAAACAACTATCTAACATCATCAATAAAGTATGTGAGAAATAGATATACCAACACATCAACAGAGAAGAACCCCAGACCCGTCTCCTCAACATCCGACAGTGATAGCCTTTACAAACAACCAAAGAGAAAACATAGCAGACATAACAACCAATTATCTAGCGTAAACCATCCTAATCGAGATCAACATCCCCCATGTACAAGCTTCGAAGGCCTAAACCAACATCAGACAAGCACCCAAGAGATGTCTCCTTCGATGTCGAACAATCTACACAAGACGATACAAGCAAAGAAACAAACATCCATGACTCTGGCTATCACTGCCAATCCTGCCTCGAAACCATCATAAATCGTATAACTGTCCCATTTGGCCATTCATTAAGGGCTAATGGTAACCCCGGTTCTAGCAATACTCCATACGCCATCAGCATCGGTATGTTTGTCTTATTCGACGAACAAAACTAGGTCCATTAAGTTTTAACCCAGGGTACTCGACCCATCCAGTCTTTTGGGCATCCCCATTGTATCCCAACTTTGAGCCCGCTAGAATCTTCGAACAACAATAATCCCTCGGCCTACAATATCTGTAGTTGTCATCGACAACGGCTATCCATAAGCTCAAACGTTTTCTCGAGCAACCAATTTCCACGAGATCAACTTCTTTGCGTCGTCTTCACATTCGTTGCATTATGACGATCGACGAACACTTCACAATACTTCGAACTCCTATTCTTGAATTCTGGTTGAGCAATAACCATCGTCGACCCAAAAACATACATTATTTGGTCAATATTCCATTTCACAGCATTTTCAGCCTATCACAACGTTTCGGCCTTTTACAGCGTTTCATTCAGCCTTTTACAGCATTTGAAATGCTATCATATCTCCTGGTTCATTACAGACCCACAACTCGATCCAAAACCAATCTGATTCAAACTCGAGCAATTCGACCTACCATTGAAAAACAAAATCACGAAATCATCAAATCAAACTATCAACAAGCATTAACTCAACGATTATTCATCATTCAAACATAAGAAATTCACCAAATTCGGGATTATTAATAGATGAACTAAACAAATGGATCTAACTTGTAATAACACATGAACTAACATAGAAATTTACCGATTACGTTGCTTGATTATATCCTATGGTGATTAAAATCACTACAACAAAACAGTCCTTTTACAACAGGCAAAAACCGTTGTAATATGCATTTCACAACGGGCATATGTCTGTCTTAATATGACACGTCGTAATAGCTCCTGACTATTTGACAATGGGCAGTGACTGTTGTAAAAGACCGTTGTAATAACTTGCTCTGTCACGTGCAATGACTCTATGACAATGGTTATTAACCCGTTGTAATAGCTAATAAATTACAAGCGGCCTTTGCCCGTTGTAATACAGTATATTACAACGGTTTTTGCCCATTGTAACAACAAATCTAAATATAACTACTGCAATATGCATCCATAATAATAATGAATATTTTAACATGCAATAAATACTGTAATGCAACAATCAAAATCACATAATAACACATACTAAAAGACTGAAGCAAGAATCATATAATTCCAACATATTTCAAAAAGTTCGATAAGTTTATACTCCAAAAGACTAGATAAATTTAAATTTCAAAAGGTTACATAAGTTACGTCAACATAGTTCTAACATAAATTACATAACTAGTTTCATAAGTACCAAAACTAGACCAAGGAAATGTAATCTTTGTGCCACGCGATGGCAGATCCAACGGCCTGTTGATCTTGAGTCTGCATATATTTACCAGCACGGTGTGACTGCAAAAAAAGAAAAAAAGTTACCAAATGTAGAGAGAATATATTATTATACACCATTCAAAACTTATTATACAACATTAATTTGCACATACCATCCTCAATTACACTCTTGAACTCACTAACCAAACCATCACAAAACTCGACAAAAACTGCACCATCATCTCCTACCCCTCAACCGAACAACATTCACCTTACAAGCAGACCCCTGAAACTGTATATATACTATCCCATATATTTTCAAAACTTATTGTATTCAAATCTTTTTTATTACATTCACCTGAAACTGTATATATACATTCACCTTACCGGTAGCCTCAACTACCAGCCTCAATTTTCGAAACTGTATATGTTATCCTCAAAAACTGCACCACACTTCACTTACATTGGAAATCTGAATCAATAAGTTTTATAACATTTCAACTAAAAGACAAGTAGTAAAAAAGTGTTTTTTATTAATGAACATATACATAAAATAAACTGATTGAAAAATATGGGCTTTCATTTTAGCCCAATAACATACGTTACATACCTTATTGGTTTAAACTAATAAATGCTTCTATGTTATATTTATTCGTTCTATTTAATTTTGGATCTAGTTTCACCTTTCGTTGTTCCATTCTAAGGGGATTTCTAACCAAGTTACATGACAGCAGAATCAGTTTTAATCAGTACACAATTCAGTTTCTCGGTCCAGGCGCAGCTATGATTCATTTCATTACCCAAATACCACTTGCTACAGTTCATCATATTGGAATTTTAGTTTACGAATTTACCTTTTGATATTCTTATTGACAGCGAGCTTAGTAACTGAATATACTTGGGTATATGTTTGTAATAACATGAAATATATTTGTGCAAACAGAATATACATGAGTGAAAATGGGTAGATATAGTTTTGTAATAAACTTTGGTATATGTTAGATTATAAGAAGTATCAAGGAAAAAACAGAGGAAAAACAGACCATAAAAGAGTGAATGCAACCAATATATATAGTGTAATGTGATAAACTATAATTAACTTGAGTAGAAGATGAGTTGGCAACAATATTTAGATTGTGTAATATAAGAAAATCAGAAAATCCAGTTGGTTAAAAAGAGAAGATACCTCATTCAAACGTGGAAGTATACGCATGACTTCTGGTCCTCTACTATCGATTCTTATATTAGATCCATCTCATCAGTAAACATGGAAGTATACTCTATTTGTCGGTCCTCATGTCGATAAATAGTCTCCATTCTGAAGCATATCTGAACTCCAATGCTAATTTGCTAACTACTGAAGTAAAAATAAACAAATATGCATTAGACTGATAGACTCAAGTGCCATATTCTCAAGTTAAAAATGCATCAGACTCAAAAGTCAGGAAACTGTGATGAACTACACATTGCATTAAAACTGAGATTGTTGGAACTATAAGTGGTAACAGTCCACAGCCCACACTATTTATACATACAAAATTGCAATAGCTGATTCATCAGTTGAACATACTTAGGGAAGCAATAATATTTTCAAATGAATCAATACCTCTAAACAATACTGGTTTGTTTTTGTTTTTGTTTTTTAAAGTCATTTATGACATAATTACATTATAATTTGCTACTAATAATAAACAGTTCAATTCATTTTATTCAATGAATACATCTAAAAGACTAAGAACCTTACCATCTTGCCGAAATATAAGTGATACTTTTTTGCCTACTACAAATGAAAAAAACATAGCTCTCAAGTTTGCTGCCGTTTATTGTACGAATGCACCTCTGCCATCAAGCATTTCTTCCTAACACAGAATTCCTACACTAAAATGCAAAAGATAGCAACTCTGCCACAATACATGTCTCATACTTGGTCTTTCAGGGCGATGCTATAGCCAAGTTTCTTTCACCCAAATCAAGTTTGCTTCAGTTTTAACTTTTTTTCAGCCATTTAAACTGCTTGCCAATCACCTCAAACCTCTCTTTGTAGCCACACTACGTCATATCAAACTGCTTTGTTACTCTGTTCTATCATTTTGATCATGTTTGTTAAAATAATTAGCTAAACAATATTGTTCATTTTGATTCTTTACGTTTTAAAACATCTTTGTTGTAGTAGTTAAAGACAATTAAAGCGCACAAATAAATTATTTCCTACTTCAGAAAATCTGCACGAAAAGTTTCCATAAGAGTGCAATCAAGGTTGTTTTTATATCTGGAATGGATTTGAATTACTTTAGCAAATCTGTATTATTACGTTGACTAAAATAAACAAGCTCCTTTGTTTGCATATCTACATGAATATGAAGATGAAATAAATCAATAATTCCTTCATTTTATGAGAATGGTATAAATCATTAATTCTTTACTCTATATAAAAATGGCAGCCATCCCAGATATCTTACTTTATACAAAAATGTGAAGAACCATTGATTCCTCTCATTAGGACTATGTGTTAATATAGTTTCTTGCTTTATTTGCACATAAGAAAATTTATTGCTTAATTAAAGTGAGAAATTAATATATTATAGTGCATGTGAGATTGTTTTCAAAACTATTGATTCTGTATATTGGGATTTTTTTCCAAATACTGTTATAGTTTACTAATTTTATCCCATTTCCATCATAGTGAAAGCAATATAATTATGTTCATAATAGGAACTTGAATTCTTTACATATATAAAAATGTAATTCAAAGAAAATATTACAGTCTAGTTAAATCTTGGCTAAAAATAGATAATTGAATTTGATAACACTTTAATATTACTGTTAATAAATGGAATACTGTCTAATTATTGCTATGAATAAATGGAATAAAACTTATTATCATGAAATAAAACTTGTCAAATTAATAATATGTGCACATATAAAACTGTCAGATTATTACTACATACCACTACTACTAGAATATGTGCACAATTGTGTTTTAATGGATTATGGATCTTACAGTAGAGGAATGGATTATGGATCTTACAGTAGAGAAAACAGTATCAACACTGTATTTGTATTTGCGAGTTCTTATTGAGAAGGGAAGTAAACTTGTAAGAAAACTAAAAACTAAGTTGTTAATAGGATAATCTAATCGCATGACTTAAGCCTAAAAATGGTGCATATAAATCAACGAATTTCTTAACATTCTAGAATATGACTTTTATCACTTCTTAACATTAGACATATATGCATATATTAAAACATACCTCTACGTCTGCTTTTAGCCCAAAGGTTACTTCAACAAACTGCACTCAATTATTTAACAAAATAAAATATAGGATCAGTAGGCAAAAAAGGATATTTAATAAGTTGGATGGTTGAAAACAATGTCTACGATAGTAAGCCATAATATAAGTGGATTAATTGTACACATTTAAAAGCTTTGAAAATATTAGTCCTTATTATGATAGCCAATATTAAGCTGTTTGATAATATGCAGCAACGTCATGCCTAATTTAAATGTTACTATCTTGGGAGATGAACCACAGCCAATCAAAAAACATACATAATTCAAATCCTAAACCAATATCTAGTAAAGCTCAGCAATGTACCAGTATTAGCACCTAAGTCATGCATTAACAAAATGCAGTGTAGGGATGTGACATGACTTTGAAAAAGCATGTATATTTTATAAAACAACAGCATTGAAATGCTCATATCCAAGCATTTTATACTTGATATATATAAGATTGAAGATGATCAGCTTGTAACTATATAGATACGCATTAGAATTAGGAAATTTTAAGTTTTAATTCTCTAAATGTTTTTATAAATTATAAGGTTCTAACTTATGTTGATCAACATCAACATCTAATATTTGTAAGTACTTGGTCAGTTTTGACTTCACTGTCACCCTTATTTACATATTTGTAAGCATATTTATATAGGTGTATGAGAACATTATGGAAGAGACAAAAACAAAAATACAAAGAATCACTTTAAAAAAAGTAAACGTTTTCAGAAAGAAATTAAATCAAGGAAAAATGTGACGGCCTGGAATTTCGCTCGATCTGAATCAGTCGTTAAACCGATCTAGACCGTTCGAAACCCCTGAACGTTGAGAACATGACAAATCAGAACACAAACAGAAGAACATTTCATTGTATATTACAACAATGCATCAGATTACAAGAATATACAGAGTATAAATGAGTAAATATTACACAGAAATATCAGAGATTACAGTAAATTACATAGCAGCGGAAAATAATACAAAGCACAACTGAAGGTGATATACGGATACAGAGCTTTCCGGATATCATTCCAGCTGTAAACCAGGATCCTGTGAATATAAATCTGCAAAACCAAAACTACTAGCTGCCCGTGCGGAAAATAGGGGAACCCAGAGTTTAGGTTAAAACAATAAACTCCAGGTCAGTCATGTGACTGGTGTGAGAACTAAAACAGTTATTTAAAACTTTACTTTAAAAGAGAGTAATTCAAGGGACCACGCCGTATAACACGTAACGGGTTTCCTCCCAAGAATACCAGTGCATAAAATAAACAACGCAATGCTTTTTCGAAAAATGAAGCTATTATAAGACCCAGGTCCCATCACACAATGCAACGCAAGCCGGAGGATATGGTTTTACCTTATAATAGCCAAACATGCTTGGTACGTTTAAAACAAATCATTTGATACTATAATAAGTGTATAGTGTCAAAACATTTCAATCATAAATATAAATCATAGACGGCATAGTATCCCATGCTACTATGTCGCCATACTAGGCTCTACAAATAAAGCCGAAATATACGTATTGGAAATTGGATTTCCGTCATGAGTCGAGGCAAGGGGCAAGCTCCTCACCGCGTTCGAGACACTCTAGCAATGCCTCAGGATTACGCACACTGGGTAACCCCTGGATCTTCAGGGCCGGTCCTCACTTACGTTAGAGGATTAATTATGCCTGAACACACGTTTCCCGGTCCTTACAGACCTATAATCGAGGCGCCTCATCCAACAACCACAAAGGTGAAAAATATATATATATGTCAGGGCTGGTAAGTCACTGACACCACCAAAGCTAGAAAGAAACGTGCGCTCTCCCTGCAGTCCGTATCCCGTTTTTAACTCATACCGAGGTGTGAGGCTCGCGAATACACGTTATACACAAAGCTGCCACGTAGGCGTGCTTTGATCATCAACCACAAGACTTTGCTTTTCAACAGAAGCCTTGATCATTGCATCTTAGTATGCCACACAGGCAATTCATGCCATGCGACTGATGTCCATCGATATACAACCTCTGAGCTCGTACGTCTCAGAGAAGGGCGTTAAGCAAGAGAATAAATTCTCCGCCGCCAAACAGATGTATATTTAATAGAAATCAATCAACACAGAATAAAATCCAATGTCAGACACACAATCCATTTACAAGTCCGTTCTGGGTCTGAACGAAACCGGAGGCACTTTCCTCGCATATCCATCCATCTCCAGGTACGTCTGGACGACCACCAACTATTTCCATCCTCTTGGGTGTACAGCCCAATCAGGATCGTCAGTAATAATCCAAACGATGTGAAGACTTCCGGTCTTCGACCACCGTCTTCATCTTCGACTTATCGTCGAATCGGTTATTCAGAATGGGTATAAACCCGGACTTTCCGAACAACCCACGTATATTGAAAACAAATGTTACACAAACACAACATACGCCTCATTCCAATTCATTAGTCACTAACCGCAAATTATCCAGAGAACAATTTCCCAAACATTAACCCCGAAGGCCGAAACCAACATCAGATCAATACCCAGGAAGCCATTCTTCTTAGCCAACCTACAGCTAGTTTCTAAATTCCACATTCTTAGGGAAAGGTTCCCATTAATTTTATCCAAGATAAATTCTTTAAAATTTATCCTGTAATCTTCCTTTGGATGTCATTTAAAACCAAATTATGGTTTTTCCCAACTAGTCGAGATTAGCGAACCGTAACGAAGTAGTTATTTATTTTATTTCCCAATCCCAACCTATTCATCCCATGAAGCAAAACTGGTAATACTCCATATCTAACACCGTGGTGTTATCGGTAAAATTAATTACCATTTCACGTTCAAATCTAATTAAAGATTTAACTATCGCTTTGGAGTAAAACTGGTAATACTCCATTCTCGCTCATTTTCTAAATTTGATAATTTAGATTATGGATTCACATTTCAATCTAATTGCAGATTCATTAGAACTCCTTTTACTGGGTTAAAGAACTAGGTGTTATTTAAAACACAGTTCACGACAAACCCAAATCACATTCTATTCGTTATCGGGTTAAAGAACTAGTGTTATTTAAAACACTGTTCACGATAAACCCATTTCAAATTCAATCAAATATATTAGAAATCCCGATTATTTAAAACCCCTTTTAAATCTAATTTGTTTATTTAAAAATAATTAGGTTTCAAATTTAGTTCAAAACTAGTTCATTTCGATAAAAATCTATTTTTATCTTTTCAAATATGGAGTTTTTCATCCTAATTCTTCCCAAATCATTTCTTATGATTTTACATAAATTATTACTATTTTTAATAATTTTATCAAGGTCCGTACAGTCGATTTCCAACAACGGCCATCGAACTGCACCTATAGCGACCTTTTTCGAATTTGATTTGGACGTATCTCCAAATCCAACCGTTAGATTTCAAATTTCTGATATTCGTTAGAAAGCTCTTTTCGATACGAACCAAACGGTTCTGGTTTTAGGAGAATCCGACGGTCGGATCTCCCGTAATGTCCGTTTGAAATAAATGGTCGAAATTTACGAACTGCCGCGGCGCGGCGCGTTTTATTCAGGCCATTATATTATATATATAATATATATAATATATATTTCGTCGATTTCTATTTAAAACGAATTATATAAATAGTTTTAAATTCGTTTCAAGAACCATTTCAACTTCTATTTCAATCCAAAGCAAAATTGAATTCTTCTTAAAAAATTCGTTTTAAAAATTCATTTCTATTCAATTCAAATTTCAATTAAATTTGAATTTATTTCAATTCGCTTTCAATTCAATTTGAATTCGTTTTCAATTCAATTTAATTCAAATTGGTTTCATATTCGATTCAAATTCATTTTCTATTCAAATCAAATTCGTTTCGTTTTCTATTTGAATCAAGTTCATTATATATTCAATTTGAAATCAAATTGGTTTTCTATTCCATTCAAATCGAAATCGTTTTATATTCAATTCAAATCGAAATCGTTATATATTCAATTCATTTCGAAATCGCTATATATTCAATTCATTTCGAAATCGTTTTATATTCAATTCATTTCGAAATCGTTTTATATTCAATTCATTTCGAAATCGTTTTATATTCAATTCATTTCGAAATCGTTATATATTCAATTCATTTCGAAATCGTTTTATATTCAATTCATATCGAAATCGTTATATATTCAATTCATTTCGAAATCGTTTTATATTCAATTCATTTCGAAATCGTTATATATTCAATTCATTTCGAAATCGTTTTATTCGATATAAATATCGTTCGCGTCAAAATGGCGCATCACTATTTAACACGGCTTTATATATTCTATTTCAAATATTTCTTTTTGTCAACACACGACTAATCTCAACGAATGAGTACCGTCTATGTGTGACTATTTTTGTTAAATTATTTCGTTCAACACATGACTAATTTCAACGAATGAGTACCGTCAACACATGAACCTTTATATTATATTGATAAAGATGTAAATTTTATTATAAAAATAATTCGTTCAACACATGGCTATTCCCAACGGATGAGTATAGTCAACACATGAACCTTTATATTATATTGATAAAGATGTAAATTTTATTATAAAAATAATTCGTTCAACACATGACTAATCCCAACGGATGAGTATAGTCAACACATGAACCTTTATATTATATTGATAAAGATGTAAATTTTATTATAAAAATAATTCGTTCAACACATGGCTATTCCCAACGGATGAGTATAGTCAACACATGAACCTTTATATTATATTGATAAAGATGTAAATTTTATTATAAAAATAATTCGTTCAACACATGACTAATCCCAACGGATGAGTATAGTCAACACATGAACCTTTATTTTATATATTTTTCAAATTGGAATGAGGCCCAATCAATCACCATATAACGTTAATTATATGGATTTTCATACAACACATGTATATAATAGCATTGAAAATAATCAACCATCAACCAAAGTGCACTACACTGTATAAGCATCAAATATAGATATCTAACGCTTATAACAGCCTGTCAATCAATCGATCGACATATTTAATCAGTCAGGATGAGTGAACTTTAAATTTCATCCCAACACCCGTGTAGGGTTTCAAACAATCAAACATAAGTTTTATTCGTGCAGTTGGGCGATGTGTAAAATTTATCGTCCCAATCAATGTCAGTCAAATAGGTGTACACAAACAAACCGTCCGGTTTGTAAATGAATATTTATTTTATATTATTCACTTTCACTATATTCATATTCACGTTAAAAATTATATTTTTAACGATAAATTATTTTATTTCGACATATGAATATCTATTCAGTTCATTCTTTAAATAAGATGTTATTTTTATTTTTCTAACACATTTTAGAAAATTTCGGCGGCATAACGACACGATACTAGAAACGGGACGAGGCCTAGCCTTATCCCCGGTCTAGTGAAGGCCCACGCCATTCACATATCAATTTTAATCAATTTCCAATTCAACCAATCAATCAAATCCAAATCAAATAACCTAACCAACTACACAACCAAACAAACAAGTCCATGGTATGTGGACGGGTGTCGGGTGCTACTAAGCACCGTCTGCATCCTAGTATATATGTATATATATAACTAGCAAAAGAGAAATTTTGAGTGAGAAGTTCTCACCGAAAGCTATCCAACTTCACGATACTCCTATTGTAGAGATCTTCGTCGTTCTTGCCCTTTTTGCCAGCTTCGTTGTCGTAGCCACTACATATGTAAAAATCGAATTTTTACTTCGCTATTCAATATATAAAAATCGAATTTTTATTTCAAAGTTCAATATATAAAAATCGACCTTTTATCGCTATGTCAAATAGATAAAAATTATATTTTTATCACGCTATTTTCCACATAAAGATTTCGCCTTTATAAAAATAAAGTTTTCGCCTTTATAAAAATTACCACTTTATCTCAACGTATATAAAATAAAAATCAGATTTTTATTTTCTTACATACACAAAGATGATATCTTTATATTCTCTATCCTATAAAGATTATATTTTTAATACTTTAAAAATATAAAAATCATATTTTTAATATTTCTATATAGTAAAGACTATATTTTTAATACTTTAAAAATATAAAAATCATATTTTTAATATTTCTATATAGTAAAGACTATATTTTTAATACTTTAAAAATACAAAAATCATATTTTTATCACTTTACAACATAAATAAAAAAAACAGTTTTTAAACTAAAGAAAATTCAGTTTTAAAAATAAATAAAAAAAAAACAGTTTGAATACTTATAAAAAAAAATCAGTTTTACAGAATAAAATTAAAAATAAAATTACCTTCTATTCGATGCTCTGTAATGCGCTCCAGAGAAGACGCAACTTGCTTGAATCCTAGGGCTCTCCATCGCACTGACCTCTAGTCGCCGTTCATCCATCCAAGGTCGCCATCACGTCGGGCCATGCCAGAGCCACCACCGCCGAGAGGATGGCCGAACTCGAGCTCGCCTAGGGTTCTGAAATTGGGCGCGAACGATGGCGCTTTGGGGTTCGTCGGTGAGGGAGCGGGTTGGGTCGCGAGGGGGAGGAGATGAACAGGGGGGGGGGGCGAGTGGAGGCGGTGGTGCCAGGGAGGGCGGCGTCAACGTCGATGGGTTTTCTAGGTCACGGGGGTTTTCCTTTTTTCTTTTTTTTCTTCTGGAATGAGTTGAAGAATAAACGGGGGGGGGGGGGGGGGTATATGCAAAAGAGAGTTTTAATTTATTTAATTAATTTATATTTTTTTTTTAAAAGTTGACTTTTACATACGACCTCGAAACGAGGTCCACCACCTGTCGTCCATAGCGTTTAACCCCCATTCCGAACACAATGGGATATGTATCGTCAGCTGGTTTGATCGTTACAATCAGTTTCCGTTGAATTTACATTTAAATCCTTATATTGAATTTTAAACGTACATTTCAAATTACCGGGGTCACATACTAACTAGAAAAATTCCAGAAAAATATTTTCTAGTTTCGTATTGACGATACGGTCCTAACAAAACTAGTTTCGTCGAATTCTGAGACCGTTTGAAAAATGGCCAATTTCCAGTCGATTAAAATCAACTGAAACTGGTCAAACGCGTTTTCCTTTGCCACGCTCACATATTGATTCAGAAAATTACGAAATTTGAAATCTAGTAATAACTTGACACCATGGACCCAACAAAACTGGTTTCGTCGAAATCCAAGGTCGTTTACAAAACGGCTATTTTTAAGGGCTATATATTATATAAAATATATATAAATTCCACAGCGACTATTCAGAATTTTCAACTGGACATATCTCTCCATTTTTAAAGTGAAATCTCAGTTTCTTACATCCGTTAGAAAGATATTATCAATCAGATCCTAATGTTTTTGGTTCCACTAAAATCCGGATTGTTTTGCACCCGGTACATTCAATTGAAGTTTGAAATCGAATTATCGAACTACCGCGCCATTTTCAATTCTATTTATAATTATATATAAATATTTTATATTCTATCGACGACGCGTATAATATATACGTTCGAATTATATTCTAAATAAATTTCTCGTCGATATTATTTAAAATAATTCATTTTAAATCTTCAAAATTCGCTAACATCGCCAAAATAAAAATTTTAAACTGGCCCAGATTTTCGGGTTATTACAATCTCCCCCACTTAAAACTTTTCGTCCCCGAAAAGGAACAAAGTCGAAAGTGGTTTGATTATTCAACACTATGTTCGATCCGGCTTACATTCTCCAACTCTTTAGTTTCTGAGAATTTCCAAAATTTCAAAAATTTGGCTAACACCCTAAATTTTCGAAAAATTTCGCCATAACCTCCCCTGCACCGGGAGCATCGGGGAATTTCAAATAGCTTCCCCGGTCCTTCAGATCTCAAAAAGAAAAAGAAAAAGCCAAGCGGCTAGCCAATAGGCTCACAAAATCATCATCACCCAAACAAAACAGTAAATTATGTAGTAAACATGTACATATTTGTCGGGCAAACAAATTTTATTCTCTGCTCTAGCCTCCTTGCTATGACCTGTTCAATGATATATATGTATATGCAAGCAAATGCGACCAATTTTCAATACAGTTCAATATTTGGTTCAATTAGGCATAAATGGTTCAAAATTAGCAAACAAATAAACAAACAACACAAACATCAATCAATTAGTGAATTAGAGTTTCAAATTCATAATTTTGATATCTATATATAAAGAAAATCATGTTTTTGATGCCAATTCACAACAATGTGTTCTAACTATATATAAGTTTTGGTTCTCACACCAGTCTAATGGAAACATATAGAAAGCACACCTTTGAAACACGAAACTAATTACTAATGATGACGCGTCAATCATCAGAATCAGGTCCGGGCGACTAGAATGTGATTCTATATCTATCCAGTATATTAAAACTTCGAATATACGTTCATGACGCGTATATACAAAACCTTTATATACTCAATTGTCCATATTCAAAATAAATAAATAATCAAATACGTTTAAAATGGTTTAAATTTTCAAAACAAAATTGTTTTTATTTGGAAATATACTCTTCACACTCGTTCTAGGATACTACTGATCCTATCTCTAACGAGTCATTCTAATTGGATATTACTAATCCAATATCTGATGAATTCTTTCGTATGGTTCTAATGTGCCTTGTTCTCGAGCTCTGTAAACCAAAGCTCTGATACCAAATGTGACGGCCTGGAATTTCGCTCGATCTGAATCAGTCGTTAAACCGATCTAGACCGTTCGAAACCCCTGAACGTTGAGAACATGACAAATCAGAACACAAACAGAAGAACATTTCATTGTATATTACAACAATGCATCAGATTACAAGAATATACAGAGTATAAATGAGTAAATATTACACAGAAATATCAGAGATTACAGTAAATTACATAGCAGCGGAAAATAATACAAAGCACAACTGAAGGTGATATACGGATACAGAGCTTTCCGGATATCATTCCAGCTGTAAACCAGGATCCTGTGAATATAAATCTGCAAAACCAAAACTACTAGCTGCCCGTGCGGAAAATAGGGGCACCCAGAGTTTAGGTTAAAACAATAAACTCCAGGTCAGTCATGTGACTAGTGTGAGAACTAAAACAGTTATTTAAAACTTTACTTTAAAAGAGAGTAATTCAAGGGACCACGCCGTATAACACGGAACGGGTTTCCTCCCAAGAATACCAGTGCATAAAATAAACAACGCAATGCTTTTTCGAAAAATGAAGCTATTATAAGACCCAGGTCCCATCACACAATGCAACGCAAGCCGGAGGATAGGGTTTTACCTTATAACAGCCAAACATGCTTGGTACGTTTAAAACTAATCATTTGATACTATAATAAGTGTATAGTGTCAAAACATTTCAATCATAAATATAAATCATAGACGGCATAGTATCCCATGCTACTATGTCGCCATACTAGGCTCTACAAATAAAGCCAAAATATACGTATTGGAAATTGGATTTCCGTCATGAGTCGAGGCAAGGGGCAAGCTCCTCACCGCGTTCGAGACACTCTAGCAATGCCTCAGGATTACGCACACTGGGTAACCCCTGGATCTTCAGGGCCGGTCCTCACTTACGTTAGAGGATTAATTATGCCTGAACACACGTTTCCCGGTCCTTACAGACCTATAATCGAGGCGCCTCATCCAACAACCACAAAGGTGAAAAATATATATATGTCAGGGCTGGTAAGTCACTGACACCACCAAAGCTAGAAAGAAACGTGCGCTCTCCCTGCAGTCTGTATCCCGTTTTTAACTCATACCGAGGTGTGAGGCTCGCGAATACACGTTATACACAAAGCTGCCACGTAGGCGTGCTTTGATCATCAACCACAAGACTTTGCTTTTCAACAGAAGCCTTGATCATTGCATCTTAGTATGCCACACAGGCAATTCATGCCATGCGACTGATGTCCATCGATATACAACCTCTGAGCTCGTACGTCTCAGAGAAGGGCGTTAAGCAAGAGAATAAATTCTCCGCCGCCAAACAGATGTATATTTAATAGAAATCAATCAACACAGAATAAAATCCAATGTCAAACACACAATCCATTTACAAGTCCGTTCTGGGTCTGAACGAAACCGGAGGCACTTTCCTCGCATATCCATCCATCTCCAGGTACGTCTGGACGACCACCAACTATTTCCATCCTCTTGGGTGTACAGCCCAATCAGGATCGTCAGTAATAATCCAAACGATTTGAAGACTTCCGGTCTTCGACCACCGTCTTCATCTTCGACTTATCGTCGAATCGGTTATTCAGAATGGGTATAAACCCGGACTTTCCGAACAACCCACGTATATTGAAAACAAATGTTACACAAACACAACATACGCCTCATTCCAATTCATTAGTCACTAACCGCAAATTAGCCAGAGAACAATTTCCCAAACATTAACCCCGAAGGCCGAAACCAACATCAGATCAATACCCAGGAAGCCATTCTTCTTAGCCAACCTACAGCTAGTTTCTAAATTCCACATTCTTAGGGAAAGGTTCCCATTAATTTTATCCAAGATAAATTCTTTAAAATTTATCCTGTAATCTTCCTTTGGATGTCATTTAAAACCAAATTATGGTTTTTCCCAACTAGTCGAGATTAGCGAACCGTAACGAAGTAGTTATTTATTTTATTTCCCAATCCCAACCTATTCATCCCATGAAGCAAAACTGGTAATACTCCATATCTAACACCGTGGTGTTATCGGTAAAATTAATTACCATTTCACGTTCAAATCTAATTAAAGATTTAACTATCGCTTTGGAGTAAAACTGGTAATACTCCATTCTCGCTCATTTTCTAAATTTGATAATTTAGATTATGGATTCACATTTCAATCTAATTGCAGATTCATTAGAACTCCTTTTACTGGGTTAAAGAACTAGGTGTTATTTAAAACACAGTTCACGACAAACCCAAATCACATTCTATTCGTTATCGGGTTAAAGAACTAGTGTTATTTAAAACACTGTTCACGATAAACCCATTTCAAATTCAATCAAACATATTAGAAATCCCGATTATTTAAAACCCCTTTTAAATCTAATTTGTTTATTTAAAAATAATTAGGTTTTAAATTTAGTTCAAAACTAGTTCATTTCGATAAAAATCTATTTTTATCTTTTCAAATATGGAGTTTTTCATCCTAATTCTTCCCAAATCATTTCTTATGATTTTACATAAATTATTACTATTTTTAATAATTTTATCAAGGTCCGTACAGTCGATTTCCAACAACGGCCATCGAACTGCACCTATAGCGACCTTTTTCGAATTTGATTTGGACGTATCTCCAAATCCAACCGTTAGATTTCAAATTTCTGATATTCGTTAGAAAGCTCTTTTCGATACGAACCCAACGGTTCCGGTTTTAGGAGAATCCGACGGTCGGATCTCCCGTAATGTCCGTTTGAAATAAATGGTCGAAATTTACGAACTGCCGCGGCGCGTTTTATTCAGGCCATTATATTATATATATAATATATATAATATATATTTCGTCGATTTCTATTTAAAACGAATTATATAAATAGTTTTAAATTCGTTTCAAGAACCATTTCAACTTCTATTTCAATCCAAAGCAAAATTGAATTCTTCTTAAAAAATTCGTTTTAAAAATTCATTTCTATTCAATTCAAATTTCAATTAAATTTGAATTTATTTCAATTCGCTTTCAATTCAATTTGAATTCGTTTTCAATTCAATTTAATTCAAATTGGTTTCATATTCGATTCAAATTCATTTTCTATTCAAATCAAATTCGTTTCGTTTTCTATTTGAATCAAGTTCATTATATATTCAATTTGAAATCAAATTGGTTTTCTATTCCATTCAAATCGAAATCGTTTTATATTCAATTCAAATCGAAATCGTTATATATTCAATTCATTTCGAAATCGCTATATATTCAATTCATTTCGAAATCGTTTTATATTCAATTCATTTCGAAATCGTTTTATATTCAATTCATTTCGAAATCGTTTTATATTCAATTCATTTCGAAATCGTTATATATTCAATTCATTTCGAAATCGTTTTATATTCAATTCATATCGAAATCGTTATATATTCAATTCATTTCGAAATCGTTTTATATTCAATTCATTTCGAAATCGTTATATATTCAATTCATTTCGAAATCGTTTTATTCGATATAAATATCGTTCGCGTCAAAATGGCGCATCACTATTTAACACGGCTTTATATATTCTATTTCAAATATTTCTTTTTGTCAACACACGACTAATCTCAACGAATGAGTACCGTCCATGTGTGACTATTTTTGTTAAATTATTTCGTTCAACACATGACTAATCTCAACGAATGAGTACCGTCAACACATGAACCTTTATATTATATTGATAAAGATGTAAATTTTATTATAAAAATAATTCGTTCAACACATGGCTATTCCCAACGGATGAGTATAGTCAACACATGAACCTTTATATTATATTGATAAAGATGTAAATTTTATTATAAAAATAATTCGTTCAACACATGACTAATCCCAACGGATGAGTATAGTCAACACATGAACCTTTATATTATATTGATAAAGATGTAAATTTTATTATAAAAATAATTCGTTCAACACATGGCTATTCCCAACGGATGAGTATAGTCAACACATGAACCTTTATATTATATTGATAAAGATGTAAATTTTATTATAAAAATAATTCGTTCAACACATGACTAATCCCAACGGATGAGTATAGTCAACACATGAACCTTTATTTTATATATTTTTCAAATTGGAATGAGGCCCAATCAATCACCATATAACGTTAATTATATGGATTTTCATACAACACATGTATATAATAGCATTGAAAATAATCAACCATCAACCAAAGTGCACTACACTGTATAAGCATCAAATATAGATATCTAACGCTTATAACAGCCTGTCAATCAATCGATCGACATATTTAATCAGTCAGGATGAGTGAACTTTAAATTTCATCCCAACACCCGTGTAGGGTTTCAAACAATCAAACATAAGTTTTATTCGTGCAGTTGGGCGATGTGTAAAATTTATCGTCCCAATCAATGTCAGTCAAATAGTTGTACACAAACAAACCGTCCGGTTTGTAAATGAATATTTATTTTATATTATTCACTTTCACTATATTCATATTCACGTTAAAAATTATATTTTTAACGATAAATTATTTTATTTCGACATATGAATATCTATTCAGTTCATTCTTTAAATAAGATGTTATTTTTATTTTTCTAACATATTTTAGAAAATTTCGGCGGCATAACGGCACGATACTAGAAACGGGACGAGGCCTAGCCTTATCCCCGGTCTAGTGAAGGCCCACGCCATTCACATATCAATTTTAATCAATTTCCAATTCAACCAATCAATCAAATCCAAATCAAATAACCTAACCAACTACACAACCAAACAAACAAGTCCATGGTATGTGGACGGGTGTCGGGTGCTACTAAGCACCGTCTGGATCCTAGTATATATGTATATATATAACTAGCAAAAGAGAAATTTTGAGTGAGAAGTTCTCACCGAAAGCTATCCAACTTCACGATACTCCTATTGTAGAGATCTTCGTCGTTCTTGCCCTTTTTGCCAGCTTCGTTGTCGTAGCCACTACATATGTAAAAATCGAATTTTTACTTCGCTATTCAATATATAAAAATCGAATTTTTATTTCAAAGTTCAATATATAAAAATCGACCTTTTATCGCTATGTCAAATAGATAAAAATTATATTTTTATCACGCTATTTTCCACATAAAGATTTCGCCTTTATAAAAATAAAGTTTTCGCCTTTATAAAAATTACCACTTTATCTCAACGTATATAAAATAAAAATCAGATTTTTATTTTCTTACATACACAAAGATGATATCTTTATATTCTCTATCCTATAAAGATTATATTTTTAATACTTTAAAAATATAAAAATCATATTTTTAATATTTCTATATAGTAAAGACTATATTTTTAATACTTTAAAAATATAAAAATCATATTTTTAATATTTCTATATAGTAAATACTATATTTTTAATACTTTAAAAATACAAAAATCATATTTTTATCACTTTACAACATAAATAAAAAAAACAGTTTTTAAACTAAAGAAAATTCAGTTTTAAAAATAAATAAAAAAAAACAGTTTGAATACTTATAAAAAAAAAAATCAGTTTTACAGAATAAAATTAAAAATAAAATTACCTTCTATTCGATGCTCTGTAATGCGCTCTAGAGAAGACGCAACTTGCTTGAATCCTAGGGCTCCCCATCGCACTGACCTCTAGTCGCCGTTCATCCATCCAAGGTCGCCATCACGTCGGGCCATGCCAGAGCCACCACCGCCGAGAGGATGGCCGAACTCGAGCTCGCCTAGGGTTCTGAAATTGGGCGCGAACGATGGCGCTTTGGGGTTCGTCGGTGAGGGAGCGGGTTGGGTCGCGAGGGGGAGGAGATGAACGGGGGGGGGGGCGAGTGGAGGCGGTGGTGCCAGGGAGGGCGGCGTCAACGTCGATGGGTTTTCTAGGTCACGGGGGCTTTCCTTTTTTCTTTTTTTTTCTTCTGGAATGAGTTGAAGAATAAACGGGGGGGGGGGGGGGGTATATGCAAAAGAGAGTTTTAATTTATTTAATTAATTTATATTTTTTTTTTTAAAGTTGACTTTTACATACGACCTCGAAACGAGGTCCACCACCTGTCGTCCATAGCGTTTAACCCCCATTCCGAACACAATGGGATATGTATCGTCAGCTGGTTTGATCGTTACAATCAGTTTCCGTTGAATTTACATTTAAATCCTTATATTGAATTTTAAACGTACATTTCAAATTACCGGGGTCACATACTAACTAGAAAAATTCCAGAAAAATATTTTCTAGTTTCGTATTGACGATACGGTCCTAACAAAACTAGTTTCGTCGAATTCTGAGACCGTTTGAAAAATGGCCAATTTCCAGTCGATTAAAATCAACTGAAACTGGTCAAACGCGTTTTCCTTTGCCACGCTCACATATTGATTCAGAAAATTACGAAATTTGAAATCTAGCAATAACTTGACACCACGGACCCAACAAAACTGGTTTCGTCGAAATCCGAGGTCGTTTACAAAACGGCTATTTTTAAGGGCTATATATTATATAAAATATATATAAATTCCACAGCGACTATTCAGAATTTTCAACTGGACATATCTCTCCATTTTTAAAGTGAAATCTCAGTTTCTTACATCCGTTAGAAAGATATTATCAATCAGATCCTAATGTTTTTGGTTCCACTAAAATCCGGATTGTTTTGCACCCGGTACATTCAATTGAAGTTTGAAATCGAATTATCGAACTACCGCGCCATTTTCAATTCTATTTATAATTATATATAAATATTTTATATTCTATCGACGACGCGTATAATATATACGTTCGAATTATATTCTAAATAAATTTCTCGTCGATATTATTTAAAATAATTCATTTTAAATCTTCAAAATTCGCTAACATCGCCAAAATAAAAATTTTAAACTGGCCCAGATTTTCGGGTTATTACAAAAAATATAGATGTTGATCCTAATTATTAAATAATATTATTCCTGTTGAAGTATATTGAGTACTCCAGGCTTCATATATGGGTTGTGTGGTTATTGCTCTCATTTGGATTTGTACATACTGTTCATGCATATTTCATTTTAGCACTGTGCACACAAACGCTATGTTATTTCTTCAATTCAGTAGTTGTCCTTTAGGGACAATATATCTAAGTCCTTTACCAAGGTTTTAAGTGCACATCTTCAATCTTGGAACAAATATAGCTTTTAGAACAACAATGCTACCAAGCGGGGGAGGTAGCTTTGTTTATTTAATGTATATTCATGTAATATTGAAACTTAAAAAAAAATGATTAAACTGGGTTTGTATTCAGTTTTACAACAAACCAAGCTTGCAAACTCAGTTTGCATGCTTGGTACAGGCTCAGCTTCGCGAACTTATGCAAAATCAGTTTGTGAACTCGTTCCACATGTATATTGCAAACTCAATTCACAAATTCATGAAAAAAAATCCAAAACAGCAGCAGTATGGTTGTTGCTATGGCGAAGGGATTGCTCCTGTTCGCAGCAGCAGCAAGAATGCCAAAAATAAAATAAATAAATCTTTTGTAAGTATATTTATAAACTAGCTATCGCGAAGGGATTGCAAACTTGCTGTGACCACCGATCTTAGACCAAATTCAAAACATGCTAGTTTCCCCCACCCCCCAAGTTCAATTTTCAAACATGTGAAATAATGATGACATGTCTTTATCATCACAAGCCTATGTTTGACTTACCATTCTTGGCAATGGTCGGAAACACAACTTCAAAGTTTCATAATGAAAATATTAACCTTTTCTCAACAGTAAACCATCTACAAAATTCACCAAACATAAGAGCTCTTACATTATTTGCAAAGATATTGACTCTAAATGGAATTCAATTCCAAGATCAGAAGGAATGCTACTCAACAAGCTATTAACATTCAAATACAAGTTCCTGACAAACTGATAAAATTTAAATCCAAGTTCAGGTCATACCTTCATTTCAGATAACAAAATTGATCTAATTATATTGTCTGCAAATGAAGAAGGAAGCAACGCTGATATTTACATGTCTGAATATTATAGTTCAGCTGATCAAGCGACTGTCGATCGGATCTAGCTTCTAAGCCTGGAGACAAATGTCGCATGCCAATGAATACACAAAACAAACTTTTATTCAATAGTGTTTGGTCAAATACAGTTTCAAACATATACAACCATATTAGATAGCGTAAAAAATCCATATGAATTCTAGTATTTAGAAACCTCATTGTAATTGCCTCAACATTTCAAACCCTTTTCCACATTGCAATTAACACGTTACTGGTATTAAAAAACTAAATTTAATGAAATAAAAAAACCTGAAAATCACCGAATTTCTGATAAGGTTGCGAATTCGGTTAATCTGAAAAGTAGTCGCACGAATTCGGTGGTTTCCATGCTAGGGTTACGTCTCCCTTTGTTGAATCTAAGGAAATCGCATACTGGAGATTAAGAAAAGCTGTAATAACAAAGAAAGCAAGAACGAATTGAAGAAAAATCCCAAAAAGAAAATAAAAATTGAAGTACCAGAAAACTAGGGTTTCTGACTGAAGCCTCGATTCGCGCGAGAGTAGATGCAAGTGCAGATGGAAGACAGAAAGCGCGGAGGAGAAGATGATTCCGATTGCAGATAACAAGGATGCAAATCCAGATGGTGGATGAGAACGGAGAAGAGAAATTAGATTTAAGACAGTTGGGAGGAAATCGAATTTCAGAATTTCAGAACGACAAAAATAAACGGAGTACACGAACTAGTATTAGCTAGGCATATTAGATAGGCTTGGTAGGAAATAATTTCCTACAGAAATTCCACAAATTTTCCTGTAGATTCCCATTTTTGGTGAAACGATTTCCTTCCAAATGCATTTATCTGGATAATGATATGGAAATTGAAATTGCAGGGAATAATTAGAAGAAATTCCATGAAAATCGAAATAACGAAAAAAACTAGCTCTAATAGTAAATAACTATTATTATTTTATTAATTATTTAATTATTCAGTATCAATATTTAAGCATAATTGTTAGTTAATTATTACAACGGACAAGAAATAGGCATATGTTACAATTGACAAAAAAAGGAATTGATAAAATTATGCATCTATTAAAACCGGTAAGAAAAGTTTTGTAATAGACGCTCAAATTTAAACTTAGCTGAAATTTAGAGGATTGATCCAAAAATTTCAAGAGAATGTCAGAAAAAGGTTATCCATAGCATATCTAAAATATAAAGCCTATATATTTATAATTTTAAAATTATTTTATCATTTTGGAATTTTAAAATGTATCAAATGTCAATTTATAATTTTTATTTTATCAAAATTTCAAAATTTAATTTTAGTTTTTTTGAATATTAGTAAATTTATCTTTAAATTTTCAAAATTCTAAGTTTTTTGGAATGTTAAATATAACAGTATTTACATTATTAAATACTGAAAAGAAATAATAAATATCACTTCTTAATTATTAAAAATTACATATTAATAAAAATTTATTAAAAATAAACTGTCAAATACATAGTAAATATTAATTATTAATTCCTTTAGATTTAATTGAAATTATCAATTATTAATTACTAAATAATAAATATTATTATTACTATGAATTGGCATCAGTTAAAACGGGTATTTTTTTTGTCCATTGTATAATTGACACCTATTACAACCGACATTTTTTGCTCGATGTAAAATTGGTATCTATTACAACTGGCATTTTAAGGCCATTGTAAAATTGGCACATACTGCAACGGGCATTTTCTGAACATTGTAAAATTTACATCTGTAACAACGGGCCTTAATCGACCCTTGTAATATAACTCTATTACAACGGGCATCTTTTGCCCGTTGTAAAAACGATGTTGTATAGGGAATGTATTACAACGGGCCTTAGTGGACCGTTGTAATAGATCTATATTACAACGGGCAGGATATGCCCGTTGTAAAATGGACGTTGTAATAGACTGTTTTTGTTGTAGTGAATTGAAATCATACTTACATCAATTAGATCTAGATGAAAACAACTTTAAATGATGAAAATAAGATCAAACAACCCATATACTCAATTGAATCTATGCGACAGATGCTTATCATTCACCAGATCTTCAAAATGGCTTTAAATCAATTAATCTCTAATCCGGACAGCAAAGAACAATCGTCAAATCTCTTAATTTGATGCGACCTTCTCTATTATGATGTAGATCTAGCCTTTCTTGATGTAGATCTTCAATCTTCTAATGTAGACCTAAGATTTAATGGTGGGGAGATGTATTTGATTGGAGTAGGGAAAATCTCAAACCCTAACTAAATGAGAAATAAAGAAAACAACCCCTTCTCCTTGCCTCTACCCCCACTATTTATAGCCAAACCATCAGCCCACTAATGGGCCTCTCTAATCAGCCCACTAATTACTAATTAGTCTATCCAGAAATTGTGTAGCACTAAAACAACGATTCCTCCAAAACCGCTTAACCAAATCTTTAATGTGACCACTCTACAGAATTAATAACACTATTTCCTTTCCAATGAAATCAATCTCAGCACCTGATTCGATCCCAATCAAAAGTTATGCCATGTACAAGACTGAGAGGGGTAAAATAGTCACAAATAAAATTGGTAAAAATCGTGGACATGTCTCACATCCCTATAAACAACATACTAAAATATGAGAATGATCCAATCCTCAGGGAATTAAATAAAAATATTTTACGTTCCTCCGATATGTAAAATGTGGATCATTACATTCCCCCTTCAGGAATTTCGCCACCAAAATTCCAAGCAAACAGTAGCAACCAGAAACAATTCCATATGTCTACCATCCAGAAGAAGCCAATTTATCATCCAAACTAGCATCCACAGCCTTATCCTAGCATGCGGAATTCTAACAACGTTAGTAAAAGTGGCAGCGCTGTAAGGTGGCACGATATTAATGGGTCATAGGAACAAAGAGTTCTAGATATGGATCGTCTTCATACTCTCTTTCGTCTTCCACGTGCAATCATCATACCATATTCCTCTTAAGTTGTTTCGTGTCATTCTTTACAGCGCGAAGCAGCTTATGAGGTTTCGTAACTACGGTCTTGAATGCTAGGTCTTTGTACTTTCCAAAGATACCACTACATTCAAATCATGTACATATTTCCATAGAAACGACACATGGAAAACATTATGTACACTCGACATCTTCTCAGGTAACTCCAATCTATATGTGAGCTTTCCATTTCGCTCGACTGTCGTAAGCGCTCCAACAAATCTTGGAGCTAACTTTCTTTTACTTATGAAGCAAACAACATGCTTTAATGGTGAAATCATCACGAAAACCATATCGCCTAAATTGAATTCCAATTCTTTTTGACGCTTATCGGTGTAAATCTTCTAACGATCTTTGGATGCCTTTATTCGTGCCGAACGAGCTCGATACAATCCAAGGTCTCTCTAATCATCTCCGACCCAAGCACTAACTTATCTCCAATTTATAACCAACATGCCGGAGAATTACACGGTCTGCCATACAACGCTTCGTATGGTACCATCCCAATGCTCGAATGGTAGCTATTGTTGTATGAAAACTCAACTAAATGTAGACGGTCTTCCCATGATCCTCCAAAATCCAATACACAAACTCTTAGGAATATTTCAAAACTCGGTTAACCCTTTCGATTTGACCATTTGTCTAAGGATGATAAGCCATACTCAAACACAACTTGGCTCCAAAAGTCTCTTGCAAACTCTTCTAAAATCCACTCATGAATAATGGATCTCGATCACTCACTATGCTCTTCAGGATACCAAGAAATCAAACTATCCATTTTATATATAGCATAGCCAACTCGATGTTGTCCTAGTCGATCTGACAGGAATAAATCTGGCACTTTTGATCAAGCGATCCACTATGACCCAAATTCATTCGTTTCCTTCCCTGGTTCTGGGTAATCCATCAATGAAATCCGTCAATATCTCCTCCCACTTCCACATAGGAGCTTCAAATGGCTGAAGCAATCCACTTGTCTTTTCCATTCAGCTTTCACCAACAGACAGTTCATGCATTTCGAAATGAACTTTCCAACATCCCTCTTCATCCCTTCCCAGTAATAAACTCGCTTCATTTCCTGATACATCTTGTTACCACCAGGATGAATCGTCAACTTTGAGTGATGACATTCCCTCAGAAGCTCCTCTCTAAATCCGTTGATATCAGGAACAACCAATCGTCCTTTCTTTCGGAGCCAACCCTCTCGATTGAATTCGAATTCCTTATCCACTGGTTCCAACTTCTGGATAATCTCGACAAGCTTTGCATCACGCTTTCGGCTCTCGCAATTCCTTTCGATGAGAGTAAGCCTTATCGATAAGCTTGCCAACATTTCAGGTTCTAACTCACATCAAGGCCTAAAATAAAATCCTGCCAAGTACTCAAGGCGCTTCCATTCTGAAAACATCACTCCCAAACTTGTGTGTCTTCGACTTAACACATCTGCCACTGCGTTACCTTTACCATGAGTATAGGCTATACCGAAATCATATGACACAAGAAACTCTAACCACCATAGCTGTCGATGATTCAAATCCTTTTGGGAGAAAAGATACTTCAATGACTTGTGATCCATAAACAACTCGAATGGAACTCCCAACAAGTAATTTCTCCACATCATTAGAGCAAACACAATCGTTTCTAACTCCAAATCATGAGTTGGATATTTCCTTTCGTGCGGCTTCAGTTGTCGACTCGTGTAGGCCATAACTCTATCCTTTTGCATCAGCACTGCTCCAAGTCCAGTACCACATGAATCGGTGTATACCACCATATCTTCATTCCCACTTGGAATCGTCAAAACATGAGCACTTGCCAGACTTTTTTTAGGATTCCAAAAGTTTTCTCAAACTTCTCATCCCATGTGAGCACTTGGTTCTTCTTCTTCAATCCTATTAATGGTGCATCTATCTTGAAGAAATCATTTATAAAACGGCGATAATATCCCACTAACCCAGGGAAAGTCCTAACATTCGTCGCATTATAAGTTCAATCCCAGTCCTAGATTGCTGCCACCTTAGCAGGGACAACCGGTGTTCCATTTACAGAAACAACATGGCCTAAGAACCTCACTTCACTCATCCAAAAGTGACACTTTGGAAACTTAGCTCTCAGGCGATGCTTTCGCAGGATTTCTAAAACAACTCGCAAGTGCGTCTTATTCTTTTCCTCATTCAGTGAATTAATCAGAACATCGTCCACGAACACAAGCATGAACTTGTTCAATTGATCCCTGAATACCCTATTCATAAGATCAACGAAATACGCTGGCGCGTTAGTCAATCCAAATGGCATCACCAACCATTCGAAGAAACCGGGTGGTGTCCTAAAAGCAGTCTTCGGTACACTATCCTTCGCCACACTCAACTGGTGGAATCCCGTTGCCAAATCCATCCGAGAAAACACCTTAGCCTCGTGAAGCTAATCAAAAAAGTCATCTATCCTCGGCAACAGATACTTGTTCTTCTTAGTCACCTTGTTCATCTCACGATAATCAACACACAATCTCAAAGATCCATTAGCCTTAGTTGCAAACACAACTATTACACCCCATTCGGATGCACTTCTCCGAATGAATCCTTTTCCCAAAAGGTCACGTACTTGCACCTCTAAATCTCGCTATTCTTTAGGCGCCATCTGCCTAAGAAGCACGATGATAGGTCTAGCACCTTCAACCAAATCGATCCTGAACTCAATATCGTGATGCGACGGTAATCCTTTGACCTCTTCAAAGACATCACCAAACTCAATCGGCATCGATGACAAGTCTTCCCGTGGAATCACAAGCGAATATAAATAGCTTACGAAGACACCATGTTCGGGCATACATCGAATCACAACCATTCTCCCTTCCACATTCCCGACTGCCACCTCGAGCTTCTCGCAATCCACTTTTACCGCATAAATTTTGGGCCAGTCTATACCCAAAATAATCCCAAACCCAGCGAAGTTCGAAACAAAGAAATCACACACAAAGGAGCAACACAAGAACACGTCAAATCATACACAAACTGAACGAACCCTCAACTGGATTAGTCACAACCAAAGGTCTATCACAAATCTTGGGTTTCAAACTTAAGCGGCACACAAGCTCATGAAGAATTTCTCGTTCTTCTAATAAGGATTCTCGACATACGAACAAGCATACTTAGACAAAGCTTCAAAATCAGAAACATATTCCAACACTGGTCGATCATTCTATTTTAGCTCAACAAACTTGTTAAACAAAACTAACTTCTTGGGAGTAGAGATAAATTTCATCTCAAACTTTACCCGGAACTGATTCCATGTGATCTCATCTTCTAGGGTCTCTAGAGTGACAGAGTTCCACCATTCCATAGTTATTCCCTGTAGTTGTATCGTTGCAAGCTTCCTCTTAGTCGCATCCTTAATATTCAATCCTCCAAATATCCATGTACAAGTGTCAAGCCACCCTTGAATCTCTATGGTTGGCTCTGTCCCCTCAAACGGTTTCCCACAAAGAGCAGTGAAGTCCTTACATAGCTTTGCATAGTCAACCACCCTTGATACCTGCACTTTAACACTAACATCTACCGCGGCATCTCCTGAAGCGAGTACCCTCCTCATGTTTGCTGCCATCATAGCCTCGAACATAGCTGGGTATTCTGGTATAACACCACCAAGCCCTTCCTGGAACAGTGTCCTCCCAAGAAATGTGTCTCAACGATTGATAACTCATTCTAGATCTAAAAAAATAAAATGATTAGTCCACTTCCAAGAAAAACTGCAATGGAGTTTAAGTGCTATTATACTATACACTAATATATAGTATACGTCCATCTGAAATATACAAATACGTCTCTTATACATTATTACGACCTTGAACTTTGGCTAAAATCAATTAACCAGAGCTCTAATACCAAATGTGAGACTGCTATAACTTCCGCACTTAATAAGAGAAATAATGCACTGAAAGACGTGCTAGGAAGCTATAGGCGATCACCAGGGTAGGATAATATACGCGGAACCTGTCGTATAACTGAAAGTGCAAGGATAAAATATAATATAACATATACAACAGGCTATAATAGTGAAGCAGAATTAGGCAGAACATTTCATATCATCATGAATTATCCATACAACGTTGAGTTAGAGTATAAGAGTCCATACAAAATGCCTCACTACAGGTCACTCATAGAATACATCAAAAAGTAGAAGAAAAAATAGCTAGTAGAAAGTAATACATAAGCCTCCAGCTCGTCGTTGCTCAGCAGCATCGTCCTCATCAAGATCAACTACCTGTCACCTACTACTTAGTCTGCCGATCCAACACATGGAAGAACAACCCAAGGTAATAAGAGGAAACATAAAACCTTGAGTTAGACAACAGTCTTAATTGGCGATAAAATAACTATCTAACATCATCAATAAAGTATTTGAGAGATAGGTAGATTATACATCCAATCCACCAATACATCAACAGAGAAGATCCCCAAATCCGTCTCCTCCACATCCGATAGTTATAACCTTTACAAACAACTAAAGAGAAAACATAGCAGACATAGCAACCATTTGTCTAGCGTAGACCATCCTAATCAACATCAACATCCCCTGAGTACAAGCCCCGAAGGCCTAAACCAACATCAGACAAGCACCCAAGAGATGTCTCTTTCGATGTCGGACAATCTACACAGACGATACAAGCAAAGAAACAAACATCCATGACTCTGGTTATCACCGCTAATCTTGCCTTGAAAACATCATAAATCGTATGACCGGCCGATCTAGCCATTCATCAAGGGATAATGGTAACCCGATTCTATCAATACTCCATACGCCATCAACATTCGTATGTTTGTCTTACTCAATGAAGACAACTAGGCCTATCAAGTTTTTACCTAGGGTACTCGACCCATCTAGTCTTTTGGGCGTCCTCATTGTAAACCTGGTTTGAGACCACTGAACCTCTGACTAACGATAATCCCCCGGCCTTCAATATCTCTAGTCGTCATCGACAACGACTATCCATAAGCTCAAACGTCTTCTCGAGCAAGCATTATCCACGAGCGCAACATCTTTGAGTCGTCTTCACATTCGTTGTATTATGACGATCAACTAACAGTTCACAACACTTCGAACATCCCTTCCCTTCTTGAATTCACGACGAAGCAAAAACCATCATCGACCCAAAAACATACTTTATTTTATCGATATTCCATTTCACAGCGTTTCAGCGTTTAACAGCATTTCTGAAATGCTATCATACCTCCTAGTTCATTTCAGACCAATTGGATCAATTATCATACCACAGCATTTAAAACTGCATTTTACAGCGTTTCTGGAAAGGTATAAAAAGCCCGCCTGACCCAACCAAGGAAATACTTGCTCGATCCACGTTTTTGATCCCGATCCATGGCTTGTACACGTGCCCGATCCATCTCCAGAACTTTCCCGATCCACCCCTTTTCCATAGCATCTCTGGAATCGCTATAAAATGTCCACCCGATCCAACCTAGAAAATACTTTCCTGATCCACGTTTTTGAGCCCGATCCGTGGCTTGCACTCATGCCCGATCCATTGGAAAAAGCTTTCCCGGTCTAGAACTTTCTACAGCGTTTGCCAAACGTTGTTAAATGCAGAAAATTCCCGATCCATGCCAAAACACGCTTAATCCATGGCAGAACTCGCCCAATCCATGTCTGATCCAGAACTTGCCCGATCCATACCAAAACACTCCTGATTCAAGCCAGAAGTCGCCCGATCCATCCCAAAACTTTCCCAACCCATGAACTCACCCGATCCATGGACTTGACCGATCCATGAACAAAACCTCTCGATCCATCACAAAAACATGTCGATCCATCCTTGAACGTTGCCAATTTTCACCCAATCCTTCTCCAACTCGATCCAAAACAAATATGATTCAAACTCGTGCAATTCAACCAACCATTCAACAATGAATTCACGCAATCATCAAACCAAAGTATCAACAAGCATTAACTCAACGATTATTCATTATTCAAACATAAGAAATTCACCAAATTCAGGATAAAAAGTAAACGAACTAAACAAATGGATCTAACTTGTAATATCAGGTGAATTAACATAGAAATTTACCGATTTAGGTTGCTAGATTAGATCCTATGGTGATTCAGATTGAAATCATACTTACATCGATTAGATCTAGATGAAAACAACTTCAAAAAATGAAAATAAGATCAAACAACCCATATACTCGATTGAATCTATGTGAGAAATGCTTATCACTCACCAAATCTTGAAAATGGCTTGAAATCAACTAATCTTTAACCTGGAAAGCGAAAGATGATCTTCCAATCTCTTAATTTGATGCGATCTTCTCGCTCTTGATGTAGATCTAGCCTTCCTTGATGTAGATCTTCAATCTTATAATGTAGATCTAAGATTTAATGGTGGAGAGATGTATTTGATTGGAGTAGGAAGAATCTCAAACCCCAACAAAATGAGAAATGAAAAAAGCAACCCCTTCTCCTTGCCTTTACCCCATATTTATAGCCAAACCATCAGCCCACTAATGGGCCTCTCTAATCAGCCCACTAATGACTAATTGGTCTGTCCAGAAATTGTGTAGCACTAAAACAGTGATTCCTCTCATATCATTGAACCAAATCTTTAATGTGACAACTCTATGGAATTGGCAACACCGTTTCCTTTCCAATGAAATCAATCTCAGCACCTAATTCGATTCCTGTCAAAAGTTATGCCCTATACAAGACTGATAGGGGGAAAATGATAAAAATAAAATTGGTAAAAATTATGGTTATGTCTCACATCCCCATAAACAACATATCAAAATATGAGAATGATCCAACCCTCAGGTAATTAAATAAAAATATTTTATGATCCTTCGATACGTAAAATGTGAGCCGTTACACCTCCCTCAACTAGTGAAAGGCTACATCAAGAGCTAAGTGACATGCCCCTAGCAAACAATCTACATCCAAATTTGCGTGTCCTGCAACCAAAGTCTTGATAGTGAAAGATCGATGGTTTGTAGATTTAGCTCTAGTCTTTCATCGTCACATTGAATGTCGATGACAAGTACTTGATGATTACTATCCTATATTGATCGCGACCCAGCCTATCTGTAGGAAAAAATCATCGGATCATCTACATCACTCTATAGCCTTCTAACTGCCAAACTACCATTGAAATCAAGGTATACTCACTATGTGATTTCGCGCAGACCCAACCTCTGCGAGTACAACCTGAGCGTTGCCACCGCATAGAGGACCACCACGAAGTACCCTGCCATGTCACTCGGAAGCCACGTGCTTCCTTCCCGTCCCACAGAGCCAGCAAGCAGAATATCAACATAGTAATCAGATGGACGTGCTCCTCTAGTGCCTCTAGACACCACGATAATCTATTCTGTTGAGTTCTTCACCTTCAAACATGCAGACTGGTCCAAGCATATCACGCTTACGTGTTATTAGACCCTATGTCTAAATGTTTAATTATGCGCTTTCTCTACCTCATTTGATTCCCACTTAACTTAGTTATTTCCATTCATATTAACTTCTTATTCAGGTTGTCAAGTTCTCTCTGATCCCCTTATATATCTAAGGAATGGACCCCTCTCGCTTATTAATTTTAGTTATATAACTTAACCCATTTAAGTTCATCTGTAAGCCCCTAGCATGTTATTCTCTAGATTGTAATTCAAGGTCTGTAATCTATAATCTTCTTACAATATTATTCTGCCATTCATTGTCCAATTTCAGGTTTATATGTTACAAAACATGTTCTACTTAATGTATAATTAAGTATATATCATCCCCATTCACATGTTTTCTATCAACATGTTACATTAATATATATGATTACATATAAATTATTTCATTCCATAAGCCTACCTCATTCTTTCTTATTGAATCATAACCTCATCTTACATTGTCATTACAACTCGTTGTTGTTTACTTATTAACATAGTTCTCTTAACTGTGGTTTATTAATAAGTTTCTAATAAGTTTCCTTTCTATTTATTATAACCTATGTTATATTTTCCACTTGTCCCTAGGACAAGCCTACCTATTATATTCCATTCTCATTGATTAATTATAATAGGTTATATTCCCCATTTGTCACGTTTTTCTTTGGTCCTTTACATTAACCAAATTTTTACTATTGTAATATTTATCTCTTTAATATCTTGTGAATTTTTCACACACACATTCCATTTATGTACATATATTTATTTATATGTTTAGACACCTGACCCTCACATTAAATTGGCTACTTGTGCATGCTGGATTTTCCGGGAGGTTCTGGGTAGGCTTCTACCACAAGTTGAATTTAACCGCTTGTCTCGGTGCGGTTATAATTCCTAATTAATGTAAATTTTACAACCAATTTAGGCATATTTATTCTTCTATATTTTACTGTAATTTTGTTTACAACCTTTTAGCATAATAATATTCTTAACAAATGTTCGGGTTTATCATAAATTCCATAATTACAGCATTTACAGTAATTTCCCATTTAGACATATGTTTAATTAAAACATGCTTATATGACAGAAATGTTCTCAGCAGATTTAACCCTAATTACCACAATTATTCGCAATTTCATTGTAACTTGATTCCAATTAACAACTTCTTAGGATGGTTCTATATACAACAGTAATCTTTTTAACATGTTCTAAACAGTTTTAATACCCAATTTTCATAATTTTCAACTGTTTAGCAGATTAAACATAACGGGGAATACAAACGATAGATATATCATTATTTAAAATGGTATAATTTAGATCCACTCACCTAACAGCTTTCCAATTCATGTGTTGACCAACTTTTTGGAAAAATCTGTTACAGTTCAACGAATCGAAGCATAATGTCAAAAGGCTCACAAAATAGCATAGACCGACCCTACTAATCGGCTCCTACTCAAGAAAGTCCAAACAAGATTTTATCCGAGCTGGTTTCCGGGGAGCAGCAGCACCTCATGCTCTGACATAATCGCTCTCCTGGACCAACCGAGTCAACCATTCCCTTAAAGATCGGATCGATCAGATATCTTCAGATCTATGTGGAAATTTCCAAATGTATTATTCATTGCTTAGCCCGAATCTCAAGGCATTAAAGGTGTTCAAACACTTTTGCCAATGCTCTACTTTTGATACACCTCATCTCGAATGTCACGCAAGCCACAATTCTCAAGGATACTATTAATCAGTAGTAGACCGGGTCCCACCACCGCAACTATTTCAAATGATCGAGCTCCAAGTGTTCGAGCTCCGTAAAAGAGGCAGGCCGCGTTGCACCTCAATCAACCCACCTCTCCATCTATAAATACTTCCATACCAAGAATGGAAATAGGACTTTTGGGCGGAGCTTTCTCTCTTAAGCTCAAATTCTACGGCTAACTCCAAAAATAGCCAAATCTTTCTTTGCAACATAGTCACCTTTTGTTCATCTCCCACTTTCTTCCAAAAGAAAACTTATTGTACTTGTAATCAAAAGCAAATAAATATATAAAGTGGACGTAGGCACCATCTCTTGCCGAACCATTATTAAAATTCCGTGTGTTCCTTGTTTTATTTACTTTACAATAATCTGTGATTTTTGTTCGTGTGTTCTACACACGATTGGTGTTTGAATGTCACTAGTGACCAAATTTTGACATCAACACTTTGGCGTGCCAAGAGGGGGGCGCACGCACCGACATACCCCACGACCTTCAGCATTCTATGATCCATGGCGAACAAGCGGAAGAAGGATGCAACATCTTCTCGTCCAACAAACGCTGATGCAACTGAAACAAACGCTGCAGAATCAAGTTAAGAAGCCTCTTCTCATATGGACATGTTCTGGTATCTTAACCGGGACGACATGGATAAGATTCTGGCCAAGTTCATAGGCTAGATGACATCTCAAGGTAAATTCCTCAAACAATAACAACAGTTGGTGAATAACCCCTTACTCGGATGGAAAAGGGATCTAACGCTCCAACATCAGTTCCTCCACCGGGTGAAGCTGACGCAACAACTGATCTTTGATCTGCACAAATACAAGCTGCATATCAGACCATACCATTGCTTCCTCCTGGCTCGACTTCACTTCGCGATCAACCACCGCCAGGAGCATCACTTCCAGTGACCAATGCAGCCACATCTGTAGATTCACAGGAGGCCCGCGTTCAAGATCTAGGTCATTCGATCATTTTTCCTCCACTCCAGGGAACAACTCAACCCCTTGGGTCGACTGAACAGCAGCTAGGTCAACTGGGATTAATGTCATTCCCATTATAACACAACATATTACCATAAAATCATCTTATGCCTCCTTCCATTTAACAAAGAGATGGTGGAGCCTTCCCTTCGAACCAGGAAGATCATTCTACCATACCAGTTCCCAACATAGCGGAGGAAAACGCTACTATAAACCCTTCTAACATCGCTTCGGGCGGGGGCACGGAAGAGCCTCGAACGTCACATGCCATGCTGGGTCAGCCTGCTGCCAACCAAATTCGAACCAACCCAACAAGAGCAGATATGGTTCAGTCCAATAACGATCGATTAATCCCAACAGCAGCTAAACTGGGCCCCGACGATAGACCCTTGCCCTCACCTTCACCCAACTCTCGGAAGTTGAACCCAGCCAACGAACACCCTTCCAAGCATGCTTTCGGCGGACCCTATTACCGGGATTCTCCTCAATGCAGAGTTGGATTCATGGCAGCGACTCCTCAGAGATGGAAGTCAACTTCCAAGCATCATCAGACACTTCACCCGAGGCACTTCTTCTCAACAGGACATAGATGATATCCATCATAGCCCCTTCACCAAGGAAATCAGAAACTACCGCAATTCTCCAGACTTCAAGTTCCCAGCCATAGACCCTTACAATGGCCGGACCAACCCGACCATTCATCTCATGCGATACATGTGCCATACTAAGTACTCTCTACATCGACCAACGTTATGGCCAAGTGCTTCCCTCTCTTCCTTACAGATATAGCTAGCGTGTGGTTTCGACAGCTAAAAATGGAGTCGATCAACAGGTGGAACATGTTGGTCACCCGCTTTATCGAGCAGTTCAGAGTTCACATCTCATGACCGAAGAGTGCCATGTTCCTGACCACCATCAAGAAACGACCTGGTGAAACACTCTGGTCCTTCCTTTAAAGATTCAATGCGGTCGTAGCATCTATCGTTCGACCCGAGCCATCCATAGTGCTTATGGCCGCCATTGCAGGTGTTCAGAACCAGTCAGAATTCAGGATTTCATTAACCAGAGATCATCCCAAGGATATCGAAGATTTTTATGTCGAGGCTGAACTTTTCCTCTGACAAGAAGACGCCAGCATTGACATAAAGCCTTGAGGTACTTGCTACTAAAGACGGAGGTCCATCCAACAATAATGTCCAGAATAAAGGAAAGGAAAGGTCTCGGAAAAGAACGACCAAAACGTACGGCTCGGGAGAGAGAACAAGTATGATCAATACACCAGCTCAACTCCTCCCTACTCGACATCTTCTTTGATGTATGGGGATCTCTGCTCTTCCTAGAACCTCCTCGCTGAGAACCAACGCAAAAAGAACTCGATTCTAGAAAGCACTGCATGTACCACAACATGGCAGGTCATAGTACCAGTGAATGTAGGGACCTGCGCGATCTCATCGAGGATAGGGTTAGGCAGGGAGAACTACTCGAGTATGTCAAGAAGGCCGCATAGGCCTTGCCGCCACAATCTTTTGCCTAAGCTCCTTGGGCCAGTCCTCGACCTCCTAGAAATGGAAAGGACCCTGAGCCCAGCTATCGCGGCATCATCAGCAATTAATGAGATTTAGATTTTTTCCTTTTAGAAGTGTACTTCTCTTTCAATAATATGGGTATGCCGAAATACACACATACGGAGTTAGGATTTAGCTTCTAGGCGTACTGTAGGTTCGGCTCTCGCCCATTTAGAATTTATTTTCATTCCGTTTGTAATAGCTCCCTAGCAGAAATAAACTTTCTTTCTTGAGCAATAATTATGTTTAAAGCCAAGCACGAATAACGCTCGCCAACCTAAACATGGTCAGTGTAAGACACCATTATTAAATCAAGATCGATACTTGCCACTATATCAAACCCAGCTCCTCGAGTCGAGTATGGTTAACCCTCTATAAGACATGAATGATGCTCGACAAATTTCACAATGCTCAAATGTTACTAATGAGAATATGGTCGATGCCTACCACCATATTTGACACCACTAGTCGAACACAGGAAAATTATATAAGCCGAGCATGATTAACACTTGCCATAAGCCGAGTATGATTAATACTCGCCAGCTCCATAAGCCGAGTATGGTTAATACTCGCCACCTCTATAACCCAAGTACGGTTAATACTCGCCACCTTCGTAAGCCGAGTATGGTTAATATTCGCCACTCCTCTAAGCCAAGTGTGATTACTGCTCACCAACTCTTTAAGCCGAGTATGGTTAATACTCGCCTAATAAAATTCAAAGCCATCTCTAAACCGAGAATGGCCTATACAATCTTTGCAGGTAGTGGATCTTACGGCAATAATCCTCGACCACTTTCATAGCATTCTCGACCTTAATATGATCTGCACCGATCATCAGATTTCTGGCCTAAATATGGTTCGGTGTAGCCATAGCAACCCGAGCACTGAACTTTGATATCACATCCAGAACACACCTTCTTTTACTAAGAAAGATGTGTTATGGGGGGCAAAGTGTTGACCAACTTTTTGGAAAAAGCTGTCATGGCTCAACAAATCAAAGCCCAATGTCAAAAGGCTCACAAAACAGCATAGACCGACCCTTGCGGTCGGCTCCTACGTAAGAAAGACCGAACCAAATTTGGTCCGAGCCGGTTTCCCTCGAGCAGCAACACCTCATGCTCTGACATAATCGCTCTCCCAGACCGATCGAATCAACCATTCCCTTAAAGATCAGATCGATCAAATATCTTCGGATTTACATGGAAATTTCCAAATGAATTATTCATTGCTTAGCCCGAATCTCAAGGCATTAATGGAGGTCAAACACTTCCGGCCAAATCTCTGCTTTTGATACACCTCATCTCGAATGCCACGCTAGCCACAATTCTCGAGGATACTATTAATCAGCAGTAGACCGAGTCCCATTGTCGCAACTATTTCAAAAGTTCAAGATCCATATGTCCGAGCTTCGCAAAAAAGGCCGGTCACGTTGCACCTCAATCAGCCCACCTCTCCATCTATTAATACCTTCATACCAAGAATGGAAAAAGGGCATTTGGAAGGAGCTTTCTCTCTCAAGCTCAAATTTTACGGCTAACTCCGAAAATAGCCAAATCTTTCTTTGCAACACAATCACCTTGTGTTCATCTCCCACTTTCTTCCAAGTGAAAACATATTGTATTTGTAATCAAAAGCAAATCAATATATGTAGTGGACGTAGGCAACATCTCTCGCCGAACCACTATAAAAATTCTGCGTGTTCCTTGTTTTATTTACTTTACCGTACTTTGTATTTTTGTTCGTGTGTTCTACGCACGATTAGGGGTTGACTGTCACTAGTGCCCAACTTTTGACGTCAACACCATGAATCTGATCCAGATCTGTTATTCCATGGCCTTCCTAACTGAATCTACAATCCAAATAACCATGGATTTACTAATCTGATATTAAAGAAGAGGGAAAAGAGAAAGAAATCCATATATTTACCCCACGCTAATCAGAATTTTGAACACCAATTTGTAGACTTATACTTTTTTATCTTCAAATCCTGAATATGAATTAACTAAAACTAATATTCTAATTTTCTAAAAAGATTTGGGGAGAAAAGAAAGTGGAAGAGCCTCGGCAGCACCTCAGAAAATATGAGATTTAGGCTAGGCCTTGCTAGTCTATTTATAGATGTACAAGAAAGTCTGAACCATCGGATTTAATCTACTAAGATCCGAAAATTAAAAAAATGTAGATCTGGAATGGCGACAGCCTCTTCCGCCCCCATTTCTTCCTTCTGCCCCTTTTCCGTTTGTCCCTTCTATCTCGAAGTATCACATTAACCTTCCTCTTACCATTTTCTCTTCTCTTTCACCTCACGTTTAGTTTCCTTTTCCTTTTGTTGTCTCCGCCCTTGTAAATCTGTTGTCTCCGCCTCCTAAACCCTAGATTTTCATTTTGTTCTTCTTAGGCATTGTTTTCGCCTAGCTATCACCGATCCTTCCACTAGCTTATTAGGGACCCTTACCCACTTCCTGCTTTTTACTGTATCCTTTCCTTGGCCTTTCTTATGCGCTTTATCTTGCTGGTGTAGTTGTCTGCATCGACCTTGTGGATGCTTTAGATTCGAAAGCTGTAGTTGAACTTCGTAAATTTTCTAGCTATGGGCAGTGTAAACCAAGTTGATCCCCTTTTTATTTTGGATCTCCTCTAGCTCGATTTGCTATCTGCTTTTTCCCGTGTATGGCGTCATCCTACAATTCGGCTATGTGTGTTTCATTTTTTTTTCTTTTGTTCTGTTGTGGCTGAATCCCTTAAACTCCCTCTTCCATCTTCCATTCGTTACCCCTTCTATTACATCACTTTATTCCAGTCTACGGTTATTTTCAATTACATTGTGAACCTAGTTGTATCTAGCAACTCCACAATTGTTCCCTATTCAGTTCTTGTGTCGAGTACCCCTGCGGAACTGCTAGTGCTCCTTCGTGAGGTTGGGGGTGGGAATCAGCAGTTGCGATTTGGTTTCAATTTGCATTGGTGGTTTTCTTAACTGGATTTCCCGGTGGTTTCATATGTAAATGTATTATTAGGAGATGGATGGTGTTGTTCCTTGTGTTGATGGATCCAACTTCCTGGTTATCTTATTCCCACTCCGCAAAGATTTCTCTTCATTTCTTGCTTCAGACTTCACCTCCTTTTTTCATATGATAGCCACTTCAGATAATTTCGGGTATGCTTTCTACTTCCTTTATCAGATTTAGTCGGCGTAGTCTGATTTTCAAATGATGGTTCTTTCTCTCTTCTAGCCTGGATGGTTGTGTGAAGAACACGATGTGTATTGGGCGTGTAGTAAATCCATCCATCGTGCTTTGTTCCTCGACTCACCCTACTATGTCTCGTAAGCTGAGTTTCATTCACTGAGTTTTGCATTCTTCGCCTAGCTCAGTGGGCTTTATTTGTGGTCTCGGCTTCAACAACCATTGGGCTCTCTGAGTCGGAACGAATTGTGATGTCATGGTTTTCAATATGCACTAGGTTGTCGTCTTATTCTATGCAATTTGAGGTCTGTTCTATGGTTTTGGAGTTTGTTGTGCTTTATTGAGTCTTGGGGTATCTCCTTTCAAGATTGGATTCATCTGGTTTGGCTTTTGGTGTTTTTCTTGCGTTTGTGACATTGTTAGTTGGGTTGTGGGTTTGGAGTTCTTTTTCACCAACTCGGATTCTTACCGTGCTCTATGCTTTTTCTAGTTTATCTTGTAATTGATGTGGAGCTTTGGATTGGTGACTGGCTGTTATCCTGTTTGTGTTGTGTCTTGTTCTCTCTTGTCATTGTCTTGTTCTATCTGTAATTCCATTTATGTATCATTAGAGTGATTTTTTTTGTTGTATAGGTCTTTTGTATCTTGTGTGTGCTAAAGTATTTGTAGATCTATTCTACAAATCTGTTTTTGTGATCCGTTGGGGAATGTCTTGATTCTCCTTTTGTTATATATTTCCTTTTTCAAAAAAAAAAGGTATTGTTCAGGCCTAGTTTGGCTTATAAGGACATTCTTAGTACCTAAAAAAACCTACTAAGATCTGAGCCGCACACATAAGCAAAACCACATCATAAAACAGATCTGGACCCGCCGTGGGTCGACCCAGCTACCTTGGGTCGACCCGGCCACAACTTGGGTCGACCCATCTAGGTCTAGGCGCGACATTATTTGTTGTACTTAACATTTTATTTAAATGTTTGATTATTTGCCCCTTTTTCTTCCTTTGATTTATCTTATGCATTTTATACACCATTACTAAGTTTAAATTTCACTTATATATGTATATATATACACACATCTTTCCAAATATTTAATTTGTTGTTATCTTTCACATATATTCTCCGTTTTGGTCATGCCACATACCAAAACGAATCAGAAAATTACCATGAACACATTAGTAAACGTTTCAGGGTAAAATTCTGAAAATGTAATATTTTATGTTTTCCTTTTTTTCATTAACATAAAAATACGAGGTGTTACATTGACAAGCCAACATGAGTTTCGATAGTTTGGGATTTTTGAAAAAAATCGGCCTATCGGAATTCAGGTTGTTACATCTACTCCCCTCCTATATGTATATATACCTACAATTCAAATTTTCATGGAATATTCTTTTCATAACTTCTTTATAGGGACTCTGTTTTCAACAAATAAAATATGCAAATGAATCAGAATCTCGCCACGAACGCAATAGTAATAGTTTCGTGGCCCAATTCTCAATTTTACGAAATTCTTATTTTTAGCTCGTTAATATTTTATTAATTTATTATTGTTTTAATTTAATTATTAATGTCTATTTAGGATATATTTTTATATGATGTTACATTCTTCCCCATTTAGAAGAGATTTCATCCCAAAATATTTTCGAGGGGGGGGGGAAACAAAACTCACTCTAAACAATCATGTTATACACCCATGTTATTTTATAAACATCCATAAAAAACCACGACTCGTAATGATTATGCATTGTAGAATTGCAAAAGTTAGGTCAGTCCTAACGTGTATGTGTAATAAATGATGCCGGATGTATGCAAAACTTCATAACATGCATATAATTTCCGTGTAAGTGCACGGTGCATTTGTGTTGCAACCATCACCTACCATCCAATCTAACAGTCACCGTGCAATCATAAAATCCTAATTTTTCGAGAACGGCCAATAATTTAAAAATACTACGCAAATTCTCGAATTTTCTCCTTACTATACTCAAACAAATCTAATTAAATTATGGAGCCTCGAAATCCGGTGCTCCAAAATATCTATGGTGGCACAAGATTCCCAAAGTTCCTTCTTTGTCCCCATTTCTTTACTGGGCCCTATCAACATTTGATGTAATGTGAAGTTATCTTATCAAACATAAAACTGTTATGGGCTCCTATAATCCGTAATTCCATATATCTCCTTAACTTTTGGGAAAATCCAAAAATACAATATCGACCCTTTATTCTTTACAAGCATCCTAATCAAATTAGCCTTTTTCTGAAGTCGAACCACAAATTTGCTTTGAGTAAAAAAATTTCGATGGTTATTCCATCAACACTTTGGTATTTTAGATGATCTCCTTGTAATTCTTCAAGAGTGCCCACTAATTACCAAAGAAAAAGATAATTACGCTACTCCTAAAAAGATAAATATTATTCCTATTGTTCAAGTGTAAAGACCCGCAACTTCCCCGTAAAGGAAAGCGTCGGATAGTTCGAGAACAAACCACAACAGAACGCATACAGAAGAACATTTCATTGTATATTACAACAATGCATCAGATTACAAGAATATACAGAGTATAAATAAATATTACACAGAAATATCAGAGATTTAAATTACATTTGAATACATAGCAGCGGAAAATAATACAATACACAACTAGAAGTAGATATACGGATACAAAGCTTTCCGGATATCGTTCCAGCTGTAAACCAGGATCCTGTGAAAATATATCTGCAAAACCAAAACTACTAGCTGCCCGTGTCAAAATAGGGGCACCCAGAGTTTAGGTTAAAACAATAAACTCCAGGTCAGTCATGTGACTGGTGTGAGAACTAAAACAGTTATTAATCTTTATTTTTAAAGTTAGGTAAATCAAGGGACCACGCCGTATAACACGGAACGGGTTTCCTCCCAAGAATACCAGTGCATAAAACAACAGCGCAATGCTAAATAAAGAAAAATGAAGCTGTTATAAGACCCAGGTCCCATCACACAATGCAACGCAGCCGAGGATAGGGTTTTCCCTTATAACAGCCAAAGAATGCTTGATACGTTTAAAACAAATCATTGATACTATTATAAGTGCATAGTGTCAAAACAATTTCAAATCATAAGTATCAATCATAGGCGGCATAAGCGCCCCATCCCACTATGTCGCCATATATAGGATTACAATTAAAACCGCAAATGTCACGTATTTGGAAATTGGATTTCCGTCTATGAACCGAGGCAAAAGATAGTCCTCAACCGATTCGAGACAATCTAGCCCATGTCTCAGGAACAGCCGCAACTGCCCCTTGGATCCTCAGGGCCGGTCCACACGGAGTGGATTATTATGCCTGAACAATACGTCTCCCCACCCTATGGGATGTAAGTCTGGTCCGTCAGCCGACCAGAATGCATTCGGCCGAAACCGATATAACCGAGGCGCCTCGCAACAGCAACAACCACATAAGTCAAACTCGTCAGGGCGTGTAAAACCACTGACGCCACTTCTAGCTAGAAAGAAACGCATGCCCTCCCTGACGTCCTCTCCCGTTTTTGGTTCATACCGGGTGCGAAACTCGCGAAGCAAACGTTACACAAAGCTACGCCACAAAGGCCGTGCTTTGATCATCACCACAAGACTTTGCTTTTCAACAGAAGCCTCGATCAATTGCCACTTAGGCATGCCACACAGGCAATTCACTCCATGCGTTTGATATCCATCAATATATAACCCCTGAGCTCGTACGTCTCAGAGAAGGGCGTTAAGCAAGAGAATAAATTCTCCGCCGCCAAACAGATATATATTTAATAGAGATCAATCACACGGACTAAAATCCAATGTCAGACACACAGTCCATTTACAAGTCCGTTCTGGGTCTGAACGAAACCGGAGGCACCTAGTACCCCGCATATCCATCGATCCCCAAGTACGTCTGGACGATCACTAACTGTTTCCATCTTCTTGGGTGTACAGCCCAATCAAGATCATCAGTTATCACCCAAACGACGTGAAGACCTCCGGTCTTCGACCCTCGTCTTCATCTTCGACTTATCGTCGCATCAGTTATTCAGAATGGGATAAACCCGGTCTTTCCGAATAACTCGCGTATATATTATAAAAGTGTTACACAAACACAACATACGCCTCATTCCAATTCATTAGTCACTAACCGTAAATTAATCAAGAGAATAATTCCCCAAATATTAACCCCGAAGGCCGAAACCAACATCAGATCAATATCCAGAAAACCATTCTGCTTGGCCAACCGACAGTTAGTTTCTAAATTTCACATTCATAGGGAAAGATTCCCATTAATTTTATCAAAGATAAATTCCTTGAATTTATTCTTTAATCCATTTTTGAATATCAATTCAAACTAGTCGGGATTAGCGAACCTTACCGAAGTAATCATTTGTTTTAATTTCCCAATCCCAACCTATTCATCCCATGAAGTAAAACTGGTAATACTTCATATCTAACACCAGTGTTATCGGTAAATTCAATTACCATTTCACGTTCAAATCTAATTAAAGATTTAACTATCGCCTGGAGCAAAACTGGTGATACCCCATTTTCGATCTTTTCAATCTAATTAAAGATTCATTAAAACTCCACTTAGTTTTAACCTTTAACCGGGTTAAAGAATCCGTGTCTTTTAAAACACGGTTCACGATAAACCCGAAGTCACATTCATTAATTATCGGGTTAAAGAACGAGTGTTATTTAAAACACTGTTCACGATAAACCCAAAAATCAATATCAGTTCAATTCCAATTAAATATTATTTAATTGGCACACTTCATTAAATCTAAATAAAAAGATTTAATCTTTTCTCAACTGGGTTCAAGAACAGTGTTAGTGAAGACACCATTCACGACAAACCCAAATCACATTTGATTAATTATCGGGTTAAAGAACAAGTGTTATTTAAAACCCTGTTCACGATAAACCCAAAAATCAATACCAATTCAATTCCAATTAAATATCATTTAATTGGTACACTTCATTAAATCTAAATCAAAAGATTTAATCTTTTCTCAACTGGGTTCAAGAACAGTGTTAGTGAAGACACCATTCACGACAAACCCAAATCACATTTGATTAATTATCGGGTTAAAGAACAAGTGTTATTTAAAACCCTGTTCACGATAAACCCAAAAATCAATACCAATTCAATTCCAATTAAATATCATTTAATTGGTACACTTCATTAAATCTAAATCAAAAGATTTAATCTTTTCTCAACTGGGTTCAAGAACAGTGTTAGTGAAGACACCATTCACGACAAACCCAAATCACATTTGATATTAAATACAAGGCTCTGAATAGAAAATATCCCGGCTTATATTCAATATCAAATTCTACGATTAACAAATGTCGTATTGGAAATAACGATATAAATATATATATCTTTCAAATTTCCATAACAACATCTGTATAATCCCGAATTCCAACATCGAAATATTCCAAAGACAATTTCGATTCAAATCCATTCCAATGCAATCATTGGAAATTTTGGTTATCTTTAAAACCCTCTTCGAATTCAATTTATTTATTTAAAAATAAATAGAATTATAATTCTAGTTCAAAACTAGTTCATTTCGATAAAAATCTATTTTTATCTTTTCAAATATGGAGTTTTTCATCCCAATCCTTTCTAAATCATTTCTTATGATTTTACATAAATTATTACTATTTTTAATAATTTTATCAAGGCCCGTACAGTCGATTTCCATCAATGGCCATCGAACTGCACTTACAGCGACCTTTTTCAAATTTGATTTGGACGTAACTCCAAATCCAACCGTTAGATTTCAAATTTCTAACATTCATCAGAAAGCTCTTTTCGATACGAACCCAACGGTTCCGGTTTTAGGAGAATCCGACGGTCGGATCTCCCGTAATGTCCGTTTGAAATCAATGGTCGAAATTCGCGAACTGCCGCGGCGCGGCGCGTTCTATTCAGGCCATTATATTATATATATAATATATATAATATATATATCGTCGATTTCTATTTAAAACGAATTATATAAATAGTTTTGAAATCGTTTTCAAAAGCAATTTCAACTTTCTTTTCAATTCAAATCAAAATTGAATTCTTCTTTATAAATTCGTTTTAAAATTCATTTCTATTCAATTCAAATTTCAATTCAATTTGAAATCGTTTTCAATTCAATTCATTTCGAAATCGTTTTCAATTCAATTCATTTCGAAATCGTTTTCAATTCAATTCATTTCGAAATCGTTTTCAATTCAATTCATTTCGAAATCGTTTTCAATTCAATTCATTTCGAAATCGTTTTCAATTCAATTCATTTCGAAATCGTTTTCAATTCAATTCATTTCGAAATCGTTTTCAATTCAATTCATTTCGAAATCGTTTTCAATTCAATTCATTTCGAAATCGAATAAAGTCGATATAAATATCGTTCACGTCAAAATGGCGTCAATCCAATCAACACGGCTTCATATATTGATATTTTCAAATATTCCATTTCGAATATTTCTATTTCAAATATTTCTATTTTAAAACTGGAATGAGGCCCAATCAGTTACCATATAAAGTTAATTATATGGATTTTCATACAACACATGTATATAATAGCATGGAAAAATAATCAACCATCAACCAAAGTGCACTACACTGTATAAGCATCACATATAGATATCCAACGCTTAAAACAGCCTGTCAATCAAACGATCGACATAATCAATCGGGATGAGTGAACTTTAAATTTCATCCCAACACCCGTGTGGGGTTTCAAACAATCAAACACATATTTTATTTGTGCTGTTGGGCGATGTGTAAAATTTATCGTCCCAATCAATGTCATTCAAATAGGTGTACATAAACAAACCGTCGGGTTTATAAATGAATATTTTATTTTATTCACTTCACGTTAAAAATTATATTTTTAACGATAAAACATTTTACTTCAACCTATGAATTTCTATTCAATTCATTCTTTAAATAAAATGATATTTTTATTTTTCTAACATATTTTAGAAAATTTCGGCGGCATAACGGTACGATACTAGAAACGGGACGAGGCCTAGCCTTATCCCCGGTCTAGTGAAGGCCCACGCCATTCACACATCAATCAAATCAATTCATTTCACCACACAATTCAATTTCAATCAAATAATCCAACTAATCTACGCAACCAAACAAACAAGTCCATGGTCTGTGGACGATTGTGTCGGGTGCTTCTAATAAGCACCGTCTGCATCCTAGTATATATATATAACTAGAAAAATAGAATTTGAGTGAGAAGTTCTCACATATAGCTATCCTAGCTCCACGGCACTCCTTTCAGAGAAGTCTTCGTCGTTCCGCCTTTTTGTCACCTTCGTTGCTGCTTTCACTACATACGTAAAAATCACATTTTTACTTCGCTATTCAATATATAAAAATCGAATTTTTACTTCGATGTTCAATATATAAAAATTCTATTTTTCTATCGAAGTTCAATATATAAAAATCATATTTTTATTCTCATAAAAATATTTCAATTCCAAGAAAATCTAATCTTTCATTTCAAAGAAAATCTCTTTTTCAATTCTAGGGAAAATCCATTTTCCACTTCAAAGAAAATCTATATTCGAAATCAAAGAAAATCTATATTCGAAATCAAAGAAAATCTATATTCGAAATCAAAGAAAATCTATTTTCAAAATCAAAGAAAATCTATTTTCAAAATCAAAGAAAATCTATTTTCAAAATCAAAGAAAATCTATATTCTTTAAGCGAAGAAAAACCTAATCTTCTTATGATAGAAATTCAATCTTTTTCTTTATAAAAATTGAATCTTTTTCTTTATAAAAATTGAATCTTTATCTTTATAAAAATTGAATCTTTATCTTTATTTTCCTAAAACATTAATTTCAGTTTTAAAATGAAAATAAGTTTTCAGTTTTTAAAAATAAAATAAAATCAGTTAAATGAAAATAAAATAAAATCAGTTAAATGAAAATAAAATAATATCAGTTAAATGAAAATAAAATAAAATCAGTTAAATGAAAATAAAATAATAATAAAATAAAAAAAACGAGCTTACAGTGAACGGAGGGGGTGGGGTTCTTCGTCGGAGGGGTGCTCTGGGCTTCCAGCGGTGGCGGTCTACGGTGGTCCAGGGCGTGGTGTGGAGGAAGAAGAAGAAGGGGCCGCGACAGCAGCTGGGGGTGGGGATCGGTCATCGTGGTCTTCGAGGGGACTGGGCGCTTGAGGGGGGTCGGCCAGGAATGGGAGGGGGAGACCTGGTGGTGGCGATGGCGTCAGGCGCCATCGATTTGGAAAAATCGATCTTTTCGTTTTTTTTTTCTTTTTTTTTTTCTTCTCTGTTAAACGAAGATTGGGGGGGGGGGCCAGAGCGAAGTTAAGGGGAGAGAAAAGATTTTTTTTTAATTTTAAATTTAATTAATTATTTAATCTAATAGAAGTTGACTTTTTATTTCGACCTCGAAACGAGGTCCACCGACTGTCGTCCATAGCGTTTCACCCCCATTCTGAACACAATGGGATACGTATCGCAAGCTGATTCGGCTGTTACAATCAGTTTCCTTTTGAATTTTCATTTAAATCACTATATTGAATTTTAAACACACATTCGAATTACCGAGGTCACATACTAACTAGAAAAATTCCCGAAAAATACTTTCTAGCTTCGTATTGACGATACGGTCCTAACAAAACTAGTTTCGTCGAATTCTGAGATCGTTTGAAAAATGGCCAGTTTCCAGTCGATTAAAATCAATTGAAACTGGTCAAACACGTTTTCCTTTGCTACACTCACATATTGATTCAGAAAATTATGAAATTTGGAATCCAGCAATAACTTGGCACCACGGACCCAACAAAACTGGTTTCGTCGAAATCCGAGGTCGTTTGCAAAATGTCCATTTTTTAAGGGCCTGAATTCCATAGCGACTATTCAGAATTTTCAACTGGACATATCTTTTGATCCCCGCCATGAAATCTTGATTTTTCGGATTCGTTGGAAAGATATTCACAATTAGATCTCAATGTTTTTGGTTTCACTAAAATCCGGATTGTTTTGCACCCGGTATATTCAATTGAAGTTTGAAATCGAATTATCGAACTACCACGCCATTTTCAATTCTATTTATAATTATATATAATTATTTATATTCTAACGACGACGCGTATAATATATACGTTCTATATATTTTCAAAATAAATTTTCGTTGATATTATTTAAAATAATTCATTTTAAATAATCAAAATTCGCTAAAATTGCCAAAATAAAAATTTTAAACTGGCCCAGATTTTCGGGTTGTTACAATCTCCCCCACTTAAAACTTTTCGTCCCCGAAAAGGAACAAAGTCGAAAGTGGTTTGATTATTCAGCTCCACGATCGATCTGGCTTTCATTCTCCAACTATTCAGTTTCTGAGAATTTTCAAAAATTTCAAAAATTTGGCTAACACCCTAAATTTTCGAAAAATTTCGCCATAACCTCCACTGCACCGGGAGCATCGGGGAATTTCAAATAGCTTCCCCGGTCCTTCAGATCTCAAAAAGAAAAAGAAAAAGCCAAGCGGCTAGCCAATAGGCTCACAAAATCATCATCACCCAAACAAAACAGTAAATTATGTAATAAACATGTACCTATTTGTCGGGCAAACAAATTTTATTCTCTGGCTCTAGCCTCCTTGCTATGACCTGTTCAATGATATATATGTATATGCAAGCAAACGCAACCAAATTTCGATACAATTCAATATTTGGTTCAATTAGGCATAATGGTTCAAAATTATCAAACAATTAAACAAACAACACAAACATCAATCAATTAGTTGATTAGCTTTTCAAATTCATAATTTTAATACATATACAAAAATCATGTTTTTGATGCCAAATCACAACAATAGGTTCTAACTATATATAAGTTTTGGTTCTCACACCAGCCTAATGGAAATATATAGAAAATCACACCTTCAACACTCGAACACTAATTCTGATGATGTAGCTACAATCATCAGAATCATCTTCGGGCGACTAGAGTGTGATTCTATATCTATCCAGTATATTAAAACTTCGAATACACGTGGATCAGACGTATACCCAAAATCTTTATATACTGCATTGTCCAAATCAATATAAATAAATAATCAAATACGAATAGTTGATTTAAATTTTCAAAACAAAGAATGTTTTCACTTTAAAAATATACTCTTCACACTCGTTCTAGGATACTACTGATCCCATCTCTAACGAGTCATTCTAATTGGATATTACTAATCCAATATCTGATGAATTCTTTCGTATGGTTCTAATGTGTCTTGTTCTCTGAGCTTTGTAAACCAAAGCTCTGATACCACGTGTAAAGACCCGCAACTTCCCCGTAAAGGAAAGCGTCGGATAGTTCGAGAACAAACCACAACAGAACGCATACAGAAGAACATTTCATTGTATATTACAACAATGCATCAGATTACAAGAATATACAGAGTATAAATAAATATTACACAGAAATATCAGAGATTTAAATTACATTTGAATACATAGCAGCGGAAAATAATACAATACACAACTAGAAGTAGATATACGGATACAAAGCTTTCCGGATATCGTTCCAGCTGTAAACCAGGATCCTGTGAAAATATATCTGCAAAACCAAAACTACTAGCTGCCCGTGTCAAAATAGGGGCACCCAGAGTTTAGGTTAAAACAATAAACTCCAGGTCAGTCATGTGACTGGTGTGAGAACTAAAACAGTTATTAATCTTTATTTTTAAAGTTAGGTAAATCAAGGGACCACGCCGTATAACACGGAACGGGTTTCCTCCCAAGAATACCAGTGCATAAAACAACAGCGCAATGCTAAATAAAGAAAAATGAAGCTGTTATAAGACCCAGGTCCCATCACACAATGCAACGCAGCCGAGGATAGGGTTTTCCCTTATAACAGCCAAAGAATGCTTGATACGTTTAAAACAAATCATTGATACTATTATAAGTGCATAGTGTCAAAACAATTTCAAATCATAAGTATCAATCATAGGCGGCATAAGCGCCCCATCCCACTATGTCGCCATATATAGGATTACAATTAAAACCGCAAATGTCACGTATTTGGAAATTGGATTTCCGTCTATGAACCGAGGCAAAAGATAGTCCTCAACCAATTCGAGACAATCTAGCCCATGTCTCAGGAACAGCCGCAACTGCCCCTTGGATCCTCAGGGCCGGTCCACACGGAGTGGATTATTATGCCTGAACAATACGTCTCCCCACCCTATGGGATGTAAGTCTGGTCCGTCAGCCGACCAGAATGCATTCGGCCGAAACCGATATAACCGAGGCGCCTCGCAACAGCAACAACCACATAAGTCAAACTCGTCAGGGCGTGTAAAACCACTGACGCCACTTCTAGCTAGAAAGAAACGCATGCCCTCCCTGACGTCCTCTCCCGTTTTTGGTTCATACCGGGTGCGAAACTCGCGAAGCAAACGTTACACAAAGCTACGCCACAAAGGTCGTGCTTTGATCATCACCACAAGACTTTGCTTTTCAACAGAAGCCTCGATCAATTGCCACTTAGGCATGCCACACAGGCAATTCACTCCATGCGTTTGATATCCATCAATATATAACCCCTGAGCTCGTACGTCTCAGAGAAGGGCGTTAAGCAAGAGAATAAATTCTCCGCCGCCAAACTGATATATATTTAATAGAGATCAATCACACGGACTAAAATCCAATGTCAGACACACAGTCCATTTACAAGTCCGTTCTGGGTCTGAACGAAACCGGAGGCACCTAGTACCCCGCATATCCATCGATCCCCAAGTACGTCTGGACGATCACTAACTGTTTCCATCTTCTTGGGTGTACAGCCCAATCAAGATCATCAGTTATCACCCAAACGACGTGAAGACCTCCGGTCTTCGACCATCGTCTTCATCTTCGACTTATCGTCGCATCAGTTATTCAGAATGGGATAAACCCGGTCTTTCCGAATAACTCGCGTATATATTATAAAAGTGTTACACAAACACAACATACGCCTCATTCCAATTCATTAGTCACTAACCGTAAATTAATCAAGAGAATAATTCCCCAAATATTAACCCCGAAGGCCGAAACCAACATCAGATCAATATCCAGAAAACCATTCTGCTTGGCCAACCGACAGTTAGTTTCTAAATTTCACATTCATAGGGAAAGATTCCCATTAATTTTATCAAAGATAAATTCCTTGAATTTATTCTTTAATCCATTTTTGAATATCAATTCAAACTAGTCGGGATTAGCGAACCTTACCGAAGTAATCATTTGTTTTAATTTCCCAATCCCAACCTATTCATCCCATGAAGTAAAACTGGTAATACTTCATATCTAACACCAGTGTTATCGGTAAATTCAATTACCATTTCACGTTCAAATCTAATTAAAGATTTAACTATCGCCTGGAGCAAAACTGGTGATACCCCATTTTCGATCTTTTCAATCTAATTAAAGATTCATTAAAACTCCACTTAGTTTTAACCTTTAACCGGGTTAAAGAATCCGTGTCTTTTAAAACACGGTTCACGATAAACCCGAAGTCACATTCATTAATTATCGGGTTAAAGAACGAGTGTTATTTAAAACACTGTTCACGATAAACCCAAAAATCAATATCAGTTCAATTCCAATTAAATATTATTTAATTGGCACACTTCATTAAATCTAAATAAAAAGATTTAATCTTTTCTCAACTGGGTTCAAGAACAGTGTTAGTGAAGACACCATTCACGACAAACCCAAATCACATTTGATTAATTATCGGGTTAAAGAACAAGTGTTATTTAAAACCCTGTTCACGATAAACCCAAAAATCAATACCAATTCAATTCCAATTAAATATCATTTAATTGGTACACTTCATTAAATCTAAATCAAAAGATTTAATCTTTTCTCAACTGGGTTCAAGAACAGTGTTAGTGAAGACACCATTCACGACAAACCCAAATCACATTTGATTAATTATCGGGTTAAAGAACAAGTGTTATTTAAAACCCTGTTCACGATAAACCCAAAAATCAATACCAATTCAATTCCAATTAAATATCATTTAATTGGTACACTTCATTAAATCTAAATCAAAAGATTTAATCTTTTCTCAACTGGGTTCAAGAACAGTGTTAGTGAAGACACCATTCACGACAAACCCAAATCACATTTGATATTAAATACAAGGCTCTGAATAGAAAATATCCCGGCTTATATTCAATATCAAATTCTACGATTAACAAATGTCGTATTGGAAATAACGATATAAATATATATATCTTTCAAATTTCCATAACAACATCTGTATAATCCCGAATTCCAACATCGAAATATTCCGAAGACAATTTCGATTCAAATCCATTCCAATGCAATCATTGGAAATTTTGGTTATCTTTAAAACCCTCTTCGAATTCAATTTATTTATTTAAAAATAAATAGAATTATAATTCTAGTTCAAAACTAGTTCATTTCGATAAAAATCTATTTTTATCTTTTCAAATATGGAGTTTTTCATCCCAATCCTTTCTAAATCATTTCTTATGATTCTACATAAATTATTACTATTTTTAATAATTTTATCAAGGCCCGTACAGTCGATTTCCATCAATGGCCATCGAACTGCACTTACAGCGACCTTTTTCAAATTTGATTTGGACGTAACTCCAAATCCAACCGTTAGATTTCAAATTTCTAACATTCATTAGAAAGCTCTTTTCGATACGAACCCAACGGTTCCGGTTTTAGGAGAATCCGACGGTCGGATCTCCCGTAATGTCCGTTTGAAATCAATGGTCGAAATTCGCGAACTGCCACGGCGCGGCGCGTTCTATTCAGGCCATTATATTATATATATAATATATATTTCGTCGATTTCTATTTAAAACTAATTATATAAATAGTTTTGAAATCGTTTTCAAGAGCAATTTCAATTTTCTTTTCAATTCAAATCAAAATTGAATTCTTCTTTATAAATTCGTTTTAAAATTCATTTCTATTCAATTCAAATTTCAATTCAATTTGAAATCGTTTTCAATTCAATTCATTTCGAAATCGTTTTCAATTCAATTCATTTCGAAATCGTTTTCAATTCAATTCATTTCGAAATCGTTTTCAATTCAATTCATTTCGAAATCGTTTTCAATTCAATTCATTTCGAAATCGTTTTCAATTCAATTCATTTCGAAATCGTTTTCAATTCAATTCATTTCGAAATCGTTTTCAATTCAATTCATTTCGAAATCGTTTTCAATTCAATTCATTTCAAAATCGTTTTCAATTCAATTCATTTCGAAATCGAATAAAGTCGATATAAATATCGTTCACGTCAAAATGGCGTCAATCCAATCAACACGGCTTCATATGTTGATATTTTCAAATATTCCATTTCGAATATTTCTATTTCAAATATTTCTATTTTAAAACTGGAATGAGGCCCAATCAGTTACCATATAAAGTTAATTATATGGATTTTCATACAACACATGTATATAATAGCATGGAAAAATAATCAACCATCAACCAAAGTGCACTACACTGTATAAGCATCACATATAGATATCCAACGCTTAAAACAGCCTGTCAATCAAACGATCGACATAATCAATCAGGATGAGTGAACTTTAAATTTCATCCCAACACCCGTGTGGGGTTTCAAACAATCAAACACATATTTTATTTGTGCTGTTGGGCGATGTGTAAAATTTATCGTTCCAATCAATGTCATTCACATAGGTGTATATAAACAAACCGTCGGGTTTATAAATGAATATTTTATTTTATTCACTTCACGTTAAAAATTATATTTTTAACGATAAAACATTTTACTTCAACCTATGAATTTCTATTCAATTCATTCTTTAAATAAAATGATATTTTTATTTTTCTAACATATTTTAGAAAATTTCGGCGGCATAACGGCACGATACTAGAAACGGGACGAGGCCTAGCCTTATCCCCGGTCTAGTGAAGGCCCACGCCATTCACACATCAATCAAATCAATTCATTTCACCACACAATTCAATTTCAATCAAATAATCCAACTAATCTACGCAACCAAACAAACAAGTCCATGGTCTGTGGACGATTGTGTCGGGTGCTTCTAATAAGCACCGTCTGCATCCTAGTATATATATATAACTAGAAAAATAGAATTTGAGTGAGAAGTTCTCACATATAGCTATCCTAGCTCCACGGCACTCCTTTCAGAGAAGTCTTCGTCGTTCCGCCTTTTTGTCACCTTCGTTCCTGCTTTCACTACATACGTAAAAATCACAATTTTACTTCGCTATTCAATATATAAAAATCGAATTTTTACTTCGATGTTCAATATATAAAAATTCTATTTTTCTATCGAAGTTCAATATATAAAAATCATATTTTTATTCTCATAAAAATATTTCAATTCCAAGAAAATCTAATCTTTCATTTCAAAGAAAATCTCTTTTTCAATTCTAGGGAAAATCCATTTTCCACTTCAAAGAAAATCTATATTCGAAATCAAAGAAAATCTATATTCGAAATCAAAGAAAATCTATATTCGAAATCAAAGAAAATCTATTTTCAAAATCAAAGAAAATCTATTTTCAAAATCAAAGAAAATCTATATTCTTTAAGCGAAGAAAAACCTAATCTTCTTATGATAGAAATTCAATCTTTTTCTTTATAAAAATTGAAACTTTTTCTTTATAAAAATTGAATCTTTATCTTTATAAAAATTGAATCTTTATCTTTATTTTCCTAAAACATTAATTTCAGTTTTAAAATGAAAATAAGTTTTCAGTTTTTAAAAATAAAATAAAATTAGTTAAATGAAAATAAAATAAAATCAGTTAAATGAAAATAAAATAATATCAGTTAAATGAAAATAAAATAAAATCAGTTAAATGAAAATAAAATAATAATAAAATAAAAAAAACGAGCTTACAGTGAACGGAGGGGGTGGGGTTCTTCGTCGGAGGGGTGCTCTGGGCTTCCAGCGGTGGCGGTCTACGGTGGTCCAGGGCGTGGTGTGGAGGAAGAAGAAGAAGGGGCCGCGACAGCAGCTGGGGGTGGGGATCGGTCATCGTGGTCTTCGAGGGGACTGGGCGCTTGAGGGGGGTCGGCCAGGAATGGGAGGGGGAGACCTGGTGGTGGCGATGGCGTCAGGCGCCATCGATTTTGAAAAATCGATCTTTTCGTTTTTTTTTTCTTTTCTTTTTTTTCTTCTCTGTTAAACGAAGAATGGGTGGGGGGGGGGGGTGGGGCAGAGCGAAGTTAAGGGGAGAGAAAAGATTTTTTTTAATTTTAAATTTAATTAATTATTTAATCTAATAGAAGTTGACTTTTTATTTCGACCTCGAAACGAGGTCCACCGACTGTCGTCCATAGCGTTTCACCCCCATTCTGAACACAATGGGATACGTATCGCAAGCTGATTCGGCTGTTACAATCAGTTTCCTTTTGAATTTTCATTTAAATCACTATATTGAATTTTAAACGCACATTTGAATTACCGAGGTCACATACTAACTAGAAAAATTCCCGAAAAATACTTTCTAGCTTCGTATTGACGATACGGTCCTAACAAAACTAGTTTCGTCGAATTCTGAGATCGTTTGAAAAATGGCCAGTTTCCAGTCGATTAAAATCAACTGAAACTGGTCAAACACGTTTTCCTTTGCCACACTCACATATTGATTCAGAAAATTATGAAATTTGGAATTCAGCAATAACTTGGCACCACGGACCCAACAAAACTGGTTTCGTCGAAATCCGAGGTCGTTTGCAAAATGTCCATTTTTTAAGGGCCTGAATTCCATAGCGACTATTCAGAATTTTCAACTGGACATATCTTTTGATCCCCGCCATGAAATCTTGATTTTTCGAATTCGTTGGAAAGATATTCACAATTAGATCTCAATGTTTTTGGTTTCACTAAAATCTGGATTGTTTTGCACCCGGTATATTCAATTGAAGTTTGAAATCGAATTATCGAACTACCGTGCCATTTTCAATTCTATTTATAATTATATATAATTATTTATATTCTAACGACGACGCGTATAATATATACGTTCTATATATTTTCAAAATAAATTTTCGTCGATATTATTTAAAATAATTCATTTTAAATAATCAAAATTCGCTAAAATTGCCAAAATAAAAATTTTAAACTGGCCCAGATTTTCGGGTTGTTACATCAAGAGATCCAAGATACAACTCTTCTTCTTATTCCCAAAGCCCTATTCGTGTTTAGTTTGTCCTTTCGTCTTCGGATGAGATGTAATTTAAATTTTTAGTAATCTCCTAAATCAAAATGTCTAATTCTAATGAATTAATGCCCCAGTCTATATTGATAATTAGAATACTTCCTATGCTCCAATTTGCTGGAATTTAAATCTCGGTGAGGTCTTTTGTTATAATTTCCATAAATTTTCACGAATAATCATATTGACATATTTAAAATTACAAGGAATGAGTATTGTCTTATTTTGAATAGATAGTATAATCTACATGCAAATACATAAAATTACACAACACACCCTTTATATTTTAAGCATATTCCTTATAATTTCAAATGTAGACCTTTTTGTGAAAAAAACAACAAAAGGGCTAATTTAAAAAAACAAATATCTTTAAGCAAACCGAACATGGTCATATTTAAACTATAATGGCTAATCTAGTTTTTAAGCCTGTTCCTTATTTTCGTGCTTCAGGTCCTTATTCTTGAGGGTGGCATTTTCTAAGGCTAAACTTCTTCATCGAATATTTTCAAAAATCACAAGGCCACTCACTTCCTCTTTATAGGCTATAAATATAATTTCATTATTAACTTCCAAACCCCATAGATGGTAAATCACCAAGCTAAGTATCCCCATGAAATCCTCTCTTATGCATTTATCTCAAAATTTAATATAGGTTTCAAATCCAAACAACGTAGAAATAAATAGCAATCCATTACTTATACCATTTTATACCCTTATCCAATCAATATGGGGAACCACTAGCGCTTACAAACCAAAAATACTCTTTTAGAAGTTCTATCCTACAATTACAATGCTGAGGTCTAAATACTTTTATTTTAATTTCCTATGATCCCAATCCATTTCTTTATATTTACACCTTTGTCTTTCTTATAATTGGGGTCCATTCATTCTTAGAACTGGGCCATTCCATAGATATTTACTTAACTCTCTCAAGCTCCTTTAAGCTTGTAAAATATATCCATTTTCTCCGAATCAATTTATTTTTCTGAATCAGTCCCCAAAGTCCTCTTTTGATCTTGTTAATTAAAAATTTATTTCCCATTAAATTTGCAATTAATATCCATGAATCTATTTCTGAAATCGCGAATTATGGTAAGTTACATTACACTAATTTCTATATATACTAAGTGCTAAATATAGATATAAACATACTAATCACTAAACTAACTATCTAGGACAATCTAGTTCACAATTAACCCTTGACTCTGGAAATACTACACCTCGCCATCTTTAAAATAGAAACTTCTGGGACTAACGCTGAACTTTCCATATTAGGTTATGCAATTAATCCTTACTTAGTCCTAGAACCTAATGCTAGCTATTCTTACTACTCCGGAGTTTTCTCTTTTTGTAAGGTAAATTTTTTAGTGATTACACAAAATATGTTCTTCTGAATATTATTATTATTTTCAAACTTGCACAAATTCGAAAACATGTATTTAATATCTTATTAAAACCTGACATGTTAAATTTCCATGAAGGCTTTAATACTTACTCTTAGTGTCAATGCATGTTTTGTTTTTAACAAAACATCCTTTTAGAAATTATTCCAAAATATTACAACAAGGATTCAAACGTTTTTTTCCCAACGTTAACTAAATGTTTAGAATAAGAGTAAAACACTTTTACTTTTTAAACACTTAACTTTTAATGTCAGCTATTGACACTTTCAAAATGGTCAATAAAATGTTTTAATAGCAAACAAAATGATTGTTCATTATATTCTAGAAAATAGAATTTCAATTAATACCCAAAATTGAATTATGTGGAAATTTGGTTTTCGAAAAGGTCTAATGATACTTATTGCTATATTTTTAAAATACTCTATTACTTCACACAATAACAAATTTGAAGCATTACTCAAGGTTTGTGTATCTTTTAATAATAAAGCTTAGTAACTTCTTTCTTTCTTTACAAAACATTTTAAGCAAATACTCTATTTTAAAAGTTACAACATCTATCAAATGTTCATGAATTCATGAATTGAGAGTGAAATAACCTTTCTCATTTTAACACTTTCCTTTTATTAGTATTCGGAATGTCAGTCTTCAATGTCCTTCAAAATTACTGGTGTTATTATGTAAATGCTTGTTTTTATTTGAAAATAAGACTTTAATAATCCAACGTTAATCAGTAATGTAACGACCCACATTCTACGCTTCAGGGGATCATAGAATATTTATTTCTTTCTAATGCAAAGTCATATAGCCATGTATCTTTAGGAGACGACTATTGGGGTCATTTCCCATGTTCATGATTTTTCCAATTTTTAAATGATCGTTTTGCCCCTAGCCAATCTTGCTTCGACCATAACTTTTGATTGGTAAGGAGTTTTGACCTGAAACCACTTCCATTGGATCCGGATGATGGTCTACTTTTCCATAGAGTGGTCACATAAGCCAAACAGACTCACCGTTTGGGAGATATGGCTGAAACAAGGTTTAAAAGGTGAAAACAGCTTAACCGGGCCTAATTAGGGTGATTAGGAAGAGGTCCCATAACCCATTTCGGGATTAGTGTTTTGGGGAGGATGAGAACAGTAGGAAAACGATCTATTTTCATTTTATCAGCCACTTAAAACATTTTCCTAACCCTAACAATGGCCTCCAACACCCAAATCACCTTCTAATCACCATTTAATCAAGTTTTAGCCTAATCTACATCTAATCAAGGAAAATTAGCATCAAATTGGGAATAGAGCTGCTGTGTTGCATAGAGATTCAACCCAAATTAGAGATATTTTCAGATCTAAGTTTTATTTGTGGCTAAGTTGAGTGATTAGCATTGTTTTTACACTAATTACAATTAATTAGGGTGATTAGTGTTAATTAACGAAATTACGTATGTTAAAAATCAGAAAATATGTTTAGAAATTCTTAAATATTATTTTAAGCCTTTGTTAGAAGTTTGGGTTAGTTTGGTAAAGTTTTGCTAATCCTATCATTAGATTTGCTTAAACATGCTTAAGGGGAAAATATGAGTTTTGCGTATGTTTGATCCGTTTTGACATGTCAAATTGTTGTTTTGGTGTTTATGGTTAATTCTACATGTTGCTAAGACTATATGGTATGCTTTGTGATTGATTAGAACAGTTAGAATGGTCGAAAACACCGTCGTGTGGTGTAAAACAGTCGCTGGAAAAATTGCAGGAAGTGTGCAGGATTTCGGATCGGATCGTTCGGATATGGGGTTCGGATCGGATAAGAGAACTGGGTAAGGGGGATTCGATTCGGATCAGAACTTGGCACCAAAGGAGGCTTGGCAAGAAGGAAGGCCATTTGCATAAGAGTTGGAGTTGGGTTTGGATAGGGAGCAAGGAATGGGCTGCGGATCGGATCGGAGAAGAGGAGCTGGAGCAACGGATGGGATCGGTTCATCGTAACCAAACCGAACCGGATGGAGGTGACCACCGACCCGAACCAAGTAAGTGTGACTGGGCCGAACCAAGAAGGAATGGAGCATTGCGTATACCTAAATCAAATCAAGGCGTGGGCTTGGACCACTGAACCGAACCGGGTGAGGAGTACCGAACCGAACCAGATGCATTCTCTTACTTCTACGGGACGACTTTTTTGAAGACCAACTCCAATTCGACCAAAACCCAAGATGCAAAGGAAGTCCAGATAGGAAGTAGAACTCAGGATCCAGTTGGGAACCGACGAATTAACTTCATGAGTTGGGCTTTGTTGCGGGACGTGTGCTAAGCAGTTGTCGACGTCCATAACTTTGATCCACCATGGAAAGACAAGTGTTAGGCTGCGGATCAGTGCAGTGGGGTAGTTATTACTCCATGGAGCAGGGTGGTCGTAGCATGGCTATGAGCCAGTGCAGTGGAGTCGTCATGACTTCATGGGGCAGAGTGGACATAGCAAGGATTAGTGGCTATGGATCAGTGTAGTGGGACTCCATGGGGCAGAGTGATCATAACAAGGATTTGAATGGTCAAAGCAGTGGATATCGTATGCTTTATGCATTGAGTGAGAGATGTGAGAATGGTTGCTATGCTTGATTGATTGCCATCATTATGACAAGCACACCCCCACCCCCGTATCTTTACACCATATGTTAGTGTCACCTTAGAGTATTGTACATCCTGTTTTTCTAACTCTTTGGTTGCAGGTCCAGGTTCAGGTATGGTTTAGTATACCCGTTATTGTTCTGTTTTGCTGCTTATCGCTCATACCAGACTTTTTTCTAACCCAGAGTTTTATGTCTCTTCTTATTACTCTGGGTGCTCTTAAACGAGCAGACTAGAGACAGGTCAGGTGATTATGCACGGGTAGTTGTGCCGGAGACGAGCAGGAGGCTTCCACGTATGATATATATATATTGATATTCTCCTTGTGTCGTTGGTGGTCACTACTTTGGGCATTAGTAGTGTACCTTTCTTATTTTGCTTTGGAGACAGTTTTAAAATTTGTAATAACGATGATGTGGAACATAAGCTGTATTTTGGATTTTCCGCTGCTATGATGGTTTAGTTTACAGCTTATGCACTGTCTCACCTGTTTTATGTCAAATATGTTATTATTATATTTTATTCCATGCATTGTGAGACATTCTACAGGTTTATTGTTATTTCAAATTCCCTTCTTTCTTTTCTTTGACGACCGTCCCGTGCTGGATGGACATTGGCACAGCGCACTTTCATTGGAAATGTCGGCTGGTGCGGGGCGGGCCGTCACATTTGGTATCAGAATTCTAGGTTGCGTAGTTAACCTAGGGAAGACACCCGAGAGAGATAGTACGTAGATGAGAGCGCGTATTTGTGATATTTTGGTTTTCAAAAGCTATATATATATATACTATTAGTGTACTTAGGGATGAAGTCGCACTGCACTGGCTCCACTGAAGAGACGGTTAATCGTTTTCTCCTTACAGATTGAACGATGAGCCAATATGCTAGGGGTACTGGTAGAGGAGCTAATAATGGGAATGCTCCTGATATAAGGATGATGTTCACTGACTTTATGAGAGATATGTTTAGAAATATGCAAGGAGCAGTTCCCAATGCTGCAAATGGTGTTGGTGCAGCGGTGCAGGCGCCTAGAGCCGATTTCGCCAAACTTTGCAAGGATTACACTAGTCTTGGTGGGAAGTTGTTCCACGAAACGGAATCGGCTACAGAAGTTCAGGATTGGTTGGATAGCTATGAGCATATCTTCGAAGACTTGGGTATCGAGGATGCAATGAAGAGAAAGCTAGCATCCCGTCAGCTGCAAGGACAGGCGATGAATTGGTGGAATGCTATTAAGGCAGCTACTCCAGAGGTTCAAGTTACATGGGATCAGTTTAAGGCCCGATTCAGTGAAAAGTTTATCCTAGCTGCTCAGAAATCAGAATTGTTTAGGAAGTTCTTGGAACTTAAGAAGAATGGTAGAGCAGTCTCGGAGTATATTGTTGAGTTCGATATTTTATCGAAGTATGGATTATCTCTTATCGACACTCCCGAGAAGAAGAATGAGAAGTTCATAACAAGCTTAGATCAGTACTTGGGGGAAAGCTTATAAACCATATCGATGAGACATTTGAATCGATTGTGGGGAAAGCTTTGAGATCAGAGAGTCTATACCCTAAGTCGAAGATTGAGGTTGCATCTATAGAGGAGCCAAACCTGCAAGAAAGCGGTGGAGGCAAGAATGGTTCTCTGAATAAGGGAAAGCAAAATCAGACCAAGGATGGCCAGAAGAAAAGGAATAAGAAAGATGTGGAGTGCTTTAGCTATGGCAAGAAGGGCCATTATGCTAAAGAATGTCGAGAGAAGCCAGCGGACAGGAAGTGCTTCAACTACGGCCAAAGTGGGACATCACAAGGATAAATGTCCGCAACCCCCTAAAGGGAAGCAGATTGTGAAAGCATATGCTCTTAATGTTGTTCCTTCTTCGTCGAACGCCCCAACTGCGGCGGAGAAAGGAAAGAATGTCGTCATTCAAGGTATGTTTTCTATTTATGATGTTCCTGTTCGAGTATTTTTTGACACCAGAGCTTCCCGTTCCTTTATATCTAGTGTCCTGGTAGATAGGTTGGGATTGGAACCCGAGATAGTCGATAGACCTTTAGCGGTGACGAACCCGATTGGTGGTTCAACTAGCCTTAGCATGATTTGTCGTAATGTGGTTGTATCGATTCATGGACGCATGTTTGTTTGTGATTGCTTTGTTTTGGGCTTTACTGGGTTTGGCATTATTTTGGGAGTCGATTGGCTCCAAAGGTACGGGGTGGTGGTAGATTGTGAGGGCTTTTTGGTGACAGTTAGAGCGGATGATGGGCGGAGGGTAGTGTTTGGTGGTCTACCTAGTGATGGGGTAATGGCTAGTTTTCTAAATTCCCTCGACATCCCGCATTATGAGTTGTCAGATGTGCCCGTGGCTGGCCAGTATTCAGACGTCTTCGAGGAAATGACCGGACTTCCACCACATCGAAAGATTGAGTTTCGTATTGATTTAGTGAAAGATGCCAGACCTATAGTGATGTCACTTCGTCGTATAGTTCCACGGGAGCAGTGAGAGCTCGGGGCGCAAGTAAGCGATCTTTTGAAGAAGGGATTTATCAGAAGGAGTGTTTCCGAGTGGGGAGCACCAGTTGTATTTGCTACCAAGGCAGATGGTTCCCTTCGATTGTGTGTGGACTACCGCGAGTTGAATAAGGTGACGAGGAAGAATAATTATCCTCTACCGCGGATAGATGACTTGTTTGATCAGTTGAGTGTCGCGAGAGTGTTCTCCCAGTTGGATCTCGCTGCATATTTTCATCAGCTTAGGGTGGAAATTGAGAATATAGCTCAAATGGCCTTTCAGACGCCGTCTGGATTCTATGAGTGGTTGGTCATGCCATTTGGGTTGACCAATGCACCAACATATTTTGTGGATCTTATGAATAGAGTATTCTGAGATCAATTGAACAAGTTTGTTCTTGTGTTCGTGGACGACATACTTGTCTACTCGAGAACAGAGGAAGAACACAAGGAACATTTAAAGATAGTGATGGAGGTGTTGGGAAAACACCAATTGAAAGTAAAGTTTTCTAAGTGTCACTTCTGGAAGAGGGAAGTGAGATTCTTGGGCCATGTTGTTTCAGAGAATGGTATTGCTGTGGACCCTGCAAAGGTGGCTACGGTACAAGATTGGTCTACGCCGAAGAATGCAACAGACGTAAGAAGTTTCTTGGGATTGGCTGGATATTATCATAAGTTTATTTAAGACTTCTCCAAGATAGCGGCACCGTTGACTCAGTTGACCAAGAAAAACCAAGCTTTTGTTTGGGACGAAAAGTGCGGGAATGCATTTAAGAGCTTAAAGAAAAAGTTGACGTGCGTGCTAGTGTTAGTCATTCCTAAAGGGAATGAAGAGATGATGGTATACACAGATGCATGTGGTACCGGGCTAGGTGCTGTATTGATGCAAGAAGGAAGGGTTGTAGCTTACGCTGGTCGACAACTGAAACCGCATGAGAAAAGATATCCTACCCATGATTTGGAATTGGCAATGATCGTCTTCGCATTGACGATGTGGAGACATAATCTCTTGGGAGAAAGATTCGAGTTGTTTACCAATCATAAATTGTTAAAGTATCTTTTCTCCTAGAAGGATCTAAATCTCCAATAGCAAAGATGGTTAGAATTCTTGGCTTCCTACGATTTCGATATCGCATATACACCAGGAAAGGGAAATGCGGTGGCTGATGCATTAAGTAGAAGACATGCCAGTTTAGGGGCTATGTTTCTAGAATGGAAGCCACTGGAGTACATCGCTGGGTATGATTTCAGACCAAAGTGCGAATTGGATCCAGAAGTATTAGCAAGTTTGACGATAAGACCCACTTTGGTTGAGCGGATTGGTTCCAGTCAAAGAGACAATCCTAACCTATTGGAAATCATCTCCAATTTAGAGATGGGTATCGACGAAGAGATGAACAAGTATGGGCTTGATCGAGATGAATGGCTTAGGAAGAATGGAAGACTAGTTGTGCCCAATGTCAGTGGATTGGGAGATGAAGTTCTTAGAGAATGTCATCACTCAAAACTGACTATGCACCCCGGTGGTAATAAAATGTATCGAGACATGAAGCAGACCTACTACTGGGAAGGGATGAAAACAGACATTGGGAAGTTTATATCCAAGTGCATGAATTGCCAGTTAGTTAAAGCTAAGCAAAAGAAACCTAGTGGTTTGTTGCAACCATTGGAAATTCCAGAATTGGAAATGGGAACAAGTCTCAATGGATTTCATTGATGGGTTACCAAGGACTAGGTTGGGACATGATAGCATTTGGGTGATTGTGTACCGATTGACCAAGAGTGCAAGGTTTATACCTATCAAGTCGAATAGAACAGCAGCTAAGTTAGCGGAACTATATATGAAGTGGGTAGTGAGATTTCATGGAGTACCTAAAATCACTGTGAGTCACTGAGACCCGTTGTTTACTAGTGGGTTTTGGAAGAGCTTACAAGAGGCTGCAGGGTCAGAATTATATCTCAGTACCGTGTACCATCCTCAAACCGACGGTCAGACAGAGAGGGTGAACCGTATATTAGAAGATCTCTTGAGAGCTTGCATATTGGATTTTGGTGGATCATGGGATGACCATTTGCATCTAGTAGAGTTTGCATATAATAATAGTTATCAATCCAGTATTGGTATGGCTCCATTTGAAGCTTTGTACGGAAGACCGTGCAACTCACCGTCATGTTGGTTAGAAACTGGTGATAAATTTGTGCTTGGACCAGATGTGATAAGAGAAACTTCAGACAAGATTAAGATCATTCAATAGCGAATGAAGACTGCCCAAGATAGGCAGAAGAGTTATGCTGATAAGAGGCGAAAGGATTTGAAATTCTCCATTGGCGACCTAGTATTTGTCAAGATCTCTCCATTAAAGAATGTTATTCGATTTGGAAGGAGAGGAAAGCTGACACTAAGATTTGTTGGTCTATTCCCAATCCTCAAGCAAGTTGGGAATTTGGCATATAAAGTTCAGTTGCCGGATAAGATGGTGGGTGTTCATAACGTATTTCACGTTTCCCAGTTAAGGAAATTCGTGCACGACCCCGATATGACTATTTCACCTGATCATTTGGATGATATCGAAGTAGAACCCGAGGCAGCTGGGAACTGCAAGCCGATTCATATTGTCGAGCATGATACTAAGCAATTTCGAAGGAAAGCGGTGGATCTAGTCAAAGTTCAGTGGGGCAAGAATGAGAATGACTGTACTTGGGAGACAGAGGAGAGCATTAGGAAGACGTATCCAGAACTCTTTGCCTGGTAATATTTTAATTGCAATTTAGTTTTCCGCATGCTAAGATAGACTTGTTTGTTGTTTTGTATGTTTTATTTTTATAAGTGGTTGGTAGGCATGCGAGATCCTTTACTTGTTTCTTAGTTAAGGAATTTCGGGGGCAAAATTTCTTAAGGGGGAAGAATGTAACGACTCGTATTCTACGCATCAGGGGATCGTGGAATATTTATTTCATTCTCATGCTAAGTCGTATAGCCATGTAACTTTGGGAGACGACTATTGGGGTCATCTCCTATGTTCATGATTTTTGCCGATTTTTAGATGACCATTTTGCCCCTAGCTGATCTTGTTTCGACCATAACTTTTGATTGGTAAGGAGTTTTGACCTGAAACCACTTTCATTGGATCCGGATGATGGTCTGCCTTTCCTAGAGTGGTTACATTAGCCAAACAGACTCACCATTTGGGAGGTATAGCTGAAACAAGGTTTAGAAGGTGAAAAATAGCTTAATCGGACCTATTTAGGTGATTAGCAAGAAGACCCATAACCCATTTCGGGATTAGGTTTATGGGGAGGCTGAGAACAGTAGGAAAATGATCTATTTTCGTTTTCTCAGCTGCCTTAAATATTTTCCTAACCCTAACAATGGCCTCCAACACCAAAATCACCTTCTAATTACAATTTAATCAAGTTTTAGCCTAATCTACATCTAATCAAGGCAAGTTAGCATCAAATGGGAATAGAGCTGCTGTGTTGCATAGAGATTCAACCCAAATCAGAGATATTTTCAGATCTAAGTTTTATTTGTGGCTAAGGTGAGTATTTAGCATTGTTTTTACACTAATTACAGTTAATTAGGGTGATTAGTGTTAATTTACGAAATTACGCATGTTAAAAATCTGGAAAAATGTTTAGAAAATCTTAAATATTATTTAAGCCTCTATTAGAAGTTAGGGTTAATTTGGTTAAGTTTTGCTAATCCTATCATTAGATTTGCTTAAACATGCTTAAGGGGAAAATATGAGTTTTGGGTATGTTTTATCCATTTTGACATATCTTTTTGGTGTTTGTGGTCATTTCTATATGTTGCTATGACTATATGGTATGCTTTGTGATTGATCAGAACAGTTAGAATGGTCGAAAACGCCGTCGTGTGCCGTAAAACAGTCGTTGGAAAAGTTGCAGGAAGTATGCAGGGTTTCGGATCGGGTCGGATATGGGGTTCGGATCGGATAAGAGAACTAACTGGGCAAGGGGGATTCGATTCGGATCGGAACTTGGTACTAAAGGAGGCTTGGCAAGAAGGAAGGACATTTGCATAAGAGTTAGAGTTGGGTTCGGATAGGGAGCAAGGAACAGGCTATGGATCGGATTGGAGAAGAGGAGCTGGAACAATAGATGGGATCGGTTCGTCGTAACCAAACTGAACCAGATGGAGGTGACCACCGACCCGTACCAAGTAAGTGTGACTGGACCGAACCAAGAAGGAATGGAGCACTGCGCATACCTAAACCAAATCAAGGCATGGGCTAGGACCATCGAACCGAACCGGGTGAGGAGTACCGAACCGGGTGAGGAGTACCGAACCGGGTGAGGAGTACCGAACCGAACCAGATGTGTACTCTTACTTCTACGCGATGACTCTTTTGAAGACCAACTCCAATTCGATCAAAACCCGAGATGCAAAGGAAGTCCAGATAGGAAGTAGAACTCGGGATCCAGTTGGGAACCGACGAATTAACTTCATGAGTTGGGCTTTGCTGCGGGACGTGTGCTAAGGAGTTGTCGACGTCCATAGCTTTGATCCACCACGGAAAGACAAGTGTTAAGCTACGGATCAGTGCAGTGGGGTAGTTATTACTCCATGGGGCAGAGTGAATGTAGCATGGCTATGAGCCAGTGCAGTGGAGTCGTCATGACTTCATGGGACAGAGTGGACATAGCAAGGATTAGTGGCTATGGATCAGTGCAGTGGAGTCGTCATGACTCCATGGGGCAGAGTGATCATAGCAAGGATTTGGGTGGTCAAAGCAGTGGATATCGTATGCTTTATGCACTGAGTAAGAGATGTGAGAATGGTTGCTATGATTGATTGTTTGCCATCATTATGACATGCACACCCCATCCCTCGTATCTTTACACCATATGTTAGTGTCACCTTAAAGTATTGTACATCCTGTTGTGCTAACTCTTTGGTTGCAGGTCCAGGTTCAGGTATGGTTTAGTATACCTGTTATTGTTCTGTTTTGCTGCTTAGCGCTTATACCAGACTTTTGTCTGATCCATAGTTTTATGTCTCTTCTTATTACTCTGGGTGCTCTTAAACGGGAAGACTAGAGACAGGTCAGGTGATTATGCGCGTGTAGCTGTGCCGGAGATGAGCAGGAGGCTTCCATGTATGATATATATTGATATTCTCCCTGTGTCGCTGCTGGTCACCACTTTGGGCATTAGTAGTGTACCTTTCTTACTTTGCTTTAGAGACAGTTTTAAAATTTGTAATAATGATGATGTGGAACATAAGCTGTATTTTGGATTTTCCGCTGCTATAATGGTTTAGTTTTCAGCTTATGCACTGTCTCACCTGTTTTATGTCAAATATGTTATTATTATATTTTAGTCCATGCGCTGTGAGACGTTATACAGGTTCCTTGTTAGTTCAAATTCCCTTCTTTCCTTTCTTTGACGACCGTCCCATGCTGGTTGGACATTGGCACAACGCACTTTCATTGGAAATGTCGGCTGGTGCGGGGTGGGCCGTCATAAGTAGTAATTAAGTTTTTTAATACATTCATTTCCATATTCTCAATTTATGTTATTATTGCCAATATATTTTTTAAAACATTAACCCGTGACCGTATTTACATTAGTAGTAAAATTTAAAAATCTTTACTGTAATGCGCATATACTCTTATAAAATTTCTTAATAATGAGCGTTTAAAATAAGGAAATCTTTAATCACACATTACTCTTTGTTTGCACAATGAGGGTGTTTTTTAAAAATAAAAATAATTTAACAAATTATAAATCGCTAAATTAATTTATTAGGGTAGTCATATACCATTTATTCCACTCCCAATACTATTACTTACCCTAATACTTCTTATTATAAGAGAACTTTACTATTTCAAATTATACCTAGACTTTAGTAAATAAATTTACTACCCACTCTCTCTCTCTCTCTCAAATGGGTATATTTATGGCGTTCACCTTATCAAACTGTTATATATCTTCTTCCCTTTCTCCTTTTTATTTCTAATGAGTTGTCAAACTTATTGCCATAACTTATATAGGATTTTAAAGAAAATTACCTTTTCAAATTCATTTTAATAATAAAAGTTTGTTATATTAAGGCAATGACGATTACAAATTTGCCATTATAATTGTTTACTGCTTAACACTAACATTTTATATTTTTAAGGCTCAAAAATGAAAATGTTTACTATCAATTTTAATTAAGGAATTCATCATTTGTTTTTCATTAAAGTTCAAAATTATAGTTTGTCTAACAGAAGAAACAATAAACTTTTCAAATTCCACAAATATTTAATTTATCAAAAATCATATTTCAATTTTTTCCTGAAGGGAATTATTATGCAACTTGATCCTATAATTGAAATGTTAAAATTCCCCTTTTCAAAATAATTTAATAGTGTGTCAAAAATCACTTTTATAGGTTCATAATACTTTTGATATTTTTATCTAATCCTTCTGACTCACTACTCTATGGAAGTCTATTTCATTTATCGAATTCTTTCTTTCGTGTTCCTATATTTTCACTCCTTAACATTCCTAATTGTTGTCATTATAACTATCATTTTATCCATTAAACAATACACATTCTTATGGACATTAAATTCAAAATCGAATGCTCATGCTTTTGCATAAATGGCTTTAATTACATCTTGAATATTATCCGATTTCGATATCCTTTTTCTTATTGACCATTTAATGCTCTTTCAAATTTCAAAATTCCATTAATTACTCATACGGAAGTTTTATTATATTTAATAAAAGATATTCTTTCGCTTTTTTATGAAACATTCACACCTTTATGCTATGGATGTTAATTTGTCCTATTCCAAATTCTTACTACTTATTTCTCCCTTCTCTTTTCCATGAATGATAATTAAATCGCCAATTTATTCTCATTAACTGCATATTAAATTAGGGAGTTTCTTTCCACTTTCCAGCTTTTTGGTTCTAACATCCCTTAGGTTCTTATAAGGTTCCAAATCAATAAAGGAACTACTGAATCATTGCATACCTCCTACGGATTTTTTAGAAATTAAGATTAATCCTTTCCTAAAAGGACCTACAGATAATATTTTCTAAAGGCATGTGCATTTTAAATAAAAATACATTTATATAAATATAATAAAATCTTTGTAAATATCATTTCAAAATAAGAAGTACGCCTCTCATACATACATTTCGTCGCAATCGGGTAACCTGGGCTTTGGTATCAACTTTAACAACCCGCTTGGAATGGCAAAACAACATATTGCTAGTTTTTCCATGCACGTATGCGAAAAAATTTCCATGGTCCGAAGCCGCAAAATTTTGGAGCGGCTTTGGGCCATGGCAAAATGATTTAGCAAGGTTTATGGCCATGCTAATTTTGGATTGGCTTTCGGCCATTCCAATATTAAAGAAAAAATTTCACACTGCTAATCCCACTGTGTCCCAACTATTCCTCGCCAAACACAGCCTATTATAATACCAACCAAAACAAAAAAACCATGTTCCCCAAATAACCATTTCTCCTTAGATCGAAGTCCAAATCGAAATCGCCTTTCATTCCCAAAACATTCCATCATTGGCATTCAAATCCCGTTCCTCTCATTCCAAATTATTTTCAGGTATTATTATAATTAAAATCGAAACCCTAAATAACTACATAGTGTGGAGATTTCGATTGTACAACTGTATATATTCGAATAGAATTTGTCCCGTTTTTGTGTTAATGTCAGTTAATTAATAAGCATTAATTTTATTTTAGTTTATTAACAATCACCGATTCATAGGATTTCGCTATTTCAATTTATACATCTAGGAAGTATTTTGTCTAATGGTGGTTTGTGCTTCATCCTACACTGGTGAGTGTTAGTGTTACCGCCGATAGGTTGGTGATAGGATCTTATTATTGTTATTTCGATGTGCTTGGGTTTTGTTTTGTTGGTTTATCTTTCTCGAGATAGTTGTATTTAAATTATTTTTTCACTCTGGGAAGTGTTTTAGCTTATAGTTTTCAAATGAAGTATATGAGTCTGCTGATTAGGGCGGTGAGGTTACCTGATTTTTTTTCGGTGTGGTAAGTTCACCGCTTGCAAATAATTGAAAGTGGAAGCTAACTCAAATTCCATGTAAAAATTATTTACCAATAATTAGCCTTAATCATCCTGTTGATTTAATTAGGGGAAATAACGTAACACCCCACATCCGTTAGTGTCACTCACAAAGGGAATGCACTAAGTTCTGTGGAGCATTTAGGGTAAAAGATGCAGATAAATTACAAGACAGACAGAAATTAAACAGCGGAAAATAAAACTTTACTTTATTGATAAGATAGTTTGTACAACAATTGTTTTCCAATATTAGAGTATCATCTGTCTTACAAAATAAAGAAGCATAAAAATACATTTATATTCCCCAATATAGCATAAGCCAGCCATAACTGCGAAAAGGAGAGTCAAAAGCACTTTGTCCAAGAATCTTCATGCTTGGGAAGAGAAGCAGTCCAATCTAACCTGAGCTGAACTATTCCCTCCTCAACTACCATGGCGGTGGGGGAACGGAAGAAAAGAAGACGAAAGAAAAGTAGAGTCAGACATAAAGCCTGAGTAAGTCTAGTGACTATTCGGTCTATGGATAAGAAAAAGAGCATGATAAGTATATGCTGGAAATGGGAAAGCACCCTAAACTAAGTTAAGTTATATCGAACCGAATATACTATCGTACCCCATACTAATCTCTGCACCACCTAACTAGTGTCCCAACTAGTAATGATAACGTGATCCCAATCCCTGTAATTTTTGTTGCCTTCAGGCGTACATTTATTGTTTCTGACCTAGATCTAATCTAGGATTTACGCTATCTTCCGAATGATGCCCTCTAGTCTAGGACACACTACCTAGAGTAGTATATGTTCCTAGACTTTTTCCACATATGTGTCGCGAATCGTTATCGCTTGTCTAGATGCACATGTCCTGTAATGTGCGGCCCGAGTTCCGTGTCAGGGCTACTCTAGAAATACGGAACTCGGTCGGGAGCTTTCAGATATCCGCCGATCCAGATGCTAAGGTCTGTTTTTTTTCTAGTGGCTATGGTCCCACTCGACCGCTTCCTCAACTAATGAAAGGCCATCCTTGAAAAATGAGAACTATGCGCAGGCCCCCCTATGCCCCCAATGTCCTATGGCCATCCGCAACCATAACTAGATAGCAAGTATATGGTCTTTTGGAGTTCTCCGCCTTTCCGCTTCCCGTATCTCGATTGACTCAAGATGGTAGGTAGACGACGAGTTGCTATCACAGGGCTACCGTCTTCTCGCCGAATCACGCTGGTCCATCCTAGTCTTTAGGCTGCCATATTTTGCAACCAAGGCATACCCTTGGTTCTTATAACGCAGACCTTAACCTCTGTGAGCCCAGGAGGATCATCTGCAGCCTCACAGAGGGATACCAAGAGTACCCTCACGTCCCCTTGAAGCCTCGGGCTTCGTAACCCAATTCGTTGGATCCTTCTAGAATCAGACGGACGTACGCTCCTTCTCGTGTTCTACTAAGATTTACTACTTAGTTTCTTTCCTTCATCAAGTTGGTTAAGTGTCATTAGTCAATTCAAGTTAACTTAACCCATCCCTTTTGTCATATTATACTGGTTAAGTGTTGCATCCTTGTGTTAACTTAACCTCACCATCTGTTTAACTAACCTGTTACAGCGGTTAAGTGTCTCCTTATATAACTTAACCCTACTACTTGTTTAATTAACAGGTTATAATGGTTAAGTGTTGTCCATTCACGTTTAACTTTACTACAAGTCAAATTACACTGGTTAAGCGTTCTTGTTACTTAACTCTAATCATTCATGTTATATTGGTTAAGTATTTCTAACTTACTTAATCCTAACCCACTTGTCAAATCAACTTGTTATCATGGTTAAGAGTTCTAATTTTACTTAACCTCAATCACTTGTCTCACTAACATGTTTCTATGTTTAAGTGTTCTAATTAACTTAACCCCAATCACTTATCTCACTAACATGTTTCTATGGTTAAGTGTTCTAATTAACTTAACCTCAATCACTTGTCTCACTAACATGTTTCTATGGTTAAGTGTTCTAATTAACTTAACCTCAATCACTTATCTCACTAACATGTTTCTATGGTTAAGTGTTCTAATTAACTTAACCTCAATCACTTGTCTCACTAACATGTTTCTATGGTTAAGTGTTCTAATTAACTTAACCTCAATCACTTGTCACACTAACATGTTTCTATGATTAAGTGTTCTAATTAACTTAACCTCACTCTCTAGTCCAGTTTAATCGTGTTAGAATGGTTAAACATTTGCCTAACCTTACCCACTCCCCTAGTCAACATATTAAATTGGTTAAGTGTCCAGATTAACCTAACCCTACCCACCAATTTAGTTAACATGTTGAATTTGGTTAAGTATTAATTCAATTGACTTAACCCTATCAGTCCTGACTCAGGCTCAATTTATTAATTAAAGCACCAACCACTCACATTAGACAGATATTGTTGTGGTAACTGGACAGCCGGTCGGTTCCGGGCAGGTTTACACCACAACTCATGTCTAACCTCGGGTCTTTATTGGGCTCAATGCTTAACCACCCACATTGGATAGGTATTGTTGTGATTACTGGACAGCCGGTCGGTTCCGGGCAGGTTTACATCACAACTCAATCCAACCTCGGGTTAAGCATATCGTATTTTCTAAGTTTACATATTTGTCTCTTTTCAATTTTATATGTAAATGTTTTGTGGCCCATTATCCAAATTCGTTATTCCTGGGTATAATAATTTATACCACTTAAATTTCACAAGTCATTGGCATGTGCCAAACATGCCAACACATATATTTTAATTAAACCCAGTGTTATTTTCCCCGTTTGTACGTTCACAATATTATAACATATGTTGGGCTTCAACATTTCAGCCCTACTTAGAAACATAAAAAAGAGAGGCTTAGAACATGATATATTCTAAGTAACATAAAAAGGGTGTGTGAACGCATGAACTTGCAATATAGCGATTTAACTAACATAAATTATGTGGTGCATGAACTTGCAATATAGCGATTTAATTAACATAAATTAGTGGTGCATGAACTTGCAATATAGCGATTTAATTAACATAAATTAGTGGTGCATGAACTTGCAATATAGCGATTTAATTAACATAAATTATGTGGTGCATGAACTTGCAATATAGCGATTTAATTAACATAAATTAGTGGTGCATGAACTTGCAATATAGCGATTTAATTAACATAAATTATGTGGTGCATGAACTTGCAATATAGCGATTTAATTAACATAAATTAGTGGTGCATGAACTTGCAATATAGCGATTTAATTAACATAAATTAGTGGTGCATGAACTTGCAATATAGCGATTTAATTAACATAAATTAGGGGCTTGTGTACTTGCATTGTAATAGCATATAATTTTGACATAAATCATAAACCTAAACATGAGTCATGGGTTTCAATCTATTCATGTAAACTTGCATTTAAAACATGAACCTAACTAAATTAGGTGTCACTTGTATTAGCATATGATTTTTATAACAACATAAGCCTAAAACATATTTTTATTTAGGCATAACACTAAACATAAACTAGTCATTTCCATAAAGTCACTATATGTTCACAAAGATGCTTACTTTTGTCACTAATACAAAAGTATAGTTTAACTTGAATTATGAGGCCTATTCCAACATAAACTTATATGAATCATGTTACCCAAATGGATCCACTACACTTGAAATGATCATAGGCATATATATACAAAGATCTAAATCATGTAGGCATAACAGTGAATTATGTTTACATAAGTCTCAACTTGGTTGTAACAAAATATATACAACTTCTTATTAACCACAACATATAAATGTCAATTTCCAACATGAATCGTATACTTGCAAGGGGTGTTACTTTTCATTGCAAATGTACAATTAATCCAATATCTTGTTAATTATACTACAACATCCCAAATCCATTTATAATAAAATCAGAACAACATACAATTATGAACTAGTATCGTTACAATTAAAGTACGATTCCATTTTCATTCTACACAAATCAAGTCTCAATTTTTATTCATATCGGAATAGTACTCTACTTACATCGTATGACGAATCTTGTATTCAGGATTCTGGATTCTGAATTTGGTGATGCTATCCTTTGAGGTTGACGTTGTTTTGATTTATTTGTTGTAGTTTTAAGCTTTGAATCAACTCTTAATCGTCTCTTAATTTGACGGCTACTCCTAGTCTCTCTTCAGCAGCATGACGGCTCCTTCTTTTTTTTCTCTTTTTTTGTGTGAATTAGGTTGTGAGAGCTATGTTGTTTATATAGAGTTGCAAGTTAATTTGAGCCGTCAATGAAGCCAAGGTTAATACAAGCCGTCCGTTCTAAAGAGAAGCCAATTATGTTCACAATTTAAGGGCTGTAAATTGCTCCTATTTCAAATTATGTCATAATAACTTTCTTAATGTACATTATCAACATTTATTATTAAATTTGTATGCACATTAGATACATCCCCCCTTTACACACTTATTATTAAATTTGTATGCACATTAGATACATCTCCCCTTTACACATTTATTATTATTTTTGAATTAGCAACTTTAGTGTTAATAGAAATACGGGGTGTTACATTCTCCCCTCCTTAAAGGATTTCGTCCCCGAAATCTTCAAGTCTAGGAGAATGCATATCCTACCATCCAATCGTCCATCTACTCAGCCATCAAACACAGGCATCCATTGTCCTTAAAGGCTTCTAATGCTTTTATGTTCATATGCATAGTGTGTGTATATGTCCTTATCTAATGCAAAATCAGGCGGTCTACTGATTCAGTTGACCTCCTTAACGCAAATCATGTCAGTGCCATGCGTCCAATATGTATGCAAATCCTAATGATACATATTATTTCTATATGAGTGCACAACCATTCACTCAAATGCAACATCCATATGATAGCACATTAAGTTCAATTCATAAACAAATATATATATGTAAATGAAATATGAAGGCGTCTGAGCTGATCTAGTGCCCGATACGTGTGTATATGCATTCACGAGCAACCACTAGCAACCATTCGCAACCATCAACCATAACATGTTTCAAATACATGTTTACATCCAAAAGGGTTTCTATCTAAGGATCGATGATACGTCCTAGAGGATATACCTTAAAAGCTAGAAATTAGTATGCATAGAATTCCTAAAAAAAAAGGAATCAAGGATGTACCCTTAAGAAAAAGGGTATAAGGCGTGTATGCCTTATCTTCAATCTCTCGTATCACGTCTTCTTGAGCTTTACTCAACTGTACCTTAACAGATTCAACTTCACGATTGCGAAGTTTCTTGGCCTCCATTTCCAAAATAAACAAATGTAACCCATGATACTGCGTGTATATACTAGGATGATCAGAGGTCTCTCCTCTTAGCTTATCCATCATGTCATAACTATGAGGGTCAAAAGGTCACTACATACTTTTTACCTCTCTTAAGGTTAGTCCTTCTCTATATAGAGCGCCTGCCACAACTATTCATCTCTCAAGCAAACCATCCTAGTCAAACTCGACATCCCTCAAGTACAAGCCCCAAAGGCCTAAACCAATATCCGACAAGCAGCCGAGGAATGTCTCCTCCGAATTTGGACGATCTACGTGAGATGATCTAAGCAAAAACAACCAAACACTTGAGCACTAGTTGGGATCTTTTACTATACAAGTACTAAGGTGCAGAGACTCAACTATGGAAGCAAATATGAACAAATGCGAAGTGCTAAAACCAGAAGAAAGAGTACAAACAGAAAAGCTGGACTCTTCCAACAGAACTTTACTACCTTTCTCCTAGGTACGCTTAGTGGTGAAAGCATGTACTTGCCCTTCTGAAAATCTTGGCCTTTGTTCTTAATTATATGCCCTATTCTGCCATAGTAAAGATACTTCCTTTTGTCTTAGGTTTTATAATCCCTTCCTCCTTCGTGAGCCAAGTCTACATCCATGAATTCCTCATCCTTGGGTTGTGCTCCTTAGCTAAACTCCTCATCCTCTTTCGTGTGTAATCATGTTGACAAATCTCTCGAAAGCTGCCTCCATCGTACAGAAAACCTTACTAAGCTTGAATGAAAACTAGCCGCAGGTGAAACTACTACGGTTATAAATGGAAGTCGGGTACTACTTCACCCTTCGATGAGGTTACCTCCCAGAAAGCCAGGAGCCCCAGAGACACAAGAAAGAAGGGGACAAGAATTCAAACAGAGAATCAGAAGATAGTGCGTATGGCTTTTGGGGAATATGCCATTATAACAAAACTTTTCTTTTGAAAAATGCTTCTTTTAAAACTGTTTGAAAATAATAATTTTTTTTCAAATCTTTTATCTGATCTGGTAACCTTCAGCTCTGATACCACGTGTAACACCCCACATCCGTTAGTGTCACTCACAAAGAGAATGCACTAAGTTCTGTGGAGCATTTAGGATAAAAGATGCAGATAAATTACAAGACAGACAGAAATTAAACAGCGGAAAATAAAACTTTACTTTATTGATAAGATAGTTTGTACAACAATTGTTTTCCAATATCAGAGTATCATCTGTCTTACAAAATAAAGAAGCATAAAAATACATTTATATTCCCCAATGTAGCATAAGCCAGCCATAGCTGCGAAAAGGAGAGTCAAAAGCACTTTGTCCAAGAATCTTCAAGCTTGGGAAGAGAAGCGGTCCAATCTAACCTGAGCTGAACTATTCCCTCCTCAACTACCTTGGGGGGGGGAACGGAAGAAAAGAAGACGAAAGAAAAGTAGAGTCAGACATAAAGCCTGAGTAAGTCTAGTGACTATTCAGTCTATGGATAAGAAAAAGAGCATGATAAGTATATGCTGGAAATGGGAAAGCACCCTAAACTAAGTTAAGTTATCTCGAACTGAATATACTATCGTACCTCATACTAATCTATGCACCACTTACTAGTGTCCCAACTAGTAATGATAACGTGATCCCAATCCCTGTAATTTTTGTTGCCTTCAGGCGTACATTTATTGTTTCTGACCTAGATCTAATCTAGGATTTACGCTATCTTCCGAACGATGCCCTCTAGTCTAGGACACACTACCTAGAGTAGTATATGTTCCTAGACATTTTCCACCACTACAACAAAAAACACTTTTCGCAACAGGCAATATCTGTTGCAGTAGACCTATTGCAACAGGCCTACGCCTGTTGGTATAGCCGAAGTTGCTAAAAGTCTGCAACATTTTCTGCCTGTTGCAATAAGATGTTGCGGTATACATTTTTGCAACAGGCTTTTGCCGTTGCAACAGACCATTTTGCAACAGTATATGCCCGTTGCAGTAGATTCATAAATCTATAAAAAAAATACAGCTTATAGATATTACATATTAAATGTATTTATTTTAGTAATAATGTATATCACAAAATGAAATAAACAAATAAAAATTTTATTTTAACAAAGTTTTAATAGTACAAACAATTACAATAGAAGTTTCTACAATTTTCATACAACATTCATGTATAACAATTTATTCTCTCACACAACACATTTTTAGTGATCAAATATATGATTTCTCCTCAATATTAAATCACTATCTAACTATATCTCTCTAGTATCTCCTCGCTGGATCAAATTTGTTTGTTTCTCATTTATTTTTGTTTCCATCATTGAGTATTCATTGCGTTTGATCCGCTGGTCTCCGAACCTGTGATATGTTACTAATTGATAAGGGAGCTACCATGGATCTTAAAAGACTCGGAATCAGATGGTTGTTGTATGATCATGTATATGGTACCTGATAAAAGTAAGAAGTTTTGAAGATGTTGCAGTATACGTGATAAAAACATCAAAACACAAAAAATCACTTGTACCTGGTAAGCATCGCAAACCCTTTAACGCACATATATCACAATGGAACTCTTCTTTTTACTGTAAGTTTGTTGCATTATCGGTATGTATTAAGCAATTTTTGAGTTGTTAAACTTTCAGATCAATTTTGTAATCCTTCTAAAGCTTGTTCCATGGTCTCTGAATCATCTGTCAAAGGAGAACAGAGTTGGTTATTAAACAGTAATTTCTCATGCTACCTTATTAAGAACAGTTTTGGTTACTAAAGAACAAAGTTGCATCATCTATCTCACATAAATCCAAACTTTCATACAAAGGTAATAAGGACAGTTCATAAAATTCAAAAATTCAACCATCATAAATTAGTATTCAACATTTTGAAACTTGTTTCAACAAACATAGATTATCTAATCATATTGTTGTTGTAGAATGAAGGGCGTTTGGCGACCTTGTCTCACTAACTATAGAAATAATTTTGTACTTCAGACAATGTAATTAACTAATTTTTTTAAAAGCACAATAGCCAAAACATGTAGTGCTTGCATGTCATATGTCCTGTACAACATGCCGTTTTGCGATGACAACATGAATATCAGTTTGTGCTTGAAAGAAATAAGGTGTGTGGATTAACAAATGCTTTCAATGCACAATGAAAATATGTGGAAATTGGTATTGCTAACATGGAAACTACTTTAATAGTCCTAAAATAAACCATGCAGGCAAGAACTATTTTCTGGACTATCCTTGTCTGAAGGAGGCTGAATCTTTTAACAGCTGAAGATTTTGGAATCACTGACAGGGAATTGTGGTCGAATGCATGTTCCCATAGCACTTCCAAAACCAGAAGATTTTACAAGAAATTATCACAAACAGACACAAAATAGGAATACTTACCTCAAATTCATCATCAACCACCTTATTAAGAAGAAAGAGCTTCTCCAGAGTACACATATCCCTCTCACAAACACTCCTCGTCCTCAGTTTCAAGTTTCAACACATCAACCGACTCAATGGTGAACTCCAACACATTGACCTGCACGGGCAGCCGCAACCCGGCCTCTCCATCAGACTCATCCCAGTCGCTAAAACAACTCGTATAACCGTCCTTGTGGTATAACAAAGTTCGGTCATTCCCATTTATTGAGTGCGCTCCAACCTTTTCTTCACACATACCATCACCGCAAACCACTTCATTCCATTTCAAAAACCTCACTTTCAACCTCAGGAATCACATGGCGTTGACACCCCTTATCAAAAGTTGACATCATGCAAGCCGCCCAACTGTCCAACGTTGTATCTGCACTGAAATCTTTACATCCAAACTTATCCCGTACCATTTTTCTTCATCGTTTCTACTACATCTGTACACTGCCAAGACCCCCACTTCACATGATTTCCCTACTTCACGCATGCAATCCACTGTTTAACCTCAAGGCTGCCTTCCCTCCTATTAACAGCATTAACAGTATGTCATGCCAAACCCATTTGTTTCATACCCCTTCACGTTTTTGCTGTACCAACAGACAGCTCTCCCCCTCTCTTCACCTTCACGCCACTCTTCTTTCTCCCTTCTAAAATACATGAGCACCTCCCTTTCCATGCGTGAGCACCTGCTCATCCTTCCTATTAATCACGTACCCCCCTGTTGCGTGAATATGCACTCCCTAACATGTGAAATAACTACCCCATATATTATTTATGAATTTACAGCACTATAATTCTTTCCACCATTCTTTCACCATTTGCAAAACATTTCTCCTATAGTAAACATATACACCCACCCTCTTTATGCTCACGCCAGCTCCCCTCACCAATACTCACGTCCGCACTTTTCAAACGTTGGTCGAACTCTTGTTGAAAGCTTGAATCTTAGGCACGCTATTGCTTTTCGACCCTCAAAGAACGGATCCCCGTACCCTTCCAAACAGATATAGAATCGAAGAGGGTTTCATAGAGAAAAGAATATAAACTTCGAAAGTTTTCGAGGTGAGTTGGGTTCGAAACTTTTTCCCGAAAGCCATTAAAATGGGACGGCTACTGATTTGCAAATGAGGAAGAAAGTGTTGTATTTATTTTATTTCAAAACTTGGCCATCACGTATTTCAAATAGGGTAGGTCGGCTACCATGTTTTCATCCTCCCAAAAATAGGCCACCGCTCCATCCTCTCCATCCTCCCAAAATAGGCCACTGCTCCATCCTCCAGCACCAGCCCCAAATCGATCATCTCCACGATCCTAAACCCACGCTGATGCACGCTCATCACAACCGTCCATCCGCGCCTCTCCGCCATCCCCTTAACCATCCCCACCACCTCCCCAAACAGCAAAGCTTCCACCGACACGAACGCCGTTGTCTGCGCCCACTAGTCTCTCACCGTTCGACGAGTGTATACCCTTTTATAAAATGGAAAGCGGATCCGCCAACCGCACCCATGCTGAACGCCCCACCAACGTCATCTTGGACATGGTTCGCGGGATGCTTCTGGAGACCCCATGGGATTTTTCTGTTTTACTTTAATTTGGGGGAATAAACAAATACTCTGATAAAGCAAGTAATAATTAGGCCTGAGGACATATGATACGCAAGTTTGAAAATATTGGATGCCAGTAAAGCAACCCTCGATACCCGTGGATATTTTGGCTTAAAATTTGAATTTGAAGCCAAAATTTCTAACATAGGAGCCAATAATTTAACTATTTGGAGCCAAACAAACATTATTCATATGTAAGTAACGAACTACAAAAGAAGATATTAGACTTAATACCAAATACTAAACTATAACTATTACTTTTAATTATTGTATATTACTTACCTTTTAATTATTAGTGACCAAATATTAGACTTACTTATTGTTAATTATCGATTACCTAATGAAAATGATTTAAATGCAATCATAATTATTAAAAACTACTACTTATTTGTTAATTCTTAATTAATAATTATTTCTCATTAATTCTTAATTATAACCGAATATTATTTATTAAAAGGGTCAAAGTGAATTATTTTTTTATGAATTTACTAATTATTTAATTATTTATTATTTTTGATATCTAAACATATTCATATTTCAATTTACTTATTAATTATTATCCATTAGTTTTTTATTATTATTTGATAATTATTTATTTATTTTATTATTTTTTAAATGTTAATTATTATTATTTGTTAGTTATTAATAATTATTATTTAATTACCAGTTATAGATATCAATTTATAATATTTCAAATTTTATTATTAATTAATAATCATTAAATATTAATCTTAATTATTAAATAATTACTAGTAGTTAATATTTAATAGTAACTACTTAAAATTAGTTATTAACCGTTAATCATTAAAAGCCGATACTTATTTTTAATAGTATGTTTTTCGCAACTGGCTTTACCAGTTGTAAAAAAAATACAGTTATTGCAAGTGACAAAAACAGTTGCTAAAGATATTTATTCGCAACTGGCTTGGAAGCGCAGTTGCGAATAATATGTTTGTTGCAACTGTTATGAAAGCACAGTTGCTAAAAGTATGTTTTTGCAACAGGAAGGGATGCGAAGTTGCTAAAGATATGTTTTTCGCAACAGAAAAAAAAAGTCTGTTGCTAAATCTTATCTATTGCAACTATTATAATAGGTCTGTTGCTAAATACCATTTACTGCAACTGTCGTATGTCACCTGTTGCAAATAGCTAGTTGCAATAGGGTATTTTTCTTGTAGTGCACGTATGTGTCGCGAATCGTTATCGCTTGTCTAGATGCGCATGTCCTATAATGTGCGGCCCAAGTTCCGTGTCAGGGCTACTCTAGAAATACGGAACTCGGTCGGGAGCTTTCAGATGTTCGCCGATGCAGATGCTAAGGTCTTTTTTTTCTAGTGTCTATGGTCCCACTCGACCCCTCCCTCAACTAATGAAAGGCCATCCTTGAAAAATGAGAACTATGCACAGGCCCCCCTATGCCCCACTGTCCTATGGCCATCCGCAACCATAACTAGATAGCAAGTATATGGTCTTTTGGAGTTCTCCACCTTTCCGCTTCACATATCTCGATTGACTCAAGATGGTAGGTAGACGATGAGTTGCTATCACAGGGCTACCGTCTTCTCGCTGAATCACACTGGTCCATCCTAGTCTTTAGGTTGCCATATTTTGCAACCAAGGCATACCCTTGGTTCTTATAACGCAAACCTTAACCTCTGTGAGCCCAGGAGGATCATCTGCAGCCTCACAGAGGGATACCAAGAGTACCCTCACGTCCCCTCGAAGCCTCGGGCTTCGTAACCCAATTCGTTGGAGCCTTCTAAAATCAGACAGACGTACGCTCCTCGTGTTCTACTAAGATTTACTACTTAGTTTCTTTCCTTCATCAAGTTGGTTAAGTGTCATTAGTCAATTCAAGTTAACTTAACCCATCCCTTTTTTCATATTATACTGGTTAAGTGTTGCCTCCTTGTGTTAACTTAACCTCACCATCTGTTTAACTAACCTGTTACAGCGGTTAAGTGTCTCCTTATATAACTTAACCCTACTACTTGTTTAATTAACAGGTTATAATGGTTAAGTGTTGTCCATTCACGTTTAACTTTACTACAATTCAAATTACACTGGTTAAGCGTTCTTGTTACTTAACTCTAATCATTCATGTTATATTGGTTAAGTATTTCTAACTTACTTAATCCTAACCCACTTGTCAAATCAACTTGTTATCATGGTTAAGAGTTCTAATTTTACTTAACCTCAATCACTTGTCTCACTAACATGTTTCTATGTTTAAGTGTTCTAATTAACTTAACCCCAATCACTTATCTCACTAACATGTTTCTATGGTTAAGTGTTCTAATTAACTTAACCTCAATCACTTGTCTCACTAACATGTTTCTATGGTTAAGTGTTCTAATTAACTTAACCTCAATCACTTATCTCACTAACATGTTTCTATGGTTAAGTGTTCTAATTAACTTAACCTCAATCACTTGTCTCACCAAATTGTTTCTATGGTTAAGTGTTCTAATTAACTTAACATCAATCACTTGTCACACTAACATGTTTCTATGATTAAGTGTTCTAATTAACTTAACCTCACTCTCTAGCCCAGTTTAATCATGTTAGAATGGTTAAACATTTGCTTAACCTTACCCACTCCCCAGTCAACATATTAAATTGGTTAAGTGTCCAGATTAACCTAACCCTACCCACCAATTTAGTTAACATGTTGAATTTGGTTAAGTATTAATTCAATTGACTTAACCCTATCAATCCTGACTCAGCCTCAATTTATTAATTAAAGCACCAACCACTCACATTAGACAGATATTGTTGTGGTAACTGGACAGCCGGTCGGTTCCGGGCAGGTTTACACCACAACTCATGTCTAACCTCGGGTCTTTATTGGGCTCAATGCTTAACCACCCACATTAGATAGGTATTGTTGTGATTACTGGACAGCCGGTCGGTTCCGGGCAGGTTTACATCACAACTCAATCTAACCTCGGGTTAAGCATGTCGTATTTTCTAAGTTTACATATTTGTCTCTTTTCAATTTTATATGTAAATGTTTTGTGGCCCATTATCCAAATTCGTTATTCTTGGGTATAATAATTTATACCACTTAAATTTCACAAGTCGTTGGCATGTGCCAAACATGCCAACACATATATTTTAATTAAACCCAGCGTTATTTTCCCCGTTTGTACGTTCGCAATATTATAACATATGTTGGGGTTCAACATTTCAGCCCAACTTAGAAACATAAAAAAAATAGGCTTAGAACATGATATATTCTAAGTAACATAAAAGGGGTGTGTGAACGCATGAACTTGCAATATAGCGATTTAACTAACATAGATTATGTGGTGCATGAACTTGCAATATAGCGATTTAATTAAGATAAATTAGTGGTGCATGAACTTGCAATATAGAGATTTAATTAACATAAACTAGTGGTGCATGAACTTGCAATATAGCGATTTAATTAACATAAATTATGTGGTGCATGAACTTGAAATATAGCGATTTAATTAACATAAATTAGTGGTGCATGAACTTGCAATATAGCGATTTAATTAACATAAATTATGTGGTGCATGAACTTGCAATATAGCGATTTAATTAACATAAATTATGTGGTGCATGAACTTGAAATATAGCGATTTAATTAACATAGATTAGTGGTGTATGAACTTGCAATATAGCGATTTAATTAACATAAATTATGTGGTGCATGAACTTGCAATATAGCGATTTAATTAACATAAATTAGTGGTGCATGAACTTGCAATATAGCGATTTAATTAACATAAATTAGTGGTGCATGAACTTGCAATATAGCGATTTAATTAACATAAATTAGGGGCTTGTGTACTTGCATTGTAATAGCATATAATTTTGACATAAATCATAAACCTAAACATGAGACATGGGTTTCAATCTATTCATGTAAACTTGCATTTAAAATATGAACCTAACTAAATTAGGTGTCACTTGTATTAGCATATGATTTTTATAACAACATAAGCCTAAAACATATTTTTATTTAGGCATAACACTAAACATAAACTAGTCATTTCCATAAAGTCACTATATGTTCACAAAGATGCTTACTTTTGTCACTAATACAAAAGTATAGTTTAACTTGAATTATGAGGCCTATTCCAACATAAACTTATGTGAATCATGTTACCCAAATGGACCCAACTACACTTGAAATGATCATAGGCATATATATAAAAAGATCTAAATCATGTAGGCATAACAGTGAATTATGTTTACGTAAGTCTCAACTTGGTTGTAACAAAATATATACAACTTCTTATTAACCACAACATATAAATGTCAATTTCCAACATGAATCGTATACTTGCAAGGGGTGTTACTTTTCATTGCAAATGCACAATTAATCCAGTATCATGTTAATTATACTACAACATCCCAAATCCATTTATAATAAAATCAGAACAACATACAATTACGAACTAGCATCGTTACAATTAAAGTACGATTCCATTTTCATTCTACACAAATCAAGTCTCAATTTTTATTCATATCGAAATAGTACTCTACTTACAACGTATGACGAATCTTGTATTCAGGATTCTGGATTCTGAATTTGGTGATGCTATCCTTTGAGGTTGACGTTGTTTTGATTTATTTGTTGTAGTTTTAAGATTTGAATCTACTCTTAATCGTCTCTTAATTTGATGGCTACTCCTAGTCTCTCTTCAGCAGCATGATGGCTCCTTCTTCTTTTTTGTCTTTTTTTGTGTGAATTAGGTTGTGAGAGCTATGTTGTTTATATAGAGTTGCAAGTTAATTTGAGTCGTCAATGAAGCCAAGGTTAATACAAGCCGTCCGTTCTAAAGAGAAGCCAATTATGTTCACAATTTAAGGGCTGTAAATTGCTCCTATTTCAAATTATGTCATAATTACTTTCTTAATGTACATTATCAACATTTATTATTAAATTTGTATGCACATTAGATACATCCCCCCTTTACACACTTATTATTAAATTTGTATGCACATTAGATACATCTTCCCTTTACACATTTATTATTATTTTTGAATTAGCAACTTTAGTGTTAACAGAAATACGGGGTGTTACAAATAAGAAAACTAAAAATACATTTTTAATTGTTATAGTTTTCGGGCATTGCCACTTCCACTAAAATTATGCATATTTGGAGAGATTGCATGTTGGATGTATATAGTAGAGATGCAGGTTAGCACTCTTCGGAGGAGCTATTTGGAATCAATGCTAAAGCAAGATGTTAGATACTTTGTTATAGACCCACGCACATTTGATATTGTACTTAGTGTATCAACCAATACTCTTCTTGTTCAAGATGCCATTAGCAACCCGACAGAATAACAAAGGTGATATTGTATTTTGTGTTTCATTTACGATTTTAATACACTAAGGACATTAATAGTGCACTAGTTAGGTATTACATTGGGACAGGAATGATAATAATACCTGTATTTATAGTTTCTAGTTGTTCTTGACTACATATTTGTAAGCCTATTAGTGACTGCTATTTAATTTTATCTCTCTTTTATTGTGGCAAGTTTCAACTTTTATTTTGAACAAAATAGTAGTTGCAATGGTTTTCCAAACCCATCACAGTTTGATGGTTTTTCGAAACGATGCTAGTAACTTTTTTGCTTATCGAATAAAATGAATGTGTGACACATTTATTAATTTTTTAGGAACAACTTTTCCACTTGTAAAATAAATTGCCTTATATTTATACCTCATTAAAACCTTGGTGTACACATATGTACCTTTCTTCCTGTTTGCATTAACCCAATTCACTTTTCATACTTTCAAATCATGAAACTTGGCCCTGTTTTTAAAAAAAAAAATTAACTGTAAACTATACAAATCTACATTTCTACACAGTTATTTAACTAAAGACTCTTTTTCCAAACTGTAATCATTACTGAAGAACAAAAGATAATTGATACATATGGATTTTTATTATTTTATCATGGGAAATAGAAGAAGTCATTACCCAATGAAGAAAACATGATTGTGCACATGAATTCGAAGTAAGGTGCAATTTATGCATATGATATAGAGCTATGACTTCATCCTTACTCTTCCCGTCATTGATAAAAGAAGCTCAACATTCCAACATGTTTTTGTTTAAAGTCTAAATCAAGAAAACTTTAACATTGCTGCAATTTTTTCCAACTATACTAGCTAGTAGCTTAGTAGTTTTAGTTCCATGGAAAAAAAAGTCTTCAAAAATATAAATATGAATAAACATGTTCTCATCCATTTTGAGACAATAAATTCATTATGTAGGCCACAAATATCTACCTTTAACGAAAATAAAACAGTCTAAATTAATAACGGTTAGTGACTGATGCGCATCAACCAAATATACCCATAAACCTCCTTTTTGGATGCTCGATGGAACATTACTATTAGTAAAGGAGCATTACCTTTAAAAATAGGATTACCTAATCCAATAGATGTATCATTAAATCAAATTGCAATCCTTATTTTGGCAAGAGATAGAAAGTCGAAAGCAACATCTACTGTGTTGCATGCTACAGTTACATATATAAATAACTGATAGACAAACTTATTTCATTTCATGCATCATCACATTTGCTTCTTAAATTAGTACTATTGACGGTATGAAATTGAAACTGTGACAGTCAGATTAGACATTTAAACAACTTACAATTTTTTTGGCATATGAAATGCTTTACTTACAAAGCAAAATAGGCACCTAAGATTTAAAGATACACACATTATTTTCCTCTATAGTTTGAGAGAATGCTTGGACTTCATTGTTGATACCATCCAACAAAAATACTTTTTCCTACTATGCATGTGTCGCATGCAACACTTCCTGCAAGATAATGCATTAACTATGCATAATACATGCTAAACTAGTGATACTTGTCTGTGAATAATACAATCATATATTGAGTCTCTTGTATGAATCATTCATCTCCAACCAAGGCTTCTACATGATCACCACTACGATAAGAGCTGCCATCAACAACATTGGACATTGATGTTTTTAAAAATTGTGTTGTTAGTTGCAGTTGGTAGAATTGGTAAAAATAATAAATGTTGTGTAACGGGAAAATGAAAAAGGCGGAAAGAACAGATACTTAAACATGAATTTTGACTCAAAAAGGTCAATCATAACTTAGAGCCATTCTAAATGGATCGTTGATTCCTATAAGGAAATGGTGTAACAAATATAACAGAGCATATCAAAGAAAAATCAGAATCTCACACAGCGGAAGTGATAAAGTATAATAACTTAAAATATATGTACCATTAATTAAAACCATCATAAATGTCAGTTATAACGAGTCTCATGCAATAGTAGGTACATCAACGTTAATTATCCCAATATAATAATACTGTCCTAAATAATGCTTAATGATTATGGATCCTCCATCCTCAGGTTCCATCTCCAAGGTATCATTGATCCAAGCATTCCCACCAACTGTCCTATTTATATGTTAAGAGAAGGGAGGTCAGAACATAAAGTTATGGTAAATGAAATTCACGTAAGTTTTTAGGAATAACTATCTCATATATTTGGCAATATAAAATATTCAAGATATATCTACGTAAACAAGCACACCAAAAACTAAACATATGAGGCAGATGTCCAAGAAGTCACTTAATTGCCCAAAGCTAATTTAACGGCATGCACCTCTTGTGGTTACTAAATACCATATATATTTAGGGCTGACATCCCTCTGGTCACTTAATAACCAATGATGGACCTTAATCCACTTCAGATCTCGATCTAACGTTAATTTTTATAACTGATAACTATCTTGTAGGGCGAGAAACAGTAACGGCTACTTACTACCAGGATTTGGGTCACGAAAATGGCTTCTTTTAAGAAGAATCCCTCCGGTGAACCCTCTTATTACTATCTAGCTGTCTCTATGGATGAGCACCTAGCCACTTAACACTTCCCTTAGACCATGATTTCTTAAGCCATACATACATAATACATCCCTATGTAAGCCCTCTCTAGCCCCTAGATAAGAAGCGGACATTACTTGGAGAACTACCATACACACCTTATCATTTAATAGGACCATTTAATACCTCTATAGAGTAAGGCGGACCTAATGACCGTTTAAGGCGTTTATTAGGGTAGGCCCAATGACTTCAGCCTTTCTAAAGGATGAACATTATAAGAGGCCTAATGTCCTAAAAACTTAATGCCCAAACAAGGTAGGTCAACCACTTAATACCTTCTCAAGGTAGGCTTACTTCACGTACAAGTACTCATATATATATATATATATATATGTGTGTGTGTGTGTGTGTGTGTGTGTGTGTGTGTGTGTGTGCACTAGACATCTCACATTAGGCCTACCACTTGTAGAAGTTGGATTTTCTGGGTGGTTCCAGGAAGGCTTCTACTACAAGTTGGGCTTAACCTTGCATCATAGTGTACTAATTATGATGGTTAGTGGCACCTAGACCTCTCACATTAACCAGATTTACCTGTAGATGTTGGATATGCAAGTGGGTTCGGGGCAAACTTCTACTACAAGTAACGGTTAACCTCATGTCTATTTGTCATTAATATTAATTAAGTCATTAACTCAAACATATGCAGACATACAAATTATTATGGGGACACTCAAACTCTATTCCTAATTTAATTTTATTTATTGCATACTTAATAAGTATTAATATACGTTGATTATGTTATAGATATATATAAATATACATGAAAATTAAGCGAACGAGTTAGCATCCTTACCACATTTTTGAAATGTCATTCCTATTAAATTATTAAAGGTGTACAAGTCATTTTCCCATATTTTCCTCAACCATAACATAAATGTTCATATTAACATATGATAATAAAATAGGGAAAACAATCTCAACAACATATAAGCTTGCAACCCAGGTTTTGACTTGATTATTACAACAATAAAAGATAAACATAAAATCAAATAATATGTTTAAAATTCTTATTTTTAATAGATTCCTTTTTTGTGTTTGTTTATATGCAAAACCTTATTATTTAGATATATAGTAAATAATACGCTCAAATTCTCTATTTTCAAAAATAAAGATTCAAGCCTATTAAAGTTACGAATTATCCAAATCTTAACCTTTTGCCTAAAAATCAAGTAATATGAATTTGCATGAAAATAGAATAAAAGGAATCCAAATAAAAAAGAAAATCATACAACAAGAATCATGTTTTACTTTTATTATTAAAATAACCCAAAACCACAAATATAACTAGATTCATCATAACAATTAAAATATAGGGAATTTGGAGGAAGTTTAATATTATATTTTCGTTTAGATCCAAATTCCCTTAGGCATATAGATCCAAATTTACACTATAAAACAATGAAAATAGAAAACTGATGTCATTTCCACTCATAGTGCTAAAAAGGATAAAATAGTGGAAATTTGAATGGTGTTTGCTTTCGGATCCAACCTGCGTACTAAACGTTCTCTAATTCTTGTTAATCTATATATAAGAATCTAGAGATTAGAGTCTTATATATAAATCTTTGAATTTTAGAATATAAAATCTAAATCTGATCCTAGATCACAATAGAGAAGAAAATAAATAATAGATTAAGGATTTAAAAGAAAACCTAAACTTTTCTCTGGAATTCCAATAGAAGAACAGAGAAGCAAGAATAAAAGGGGTAGGGGTAGGGAGAGACTAGGTGGTTTTTATTTATAGATGCAAGTGTAAATAAAGGTCGTAGGATCTGTTAGATTAAATCCAGATGGTCCATGTTTGCAAACTATATAAAAACCCTAAAAAAAACAAGCCTTCACTGCCTATTTCCCTTAAGGGTGGTCGACGCCTTATATAGAAGGGTGTTTGAGCCCCAGGTCGACACCCCTTCTATAGGGAAAGACGACTCCCCTTCTAGGGTAGAGCCAGAGAATTTGTTTCATCCAACGTTTCTTTTATATTAATTATAATATTAAATTACATTGATTACCTTCCTTAAGTTGATTATTCTTGTCCCCTCCTGCATCTATATATATACATACAATTCAAATTATCGTGGAATAATCTTTTTATGCTAATTTATATATAATTATGTTCCGTATATCTTTTTATACAATTTGAATTTCAAATATTGTGTGTAAACAATTCACATATAACTTGTTTTAATAAGAACCACTTCAAACGGACTTCGTTTTAAGCAATTAAAGTATGCAAACAGATCAGAATCTCGCCATGAACGAAATAGTATTACTTTCGTGGCCCATTTCCCAAATTTTCGAAATTCTTAATTTTAGCCCATTAATATTTTATTAATTAATTATTGTTTATACTTAATTTAATTATCTATGTTTATTTATGGTATATTTTTACAGGGTATTACAAATTCTCTAACTTGTTTTTTGAGTTAATTTACAAGCACTAATTTATAAGTTAATACAAAATTTGTTTTGTGGATTTTAAACCTTTTAATATTTTCACATGTAAGGATTCTAGTCTTTAAACCTTTTAACTATGTTCTCTTTTAACATATAATTGTTTCTGATCATTGGAAAAAACAACGTCTTTTTCCATGGTTTATTTGCTGCAAAAACCATCAATGCATGCTAAATATGCTTGCAACGACAGTTCTTTCTCACAATTACATTATTTTAGATGCACATTTTGGTCATCTAACACTTTGTTTATGGTGCCATAAGTGGTTTTTTCTTGATTTTTTTCTACAACGTGCTGCTAAATTAACTAAGATGGAGATCTAAAAAAATGAGTCATATTCTCAGTTTAAAGCATTAGAAACTTTGTGATATACATGATTGTTGCTTTGATTTTCATTTTCATATTATAACTAGCATGTATTGCTTCAAATTAAGCAGCGCATGGTTAATTAAGCTTTTGTAATTTGTCAAAAAGCTGTAAGTATACCTAAGTGTGATTGCCTAATATTTGCTGCTACTCATCTGTTATCGTTGATACTTCTCATTAATACCACATGACAACTGTTTTATATTCCAATACAAATGTACAAATGTGGTTGTTGCAGTTTTGAATACTTCAATCTTCATTAATAATAGCATCGTAATAAGTTGTATATGCAAATGTGATCATTTCAGGTGCATATTTAGTTTGGGAAGGTAGGGGTCATTATAGTTTCTGATCTATGAGTTCATTTTGCTAAAGGCAACAACAATGAACAGAAACAACACAAGGGAGATGGTTTCTTGCTGTAGCAAGCAGTGATTGTGCAATCATCGACACATTATTTTTCAGTTCGCTAAACCTGTAACGTCCCGTATTTTTTCACTTAAGTTTTGGATATTTAATTTAGTCTAAATGTTGAAATCATAATATAAATGGAATTTTATATTTAATTAAAATGAAGTTGAGAGTATATATATATAAGCACAACGAGCTCGAAGTAGTGCGATAGTTCGTAATTTTTAGTTTTGAACTTCAATTGAGCGTACAAAATCCGTTATAAGTCGGAATTCGCTGAAATAAGAAATATTCAAATTTGTTAAATTATAATTTTGTAATAAAAGAGAAAAAAAAATCAGAATTTCGTATTTTATATTCAAAGTTATGGCCAAATCAAATTTCCAAAAAATTGCTGTGGAATCATTTATAAACCTCAAGGATTTATTTAACAAAATAAATCAATTTTAAATCAATTTGGTTTAACATGAAAATGAAATATCGGGTTTAAAATACAAGTTAATTCATTCGGGAGTGATATAAATCTGATTTATATGATAATAATATTTTATTTGTTATTTTTCAGCCAATTTATATTAATTGAATTTAATGTTAAATCAGTTTAATTTAATATCTTCTGTAAACGATAGTATTAGACTGTGAAACACGTTCCATTTATTGCATTTAAATATGAGTTAGAAAACAACGCGATATTCTTATTAAATAGATTTACGTCAGTTCACATCAATAAATAAAATAAAGATATATATTTTAACAGACTTATCTCCCTCTCATTGCAGGCTAATTTTCAGTTAGTAATCTATTCCTTCCTATCGAAGGAATTCTGCAAACCTATTCGAAATAGTTGCTTCGTTCTTTCTCTTCTATCAGTCACCGAAGAATTCTGCAAGCCTACTTCTTCTCTATCGTAAACGCCTAACCCTATCAGTACCTTTTAATAACGAGTCATTATTATTGTCCCATTTTTTCACTTATATAAGGAGATTCGCTCTCACTGTGTTCAGCTATCCGATATTCAAATGAAGTCTCCCAATTCATTTCTCCCATTCTATTTATTTTCTCCAGTAAAAGTCGATCCACGTTAATTATAAAAAAATAAAAATAAAAAGGAAATGGAATCCATGGAAATCACGATTTATAATCGCTCAAAGCTAGGAGACACTCGCGTTCAAGAAATCAAGAGGGGGAAGTCGCGATTTGAAACATCTGCATTCTGTGAAGCTCGACGTCAGCTGGAGCGGTTGCAATTAGGGATGGCACTCAAAATAATGGAGATCGTGATCTCGGGTTAACACTAGAAATGGACTTTTTGATTTTCTGGTAAGTTGATGTATACTGGAGTTTGGTGCATAAAAAAAGGGAGGCGAATGCACTAATGATCTTTTGGAGCGTTTGTGGGAGGGGATGTTGACATTGTGGGTTGTTCGTTTTGTGAAGGAGTGTTGTGATTTTAACTGGGCAGTGGGAGTTCGAATTTGGTGAAACTGGGGTGTCGACAGTTGGATGTAGAGGGAGGATTTGGTCTGTATTTTTTGAGAAGTGTTTGTCACTATTGAAGGAGGATATTCAGTGGTGTAGTAAAGAAGCAGTTCGATGTTGGGTGTTTGAGTCTCAGGCATAAGGAAAAATGGGGTCAAGTTGAAGCAATTTGGCCTGAGTGTTTGAAGGATGACTGCGTGTATGAGGGAGCTCGACAATGGAGTTTAGGGGAAGCTCGGTCTGTATTTTTGGCAAAAGGTGGATGGCATGAGTGTCTTGTAGGTTTGAGGAGATTGTCTGGTTAGTGAGGGTAAGGGATTTTTAGAAAATGCTATAGCAATGAAATGGAGTTGGGTCTGTGTGAACTTAAGGGTGTAGTCACGACAGGGGTATGCAGCAGTGTTGAATCAATCTGGTAGTGGGGAAATAGTTCAACAGTTGGTTGTCGAAGGATGCGGAGTTGACAGTGTAATGTTGATGAAATGTCAAAGTCAATTCTGGAGCTATTCAGTGATTTATTGCATCAATTAGCTGAGTAAAGCAAGGTATACGCTTTTTTTAAGATAATAATATTCCTAGAATAATTTATTTATGTGCTAAGTTAATTCAAATAATTAATCAATAAATCGTTAATAAATAATCATAGGCAAATAATTCATTCAAGACGATTAGTGGCTGAGACGATATGAGAATAAAATGGAATATTCAACAAAAAGGAAAAACCCAGGTGAGTTAAACTCACTCAGTTAAATTATTGGGAGTTATTTTTTATAGTTCAAAATTTATTAATTTCTTGTTGGATGATAATTGATTGATATAAAGTTATAATAATATATATAAAATTGTATAATAATATTGGTGATTGGATAATTCCCACAGTATCATTAGCGAATGCCCGCAGTACCATTAGCGGATGATTTCCTTATACGCCCCACAATATATATAGTGGATGACCTTTTATACCGCGATATCCTGCCTCGAAGCAGGACGAGTAATATTATTGTTGACTAACATCTATGGATGCAGGAAAAACAGGTTCGAGGCATCCAACTTGATTCCTCAACATTTACTTATTTCATATATGTTGTTATATGATATAGTTGATAACCTGTGACATTATATGACATGTTTGGTGCGTGTAACATTTGACCTTGGTTTTTGACATTTTTGAATGTCAAGATAAAACGAATAAATGGATTTTAAAAACAGAATATATATATATATATATATATGTATGTATGTATGTATAAGAGTATTTAAAGGGAAGTTTATTTTCAAATAGAATATTTATTTAGAAACCGGAATTATAAATGGAATTGAACAGTAAAGATTTGTTTTTACAAATACGACGACAAGTTGATTTTATAAGCCATATTTATAAAGAAGTAAATTATTATTATTATTGGAGAATTCAGAAAGTATAATCTAAATATGGAGATAGATAGAAATTGGGTTTAAAATCGGTATTGTTAATAGATTTGATCATTTCCAAGTTCAATGGGAATTATAAATTAGATTATATGAAATGAATCTAATAATAGAAGTGATAGTAGAATTGGAACTTGAAAAGGCAAGTTTGGAATTAAATTGACGAAATTAGTCAAGAATGGATTTGTATTAAGAGTTATTATTCTCGAGTAAGGTAAAATGGGATTGAAGCGAATATTTTGCAAATGAGAATTCTTGAAAGGAAGTTAGAAAGTGTCTTTTAATTATAAAATAAATCATATGAAACAATTCTATAATTAGAGGTCATAATGGGATTGAAACTTGAAATTTGATTTATGAAATCAAGTCTAGTATGGATCTGTATTGGAAATATTGTTCGCAATTAGAGTGAACAAAGCAAGTAATGTGAAAAATAGGAATTTGTAGAAGTAAGTTGGAATAGGAGTTTGAAATTATAAATTCTAATTGAATTTAAATAAAAAAAATTGAATAATATAATATGGATTATATTAAAGAATTTTACATATGATCTATGAATAATAATTATTATATGCAAATGATAGTGATATAAAAAAATTTAGAACAGAAGTTATAATTAGAATTGGACGAAGTTTTATAAATAACTGGCATGAGTAAAGTAAACATATACAAAAGTTTGTAAAAATAATTTATGGATTAAAGACCTGATAAAACCTGGTTTACAAATGTTAAACGAAATTGAGTTGGTTAATGAAAATATATCATTATAATAAAATCTTGTTTCAGTTTAAAAATAAATAATTAGCAAATGTTTTGTAAATCATATCTGTTACGGAATATTGTATAAAGTTTGTAGCAATGCTTTCTAAATGCTATTTATAAGTAAAATATTTGAATAGTTATAATTTGAGATAAACATTTCATTTAAAATCGTAATTGATATTGGGAATTCTATTCATTTAGAAATCTAGAAAATGGAGTTAATGGAATTAAAAATTGATTGGAGATTAATTGAGACGAAGGGTTTTCTGAGTATCGATCTGAAGTTGGTTTCGACCTTCGGGATTAATATTTAGAGAATTATTCACTTACTAATATAAGAAGAGAAATGAATATTTCAGATGTTGGGAAAATTAAGAGGTCTGATTAACGAATGATTTAATTAAAGAGGTAAATATTGAATCAATAAATTCAATTTTTCTTTTATGGATGAATGGTTGTTTTATTTGATAGTTAAACAACCGACTAACAAATCTGGCCTAAAACAATTATTGGTATGGAAAGACCGGGATCATATTTATATTCGAAAACCATTCTGAACAGCAAATACGTAAACAATGAATATATATCTGACGCTGATCGAGACAGAGTATTAAAGACCGTAAAGCTTCATAAAATGGAAGAACTACTTAAAATATCTGGTTTAGCGGCCAGAGATATACTGTGGTGTAAGAACTACTTAAAATCTCTAGTTTAGCGGCCAGAGATATACTGTGGTTCGGTCATGGTTGGAATTTTTGGATTGCAAGGACCTCTCGCTACGAATCTATAGGGTGATTCCTAGGATGTGGTAGGAGGGTGCCTTCGGTTTGTCTAGTCCCAGGGCAACTTGTGTGGACGGATCTCTAACAGAGTATTTCCAAAAGGGTGACGTACATTGATTTCTTTAAATGTACTATAGTTGGTGGCGGAGAGTGGCACTTCTCTTAGCTTAACTACTAGAGTATTTTTGTGGACGTCAATTAATGATTTCTGACGGATCTAACAATGTGGCATTCACAGTGAATGGTGGCTATATGTTATGAAGATAAATTATAACCTCAAGCCTCACAACCGGGAAATGAAAAAAATCGGGCATGCAGCATGGCTATTGGGTCGCCCCCATTAGGGTGTATTGTCACCATCTAGAGAATATTCATATTTGTTACTTCTTTTCGCTTCTATATCTTCTGGGAACGGTTATGTTGCTAGCAACCGTAAGGTGACAATATATTCGATACACTAAAGAGAAATGAGTGGTCGGTCATGTGTGGGCTGGGTTGCAAGACGTTCTTATTAAACCCAGTGTATTCCCCTCTAAACATGCACTATCGGCAGGTGGCTCCATGCCTTGTCATAGTTGGAAATCCAATCTCCGATAAGCGCATGCGGTTTTAGTTGTATACTATATATGTAGATCATGAGATGCAAGTGTTCTGCTAGATTCTAATTATTTGTATTTAGACACTATTATAATATTACAACAAGATATTGATTTCAAAAATGTTTTAGGTTATCGTGAGGTAAAAACTGTCCGTGTTTATGTGAAGATTGGTCTTGTGATTATCCTTTTTTTCGAAACGATTTTTAAATTTAAAATAAAGTTGGATGTACCAATAATTAGCGGGTTTTTCTCACGCTGGTTCACCAGACTAACCTATGCGTTGTAATGCTCGGGTCAGACCAAGTTGTGCAAGTTTAGGATAAGATACGAATTCCATGAGATGAGTTGGAGGAGTTCAGACATATGATTCATATAATAGTATTCCACTGTGTGTTATAAACAAGGACAAATTATTATAACTATCCAGATATGTTGAATGACCACTGTACTCTGATAAATTGTAAGTATTATTTCCAGTTTTTCAATAAAGATTATTTTTGTATTATATTTTATCCCGCTGCGATGTGAGACTGTGTATTATTGTTCTTCTTCTTTATTTTATTCTTAACTTTCTTCATTTCCATATCTCATCCTCTTATTTCTTTCTATTAGCTTTCTGGAATTTTGATACTTGAATTTGGACATGAGATGTATTAGTGACTGGATTTGAGAGTCGAAATTTCCAGGACGTTACAGTTGGCATCAGAGCAATGGTTTAGGAATAACCTTGGCTCTGTGATATGACTCGATAGAGATGGGGTTAGTAATACCCTAGATTGAGTTTGAGTGTATATATGTATATATGAGGGCGTATTTGTAAATTTTATAAAGATGTTTTGTATTGTGCTATCTGATCGGTTCAGTTTTGAACTGGTGACTGACACAGTATTGTTTTGTATAGAGGGCGAATGAAATAATTTTTCCCAAATTATATTTTTGTATAGGATAAGAAATATTTTCTAAAAGTATATTGGTATTGGATTGTTTGACTTGTTTGAATGAAATTCAGATACGATTATGGAATTGGAATGGTTTGATATAACCAGAAGATAAAATAAATGATGTCTGAAATAAAAATCAGAACTTGGAAATATAAATTGGAAACTAAGAAAAACAAAATTCCGATATAATAAATTGAATGATTGAAACTTGATTTGAAGAGCAAGTTAAATAAGTTGGATTGGAATTGAAAATTTATATTAAATAGAAATGAAGTCGCCACATCGCGATAGTTCGTAATTTAACAATTTGGACTTCAGTTAAGTATATATGATTCAATATGAGTCAGGATTCTTTGAAACAAGAATTTTCCGGATCTATTGGATTATAATTTTCTAATGGAAGAGAAAAATCGAGATATTATATTATAGATTTTGAGTTATGTCAAAATCAAATTTTCATAAAATCAGCATGAATCGTTTATAAATTAATACGATATATTAATTTAAATGGAGAGAATAAAAATTAGATTCCCATTAATAAAATTTGGAATTGAGTTATTAAACAAACATGAATTCAGGAGAACTGAATAAAAGAGATTTTTGCAATAAGAATCAGATTATGAAATGAAGATAGTTAATGTGAGAAATCAATTAGTTATAATAAATTATAACTTGGCTAAAATAGGATGGGTGAATTAAAACTATAGAAATTAATATGAAGTGAAAATTCTTCAATTCAAGTTGAAATGCTAGTATATTGAATATGGATAGAGCTCGACAACATGTAGTTTGAATATGTTGAGTGAAGTAAGAAGTAAAGTAAAATAAATCCAATTCGAAAATTAATACGACTTGGAAGAATAAATCAAATTGAGTTTGCTTGGAATTGAATGTAAATTTGAACCCAAATGGACTTATATATTAAGATTAAAACATGGAACTTGGATAATAAATAAACCCAACTTGTTTATAAGAAAATGTATATACATTTGAACACGAAAGTTTAAATTATCATGAGTTGAGTAAGATAACAAGTTAGTGGATGAATTGGCAAATTGGAAGTAAAAAGTTAAATTGTTTATAATCAGTCAAAAATGCAGGTGTATGTGATTGAGTAGGTTTATGAGATGAAAGCAAGTGTGAAAAGCCGACAAAAAGGTACATGTTTAATTAAATATGGGATTTTATGAGCCTATTTGGCAAGCCGCTTGGCTTTTTAATTTTCTTTTGATTGGGGAAGGCCTAGAGAGGCATTTTGTAGTTGTACCGATCAGCTGTGCAAAGGTGGTACTGGCAAAAAAATTTGAAAATTTAGGGAGTTAGAAAATTTTCAACAGTTTTGAAATTTTTTTGTAACAAAAGGTTAATGTTCAATTGGAAATTGAAGTTGAATTTTTTTGGGTGAACTAGGAACTAGTAAGTTGGTTGGTTGTTGGAGATTAAGGATATTGAGGTGAGTGTCGAGTGTAAGAGTAGATTATGGGAAGTTAATAAGGTGTAGCACTTTTTCTACTTGGTAATTTCGGGGACGAAATTCTTTTAAGGGGGAAGGAATGTAACGTCCCGTAATTTTTCACTAAGTTTTGGATATTTAATTTAGTCTAAATGTTGAAATCATAATATAAATGGAATTTTATATTTAATTAAAACAAAGTCGAGAGTATAAATATATAATTAAAACGAGCTCGTAATAGCGCGGTAGTTCGTAATTTTTAGTTTTGAATTACTGTTGAGCATACGAATCCGTTATAAGTCGGAATTCGCTGAAATATGAAATATTTGAATCTGTTAAATTATAATTTTGTAATAAAAGAGAAAAAAAATCAGAATTTCGTATTTTATATTGAGATTTATGGCCAAATCAAATTTCTAAAAAATCGTTGTGGAATCATTTATAAACCGTAAGGATTTATTTAACAAAATAAATCAATTTTAAATCAATCTGGTTTAACTTGAAAACGAAATATCGGGTTTAAAATTCAAGTTAATTTATTCTGGAGTGATATAAATCCGATTTATACGAAAATAACATTTTATCTGTTATTTTTTAGTCGATTTATATTAAATTGAATTTAATGTTAATTTAATTTAATATCTTTGGTAAATGATAGAATTAAACTGTGAAACATGTTCCAGTGAATCCAGAATAGTGGTACAATCCTATAAATGCCATTTGTTGCATTTAAATAGGAGTTAGAAAACAAAGCGATATTTTTATTAAATAGATTTACATTGGTTCATATCAACAAATAAAATAAAAATATATATTTTAGCGGACCTATCTCCTTCTCATCGCAGGCTATTTTCCAGTTAGAAATATATTCCTTCATACCGAAGGAATTCTGCAAACCTATTCGAAATAGCTGCTTCGTTCTTTCTCTTCTATCATTCACCGAAGAATTCTGCAAGCCTACTTCTTCTGTATCATCTAAACGTAACACTACCAGTACCTTTTGATATCGACATCGCTGTTATCTTCCCATTTTTTCACTTATACAAGGAGAATCGCTCTCGCTGTATTCTGCCATCCGAAATTTAAATGAAGTCTTCCAATTCATTTCTCCCATTCTATTTATTTCTCCAGTAAATGTCGATCCACTCAAATTTTAAAAAAATAAATATTGAAATTGAAATGGGAATCCACAGAAATCACGATTTATAATCGCTCAAAGACAGGAGACACTCGCGGTCAAGAAATCAAAAAGAGGGAGTCGCGATTTGAAACATCCGCATTTTGTGAAGCTCAACATCAACTGGATCGGTTGCAAATTAGTGATGGCATTCCGAATAATGGGGATCGCAATCTCGGGTTAACACTAGAAATGGACTTTTCGATTTTCTGGTAAGTCGATGTATACTGGAGTTTGGTGGCATAAAAAAGGGGGGTAAATACACTAATGATCTTCTGGAGCGTTTGCGGGAGGGGATGTTGACATTGTGGGTTGTTTGTTCTATGAAGGAGTGGTGTGATTTTAACTGGGTAGTGGGAGTTTGAATTTGGTGAAACTGGGGTGTCGACAATTGGATGTGGGGGGAGGATTTGATCTGTATTTTTGGAGAAGTGTTTGTCACTGTTGAAGGAGGGAATTCAATGGTGTAGTAAAGGAGCAGTTCGATGATGGGTGTTTAGGTCTCAAGCGTGAGGAAAAATGGGGTTAGGTTGAAGCAACTTGGTCTGAATGTTGAGAGGAAGACTGCATGTATGAGGGAGCTCGACAGGGGAGTTTAGGGGAAGCTTGATCTGTATTTTTGGCAAAAGGTGGATGGCGTGAGTGCCCTGTAGGTTGGAGGATGAAACACCCCACCTCCGTTAAGGTCACTCACAAAGGGAATGCATTAACTTTGGTGAAGCATTTTAGGTAAAAGACACAGATAATTTACAAGACAGACATATAAACAACGGAAAACTGAAATCATTTCATAAATAGCGTGGTTCAGTTAAAACATTACAAGCATTGTCTCAAAACCCAACTTCTAAATTATTACAATGAAATATCTGTCTTGATTTAAAACTCCAAGTACATAAAGAAGCATAAAACAGTAGTAAAGCAACATAAATCCACAATAAAAGTGTAACCACAGCCATAGCCCAGGAAGAGAGAATCCAAGCAATACATCTACTCTCTTCAAACTGGAAAAGGTCTGCACTAAGCTGAAGTATTCCCTCCCTGCGGACTTGGGGAAGGGGGGGAGGGGATAGAAGAAAAGAAGGCGAAAGAAAATAGGTCAGACATAAGTCTGGTAAGTCCAGTGATTATTCAGCATGTAAACAGGTAAAAGAATCATGACATGAGTAAACTGAATATAGGACAATACCATAGAAATAAGATAACATAAGATAAGGCAAGATAAAATGAATATACCATCGCACTCATTTCCATTTCTCTGCACCTACTACGAAAGTTTCAACTACCATCATGTGTTCATAACAAAGTGATCCCTTGCCTGATTGGCTTCTACTCGCATGCATTTCTTACTTGTGTCATTCGGCCTCGCTCGTGTGTAGATACCTGTGCTGGTCCCACCATAGGGTGTATCAATTCCTATGGTGGCAACCCGACACAAATTGAAGATGCACAGTGTATACTACATATGCCCAGTGCCTGCTTTTCCACTCCGGAGTACGTACACGCCCATACTCCGTTGGAACTACACTGCTGCACCCCCACCGCTATTTTGACCGCTTATAATCAGCTCAGTAATCGTACCCCACCCTACCTAGTTCAGGGTACCGTGATACATTCATGTGGGTTACTGCTGAAATGGGTCCCCGTTACTAGGGTTTCCTAATCAACATGTTATAATGGTTAAGTGTTCTGAATTATCCTAACCCCACCCATCTGTTTTATTAACATGTTGTATTGGTTAAGTGTTACCTCGATTAACTTAACCCTGCCATTCTTAGTCTGTCTGTTCCTTAGCTTTAATTCATTCATTAAAGCACCAACCTCTCACATTAGATCTATATTGTTGCGGTCGCTGGATGTGCCGGGCGGTTCTGGGCAGTCTTACACCGCAACTCAATCTAACCTCGGGTTTTTGGGCTTAATGCGCTAACCTCGCACATTAGATCTATATTGTTGTGGTAGCTAGATGTGACGGGCGGTTCCGGGCAGTCTTACACCGCAACTCAATCTAACCTCGGGTTAGGCATGTTCATCTTTAGCCAATTTACATATTTGTCATATGTGTCCAAATCTATGTGTCAAATTTTCCACAAGTCAAGTAAATACAAGTTTATGCCACATTCCCAAGCTATGCCCAAAATTTACTAAATTAAATTATACCCAATTTTCCCCGTGTTATAATCGCACGTACAACGAGATTCAATCTAAGTTTCGAATGAACTTAGTATTCACAAAAGCAAGTAAAAAGGGGAAAAATAGAGAAGGAGCATAAGAATTGACATAAGGAAAAATAGGCATGTAAAAATGTACCAAATTCAAGAATCATGTTTCAATGTTGTACATTAACACTATGTGTAGACAAGCTAAGCAATTCACACCATAGGTATATAGATTAGATAGAATTGGACTTAAGAGAATTACTAATTTAATGTATAACATGATAAGTCCCATTTGATAAATCACAATAGTCTCATAGGCATAGGTTGTACAACATGAAAAGTTCCATCCTATCAATCACAACAGTCTCTCAGGCATGATAGGTTCATTTATGTCAGTCCAACAGTCTCATAGGCATGATAGGTTCTATTATGTCAGTCCAACAGTCTCATAGGCATGATAGGTTCTATTATGTCAGTCCAACAGTCTCATAGGCATGATAGGTTCTATTATATTAATCACATTAGTCTCATAGGCATAAGCAATTTAGATTAGATAAAAGGATAGGCACGAATCAGAATTAGGCATCGTTCTAGATCCGATTATTACAGTCATGATTTCTATCGGATGTTTAAATCAAAATAATAACTAAACTTACAGAAAAAGGACAAATCTTGTATTCAGGGATCTAATTTCTAAATTTGAAAAGTTATCCTTTGATGTAGACGTTTGATTTGAAGTTCTTCTAATCGATTACTAGTTTGGATTTATTTTTCTAGTTAGGAGAAGATGAAGGGGGCTAGGCTAGCTTGTAGACGAACAGGATAACGACACTATAGTCTTAGGGTTATGAGGTTAGGGTCTTTGTTTGGCTACATATATATAGATGTTCAGGAATAATTCTAGCCTTTAGATTATCTAGGAGAAATTAGAGCCATAAAACCAAAGAGATGTGTCATCCGGTCAATCATAGCACAACACATAAGCCCTAACACCTCAGAAATTAGTCATTGGCCAATCAGAGAAGGCCACATCAGCTTAGGACCACAGAAATTCGTCACAGGAAGCAGATCTCAAAGGGGTCGACTTCCTACAGGGGGGTCGACACCCATGTCGACTCCCCTATAGGGGGTCGACACCTATGTCGACTCCCCTTGGGGGGGGGGTCGACACCCTGAGCGGGAATTTTCCCGCTCAGCCTGTTCCGTTCGAATTTTGAATTTTGAACTGGATTTATTATTTAATTATTATTTTCTGTTTATTCTTGAAATCTTCTGAATTCCATAACCTCTACATACGGAGTTCGATTCACGCAAATTCGGACTCTATCTCAAGCAGAATTCCGAGACGAACGCAATGGTGTAACCTGTTTCCCTTAATTCTTCTTATAAAAATTAAGTGTTCTTAGATTTGTTAATTTTAATATTCACAGAAAATACGATGTGTTACATTCTCCCCTCCTTAAAGGATTTCGTCCCCGAAATCTCTAAGTTAAGAAAAATTTATCCTAACATCCAACATCCATCTACTCAACCATCAATCACAGGCATCCATTTTCCTTAAAATACTTCTAATGCTTTCATGATCATATGCATAGTGTGTGTATATGTCCTTATCTAATGCAAAATCAGGCGGTCTACTGATTCAGTTGACCTCCTTGATGCGAATCATGTCAGTGTTATGAGTCCATCATGTATGCAATTATTCCTAATTGTATTTTGTAACTTCTGCATGAGTGCATAATCATTCGTACGAATGCAACGTCCACATGATAACACATCAAGTTTCAATCCATATATAAATTCATATATGCATATGCAATATGAAAGTGACTGAGCCGATCTAGTACCTAGTGTGTGTATATGCATCCATGAGCAACCACTAGCAACCACTTACAACCACTTGCAACCATAAATCATAACATGTTTCAAATACATGTTTGCATCCATTGGTTTCTACCTAAGGATCAATAATAGACCAAGAAGATATACAAGCATGCATAAACTTATGAAAAAGAGATCAAGAATGTACCCTCAAAAAGATAAGGGTAGGCTGCGTGTATCTTGTCCTCAGTCTCCCACGTCGCGTCTTCCTCAGCATCACTCCATTGTATCTTAACTAGCTTGACCTCACGATTGCGTAGCCTTTTAACTTCTGTACCCAAGATACGAGTTGGAACTCTTCTCGCCGTTGCTTCTCGTTCCACCTTTATTTCTTCTAGTATGCTTAGCTCCACAACTTCCGCAGACTCATGTAAGCACTTTCGTAGATGGGAGACATGAAAGACATTATGTACTCCAGCCAATCTTTCAGGCAGCTCTACTTTATAAGCCATCTTCCCAATTCTCTCAATGATAGAAAATGGCCCTACAAATCTTGGTGCCAATTTTCCTATGGACCCAAAGAGAACGACATTCCCCAAAGGAGATACTTTAAGAAAAACTCTGTCCCCAACCTCAAACTCAAGGTCGGTCCTTCTTTTATCAGCGTAGGACTTCTGTCTATCTTGTGCAGTCTTCATTCGTCTTCGTATCAAGTCCACCTTCTCTGATGTTTCTCTAATCATGTCAGGCCCAAGTACGAGCTTGTATGTAGACTCCCACTAACAAGTTGGTGATCGGCATGGTCTTCCATATAAAGCCTCAAAGAGTGCCATGCCTATGGTGGCTTTGTAGCTATTGTTGCCAAAGGAAGGTGATCCTCCCATGTTCCCCCAAAATCAAGAATGCACAATCTCAAGAGATCTTCTAATACTCTGTTCGCCCTTTCCGTCTGACCATCGGTTTGAGGGTGATAGGTAGTGCTTAAGCATAGTTGTGTGCCTACTGCCTCTTGCAAACTATTCCAAAACTCGCTCATAAAGATAGGGTCTCGATCACTTACTATGCTGGAGGGTATTCCATGCAGTCGAACTACCTCTTTAAGGGATGCAAACGATGAGGCAGTCCTCCTGCTCTTAACAGGTATAAAGTGAGCGCTTTTAGTGAGCCTGTCCACTATTACCCAAATACTGGTATTGCCCCCTCTTTATCTAGACAACTCATCAATAAACTCCATCGAAATGCTATCCCATTTCCACTGTGGGACCTCTAGAGGATGAAGCAGACAACCAGGCATCTTCTGCTCTACATTGACTTGTTGGCATATCAAGCATTTAGAGACAAACTCAGCTACATCCTTCTTCATGCCATTCTGGAAGAAAGCCCTTTTTATGTCTTTATACATCTTGTCCCCACCTGGGTGTATGGTCAACTTAGAATGGTGTGCTTCTTCGAGAACGGTTTTCACCAAATCCCTTGCTTGTGGAATGCATAGTCTTCCATCCCATCTCAACCAACCCTTGTCATCGATGGAGTATCTATTGAGGTGACTAGAAGTCTCACATCTAATTAGCTTATCCATCATATCAACTAGCCGAGGGTCTTCATGTTGCGTGGTTCCTATTGAGTCCAAAAGAGTAGGCCGCACCTCTAGTGATGCTAACAAACTAGGTACAAATTCAAAGGAGGATCTAAAGTCAATGTTTGCTATGTACTCCAAGCTTTGCCTTTCTACAAAGAGAGGACTTAAGGTAATCTTTTTCCTACTTAAGGCGTCTGCTACTACATTGCCCTTGCCAGGGGTATATGCAATCTCAAAATCGTATGAGGCACGAAATTCCATCCACATTTGTTGTCTAAAGTTAAGATATTTCTGTGAGAAAAGGTACTTTAATGATTTATGGTCAGTAAACAATTCAAACCTTTCTCCTAGCAGGTAATGACGCCATGACTTAAGAGCGAAAACAATGGCAGCTAGTTCTAAATTATGAGTTGGATAGTTTTTCTCATGTACCTTCAACTGCCTTCCTCCATAACAAACTACTCTGCCCTCTTGCATCAAGACAACTCCCAATCCTGTACTGCATGCGTCTGTGTATACAGTAAACATCTTAATCCCATCAGGCAATGTCAAAACGGGGTTGTTGTCAAAGCCCTTTTCAGTCGTTGGAAAGCAATGTCACAATCCAAATCATAGGCAAAAGTTAGGTTCTTCTTCGTCAAACTAGTAAGTGGGGCTAAGATCTTCGCAAAGTCCTTAATGAACTTTCTGTAAAAGCCCGCTAACCAGAAAAAACTTCGTACTTCGGTTGCATTCCATGGAATCTTCCAATCTTGCACCGCAACTACTTTTGCGGGATCCAGAGCTATTCCCTCTTTGGACACCACATGTCCAAGAGACCTTGCTTTTTCTCTCCAAAAATTGCATTTGGAGAATTTTTCTTTTAGTTAATGTGCACGAAGAGTATCAATGACTTTCCTTAAATGCAAAGCATGTTCTTCCTCACTTTTTGAGAAAATCAAAATGTCGTCCATGAAGACCACAACAAATTTATTAAGGAACTCTCTGAACACCCTACTCATCAAGTCTACGAATTAGGCGGGTGCATTTGTCAAGCTGAAAGGCATGACAAGCCATTCGAAGAAACCATCCGGGGTCCTGAACGCGGTCTTATCTATGCTGTCTTCAGCCACTCTTAGCTGATGAAATCCGGTGGCCAGATCTAGTTGGGAGAAAACCGAGGCACCTATGAGCTGGTCAAACAAGTCGTCTGTTCTAGGAAGTGGATGTCTATTCTTCTTGGTCAACTTGTTTAGCTCCCTATACTCCACGCACAGGCGAAGTGAACCTTCCGCTTTGGTTGCAAACACCATTGGAGCACCCCATTCAGAAATACTCCGCCTTATGAACCCCTTTTCAAGCAACTCTTTAACTTGCTTGCTGAGTTCTTTCCTTTCCCTTGGAGCCATGTGTCTAACGGGTAAAGCAACAGATTTTGCATTATCGACAAGGTATATGCGAAAGTCTATCTCTCGCTTCGGAGGTAAGCCCTTCACCTCTTCAAAGACATCCGAGTATTCATGGACAACTCTAACAGATTGCAAGTTTTCAACAGACGCATCAAGCGATTCTAGGTAGCTAAGAATAACAGAATTCATATGATTACAAGAGATTTCGAGAGTGTTACAAGGTGAGTCATAAGTCTAACCACTCTCCTTTCACAATCAAGGATGGCACCATTACTGGATAACCAGTCCATGCCTAGAATCAACCCATAGCCTGTGAAACCCAAAACATAAGCATTACATCTAAACCCAACGCTTAGTATAGAAATTTCCAAATCCAAACAAATCATTGATAAATAAGCCGAGCCCCCAATTGGATTTGAAACAACCATGGGATCATCCACTATACTGGTATCTAGGCACAGAGATTCAACTAAAGCAGTAGATATAAAAGAGTGCGATGCGCCAAAATCAAAAAGAGTACGGACTGGATGATCAGAAAGATAAACTAAACTCTCAATAGGAATATTTCTACCTCTTTCTTATGGAGGTGCCATGAGAGCGTGAATCTGTCCTCCAGAGGTGGATCAAATCCTCTGCCCTTGCCCTTGCCTTTTTGGGCAATCCTTAGCCATATGTCATGTCTTGCTGCATTGAAAGCAACCTCCCATCTTCCTTTTCTTCTTTATGCAGTCCTTAATCAGATGTCCAGGTTGCCACAAAATTTACACTTTCTCTTGTCATAGGGTTTGTTATTCTACCCGCCTTTCATGGAATATGTCTTCTTATTCTGCGATCCCTCCAATTTCTTGTCTAGAGGTTCATCCACCTTTGCCTCTTTCTTGCCACCCTTGTCTTCCTCCTGTAACAGTGCCATGTCCACCAGTCTCTCAAAAGTTGCACCCATAGGTATATGAGACATAGCTAGGCTGTGCAGTGGCTCATTTAACCCTTTAACGAATCGGAGAGCTTTTTATGTGGAGTGTTTACTAACTCCAGTCCGAATCTAGCTAACTGGTTGAATTGGTTGACGTATTCCTTAACCGATAGGTTTCCCTATTTGAGTGCTAAGAACTTCTCCATCTATAGGCTTCTTTTAACTTGCGAGAGGAACTTCATTTCAAATATCCTTCTGAAATCCTCCCAAGTTTCAACTGGTCTCTCTGCATTAGTAACTTCCCACCAGTAAGAGGCTTTGTCCTTAAGTAACCATACATCCAATTGTATCTTCTGCCTATCGTTTACTTCGAGGATAACAAACAAATCTTCTGTTTACTTGAGCCAGTTACTTGCTTCCACAAATGACTCGGTCCCATTAAAGTTCTTTCCACCCATAGCTCGAAAGTCCCTACATATCTTCGAGAAAGCATTCGCTCGCGGAGGAGGAGGAGGAACGGCTGTAGCTGAGGGAGGAGGAATGTCTACTGGGCCTGCGTCATTAGCCCTAGCCTCCAGATAGCTTCTGAACCAGCTAGGTTTCGGTACGCCCTCAGGAAGATTAAGATCACCAGACATGCTGAAATGAAAAGAAAAGGTTCAAAACAAAGGATAGAAAGATAATGCATATGGCTTTAGGGATTATGCCTTTAAAATAAAACCACACTTTTCTTGAAAATGCTTCTTTAAATTTCTTTTTGAAAAATAGTTTTCAAAAACTTTTATCTGATCTGGTAAACCTTCGCTCTGATACCAAGTGAAACACCCCACCTCCGTTAAGGTCACTCACAAAGGGAATGCATTAATTTTGGTTAAGCATTTTAGGTCAAAGACATAGGTAATTTGCAAGACAGACATATAAACAACGGAAAACTAAAATCATTTCATAAATAGCGTGATTCAGTCAAAACATTACAAGCATTGTCTCAAAACCCAACTTCTATATTATTACAATGAAACATCTGTCTTGATTTAAAACTCCAAGTACATAAAGATGCATAAAACAGTAGTAAAGCAGCATAAATCCCCAATAAAAGTGTAACCACAGCCATAGCCCAAAAAGAGAGAATCCAAGCAATACATCTACCCTCTTCAAACTGCAAAAGACCTGCACTAAGATGAAGTACTCCCTCCCTGCGGACCTGGAGGGTGGAATGGAAGAAAAGAAGGCGAAACAAAAAGACATAAGTCTAGTAAGTCCAGTGATTATTCAGCATGTAAACTGGTAAAAGAATCAAGACATGAATAAACTGAATATAGGACAATACCATAGAAATAAGATAACATAAGTTAAGGCAAGATAAAATGAATATACTATCGCACTCATTTTCATTTCTCTGCACCTACTACGAATGTTTCAACTACCATCATGTGTTCATAACAAAGTGATCCCTTGCTCGATGGGCTTCTACTCGCATGCATTTCTTACTTGTGTCATTCGGCCCCGCTCGTGTGTAGATACCTGTGTTCGTCCCATCATGGGGTGTATCAATTCCTATGGTGGCAACCCGACACAAATTCAAGATGCACAGTGTATACTACTGATGCCTAGTGCCTTCTTTTCCACTCCGGAGTACGTACACGCCCATACTCCGTTGGAACTACACTGTTGCACCTCCGCTGCTATTTTGACCGCTTATAATCAACCTAGTAATCGTGCCCCACCCAGCCTAGTTCAGGGTACCGTGATACATTCATGTGGGTTACTGTTGAAATGGGTCCCCGTTACTAGGGTTTCCTAATCAACATGTTATAATGGTTAAGTGTTCTGAATTATCCTAACCCCACCCATCTATTTTATTAACATGTTGTATTGGTTAAGTGTTACCTCGATTAAATTAACCCTACCATTCTTAGTCTGTCTGTTCCTTAGCTTTAATTCATTCATTAAAGCACCAACCTCTCACATTAGATCTATATTGTTGCGGTCGCTGGATGTGCCAGGCGGTTCCGGGCAGTCTTACACCACAACTCAATCTAACCTCGGGTTTTTGTGCTTAGTGCGCTAACCTCTCACATTAGATCTATATTGTTGCAGTAGCAAGATGTGTCGGGCGGTTCCGGGCAGTCTTACACCGCAACTCAATCTAACCTCGGGTTAGGCATGTTCATCTTTAGCCAATTTACGTATTTGTCATATGTGTCCAAATCTATGTGTCAAATTTTCCATAAGTCTAGTAAATACAAGTTTATGCCACATTCCCAAGCTATGCCCAAAATTTACTGAATTAAATTATACCCAATTTTCCCCATGTTATAATCGAACGTACAACGAGATTCAATCTAAGTTCCGAATGAAATTAGTATTCACAAAAGCAAGTAAAAAGGGGAAAAATAGAGAAGGAGCATAAGAATTGACATAAGGAAAAATAGGCATGTAAAGATATACCAAATTCAAGAATCATGTTTCAATGTTGTACATTAACACTATGTGTAGACAAGCTAAGTAGTTCACACCATAGGTATAGAGATTAGATAGAATTGAAGTTAAGAGAATTACTAATTTAATGTACAACGTGATAAGTCCCATTTGATAAATCACAATAGTCTCATAGGCACAGGTTGTACAACATGAAAAGTTCCATCCTATCAATCACAACAGTCTCACAGGCATGATAGGTTCATTTATGTCAGTCCAACAGTCTCATAGGCATGATAGGTTCTATTATGTCAGTCCAACAGTCTCATAGGCATGATAGGTTCTATTATGTCAGTCCAACGGTCTCATAGGCATGATAGGTTCTATTATATCAATCACAATAGTCTCATAGGCATAAGCAATTTAGATTAGATAAAAGGATAGGCACGAATTAGAATTAGGCATCGTTCTAGATCCGATTATTACAGTCATGATTTCTATTAGATGTTTAAATTTAAATAATAACTAAACTTACAGAAAAAGTACAGAACTTGTATTAATAAAGATTTGTTTTTAACTTACAGAAACCGGAATTATAAATGGAATTGAACAATGAAGATTTGTTTTTAACAGATAAGACGACAAGTTGATTTTATAAACAATATTAATAAAGAAGTAAATTATTATAATTATTGGAGAATTCAGAAAATATAATTTGAATATGGAGATAGATGGAAATTGGGTTTAAAATCAGTATTGTTAATAGATTTGATCATTTCCAAGTTCAATGGGAATTATAAATTAGATTATATGAAATGAATCTAATAATATAAGTGATAGTAGAATTGGAACTTGAAAAGGCAAGTTTGGAATTAAATCGAGAAAATTAGTCAAGAATGGATTTGTATTAAGAGTTATTATTTACGGGTGATGTGAATTAGGATTGAAGCGAATATTTTGCAAATGAGAATTTTTTAAAGGAAGTTAGAAAGTGTTTTTAAATTATAAATGGGATCATATGAAATAATTCTATAATTAGAGGTTATAATGGGATTGAAAATTGAAATTTGATTTATGAAATCAAGTCTAGTATGGATCTGTATTGGAAATATTGTTCGCAATTAGAGTGAATAAAGCAAGTAATGTGAAAAATAGGAATTTGTAGAAGTAAGTTGGAATAGGAGTTTGAAATTATAAATTCTAATTGAATTTAAATAAAAAAAATTGAATAATATAATATGGATTATATTAAAGAGTTTTACGTATGATCTATGAATAATAATAATTATTATATGCAAATGATAGTGATATACAAATTTTTAGAACAGAAGTTATAATTAGAATTGGATGAAGTTTTATAAAATAAATTGGAATGAGTAAAGCAAACATATACAAATGTTTTTAAAAATTATTTATGGATTAAAGACTTGATAAAATATGGTTTACAAATGTAAAACGAATTTGAGTTAGTTAATGAAGATATATCATTATAATAAAATCTTGTTTTAGTTTAAAAATAAATAATTAGCAAATGTTTTGCAAATCAAATCTATAACGGAATATTGTATAAAGTTTGTAGCAATGCTTCGTAAATGCTATTTATAGGTAAAATATTTGAATAGTTATAATTTGAGACAAATATTTCATTTAAAATCGTAATTGATATTGGGAATTCTATTCATTTAGAAATCTAGAAGATGGAGTTAATGGAATTAGAAACTGACTGGAGATTAGTTGAGACGAAGGGTTTTCTAGGTATCGATCTGATGTTGGTTTCGACCTTCGGGATTGATATTTAGAGAATTATTCACTTACAAATTTACGGTTAGGGACTAATGGCCAAAATGAAAAGTTTGTTCCAAAAGAATTGGAAATAAACGGTTTTAATATTCTTATACTAATATAAGAAGAGAAATGAATATTTCAGATGTTGGGAAAATTAAGAGGTTTGATTAACGAATGATTTAATTAAAGAGGCAAATATTGAATCAATAAATTCAATTTTTCTTTTATAGATGAATGGTTGTTTTATTTAATAGTTAAATAACCGACTATTAAATCTGGTCTAAAACGATTGTTGGTACGGAAAGACCGAGATCGAATTTATATTCGAAAACCATTCCGACCAGCAAATAAGTAAACATTGAATATATATCCGACGCTGATCGAAACAGAGTATTGAAGACCGTAAAGCTTCATAAAGTGGAAGAATTACTTAAAATCTCTGGTTTAGCGGCCAAAGATATACTGTGGTTCAGTCGTAGTTGGAATTTACGGATTGCAAGGACTTCTCACTGCTAATCTATAGGGTGATTCCGAGGATGTGGTAGGAGGGTGCCTTCGGTTTGTCTAGTCCAAGGGCAACTTATATGGACGGATGTCTGATAAAGTATACCCAAAAGGGTCACGTACGTTGATTTCTTCAAACGATACTATAGTTGGTGGCGGAGAGGGACACTTCTCTTAGCTTAACTACTATAGTATTTTTTTGGACGTCAATTAGTGATTTTTGACGGATCTGACAATGTGGCATTCAAAGTGAATGGTGGCCAGATGTTCTGACGGTAAATTATAATCTCAAGCCTCACAACCGGGAAATGACAAAAATCGGGCATGCAACATGGCTATGTGGTCGCCCCCATTAGGCTAGCACCATGTACATGGGCAAATAGGCATATGGCAGGTCAATAGGTCCAGGGTAGTCAAAACAGTGGACACAAATACATGTGCAAATTTAAGGGTATCATTGTTATTGTGGCAGTAAGTCGAGTTGAGTACAGAGGTCCAGTTAGTCGACTAGTTGATTATCATAGACTAGTCAACAAATATATTGTTTCCACTAAAAAGTTGTCAATTCTAATATATTGCTACCAACAAATATATTGCTAATGAACAAAGAAAATAAACAACTCGAAACTAGAGTTTGAAGCTTGGGTTTATGTAACCATACGGATTTCGCTTGGACCTAATCGATCGCTAAATCGACCAAGACCGTTCGAAGCCCGGATACGCTAACTTTAGGCATACAACACATCAGAACAAATAACAGAAGACTTTTATAAACATCATAATTATGTTACATCATAGTATAGAATATTTCAGAGTACATCGAAAAATAATACTACAACGGAAGATTAATTTACAATAAATTTAATACAATGCAGGGGAAACAAATAACACAGCAGAAGACTATCAATGCTTTGGACATAGCTTTAAGCTGCGATCCATAATCCTGCTCAATAAATAAATTTCTGCAAAACAAGCCACTCGACTGCCCGTGTGGAAATAAGGGCACCCGAGTTTGCAAGTGAAACAAACTACGAGTCAGTCATGGGACTGGTATGAGAAATCTTGCTTAACTTATCTAATAATAAGGCTAATCACAGGACCACACCGCTAACGCGGAATGGGTTTACTCCATTGGATTGCCAGTGCATAAAATAAAGTAAATCTTTTAAACAACACAATGCTTTTTAGAAAAATGAAACCGTTATAAGACTTAGGTCCCATCACATAATGCAACGCAAACCGGAGGATAGAGTTTTACCTTACAATGGTCAAATATGATTGATATGTATAAAACAATAATCATTTTATATTATTATTAGTGTCTAGTCAGTTTAAAACATTTTCAAAGTAAATGTATCAACCCTAGACGGCATGGTACCCCATCCTACTATGTCTCCATATATAGGTTTACAATCAAATCCGTAATGTCGTATTGGAAATTGGGTTTCCATCATGAGTTGAGGCTAGGAATCATCCTCACTGATTTCGAGGGACACTCTAGCAAATGCCTCACTCGGACGCTGGCGAGACCTGGTTAGCAGCAGGGCCAGTCCACAAATACTTCGGCTTGAACAATACATTTTCCGGTCCTATTGGACCTATCACTTGGCCACTAGCGACCAATATCCGAGGGCCCTCACAATCCATCATCCACATAAGTAAAAATGTCTCGTCTCCATTCCATGACACCACTTGTAGCTAGAAAGAAACACATGCACTCATGTCGTCCTCATTCCATTTTTGATTCATACCGGGGTGTGAGGCTCGCGAAGTAATGCTATACACAAAGCTATGCTAATTAAAGTTGTTCTTTGATCATCAACCATAAGGCTCTGCTTTTCAACAAATGCCTTGATCATTTGCATCTTGGCATGCCACATTGATAATCCACGCCATGCGACTGATGTCTATCAATGTATAACCTCTAAGCTCATACGTCTCAGAGAAGGGTGTTAAGAAAGAGAATAAATTCTCCGCCACCAAACATATATATATTTAATAGAAATCAATTCACATAGAACGAAATCCAATGTCAGACACACATCCATTTACAAGTACGTTCTGGGTCTGAACAAAATCGGAGACACCATATTCCTCGTTAAGTATGTCCAATGCGGAAGAGAGGTTCTCGCATATACGGACAATCAACAAGTACGTCTGGATAACTACCACTTTAACCCTTTACTGGGAGCTACCCAATGCAGGGCATCAGTAGTTGTCTATTCGATGTGAAGATCGCCGGTCTTCAACCAGCGTCTTCAATTTCTTCGACTATCGTCGTATAATTATTTGAAATGAGTTTTAACTCGGTCTTTTCAAATAATTCTAGATATATAATTCAAATCATTTCATATCATTAATAATATTTTATAACGATTTATCACTATTTTTATTTATATAAAAATAGCTCATTTAACTCGAACGACGTTTCAAGTCGTTACGTGGCCCTGGCGCTGTTTTTATCCAACTTTGAATTACATATTTTTCAAAATCTAACTGTTGGATCTTAACAAATTTAATATCATTCGAAAGATCTTTCCAAAGCGAAACCAAAGGTTCCTGTTTCGGAAAAATCCAACGGTCAGATCTCTCGGTATAATTGTTTTAAGTTACGATCCGAAACGCGAACTACCACGCGCAATTCATTTTATTTAAATTTATATTTATACATTATATATATAAACATAATTCGTTCGATGATTTTAACTAACATGTTAAAAAAATGCTTTAATCAAACATGATCATACTCTAAAATATGATTCTTTTATTCTAATTTAACATGATAAAAATGTCATTTTAAATGACCAAACATGTTTAACATATCATTCTTCTTATTCTAACTTAACATGATGAAAATGACATTTTTAATGACATTACATGTTAATCATATGTATTTTTTTTAACTAAAATAATAAAATGTCATTTCTAAAACAAGTTTAATATGTTTTTCTTTTTATTCTAATCTAACATATTAAAATGTCCTTTTCTAATAACATGTTTTACATAAAATCTTTTATATTCTAATCTAACATATTAATATGTCCTTTTCTAATAACATAACATGTTTTACATAAAATCTTTTTTTTTATTCTAAACATATTAAAATGTCGTTTTCTAATAACATAACATGTTTTACATAAAATCCTTTTTTATTCTAATCTAACATATTAAAATGTCCTTTAAAATGACAAAACATGATTAACATGTAATTCTTTTTCCTACTCTAACATATTAAAAAGTCCCTTTAAATGACAAAACATGATTAACATGTAATTCTTTTTATTCTACTCTAACATATTAAAATGTCTTTTCAAATGACAAAACATGATTAACATGTTATTCTTTTTTTCGCTAAAAATTTCTTTAATGAATCAAGCACACAATAAAAATATAATTTTTATTGTCTAATCTTTTTATTTAAAACATGATTCTTTTTAATGGATCAAACATATATTAGAAATGTTATTTTTAATGTTTAACAATTTTCTCTAAAACATGATTCTTTTTTATATTGAATCAGATATACAGTAAAAATGTTATTTTTAATGTCTAAACATTTTATTTAAAACATGTTTTTTATAATGAATTTAACATACATTAAAAATATTATTTTCAATGTCTAAACATTTTATTTAAAACATGTTTCTTTTTAATGAATCAATAATACAATAAAGATTTAATTTTTATGTTAACATATTCTATTCAAAACAATGAATATATTGTTTATTTATACATACAACAAAAATGAGATTTTTATTGCATAAACATTTTCTTTTCAAACGATGAATATTTTGTTTATTTATATATACAACAAAAATGTGATTTTTATTGTATAAAAATTTTCTCTTCAACGATGAATATTTTGTTTATTCATACATAAAATAAAAAGGGGATTTTTATTTGCACAAACATTGTCTTTTCAACATGAACATTTTATCTACATATGTACAATAAAATTATGATTTTTATTGTATAAACAAATTTTATTCAACATGAATATTTTATCTACATATATACAATAAAAATATGACTTTTATTGTATAAACAAATTTTATTCAATATGTATATTTTATCTACATATATACAATAAAAATATTACTTTTATTGTATAAACAAATTTCACTTCAAACATGATCATTTCATTGATTCATATGTACAATAAAAATATGATTTTTATTGTATAAACAATTTCTTTTTTAAACATGAATATTTCATTGATTCATATGTACAATAAAAATAAGATTTTTATTGTATAAACAATTTCCTTCTTAAACATGAATATTTCATTGATTCATATGTATAATGAAAATAAGATTTTTATTGCATAAACAATTTATTTTCCAACATGAATGTTTTATTGATTCATATATATACAATAAAAATATAATTTTTATTGTATAAACAATTTCCTTTTTAAACATGAATATTTAATTGATTCGTATGTACAATAAAAATATGATTTTTATTGTATAAACAATTTATTTCCAATATGACAAATTCTATGATTCGTATATACAATAAAAAGGTAATTTTTATTATATAAACAATTTATTTCCAATATGACAATTCTATGATTCGTATGTACAAAAAAAAGGTAATTTTTATTGTATAAACAATTTCTTTTCAAATGATGAATATTTTTTTTATCTATACATACAATAAAATGGTGATTTTTATTATATAAACATTTCCCTTTCAAACAATGAATATTTTGTTTATCTATATATACAATAAAAAGGTGATTTTTATTATATAAACATTTCCCTTTAAAACAATGAATAGTTTGTTTATCCATATATACAGTAAAAATATGATTTTTATTGTATAAACAAATTTTATCCAACATGAACATTTTAATTTCATATATACAATAAAAATATGATTTTTATTATGTAAACAAATTCTAGTCAAACATGAACATTTTTATTTTCATATATACAATAAAAATATGATTTTTATTGTATAAACGAATTCGAATCAAACATGAACATTTTTATTTTCATATATATAATAAAAATATGATTTTTATTGTATAAACAAATTGTAATCGGATATGTATAAACAAATTTTCATATACAATTCAATCCAATCAATTCATTGCAACCACAATCAATCCATTTCAATTTCATACGACATATATATGAATTTTATTATAGCGAATATATATAAATTTCACATCGCAATCACAATTAAATTTATTTTAAATTAGAGATCTCACAGTGTAAATTATAATGGATATTTATAATTTAATTTCAATTATCACTTTATTGTTAACATTATTTTTAATATGTTAAACATTACAATCACAACACAACACAGCCAATGAATTCATCCATGGTTTTCAAACAACAGTGAATATGAATTAGTAGGCACCATACTACATTTTATGATAATTAAAACAGATAATAATCGACATTGACCATCGATATATACATATATATGCAGTTATAAAATAAATAACTGTAAAAAAATTAGTGAGAGAGTTCTCACCTTGATCGGTTTTGAAATCGTTTAAATAGCGACTGTTTTAAATTGAATTAAACTCTGCGTTTAATTCAATCAAAAATCCAAATTGCTTCTAAATTTGTTCTGGTCTATTCCATTGCATAGTTCTCGAATCCACGATTCCAACGAAACGAACGGCACTCAAATTTGTTCCCATTTGCCCAAGATATTAACATTTCAGACTTTAACATAATTAAAATAATTTAATTATTTACAATTCCCCTAATTACCTTTGCTTAACTTAATTAATTACGTGATTAGGGTCTAAACCCTTTCTCATACACCTCGTATATTCGTTCAGAAGATCGAACAAAGCTTCCCCCGTCCATCTGCCTCACATGCCTCCGCCAAGCCACTTGAAGATGATCGGAGGGCCCCATTCGAACCCCCTTCGTGACGCTAGCCTGCGCCATCCATCTTAGAGAACTCGAGCTAACCTCCTACTCCCAACTCGCCTTCAAACGCACCGATCTTGAGGCGGAAATTCTCACCCCACACAACACATATTACGATCATAATCGGTCAACGTGGGGATCTCATCAAACTGAAGAAATTTCACGTCGGAGTGGTGTTTGATTATTGTGTGAGGAAGGAGAAATCGGATAGGGAAATTTAGAAGTTTGTAGCTGTAAAATGTATGGCGGCGACGGATTTCTGTTACAGGAAATTAGGATTTGTGATGAGTTGGGGGGTATATATAATATTTATTTATTATATTTAATTCTATTTTACATTATTTAGTAATTAATCGCTCTGAACTCCAAATTAAACCCAATGAATGTCGCTTCTAGCCAAATACCATCATTTCAGACACAATCGAATATGTTTCTTAAGCCAATTCGGGTGTTTTGATCAGTTTTTCATTAAATTAAAATATAAAACATTCAATATTAAATTTGAACGTACATTTTAATTTACCGGGGCCACATACTACCTCCAAAAATTCCCGAAAAATAAATCTAGCTATGTTTTGACGATACGGTCCTAACAAAATTAATTTCGTCAAATTCGGAGATCGTTTGAAAAATGGGCTTTTCTGGTCGATCCAATTCAAATTTAAATTTACTACACTCACATATTAATTCCAAAAATTATGAAATTTGAAATCCGAATATAATTTGACATTCCGGATCCAACAAAAGTGGTTTCATCGAAAACGGAGATCGTTTGCAAAATGGTTATTTTTAATGGATATATATTATACTAAATTCCATAGCGACTTTTCTAAATTTTAAACTGGACATAACTTTCTATTTACATTATGAAATCTCAATTTCTCACATCCGTTAGAAAGATACAATTAAACAGATTCAAATATTTCTAGTTTTACTGAAATCCGATTTATTTTGAATTCTATACGTTCATTTGAAATTAGGAATCGAATTTTCAAACTGCCGCGCAATTTCTAACTCTATTTATAATTAAAATAAATTTTTACGTTCTAACTTCATTTTAAATAAATTTTTAGTCGTTATTATCTAAAATAATTCATTTTAAATATCCAAAATCCATTAAAATTGCTAAAATAAAAAATTTAATTGGTTAAGAATTTCTGGGTTGTTACAATCTCCCCCACTTAAAATCTTTTCATCCTCGAAAAGGAACGGAGCTGAAAGTTGTTTAATAACCAACTCAACTTTCATTCTTTTATTGGTTTCAATAATTTTATTAGTTGAACTAATAATCACACAACACAATCATCAGTCAATTAGTTGATTAGCTTTTCAAATATATATAACATTTATATATTCAAAAATCATATTTTCTAAAATCGGATTATATATAATCACAAATACGTTAATTATAAACTTGTCACTCTCAACACATTCTAGGGCATTTCTAACCCCATCTCTAACGAGTTTCCCATTCTAGGATACTACTGATCTTATCTCTAATGAGTATATTCTTTTATAGGATATTTCTAATCCTACCTCTGATGAATCTTTTGTTCAGTTCTAACGAGTTGTAACCCAAAGATTCGAGTTAACCAAAGCTCTGATACCAGCTGTAATGATACGGATTTCGCTCGGACTTAATCGATCGCTAAATCGACCTAAACCATTCGAAGCCCGGATATGCTAAATCCGGGCATACAACACATTTGAACAAATAACAAAAGACTTCTGTAAACATTATAATAATGTTACATCAGAGTATAGAATATATCAGAGTACATCGAAAAATAATACTACAATGGAAGATTAACTACAATAAATTTAATACAATGCAGCGGAAACAAATAACACAGCGGAAGACTATTAATGCTCTGGACACAGCTTTATGCTTCGATCCAGAATCCTGCTCAATAAATAAATATCTGCAAAACAAGGCACTCAACTGTCCATGTGGAAATAAGGGCACCCGAGTTTGCAAGTGAAACAAACTACGAGTCAGTCATGGGATAGGTATGGGAAATCTTACTTAACTTATTTAATAATAAGGCTAATCACAGGACCACGCCACTAACGCGGAACATGTTTACTCTATTGGATTGCCAGTGCATAAATTAAAGTAAATATGGTAAACAACGCAATGCTTTTCAGAAAAATGAAACCATTATAAGACTCAAGTCCCATCAGACAATGCAACGCAAACCGGAGGATAGAGTTTTACATTATAATGGTCAAACAAGATTGATACATATAAAACAACAATCATTTAATATTATTATTAGTGTCTAGTCCATTTAAAACATATTCAAAGTAAATGTATCAATCCTAGATAGCATAGTACCTCATCCTACTATGTCGCCCTATATAGGTTTACAATCAAATCCGTAATGTCGTATTTGAAATTGGGTTTCCATCGTGAGTCGAGGCTAGGAATCATCCTCACCGATTTCGAGACACTCTAGCAAATGCCTCAGGACTCAGACGCTGGCGAGACCTGGTTAGCAGCAGGGCCGGTCCACAAATACTTTAGTGAATAAATTTTGCCCGAACAATACGTTTCCCGGTCCTATTGGACCTATCACTTGGCCATTAGCGACCGATATCCGAGGGGCCTCACAATCCATCATCCCATAAGTAAAAATGTCTGGGCTCCATACCATGACACCACTTCTAGCTAGAAAGAAACGCATGCACTCCCTGTCGTCCTCATTCCGTTTTTGGCTCATACCGGGGTGTGAGGCTCGCGAAGTAATGCTATACACAAAGCTATGCTAATTAAAGTTGTGCTTTGATCATCAACCACAAGGCTCTGTTTTTCAACAAAAGCCTTGATCATTTGCATCTTGGCATACCACATTGACAATCCACGCCATGCGACTGATGTCTATCAATATATAACCTCTAAGCTCGTACGTCTCAGAGAAGGGTGTTAAGCAAGAGAATAAATTCTCCGCCACCAAACAGATATATATATTTAATAGAAATCAATTCACACAGAACTAAATCCAATATCAGACACACATCCATTTACAAGTCCGTTCTGGGTCTAAAAGAAACCAGAGACACCTTATTCCTCGTCCCGTATGTCCAATACGGAAGAGAGGTTCTCGCATATCCGGACAATCAACAAGTACGTCCAGACAACTACCACTTTAACCCTTTACTGGGAGCTACCCAATGCAGGGCATCAGTAGTCGTCCATTCCATGTGAAGATCGCCGGCCTTCAACCACCGTCTTCAATGTCTTTGACTTTAAATCGTCGTATAATTATTTGAAATGAGTTTTAACTCGGTCTTTTCAAATAATTCTCAAATATATATAATTCATATCACTTGATATTATTAATAATATATTATAACGATTTATTGCTATTTTTGTTTATATAAAAATAGCCCATTTAGTTCGAACGACGTTTCAAGTCGTTACGTGGCCCTGGCGATGTTTTTATCCAAATTTGAATTACACATTTCTCGAAATCTAACCGTTGGACCTTAAAAAATTTAATATCGTTGGAAAGATCTTTCCAAAGCGAACCCAACGGTTCTAGTTTTGGGAAAATCCGACGGTCGGATCTCTCGGTATAATTGTTTAAAGTTACGATTCCGAAACGCGAACTACCGCACGCGATTCGTTTTATTTAAATTTATACTTACATATTATATATATAAATATAATTCGTTCGACGATTTTAACTAACATGTTAAAAAAATAATGTTTTAATCAAACAAGATCATACTCTAACATATGATTCTTTTATTCTAATTTAACATGATAAAAATGTAATTTTTAATGACCAAACATGTTTAACATATCATTCTTCTTATTCTAACTTAACATGATGAAAATGTCATTTTTAATGACATTACATGTTAATCGTATATATATATATATATATATATATATATATATATATATATATATATATATATATATATATATATAACTAACATGATAAAATGTCATTTCTAAAACAAGTTTAATATGTTTTTCTTTTTATTCTAATTTAACATATTAAAATGTCCTTTTCTAATAACATAACATGTTTTACATAAAATCTTTTATATTCTAATCTAACATATCAAAATGTCCTTTTCTAATAACATAACATGTTTTAGATAAATTTTTTATATTCTAATCTAAAATATTAAAATGTCCTTTTAAATGACAAAACATGATTAACATGTAATTCTTTTTCCTACTCTAACATATTAAAATGTCCCTTTAAATGACAAAACATGATTAACATGTAATTCTTTTTATTATATTCTAACATATTAAAATAAATGACAAAACATGATTAACATGTTATTCTTTTTTCTACTAAAAATTTCTTTAATGAATCAAGCACACAATAAAAATATAATTTTTATTGTCTAATCTTTCTATTTAAAACATGATTCTTTTCAATGGATCAAACATATATTAAAAATGTTATTTTTAATGTTTAACCATTTTCTCTAAAACATGATTCTTTTTTATATTGAATCAAATATACATTAAAAATGTTATTTTTAATGTCTAAACATTTTATTTAAAACATGTTTTTTTTATAATGAATTAAACATACATTAAAAATGTTATTTTTAATGTCTAAGCATTTTATTTAAAACATGTTTCTTTTTAATGAATCAATAATACAATAAAGATGTAATTTTTTATGTTAACATATTTTATTCAAAACAATGAATATATTGTTTATTCATACATACAAAAAATATGTGATTTTTATTGTATAAACATTTTCTTTTCAAACGATGAATATTTTGTTTATTCATACATACAATAAAAATGTGATTTTTATTGTATAAACATTTTCTTTTCAACGATGAATATTTTGTTTATTCATACGTACAATAAAACAGGAATTTTTATTTGTATAAACATTTTCTTTTCAACATGAACATTTTATCTACATATATACAATAAAAATATGATTTTTATTGTATAAACAAATTTCATTTAATAAACAAATTTTATTCAACATGAATATTTTATCTACATATATACAATAAAAATATGACTTTTATTGTATTAACAAATTTTATTCAATAAACAAATTTTATTCAACATGAATATTTTATCTACATATATACAATAGAAATATGACTTTTATTGTATAAAAAATTTCTTTTCAAACATGATCATTTCACTGATTCATATGTACAATAAAAATATGATTTTTATTGTATAAACAATTTCCTTTATAAACATGAATATTTCATTGATTCATATGTACAATAAAAATAAGATTTTTATTGTATAAAAAATTTCCTTTTTAAACATGAATATTTCATTGATTCATATGTACAACAAAAATAAGATTTTTATTGTATAAACAATTTATTTTTCAACATGAATTTTTCATTGATTCATATATATACAATAAAAAAATGATTATTATTGTACAAACTATTTCCTTTTCAAACATGAATATTTCATTGATTCATATGTACAATAAAAATATGATTTTTATTGTATAAAAAATCTATTTCCAATATGACAAATTCTATGATTCATATATACAATAAAAAGGTAATTTTTGTTGTATAAACAATTTATTTCCAATATGACAATTTTATGATTCGTATATACAATAAAAAGGTAATTTATTTTCAAACGATGAATATTTTGTTTATCCATATATACAATAAAAAGGTGATTTTTTTATATAAACATTTCCCGTTCAAACAATGAATATTTTATTTATCCGTATATACAATAAAAAGGTGATTTTTATTATATAAACATTTCCCTTTCAAACAATGAATATTTTATTTATCCATATATACAATAAAAATATGATTTTTATTATATAAACAAATTTTATCCAACATGAACATTTTATTTTCATATATACAATAAAAATATGATTTTTATTGTATTAACAAATTCTAGTCAAACATGAACATTTTTATTTTCATATATACAATAAAAATATGATTTTTATTATATAAAAAAATTCTAATCAAACATGAACATTTTTATTTACATATATACAATAAAAATATTATTTTTATTGTATAAACAAATTCTAATCAAACATGTATAAATAAATTTTCATGTACAATTCAATCCAATCAATTCATCGCAACCATAATCAATCCATTTCAATTTCATACGACACATATATGAATTTTATAATAGAGAATATATATAAATTTCACATCGCAATCACAATTAAATTTATTTTAAGTTAGAGAACTCATAGTGTAAATTATAAATGGATATTTATAATTTAATTTCAACTATCACATTAATGTTAACATTATTTTCAATATGTTAAACATTATAATCACAACACAATACAGCCAATGAAATCATCCATGGTTTTCAAACAACAGTGAATATGAATTAATAGGCACCGTACAACATTTTATGATAATTAAAACAGATAAAAATCGAAATTGACAATCGATATATACATATATATGCAGTTATAAAATAAATAACTGTAAAAATATTTTAGTGAGAGAGTTCTCACATTGATCGGTTTTGAAATCGTTTAAATAACGACTATTTTAAATTGAATTAAACTCTGCGTTTAATTCAATCAAAAATCCAAACTGCTTCTGAATTTGTTCTGGTCTATTCCATTGCATAGTTCTCGAATCCACGATTCCAACGAAACGAACGGCACTCAAATCTGTTCCCATTTGCCTAAGATATTAACATTTCAGACTTTAACATAATTAAAATAATTTAGTTATTTACAATTCCCCTAATTACCTTTGCTTAACCAAATTAATTACACAATTAGGGTCTAAACCCTTTCACCTACATCCCATATATTCCTTCAGCAGATCGAACAAAGCTTCCCCCATCCATCCACCTCACGCGCCTCCACCAAGCCACCTGAAGTTGATCGCAGGGCCCAATTCGAACCCCCTTCGTGATGCCAGCCTACGCCATCCATCTTGGAGAACTCGAGCTAACGTCCACTCCCAAGCCTCCTTCAAATGCGCCGATCTTGAGGCGGAAATTCTCACCCCACACAACACATATTACGATCATAATCATTCAACGTGGGGATCTCATCAAGCTGAAGCAGTTTCACGTTGGAGTGATGTTTGATTACTGCGTGAGGAAGGAGAAATCGGACGAGGAAATTGAGAAGTTTGTAGCCGTAAAATGTATGGCGGCGGTGGATTTATGTTACAGGAAATTAGGGTTTGTGATGAGTTAAGGGGTATATATAATATTTATTTATTATATTTAATTCTATTTTACTTTATTTAGTAATTAATCGCTCTGAATTCCAAATTAAACCCAACGAAAGTTGCCCTTAGCCAAATACCCCCATTCCGGACATAATGAGATATGTTTCGTAAGCCAGTTCTGCTATTTCGATCACTTTTTCATTAAATTAAAATATAAAACATTCAATATTAAATTTGAACGTACATTTTAATTTACCGGGGCCACATACTGACACCAAAAAATCTCGAAAAATAAATCTTGCTATGTTTTGACGATACGGTCCTAACAAAATTAATTTCATCGAATTTGGAGACCGTTTGAAAAATGGGCTTTTCCTGGTTGATCCAATCAAATTTAAATTACCAAACATATTTAAATTTACTGCTCTCACGTATTAATTCCAAAAATTATGAAATTTGAAACCTGACTATAATTTGACATTCCGGATCCAATACAAAAGTGATTTCGTCGAAAACGGAGATTGTTTGCAAAATGGTTATTTTTAATGGCTATATATTATATTAAATTCCATAGCGACTTCTCTAAATTTTAAATTGGACATAACTTTCTATTTATATTATGAAATCTCAATTTCTAACATCCGTTAGAAAGATATAATTAAACAGATTCAACTATTTCTGGTTTTACTGAAATCCGTTTTATTTTGAATTTTGTACATTCATTTGAAATTAGGAATCGAATTTTCAAACTGCCGCGCCATTTCCAACTCTATTTATAACTAAAATAAATTTTTACATTCTAACTTCATTTTAAATAAATTTTTAGTCGTTATTATTTAAAAAAGTTCATTTTAAATATCCAAAATCCAATAAAATAGCTAAAATAAAAAATTTAAATTGGTTCAGAATTTCTAGGTTTATACAGTTTGGGGTATCCATCGACTTTCAATTGACTTTTCATAACAGCAAGCATAGAAAATAATAAAGAGCAAGTTGCAAGATGGAAGTGGAACGACAGTGCTGCAGGTTCAGGGTATCGATCGACTTTTGATCGAAGCTTGGGTTCGAAGTTTTTTTTGTTCGATAATCGATACTGGATCTTTTTCAATTCGAAAATTGTAAATCGACTTTCGATTGATTTGTTTTCTTGATCGATGCTAGGTATCGGTCCTTTTCTATTGTTCTTTATTATTTGATACAGGTATCGATAACTTTCATTTTTTTCCTGTTTGATGTATCGATAATTGTAAGGGGTTCAGATTTTTTCTTTTCTAAAATGGGTTAATACCAAACCATTCGATACTAATAATAACCTAGTAGACTCGACTAGTCGACTAATTTCTACCCATGTGCCCGAAATTAATAAAAAAGCAATCGAGACTTCAAGTCGATGGTTTGATCTTGATTAGTCGATGACTAGTCATGACTAATCGAGCGTCGTACTGATAACAGTGAATGGCATATCGTGTCTTTGTGTTCGTGTGTGCATATTATGTCGCTTTGAAACTAAAATACTAAATATAACAAAAACAAACAATTAGTATGTGGTTTAAGTATAACTACCACATCATGCTCATGTATGAGAGGTTGCAGTACGAAAGGATATGAAACGTTGAGCTGTTTATACAGTTGGAAAGGACTTCCATCCATTTTCTGACCCTGCTTCCCGAAAAAGGGAAAATATGTCAAATTGCAAGCAAGCAAAGGCATACAAAGAATAATCGTTCTAACTGTTCATATTGCTTCCTGCGACTGTTAGTCAATTGTATCTATCTTAACATGTTTATGATGCTAATGACATGATTTCATGAACTTGCATAGACAACTTAGAAATATACCAGCATCTCACATGTTTTGTGGTTTAATATGACCTCCAACATCGTATATAGCCGATACAACTCCCCACTTTTTGTGTTTTCTCCAACAGGAATGCATATAAATTCATTATACAAGTTATAAATACTTCACTGGACAGGAGATTGACATTGTAAGTCACTGTGACTGAGATGCAAACATGAATATAGAGAAATTAAAATAACATTCGGTTCGAAAAAAAGTTTTCTATTTTTGTGTAGTCGATCAGTGTGTTTGTGTACAGAGAAACTAAAATGAAATTAATTGTAGATAGAAGTGGAAATTTGATAGTCATTAGACATGCAAACCCAAAAGAAGAATCACCTGAACTGTAGTCGATCTGCAACACCGGTAGTTGTACCCTGGCATACAGAACATCCTCCTATACACACAAAAAGGAACAAATAAACCAAAATAATATTCAAGATGATACCATTTCAAATTTCATATATCACTGTATGTCTATTGCAATTTATTGGGTTTTGTGGATATATATTTGGAAAATGAAACGTTAGTTACAAAAGGTATAACGATAAGAGAAAAATCAAACTACCATATGCACACAATACATATGGACATGATTCCAGCAAGGCATCGTACATGTACACAAAACATGTCCATTCAAATCTTATGCAAGAAACTACGTAGAGTTAAGTGTAAAATTATATATACCTGCTCCAATGTATAAAGATATCGAATCATCATCTTCGGATGACACACATGCTCGACTTTATAGCCAAAAATTTACTGGGTGATCCACCAAGTGGATGCATTTTAGCTCATGCGCTGGTTCGGTATTCCATGCTTATTAGCTTTATTCAAATGTCGAATGCTGCTTCGCTTAACCTTGGAAAAAACTGCTTTCACTTGCAACTTTCAATTTCTTTAAAGCAAATTGTGTAGTGCAACTTAGACTACAGTCTTGTGACGACCCGCCCCGCACCAGCCGACATTTCCCATGAAAGTGCGCTGTGCCGATGTCCAACTAGCACGGGACGGTCACCAAAGAAAGGAAAAAGAAGAGAACTTACTGGTGAACTAACAAAGAACCTGTAGGATATCTCACAGCGCATGGAATAAAATATAATAATAACATACTTTGACATAAAACAGGTGAGACAGTGCATAAGCTGAAAATTAAACATGATAGCAACGGAAAATCCAATTACAGCTTATGTTCCACATCATCATTATTACAACTTTAAAACTGTCTCTGAAGCAAAAGAAAGGAAAGGTACACTACTAATGCCCAAAGTAGTGACCAGCAGCGACACAGGGAGAATATCTATATATGTCATACGTGGGAGCCTCCTGCTCGTCTCCGGTACAACTACTCGTACATACCACCTAACCTGTCTCTAGTCTGCCCGTTTAAGAGCACCCAGAGTAATAAGAAGACACATAAAACTCCGGGTCAGACAAAAGTCTGGTATGAGTGATAAGCATCAAAACAGAACAATAACAGGTATACTAAACCATACCTAAACCTGGACCTGCAACCAAAGAGTTAGCACAACATACCGCTCAATACTCTAAGGTGCCACTAACATATGGTGTAAAGAATACGGGGGAGGGGTGTGCATGTCATAGTGATGACAAACAATCAAGCATAGCAACCATCCTCACATCTCTCACTCAGTGCGTAAAGCATACAACATCCACCAATTTGATCACCTTATTCCTTACTATGATCACTCTGCCCCATGGAGTCATAATGACACCACTGCACTGATCCATAGCTACTAGTCCTTTCTATGTCCACTCTGCCCCCATGAAGTCGTAACAACTCCACTGCACTGGATCATAGCCATTATACGATCACTATGCCCCATAGAGTAATGACTACTCCACTGCACTGATATGTAGCCTAACATCCGTCTTGGTGGTGAATCAAAGCTATAGACGTCGATAACCCCTTAGCACATGTCCCGCAGCAAAGTCCAACTCATGAAGTTGACCCGTTGGTTCCCAACTGGATCCTGGGTACAATCTTCCCATTTGGACTACCTTTGCATCTTGGGTTTTGGTCTTCTCCAGATCGGTTCGGTTCCTGTTCTTCACTTCAACCCATACTTCCAGTTCGGATCGTGGTTCACGCCTCAAATCCAAGCGTCTCGGTTTGGATCGGAATACCCCCTACGGGTCAGATCGTGGCCTCTGCTTCGGATCGGTTCGGATCATCTCCAGAGCATCAGATCGTGACTTCAGGCAAGCGGTTCGGTTCTCCTTCCCAAGCACTCCAGATCGGGTCGAGCCTCTCAAGTCCATCCGTGGTGCATCGGTTCGGGTCAAGTGATGCGGTTCGGATCGGGTGCTCTCTTCAGGTCGTGCCACCATGCTCAGGTCGGATTGTGGAGCTTCAAGTGCGAGCGGTTCGGATCGTGCTTCCCCCTCTGATCCGATCCGGTTCGGGTAATTTCCTACACTTCTTTCCAGCGACTGTTTTACGCCATTCGACGGCGTTTTCGACCAATCTAACTTTTCTAATCAATCACACAACATACCATACAGTCATAGCAACTTAGAGAATAAAAAATAAACACTAAAACAACAACTTGATAAGTTAAAACGGATCAAACATAGCCAAAATCCCATATTTTCCCTTAAGCATGTTTAAGCAAAACTAATGATAGGATTAGTAAAACTTAACCAAATTAACTGAATTTTCTAACAGAGGCCTAACACAATATTTCGAAATTTATCAATATTTTTCTAGATTTTTAACATGTATAATTTCACTAATTACCCTTAATTAACCATAATTAGTGAGGAAGTATGCAAATCACTCACCTTTGCCACAAATAAAATATCAAATCTGAAAATACCCCCGTTTGGGCGTGAATACCAAGGAAATACAGCAGTTCTTATACTGATTTGGTGAAGATCTTCCTTGATTTGATGTAGATTATGCTAGAACTTGACTAGAGAGTGATTAGAGATGATTCTAGAGGTTGGAGGCCATTGTTAGGGTTCCTAGGAGGTAAATGGCGGCTAGAAAACAAAAATGAAATGAAAACCTAACTCATTTCAGCCTCCCCATAACCCTAATCCCGAAATGGGTTACGGACTCATTCACTAATCACCTCATTTTGCCCAGTTAAGCAGTTTTCCATCTTCCAAACCTTATTTCAACCATATCTCCCAAACGGTAAGTCCGTTTTTCACATATGACCACTCTACGGAAAGGTAAACCATCATCTGGATCTAATGGAAGTGATTTCATGTCAAAACTCCTTTCCAATCAAAAGTTATAGCTGAAACAAGATCAGCCAGGGACAAAATGGTCATTTAAAAATCGGCAAAAATCAGGAACATGGGAAATGATCCCATTAGTCGTCTCCCAAAGTTACATGACCATACGACTTCGTATGTAAAAGAAATAAATATTCTACGATCTTTCGATACGTAGAATGCGGGTCGTTACAAGTCTCTACTACAACGTAGGGGAAAGTTACTATTGAAAGCAACTTTTTACTAAGGTTAAGTGAAGCAGCATCCAACAATTAGACAGAGCTAATAAGCATAGATACTCCACCCTATGCATGAGCTAAAATGCATCCACCTGGTGGATCGCCCATTAAATTCTTAACCAGAAAATCGAGTAATCATCCATCTTCCAAATTTTCAGCAAACCTGTTAATATATTTTAAGTAAACCTGTTATCTCTCAAAATAAAGTAATCATTACAAAGTATGATATAGTATGACAAAAATATAACACAAAGTAACAACCACTAATATAATAATATACTAAGACATACTAATTAAAACTGGTATGATTGGTCATAATAATACATACCAATTAAAACCGGTATGATTTGTCGCTAACAAGTGTGCACCCAGCTCAAGCCAAGTGGGGTCTGGCTCCCCCACTCATATTTTATAATTTAGTTACATATGAAGTATACTCTGATGAAGTGATCATGATGAGTGACTATGTTTCTAAGATACGACATGCATATTTAAAGGTTTAAGAGAAATCATTAAATGCAAAGAATTAAGATTTCACATGATCTTCTTATCAAAAAAGATGAAGAACCAACTAATAAAGGATCAAAGAAGAAGGTAAATAGTTTGGTTATTTTTTTCAGCAAATGAACAACTAGATATTTACAAGTAGGTTCACATGTATTATCCAATTGAAACTTGCTACTTAACATTCAAGTACATTTTCTTTCACTGTTTTTAGCATTTTATATTAGCTCTGTTGTACATTGATACTTAGCTACCCAATGAAAATCAACCTTCCATACTTAGCAGCTATTTTCCTCACCTACATAATTATTTCATGGAGGAATAAATTGATCATATATCATCTTACTTTCTAGGCTACGTGCATACACATATATAAACCTTTATTTATCACTAATAATTTTTTTGACATATTATGTTCTTTGCTCCCATTCGTTTAGATTTATGCGTACATCATTGGTCACTAATACACAAATGAAAAAAGTAGCAATCCGGTACATACCAATTAAAATTGGTAACACTACACAAATATGCAAATTTAGCACATGAGGATGCAGAGATTTGATATTTCTTTTAGCTGTATCAAATTTGATACTGCTTATAGCCGTATCGAATTTCCTCCTGGCGATCCGCACCTCCCCAAACATGTAAGATCTAACCGTACGTCTAGAAATATCTGGATCAGTACATTTGATACGGCTTTTAGCCGTACGAAATCCATATCAAAATTTCCCCCGCTATTTTCTTTTTGGTACCATCCTGTTTTGACACTTGGAAATTTTCGTCCGACTTCTTCCCTCTTTTTAATTTCCATGGTGACCGAAAACCAAAATTAGGGTTTTGGTACTCGGCGCACCATCACTATTTGTCAGTAAATCATCCAGCATTGTCCATCTTGCTCATTAACTCACGCTGCCTTCAGGTGACCAGCGAACCTTCAGTCCACCGCTGTCCATCTTTTTCGTCTCTATTGAAGGTGAGTAAGTTTAATTTGAATCTGAATTTGGTTTAAATCGGGTTTAATCTGAATTTGAATTGGGTCTAAATTGGGTTTAATTTGAATTTCCATGCCTTGGTTCAAAAATACGAACGATAGATATGTGCATGTGCTTGTCTACCTCAAATTCAAGTTGTTATTAAGTTTGAATTAGGTATTTTCAAATAGTTTTGTAATGTTCATATATTCTTGCTCAAATTCATGTTGCTATGTTGATCAAACATGAAAACTGCCTTGTAGTAGACTTGATGTTAGGATTTCTGACTAATAAGAACAATTAGTAAACTTGGTTTTCTTTGTCACTGCTACAATGTATTGTATGTGACATCAACTTGTTTGAAAGGCTTTAGCCATGTGCACACTGGACTTGTTGTGCCTTCGTTCTTTACTTTTTTGTTGCATGCTTGTGTACAACCATTTTATGTTGTGCACGTTTACTTGTGTTGTGACATTTACCCTATTTTTCATGATGTTGGAAACTTGATACTAGCTTGGTCAACCCTGTGTTTGTGCATTGCCAACTTGTTAGTATATGAACCATTTGCACTATTTGTCACTTGAGTTATTCATGTGTCTATGTTAGTATTTGAACCTGGCTTGCTTTGTTGACTGGCTATTGTTTTGTTGTTCCTCAAGCTATGTGCCTTGTTCATGGTTTTGTACATTATCCTTGACCAAGAGAAACCTGGGATGATCAACGATGTATCTCCATTCTCTCTGTTTACTTGTACACTTGTATGCTACTATAGCATTTTGCACTGGAGTTGTTAAGCTTGTGCTTGCTTGTTTGTGGTTTGTGCATGTGTCAACACTGTTCGCTATTTGATGGCTTGCCATGTGCACGCTTGGCCATTATCCTTTGTTTGGAATCACCTTTTGCATGTTGTATTTGGCATTGCCGCACCATTTCTATTGTTCCGTGGCATTGTGGCATGTTGTGTCTGCTGCTATGCACAACCTTGTATATGTGCACTATATTGCATGATTTATCTTCCATGCTTCATATATATGTGCATGTAATTTGATGCACCTCTAGTCCATTTGTATGCTTCTCTTATTGTGTTTATTTTGTATGTTGTATACGTATAATCTAACTCATTATTGTTCTAATGCAAATTAGGTTGCAAGCATAGACGAAGATGATGCATGTCTATTCTGGTTAAGAATTTACTGGGTGATCCATCAGCGAAGCCTCACCAAGCTGAAGGTACGTATTTTAGCAACTTTGGCGACCACTCTCCACTTTTCAACTTCGGCGATTGACCATTTCGATCTGCAACTAATCCATTCACCAAGATGAAGGTTTAACTTTCAGCTGGTTAAGAATTATTGGGTGATGATCAACCAAGTGGATGCATTTTAGCTCACACCCCGGGTTCAGAAATTCATGCTAACTTATGCATTAAACAAGTGTTAGGACTAGCAAAGGAGATAATATCATGTGTCAAATGCTTTTTCCTAAGGTTTAGTGAAGCAGCATATGACAAATGCATCCACTTGGTTGATCATCCAGTAAATTCTTAACCAGCTGAAAGTTAAACCTTTAGCTTGGTGAATGTATTAGTTGCGGATCGAAGTAGTCGATCACCGAAGTTGAAAAATGGAGAGTGGTCACCGATGTTGCTAAAATACCGAGTTTACCTTCTTTATTGTAATGTAATTAAGAAACACATTATATATGAAACATTATGTATCTTCTTTATTGTAATATAACAATATGTATCTTCTTTATTGTAATGTAATGAAATAATATGTATCTTCTTTATTGTAATGTAATGAAATATTTCGTACAATTGTTTCGTTTACTGTAACACCCCATATTTTAACAGCACTAAAAGAGGATAAAATAAATAATAATTAATTTAATACTTAGATTTAAGGGAAAAAGGCTGCGCCATTGCGTCCGTCTCAAAATTCTGGTCAAGATAGACATTTGGTTTGCGTAAAACGAAAATCGTATGAAGAAGTTATGATGCTTTGAAGTTTGTATACGCGCGAGATATATATATATATATATGTGTATGTATGTATGTATGTATAGGGTCCAAGAATTCAAAATCAGGTCCAGAAAGTTCAAAATCATTCAAATTCCAGAATTTGGGGTGAGCGGGAAAATTCCCGCCTGGGGGAGTCGACCCCTAGGTCGACCCCCAAAGGGGGTGTCGACACCAGGGTCGACACCCCTAGGGATGTCATGGCTAAGTTGATTTGGAGGCTAGCAGCTATAAATACAGGCTCATTTCTCTTATTTTCTTCACTGAAAATCAATGGAGGCCTAAGTGCTGCTGGTGCCTGGACTGAATCAAAACTCTTTCTTCTTCTGCAATCAAATTTAGAGATTCAAGTGTAGATCTGAGATTCATCATCAACTGCTTTTCTCCTTCTATTTCTTTAGATTCGAACACTGTGAGTTTCAATTTCCTTTAGATTTAAATAATTAAAATTAAACATGACATGGCTGTAAATTTGGATCTATGCCTGTGACTGAATCATATCAGATCTATTGTAATTTGTGAATCCATGATATTGTAATTTGGATTATGCATGTGACCTAATCATATCAGATCTGTTGTAATTTGCTAATCTATTACATTTTGAATTGACTATGACCTGGATCTCAACCATTATCATGTCATATATGTTTTTAATTACGGATCTAATTTGTTATTTGGATCATCTTATGATTATCATGTTGTGGTCAATTTATATCTAACATTAGTTGGACATCTAAATCCTTATTTAGATCTAATCAGGCCTATTATGACATCCTTACTATGTTAGAACTTGTTTTATTATCACAAGTTCACCGATCTGCGCTTATATGTCCACCATATCATTATGCCATCATATGCTTATGTTAGTTCTGTTAGAATAATTATTTCTGTCATCTTCCCTCCACCCTTTCCCTTTATTTATTTATTTTATATAACCAAGATATTTTCGAGCCTAGGCATGCCGCTAAATTTTGCGATTACGTTAATTTTGGAATAAGGGGAAAAACATTGAAAATGGGCATATCTTGCGAATTGGGAATTTGGGCATAATTAGTAAAAAGGTGAAAATTGGCATAACTTGAATAATGATTATGTATATGAATTTGGACGTATAATTCACCATGAACATAATTGGGTAAAAAGGGGTATGAAACCTATAACCTATAACGACATAGGAAAAACTAGCAAATAATAAAATGCCTAGCATTACAGTAGTTAGAAAATGTAATTGTGCCTAGACACGAAGTTAGATTGCACTTGTGGTGGAAGTCTTCCCGGACCCGCCCGACATATCCAGCGACCACAAGTGGAATCTAATGTCGGAGGTCTAGGTGCACAAATACGAGATGTGCTAAGACACGAGGTTAAGCCTAATTTGTGGAATAAGTATGCCCGGACCAGCCTGGCATGTCTAGCATCCACAAATGGTAGGCTTAATGTGGGAGGTCTAGCATACCATAACCATAAATGCAATATGGAATAAACCTTGAATACTTAACCTAGTTGAATCCATAGGGATTGTATGAATATAAACTTAAGTTGGGGTTAAGTAAATTCGGTTGAACAGTGGGTGGGTTAAGTAAATCTGAGGGGTGGGTAATATTTATATATAGGCCCACAATCCTAACCTGATAGGGTTATGTAATTAAAGGCACCTAATGGTATACATAACCTATGGAAATATTAGAGTTATGTAATTAAAGACACCTTTTTAAGGTAAACATAACTTGCAGAAATGATAGGGTTGTGCAAATAAAGACACCTAGTGGTATACATAACCGGTGGAAATCCTAGTGGGGATACAAGACAAGGGGGAGAGCTTGTATCATAGTGTGTGGGACCCATTTCAGTCAGTAACCCTTAATATGTATCAAATGAGTACTCCGAACTAGGTCGAAGTTGGGGCACGCTTACTGGGTTGAATATAAGAGATCCAAACGAGGAGGATGGTGTGGGCGGCATAAACCGACCGGATCATGTGCGTGCATGGGCCGGGTAGAGGGGGCTAAGATGACCGTGACATCTGTAGATATGGATGTGTATATCAGCGAAGGGTTTCCACTATAGGACGTGATACATCCTATGGTGGGGCCGGCACAGAGTATCTACGCGGAGTAGGGAGTCGACCGATTAGGGTAGTGGTTAGGCTACATTTGGATGTATGCCTAAGTCTACCATCTTATAATTGTTGGGATCATCTCATTCTGCTGATACTAGTATTAGTGCAGAGTAATCTTTAGTGAAGCACATTTGCTCTATCTTGTTTACCTTGTCGTACCTACCTTATATGTTGTTATCTCTCTCTCTCTTATCCACTTTTTTTACCTGTCATGCTACTTTTACTTATTTACTTGCTAAAAGTAACTAGACTCGCCGGACTTTTTGTCTGACCCTTTTTGTTTCCTCTTCTTTCTTCCATTGCCCTCCCCTTCCCCAGGTTCTCAAGGTGGAAATACTTAGGCTTGACTGTGATTCTGCTTTCATTTTGCTGGAGCTGCTTAAATGTATGGCTCAAGCTCCTATCCTTGCTACTGTGGCTATGTTTTATATTAGGGAATTTTGCTTCTTTTATGTACTCTGATGTTTTAAAGTACAAGATAGTAGTTTTAATGATGTAATGGTTTTTATGTATTTCAGACATGTGATGTTTTCAAACCACGTTGCTTTATGATTAAATAAAAAATTTAATTCTGCTGTCATTTTATAACTGTCTTGTAATATTTCTTTTTCTGTTTACCTATAACGCTTCACGAAACTTAATGCATTCCCTTTGTGAGTGTCAATAACGGACGTGGGGAGTCGAACTTGGTATCAGAGCTGAAGGTTACCAGATTAGATAAAAGTTTTTGAAAACTATTTTCAAAAAAGTTTTAAAATAAAGCAATTTTTTTTTGAAAAAGAAAAGTCTGTTTTGAAAAACATATTCCCCAAAGCCATGTGTAATATCCTTCGATCCTTTGTCTAAATCTCTTTCCTTTTAGTTTTAGCATGTCTGGGGAACCTAACATTCAAGAGGGCATTACGATACCTGGCTAAATCTGTAGGAATCTAGAGGCTACGGCGCCTGGCGAAGGCCAAAGAAACGTTCCTCCCTAGCTGCATCGGTCGTTCCTCCTCCTCCTCCTCCAAGAGCAGATAATTTCGCTAAGGTCTGCAAAGATTTTTGTGCCATGGGAGGGAAGCAATTTCGTGGAATCGAAACATTCGTAGAGGCAAGGATTTGACTCAAGAAGAACGAGGACTTGTTCATAATCTTTGAAGTGGAAGATCGAAGGAAGATTCAGTTAGCTGCCTGGCAACTGAAAGATGAAGCTTTGTTTTGGTAGGAAGTTACCCAAGCTAGACGTCCGGTGGAAACATGGGATGATTTTAGGCAGAGTTTTGGAATGAAGTGTCTTTCCCAAGCTGAGAAGAGCATGCAAACAGAGAGTTCTTGGTGCACAAATAAGGAAACATGACTGTCAAAGGATATGTGCACAAATTCAACCAGCTAGCAAGATTTGGATTGGAATTGGTAGATACTCCGCATAAGAAAGCTTTGCGGTTTGCTAAAGGGCTGAATCAACCTCTTCATGGGTTAGCTATGTCCCACATCCCAATGGGAGCGACTTTTGAAAGGCTTGTTGATATGGCCCTGATGCATGAGGAAGACAAGGGAGAAAAGAAGGAAGTAAAAGGTGAGGAAACAACGCAAAATAAGGAGGTACGACCCAAGTAGGGAGAACAACAACAACAGCAATAGAAGAAAGGCGGAAAGAATGACAAGGCTAAGGATAAGAGGAAATATCACAGTTGTGGTCGAGAGGCCCACTTGGTCAAAGACTGTAAAATAAGGAAGAATACTTGCTTCAATTGTGGAGAGGTCGGACACTTTGCTAGGGAGTGCCCGAAGAAATATGGACCACAGGGATAAGGTCAAAAGGCAGGAGCTTTTGGAGGCCAGGCGCATGCTCTTGCGATCAGTGCTCCGGATAGAGGTAGGAAAATTTCCGTGGAAGGTTTGATTTCTCTTTCCAGTCACACTATTAGAACTCTTTTCGATTTTGGCGCTTCACATTCATTTATATCTAGTTCAATGGTTGAATCTCTGTAGTTAAATACTAGTATGGTAATGGATCCCATCGTTGTCTCAAACCCCGTTGGTGGTTCGGCTCATTTATCTATGATTTGTCGGGGTTTGAGGATATCTATCTTAGGCGTCGAGTTTGAGTGCGACGCGTATGTGCTCGGGTTTATGGGCTACAGTTTGATTCTAGGGATGGATTGACTAACCATGTATAGTGCCATTCTGGATTATGAGAGGAGGGTTGATAGGCTTTTGACTTGTCATGGGAGGACCCTCGAGATTTCTTGTGACCCACAAGGATCTGTTATGCTTAGTTTCCTAGAGTATCTCGATGCATCTATCGATGATTTGTAATCTATTCCAGTAGTCCGAGATTATTCTGATGTTTTTATGAGGTATGGGGCATACCCCCGAGGCACGAGATAAATTTTCATATATATATATATTTGGTGGACAATGCAAAGCCAGTTGCATTGCCAGTGCACTATATGGCTCCAAGGAAAAGGAGGGAGCTGAGTATGCAATTAGGGGAGCTACTTGAGAAAGGATTTATCAGGCAAAGCATATCTGAATGGGGTTCTCCAGTAGTATTCGCAACTAAGGCGGATGGTTCGTTTTGTTTGTGTGTAGACTATAGAGAGTTGAACAAATTTACAAAGAAGAATAGGCACCCACTTCTGAGGATAGATGACTTGTTCGACCAACTTGTTGATGCCTCGGTATTTTCTTAGTTAGACCTGGCCATGGGGTTTCATCAGTTGAGGGTGGCTGAGGACAATATAGATAAGACCGCTTTTAGGACTCCAGGTGGTTTTTTTGAATGGCTCGTAATGCCTTTTGGGTTGACAAATGCATCCGCCTATTTTGTTGATCTGATTAGTGGGGTGTTTCAGGAGTTTCTAAATAAATTTGTCATGGTCTTTGTTGATGATATCTTGATCTTCTCAAAGAGTGAGGAAGAGCATGCCCAACGTTTTAGAGAAGTTTTGGAAACTCTCTGTGCGCATCAGCTTAAGGCTAAGTTCTCCAAATGCCATTTTTGGAGGAAAGAGGTGAGATTCCTACGGCATGTGGTTTCTAAAGAAGGGATAGCTGTAGATCCTGCAAAGGTGGTTGCAGTTCAGGACTGACATGTTCCAAAGAATGCAATGGAGGTGTGAAGCTTTATGGGGTTAGCAGGCTATTATATGAAGTTCACTAAGGACTTCGCAAAGATATCATCCCCATTCACCAGGCTGACGAAGAAGAACTTGGCATTTTCATGGGATATAGATTGTGATGTTGCTTTCCAACAACTGAAGAGGGCTCTGACAACAACCTCAGTCTTGACCTTGCTCGACGGGAATATTTTTTTTACTGTTTCCACTGGTGCATGCGGTACAGGGCTTGGTGCGGTTCTGATGCAAGAAGAAGGGTAGTATGTTATGGAGGAAGACAACTAAGAGTCCATGAGAAGAACTACCCAACCCATGATTTAGACCCAGCTGCCATAGTATTCGCACTTAATATGTGGCAATATTATTTGCTTGGAGAGAAGTTCAAGTTGTACACTGATCATAAATCTCTCAAGTACTTGTTTTCGCAAAAGGATCTTAATCTGAGCCAGCAAAGGTGGATGGAGTTCTTAGCATCATATGACTTTGAGATTGCTTATACCCCTGGCAAGGGTAATGTACTAGCAGACGCACTAAGTAGATAGAGGATGGTCTTAAGTCCTTTGTTTGTGGAAAGGAAAAGCTTGGAGTTTATATCGGCTTTTGATTTTAGACCCTCCACCGAGTTTTTGCCTGGTTCGTTTGCATCGCTAGAGATACGACCTACTCTTATGGATCAGATAGGAGCTTCGCAGCGAGATGATCCACAGATTTCAGACATCTTGGATAGGCTCAGTAAAGGGGAGACTTCTAGTCACCTCAATAGGTATTCCATTGACGATAAAGGGTGGTTGCGATGAGATGGAAGGCTTTGTGTTCCTCAAACTGGAAGTTTGTTAAAGGCAGTCTTAAAAGAAGCCCATTACTCTAAGATGACTATTCATCCAGGTGGTGATAAGATGTATGGGGACATGAAGAGGGTTTTCTTTTGGGCTAGGATGATGAAAGATGTGGCAGAATTTGTTTCTCAATGTTTAGGTTGTTAGCAAGTCAAAGCTGAGCAAAAGAAGCCCGGTGGTTTACTTCATCCTTTGGAGGTTCCACAATGGAAGTGGAAGAGCGTCTCTATGGACTTTATAGATGGTTCGCCTAGATCAAAGAAAGGCAACACCAGTATTTGGGTGGTAGTAAATAGATTTACTAGGAGCACTCATTTTATTCCAGTTAAGAGTACGAGGACGACAGCTTGGTTGGCAGCAATTTATGTTCGAGAGATAGTCCGTCTTCATGGAGTACCTTCCGGCATCATAAGCGATCATGACCCCATCGTCACTAGTGAGTTTTGGAGGAGTTTGCAAGAAGCATTAGGTACACAGTTACGTTTCAGGACTGCTTATCATCCTCAAACCGATGGGCAAACGGAGAGGGTGAACAGAGTCCTAGAAGATCTTTTGAGGCTGTGTGTCCTAGACTTCAGAGGGACTTGGGAAGAGCATCTTCCTTTAGTAGAGTTTGCCTATAATAACAATTATCAAGCTAGCATTGGCATGGCACCCTTCGAAGAATTGCACGGACGACCATGTAGATCGCCAACTTGTTGGTGGAAATGTACAGAAAGGATATTGCTTGAACTAGATATGGTTAGAGAAACGTCCGAGAAGATTTATCTTATTAGAAGGCGAATGAAGACCGCTCAAGATAGGCAGAAATCCTACACAGACAAGAGAAGGACTGACATTGAATTTTAAGTAGGAGATATGGTTTTCATTAAAGTGTCACCTTTGAGGAATGCGGTTCTCTTTGTATCTATAGGGAAGTTGGCACCAAGATTCGTAGGTCCATTTCCCATAACAGAAAGGATTGGCAAAATGGCCTATAGAGTAAAGCTGCCAGAGGGACTATCCAGTGTTCATGATGTTTTCCATTTTTCTCACTTACGGAAGTGTTTGCATGATACCGCGGAAGTAGTTGAGCCAAGTATATTAGAAGAAGAGGTGGAACGGGATGCAACAGTCAGACGATTTCCTTCCCGTATTCTTGGATCAGAAGTTAAGAAGCTACGCAATAAAGAAATAAAATTGGTGAAGGTTCAGGGAGATAACCCAGAGAATGCAACTTAGGGGACCGAAGACAAGATTCGTGCTTCGTATCCTTTTCTTTTCGAGGGTATGATCTTAACTTCCTTTTCCAAAGTTTTTATTTATGCTTGTTTCTATCATTTAAGTATGTCATATAGATCAAATCTTCAACCTTTAGGTAGGAGTCCCATGATTGTAAATATGTGTTTGAAACATGTTATTTTTGATGGATGCAAGTGGTTGCTCGTGGATGCATATACACACACATTAGCCACTAGATCGGCTCAATCACTCTCATACTGCATATGGATGTGTGTGCATTTTTCTTCTTTTTGTGAATGAAATTGAATGTATTATTATATGATGTTGTATTTGGACAGATGTTTGAGCACACATATAGAGCTTTCATGTTATAATAGGATTATTTGCATACATATTGGATTCGTGGCACTAACATACATTGCATTAAGGAGATCAACTAGATCAGTAGATCGCCTGATTTTCGCATTAGTGTTGGGACATATACACACACATTTTCATATGTTCATATAAGCATTAGAAGTCTTTAAGGACAATGGATGAAGGTGATTGATGGATGAGTAGACGGGTGATGGATGATAGGATATGCGTTCTTCTTAACTTGGAGATTTCGGGGACGAAATCCTTTGAGTAGCGGAGAGTGTAACACCCTGTATTTTAACAACACTAAAAGAGGATAAAATAAATATTAATTAATTTAATACTTAGAATTAAGGGAAACTAACAGTGCCATTGCGTCCATCTCGAAATTCTGGTCAAGATAGAATTTTGGTTTGCGTAAAACTGACAGTGTATGAAGAAGTTATGAGGGTTTGAAGTTTGTATACGCACAAGATAATTATATATATATATATATATATATATATATATATATGGTCTAAGATTTCAAAATCAGGTCCAGAAAGTTCAAAATCATTCAAATTCTAGAATTCGGGGTGAGCGGGAAAATTCCCACCTAAGGGAGTCGACCCCTAGGTCGACCCCCCAAGGGGGTGTCGACACCAGGGTCGACCCTCTAGGGATGACGTGGCTAAGTCGGTTTGGAGGCTGGCAGCTATAAATAAAGGCTCATTTCTCTTGTTTTCTTCACTGAAAATTAATGGAGGCCTAAGTGCTGCTGGTGCCTGGACTGAATCAAAACTCTTTTTTCTTCTGCAATCAAATTTAGAGATTCAAGAGTAGATCTGAGATTCATCAACTGCTTTTCTCCTTCTATTTCTTTAGATCCGAACACTGTGAGTTTCAGTTGCCTTTAGATTTAAATAATTAAAAGTAAACATGATATGACTGTAAATTTGGATCTATGCCTGTGACTGAATCATATAAGATCTATTATAATTTGTGAATCCATGATATTGTAATTTGGATCTATGCTTGTAACTGAATCATATCAGATCTATTGTAATTTGCGAATCTATGACATTTTGAATTGACTATGACCTGGATCTCAACCCTTATCATGTCAGATCTACTTTTAATTACGGATCTAATTTGTTATTTGGATCATCTTATGATTATCATGTTGTGGTCAGTTTATATCTGACATTAGTTGGACATCTAAATCCTTATTTAGATCTAATCATGCCTAATATGACATCCCTACTATGTTAGAACCTGTTTTATTATCACAAGTTAATCGATCTGTGCTTATATGTCCACCTTATCATTATGCCATCATATGCTTATATCAGTTCTGTTAGAATAATTATTTATGTCATCTTCCCTCCACCCTTTCCCTTTTTTTATTTATTTTATATAGCCAGGCTATTTTCAAGCCCAGGCATGCCGCTAAATTATGTGATTACGTTAGTTTGGGAACGAGGGGAGAAACATTGAAATTGGGCATATCTTGTGAATTGGGAATTTGGTCATAATTGGTAAAAAGGTGAAAATTGGTATAACTTGAATAATGATTATGCATATGAATATGGACATATAATTAACTATGAACAAAACTGGAGAAAAAGGGGCATGAAACCTATAACCTATAACGACATAGGAAAAATGGGCTAATAATGAAATTCCTAGGATTAAAGTAATTTGCAACTGCAATTGTTCCTAAACACGAGGTTAGATTGCACTTGCGGTGGAAGTCTGCCCGGACCTGCCCGGCATATCCAACGACCACAAATAGTGAATCTAATGTGGTAGGTCTAGGTGCACAAATACGAGACATGCTAAGACACGAGATTAAGCCCAATTTATGGAATAAGTATGCCCGGACCCGCCCGACATGTCCAACATCCACAAATGGTTGGCTTAATGTGGGAGGTCTAGCATAACATAACCATAAATGAAATCTGGAATAAACCTTGAATACTTAACCTAGTTGAATCCATAGGAATTGTATGAATATAAACTTAAGTTAGGGTTAAGTAATTTGGTTGAACAATAGGTGGGTTAAGTAAATCTGAGGGGGTAGGTAATATAGGCCCACAAACTTAACCGAGAGGGTTATGTAATTAAAGACACCTAGTGGTATACATAACCTATGGAAATATTAGAGTTATGTAATTAAAGACACCTTTTTAGGGTAAGCATAACTTGTAGAAATGATAGGGTTGTGTAATTAAATACACCTAGTGGTATACATAACCGATGGAAATCCTAGTGGGGATACAAGATAAGGGGGAGAGCTTGTATCATATTGTGTGGGACCCATTTCAATCAGTAACCCTTAATAGGTATCAAACGAGTACTCCGAACTAGCTCGGAGTTGGGGCACGCTTACTGGGCTAAATATAAGAGATCCAAACGAGGAGGACGGTGTGGGCAGCGCAAACCGATCGGGGACATGTGCGTTCATGGGCTGGGTAGAGGCGGCTAAGACGATCGTGACACCTATAGATATGGCTGTGTATATTAGCGAAGGGTTGCCACTATAGGCTGTGATACATCCTATGGTAGGGCTGGCACAGAGTATCTACGCGGAGTAGGGACCCGATCGATTAGGGTAGTGGTTAGGATGCATCTGGACGTATGCCTAAGTCTACCATCTTAGAGTTGTTGGGATAATCTCATTCTGGTGATTTTAGTATTAGTGCAGAGTAATCTTTAGTGAAACACATTCGCTCTATCATATTTACATTGTTATACCTACCTTATATGTTGTTATCTCTCTCTTATCCACTATATATGCCTGTCATGCTACTTTTACTTATTGATTTGTTAAAAGTAACTGGACTCACCAGACTTTATGTTTGACCCTTTTTGTTTCCTCTTCTTTCTTCCAATCCCCTCCCCTCAGGTTCTGAGGGTGAGAATACTCAGGCTTAACCGTGATTCTGCTTTCTTTTTGCTGGAGCTGCTTAGATGTATGGCTCAAGCTCCTATCCTTGCTACTATGGCTATGTTTTATTTTGGGGAATTTTGCTTCTTTTATGTACTCTGATGTTTTAAAGTACAAGACAATAGTTTTAATGATGTAATGGTTTTTATGTATTTCAGACATGTGATGTTTTCAAACCCCATTGCTTTATGATTAAATAAATTTTTTAATTCTGCTGCTATTTTATATCTGCCTTGTAATATTTCTGTTTATGTTTACCTATAACACTTCACGAAACTTAATGCATTCCCTTTGTGAGTGACATTAACGGACGTGAGGTGTCACATTTACTATTATAATTTGTCAAATAGAGTTTGTATGATATTTACTAGCCTTTTGTATATATTCATATCTATTTATAATTTAGATACGGTTTATATTCATATCTTTTAGAATAATTTAAATACAACGTAAAGTTGTATGTTATTTGCATTAAGAAACGGTTTACAGTCGTATCTGTATAAACTTTAGATACTGCTAAGAGCCTTATCTTATTTTGCTTTTGATACGGCTTATGGGCGTATCTAATATTTAAACACGCCGTGTTTTTGATACGGTTTATAGAAATGCCTAAGTGCATTAGATACGGCCTAAAATACAGCCTAATTTGCATATATGGTGTAGTGTAATACACTAATACACAAAGTAGCAGTCAGCTAATACACTAATACATACCAATTAAAACCGACATGCACAACACAATTCCATTGAAATACGTACCTGCCGTCGAAGGAGGCCTAGGGAACTAGGGTTGCTGCGTTTCTATCGAAGGAGAGGGCTGCTCGTCTCTGTCGGAGGAGGAGATTCCAGAGAATGGTGGAGGCACGATTTGGTGACCGAAAACCCTAATTTGGGTTTTCGATCACCAATGAAGTAAAACAGAGGGAAAGGGGAACAACCAATTTTTTTATTCCAAGTGCCAAATGGGATACACAATATGATACGCATTCAATTCAGCCGTAAGCCGTATCAAATTAACTAATGCAGAGCTTTGTTGATGGACGGTAAGATTTAAGGTATTTGGGGTGGTGCGGATCGCAAAATGTAGTTTGATACGGATATGAGCACTATCAACTTTGATACGGCTTTAAGCCATATTGTATCTCTGCATCCTTGTGTGCCAAATTTGCAGTTTTGGTGTAGTGATACACACACACAATACTAAGAGAAGATTATAGAAAGGATGTATTATAAAAAGATAATTCATGTTATTAAGAACACAAATAGTCTACGAAACTATTTATACTAGTGTGAAGTCCTGTTCTGCTGCTCAAGCGTGTCCGGTCCTCTTCAGCTGCTGGGGCGAAATCCTATTCTATTACTCATGTGTTGTATAGATATATTCTTTTAGGTTAAGAAAGGGTTATTATTTAGTTAAAATTTCAAAAGGAGTTTGGGACTGAAAGAAGGACGGTGCTCTGAACCAGTATAAAAATCTCTGGTGTCTCTTACTTTTACTTACAGCTTTTATATTGCTTATTTGTGATATCATTTCTAATTATTTATCTCATTAAATATTTACTTGCATATATCAAAATATTTATATACATCTTCTACAACTATAATCAACACACAATTAACCATATCAAACGATCCGCACTGTATTTTCAAAAATAGCATCGGGTTAAACTTTCAGATTATCATATGAATTCGGATTGTGTTGAAAGTTAACATGTGCATAGCTTAACAACATGACTACTGACTGGAAGAAGAATCATAACATTAAGACATGGAATAAAGAGGAAATGTAGCCTCAAACTTGAACTCGGGCCATATTTTGTTGTTGATAATTAGAAACCACTTACAGTAAACGATTTTCAGCAAATCACCATACAAAATCAATATTTTTAAGCTTGATTCAAGTTAGAAGCTGTAAGGGGAAACCTTATCTCAGATATGCAGCAAAAATTTGCTCAACACTTTGCGAATTTGGATCAAAATCCAGGCTTAGAGGATTCTTTCCTTACTTCAGCACCTAAAGTATTGATAACAGTAACATGCACGGAAATTTTCAACTAAATGTAAACTATTTAAACATATTAACGATAAAAGTAAAATGAGGTTATGGTTTTGATGGATTACATCTAATTAGCACTTGATTTAGGTCTTAATTTTACTTTAGATTGAGGGTTTTTACCTTGAGAGATTTGAATTTGGCAAGGGGGAGGTTAATTTTCCTTTGTTGTAACGGTACCGAGGGAGGAGAAATGTTTTCACAAAGGAGAAGTACGTACAACAAACTCCTCTAAAAGTTTCTCCTCCTTTAGTTAACACTTAATGGGCTTAATTTAGCCTAATTAAGAGAATTAGAGATAACTTTGGATTTAGGAAAGTAATTGGAGGCTATGAGCCTTAATTAGTACCAAATGCACTCATTTTCAAGCTTTTTTTTTATCAAAATATATACTATTTTGCCTCAGGATTTGTAAATTTTAGTCGTTGAAAATTCATAACATGTTTATAAAATATTCTTAACAATTTTAAATGTCCTTTTTATGCTTGTTTATATTTACAATTCCAAATTGTACATTTTTTACATTTTTTTTTGAACAAAATTACATTTCTTTTGTTAAAAATATACAAACTACATTAGTTTGACATAAAAATCTTAGAACTATTTAAATTAATTTTTAACACACACACAAATATTTTTCAACAATATTTACATGTTTTAGTATCCATTTCAACTCAAATTTATCCAAAAATCATCGTTTTCACAAAAAATTCACCATTTACACATTGATTTCAATTCAATGCAATAAAACACGAATTTTATAAATTTCTATTTAATATTATTTTCACACATTATAAAGTTTCTAAAAAATATATTTTCAGTTTCCAATTTTGTTTGTACACAAATATTGAGTTTTGACTCAATTTATTCCCAATTTTCTATTTAACACAATTTGACCACAAAATTTATTTATTCCTTTATTCTTCACTAAAACACATAATTAAGCTTATTTTCTCACGCTTGTTCCAGTCCAAGTATATTTATTTTATTGATTTTCCATATTTAGTCATTCCTAATGATTAAATATCTCTCAATCTTTTCCTAAGCCAAATCCATAACACCCCCAAAATTTAAATACACTCGATAGTTTATTCAAATTATCCACCATAAATATTACTTATTGCTTAATTAATAAAACATAATCTCATTATCATTTATTATTATTGTTACTAATAGGTAATCACAGAACCGAGTTATTACAGATCATCGAGTATGGATTATGCTCGGCAAGTGCTCGAAAATGCTATATGCAATCAAGTATGGATTATGCAATTGGTAGAACGCGAATAACAACTGTAACGACCCAGAAAATCTGAACCAATTTAAAAATTTTAAATTGGCTAAAATAATGGATTTTAAATATTTAAAATAAATATTTTAAATAATAGCAATGAAAACTGAGTTTGAATCGACGTTTGAAAATGAATATAATTAATTCTAATTATAAACAAGGCCTGAAAAGGCGCTGCAGTTTCAAAAATTGAATTCAAAATTTGTCGGACTGTACCGGGTGCAAAACAAAACGGATTTGAGTGAAACCAAAAATATTTAAATCTGTTAGTGAATACCTTTCTAACGAATCTGAAAAATCGAAGTTTCATAGCGGAAAGCAAAAGTTATGGCCAAGTGAATTTTCAGAAAGGTCGCTATGGAATTTATATAGCCCGTGAAATTGGCCATTTTGCATACGACCTCGGAATTCGACGAAACCACTTTTGTTGGATCCGCGATGTGAAGTTATTGCTAGGTTTCAAATTTCATAATTGTTGAAGCTAGTATGTAAGCGTGGCAAAGGAAAACGTGTTTTGGTCAATTATAGTTAAATTGGATCGACCAGAAATGGGCCTTTTTGCAAACGGTCTCAGAATTCGATGAAACTAGTTTTGTTGGGACCGTATCGTCAAAACATAGCTAGTTTTATTTTTCTGGAATTTTTCGAATCAGTTTGTGGCCTTGGCAAATTGAAATGTACGTTCAAATCGAATATTGAATGTTTTATATTTTAATTTGAAGGAAAAGTGACTGAAACAGTCGAATGGGCCTACGAAACATATCCCATTGTGTTCGGAATGGGGGTAAAACGCTAGGGACGATAGTCGTTGGGTCTGGATTGGGGTTCGTGTGTGAAAGGGGGTATTTTCGGAATTTAAAAATATATAAATTAAAGAAAAAATTTCATTGGCCAGAAGTTTTCTCTCTCCCCGACTATTCTTCTATCGCGCACGACGGAAAAGAGGCACCACCTTCTCTCCTCCGTTCCTCCTCCTACACGCAAAATTAGACCCTGCTCCAGTTGGGAATTTTGTAGAGCTCGGAGAGATCTTCAAATCCATATAAAGTTTGGATTTTTTCATTGAGTGGTTTGGGAGAATCGAGCTCGGAAAGTTCAGAGGTTTCCACCGCCGTTTCTCGCGCCTGCCGCCACCGAGTTGGGGCCCACCTCCGGCGAACCAGCGCCCCACCTCCCCCTTCGACCTCGCGCAACCCGATCGTGAAACCGTTACTCCGTTTGATCGCAAATTCAAAACCTAGTTTTGAACGATTTCTGAAAGATATGGCCAGATTATTTTCAACAGTTTTAACACCTTTAAACTGTTGCAAACTTTGAAAAATCATATCTTTTTGCTGTGTTATCGAAATTCAGTGAAACAAGAGAGTGTGGACTCGTGTGGACGTCTTCTACATTTTAGAAGAGACCGCATATTTTTCTAAGCCTTCTGGTAATTTTGGTGGAGTGGAACCCAATGTGAGATTTCTTAATTATAAACGATATGGAAAACAGCGATGTATAAATTATATAGTCGATGTATGGGTTATATAAGCGTTGTACACCTCATGTATAAGCGTTGTATAAGTTGTACGTTCGATGTATAAGTTATATATGCATTGTAAAAATTATATATGTGTTGAAATAGAAGTGAATTGCTATATATTAATATATATATATATATATATACGCCCCTCGTCCACAAACCATGGACGATATTTATTGGTTGTGATTGGTGTGAAAATTGATTGATAGCGAATGGTTGATTGGAATTGTTTGTGGTTGATATTAATTGATTGTGGTTGAAAAATACCCGTTTGTGGTTGAGAAATATTTGGCTGAAATCACATAGGATTAGTTTGTGGAAATGAAATAAATATACATGCCGCCTGCGTGCGAACTAGATGCATGAATCCCCATTGTCAAAAACCGCGAGGTTTTAAGGTAGAGCGAGGAGCCATACTAGGGACGGTCCCGGTTTTAACTACCCTATCGTTATGCTGCCGAAATTTTGAATGATATTCGTGTGTTTGAATTATTTTCATTTGTTGAAACTATATTTATTCGTTGAATAGAAAACCTTCATGTATTGAGTCGATATTCATTCATTGGATAGAAATTCATGTGTTGAATGGTGTTCGTGTTTTAAATATAAAAATCACCTTTTTATCGATTTATATAAACTATAGAAAATCTTCATGTGTTGAATCGATATTCATTCGTTGAATTGAAATTCATATGTTGAATGGTATTCGTGTTTTAAATATAAAAATCACCTTTTTATCGATTTATACAAACTATAGAAAACCTTCATGTGTTGAATTGATATTCATTCATTGAATTGAAATTCATGTGTTGAATGGTATTCGTGTTTTAAATATAAAAATCACCTTTTGATCTATTTATATAAACTATAGAAAACCTTCATGTGTTGAATCGAAATTCATTCGTTGAATTAAAATTCATGTGTTGAATGGTATTCATATTTTGAAAGAAATCGTTTTATAATAAAAATCCCATTTTTAACATCAATATGAAATGTATAAAATAATCTTGTTTTGAAATAAATTGTTTTATAATAAAAATCCTATTTTTACCACCTATATTAACTATATCAAATAGACGTGTTTTGAAATAAATTGTTTTACATTAAAAATCACATTTTTATTATATACATGAATTGTTAAAAATAGTGAAGTGTTGAAATAGAAGACAGTTAGATAAAAATATTATTTTTATCAAATATATGAAATTCGTATAGTTTGGAAATCGAAGAATCGATATATATATATATATTTAAATAGAATTAAAATATATCGAATAACGATGCTGCAGTTCGTATTTTGAAACCGTGATTTCAAACGATTATACCGGGAGATCCGACCATCGGATTTTCCTGAAATCGCAACCGTTGGGTTTGCTTTGGAAATATCTTTCCAACGGCGCCAACTTTGTAAAAATCCAACGGTTGGATTGTCTGGAATGTTTAATTCAAATCTGAAGAAAAACAGCGCCAGGATCGATTATATATATATATATATATATATATATATATAATTATATTAAATCGAATAACGACGCTGTAGTTCGTATTTTGAAATCGAAACTTCAAACGATTGTACCGAGAGATCCGGCCGTCGGATTTTCCCGAAACTGGAACCGTTGGATTCGTTTTGAAAAGATCTTTCTAATGATGTAAATTTTGTGAAGATCCAACGGTTAGATTTTCAGATATGTGTAAATCAAATCTAAAGAAAAACAGCGCCACGGCCGCGTTATGGCCCGAAGCGTCGTTTTGAATAAACTGGCTATTTTAAAATAAATAAAAATAGCGATAAATCGTTATAAAATATTATAAATGATATGGATGTGAAATTTAGAAACTAACTGAAGGTTGGCTAAGTCGAATGGTTTCCTGGGTGTTGATCTGATGTTGGTTTCGGCCTTCGGGGTTAATATTTGGGAAATCGTTCTCTTACTGATTGACGGTTAGTGACTAATGAATTGAAATGATGCGTGTGTATGTTAGTGTTGCACTTGTTTATTATATACGTGAGTTGCTCAGAAAGATCGGGTTTATCCCATTTTGAATAACTGAATCGACGATAAGAAATCGAAGATGAAGACGGTGGTCGAAGACCGGAGATCTTCACTTGGATGGTAACCGAGGTCCTGATTGGGAGGCATCCCGAAATATGGATAATGAGTAGTGATCGTCCAGAAGTACGTGGTTATCAATGGGTTTGCGAGGTATATAGTGCCTCCGGTTTCGTTCAGACCCAGAACGGACTTGCAAATGGACAGTGTGTCTGACATTGGAATTTATTCTGTGTGATTGATAGTCATCAGTTGCACGGTGTGAACTGCCTGTGTGGCATGCTAAGATGCAGTGATCAGGGCTTCTGTTGACTTGTGGCGATGATCAAAGCACCGCCTGTATGGCGTAGCTTTGTGTATAACGTGAATTCGCGAGCCTCACACCCTGGTATGAACCAGAAACAGGAGAGGACCTCAGGGAGGACCTGCGTTTCTTCCTAGCTAGAAGTGGCGTCAGTGGTTTTACATGCCCTGATGAGTTTGAATTATGTGGTTGTTGCTGTTGCGAGGCGCCTCGGTTAGATCGGACGATCCGGGTCCGATGGAACCATTCGTTGGCTCATTTACGCCCCAAAGGGCGGGGAAACGTAGTGTTCAGGCATAATAATCCACATCGGTGGACCGGCCCTGACGATCCAAAGGGTTGATGCATTCTGATCTTGAGGCTCGGGCTAGGCAGCCTTGAATTCGGTAAGGACTATCTTTTTCCTTGGTTCAAGACGGAAATCCAATTTCCAAATATGTGACTGTGCGGTTTTGATTGTATATATATATATATGGCGACATGATATATGGTACCCATGCCGTCTATGATTGATAGTTATGATGGAAATTGTTTTTGAAACTTATAAACACTAGTAATAATATCAAACGCTTTTGTTTTATTCGTATCGAGCATATTTTGGCCATTATAAGGTAAAACTCTATCCTCCGGTTTGCGTTGCATTGTGTAATGGGAACTGAGTCTTATAATGGCTTCATTTTTGATAAAAAAGCAATGCGATGTTTAAAGGAATGATTTGTTTTTAAAGCACTGGCAATCCAATGGAGTAAACCCGTTCCACGAAAGTGGCATGGTCCTGGGATTAGCCATATTTAAAATGTGTTGAGTAGATTTCTCATACCGGTCCCATGACTGACTCGTAGTTTGTTTCACTTTCAAACTCGGGTGCCCCTTTTTCTACACGGGCAGCCTTGTATTCAGGTTTAGCAGGCTTTATCCGGATAGGTGGAGCTGAAGATGGATTCTATCATTTATCTCTTTTTATGTTGTTCAGCTCCTATTGTACATTATGTTTGTTTTTCCGCTGTAGACATATATGTATAGTTGAACTGTATTTGTACTAAGTAAGATCCTGTATACTGTGTAACTCTGATGATTACGTTTATCCAGTGTATTCTATTGTGCATTATCTGGTGTATTTATTTAATTCTGTTCCGCTATTATCTGTTTCCGAGTTATGTTCCAAAGATTACCCTTGTCTCCGTCTGTACGGGAAATGGGGTCGTCACAACAACATCCGTCAAGTATGGATTATGCTTGGAAGGAATCTAGAACATGAGCTGTTAAGTATGGATTATGCTTGGCAGTTCAACAAAACTGTGAACGATTAAGTATGGATTATGTTTGGCGTTAATAAATCCAATATCAAAACTTTAAGTATGGATTATGCTTGGTGAAGGGAATTGAATGGAACGAGTATGGATTATGCTCGATCAAAAGTCCGGACGAGCTTGGAATGCAAATTGTGGATTACGGTTAGTGTGAATAAGAATTAAATTTTCAAGTACGGGTTATAATTGGCATGGAAGCAATCCAACATGGTCGCGAACTCTCAATGTCAACCCCAAGAGGTTGTAGTACTTAATAAGGCTCAACAATGTCATTAGTACTAGCCGGATAGGCTACTGAATAATTAGCTAATCATATGAGATCATGATTACGACTTTGAGCAATTATGGCACTTGGCATCAATTAAGAGACACTATGGAAACTAGGCTTACACAAGATACATTTTCCATAGAAAAACAAGTTTTAGGGGGGCAAGTGTTAACCAACCTTTTAGCAAAGCCATTATGCTTTGGACTTGAATATCTGGATTGCTCATGGCTTCAGCGCGGACTCATACAAACTCGAACTAAGCATCGGAATAGACATTCGCATGGGAATCACAAAATAACTCGGCTCGAATCGATCCCCTCTGGGCATTGTCCTATCACACAAAAATAGCCTGATCGGCTCACTGAAATACTAAACAATCACTTAATCGATCGCGCACAAAATCAAATCAATCACCTCAAAAAAACATGATCGACACAATCCAACCACCTTAAAAACCAAGGATCAGATCGATTCGCCATTTGTCGATCACTCCGGAACGTCCAGATCAATATTCATAAAAGTGTTGATTAACTCAAGCCGATTACTCGAAATGCATGGATCAACTCAGGGAAATCACTTCAGGAATTTGCTTGATCTTCTATAAATCAGATCAATATCGTAGGAATAAAGCAGATCAACTAGAATGTTTGATCGACACCGTCCAACCACAAGAAAATGATGGATCATAGTGTGGAAGCTAACACTTGGAACTTGCCCGATCATTTGATAAATCAGATCGATATTACTCTGAGCAATTAGATCCGTAGGAATCAGATGGTTCAGATTCACATAAAACAGATAATCGAGCAAGAAATCAAAGACTTAACCTTTGTGCGAACGGAGAATCAGATCTGAACCTACCAAGGCAAATCAAATAGGGTGATCAGATCGGGATAAAGTAGAAATGCTTGGATTGGTATTTTGCAAAGATGAAGTGATCAAATCAGACTTTATGCACATGGGCGGACCAAGTAAAAAAATATGATCGGCCCGATGATTTTAGCAGAAATGGGGTGATTAGGTAAGGGATCGGGATTTGGCATTTATTCATGGCTTGGCTTCAGATAAAAAGTCCACTATTGATCTATTAAAGGGATTAGCCCGATCCTTGTATAGACAGGGACCTAATACGGAATTTCGAGGACTCCATTATATTTTAGATTCAAATTTTCCTCCTCAGTTTATAGTCGATCTGTGGTCTTCTACAGGTACAAATAGGACATCAAATGAATTATTTTGGAGGGGGGAGAGGGGAGGGGGCTTCTCGGGCTTTGGAGGCTACTACGCAAGGACATTGCCAAAGCATAATAACAACTATTTTTTCTCTATGTATTGTTACAATCGAACTGAACCGTACTTATAATCATATAGTAAAAACAATATATTGCAATATCGAACCACTATAAGTGGACGTATGCAAGATTCATTGAACCACTATAAATCTTGTCTTTCTGGTTACTTTTACGCATTCTTGACTGTTTTGTGATCGCTAAGTGAATATTTTGTGCGATTAAGTATAAATCAGGTGTTGGTGTTCGATTCACCAAAATCCAACATCAACCGTACTTGATATCTAGAGCTTCAAATTATCACTCTAGCCTACCAGTTGTTAGCGTCGCATCACACTTGTTGGATAAGTTTGATTTAGTTGGCCTAAAAGACCGGATCTGCATATATTTGTACAAGTCTTAGTTGTTGTGTAACATATCACATGTCAATATAAGTTTAAATCACATTATGTTAATTTCGAAAATGTGACATCTCGCATCAAAATAGAGGTACTTAAGCGCTGGGACAATGTTGTTTGTCTTTAATTCATGTTTTAATAGACATGCTTTGCTTTCCTTCTGCGTAAGATTTTATTTGGTGTTAAAGTTAATGAGACTCTGATACTACATGTAAGATTTTGCAATATGATGCTTTCGCATATGGATTAATGATTGAAGATACGTTTTACAAAATTGAAATCTATATGGATTGTATAAAATCATCTATAGGGAGTTACTTGCATAACTCTTAGAACAAACAAATACAAATAATATTATATACTAGGATGAAATATGCTAATCCCAAAACTAAAATGATTTGTATCCGACCCACTTACTATACTTGCGATAAGAGTCTTCTTATCCTTTGAAAGATTCCTTCATTTTTATCTTTCTTAGGAAATAGATAAGAAACATTAGCAATCTGATGCTATTGGTGGTTCATTTGCTAAAGAAGTTAGCTAGGTACGAGCAAGAGCAGAGACACTATGGCTGGTGAGGTCATGTGACTTCACCAGAAACGCAACTGGAAAAAAAATAAGACTCAGTAAACCCAAACGCAAAGAAGAAAAATACGGATAAAAGGAAAAGACGGAAGAAAAAAGAAAGGGAAAAAATCAATTGCTTCCCTTCTTCTCTTCAAATCGCGCGACTTCCATTCTGCATCACCATCACCACTCTCACTTCGTTTCTCAGATGGGTAATCAACTAACCCTAATTTTAATTTTTGCGGCTTTGAATTTCATTCATTAGGGTTTTGAATCGATTATGCAATTAATTGGAGGTAAGTTTGAAAGTGGTGATTATCGAAAGGCTGCTTGAAAGACACCAGCAAAAAAGTAGCAGTGAATTGATTACAAAAATGTAGTAGTGAACTTGGCTAGCGATTATCAGTGAATTGATTACAAAACAGTAGCAATGAGCTTGGCTAGCAATTATCATATATACTTTGGTTTATAAGCTGATGACTTTATCGCCTATCTTATTGGTTTCTACTGCATATGTGGAAAGAGGATTATCTGTAATGAATATAGTAAGAAATGATCTACGGAATCGAATGGGAGATAAATGGTTGAACGATAGTTGTCTTGCATACATCGAGAAAGATATATTTACTCAAATTAGCAATGATGCATATTAACATATGGATATTACATATGTTACAAACCGAACTAATGTATTGCCGCATGGGCTTATTTCATGTAATATGAGCCCTGTTATTATTAGCCCAATTTCTCTTTATTTCCGCTATATATACTTGCGGAATATTGTACATTTGAACTATTCATTCATATCTGTACATTCTATCAGTTCTGAAATAATAAAGAGAATTTTACAATTCTTTATCCACTATACTTACATGGTATCAGAACCATAAATCACCAAACGACATTTGCATTTACCTTTCTCTGATCAAGGAGTGTGGTATGATATTTTAAGTCTCCTCGGTTTTGTTTCATCGTTGGAGATCATACCTCTCTGATCTGTGTTTCATCTGTTCCCATCAAACTGTGTCGTGCCAAGCCGGAATCAAGATTTGTTGCGGCTGCAGCAGTTTTCTGGCCATCAAAGATTATATGTCTCATCATTTGGATTGCTCACTGTGCAGTTTGAGATTCTTGAATCTTAAAAAGAGACAAGAACCACCACTGCATTTATCTTCTCGTTTCCTTCTGTACAGGTTGCCACCTTTCGTGCAGTGGCCTCGCCATATACACCCATCAACCAACTTCTAATCTGTTTGTGCTGAATAAGGACTAGAGGGAGTGTCGACCAGTCATCTTCCACTTCAAGAATTGGCAATATTGAACCCACATCTTCCACTTTAACCCTTGTCAAGCCCAAAATTCAAGTCATAATCATTCCTCTTGACGAAAATAACTTTTTTTTGTGGAAGTTCCAAGTTGAAACAGCCTTGAAGGGGGTATGACCTTCAAGATTGTACCAAAGGAACAAAGAACCACACCTACTATAATGAACATTGGTAAGGATGGCAACATGGTTAGTAAACAATCGTATACCCATCATCAAAAACAAGATAACTTACTATCATCTTGGCTTTTATCGTCGATTAGTGTAAATCTCTTGTCACATGTTATAAGATGCAACTCATCTCATGAAATTTGGTCTACTATTCAATAAAATTTTCAATTTCCAATCGTCTGCCAGAATTATGCACTATAGAAGGGAATTTCAAAATGCAAAAAAAGGGGATTTATCTATGAAAGATACATTTCTAAGGTAAAAACCCTTGTTGACAAGCTTAACGTTGTTGGGCATCACATTTCTGATATGGAGCAATTTCTGACATTAACGAATGGTCTTGATGAAGAATATGAATCTCTTGTTACTTTTTTTTGTTACTCAACCTACTCTACCAGACATACAATCAGTGTATTCAGCATTATTAGCACATGAAGGGACGGTAGAGCAAAGAAAGGAACATCAAAATGAGTTTAGCATAAATCTTGCTTTGAATTCAAGAAACATAAATCAAACAAGAAACACACCTAGTTATGGTAGAGGAAATATACAAGGGCAGAGAGGAAATCCTAACCCAAGAGGCAGCGGAAGAGGCAGGTTCAACAATGCAAACATAGTAAAATGTAAGATATGTGAAAAACTTGGGTATGCTGCAAATAGATGACATTTCAGATTTAATTTTGATGTGAACAATGCTCAACAAACCAATCTAATCAAAGAGGACCAAACATCAATATGGCTCAAGCAAACAATCAAGGCAACTCAAACATAGATAGCTCTACAACACAAACAACAAGTAACGATGATTCAATTAAAGCTGATGATATCAATACTGAAGATTGGTTCTCAGATTTTGGGGCAACCAACCATATCACAAACAACCTTCAAAATATCAATCTTGGCAATAAAAATTATTCAGGTACGCAAGTTATATGTACTTGTAATGGTGAAACCATCAATATATCTCATATTGGGACAGGTTTTGTTAAGTGAAAAAGAAGGCTTTACCTCAATAATTTACTTAGAGTCCCTACTGTCAAGAAAAACCTAATCAGTGTGTCCTAATTTGCTAATGATAATAAGGTGTTTTTTGAGTTTCACCCCAAATATTGCCTAATTGGGTATATATTTAATAAGGACATATTATTACAGGGTAGTTTGGATAATGGGCTTTACAAATTCAGCAACATGCAATCAAGATTGGGAAATGATAAAGATACTTGGTGTTGCAATGCTTATATTCATTTTAGTTGTGATAATAATGAGATTAATTCTGAAAATAATGAAAACGGTAATTGTATCAAGAGTGATCTTGACATTTGGCATTGTAAACTAGGGCATCCTATTTTTGACATTGTAATGAGAATATTGAAAGATAATAATATTTCTTATAAACGATCACATGTGTCTAGCATTTGTACACATTGTCAACATGGAAAGAGCCATAAGATGCCTTTTAGCAGATCTGAAATAGATTATTCTAAACAACTTGATTTAGTTGCAGCAGACCAATGGGGTCCTGCACCGTTAAGCTCCAGACAAGGTCATAGGTATTATCTCTCTATAGTTGATGCATGTACAAGATATACCTGGATTTTCTTTCTTAAAGCCAAATCAGAGTCACATGATGCTATGTTGTAGTTTATAAATTTCATAGAAAGACAAATAAACTGTAAAATCAAAATTATACAAACAGAAGGGGGGAGTGAGTTTTTGCCTCTCAAAGGTTTATTCAATAAGAAAGGCATTATACATATAACCACTTGCCTTTGCATATCTGAACAAAATGGCATTTTAGAAAGAAAACATAGGCATATCGTAGAAAAAGGATTAACCATGTTATCTATATCATCTCTACCCATGAAGTATTGGAATGAGGCATTTAATATAGGTGTATATCTGATAAATAAAATGCCAACTAATATTTTGCAACACATGCCCTCATAAGGTCACGTTTGGAAATAAACTAGACTATACTACTATGAGAACATTTGGGTGCTTGTGTTTTCCATGCATCACACCATGCAACAATCATAAACTTTCCTTAAGATCCAACCCATGTACGTTTCTGGGTTATGCAAACAACCAAAAAGGATACAAGTGCATGGATAATAAGGGTAAGATAATTATTTCTAGACATGTTGTCTTTAATGAGTGTGTTTTCCCTCATGCAGATAGAGAAAACAAACACAATCAAAGACATGATCAGTCCAAAACAACAATGCAGACTATACTAACTCTGTTAGAATGGACTGTGCAGACTAATGGAGATGAATCATCACTTCAAACACCAACAACTCCAACTATTTCCAACATTAGGTCTGGATACAGCTCAAGTAAGCACATGAGTGATGATGATCAACCTCAAAATAATGACAGGAACGATAGCACCAATAATGATCATGGCAATGACATCAATACATCTGATACAAACAATGAAGATATTGAAATGTAGGAACCACAAAATGGACATCACATGACTACAAGGACTAAAAGTGGTATTTTCAAGCCTAAAATCTATAATGCAACTATCACAAGCATAGATCCCACAACTGAACCGATAACATATGAACAAGCAGTCAAACACAAACAATGGTGCAAAGCAATGAATGAAGAGTATGAAGCATTGATTAAAAACAAAGACTTGGAGTTTAGTTACTACACCAAAGAACAAGAACATTGTGATATGTAAGTGGACCTACAAACTGAGAAAGGATGCTAATGGAAACATATCTAAATACAAAGCCAGATTAGTTGCAAGGGGTTTCTCATAGCAACATGGTTTTGACTTCAATGAGACATTCAGTGGTCAAACAACACAAATTAGAGCTGTATTAACAATAGCTTTATATAAGGGTTGGAATATAAGACAGATGGATATGTGTGCACTGCATTTTTAAATGGAGACTTACATGAGGATGTATACATGCAGCAGCCTAAAGGCTATGTGAGTGAAGGTAAAGAAGACCATGTATGCAAGTTACACAAGGCCATATACGGTCTAAAACAAGCTTCCAGAGCTTGGTATGTTAAACCGAAAGAAACATTGGCATGTCTTGGATACAAAGCAACAAAGTCAGATAATTCTTTGTATACCAAAGTTACCAACAAGTGTACTATGTACATACTTGTATATGCAGATGATATCCTTATAATAGAAAATGATACAGCAGAAATTAACAAAGTGATAACTCGTTTGGATCAAACTTTTGCTATCAAAGATATGAGTGAAATCAACTATTTCCTGGGAGTATAAGTACAAAGGAAATCAAATTCAGAAATATTCCTCTCATAAAAGAAGTACATATCAGAAATACTTGTCAGAGCAAACATGGATAAAGCTAAACCCCTTCCTACACCAATGATTAATAACTTAAGATTATCCGGACACAAGGGTGATGCTATAGAAAATTGCAAACAGTATCATAACATTGTTGGAGCTTTGGAATACTTAATTATCACTAGACCAGAAATTTGTTTTAGTGTGAATAAAGTGTGTCAATTGATGGAAAATCCAGTAGAGAGCAGTTAAAAGGATTCTACGCTACTTACAAGGCACACAAGAGTATGGTCTAACTACTAAAGCAAGTAAAGATATCAATTTAAACAAATACAGTGGTGCAGATTGGGCGAATGACCCAGATGATCAAAGATCGACATCTGTCTACTGCCTATTAATGGGACCGAATCCGATCTTTCGGTGCACGAAGAAACAACCAATCATATCCGGGTCAAGCGCGGAAGCGGCTTACAGAGCCATAGCTTCAGCTACGGTAGAAATCATTTGGGTAGAAGGCCTAATTAAGGAATTAGGGTTTCTCTTTTCGAAGAAGCCTGCTCTCTGGTTTGATAATAGAAGCACTATTTCACTATCCATGAACCCAATACAACACTTGAGGACGAAGCACGTCGAAATCGACCTTCACTTCGTCAGAGAACGAACTGACTCAGGGAAACTTATAATCATTCACCTACCAGCCTTCTATTAGAAGGCCGATATATTGACGAAGGCTTTATCCAGAAGTAATTTGAGATATTAAGAGAAGAGCTTAGGGTTTTTCATGGCAGCGCAGAGCAAAGAAGAAAAAGAAAACCCTAGTTCAATTTGAGGTGGGGTATTAACATATGGATATTACATAGGTTACAAACCGAACTAATGTATTGTCGCATGGGCTTATTTCATGTAATATGGGCCCTGTTATTATCAGCCCATTTTTTCTGTATTTCAGCTACATATACTTGCAGAATATTGTACATTTGAACTATTCATTCATATCTATACATTTCATTAGTTCTGAAATAATAAAGAAAATCTTACAATTCTTTATCCACTATTCTTACAATGCAATCGTGGATCGGTTTCAAAACATGAGAACGTGAAGCGGATAAGTTTAGATTATTATTATTTATGTTGAAGTTGTTTAGTTTGAAAAGATCAATATAATTGATTGTTTTGGAAATCAAATGATATTTTATCACTTATTGTATATTGTTGTTCAATGGTTTATTAGGAATTGAACCCCCAAAATTTCCTAATTGTGATCTCATCGAGCTTAAATCCTGGCTACGCCACTGGGTACAAGGTCTCAAAAATTACTCTCCAGTCAGTGAATGCATCCGTGCACAATCTTCTATAATGATTGTTGATTGAACACTGGCGACAATATATTTACAAGGTGTAACACCCCGCCTCCGCTAGTGTCACTCGCAAAGGAATGCACTAGCCTTAGAGGGGCATTATTGGTAAACATGCACAGAAATATCACAAGACAGAACATATAAAATAGCGGAAGTAAAATCGAACTTTCATAAACATGAATACATAAGGTCTAAAGCCTTTTACATCAGAGTACATCAAAACCTGTCTTGCAATAGTAAAGAAGCATAAAGACTTTTTCATAAATTATTCCCCAAATAAAAACAGTAAAGTAGCCATAGCCAGGAAAAGTCCAAGCCATCCATGATGACCTTCAAGCAGAAGAAGTCCGAACTAAACAACAGTATCTCCTCCCTGTAACCTGGGGGGGGGGAAACGGAAGAAAAGAGGCGAAACAAAACGGGTCAGTCAAAAAGACTGAGTAAGCCCTATCTACTATTAGTATAAAAACTAGTAAAGTTAACTGACATGAGAAACTGAGATGAACATAAGCATGATAACAAGATAGATAGGCTAAATCAAAATAACAGGATGAACTACTGAACTCAGGTAAACTAAGGTGTCATGATAAATTACGATGTCAAGATAAAACAAGGTATCACATCGTCAGGTTTCTATCAAGTATAATATCCCCAAGATATCTATCACGTATAACGTCCCATGGCATCTATCCTGTATATCCGCTCTGCACTTACCGTACTAGTATCCCAACTGTATTACGTGTTATCCGTGAATGACCCTTACTCAAAAGTCGTGTAATGGTCCATGTCAACCTAATATGCCGCATATATAGGTTACTCAACTCATATGTTTCTTTCCATGTATAAGTTCAGTCCTTTGCCGTAGGCTATACGGGCTTTCCCATGTAAACGGTTTATCCTTGAAGTTGTTTTGGACTGCAACCCTTGATCTAGTTGTGTTTCCTTACCATGAACTATCGCGCGTCCACTTAGGATTTATGCCACCTAGGACCGCTAGGGATTATGCTACCTAATGAACGTTTCCATGTCTCGGTTTTGGGTTTTGGCCACCTAGGATCACTAGGGATTACGCCACCCGTCAACCGCGCCCTTGATCCCACGTATGTACCGTGAATCGTTTTCCATGTCTAGATGCTCATGTTCCCCAATGTGCCATCCGAGTTCCGTGCCAAGGCAAATCAAGAAATACGGAACTCGGTCGGGAGTTTTAAATCGTCTGCCGATGCAGATATCAAGGTCTGTTTTTGTACCCGTGGCTATGGTCCCACGTGACCCCTCCCTCAACTACTGAAAGGCAATCCAAGAAAAATCATGTATAAGAACCACTCTCCGGCCCCACTATAGCCCACTTTCCTACGGGCCAACCTCACCCATGACTCGATAGCAAGCACATGGTCTGTTGGGGGTTCCCTGCCTTTCCGCACGTACACGATTGACTAAAGATGGTAGGTAGTCGGCGATGTGCTATCCAGGGCAAAAACCAAGAATCGTCGACTCCACGCTAATCCATCCCAGTCTTTAGGTTGCTCGCATAGCAACCAAGGCATACTCTTGGTCCTTCTAACGCAGACCTTAACCTCTCATGGGCCTAGTATAATTACCTGGCAGCCCACATGAAACACCCCACCTCCGTTAGGGTCACTCTCAAAGGGAATGCCCTAATTTTGGTGGAGGTTTTTAAGTATAAGTCACAGATATACAAGACAGATATAAGAACACATATTTGTAAACAGCGGAAAAACAACAACTTTTATTTCATAAAAGCAAATACGTGTTACAAAACATCACCATGATTGTCTTACATCCTTTCAAAAACATAACATAACTCCTTCATAATCTGTCTTGATTACATTATTAAAGAAGCATAAATAAAACATAGATAAACTGCAAAAGCCCCCATAGTGATTGTCCAAAGCCATAGTTCAAAATGAAAAGGTCCCAGCAATACATTTCTCTTCTTCAAGCTGGATGTTAAGGTTGGTCAAGCTGCTGTGTTCCCTCCCTGTGGACCTGGGGGGGGGGGAACGGAAGAAAAGAAGACGAAAGAAAAGTAGAGTCAGACATAAGCCTGAGTAAGTCTAGTACTATTCTGTCTATGAATAAAGAACTGGGTATGATAAGCATAAACAGGAAGTGGGCAAGCACAATAAACTTGGTTAAGTTGTCTAGGGTCGAATATACTATCGTACCCCATGTTAATCTCTGAACCCATATAAACTAGTTTCCAACTGGCACCCCATAATCAGGGTGATGTGATCCATTCTATGATGATCGGCTCCTACTCGCATAGTTACATGTGTCTTACGGCCCCCGATGTTTTAGTTACCTATGCTGGTCCCACCATGGGGTGTATCAAGTCCCATGGAGGCGGCCCGACACAATCCTAGAATGCACATGTATGCTACTGGTGTCCAGTGCCTTATTTTTCTGCGCCGGAGTGTGTGCATGCCCGCACCCCGTTAGAGCCTACACTGCTACACCACCGCCGTCGATTTGACCTCTTACAATCAGCCCAGTAATCGTGCCCCACCCTGCCTAGTTTCAAGGTATCCTGATACACCTTCTAGGGTTACTGCTGAAAAGGGCCCCCCGTTACTAGGTTTTCTATCTCTAGCCAACATGCTAAGTTGGTTAAGTGTTTTCTAACCTAACCCCCCACCAGTCCGTTTAGTTTAGCATGTTCCATTTTGATTAAGTCTTTAGTTCACTTAATCCTAACAATCCTGACTCAGCCTTAATTGTCTTATTAAAGCCTTGACCTCTCACATTAGACAGGTATTGTTGTGGCTGCCTGTTGCCGGTTGGTTCCGGGCAGTCTTACGCCACAACTCAGTCTAACCTCGGGTCCTTATTGGGTTCCATGTTTAACCTCCCACATTGGATAGGTATTGTTGTGACTACTGGACAGCCGGGCGGTTCCGGGCAGGTTTACATCACAACTCAATCCAACCTCGGGTTAAACACATCGTATGTTCTACATTTACATATTTTGTCTTTCTTCTTTGTTTTCTTATATGTAAATATTTACGGTCCATTATTAAGTTAATGGTGTAAAGGTTACACCAATCATGGGCCCAACCCATACTTGAATTTGGGCCCTTCTATTTTATATTTTCATTCATTAATAAATTTAACCCAACGTTATCCCCCCCCCCCGTTTTACACGTCCGTTTATTATATATATGTTGGGCTTAGCCTTTTAAAGCCCAACTTAGCCATGCGAAAAGGGGAGGCTTAAAGCGTGATTACATACACAAAAAGGGGAATGTGAGCGCATGAACTTGCAACATAACGTTGGAATTGCAAAATAGAAACTGGTTTACTTGCATAGTGGTAACACACACTTTATCATAAAGCATAGGTGACATGAATCAAACCATGTAAACTTGTAGTTAAGTTAAGAATATTACTATTGACACATAGGCTTAACTACAACATAAACCTATATTTTTATTCACGCATAATGTCAAACATAAGCAAATCATGTTCATAAGATTACTACATGCTTACAAAGGTGTTTACTTTTGTTACTAACACAAAAGTATAATTCAAACTAATCATGATTTTAAATCTATTCACATGGCATAAATATTTCTAACATGAAATCATGATTTTTACTTTAGTCTTGCAAAAAGGGGTTTTTGAATCTAACCTAGCTATGTACCACATATGTCATCATATAATCCTTGTTAACAATATGGATTTCAATTATGCAAAATATCAATCATAGCCTAATCATATTCATAAGTTTGCAAATAGGTTTTCTAGTACAAAAGCATGGCTTAATACATGGTGCCAAAATTTCAACATAGTTTCCTATGAATTATGATAACCCAAACTTATTCCAATTACTTCACAAAAACGATGTTTGTATGAAAATACACACTATGATGGCATTGTAGCAAAACCCCAAACTTGCATGAATTTCAATTAATCAACTACATACATGTAGTTTCAACATGGATTACATCATTTGCGAATATTCCAAACGTATACTTGCATAAAACTACCGCATGTAGTTTTTCATAATTAAATAACATAATTCGAGAACATCCAAACGTATACAATATTCCAAATCGATAAGAACGCACAAATATGAATTACTTTATTGCCACAATTCAAGTATACAAACCAACACAATTATTTGTTCATACCAAAATAATACTCTACTTACAATTGTATGGCGAACTCTCCAATTTAGGGTTTTGGAGAAGCGATTCCTTGTTGATTTGATTTGTTTAGGTTGCTTTGTGCCTTAGAATTTGCCTCCTAATCCTCTTTCCAATTGGTGGCTACTCCTAGTCGTTCCTCAGCAACATGGCGGCTTTGTTCTTATTTTTGAATGAATAGATTAGGGTTAGTCTAGGGTTGTTTTTATAGGGTTTAGGAACTGATTAGGACCATTGATGTTGCTTGGATTGATCGTAGCCATTCATTCGCAAGAGAGACCAATTAGAGCCTGCCACCTAGCCCTAATGACAAAGCAGACCACAGAAAATCGACTAACAGAGAATAGGCCAGCCGGGTTAGACTGGGTTCGACCTGTCTCTGGACCAGGTCGACATGCCTGTCGACAGCCCTGTCGACAGCCCTGTCGACCTGGTTAGACCAGGTCGACAGCCGAGTCGACCTGGGTGCATCTGGCGGGATTTTTCCCGCCTTGGCCAATTGGGCCCGGTTTTAATTTTAAACTGTTTTATTCTGTTCGAATTTTAAATTTAATTCAGAAACTTCCGAAGGCCATATCTTCTTCATACGGACTCCGTTTTTCGAAAACTCAGACTCTATTTCGCGTATTTTTCCGAGACGAACGCAACGGCGTATCCCGTTTCCCTTAGTTCTTTGATTTCAAATTAATTATACTTTAATTTGTTAATTTCACAGTTATAGAATTTGCGGGGTGTTACATTCTCCCCCCCTTAAAAGGATTTCGTCCCCGAAATCTTCAAGTTTAGGAAAATGTATATCCTAACATCCAATCATCCATCTACTCATCCATCAAACACGAGCATCCATTGTCCTTAAAAGACTTCTAATGCTTCATGATCATATGCGAAGTGTGTGTGTACATGTACTTATCTAATGCAAAATCAGGCGGTCTACTGATTCAGTTGACCTCCTTAATGCGAATTATGTAAGTGCCATGAATCCATTATGTATGCAAATTTTCCTATTCTTGATTCTACATGAGTGCACAATCATTCAATACAGATGCAACATCCATATGACAACACATTAAAGTTCAACCATATACGAATGCAAACATATATGCATATGCAATATGAAGTGACTGAGCCGATCTAAAACCTAGATTGTGTGTGTATATGCCACCACGAGCAACCACTAGCAATCACTTGCAACCACTTGCAACCATCATCCATAACATGTTTCAACTACATGTTTCCATCCAAAGGGTTTCTACCTAAAAGATACGGTCGAGGAAATATACCTAAAAAGATAGATAAAAGCGCAACTTAAGGAAAAAGAAAGATCAAGGATGTACCCTCGAACAGAAAAGGGTAGGCAGTACGTATTCTAGCTTCAGTTTCCCAAGTCGCGTCTCCCTCGGCGTCGCTCCACTGAACTTTGACGAGCTTGACTTCGCGGTTGCGTAGCTTCTTCACTTCCGTTCCTACGATGCGGGTTGGAACTTTTCTTATGGTTGCTTCGCGTTCCACTTTGGCCTCTTCGAGGATATTTGGCTCTACCACTTCAGCAGACTCATGTAGACATTTTCGGAGATGTGAAACGTGAAAAACGTTGTGGACTCCAGCCAACTTCTCGGGTAGCTCTAATCTATAGGCCATTTTTCCAATTTTCTCGATGATAGGGAATGGTCCTACGAACCTTGGTGCCAGTTTTCCTGTGGTTCCAAAACGAACAACGTTCCTTAGTGGTGATACCTTGAGAAAAACTCTGTCTCCAACCTCGAATTCAAGGTCGGTTCTCCTCTTGTCGGCGTAGGACTTTTGTCTGTCTTGGGCCGTCTTCATCCTTCTTCGTATTAAGTCTACTTTCTCTGAGGTCTCTCGGATCATATCTGGTCCAAGTATGAGCTTATCCGTGGACTCCCACCAACAAGTGGGCGATCGGCACGGTCTTCCATATAAAGCTTCGAAGGGCGTCATTCCGATGGTTGCTTGATAGCTGTTGTTGTAGGCAAATTCCACCAAAGGAAGGTGGTCTTCCCATGTCCCTCCGAAGTCGAGGACGCATAGTCTTAAGAGGTCTTCCAAAACTCTGTTCACTCTCTCTGTTTGGCCGTCGGTTTGGGGATGATAGGTTGTGCTCAAGCATAACTGCGTTCCTACTGCTTATTGCAGACTCCGCCAAAACTCACTGGTGAAGATGGGGTCTCGGTCACTAACAATGCTAGATGGTATCCCATGGAGTCGAACGATTTCCTTGAGGTAAAGTGATGCTAGGGATGAGGCAGTTCTTTTACTTTTGATAGGTAAAAAGTGGGCGCTTTTAGTAAGCCTATCTACTATTACCCAAATGCTAGTGTTGCCTCTCCTAGACCTAGGCAGCCCATCGATGAAGTCCATTGATATGCTATCCCACTTCCACTGCGGGACCTCCAGAGGATGTAGCAGTCCACCAGGCTTTTTCTGTTCCGCCTTAACCTGTTGGCACACCATACACTTAGAAACGAATTCTGCCACGTCCTTTTTCATGCCGCTCCAGAAGAAAGTCCTTTTTATGTCTTTGTACATTTTATCTCCGCCTGGGTGTATCGTCATCTTGGAGTGATGTGCTTCCTCGAGAACCTTCTTTATTAAATCTTTTGTCTGTGGGACGCATAGTCTTCCGTCTCGCCTTAGCAAACCCTTATCGTCGATGGAGTATCGGTTGAGGTGACTTGAAGTCTCACCCCTAATTAGCCTATCAATCATTTCCACAAGCTGAGGGTCATCGCGTTGTGCTGCCCCTACTGAATCCACTAAAGTTGGGCACACTTCGAGAGATGCTAGCAAGCCTGGTACGAAATCGGAGGAAGGCCTAAAGTCGAAGCTGGCTATAAACTCTAGGCTTTGTCTTTCAACAAACAACGGGCTTAGGGTCAATTTCTTTCGGCTCAACGCGTCTGCCACTACGTTGCCTTTGCCCGGAGTATAGGAGATTTCGAAATCGTACGAGGCAAGAAACTCCATCCATCTTTGTTGCCTCAAGTTAAGATCCTTCTGCGAGAAAAGATATTTCAACGATTTATGGTCAGTGTAAAGTTCGAACTTCTCACCTAAGAGATAGTGTCGCCAAGACTTGAGTGCAAAGACGATGGCGGCTAACTCAAGATCGTGGGTTGGGTAGTTCTTTTCGTGCACCTTCAACTGCCTCCCGCCATAAGCTACTACCCTTCCTTCTTGCATTAAGACGGCGCCTAGCCCTGTCCCACATGCATCCGTATAAACAGTGAACATCTTACTCCCATCTGGCAGCATCAAAACTGGGGCTGTTGTAAGAGCCCTTTTCAGTCGTTGGAAAGCAAACTCGCAATCCAAGTCCCAATTGAACACTAGATTCTTCTTGGTCAATTTCGTGAGCGGAGCTGAGATTTTCGCAAAATCCCTTATAAACTTTCGATAGAAACCTGCTAGTCCTAGAAAGCTTCGGACCTCAGTCGCATTCCTTGGTGTCTTCCAATCCTGTACCGCCACTACCTTAGCAGGGTCCACCGCTAACCCTTGTTTGGATACTATGTGCCCAAGGAACCTCACCTCTTCTCTCCAAAAGTGGCATTTGGAGAACTTGGCTTTTAGTTGATGGACTCGCAAAGTTTCCATGATTGCCCTTAAGTGCTGAGCATGTTCCTCTTCACTCTTTGAGAAGATAAGGATATCATCTACGAAGACCACTACGAATTTGTTGAGGAAATCTCAAAATACCCTACTCATCAGGTCCACGAAGTAAGCACGTGCATTTGTCAAGCCGAAAGGCATGACAAGCCATTCAAAGAAGCCGTCTGGGGTTCTGAATGCCGTTTTATCGATGCTATCTTCAGCCACCCTTAGCTGATGAAAACCGGTTGCTAAATCGAGTTGGGAGAAAACAGACGCTCCTACAAGCTGGTCAAACAAATCGTCAATTCTAGGGAGAGGGTGCCTATTCTTTTCGTTAGCTTGTTGAGCTCCCTATAGTCAACACATAGACGGAGTGAACCATCAGCCTTTGTAGCGAACACCACTGTAGCGCCCCATTCTGAAATGCTCCTCCTAATGAACCCCTTTTCTAGAAGCTCTTTAATCTGTTTACTGAGCTCTTTCCTTTCTCGTGGAGCCATGTGTCTAACGGGCAACGCAATGGGCTTTGCATTATCTACAAGATATATGCGGAAGTCTATTTCCCGCTTCGGAGGCAAGCCCTTCACCTCTTCAAAGACATCCGGATATTCCCGGACCACTCTAACTGATTGCAAATTTTCAACAGAGGCATCTAGCGATTCAAGATAACTAAGCATAACCGCATACGAGGGATTACAAGAAATTTCCAAAGTATTACCGAGCTGGGTTAGGAGCCTAACAACCCTTTTCTCACAATCAAGGATGGCCCCATTACTGGATAGCCAATCCATACCCAAAATCAAACCATAACCCGAAAAGCCCAAAACAAAGGCACTACATTGAAATTCTACACTTAGAATAGAAATTTTCAATCCCAAACAGATCATAGACAAATGAGCTGGGCCCCCAATTGGGTTTGAAACAATTAAGGGGTCCTCTACCATACTAGTTTTTAGGTGCAGAGATTCTACTAAAGCAGACGAGATAATGGAGTGTGATGCGCCAGAATCAAATAAAGTGCGAACGGGGTGATCATAAAGATAGACTACACTTTCTACAGAAGTATTTATACCTCGCTGTTGCAGAGGTGGCGCTTCCAGCACATGAACCTGTGCCCCTGGGGTGGATCCAGCCCTCTGCCCCTGTCCACGTTTCTTTGGGCAGTCCTTAGCCCTGTGGCCTGTCTCACCGCAAGAAAAGCACCCACCATTCTCCTTGGCCTTCTTTTTCCGGCAGTCCTTTACTAAGTGCCCCATTTTGCCACAGAAATTGCACTTCTTCTTCTCTTTGTTGCCTTTCCCGCCCTTCTTAAAGTCTGTCTTCTTAGGCTGCAAACCCTCTTTCTTTCCTTGAGAGCTTTCTGCCTTTGTCTCCTTCTTGCCCTTATCCTATTCATTCAGCAATGCCATTTGCACCAATCTTTCATACGTGGCTCCCATGGGTATATGGGTCATGGCCAAACTGTGTAATGGCTCATTCAACCCTTTGACGAAACGGAGAGCCTTCTTGTGCGGGGTGTTGACTAGGTCAAGCCCAAACCTAGCCAGCTCATCGAACTGATTCACATACTCTCTGACTGTCTTGTCCCCTTGCTTAAGAAATAAGAATTTTTCCAACTGCAAACTTCTTTCCGCATCTGAGAGAAATTTAGTCTCAAACCTTGCCCTAAAGTCCTCCCATGTCTCCACTGGTCTTTCAGCATTAGTGACTTCCCACCAGTAGGAAGCCTCGCCCTCCAATAGCCACACTGCCAATTGTACTTTTTGCCTATCTTCTACCTCAAAGATGATGAATAGGTCCTCCGTTTCTTTCAGCCAATTTCTAGCTGCTACGAAGGACTCAGTTCCATGGAAATCCTTTCCTCCCATAGCTTTAAAATCTTTACATATCTTAGCAAACGTGTTTCCCCGAGGAGGAGGTGGAGGAAAAGGTGCTGCTGCAGCTGGATGATTTCCGGCAGTTGGGGGAGGAGGAACGGTAGGACCTGGCTGAGTGGCCCTTGCTTCTAAGAACCGTCTAAACCAACCAGGTATTGGCACCCCTTCTGGCAAGTTAAGATCTTCGGACATACTGAAACAAAAAGGATAGATTCAGGACGAAGGATAAGAGATAGTACCTATGGCTTTGGGGAGTGGACTTTGCCTTTTTAAAATAAAATAATATTTTCCTTTTAAAAATGCTTCTTTAAATTTCCTTTTTGAAAACAAATTTTTCAAAACTTTTTATCTTATCTGGTAAACCTATGCTCTGATACCAAGTGAAACACCCCACCTCCGTTAGGGACACTCTCAAAGGGAATGCCCTAATTTTGGTGGAGGTTTTTAAGTATAAGTCACAGATATACAAGACAGATATAAGAACACATATTTGTAAACAGCGGAAAAACAACAACTTTTATTTCATAAAAGCAAATACGTGTTACAAAACATCACCATGATTGTCTTACATCCTTTCAAAAACATAACATAACTCCTTCATAATCTGTCTTGATTACATTATTAAAGAAGCATAAATAAAACATAGATAAACTGCAAAAGCCCCCATAGTGATTGTCCAAAGCCATAGTTCAAAATGAAAAGGTCCAAGCATTACATTTCTCTTCTTTAAGCTGGATGTTAAGGTTGGTCAAGCTGCTGTGTTCCCTCCCTGTGGACCTGGGGGGGGAACGGAAGAAAAGAAGACGAAAGAAAAGTAGAGTCAGACATAAGCCTGAGTAAGTCTAGTACTATACTGTCTATGAATAAAGAACTGGGTATGATAAGCATAAACAGGAAGTGGGCAAGCACAATAAACTTGGTTAAGTTGTCTAGGGTCGAATATACTATCGTACCCCATGTTAATCTCTGAACCCATATAAACTAGTTTCCAACTGGCACCCCATAATCAGGGTGATGTGATCCATTCTATGATGATCGGCTCCTACTCGCATAGTTACATGTGTCTTACGGCCCCCGATGTTGTAGTTACCTATGTTGGTCCCACCATGGGGTGTATCAAGTCCCATGGAGGCGGCCCGACACAATCCTAGAATGCACAGGTATGCTACTGGTGTCCAGTGCCTTATTTTTCTGCGCCGGAGTGTGTGCATGCCCGCACCCTGTTAGAACGTACACTGCTACACCACCGCTGTCGATTTGACCTCTTACAATCAGCCCAGTAATCGTGCCCCACCCTGCCTAGTTTCAGGGTATCCTGATACACCTTCTAGGGTTACTGCTGAAAAGGGCCCCCCGTTACTAGGTTTTCTATCTCTAGCCAACATGCTAAGTTGGTTAAGTGTTTTCTAACCTAACCCCCCACCAGTCTGTTTAGTTTAGCATGTTCCATTTTGATTAAGTCTTTAGTTCACTTAATCCTAACAATCCTGACTCAGCCTTAATTGTCTTATTAAAGCCTTGACCTCTCACATTAGACAGGTATTGTTGTGGCTGCCTGTTGCCGGTTGGTTCCGGGCAGTCTTACGCCACAACTCAGTCTAACCTCGGGTCCTTATTGGGCTCCATGTTTAACCTCCCACATTGGATAGGTATTGTTGTGACTACTGGACAGCTGGGCGGTTCCGGGCAGGTTTACATCACAACTCAATCCAACCTCGGGTTAAACACATCGTATGTTCTACATTTACATATTTTGTCTTTCTTCTTTGTTTTCTTATATGTAAATATTTGCGGCCCATTATTAAGTTAATGGTGTAAAGGTTACACCAATCATGGGCCCAACCCATACTTGAATTTGGGCCCTTCTATTTTATATTTTCATTCATTAATAAATTTAACCCAACGTTATTCCCCCCCCCCCCGTTTTACACGTCCGTTTATTATATATATGTTAGGCTTAGCCTTTTAAAGCCCAACTTAGCCATGCGAAAAGGGGAGGCTTAAAGCGTGATTACATACACAAAAAGGGGAATGTGAGCGCTTGAACTTGCAACATAACGTTGGAATTGCAAAATAGAAACTGGTGTACTTGCATAGTGGTAACACACACTTTATCATAAAGCATAGGTGACATGAATCAAACCATGTAAACTTGTAGTTAAGTTAAGAATATTACTATTGACACATAGGCTTAACTACAACATAAACCTATATTTTTATTCACGCATAATGTCAAACATAAGCAAATCATGTTCATAAGATTACTACATGCTTACAAAGGTGTTTACTTTTGTTACTAACACAAAAGTATAATTCAAACTAATCATGATTTTAAATCTATTCACATGGCATAAATATTTCTAACATGAAATCATGATTTTTACTTTAGTCTTGCAAAAAGGGGTTTTTGAATCTAACCTAGCTATGTACCACATATGTCATCATATAATCCTTGTTAACAATATGGATTTCAATTATGCAAAATATCAATCATAGCCTAATCATATTCATAAGTTTGCAAATAGGTTTTCTAGTACAAAAGCATGGCTTAATACATGGTGCCAAAATTTCAACATAGTTTCCTATGAATTATGATAACCCAAACTTATTCCAATTACTTCACAAAAACGATGTTTGTATGAAAATACACACTATGATGGCATAGTAGCAAAACCCCAAACTTGCATGAATTTCAATTAATCAACTACATACATGTAGTTTCAACATGGATTACATCATTTGCGAATATTCCAAACGTATACTTGCATAAAACTACCGCATGTAGTTTTTCATAATTAAATAACATAATTCGAGAACATCCAAACGTATACAATATTCCAAATCGATAAGAACGCACAAATATGAATTACTTTATTGCCACAATTCAAGTATACAAACCAACACAATTATTTGTTCATACCAAAATAATACTCTACTTACAATTGTATGGCGAACTCTCCAATTTAGGGTTTTGGAGAAGCGATTCCTTGTTGATTTGATTTGTTTAGGTTGCTTTGTGCCTTAGAATTTGCCTCCTAATCCTCTTTCCAATTGGTGGCTACTCCTAGTCGTTCCTCAGCAACATGGCGGCTTTGTTCTTATTTTTGAATGAATGGATTAGGGTTAGTCTAGGGTTGTTTTTATAGGGTTTAGGAACTGATTAGGACCATTGATGTTGCTTGGATTGATCGTAGCCATTCATTCGCAAGAGAGACCAATTAGAGCCTGCCACCTAGCCCTAATGACAAAGCAGACCACAGAAAATCGACTAACAGAGAATAGGCCAGCCGGGTTAGACTGGGTTCGACCTGTCTCTGGACCAGGTCGACATGCCTGTCGACAGCCCTGTCGACCTGGTTAGACCAGGTTGACAGCCCAGTCGACCTGGGTGCATCTGGCGGGATTTTTCCCGCCTTGGCCAATTGGGCCCGGTTTTAATTTTAAACTGTTTTATTCTGTTCGAATTTTAAATTTAATTCAGAAACTTCCGAAGGCCATATCTTCTTCATACGGACTCCGTTTTTCGAAAACTCGGACTCTATTTCGCGTATTTTTCCGAGACGAACGCAACGGCGTATCCCGTTTCCCTTAGTTCTTTGATTTCAAATTAATTATACTTTAATTTGTTAATTTCACAGTTATAGAATTTGTGGGGTGTTACACCACAGAGGGATCCCAAGAATATCCTCACGTCCCCCGAAGCTTCCACTTCGGCACCCAGTGCGCTGGAGCTTTTATCCAAGTCAGATAACTTGCTCCTCCTCGTATACTAAGCGATGACCTACCGTATCAGGTTACTCATCGCTTTGTGAATTAATCCTATGTCCTTAGCTAAGAATTATTACTTAGTTACCCTTAACTAAGGTTTACCACTTAGCTTCCTTTCCCGTTGTCCTTGATTAACCACGATTCTATACCTAGTCCCTCTAACTAGGGTTTGTCTTATTGGGTTAAGTGTTATCATTCAAGTCCATGCCTTAACCCGCCCACGAATCACGTCAAGATTGGCTAAGTATTTAAGTTCAAGACTTAGCCCTACAAGTTTGTCAAGTGTACCCAGAGGTTCATGACTTAACCCTATCAAGTCAAATCGGTCAAGTACTAGCTTACCTTAATCCTATCGGATTATCTTGCTAGATCGATTAAGCATAGATTATCTTAATCCCATCAAATTATCGAGTCGGATTGGTTAAGTATAGGTGGGCTTAACCCCATCCTCTAATCGTACTACAATGGTTAAGTATATTCTAAAAAGGTCTTGTGACTTAACCTTATCAGGTCCGCGTATTAGATTGGTTAAGTGTAGGTTACTTAACCCCATCAAATCATCATGTATAATTGGTTAAGTATAAGTTGCTTAACCCCATTAAATTATCACGTTAAGTTGGTTAAGTATTGGTTACTTAACCTCATTGAATTACCAAGTTTAAGTTGGTTAAGTGTTTAACTTAACCCCATCGAATTACCGTGTTTAGATTAGTTAAGTGTGGATTACTTAACCCCATCTAATTACCGTGTTTAGATTAGTTAAGTGTGGATTACTTAACCCCATCTAATTACCGTGGTTAGATTAGTTAAGCGTCAATTACTTAACCCCATCTAATTACCGTGTTTAGATTAGTTAAGTCTTAATTACTTAACCCCATCTAATTACCAAGTCGGATTAGTTAAGTGTAAATTACTTAACCTCATCCCCTAATCATCTTGCATGGTTAAGTGTCATTAAGAAATCAAGCCCGGTCCCACTTAACCTACCCATTCGTGTCATATCAGTTAAGTGTCATTAGTCAAATTTACTTAACCTTATCATGTGGCATTAATTACTTAATGCACCTTCACCTCACACATTAGACTTTGTTGTGGTTACTAGTTATGCCGGTCGGTCCCGGGTAGCTTTACACCACAACTTGGTCTAACCTCGGGTTCGAGCACACATGACCAACTTCTCACATTGGGTCCTATTGTTTGCAACTACTAGTTAGGCCGGTCAGTTCCGGGTAGTTTTACGTTGCAAACTCAACCCAACCTCGAGTTGGCCACTATCATGTTTAGTCTAGTGTCATGTTCATATTCAAGTTTTCAAGCAATTGGGTAGACCTAACTTAATAGGTAAATTCCCAATGGGTAGACCTAACTTAATAGGTAAATTCCCAAGCTTATGTTTTTATGCATACTTACATGTCAACTTCCATGTTATATTTCAAGTCATGTTTTCAAGTATAAACACATGTCATATTTAACGTTACATGTTGTCATGTTTATACCCATTTACCCAAATCATATTCATGTCATTATGTTTCCCCATAATGTGACCCCAACGCTTTTAAACTCGCATATACGTTCGCAACAACGTAATGGACTAAAAGAAGAGACTTGACAAAGGCATGACAAAAATGGATATTAAGCCACAAGTTAATCATGGTAGCAAATGAGGCACAAATGTGTTCATTAGCTTGCATGTTACATTCTTAAGCCTCACAAAGACATGCATAAACCCAAACTTGCAACATAAGCGAATCATGGTGACAAATGACATGGAATGATGACTAGAAACTCACATATATCATCATATAAGGGTTATGACTTCATATGCAAGTTGACATAAAAGGTATGAAGGTTCTCATGTTGCATAATGCAACATTTCAACATAAAGGTTGTAGCTTTTAGCTCATAAGATCATGATGATGACTTCATAAACTTGCATGACATGATAGCACAAATCATACCCAATGATCAAACCCAAATTTGCAACATGAACATTTAACTTCATAGTTAATATCTAAGAGTAGGGAAAGGGCTTACATTGCTATGAAGGCACAAATTGATTAAATGAAAGATTGAGACAAAGCCTATGCATGCTATCACCCAAAACCCAAAGATGAACACTCCAAATCAATCAAACCCCCATCTTTATGAACAAAGATCCAAGCTTTAGCCTTGAAATCAACTTGAGAGGCTCTCATACTAACATAGAAACTCTCTAACACTCTCAAGATCATGAAACCTCTCATAAGAATTTACTTAGGAATTTTAGAATGAGGGTGGAGGCCATGAGAGTGAAAATTTTGCCATAGTTTAGTTACATGAGTGAATAATGGGGGATTAGGGGGGTTTAGGGGTTTATTTATAGAAGATTAGGCTAGTTAGGACCCTTAGATTAACCCTAGGACCAACCTGAACCGTCAGATTTCAAACCAGGCCCAAAAACCTAGCCAAGATAGAGAATAGGTGCACCAGGCAAGAATGCTCGTCTGAGCCAAGTCGACAGCCAAGTCGACAGGGCTGTCGACTTGGTCAGACCAAGTCGACTCCCAAGTCGACAGGGCTGTCGACTTGGGTACTGTGATGGGAATTTTCCGGCCTGGCCCAACTGGCCCAATTTCCCAAGTTCCAGTTTGAATTTGAAATCTGTTTTTACTTAGAAATTTTCTGAAAACTTCGTTGGGCCTTAATCGGGTCATACGGACTCCGATTTTCGAAAACTCGGACTCTATTTCGCGTATTTTTCCGAGATGAACGCAATGGCATAGCCCGTTTAACTTGATTCAGGATTTAAAATTAAATTCTGCCTTGATTCTCGTCTTAATCATGTTATCGAAATACGGGTTGTTACACAAGGGGTGATTCTGTCTGTAGGTTTATCTAGTTAAGTACGTAAATGTAAATGTACAATAATGTGCATTAGTAACAAGAAGATCAACTCATTACCAAAAAGTAGAAGAATAATTGACTTTATGTATATGACCGGCCTAGTTTTCCACTTGTTTAGTGCATTTGAATTGACTAATAATGTCCTCAATCCATAAGGTAAAGTATTTGAATTTTATGTGCATTTGTGCATGTCTATAGCTTGAGTAATGTAACATTAGTGGCTTCATCAAACAATGTTGACTCCTTCACTCTTTCGTTTTCCAATTAGAACCATTTTAATTTCTTACTTTTTCCCCTTCTATTTCATTGTCAAAACTATGTGCAATACATGCCAAACCTATCTGCTTTACCGTGCCGAGAAGAACAGGTTCACTTATGCACTAGACATCACCTTTCCTCTATAAAGCATATTCCATCTTTCATAAAGAAAAATTCAGAAGTTGATTGAACATTACCTACTGAATCTCACTATGCTAAATATCAAAATCGATGAAAAGTAATTGGCATAGAAGCGAACGGGTAACCGATTTAGCTCGACTCTTAATCGCACAAAAGTATATCTGTTGTATGACTGATCAATATTCACGGTAGAAGATTTAAACATGTTTGGGCAAAGAACTATATCCATCAACATCTGCTTTATTTTCAATGCATTATGATTGATCTGTCATAGCCCATTTAATGTAGAGAATTTGATGTAAAAGCAGAAAGTTTATAAATAGTAACCAAAAGCATTTTCAAAATGTATGAGTATGCATCACTGTTCATGCTAGAAAAAATGATGGGACAAATATCCAAACTAAGTTTTCCATGCTCTAACTTAGTAATTGGCTTATGAAAAAACATTGCATTGTATTGGATGAAATTTGCTTTTGTAAAGTTTATGGTCCAGTGCCTTATCTCCATGCAAAAAAAGTGAGCGGAAGTACTTGTTATCACCAATCTTAGTAGAGAAAGAGTTGTTATACATCATATATATGGATGTATGAGACTTTTGCTACATTCACAAGTCAAATAAGTAGGCTAACTGATTCGGTTTCTTTTAGTTTTTCTCCAAGATGCATGCGTCCTTGATAAAGTGATTTGATCAAATTGTCAATTAACATTGCCATCATAAACCTAATCGTTACTGTTTATAATAGTTCAATACTTCTCTAAGTGTTAATTACAGTGAGACATTTTTGCGACTTTGGATAGTCTACATGTGATGTGTTATTTTTGCAATATCATTTTGATAAGTGGCTACATAATTTAGGATAGCAGATCAACTTCTACTTTTTAAGTAAAGCAAAAATAGACTTGCATGGAGCCATGCATTTATCTGAATAATAATCCCACACACATCTACTACTCCACTAAAATTACGTCAAAAATCTGAAACTCATTTTCATAATAAAAAAAAGAGGAATGACATTGACATACTTTGATCATTGTGATATTTGGCATGGTTATACCATTATCAAAAATCAGTCGTGTTCAGTTCAACTTCTTATATTTTGAAACACACCAAACTTGCTAAAACATCTTATATATAAGAACAGAGGGAATAGTAGTTAAATTCTAACTAGAATATATATAAAATTGGATAAAACTAAAGTTTAATGCATGGTAATTACGTAATAAAAACAAAGAAATTAGAATAAGTAAATGATAGGAAGATTAAATTAAATAACGGAGAGAAAAATAAATTAACAGATTATAAGATTTAAACCAAGTTAAATAAATTAATTCAAAAATATACATGTGTAACTTACGTTTATGTAATAATATAATTAATAAGAATAAATGATATAATATTTGGAATTAACGGGTCAAATTCCTATTATCTGGCAAGAGCCAAATAATTAATGGGAAATGGAAGGTCGCAACCATAATTAATTGGTAATGAACGGAATTTGAATTTAAAATGCCGCAATATATAAAATGAAACTAGAGTAGTGATTCAAACTAAAGAGGCAGCTAATGCATAAGATTGAATAAAAAGGGACAATTGGATTAATGAGACTAATTATCAATGGAATAATAATGATTACGAATCGTAAATTAGTAACTTATCTAAATGTCTTAGGTTGACATTTATGGTATAAAATTCAATAGTGACTATGAGTAATTAATATTTAACTAATTCTAATACTAAACTATAATAGTAATAATCCAACCTATATGGTAATTAATTGGACTTAATGGTTTAGTGATGTCATTCAATAATAGTGTTCTCTTCACTTCGAGGCTACCAACAGTCAGGTGCCCTTACTATTAATGTGAGATATCATTAATCAATTACACATGTTTGCATAGGTTTATGTTAAGGAGTACGGGTAGTGGTTGTAGGATTTAGCCTTACTGGGTACTGAGTGACTAATGCTGTCTTGCATTATTCGTTTATGAGTGGGATGCAATATTAGTGATAGAAGAATTACATAGCAGGCATAGGTCTTAGACCATAACCAACAATCTGTTTTGTTCACTTCTTATGTTTCATCTAAACAAACCACAATGCACCCAGCAATACAAAACTAGCCACAAACCACTTAAAAAAATATTATATAATACAAACAGTACAAAACAACAAACACTCATTTCATCCAATATTACCTCTTTTCACCGCAGCAAACAACGTTTGCATGCTTTTTTATTATTAAAAGTTTATAACAGCAAAGTCTTTGCCGTTATAAAATTATAAAGGCAAAGACTTTACCGTTATAAAATTATAACGGCAAAGACTTCGCCGTTATAAACACCAACCTCTGTTCAATCAACCAGCCACAAACCACGTCCAAACTAGCCACGGATGACTGAACAAGCCATACCTGGTTGCTCCGTGGCTTGTTTAGTAACTGAACAAGCCATTGTTGGTTGTGCTCTTAGTACTTGATCCCCCATTGTAGACCGGTAATTTGATGTCCCCCTCACCAGGGTATTTGGGCTTTTTTTTCTTTTTTTTGAACCACTGAACCAATGGTGTTTTTCTGTAATTCATGTTTTACAGAAATGCTTTCCTTTCTTTAGGTATAAGATTTTGTTTGCAGTTAAACTTGACGAGACTCTATACCATGTAAGAATTTGTAATATGATCATGCTTTCACATGTAAATTGACGACAAAAGGAATGTTCTGCAGATTTGAAGTTTGTATTGATTGTACAAAATCGTTGATAGATGAAGTTGTTTACATAGAACTTGGACAGTCGGATATAAAGGATGTTATATATTAGGGGGGCTGCTATTCACACCCCGGTTTACACTTCCGACCACCTTTATAAATTTAATATAAATAATTATTTTTTATATTCTTCTGGCCACCATATATTATTCCTTCACTCAATTATTCACCATCGCGCTTCTCTTTAAAAAAAACACGTATTTCTCAACAATTTCAAACTCTGAACCCTAACAAAAGCAAATATTCTTTTCTGCCTAATAGAGATGGTAGATGAAGAAAAAAAAGGGTTAGAATTGCTTGATTTTTATTGTTTTCTATTATGATATAGAAAATGTTGCTAAGGTTTTCCATTGCGTTTTAGGATATTTTTTCCGCTCCGTTGAACATTTCAAGCTTGGAGAACATTAAATTTGACGACGTTGTAATAAAGAATAACAATGTAAGTTTTGACTTGTATGGTTTTTATTTGTATAACTTACGTATCTTCGTTACATATTGATACATTATTTTTTTGTCGTTTGATAGATGGTGTATTTAAATGATGATAAATTGGATGATAAACGTGATGGCTGTAATAATATGATGCAAGATGTTCGATCAAATGACTCAAAAGACATAAATGTTGATTTGATGAATCATTTCACAACCGACGAAGTAAGTACTCATTTATAAAAATTAAAATTGCTAATGTGGTTATAAAAATGGATTATGTTAATTTTTTCTTGAACTATTTGAATTTAGGTATTCGAATGCATTGTGTGCTAGTGTTTGATAGAGGAAGGTGTTGGCGGCCTCTCCATTTTCAGGTTATTAATTTACACGGTGGCCAAAAGAGAAAATTTAAAATATTTGGGGTGCTTTTAGTTTTGGTAGCCGAAAGTGTAAACCGAGGTGAAAATAGTAGCACCCTATATTAGGCTGAAAATATGCTAATCCCAAAACTAAAATGATTTAGGGTGCTACTATTCACACGCCGGTTTACACTTCCGGCTACCAAAACTAAAAGCACCCCAAATATTTCAAATTTCCTCTACTGGTCACCGTGTAAATTAATAACCTAAAAATGGAGAGGCCACCAACACCTTTCTCTATCAAACACTAGCTCACAATGCATTCAAATACCTAAAGTCAAATAGTTCAAGAAAAAATTAACATAATCTATTTTCATAACAACATTAGCAATTTTAATTTTTATAAATGAGTACTTACTTCGTCGGTTGTGAAATGATTTGTCAAATCAACATATATGTCGTTTGAATCATTTGATCGAACATCTTGCATCATATTATCGCAACCATCGTTTTTATCATCTAATTTATCATCATTCAAATACTCCATCTATCCAACGACAAAAAATAATAATTAATATATCAATATCTAAAAGAAGATACGTAAGTTATACGGACAAAAATCCTACAAGTCAAAACTTACATTGTCATTCTCTATTACAACGTCGTCAAATTTAGTGTCCTCCAAGCGTGAAATTTCCACACAATGGAAAACCTTAACCATTAAACAAACTCTAACAACATGTTCTACATCATAATAGAATACAATAAAAATCAAGAGATTCTATTTATCTTCATCTTCCATCTCTATTAGGCACAAAAGAATACTTGCTTTTGTTAGAGGTTATGGTTTAAAATTATAGAGAAGTATGTGTTTTTTTAGGAGAAGTAGGATGGTGAATAACTGAGTGGAGGAATAATATATGGTGGCCAAAAGAATATAAAAGTTAATCATTTGTATTAAATTTATAAAGGTGACTAGAAGTGTAAACCGCGGTGTGAATAGTAGCACCCATGATTTATATAGACCCACTTACAACAATACTGAGATAGAGTCTTCGTAGCCTTTGAGAGCTGCCTTCAATTCTATCTTTCTCAGGAAAGAGGCAAGAAACTTTAGCAATTTGATACCTCATTGGTGGGGTTCCTTTGCCAAAGAAGTTAACTAGGTACGAGATCAAGAAGTTGGAAACTCCAGTTAGGTCTGTGTACTCATCCAGAGCCGGCTCTAGAAATATGGAAAAAGGGGGTTGCTCTAGGCAAAAAATGGATTGCCTTGGGTAGGCGTTAGCAGATCACAGAAAACATGGCTGTTTCAGAAATATTAGCCTGTATTTGCACATGCGAGGAATCAAACTGCTGACCTGTTTAATGAGAAACAAACGCACAAACCACCAGGCCAATTTATCACTTACGCTCTCTTTAGTGTCGTTTTCATTTTATAAAGTTATTAACTATTGCCACCACCATCTCTGCCCGTTGCTCCGGCGAGGGAGGTTGCTCCAGGCGGCCGCCTGGCCCCTGAGCCGGCTCTGTGCTCATCCAACCCCACTCGTAGGATCATGAATCATCTGGACCAAATATATCTTGTTTCCATGGATCCAACCAATCACAGTCTTCTAATTTGTGCATTTTACAATTAAATCCACATTATTTTGAGGGTTTAATTGCAAAATAAAAAAAATCAGGGAGCTGTGATTGGGTCTATGGAAATAGGGTATATTGAATCCAGTTGATCCTCTCCCCACTCTTACCAACTTATACCCCAGGAAAATGTATCCATAGCGTATAATCTTCTATATTGATTGTTGATTCTTGATTGGACGCTACAGTATACCTAATAGGGGTAATTCTAATTCTGTCTGCAGGTTTATCTGGCTAAGTACGCAAATGTCAATGTACAAGCACTACAAGAAAAGGCTCAATTAGCGACGGCAAATAACCGTCGATGGCCGTCACCAGCCGTCGCCATACGCTGTCACTAATTATATGGACGCTAAGCAAATGGCGACGGCAGTGGTCACCAATTTTGCGACGGTTGGCGATGGCAAATTTGCCACGTGGCCAAACAGTTATATTTCCCACGACTAGTTAAAAGCCGTCACAAGCCGTCACCAAAATGCCCTCACAAGCCGTCGCCAACCGTCATAACACATTGCAACAAAGCCGTCGCAAACTGTCGCTATACGTGGCAAAACTGGGTATAAAACCCTCGCTAGCCGTCGCCAACCGTAGCCATGCTTGACCAGAAAACCGTCACTAGCCGTCGCCAATCTGAAACTTTTTTTTTATACTACAGCAGCTAGCAAGCCATCAAACCACACAAACTCAACACACAGTTCATCTGCAACTCATATACAATCAATTTCACATTCATTCACCTCACAAATGCTATAAATCAACTCATACCATCAACACGTCCAAAAACCATAAATATAAACGATCGAAAAATCATCGACACATCCACATCAAACAAACGAAGTCCAAAATACCATCATCGTTTCCACAAAACACCACAAACATCTCAAGTCCATCACCAACAACTAGTTTGTATTTACAAAACAAGTCCAAAATAAAAAAAAGACAAAAGTACCTACCTACTCATCCTCATCATCATCATCATCGTCCTCATCGTCCTCCTCCACGGGCTCACTCGGTGGCATCACACCATGCTCCTGAAGATATGCAGCAATCCGCGCATCCAACACGGTCTCGAGCCTGTTCTTCTGAAAATCCTCTAAAGCTGCAACCTGCTGTCGAAGCATGTGGATCTCCTCCTCATCCTGACGCCTCGTATACGAGGCCTGAGTCCCCGGCATCTGTAATTATATTAAAATAGTTAGAAACCATTGTCAAAAGTTTTTTTTGGATACTATACATGGTTTATACAATTATTGTAATAGAGTTGTCGATATAAAATGCACACCAATTAATAGAACCAATTTGTAGTAATTATTTATACCAGTAATTAATATTTGTTTACGTGGATTGAGTACCTAAGTGATATTAAGTAATAGCACTTAAATATGTTTAAATCCTTTAATAAAATGCTTTACCTCTATGTTTCCAAAGCCGTAGCGTCTACCCCTAGTAGGCGGGTCGATGATTCTGTTCCAAATGGGATTGCACTCCTCCACGTCCGGCTCGTGACCTAACTGCGTCGCTCGAGCTTCTAAGGCCGTCTTGTATTTGTCCTGCGATAGCGGGCAATTGTGGAATACATTAAATACTCAATTCAAAATAACAATGTGAAATACAAATTATTACAAATGCTAACCATCGTTTCACAGGACTTAGGGTACGTCCAGGTATATGAGGTGTTACCCTCCTCATCTGTCCTCTCGACGGCATGAGTCTGTGTAAACACCTCAGCAAGTGTAGGCTCCCGTTGAAGAGTCGACATCTGAAATGATACAATACATATTAGGAATTTGTCAGTACGATTCGAAAAGTTTAGAACTATTTGTAAATGTAATTTATCGTTCGTACCAATTCGCGATGATGCTGGGAGAAGGACTTAGACCCAGCCCGATGCAAAGCAGGATTTTTGAGCCTGTTTGCTCAATTTCGCTCTGAAAGCTCCTGTATATTTAATTATATGATTAATTGATGGATATATAAGATAAAATTTTAAAACAAGCTTAAGTAATTTACCGTCGCAGCTTCCGTGGCCCACAATTTCTGAAAATCGGCGTAGACCTCCTCGCTCATCCACTGAGGCCTATTTTTCGCTTTTTTGGCCTTGTATACATTGCCTGAATAATTTTTCCTCATCTTCTGGTTCCATGCGGTGAGGAAAACATCCATATCTTCATCCCGGACAAGTACAGAACACTATAAATTAACAAACAAATTGTATTACATATTTTATATAATTTTGCAAATGAGAAATATATTTATACTTACAAGAACCTCCGCGAGGATGACATTCCTAATCTGCATAGGAATATCGTCCCAGTGAGGCCACGCCTCTGTCCACCTAGCGACATATGCTTGTCTAGACACACGTAAAACAAGCTCTACTGGAATAATATCAAACTCCCTGCAGAAAGAACGATATTAGCATTTAATAACTTTTGAATACTAAGCATTTACGAAATTAAAAACTTACCCTGCGGACTTGGGCACGAGCTCTACGACCGGACGTATATCCGGTGTTGTACCGCTCGCACCTGCCTCTGAACTATGGGTAGGTCGGCATCTAGGAGGCATATCTGTCACAAAATTAAAAACTCATATTGTTAGACCAAAAAGTGGTTCTAACACCCAAATTGATTAAAAGCAAATGAAATGAGATAAAAATGAAAATGAACACACAGGATTTATAGTGGTTCGGCGAAGAAATGCCTACGTCCACTTATCTTTCACTATATTCAATGATTCAGTTGCAAATACAATGTAAGATTCACTTGATCCCACTCACAACTCACTTATATTCACTCAATTGACTAAAACAAATAATGAAAGAAGATTTGGATTCTCCGGGAGTACTGGAGTTCGGATTATGGAGGTGGTTGAATTCTCGAAATGCCCAAAAAAGATCCTTTTCTTTGTCTCCAAACGGGGTATTTATAGGTGTGAATTTGCTTAGAGCCCGATCCGGATCGGAGCCACGTGTCACTCATCCCATCAGCATCGGATTCGGATTGATTTCTACGTTGACAACGCATCAGAATAATGGACGTTATGGACAGGAACTGGTCATAGCCGATCCGGATATCCAGGCGCTTATGCTGGAGAATGATATGGAAAATGGGCTCGGGTCGGAGACACACATATAAGGGGTTCGGATCGGGATACCCGATCCGACCCGGATTGGCTTGGAAGCAACGCTCTCTCTTCTTTAGTCTGCTCCGCTCCGCTCCGATCTATTTCCGTGGCAACCAGGTGGCTTTCCGATCCAATTGAGACTATATTGCCCTCCGATCCGAACAGCTATGCCTTACCAATTTCCTCAGCAACAGTTCACCGATCCGAACAGAAGACTTTATCCGACCCGAACCGATACGCTGTTTTGATCTAGGCTGTAGTGTCCTCCCCGAGCTGAGTAGTGGTGGTCTCTCCGATCCGAACCGAAGTCTTCTAATTAGAAAGGTTCTTCAATGCTTGATATCTTGACTTTGTGTTGCCTAGTTCACAAAGTAGGCTAACACATATATCATTATGCACATCCATTATCAAATAAACTCATACAACATATATTATCAAATGCAACTACAGGACTCATTTACATAAAAGAAGAAGAACCAGATAATAGATAACCGTAGCACATCATATAAGTTCACAACATAGCACATCATATAAGTTCACACCATAGCACATCATATAAGTTCACAACATAGCACATCATATAAGTTCACAACATAGCACATCATATAAGTTCACAAATAATATTATTCTTCTTCATTTTCTGATTCAGTCTCGGTCTCATACTCTATATCGTTGTCCTCTGTACTCTCAAAAGCTTCTATTAATTCATTTGATTCATAGTTTAAAAACTCTAAATGGACAACATTAGAAATTATTATTTCATCGTTTTGATTTGCATCCGTTTGATACGCTGCATCGTCTGGAATAGCAATTCCTTCAAATGTAAATCTTGCCTTTGTTTTAATTACAGCAAACCAATCTGCTTTATCTCTTTTTAAGGACGGATACGGAGCAAAGTAAACTTGTAGTGCTTACTTTGCCAATACAAAAGGATCATACTTATAGTAATGCGATGTGTGCTTTATTTCTATTAGCTTATAATCTTTATGCATGTTGATTCCAGTACCAGGAACATTGCTGAACAAGTTGCACTTGAATAGAACAACTTTTTCAACGGGTTGTATATAATATGTCAACTCCAAAATCTGTGTCAAGACGCCATAAAAGTCTTTTATATGCTCTTCGGGATCATCACTACCATTTAAATCCATTGACGTAGAATATTGGATAAGTCTTAACATTTCTTTTTGGTCCAAGCGCAAGATGTTGCAAATGCTCGTCATTGACGCAGTTTATTGGATCGAAAACGTACTTCGAGAACCATTTAGCAAAATCTTTACTGAGATCGCCATTTGGATTTTCTGATTCGTAAATACTGCAAATATAAATGATTTTATTACTAGAAAACAATTTATGTACACATAACTGTAATAAAGTTTAAAATTTAGTACCTAACAAATGGTGCAACTTCAGCACAATTTAGAATAACATATGTGTGTGCTACATGGTGATCTCTATCATCTAACCATATTTCTAAAAAAATTCCAGAAGATCGTCCATGTTGTCTAAAAATAGATAACATTGTCGGTGCTACATTGGGTTCCACGGTTTCATCATTACGAGGACCACTTACAAATGATAGGTTCACATGATCACTGAAGTAATGAGAAAAAAAGAACGAAGCTTCTTCTTCAAGATAAGATTTTCAAATCGAACCTTCAACTCGTGCTTTTTGTCGTACTTTTTTCTTCAGATGATTTAAATACCTTTCAAATGGATACATCCATCCATATTGCACCGGACCTCGAAGAATAGCTTCGGATGAAAGATGAATAGGTAAATGCTCCATTACATTAAAAAATCCCGGAGGGAACATTTTCTCTAATTTGCAAATCAATATCGGAATTTCTACTTCAAGTTTACGGAGACGATCAATTTTTAACGTTGCCGAACAAAGCTGTTTATAGAATAAGCTTAACTCTGTTAAAACACCCCACACTTTTACAGGCAATAACTCTTTGAACACCACTGGTAATAAATATTCCATCATGATATGACAATCATGACTTTTCATCCCACTCAGTTTATTGTTTTTATAGTCAACACATCTACGAAGATTAGAAGAAATCCCATCCGGACATTTCAGTCCCTCAACCCATTTCAGTACAAGTTTTATTTGTTTGTTGTCTTGTTCATAGCACGCTTTGGGTTTTTTATTGTCATTGGGCTTCATATGAAGTTCTGGACGTTTACAATATTCTTCTATGTCACGTCTCGAATGTATATCGTCCTTTGTTTTTCCTTTGAAATTCAAAACAGTATTAAACACGTTATCAAATACATTTTTTTCATTGTGCATAACGTCGATATTATGTCGAAGTTTGAGATCTTTCCAATAAGGTAGCTCCCAAAATATGCTTTTTTTACACCAATTATGAATGTCAGATTTACCAGAAATTTCTGTCTGCTCTTCAGTCTCATGGATCTTGGGATAATCCTTTACAATATCGTATATTTCTTCACTTACCCAAATTTTGGGTGCTTGCACAGTCATTCCGCTGTTAGCTTTAAAGTTTTTTTTTTATCTCTTCTAAAAGTATGATTGGTATGAAGAAAACAACGGTGACAATCAAACCACGAATGCTTCCTTCCATACCGTAAGAAAAATGCTTGTGTTTCTTCCATGCATAGAGGACAAGATAGACGACCGGCGGTACTCCAACCTGAAAGCATCCCATATGCAGGAAAATCACTAATCGTCCATAACAAAGAAGCGAACATACGAAAATTCTTTTTTTTTGAAATGTCGTATGTTTCAACTCCATCATCCCATAGTTTTTTCAACTCTTCGATTAATGGTTGTAGATAAACATCGATGCCTTGTTTTGGATCATTAGGACCAGGAACGACAACAGTGAGAAACATATATGGAGTTTTCATACACATCCACGGAGGTAAATTATAAAGAGTAACGACAATAGGCCAAGATGAATGTTTACTACCAAACTGAGAAAATGGTGAAAACCCATCTGTACATAAACCAAGTCTAACGTTACGGCTCTTCGTGGCAAATGTAGGATACATTCTATCAAAATGTTTCCAAGCTTCTCCATCCGATGGATGTGTCAAAGTTCCATCTTCTTGTGTTCGCACACTATGCCATCGCATATGACATGCAGTAACTATAGATGCATATAACCGTTGTAGTCTAGGGATGATTGGTAAATAATGCATTCTTGTTTACGGAACTTCCTAACCTTTCTTTTTTCTAGGTTTATACCTTTCTCCGCCACATTTCTTACAGTTTCTAAGATTAATATCATCTTTCCAATACAACATGCAACCTTTAACACAAGTATCTATTTTTTGGTATGGCAAACCAAAAGCCGACATTAGTGTTTTCACTTTGTAATGACTATCGCACATCAGATTATCGGGTGGCATATGCCTTTTCGCAGCTTGTACAACGTTGTAAATGCAGTTTCTGTAAGGTTAAATTTTGATTTCATGGTGATGTACTCAGCGGTTACCGATAATTCAGTTCCACTTTCACAACCATTCCACAATGGCCGCTTAGCTGAAACCAATAAATCATATATTTTTCTGGCTTCCGTGTTCGGTTCTTCTTCAATATTGACGTCATCGTCGTCAACTTGACCGGTAGGGAACATTGACTGTGCTGCATCTTCCACCATATCTTCTATTGGATTCGTCATAACTAGTTCGACCTCCGCCGCTACAGGATTTACTGTAGGCGCAACAAGTTCTCAATGACGATCCCATAAATAATAATTTGTCACAAAACCTGATTTATAGAAATGTACTTTAACGATGTCTGGTTTATGAAACCTAATCAGTTTACACTTACTACACGGACAACGAAGCTCCTCGTAATTTCGATTATTATATACTGCAAATCTAACAAATTCATTTACACCATTATAGAAATGTTCTTTCACTGAGCCTTTCATTCCAATTCTAACTTCATACATCCAACTACGGTCAATGTAATAATTGAACATTTTTCCTGATTCAAAAATATATGTCAGTGATTTCGATAACACATACATATATTGTTCAAAGAATTTATTCAACGCAATTTATTTCTATAATGAATAAATTATCAACACATGGATATACTTCAACATATGAAAATAATTCAAACACATGAATATTTCTGAAAATTTCGGCAGCATAACGGCAGGGTAATTAAAACTGGCACCGTCCCGATGTACGGCTCCTCGCGCTACCTTAAAGCCTCGCAGCTTTTGACAAGGGGGATTTAAATAATCTATTTCGTACGCAGACGAATTTTTTTTCCACAAACTAATCCTATTTGGTTTCAACTAAAATCAACCATAATCAACAACCAACCATTCGTAATATTCACCAAATTTCACATCACAACCCAAAAATTTCAAAACCATCGCTTTTAAATAGTTATATCCAACAACATGTATACCAATCCCATATCCAACAACATGTATACCAATCCCATATCAAGTAACATACAATGTTCACGCACAAAATCAACTAACATACAATATTCACCAATAAACAACTAAATTCACATTTGAGGGTTTTTGATCATAATTAAATCAACAATAATTCAACAATCATAACATACTCACACAACATATACATTTAACTAACTATTAATTAATTAAATTAGGAAATTAGATTAGAAATCAAACCTAGAATTGAAGAGGAGTGACGGCTGGAGAGGGGGGAGGCGTCTGTCAGCAACGGAGCTCGAGGTCGGCGTCGGTCGACGTCGATGGTGGGTGGTGGGGTTTTTTAATTTTGGGGGAAAGGGGTGTAATTTTGGGGAAGAGAGGTGAATGATCGAACTGTACTGTAGGCTCGCGGTATATTATTTTTTGGACGACGGTTAGCGACGGCTGGCGAAGGCCGTATTTTTCAACCGTCGCCAGCCGTCGCAATAGGCCGACACCAATTACACCTTTTCTTGTAGTGAATAATGTGTATTAGTCGGTAGTCACAAGAAGATAAAAAGGCATGCAGTTATTTTCTATGCCAACTCGTTGCCAAAAGTAGAAGAATAATTGGCTTTTGTGTATGAACAGCCTAGTTTTCCACTTGTTTAATGCATGTGAATTGGCTAATGTCCTCAAGCCACATGGTCACGTATTTGAATTTTATGTGCTTTTGTCCATGTCTATAGCTTGTGTAATGTAACATTGTTAGCTTCATCAAACAATGTTGACTCATTCACTCTTCTTTCTTACTTTATTTCCATCTATTTCATTGTCAAAACAATGTCTAATGCATGCTAAACTTATCTGCTTTACATTACCGAGAACAGGTTCACTTATGCACTAGACATCACCTTTCCTCTATAAAGCATAATCCATATTCTTTCATAAAGAAAAATGCAGACGTGGATTGAACATTATCAGTATGCTAAATATCGAAATCGATGAAAAGTAATTGGCATAGAAGCGAATGGGTAACCGACTTAGCTCGACTCTTAATCGCACAAAAGTATATGTGTTGTAGGACTGAATAGTGTTCACGGTAGAAGCTTTAAACATGTTTGGGCAAAGAACTATATCCATCTACATCTGCTTTATTTTCAATGCTTCATCTGTCATAACCCATTTTATGTAGGGAATTTAATGACATCAAGTTTATAAATAGTAACCAAAAGCATCTTCAAAGTGTATGAATATGCATCACTGTTTGTGCAAGATAAAACGATGAGACAAACACCCAAACTAAGTTTTCCATGCTCTAACATAGAAGTTGACTTATGAAGAAATGTTGTATTGTATTGGATGAAATTTGCTTTTGTAAAGTTTATGGTCCACTGCATTATCTCCATGAAAAAAAGTGAACGGCAGTACTTGCTATCACAAAATTTTAGTAGAGAAAGAGTTGTCATATTATAAATCATATATATGGATGTATGAGACTTTTGCTACATTCACAAGTCAAATAAGTAGGCTAACTGATCAGGTTTCTTTTAGTTTTTCTCTCCAAGATGCGTCCTTGATAAGGTGATTTGATCAAATTGTCAATTAACGTTGCCATCGAAAACGCAATCGTTACTGTTTATAATGGTTCAATACTTCTCTAAGTGTGTTATAAAGAGACATTTTTATGACTTTGGATGGTATGCATTTGCTGTGCCCATTTTTGCAATATCATTTTGATAAGTGGCTACAGAATTTAGGATAGCAGATCAGCTTCTACTTTTTAAGTAAAGCAAAAATAGGATAGCATGGAGCCATGCATTTATCTGAATAATAATCCCACACGCTTCTGCTACTCCACTAAAATTACATCACAAACTGAAACTCATTTTCATAATAAAAAAAAAGAGGAATGACATTGACATACTTTGATCATTGTGATATTTGGCATGGTTAGACCTAGGGGTGTTACGGTTACGGCAACCGTCAATTTTACCTCTAACCATAACCGCGACCGTACTTGACAGTTAGCAAATTTTATAATCATTACCGTAACCGTCTAACCGTTACCACAACCATTACCGTAAATTTACATTGTTATTCATAAATAATTCAATTTCACCTTTGTTTTCTTAAGAATTAATTTGTTTATCAATAAAACAAATCATCCATATGCACGTTGTCTATAAATTAAAGTGTAAATAATTTATACATATGTTATTTCCCTATCTTAAGTTATTAAAAAACACATATTTTTGTATGAAATACCACAAAAAAATCATGTGTGGTCGGTATGGTTTACCGTGGTTATCAAAATCCACAACCGTTACCGTCAACGCTACCGTAGTGGACGGTAACCGTATATACGGTTGGTACGGTTTGGCGGTTGAAAGTCCAACCGTAACAGCCCTAGTTAGACCATTATCAACAATCAGTCGTGTTCAGTTCATTTTGTCTTATGCTTTTGTACTTAGCGCGCGGAAGAGCTTTGCACACAATAAACATCTGATAACATCGAACCAGCTAAAAAATAGTTCCAAGATGTGTGTGTATATAGAAGCATCTCTCCTTCTATTTCGCACGTCTTCTTCTGTTTCGCTGACGCTTTCTTCTTCCACCTTCTACAATAAAAAAACAACGGACAAAGTATCCTAAAATCCAAAAATAATCTTTATCGCAAATTTTATTTCTGCTATAAGGACTGCTGATCTACAGTAAGCTTTTAACGACACTTCAATTAACTCGATTTATTTATATTTGAGTCCTCAACTAATTTATACCTATTCTTCAAATCAGTGTTGTTGTATGATCTCATAATGATGTTATGGAAGGTAAAATAGAACATGTGTGATAATCCTCCATGCGTCATTCAATAAGCTGCTACCGTGAATGCGTATATCATGTGCTGTATGTTTAGTCCCATGTACATATATTACTCACAGTTATACGTTGATATAACTGGGTTTTTTCAACATATAAATGTATGTTCATTCATCGAATTTTTGATTATACATCCAAATACGCATTTATTTCTAACTATTGTTGTTTAGCAAGAGTTTATATTTATATGTGTACTCCTTTTTTTATATTTTATTTATTAGTTTTAAAAGGTGCCTGCTCATAGAAAAGGTTGACATGAGTATTTTGTATTAAAATGATAGTGTATAACATTTAATGTTCTGGAGTTCACTAGAGCATTTGGTAATTGGAAGATCCAGACAGTCATGGTTATGAATCAAACATTTCATATCAAAAATAAATTTTATTCCGTGCGAGTGAGAATTAGATGGCTTTGTAAGAAGAGGAGACTATGGAATATAATGATTATTACCATTCATTACTAGGTACCATTTTTCTTCTTGCTATTACACTAAAAGTTAATCATTTCATCCTCAGAGAACATGTGTAATCACCTTAATCACATTAATACATACAAACCCAAAAAATAAAAACACATTGATAGTAATGCATACAAACCAAAAAAAAAGAACAATCAAAAACAACAAATTTTTTGAGCTTGTTAATTTGTTACAAATTTACTAAACTGAAAAAATAAAAGTAAAAATAAATCAGCTACAGATGAACATGTGTAATCAGACAATATAAATGTTGAATGTAAACATTTCGTAAACACAGATGTACATATGTGTGAATGTAGATGATTATGGTGTAGGTGATGAAATCTATGAAATAAATGTAGATACTTTTTTGTCTAATCAATTCTTTATGTGCCACCGAATTTTAACATGAAGTTTTGTTATCAAATTTAGATCTACATGTTCAACAAACACATTATCAATTCATAATGTAGTTTTTGATTTTTCTACGACTGTGTTATCTACGTTCCCATTTCTGTTTAACTGACATGTGTATATTTTTTTTATGACTTTCAGTGGATACGGTGCATGATTTGGTCAGCCATGACGTATTTGAGGAATCATCCCATCGTGCAACCGATGGAGGGGACGACAAAATAAATGATGCTAACATCCTTGGTTCTTCTTCATCAGTAGACAAAGGTATAGAAATTTTGCCGCAACCAATAAATAAAAGTAAAAATATATCAGTTGCAGATGAATATATGTAGTCAGACAATATAAATGATGAATGTAAACATTTCATACACAGATGTATATAAGTGTGAACGTACATAATTACGGGTGTAGGTTTATGATGAAATCTATGACATAATTAAATGTAGATACTTTTTTGTCTAATCAATTCTTTATGTACCATTGAATTTGAATATGAAGTTTTGTTATCAAATTCAGATCTACATGTTCAACAAATACAGTATCAATTCATAATGCAGTTTTCGATTTTTCTGCGGCTGTGTTATGTATGTTCTCATTTCTGTTGAACTGAGATATGTATACTTTTTTATGACTTTCAGTGGATACGGTGCATGAGTTGGTCAGCCATGACGTATTTGATGAATCATCCCATGGTGCAACAGATGGAGGGGGCGACAAAATAAATGATAAAAACAACCTTGGTTCTTCTTCACCAGCAGGCGAAGGTATAGAAATTTTGCCGCAACCAATAAATAAAAGTAAAAGTAAATCAGTTGCAGATGAATATATGTAGTCAGACAATACAAATGATGAATGTAAACATTTCATACACAGATGTATATAAGTGTGAATGTAGATAATTACGGGTGTAGGTTTATGATGAAATCTATGAAATAATTAAATGTAGATACTTTTTTGTCTAATCAATTCTTTATGTACCACTGAATTTGAACATGAAGTTTTTTATCAAATTCAGATCTACATGTTCAACAAATACAATATCAATTCGTAATGTAGTTTTTGATTTTTATGCGGCTGTGTTATCTACGTTCCCATCTCCGTTCAACTGAGATATGTACACATTTTTATGACTTTCAGTGGATACGGTGCATGAATTGGTCAGCCATGATGTATTTGACGAATCATCCCATCGTGCAACCGATGGAGGGGACGACAAAATAAATGATGCTAACATCCTTGGTTCTTCTTCATCAGTAGACAAAGGTATAGAAATTTTGCCGCAACCATATATTGGGATGATTTTCGATAGTTTAGAGGAGGCAAAAAGCTATTATATTGAATATGGCCGACAAAACGGTTTTGTTGTTCGTGTTCGATCATGGAATAAAACTATTCCTCGAGTCGATATAATTTCTTCTGTCAGTTTAGTTTGTTCACGGTCAGGGACTCTTCACAAGAATGATAATGCAATCGGGATAGATCATAAGTATAGAAACACCAGTACTATCAAATGTGGATGTGAAGCAAAGATGCAAATTTTGTATAGCCAGTTGACAAGTATATGGTCAGTAACAAAGTTTAGTGATGAACATAATCATTCGTTTGTATCTCCTATAAAACGAGCCCAGCTACGAACTAATAGAAATATGTCATCTGCTGCAAAAGACTTGACTGAGGTGTTTCATCAACAAAATTTACCAATAGCTAAAATTCCTGCAATATTCGGCGGTGTGAATGAAGGATTCAACCAAAAAGATTGTTATAATCATCTACGGCCAGCTAGACTTAAAGATTTGGAAATAGGGGATGCTCAATATGTGTTGACCTACTTTCAAATGAAACAAAGAGAGAATCCTCAGTTTTTTTATGCTGTTCAACTTGATTGACAAGGATGCGCCGCTAATTTTTTCTGGGTAGATGCACGTTCACGTATGTCGTACCAACACTTTGGGGATACGGTTGCATTTGATACCACATTCAGGACAAATAAATATTCAATGCCATTTGCTCCATTTATCGACGTAAATCATCATTACCAGACAATACAGTTCGGGTGTGTGCTTTTATGTGATGAAACTGAACCTACGTTTTACTAGTTATTTACAATTTGGCTTGAAGCAATGAGAGGTCGTCATCCAATCTCGATAATAACCAATCAAGATCATGCAATGGGTGTAGCTATTCAAAAGGTATTTCCAACCACTCGACATCATTTATGTCTGTGGCACATTACAAAAAAATTTGGGGAAAATTTACCACATATATACCATAAAAGCTCTCCTTTCAAGAAAGATCTTAAAAGTTGTTTAAATTCTACGTATTCAATATCTGATTTCGAAGATAGGTGGAAATCTTTAATAGAAAAGTATGAACTGCAAACTAATGATTGGCTTAGAAAAAAATATGAGCAACGTGAGTCCTGGGTACCCGTTTTTCATCGGTCGACTTTTTATGCTGGAATGAACACTACAGGTCGTAGTGAGGGCATAAATATTTGTCTCAACCAAAACAAATCTTAAGGAGTTTGTTAGTCGATATGATCAAGCTTTGCAAAAAATTGTCCAAAGAGAAGTTGATGAGGATTTTATTTCCGAGCATAAAAATAGAAGCATTGACGAAAACAACTTACTTCTGAAGCATGCTGCAAGCATATACACTCGAAATATGTTTGATAAGTTTTGTGAAGAACTGAAAGATTCAATTCGTTTCAGATCCATTGAGAATGAAATCGGTGAAGAAATAATATCATATATAGTGTCATCTAAAGTTGGTGAACATGAGAGTTTTGTCGTGAAAATGAATGTGCGTACATATACTGGTTTCGGTCAGTGTCAGTTATTTGAGTTCAAAGGGTTACCATGTAGGAATATATTGAAAATTTTCAACAAACTTGAAGTTGATGAAATACCTTCTCATTTTATTTTAAAAAGGTGGACAAAACGAGCGAACTCATTTAGGATTATGGATGATTTTTTGCACGATAGTCAATCCGATTCATGTTCAAGTGAAGCATTTCGACTTAGTCACATATGCCGAAGGGCAACGCAATTGTCATGTGTTGCATCAAAAGATGAAGTTCTATACAAAATAGCGATAGATGGTATAGAAGAATTTTCAATAGGGTATATGATGAAAAAAATAGGCTTGATGAATGGAAGGCAAAAGCTGATGATCCAAATTCTACTTCACGTAATGTTCATGTACCTTTGATAATCCAAGATCTGCATATTTCAAAAGCAAAGGGACGGCCAAAGACTGATAAACGGTTTGTTCAAGGTGTTGCTAAAGAAAGAATTAAAAGTTCAATCGAGTTATCCACGGAGAAGAAAAAGCGAAAATGTAAAACATGTGGCGGAGAGGGTCATGATAGCAGAAATTGTCCTCTTAACTCTGCATAGTGAGGTATAGTAGAAAGTATTATATTGTTTTGTTTTAACTGTTCATCAGTGATATATGTTGTATGCTATATATATTTAAATTTAGTGATTTCGTTCTACAGAAACATTATTAAATCTGTGTCATGGTGAGCAGGTGGACATTTGACAGTCCTTTATAAGGAACAAGATGGAAGAATGGTGAAATTAGATCATACGTGCCACCAGATTCGCTGCTTCAATTCATAGAATAATTAAATAAATACAAATATAATGTGCTAGAATTGATTAGGTTCTTTGTCTCTGTCTTTTTTTTTGTCTTAGCATACAGGTTGTAAAACAAGGGCAGTTCTACATTTATATTCAGCTGCTCTTTCCTTTCTGGTTCTTTTTTATGAAGATTAAGTAGTAAATTTTGAACATGTGTTATAATCTTCAATGCTTGATTTAATAAGGTGCTACGTTGAATGCATATATCATGTGCTGTATGTTTAGTCCCTTGTACAAATATTACTCACAGGTTTTTTTTTCCAACATATAAATGTATGTTCATGCATGGAATTTTTGATAAAAACTCTTTTGACAAAAGGGTTGGAAAAATATAGGTACTGAGAACAAATTCATGACTAATGTTTAAATACACGTGTCACATGTTTACACCCATATTTTAAACAATTAACACTGTTATCATGCGCAACATAAATCTCCTTTTTTCTTCATTCTCATATACACAAAAAGTTGACAAAACATGAATGTAGCTTCAAATCAAAAACCGTTGTTGCAGCTAGTTCATTCATAGCACTCTTTTTACTCCGTCATCTTCTTGATTCAGCGAAGTGTCCGCCTTCATGAAAAATATACACTCAATCAGAAACTTCCAACCCATTTTAAATGCTATTTCCAGCACTTTCACATATTACATACAACAAACTAAAGTGAAACAAGTTAGCTGGGCCTATGAAACTGCCTGCGCTTCAATGAACACACGGTTGGGATGAACGGAACTTCGTCTGGAAGTTCAGGCGACAATTAAAGTTAGGGTTTTCCACATTTTGAGAGGCTAAAGAACATGCTGTACCAATTGAACGCCATCTCGAATTCACAGTTATTACAACCTGGCAACTGTTCGAAACCCGACTGAGGCGCGATAATGATGGTGCTTTACATCGATCGATAGGTCATTGTCGCTATTTAGTTTGTTTGCTTGAATCGGCATGTAGTTTATGAAATTGCGTGAGAAGATGAGTTCCGCTGTTTGCTGTGTAAAATCTGAGAGGCCACGAGAGTTTTAAGGGAGCGAAATAACGTGTGCAAAATCTGACGGTAAGGATGAATTGAATCTGATGGCTGCTGGTGTGTGTCATTAAGTGTGTTTTTAATTTGTGTCCAGTTAGTTGCTCCCATATAAATATATATATATGTATGTATGTATGTATGTATGTATTTATGTATGTATGTATGTATATATCCTGATACATTATGTACAACACAAAGCACTACATATAGGTGGTTAAATAAACCACTATACGTATATGCACATCAAATTCCCATAAAATAATAAATACATCATCAAGTCATGATACAACTGCAAGATGAACTACATCAAAAACTATGCATATAATCCAAAAGGTTGATAATGATATCCATGAAAGAATAACTAAGCAAACCAAATGTCGTAACCTGCAAATCGTTCAGATCCGAGTAATAAATACACTGGGCAGTCTAACTTAAACAAGATAGTAAGTATATGATGAGATAACAATAATATTCATAAAGGAAAACCTTCCTTTAAGTCATAAAAGAATGACATAACATAGATTTCCACATATCATATATGATGATTACACAGAACACGCTAAGGTTTAAATCATGAAAAGTAATTAAACTACCCAAATGTTTCCTTCGGTAAATGGATCACAAGATATAAAACACACGAAATCTCTAAAAGAATACCTCAAAAATAACAGAAATCACAAAAACTTAGGAACTCAGTTAAGACTTCACAACCACAGAAATAAAATCACCATATATACATAAATCCACGGATAACTCAAGGCTTTGTATGTATAATAATAGTCATCCTCAAAAATGTTCAATAAACACAAAATTCACAAGCAACACAGATTTTGGATCCAAATACAAGATTGGTAAAGTTATTCCTACACATGCTAACTACAAATGGCTCGAAGCCATGCCAATACTAATATACACAAGATTAACCATAAAGGCTATAATGTCACAAGATTAAACCGAAGGCCATAGAAGCCATAAGTTGACCCCAAGTTCATAAATACCACAATATTAACCCGAAAGTCATAAACACCACAAGATTGACCCAAAAGTCTAGTACCGATGAATCCATATAACGTGTCACAAACTCTCAAATAGTAACCTAAATCATGATAACCTTGCATCTTATACCATACGTTCTCATTATTGGTTTACTCCCTGCAAGTCAATTCTGAATTAGAAAACATGAGAAAACGCTAGCAATAATTGGCTCGAACAGGAAAGTCTAGAATCAATCGATGAAATAAACTTGTGTGCCCTATACAACACAGTTCACTAAATAATTTAATTCACCGCCTTGCCTTCTTGAAGGGTGCAAAGATATGTGATTTTATGCAAGAAAATATACTTTATAAAAAAAATCAGGTTCCAAATCAAATTTTGAAAGAAAAAAAATCATTAATTTTGGAAAACTTCTTTACAATTGAAAATTTTCATATGTATACTTTATATAAAATCACATAGAAAAAATCTTCTTTCTTAAAACAATATTCATCTGCGGAAAACACTTATCAAAACAGTTAAAGAAAATACATGCCTGTGTGCTCAGGAATCACATGAAAACGACATAGAAAATTCACACAAAACACATTTAAATGCGACTATGGATTTTTAACCATCTAGGCTTCTTCATTGTTGAAGTAAGCCAAAAATGTACGTAAGAAGCATGGTTCTAATACCTTCTTAAAAGAGTTACAAAACACTTAGGAAATCACTTGAATTTTATCACAAAACTATGCCTAAAACTCATTGAAAATGAAACAAATCCTAGAACCAAAAGTATAAATGTGATAACCCTAAGTTTTAACCATTAAAAAGAATTATGTTTTTTAATTTCTTTGTAAACAAGTAATGTAAAATAGAATGTGACAACCTTCTAGGCAAGTATATAGGCAGTTTGTGGCCTAAAAATATAAAATAATAATATTTTGAAGGATGGAAATTATTGGGATCCAATAGCCCTGTAAAAAATTGTAGTATGCAAACATGTGACATTTATATTTAGAATATTAAATAGTGCTCAAGGGAAATCATGATGTAAAATTCTATTCAAATGTTTTACCACTATAACTTATTCTTTTTTAATAAGGGGAAATGAAAAGGGAGGGGACCATTCTGTAGTCACACAATTAAAGTGATAGGCATATTTACTTTATGGCCTATAACATGGAAGGTGTTAACGATATTTTTCATCAACACCCGAACTAAGAGAAATGATGCCTGTACGTTGTAGCTTGATGCAAGGGCGATCTAAAGGTTACAAGAATGCAACCTTGGATCAGTGTTCTTTAACTAGTTCCATCGCTCTCTAGGCACTAAGACCCTAAGTCCGAAGATCAGTTACTCTTCCCTAGGGGAAGAGTATCATGCTTACAAGACTGTGAGGTCGAAGATAACCTCGTAGAAAGGTTTCTACTAGTTAGATAAGACTGGATACTTGTACAACAATCACCCTTAGATTTAAGATAAAATAATATACATTGTGCATAGAAGAAACATGCTAATGCCTCACAACTCTCGGGTTGATTTTATGCCATAGCACTTATCAACTTATATGATACTTTCGCATCGAACTAGCCTGGAAAGGCCTTGGTTGCGTCAGTTAACAAGCCATTCATAGTAAAATCCTTCCCAAGGTTGAGTTGCACTAGATTTACTATGAAAGAGCTAAGTCGCTTGATGACCGTTCGAAAGGGGAAAAGCCTTGGTTTTATTAAGGGCCTTTCCGCCCGTGAAAAGGGTCTGATTAACCATTTCATAAGAAAGGTTAGCGTTAACTCCCTGTCTTATCAATATAAACACAATATGATTATCAAATCGAGAATTGCTTAAGTCCCTGACTTCTCCCGTTTTATTAATTGAAGAAATATTACAAGAGTTGAAGAAATCCTCAGTTCGATTTAGAAATTAGGGTTTGCTCCTCAAAGAAAAAGAACAAGATTGAGAAAATGAGAATTTGGCCTTGAAATGAGACTCATGGGGTCTTATTTGTAGACAAATTAGGCCCCCTTCTATTATTGGACCAGTAAAGTCCCCGTTAGCCGGTTTTCCCTTTGGTTTCGGAAGCTTAGGCTTTTAGCCGCCTTCCCCCTTGGTTCTGGAGGGTTTAGGGCGCTAGTCCTTGCTCTTAGGAAAGATGGTCTTGGTCTTTGGAGCGTTTCTTTGATGTCATGTCTATCTTCTCTGTATGGGTACCGAGTCTTTCGGTATGGATAGGTTTGGTAATGCTTTAGGCTTCCGGATATAAGCTCCCAGTTATTGGTTTCAGATGTTGGCTTCCGGATGTATGCTTCCGCCTATGAGCTTCTGGCTTTGCTATTGACTCTTTATGGAACTTGCCATTATGATTCAAGTGGATGGCTACCGGATCCATCACCCTATCGGTATCGACACTGAGCTGATTAGTGTGGATAGCTTGTCTCTCTTCGAGGTTTCGTCTTGCTTGTCGGTAGACTTTGAAGTGTACCTTGGCTTTCCAGAGGGTTGCTTCCGGTGCTTTACTAGTTGCTTACTAAAATGTCCTCTTGGTAACCATCTAATTGGGGTCTCGGTAAATTGCTCCCGGTCTGTTCCCTTGTGTCTAAAACTTTGTGCTTTTGATGCTTTTGGCCTTTTAATGTACCAGCATTAAGCAAGTTAATATCGGTAGCCCTTTTTTCCTTCTGGGTCTTGGTTTGTAGAACTCTCGGCCTCTTTCTACATTGACTTCTAGCTTTGGGTGCCCCTCCGTTGTTTATCCATTATGTCGGAACCAACCTGCTGGTATCCTTTCTTTGTATATGTTCTGAGCCATTTTCTGTAGTGATGGTGTCAGTTGCATGATTCTCGGGTTATTCCCTTATGCTCCCGAGTTTACCTTGTGCTTAATTCTTACTTACGGATTATTCTTCTATGATTGTGACGGTCCGAGAGCCCTTCACCGTCAGCTTGTCTCGGTGCTAATTTTGGTAGAAACTTTTGCCCTGCCCCCCTAGTGAAGGGGTATTTTCGACTTTTCAAGTCAAACTTCCTTTCTGGACTTCCTTGTATTTTTCCTCCATGAACCTCAACAACTAATATTTCGTGTTAGTTTCTATAATTACCTGCATATGCTCTGAATAAGGTGTTGTTTGTAGTTTGAGTCTTAACAATACATTAATCCTGCATATATTGCTCAATATTTATCTATACTTTTATTTTTCTATTGAAAAATAAAAAAAGAGTTTAGGGAACTTCCTGCTTGCCAATTGCGAATGGATATTATCATTAATATCGGATTCTACGATGAAATGCTCATAACACCGTCTTTATAGCGGGCTACCAGATATAGAATGGAAGTCCAAAGACCTTTACTCAGGTGTCCATAATATAAAGTTATAACCTCACTTTTCAGAAAGGAAGGAAAGATTTGGTCCAAACCGTTGCTTAGGCGTTAAAGATTGAAGATTAGGAACCCTTTTCTGGTATTGATCACTAACCCTTATTCGAGCATTACAAGTTGAAGGTTAGAAATCCACCTCAGGTATTAATAGGAGTCTCGAGCCAACCCTTATTCGGGTATTAAGAATCGAAGACCAGAAATCCACTTCTGGTAATAATAGAATTCCCGAACCAATCCTTATTCGGGTATTAAGAATCAAAGACCAGAAATCCACTTCTTGTAGTAATAGAAGTCCCGAACCAACCTTTATTTGGGTATAAGAATCGAAGACCAGAAATCCACTTCCGGTAATAATAGAAGTCCCGAACCATCCCTTGTTCGAGTATTAGAGATTTAAGACCAGAAATCCACTTCTGGTATTAATAGAAGTACCGAACCAACCCTTGTTCGGGTATTAAGAATTGAAGACCAGAAATCTAGTTCTGGTAATAATAGAAGTCCTGAACTAACCCTTGTTAGGGTATTAGAGATTGAAGACCAGAAATCCACTTCTGGTATTAATAGAAACCCCGAACCAACCTTTGTTCGGGTATTAAGAATTGAAGACTAGAAATCCACTTCTGGTATAGAAGTCCCAAACCAACCCTTATTCGGGTATTATGAATTGAAGACCACAAGTCCACTTCGGGTAATAATCGAAGTCCCAACCAACCCTTGTCCGGTTATTAAGAATTGAAGACCAGAAATCCACTTCTACTAATTATAGAAGTTCCAAACCAACCCTTGTTCGGGTATTAAGAATTGAAGACAAGAAATCCACTTTTGGTAATAATAGTTTGTCCACCTTTTTCGGGTTTGATTTATGAAGAAGAGGATGTACGTGCTTCTTGAGCCACTCTTTGGTCTTTTATCGTCAAAGCAGAGGATGTACATGCTTTGTTGGCCACTCTTTGGGCCTGTGCATCTAGTGCGCTTGGCTATCTTATCCACAAGCAGGGCCCAAGGACTTACCCGGCCTCCCTCCATAAGGCGCTTTATCCTGACCATTGTAGGCGATGATAAGGTTTTAGATGCTTAAACTGGCCATCGTAGACGTGGAATTAAGGCTTACTCTTTTGATGCTCTACTTGGCCATTGTAGGAGGAGATAGAGGCTTACACTCCACCCCCTCCAAGGGGTGCTCTATCCTGACCATCGAAGGCATTGATAGGGGTTTGCACTCCCTTCTATAGGTAATGCGGAACATAAGCAGAGGTAGGACGTTATCTTCTATGAGCATAGGTAGGACGTGCTCTTCTGCGAGTAGAGGTAGGACATCCTTAGTTCATAGCAGAGGCAGGGCATGCTAATTAGACGTTCCATCATGACAATTTCTGGTGTTGGTCGAAGGCTTACACTTTTGATGGTTTAACCTGGCCCTCTCTGTTTTGGGCGAAGAGAAAGGCTTACACACCAACCCCCTCCGGGGGGGGGGGTGCCTTGCCCTGGCCAACTCTGCGGTGATAAGGATTTTAATCTGCATGTAGTTTGACCCATCTTGGGTTACTTTGAACTTTGAGAGGGTTTCCGTAACCTTAGTTGCGTGAATATTTTTTTGGAAGACCTTCCTTTACTCATTTATCATTGAGAAGTATGGCCTTAAATGTTCCTAGTTTCATGTTCTTAGAATGAGATCACCATTTTGCTTGCATAGTTGATACGTCCCAAGTATGACTTCCTGATGGATGATCAGAGGTCCTTCCCAGTTTGGGTCGAGCGGGCCATCCTATGGATTCTTGGTATTGGCTATTACCCTTCGTAAAGCCAAAACTCCTTTTGTGAAGGCTTTAGTTTTGACCCTTGAGTTGTAGTACCTTGTGATTCTCCTTTGATATTAGGTAGTTCTGATTGTAGCCTCGTCTCTTAATCCTTGTATTACGTCCAAGGATTCTTTCTTTAGTTCTTGATTAGGGTCAAATGCGTAAGCTATCCTTCTATGTGAAAGGATTTCAACCTCAATTGGAAGCATGGCTTCGCATCCATATGTCAAAGAAAATGGGGTATGCCCTATTGCCGTTTTGGTGGAAGTTCTATAAGCCCAAAATACTAAGGGTAATTCTTCCGCCCAATTTCCGTTGGCTTGATTCAGTCATTTCTTAAGGATTGTCTTTAAGGTTTTATTTGCGGCCTCAACTGCTCTATTTTCTATGGGATGTGCTACCGAGGAAAAGCTTTTGACGACTCCATTCTTATCACAGAATCAAGTGAATTCTTCACTTTAGAATTGTGTTCCATTGTCTAATATGATTTTGTAAGTAACCCCAAAGTGAGTAACAATGTTCTTTATCACAAACTTCAAAACCTTCTTAGATGTGATTGTCGGAAGGGGTTCCGCTTCCACCCATTTGGTACAGTAATCAATAGCTACTACGACATATTTTGCTCCACCTTTGGAAACTGGTAGAGGCCCCATCAAATCTATTCCTCATATATCGGAAGGCCATGGGCTCAAAATAGTGGTTAGCTCACTTGGAGGTAGTCGAGGTATCTTGGAGTACCTTTGGCATTTCTCGCACTTCTTGACATATTCAATAGCTTGACTAACCATTTGTGGCTAGTAAAGGCTTTGTCGCATGACCTTCTTGGCTAACTTGATTCCATTGAAGTGATCTCCGCACAAACCTTTATGTGCTTCTTTCAGCAAGTTAAGCCCATCCTCAAGGCTTATACATATCAAGTAGGGAAGTGGGTGCCCTTTCTTATAGAGTATCCCATTTGCAATCACAAATGTAGGGGCTTGGTGTCTTATCTTCCTTGCGCCTTTCCTATTAAGGGGTAATATCCCATTCAGAAGGTAATCTATGTTAGGAGCCATCCAGGTATTTTCGTAATGGTAATGCATTTCTGTTGAAGAAGGTTCCTTATCAGAAGCAATCTCCTTATCCATTTCATTTTCCTTTCTCGAAGTTTGGGATCTAGTTAGGACCATCAATTCTTTTTTCATTTTGGGCTCTTCATGTTCAATGTTGTGACTTTCCTGATATCCTACTAGAATTATCCGATTTTCGGGCGCTCCTCGGGAGCTGGCCAGTTTGGCTAGTGAAACCGTTTGGGTGTTCTCCCCCCTTGGAATTTGATGTATTGAAAAATCCTCAAACTGGGAAAGCATCTTTAGTATCCTTTTCACATATAGGGTCAACTGGCAATCTTTGGTTTAATAGGTTTGCTTTACCTGATTTACCATTAGTTGTGAATCATTAAAATTTCTATTCAAGGTATTTTCGGTTGTAGCGTTAGGTACAATCCTTCCATCATTAACTCGTATTCGAACACATTGTTAGTAACTGAAAACCCTAACTTCATTGCATAGTGAAAGCGGTGGCCATTAGGGGTAATTATGATGTATCCTGCCCCCGCTCCTTGTTCGTTTTAAGCTCCATCTATAAACAATTGCCACTTAGCTTTTAGGTCACTTTCCTTGGTTGATTGTTCTGTAATAAAGCTTGTGCATTCATTCACAAAATCTGCTAGATCTTGTCCTTTGAAAGCTGCTCAAGGTTGAAACTCGATCTCATATTGGCTAAGCTCAATTCCCCTTTCACTAACCTTCCTGATATTTCTGGCTTGCTGAAGACTTGCTTAAGTGGAAAACTAGTTAGGACCTTAATGGGATGTGCTTGGAAATAACCCCAGAGCTTCTGTGCTGTGAGTATTAGATAATATGCTAATTTTTCCACTGCAGGGTATCGATTTTCTGCATCCTTTAACATTCTGCTAACATAGTAAATTGGGTGTTGAGTTCCATCACTTTCTCTTATAAGTATTGATCTTACCACATACTTTGAAACGACAATATATAGATATAAATCTTCCCCTTTCTCGGGGCTGGATAGAATCAGAGGTTTTCCCATATAGTCTTTCAATTCTTGAAAAGCCTTTCTACATTCTTCGTTCCATTCGAAATTCTTCTTTTTCTATATTACATCAAAGAAGTGGACATATTTGTCGATGGTTTGGGAAATGAACCTGCAAAGGGCTGCTACTTTTCCATTTAAGCTCATGACTTCTTTGCTTGTCTTAGGCTCCTCTATATCTTTTATGGCCTGGATCTAATTAGGGTTAGCATCAATGCCATGCTCACTTACCACATATCCTAAGAACTTTCCGGATTGGACCCCAAAATTTTTTTGTGGGTTTAGTTTCATTTGGCAGTTTCTTAAGATGTTGAACATCTCCTTTAATTCTTTCAGGTGACGCTCTACTTTGGCAGACTTTACTAGCATATCATCTACATATACTTCCATGTTACGCCCTATTTGCTCTTGGAACATTCTGTTTACTATCCTTTGGTATGTTACCCCCGCATTTTTCAATCCGAAGGGCATTATTTATAGAAAAATGTCCCCTAGTTGGTGATAAAGCTCGTATGCTCCTCATCGGGCTTATGCATTGGAATCTGATTATACCCTGAGTAAGCATCCATAAGGGATAATATCTTATGTCCACTTGTTGCATCGACCAATTGGTCTATCCGCGGAAAGGGATAACAATCCTTTGGGCAGGCTTTATTTAAGTTCGTACAATCAACGCTTGTCCTCCACTTTTCGTTGTACTTCTTTACTAGCACGAGATTGGATAGCCATCTGCGGTAAAAAAAATCTCAGATGAACCCATTTGTTTCTAACCTTTTGACTTTCTCCTTTAAAGCCTCTGGTTGGTCTCTATTATATTGCCTTTCCTTTTGTCGAACTGGGATTACAGAAGGGTTGATGTTTAGGGCATGACTTGGGATAGAAGTATTGATTCCAACCATGTCTGAATGAGTCCAAGCGAAAACATCCTTGTTGAGCTGCACGAACTGAACTAGGTGCTTCTCAAAGGTTCTGTCAATATTTTCCCTACCTTGTTAACCTTGGTTCCATTCTTTGAGTCACTACTTACATCCTCCATGTTTACACCAAAAATGGCTCAAACACCAAAGGTACTAAAACTACACTTCATCAAAATGGTAGGGAAATAAATGGAGCCGTACTTAATAACAATTGAAAATGAAAATGCAAGGAAGATTAAATGGAGACAAGATTTAGAGTGGTTCAGCCTTATATTAGGCCTACATCCACAATGAAGATGACTTGCATTCTTTAAATGGAGATTACAAAATACATAAACTCTCTTTTTCCATACATTTGTACATCCACTCAATATACTCTCATTCATACCCTTTAATCCTGGGATTTTACGAGAGAATGGTAGAGTTTGAGGATGAGAAGGATGGATGAATGATTGAGAAGGATGATGTCTTATTTCCCCTAATTACAAGGTTGTACTTGACGCCATGGCCAAATGATTGATGACGCTTCGAATGATGAAGATGATCATTACTTCCCAATGCTTGAGGATTGATTAAAGATAGAATTTTGTAGCACTTTTTGGTTCCGGAGATGCCTTTTTACGCTGGCAGCCATGGCGTATTTGTAGGTAAACTCCCCTAAGGAAATGATTTGAAATCCGTATATGCTAGTTATGGGTCGCACATTCCATCAATTACAACCATGCCACTGCCTAGATGTAGCCAACTGTTGATAGCTGCATCTAGCTGTCATACGCGATTGACTTCATAGGAGCGAGTGCTTCGAGTAGTTGAGCGGGCGACTACATAGGAGCGAGTGCTTCGAGTAGTTGAGTGGGCGACTTCATAGGAGCAAGTGCTTCGAGCAGTTGAGCGGGCGACTTCATAGGAGGGGAATGCGGGACTGGAATCAATTCACCTTTGTACCCTACACGACTGTCCTTCTTGGCTCGGGAGCGTTCGTCCTTCAATGCCTTTGTCCTGTGCCATTTATCTTTATGGACATATTATGCGGTCTCTCCCACCTATGTTAAACGGATGACTTGTTTTGCTTTGAATCTCGCACGACTTCGCTTCACTATGAAAGACCGACCTTTGCTTCCGTGCCCGAATCACGGCTCGTGTCCATCTTTGATTGAAGATATGGACACATAAGATGTTGCGGGTGCTTGTTTTGCAGTTCTATCCCAGGCTCGGTTTTTTAATGGATAAACATTTGCCCCTCGAAGTTTTGAGTTTTTTTAACAAAAACTGTAAGCTTCGAAGTAGCGAAATACAATACCGTTGGGTGGATTTAACCCAATGCTCCGCAAAACAGGCGCCCTTACCCATAGCTTTGTTTTCAGAATTTAAACATTCCTACGGTTGCTTACTTTCAGACAACTGATGGGATGTTTCTCGAGCACGTTAGACCGGATCACGAGGTTTTAATTGAGCTGTCATATCATTCAAAAGGGGCCTTTTAGTCTTCTTTAAATATTGTCTCTTCATTTTCCTGCTTTTATATTCCTCCGATAAACCTATTTCAATGGTGATTTCATTGTAGAAGACTCTGTTGTCACTTCTCGTAACTTTGATTTTCTCTATGTAGTTGGTCGTTTCGCCTGACCTTTTTTGGTTGAAGGTTTATTTCAACTTCGTTTCCAGCTACAATACCCCTTTTCCGAATTGAATTTTGCCTATTCGACTGTAAGTGAACTCTTTCCCTTTAAATTCTGACTTTGAATTAATTCACTTGATTTTGTAAAAGAGGGTTCCTAGTTGGTAAATATCACGCATGGTTGTGATGTTTGTCGATTTGACTCAGTATGTACTTGGATTTCATGTGAAATCTTTTGGTAGTCTTGATTTATACAAAAAAAATCCTTTGGTCTTTTATGTTGGCAAGTTGCTTACTAAAATGCCTATGAAATGATATTTCCTAATTCACCATGCCCTTACTGGATGTTTGATGGAATACTTATGCCATGGCGATATTTCTGCTCTTCCCCTCTTATTGCTGCCTGTATTCTTTTGGCATGTGCGATTAGTAAATCTTGCAACCGATCAGATCAGAGCCTGTGTTTCTCATACTTTTGAATTTGTAATTCTTCCTTTATGTGATTATATAACCAGTAAATCCTTTCTGCCAAGTATGACTGATGATTTTACTTGGAAGGCACATCTATCCAGAGCTGCTTCCTTTTAGTTATTAGCAACTCAAGTCGTAATTTCTTTTTAAGCGTATTTATCTGTGTTGAAATGTAAACTGACCATTAATTCATTTAAAACCCCAGTTAAACCATTATGTCTGGAGAACGAAAGGGTTCGGATTAGGCAATTGAGGTTGCCCCAGGTACTGGTTCTGACTTGATTGCTAGCCAGTCTTACCCTCAACCTTGCTTTCTTGAAAGGGTGCCTTCTGTTTGTCATAAATCGACGCTTTCCTTTGATCAATACCTACAAATGTGTGCTCGCTTTGGGTTTTCAAAAGACGAAGCCAGATTTCCAGGGAAGGAAGAATGGGCCGATCATCCCCCCTCTGGGTATGTGACAGTCAATTATCATATGCTGTCTAGTGGGGCAATTCCTCCTCTTAATTCTTACTTAGAATCCGTTTTGCGGCACTTAGCTATTGCCCCATATCAATTGCACCCTAGCAAGTACCAGATTTTACTTGGGTTATACATACTTTTCATGAAAGTTCGGCAGCAAGAACCAACGTTTTCGGACATTTGCTCTTTATATGCTTTTAAAAGAAGGGAGGTGGATGGTCCTTCTTTCCTTTTTATGGAAGCCATGCACGGTAGAATTATTACTGGTTTAATGGACGGTGCCAAGGGGTTCCCGGATCAATACTTCTACGTCCGGTGCCCTTGTAGATTCTACGGGCGATGGACAGAAGGAGGTAATTACACCTTTGGTCTAGAATTCTTACTCCTTTCTCTTTCTCATTTGGCTTTCTTTCTAATTCTTGTAGTGATTCCTTCCGTTGCGGGTCTTACTCTAGACCAAGCACTTCTTAATTCTTTGATTTCTGTTGACAAAAACGAAAGGAGCGGATGGTATTGCTCTCATAGGAAAACCTCTGCAAGTACAAGCTGATTCATTCTTCATGCTCTTTTAAAAAGACCTTGGTCCACCCCCAACGTTCCACTAGCAAGCCTCCTACCAGAAAGAGACGTCTAGCCCTTGATGAAAATAGTCGACCTTCGCCTTTGACTTCTGAAGGGAGCGATAGGGGTAGATAACAACACGGATGACTTGAGGGCCGATATAATTTCTGGAACGACCGTTGAAAGTTCTTCTCACCCTATTACTCAGGTGGAAGGTTTCTCAGGGACTTTTGGAGACCTGAGGGTTTTAGACTCCGTCAAATACCTGAGTCAGGGTGACATTGTGATGTCAGACCCTATGATACCTGATATGGGAAGAATTCAAGGATCTATCCAGCGTCCTGGGAAAGCTTCTGACTTCATAATTTCCCTTGAAATTGGTTTGATATTATCTTATTCGTGGCATAATTTCCTATAAATCTCATAATTTTGAACGCTTACCAAATTGGTGCTTTCCTTTTCAGGTGTAAATACGAAATATTCATTGTTGGATAGTTTCTCTCAGCAAGCCGACCTTGCTGATCCACAAAGTCTCTTACAATCTCGCCTTTACTATCATTCGAAGCATCCCCAGTTGTCTTCGAGTTCTTAGGTTCAACATACCTCAGAACTTCCAATGATTGACTCTTTAAGGCGTGGAGGACTTGATTGTGCTAAGGCTCTGGCCAAAAATAGACGTGAACACCTAGTGGAAGGAGGAGAGAGGAAAAGCAGCAAGATCAACCAAAGCATAAATGAGACTCGGAGATGTTCCGCATCAGTTGAATCTTCTAAAAGATTCATTGTCTCGACTTATACTCAAATTCAGATGATACGTGATTGTCCACCTTATAAGGTTCCGTCTGGAAATTTGATGCTTAAGGATCGCATCAGTGGTTGGACCTAAGAGGGATGTATTTTGACTTGGATTTACATCCAAACGATAGGCGAGATGCCATTAAGAGTTTAGATGCCATAAAAAGTTGTATGATTAATCAATTCAACACCGTCAAGAACCGACTTGAAACACAGCTGAATCTGGCCATGAATAACGTTGGTAGACGACTAGAAATTGGGCCAAGTTTGTCTATGAATTCCAAAGATTGAATGCTCGGCACCTTGACCATATTGAAATCTTAGAAAACGATAAAGCTGGGCTGATTCACTTGATTAGATCCCAAGAATTCGAAATTGCTTCTCTAAAGGATAGGAACATCAAAGTGAATAACTTAGAAGCTAGAAATGTCGAGCTTAAGAAAGAGCTAGAGGTTGTGCAAGCGCGACTTCAAGAAGCTCAATCTGCTCAAGAACTGGCTGAGTGCCACTTGACCTTATAAAGACAGGCTTTGATTTCTTCTAAACAGGAAAAAATGACTCTCGAGGGCAAAATTACTTCCCAAAATGAAACCCTTAGAGTCCTTGAAGAAGATAAAATCAGGCTGCGTAAAGATCTTGATGAAGCCAAAATCAAGACTGACAACACTTTGTTTCATTTCTATATTTGCAGTGTCATGAGTCGTGGAAGTTTAAGTTACTTGAACAAGGACTTTCCGCGCACTCTGGCCCAGGTTTGGGAACCGGTACTCTCATATTCTAAAAACACTGATGATGAATACCTTCAAGAGAAGCTTTTAGAAAGAGAAGACCGCAAGGCTCTGGCCAAAGGCAGGAGGATATTGGTGAATGAGAGAGCTCAATCTGTTAAGAGGAAACATTCAGATGCCGCCATTGCTTGTAACCCACTCAGTTCTGTTGGGATTGACGTTTTGAGTTCTCATACTTCCCCCGTAGACCATTCTGCCCAAGACGCTGCTAGAATTCGACCCATTATCGAGCACCCAGTTCAAGAAAACGTTGTTAAACAGTGTGCGAGTTAGGGCAACACTCCTTTAAATGTGAACGATTACGGGGTTGACTTTGCGTGCCCGGCAACTCCAGGTAAAATTGATATCTATCAGTCTGCCCCATATTTGGATTTCGTTATTTCTTCACTTGGGATTGCTGAGTTTCGTGCTTGCTATTCACTTGCATCAGGTGTGCTTTCGCCACCTCCTCTGCCTGCTTGTGGCACTACTGCTCAACATGTTACCGTTGACTCTGGCTTAATATCCACCAGCATTAATCCTCATGTCACACCTTCATAAGGCAACCCTTCTTTACCTGATATGTCTGATCCGGAGGATGAGGACGGAATTTTGAATACCAAGGCCGTGTCCACTTTGGTACACAAAAGAAAACCAGTTCACAAGTAACCTTGAATCATTAGCCTGTCTTTTCCTGATGGTTTTTTTGCGTGAGTAAAGCAATAAGGGATGGATGTTGAGTAGTAGGTTCATCTTTTGCTTTCTTTGCTTAAGGAGCAGTATTTGTGACTTTTGTGCTCTAATTTCAATCTATTTCCTTTATCTGTTACGTATTTAGACCAGTTGTATATGCGAGTGCCGACGCTCGCTTAATACTTTTATGTTTGCGTACTTACGTTTGTATCGTTTAGTATTATAATAGTTTTACCACTCCGCTTTTATGTGTGACAGTACCCGATGGGGAATTTATTTTTGTTAGTCGCGCGAATATTGTCGTTCGTTTACTTCCATAGTAAAGTTATAATGAGTATGTGGTATGTTTTGAGTGGGCATTGTTGATTTTTACACAATGGTGATGTCCCCATACCAAAGCTCTTTATAATTTCATAAATTGTTTAATTTTAATCACGATTTCAATTGGATCAGTTCGTGATTTTTTTAGATTGATGTCCAACCCTATCTCTTGACAACTTGGCTGTACAAGTTTTTTTTTTTTTTTAGAGATGAGGGTTTTTTGTAGAGACGCGTGGTTATTATTTGTCTTTTCTTTGGGTGCCCCCAGGGGAGGTCTTGGGTTTCAATTTTCGATTCAAGTTTGGTCTTGTTAGTCCTGATTTTTCTAGGACTGAAAAGACCTCGTTGGATACCCCCTTTCGGTTAGGATTTCTATACCCCCTTTCGCCTAGGATTTCTATTACCCCCTTTCGGCTAGGATATCTAATTTGTGCTGGTCCTTCCAGCATGTTTTGTCGGTCTTTCCGGCACTAGAACTGGTGTTTCCAGCCTAGGTATTTATCCGTGGGACATTTTTATCATTACCCTTATACCTTTTTTTTGAAGCCTGATATCAATTTCTTCAGTAAACGCTTACTAAGAGAAGTAGCACCCTTTGACTTGTTTGTCTTGGATCAGCTTGTTCCGTTGAGGCAATGTGCTTATTTGACCAATTTGGCTTGCATGCTATCTACGGTTCTCAAGCCGCTTTGCTTAAAATATGCTTTGGGAATCTTCCTGTCACAATTAGACTGTATACGGTTAATTGCTTTTATCATGCCTACATTCGAAAAATTAGCTTCTAGTGTGAAGTGATGACTATGCTACTCAGATAAGCACATAATATTTTCTTTTATACAAGGCATTTGTAAGTAGACCATTACCAAATATTAGCACGAATGTAGTGAGTGACAAAGCAGGGTAAAATGGCTACTATTTCTTAAGTAAGTCGGTAAAAACAGTGTAACACCCCACCTCCGCCAGGGTGACTCTTGCAAGCACTCTGACTTTGTAGGGGCGTTTGAATCAGGTAAACATGCATAATGATATATCAAGGCAGAACAAGAACATATGTATATATGTAGACAGAGTAAATAACATAGATAAAACAGCGGAAAATTTTCAAACCATTTCAAAACAAGTCTGGTACAACATAGCTTTCCAAATAAACAAGTCTAGATAAAAACAACATCAACTGAAAAACTGAAATACATAAGTACTATCCCCAAAATAAGTGATAACCATAGCTAGCTTCATGTCAAGACCGTACATGAGCTAAAATCCCACAAGCAAGTGATCAGGAATCCAAGCTAAGCTCCAATATTCCCTCCCTGAGAACCTGGGGGGGGGGGGGGAACGGAAGAAAAGAGGCGAAAGAAAACAGGTCAGTCAAAAAGACTGAGTAAGCCCTACTACAATCAATGTAAACTGATAAAGTTAACTGGCATGAGAAGCAGGTATGATCATAAGGATAACAACATACTAGCATGGTGATTAACTAACAAGGTAGATAAAGGTGTCATCGCATAATCAGGATTAAGGTTTTGCACCACAGGTGTACTAGCAAACTAACATGACTGGAATAAACAAGTATTGATCCCTTGGCCCAAGCTTTGGCCCAATAACATGAAATGACCCTAATACAAGGTCCAACCAAACGGTCTAGTCGATCGGCTCCCTAAGCCTAACTCGTCACGTGTTGGTGTCAATACGGCCCAAACATGATTGTAGTCAGACTGTGTCGGGTCTCCCGTCGGGTGTATCAAGCCCTAGGGTGGCAACCCCTGGACACCATAAACATGCGTGCACAGTCTCGATCTACTGGTACCCATGCATGCTTTCCCCGGCTTCGGACTATGTGCACGACCATAAGTCCGCCCGGAACTACACCGGCGTACCACTCTGCCGTCGCCTTTGGTCGCTTACCTCCAGTTTAGTAATCGTGCCCCCACCCTAGCCTAGTCCCTAGGGTCATGATGATACAAACTTGGGATTACTGCTGGAGTGGACCCCCATTGCTAGGATTTTCTAGTGGGTTAAGTACGGTTTAACCCTCTTGCTAATCATGGATTAACTTGGTTAAGTGTAACGATGAGTTCACGACTTAACCCCGATTAATCTACCAAGCCCAAATTGGTTAAGTATTAAGTGGACCCTGACTTAACCCTAATCACGATGCATTAATTAATTTTAATGCGCCTTAACCTCTCACATTAGACCTTGTTGTGGTTACTAGTTAAGCCGGGCGGGTCCGGGTAGCTTTACACCACAACTTGGTCTAACCTCGGGTTCAAGGTACAACATGGCCAACTTCTCACATTGGGTCCTATTGTTTGTAGCAACTAGTTAAGCCGGTCGGTTCCGGGTAGGTTTACGCTACAAACTCAACCCAACCTCGAGTTGGTCACACTTATCTTTTCTAAGTGTCATGTCCATCATGTTTCCAAAACATGTTACAAATTTTCAAGCAATTGGGTAGACCTAACTTAATAGGTAAATTCCCAATGGGTAGAACTAACTTAATAGGTAAATTCCCAAGCTTATGTTTTTATGTCTTTTAAGTTTACCCAACCCCAAACGCAATCCCATCGCTTACCTATCGCAATAGCGCATAAAGGATAGAAAGAGGGAACTTGGCATAATCATGACATAAAGGTGTTGAAGCCACAAGTTCAACATGGTGGCATATGAAATGTACATGTGTTCATATACTTGCATATTACATTTTTAGGCCTCAAAAGCATGCATAAAACCAAACTTAGCATATTGGTGATACATGATGATAAATAACATGTAGAAATGGCCATAAGTTCGCATTTAGCCTCACATGCAAGTTATCATAAGAGATATGATAACTTACATGTTGCCAAAATGCAACCTTTGGCATAAAGCTTGAAGCTTTATGTTCATATACTCAAGATAAGCTTGCATAACATGATAACATGAACCAAATGATCATCCCAAACTTGCATAACATAACTTGCATATCATATGACAAACTTGCATATCAAACTTGCATAACATAACTTGCATATCATATGACAAACTTGCATATCAAACTTGCATAACATAACTTGCATATCATATGACAAACTTGCATATCAAACTTGCATAACATAACTTGATAAACTTGCATTTCATAGCATAGTAAACTTGCATATCATACATGATAAACTTGCATATCATATATGATAAACTTGCATATAAACTTGCATATCATACATTTAACTTTAGAGTTTAAGTATGAAAGTAGAATAGGGCTTACAATGCTTAAGAAGTCACAAAAATATGACAAAGCCCTTATGAAATCAATCAAACCCAAAATGCAAGCTCTAACATAAAAACCCTTGAGCCAAAATGATCAGAACTCTTTCTTTATGATGCAAATATAGAAACTTGACTTGAATGCAAGCTAATGATGCTCATACAAGTTTGAAAACACTTGTATGCATGGAAAATCACTTAGAAATTTATTTAGGAATTGTATGAAGAGAGTGGAGGCCATGAGAGGATTGATTTTGCCATAGTTTAGTTGTAGGATTGATTAATGATGATTTAGGGCTAGCTTAGGGTCTTATTTTTAGATTAGGCAAGTGTTTTAGGCCATAGGATTAAACCCTAGTTGCAATCTCAGCCCTTAAAACCGAATCTGGCCCCCAAGCTCAACACAATCTCTAAATGGTGCACCAGGCTAAACAGCCCGGCTGGACCAAGTCGACAGCCATGTCGACAGGGCTGTCGACTTGGGTCCAACCAAGTCGACTCCCAAGTCAACAGGGCTGTCGACTTGGGTGTTCTGGCGGGATTTTTCCCGCCTGGCCCAATCTGTCCAAATTTTCAAATTCAAACTTGAATTTGAAATCTGTTTTTACTTTGAATTTTTCTAAAAACTTCGTTGGGCCTTAATCGGGTCATACGGACTCCGATTTTCGAAAACTCGGACTCTATTTCGCGTATTTTTCCTAGACGAACGCAATGGCATAGCCTGTTTCCCTTGATTAAGATTTTAGAATTTAATTCTGCCTCGATTTACATCATTACAGGTTATTGAAAATACGGGTTGTTACAAACAGAGTAATAAAACAAAGTAACGGGGACCCTAGTTCAAAGCTCCATAGCTAGGACATCGGTTACTTATCTTTTAAACAAGCATTGGCTTAGCCTTTTCCTCAAAGATCGCTACCCCTTGTTTGAAGAGAAGTGGGACGTTGTCCATGGTCTTGCACATATTATTGCAGATGGTTCTCCCTAACCAGCCCCTCAATTAATGATTTTAAGTGTCTACATTTGTCAGTATCATGTCCTGGTTGGTTATGGAATTGACCAGAACCTTCCTGATTTTACGGTAGCGTCTCTGACTTGCATCCGTTCTACAACTAGATACTTTTCAGTGCTCTTAGTTGCCATGAAGATATTCCCTATGGTGTCATTGAGGGAGGTAAATTCAGAATTCTTGAAAAAACGTGGCTTATTTTTAGGCTGTTGAGTTCTTCCTTTGTTGCTTCTCTTCGAAACTTCACTTGCTGTACTTAAGATATATTTTCGCTTTTCATTCTGGTCCACGGAACGAGCGCTTTTTTCCGTGCTAGATCTTTGCCCAAGCACATAATCACAATTTGGAAATGAAGTATTTAGGTCTTCTTTCGAGGGAGATGCCCCTTGATGGGATCGTTCACCCATTATGGGGTTGTGTTACTAGAATAATTATGCTTATAATTATCATATGTAGTTTTCTGAGCAGGATCTTTTCATGCAGCAAGAGATTCTATTTCGCTTGCAGGCTCGTTTGAACGAACGGAGGATTAGTAACACTTGATGCGGCTTTTTACGGTAATGAGCATCTACTCAATTTTCTTTATCACTGCATTAGTTGCAATAGTTATTTAACTCGCTAACCCTGTCATTGCTTCTTCCAATTCTCTCTTGGTTATGGCTGCCTCAACTTTTAACGGTTCCTTTACTTCAGAATGGACGGTAGGCGATGTGACAATGTTGAAGACGCCATCGATTTTATCAACCACTTTCTTTGGCGTGTTCATGAGTTCAATCACAGTTTACCTCATAAAATCTTCGTCAGACTTCAATCTGGTAAAGAAGCAAATACGGCCCCATGGTGGGCACCAAAATGTTTGCACCAAAAATGGCTCAAACACTAAAGGTACTAAAACCGTACTTCATCAAAATGGTATGGAAATAAATGGAGTCGTACTTAATAACAATTGAAAATGAAAATGCAAGGAAGATTAAATGGAGACAAGATTTAGAGTGGTTCAGCCTTATATTAGGCCTACGTCCACCATGAAGATGACTTGCATTCTTTAAACGGAGATTACAAAATACATAAACTCTCTTTTTCCATACATCTCTACATCCACTCAATATACTCTCATTCATACACTTCAATCCTGGGATTTTACGAGAGAATGGTAGAGTTTGAGGAGGAGAAGGATGGATGAATGATTGAGAAGGATGATGTCTTATTTCCCCTAATTACAAGGTTGTACTTGACGCCATGGAAAAATGAGTGATGACGCTTCGAATGATGAAGATGATCATTACTTCCCAATGCTTGAGGAGTGATTAAGGATAGAATTTTGCAGCACTTTTTGATTCCAGAGATCCCTTTTTACGCTGGCAGCCATGGCGTATCTATAGGTGAACTCCCCTGAGGAAAAGATCTGAAATCCGTATAAGCTAGCTATGGGTCGCACATTCCATCAATTACAACCATGCCACCGCCTAGCTGTAGCCAACTGTTGACAGCTGCATCCAGCTGTCATATGCGAGTGTCTTCGTAGGAGTGAGTGCTTTGAGTAGTTGAGCCGGCGACTTCATAGGAGCGAGTGCTTCGAGTAGTTGAGTGGGAGACTTCATAGGAGCGAGTGCTTCGAGCAGTTGAGCGGGTGACTTCATAGGAGCGGAATGCAGGACTGGAATCAATTCACCTTTGTACCCTGCACGACTGACTTTCTTGGCTCGAGAGCGTTCGTCCTTTGTTGCCTTTGTCCTGTGCCATTTATCTTTATGGCCATATTACATGGTCACTCATGCCTATGTTAAATGGATGACTTGTTTTGCTTTGACTCTCACGCGACCTCGCTTCACTATGAAAGACCGACCTTTGCTTCCGTGCCCGAATCACGACTCGTGTCCAGATTTGGTTGAAGATATGGACACATAAGATGTTGCGGGTGCTTGTTTTGCAGTTCTGTCCCAGGTTTGGTTTTTTAATGGACAAACACTCCAAATACTCTATTGGTTTTATCCACTAAGTGTCTCCTCGAGAATTTAAATTTGTTACGATTTCCTCCTCCTTTGCCAAGTTTATGTTATCGACTCTCTTCCTTTTTCGTTTCAAGGAAGTGTACCTATCATTTGCACGTTTGTCAGTTTTATTGATTTTTACTTTAGCTTTTAATGTTGGATGTAAGAATCCATTACCCAAAGGTTGAAAAATAATAGAGGAATCAAAATACGAAGAACACTCCCTTTTGTATTTGTCAACCGTTGCGAAGTACAATTTGCAAGAACTAAATTGTTCCCTTCTGATGGTAACCCATCCTTGCTTTGTTAAGAATTTCAGCATCAGGTTTTTGGAAAAGACAAAAGCATCCATTTCTTACAGAACAGGTCGACCAAAGAAAGCATTATAGTAAGATGGTTGGTCGATCACGGCGAAAAGAGTTTCAAAGGTTCAATGAAGAGGAGACAACCCGACTTAGACTAAGAGGTTGATCTGTCCCATTAGGGTCAATCCTTTGTTATTGAAGCTAAAGATTGACTCATTGCTTGGTTCTAACTTCTCCTCGGAGATCCCCATCTGATCAAAAGCATGTTTAAAGATGACGTTGATTGCACTTCCAGTATCAACAAGGATCATTGCTACAACAGAGAGCCCTATCCGAGCCATTATCATGAGAGGGTCATTGTGTGGATGACAGACCCCTTTCTTCATCTCGTCCGGAGAAATTACAAAGTTGTGCATCTTCAGGGTGTAACGGGCATTCATCAATGACAGTTCCTCCCGAATGGAGAATATCCCTTCGTGAGCTTCCTTTAGGTATCGGGCGACGTTACGCCCAAAAAACTCCCAGTATATTAATTAGCCCTTTCGAATGACCTGCTACGCTACCTCGGTTTTCGGGTTGTGCCCCTTCTCTACTGTAAATAGCATTATTTCGAGCCATTGGGCAATTCTCAACAGGGTGTGGCCCCTATGAATTACATTGATTCGGTTTATTGGCGGACCCAAGTCTAGATGACCTTCCTCCACAGTGGCTTTTATTGCATTGGCTGAAACCTTTTGTTGTCCATTCGTACACTGGACAAATAACATCTTATTCAGAACAAATTCTTTCAGATTCCCCTCTCGGATGAGCTTCTGAATAATCCGTCCAAAACCTTGCACTCTTCTGTCTTATACCCGTTCGTCGTGTGATACTCACAATATTTTCCATCGGCATGAGGTTGTAGGCAATTTTTGGCTTTGAACGAGACGGGAAAGTTATTGACCCTTTCTTTTGCCATGGCATACACAAAGGAAATTGTCTTGCTTAAAGCAACTGAGTTAGTATTAGCGTCTTCCCATCTTTGCCTTTTCTGGTTTCCATCCTGATTGAACCTTCCATCTTGGGGTTTTCGTCTGAAGCCCGGTTTTCATCCTTCCCCTCAAGGCCCGAACTTCTTCTTGGTAAAGTACAGTTCATCCATACTGATGAATTTATCAACTTGAAAGGGGAAATCTTATAAGTCTTTGCAGCCATAAATGTATAGTTCTTTCCGGAAGGGGGTATTTTCAATCAACCTCGAGTGCACAACGATTAACTTGTCACGATCATTCATATCTTTGGCCTTTAACGCTTCGATGTTGAACCTTTTCAAAAATCTCCTAGAGACTCTCCTTGCCTTTGCTTGTTATTAGAAATAACTGTGTAATCAACTGTCGGATCCTTGCAGATGCAAAACTGTGCTGAAAATTCATACGCGGACTGTTTCCATGAGTAGACGGTATTCTCTCTGTATTGACGATACCATTTGGCAGCTGATCCCCAGAGATTTAATGAGAAAAGACGACATCTGACGACCCCCGAAGCATTAAAGAGATCCATTTGACTGTCGAAAGCCATTAGATGATCATCGGGGTCAATAGTTCTGAGATACTTTATAGTAGGAACCTTCACCCTGAACGGTATTATAGTTTCATGATCTCATTGGTAAAAGGGGCTACTCTTTCATTATCATTAACCCTATCATCCTGGGTTCTCTTCCTTTTGCTTCCCAACAAGTCCTTGATGATTTTTCTAGCAATATCTTTGAGATAAGCGTCCGTGTTGTCATAATCCGCCCTTTTGGGATCATAACCTTTAAAAATGGAGCTCCCAGATTGCTATTGTTTACACTGATTCCCTTGATGATATATCCCTATTAAAAGGGGTCTTTTCTTCCTAGAGGAAGCTGCTTTGAGTTTCTCTTTTGCTTCAGAGTGTTGGACTGGAACCTTTCTCTTCGGAGATTCATCCACGACTCTCTGGCTAAACTTAGTGAGCTTTGAAGACTTCTGCGCCTGATTAGCATTCATTTGAGCTTGCAATTCCTGAATCTATTTCTCTAGAGCCATAATTTTAGCAGCATTTTCCTCCATGGCATTTGGGTTTGACAGCTGCACTGGGTTGGAAGTGTTCCTTCTTTATTGTTGTTCAAATTGAACGTTACATCCATGTTTCCTTTAAGAGTTGTTGCATTATGAGCTGGTTCCTTATTTCGCTCCTCCAATCTTTTTGATTTCATCTTTCCCTGCCACGAAGCAATAAGTTTACCAAATTAATCTTTAGTAGGGTAAACATAAATTTAGAGGTTCAGGCCCTCCTTCTAGCGCCAAAACATTAACGATATTTTTCGTCAACACCCGAACTAAGATAAATGATGCATGTACTTTGTAGCTTGATGCAAGGGAAATCTAAAGGTCACAAGAATGAAACCTTGGATCAGTGTTCTTTAACTAGTCCCATCGCTCTCTAGGTGCCATGACCCTAAGTCCGAAGATTAGTTACTCTTCCCTCGGGGGTGAGTATCAAGCTTACAAGACTATGAGGTCGAAGATAACCTCGGAGAAAGTTTTCAACTAGTTAGATAAGAATGAAGCCTTGTACAACATTCACCTTTAGATATAAGATAAAATAGTATACATTGTGCACAGAAGAAATAAGCTAATGCCTCGCAACTCTCGGATTGTTTTTATGCCACAGCACTTATAAACTTATATGATACTTCCGCATCGAACCAGCCTAGAAAGGCCTTGGTTGCGTCAGTTATAAAGTCATAGGCTCACAGAAAACTCCTTCCTAATGTTAAGTTTCACTAGATTTACTATGAAAGAGCTAAGTCACTTGATGACCATTCGAAAGGGGAAAAGCCTTGGTTTTATCCAGGGCCTTTCCACTCGTGAAAGGGGTATGATTAACCCTTTCATAAGAATGTTTAGAGTTAACTCCCTGTCTTATCAGTATAAACACAATATGATTATCAAATCAAGAATTGCTTAAGTCCCGGACTTCTCCCTTTTTATTAATTGAGGATATATTACAAGAGTTGAAAAATCCCCAATTCGATGTAGAAATTAGGGTATTCTCTTGAAAGAAAAAGAACAAGATTGAGAAAATGAGAATTCAGCCCCGAAAATGAGATCCTTGGGGTCTTATTTATAGACAATTTTGGTCCCCTTCTGTTATTGGGCCGGCAAAGGCCCCTATCGGTCGCTTTTCCTTTCGGTTTCGGAAGCTTTAGCTTTCAGCTGCCTTCCCCTTTGTTTCCGGAGGCTTTAGGGCACTGGTCCTTGCTCTTGGAAAGATTGGTCTTTGGAGCATTTCTTTGATGTCATGTCTATCTTCTTTGTATGGGTACCAAGTCTGTCGGTATGGATAGGTTTGGGAAGGCTATAGGCTCCCGGATATGATCTCCCGGATATTGGATTCTGGATGTATGCTTCTGGCTATGAGCTTCTGTCTTTGTTATTCAACTCTTTATATAACTTACCATTATGATTCAAGTGGATGGCTACTGGATCCATAACCTCTGTCGGTATCGAAAATAAGCAGATTAGTGTGGATAACTTGTCTCTCTTTAAGGTTCTGACTTTCTTGTCGGCAGATCTCTAAAGTGTACCTTGGCTTTAAAAGGATCCTGTGCTTTACTAGTTGCTTACTAAAATGCCCTCTCGGTAACCATCTAACTAGGGTCTCAGTAACTTGCTCCCGGTCTATTTCCTTATGCCTCAAACTTTGTGCTTTTGATTTTTTTGGCCTTTTAATGTACCAGCATTAAGCAAGTTAATGTTGGTAGCCCTTTTATCCTTCCGGGTCTCTGATTGTAGAACTCTCGGCCTCTTTCTTCATTGACTTCCGTCATTGGGTGACCCTCCGTTATTTACCCATTGTGCCGGTACCACCCTACTAGTATCCTCTCCTTGTATAGATTCTGAGCCCTTTTCTCCGGTGATGGTGTCGGTTGCATGATTCTCGGGTTGTTACCTTATGCTTAATTCTTGCTTATGGATTATTCTTCTATGATTGTGATGATCCGATACCCCTTCACCGTCAGGCTGTCTCGGTGCTAAGTTTGCTAGTAACAGAAAGCATTAAAAATGATATGCAGAAGGGTATTTTTTTGTAAATACAGTTACAATAGTTGAATGTAAGTAAAGGGAAAATACATGTATTTTGTATAAAAGGAAACCCTAGAGTGTTGTGGGATATAAATAACCCATGATAAACCCTTAAGGAGAATAATGCAATAATATTTTTGCTAGCCTGCTTTGTGACCAAGCCACATAGAATATAAATACCACTGATTGAGTCAGAGCAATGGTGCATATGATCACATTTTCATCGCCAGATAGACCTATTCGTGACCTCGGTTCATGACCCCTTTCCGGGATCGGTTCGTGATCCCCTATCAGTTCGTGACCTGGCTCATGACCCCTGGTTCACAACCCGACCCCAACTCCAGGAAAAAGCGTGAAGACTTGGTCAGGCTCCACGATCACCATGAACTTAAGGTCACGGATCTGACGACAGGTATTGATAATGGCAACTTTGACCACTTCTCCACTCGCTCATGAATTGCTCCGAGATTTCTGGGATGAGCACCACGTCATTCCGCGAACCGCCTGCTGGAATTGCCTATAAATAGCCCAATACTTGCCATTTTTAGGGGACTTTTTGCATCTCAACATCCATGGCTGCCATGGCTAACACTTCCCTATAGATAATCACCATCTTATTCAATAAAATTCAATGAATTCGGGGGGAATTATTCATTGAATTCGAGTTAGTAAGAGACAATATTTCTTGTAACTGTAATCTTTGAATGAAATGAGAAGATATGAAGTGGACGTAGGCTCGTTAACGCCGAACCACTATAAAAATCCTGATGTCTTACCTTTTTCTTGTATTTTTCAATCAATTCCTCATATTCTATGCTCGACATATGACGAATTGGGTGTTAGGACCATTTTTTGGTCTAACATTTTGGTGCTTTCATTGAGAATTGAATTCTCACTATATCAGATTATTGTTCCACTATTTGGATTTCTAAGTCTGAAGAAGATAGTCTGCGTTTCAATCATTTTTTGAACACTACACTGATTTCGGAAAATCAGAGAATCATGCCTTCGAAAAAGGGTAAGGGGCCACAAACTTCACGAGCGAATGAAGCCCACGAAGGAAATCAGCAGGAGCAGGTCAGCGACCCTCAGAGAAAGGTCACGAACTACATCCAAGTATGGACCACGACCCGATCTTCCTGACTCCCGAACTACAAACAACTCGTGGATGAAGCCATCTACATGGACCGGAAAGTATAGCTAAAGAATGGAACGAAAGATAAACCTGCTTCATGGATCACCATCTTATAAAAGCATACAAATGGAACGTGATATGATGATGCACGTGTTAACAATGAAGCCCGAGGCGTGTATACGCAATATGTGGACTAAACACATAATGAACTGACCTGGCACCAGTACACAAGTGCTGAACCGTGAACAAAATACCGAAGCATGATCATGCTGCGAGTCAGTGATTGTATTGCTTATAACATGTGACACGTTTACAAATGAACATGGATCGTATGAGTTCAACATGCAAAGCCCACTGCTAAAAACTGGACACTGGAATGCCAAGAATAGGTTGGTCCCTTAAACGTGACTATATTGGGTAAACAATTATATTATAAAACATAGGTCGGTTGTTAACAAACAGTGAGTCATGCAATGTGAAAACATAAATGTTTGGTCGGTTAGCAAGTATCAGCGAAGGACTGGCACGTGGAATAAATATACGTTGGGTCATGAATATTGATTTGCGTAAGAACATTTTACGTTTGGCCACATGAAAATATAAATCAGGTCATTAACCACATCCACTGAAGGACAAGTTGTTCATGTTACAGGCGCGACTGGAAACATGAAGACCCGTTCAACCCATGTTCTTCACGAACCGACTCGGAATGACCTCCATGACCCGGGCACAAAGAGCTATCACGAAACGACCTGGAGTGACCGCCACGACCCGACCTGGAGCAAGTGACAGAACCGCAATCCAAAAAAGTGAGCGAACCGCGATCCAAAAAAGCATGGGTGAACAGCAATGGCAACCCGGCCCGTAACAGGGTCATTTTCATGAAAAGTGTAATTTTCAGATCTTTTCAGAAAAGGCTCCATCTTCCAAAATCGTGCGGTGCCCACATTACCGTCGGGACTATGGTGCTTCGGAACCCTATTGGCGCTACGCCCGGACCCATTGACGGCTCGTCTTCGGGTCGGAGCATAGCTCGCCATCGGCCCAGAATAGTCCGTGCATTGCTTCGAAGATAATTCATATAGTCTTAGCGACCATGATTCTCAATGACGGGATATCAGAAAATAACTAAGAATCCCAACATCCCAAGGCTACACTTCAATTGTTTGATGTGATGAAAGATATATGTATTGTGGTTTGCTCCCTGAGTAGCTTTGCTAACCTTTGCAATGCCTGTTTGCTTTTAACCGTATCTAGGCAAATTGAGTGCCATCGAATAAGGGTTAGATCAACATGTTTTGTTGCCTAGAGTTAGGTATCAGTTGAACTATGACATGCCATGATTGGACCTAGGGATCCTTGCCTGGATGATAGTAGCATTGACTGGTCACCAGCCACCATATGACCTCGGTCAAGAGATGAGAGCTCGAGATCAACACAAATATGAATCAACCATTAGCTCTCCACTTCACACAACAGTTATGACATAATCTCTAGCGGAAATCAGAGCATACATAGCGCCTTGGTGTCTACTGCTAAATATCCCAACCGAAGTTGGAGTGGGAATGGTTTGGACAATCAAGTTACTGGAGGAACTTGCTATTTGGTCGAATGAAATATGTTACACAACAGAGATGGCGTGGAACCCAACAATGCTTCCCCTCCCAATGAAATGGAGTGTGAAGGAAGCATGGGCTTAGCAGGCAAGGAAGACGTCGCAGGAAGAGTTACTCGATGATTTACCCGAAGATATAGATCCCAGAGAGGATGAAGATTTGGGATGCAAGAGGGCGACATCTAACGAAGCAACTGCCCAAAAATGGAAAAGCTCGTTTACAGCTTGTTGATTGTTTCGAGAAAACTCCATCACTATTTCCAAGTTCATCAAATTGTGATACACACTAATTAGCCACTATGACAGGTTCTGCAGCGACCTGAGACATCTAGGAGATTGCTCGAACGAAACATCAAGCTTAGCCTGTTTGATCTCAATTCGCTCCTAAAGAAGTCCATACGGGGGTACACACTAGCCTAATCCATCATTGGGTTTTTCATTCCCAAAGAGGATGTGTTAGGTGAAGAAGATACACCTGGAATCTGTAATCAGACGGTGCAAAGAATGATCGACTGTCCAGTGCCGGTGTTTTATTAATAACTCCTAAAGGATGGTCAATTTAATATGCCTTACGATTGGAATTTTCCGGTACTAATAACGGTTTCGAATCCGACACCCTGATTACCGGGTTGAAACTTACTAAGGAGTGGGGAGTAGCGGCATTGAACATCTTTTGTAACTCTTAGATTATTGTTTGCCAGATTCAAAGGGAATTCCAAATGAAGGGACCGCGACTTGTAGCTTACCTGGAACATGTAGAAGAGTTGTTGTATGGATGGGAACATTACAACACATATCATATTTCGCATACAGAAAATCAGAAGGCGAATAATTTGGCCAAGTTAAGAAGTTTCGATAATCCGAAATAGATGGAAGTAGATCTAGTATTGGAGACCAAATCCAGGAGAGAGTCATGGACAACCCCCGTAAGAAAATTAGCATGGAATGTTTCTGATAAGGAAAAGTTAAGGACGTTCCATCGTTCATTATGCCTCAAGATATAACATGCAAGGTGACATTGCCTATTTTTCTTGGAAGATTGTCCCAAGACAGACACCAACAAGTCCCATTGCTAAATTTGCTGCCTTAAGTGATTGATGAAATCCCTAATCAACTTCCCGCTTGATGGGAGATATACGTGAACGAGGCTTATGATGAATGACGTTTTGGAGTTAGAAAGCAAAGATGCACAATTTCGCTCCTTTCATTGACTATTGGCCAAGTAACTCGTGCCCCAGATGCTAAGGGCAATTGGAGATTCAAACATGGATTGCTCGTGATTACATCATCCAATCCAAAGTTGATACATCGTAAGCTTACGTGACCGACAACCTTAGTTTTACCCGAAGATTGGCGAGATAAAGGTTTAAAACGCTTAAACCAAGATGTTGATTGGTTGTCTACGCACCAGCCCTTATCCCCGACATGGGATCGAAGGCATGTCGGCAAATTTATGAGATATGACTATCCCCCCCAGCAACCATATCCTATTTCCTACCATGGAAAGTGCGAGAGTTTATATATAAGCATGGATCCATAGTTCTCTTGCCAATTGCTGCCCTAGCTCTAGTGTAATGATGTTCTACCATTCGCGGTGCATGCGTGACTACCTGACGCTCAATCCTTGCCCTTGTTATTGGGGCAACAAGGCGTCTCAAAGGAGACGCGACCTCGTCATTCACTTATAGTATCTACCTAACCACCTTTGCCATTTCAAGACCCCGATCCAGGTCTATTTATTATCGGGACTGTTGCTCCTAAGTAATTTGAAAAGGCATTCGTCATCAGCTAAAGACTTTGGAAGCCTTTCCCTGGTGGAGACGGGACAAGACAAATTGGGCTTGAAAAGACATGCAATGCCATTTTTGCACATAATGACATTCATTCCTTTAATAGAATTATTCTTTAACCATGACTTTTATATTTGCATGTTTTATGAATTATTCATGTAATTAACTCAAATGAATCAATATGTGGATGGTGTAGGTTCCCAGGATTTGATACTGATCATATTTTTAAAACTCGCATATCGAGTTGTGGAGCAAAACCATAACGAGCCCGAGTGAAATGCTCGTTTACAAAGCCATCGCTCCGTTTGAGGAAAGTTGTATAGCTCAAGGCGGACAATTAACTCCTTAGCTCACGCGTGGAAAACTTCAACACAAATGTGCATTTATCTTTGCATTGTAAGGTCGGAATCTGATCCCAGATGGATGCAGTTCGACTGTCTACATGGATCAATCCTATGCTCGACGCCACCAAATTACATGAATCCAAATAAAGGAGGCAGCACTGCCCCTTGATATGCTTACTTTTCAATTATGCAATCTACTTTTACATGCTTCCTGAGTTATTGACATGACTAACTCATGCGATATGAATGACGCAGGTACCCGAAGTTCGGTGCCAATCACTCCTCCCGTAGATTGAACAGAGGAACGCAAAGCTTTGGAAAATGTCTTTTGACTATTTTCCCGTCTGACTCTAATTCCTAGAGCTTGGATAAAAGTATAGACCTAAACGAGTGTGATAGGCGCGCCATGATTGAAGACCACTCCATCCATAACTCTAACTCTCATGACTTGAGAGAGAGAGTACTAAGGATGATACTATGACGTCCAACTAAACTCCATCCCACGAGTCGACGGGATGAGAAAGACTTAATGATTGCAAAATGGCCACCTCTACCCATGAATCGGAGATTAGGAGGTAGCACCTCGAGGAGTGTGTCCGACCGCTTTCCTGAAAAGCTCCATCCGCCAGAGCGAAGTGTGGAGTAAAGACTAGAATCGAGTTTGATAACAACAATCGAGACGGTGGACTCCCGCTCTGGAAAATAGATTGCAAAAGGAGCCTCGCAGCGAATAACACGACCGTTCGCCCAAGCTACTCTAACTCTCAAGATTCAAGAGAGAGTATAAAGGACAAGAAGATAAAGCATCCACAAGGCGTGAAGGTGCACCACAATTAAAAGACCGCCTCGATTCCACTCTACCCATGGTATTCGACGGGAGAGTGTAAAGGCGCCGGGAGTGTGCGCTACAAATGAACTCCTACCCTACTGAAGGATTAGGGGACTAACTGAAAGCTGGGTTCGAACTCTATCCTGGGCATACGACAAGAGAGTGTAAAGGCATTGCGATTAAATGCCTCGAAAGGGCTCCTGCCCCACTGTAGGATCGGGGGCAAGAATGAAAGTTGAGCCCGAACCCCTCATTTCTGGATATGGGGGCAATGCACTGTCGATCCTAATCAATCCCAAACAAGCCCCGACCAGGCACTTCATTCACGATAGATCGGGGACATACACACACATCACACCCCTACAATGGTTGCAATATGGTATGTTATTTATTTGTAGGGATTATGATTTGCAGGGATACTAAATTGAAACCCTTATCTAATTTGTGATGTGATTTATTGCTTGCTACTTAGTGTCGTAATGCTCTGAATACAAATATATTCGATTGAAATATATAACGAGCTTGCAAATGTATGATATTGCAGGAATACCACTTTGTTTACTGATTATAGATTTACAAAGGATAACTGGTCAAGAACACGAGGCCCACCCTCGCAACAACAGCAGGCCAGTAGAAAACAAATAAAGGGCCATGTCCAGAAGGCTGACATTGGTGCCCAATGATAAGCATCCTACATGACTCTAGGCAACGACCCAAAAGAGGCCTTGAGAGTGAATTATTCAATGACATGTCGTGCAACTTAATACTCGCGGCTGGGAACGACCCGGTGAAGCCCTGGGATTCTTGGATTTCTACCCGGCTTAATATGATGTTGAGCGATCATCGGTTTTCTGGTCTTAATATGATCCGACACATTCATGACATTCAAGATTTCTATGGAATAAAGATTTCTCTAACTATCCAGAATACGCATTCCTTCGTCTGAATTCGAAAAGGATGTGATCCAACAACTGCTTGTCTTATGCCGTTACCCTGGATTATGGGCATAACTATTAAAAATATTCACAAATGGCATAGTTTATTTGCATGTACTTAACTTATTCTGTGATCTTGGCACGCCATTTGAGGACCATGAAACAAATGTCGAGAGAACATCCATTTACTAGTCCCAAATGACTTTCCGATTGGAAGGCTCACATATGACCAGACATGGATGGACAACGCTATCTGGCATGCTAATTGGATGCATCACAACTGCTTTGTCTACAAATTTTCCCTTAATGTAGGGGCAAGCGGGAGTACTCGAGGCAACTTTAGTATAACCTTTTGCCAACTGACCCCGATCCTCAGAACTTGGATGGGAGACTAGAGGCTAAAAAAGACATGGATTGATGCTCACCGTTCAGCAAAACCCTTGCGGATGGGGGCGCGGGATATGAGCCTCCAGCTGCATGATTCGACTACCTAATGATTCTATGCACTTTTACTCTCTTCGAGGTTCCGCAAGATCCCAGACTACAACCCAAAGGATGACTCCTCAACATTAGCCCGCATATGTCTGAACAACGGATCATCATCCAGAATCAAAGGAAGGAAGCATGATTGATGGGTACAACATGTGCAGAGCCGAAAAACCCGAGGCCAACTTTCACTTATTTCAAGACTTCACGCTGGGGGCACCAACGCTGAATCACAAGGCCGAGCAACAATCGTAAACCTGCTGGAAATGGTAGAATTAAATGGCAAACAGTGTCGAACTTGGCTCAGTCAGATAGCAACAACAGCTCAAGTTGAGCACAAACCAATCAGCAGGCATGCATCATGCGGCTTTGATTCAGAGTATCGTGGATGGGAGTGGGGGCAATGGAACAACTACCTGCAACATCCTAAATAAGAATGCAAGGATCACAATGAACTCAGATCATATACGACCAACTTCAGCTCCAACTCGAATGGATATTCGAGCACCAAAACACGCCCAGCTCCAAGCTGGAATGCAACAATTTATAGAACATGGACCCGGTCGGGTCGATTGACTCGAACCGTAACCCGGGGGGAATTCCGACTCGGCGATGAGAAATCAACAAAGACCACCTCATAACCTTGGATTTGGTGCTAAGTGAACCAGCCCTGATCTTGGTAACATGCAGCAGCTTCTTGGTGGCAATTTACCTGCCAACTTACTTCAGCGCCTCTCGAGAGGCGGCGCTTCTCAAGATGATGTGGATAACGATGGTCACAACTCCATTCTACATGGGACATCAAGATCTCTTGTTATTCCAGCGAACTTCAAAATCTCTCTACAATGAGATTTGATCAGAGCCTTTGACGAATTCAATCCTGAGGTGGACAGACTTCAATGACAAGAAGGTGCTAACATCGAGACGGATAATCTTGATGCTTTTACGATAGAGAATGGAGCACTGTCCAACTCCTAAATGATAAGGACAAAGGAAAAGCCCTGGAAAAGGATGATAAGAGTATGCAGTTCCGAAGAGAACCTATTTCACAAATCAAGCCCACGATCTTGTTTGTCAAGCCCAATGGAACCGAGCATGAGAAACAGACTCACTAAGACTATGACGATCAATTCAGACTATGTTGAAGCATGGACGGAGGAGCCCAACTAACTTCATAATGACATTCATTCACTTGCATTTTACGAGCTTACTCAACTCTGTGACTGATCCAATGAAAGTAAATAAGTTCACTGCGCCCGATGAGGCAATCCTCACTAACTGACTAACGAGAAGGAATGGCATCAAAGTCGATGCGATTCGACCGTTCACGTACACAAGTCATACCCTTGCTGACTCGAGAAAGCATTCATAATAGCTTGGATTAACTAAGATTATTAAATCTGCAACTTTGGCCCGAATCAACGACGGAAAGTATAAAGGCTTAAGGATTGGATGTCCCATCGACTTAGCTCAACCCCCATTGATGCTTGGGGAATAAGAACTAACTTCGCTTTTCCTCCAATGGCCCTCAGAGCATGAATGTAAATTCATAAGCTGACTTTGAATATGACCCTAGCCTGGCACATGACCCGGAGCATATACACTATATCTTTAGAATGTGACAGGATGCATCTTGCCCGTTCAAACGAGCCGGTTTACGGGTCAAATGTGACTTCAAAGACTCAAATCGCTGCTACACCGGATGGAAGGTGTGACAAACTTCTCTACTGCCTTATGATTGTGACGATCATATGGACACTGACCCACATGATTTCAACAACATCCCTCACCGATCAGTATATGAAGAGTGGATTATGATACGAACCCGAACGATTGTGGATTCCTTAAAATATGGTCTGATGCGACCATGGATTTTATGATTTTTTATTGATATGATCCTGAGTGATTGTGGCTTTCGAGATCCTTATTATTACGATTTGATGCTATCGTGGAGACCTTTATTATATCCCGATGTCGGGATAGTTTAAAGCCGAGTATAGATGATAGATTCATATGTTGATTCCGATATGTTTTATCCCGACGGTTCAGATACCAGCTCAGAGCCCAAAGATTCCTGAACTACCCAATGATTTGGACGACTACTTCAACACTGACTAGTGTTTAAAAGAAAGTCCGACTCGACATTGCGCTTGACTTGCATAGGAAAATGACGTCGTTCGGCAATGACCCGGACGTGTAGAATCATGCTCGGGAGCCAACGATCCAGCATGACTTTTGATGAAAAATTTAAACTCTTAATTCAATAAGGTTTACACGATTACTTGATCGTCTTGACTACCCTGGCTATAGAATTTGGCCCAAAGAGCACCAATAGAAGTGGTGTGATGTACGACAAATCGTCTATACAATGAAGAGTTGAAATATCAGAACTACTCAATGGGACACGACAAGGTGATAAAGCCTACTCAAGGACAAATAATGTTCTGGAAAGATTCAGCTCGATTTATTCAAAGCACATCTCATCTACGATAAGATGTACTTTGGAGGGAAAATTGTTAGCCTGTTTTGTGACTAGGCCACATAGAATACAGATACCACTGATTGAGTCAGAGCAATGGTGCATATGATCACATTTTCATCGCCAGATAAACCGGTTCATGACCTCGATTTGTGACCCTTTCTAGGATTGGTTCGTGATCCCCTATCGGTTCATGACCCCAGCTCGTTACCCCTGGTTTACGACCCGACCCCATCTCTAGGAAAAAAGCGTGAAGACTTGGTCAAGCTCCACGATCACCACGAACCGAAGATCACAGATCTGATGACACGTATTAATAACGGCTACTTTGACCACTTCTCCACTCGCTCACGAACCGCTCCGAGATTTCTGGGATGAGCACCACGTCATCCCGCGAACCGCCTGTTGGAATTGCCTATAAGTAGCCCAATACTTGTCATTTTTAGGGGACTTTTTGCATCTCAACATCAATGACTGCCATGGCTACCACTTCCCCATAGATAATCACCATCTTATTCAATAAAATTTAATTGATGTGGAGGGAATTATTCATTGAATTCGAGTGATTGAGAGACAATATTCCTTGTAACTGTAATCTTTGAATGAAATGAGAAGATAAGAAGTGGACGTAGGCTCGTTAACGCCGAACCACTATAAAAATCCTGTTGTCTTTCCTTTTTCGTGTATTTTTCAGTCATTTCCTCATATTCTATGCTCGAAATATGACGATTTGGGTCTTAGGACCTTTTTTTGTCTAATAATTTTCTTTGAAGTATAACCACTAATGGAACCGTAGTGATTATTGAGGAAAGATGGAAAATTTTGTGTTAAGAGAAGGAAGAACTTTGGTGAGTATATTTCAATATTTATAAGGAGATAAGACCTATCAAGGCAGCCTATATTATATTTATTATAAAGTTTCTAGATACTTAATATGATTTACGCTGTATGTTTTCATGGATTCAGTAAATATGCATGAATGTGTGGTATGAAATGTCTGTAATATAAACCTGAAGAATAAAGATTATAAAAATATTGCCATGCTGTAAAGTTTGAATATTTGGGAGTGTCTAGTTTAAACAAGAGAGTTTGAGCTTATGTATACTTCTAATTAAAATGGTGAATAAAGCAATAAATGTAATCATGTGCTGATCTATTTACTATGTGAATTTCTTTAAGTCAGATCTTGATATTTGGCAAGGTGAAATCATAAGAGATGAAGATATCCTTATTATCGCTACCTTATGCTCATGGTAATAAGGGTATTATTATTTATTATTATCACATGTTAATGTAAGTTTAGATGTTTAATTTGATTGAGAATGATGTATTGATCTGCTGAATGTTTGCTTATACCTGTTTATCCTATATGTTTGTTCATCATTTATGATGGGGATGTCATGCATAAGGATGGGTGCATGGGGTGGTTAGGTTAACACAATCTAAATCCTAACTAAAAACAAGAAAGTGGGTCTGGATGTGGTGCTTGTCACCTGTTGCATTGATCTATCTAATATCAGTGAGGATGTTAGGTATGTACGTGGATTAATGCAAGCTCTGAAGGCCTTTGTGTGATGGGATAACTGAGTGATGAACTAGACAGTGTGCACTAGTGTTCAATGCATGGTTATATTGGTTTGTGACCCACTCAAATTATGTAGATTAGTCCAGGAATTCATGTTAAAAGGATACGAAAGGGATAGGTAGCATGACATTAAGGGAACTGAGGATTCATATACCAGAGTTATATGATATTTTATTCATTGCATTTATTTAATGATATTGGATTAATAGTTGGTTATTTGTCAAAGTTATGGTATATATGCTTTATAAATGCCGATTTATACTCATATCAGACTGTTTTGTCTGACCTTATTTGGTTATGTTTCCAATCTTATGTGGTGTCTCATTTTGGTGAGGCAACTCATGGATTTAATCAGGCAAGGAGGCATAAGTAAGCTGATATGTTGATGTTGTATTAAGATGCTTTTGAGAAAGGAATTTGCAGTTGTAGGGTTTATAACTTAAGTATGTATTTAATGCTTAAATAATGAGTTTGGAAAGTGTTTGTTTCTTTAAATACTTATATGGTGCTCGGAAAGAATTGATGTAATGTCTAAATGCTTTGAAAAACCTATAGTGGATAAAGTTACTTAAGTTGTGTTTGTAGGGTTTAGAATCTATGGTTACAACTATATTTTCTAGGTAATGAATTAGTAGTAGTTGTTGCCAATATGTGTTTTATAAATTATACACATGTGTGGTTGCCATTTGCCATTATATATATATACCCAAATTAGTTGTATTTTTATTTAGTAAATAGATGCAATAGTGGCAAGGCATGTAAACTTAATACATGTATTTTGCCACTGGAGCTTAATGTGTCAATACACATAGAAACTGGAATGTATCCTGTTATGTAAATGTTTGGCATGTGTTAATAAGTAAAGGTGGGCATTTGTTATAAAAATACTAAACGTATATTTCTTAAAGACAAGCCAGTGGGATGAGACATTTCATCATACATTTAGCCATGTGTTTGTAGGAATAACACTGAATGATTTAAGAAGTGTTTTCCATATGTTATGATATAATATGATTTAGTTATCCAAGAATTCAGCCAGTTTAACTACTGACATGTATAAAGATAAAGGGATTTATGGAAGAAATATCTGTATCTGGACTGTACATGTGCACTATATATATATATACACACACACACACACACACACACACATATATATACACTATGCACGTGCACAATTCCAGTGCAAACAATTTCTATATTCCTACATTTTCCTTACACTATTTTCTGAAAAAAACTTGCTTAAATATTATATTGGAATTCACTGGAAATCCAATAATAAAAATAGTTAACAGAATTAAGTAAAAGAGTTAAAAAGGTTTAACTCTATCTATGTTTTGCACTAGAAATAATCATAGTCTAAATCAACCTATGAGATTAATTTTGCTAAGATTCTACAAGTACAAGGTGTTTCTATATCTCATTATATATACGTATATAGGCTTTAAAATGATGATTGAATCACTATTTTTATATTGGTGTGCAGATGTTCTCGGGGATTTAATAGAGGAAATCCTAATAAGTAAGTGACCCAAGAAATAAACTGATCATATAAATCAGAGCATTTAATTGTGATTTTAAATGGAAAATAAAGTGGGTCACTTCAGTTGGTATCAGAGCTATGTTAGGTTAAAAGCATAGCTAAAATAAGTAGGTTTATAATTAGTTTCGTGGTTGAATTGGTTGTTTTGTCCGAGTATGATCATGAACAATTATATGAATAACTAAATTGTTTTGAAATATTACAACCTAACCTAATGAATTCTGAATTGCTATTTGAGATACATGGTAGATAGAGGATCACATCATAGAGAAGGAAGCTCAAATGAACCTCCTCTGGTTAATGTGCAAGAATTCATGAGGGCTATAAGAGGGGTAAGGACCAAGGTAGGAAAATCCTCATGAAGAATTATCCAAACTTTTGAAGACCTAGATAGGTGGAAAAGAGTTAGAAGGGACTAAAGGAGTCATAGGAGTACAAACATGGTTGAGAAGTCTAGAAAGGATATTTGTTGATATGCAAATAAATGATCAAAGGAAAAGCAGATAGCTGCAAGAAGTTGAAGGGGGTTGCTTTGGCCTGGTAGGAGGTAACGATTGCTGAAAAGCCTGAGAATGAAATCACTTGGAACCAGTTCAAAGAGATGTTAGAAGCTAGAATTGTACCACTTTCAACCAAGGCTAACTTATTGGAGGAATTCATAAAATTGAAACGGCCCAATATGAGTGTAGCTAAATACACACAAAAATATAAGAGTTTGTCTAAATATGGAACTATTTTAATAGCAGATGAAACAACTAAGAATATGAGATATATACAAGGGCTCAATGCTGGTTTGAGCAGGGCTATGTTACCCTATATAGAGAGAGAAATTTTGACTATGTATTTGACTTAACTTTGAAATTTGAGCAGCATGATAATGCTAGGGAAAAATTCAGGAATATGAAGAACATTAATAATGGAAAAGCTAGGGTTCAACCCCATGATAAAAAGGCAAAAAATTCTAGTGTTAAGAAGGTGGAGGGTGGTGCAACTTCTGAAGTTAAGAAGAAAATTACTTTCTATAATTGTGCTAAAGATGGATACATAAAGGCTACTTGTAGGGCTAGAAGAGTAGCAGCATTAAAATGCTTTAATTGTGAAAAGGAAGGACATATTAAAATGTATTGTCCTAAGCCAAAGAAGCCAGCTAAGGTAGGATCTTTGGAAGGAAAAGAAAAAGGATGTGCAGCAGGACATGAAGAAGTAGAACATGAAGTAGAATGTATACTTTTCATTGAAATCTTACCTATATCTGTAGTTTATGACATAGGAGCCACACATTTTTTTAATATCACATGACATAGTCCAGAAATTAAAACTAGTTTGTGCATATGTGGACAAGCCTTTCTTCATAAAGAGCCCTATAGGCAGCTCATGTGTTTTGGGAATGAAATGCATGGTTATAAAATTAAGTATAGGGGGACACATATTTTTAGCATATTTACATGTGTTAAATTATCCAAGAATTAGGATAATATTAGGGGTATACTAGTTGCAAAAATATAAAGCTGTGATAAATTTGGAAGAATTTACAATCTCTTTAATTAACCTAAATAATAAAAGATTAACCATAATGTGTGAATCCACTAAAGAAATTGTATCTGGAAACATTTGGGGAGTAGATGAGAAAGAGGATATGCCCAGATTGGAGGATATACTCGTAGTTAAACAATATCCAGACCTGTTTGATGAAGTAAGTGGAGTTCCTCAAGCAAGACCAGTGGAGTTTCAAATCATACTACTTTCAGGAGTTAGCCCAGTAATTAAGAAGCCAACCAGGATGAGTAGTAAGGAACTGACAGAATTAAAGAAACAACTTGAAGAATTGGAACAAAGGGATTCATAATACCTAGTAGCTCTTGTTGGGGTTCACCAGTGGTCTTTGTTAGGAAATAGGATGGTTCATTTCGAATGTGTATTGATTACAGAGAATTAAATAAGGTGACAATTAAGAACAAATATCCTCTGCCAGAAATAGAAGATCTCTTTGATCAACTGAATGGGGCATAAGTCTTTTCAAGCTATATTCAGCTTCAGGGTTTCATCAAATGAAGGTTGAAGAAGAAAATATAAAATGTACAACATTTAATATATGGTATTGACTGTATGAATATTTAGTGATGCCCTTTGGGTTAATGCTCCCTCTTGTTTTGTTGATTTAATGAATAGAACATTTCGAGATTATTTAGAAAATTTTGTTTTAGTATTCATAGATGATATGTTAATATATTCAAAGTCTAAGAAGGAGCATGAGGATCATTTGCTTTTGGTATTAACCAGATTAAGGCAATATGATTTAAAAGCAAAATTCTCAAACTGTGTCTTCTGGCAACATGAAGTGAAATTTTAAGGAACATAATTTCAGATATGGGAAATGCTATAGACCCACAGAAGGTTGTTGTTGTGCAATCATGGCACAAGCCCAAATCAGTAACTGAAGTAAGTTCTTTTTCTAGGCACGACAGGTTATTATAGGAGGTTTATTAAAGATTTTTCAAGAGTGGCAATACCTTTAACTAAGCTAACAAGAAAGGTGCAACCCTTTGTTTGGATAGAGAAGTGTGATCAGGTCTTTGAGAAGTTAAAGCAAGCATTAGTAGAAGCACCAATATTGCAAGTTCCAAAATGGAATGAGGGGTTAATGGTTTATACTGATGCAAGTGGGTCTGACTTAGGGGCTGTGTTAATGCAGTATGTTCAGTTGATAGCCTATGCATCTAGGCATCTTAAACTAAATGAAATAAGGTATGAAACTCATGATCTTGAGCTTGCAGCAGTGGTGTGTGCATTAAAATTGTGGAGTCATTATTTGCTTGGAGCAAAATTTGAATTATATACTAATCACAAGTCTCTAAAATATCTATTTTCATAAAGAGATTTAAACATAAGGCAGCATAGATAGCTAGAGTTTTTAGTTGCATATGATTTAGATATCCTATACACGCCAAAAAAGCAAATAAGGTTACTGATGCACTCAGTAGGCATCATATTAAATTGGCTAGATTAATGATGAAGAGTTTAAGGATTTAATCATCCTGGGTGAAGCAGGTGGCATAACCAAAGCAAAAGAAATGATAGACCAATATGTTGATATGCAAGGTTATGGAAAGTTAAGTATGATAACTATAAGGCTAGTCTTGGTGGATAAAGTGGGAACATTGAGAGATCAAGACCCAAATTTGAAAGGGAGAAAAACTCAATTAGTAAATAATGAGCAGGTAGAAAAAACTTCACTGGATGAAAAAGGGTACTTAAGATTTAAAGGGAATCTATATGTGCTAGATCTAACAGACTTGAAGTAAGAAGTGATGGATGGATATCACAGAACCATGTGTACCATTGATCCAGGAGTAGTAAAATGTACCATGACCTTAAAAGAAGTTATTGGTGGAGAGGAGTGAAAGGGGATGTAGCAAGATATGTTGCAAAATGTTTGACATGCCAACAGATAAAAGCTGACTACCAGAAATCCTTAGGAATGTTACAACCTCTATATGTACCTATGTTGAAATGGGAAAGCATTTACATGGATATTATTGAGGGCTTTCCCTGATCAAAGAGGGGGAAGGATAGTGTATGGGTAATAGTATGTAGGTTAACAAAATCAACCCACTTTATTCCAGTAAGATTAGATAGAAATGCTAATAAAATGGCTCAGTTATTCCTCAAAGAGATAGTAAGGTTACATTGTATACCTAGAAGTATAATTAGTGATAGGGATACATTATTTACCTCTAGGTTTTGGGGTAGTTTTCAAGAGGCCACGGGGACTGAGCTATGTTTAAGTACTGCCCACCATCCACAAACTGATAGGCAAACAGAAATTTTAAATAAAATTTTGGAGGACTTGCTGAGAGCTTGTATGCTAGACTTTGGTGGCAACTGGGAAGAACACTTGCATTTAGTAGAGTTTACTTATAACAATAGCCATTAATCAACCATAGGAATGGCTCCGTTTAAAGCACTATATGGTAAGCCTTGTTTATCTCCAGTTTGTTGGAAGGATATAGGGGAGAGAGTATTGATTGGACCAGATCAGGTTAAAGAAACATCAGGAAAAATTGAGTTAACAAGGCATATAATGAAAATTGCACAAGAAAGGCAAAAAGCCTATGCTAATAAAGGATGAACAGTGGAATTCAAGATGGGAGATTATGTTTTTCTTAAAGTTTCTCTAATGAGAAAAGTGTTAAGGTTTGGAAGAGAAGGCAAGTTATCACCTAGATATGTAAGCCCTTATGAAATACTGGAAAGGATAGGCATATTGGCTTATAGGTTGAAACAACCAGAGGAATTGAAAGGGATACACAGTGTATTTCATGTGTCATAACTTAGAAGATGGGTACATAATAAAGAAACCATTTTGGAATCTCCTGCTCAAGTAAAAATCAAGGAAGATTTTAGTTATGAAAAAGAGTCAGTAGGGATTGTTTCAAGAGAAGAAGTTAAGAAATAAAACCATAAAACTGGTTAAGGTGCAGTGGAGTTTGGATGCAAATGATTGCACATAGGAAGTTGAAGATAAAGTAAGAACAAAGTATCCAGGACTATTTTTTGATAAATGAAAAAAATCTAAATTAATTCTGGGTAAGTGTTTTATTTTTGAATATACATATTATATGAATACCTTATAAATATAAAAATTCGGTGGTTAATACTTAAAGGGAATATAGTATTAATTATATTTTTATATACACTTGAAGTTGAAATGGTTGACGATAAATCGGTATAGACTGATTAACTTTGATTATGAATGGGGAAAGGAGAAATTGTGGGACACAATTCCTAAAAGGAGGGGTGTATGTGACAACCATAAATTTTAACCATTAGAAAGAACTATGCTTGTTAATTTCTTTGTACACAAATAATGTAAAATAGTATGGATGACAACCTTGTAGGCAAGTATATAGGCAGTTTGTGGCCTAAAGGTATAAAATAATAATATTTTGAAGGATGGAAAATATTAGCATCCAATTGCCTTATAAATAAATAGTAGTATTCAGACATGTGGCACTTATATTTAGAATATTAAATAATGCCCAGGGGAAAATCATTATTTAAAATTCCATTCAAATGTGTTAACACTATAACTTATTCTTTTTTAATAAGGGAAATAGAAATGAAAGGGGAGGGGACCATTCTGTAGTCACACAATTAGAGTGATAGTCATATTTCCATTTATAGCCTGTAGCATGCAGGGCAATAAAAATGATATGCAGAAGGGTCATTTGTTTGTAAATATAGTTACAATAGTTGAATACAAGTAAAGGGACAATATATGTATTTTGTATAAAAGGAAACCCAAGAGTGTTGCTGGTTATAAATAACCCATGATAAAACCTTAAGGAGAATAATGCAATAATATTTTCTTAAAAGTATAACCACTAATGGAGTCGTAGAAATTATTGAGGAAAGCTAGAAAAATTTGGGTTAAGAGAAGGAAGAACTTTGGTGAGTATGTTTCAATATTTATAAGGAAATTAGACCTATCTGGGCAACCTGTACTATGTTTATTATAAAGTTCTAGATACTTAATATGATTTACTTTGTATGTTTACACGGATTCAGTAAATATGCATGAATGTGTGGTATGAAATGCGTGTATGTAGATCTAACCTGAAGAATAAAGATTATAATAATATTGCCATGTGATAAGGCTTGAATATTTGGGAGTGTGCAATTTGAACAAGAGAGTTTGCTTCTAAATAAAATGGTGAATAGTGCCATGAAATTAATCATGTGTTGATCAATTTACTATGCGAATTTCTCTAAGTCGGATCTTGATATTTGGCAAGGAGAAATCATAATGGTGGGAGATATCCTTATTATCTCTGCCTTATGCTAATGGCAATAACGGCTATTATTTATTATTATCACATGTTAATGTTAGCCTGGATGTTTTATTTGACTGAGAATGATGTATCGATCTATTGAATGTTTGCTTATACCACTTTATCCTATATGGTTGTTCATCATTTATGATGGGGATGTCATGCATAAGGATGGACGCATGGGGTGGTTAGGTTAACATAGTCTAAATCCTAACTAGAAACAAGAAAATGGGTCTAGTTGTGGTGCTTGTCACCTGTTGCATTAACCTATCTAACATCAATGAGGATGTTAGGTATGTATATGGCTTAAGGCAAGCCCTGGTTAAGGCAAACCCTGGCGGCCTTTGTGTGCTGGGATAACTGAGTGATGACCCAAACAGTGTGCACTAATGTTCAACGCATGGTTATATAGGTTTGTGCCCAACTCAATTTATGTAGATCAGTCCAAGAATTCATGTTAATATGATACCAAAAGGATAGGAAGCATAACATTAGGGGGACTGAGGATTCATATACCAGAGTTATATGATGTTTTATTGATTGCATTTATTTAATGATATGAGAGTAATAGTTGATTTTCTGTCAAACTTATGGTATATATGCTTTATAAATGCTTATTTATACTCATACTAGACAGTTTTGTATGATCCTATTTGGTTATGTTTCCAATCTTATGTGGTGTCTCATTTTGGTCAGGCAGCTCATGGATTTAATTCAGGCAAGGAGGCATAAGTAAGATGATGTGAAGATGTTGTATTAAGGTGCTTTTGAGGAAGGAATTTGCGGCTGTTGGGTCTACAACTTAAATAGTTGTTTGGTGTTTAAATAAAGAGTTTGCAAAGTGTTTGCTGTATGGATTTACGTACTTGTATGTTACTCTAAAAGAATTGATGTAATGTCTAAATGCTTTGAAAAACCTGTAGTGGATGAAGTTACTTAAGATGTGTTTGTTGGGTTTAGAAATGTATGGTTATAACTACATTTTCTAGGTAATGAATTAGTAATAGTTATTTCCAATATGTGTTTTATAAATTATACACATGTGTAGTTTCCATCAACCATTATATATATATACCTAAATTGGTTGTATTTTTACTTAGTAAACTGATGCAAAAGTGGAAAGGCATGTAAACTTTATACATGTATTTTGCCACTAGAGCTCAATGTGTTAATACACATAGAAACTGGAATCAATCCAGTTATGTAAGTGTTTGGCATGTGTTAAAAGTAAAGGTAGACATTTCTTACAAAAGATACAAAAAATATATTTCTTGAAGATAAGCCGGTAGGATGAGACATTTCATCATACACTTAACCAAGTGTTTGTAGGAATAACATTACATGATTTAAAAAGTATTTTCCATATGATATGATATAATATGATCTAGTTATCCAAGAATTCAGCCAGTTTTACTACCGAATGTATAAAGGTTAAGGGATTTCTGGAAGCAATATATTGTATCTGGATTGTACATGTGCATGTGCACAATCCTAGTGCAAAAAATTTCCAGATTCTACATTTTCCTTTCATTATTTTCCGATAAAGCCTTGCTTAAATATTGTATAGGAATTTGTTGGAAATCCGATAATAAAACTAGTTAACTTAATTAAGAAAAAGAGTTAAAAAGGTTTAAAATCTATCTTTGTTTTGCATTAGAAATAATCATAGTATAAATCAACTTATGAGATTAATTTTGCTAAGATTCTACAAGTACAAGGTGTTTCTATATTTCATTATATATACATATATGGGGCTTTAAAATGTTGATTGAACCGATATTTTTATATTATTGTGTGGATGATCTTGGGGACTTAATAGGGGAAACCCTATTAAGTAAGTGACCCAAGAAATAAAATGATATAAATCAGAGCATTTAATTGTGATTTTAAATGGAGAATAAAGAGGGTCACTTCAATAAAGCCATAAAATAATTACTGGTTGTTTTTCCTAGGATAGGTTGATCTCATGATACTTGGTTCGGCTCAGGGTTCGACCTAAGTCTATCATAGGTCGAGCCAGGCATGGTAATGTGCCTAGACAAGAAAACTATTGAGTAACGGTTTTGATTTATGACAAGGAGCTAATTTACAACATGAAGATTCAATGATCAAAGCGACAAAAAGAGAATATTAACTATTTTGGAGACAATACTTCAGTATAATGCCCAAATATTTTAATTAATAAGTCTTGAATCTTAGAGTATAACTGTAGAATCTCTCCTCAAGTAGCTTTTTATAAATCTATTTTATCATGATTTAAAACTAGATTATATTTATATATAGACATATACATGTATGCAAGATTGCACAGTTTTCACCAGGTCAGTCGACTGACTTATGACATTTTGTATGCAATATGCATATATACACAAATATATATATATATATATATGTTTGTGTGTGTGAGTGTGCGTGCGTATGTGTATGTTTTTGAATTTCAATTGACTGGTCTAAACTTCAGGCGACTAAATTTTTCCAACAATCAAATTTTTTTGAGAGTCGCTAATTTTCGCGAAGAGGAACAACTTTATACAAACAAATTTAGACACCACTTTTCAACCAAACCTCTTCGCCAGTATTTGCTGTAATTTTTACATTATATATAGATGATTAACATCAAACAGATCAACTTTCTGTCTTTTAATCTGATCTATCTATATTTTTCTATTATTCTACTTTCTGCATTCTAAACATACAAATATATTGCTTGAGTTCCCTTTCATACTTAATATTCAAGCAATAACTTTCTTCCTTTTCTTCTACACTTAAACTGTACACACACACACACACACTCAAACATGCTCGAGGAGAAGATTATAGAAAGGGTGTATTATGTAACAACCCAGATTTCTACAACATGCTAAGACGAGAATCAAGGCAGAATTTAATTATAAAATCTGAATCAAGGGAAACGGGCTATGCCATTGCGTTCGTCTCTGAAAAATACGCGAAATAGAGTCCGAGTTTTCAAAAATCGGAGTCCATATGACCAAGTTATGGCCCGTCAAAGTTTTCAGAAAATTTCAAGTTAAAAAACAGTTCAAATTTGAATTCAGATTTCAAATTCAGCCAAGCAGAAGAGGCGGGAAAAATTCCCGCCACCCCAAGTCGACTGGGGAGTCGACTTGGGAGTCGACACCCCCCAGGTGGTGTCGACTGCCCAGTCGACACCCCTGTCGACCTGGGTGGTCCGACCACTTGGGCCTGGGTGCACCTGACTTGTTTCTCAAGACATGTTTTATGGGCCTGTGACGGATTTTGACGGTTCAGATCTATCCTAGTGTTAATCTAAGCGCCTAAACTAGTCCTAATCTCTATAAAAAGACCCCTAAGCCTACCCTAAACCCTCACAAATCACTCTTGCAACGAAGTGCTGCCCAAATCTACATTGATCATGGCCTCCATTCCCAAATTCAAGAGCTTGTGCTTGCAAACTAGATTCAAGACGAAGGTGCAAGCTTTCTACACCAAATCAAGGGTTTTGATCATCATCTCAACATGGATTCTTCGACAAGACGATTCATGCTCCTAAATCTCTTGCCATGCTATGTAAGTTCTAGCTACTTCTAGATCTAAACGGTAGTTTTAATGATGGCATGGAATAAAACGAGATTAAACTAAGTATGCTAGCCTATATGAACCTTGTCATACCTCTTTTGCTTGAACCTATGGCTTTTGGCTATGCTTAGTGACTAAATCATGCCACTTATGTTATGTTTAACTTAGTCCATCATGAAAGATTGAACCTTTACTTGCGGAATGTTGGCATGAATACTTGAAACCAATTTGACTTGTGAAATATGCACATGAATATGATTTGGGGCTTATGCATGTAAATGAACCCAAACCCCTTATGTTATCATGCATGCTTGTGGCCAAATTCTCTTATGATACTATGCATGTTTGTGGCCAAATTCCCTTATGATACTATGCATGCTTGTGGCCAAATTCTCTTATGATGCTATGAATATTTTGAGGCCAAACCCCTTATGATACCATGCATGTTTGTGGCCAATCCCTTTTTGACATCGTGCATGTTTTGAGGCCAATATGTAGCATAGTGCCCTTACTATGTGACTCGCTTTTACTTGGGTTGGAAACACGATTTGGGGTAGGTTAGACGTGCGTGATTATGACATGGGATTTCATGAAAATATGGCACTTATGATACACCTAAATGTGGGTATGACATGTGGGGTAAACATGGGACTTGAAACTAGACACGTGTGGGTTGTAAGTGTAATATGACACTAGACCAAACATGAAAGTGGCCAACTCGAGGTTGGGTTTAGTTTGTAGCATAAATCTACCCAGACCACCCGGCTTAACTAGTAGCTACAAACAATAGGACCCAATGTGAGTAGTTGGTCATATAGCACTTAAAACCCGAGGTTAGACTAGGTTGTGGTGTAAAGCTACCCGGACCCGCCCGGCTTAACTAGTAACCACAACAAAGTCTAATGTGAGAGGTTGGGGTGCATTAATCTAATTAATGCCACATGAAAAGGTTAAGTAATTTTGACTAATGACACTTAACCGATATGACACGAATGGGTAGGTTAAGTTAAACCGGACTTGATTTCTTGATGACACTTAACCATATAAGTCAATTAGGGGATGGGGTTAAGTAATTTACACTTAACTAATCCGACTTGGTAATTAGATGGGGTTAAGTAACTTAGACTTAACTAATCTAAACATGGTAATTAGATGGGGTTAAGTAACTTAGACTTAACTAATCTAAACATGGTAATTAGATGGGGTTAAGTAACCTACACTTAACTAATCTAAACACGGTAATTAGATGGGGTTGAGTAACCTACACTTAACTAATCTAAACACGGTAATTCGATGGGGTTAAGTTAAACACTTAACCAGTCTAAACTTGGTAATTCAATGAGATTAAGTAACCAATACTTAACCAACTTAACATGATAATTTAATGGGGTTAAGTAACTTATACTTAACCAATTATACCTGATGATTTGATGAGGTTAAGTAACCTATACTTAACCAATCCAATATGAGAACTTGATAGGGTTAAGTCACAAGACCGTTTAAATATACTTAACCATTATAATACGATTAGTGGATGGGGTTAAGTTAACCTATACTTAACCAATCCGGCTCGATAATCTGATGAGGTTAAGATAATCTATGCTTAACCAATCTAACACGATAATCTGATAAGGTTAAGATAAACAAATACTTAACCAATTTGACTTGATGATTGAATAGGGTTAAGTCATGAGCTTCTTGGTATACTTAACCAACTTGTAGGGCTAGGTCTTGGACTTGAATACTTAGCCAAATCTTGACACGATTCGTAGGCGGGTTAAGTCATGAACTTGAATGACAACACTTAACCCATTAGACAAAACCCTAGCTCAGGGGACTAGGTTGAAAATCGTAGTTAACAAGGGTATCGGGAAGTGAAGCTAAGTGGTAAACCTTAGTTAAGGATAACTAAGTAATAATTCTTAGTCAAGGAAATTGGACCAGTTCACAGATAGATGAGTAACCCGATATGGTAGGTCATCGCTTGAACACACGTGGAGGAGCGAATTATCTGACTTAGATAAAGGCTCCAACGAACTGGGTGACGAAGCGGTAGCTTCGGGGGACGTGAGGGTACTCTTGGTATCCCTCTATGAGGTGGCAGATGGTCCATGAAACCTGGCCTCACAGAGGTTAAGGTCTGCGGTAGAAGAGCCAAGAGTATGCCTTGGTTGCTATGCGAGCGACCTAAAGACTGGGATGGATTAGCATGGAGTCGTCGATTCTTGTTGTTACCCTGGATAGCGCGTCGTCGACTACCTACCATCTTTAGTCAATCGTGTACAAACGGAAAGGCAGAGAACCCCCAACAGACCATGTTCTTGCTATCGAGTCATGGGTGAGGTTGGCCCATAGGAAAGTGGGGCTATAGTGGGGCCGGGATGTGGTTCTCATACATGATTTTTCTTGGATTGCCTTTCAGTAGTTGAGGGAGGGGTCACGTGGGACCATAGCCACGGATACAAAAACAGACCTTGATAGCTGCATCAGCAGACGACTTAAAGCTCCCGACCGAGTTCCGTATTTCTTGATTTGCCCTGGCATGGAACTCGGATGGCACATTGAGGAACATGTGCGTCTAGACATGGAAAACGATTCACGATACATACATGGGATAAAGGGCGTGGTTGACGGGTGGCATAATCCCTAGTGGCCCTAGGTGGCTTGAACCCAAACCGAGACACGGGAACGTTCATTAGGTAGCATAATCCCTAGTGGTCCTAGGTGGCATAAATCCTAAGTGAACACTCGATAGTTCATGGTAAGAAAACATAACCAGATCAAGGGTAACAGTCCAAAACAACTTCAAGGATAAAATGGTACTACGTTGAGGTGGTATAGATTTACATGGGAAAGCCCATAGGGCCTACGGCAAAGGACTGAACTTATACATGGAAAGAAACATACGAGTTGGGAAAACCTACATATGCTATATATTAGGTTGACATGGACCATTACATGACATTGGGCAAGGGACATTCATAGTTAACACATGACGCGGGTTGGGATACTAGTACGAGAGGTGCAGAGCAAATATACATGATAAATACCTTGGGATGTTATACATGATTGATACCTTGGGATTGTATACTTGATAGAAACCTGACGATGTGATACCTTGATTTATCTTGACACCGTAGTTTATCATGATACCTTAGTTTATCTTGCTACAGTAGTTCATCCAGTTATCTTGGTTTAGCTTATCTATCTTGTCGTCATCCTTATGTTTACTTTCAGTTTATGCATGTCATGTTACCTTTACCTGTTTGTATACTAGAAGTAGATAGGACTTACCAGTCTTTATGACTGACACCGTTTTGTTTCGCCTCTTTGTCTTCCATTTCCCCCCAGGTTTTCAAGGAGGAAATGATGTTGTTTAGTTCGGACCTCTTATGCTTGAAGGTCATCATGTATAGCTTGGTCTTCTCTTGGCTATGGTTGCTTCACCGCTTTATTTTGGGGAATAATTTATGAAAAGGTTTTATGCTTCTTTACTATTGCAAGACAGGTTTTGATGTATTCTGATGAAAAAGGCTTTAGACCTTATTTTATAAGGTAATGAAATTTGTTTTACTTCCGCTGTTTTATATATGTTCTGTCTTGTAATATTTCTGTGCATGTTTACCTCGATAATGCTTCACCAAACCTAGTGCATTCCCTTTGTGAGTGACCCTAGCGGAGGTGGGGTGTTATATATTATAAAAAGACAATCTGTGTTATCAAGAACACAAATAGTCTATAAATATTTAATATTAGTGTGAAGTCTTGTTCTGCTGCTGAGGCATGTCAAGTCCTCTTCGGCTATTGAGGCGAAATCTTATTATGCTGCTCACGTGATGTAAAGACCTATTCCTTCGGGTTAAGAGAGGGTTATTGTTTAGTTAAAATTCCAGAAGCAGTTTGAGACTAGACGTAGGACGTTGCCTTGAACCCGTATAAAAATATCTAGTGTCTCTTACTTTTATTTACTGCTTTTATATGCTTATCTGTGATATCATTTCTAATTATTTATCTCATTAAATATTTACTTGCATATATCAAAATTAGTATATACATATTCTACAACTATAATCAACACATGATTATCTATATCACACGATTCACACTGCCTTTAAAAAATAGCCTTGGGTTAAACTTTCAGATGATCATATGAATTCAGATTGTGCTGAAAATTGACATGCACATAGTTTGACAACATGACTACCAAATGGAAGAAGAATCACAACATTAAGACATAGAATGAAGAAGATATGCAGCCTCAAACATGAACTCGAGAAATATTTTATTGCTAATAATCAGAAACCACTTACAGTAAACGATTTTCAGGAAATTACCATAGAAATCAACATTTGTAAGCTTGATTCAACTTAACAGCTATAAGGGGAAACCTTACCTCAAATATGCAGCAAAAAACTAGATTAACACTTTGTGATTTCAGATCAAAGTCAAAGCTTGGAGGCTTCTTTTCTTGCTTTAGCACCTGAAGTTCTGATAATAGTAACATGCAAGGAAATTTTAAACTAACTGTAAACTATTTTGACAAATCAATGATAAAACTGAAATGAGATTATGATTTTGATGGATTACATCAGATTAGCACTTGATTTAGGTCATAATTTCACTTCAGATTTAGGATTTTAGTTTGAGAGATTTGAATTTGGCAAAGAGGAGGCTAATTTTCCATTGTTGTAACGCTGGTACGGAAGGAGAAATGTTTTCTCAAAGAAGAAATACGTACAGTAACTTCTTCTAGAAATTTCTCCCCCTTTATTTAGCATATAATAGGCTCAACTTATCCTAATTAATAGAATTAAAGAGAATTTTGGGTTTAGGAAGGTAATTAAAGGCTATGTGATTTAATTAATACCAAATAACTCGTTTTCAAGCATCTTTTTATCAAAATATACTATTTTGCCTTAGGATTTGTAAATTTTAGTCCTTGAAAATTCACAACATACTTATAAAATATTCTTAACAATTTTAAATGACCTTTTTGGGCTTGTTTACACTTAAATTACAACTTACTCAAAATGTACATTTTTACATTCTTTTTTAACAAAATTACATTTCTTTCTTAAAAATATTCAAACTTCATTATTTTGACATAAAAGTCTTACAACTATTTAAGATTTATTTTTAACACAAGTAATTTTCAACAATATTTACACGTTTTAGCATCCATTTCCACTCAATTTTATCCAAAAATCATGGTTTTCACACATTTACACATTGATTTCAATTTAATGCAATAAAACTTACAGGAATTTTATAAATTCCTATTTATTCTTATTTCCATACATTGTAAAGTTTCTAAAAAATATATTTATTATTTCCCAATTTTGTTTGTACTCAAATATTGAGTTTTAACTCAATTTATTCCCAACTTTCTATGTAACACGATTTGACCACAAAAATTTATGTATTCCTTTATTCTTGACCAAAACACATAATTAAGCTTATTTTCTCATATTAGTTCCAATCCAAGCATATTATTTTTATTGATTTTCTATATTTAGTCATTCTTATTGATTAAACATCTCTCAATTTTTTCCCAAGCTAAATCCGAAAACCACCCAAAATTTGAATATAGTTGGATAGTTTGTTCAAATTATACACCCTAAACATTACTTACTGCTTGATTAATAAATTTTAGTCTGAAATAGTTTATTATTATTGTAATTAATAAGTAATCACAAAACCGGGTTATTACAGATCATCGAGTATGGATTATGCTCGACAAGTGTTGAAACATTGGTGTCACACCCGAAGATTCTCATTTTAACAATAATAAAGTTTCGTGTATGGAAAATAAAGTGTAGAAAGCATAAACACTAGATTTATAGTGGTTTTGTCCGTATTGAACCTAACAATAGTTTACAATGATTTGCTAAGTTTTCGGAAGTCACTATTTATAAGTTCAAAGCCTTGATAAAAAGTTAGTTCCTTTTCCCCAAATCTCCAAGGACCATTAACGGTGTCCAAGGTCCACTCAAGGAGTCAAATCAACCAGATGCCAACCCCCCTCAAGTGTGAGGTAAAAGGGTATTTATAGGCAGTGGAGTAGGTGGGAGTAGGTAAGAAATGGGGAGCAAAGACCCGAATTCGCATCCCAAAAAGCACTGGATATGTCATCTCATATCCAGGGGAAACAAATTTCATATCCGGGACGATATACGATTCGCCCCCGAGGGATACGAGCTTCGTTCCTATGGGATACGTGTTTCATTTCCCATCGGATACATTTTTCATATCCCGTGGGATACGAAACCTCATATCCAAAAGGATACGAGTTTCATATCCGTTGTGATACGATTCTCGTATCTTGAGGGATATGAGTTTCGTATCCAATGGGATATGAAATCTTGTATCCGAAAGGATATGTGATATGTATCCTGGGGATACAAGGTGCGAGCAGTTCAGGCTAATTGAGGATGCGAAATCGTATGTCGGTGGTACTTTAAAGAGGTTGTGAGCTCTACACTCGTGAGACTTCCTTCGATCCTAAATTCTAAGCATCTTGGCGACACTTCAAGCTTTTATACCACGCGATGGGCCGAGTTGAGTGGGCCTTATCTACTTTTGGGAACTGGACCAAAAGGCTGGTTAAAAATTGCCTCCGGTAACAACCCATATTTTGATAATTCTATTTTTTTTTCAAAAAAAAATCCAAATCTATCGAAGCTCGAGCTGGTTTATCCGGCCTCCTGCAGGAAGTCAAAGAAATATATATATATATATATATATATCAGAGCTCATAATAGAAATCTCATAGCAGAAGGGAATAAAATATAATAGTAAGTAAATACTCACCAATATAATGACACTATCTAACAAGTGTCTCTAAGCTGCAGAATCATAATGACATGTCTAACCTGCAGGTTTGTCATGAGGAGGGGGTCAGAACAAAAGTTCTGATGAATGGATAAATTATACTTTCTACAAATAATAGTACATATACCATTCTATCACTGGTTCACATTTATTAAGTTAGTCGATTTTATTTCACAATACATTTTTGATTTTTCTGGATAATTCATACACATCTACTCCCCAGTAGATTAACCTAATAAATAATATATATATATATAGTTATATGCCAATATCAAGGTACTTCCCACAGTACTCTCCTTGAGTGGTCCCCACCATCGTACTACAAAAACTTATTGAAACTCCATCTCCACGCTACGAAAGCGTACTAAGCTATGCTACAAAAGTGAATAAGCCTCTATCGTTGAGACATAAAGGCGTCCAATCCCTATGTTTCTCTACGAAACGCAATTGGGGGGTTTACGCATGCCCGTAAAGGACAACATTGTTAGGCCTACAGTACATATATCCAAATTTAGGTCTGTCTCTTCGGTGGATTAATTTCCAAGGACCCACTCGAGCCTACCGGCAATCTATTGAAAAATTATTTAAAAGAGCTAAATGACTGCCTTAACATCCAATCTAAACAAACATGTGGTCCCTCATCCAATGACCCAATTGTAGAAGACTATTGGCTTCTTGGCTTAGTTGTAGTCTTTCCCGCACATGCTTCGACTGATGATGATAGGTATCTAACGACCTAGTGTCCTTGTTGGGTCCCGACCATGAATCTCTCACCTTGAGGCAGCCACCGAATCATCCTAAAATCACCCTCTTATCAGTCTTTTAGTTTTCCATCATTCAAAATGCAGCCAAGCCATACTCACTGGATGGAATGGTACAGACCATGCCTTTGTGGGTACAACTTCATTAGGCCTACTACAGAGGGCCATCACGGAGTATCCATACATCTTGTAGAAGTCCCGCACTTTCTTCCAGTCCCATTGAATAATAAGTTGGATGTACTCCTCTCGTGTCTCCAAACGACCAAGATGATTAGCACCATTGAGCTCTTCATCCCAAAACGTATGGATTGGTCAAAGCACATCTCATCATTACGTAATCGGACCCTATGTCTAATCTTCATCTGCGTGCTTGTTTTACTTATCGCATTGCTAATTAACTTAAACATTTCACTTGTTTATTCTTTATTAAAGTTATTTACTTATTAGCTTAAGTTGACCACTTAAATAAACTTAATTCCTTAATCATAAGTTTATTTGTAACAAGCCTACTTCATTCATTTCCTTTTTATTACCATCTTCACAATTTATCCTTTAGGAAGTTCGAATTATTCATAATTGATTGGTCATTAAAACCATAAAAAAAATTATAGCTTAGGGTAATCGCAATAATGGAGACCCGTAATTGCAAGATATTTAGTTTTCAATTATTTTAGGCTATTAAACAATGTGCAATACGATAAAAATCCTTATTCCGCACTGTTACACATCTCCATCTATTTTGAACTTGCAATTACATTTTCCACCTTTTTCTTAAGAACCAAATCATGGAAATATATTCTATTTTTACTAACCAATCAATTTAGGCTGCTACTAATTTCCTAATTAATTTGGCATACATTGATTCCCATTTTTATCTTATTTCCCCATTTTATTACAAATCCACATAATTTCGCGCATAACTATGATTTAATTAATTAGTTCCTAACCAACATTTTCTTATTTTGCATATAACTGCACTTCACTTGATTTTCACTTAATAATATTTCAATTAAGTTTGTAAACACAACCACAATTTCTAGCACAAGGTCATGATTTCCATTAATTGGCGCACGATTAAATTTTAACATTGATTGTATGTTTTGACATAAAAGAGGGGAAAATGAAGAAAAGCATATCATAACTTTCAACAGGAATCAAATGATATATTATATCATTACTGGAAATTATAATTTAAATCCACTCATCTAATTGCGTACAATTCTTGAATCTGATTCAGATCCATCACCAGTGGTCTTGCTAATAAAATCTATTATTGAATAACCATGGATTTACAAATTTGACACTAAAAGAAGGAGAAGAATCACAAAATCTTGATTTATAGAACTTTACCTCATGTAGACTAGAAATCGGAACACCTATAGCTTAGATCTATATTCTTTGTCTCTAAATCTTAAATCAGAATGAAGGATTTGGAGGAGAAAGAAAATGGCGGTGCCTTGGCATCGTTTTTGAAAATATGAGTTGAAAGTTAGGCTCTGCTAGTCTATTTATAGGTGCATACAAGAATCTCGTTCGTTGGATCAAATAAAATAAAACCAGAGTCTTTCAAAGCATTAAAAATACGTTACTTTGCCCAGTATTGGGTCGATCCACGCTCCAAGTGGGTGGACCCCTGGGTTGACCTACTTAGGTTATGGGTCGATCCATTTACTGGGTCGTGAACATCAATTTTCCTTCTCTTTGTTTTTTATTCAATGTTACACTCAACGTTATTTTTCTTGCCTGGTATTCTTCCTTATATTAATTTCTTCCATTTTATAATGCACATTTTAGATTTCAAACTCAAACTTGCGTGTATATATTCGATGTAACTTCACAAACTTTTATTCATTAATAACTTCGCTATACGAATTCTATTTGGGGCAAGTCATATATGCAAACGATTTAGAAAATTGCCATGAACACAATGATATTTGTCTCAGAAATATCTAGTAAAATACCCACCAGTACCCAAGGCCAAATTCAGAAGCCAAAAAACATCGATATTTGTCAATAACTGTTTCAGTGCATATTTAATAATATGGGAAGTTACAACATCCAAAGTACGTCTGACATGATGTTCTTTGAGTTGATTCGAACGTTTTGGGAAGCTGGATAGATCTCCAAATTATATCGAGTGCTTGGTCGTGACCTTTCCATTGAGCATGTTGAGAATTCTGATTTATCGGTTCGAAAATCATCTTTGTTAGCTTTAGTGAGCTTCTAATTCATGTCGATTCAACAAATTAAAGGTTAGTCGTCAACTCCCAATTACATAGGAACATAAATGGGTTTTTATCGACATAGCACCATGGATGCACTCACACATTTTCACCTGGTTTTACACAATGCGATTGGAGATTACAATTGAACATAACCAGTAAGTATGTCTTCGGCTTACGATCGCATGAGTTGGTTTTTGAAAACAATATCGATCATGAATCCGATTTCTTGGAATATGCTCTTGAGTCATCCAATTTCGTGAGTATATGATTAGTTAGAAAATCGAATTGGGCCCGATGGTCATTGTTCTGAATGTGTGTTCATGTAGTCATAGCTGCAGTCGTTAGTTCGGATTTCTCGAAGGTTGGGAATTCCCTTCTTTTTTTAAGAGGTACATCGTATCCCTTGAGGGATGCAAAAATCGATTCCATAGGGGGTTACGACACTCGTATCCGAAGGGGTTTGAAATTGCAACTTAAGGGATACAAATTTCGCATCATGGAGGATACGATTTCACATCCCAAGTCAAACTCCCCTCTCCCTCCCGTATAAATGTACAGATTCGAAGCCTCCTACTCCTCACCTAGCATAATTTTCTCACATTGAGGACTTGAGAATTTCCTTCAAAACCACCACCCCATTTAGATCTCAAAAAGCACACAACTAAATCCAAATAGAACTTTGGTGGGTTCGAATCTTGTGCCCAATTCTATTTACATGCTTTTGATGTGGAGTTCGACCCCGATTCGTGATGTTTTCGGTGACGAGATCATCGTTCTTGTCTTAGCTATGGAGTCTTGTGACGAGGCGCATGGAAAGTTAATGAACTCCGTGAGAAATGGAGGAGGACTGGAGATGTGGCCTCTCGAATGCGGTTTTTTGTATTCCTAAGAAAATTCAGAGAGGGAGAAGAAGAGGAGGAGACAAAGAGAATAGGAGGAGAGGGAAGGGATTCGAATTATTTGCATCCCGGAGTTGCATAGGGGATATGAACTCTCGATTTTGTATATCGGGGAAGGAGGATGCGAAATATCAATTTTGTATCAATAAGAAGGGGGATACAAATTATCATTTTTGCATCCTAATGGGGGAAACGAAATGAAGGTTTTGTATCCCGAAAGGGGCGCGAATTCTTGATTTCGCATCCACGCTAGGAATCGAAATTCTCCAAGTCCCAGCATAATTTTTTTTATATCCCCAAGACTTAGAGAATTCGTGTTCCACAGGGAACGAGATGGAGCATTGCATTGGGATGCAAATTCTCTTTAAGGCATGCGGGATGCTATCCTTAGCTAGGCTTGGGGATTCAAATTTGCGTGAGTTTGGGGATGCGAAATTTATACCCCTGATAATTAAGCAAAGTTTCAAACCCCTAGGGGAGTTGGATACGAACTTTTGTACCTAGTCCCTTAATCCCACTATGCCTAATAAAAATTCGATTCCCAAGAGGTTTGTCGTCGAACTCGTATCGTTTTAGCGATGTTATGTGATTGGATCAGACTAGGTTTGAACACATTGACCGACAATGCCTTTACGTTCGAACTAGAACTGATACTTCGGACTTGCACATAGTATTATAGCATAAACTCGAACTATGGACATGTGATTGGATTGTCGATCTTCAGATCTGATTCCGATTTCAAAGACAATGTAATCGCCACTCGACGCGAGTCCAACGATATCGGTTAACGACGACGACAGTTTTGGTTTTAGGGACTAGTGATTGTCGTCGTGTCCCGAGATCTTTTTATTATAACCGCATCAGCACTTCACGAAAATGCATGTTCCATGTTAGTTTACACCAACACATGAGGCACAATATTTTCAATGCGATGTCTAATGTGACTATCTTAAAAGTATAGTTTGCAATGACACCGAGAGCTTCTCGAACACTTAAAGGCTTGGAAGCTGAAACTATAGAACTCCCACTGTCCTCGGATGGGTCGTCCCATAATTCCAGTTCGAGGGGCAACGATGTTGAGACCTTAGAGGCTTTCACCCTCTCCCAGCAAGTAAGCCCATCTGTTGCACCTGACTAGGGTGTGCAGTTAGAAGCACCACAATAGTTGGTCGGGAGCAAAATCGAGCCAATGATACTAGAAGGGAATGGAGCTACAAATGGAACCCCCAAAAGAGAAATGGCTGTATATGTTATAAGGGAAGACATTCTAGAAGCACTAGATATGAGGCGGACGCTACTACAGTCGATAATCCATCTGTTTGGTTCCTCCACGGATGGATGAAGCTGCACTGAGGAGCCTTTGTAAGAAGTACGACATACCCTAGGACGTTGTTCACGTCCTTGAAGAGGGGTTAGGGCGCATGTACCTCCTAAAGGGTATACTTCCTGCTACATGCATTTGTGTGCTTCTCGGTATGTGCCTGCATCCTGAGCAATACTTCAAAAACTGCTCCAAGCAAGATGATAACCGAGTCCTGAATAAACCTGAGAATTCCCGCCTTTCGAACCTGGGCGAAGGGGGAAACAGAAGAAAGAAGAGGAAACAAAATGGGTCAGACATAAAGTCTGGCAAGTCCAGTTACTTTTAACAAGTAAATAAATAAAAGAATTATGACAGACACATAAAGTGGATAAGAAAGATAACACCAGAAAGGATAAGTATGATGAGGTAAACAGGATAGAGTGTATACACTTCCCTATTGATTACTCTGCACTAATACTAGTATAACCAAATATGATATGATCCCTTAACATGCATAAGTTAGTATACTTAGGAGTACTTCTGGTGAGAGGTTTTAACCCCATACAATCCACAGGCAGCCCCTATAACAGACTCCTAACTTACCAGAATCTAGATGTACCCTAACTACTACCCTAATCGATCAGCTCCCTACTCCGTAGATACCCTGTGCCGGCCCCACTGTAAGGGGTATCACTTCCCTAAAGTGGCAACCCTTTGTGTTGAATGCACAACCATATCTACTGGTGTCACGGCGTCTTATTTTCCTCTTTCCGGACCATGCACGCACATGACTCGGTCGGTATGAACCGTCCACACCACCCTTCACGTTTAGATCTCTTATAATCAGTTTAATAAGCGTGCCCCACTCCGACCTAGGACGGAGTACTCGTTGACACCGTTATATGGGTTACTGACTGAAACGGGTCCCCACACAAAATGATACATGCTCACCCCCTTCTCTTGTACCCCCACCAGGATTTCCACAGGTTATGTATGCCTATTGGTGCCTTTAATTACATAACCCCCTCAGGTTAAGTTTGTGGGCCTATATATAAATATTACCCACCCCTTCAGATTCACTTAACCCGCCTCCTGTCCAAACAAGTTTACTTAACCCCTATTCAAGTTCACATTCATACAATCCCTATGGATTCAACTAGGTTAAGTATTCCAAATTATTACCATATTTTAATTTATGTTTAAGGTGTGCTAGACCTCCCACATTAAGCCTACCATTTGTGGATGTTGGACATGCCGGGCGGGTCAGGACAGACTTATTCCATAAATTGGGCTTAACCTCGGGTCTTAGCATGTCTCGTATTTGTGTACTTAGACCTCTCACATTAGATTCAACACTTGCAGTTGCTGGATATGCCGATCGGTTCCAGGCAGACTTCCACCGCAAGTGCAATTTAACCTCGTGCCATAAGTGTATTTATAATTTCTAATTACTGTGATCCTAGGCATGTCATTATTATCCAATTTTTAGCTATGTCATTATAGGTTATAGGTTTCATGCCCCTTTTTTCCCCATTTATGTTCATAGTGAATTATAGGTCCAAATTCATGTCCATAAACATTATTTAAGTTATGCCAATTTTAATGTTTTCCCCCGTTCCCTAACTAACGCATTCGCATATATTTGACGGTATGCGTAGGCTAGAAAGTAGCCTGGCCATAAACAATAAAAAGGGAAAGATGATGGGAAGATGACAAAAGTGATTATTCTAACGTAACTGCCATAAGCAAAAACTAGCATAGTGATAAGGTGGACATATAAGAATAGATCTAGTGAACTTGTGATAATTAAATTGGTTCTATCATATTAAGGATGTCATAATGAGTATGATAAGATCTAAATAACAATTTAGATGTCCAACTTGTTCAGATCTAATAGGGTGATCTAAGTAATAAGCTTGATCTAAAAATCAAAATTAGATCTAACATAATTAAGGTTTTAAGATCTACATCATAGTTATGTCCGAATGTCATAGATTCACAAGCTACAATAGATTCGATATGATAAGGATTGAGAGTCAAGTCATAACTAATTCAGAATGTCATAGATTCACAATTTACAATAGATCAGGTATAATTCAGTCACAGGAATGGATCCAAACTATAGTCATATCATTTTATTTTTAGTCATTTAAATCTAAAAGTACGTGAAACTCAAAGCTTTTGGATTAAGAAAATAGAAGAAGAAATGATCTACACTTGAATCTCAAATCTGTAATTGCTAAAGAAGAAAAGGGTCTGATTCAGTCTAGGTACTGACAGCATTTGGCCTCCATTGATTTCCAGTTAAGAAAACAAGAGAAATGAGCCGTTATATATAGCCGCCAGCCCCAGAAATTCAACTGCCACCTCAGCCCCAGGGGGGTCGACCCTGGTGTCGAACCCCTCTTGGGGGGGGCGACCCCGGGGTCGACACCCCTTTTGAGGGGTCGACTCCCTAGAGCGGGAATTCTGGCGCCTCTTTTCTTTTCGAATTTTGAACCGTTTTCTGACTTTTTGACTTCATATATATATATATATATATAGTTCTTCTATGCATATATAAAACTTCAAACCCTCGTAACTTCTTCATACAGTGTCCGTTTTATGCAAACCAAATGTCTATCTTAACCAGAATTTCGAGAAGGATGGAAGGCGCAGTCCATTTCCCTTAATTCTAAATATTAAATTAAATATTCTTTAATTTACCCTCTTTAGTATTGTTAAAATTACGGGGTGTTACATTCTCCTGTACTCAAAGGATTTCGTCCCCGAAATCTCCAAGTTAAGAAGAATGTATCCTACCATCCACATCCATCTACTCATCCACCAATCACATGCATCCATTGTCCTTAAAGGATTTCTAATGCTTATATGAACATATGCAAAGGTGTGTGTATATGTCTTGATGCTAATGCGAAAATCCGGCGATCTACTGATTTAGTTGATCTCCCTAATGCAATGTATGTTAGTGCCATGAGTCCAACATGTATGCAACAATCCTAGTATAACTTGTAAGTTCTATATGCATGCACAATCATTCGTCCAATTGCAATATCCATATGATGATACATCCATTTTCATCCACAAAAGAAAGAAAAATGCATACACATCCATATGTAGTATGAGAGTGGTTGAGCCGATCTAGTGCCTAATGTGTGTGTATATGCATCCACGAGCAACCACTAGCAAACACTTGCATCCATCAAATATAACATGTACCAAACACATGTTTACAATCATGGGACTCTTACCTAATGGTCGAAGAATTTGATCGATAGGACAAGCTTAAATGATATAAACAAGCATAGATAAAAGTTTTGAGAAAGAAGTTAAGAACATACCCTCGAAAAGGAAAGGGTACGAAGAACAAATCCTATCTTCGGTCTCCCAAGTTGCATCCTCCGGGCTATCTCCCCGCTGAACCTTTATCAACTTGATTTCTTTATTGTGTAGCTTCTTAACTTCCGATCCAAGAATACGGGCAGGACTCGTCTAACTATCGCCTTCTGTTCCACTTCCACTTCCTCTGATATACTTGGCTCAACAACTTCTGCGGTATCATGTAAGCACTTCCGCAAATAAGAAACATGGAAAACATTATGAACGCCAGATGGTCTCTCGAATAGCTTTACTCTATAGGCCATTTGGCCAATCCTTTCTGTTATGGGAAACGGCCCTACAAATCTTGGAGCTAATTTCCCTATAGATCCAAAGCATACCACATTTCTTAAGTGCGACACCTTAATAAAAATCATGTTTCCCACTTCAAACTCGATGTAAGTCCTTATATTATCTGCATAGGACTTCTGCCTATCTTGAGCAGTCTACATTAATCTCCTAATGAGATCAATCTTCTCGGACGTTTCTCTAACCATATCCGGTCCAAGTAAAAGACTTTCTGTAGATTCCCACCAACAAGTCGGTGATCTACAGGGTCATCCGTACAATGCTTCGAAGGGTGCCATGCCAATACTAGCTTTGTAACTGTTGTTATAGGCAAAATTCTACTAAAGGAAGATGCTCCTCCCAAGTCCCTCCGAAGTCAAGGATACACAGTCTTAAAAGATCCTCTAGTACTCTGTTCACCCTTTCCGTCTGTCCATCAGTCTGAGGATGATAAGAGGTGCTTAGACATAACTGTGTACCTAATGCTTCTTACAAGCTCCTCCATAATTCACTCGTAAAGATGGGGTCATGATCGCTTACGATGCTGGAAGGTATTCCATGAAGACGGACTATCTCACGAACATAAACTACTGCCAACCATGATGCCGTCCTCTTGCTCTTAACGGGAATGAAATGAGCGCTTTTAGTAAGTCTATCCACAACCACCCAAATACTGGTGTTGCCTTTCTTTAATATAGGCAAACCATCTATGAAATCCATTGAGACGCTCCCACACTTCCATTGTGGAACCTCCAAAGGATGAAGTAAACCACCGGGCTTCTTTTGCTCAGCTTTGACTTGCTGGCAAATCAAACATTGAGAAACAAACTTCACCACATCTTTCTTCATCCCCGCCCAAAAGAAAGCCCTCTTCATATCCTCATACATTTTATCAGCGCCTGGATGGATAGTCAACTTAGAATAATGGGCTTACTCTAGGATTTTCTTCAATAAACTCCCAACTCGGGGAACACAAAGCCTTCCATCTCGTCGCAACCATCCTTTATTATCAATGGAATATCTATTGACGTGACTAGAAGTCTCCCTTTTACTAAGCCTTTTCACGATGTCCGAAATCTGTGGATCCACTCGCTGCGAAGCTCCTATCTGGTCCATAAGAGTAGGTTGTATCTCCAGTGTTGCTAACAAGCCAGGCAAGAGTTCGATGGAGGGTCTAAAGTCAAAAGTTGATATAAATTCCAAGCTTTTCCTTTCCACAAACAAAGGACTTAAGACCATCCTCTGCCTAGTTAGCGCGTCTGCCACTACATTACCCTTGCCAGGGGTATAAGAAATCTCAAAGTCATAAGATGCTAAGAATTCCATCCACCTTTGCTGCCTCAAATTAAGATCTTTCTACGAGAAAAAGTACTTGAAAGATTTATGATCAGTGTGCAATTTGAACTTCTCTCCAAGCTAATAATGGCGCCATGTCTTAAACGCAAATACTATGGCAGCTAGCTCTAAATCGTGGGTACGGTAGTTCTTCTCATGAACTCTTAGTTGTCTTCCCCCATAGCATGCTACCCTTCCCTCTTACATCAGAACCGCACCAAGACCTGTACCACATGCATCCGTGTAAACTGTAAACACTTTATTCTCATCAGGCAAGGTTAAGACTGGGGCCGTTGTCAGATCCCGCTTTAATCGTTGAAAAGCAAAGTCACAATCAATATCCCATGCGAACATCAAATTCTTCTTTGTCAGCCTGGTGAGTGGGGCTGATATCTTTGCGAAGTCCTTAATGAACTTCCTAGAATAGCCTGCCAAACCCAAAAAGCTTCTAACCTCCGTTGCATTCTTTGGGATCTGCCAGTCTTGGACTGATATTACCTTTGCGGGATCTACTGCTATCCCTTCCTTGGAAACCACATGCCCTAAGAATCTCACCTCATTTCTCCAAAAGTGGCATTTGGAGAATTTTGCCTTTAGCTGATGTGCTCGCAGAATTTTCAAAACTTCTCTTATATGCAAGGCATGTTCTTCTTCACTCTTTGAGAAGATTAAGATATCATCCACAAAGGCCACAATGAATTTATTTAGGAACTCCCGAAACACCCTACTCATTAAATCAACAAAATAGGCGGGTGCATTCGTTAGCCCAAAAGGCATAATGAGCCATTCAAAGAAACCATCTGGGGTACTAAAGGCAGTCTTATCTATACTGTCCTCGGCCACCCTCAACTGATGAAACCCTATAGCCAAGTCTAACTGAGAGAATACTGATGCGCCAACCAGTTGATCAAACAAGTCATCTATCCTCTGGAGTGGGTGTCTGTTCTTGTTAGAGAGTTTGTTCAACTCTCTGTAATCTACACACAAGCAAAGTGAACCATCCGCCTTAGTTGCGAACACTACTGGAGACCTAATAAATCATTTTTCAAGCAGTTCCCCTACTTGTTTGCTAAGATCCCTCCTTTCTCTTGGGGACATGTGGCGCACGGGCAATGCAACTGGCTTTGCACTGTCCACCAAATATATGAGTAAGTCGATCTCGTGCCTTGAGGGTAAACCCCAAACCTCATTAAAGACATTGGAAAACTCACAGACTACTGGAACAGATCGTAGATCATCAATAGATGCAACAAGAGACTCTAGAAAACTCAGCATAACAAACCCTTTAGGGTCACAAGAAATCTCGAGGGTCCTCCCATTATACGTCAGAAGCCTAACGGTCCTCTTCTCACAATCTAGAATGGCACCGTATGTAGTTAGCCAATCCATTCCTAGAATCGACCCATATCCCATAAACCCGAGCACATATGCGTCGTATTCAAATTCGACGCCTAACACAGATATCCTCAAACCCTAACAAATCAGAGATAAATGAACTGAACCACTAATAAGGTTTGAGACAACAACGGGATCCACTACCATACTAGTATTTAAGTGCACAGATTCTACTACAGAACTAGATATAAATGAGTGTGAAGCGCCAGAGTCAAAAAGAGTTCTAATAGGGTGACTATAAAGAGAAATCAAACCTTCTACGGCGACTTTCCTACCTCGATCCAGAGTACCAATTGCGAGAGCATGCACCTGCCCTCTAGAAGCTCCTTGTTTCTTCGGGCACTCCCTAGAAAAGTGTCCGTGCTTTCCACAACTGAAGCAACTACCCTTCCTTTTACTATAATCCTTAGCCAAATGACCTTCACGCCCATAAGCATGGCACTTCTTCTTATCCTTAGCCTTATCATTCTTTTCGCCTCTCTTTTGTTGTTGCTGTTGTTGTCCTTTCTTGGGCCATACCTTCTGATTCTGCGTTGTTCCCTCAGCCTTAACTTCCTTCTTCTCTCCTTTTCCTTCCTCATACATTAAGGCCATATCGACAAGTCTTTCAAAAGTAGCTCCCACTGGAATGTGGTACATAGCCAACCCATGAAGGCGCTCATTAAGTACATTGACAAACCGCAAAGCTTTCTTATGCGGAGTGTCCACCAACTCTAACCCAAACCTTGCTAGCTAGTTGAATTTGTTCACATATTCTTTAACGGTCGTGTTTCCTTGTTTGAGAGCCAAGAACCTTTCCATTTGCATGCTTTTCTCAGCTTGGGAAAGAAATTTCATTTCAATTCTTTGCCTAAAATCATCCCATGTCTCTATCGGACGTCCAACTTGGGTTACTTCCCACCAGAACGAAGCTTCATCTTTCAGTAGCCAGGCAGCTAACTGAATCTTCCTTCGATCTTCCACTTCAAAGATTATGAACAAGTCATCGGTCTCCTTAAGCCAATTACTTGTCTCTACGAATGTTTCAGTTCCACGGAATGGCTTCCCTCCCATGGCACAGAAATCTTTGCAGATCTTAGCTAAATTATCTACTCATGGAGGAGGAGGAGCGACGGGTGCAACTAGGGGAGGAATGTTTCCTTTGCCTTCGGTAGGCGCCATAGCCTCTAGATACCTACGGAACCATCTAGGTATCGTAACACCCTTTGGAATGTTAGGTTCCCCAGACATGCTGAAACGAAAAAGGAAGGAGATTTAGACAAAGGATTGAAGGATATTACATATGGCTTTGGGGAATATGTTTTTCAAAACAAACTTTTATTTTTGAAAAATGCTTTCTTCTGAAACCTTTTTGAAAATAGTTTTCAAAAACTTTTATCTAATCTGGTAACCTTCAGCTCTGATACCAAGTGTGACACCCCATGTCTGTTAATCTCACCCACTAAGAGAATGCATTTAGTTTTGTGAAGCGTTATAGGTAAACAGAAACAGAAATGTTATAAGACAGATATAAAAGCAACAGCGAAATTTAAATTTTTATTTCAAACATAAATCATAACATCATGCTCCAAAATACCATAAGTATGAGACTACATAAAACCCATCACAATAATATAAAAACTTCTGTCTTGTACCATCAGAGTATAGAAAATACATAAAAAAACATAATTCCCCAAAAGAGACAAAGCCATTGTAGCGAAGATTAAAACTGAGCAATACTTCAAAAGATGATTCAAGCAAGATGATAACCAAGTCCTGACTAAGCCTGAGAATTCCAGCCCTGCGAAGCAGAGGGGAGGGGACGGAGGAAAGAAGAGGAAACAAAAAGGGTCAGACATAAAGTCTGGCGAGTCCAGTTACTTTTAGCAAGTACATAAATAAAAGAACTATGACAGACATATAAAGTGGATAAGAAAGATAACACCACAAAGGATAAGTATGATGAGGTAAACATGATAGAGTGTATACGCTTCTCTAATGATTACTCTGCACTAATACTAGTATAACCAAATATGAGATGATCCCTTAGCATGCATAAGTTAGTAGACTTAGGAGTACTTCTGGTGAGAGGTTTTAACCCTATACAATCCACAGGCAGCCCCTATAACGGACTCCTAACTTACCAGAATCTAGATGTACCCTAACTACTACCCTAACCGATCGACTACCTATTCTGTAGATACCCTGTGCCGGCCCCACAATAGGGGGTATCACTTCCTAAAGGGGAATCCCTTCATATTAAATGCACAACCATATCTACGGGTGTCATGGGATCTTATTTTCCTCTTTTCGGACCATGCACGCATATGACCCGGTCGGTATGCACCGCCCACACTACCCTTCACGTTTGGATCTCTTATAATCAGTTCAGTAAGCGTGCCCCACTCCGACCTAAGACTGAGTACTCGTTGATACCGTTATATGGGTTTCTGACTGAAACAGGTCCCCACACAAAATGATACACGCTCTCCCCCTTTTCTTGTAACCCCACTAGGATTTCCATAGGTTATGTATGCCTATTGGTACCTTTAATTACGTAACTCACTTAGATTAAGTTTGTGGGCCTATATATAAATATTACCCACCCCTTCAGATTCACTTAACCTGCCCACTGTCCAAACAAGTTTACTTAACCCCTATTCAAGTTCACATTCATACAATCCCTATGGATTCAACTAGATTAAGTATTCCAAATTATTACCATATTTTAATTTATGTTTAAGGTGTGCTAGACCTCCCACATTAAGCCTACCATTTGTGGATGCTGGACATGCCGGGCGGGTCCGGACAGACTTATTCCATAAATTGGGCTTAACCTCGGATCTTAGCATGTCTCGTATTTGTGTACTTAGACCTCTCACATTAGATTCAACACTTGCAGTTGCTGGATATGCCGATCGGTTCCGGGCAGACTTCCACCACAAGTGCAATCTAACCTCGTGCCATAAGTGCATTTACAGTTTCTAATTACTGTGATTCTAGGCATGTCATTATTATCCAATTTTCACCTATGTCGTTATAAGTTATAGGTTTCATGCCCCTTTTTCTCCAATTATGTTCATAGCAAATTATAGGTCCAAATTCATGTCCATAAAAATTATTCAAGTTATGCCAATTTTAATGTTTTCCCCCTTTCCCTAACTAACACATTCACATATATTTGACGACATGCCTAGGCTAGAAAGTAGCCTGGCCATAAACAATAAAAAGGGAAAGGTGATGGGAAGATGACAAAAGTGATTATTCTAATGTAATTAGCTTAAGCATAAACGGGCATAGTGATAAGGTGGACATATAAGAATAGATCTAGTGAACTTGTGATAATTAAACTGGTTCTATCATATTAAGGATATCATAATAAGTATGATAAGATCCAAATAACAATTTAAATGTCCAACTTGTTCAGATCTAATATGATAAGCACAAGGTGATCTAAATAATAAGCTAGATCTAAAAATCAAAATTAGATCTAACATAATAAAGGTTTTAAGATCTACATTATAGTTATGTCTGAATGTCAAGATTCACAAGTTACAATAGATCCGATATGATAAGGATTGAGATTCAAGTCATAACTAATTCAGAATGTCATAGATTCACAATTTACAATAGATCTAGCATAATTCAGTCACAAGAATGGATACAAACTATAGTCATATCATTTTACTTTTAATCATTTAAATCTAAAGTAACGTGAAACTCACAACGTTTGGATTAAGAAAATATAAGAAGAGCTGATCTACACTTGATTCTCAAATTTGTAATTGCAAAAGAAGAAAAGGGTCTTATTCAGTCTAGTTACTTATAGCATTTGGCCTTCATTGATTTCCAGTGAAGAAAATAAGAGAAATGAGCCTGTATATATAGTCGCCAGCGCCAGAAATTCGACTGCCACCTCAGCCCTAGGAGGTCGACCCTGGTGTCGACACCCCTCTTGGGGGGTCGACACCCCTCTTGAGGGGTCGACTCCCTAGAGTAGGAATTTTACTGCCTTTTTCTTTTCGAATTTTGAACTGTTTTGACTTTTTCATTATATATATATATATATATATATAATTTTTCTGCGCATATATAAAACTTCAAACCCTCATAACTTCTTCATACGGTGTCAATTTTATGCAAATCAAATGTCTATCTTGACCAGAATTTCAAGACGGATGCAATGGCACAGTCCAATTTCCCTTAGTTCTGAATATTAAATTAAATACTCTTTAATTTATCCTTTTTATTATTGTTAAAATTATGGGGTGTTACATGGAGGGCCAATTCAGAGACTTGGACAATGTCCCAATTGTACTAACAACGTCTTGGCCGAGTGACACAATTACTCGAAGCCTTACATTAAACGTTGGGGAGGTCACCCCTTCAAGTGGGCTAAAATATGGTATGAGGAGGAAACACTTAGGACACACACTCATAAACACTACATGACACAACATTTGTTTATGTGCATAGAATGTGCAATTCTAACTTTGAATCTGCTCCATGCAGGTGCAATGGTTCGACAAAGCGACAGAGATCTAGGTTGAGGGTCTGGAAGCCATCGGCCACAAACTAGCGAGGTCGTGAGTGATTTCAATAGAGGCACAAATTTGTTTTCATAGCCCCCTCGTTCTTATGACCGCAACGGTGACCGGTGCTACAGAGATCAATCCTAACACTCGGAATCTCCTCCATCCCTTGTCCAACCGTCAGGAACAGACAGAAGGCAAGAAATTGTGAGCACAAGCCAATAAGTGTCGATGATACCTCCTTATGTTCCACTTGTGGCCCACGTGACCGAATTTGTAAGTAAGGAGATGGCGCCTGAGGGTGGAGACACAGGACGAAGTCAGTGGCAAGGAAAGGACCATCCTTTCCTGATATGTCGGAGATCACATAGCTCATTAACGAAGAGATGAAAGAGAGAAGTTTTTCCCTAAATTCTACTTTGAAGAGTTGATGTGGCTGCCGTTCATTCACCTGATCCCCTTTGACGTGGATAAAGTCATGTAAGACAAGGTGTACGATGTTTATTTCCAGTACAGGAAAATGTACAAGTATGCAAGGAAGCTCTCAGAGCTGACCTACAATAATAATGTAGAACTCCATTGTAAACGGCTGTAGGTCGTTGCTGAGAAAGAGAGTCTTAGAAATGGAGAGGCCGAATTGAGTAAGATAAAGTTCCATCTCGACTATTTCCACATATTCGAGTAACATGTTTATGTGCTAACTCTCTGTTGTTGAAACAGAGAATGCGGAGAGGGAGCTCAAGAATGTGGAAGCCGAAGCGAAAGAGGCTCGGGAATCATTCAAAGATATACTGACCTCAGTCTCCAATCGGAATATTGCGCTTGAACAAGACAATAAAGTTATGTATAAAGAGAACAAGCGGCTGAAGGAAGATAATTAGGAGGTGCAACAACTTCGAGAGACCAACTCATCCTTGACACGGGAGAATGAAAAGATATGGATAGAAAATGAGCAATCATAACGCCTTACTAAAGAAAGTGAAGAGCTTAGGAAGCTTCTAGATTCTAGCCACACTGAGCTCAGTGGGTAAGGATGGAAAAGGAAAATGTTGAGCCGGCTCTAAACAAAGAAGTGCTAGGATAGGTGGACAACTTAAAAAATGAGCACCAGGTTGAGGTGGAAGGGATCAAAGATGAGGTTGCGAAAGTTGAAAAGAGAGTGGAGGCATCGTTGGAGCCATCGATTTGGGGTATTCACATCAAAGCACTTTGATTTCGCGATATGTCGTGGGTCAATGACTATCCCCGAACCTTGGCTCAGACCTGGGATATGCCGGTTTAGTTTGAGGCTAGGCAGCTGCAAGTGGCCTCGATTGACGAATTTGAATGTTAGACCGAGGAAGAGCGTAGTGTGTTGGCTGAAGGAAGGACACTGTTAAGAGAGGATGTTGAGTTGGCGAGGATCGCGACACTCGCTTCTGCAAAAGAGAAATCAGTAATTACTAAGAGCGTGATAGTTACTCATGAGTTTGAATGAGGCAGCTCTCTGCAGCAGCAAGTTGCTCTGTTGACCTCTATAAGTGGTCCATCTGTCCTATCCCCCATCGTTATTGAGTATGATCCCGATTATCCAGGATTGGGAGACGGAGTTTCTCTTCAGACAACACTCGAAAGCACCATCCCATTCGAAGCCACACCGCATGTGTTGGAAGGTGAACCCCCATTGTCACGAGTGCTTAGAAGGGTGATGACACGAAGTCGAAGTAAACTAACTTGTCTTCTCCTTCATCGTGCAAATTCCTCCGAAGATGAAGTGACAATGGGCTTTGTGCCAACACTGCCTGCGATGCCTGGGTTTGGAATGGATATTCGAGGGGAGTAGCTAGGGGGGGTCCAGTCATATGGACGCATTCTCGGATAAAGAGTTGGGGGATATAAAGATGGACGATATCTTCCCAGAGTTTGAACGAAGATCCGAGGAGGGTGTTCAGGTGACTGAGCCAACGGAAGAGGGTGAGCAAACCAAAATCCAACATCAATAGTACTTGGTATCTAGAGCTCCATATTATCGCTCTGGCCTGTCAGTTGTCAACGTCGCATTGCACTTGTTGATGAGTGGGATATTGTCTACCCAAAAGACCAAGTCTGTATACATTTGTACAAGTCTTAGTTATTGTGTAACATATCATATGTTAATATAAGTTTGAATCATGTTACAATAATTTTGAACATGTGACATCTCGCATCAAAATAGTGGTACTTAAGCACTGAGACAATTGTGTTTGTCTTTAATTCCCGTTTTAATAAAAAATGCTTTGCTTTCCTTCTGTGTATGATTTTATTTGGTGTTAAACTTGATGAGACTCTAATACCATGTAAGAATTTGCAATATGATGCTTTCACATATGGATTAATGATCAAAGATAGGGGTGAACGTTTGGTTGGTTTAGTTTGGTTTATCCGATTATAAAAATTGTCAAACCAAACTAAAACCGATAAAAATGAAAACCAAACCAAATTAACCAAATTAAGAATGGTTGGTTTTCCGATTTAACCAAACTAAAAATATTTTAGATTTTATATTCAAAATATTAACTATAATTTGATATAAATTATAAACATATGATTAACATATTATTATTTATGATTCTTATGCTTCTCAAAATTAATTTTGATACATATGTGATGATTAAAATTTACTTAGATAACTAAATTAACCTAAATTATTTACTATAATATCGATAATTTTGAATATATGATAAAAGTTTGGTTAATTTGATTAAACTGATAATCAAATTAAATATTTTTCTGAACCGATTACAAACCAATCTAATTTCAAAACCAAAACAAATCGATTAAATTAAATTGGTTCGGGTGGTTTATTTGGTTTAACCGAATAATGCTCAACCATAATCATTGCATAAAATCATTGCATAGCACTTAGAACAGACGGATACAAATGATTTATATATATACTAGGCTGGAATATGCCAATCCCAGACTAAAATGATTTGTATCCGACCCACTTACAATACTTGAGATAGAATCATCGTATCCTCGGAGAGCTGCCTTCATTTTCATCTTTCTTAGGAAATAGATAAGAAACATTAGCAGTCTGATACTTCATTGGTGGTTCATATGCTAAAGAAATTAGGTAGTACGAGGTCAAAAGGTAATTCTGTCGAGTACAATCTTATAGTTGATTGTTGAACTTGAATGGACGCTGGGTACAGTATATTTACAAAGGGTAATTCTGTCGAGTGCGAGTTTGTTGACATCATTTAACGTGGATCACCGTAACATTGGTGTGTGAATGAGGTTTAATAGGAGAAATTCAGAGGGCAATCACAGCCCCACACCACTGGTGACCCATGTTAAAACGAGGTAAACAAACTTGTGCTGAATTCTGTCTGCAGGTTTATCTGGTCAAGTAGGTAAAGGTAAATGTACAATAATGAATAGTGTGCATTAGTCAGGCATGCAGTTGTTTTCTATGCCAACTCGTTACCAAAAGTAGAAGAATAATTGACTTTATGTAATATGACCGGCCTAGTTTTCCACTTGTTTAGTGCATTTGAATTGACTAATAATGTCCTCAATCCACATGGTAACGTATCTGAATTTTATGTGCATTTGTCCATGTCTATAGCTTGTGTAATGCAACATTATTAGCTACATCAAACAATGTTGACTCCTTCACTCTTTCGTTTTCCAATTAGAACCATTTTACTTTCTTACTTTTTTCCCTTCTGTTTCATTGTCAAAACTATGTGCAATACATTCTAAACTTATCTGCTTTACCGTACTGATCAGAACAGGTTCACTTATGCACTAGACATCACCTTTCCTCTATAAAGCATATTCCACATTCTTTCATAAAGAAAAATTCAGAAGTGGATTGAACATTACCTACTGAATCTCACTATGCTAAATATCGAAATCGATGAAAAGTAATTCAGAAGCGAATGGGTAACCAACTTAGCTCGACTCTTAATCGCACAAAAGTATATGTGTTGTAGGACTGAATAGTGTTCACGGTAGAAGCTTTAAACATGTTTGGGCAAAGAACTATATCCATCTACATCTGCTTTATTTTCAATGCATTATGATTGATCTGTCATAGCCCATTTAATGTAGAGAATTTGATGTAAAAGCAGCAAGTTTATAAATAGTAACCAAAAGCATTTTCAAAATGTATGAATATGCATCACTGTTCATGCTAGAAAAAATGATGGGACAAACATCCAAACTAAGTTTTCCATGCTCTAACTTAGTAGTTGGCCTATGAAAGTACATTGTATTGTATTGTATTGTATTGGATGAAATTTGCTTTTGTAAAGCTTAGGGTCCAGTGCCTTATCTCCATGAAAAAAAAGAGAAAGGCATACTTGTTATCACAAATCTTAGTAGAGAAAGAGTTGTCGTATTATACATCATATACATCAAAGCATGAGATTTTTGCTACATTCACAAGTCAAATAAGTAGGCTAACTGATCAGTTTTCTTTTAGTTTTTCTCCAACATGCGTCCTTGATAAGGTGATTTGATCAAATTGTCAATCAAAAACGCAATCGTTACTGTTTATAATGGTTCATTACTTCTCAAAGTGTTTTATAAAGAGACATTTTTATGACTTTTTGGATGGTATACATGTGGTGTGCCCATTTTTGCAATATCATTTTGATAAGTGGCTACAGAATTTAGGATAGCAGATCAGCTTCTACTTTTTAAGTAAAGCAAAAATAGAATAGCATGGAGCCATGCATTTATCTGAATGATAATCCCACACGCATCTACAACTCCACTAAAATTACATCAAAATCGGGAACTCATTTTCATAGTCAAAAAAGAGAAGTGGCATACTTTGATCATTGTGATAACTGGCATGGTTGGACCATATCAACAATATAGGACCTGTTCAGTTCATTTTGTCTTATGCTTTTGTACTCAGCGCAGGAGCTCTCCCCCCAGATAACATTGAACTAGCAAAAAAAAAATAGTTTCAAGATGTGTACGCGCACACACAAACTTGTGTATATATATGAGATAGAACGAAAAACACCTTAAACAATGCAGCATCCCTATAACCTGCTTTCCATTTTCTTACCATTAACCTGGCTTTGCATTTTCTTACCATTAACCTTAAACAATGCAGCATCCCTACAATGCAGCATCCCTATAATCTGTTTAGTTCATATATTTAATTCTCTCGTCACAAGATCACTCTAATTTAGCCGTGAATATATGAACAAGGCATGTTGGATTGTTGGATGGCTAGTTTTTCGTTCATAGATATAATCTGCTACTAGAATAAACTGCTTACAATTTTATAGACATTAAACTGAAAAATCAAATCCATTTCAAGCCGCCATATATATTACCGATATACAGTGGCGGCCCAGATATTTCTTGCCGTGGCCCAAAATAAGTACCACTGATTGACTTGGTAATCAAAACTGGCTACATGAACAATGTATACATTCTCTTTTAATGGTTGACCAGGGCCAGTATTTTTGAATCTGGTGGATTTCGGACGTCCAGGCGGCCTTCTCACTACTGGAGGTAGGACCAACCGATTATCCATTAACGGCCAATATCGTCTATCCTTGACGGGGTGAAATTTCGACGTGTACGCAGCTACGTATTTTGCGACCGTATAATATGGTGAAGCAAAATCATGATGAGTTCTATTAGCTCCAGTTGAAACCGACGAATAAGTTGTCATTACATGCAGACACGGTAAATGCTGTAGTAAAGGAATGTTGCACGTACAAGAGCAAGTGTCGTCGTTGATTATCACTTTGGATTCATCACCAAAATAATGCACTACAGACCATTTTACTGGATTAAACCGAATAATCTTTGTGCGCCTTGCTTCATCGACTCACCCATTTCAATGTAAGTTTGCTTTTAAGACTATGCATTGTTTCTCTTCGTTGACAGAAGTAATCTGCCGATCGAAAAAAGGTACGAGCAATCAATGCTTTCACGGGTAATGATCGAGCCCGTTTCAATACATCGTTAAAGCTCTTTTTCCTATGTAAATTTTTTTCAATCAAATTATGCGCCTTTTCGCTAGCGTTCTTTATTTCGTCACGAAGTTTTTGGTTTTCGACCTCCTCCGAAGCACAAGCCGCAGTATAAAATAGCCCGGTCAGTTTTTGTCTTTAAAACCAGCTGCTTGAAAGTTAGCCTTGAGATGTCTGGCACAAAATCGATGCTTATGAGGTAAACGCCACCTTGTTTCGAACGCAATCAGTATGCCTTTCATTCGTCTGAAATAAAAGTAATTCGACGATCGTTAACGGTACAGGTATAGTGGCGCATACAAGAAAAAAACCAACCAATTATCTGCAAATTTTTACTCAACAATCGCATAAGCCAAAGGATGTAGATGGTCATCCACGTCAACGGCGGTAGCCACTAGCAATGTTCATTTGTATTTTCCGTGCAAATGTGTACCATCAATATACAATAACGGACGACAATGTGCAAATCCTTCAATACACGGTCCAAATGCCCAAAAAGCACGTTCAAACATTTTAACATTGTCCGTAACATAATGCTCTATGCTTTCCGGATTTGTTCTTGCAATTTCTATGAAATATTGCCTTAATGTGTCGTATGATTCTGTCCAGGTCCATATACTTTTTCGTGGGCCTTATTCAACGCTCTCTACGCCTTCATATAACTAATTTTCACAAACAATTGTTCCTCCACTAAAACATGTACAGTACCTGCGGTTATATTCAAATCAGATTTGCTTGTGGTTTGCGTTAACCGTTGGATTCATGGAGGTCTTAGTAGTTAATGCCCTTTGATTAGCAATGGTGTTCATTAAGAAACCATGGTGATATGTATTAAATTTCCAATGGGTCTGCTTATCTTAAATAGATAAAGAAGATAATGTTAATAGTTAGAGTGTGGTTTGATAAGTATTAAATAGTCGGTGGATTTGCCTATTTTGAAAAGTATCAAATGATTACTGAATAAGAGGAAAAACTTGCTTCCATGAACTTACTAAGTGGTTGATGCATTGGGAATATCAATTAGTTAACGAATTTTATCGAAATACTATCCTTTAGAATCAAGTATAGTTAATCGTACTTGTTGAATACTAGGTCTAGGTAGACTAGAACCGACCATAACCATTAGATGAAAATTAACCGATATAGTTCTATATTGTAGACTGGTAATTTAATGTCCCCCCTACTAGGGTATTAGGTTTTTATTTTTTTATTTTTTAACCACTGAACCAATGGTGCTTTTCTGTAATTCATGTTTTAACAGAAATGCTTTTCTTTCTTTCGGTATAAGATTTTGTTTGCAGTTAAACTTGATGAGGCTCTGATACAATGTAAGAATTTGCAATATGATGCTTTCACATGTAAATTGATGACTAAAGGAATGTTCCATAGATTTGAAGTTTGTATTATTGATTGTATAAAATCATTGATAGATAAAGTTGTTTACATAGAACTTGGACAATCAGATATAAAGTATATTATATATTAGGCTGAAATATGCTAATCCCAGAACTAAAATGATTTATATCCAACCCACTTACAATAATACTAAGATTCGTAGCCTTGAGAGCAGCCTTCACTTCTATTTTTCTTAAGAAATAGGTAGAAAACGTTAGCAATTTGATACTTCATTGGTGGTTCATTAGCCAACGAATTAGCTAGGTACAACTTACGAGGTCAAGAAGTCGATATGAATACAATAGAATCAGAGTAAACACGAATCTAGCAGCAGAACGAATAAAATATATTATAGAGCATAACTTTTGAAATACATAACTGAATTGTAAATACATACCACCATCAGAGCACAACAGCAGAAATAAACAATAGATAACTAATGATGAAGCCTTCTGCTCCAAACTCCTCCAAGGGTGTCTGTAATAACCTGAACTGCTTGACTGCCCGTACAAATTTGGGCACCCAAGAGTTTAGGGTAAAGCAAAACAAAATAAACTTTGGGTTAGTCATGGGATTGGTGTGAGTAAACTTTAACCATTTGGTTTAACTTTTAGAAACCCTTTTAATAGAAGGATAATCGTAATATGGATCCACACATAAACACGAATGGGTTTTTTACCTTACGATAACCCAAAATATTCTTTAAAATCAATACTATTATTATATTGTAATAGGGTCTAAATCAAATAAATAGCAATCTAGTAGAATGCTTGCATCTCACTATAATGACCCGTACTTTTATGGTAGAATAATTTTTTTATTTTTTTATTTGAAATATGGTTTGGTAATTTAAATGGTTTAAATTTAAATAACTATTGAATATTTAATTAATATAATAATTAAATAATATATTTAATTCTGAAATAATCAGAATTAGCTGAGATGGCAATATGGGGTGAATTGGATTATTCAAAATATATAATCCAGTTTAGATTTGAATTATAATCACGAATATATTATTTAAATGAAGTTTGAACGTATAATTATAATATAATTAAAATCGAGCTTGAAATGGCGCGGCAGTTCGTTATTTGGCGATTTGAACTTCACCTGAATATGCAGGGTCCGTTTTAAATCGGATTTCTGTGAAACAAGAAACGTTCGGAGCTGGTGAAGTATATTTTTCTAGTGGAAGACAAAAATCAGGATTTCGTCGTGTAGATTTTGAGTTATGTCCAAATCAAATTTTAGAAAAGTCACTATGGAATTCCTTTATAATTTATAACGATTTATAAAAGGAATTTAAATATAAATCAAATATCGATTCAACCGGGATTTGAATATCGAGTTAGAAATCCATATAGGATTTGTAATGACCCGCATTTTCAGGGATATAATAATTAATTTATTTAATTATTTACATGGTGATCAAGAGATTTAATGGTCGTTTAATTAAATAACTGGGAATATTTAATTAAAATAATAATTAAACAATATATTTAATTCTGAAATAATCAGAATTGGCTGAAATGGCAGTATGGTGCGAACTGGATCATCGGTGATATTTAATTCAGTTTAGAATTGAATTAGAATAACGAATATATTATTTGAACGACAGTTTGAACGTATAATTATATTATAATAAAAATCGAGCTTGAAATGGCGCGGTAGTTCGCTATTTTACGATTTGAACTTCAACTGAATGTATAGGATACGTTTTAAGCCGGATTTCTGTGAAACAAGAAACATGTGGAGCTAGTGGAGTATATCTTTCTAGTGGGAGAGAAAAATCTAGATTTCGTCGGGCAGATTTTGAATTACGCCCAAATCAAATTTTAGAAAAGTTGCTGTGGAATTCCTTTATAATTTATAAAGGAATTATTTATATTTTAAAAAGAAATTTCATATTAAATCGAATATCGATTTAATCGGGATTTGAAATATCGAGTTATAAATCCCAGTAGAGCTGTATGGTATTCCACTGCGAGTATAAATGATAATATTTATTTTTAAATATTTAATTTAATTATATTTATATATTTAAATGGGTCATTCAGAGCTTTAAAAATAGCCATTTTTGCAAACGAAGTCGGAATTCGACGAAACCAATTTTGTTGGATCCACAATATTAAATTTTTGTTAGATTTCAATTTTCGTGATTTTTGAAGTCAGTATGTGGCCGTACGGATTTTTAATGTGAAAAACAGTCAGTATTTCGACGATTAAAAATACGCTGTGTGAACATACGAAGTCGGAATTTGACGAAACCAGTTTCGTTGGGACCGTAATGTCAAACTCCAGCGGCATGTCAATTTTCGTGAGTTTAGAAGATCATATGTGGTCGCAGGGATTTTTTAGAACGAAAGACAAGCATATAATCGAGAAAATAAAGTATAAAAATCAAAAATAAAATATCCAAAAATCTTTCCATGACCATAAACAGGCCATGCGACTTCTCTCCTCAGCCACAAATCTTACCAACCCAAAATAGTGTATAAATACTTCATAAAACCCAAATTTCGTGATCGTTTTAAAATCGAGTAAAAACCAAATCAAGTTCTATAAATTACAAAATATATACAAATGGAATCAGGAAAGCGAGCGCTCCATTTCCGTGTAGTCCTTGAAGGGTGCGATACGAGTTTGGGGGTGTTCAATTTATTCCAGTAAACCTAGGGTTTGAGGTCTGGTAATGTTTGAAGCATCGATGGGAGAAGGTAGGCTCGGACTCGGGTTCGTGGAGGGTTTTAGTGTTGACATGGATTTTTTGGGGATTTATGGGGATGAAAAGTGTCGGTCGAAGTGTGGAACTAGATGTCGACGGAAACGGAAAGGCGAGCTCGAGTTGGGAATGAGGTGTATGAAATCGAAGAGGGGCGAATGAGGAGAACAATGGTGGTTACGGGTTTGAAAATGGATGGACGTGGAAGGTGCGGTGGTGGCAGGATATCGGTCGTGAGGAGTTTGTGTGTGCTGAAGCAACGACGTGGAGTTTGGAGAAGAAGGAATGTCGTTTTGGGCTTTGTCAGGGAGTTGAGCTGGCGGTAAAGAAGAGGGTGAGGCCCAATAATTTAAAAACCCAAGTTTTATTTTAATTTAATTATATGTTTAACTTGTAAATTAAATATCTGGGTCATACGAGGTCAGAATTTCAAACGGTCAGATCCGTTGGGATCGTATGGACGGGAGCAACACAATGAGACTGACTGGAAGTGAAGTGGGGCTCGTATGAATTTATGGCGAAATAAATTGTTTGATTAGAATCAAACAAAGAGTTTATCGTTCTTTAACGATGAACTGCCAAAGTGAGTAAATCTCACTAACTCTGAACAGTTTATATTTTCATGTTGTATTTTCAGAACTGTTAAATATTGGTTGATTGACTGTGTGTTGACTGTTTGATTGAACTGCTAGTCAGTTAGTGAGTATTTTATATATATATAAATATATATAAACAGTAAAATAATTATATGTTGATTCTGTTAACAGAATATTTCATATTGAACTGAAAGTGATATTGATTATACTGTGTAACATCTGTGGATGCAGGGAAATAGGTTGGAGGAATCCGACTGGATTCCTCAACAGTTATTTTATTGTTTTTCATATATTGTGATATATGATGTAGTTTATAATCTGTGGTTGATTTTATGTGTTTGGACGATATTGGTCATCGTGATTTGATGTGTTAAATACCATAACATACCGGAATGTTGATAAGGGAATTTTCAAAGTGATATTTGAAAATAAAATATTTAAAAATCAAAGGATTTTATAAAAGAAAATTATTTATAAAATCAAAGAAGATTTTATAAACAGGAATATTTATAAATAGGAAATATTTATAAAAAAGGATATTTATAAATGGAATACTTATAAAGTGAATTATTTATTTCAGATAAACAAATAAGACATTAAATGGATTATTTATTTGGTAAATAAATTTGATATTATAAAGGGATTATTTACTTTGGAAGATAAACAGGATTAAATCAAAGGAGAATTTAATTAGAAAATAAATAGGATTAAAATGGAATATTAATCTAGAAAATAAATAGAAGTATAAGAGGATTATTTATTTATAAATAAATAGACAAATATAGGAAGAGAAATATTTGTAAAACATTTACAAATAAAGGTTATAAAGGGAATTATTTATTTACGAATTAAATAGAGTTATAAAAGGGAACTTTAAATAAGATTTAAGTGTTAGATACTTAATGGATTGTATAAAGGAATTAATCGAGTTAGAATTAATCGATTAGAGTTAATTGAATATAAAGTTATTCGAAATAGAGTTGATCTAATATTAGTATTCGAAATATAGTTAATCAAATGGAGTTAAACAGAAATTGGAAAACTGACTAGAGATTAATAAGTTGAATGGTTTTCTGAGTATCGATCTGATGTTGGTTTCAGCCTTCGGGGTTTATACTTAGAGAATTGTTCTCCTACTAGTTTACAGTCAGGGACTGATAGTTGTGAAATGATAGTGATATGTAAATAAACAAATGGAAATGTTTTCCAGCGTTAATAACATATATTTTCTAAACATAGAGGATAAGGAAATATATATATATATATATATATATATATATATATGATTGATGGTTGATTGGTAGAATTTCCATTTGGAAATAATATCGTTGTTTGCACACATGTTTTTCTTTGATAGTTAAATCACAGACTATCAAAGTTTTGACCATTTTAACGTTGTTAATATGGAGAGACCGGTTGGATTATTATCCAAAGAACCACTCTGTATTGGCATAAGCGTTGCGAATCATATATGCCAAAGATAATTGAAGACGGAGTAAAGTGCAAGGGCTATTGTATAAGTCTTAGATAATAGTGCCTAAGATGGATGTACTGAATAGTGCCTTCGGTTCATCCTATTCCTGGATGACTTGTATGGATGAATGTTTGACAGAGTATTTCCAGAAAGGTCACGTACATTGATTTCTTCAACCGTACCAAGAGTGGAAGCGGAGAAGGAAACTTCTTTAGCTAACACGTAATGTACTGTTGTAGACGTCAAATTAGTGATTTTCGATGGATCTGGCAATGTGCCATTCGAAGTGAATCTGATGTGATGATAAGGCATAACCTCAAGCCTCATCAACCGGTAAATGACAGAAATCGGGCAGGTAGCATGGCTATGTAGGTCGCACCTATTAGGGTGTATAATCACCTGATCTAGAGTTTCATTTACTTCTAAAAATCTATTGTTGATGTTGTCCCATTCGGGAAGCGGTTGCTGATCCCAACCGATGGTGATATACATTCGATACACTCAAGCGAAATGAGTGGTCGATCATGTGTGGCCGGGTTGCAAGATGTTCTTGTTGAACCCAGTGTATTCCTCTCTAGAGGTACACTAGCGAAGGGTGGTTCCATACCTTGTCATAGTTGGAAATCCATTACCCAATACATGCTTGCGGTTTTGATTGTATACTATATATGTAGAACGTGAGATGAAAGCGTTTCTGCTAGATGATTATTATATTGTGGTTGATAGACATTATTATAATATCAAAAGGGTTTTGATATAAAGATATTTTGGATTCTCATAAGGGAAAAACCCATTCCGTTATACGGCGTGGTCTTATGAGATGTCGTTTACCTGTTTAACTGTTTTAAACCGTTTTACTCATACCAGTCCCATGACTGACCCGGAGTTTATTTTGTTTTGTTTTCCCTAAACTCTTTGGTGCCAATTTTGTACAGGCAGTCAAGTAGTCAGGATTTACAGATACTTGAAGAGCTGGAGCAGGAGGCTTCAGGATCATATAGCTATAGTTTATTTCCGCTGTGTTGTAAGTGTTGTACTCTGATAATGTTATTGTATACATATACTGATTTTATTTCAAGGATATGTTACCTATTATATGTTATTCGTTCCGCTGTGAGATTCATGTTACTTTGATGTTGTGTTCTTCTTCTTCTTCTTCTATTCTAAGTTTCTATCTTATCTATTCTGACCCTCTAATTTCTTTCATTAACTTTCTGGTATTTTTCGATGTTTGGATAGTCATCATTGAGTTTATGGAGATAACCAAAGTCGACAAAATACGGGTCATTACAGTTGGTATCAGAGCAAAGGTTATGTATTACCTTGGCTCTGTGGCGTGACTCGGTAGAGATGGGGTTAGTAATACCCTAGATTGAGTTGAGTGTATATATACGAGTGAACGTATTTGTTATTTATAAATAATTTTATATTGTGGAGATTTATTGGTTGAGTTGTTTAGGTGTTCTGGTCGATCAGTTTGATCCACTATATCGGTAGGAGTTTATAAACACTCAAATACGATGGGTCGGCACAATATGTTTTGAAAAGAGGGTAAATGAAAATAATTTTACCCAAAGTATATTTTGATATATATTGGTTATTATTATCAAGTAAGATTATAAAAATATAAAATGGTTATGTAAATAACCAATCAGAATTCATATAAGTAAAATATATGAAAGCAAATGAATGAAATCTGGAATTCAAATCAGAATTGGAATTAAAACTTGGAAATTTGAATAAGTGTTTGTAGATGAACATAGATTAAATATATGAGAATTTTAAGATCCTGGGAGATTTTAAATTGTTTACAAACATTGGAATGATATTTTGAAGTGATTTCAAAATCTAAATGGTTTAAGAAATAGTTTTGAAAAGTGATATAGTATTGAACTTACTTTGATCGCTGGGAAATAAATTCCGATGGTGCATCATCGGTGTTCATTTTCGAGTTTCTAAGTGATAGATTACTACCAAAATTTTAGTTTTGAATTGTTTTGAGAAAAACAAGTTGTTTGATTCCAAAAAGGGAATATTTGATTTGTGAAAAACAAAGTTATTTAAAACTCCCAGGAATAGATTGTTGAATTAAAAACCAAATTTGAACAGAAATTTGTGAAAGCAAATTGGGATTAAAATAAAGCCAGTTAAGTGGTAACTGAATTGGATTAGAATAATATTGAGAACGAATTGGATTGGTGAGATAAGGGGTTGAAATAGAATTGGTTTGGTAAAAATTAGAGTTTGGAATCAAGAATTGAACTTGAGTTGAAATGGGATTTGGCTTGGTTAAAAACGAATGGTTGTGTTGGAGATAAAACTGATTTGGAGTTTGATTGGCATGACATTGGTATATGCTGAATTGATAGCAGATGTGAGGGATATAACAATATGCCCGACAAAAAGGTACAAATTTATATTTGATATAAGCACGAGATTTATGAGCCGAATTGGCAAGCCGCTTGGCTGTTTGATTTTCTTTTGGGTTGGAGATGGCCCAAAGAGGCGAGTTGGAGTTTGACCGATTGACCAGTACAAAGGAGGTGCGGGCGAAAAATTTCGAAGAGTTAAGGCGTTAGAAAATTTTCAGGATTTTTGGAAATTTTCGTTGATAAGAATTAAATAAAATTTTAATTGAAATTAAATTGGTTCAGTTGAAACTGAAGTTAAGAAGTGAACAAATATGTTCTAACCAGTCGATAGGGTCGTCCTCTACCTTAGAAATTTCGAGGACGAAATTATTTTAAGTGGGGAAGAATGTAATGACCCGCATTTTCAAGGATATAATAATTAATTTATTTAATTATTTAAATGGTGATCAAGAGCTTTAATGGTCGTTTAATTAAATAACTGGGAATATTTAATTAAAATAATAATTAAATAATATATTTAATTCTGAAATAATCAGAATTGGCTGAAATGGCGATATGGTGTGAACTGGATCATCGGTGATATTTAATTCAGTTTAGAATTGAATTAGAATAACGAATATATTATTTAAACGACAGTTTGAACGTATAATTATATTATAATAAAAATCGAGCTTGAAATGGCGCGGCAGTTCGCTATTTTGCGATTTGAACTTCAACTGAATGTATAAGATTCGTTTTAAGCCGGATTTCTGTGAAATAAGAAACGTGTGGAGCTGGTGGAGTATATCTTTCTAGTGGGAGAGAAAAATCTAGATTTCGTCGGGTAGATTTTGATTTACGTCCAAATCAAATTTTAGAAAAGTCGCTGTGGAATTCCTTTATAATTATAAAGGAATTATTTATATTTTAAAAAGAAATTTCATATTAAATCGAATATCGATTTAATCGGGATTTGAAATATCGAGTTATAAATCCCTGTAGAGCTGTATGGTATTCCACTGTGAGTACAGATGATAATATTTATTTTTAAATATTTAAATATATTTATATATTTAAATGGGTCATCCAGAGCTTTAAAAATAGTCGGTTTTGCAAACGAAGTCGGAATTCGACGAAACCAATTTTGTTGGATCCACAATATTAAATTTTTGTTAGATTTAAATTTTCGTGATTTTTGAAATCAGTATGTGGCCGTACGAATTTTTAATGTGAAAAACAGTTAGTATTTCGACGGTTAAAAATACGCTGTGTGAACATACGAAGTCGGAATTTGACGAAACCAGTTTCGTTGGGACCGTAATGTCAAACTTTCGCGGCATGTCAATTTTCGTGATTTTAGTAGATCGTATGTGATCGCAGGGATTTTTAAGAACGAAAGACAAGCATATAATCGAGAAAATAAAATATAAAAATCAAAAATAAAATATCCAAAATCTTTCCATGACCATAAACAGGCCACGCGACTTCTCTCCTCAGCCACAAAGCTTACCAACCCAAAACAGTGTATAAATACTGCATAAAACCCAAATTTCGTGATCCTTTTAAAATCGAGTAAAAACCAAATCAAGTTCTATAAATTACAAAATATATACAAATGGAATCAGGAAAGCGAGCGCTCCATTTTCGTGTAGTCCTTGAAGGGTGCGATACGAGTTTGGGGGTGTTCGATTTATTCCAGTAAATCTAGGGTTTGAGGTCTGGTAATGTTTGAAGCATCGATGGGAGAAGGGAGGCTCAGATTCGGGTTCGTGGAGGGTTTTAGCGTTGACATGGATTTTTTGGGGATTTATGGGGATGAAAGGTGTCGGTCGAAGTGTGCAACTGGATGTCGACGGAAACGGAAAGGCGAGCTCGAGTTGGGAATGAGGTGTATGAAATCGAAGAGGGGCGGATGAGGAGAACAATGGTGGTTGCGGGTTTGAAAATGGATGGACGTGGAAGGAGCGGTGGTGGCAGGATATCGGTCATAAGGAGTTTGCGGGTGCTGAAGCAACGACATGTAGTTTGGACAAGAAGGAATGTCGGTTTGGGCTTTGTGAGGGAGTTGGGCTGGCGGTAAAGAAGAGGGCGAGGCCCAATAATTTAAAAACCCAAGTTTTATTTTAATTTAATTATATGTTAAACTTGTAAATTAAATATCTGGGTCATACGAGGTTAGAATTTCAAACGGTCGGATCCGTTGGGATTGTATGGACGGGAGCAACACAATGAGACTGACTGGAAATGTAGTGGGGCTCGTATGAATTTATGGCGAAATAAATTGTTTGATTCAAATCAAACGAACAGTTTATCGTTCTTTAACGATGAACTGACAAAGTGAGTAAATCTCACTAACTGTGAACCGTTTATATTTTCATGTTGTATTTTTAGAACTGTTAAATATTGGCTGATTGACTGTGTGTTGACTGTTTGATTGAACTGCTAGTCAGTTAGTGAGTATTTTATATATATGTATATATATATAAACAGTTAAATAATTATATATTGATTCTGTTAACAGAATATTTCATATTGAACTGAAAGTGATGTTGATTATACTGTGTAATATCTGTGGATGCAGGGAAACAGGTTGGAGGAATCCGACTGGATTTCTCAACAGTTATTTTATTGTTTTTCATATATTGTGATATATGATGTAGTTTATAATCTATGGTTGATTTTATGTGTTTGGACGATATTGGTCATCGTGATTTGATGTGTTAAATACCATAACATACCAGAATGTTGATAAGGGAATTTTCAAAATGATATTTGAAAATAAAATATTTATAAAATCAAAGGATTTTATAAAAGGAAATTATTTATAAAATCAAAGAAGATTTTATAAACAGGAATATTTATAAATAGGAAATATTTATAAAAAGGATATTTATAAATGGAATACTTATAAAGTGAATTATTTATTTAAGATAAACAAATATGACATTAAATGGATTATTTATTTGGTAAATAAATTAGATATTATAAAGGGATTATTTACTTTGGAAGATAAACAGGATTAAATCAAAGGAGAATTTAATTAGAAAATAAATAGGATCAAAATGGAATATTAATCTAGAAAATAAATAGAACTATAAGAGGATTATTTATTTAGAAATAAATAGACAAATATAGGAAGAGAAATATTTGTAAAACATTTACAAATAAAGGTTATAAAGGGAATTATTTATTTACGAATTAAATAGAGTTATAAAAGGGAACTTTAAATAAGATTTAAGTGTTAGATACTTAATGGATTATATAAAGGAATTAATCGAGTTAGAATTAATCGATTAGAGTTAATTGAATATAAAGTTATTCGAAATAGAGTTTATCGAATATTAGTATTCGAAATATAGTTAATCAAATGGAGTTAAACAGAAATTGGAAAACTGACTAGAGATTAATAAGTTGAATGGTTTTCTGAGTATCGATCTGATGTTGGTTTCGGCCTTCGGGGTTTATACTTAGAGAATTGTTCTCCTACTAGTTTACAGTCAGGGAATGATAGTTGTGAGATGATAGTGATATGTAAATAAACAAATGGAAATGTTTTCCAGCGTTAATAACATATATTTTCTAAACATGGAGAATAAGGAAATATATATATATATATATATATATGATTGATGATTGATTGGTAGAATTTCCATTTGGAAATAATATCGTTGTTTGCACACGTGTTTTTCTTTGATAGTTAAATCACAGACTATCAAAGTTTTGACCATTTTAACGTTGTTAATATGGAGAGACCGGTTGGATTATTATCCAAAAAACCACTCTGTATTGGCATAAGCGTTGCGAATCATATATGCCAAAGATAATTGAAGATGGAGTAAAGTGCAAGGGCTATTGTATAAGTCTTAGATAACAGTGCCTAAGATGGATGTACTGAATAGTGCCTTCGGTTCATCCTGTTCCTGGATGACTTGTATGGATGAATGTCTGACAGAGTATTTCCAGAAAGGTCACGTACATTGATTTCTTCAACCGTACCAAGAGTGGAAGCGGAGAAGGAAACTTCTTTAGCTAACACGTAATGTACTGTTGTAGATGTCAAATTAGTGATTTTCGATGGATCTGACAATGTGGCATTCGAAGTGAATCTGATGTGATGATAAGGCGTAACCTCAAGCCTCATCAACCGGTAAATGACAGAAATCGGGCAGGTAGCATGGCTATGTAGGTCGCACCTATTAGGGTGTATAATCACCTGATCTAGAGTTTCATTTACTTCTAAAAATCTATTGTTGATGTTGTCCCATTCGGGAAACGGTTGCTGATCTCAACCGATGGTGATATACATTCGATACACTCAAGCGAAATGAGTGGTCGGTCATGTGTGGCCGGGTTGCAAGATGTTCTTGTTGAACCCAGTGTATTCCTCTCTAGAGGTACACTAGCGAAGGGTGGTTCCATACCTTGTCATAGTTGGAAATCCATTACCCAATACGTGCTTGCGGTTTTGATTGTATACTATATATGTAGAACGTGAGATGAAAGCGTTTCTGCTAGATGATTATTATATTGTGGTTGATAGACATTATTATAATATCAAAAGGGTTTTGTTATAAAGATATTTTGGATTCTCATAAGGGAAAAACCCGTTCCGTTATAGGCGTGGTCTTATGAGATATCGTTTACTTGTTCAACTGTTTTAAATTGTTTTACTCATACCAGTCCCATGACTGACCCGGAGTTTATTTTGCTTTGTTTTCCCTAAACTCTTGGGTGCCCAATTTTGTACGGGCAGTCAAGTAGTCGGGATTTACAGATACTTGAAGAGTTGGAGCAGGAGGCTTAAGGATCATATAGTTATAGTTTATTTCCGCTGTGTTGTAAGTGTTGTACTCTGATAATGTTATTGTATACATATACTGATTTTATTTCAAGGATATGTTACCTATTATATGTTATTCGTTCCGCTGTGAGGTTCGTGTTACTCTGATGTTGTGTTCTTCTTCTTCTATTCTAAGTTTCTATCTTATCTATTCTGAACTTCTAATTTCTTTCATTAACTTTCTTGTATTTTTCGATGTTTGGTTAGTCATCGTTGAGTTTTTGATGATAACCAAAGTCGACAAAATACGGGTCGTTACAGGATTATTCTGGAGCTGTATCATATTCTAGTGTGAATATATACGATAACATTAAATTAATTTTATTTTATTTAATTGTTTTTAAATATAATTGTATATTTAAATGGGTTATTTAGAGCTTTAAAAATAGCCAGTTTTGAAAACGAACTCCGTTTTCGACGAAACTAATTTTGTTCGATCCACAGTGTCAAATTATTGTTGGATTTCGAGTTTCGTGATTTTTGGGGTCAATGTGTGGCCGTACGGATTTTTAATGTGAAAAACAGTTAGTATTTTGACGGTTAAAAATACGCTGTGCGAGCAAACGAAGTCGAAATTCGACGAAACTAGTTTGTAATATCAAACTCTAGCCGCTTGTCAATTTCCATGATTTTTGGACATCATGTGTGATCATAGGGATTTTTGACAACAAATATATTTAACGATTTCTTAAAAATAAATTAATTATCGAATATAAAATTAATTAAACCATCCTATAAATCGAACTTAACTTCTCCTAAACCTAAATTCCTCTTTCTCATTTTCTGCTGTTGTTTTTCTTTTCCACAACAAGAAAATGGCGAACAAAATAAATCAAAAGAAAATCAAATCAATTCCTATAAATCAAATCCTATATATATTTAGATTCAACGTAACATGCTCTTCACCCTCATAGCCATTCAACACTATACGACGTCGTTCTATACGATGGGGTTTTGTACAGTAAAACTAGGGTTAGTGATTTTGGCAAATTTGAAGCAGTAGTCGGGTTTTGAGCATCGTATTTGGGTTCAGGGGAGTGAATGGCACTTGCGGGCATTTTCTGGCTGATCTCAAAGAAAACTTTCATCGCGTCTTGTCTGGTAACAGCTCGAAGTCGCGTTTCATTCGAGGAAGGCGATCTGAGTAATTTTGGTACGAGGAGACAGAGCGCGCGAAGAGAAAAATTACCACGATTTTAGTTTGAATTTTCGTTGAGGAGTGAGAGTGCAGTGGGGGACTGAAATGGCGGTAATGGCCATGGGAGGAGCGGAATGTAGAAGGAGTTGTTGTGTTATTGGGGAAGGGAGCTAACAGGGGTACGAGTTTCGAACTAATGGGTATGGGCCATTCAAATTTGTTAAAGCCTAAATAAATAAATATATTTATGTTTATTTAATTTATTAACGTATAAATTTGTAAATGCAATATCTTACTTATGCCTTATCGAAATCCGACGAAACAGGATCTGTTAGGATCGTATGGACGGTGGCTCCACAATGGAACTGACTGGGAGCAAATCGGAGCTCGTTACAATTTATAGCAAAATAAATTGTCCGTCTGAATCAAGTGATGGTTATCGTTGTTAACGATGATCGTCCAATGTGAGTAAATCTCACTAACCTGTACAGTTTATATATTTATTAATATAATCTAGTATTGATAAATGATAATTGATTGTTGTGTGTTGATTGGTTGGTTGAATTGCTGATGTATTGGTTGAAATTATAGATAACAATATATATATAAATCGTTAATCAAATGTTGATTCTGTTTATCAGAATATTTCATATCGAAATGAAATCGATGTTATTATATTGTTTAACATCTGTGGATGCAGAGAATCAGGTCGGAGGAATCCAACTGGATTCCTCAACATTTATTTTTACTGTTTTTCATATATTGTAATATATGATGTGATATATAATCTGTTGTTGATTATGTGTGTTTGAATGATATCGATCATTATTATTTGGTATTTTAAATACCATATGAAATACAGGAATGTAAAAAGGGAAATTTTCAAAGTGAATATTGAAAATGAAATATTTATATAGAATAAATAGAATTTTATAAAAGGAAATATTTATATAGAATAAATAGAATTACAAAAGGAATATTGATTTAGAAAGTAAATAGAATTATAAAATGGAAATATTTGGAAAATGAATAGAGTTTTATAAAAAAAGAATTTAACATTCGGAAGGTTTATACCCGTGCTCCACACACAGATGCAACATGACAATGATTTAAAGTAAATATTTTGCAAATAAAATATCATAAAGGAATTTGTGGTTTGAATTAGTAATTTAAAGGGAATTATTGGAATAGAAACTGACTAGAAATTAGTTGAGTTGAATGACTTTCTGGGTATCGATCTGATGTTGGTTTCGGCCTTCGGGGTTAATACGTAAGGGCTGTTCTCTTACCAGTTTACAGTTAGAGACTGATAGAGGTGGGAAGATATTGATGTGTGTATCAGAAATGGAAATGTTTTCCAAGGTTAATAACGTATATTTTCTAATTTTAGAAAATAAGGAATGTATGATTATATGGAAATGATAATTGGAAAATGAAATGATGATTGATCGGTAAGAATTCCATCTGGAAATAATATCGTTGTTTGCACATATGTTTTTCTTTGATACTTAAACCGACTATCAAACTTTTTGACCATTTCCGTTGTCAATACGGAGAGACCGGGATCAAATATATTATCTGAAAACCACTCTGTATGGCATTAGCATTCCGAATCAAATATGATGAAGATAATTGAAGACGGAGTTATGCAAGGGCTTTCCTATTTACAGAATAGTGCATTCGGATTGTCCAATCCCGGGACAACTTGAATGGACGAATGTCTGATAGAGTATGTCTGGCAGATCGCGTAAGCTGATCGTTTCAAACGTATTTACGTTGGTGGCGGAGGAATTCGTTTCTCTTGGCTTATACCCGTGGTACTTTTGGGGAAATCAATTTATGATTTGACAGGTATGATGATGTGTCATTCAAAGGAAATGAAGGAGTGATCTGTTAAAAGATACGTTATGACCTCAAGCCTCATCAACTGGGAAATGACAGAAATCGGGCAGGCAGCATGGCTAAGTGGGTCGCACCCAAGTAGGGTATATTGTCACCATCTAGAGAATATTCATATATGTTACTTCTTTCAATTCTGTATCTCCCGGGAACAGTTATGTTGGTATACCAACCATAAGGTGATAATATATTCGGAATATTCGAGCGAAATGAATGGTCGGTCATGTGTGGCCGAGTTACAAGATGTTCTTGTTGAACTCCAAAGTATCGCTTCTAAAGTACACTGATCGGAAGGTGGATCCATACCTTGTCATAGTTGGAATCCATTCCCCAATAAGAGCCCGCGGTTTTGATTGTATCTTATATATGTAGAACGTGAGATGAAAGTATTTCTGCTAGATTTCTATTTACTTGATCTAGACATTATTATAATATCAGACAAGTATTGTTTTAGAAAAATATTTGGGTTATAGTAAGGTAAAAACCATCTGTGTTTATGTGTGGATCGGTCATACGATTATCTTTTGTTTCAAAAGGATTTTTTAAAGTTAAATCAAATGATTTGAGTTTACTCACACCAGTCACATGACTGACCCAGAGTTTATTTTGTTTTGTTTTCCCTAAACTCTTGGGTGCCTAAATTTGTACGGGCAGTCAAGTAGTCGGGATTTACAGATACTTGAAGAACTGGAGCAGGAGGCTTCAGGATTATATAGATTGTTATTTCCGCTGTGTTGTAAGTGTTATACTCTAATAATGGTAATGTATACAGATACTGTTTTATTTCAAAGTTATGTTATGAAATATATTTATTCGTTCCGCTGTGAGATTCGTGTTTACTCTGATGTTGTATGTTCTTCTTCTTCTATTCTAAGTTTCAATCTTATCTATCCTCACCCTCTAATTTCTTTTATGGACTATCCAATATTTCTGATGCTTGAATAGTCGACATTGAGTTTATGTCGGTTACTCAGAATCGCGAAAACCCAGGTCGTTACAGTGGTATCAAAGCCAGGTTAAGTTTTTACCTTGGCTCTGTGGCGTGACTCAGTAGAGATAGGGTTAGCAATACCCTAGATTGAGTTTGAGTGCATATATTTGAGCGCGTATTTGTTATTTGATATAAAGTAGTTTTTTATTGTGGAGATTTATTGGTTGAGTTGTTTATGAGTTCTGGTCGATCAGTTTGATCCACTGTATCGGTAGGAGTTTCCAAACACTCGAATACGATTGGTCGACACGATATGTTCTGAAAAGAGGGTAAATGAAAATAAGTTTACCCAAAGTATATTTTGATATAGGGAAGATATATATATTGGAATTATAATATATTGGATATATTGGTTGTTATTATAATCGAGTAAGATTATAAATTAAATGGTTATGTAAATAACTAATCAGAATTCATATGAATATAATATATGAAATAAGATGAAGAAAAACAGAATTTAGAATCAGAATTGGAATTAAAAGTTGGAGAAGTGTTTGTAAATTAAATTAAATTAAGTATATGAGAATTTTAAAATCCTGGGAGATTTTAAATTGTTTACAAGCATTGTGAAGGATATTTTGAAAGTGATTTCAAAATGGAGGTGTTTAAATATGAGTTTTGAAAGTGATATAGTATTGAACTCACTTCGATCGCTAGAAAATAGATTCTGATGGTGAAATCGACCATCATCGGTGTTCATTTTCGAGTTGTAAGTAATGGATTACTACCAAAGATTTTATTTTGAATTTGTTTTGAGAAAAGCAAATTGTTTGAACCTTGAAAGGGAAAGTTTGATTTTCGATATGGTGAACTATTTTAAACTCCCAGAAAAAGATTGTTTGAGTTAAAACCAAACTAAATTGAAATTTGGGAAAGCCAATTGGAATTAAAATAAAGTCAGTTAAGTGGTAACTGAAATTGAATTAGAATGATATCGAGGCAAATTGGATTTGTGAGATTCGAATTTGAAGTGTAATTTGATAGTCAAGTTAAGAGTTTGGAATCGAGAATGAAACTCGAGTTTGAAATGATATTTGGCTTAGATATAAGCGAATGGTTGTGTTGGAGATAAAAGTGATTGGAGTTTGGTTGGGATAACATTGTCATATGCTGAATTAGCAGCAGATGGAAATGATAATGATATGCCCGACAAAAAGGTACCAGTTTATATTATATATGGGTTTGAGATGTTGATGAACCGAATTGGCAAGCCGCTTGGCTGTTTGATTTTCTTTTGGGTTGGAGAAGGCCTAGAGAGGCGAGTTGTAGTTGTACCGATTGACCAGTACAAAGGAGGTGCTGGCGAAATTTTTCAAAAATTTCGGGTGTTAGAAAATTTTCAGGATTTTTGAAAAATTTCGTTGATAGGAATTAATTAATATTTTAATTGAAATAAATTGGTTCAGTTGAAACTGAAGTTAATAAATAAACAAATAATTTTTAACCAATTAGCAGGGTTTGTTTTCTACCTTAGCAATTTCGAGGACGAAATTATTTTAAGGGGAAAAGAATGTAACGACCCGTACTTTTACGATCGAATAATTAATTAATTTAATTATTTAAAATATGGTTTGGTAATTTAAAATGGTTTAAATTTAAATAACTATTGAATATTTAATTAATATAATAGTTAAATAATATATTTAATTTTGAAATAATCAGAATTAGCTGAAATGGCAATATGGTGTGAATTGGATTATTCAAAATATATAATTCAGTTTAGATTTGAATTATAATCACGAATATATTATTTAAATGAAGTTTGAACGTATAATTAAAATCGAGCTTGAAATGGCGCAGCAGTTCTTTATATGGCGATTTGAACTTCAACTGAATATACAGGGTTCGTTTTAAATCAAATTTCTATGAAACAAGAAACGTTCAGAGCTGGTGAAGTATATTTTTCTAGTGGAAGAGAAAAATAAGGATTTCATCATGTAGATTTTGAGTTATTTCCAAATCAAATTTTAGAAAAGTCGCTATGGAATTCCTTTATAATTTATAACAATTTATAAAAGGAATTTAAATATAAATCGAATATCGATTCAACTGGGATTTGAATATCGAGTTAGAAATCCATATAGGATTATTCTGGAGCTGTAAGATATTCTAGTGTGAATATATACGATAATATTAAATTATTTTTATTTAATTTAATTGTTTTTAAATATAATTATATATTTAAATGGGTTATTTAGAGCTATAAAAATAGCTAGTTTTGCAAACGAACTCCGTTTTTGACGAAACTAATTTTTTGGATCTGCAATGTCAAATTATTGTTAGATTTCAAGTTTTGTATTTTTGGGGTCAGTGTATGGCCGTACGGATTTTTAATGTGAAAACAGTTAGTATTTTGATGGTTAAAAATACGCTGTGCGAGCAAACGAAGTCGGAATCTGATGAAACCGGTTTCGTTGGGTCCGTAATGTCAAACTCCAGATGCATGTCAATTTCCATGATTTTTGGATATCATGTGTGATCATAGGGATTTTTAACAACAAATATATTTAACGATTGCTTAAAAATAAATTAAATAATCGAATATAAAATTAATTAAACCGTCCTATAAATAGAACTTAACTTCTCCTAAACCTAAATTCCTCTTTCTCATTTTCCGCCGTTGTTTTTCTTTTTCACAACAAGAAAATAGCGAACAAAATAAATCAAAAGAAAATCAAATCAATTCCAATAAATCAAATCCTATATATATATTTAGATTCAACGTAAGATGCTTTTCACCCTCATAGCAATTCCACACTGTTTGACGTTGTTCTATACGATGGGGTTTTGTACAGTAAAACTAAGGTTAGTGATTTTGGCAAATTTGAAGTAGTAATCGGGTTTTGAGCATCGTATTTGGGTTCAGGGGAGTGAACGGCACTTGTGGGCATTTTCTGGTTGATCTCGAAGGAAACTTTCATCGCGTCTTGTCTAGTAACAGCTCGAAATCGCGTTTCATTCGAGGAAGGCGAGCTGAGTAATTTTGGTACGAGGAGAGAGAGCGCGTGAAGAGAAGAATTACCATGATATTAGTTTGAATTTTCGTTGAGGAGTGAGAGATTAGTGGGGGACTGAAATGGCAGTAATGGCAATGGGAGGAGAGGAATGTAGAAGGAGTCACTGTGTTATTGGGGAAGGGAGCTAACGGGGGTACGGGTTTCGAACTAATGGGTATGGGCCATTCAAATTTGTTAAAGCCCAAATAAATAAATATATTTATGTTTATTTAATTTATTAACGTATAAATTTGTAAATGCGATATCTTACTCATGCCTTATCAAAATCCGACGAAATAGGATCCGTTAGGATCGTATCCACAATGGAACTGACTGGAAGCAAATCTGAGCTCGTTACAATTTATAGAAAAATAAATTGTTCGTCTGAGTCAAGCGATGGTTATCGTTATTAACGATGATCATCCAATGTGAGTAAATCTCACTAACTCTGTATAGTTTATATGTTTATAAATATAATCTGGTATTGATAAATGATGATTGATTGCTGTGTGTTGATTGGTTGGTTGAATTGCTGATGTATTGGTTGAAATTATAGATAACGACATATATATAAATCGTTAATCAAATGTTGATTCTGTTTATCAGAATATTTCATATTGAATTGAAATCGATGTTATTATATTGTTTAACTTCTGTGGATGCAGAGAATCAGGTCGGAGGAATCCAACTGGATTCCTCAACATTTATTTTTACTATTTTTCATATATTGTAATATATGATGTGATATATAATATGTTATTGATTATGTGTGTTTGAATGATATCGATCATTATTATTTGGTATTTTAAATACCATATTAAATACAGGAATGTAAAAAGGGAATTTTTCAAAGTGAATATTGAAAACGAAATATTTATATAGAATAAATAGAATTTTATAAAAGGAAATATTTATATAAATAAATAGAATTATAAAAGGAATATTGATTCAGAAAGTAAATAGAATTATAAAAGGAAATATATGGAAAATGAATATAGTTTTATAAAAAGAGAATTTTACATTTGGAAGGTTTAGACCCGTGCTTCGCACACAGGTGTAACATGACATTGATTTAAAGTAAATATTTTGCAAATAAAATATCATAAAGGAATTTGGGGTTTGAATTAGGAATTTAAAGGGAATTACTAGAATTAGAAACTGACTAGAAATTAGTTGAGTTGAATGACTTTCTGGGTATCGATCTGATGTTGGTTTCGGCCTTCGGGGTTAATACGTAGGGGGTTGTTCTCTTACTAGTTTACAGTTAGCGACTGATAGAGGTGGGAAGATATCGATGTATGTATCAGAAATGGAAACGTTTTCCAAAGTTAATAACGTATATTTTCTAATTTTAGAGAATAAGGAATGTATGATTATATGGAAATGATAAATTGGGAAATGAAATGATGATTGATCGGTAAGAATTCCATCTGGAAATAATATCGTTGTTTGCACATTTGTTTTTCTTTGATAGTTAAATCACTGACTATCAAAGTTTTTGACCATTTCCGTTGTCAATACGGAGAGACCGGATCAGATATATTATCTGAAAACCACTCAATATGGCATTAGCGTTGCGAATCAAATATGATGAAGATAATTGAAGACACAGTTATGCAAGGGTTGTCCTGTTTATAGAATAGTGCCTTCGTATTGTCCAATCCCAGGACAACTTGAATGGACGAATTTCTGATAGAGTATGTCTGGCAGATCGCGTAAGTTGATCGTTTCAAACATATTTATGTTGGTGGCGGAGGAATTTGTTTCTCTTAGCTTATACCCATAATACTTTTGGGGAAATCAATTTGTGATTTGATGGGTATGACGATGTGGCATTCAAAGTAAATGAAGGAGTGATTTGTTAAAAGATACGTTATGACCTCAAGCCTCATCAACTGGGAAATGACAGAAATCGGGCAGGCAGCATGGCTAAGTGGGTCGCACCCAAGTAGGGTATATTGTCACCATCTAGAGAATATTCATATATGTTACTTGTTTCAATTTTGTATCTCCCAGGAATGGTTATGTTGGTATACCAACCATAAGTTGATAATATATTCGGAATATTCAAGCGAAATGAATGGTCGGTCATGTGTGGCCGAGTTACAAGATGTTCTTCTTGAACTCCAGTGTATCGCTTCTAGAGTACACTGATCGGAAGGTGGATTCATACCTTGTCATAGTTGGAATCCATTCCCCAATAAGAGCCCACAGTTTTGATTGTATCTTATATATGTAGAATGTGAGATGAAAGCGTTTCTGCTAGATTTCTATTTACTTGATCTAGACATTATTATAATATCATACAAGTATCGTTTTAGAAAAATATTTGGGTTATCGTAAGGTAAAAACCATCTGTGTTCCTGTGTGGATCGGTCTTACGATTATCTTTTGGTTCAAAAGGATTTTTGAAAGTTAAATCAAATGATTTGAGTTTACTCACACCAGTCACATGACTGACCCAGAGTTTATTTTGTTTTGTTTTCCCTAAACTCTTGGGTGCCCAAATTTGTACGGGCAGTCAAGTAGTCATGATTTACAGATACTTGAAGAACTAGAGCAGGAGGCTTCAGGATTATATAGATTGGTATTTCCGCTGTGTTGTAAGTGTTATACTCTAATAATGGTAATGTATACAGATACTGTTTTATTTCAAAGTTATGTTATGAAATATATTTATTCGTTCCGCTGTGAGATTCGTGTTTACTCTGATGTTGTATGTTCTTCTTCTTCTTCTTCTATTCTAAGTTTCTATCTTATCTATCCTCACCCTCTAATTTCTTTCATGGACTATCCGGTATTTCCGATGCTTGAATAGTCGACATTGAGTTTATGTCATTTACTCAGGATCGAGAAAACCCGGGTCGTTGCACTCACGCTCCACATACATAATATACAATCAAAACCGCATGCTCTTATTGGAGTATGGATTCCAACTGGTAAGGTATGGGACCACCTTCCCATAGTGTATCTCTAGAGTCGAAATACACCGGGTTCAACAAGAACATTTTGCAACTTAGGCTAAACATGATTGGTGACTCATTTCTCTTGAGTGCACTGAAATATTGTCCCCAACGGTTGGGATCAGCAACCGTTCCCGAAAGAGCAACATCGAAATAGATTAAAGAAGCAAATGAGTTTTCTCTAGATCAGGTGAAAATACACCCTAGTTGGGAGCTGTCCACTTAGACATGCAACCTACCCGATTTTATATCATTTCCTGGTTGTGAGGCTTCAGGTCACGCTTATCTTTTGCATTCCATCTCTTCATTGAATTGGTAAATGGGAAGTTACGATGTTTTATATAACATCGATTTAATCAAATAAAAAGAATATGGAACGTTTTCCATAGAAAATCATAGATGTTTTCTATAGAAAAGGAAGTGAATTGGTAAATGGGAAGTTAAGGAAAATTGGAAATGTTTTCCAAAGCTAATAATATATATTTTCTAAGTAATATGAAAAATGAGAATGTTTTTCGACGTTAATCGTATATTCATGGAATGTGGAAAAATAGAGCTTATAATAAATGGAAACATTTTTTTAAAAGAGTCGTGAAAGGAAAACGAGTTTGAGAAATATCTAAAAGATATTGGAAATCGATAAATGATAGATTAATAAGAACTAATTTTAAAAGGACCCAGTGTTGGATGATGATTGATCGGTAGAATTTCTATTTGAAAATAGGATCGTTGATTGTATGGATGTTTCCTTTGATAGTTAAATAACCAACTATTAAAGTTTTGGTTTATTTTATACCTCCTTGTCAATGCGGAGAAACCAGGATTACGTTATTATATGAAAATCACTCCGTATAGGCATAAACATTACGGATTTTTTTAAAGGATTTTTGAAAGTTAAACCAATGTTTGGAGTTTACTCACACAAATCCCATGACTGACTCAGAGTTTATTTTGTTTGTTTTGCCCTAAACTCTTGGTGCCCTAATTTGTACGGACAATCAAGTAGTCGGGATTTTTCAGATATACTTGAGGGAGCTTGGAACATGAGGCTTTAGCATTAGTTAGCTACTATTTATAATCTGTTGTGATGTGTTGTCACTACAACAGAATTGCCTTTTAATAGCACGTGAAAAATGCTATAATAGGCTAGCATAGCATTAGTGACGACGCTATATATCAACATGTTATAATAGCCCTATTATATCTTATAGCTCAAATCTAAATGCTATCGTATTATACGTTTTATAGCGTTATCAATATTTTCATAGCATATATTCATTGATATGAAAAATGGTTTCCAATTTGTTTTTACAAAAAAATCCGCTATTAATAAATTCTGCTATTATAGCGTTTTCAATATTTTCATAGCACATATTCTTAGCGTTCAGACCTAGCCATGTTAAAAATAATCTCTTTTTTTATAGCATTATCACTGTTTTTATAGCTCATATTCAGTGATATGAAAAGTTTTCCACACGGTTTAAATTTTGTATAGCATTTTCACATTTTGATTCCATAAGTGCAGTTTTCCGCTATGAATATTTTGTAATACATATATAGCATTATCGGTGTTTTCGTAGCACACAACCAATGATATGAAAAGTTTTTCCATACTATTTAATTCTTTACATAGCATTTCACCTTCTATTTCCATAAGTTCAATATTCCGCTATTAATTTTTTTAATATATAGCACATATTTCAGCTATGATCACATATTTCAGCTATGATCTTTATATAGAAAATCTTGCATTTAATTTGGGCACAATTCAAAGAATTAAGCAGCAAATTCACAATCCAAAACAGTCAATAACAAAAAATTAATACCAAAAGCATATTTGATTTCAATTACAAAGTCATAGTTGATAGGTCTACTACCAAATATAGAAATAAGTCAACGTATATATTGTTCAAACATCATTTCAAAACAAGATTACATGAAATATCTCTTAGTCTTTAGCATGCAACCTCATCCGACATCTAGAACCTGCAATTCACAAGCACAAGTTCATGATGTGGAAATAATTTGAAGGAAAAATGTGAGTAATGGAGAAAATTAGTATGAAATGAAAAAGACGCCACTGGCAGCCCACTTGTAAGGACATGTAAAAGTTCAGACCTATAATGTCCTTTGGTATAATTCTTTCACAGTTTATAAACATGCAAAAAATATACCATGGTTCCACATTTTATAAACAGTGATGAATAAAGCCTGTAACAGACCCGCTATTTTTAAAATCAAAAGTCAATTATAAACGATATTTGACACGCTTACAACTGATTTTAGATATTAGAAATAGTGGGCCATGGATTTTTTTTATGTACTTTACAAAAGCAACCAATAACAAAGAAGCCACAATGGTATAAAATAAATGATTCACATAAATATATCATCATAATCCTCTTTATATATTTACATTTATAAAAGAAGAAACATTATGTGGATGTTGCACAATACCTAAGCTCTCATTTGTTCTTTTTCCCTTTCCTTTTGCTTTCCCTCACATGTCATCTGTGATAATTTATGCAAAGAAAAAAAAAGTGTACCAACTATATTTGGACTGCGCCCAACCCTATACATTCCAGCCCAATTTAAGGGTTCCAGTGGCTATTGCATAGGAAAAGACTACCTACATACCCCTTTTGAGGGATCAAGCCCACGTAGTTCTATTTACTTCTCTTCTCCTGCATCCAAATACTTGTTAGTGCATTAAAACCATTACATGCATTTAACCAATGCAATCAATGTAATTTAATACCAATGTAAACATTGTAGTCAACATAGTTAATGCAATCACTGCACCAATGTAATCAAATAAGACTAGAAAATAATATTTTGCTCACCTATCACAATAATGTTAACATGTAATCATCAAACACTTACAGTATCCCATGAGAAACCCAACTTACAAGATAAGAAGGTAACAACACAAATATACTTACACAATTGTTATTTATCAACTAATAATAATACGCCTGTAATGTAAGTATAAACAGTTTAGTGTATACTAACCATTCGAAAATAGTAACACGGTCATCATCGAACGTGTACTAGTTCAATCAATATTAGTAACAAAACATCCATCATCAAATAACCATAATTAACTGCACATCAATTTGCAGTAATAACAGTATAACATCGCATATTCATTCTTAATGCGAACCATCACCGTGAAACAAAACATGAAATAAAAGAACTTAACTATTAAACATGCACTGCAACGATTCAATCATATTTACGATAACTGTTTTTATTTTATGCCAAAATAATAGTGATTTTATACTAAATTCTTTTAATATATCAGAAAATCATTTGTATCGCCATTTATTCCAAAACTGTGCAATTTACAGTAAAACTATGTCATCGTCTATAAATCTTATTTTGTTGAAGAAGAATATTTATGATATTATTCAGGAATCAGTAAATAATGACCTTATTTAATATCTCTAATTAATTTCATTTTTTCTTTCAAACACCACTAATGCATACAAATATGGATAATCATACTTTCCATATATTTAGCATATTTCAACGTCATTACTCAATTTCATGAATTTATTTTTAATGAATAACTCATATATTCAATTCTGAAACTAATTAAAATCCTAATAGTGCAATAATCAGTAATAAGCAATAATTTTTGACACAACCACCTAAAATGCCTCAAATATCAAACAATTGCTAACATATCACATCATATCATAATCTAATAATCATAAATATGCATTAAGAGAACACAACAGTTTAAATTCAATTAGTTAAGAAAAAAAAAACTATACCAATGCTTTTGCAAATAATCTTCAACTCATACAATCCATACATGTGTATCTTCTCCATTTTATCTAACGCACATTCTCCTTTGTTGTAGCAAATTTAGTTGCATAAGCTTTCCTCCTTTTTCTCTTTATTCTATCCATTCATTATTATTTAATTCAGCATGTAACCTTTTTATTATTTCTAATAAGGAAAATTTAGAGAAGAAAATAGAATGTGTTTAAAGATCCTTTTTCAAGGAGGAAGAAGGAAGAAAAAAGAAGATTCCCCTTAGGGTTAGAGATTGATGTAGTACATTAGATTAACACTAGGAATTCTCAAATTAAATCACAACCGCTCTCTTATTTACTTTGAAATGAAGTAATTTCTTATGGCATATCTCATATATCTATTACTATTATTTTTATCTAACCCGTGATAAAAAGGGATTTGTGTAAACCAAAAGAAGCATCAAGTGAATGTATATTTAATCTTATTAAAAAGTTACCGTTTTTATAAGAGAATTAATTTATAGTCTTAAGGAAATAAACCCCTAATAAAAACAAATCAGTTCGCCTACATGTCAATTAGTGCCTAATTAATCCTCACATGCACGATTAATCTAAACATTTACATATATTCATGAATATATGATAATTCAAAGTTATACCAATTAATGTCTAATAGCTGGAAAATGTGCATAAACCTTACAACCATCCGTAATTAAAATACATTGTCAATTGATGCAAATTAATTCTTTATTTTATAAAATAAAATACATTTGTGTGTGTGTATATATATATTTATATGCATAGGATAATTTTAATCTTACTAATTAATTGCATGAATATGCAATTAACCCTCCCTCCATAATATGTAAAGTCAACAAATGTCTAATAAGTGGAATATATTGACAACTAATGCAAATGGATTGCTTACCAATTAAAAAAATGCCACTTATATAAGGGAATTAATTGCTATTCTTGATGAACAAATTTCTAGTAAGACAAAGTAATTGGTATACATGTCAATCAATGCCTACTTAATCTTCACATGTCCAGCCCACTCTTAAGTTTTGAAATGAACAAGAAAACACACTGTGCTTGTGCTTTTGTTAAAAGATAAACTTGTACATGTACCACATTAAAAGAAATCTTGTAGTTTTAGGTCATCACAACATCTCCAAAAATTGTCAAGTAGATAGGCTAAACTAGACATGATATTTTTATTTTTAGAAAGTATTTTCAATTTGATTCAAAATAGAACTAGATAGTGCTTTTATAATTGAAGTCAAAAATACTTGGCTGAGAAATCAACCGACCTTGTTATAGTTCTTGTTATATCAAGTGTGTGGATTGCCATATCATTCTTGTCTTTGTTATAATTTTTTCAGCATAGTCCTCGTTAAATTGGATGTCAGCTTCTATGGTTTTAAAAATAAGTGCCATTTAGAAAAAATCAGTAGGATGGAGTTTTCAACAAATAATTCCAAGCATGCAAACCAGTAATACAGTTTGACATGACAGAACAGTTATAAAAGCATTAACATTATTTTTTTCTTCTTTATGTTTTCTAATTAGTTCATTCCATGTAAATGCATATGGCAGTATAGTTATAGGAAAAGTAGTTTACCTGAAATATCACATTGCGACTTGGTCAATTATTTATTTGCTGATACCAAGAATACACCTGAAATATCATGCAAGCAATAATGTTTAGAAAGCTAAATTACTATTGTTATGTATGACAGTGTAATAGGAAAATATAGGAAATTCAAACTGATAAAATCAATTAGCACCATTGCATCCAAAATTCAATATCCCAAGCCAATTACAACCAAATCCAATAATCAACATACCCTGTAACAAGTCCACATATCCTAATGCGAAATTACTCTGCAGTTGCGAAATAACTTGTACCGTCACGATCCATTTCTATGTACTGACCACTGTCGTTGATTTTTACCCCACTAAGCACATCTTGCTCGCCCAACCTCAGTCACACACCCATAGCATATATCAACAAATGAAACTAACAAACATAAGGGACAATTAAGTTAATTTAGACAGGAACCTAGGGAAAAATTGTTATCGCTTCCAAGATTTGACAAACAGTGAACGGTGTAGTAAGAATTTCTCTCTTTTAGTTGATCTGCAAGTTAACTTTAAGAAATTATGAATAAATAATAGTTTTTAGAGAATTTGTGCTGGGAAAAGCACCAAAGTTTGTACACTATACCGCGGTATTAGAGGATGTAAGACTAGGTGCTCGCAGCAACATGCAAAAAGCATATTTTATCAATAATAAGTTAATAATGCTCCACTACTATTTCTCTTTACATCATTAAAGGGGGAAAATAATCACATTTTGCATTATAGTTTTGTAGTTAATGATAGTGTTATCTTATTCAACTAGAGCTCTATTTTGAATTCTCCGTATATCTAATCAATGATTTTTTAGTAGGACCTTACCCTACTTTTTATTACCAAATCACTTGAGTTGATGCCCTTACATAAGAGTGAGCGATCAGTTTTATAAACTAATATATGAGATTTGAGGATTTGTATGTAGTTTTATTTGATTTTCTTTCAATACTAAATATCAAATTTTGGAAGAAAAAAAAACCTTCACATTTTCTGAAGTGTATTGCTAAAAATACTCAAATATTTGCTTTTTAAGGCCATGACAAAGGTTATGTGTTTCATAATTAACAATTCACTAGTGGTTAATGTGTATATGATAAATTCTTAAGTAGTCCAGCAAGACGGCCTAAGTAAAACGATACTTGCACTATGCATCATATATTTAACTGAACAGGTAATAACATATACAACTGGGATAGTCCTAAGCTACAAAAACTTCAGACTTGTACCAAGAGAAGACTGCAATCTAGTGATTGTAGACATGAACACATGGGATACACTATGGAGACAAAGACAACAAGCCCATATGGAGACTGCTTCACCCGTTTGGATGACCATGGCGAGTTCTTGATCATGCACAATAGAAGAGATGTACTGTGGTGGAGGACATGAGTGTGATCTAAAGAACCGGCAATTTACCCGAATTCCCAAGGTATTTACCCGATAACAGTTTTTCATGGACTGTTGATGAAGGTGAGAATGTTTCACCCTTTCGACTCGATGGGGGTAGAGAACCAGGTTTCAGAAATCCAATGCACAATGCAGTAACTTGCTAAAACCAGCATTTACTTTTAACAGGGTCAAATTTGAGGACTGAAATAATCCATATTACATATAAATTGTTCTAATCGGTTTTGGAAACAAAAATCCTGTTGAATACACATCACTTACAAAAATTTTCTTTTTTAAAATCATTTGACAGAAGATATATTTGAGGCAAGAAACAGACATTGGCCTTTATCAGCATTTTTCTGACCAAACATCGAATCTCGCAAATTATGGGTTGACTACTGATATGAAAATAATAATAATAAAGCTTTCAATGCACATATAAGCATTGGTTAACCAACACAATGCTTCCATTCACTCAATAATGGTCTTTCCAAGTTAACCAACACAGTATAAATAGACTGTTACTTATACATGTATTCTAATTTTATCTCCAAAACTGACAGATGCATTGCTTTTTGATCTTGTAGCATAATAACAAATATGTGTAAATTTCGTTTTCCCTAATTGCTCATTTACATATTTAATAAACAGAACAAGTATATCATGTGTCAAACTTTATCATTTTTCCTAGTTGCTCATTCATATTGATTTTTTACCATTATATGATGACAGTTGGGCACTTGATGAGGGAGGATCCTGTGTCCTATTATGCACCGTCATGTAGGAATCAAATTTATAACAGTACATATTTAAGGATGTATGCAGAATGTTTTTCTATCATCAATCTTAAAAGAAAAATAAAATAGGGACATGAAAACTATTTAAAAAAAATTACCTACATAAGTAGCCAAAGTCCACGTATATTTTCCAAGACAATCTATTACCTATATACAAGAAGGATATTTGATTCACAAATTCAGAATTTTATATTTATACAATATTTTTTAACAATAATAAGATGCTTACTAGAAGATGAATCCATTACAATATTTGCCATATGCCAAGCTATTGTAGAGCCAACGACATCTTCAATGCATTCAAACTCAGTCGTAGGTCTCCATAAACGTGCACCAGGAACTGTTGCAATGTCAACCCAAACCCGAGTTGCACCCTCTCCTAACGAGATGAAATGTACCGTTATTTTTGAGTCGGTCGAAGCCACGCGTTCCTCGACAACTATATTTTCCGTTCCAAATACATCAACCAACTTACATTTATTCGATGTAGAATTAGCAACCTACCAAGTAACAATAATAATTTGATTATATAAACTACTTGAAACATATTATCTTGCGAACGACGCGGAACTAATATTTGAACTACAAATGATATATTACCATAGGAATTGATATCGGGTTCGTCAAAGGACTGAAAGATTCTTGAGTGCTTACTTTCTCAACAACCACTTTAGATTCTGGCCAAGCTACTTTATTACCAACGACTTCTCCAACATATCTCATATTAGTCGTCGGCTTCCATAAAAAAGCCTTCATTTTTTTGGATTGTCTATCGACACTAGCTTTGCGGATGGTCCAAGAGGTATATCATTAACAAGTTTTTTTGGATCACTATCATAGATTCGTCCTTCCACAACAATTTCTTCGCTTCCCATCCAATCATAGATCTTGCATTTATCATCTTCGCTTCCATTCTGCAAAAATAATAATGTCTATCAATTACAAAGATTACAATAAGGTAATACAGGTTTTTAATATCTTGGCCTGAAACATCGCATAATATTTTTGTGCCACTAAAGGAAAACTTTTCTTTATGTTTAATAAAAATACACACACTTTCACTTATTTTTATTGGCTTGGGCTAAAAAAATATATGACAAAAATGTATTATTTTTATTTTATAGCTACAATAGAAACTAAATTAAAATGTTATCACAGTTTCTTCTTTCTCTTTTTCTGTCGTGCGCACAATTACTCTATTAGCTGGCCATTCTACTATCATATTCTTAGCTTCTCCGACATGCGTCATTCCAGCCACGGTCCTCCACAAATAAGAATATATTATCTTAGGAAATTCTATCAAAATTTTCATAGCATTCAGATCACTTGATAAAACTCTTCCTTCGGCAACTATTTCATCACACCCATTACAATCCAATAAATCACATTGTTCATGCATTTTCTCCAAAATACCCTATGATTAATAAAAAAACTAAAAAATATATTAAAAACCAGAAAACAAATGTTGCAATGTAACTTAAAATTACCATTTCTGATGTGCTTGCATAAGTTCGATTTTGTACACCCTAATAAATTAGTAAATAGGTTAGCATTTTATAAAACAAACCGCTCTAAACAATAATATACGATATCACATAATGAACAAACTATTAATATTTACTAGACTGTTCGCTAGCATGTGAATTGTCTGCTTCAATTCCAAAATAGTATTTTGACAGTCGGTTAGTTTCTTATCATTAGCTTGTGATAAAATGAACTTGTGAGAGTTATTCCTCTTCCCATTACTCTTAAGCGCCCTGGTTTATCTTGTCCTAGTATTGGAATTTTGTGATACAATATTTTCAAATATCAATTAGATTTTTGGAGATATTCATGGTAATTTCGGTATCCGTTTTGTGCAAGAAATGAATGGAAAGAATATTAATGAATAAGGGATATTGGCGATATGCCATCTAATTTGTTGCCATGTTTCATGAAAAAGAAATGGAAAGAAATTAAAATTGGAAAAGGGATTGATTGATGGAGATAATAGAAAGTTATCAACCAATCAATCATATGACAATCAAATTAATGGGAATATTAACCTTCCATGATTTGATTTATTTGCATAAATCAAATTAATTCATCCCCAAGAAACGTTTTCCTCTATATAAAGAAAGGCATAGAGGATGTTATTTGATATGAGATGTGAGAACATTTGTATTCTTCATTTCTTTTGCTCTACTTTAAAAACTCTGTAATCTCTTGAATATTAATAAAATCTCTTCCCTATTGAAGTGGACGTACACTATCTCGCGATAGTGGAACCACTATAAATTTGTGTGTTCTCTATTGCCTTTATTTTTTCTGTGATCTGAGATTGATATTCATTTCAAGCTGTTTTTTCTTCCACATCATTGCAAGATCCTATTGAGGTTTTTCGGCTGAAAGGGATTGATCACCACTTACAACTGGTATCAGAGCTAGATTTGCAAAGAAGGTGTTTGGTAGAATGGCAAGAGGAGATGAAAACAATACAAATAATACGTCAGTGCCAGTAGTTGCTCCATACGTCAGAGACTCCTATGTGGCGTCAGGATCACGGTTGACGATAGAGAAGTGGAATGGTGAAAGAGATTTTGAAAAGTGGCAGTGGATGATGAAAGCAGTTTTGAGAAGAAATCGCGTTCATCGAGTAGTAGTTGATAAAGAGACATTGCCTGTTGATATTTCATCAGTGGAATTAGAAATGGAAGAATGGGCCTTTACTACTCTTTAGCTTGTTATGGGAAAGAATGTAATTTTTGAAATCAGTTAGGAGACGACAGCTAGAGGCATTTGGAAGAAGTTGGAGGACCTCTACATGAAGAAATCCCCAACAAACCATCTGATCCTATTGTAGACTTTCTTCACTTATAAGATAAAGGAAGGTTCTTCAATTAAGATACACCTAAGTGTGTTTGATGACTTGTTGATGAATATGAAGTCCGTTGAGTTGAAAATTGATGAAGAACAAAAAGCAATGGTCCTATTGTGTTTGCTTCCAGAGCGATATACTGGTTTCGCAAATAGCCTTATCTATGGTAGAGACACATTGAAATTAGATGATGTGAAGACAGGTTTGCTCAGTGAAGAGTTGAGAGATCAGATGAAAGAGTTTGGTGTTGGTGATAGTAGTGGAGGAAGTAGTAGTTCAGGCTTATTTGTTGAGAGAGGAAGAGCAAAGAAGAAAATGAAGAATAATAGAGGGCGTTCCAATTCTAGGAAGCCTAATTCACGGAGTAAGTCTAAAGATGGAAAGTGCTATAATTGTAAGAAACCAGGTCATTGGAGAAGAGACTGTCCAGATTTGGAGAAGAAGATTGATGTTTCTTCATCTATTGCGATGGAGAAAGGCGGTAGCGATTTGTTGACAAAGGTTGAATCAGATATTGCAGACCAATGGATTCTAGATTACAGAGCATCATTTCACATGACTCCTAATAAGGATTGTTTTTCTTCCTTCGATGCCAAAGAAGGAAGTTCTATCCTTATAGGGAACGATGCAACATGCAAGTCTATGGGAGTTGGTTCAGTTCGCATTCGCAGGTATGATGGGATTGTTCGCACACTTTCAAATGTTCACTATGTCCCAGGTCTTCGGAAGTCATTTATATCATTAGGCGAATTGGCATCATTGGGATGCAACATAACCATTGTCAAAGTTGGTTTGAGAGTTTCTAGAGAGGCACTTGAATTGATGAAAGGTGTTATGGTACGAAGTCTGTATTTTCTAATGGGTACCACTGTCCATGGAGAATTATATGTTAGAGTCGGTAGTTCTAAAAGTTTGGATGCTACCAAGCTTTGGAAATGCGATTAGGTCATACTTCGGAGAAGAACTTAGAGTTGCTTCATAAGAAGAAAAAGATCAAAGGAGAAATCTTCAACCAGTTGGACTTTTGCAAGGAGTTGGTGATGGTGTGCATACGTCTAAGAGGGTACTTGATTATGTGCATTCAGATGTTTTGAGGCCATACTCTACAACTTCTATTGGTAGAGCATATTATTTTGTTTACTTCATTGATGACTACTCGCGCAAGGTTTGGGTGTATGTAATGAAAGCTAAGTCGGAAGTATTTGAGAAGTTTAAGGTTTGGTTAGCTCTTGTTGAAAACCAAACAGGAAAGAAATTTGAAGATTCTTAGATCCGACAATGGTGGCGAATATGTCTCCAAAGAGTTCCTCGACTACTACAAACAGCGTGGTATTAGAAGACATTTTACAACACCTGGTGATCCGCAATCCAATGGGGTTGCTGAGAGAATGAATAAGACTCTACTTGAAAAGGCCTGTTGCTTGATATTGACTGCGGATATGTCTAAGGGTTTTTGGGTTGAAGCTATTTCGACTACAACACATATTAATAATCGGATTTCCTGCTCAGCCATTGATGGGAAGATTCTAGACGAGGTATGGAGAGGTAAAAACACTTTATTAAGTTATTTTCGTATATTTGGATGTCCAGTTTATGTTCGCAATATAGGACATGACAAGTTAGAGCCTAGGGCCTCCAAATGTGTTTTTCTTGGTTATACAAATGGCATAAAAAGATATAGAATTTGGAATCCAATTATGAAGAAAGTTATACATTCCAGACATGTGACTTTTGATGAGTCAACAATGTTCAAACCTTTGGATGGTTTATCAGAGAGTTTAAACTCGGTTGATGAGAAGCCTAAAAAGACCGAGATTCCCAGTTTTCAAACCCAAAGTAGAGCTATCACTGTTGATAATAGTGATAGAGCAGTTGATGATACATCACATGATAGTCCACAGATTTCCTCTAGTAGTGATGGTGATGGTCATGAAGCTATAGATGATTCAGCTCAAGGTGGAGCTCAAGGTAGAGCTGAAGGAGAGTCGGGCAATGTCGTCATTCGGGCTAGTCAGAGACCAAGAGAGCTCCAATTAGATATGGAGATTGGCAGTATGCAAATTTGAGCCTTGATGATCAGTTTGAGTATGCTTTACATATAATTCATGATAAACCATTGAGCCTTGAAGAAGCCATGAAGTCGAGTGACAACTCGAAGTGGAATTGCGCTATGGAAGAGGAGATACAGTCTTTGCAAAAGAACAAGACTTGGGATTTGGTACCGCTACCTCAAGGAAGCTGAGACATAGGTTGCAAGTGGGTGTTCAAGACGATAGTAAATACAAGGCAAGATTAGTAGCCAAAAGGTTTTCACAAAGAAAAGGGTTAGAGAATGATGAAATATTTTCTCTAGTTGTTAGACAAACTTCAATTCGAATCCTACTTGCAATAGTTGTCGCTTACGATTTGGAGTTAGAATAACTTGATGTGAAGACCGCTTTCTTGCATGGTGACTTGGAGGAAACCATTTACATGAAGCAGTCAGAAGGATTTATTGTAGATGGAAAGTCAGATTGGGTATGCAAGTTGAAGAAATCTCTTCATGGTCTAAAACAGTCGCCTAGACAATGGTACAAAAGGTTTGATTCTTTTATGCTTTCACATGGTTTTAATCGTAGTACTAAAGATGCATGTGTTTATTTTAAGCATTTAAAGAATAATAATTGGGTGTATTTACTTTTGTATGTGGATGATATGATGATTGCTTCCAAGGATAAGCTGAAATTGATGCATTGAAGTTGAAATTAAAAGTGGAATTCGATATGAAAGACCTTGGAGAAGCAAAGAAAATTTTGGGGATGGAAATCCAAAGAGATAGAAACCTTGGACTTTTGAGACTTACTCAAAAGGAATATATTCAAAAGGTGCTTGCACGGTTTAGCGTGGATGGTGCAACGGCTATCAGTACACCCATGCCTTTGCATATACAGCTTTCTAATCAGGGCTCTCCGATCTCAGAAAAGGACAACGCCTATATGAAGAAGGTGCCTTATGCCAGTGCAGTAGGTAGCTTGATGTATGCTATGGTGTGCACTAGACCTGACATTGTTCAAGCTGTTGGATTATTTAGTAGATATACGGCAAATCCGGGAAAATCGCATTGGGAGGCAGTGAAGTACATTTTTAGAAATCTTAGAGGAACATCAGATTATGGGCTTGTTTTTTGCGGTAGAAATAAGGATTTTAACTTGGTTGGATTATATGATTCAGACTATGCCGGAGATAGAGATAGAAGGAAGTCAACCTCAGGCTCTGTGTTCACAATTGGAGGAATAGCTATTAGTTGGAGAGAAAGGTTGCAGACTATAGTTATTTTGTCTATTATAGAGGCAGAGTTGATAGTTTCAGTTGAGGCAGCTAAGGAGGCACTTTATTTGAAGAAGTTATTGTGTGATTTGGGCTTCATGCAAGATGCTTGTTTGGTGAATTGTGACAGTCAAAGTGCAATTCATTTAGCTGAAAATCTGGCTTTCAGTTCTAGAACAAAGCATATAGAGGTAAGAGAGTCTTTCCTTATCTCTATGAATGAGGAGAAGTTAGTTCGTCTTCAGAAGATTCACACAAATGAAAATGCAGCAAACATGTTTACGAAGGCATTACCTGCTACTAAGTTCGAGCATTGCTCGAACTTGATTCACTTGATGAAGTGCTAGGTGCCACATGGTGGCACAATGGGAAAGAGAGTGACTTGTTTGAAGTCAAGAGAAGATATGGTATTCTTCTTGTATGAAGAGATAGGAGTTGGTTGCACAATGTCTACCTTGTTTTTTGAATGCTTCCAACTCTTTGTTGGTGGGCGGTGGCCTTGCTGGAGTTCACTGACAAAGTGCAATGAGGGGTAGCTTTTGCAGGAACTCATTGGGAAGCATTCACATTGGAGTCTCTAGGTTGCATGAGATATTGTATCAAGGTGGAGATTATTGGAATTTTGTGATGCAATATTTCCAAATATCAATTAGATTTTTGGAGAGATATTCGTGGTAATTTCGTTACCCGTTTTGTGCAAGAAATGAATGGAAAGAAATGGAAGGAATATTAATGAATAGGGGATATTGGAGATATTCGCCATCTAATTTGTTGCCATGTTTCATGAAAAAGAGACAGAAAGAAATTAAAATTTGGAAAGGGATTGATTGATGGAGAAAATAGAAAGTTATCAATCAATCAATCATATGACAATCAAATTAATGGGATTATTAGTCTTCCATGATTTGATTTATTTACATAAATCAAATTAATTCATTCCCAAGAAACGTTTTCCTCTATATAAAGAAAGGCATAGAGGATGTTATTTGATATGAGATGTGAGAATATTTGTGTTCTTCATTTCTTTTGCTCTACTTTAAAAACTCTGTAACCTCTTGAATATTAATAAAATCTCTTCCCCATTGAAGTGGACGCACATTATCCCGCGATAGTGGAACCACTATAAATTTGTGTGTTCTCTGTTGCCTTTATTTTTTCTGTGATCTGAGATTGATATTCATTTCAAGCTGTTTGTTTTATCACATCATTGCAAGATCCTATTGAGAATTTTCCGCTGAAATGGATTGATCACCCCTTACACCTAGCACTTGTGAAAGAGCATCATTGCTTGGTAAACTAGACTGTGATTCACTTTCACAACGTTTTATCTTCTCCTGTAATAAAAATATGCGGATATATATATATATATATATATATATATATATATATATATATATGCAAGTGTCAGTTTACGTACTAACAAACAAGTAGACTGAGAAACAAATGCGCAGTTTTTGAAAAGTTAACTAAATAAAAATAATGTTTAATATGTCAATAAGTTATGAAAAACTCTTACAATAACGTCAGCAACATCCTTGTTAAATGTTTCACCATTTTTTCAAATGCGAGATTCAATCCAAACTTTAGATCTACAAATGGAAGAAGGTTCCTCGCTCTGCATTTTCTGCATTAAAAAGATCAAATTTAAGATATATTTAACATTAATTAAAACTGAATATATGAAACAAGCTAACTCATACACTATTTAATTCCAAAATAATTTCTCACCATATCTTCAGTTAGTCGAGCCATTCCTTTGCGGCTGCATGTATGTGACATTTGCTTCCGTTTCATAGCTTTGTATTTCTCACTTCGTATCTAAAAAAATGTCATTGTAATTATCAATCATTTTGGTGCATATAATTCCAACTTATAGCATTAAAAAAATAAAAATTTAAATATCTCCTTATATCTAAATTCAGATTGCCAATAAAAATGTCCTCACTGAAATCTTTAACAACGCCCTTTGTTAATTCTTTCCCACCAATTGTTCAAATTCAGATGGATAAGCTGAGTTGTTAATGTATGACATCTTATACCCACTCACTATCCACCAGCTTGTAATTTTAAATGCAACCAGGTTTGAACCAACATTCATGAATTTTTCACATATTCATGTTTGTGTGCATCTTATGATTAATACACCATGGTATGGAATAATTTGGCATATCAATAATATGTATTCTGATGTAGTTGCCATGCAACTCCAATTAAAGTACTGATTCCTGAGTTATGTAAGTATTTCTTTACCTTAAAAGCTGAACTTGTTTTCAACTTCACAAAATCTCTCCATTCCTTCATGCTGCCGATGTTACCTGGCTTTAACAGTAATATTTCCTTTTTGGTTTTTGCTTTTACCAACTGAATAACGAATCTACTTTTTGAGGCCCTCCAAATAGCTCCCATTTGCTGGAATATAGAAACTTTCTGCCAGTCTTCATCCAATTTGAATCTAGCCTAATATCAGTATGAAGAATAAAAAGCACGGTTAATCAAGATGACGGTAATGTCTCTTGATATAATCAATTCAAATTTGATATTAATATAAAGATACAACAAGTGCAAAAAAAAACATAGATACATGTGGATATATTAGTTAACACTATATATGACACAAAAGAATGGTCATCAACATCCATTAAATATCGATGCTTGAATTCACAGTATGCTCAAGAATAGTACTTATATGAAAATGTACTATCTATCAGTCATGAGTTTTTTTTTTTTTTTTTTTTTTTTTTTTTTTGATTTGTTCTTGGTATGCAAATAGTTATAAGCTTATAAAATTATAAACATCAAAGGAGATATCACTAATATCATTTTATCAACCACCAGATGGTCATTCTACAGGGAACAAACCTAACAATCAAGCCAGTACAGAGCAGCACATTGGCGAGCAAATCACACATATTACTAATCCAAACATAGAAACCTGCTAGACTTATGTGATGACTTTTATGTAGTAATCTAGTCAAGTATACCAACATGCTTCTATTTGCAGAGTTTATCTCTAAGGTACATGTTTTAACTCCGACCTGTTTCTCTTTACATAAAAGAATATATTGTAGGCATGGATCAATATACTATTTACTAAAAAGTTTGTAGAGCTAATCTTTTCGATCCTAGTCCATGTTACACCTGATTGCAATGCATTACTATCATTAATACACCTGATCTACCAATTTCAAAGGTGCAAAGACTTATCTGCTAACACCTATATGATAATTTATTTATAGTTGCCTGATTGTTATAATAGATTGGCACATATATTAACATCAGATCTACATAGTGTCATAAAGATGTATACATATCGTAAGTTAGAGAGATGATTAAGTCAAACATAAAGCACTTTAACTTAATGAAGTGAAGTGCCACCCTTGTCTAAAAATAAAAATCTATGTGAAATTACAATGTTTTGGCATCAAAAAAATGGGGTAATTAACTCATAAAAGAGTTTTGGCGTCAGACGCATCTAACGCCAACAGTTTTAATTATGATGCCTCTTACTTAGAAAGCAAACGTGATTAGAATGAGAAAGATAATTTGTAGGTCGTAACTATAAGAATAGCTTACTGTGGAATTCATAATTTGAAATAGATTTTATGTTGCAGATAATTCATAACTGTAACAGGCATACGCCATATAATCAAGTACACTTTGAAATTTGTAATAGAAAGAAATTAAATTGAGCTGCAAAATTTAGCTAACATTATTAATTTTTAACGATTACGGTACTTTGCATTTCATCATAATAATAATGCGATCACTCAATTCTATTGGAAAAATGGTAGAAACGTAAACATAAAAACTTTAGCGCAACACCAGAAGAACCTGTACTAACCCATCCTTGCGTTCTTATAGAACGCAAAAACAGAAATTAGAAAATACACACAGAATAATTCATCTGCAATTGCATTTCTAAACTTTCAAAACCCATAAATCGAATCTGCTTGATAAAACTCCAATCTGAAGCATCATATATATATATATATATATATATATATATGTATATGTATATGTACCTGATTTAACTGAAAATTATGATAGATGTTTTAGTATATTTTTCAGATGAAATTGAGTACTTTGAAACAACCGGCATTGTCTTCTAATGACGATTATGAGTAGGATGCATCAAATGATTTTTCAAAGGAAATGCTTTTTTGGTGTTACTGTCAACGTCTAATGATAGTGAGGAACATTTTCCAAATTAAACAAGTTCATCGATGCATAGTTTGATGATGATGGCAACTGCAAACTTCTTAAAGAAAACGAGTTCTTTGTTATGACCACTCATCTTTAATGATGTTGACTGCAATAATATAGGCATCACATTACACTTTTCAAAGGAAAGGAATTTTTCGGTGCAATTGGTGACCTTAAATGACGACCATTTCATTAGTGTAGCGATACACTTTTTACAAGAAACAAGTTTTTTGGTGTGAATAATGGTATCTAGCAGTAGCGGGTTAAGACGTGTAGCATTCCAGTTGCAAGATGCATGTTTTAAAGAGAAAGTTTACAGAATAGTTGAGTCCTTCGTATATGATGTAACGATATTATGATGAGACTTTAGGTTTGATCTGCATGATCTAACAATAGTGGGATGAGAATATGGGTTTGATTGGGTGCATATGATTAAATATGAGTAAGAATTAATTAGTGAAAACTTGCTCTATCCTGCATCTATATATGTACGAACTTGCATATGTCTACTCAATCACCATTTGAAGTTACCACCTTTTCCAGTATGTGTTAGACCATAAATGAGACAGAAGATCCTATTGAGAATGTAATGTCAGATATGAGATTTTTTGTTTTGTTTTTTTTTTTTTGTTTTTTTTTTTGGCTTGTTTTATTTATTTGTTCATCATATCAGTATGTATATTATTGTGTCTTCGTGTATGATATTGGATGTTCGTTTTACTATTCCTACAACAAAATGTCATATATTGTGCCTTTGTGTATAATGGATGTTCATCATACCAGTATAGGATGTCCATCATGCCAGTAGGTTTAAACTGTTACCAAATGTCATATGCAACATCCAGTAGTGAATTTGATATTTTGATGTTTGCTACAACAATAAGGTATTAATAAGAGTACATGTGGGAGTATATGTGGACAGTATTAATAAGAGGGAGAAAGTTCAGTTTATACCTGAATGGATTCCCACAAAATAATTTTTCTACCGTCATCAAGTTGCCTCCAATCATCGAGTGTAAACGGAACAACCCCTCAGACTAATGGCCCTAAGTAAGAAGATAAGACAACTGTTCCAGGGCCTATTGGTTCTGCCATCGCATTAAAATCCACTTCAATCTACTCATAGCATCCGAAGAAAGTCTTTTCATTTTTTCTGGACATCTAGTAGCTCTTTTGCCATGTGAACTTGCAAGTGTATCATGAGCCTGTACATCAGCTTCCACTGAAACTTCATTATTTACATCAACTGACATTGCATGATCTTCATTTGCTTCCATGTTGCCTTCAAATGCTTTAGCTCCTGTTTCATCTTCCATCGCATTCAAATTGCTACACTTGATAAGCTCTTCCTTGGCTAACCACTCCTTTAATGCTTCTTTCGATACCTCAGTTTCTTTTTGTTTGTCGTTAGCTTTCTTCTTCTTTGCCATTATTCTGCTAATTTTTAAAGAAAAAAATCAGTAGAAAAAGAAAGTCAACATGCTAAATCAAATATATTGAAAAAAAGAAGTGAACATGCTAAATTCAATTTTTATATCAAAAATGCACAAGCACAAATGTACACGTATATACATTTGTATAATTAACATGTGCATGTCCATAGGTCGGACAATGAAACCAAATAGCAGAAAAACGGTTCATGGCAAGAAAATCAAAATAAATAGTTACAAATAAGTTATTATCATCTGATAGTGTTACAATAAGGTGTTGAACTTATCAAAATAAATTTTATTTTAAGCCTTCAGTGGAAATTTTTTGTTATAGGAATCATAAGTGGGGTGTTTTCTATATGCCAGTTGTAATTGCATACATCAAGAAATCACCTCAATGTTAAGACCTCATCTAGTAGAGCATATTTTTAAATTTTAATGTTTGGCTAGGACTTGTGCTCCATGCATACATCTTTGAAATATTCATGGATGGACTTAAATTAGTTTATTCGTTTCTTAAACAAAACCAATTAATTTTGAATTTCATAAAGAACCAGGACTTTAGCATCCAAAATTTCCCTTAATTAAGTCAGCTATTTAATTAGTTCTGTCGAAAGAAATACTATACATTGCATCTAAAATCATGTTATTACATAATTACAGTGAGTAATATTTATGAGTACTGCACCTAACTTACAACGGATTACTGACCTTCAAATATATGTAATGATTAACATATAATGGCAGAAGGTTTAAGTTTTGGGGGAAACAATTGCAATGGTCAGTATCCTTTTTTATATTCGTGATATAAGACATTTTACTAATTAATTGGAACATTAATGCAACATTCGATTAGACTATAATTTATAAAAAATGTCATTATATATAAATAAATGTAAGAGTTCAAATTACGCAAAAAATAAGAATTATTATCCATTATTGGATTGAAAATTCCGAAAGCAAACAAGGTTACAAGATTGAAATTCTCTTACAAAAAAAATGCAACTCTTTTTTATATCTTCAAAAAAGAACATAGAAATTTCAGATTTTATAGTTTCATATACTTACGCATGCCACTAATACATGTAGCATAAATCTGCTAGAAGGCTCCTTGATTTTGGAGGCCCGTATGTTATATATTTCAAAGATATATGCATGGCCATATTGCTAAAACATTATTAAATTTTAATAGAACAATCATTATATCAATCACTCAACCATATTCCTCTTGCTATTGCCATTGCATACTGCTGCCCTTCACCTTCAATTAACTTTTGCTGATAAGCTGTTACAGTAAGGTGTTGAACTTATCAATAAATTATGGTGAAATCATCATATATGTGTGGTGTTGTATATTTCGGACGAGTGTGTGACTCGCCGAGGGCATACTCGTGGATATTTTTTGCTAAGTGGTTTTGCAAACCTAGGCTGTTCTACCTGTTGTCAACTACAACTGACGATAATTATGTTGGATTAATCACATGACAACAGTCAAATAACATGGGTTTAATTCTTCAACGTGTAAGCTTTTATTTCAGTCAGCAAAAAATCTCCACAGTGCACGTTACACTTGTAAGATCAAAGAAGTTAAAGAGACTCAAAACAAGTGGAATAATACGATGCACGTCTAAGAATAATTAAAGGTTCAAGAAACATTAACGGAAAAAAATAAAGTGAAAATTACAAGATGCATTGCATAATGATGGCGTCCTTGTTTCAAAAGATTAGGCCGATAAGCAAGACCAAGACTTTTCTTGCTGTTCCGGTTGTTGCTAGGAACAAGCCTAAGAGCATCGAGACTGTGCCACCTGAATTGCTTGAGGTACCACAGCAGTCCAATGAACTGCGGGCTGTCTAATTGTCGATTTGTTTTTTTCTCCTTTCATTTTAGGGTGCAGGCTATCAAATTTTCGGTTTCTAAAATTTACATTACTTAATAATATAATTTAAGTATTATTGTTGAAAAAAAAAACCTAGCTAAGTCTCAAATAGCTGCAACTAATGATGATATCACAGTGTAACATAGTTAAAACCATGATCATCCCAACGAAGTAGCACTGAAGATGATATACACAATTTGATGTTTTTATATCAGCACGTTTGTAGATATATAGTTCACTCTATTGTTCAACTCAAATCATGAGATTGTCTAGGATGAACAAACAATATAACACAAATAAGTTACAAATGCTTTATATAATATGTTGCAAATCAAAATAAATAGCGTATATCTGTATCAATGTTTCACTTAAATAGGACTAATTCTAAATAAATTAACCTGGTTTAAAATGCCTACATATGATATAAATTAATCATGCTTAAAATATACCAACTCTAACTCAGACATCTTGTTTTCAACTAATAACGTACTGATTGTATAAATGAATCAAAATACCTTATTTTAACTACTCAATTATGCCTTCGCAGTCATCTCTTACATAGCTAACATGCTTACTAGAATCATCAACATCCATATCAATTTCTCCGTAATATTCCCCAACATAGTTAACTTCATCAACTGATTCATCTGTCTCTAACTCCTAAAAGCCTCTTGGTGGTGTTTTCATTACCACGTACCAATTAGACTCATCATTGTCTTTCAAGTAAACAACTTGCTTCGCTTGAGATGCAAGAATATATGGATCTTTTGTAAAGGAAGCTTGATTTTGATGTAAATTTACAAGAGTGAATCCATCTTCAACTTTTACATCATTTCCTACATTTGTCCAATGACATTCAAAAACCGGAATATGAAAGACATGATAGTCTAATAAAAATATATCGGTCAGTATCCCATAGTAAGTAACTATGTCAGCCACTTGAGATGTATCTTTTGCACTTGCTCTACACATGGTAGTGGCATCATAAGTAACTCCACTATTTAGGTTTCCCTAGTCCTTTGTGTGAAAATGTTGCCCATTGATTATATATCCTTTATAGGACAAGACATCATTCTTTGGGCCGTAAGCAATCCATTTTAACATTTTGTCATGATCAACGAAGCCAATAGGTATCCGTAAAAATATATTTAATACATACGTCATGACATTCCAAAACTGATGTTAACTTTATTATAAAATTTAACTAACCTTCATTTTAATTCAATTGGCAAAGTTATCTGCATGTTTCTTCCAAAGTAAGGTTGCACTTCTTCCCATATGTTGGTCTGAATCTTGCAACTCCATTAAATGCAAACTGATAAAGAAAAAAAAATTATAGCTTGCAGTTTCTTATAAGAACAATACTGCATTAGATTTAAAGTACTTGCTCTAAAAATGGTTCAACCATTTCCATATTCATTAATAGGCCTAAGTGGGCATTTTTTTTTCTCATTACAAGATGATGTAACTATCTTAGAAGCGGAAATCAGACATCCTTCAAGTATTGTAGAATTATCATAGTCCTCTTTCCGAACACCTTTCTCTCCCATTTGTCCTGTTTCTTTTAAAAATTTATCAAAATATCTCATGCAGCCTTTAGCAAGATAGGGTTCGGTAATACACCCTTCTAATCGTGCATGATTTCTTACATAATCTTTAAGTGTTTTCATATATGTTTCAAAAGGATACATCCAACGAAAATGAACTGGACCACACAAACGTGCTTCTCTTACAAGATGAATTGACAAATGTATCATTATTTCAAAAAAGGATGGTGGAAAATATATTTTGTGTTCACACAATATCGTGATAATTTCATCATCAAGTTGTTGTAGATTCTCTCTATCAAGCACACGCTGGCATATTTTATTAAAGAATGAACATAAACAAACTATTGTTTCCCTTGGTTTTTTTGGCAACAGTCCTCTTATTGCAGCTGGCAACAATTGTTGCATTAAAATATGATAGTCTTGAGATTTTAACCCATTAATTTTGCAATCTTGCAGCGAAACACAATTTTTAAAATTTGCACAATAACCATCGGGTCCTTTGAAATCGTACAATCTATTACAAAATGTTTTCTTCTCGCAATTTGATAATGTATAGGGCACCAGCGGAAGATACATTTTTTTCCATGAGGTTGTGCATAAAGTTCATGTTGAATCCTCAATTCCTCTAGATCTTTTCTTAAGTTAATTTCGTCTTTTGATTTACCATCATGCAGCATAGTGCCTAAAATGCTTTCACATACATTTTTCTCTACATGCATCACGTCTAAGTTATTACGTAAGGGAAGCTCCTGCAAAAACCAAGAGTATAATAGTTTAGTGATATTTTTATTATTACTTAAATGTAAAAAAAATCATATTAACCTCCCAGTATGGCAAATCAAAAAATATTGATTTTTTTCCCATCTTGATAGCTCCATTTTCATAGGATCAATTCCTATGTGAAAATTAGTGTTCCTTTTCTTCAATGGTCTCTTCTAATTTTGCACCTTTTTCATCATTTTTGTGTTTTTTTGGGTCTTTATTTTCCTTTCCGAAATCATTTGGGCAATCTTTTAAAATATTGACGATATTTCTTCCAGTTAAAATTCTTGGTTTACTTCCATTTTCTATAGTATTGTCAAACCAAGTCCTTTTTTTCCTAATTGGATTAGAAGGATGTAGAAATCTTCTACGACCCATATACACAATCTTATGACTATGATTCAACCAATGATGATGAGTATTCACATCACATGAAGGACATGCCTTTTTACCCTTTACACAGCATCCGACGAGATTTCCATATGCTGTAAAATCATTTATCGTCCATAACAAAATTGCTTTTAGATTAAAACATGTCTTAGTAACTGCATCATAAACTCCAACTCCATTATTCCACAAATGACACAAATCTTCAATCAATGGCGCCAAATAAACATCTATATCATTCCTCGGTTGCTTAGAGCCTGGAATTAGTAATGTTAACATAATATTTTCCTTCTTCATGCATAACAAAGGTGAGAGATTATATGTTACAAGCATTACTGGCCAACAAATATATTTAGTTTAACATAGAAAATGGATTGAAATAATCAGTAGCAAGGCCAAGTCTGAGATTGCGTGGGTCATTTGAAAATGGTTTTCATTTCTCATCCATGACATTCCATGTTACGGAATCTACAAGATGATGCCTTTTCTCATCATTACTTTTGTTATTAAAATGTCATCTTAAATCTTCTGTCATAGTTTGAGATCTAAACATTCTCCCGAATCTTGGAATTATTGGAAAATATCGTAATACTTGTGCCGGGATCCCTTGCATAATCTCTCCTGTACGTTCATTAATCTTCCATCTCGAACATCCACATTTCGAACAGTTAATCAAATCTTTGTAATCTTTTCTAAAAAGGCAACAATCATTTTTACAAGCATGAATTTTGTCAAATCCCATATCAAAAATTTTCAGAAATTTCTCACCTCATATAAAGTTTTAGGAAGTATATTATTTTTCGGTAACAACAATTGTTGCACATTCAAAGCTTATCAAAACCACTATCAGATAACCCTGTTTCACATTTCAGATTATACAAGGCAACGATGGCAGATAGCTTTGTTTGATCTGCACAGTCAGGATATAAAGGGGTTTACGCATCTTCTAAATTTTTCAATAAATCATCTTCTCGTTTCTGCACATCATCCTCGTCGATATCATTAGTAAAAGAAAAATGATTAATGATGTCTTCATCTTCATAATGAACCCCTTTAAATAAGTCATATGCACCATCCAACTTAATCTTGTTTCCAGTATCTACTTTTTGAGCATATTTTCTAGTATCTACTTGCTCGCCGTGATTGTACCATCTACCGTATTTATATTTAGGATCCATTCCCCTTATAATCAAATGCTCAACAATGGTGTTTCCAAATTGGTAGGTAAGGTTTAGACAATCAAAACAAGGATATAATTTTTTTTCCACATTTCCCAAACTTCTCTTCGCAAAATCCACAAACTTTCTAGCCCCTTGCTCGTACTCGCTGTTAGTTCTATAATTACAAAATAATCATAAAATAAATAAATATTTAACATTCAAAATAAATTAAAATCTTCACTTGCAAACACTAGCAATTACCTGTGTAGATGCACCCAATTTTTATCCATTTTGTTATGCAAATTACTTCAGCAAAAAAGTTTCTAAAATTTAAATCAATAATTAGTAATTAAAGGAAAGTGGTGTGCATACTTTTCAGCATAAATAAAATATTGTGTTACTTCTATATTGTGTTGTTGTTAGCCTACTTTGTGAACTAGGCAACACAAAGTCAAGAAACCAAACGTTGAAGGGTATTTTTAATTATAAGACTTCGGTTCGGATTGGAGGAAAACACTACAATTCAGATGGATAGCTGCAGTTGTTCGGATCGGATATAGTCCTCTGTTCGGATCGGGTTAGAGCAGCATATTGGTTCGGATCGGATAGAGTTCTCTGTTCGGATCGGTGATCTCTTACTGGATAAATTGGTAATGTATATCCAATCGGATCGGAAGGCAACTAAATCTCGAATGGATCGGAAAGCCATCTGCTTGCCACAACACTGGAGAGGAGCGGAATATGTTAGAGAAGGAGAGACGCCCAAACCAATCCGGTTCGGATCGGGTATCCCGATCCGAACCCCTTACCTGCACGTCTCCGACCCGCACCCATGATCCATGTTAATCTCCTGTAAAATCGCCTGGAGAACCGGACCGGCTATGACTAATTCCTACCCCTAACGTCCTTCCCTTTGATGCGTTGTCAACCTGATAGTTCATCCGAACCCGAAGAGAGTGCGATGGATGACACGTGGCCCGACCCGGATCAAGTGTCAAGCAAATTCACACCTATAAATACCCCATCTGGAGACAAAGAGAAGGATCTTTTCTTCAGCACTTAGAGAATTCAATCACCTCCATCATCCGAACTCCATTACTCCCGGAGAATCCAAATCATCTTTTATTTCTTGTTTTAATCAATTGAGTGAACAAAAGTGAGTTGTGAGTGAATCTTACATTGTATTTGCAACTGAATTATTGAATATAGTGAAAAATAAGTGGACGTAGGCATTTGTTCGCCGAACCACTATAAATCTTGCGTGTTCATTTTTATTTTTATCTCATTTTATCTTGTTTCAAATCAATTTGGGTGTTAGAACCAATTTTGGGTCTAACATTTTGGTGCTTTTCACTGAGAACCCTCATTTAAATTCTTTATTTTCCGGGATCTCTTTCTACTTTTTGGACCGTTGAGTTCAAAGAAGTGAATCCTTAAGTTTCTCCGCTTTCTTACATTCATTGAAGTAATTATCAAAGACTCATGGACAAAGGAAAAGGCAAGGAAGTTCAGTCTGTTCAAGGAAATGGAGCTGGCGAAGATCAGCAAAATGCTGTAGTGACAAGGTCTCGGGGGCAGAGCTCAGCAGCAGGAAGAATCAATGCAGGAAATCCGAACCGATGCCAGGGGGAGAGCTCCGATCCGATCCGGGTAGGAGACTCTGAAGCAGTGCATTCCCCCAATCTGAACCGACCCAAGCTGCTCGCTGCACACCGATCCGACCAGGCACCCCAGCTCCGATCCGACCCGACTTCCTACCTCCGATTCGACCCGATGCTTGGTGAAGCTGGAACCTCTACTCGAGTCCCTACGAATGCTCCAACTCCAGCTGCCAGGGTTGGTGATCAGGTCAATTCATCTGCGCCCATCACTCAAGGAGAATTCTCGCGCTTGCTTGATATGCTTGAGAGCACGAGAGAAGCTATGAGAGTTCATGAGCGCACTAATCTCATGATGCAGGAAAATATGAGGCTCATGAGTCGGGAGATTAGTGAACTCCGTCGGCAAAGAACTCCATCACCGGTTCGTCACACACCAATAGATCAATCTTCATCTTCCGAGGAAGAGAGGCCCCGCGAGCGGAGGCCACTCGAACGACCTCAGAACGTGGAGCAGCTGACATTTGGATCTTTGGGATCTCGCGAGGATATCGCACGAGCGTTAGGAAACGATGACCCCACTCGGGGGCAAAGACTCCAGTCCCCTCTTCCCGAGATCGACCGGGAGCGCAGGGAAAGGAATCGAGCAGAGGCAGCTCGAAGAAGAAGGGCATCTCCTGAGCAAGAGCCCAGAAGGAACTCGGATACTAGGGCCAGGGAACCTGAGCAGCCCCTAACTAGTGCTGATGTACAGACAATGGTTCGCCGAATTATGTCCGAGAGCCGGAATTATACAAATGAAGACTATGGCATTGAACGAAGCCATACTCCGTTCACCGACGATATCCTCGACTTCCAGTTTCCCCGACGCTTTAAATTGCCATAGATGGACAAGTATAACGGAAGGACTGATCCGGGACAGCATTTGATGCGGTATTCGTGGCTCATGAATGCCGCTGCTGCCCCTGATGAAGTGAAGTGCAAAGCATTCTCAATCTACCTAGAAGATGTGGCATTGTTCTGGTTTACCCGACTTCCTCCTCGTTCGATTTCTAATTACAAGGAACTAAGCGAGCGTTTCATGAACCAGTTCCGACTACATGCCCGAAAGTCCAAGAGTGTTATTGAATTATCGAGAATCAAACAGGCACCAGGAGAATCTCTAAGGGCATACCTTGATCGTTTTAACCAGGCTGTAACTGAGGTCAGTGACCCGCATGAGCCCACTATTCTGATGGCACTGAAGGAAGGAGTCGATCCTGAATCTGAATTTGGAGACTACCTTTCTGGGAAGACACCCCCCACAAGGGAGATATTCTACGAAAAAGCCGATATTTATTTACGACGAGAGGAGGCCAGGGCCAACCGAAAAAGAAAGTCTGAGATGGCTTCAAAGGAGAATGTGCAGAGTAATATCGCCGTGAAACAGTCGGGGGAGAATTCTGGCAAGGTTGAAGTAAATGTAGGAAACGAGGGTGGAAACGGCAATACTGGAAGTGGGGGAAACAACAACAATAACCGTAATTCAAGCGGTAACAGAAGAAACAGAAATAGGGGAAGTGACCCTAACAAGAGACCCCGATTCCAGAACTACGAGAATTATACACCATTGAATGACACCTTGGAGAATATTTATCTGGATACGTACAACGTGATACAGTACAAAAGACCGCCACCTCGTGATTCGACCGAGAAAGAAATGGCGACAGGGAAATTTTGCTTGTTTCATGGGACTCATGGGCATTCGACCAATGAATGTCGGCATTTGAGGGATGTAATTGAAAAGCTGCTGCGTGAAGGAAAGTTGGATGAGTACAAGGTGGCCCCGAGGGACAGGGGGCAAGGGGAGCAGGCTCCAAAACAAATCCTACCCGCTCCCAAGCCTACAGCGCAGCAGAAAGGTAAAGGAATTGTCATCAACTCCATTGTAGGCGGACCTCACCCGGCAATCCGAAGTTTTAGGTCAATGGACCAATATGTGAATGCTGCTAAGCATCTAGATGTGAATGAAGGTGATGATTTGGAAGATGTCGCCCCCATAAAACAACAGAAAACCATGTTCGACGACGTGGTATTTCGCAGCCGAGACAACACTGGGATACAATCTCCCACCAATGATCCGTTGGTTATTACTACCACCATTGGGCCGACCTTGGTCCATAAGGTATTAGTAGACAACGGAAGTTCCGTTAATATTTTGTTCAAGAAGTCATTTGATCAGATGAAGCTTGAGCCCGAAGATCTGAAACCTTGTGAAGGATGGATTAGAGGCTTCAACGGAGCGACGACAGCTCCCATGGGATATATAGAGTTGCCTGTGACCTTAGGGCAAGGAGAACGTAGAAGAGTGCGAATGCTTCAGTTCGTAGTATTGGACGTAGATTCGCCATATAACGCATTTTTAGTGAGACCTGCCCTCGCTGAATTTAGAGTTTGTATCGCCCCTTGGTGCTTGTTACTAAAGTTCCCAACCGAAGCCGGGACTGGAGTAATGAGAGGGGATCAGGTTTCTGGACGGGCCTGCTATGTGGCCGAACTGAAGATGTTGATGAAAGGAGTTAATGCTGAGAGTAAGAATGCCTCGTCTCCCTCAAAGGGGGACTTGGCATAGCAATTAGAGAGATTGAACCCGAGGGAGTTGCCCAAAGGGACGCCAGAAGACCTGGGTCCCAGAAAAGACGAGGAACCAGAGGCTAGGAATGCAACTCCTAACGAAGCAACAGTGGAAATTCCCATTGATAAAGCTGATCCAGCGAAAGTTTTGAAGATTGGTTCTCAATTGGATCCACGTCGTGCTGAAGAACTGACGGACTTCTTAAAGGCAAACCTAGATGTGTTCGCCTGGACCCATGCTGACATGTGTGGGATATCACCTTCTATTATAAGTCACAAATTGAATGTAAATCCGAAGCATCCACCTGTGAAGCAAAAGAGACGCATGCTGGGCCCAGAGAGCTCGGCTGCTCTCAAAGAGGAAGTAGAGAAATTGAAGCAAAACGGATTTATTCGAGATTCGACTTATCCCGATTGGATATCGAATCCCGTCTTGGTAAAGAAGTCAAACGGAAAGTGGCGAACTTGTATTGACTTTTCAGATTTAAATAAAGCTTGCCCGAAAGATAGTTTCCCACTTCCCAGGATTGACCAGCTTGTAGACTCGACAGCAGGTCATGAACTTCTTTCTTTCATGGACGCATACTCTGGATACAACCAAATTCCTATGCACATACCAGACCAAGAGCATACGAGTTTCATTACGAATTTGGGGCTATATTGTTATGTTGTAATGCCGTTCGGGCTAAAAAACGCTGGAGCTACTTATCAGCGCTTGGTAAATAGAATGTTTTATGATCAAATAGGAAAAACTATGGAAGTTTATGTGGATGATATGCTTGTCAAATCAAAGCAGTCTTCCAGTCATACGCAAGACTTAGCGGAAATGTTTGGTATCTTGCGAAAGTATCGGATGAAATTGAATCCTCTGAAATGCTCATTTGGAGTGGCATCGGGAAAGTTCCTTGGCTTTATTGTGAGTTCCCGAGGAATTGAAATCAACCCTAGCCAGATAACAGCAATCAGAAACATCGAAGAACCGAGGAGAATTAAAGACGTCCAAAGTCTGGCAGGGAAGGTAGCGGCGCTGAGTAGATTCATCTCCAAAGCCACAGATAAATGTGTTCCGTTTTTTGATTTGATAAAAAGGGGAAAGAAGAACTTCCAGTGGACTCCCGATTGTGTTAAGGCCTTCCAAAATCTGTTAGAGCTGCTAGAGAGACCGCCAATTTTGTCAAAGCCCGTAGATCACGAAGAATTATTTGTTTATTTGGCAGTCTCGGCCCACGCTGTCAGTACAGCCCTGGTTCGAGAAGAAGACAAAGTACAAAGGCCGGTGTACTATGTGAGTAAGAAATTAGCAGCGGCATAGCGCAACTATCCAAAAATTGAGAAGCTCGCTTACAGCCTCCTGATCGCATCCCGAAAACTTCGTCACTATTTCCAAGCCCATCCGATAACCATATACACCGACCAACCCTTAAGGCAGGTATTGCAGAGACCCGAAGCGTCAGGGAGGTTGATCAAATGGAACATAGAGCTAAGTCAGTTTGATTTGAATTTTCAACCACGAAAGTCAATCAGGGGGCAAGCGTTAGCAGATTTCATTGCGGAATTCACCATTCCAGAGGAGGAAACAATCAATGACCGAGTGGTTAAATCTGAGGAAGAACTAGAGATGAATCCGTGGAAATTATATACAGATGGAGCTAAGAATGACCGAAGGTTCGGAGCTGGAATTGTCTTAGTTACTCCTGAGGGACGGTCGTTATATTACGCCCTGCGGTTAGAATTTTCGGCAACTAATAATGACTCCGAATATGAAGCCCTGATTGCCGGGCTGAAACTTGCTAAAGATCTTGGAGTAAAAATGGTAGACATATTTTGTGACTCTAAAATTGTTGTTTGTCAAGTGCGAGAGGAATTCGCGGCTCGAGGACCTCGACTTATCGCCTACCTCAAGAAAGTGAAAGAGCTATCGAATAGCTTAGAGCGGTACAACATAACACATATTCCCAGAGTTGAAAACCAGAAAGCGGATAGACTGGCAAAACTGGCTAGTTCCGACAATCCAGAAGAGACTGAGGTAATTCCAATTGAAACGTTGGAGTTGCCAAGCTTTGAGTCAATGGAAATTGAATTCGCTTTTGAAGCGGATCCAGAGAAGGAGTCATGGATGACTCCAATTAAGAATTTTCTCAAGAGTGGGACACTCCCATCGAAGAAGAGTGAGAAAAGAGCTGTAGTTCTCAAAGCTACCAGATATGTTATACAAGACGATACTCTCTATAGACAAGGATTTTATATGCCCCTGTTACGATGTATCGCACACGACGACATCAAGCGTGTACTAAGAGAAGTACACGAAGGTGAGTGTGGAGATCATACAGGAGGTCAAACTTTAGCAAAGAAAATATTGCGTTACGGATACTTCTGGCCTACGATCAACAGAGATGCAGCTGATTATTCACGACGCTGCGATAAGTGCCAGAGATTCGCCAAAATCCCCAGGGCACCGTCAACCCAGCTTAAATCGATGGTGAGTCCTTGGCCATTTGCCACATGGGGAATTGATATCATTGGAGTTTTACCGATTGCTAAAGGGGGAGCTAAGTATGCAATAGTAGCCGTGGATTATTTCACGAAGTGGGTGGAAGCTGAGCCCTTGACTAAGATCACAACAAGAAAGGTGATAAGTTTTGTGGTCAGAAGTATTATATGCCGATTCGGGATCCCAAGGACGATTATTACTGACAACGGAACCCAATTTGATAGCACTGAATTCAGAAATTTTTGCCAGAAATATAAGATAGACAAACGATATACTGCAGTTGCCTATCCACAATCGAATGGGCAAGTAGAGGCAATAAACAAGGTAATAAAATCCATCCTCAAGAAGCGATTAGAGCGTGCAAAGGCAAAATGGGTTGATGAATTGCCCCTAGCTTTGTGGGCATATCGAACAACGTTTAAAACGGCTACCGGTCATACCCCTTTCTCTCTCTCCTTTGGCTCAGAAGCAGTAATTCCAGTTGAACTGGAAGTTCCTTCCCACAGGGTGACGTATTATGACCCGATGACGAATCGGGCACTTTTACTTGAGTCTCTTGATGAAATCAAAGAGAAAAGGGACGAAGCAGACTTGCGTGCAGCAAGATATCGGCGTCAGATGGCACGCTATTATGACAAAAAAGTTCGTCTCAGAACTTTTGAACCAGGAGATTTGGTGCTAAAGAGAGTTTTTCCATCCCTTCCTCACCTCAGCCCAAAATGGGAAGGACCCTTTGTCATCCAACGGAAACTTGAAAAAGGAACCTTCAAGTTAACGACCGTAGATGGCGAAGAAGTTCCTCGAGCATGGAATGCCCAACACTTAATGCGATATTTGGATTAGAAATGCTATACTTTTTGTTATTTTTTCTGTGAATTCTGTAATAAGACATGCCTTGCCTTGGGAAAATCTGATGATATGAATAAAGGACTATAAAGTGGATGTAGGCTACGACTTAGCTGAACCACTATAAAAATATTGTGTGTTATTTACTTTTATGCATTTACATTCATTAGTTGTTCTGTTGTGATTATAAAACACAGGATAACTCAGAGCCTAAAAAAGGTTGAAAACAGTTTGGATATAAAAAGAAGCACAATGATTATTTGTGCAATAAGACTTAAAAGAATGAGAAAACGACATCCTAACTCTAACTCTCCAGAGAAAGAGAGAGAGTATAAAAGCGTCTCAGACTGAGCGCTGAAGAAGAAATTCTATTCTTAACTCTAACTCTCCAGAGAAAGAGAGAGAGTATAAAAGCGTCTCCGACTGAGCGCTGAAAAAGAGATTCTACTCCGAACTCTAACTTTCCAGAGAGAAAGAGAGTATAAAGGCGTCTCCGACCGAGCGCCGAGAAAGAAATCTTTTCCCGTTGAGAGACCGGGGAATGAATAGATGACTAAGCTCGAACTCTAACTCTCAAGAGAATGAGCGAGAGTATAAAAGAAATGCCAGGAAAAACAACAGGTATTGATGACACAGGAAATGCTATCCCGTTAGAGAATTGGGAGCATTCAGATTGCCTGGTTAAGCATTGAATAACTTATGGAAATTGACTGGGGACACATATACATACACATATTTCCCCCCTCCACAACTTTGTTTCATAACTATAGACATGCATTTTTACATAAGTGCAGAACTGCTAACAAATAAACATTGCAAAAAGTGAATTATTTTTATTTACAAATGAATGAATTTGTACAGGGAAATAGCTAAAAAAGAAAGTGCGGAAGCTGCTTTTGTAGCAGCACTTATTGGTTCACAAAGATGCTAAAAAGATACAGGGGAACCCACTATTTGGGTTTGGGATGAGCCTTCGATTTCTTGGCAGCTTTTTCCGCATCCTTTGCTTCTTTCTCGGCTTCAGTCAAGATTCGTTTTGATTTCTTTTTTCCTGAAGGTGTGGTACTGGAGCCAGCAGACTTCTTCCCGGAGGGCGGGGCACTGGAATCAAGAGAAGATTTTTTAGCAAGTTCTTCGGTAATAGATCTAGTTGAGAGCCTAACAACTAACCTTGAACCTGCATCCACAACTGCGAGGGGCTTGAGGACCTCAGGGTCTAGTTCTTCGGCTTTTAATTGCAAGCGCTTGTCTTGATCAGCCTTCGTGGCCGCCAAGGTAACGTCATCAGCGCTTTTCGATTCCCCAGTTATTGCAACCTCCGGTTCCTCATCATGCCCCCCGTCTCCTCCGTCGTCTTTTAAAGCTGCAATCATTTCTTCATCATGGGGAGTAGTGACCTTAGTTGGCTCACTTCTTTCCTCCAGGTCTGTGGAAGTAGCCTTGTCTTCCCCTTCTTTGACCCTATCAGCGGGCTTCGTCCCAGCAACAGCTCCTTGAGCTACATCTGTCTTTGCGGATGATTCAACGCCTACAGAATGAGAAACATCGGTTATCAACTCAGGCGAAAGCAAAGGATTTCTCATCGAACGTTCAATCATGTAGCCAAAGGTAGTAGTAGCCTTGGCAAATTGAGGAGAAAAGATAGGAATACCTTCTGAAGACTTTTCAGTGGGGGTGACTACTACCTCTGGAGTTATTTCAGGAATGGGAGATAGCAAAGTTGTTCGGGGAATTCCCGGGTTTTCGGGATCATACCCTTCTACTTCGGGAGTTGCAGGAGCAGAAGAAGAGGAGCCAGCTTCGGGAATGGTTTTCTGTTTAGACTTCCGCCTCTCTTCTTCCATGGCCTCAGCAATTAGGCGGCGCCCTTCAGCTAGGCGCTCCGGTTCGTCGTCTCTCAAGTATTTCTCCATCAGCTTATCTCCATCAAGGGAATTGACCTTAAGTTCTTCTTTTTCCCACTCAACGATTTGATTCCACACTTGAACCAGAGTGGATGGATAGTCCTCGATCCAAGAAATGTTTCGACGACGAATAATGTGCGCGAAGAATTCAATCATTAGCTCGCCGAAGCCCTGAATATCAGCCTCCGCCTCTGATAGTTGTTTGCGGGTTTCCTCCGCAGATTTAATAGCGCATTCCACATTGCCCTCAGCCAGAGCAGCCCTGTTCTCTGCCTCCAACAATTTTGAAGCCAAGTCAGCGTTCTTCTTTTCTAATTCAGCACTCCTCTTCGCTAACTCGGCGTTTTTCTGCTCAAGCTCAGCATAAGCAAGGCGTGTCTTAGCAGCCTCTGATTTGGCCTCGTCAGCTTGCTTCTTCAACTCAGAACGCTCCTGAGTGTGGGATTCAAGCAGGTCATGATAGCGCTTTTGCATGTCCTCAAACTGTTGTTTGAAGTTAGAAGCGTTCTTTTGAGCGACAGCTAGTTGAGCTTGAGTGTCTTCTAAGTCTTTTCCTAGGGTTTTTAAGGCCTTAGCATCCTCCTCCGCGGTCTTTTGCATTGAGTTAGCATTTGTCATTAGAGTGCGGATGATTCTAGAAAGATTGCGTGAATACTTGAACATCTCGGAATATTGTTTCTCTACCAAATCAATTTTTGCCTTGGCCTCATCTGCCCAATTAGAAGAAATAGGTTCAAGGGTAGGTAGAAAGGTCAGAGTCTCGAAGTAGTGCTCGGGAAATTGCTCCTTTAAATATGCCAGCTTTACTGCGGTTCCCGCATCTGGTGGAGGAGGAGCGAGGATTGTTAATTCGGTGTCCCTTCCTGAAGAAGATTCTGTAGAACCCTTGTCTGTCCTAGGTCGTTTAGTAGCAGGGACTTTTTGCTTACTTCGAGACCCGGTTTCCTTTGGAGGAGTTTTCTCTCTACTCCGCTTTTCATGGGAGGAAGTGGAATCCTTAGATGGTGGTCTATCCTCCTCCCTACGACCTTGATAGCTCTTGTATTTCTCTTGTTCCGGTCGAACTGGTGAGCGGGAGCGTGAGGGCCGAGATCGATAGGGATCATAAGGTCTTCTCTCCTCCCTACCACGGTCATCCCGGCGATCATACTCGGCATCCTGAGGAGGATTGGACATGCTGCGGCGAAGCTTTCTTATATCATAATAGGATCGAGACATTGTACCTGCACGATAAAATAAACGAAGTTTAGAATCGATGGATTCATGGAGAAAGAAGTGCAATGAATGCTGATGCTGTGGTGTAAAGTGCATCCTAAGTGGTTTGTGTCCCCCCAACCAACCCGAGTCTGAAGCTAGACTGGTGCGGGCAGGCTCTTTGGCCTTGGCGGGAGTAGTTTCTTCAGAAGAGGTGAAGACTAAAGGGTCCTTCCTGAAATCCTCTGAAGTATATATAGTCTCAGGTAAGGGGAGATCCCCCAAACCCTGAAATATGTGTTCGTCAGTGCTAGGAACATCCCCTTCGAAAGCGTGAAGTGGCGACTCTTGGGAAGATTTTAACTTGTCTGGAGAAGTAGTTTCCTCGGGGGCAATATACCCTTCACGATGTTTTTCGGCCAGATTAGCCAGTTCGTCATCTTGTGTGGAAGAGGGAGAAGGTGAAGTTTGAAGAGGAGCTGTAGGAATTCCCGAGCCTTCTCCTATCTCTGGAACTGTTTCCACTGGAGGAATGTATGCATAAGGGACCGTCCCATGACCGATGCTACGGAAAACGGATAGCAGCCCGTGAAAATGAAGGTATTCATCTTTAAGGACCTCGTCGATAGTCAGGAATTTTTGATCGCCATTAAGAAGGCGGTGCATCCGATCAAAGAACACCTGATCTGATATCTGTTTGGGATTGTCGACTGCAAACAAAAAGGAAAACAGGTCAGGGTGATGATTCAAGTGTATAGAGTCCGGGTTTAGAAAATCAATGCTTTACTTGATTTTGTCCATCTCCTGGCGCATCTAGACTGTTGCTTTATATAGAACCACTCTAGTCTGGAATCTCCAGCTTTACTGCTAAATGGCGTAGAGATTATCTTCCTTTTTGGGACTGATTCAAAGTAACAGAAAGATGGAGTTTCTCTAGTCCGATGTTAGAAATTATAGAAGAAATGAACATCATCGAACGTGAGCTCTACACCTAGAATTTCACGATATGCTATGAATAAGGTATGCAAGTAGGCATATGAATTGGGATGCAACTGCATGGGGGCAATCCGCATTTGTCTTAAGAAATCAACGATGAAAGGCGAGAATGGAGGAATGGCGCCGACCAAGCACATCAATCGAGTGACCGTCATATATCCTTCTGGAGGGTTGTGGGGACGGTCAGAGCGTGAGGGCACTAGGGTGTCCCTTTTCATTATTCCATACTTTAAGCAAATTCGAACAAGTCAGTCGTTGTCGATTGTCGATTCTACAGAATCTGGAGGTGACTCCAATATAATGGCTGAGTCAAATTCATCGGGTGCTCGATTGTCACCAATCCCTCCTTCCTCCTCAAAGCCCAAGGAAACTTCATTCTCTGAAGACATTTCGTCGCTTTCCCGATGACCAACTCCGTAATCCGGACCCTCACTGTCCCATTCTGGATCAGATGTAGAAGATATATCCTCAAGAGTGGTTTTGTTGGAAGTTTCCGGGGCTTCTTTCCTCTCAGCTAGACGGGAAGAGCGTCTGGGCCTCATTGTCATGGAACTATTGAAGAAGCAATAGCACGGATTAGAGTGAATTATCCCGTGCCCCCCTTTGTGTATGTGTGTGAACTAAAGTGTGTGCAGCAAATATGGGAAATGCAAAATAAAAGTACAGCAATGTAAGACGAAGCTTTGAAGAGAAAGTGATAGTCGGAGTTGTTCTCAATTCTCGTTTATGTTCGCAAGGCACTATCCTAACTGTCCACGAAATTATTGTCTAGAGTGAATGTTAGTTGAATTAGTTGGGTAGTCTTTGTGTGCCAAGTTTGATACGTTCGGTTCGGATATGCATATGATAATTGGCTCAATACAAATACAAATATAGGGTCGGTTCGGATGCTTCATTAAAGCAAGGTCAGTTCAAGACAAGGGAAACAACAGGTTCGGAAGCAGGACTGATCTGATCGGATCGGGTGACCTGATCCGAACCGAACCAGCATCACTTAACCAGTCCATTTATTTCAACCTCTTATCCCATTCACTTTTCCGACCCGAACCGACATTTTCTTTCCTTCCCGTCTTTCTAAAGTATGCAACCCGAACCGATCCCCTTTCCTTCTCCTTCCTTTTGTTCCTTCGTCTTCTACCCGAACCAACTCCAATTTGTCATCACGTTCTTCATCTTCTTCCTCTTTCCCCCGACTCACAAACAAATCCGTTCTATCACCAAAGCTCCAGTTGAGGACAAATATTTGCCCTCTCCAACCTCTCAACGCCTCGAAGTGATGGCGGATCCACCAGTAACGACGTGGAGTTCAAGCAAAGCCCCGTGGCTAAACCGTCCCAATTAACCACGAATTGAAATCAAGTACAGTTACAACGAAGTTATTCGAGATTAAAAAGCTACCTATATGTTCGATTTGAGAAATCTACAAGGAATGATTTCAGGATATTGGAGTTTCTGAAGTTTTCAATACTAAGGTTTGGAAGCGGCGGCAGAAAAGAAGAAGAAAAGAAAGAAGACGGTGGTGGATTTATATAAGGGGTAGTGTTGACTCCTCGTATTCCTATTCTTTCTCACCCGCTCGGACCGGAGTGAAGGCCCAGTAGCACCACTTTGCCTGAAGGCCCAATGTCCATGAACCAAATCCACGAAAGCGCTTCGGATCGGAATCCGAACCGAATAAATTTCACACATTAATCTAGCATCCGACTCGAATTGAGTTCAAAAGAAGAAGAATGAAGGAAGGGTACACCTGCAAGAAGCATTATATGTCGAGAAAAATTCCCAAATTTGCTCAGAAATGAAGAAAATGTGCATTCTTCTAACATCCGAACCGAATAGAAATCTGTGCATTCCTCCTGACTGTTCTGATTCAAGGACTAGCATTTAAAACGACATCAAAGCACGCTTCGTACAACAGAAGCATCCTTTGAGGGGGCAAAATGTTAGCCTACTTTGTGAACTAGGCAACACAAAGTCAAGAAACCAAACGTTGAAGGGTATTTTTAATTATAAGACTTCGGTTCGGATTGGAGGAAAACACTACAATTCAGATGGATAGCTGCAGTTGTTCGGATCGGATAGAGTCCTCTGTTCGGATCAGGTTAGAGCAGCATATTGGTTCGGATCGGATAGAGTTCTCTGTTCGGATCGGTGATCTCTTACTGGATAAATTGGTAAGGTATATCCAATCGGATCGGAAGGCAACTAAATCTCGAATGGATCGGAAAGCCATCTACTTGCCACAACACTGGAGCGGAGCGGAATATGTTAGAGAAGGAGAGACGCCCAAACCAATCCGGTTCGGATCGGGTATCCCGATCCGAACCCCTTACCTGCACGTCTCCGACCCGCACCCATGATCCATGTTAATCTCCTGTAAAATCGCTTGGAGAACCGGACCGGCTATGACTAATTCCTACCCCTAACGTCCTTCCCTTTGATGCGTTGTCAACCTGATAGTTCATCCGAACCCGAAGAGAGTGCGATGGATGACACGTGGCCCGACCCGGATCAAGTGTCAAGCAAATTCACACCTATAAATACCCCATCTGGAGACAAAGAGAAGGATCTTTTCTTCAGCACTTAGAGAATTCAATCACCTCCATCATCCGAACTCCATTACTCCCGGAGAATCCAAATCATCTTTTATTTCTTGTTTTAATCAATTGAGTGAACAAAAGTGAGTTGTGAGTGAATCTTACATTGTATTTGCAACTGAATTATTGAATATAGTGAAAAATAAGTGGACGTAGGCATTTGTTCGCCGAACCACTATAAATCTTGCGTGTTCATTTTTATTTTTATCTCATTTTATCTTGTTTCAAATCAATTTGGGTGTTAGAACCACTTTTGGGTCTAACAGTTGTTAAACATAGAAATATATACTGGGCAAATATTCTCTTGAGCCAACACTAGTCCATATTAAAAAAAACAAATATAAAAAATGTAGTCTCAATATAAAACAATAAATACATGTTTTTCATGACAAAGCAATTCATGATATACAATTCATAATACATAATAAACTACAGTAAGCATAGTGTCAGCGGCTGCGATAATATACAGTATAGTACAATATATAAGGTTTGGATATCACAAATACCAACTGCCTCAATATATAATATTAAAATAATTAATGTATAACTTAATGACGTCTTATACAATGAACCAATGTCATATTTAACAATCCTGATGTATAACCTTAGCGCAATAAGACATGTGTCGGTCCAATTGCCTACATAACTGAAATGCCTTGAAGTGAAAAAGCATTATAAACTGGTACAAGGGTGAGACTATTAATTACCAGGCCAGAAAAAAGTCCAGTATATTAATAAAAGCACATCCCCTTTTTTCTCTGGTGGGGATAGAAAAATAAAATAGAAACTAATATGTAAGAGGTCAATGTAATATACTTGATTCTTATCATTTCTTAAATCACCTGAACAGACTCTATTAGATGAACAGAATCTATTATCTGGTAGTCTAGTTCTAGCAGATCCTTAGGCAATGAAGTAAACTCTAGTTCAAACAATACGTGTGTTGATGGTAAATTACGTTGCTGCTCCATTACATTAGCAACGTGTGTTGATGGTAAATTCATTGTATTTATTTTACATTAATGTGTGATTGCAGCTATTTAGGTTTTTCGGTTTCATTATTATTCAAATCCTCTTTTTTACGTTAATTTATTTTTTGATTTTTCGTACAAACAGTTCTACAAGCGTGATTTTGCTTTCATGTTAACCAAGCCTATAATTCGTCGAATTGTCGCTATCGCCAATACATAATCATGAATTAGAACGAGCATCTGGAAATTTTTTTGGAATGATTATGGTGTGGATGCCTAAAGACTCTAAACTGTAAATACACTTTGGGTTAAGATAGTGATATATTTATTCTAGTATTAACGAGTTCAGCATTTGGACAATCGATGGTGCACTGATTATGCTGTGGATGTCTAAATTGTAAACCAAAGATTAGTTCCATTCCATAAAAATCCTTTATTCATGCAACACATTATAATAATGACAGGTTCTGTATCCCAAATCAATCACTCACTATTACAACTGACAAAATGAGAAACCAACTCCCACTATAATTAATAATGTTTTGGTTTTATGATAAATTCACCTTTGCTCAAGTGTGAGATCCACACTTATTAATTGTTCCATGTTTTTCCATGGCCTTCTGGTCATTGTCGATGACTTGCCTAGAACGCAGCTTTAGGTTGTCACTAGACTCTTAGAGTCTTGTTTTTAACTTCTTTGTAAATTGGTAGGCTTTATTGTCGCTCCTCACGTGCTAATGAAAACGCTTCTAGACAACAATATAATATACTTACGGCTTCTATATATACCGAATTATCTCCACATCACTAGACTAATACTAAAGTTATGTTGGATTTTCATCTATTCATTTATCAGTAATGCACGTTATTTCGGGGAGTCATTTACTTATGCAAAGAATTAACTGTAGTGGATATCTGGTTATAAGCTTTGGATGTAACATGCCGCATAACATAGTTTTGTAGAAAACTCGATTTGGTTATCATTAGTTAAAATGGAAACTGCTTTTCAAGCAGCCCCAGTCATGTTTACATTTCCTTGTTGTATTTATTGATCGAGTAATTATGGTAATACCATCCATACACCTTTTTTCAGTTAAATAATTTAACAGTTAAAGCCTTAGTCATTTTGTTAGAAAAACATGCCACCATTCAACTGCATCCATTATGAAATCCAATTTAATAATTATTACGCATAATTCTCAATAAATTTGTTAATTAATGTGTGTGTGTGAACAGCAAACCCACTTCTTTTGTATGTTTCATAAACGTGGCAGTAAATTAATTGTACAGCTTCAGTGTATATAAGCAACTATTTTCTTCCATTCAACTTTGCAAAATTAATTTCTGCATTTTGGCTGAGATTTTAACTAACATTTAAAACAACTTGACTTTCTTGGTTTCTTTGCTTTTCCCAATATATGTAATTTCTTTGCTTTTCTTTCTTGGTTTCTATCTTATTTCAAATAATATCAGTATGTTCTAAGAAACGAAAAACATTCTTAACATGTTTACTAAATTAAAATATTAACAAAACTTATCTAAATAATAAACATGCATGTAACATTATTACTTCGACTATACTTACTTCGGCATTACTTAAGACTATTTTAATGCATTTGCTTCAGCTAAAAAAAATATGCATGGTCCTGAAATGTGTCAAAGTTTATTCTACTAAGCTCAATTTGTTGTTACAATTATGCTGGTTTGTAGAAAATTTATGAGACAAAATATGATAAGATAATATTAGTTTTAAATTATTGTCTTGATATCATAGATTTTAAAAAAAAACCTAAAACCGTAATGTATAGATTTCAAGTTTCATTGCTGTTATTAACAATTTCGTTCCACCATTCAGTGCAATAATTTTTAAAATTGATATAATATTTAGAACTAATGTTGAATTAAATATCATCTTAGCCATACTTTATAATCAAATATCATCTTAGCCATACTTCATATTTAGAACTAATGTTGAATTAAATTTAATTGCTGTTATTATGCGGTACTTTAGTATTTTCAACAAACTACATCTCACTTATGCATACTTCCTTTTTTGGAGATTTTAAAATACTATCCACACTATCAGTGATCGTGCAGCATAATAACAATTATTTAGTTTAATTTTACTAGAACATCTACTTGTGCAACGCAATCAGAATCTTTTCAATCTAAAATTACAATTTTGTTGGTAGTATTAACATGTTTATAGGTCCAATGTTGCTAAACATACTGTACAGTTAACAATTGCTATAAGGTGAAAACATAAACATTTGTAGTTTGGGACCTACTGCATTTCGTTTATTTTGTTACTGTATCTTACTTAATTGTCCAAATGTAAAGAGAAATAGGCTAAAATGTAATTGCCACATTTTCCAAGATGGATACATCATGTCTTTGGAAAAAATCACAATACTTGCAAACAACATTTACTGTATTTGTTATTGAAGTACTATTTGATACCTGTAAATATTTACCATACTTGTAAATATTAATTGTAACGACCCGTGTTTTTCGACCATTTGAATATGAATATGAATATTTAAATTAGTTTTAAATATTATATTGGAAATATTAATGGAATTAAATATTGAGTTCGTTATTTAAATGAAGTTTGAACGTTATATAATTTATATAATATAAATCGAGCTCGGAAATGGCGTGCAGTTCGTAATATGAAGTTTTGAACTTCAACTGAGAATACAGAATCCGTTATAAGCCGGAATTCTGTGAAATAAGAAACGTTGGAACCGTATTGACGAGAATTTTCATATGAAAGAGAAAGATCCAGATTTCATGTTATAGATTGTTAAATATGGCCAAATCAAATTTTGAAATAAACGCTATGGAAATCGTTATCGGCCTTTAAAATGGCCATTTTGCAAACGAACTCTGTTTTCGACGAAATCAGTTTCATTGGGACCGTAACATTAAATTATTGCATGATGTTAAATGGCGTGGCAAACCGATGTCGTATGTGGCCACGGTAGCCGAAAACGCCTGTTCAATTTCTATAGCACATAATTAATATAGTAAAGGGAGATTCGAGTGTAACTTGAGTAGACGACCGAATTAAGCCGTGAAACCAGTTCCATTGAGTTCGTATCGTCGATTTGGGTCAGGATAGGTATATAGTTTGTTATTTTTGAAGAACGGCAAATTTGGTGTTCAGAAGGACATTGCGGTGCGCGTAAAAATAGCCTACCGGGGCAACAGTCTCAGAATGCGACGAAACTAGTGCCGTTGGGTTCGTATCGAAAAGTTATTGTCAGACTTCGCAGTTTCGAGTTGATTTGATTTATCTGGTGATCGTGAAAAAATTAAATGCGTGTTCATTTCCGGTTTCATAAAGGAAATTTTTTCATACGACCTCGGATTTCGACGAAACTTGTCCCATTGGATTCGGAATATCTTTTTACATCAAGATTAGCCTTTTTATCAGAAAACGAAGGTTGTATGAGGTAATTTTTAATAAGATAACTCACGTGCAAGTTCCGTTATATTATATAATAATATAATTATACCCAAATCCTATACCATGAGTATATAACCAACTTTTGAACACGTCTGAAGCCTTGCGCCCCATACTTGATTGCCTTGCTCCCCAAACCGTCTTGTTCCTTCACCGCCAATCCACATAAGATCCGTGCCACCCAAGTTGTTTTATTTTAATGCAACGCAACAGCTATCCCTCCTGTACCAAATCTTACCCCTCTCAACACAAATCACTGTGTACCGTTTACTGTTTAAAACTTGTGCAACGTCACCTCGGGTCCTCAGACAAACATCAACAGCCCATTAATTGGTGCACATGCCTACGGTGAAACTTCTCCTTTACGTACAGAAATGACTTGACTTCATCAAATAAATGGGTGCTGACATAATGCTAAAGAGTGAAGCACCACAGACCTTAGCACATGCACTGTCTCTTCAGTACACTTTCGCCTACCCTACTCTTTGTATATTCAAATCAATACAGCATAGGATAAGAAAACTCATGACTGCAGAAACCCACTCTAGTTCCTTTCAGCTGCACGCTAGCTAAGCTGTCTTCTCCGGAGTGATAGACGTTGTTCCAATCCGTTTATATCCCCCTATAAATATGAGCTCTTGCTGCCATTTCTCCTCATCATATTCGTTTTGTTCCATTTTAGTTTCGTTTAAACATCATAAACACCGAAAATCTTCCTCATATATATATATATGCCAGCTGGACTTCGATGTGGTGGGAAGTAGTATGCATGGTCCGAAATATAGCAGTGTACATTTCGTTGTGTGAAGAGGAGGCACCACCGTTTTGAAAGTCAGTGGGTGTGTTTCCGTTGAAGCTGGAGTTTATACGTGAGTGGGGAACAACATATATATGGGAGAGCATGTGGAAGCAGTGAAGTAGGGGTCTTGGAGAGTTGAGAAGCACGGTTGGGTGAGTGGCTTGACAGTACACGGAGGGGGCGAGTTGTTTGGTACATGAAGTGGCGGTTGGTGTTGATAACAGAGGGAGAGCGAGACAGGGATCATGGGGCAAAGGAGTGAAAAGCATTGAGGAGAGATTGATGGACAATGGTTCGAAGTGCCTAATCACGGTTTGGGTTAACGCAAGTAAGGGATTATTTATGATACAGTATATTTACATGACCAATTAGCATTGGTAAAAGAACTGGTGTCTAATAGTACTATTAACATGACCATGATAGTATGCAGTAGTTAGAAAATGATTTGGAAATTTAGTTAGAACAAATATTAAGTTACTAAGAGCATTAGTTTTAAATAGTGGACCAAGAACGTAGGAGACAGTTTTTACCAAAACAAAAAGGTTTCGGTTATGCCTGATGCTGTAATTATATGTATACATTGCCTAATTTTCATTGTATAGGCCAAATCATCATTAGTCTGAACTAATGATTAACGTTGACTTACCTTAAACTTCAAATGTGCTGAACCCTGTCAAGAACATAGCTGTATAAATAAATAGCATGGACGTGTTAAGAACGCTAGAACGTTAGTTTGTCTTAGTTAAGTAGTTAAGTTAGTCTAGTTATAGTTAATTATTATTAGGGAAAAATAAAATATTTTAAATTAAATCATGTGATTAACGATTAATAATTTATCAACCAAAGTTTAATGGTTCTAAGTTAAAAACGTCATCGTATAATTTGGTTATCCTACTCTCGTTTTACCAGAATTCGACAAAAACCAAAGGCGTCGGAGCCGTATCGACGGACGCAGTTCATGGAGCTGGATTGGATATGGTGTTGAAAGCAGCTGGAAACGAACCATTTTAACGATCAATGGAAAATCATAGTGAGTTAAACTCACTCAGTTTTTTTTTCCCATTTATATTTTATATAAATTGGGTTTTTATTTTGTGTGCTCCGCTTGTCAATGGTTGACTGTTTGCTAGTTATATATTTATCTGCTGATTTAACTGATGAAATTAAACCGTCGTTTAATTTCAGTGAAATACCAAATCGTTATTTTAACGATTGGTTCCAATAAAGGTAACCTACCTTGTTGGTCATGTTTATAAAATAAACGTGTTTTGTTTGAATTGTTTGAACTAATTGAGTTGTCTTGAATTGCTTATGGTTGATGTTAAATGGGCATTATTGATAATTATCAGTTAAATGGAATGGTCCGATTTGAAATAACCATTTGGATATATGGAAGAACAGGTTGGAGGGATCCGACCGGATTCCTCAAATATATTATTTATTTTCATATTATCATATATGAATTGTCATGATTGGGTAAATTGATTTTGGTAGTGACCATTGACTGAAAAGTCAACATGTGTTGTGTTTGACCAATGGGCAGTATTGGTTGAGTAATCGGCAGTAAATGGCCTAAAAAGTAAATTGTTTTGTTTATATTGATTTACCATTAAAAGTTTATTAAAGGGAAATAAATAAATATTTTATTTATTTAAGACTTTGATTATTATTAATTTATTTTATAAAGTAATTTCTGATGTTAATCAGATTTATAAATTCGTGGATAGAGATTTATCTAACCGGTAAGTTGGGTTATTATTTTGTTAAGAAAAATTTAATTATGTTATGAATTAATTTAAAGGGAAAACGAGTAGGAATCGGTTAACGAGTTAACCGCATCGAATGTTCTATTTGAAATTGATTATTTAATTGATTTGAATTAATCTAATAAATTAGGTTAGTGAATATTGTTTTAAGAAGAGGAAGGTGTTAAAAGTAGCATTTTATAAAAAGTCGCTTAATTATTGAATTAAGAAAAAGTGGTTATACCCGAGAAAGAGATTTCAAAGTATTAAGAAGGTTTATGAAACCGTATTTCGCAGAAAATAGTTAAGTGGAATTTGATTAGAGATTGGAATGAAATATTGGCTTTAGATTACAACTCGTATCTACCTTAAGATATGAACGTTGTTGATTAAGGTCTGAGAGGTAATAAAAAAAAATACCCTAACTTGATCGACAGCGGAAGTATATGAAGGTGGTATTAGTCGTAATGGTAAAAGAGGATAGTATAGATTTATTATTTCATTAGAGAGATAATAAAGCAACATTTCTGGATGAAGATTTGGAATAGCTGTATATAATGAGATTCCAAAGTAAAAAGTGGAAATATAAAGGGGTTGCGTGAATTATAACGATATTATCATGGTTTAAAAAAAGGGAAATAAAAACGAGGAGTTTTGTTCTATAAGAATAAGTAGAGATTATCGTTTCAAGTAACAAACAAGGTATATTTCGTAATGTTGTTTTACAAGTAATAAGTTGAATAGATTTTCCAATATTAGATAATAACGAGGTTAATATTTCGAAAGTGGAAATGGAAAACTGAATATGATATATGGTTTTCCTAAGTATTAAAAAGGGTTTTGTTTAAATATAATCTTATGTTAAAAAAAGGAGCGAAAAGCTATATTCATAATATCGAAATATTTAAGGGTTTTTGAATTTACATTTGTTTTTAATTAAAAGGCCAAGTGGTGTTGAATACTGAACCAGTGAACTCGTTGGATTGTCATGAGTGAAACATTGATTATTTTGATAGTTAAATCACTGACTATCAAATCTGTCCAATCCAATTGTTGGTACGGAAAGACCGGGATCGAATGTATATTCGAAAACCATTCCGACCAGTAAATACGTGAAGATATCAGAAGATGATCGAGATGGAGCATTGAAGACCGTGGATTTCCATAAGCGGAAGGATCACTTATAATATCTGGTTAGCTCCCAGAGATAAACCGTGGTTCTGTCGTAGTTGGAATCCACGGGTTGCAAGGACTTCTCGCTACTGATCCATGGGGTGATTCCTATATGGATGCGGTAGGAGAGTACCTTTGGTTCATCCTGTTCCTGGATGACTTGTATGGATGAATGTCTGACAGGGTATTTCCAGAAAAGGTCACGTACATTGATTTCTTCAACCGTACCAAGAGTGGAAGCAGAGAAGGAAACTTCTTTAGCCAACACGTAATGTATTGTTGTAGACGTCAATCAGTGATTCGATGGATCTGACGATGTGGCATTCGAAGTGAATGTGATGTGCTGATAAAGCGTAGCCTCAAGCCTCATCAACCGGGAAATGACAGAAATCGGGCAGGCAGCATGGCTATGTGGGTCGCTCCCATTAGGGTGTATAATCACCTATCTAGAGAAATTCCTTTTGTTTCTTAATCTATCGATTCTGCCCATTCGGGAACGGTGGTTTGAGTCAAACCGTTGGTGATATACATTCGATACACTCAAGCGAAATGAGTGGTCGGTCATGTGAGGGCCGGGTTGCAAGACGTTCTTGTTGAACCCAGTGTATTCGCCTCTAGAGATACACTATCGGCAGGTGGTCCCATACCTTATCAAGGTCGGAAACCAATCTCCAATAAGCGCCCACAGTTTTGATTGTATACTACATATGTGGAGCGTGAGATGCAAGCGTTCCACAAGATTGATATTTACTTGTATTTAGACATTATTGGAATATCAGAAAAGATATTGATTTAAAAATATTTTGGGTTATCGTAAGGTAAAAACCGTCCGTGTTTATGTGTGGATTTGGTCTTACGATTATTCTTTTCTTTTGAAAGGATTTTGACTTTAAAATCAAGTTGTGTGATACCTAAATTATTGTGCGAGTTTATCTCACTCTGGTTCGCCAGACTGACCCGGTGTTTTGTAAATGCTCGGGTTAGACCGGGTTGTGCAGATTCAGGTTATCAGTGCTGCGAAGTCCAAAGACGAGCTAAAGGAGTTCAGACATATGATGTTAGACCATTATTATTCCGCTGTATGTTATATGAGGACAGGCCATTATAACTGTCCAGATGTACTGATATGCTCTGATATTGTAAGTTTTATTTAAAGATCTCAATAAAGTTTTATTTCTATATTATATTTTTGTTCCGCTGCGATGTGAGACTCTATGTTGTGTTGTTTCTTCTCCTTCTACTATTCTGATATTTCTTTCTTTCTTATCTCACCCTCTAATTTCTTTCTAATACTATCCAGTGTTTTCGATGTTGGAAGGTCGGCATGAGTTACGGTAAAGGTATTTATGTCGATTTCCGGGGCCGAAAATCCGCTGGGTCGTTACAGTGGTATCAGAGCTATTGGTTTAGTAATAACCTTGGCTCTGTGGTGTAACTCGATAGAGATTGGGTTAGTAATACCCTAGATCGAGATTGAGTGTATATATATATATATATATGAGAGCGTAATTGTAAATTTTATATACAAATGTTTTATATGGTGTTGGTTGATCGGTTCAAGTATTGAAAAGCGTTGAACTGGCAAATAGATACAGTATTGTTTTGTAAAGAGAGTAAATGAAATAATTTTACCCAAATTATATTTTTGTATATAAAGAAAATCAAATTATTGAGATATTAGTGTGTTTGATCGATTTGAATAAAATTCAAATTAGATTGAAATTTGAATTGAAATTTAACTTGGTTAAGTGTAATTAAAATTCAGGATGATATTGCAATTAAATTAAATAAATTGGGAATCAAATGAATGAATAATAATCAAATATATGTAACCAAAATAAATATTAATATTGAATAAAAATTCAATTGATTTGGTTGTGTATTGATTGCTGGTTGTGAATTGCTTGTTATTGGATAATAGTTGTTTGAATGGAAATAATCAACAATTTTATAAAGCTAAATGATATTCAGTATAATTTATACTGGAATGAAACCGCATATGGGTTGAAATTTATGACTTAACCCTGTGTTTGATAATGAATTGATGTTGTGTGTTTGATTTTGCAATTGGTATAGTTATACCAGTTGATTCGTGAATATTACTTAAGAATTTCATATATCTGTCACTGATATGTGAATTAAGTTGAGTACAGGTGCCGATGGCTAAGCAGATTGATATTGGTTGAGTAAATCGCATATACGTTGAGCAGATATGCTCAATAGCGCTCGTAAAGGTACGCCTACGCGAAATATAACATTTTGGGTTTTGGTTTTTGTTTTTCCGACCGTTGGTCGATATATATATATTATTTGTTCTTGCGATATCGCAGATGTCACTCCGTGCAGTGGAGACTCTGCCAAATTTTTCCGGGGATTTAATATGTTATAAAATTTTCGATATTTTTTGAAAATATTTATTTACTATATTGAATTGGTTTTGTTTTAAAAATAAAATGGATTTAGAAGTTAATGGGTCTATTACGTTCTTTCTTACCTTAGCAATTTCGAGGACGAAATTATTTTAAGGGGGGAAGAATGTAACGACCCGTGTTTTTCGACCATTTGAATATGAATATGAATATTTAAATTAGTTTTAAATATTATATTGGAAATATTAATGGAATTAAATATTGAGTTCGTTATTTAAATGAAGTTTGAACGTTATATAATTTATATAATATAAATCGAGCTCGGAAATGGCGTGCAGTTCGTAATATGAAGTTTTGAACTTCAACTGAGAATACAGAATCCGTTATAAGCCGGAATTCTGTGAAATAAGAAACGTTGGAACCGTATTGACGAGAATTTTCATATGAAAGAGAAAGATCCAGATTTCATGTTATAGATTGTTAAATATGGCCAAATCAAATTTTGAAATAAACGCTATGGAAATCGTTATCGGCCTTTAAAATGGTCATTTTCCAAACGAACTCTGTTTTCGACGAAATCAGTTTCATTGGGACCGTAACATTAAATTATTACATGATGTTAAATGGCGTGGCAAACCGATGTCGTATGTGGCCACGGTAGCCGAAAACGCCTATTCAATTTCTATAGCACATAATTAATATAGTAAAGGGATATTCGAGTGTAACTTGAGCAGACGACCGAATTAAGCCGTGAAACCAGTTCCATTGAGTTCGTATCGTCGATTTGGGTCAGGATAGGTATATAGTTTGTTATTTTTGAAGAACGGCAAATTTGGTGTTCAGAAGGACATTGCGGTGCGCGTAAAAATAGCCTACCGGGGCAACAGTCTCAGAATGCGACGAAACTAGTGCCGTTGGGTTCGTATCGAAAAGTTATTGTCAGACTTCGCAGTTTCGAGTTGATTTGATTTATCTGGTGATCGTGAAAAAATTAAATGCGTGTTCATTTCCGGTTTCATAAAGGAAATTTTTTCATACGACCTCGGATTTCGACGAAACTTGTCCCATTGGATTCGGAATATCTTTTTACATCAAGATTAGCCTTTTTATCAGAAAACGAAGGTTGTATGAGGTAATTTTTAATAAGATAACTCACGTGCAAGTTCCGTTATATTATATAATAATATAATTATACCCAAATCCTATACCATGAGTATATAACCAACTTTTGAACACGTCTGAAGCCTTGCGCCCCATACTTGATTGCCTTGCTCCCCAAACCGTCTTGTTCCTTCACCGCCAATCCACATAAGATCCGTGCCACCCAAGTTGTTTTATTTTAATGCAACGCAACAGCTATCCCTCCTGTACCAAATCTTACCCCTCTCAACACAAATCACTGTGTACCGTTTACTGTTTAAAACTTGTGCAACGTCACCTCGGGTCCTCAGACAAACATCAACAGCCCATTAATTGGTGCACATGCCTACGGTGAAACTTCTCCTTTACGTACAGAAATGACTTGACTTCATCAAATAAATGGGTGCTGACATAACGCTAAAGAGTGAAGCACCACAGACCTTAGCACATGCACTGTCTCTTCAGTACACTTTCGCCTACCCTACTCTTTGTATATTCAAATCAATACAGCATAGGATAAGAAAACTCATGACTGCAGAAACCCACTCTAGTTCCTTTCAGCTGCACGCTAGCTAAGCTGTCTTCTCCGGAGTGATAGACGTTGTTCCAATCCGTTTATATCCCCCTATAAATATGAGCTCTTGCTGCCATTTCTCCTCATCATATTCGTTTTGTTCCATTTTAGTTTCGTTTAAACATCATAAACACCGAAAATCTTCCTCATATATATATATATGCCAGCTGGACTTCGATGTGGTGGGAAGTAGTATGCATGGTCCGAAATATAGCAGTGTACATTTCGTTGTGTGAAGAGGAGGCACCACCATTTCGAAATTCAGTGGCTGTGTTTCCGTTGAAGCTGGAGTTTATACGTGAGTGGGGAACAACATATATATGGGAGAGCATGTGGAAGCAGTGAAGTAGGGGTCTTGGAGAGTTGAGAAGCACGGTTGGGTGAGTGGCTTGACAGTACACGGAGGGGGCGAGTTGTTTGGTACATGAAGTGGCGGTTGGTGTTGATAACAGAGGGAGAGCGAGACATGGATCATGGGGCGAAGGAGTGAAAAGCATTGAAGAGAGATTGATGAACAATGGTTCGAAGTGCCTAATCACGGTTTGGGTTAACGCAAGTAAGGGATTATTTATGATACAGTATATTTACATGACCAATTAGCATTGGTAAAAGAACTGGTGTCTAATAGTACTATTAACATGACCATGATAGCATGCAGTAGTTAGAAAATGATTTGGAAATTTAGTTAGAACAAATATTAAGTTACTAAGAGCATTAGTTTTAAATAGTGGACCAAGAACGTAGGAGACAGTTTTTACCAAAACAAAAAGGTTTCGGTTATGCCTGATGCTATAATTATATGTATACATTGCCTAATTTTCATTGTATAGGCCAAATCATCATTAGTCTGAACTAATGATTAACGTTGACTTACCTTAAACTTCAAATGTGCTGAACCCTGTCAAGAACATAGCTATATAAATAAATAGCATGGACGTGTTAAGAACGCTAGAACGTTAGTTTGTCTTAGTTAAGTAGTTAAGTTAGTCTAGTTATAGTTAATTATTATTAGGGAAAAATAAAATATTTTAAATTAAATCATGTGATTAACGTTTAATAATTTATCAACCAAAGTTTAATGGTTCTAAGTTAAAAACGTCATCGTATAATTTGGTTATCCTACTCTCGTTTTACCAGAATTCGACAAAAACCAAAGGCGTCGGAGCCGTATCGACGGACGCAGTTCATGGAGCTGGATTGGATATGGTGTTGAAAGCAGCTGGAAACGAACCGTTTTAACGATCAATGGAAAATCATAGTGAGTTAAACTCACTCAGTTTTTTTTTCCCATTTATATTTTATATAAATTGGGTTTTTATTTTGTGTGCTCCGCTTGTCAATGGTTGACTGTTTGCTAGTTATATATTTATCTGCTGATTTAACTGATGAAATTAAACCGTCGTTTAATTTCAGTGAAATACCAAATCGTTATTTTAACGATTGGTTCCAATAAAGGTAACCTACCTTGTTGGTCATGTTTATAAAATAAACGTGTTTTGTTTGAATTGTTTGAACTAATTGAGTTGTCTTGAATTGCTTATGGTTGATGTTAAATGGGCATTATTGATAATTATCAGTTAAATGGAATGGTCCGATTTGAAATAACCATTTGGATATATGGAAGAACAGGTTGGAGGGATCCGACCGGATTCCTCAAATATATTATTTATTTTCATATTATCATATATGAATTGTCATGATTGGGTAAATTGATTTTGGTAGTGACCATTGACTGAAAAGTCAACATGTGTTGTGTTTGACCAATGGGCAGTATTGGTTGAGTAATCGGCAGTAAATGGCCTAAAAAGTAAATTGTTTTGTTTATATTGATTTACCATTAAAAGTTTATTAAAGGGAAATAAATAAATATTTTATTTATTTAAGACTTTGATTATTATTAATTTATTTTATAAAGTAATTTCTGATGTTAATCAGATTTATAAATTCGTGGATAGAGATTTATCTAACCGGTAAGTTGGGTTATTATTTTGTTAAGAAAAATTTAATTATGTTATGAATTAATTTAAAGGGAAAACGAGTAGGAATCGGTTAACGAGTTAACCGCATCGAATGTTCTATTTGAAATTGATTATTTAATTGATTTGAATTAATCTAATAAAATAGGTTAGTGAATATTGTTTAAGAAGAGGAAGGTGTTAAAAGTAGCATTTTATAAGAAGTCGCTTAATTATTGAATTAAGAAAAAGTGGTTATACCCGAGAAAGAGATTTCAAAGTATTAAGAAGGTTTATGAAACCGTATTTCGCAGAATATAGTTAAGTGGAATTTGATTAGAGATTGGAATGAAATATTGGCTTTAGATTACAACTCGTATCTACCTTAAGATATGAACGTTGTTGATTAAGGTCTGAGAGGTAATAAAAAAAAAATACCCCAACTTGATCGACAGCGGAAGTATATGAAGGTGGTATTAGTCGTAATGGTAAAAGAGGACAGTAAGGATTTATTATTTCATTAGAGAGATAATAAAGCAACATTTCTGGATGAAGATTTGGAATAGCTGTATATAATGAGATTCCAAAGTAAAAAGTGGAAATATAAAGGGGTTGTGTGAATTATAACGATATTATCATGGTTTAAAAAAAGGGAAATAAAAACGAGGAGTTTTGTTCTATAAGAATAAGTAGAGATTATCGTTTCAAGTAACAAACAAGGTATATTTCGTAATGTTGTTTTACAAGTAATAAGTTGAATAGATTTTCCAATATTAGATAATAACGAGGTTAATATTTCGAAAGTGGAAATGGAAAACTGAATATGATATATGGTTTTCCTAAGTATTAAAAAGGGTTTTGTTTAAATATAATCTTATGTTAAAAAAAGGAGCGAAAAGCTATATTCATAATATCGAAATATTTAAGGGTTTTTGAATTTACATTTGTTTTTAATTAAAAGGCCAAGTGGTGTTGAATACTGAACCAGTGAACTCGTTGGATTGTCATGAGTGAAACATTGATTATTTTGATAGTTAAATCACCGACTATCAAATCTGTCCAATCCAATTGTTGGTACGGAAAGACCGGGATCGAATGTATATTCGAAAACCATTCCGACCAGCAAATACGTGAAGATATCAGAAGATGATCGAGATGGAGCATTGAAGACCGTGAATTTCCATAAGCGGAAGGATCACTTATAATCTCTGGTTAGCTCCCAGAGATAAACCGTGGTTCTGTCGTAGTTGGAATCCACGGGTTGCAAGGACTTCTCGCTACTGATCCATGGGGTGATTCCTATATGGATGCGGTAGGAGAGTACCTTTGGTTCATCCTGTTCCTGGATGACTTGTATGGATGAATGTCTGACAGGGTATTTCCAGAAAAGGTCACGTACATTGATTTCTTCAACCGTACCAAGAGTGGAAGCAGAGAAGGAAACTTCTTTAGCCAACACGTAATGTATTGTTGTAGACGTCAATCAGTGATTCGATGGATCTTACGATGTGGCATTCGAAGTGAATGTGATGTGCTGATAAAGCGTAGCCTCAAGCCTCATCAATCGGGAAATGACAGAAATCGGGCAGGCAGCATGGCTATGTGGGTCGCTCCCATTAGGGTGTATAATCACCTATCTAGAGAAATTCCTTTTGTTTCTTAATCTATCGATTCTGCCCATTCGGGAACGGTGGTTTGAGTCCAACCGTTGGTGATATACATTCGATACACTCAAGCGAAATGAGTGGACGGTCATGTGAGGGCCGGGTTGCAAGACGTTCTTGTTGAACCCAGTGTATTCGCCTCTAGAGATACACTATCGGCAGGTGGTCCCATACCTTGTCAAGGTCGGAAACCAATCTCCAATAAGCACCCACGGTTTTGATTGTATACTACATATGTGGAGCGTGAGATGCAAGCGTTCCACTAGATTGATATTTACTTGTATTTAGACATTATTGTAATATCAGAAAAATATTGATTTGAAAATATTTTGGGTTATCGTAAGGTAAAAACCTTCCGTGTTTATGTGTGGATTTGGTCTTACGATTATCCTTTTCTTTTGAAAGGATTTTGACTTTAAAATCAAGTTGTGTGATACCTAAATTACTGTGCGAGTTTATCTCACTTTGGTTCACCAGACTGACCCGGTGTTTTGTAAATGCTCGGGTTAGACCGGGTTGTGCAGATTCAGGTTATCAGTGCTGCGAAGTCCAAAGACGAGCTAAAGGAGTTCAGACATATGATGTTAGACCATTATTATTCCGCTGTATGTTATATGAGGACAGGCCATTATAACTGTCCAGATGTACTGATATGCTCTGATATTGTAAGTTTTATTTAAAGCTCTCAATAAAGTTTTATTTCTATATTATATTTTTGTTCCGCTGCGATGTGAGACTCTGTGTTGTGTTGTTTCTTCTCCTTCTACTATTCTGATATTTCTTTCTTTCTTATCTCACCCTCTAATTTCTTTCTAATACTATCCAGTGTTTTCGGTGTTGGAAGGTCGGCATGAGTTACGGTAAAGGTATTTATGTCGATTTCCGGGGCCGAAAATCCGCTGGGTCGTTACATTAATTGTCCTCCAAGCCGACCTCTGCATGTTTTAAAACCTATCATATTCATACTCAAAAAATTCACAGTAAGTTGATTTATGATACACATTTCCGCAACCTGAAAGATGTTTTTTAACAACGATATTGATATGTATGTTCATCATCGCCTTCCACATTGTCTCTAACTCGACCACGACAGTGATCATAGTCCAAAGTGTAGTCAGTGTGATCTAGCTCGACCACGACAATGATCTAGCTCAACCACAACAGTGATCTAGCTCGACCACGACAGTCGCCATGTAATATATTTCCTATTGTAACTACTGCCAATGTCATGTCGTAAAGGTCAAAGATAAACTATATCAATACCTTTTGTTATGCTACAATTTACCCAAAAATACAATTTTGTTTATGAATACCAGCAATGTTGCTTGTGGACTTCAAATTTCATATAGCCTAACTTGGTCCATACTACAATGTATAATACATTTTTAAGGTATCGATTAGTTTTAAAAATTCATGTTTGGACAAACTATTTTTGTGCTTAATACCTTTAAATAATCAATATACTAATCCACCTTACAGTTAACTGTATAAAACTTAAAAATAAAGACATGAAACAAAAAAAGTATTAAATGTGATGACTATTAAAATTAAGAATCCAATTGCTATCAATTACTTTGTTGTCTACCAAATATTAGTTTCTTTGTGTTTATTTTATTCAGATTATCACTTTCAACCACAAAAATAGTTGTCTGTTACGTCTGCCCTTCCAACATAAACAGGATAAAACAGGTACGGCAACACCAACCTAATCGACAGTGTACTATTCATTGTAGATAGTATAGATTCTATATAAACGGAAAAAATTGGAATTACCTATCAAATCAACGAAGTAGGTCGATGACGTCGCTGCTAATCGATGTCTGTTTCTTGTCGCTAGCTGTGAGAATCGACGAGGAATGACCGAGGTAGTTGCGGTGGAGATACGAGATACAATGTGGTGGCTAATGGCTTGTAGGCGTGAATTATTTTGATTTGAAGAGGAAAATGAGGATAGTGAGGGAAGAGGGAAATTTTAGTTTTCGCGGTCAAATTTTTACACCAATGTACTTGCTCCCGCGTTCCAAAAAATTTAATATTAAATAACAGAATGGTTTTTTTAATAGCTAATTTGTTATTGAGCAAATTATTTAATAGCTGATCAATTTGCTTTTTTTTTAACATTATATAGAACTCTAATTACAACGCTATAATATTGTGCTATATATATATATATATATATCATTTTGTTGTAGTATGTGTTGTACTCTGATGATGGTATGTATATACAAACGGATATGTATTTCAAATTTTATGTTATCTACTATATTTTATTCATCAGTTAGGTCTGTGTGCTCATCCAAACCCACTCATAACAACTTAGAGCATCTCCAACATGATTCAAGGAAAGAATATTACGATATGTAAGATTACGGGGAAGAAGATGAATTTTCTCCAATGATGACAAGCCAATTTTATCGGCGTGGAAGAACTTCAGCTATTTCCCAATTTTGTTATTACGTGACGGGCCGATTTTTTTCAGCGCACGCGTTTTTTTGCTTGAAAAATTGTTGCGAGCCGATAAAATAATCGGCTCACGGACCAATTCTTACTTCTAAATTAAACCCGTAATATTTTACTGAATATTACTGATTGTAATATACGTTGGGGACGATTTCTCCTTTGATTCATGATTCAAGAGGTGAATCAATGCTCTGTTGGAGATGCTCTTATACAGCAGGAAAATGTATCCATAGCGTACAATCTTCTATAATGATAGTTGATTCTTGATTGGACGCTGGCTACAGTTGTATATGCTTACGGGGGTAATTCTAACTCTGTCTGCAGGTTTGTATGGTTAAGTACGCAATAATGCACAATAATGTGCATTAATCACAAGATGATAAAAAAGGCATGCATGTAGTTGTTTTCTATGCCAACTCATTACCAAAAGTAGAAGAATAATTGACTTTATGTATATGACCGGCCTAGTTTTCCACTTGTTTAGTGCATTTGAATTGACTAATAATGTCCTCAATCCACAAGGTAAATTATTTGAATTTTATGTGCATTTGTGCATGTCTATAGCTTGTGTAATGTAACATTAGTGGCTTCATCAAACAATGTTGACTCCTTCACTCTTCTTTCTAACTTTATTTCCATCTATTTCATTGCCAAATCAATGTCTAATACATGCTAAACTTATCTGCTTTACCGAACTGATCAGAACAGGTTCACTTATGCACTAGACATCACCTTTCCTCTATAAAGCATAATCCATATTCTTTCATAATGAAAAATGCAGACGTGGATTGAACATTATCAGTATGATAAATATCAAAATCGATGAAAAGTAATTGGCATAGAAGCGAATGGGTAACCGACTTAGCTCGACTCTTAATCGCACAAAAGTATATGTGTTGTAGGACTGATTAGTATCCATCTACATCTGCTTTATTTTCAATGCTTGATCTGTCATAGCCCATTTTATGTAGAGAATTTGATGACATCAAGTTTACAAATAGGGTCCAAAAGCATTTTCGAAGTGTATGAATATGCATCACCGTTTGTGCAAGATAAAATGGTCTTCGGACAAACACCCAAACTAAGTTTTCCATGCTCTAGCTTAGCAGTTGGCTTATGAAGAATCATTGTATTGTATTGGATGAAATTTGCTTTGTAAAGTTTATGGTCCAGTGCCTTATCTCCATGAAAAAAAGTGAACGGCGATACTTGTTATCATAATCTTAGTAGAGAAAGAGTTGTCATATATTATACATCATATATATATATCAATGTATATATGAGACTTTTGCTACATTCACAAGTCAAATAAGTGGGCTAACTGATCAATTTTCTTTTAGTTTTTCTCCAACATGCGTCCTTGATAAGGTGATTTGATCGAATTGTCAATCAAAAACGCAATCGTTACTGTTTATAATGGTTCATTACTTCTCTAAGTGTGTTATAAAGAGACATTTTGATGACTTTGGATGGTATGCATATGGTGTGCCCATTTTTGCAATATCATTTTGATAAGTGGCTACAGAATTTAGGATGGCAGATCAGCTTCTACTTTTTAAGTAAAGCAAAAATAGAATAGCATGGAGCCGTGCATTTATCTGAATAATAATCCCACACGCATCTGCTACTCCATTAAAATTACATCAAAATCTGGAACTCATTTTCATAGTAAAAAAAAAAAAAAAAGGAAGAAGAAGAAGTGGCATCATTGTGTGATAACTGGCTTGGTTGGACCATTATCAACAAATCGGACCTGTTCAAGTTCATTTTGTCTCATGTTTTTGTACTCAGCGGAGGAGCTCTCCACTCAAATATATAAACGGAGAGACCTTTGTCACTATAAGAACCAGTCATCTGTTCATCTATTCAGTTCACTCGCCACAAGATCACTCTGTATATATAAGCCATGAAAACCTTTTCGTTTTCTTCATGGATATAATCTGCTATCAGAACTCTGAATTGTCCGATGGCTAGTTTTTCGCCTGAACAAGTCATTTTCTTCGTAGATATCATCTGCTATCAGAACGAACTGCTTACAATTTTATACATTAAACTGCAAAATCAAATCCTAATCATCTCAATCTCTGGATTTTGTGCAGCAACACTGTGATTCCTAGATTCTCCCCTGTTTCTCTAATTTACATTGTGTTGTAAACATATTTCTTCTTCTTTTCTAATATGGTAAGAGCTTTTCAGTCTCACAACACCCAGTCTGTTGAAATATAATTTGAATTGTTCGCTTAGTAAATAATTAATGTTGGTGTCTTTTAAAATGAAAAGTCGTGTCGGTAATAGTTATGCCAGTTCAACGAAGGGTTCATGTTCGTTAAATGAAGAGTATGTCTATTCGAAAGGTTGTGTCTATTTGTAAGGATATGTAACCGGTATAAATATGTGGTCATTTTGTTGTGTTGAAGGCAAAAGAAATACAAAGTGTTCTCCACTTAAAATTAAGCACTTTTCCTTTAATTTCTCTTCATCTAACAAAGTGGTATCAAAGTCTTTCCTAATTTTTCTTTGTGGACAATCAAATTCTAACATCATATGCTTATATTTTTCTAGGATTTTCTGGTTCTCTCTCCGCATCTCTTTCAGCATCTCCTCAATTTCATGCAGTTGTTTCTTCACATCTATCATTTGCTTACGTGGCATGTCTTGCACTTCAGGTATAGTTTTTAAATCACCAATCTTTCTCAACTTAATGCCAATGTGGTCTTCAAATGAGTAATCTTCTTCTTTTGCAACCCAACCATAATAGTCACTCTTAGCACCCTGATCGTAGTCTCTTTTCTAATCTGCTTTACCATGTTTTTGGGGTTCAAAGTGGTTTTCAAATTTCAATGCACTTTGAAACCCACGTCAGTCCTTATTAAACCGAACAATTGCCTTCCCGGTAGAATTGTCGTCATAATCGAATACTAGATCAACTTTATCTGGATTAAACTTTGAGTAGCTCTTTAGTAACATTTTTCCATATACACTGGTGGGTATATTAACGAGAATGCCCATCAAAGGGTGGACAAACTTATCCTCTTTTTCCTTTTGGGGTTCAATTGATGGCCGTTGTAGTGAAGGTCCCGGAGTATTCTGCACACCAATTTTCGCAGTTAGGAATGTGGAAAGTGCTCTATGACCTGCTTTCTCTTTGCCTTTTTTTGGGAGAATAGAAATGCCTCTATCATGTAGGATGAGTTCTGTACACTGATGTTCTTGTTTTTCCTTTGAGGTACAAAAAGGACATCTAAATGTGTTGTCTGAGTAATTCACATTTAGTTCCCCGCTTTCAAATTTGAAGTAAAAATCAGCTACATAATTTTCCAGACTCTCTAGATCAGATTCATTCTCTGATGAATCTGGCCTGAAATCCTCCATTTATGAATAATTAACCGAATAAGAAAAAAAACAATCAAGATCATGAGTGATCGAGTTTCCAGGAGAGCAAATCACCTATACCCAGTAGGGCTGGCAATGGGTACCCAAAAATCTGATATACGTCCGCATCCGTATCCGAAAAGCGGATAATTATCCGATATCCAAAAAATGGATGCGGATACGAGTACATAGATATTTGCATCCAAAAATTATCCGTTCGAATATTTTTAACATTATCCTAAAAATTATATGTAATTTAGTACAATGAATCAGATTTATTTATTGCTTTACTAAGTCGAAGATCTATATCATATGCACTAAATGCATATTAATTACTCAAATCTATTTGATTTCATCATATATACTTAGTTTTTAACACTTTAGTGATCAAAGAAATTGAAAAACAATTATGTTAAACTATAAATTTTCATTTATATTTCATGATTTATCGATCGTTGGCGGATAGGATAATTATCCATTATCCGTCTGTATCCGCGAAAACGGACATCCGATATCCGAAAATGATTTCGAATACGGATACAGATATAGCACTATCTGTATCCAAAAGTGTCCGTTGACAACCCTAGTACCCAGATCCCCTGTGCCCTCTGTATTCAACCAATCAAGATCCTTAATTTCCACCTTTTTGCAATTAAATATGAAGGCTTAATTACAAAAAGGTGGAACTCAGGGGGTCCTGATTGATTAGGTACAGGGGAACAAGGAATATTAGGTACAGGGGATTTCATTCCAGTTTCCTTCATTAATGATTCTTGATTTGACGCTGGCTAAAAGTACACTTACAAGGGGTGATTATGTCTGCAGGTTTATCTGATTAAGTAACTAAATGTAAATGTACAATATCGTGCATTAGTCACACGATTAGTTGGGTATGGGAGGAGGATAGGAGATTTTGGGTATAGAGATTTGATTTGTTGTTTTCTATGCCCTCATTACCAAAAGTAGAAGGATAATTGACTTTATGCATATGACCGGCCAAGTTTTCCACTTGTTTAATGCATGTGAATTGACTAATGCCCTCAATCCACATGGCAACATATTTGAATTTTATGTGCATTTGTATATACTCCCTCCTGTTCAATTTAAAGGACGTTTTGGATGAAAGAATATTTTTCATAATACATGACGTTTTAGAAAAAATGCATTATATTTCCTTTTTTAACCTTCAAAAAGCTGTAAATACCTGCTACTAAATTAATGCAGGCTGCAGTTTTCCATGCGGATACAAAGGGCTGCATGCACATATGATGTCAGGTGGAAGTTGTTGAACAATTTTCGGTGAAAAACAAATTGGCATTTAAGCATGAGAAGATCAATGAAAGGATAAATATGTCATTTTTGGGTTATCTTACACAACACCAGAAAATGGTATTTCTAACAGTTATTACTGTTACGAATTAACTTTGTAACAGTTATAACCGTTACAACAACATACGTGACAAACTGTTGTCACGAATGTTGTAACGGTTATAGCCGTTATAAAGTGTGCATATTATAACGGTTATTACCGTTACAAAATTATTATTCTGTAACAATTATAACCGTTGGCACTGAAAAGTTTATAACACTTATAACCATTACAAAATATATTTTTATAATAGTAATTACTGTTACAAATATGAAATATATAACAGTTATTACTGGTCGTACGTAAAACTGACTATTCCACACAATAATAATTTACTAATAGTTATAACTATTACAAACGAGAATATTATACCAGGCCTACAGTAGGTAATTCGCTTAAACAAATAACAATCATAATATGCTCCAACTAATTTCATAAAGCATACACCAATAAGAATATGCAACATATAATATAACAATATCTCAAAGCAAATACAACATCATAATTTATATCCTAAAGCAAATTCAATTTCGACCAACATCACAATTTAACTTACAACTATTCATCATTCATTACAAATATCAAATAACATCTAAGTATCATAATTTAACATACAACCATTACAAAAAACGCAAATGATAAATGAGCCAAATTACAAATCCATCATCAACAAGAACAAATAGTGGATGCATACCATTTTGGGGTGCATCAAAAATTAACGCATCCGAATCCAGAACTTGCTCCACCCAGATGGCTCAATCTTTCTGCTCTTTGTCTTGGTTCCGTTGCTTCAACGTCTGCGAAGTTCAACAAAATAATATTATGAGTCAAGACATGAAAACAATGCATACGACCCGTTCTAACAAATATCTCATAGTTAGAAACAAACATAAAATAACATGATGAGGACATCAATAGTAAATGAAACATCGCTCGGCTTAGTTTTAAACTGAGCCTACATGGCTCAGTTTGAGCCATGTCTCAGTTGAAAAAACTGAGCCACGGCTCAGTTTAAACTGAGCCAATTGGCTCAGTTAATACTGACCGAGCCAAATTGGCTCTGTTTTAACTGAGCCAAATTGGCTCAGTCGATATTAACTGAGCCATGATGGCTCAGTATTAACTGAGCAAATTGGCTCGGTCAGTATTGGCTCAGTTTACAATTCATAATTCACAGTAAGGGAATACTTCTCTTTCAGGTCAATGGCATGGCTGTGACAGTGACCATTCACGAAGTAAGGCAACACGTTCAGGTCAATGACAGCAAAATTATAAAGAACAGCTGCTGCATATTTGAATTGATTTAACTGCAAATGAATATTTTAACTGCATTATGTGATGTAGTAATAATTTTAGCTGGCATTTGATAATTTTATTCAATTCATAAATTAACTACACTAAGAAAATGCAGTTACAATTTAACAGCACGTTTTGAATTAATTTAATTGCATTTGAAGAATTTAACTAATTTTTTGTGATGTAATAATAATTATGACTACATTTGATAATTTTATTCAATCATAATTCAGTTATAATTTAGCTGCATTTAAAAAATAGCAGCTATAATTTAACAACATATTTTGAATTATGCTTGGTTTCATTTGAATACTGCAGCTGTACTCATATTATGCAACAATAATTTTGCTTGTATTTGATGATTTATTCTAACTGAATGCACTTTTAATCTAACAATTGCTTGTATTTTCTACATCTCATGCTTCCATCCTTCAAGATTTCTTAAACAATGCAACAATCAGTTTCTTTTCCAGTTTACAAGCAATGCAACGATCAGTTTCTAGAATTTGGATTTTGTAAAGGTTTTTAATGCTAAGCATGTATTTTTTTCGGTCACTTGAAATCTCTTTGAACAAATAATTCTTTTGTAAAGCTAAATTATACCTAGTCTGTACAGCTGAATAAAAATGAAGGCATATACTTACGCTTGGTCCAAACATGTAATATTTTTTCAATTAGTTAATGACTATGATTAGTTTAGCGAGGGTGTATCTGAAAAATGTTAACTGATCGGAGTAAAACATAGCAAATAAATGTATCTGAGAAATGTTATCGATCCAAGACCAAACTGTTAACATAAGAAACGACAGCTCATTATTTTATAGTGATATACTTTTCTGTTTATTTTTCCTTCATCGTTTCTATTATTAAAATTTTCGACTCCTAAGCATACTGTTTTCTCCATGCATGTCAGATTTTCCATGCAAAAGATTTAACTTTCAGTTATGCAATATATATTCTTATTTTGATTTCATGACTTCACATTGCACTTATACATAATCTGATAAACTTTATAATGATTTATCGAAATAATTTTGAACCAAGAATAGCTGTAAACAAATGAATCCTTCTACTGGTTCTAGTTTTGTTCTTTGGTGAAGATAGTCAAATAACTTTCATATCAGCAAAGGCTGCTTAAAATAGGAAAATGACAATCCACCTAACATCATACAACTAAATGATAAACAAAGTAAGTGTAAACGACAACATTTATCATGGAACGATGTAGCGAAGTTCAAGTCATATCTTTTATTTGGTGCATTAGTGTTGGGAAAAAAATCAGAACCAAGCTAACCTGAAACTCGAACCTTGTTCCTACCCCTAGTCTTTACCCGACCACTCACGCAAGCTGCCCCTCTATGCCTCCCCGCCCACCACGACTCTGCCCTCTAGTTCGCCCGCATGCCGACATCAGCCTCCGACCACAAAAATGCAGCTTTTTCCTCCCCTGCACGGTAGCAGCCTGATCACCCTCCAGCTCATTCCTCCGCCTCCTAATCACCATAGCCACTGGTAGCAACAGCTCCACCCTACAGCCTACCTCTTCGGACCAGACTGTAGTGATCGAAAAATAACAAAAGTTAGTTATTTTACTGATTAACCCAAATTATATGAACATCTAACTTTCTGCTTCTTTTTCCTCCCCTGCACAGTAGCAGCCAGACCAACCTCCAGCTCATTCCTCCGCCTCCTAATCACCATAGCCACTGGTAGCAATAGCTCCACCCTACAGCCTACCTCTTCGGACCAGACTGTAGTGATCGAAAAATAACAAAAGTTAGTTATTTTACCGATTAACCCAAATTATATGAACATCTAACTTTCTGCTTCGGAATCCAATTCGGATGCTAAAGAACTTGCAGGATTAATGTACCTCTGCATCCCGCTGCAAAAAAGTTGAAACAACCAGTCACCAAAATGAATTGAATAAGGGTAAGACTGCTTAAAATTTGCCCACTACCTTATAATCTTGTAAAACTAATGTTTAGGCTTTAGGGCCCCTAAATGGTCTGCATGATGGTAAAATAACTACTAGAAATCTATCTCATCTGTTCTACTCCTCTTTTTTAAAATAAAAATAAAATAAAATAAAATTCATTACACCTTTCTTTCAAAAAAACAAATAATCGATGAACATAACGCCGAAGCCTACCTTAAAGTCATGTATCATTTAAGGAACGAAGAGATAACAAACGATACAAATATTAATAATATTTGAACACATACAATGGTGATTATAGTTCAAAACACGCAAAACCTTTTCTTTTTCTCTTTTTTCTAAGAATGCAATATTCAGACTAAATTTTTCCATGCAGGGATGAGGTTCGCAAGACTTGCATTGATTTCTCAATTTTTGAAACCGAGATACAGATCTACATATTTGCGAAAGTTAGTGGAGAGAAAAAAAGAAAAGTACAAGGAGTTTAAGCAGCTCCACTGATTCAGATACTAGAAGCTAGAGGCATATTCGCGAACAAATTGGATTAAAATTTAGAGCTTTGAGTTTAAAATGTTTATCACAACTTTTTTAATTAAAGATTGGATAAGAGTAAAAAATGTTGTATAAAAGTAACTTAAAGATTATAAAATAAAAATTTCTCCTCAGTAATTTTATTTAATATCTAATATTTAATACTGGAGCCTGAAATTCAAATACAAATATAAATATAAATTTTGAAATCCCTTAAAATTTGAAAAAAATATATGATCATAACACGACTAGTCTCTACAAATTAACGGCTCCACACCAAATGAAGCATCGAGCAATCTTCAAGTCGTCTACATTTTTCAAAATGAATGCAGCTTGTCCTAATGGGGAGAGCAGTTGAGAATAGCTCAGTGCTTTAATAGGTTTTACCCATTGTGGTGTGGATGTACTACCTGAAGCAAGAGCTGGAAGATGAGCTTAAGCAGAAGGTTCAACGTGACATTCTTGGATTCTTAGTAAGGACAGTAGAGGAAAAGAAAAAGTTGACGTCCGGAGTGTAACGTCGGATCTAGAGTGAATATGACATCGTGAAGACCAAATATAGTAGCATCAAAACCAGCCATAACTTTCTCCGTACACTCTCTCATTCATAGTTTAATGACATGGTTCTACAAAGAAGATTGGTTCATGCATCCTAGGACTCTAGAGATTGCTTCATTTTTACGCAGAGCTGGGTGTGTCACCTTCCCATTTATTTTATCTACTATAAACATACTATCCAAAAAATATAAACATATTTTTTCAGTTAATTATATTAAGCTACATATTAGTTAAAGATACAACATCAAGCAAATATGGTACTTGATTATTAATTTCAAAATGCTTAAAAATCTCCTATTTAATGCAAGTAAAACCGAGAAAACCAAGGGTCTTTCTTTTTAATTCTTATGGTCAGTAGATAATATTTTAATTGATATTTATTAAATGAAAATAACCACCTTATTCTCATCGGTTAAAGAAAGAAATAGACAGTAAGAAAAATATACAACCCTGTCTATGTATTACCATCAAAAGCGTAATCCCCTCAATTATGGCCATTGTTGAGCATCTTGCATCCACCAACGTCTGCTCTCTTCGCCGTTGTGAATGAACATCACGACTAAACCCCTCCCTAAAATTCCTCTCATATAATTATAATTCATAAATAAGCAATTTCATGACTTACTAATTTTGTAAAATAAAAAAAAATGACATGCCATTCATCGTACTTTTGTTAAGAAAAATATAGTTGTCATCTAACGAAGGCTTACGTTTTTCGTATCATTTTTCTTGTTGTCTTTTTCTTGGAAATAATAGTGAAAACGTTTATTTCTGCACTAGTTATCTATTAGTATGATTAAAAATTATAAAAACCAAATATCTTTGATATACAACACCGCTATGGTCATGTATTCCTTGATTAGTTAGCAGTCATAATGCATGCAAGTATTAAGACTACTTAATTAATAGTATATATATTGGTTAAAGGTTTAAAACATACCTCCTAATAATATCAGTTCCTTGTATACAGTACAATAATGCCAGAATTTTTCTTCAATCTTTATCTTGGCTCCATTTGTCTGTTGCGAGTTTTTATAATACACCATGTACTACTTACTAATAACTAATCAGAGTGTGAAGCGGAAAAAAATTATGAGAGTCCAAACCAAAAGCTAGCATATTCAATGAGGTTGTATAATGTTCTCAATCATGGTTTATATGATATGTCAGTACTAATATATATGATATTAAATGGTGTCATCCACTATATTATAAATATCAATACATCATCAAGTATATCAATTCTTAACATTTGTGCATGTTTATCATAAATAACTTTTAAAGTTGTAAGATTCTGAAGATTTAGCCAAAATAATGATTGTACTAGTAAAATTTTGGAGATTTAGCCAGAACTACTACTGCAATACTCTTGAGAAAAACGCAGCGATGGCAAAATAAATGTTGTTTAAAATTTAAAATTGATCTTAAGGACTAAGTGCAATATGACTCATGTTGCTTTTAGGACCCATTCAAATTTATTTTAGACCAAGCGCAAGATGCAGGATCCTAAGCTTGTGATTAAGTACATAAGAATTCACTAAGAAGACATGTTTTTACTAGAATAGGAATTGCAAATCATAAATACAAAACTGGCGTACAAGAGTTCAATATGAGGTGCATTTAACAAAGTGTTTGCATGAAAATATTTTAAAAGCCATTTGTGCATTTAAAAAAGTGTTTACCTTCTTAAATTATGTGGACTGACCTGACATTACTAACTTTTGAACTTTACTATTTTTGCAGACATTGTTTACCACACTTATATTTATGGACACAAGTAAAATTAAGGTGGTTCTCAGCCAATTATGGCATGTCAGGTTCACAAGCTAGTAGGAGATTTGAAAAGTATGGATTTTTCTATAAATGAAGTAATCAACAAAGAAAAACATGTACTTCACTTTGTAAGTATTGAGCAATCTTTACAGATGCAAATTTGGTCGTTCTTCTGTGTGAAACTTATTTTTATTCATCCAAAATCAAAGCAGACTATCTACTGTACAATTGTTACTTTATTTTTATTCAATCAGTTTATTGTATTACATTCTACTGATTTTCTAACTTCATTGCATCGGCATTTCACTATGTACTCAATTTATATTGCTTCTACTACTCTAATAGGGTAACTGACCAATTCAAAAGCACTTACCGAAGGGAAGATTTGGTTGGTTAGTAACAGCGACATTGCAAATTTGCATGTTTATGATATATAACCATAATTTTTTCATTTAGTATTACGTATCATAAATTTATATAAGGTAAAATGTTATGCTTAATATAAATTTATAGCAATTATGAAATATATTTCTCAAGTAGGAAATTGGTTACTAATTACTACATATACGATAATTTAATTGGAATATGTTAAAAATGATTAGAAATTCAAAATTATAATAGCATCATTAGGACAACAAATATAATATCTAAGAAAATAAACCAGTGTGTAATTGTGAAAGAAAAACATGTAATTATTATCTTGGCACCTTTCCATTCTACAGTAACTAAAACAGTTCAACATCAAAAACATTTCTTCTCATAGGAATTTTGAAAATAGAAGTTGAATGGATGAAAATAATAAGAATAATATTAAGTAAATATCGGTTTATTTATTTTCAACCACATTTGCAATGTACAAAATTTGGTAACTTTTGTATAAATTTGAAACCCGTAAGTATTGCTGACTTGCATGGAGTGCATGAAATCAGCTTGTGATTAAGTTGGTGCATGAAATGCGATACGGAAGAGAATTAGTGGAATTTCAAACAGCAATATCGGGGTATTGCAAAATAATAGCAAGAGGTAGAGAACCAAACTGACATTGAGTGGATGAGATTATGCAAACCAATGCTTAAAAGCTAAACGTAAACCACGATATGCAGGTGAAAGAGAAAATTTACTTTCAAAAAAGAAATTGTATGTAGAGAACAGTACATGACAACACAGTTGCTTATCAAACACTATTAAGTTCTTACATTATACTTGGAATTTAGTGCTGCTTTCAAGTAATAAGCAAGCATAGGGAAAATTAGCAGAAAACATTGCTTACATGTATACCATTAACTCATTAAGTTGTATAAGAGGTAATTTATTATCCATTGACAAATTAAGGAGATTACTCAACTAGTAATAGTGCTGCTAAATGGGGATGTATAAATCTGGAAAATAGCAATATGTCCTTATTTAATATTAATACGTGGGCATCTTCTGTCAATAGCATGTTATGTATACATATAGATTTATTACCAATAACATATTTGCACTGCCAAAAACTTGCACTACCAAAAACTACAGTTTCTCCAATTTTAATGTGTTTTAAATAGCCAAAAAAAAAAATCACATTGTTTTTTCGGTTAGCCTAAATTAACATAACTACAACCTGTCTATTATTTTTGAGTTTTAACTTATCATATTAACCATCTTTGTTATAAAAAAAAGCAATATAGTTAATTAACAACTTATAGCGTCAATGCACGAGCTGATGATATTCAGCTAGTCTAAAAAAAAAGATTAAATTGAACGTTGAAGCGTGGATTAACAATTTTTCTACCAGTTCTAGCAAAGCTTTTTTTGGCAAACTAGTCCCACAAACAGAACATGCGGAACACAAATAGAAAACCCAAGCCTCAATGTGTACTCAATTCCCAGAATAATAAGTGCGCTGGGTAATTTAAACAAAAAAACTACATGAATAAACCCATTAAACTGAGAAATCATAAGATACCCACATATTGAATCGGTAAACATGGAATTTCAAGACAAAATATTTCTTCGAAAACACCAATTTACCAAAGCAAGAACCCAAAATAAGATTGAAGAAGTAATAATACCAGAGGGGATCGGCGCGGCAGAGGCGATCGAAATCGGTCAGAAGCGAAGGAGGTAAACCTAGGCAGCGACGATGAGAATTTGGGGATTGTAAGCGTTATGGTAATAACGAAAAAGGAAAGGTAGGGTTAGACAATATACTCAACGTAAAATTACCATCCGGACCCTTGGGTTAAAAATTAGTCTATGTTGTAACGGTAATAACTATTATGGACGAATACAACGGTAATTAATGTTATATATCAGTAACAGATATAACCGTTACTACTAGGATCCGAAAATATGTTACAAAATGCCTTGTTTGGTGTAGTGTTAATTTATGTGAAAAGATCAAAAACGTCCTATATTTTGAACTGGAGGGAATATTTATATAGCTTGTGTAACGCAACATTATTAGCTACATCAAACAATGTTGACTCTTTCGCACTCTCGTTTTCCGATTACAACCATTTTTCTTTCTTACTTTTTTTTTCATTCTATTTCATTGTCAAAACTATGTGTAATGCATGCTAAACTCATCTGCTTTACCGTACTTAGAACAGGTTTAGTTATGCACAAGGCATCACCTTTCCTCTATAATGCATATTCCATCTTTCATAAAGAAAAATTCAGAAGTGGATTGAACATTAGTTACCTACTGAATCTGACCAGTAGGCAAAATATCGAAATCAATGAAAAGTAATCGGCATAGAAGTGAATGGGTAAACAACATAGCTCGACTCTTAATTGCGCAAAAGTATGTGTTGTATGACTGATTAGTATTTCATGATAGAAGCTTTAAACATGTTTGGGCAAAGAACTATATCCGTTTGCATCTGCTTTATTTTCAATGCTTGATCTGTCATAACCCATTTTATGTAGAGAATATGCATCACTGTTTATGCTAGAAAAAATGATGGGACAAACACCCAAACTAAGTTTTCCAAGCTCTAACTTAATTAGTAGTTGGCTTATGAAAAAACATTGTATTGTGCTGGATGAAATTTTCTTTTGTAAAGTTTATGGTCCAGTGCCTTATCTCCATGAAACAAAAGTGAACGTCCATACTAGTTATTATAATCTTAGGGTGTGTTCGCCGCAAGCGGAAGCGGAGAATTTCAACAGAGTATTATACCGGAGAATTGTAGTTAATGGAGAATGCGTTTGGCGCGTTAAGCGGAGTATTTAAGTGGAGAGTTTGAGAGGAGCATTTTATTTATATTTTGTAATTTAATTAATTACTCATTAAAACATAACATTATAATTATTGCAGAATAATACAGTTAAAAAACATAACAGTCCATTACATAAAAACATTACAGAAAGTGATACATTGCAGAAAAACATAAAAAGTAGATAAAGTGATACATTGCAGAAATACATAAAAAAGTAGATAAAGTGATACATTGTAGGAATCTATTAGTGCAATCCTGCTGCAACAAGCTCGTCTCTTATTCTATCGCGATGCACTTCTATATCAGCGCAGCCTTGATAGCGTTGAGCCGGTGCTAGGTCATTATTGCCTACGTTTCTCACGTCGGCGTATTCTTGTTTATACTCATCTAGAATAAGATCTGGAACATCGTCATACGCCATAAAATCTGGATCACCCATGTTGTATTTGCGTATATAATTGTGTATAGCCATCGTAGCAAAAATAATTTTTGTTTGAGCTTCGAACTTGTAGGTTGCCATATTTCTGAGTATAACAAATTTCTTTTTCCATATTTCGAAGGTTCTCTCAATTGCCATACGTAAACTAGAATGGTAGAAATTAAAATTTTCATTATTCGATTTCGGTTGATTTGTGGTCATACGAAATTGGGGATGTGATATCTAACATTTTGATATGGTGGTATGTACCCAGTTATAAGTGGGAAACCAGAATCCACGACATAATACTATCCAGAAAGAGGATGAGGAAAATTGGAACTTCTGTCATTTACCACGGAAATAAAAATTCGACTGTCTTGTGCAGTACCTTCCCAACCGGATACAGCATACGTAAATAGTAAATCAAACGAGCATGCAGCCAAAATCTTCTGTGTAGCGTATCCTTTTCATCCGATAAACAGAACAATTTGATCTGGAGATAAGTGTGCCATTACATGTGTACCGTCTATGGCACCAATACAGTTTTTAAAGTACGAATAGTAACGGTTATCATTACTAATTTCAGCTGGAATTGAGTTAAATTGAGGATCAACCGGTTTTATAATACTGGTAGATAATACTAGGACGACATTCAAAATAGCATGAAAATAATTAAAGATTGTGCAACCTGACCTTTGAAATCTTTCAGCCACTTGTCTGTTAGAATTAGAGGTAGCAATAGTGTATAAAAATATCCCAGCCGCTTCTTGAACAATAACATTTTCTGAAGTAGTCAATCCGCAACTTTCCAACCTATCGCGTAATGGAAGAAAACATAACCGTTTTATGCGAAACTGCCTTTGGCATCTTCCCTGATGTTCGTTAAGTATGTCGTCCTTCCATATTAAACCAGTATACGTCAAAGTATGCATCCGACGTCCTATTTTGCATCGTCAATCACGTAAGTATGCTCCAATTAGTACAATATATTCCAAATCTTCATAATCACTATCATCTGAAAATGGATTTTCCATTATGATCACTTCAATGGAAATGAAATAAAACCATCAGAGGAAGAGGTAGAGATGAGGTGAGGATAAAAGAATGGTGTTCAGAAGCTTTTATAAGGGGGCAAAGAGGAGAGGAGAAGGGTCAACAGATGTCCGACGCGTCCAGAGCCAACGGCTCAATTTCAAGCCATTGGCTCAATGGTCCTTAATGGACCGGTGGACAACGAACGCGTCTGACGTCCATCAGTCCGTTAAGGACCAAAAGAAGTATGATACAGAGGAGGCAGGGGCAAATAAGTATGATGTCCAGATGACAGATGACAGGTTAGTAGAGATGCAGTCTCAAGAGCTTCAGAAAATAACTCATGAGATCATCTCCGAAGGTATGACATTGGACGAACAGTTTCAAGTTGTTGTTATTATTGACAAATTTCTCCCAGGTTGGAAAGATTTTAAGAATGTCTTACGGCATAAGACTAAGGAATTTTCCTTGGAGAGCTTGATCACTCGCCTCCGTATTGAGCAGGAGACACGCAAACATGACTAGAAAGAGGAAGTGCTGGTTGTCTCAAACAACAACACTAAAAAGAATAAACCCGCAGTTCGGAAACCAAATCAGAAGTCCTTTAAGAATCAGAACTGACGTAACAAACAGAATGGGAATTCACATGGAAACCCAAAAGGACAGCAAAAACCAGCCGAAAAGAATGATTCTGGACAGTTGTTTCTATGTTACAACTATGGAAAACCAGGTCATATGGCACGAAAGTGTCAGAACAGGCCAATCTCTGCACTGCAGGCGAACCTCACTAAGGAGCCTCTTACGGCTATGATTACTGAGATTCATCTTGTTGGTGGATCAAAGGGTTGGTGGGTAGATACTGGTGCTTCTCGCCATGTCTGCTATGATCGTGATATGTTCACCACATACGCAGTTGCTGATGATCAGAAAGTGTTGTTGGGAGATTCTCACACCACTAAAGTTGCAGGGGTTGGAAATGTGGAAATCAAGTTTACATCTGGAAAGACTGTGATTCTGAAAGATGTTATGCATACTCCAGAGATGAGGAAGAATCTGGTTTCTGACTTTCTCCTTAATAAGGCAGGCTTTACTCAAATTATTGGGGCTAATTTGTATACCCTAACTTATAAGGGAACTTTTGTGGGAAAGGGTTATGCTTATGATGGAATGTTTAAATTAAATGTTGAATCTAATAAAGTGACCACTTCTGCTTATATGTTGTGTAATTTTAATATTTGGCACTCTAAATTATGTCATGTTAATAAATGAATAATTCATAAAATGAGCACCCTAGATATGATTCCTAAAATATCAGAATCTGAACCTGATAAATGTGAATTCTGTACACAAGCTAAAATCACAATGAAACCTCATAAATCTGTTGATAGGGTTTCTGAACCCTTAGACTTGATTCATTCTGATATATGTGAGCTTGATGGCACATTGACTAGAAATGGACATCGTTATTTTATCACTTTTATTGATGACTGCTCTGATTTCACCTATGTGTATCTTATGAAAAATAAAAGTGATGCATTTGACATGTTCAAAACATTCAAAACTGAAATTGAGAATCAAGCAAATAGGAAAATTAAGAGACTTCGTAGTGATAGAGGAACATAATATGAATCTAGTTCAGTTCTGGACTTCTATAAATTACATAGTATTGTACATGAAAGGACTGCAACTGCACCCTATTCACCTGAAATGAATGGTAAAGCTGAAAGAAAAAATAGGACTTTTACCAAATTAGTAGTTGCCATCTTACTAAATTCTGGTGCAGCAAAACATTGGTGGGGGAATATTTTATTGACTGTATGCTATGTTCAGAATAGAATCCCCAAATCTAAGAATAAAATTTCACCTTATGAAATTTTAAAGAATTATAAACCCAATGTCCCATACTTTAGAACTTGGGGTTGTTTAGCATATGTTCACATTCCAGACCCTAAGATAATAAAATTGGCAAGTAGAGCATATGAATGTGTATTTATAGGCTATGCTATCAATAGCAAAACATACCGATTTTATGACCTAAATACACATAATATAATTGAACCAAATGATGCTGATTTTATGAAACAAAATTTCCTTTAAAATTAAGGAATAGTGGGGGCACTTCAAGTATGCCTATTAGAACAGAACTTAATAAAAATTCTAAAGGTGAACCTAGAAGAAGTAAAATAGCAAGAACCGTAAAAGATTTTGGTTCGGATTTTTGTGCTTTTGCTATAGAGGACGATCCCTTAAACCTCCAAGAGGCCTTATCTTCTTTAGATGCCGATTTTTGGGAAGATGCTATTAATGATGAGACGGATTCTTTGGAATCCAATAAGACTTGACATTTGGTAGATTTACCTCCTGGTTGTAAATCTATAGGCTGTAAATGGGTGCTTAAAAAGAAATTAATACCTGATGGCACTATCGATAAATATAAAGCACGACTAGTAGCTAAAGGTTTTAGACAAAAAGAAAATATAGATTTCTTTGACACTTTTTCACCCGTAACTAGAATAACATCCATTCGGGTATTAATCTCACTTGCTTCCATTCATAATTTACTAATACACCAAATAGATGTTAAAACCGCCTTTTTAAATGGTGAATTAGACGAAGAAATTTATATAGACCAACCTGAAGGATTTGTAGTACATGGTCAAGAACATAAAGTATGCAAATTAGATAAATCATTATATGGTTTAAAACAAGCACCTAAACAATGGCATGAAAAATTTGATAACTTAATCATTTCACATGGTTTTAAAGTTAATGAAAGTGACAAATTCATTTATTACAAATCTGAGAATGACATTTGCACTATTATATGCCTTTATGTAGATGATCTACTCATCTTTGGGTCAAACATTCATGCCATAAACTCAGTCAAATCCTTATTAAGTGACAATTTTGATATGAAAGATCTAGGTGAGGCGAGTGTAATCCTTGGTATTAAAATTACTAGGTCAGAAAAGGGAATTTCTTTGGATCAATCTCATTACATTGAGAAAATACTGAAGAAATACAATTACTTTGACTGTAAACCTGCATGTACACCATATGATCCAAGTGCAAAGTTATTAAAGAACACTGGTGAAGGTGTTAAACAGTCTGATTATGCGAGCATCATTGGCAGCCTTCGGTATGCCACTGATTGTACTAGACTCGACATTGCCTATGTCGTAGGATTATTGTGTAGGTTTACCAGTAGACCTAGTATAGAGCACTGACATGCTATTGAAAGGGTCATGAAATCCCTTAAATGAACTATGAACCTTTGAACCGTGGATTACATTATGAAAGGTTTCCAGCTGTACTTGAAGGATATTGTGATGCAGACTGGAATACCTTATCTGATGATTCTAAAGCGAGCGGTGGCTATATATTTAGCATCGCTGGAGGAGCTATTTCTTGGAAATCCAAGAAACAGACTATTTTGGCTCAGTCCACTATGGAGTCTGAGATGATAGCACTAGCCACAGCTAGTGAAGAAGCAGAGTATTTGAGAAATCTGCTAGCTGAGATTCCCTTATAGGAAAAACCAATATCAGTTGTGTTGATATATTGCGATAGTACCGCGGCTATTGCAAAAGTTCAGAACCGTTATTATAATGGTAAGAGACGACAAATACGTCGTAAGCACAGCACTGTTAGAGAACTGCTTTCTACAGGTACCGTTAGAGTGAATTACGTACGTAGTGATGAAAATTTGGCAGATCCTTTGATAAAAGGACTGTCCAGAGAGAAAGTCCTTAATTCTTCTAAAAGAATGGGACTATTGTCCTTAGATTGTTGAGTCACGCACAATGGTAACCCGACCTAAATGACTAGAGATCCCAAGAACTAGGTTCAATGGGTAAAAACAAGTTGTGTAGTGATAGGAGTTGAACATGCTATTTAATAAACCAAGAAGCATGTATTCCTGAAGTGATTAGAGGATGAGTTGATAGAAACTCTTAATGAGATCTATACTCTATTTAGAGTGGAGTACTAACCTTCAGGAGTACTCTTGATAGACTCACCTATGTGAATGTGGAAATGTGGTCGTTTCCTATGGAGTTTCGGGCAAAACTTCTAGAGCGTTCACTAAAATGAGGTAGACGTGCATGGCCATAAATGCACGGGCTTATTTGATTGCACTATAGAAAAGGTTGTGTGTGGATTGATGTCAGGAATATAGTTCAAGACTATGTGTCACTCTAATAAAAACTGAATCTTATTCATTATACAAGGGTTCAAGTCGGATGACACATTTGTTTATGCACAATCTTATGTTTTTAGAAACTACTCGAAAATATTTTTAAAAACTCAAGTGGGGGATTGTTGGAAATGTTTTTATAAACATTAGGTAAATTATTAAAAGTGTTGTAATAAGTGTATGAATGACTCCTATATGTGAATAGTCCCACATCATGGGACTATATGAAAGAAGCAAGTATTTATACTTGTTTCTAAGAAGTCATGTTGGGGCCTTGGGCTCCCAATACATGTTTTATTGTGAGGAGGGAGACTATGCATCATGACTACCACACAGGCGCACGCGACTGACCGACTCGACTCGACCCGACCCGCGGATCGATTCGGGTTCGGGCTCGGGTTTGGACCAGAAAACCTTGCCTTTTTCAAACCATTTTTTATGGAAAATATTTCTAAGCCGACTTTTATATGAAGCGGGAAACTCTTGACTCGTTATTTCAGTAGATCCGATTTTCTCTCACTGCCCAGTATTTTTGTTCAGCCTTAATCCCCTTTTATATTACCTTCAGTTGTAGACGAGAACATAGATCTAAACAACGTTTTCTTACCTCCGCCATTAAAAAAGAGAGCAATTTTTAACATTTGAAAGTGCAAATCTGCATTGATTTGTTGTGCAAGCAAATCAGTTATTCTTTTCAAATGTTGTTTTATCCTAGAGGCGGCGGCGAAAGTACGCACTGACTTGCACCATCGACCAGATCGCCGAATCGTCTTCAAGAAAGAAACCAAATACGTGACTTAGCCATTGTTTCCCAACACAACACACAGTCTTTTGAAATATAGTTTTATTTGTTTGCTTATTAAATAATTAATGTTGGTGTCTTTTAAAATGAAAAGTCGTGTCGGTAATAGTCATGTCAGTTCAACAAAGGGTCATGTCCATTAAGTGAAGATTCATGTATATTTGAAGGGTTATGTCTATTTGTAAGGATATGTAACCATTATAAATATGTGGTCATTTTGTTGTGTTGAAGGCAAAATAAATACGAAGTGTTCTCCACTTAAAATTAAGCACTCTTCCTTTAATTTCTCTTCATCTAACAAATTTGTGTCGGAGCCTTTCCTAATTTTTCTTTGTGGGCAATCCAATTCTAACATCTCTCTTCTTCCTAATTTTTCTAGGATTCTCTGGTTCTCTCTCAGCATCTCCTCAATTTATTGTATTTGTTCCTTCTCATCCATTATTTGCTTACGTGGCATGTATTGCACTTCAGGTATAGTTTTTAAATCACCAATCTTTCTTAACTTAATGCCAATGTTGTCTTCAAATGAGTAATCTTCTTCTTTTGCAACCCAACCATAACGGCCACTCTTGGCGCCCTGATCGTAAACTCTTTTCCAATCCGCTTTACCATGTTTTTCTGATTCAAAGTGGTTTTCAAATTTCAATGCATTTTGAAACCCACGCCATTCCTTATGAAATCGAACAATTGTCCTCCTGGTATGATTGCCGTCATAATCGAACAAAGTGTTCTATGACCTGCTTTTTCTTTTGTCGTTCTTTCGGGAGAAATAGAAATGGCTCTAGCATGTTCGATGAGTTCCGTACACTGATGATCTTGTTTTTTTCTCTGAGGTACAAAAAGGACGTCTAAATGTGTTGTCCGAGTATTTCACTCTTAGTTCCCTGCTTTCAAATTTGGAGTAAAAATCAGCTACATAATTTTTCAGACTCTCTAAATTAGATTCATCGTCTGATGAATCTGTCCTGAAATCCTCCATTTATGAATAATTAACCGAATAAAAAAAAACTATCAAGATCATAGGTGATCGAGTTTCCAATCATCGAGTTTCCAGTCCTTAACAGTAGTTTCCAAATTTGATCATGGGTGATTGTGATAACTCATAGCAATCTGATACTTCATTGGTGGTTCATTTTGCTAAAGAAGTTAGTTAGGTAGGAGGTCAAAAAATCTACAGTACGTTAATGCATCCGTGTACAATCTTCATTAATGATTCTTGATTTGATGCTGGCTAAAGTACACTTACAAAGGTTATTATGTCTGCAGGTTTATCTGATTAAGTATCGTAAATGTAAATGTACAATACCGTGCATTAGTCACATAATTAGTTGGGTATAGGAGGAGGAGGACAAGAGATTTGTTGTTTTCAATGCCAACTCATCACCAAAAGTAGAAGGATAATTGAATTTATGCATATGACCGGCCTAGTTTTCCACTTGTTCAATGCATGTGAATTGACTAATGTCCTCAATCCACATGGTAACGTATTTGAATTTTATGTGCGTTTGTACATATTTATATAGCTTGTGTAATGTAACATTATTAGCTACATCAAGCAATGTTAACTCTTTCACACTCTCGTTTTCCAATTACAACCATTTTTCTTTCTTACTTTTTTTTCCCTTCTATATCATTATCTAAACTATGTGTAATACATGCCAATCTCATCTGCTTTACCGTACTTAGAACAGGTTCAGTTATGGACAAGACATCACCTTTCCTCTATAAAGCATATTCCATCTTTCATAAAGAAAAATTCAGAAGTGGATTGAACATTAGTTACCTACTGAATCTGACCAGTTTGCAAAATATCGAAATCAATGAAAAGTAATTGGCGTAGAAGTGAATGGGTAAACATATAGCTCGACTCTTAATTGCACAAAAGTATGTGTCGTATGACTGATTAGTATTTCATGATAGAAGCTTTAAACATGTTTGAGCAAAGAACTATATCCGTTTGCATCTTCTTTATTTTCAATGCTTGATCTGTCATAACCCATTTTATGTAGAGAATATGCATCACTGTTTATGCTAGAAAAAATGATGGGACAAACACCCAAACTAAGTTTTCCATGCTCTAACTTAATTAGTAGTTGGATTATGAAAAAACATTGTATTGTATATTTGTATTGGATGAAATTTGCTTTTGTAAAATATATGGTCCAGTGCTTTATATCCTTGAAAAAAAAGTGAACGGCCATACTCATTATTATAATCTTAGTAGAGGAAAAGCTATATTATACATCATATATATGGATGTATGAGACTTTTGCTACATTCACAAGTCAAATAAGTAGGCTAACTGATCAATATTCTATTAGTTTTTATCCAAAATGCGTCCTTGATAAGGTGATTTGATCAAATTGTCAATTAACTTGCCACCGAAAACGTAATCGTTACTGTTGATAATGGTTCATTACTTCTATAAGTGTGTTATAGAGAGACATTTTTATGACTTTGGACAGCATACATGTGGTGTGCCCATTTTTGCAATATCATTTTGATAAGTGGCTACAGAGTTTAGGATAGCAGATCAACTTCTACCTTTTAAGTAAAGCAAAAATAGACTAGCATGGAACCATGCATTTATCTGAATTACATCAAAATCTAGAACTCATTTTCTCATAATAAAAAAAGACAAGTGGCGTACTTTGATCATTAGGATAACTAGCATGGTTGGACCATCGTCAACAATCGGACCTGTTCAGTTCATTTTGTCTTATGCTTTTGTACTCAGCCGAGGAGCTCTCAACCAAAATAACATCAACCGGCTAAAAAAATAGTTTAAAGAGTTTCTCTCTATATATATATATACACACATATATATACACACACGCACACACTTACAACCCACATTCCGATTTTAATATTCATTCTTTCTCTATTTTTCCACTTAAATAATACAGTATAGCGAAGAGAGAGAAATAACGAATATTTAAATTAGAATATGTAATTGGAATTCAGAGGATTTTACGTGCAATATAAAAGGTGTAGCGTAACATATGTATATGAGGAGCGTTCACTGGCACCCCAAATAGTGAGCACCCCATCCCCCCCCCCCCCGGGCCCCTATAAACCAAGCATTTATATTACAATAAGTGAGTGGGAGGAGAGGAATGAGTGGAAGGAGAGAGACGGAGGAATACTTGGTGGAAATCAAGGGGCAAATGGGGTGCTGCACTATTTGGGTGCCAATGAACGCTCTCATATATATATATATATATATATATATATATATATATATATATATATATATATATATATTTTATTTTAACACAAATACACACATACACACACACACACACACACGAGTATATATGCACGCCCAGGTAGGCTTGCATTTGAAGAAGCAGTAATCATCTTCACCTTTTGAAAAGCACCAACCTTCATCTTTTTTGTAACTACGTCTTTTTAGTTCATAACACCAACCTCCAATTTATTTCCAAACAAACATCTTTTTTGTTAGTCATTTTTGGGATTTCAAAAGGATGCCTAGTAAAACAGTGGACTAAATTTTCGTTATTAGTAGTAGAGAGTAGAGATGGCTCATCCACCCAAATGCATCTTATAGTTGAATATTATACACAACCGTTAAGTATATTAAATTTACCATATAGACATGAGCAAAAAGGGGCTGGCCCATCTCAAGTGCTTATTAAAAGGGGTTGGCACGACCAGGTGGGCTTGTATCTAATCATAATATGTGTATGCATTAATTCAACCATGTATGGACTATCTATCGTAAACCTACATGACGTGATATGAAAATCAAATCAAACTCCAATTTATTTCTAAGCAAACATGTTTTTTTAACTACATGTAGTTTAACAAACATTTTATAAGCAGTTTATTAGTGTAATAAATGCTGATTATTTCCAAGCATAAACTTACTAGTTATGCAGGTTTCAAAAACTTAGAGGATGTATTATTTTATATATTACAAAAAAAACATTTTTTGATGAAAAAAGTAAGACATTTAATAGTCAAAACATCACTAATAGTACTATATAATACTGTTAAATTTAGGTGATACAAAATCACAAATAGATGAAAAGTAAATATTTGTTTAATATGGAAATGCATGAATTAATTGACTGCATTTGCATGAGATGGAAAGAAATAAATGCAGGCATTAATTTCTTCCATCTGCCGTAAGAAAAGGGATCGATTTACTTTCTATGTGTGCACATTTGTTGCTATTGTAATTAACCTCCATTATTTTATTACCATATGTTGGTAATTTAATTGATAACTCACATGGATTTGCACTGGCTATATATTAAGGGGTATACTTCATTGTAAACCCATCCTGGCATGGAGCCAGTGATCCCCAATGGTGTCTCTTCTTGTTAAGCTTATTTGAGATTTGGATATGTGAACTCTTATTTTGTAATCTCTTATAATTCTCTCATGTGGAATAAAATCTCTCTTTTGGACTGGACATACACTATCTCAATGATAGTGTAACTAATATAAATATTGTGTGTCTCTTTGTTTCTCTGTTATAGTTATTTACTATTTGTTTGATGTAATAGAATAATTGTTATCATATTAGTTTGATGTTCAATTGAGAAATCTATATCTTGTTTATTGTGCTTCTGCATTCACGCAATCTTCTCGCATAATAGATTGGTATCGGAGCAAGGCAATTTGTTTTAAATTGTGCATCATTTATTTCTACAAAGGTTGGTATATTCAGTGGTGATTATGCTATTACTATTTTGGGATAAAAAGTGACTTTGGTGGAGAAGATTATGTTGAGAGAGAAAAGCGTTGCAGGCTTTGAATTTTGGTAGCTTGAGATTTGGATTCTCATTAAGGTGGAGTTATATGTTTGTTCAACAATGCGACTTCATAGAAAACAGCTTGGAGAAATTGCTTAGAGGTGGTAGCGCCCAAAGACGAACAGTTGAAGGTGTTAGCGAGCTTTCCAAGTGTTTGTGGACTTTGTATAACTTCAAGTTCTGTTGAGAAATTCTCGCATTGTATGAGATTTTGATGATAAAGAGTTTAATGTGTAGAAGGGACCATTGGATTAAGAAATTATATCTGATGTATCTGATTTTGATGACGGATTTGACGCCACTCAAACTTATCGACTTGTGATGTCGTCTTGGTGAGTTCAGTTCATAGAGTTGATTTTGGCAGATTTTGTGCCACTGTGATACACTATCTATTTTGTGATGCCGTCTTAAAGGAGGTGCTACATGCAGGTATGTGGAAGGAGAGAGAATTATCTTGCATACAGATATTTGGATTATGGCTCTATTTTTGAATTGGTGATTGAGAGAATTATTTTTGGTCTTGGTGGTATTGATATCTGCCTTTTTTTCAATTTTGGATATTTCCAACATTTTGTTGGCGGACGGGGACATAATCTGAGCTCGTTAACATGGTGTGATGGGGGGTAACTTTGCTGGAACCCATTAGGCAATTATTCATTTTTTGTTTCTATCTCATCGTGAGATTTTGATTTAAGGTGAAGTTTGGTTGAAGAGTTTTATGTGTGAAGAGAATTTTATTAGGGATGGGGTATTGAAGATATGTGATTTTGCATCAAGGTAGAGTATTAAATTTAGTTGATACAAAATCACAAATAAATGGAAAATAAATATTTGTTTAATATGGAAATGCATGAATTAATTGATTGCATTTGCATAAGATGGAAAGAAATAAATGCAGGCATTATTAATTTCTTCCAGGAAAGGGATTGATTTAGTTTCTATGTGTGCACATTTGTTGCTATTGTAATTAGCCTCCATTATTATATTACCATATGTTGGTAATTTAATTGATGACTCACATAGATTTGCACTGACTATATATTGAGGGGTATACTTCATTGTAAACTCATCCTGGCATGGAGCCAGTGATCCCCAATGGTATCTCTTCTTGTTAAGCCTATTTGAGGTTTGGGTATGTAAACGCTTGTTTTGTAATCTCTTGTAATTCTCTCATATGGAATAAAATCTATCTCTTTTGGACTGCACGTACACTATCTCGATGATAGTGGAACCAGTACAAATATTGTGTGTCTCTTTGTTTCTCTGTTATAGTTATTTATTATTTGTTTGATGTAATAGAATAATTGTTATCCGATTAGTTTGATGTTCAATTGGCAAATCTAAATCTTGTTTATTGTGCTTTCACATTCGTGCAATCTTCTCGCACAACATATACAATAGGCTAATGAAAACAAAATTGAAAATGGATAGAATATTTTAGTTATTATAGTGAGCGGATGAATTGAAAATGGATAGAATATTCTGAATTGTAAATGGATAGAATATTTCAGTTACCATAATGAATGGTTTATGTTAATAGATTGTTTTCTGAGCTTGTACATCTAAATCGATTGTTTCACATATATAAATAAAAATGTTGCACTGTAAATTATTGATCTATGTGTGTGAACATGTGAAGAGTTGAAAACGCATTGTAAATCATTGATGTGTGTGTGAACACCTGAAGAATTGAAAATGCATGTTACCATTATTGATCAGCCAAATGATTTAGCACCAGTTCGATTAATACTGAGTTTTACATGATAATGTTCAAAAAAAAAACTTCATCAAATGGTCACAAGTACTTGAAACTACATTCATAAGAGTTAAATTATTTATCAGGCTGACTAAAATCACTAAATGTATCCATCATGTATGCTTCAACAACAAAATTATGTTAATAGCATGCATAATATTTTTTGACAAAGAAAAATAGAAGCAGTAATTATATTTTAATTGAATAATAATAAAGTCATACAAATGAGAAATATCAAATAAGCATCATAATATTTTCCATTATTTTTGAAAGCTAGAAAGAAGATTCTGCATGTATACCGTAAGCTAGAAAGAAAAATAGAAGATTCTCCAAAATTAGTGTTAATATACCCATGAGATTTTCCCCTGCTACTTCTCCAAACTGCATGAACACGATCAGTTACACAAATCCCATGCCTGTTAAATGAAAAACAGAAAAAATAAAATTGTTGAAATTGAAACAAAGTGTAAGGGACTTTTGAGAACTTATACAGTATAAAGACATACAACACGTTAAACTATAATATAGAATATCATAACCAATGTATGGATAACCAAAATGAAATTGGCGTATCTATAGAACTATTTAGAACTTTAAACATAAAAATAATTGATGGAATACAAACTTACATTTTTGAAGTAAAAGCTTTTATGATATATTATACTTACAACTTTGAAATTTATTCCACAGATTCAAGCTTGCAAAACTCAAAATTTCGTGCATCAAGCTTCTCATAATGGAAATGCAGATTCCTCAAAAGGATGCTATGGTCACTAAAACTATTTTGAAATAAAAAGGTATTTCAAAAAGATTTTGCAGAAGTTCTATTAAAAAGGTATTTATATATCATCTTTCTTAAGATGTTTGTGTATGTACGTAGAATGCAAATAAAGATATCAACATTGTATATGTGTTAAGAAATTAAACTACAAACCACTCTTACTAAATCTATGTAATGAACCCAATCACCTCCACAATACTCTTGCAAAATTAGTGTTAATAACCATTTTCACATTGCATAATTTTTCTCCATAATAAATATTAGAATATATCAAAACCTCGGTAAGTTTAGCATGCAAGGAAGGATATCAACGTTGTATCTAGGTCAAGAAATTAAACTACAAACCACTCTTACTAAAACTATGTAATGAACCCAATTAGCTCCACGATACTCTTGCAAAATTACTGTTAATAACCGTTTTCACATTGCATAATTTATCTTCATAATTCACAAATATGCACTATGTTCATCTTATTAACTAATTCTCAACATGCTTCCGGTATTCAATTTATCATGAATTAACATCGCACATAAATTTTATCTTTAATTCGAACTCCTTTAAAAACCCATAAATACTTATATCCCACAAATTTTCCCCTTAAAAAAATAATCAGTTTGTATAAACTGCTAATTCGGTTAGTATTCATTCTCCCCGACCTCCATTTATATTCATCATTCCTACAATTAAATTTGCAATTTTCCTACAATTCACACGTGTTCATTAACAGAATTAAAGCTTTCCCCTTTATCACTCTATTGAAATATAACTGATAAAATTTAATTTGTTGATAGAATTCAATTTGTTGCCTTTATTTCATTACTCTCCACTCATTTATATAGGAGTTCAATATTTACAGAAATTTATTGCAAATAGTAGATAAACATCAACATAAATCTTCTGTCATTAATATATATATTACCATGCGTAATATATATAAATGACAAATCTTCTACCATTAATATATGGTATTTATGTAATATATTATTAACATAAATACCATATATTAATTATTCTAACACTCCATCGCAGTCGAAACAGGCTGTTGTCGGATGTTGAGGTTGTCCCGAAATTCGTCAAATAGCACACGCGGAAGACCGTTTGTAAAAATATCAACAATTTGATAACGGGATGGGACATGGAGGACTCGAACTTCTCCTTTAGCTACTTTTTCACGGACAAAGTGAATATCCATTTCAATGTGTTTTGTGCGTTGTTGCTGAACTGGATTACCAGATAAGTAGATCGCACTTACATTGTCAAAATAAACCAAGGTGACTTTTTGAATGGGGACATGCAACTCTAACAACAAATTTCTGATCCAACATGAGTCGGAGACAACATTAGCAACTCCTCTATACTCAGCTTCTGCACTAGAACGAGACAATGTAGGTTGACCTTTAGAGGACCAAGAAATAAGATTATCTCCAAGAAATACACAATAACCTGAGGTGGAGCGTCTAGTATCCGGGCATCCACCCCAATCAGCATCTGTATAGACGATAAGTTTGTCAATAGAAGACTTGTGCAGATGCAAACCATGAGATAGTGTACCCTGAATATAGCGTAAGATGCGCTTGAGAGCGGCCATGTGCTCAACTTTTGGATCATGCATATGAAGGCACACCTGTTGTACTGCATAAGAAATATCAGGCCTTGTGAAGGTAAGATACTGAAGAGCACCAGCAAGGCGACGATACTTAGTAGGATCCTCATACGGGGCATCCTTAGTAGCACTAAGTTTAGACTTGGTGTCAACAGGGGTAGGGCAAGGTCTGCAGTTAGACATTCCAGCTCTGTCAATGATATCTGCTGCATACCTTTTCTGAGATAGAAATAAGCCATTTGCATGATGAGTAACAACAATACCCAAAAAAAAACTTAATTGACCAAGATCCTTCATAGAAAATTCTGAACTTAAAAGAGTAATGAAAGAATTGCGCAAATGATTTGAAGAAGCAGTAAGAATTATGTCGTCAACATACAATAATATATATGTCATATCTGAACCTTGTCTGTAAATGAACGAAGAATGATTAGATTTACTGTGAGTAAATCCAATGGATGCAACAAAGTCTGCAAATTGCTGATACCAAGCCCCAGGAGCTAGTTTTAAACCATATAGAGATTTTTTTTAGTAAACACACATGATCTGGATGTCTCTTGTCTCGAAACCCCACGGGTTGATGCATATAGATAGTTTCATTAAGATGACCATGTAAAAAGGCATTCTTGACATTCAGTTGATGAATGTGCCAAGATTTTGAAAGAGCGATACTAAGAACTGCTCGTATGGTTGCTGGTTTAACCACTGGGCTAAACGTTTCTTCACAATCAATACCCTGTTGCTGAGTTTTACCATCACCTACAAGACGGGCTTTATGCCGCTCAAAAGAACCATCAGATTTGTACTTGTGACGAAAAATCCACATAGACCGAATTACATTCACATTAGGGGCCTTGGCACTAAATCTGAAGTCTTATTATCAATTAAAGTATTAAATTCATTCAACATTGCAATATTCCAGTTTTGGTCATGAAAAGCACTAATAGGGTTCTTAGGTAACACTTTAAGCCTTTATGGTTGGGAGCGGGACCAAGATAAGCTCATGGAGTGGATCGAGCTTGTAATTTATGGATAGAAGTGGTCGGAAACAAAGGAAAACATAGGCAACCAAATACACGCAACGCCGAATATTTTGGATCACATTGGTATAGAATTTGGGTGGGGGACTGAAATCCTAAGACTTTAGTTGGAAGTATGTTAAGAAGATATGTGGCCATTTCTAAAGCATGATGCCAAAAAGAAGGTGGCATAGAGGCTTTAGCAAGCAAGGTACGAATGATGTTGTTTATTGATTTAATGTGTCGTTCGGCTTGTCCATTTTGAGGAGAGGTGTGGGGACAAGAAAGGCGGAATAGCATCCCATTATGATCAAAGAATTGTTTAAAGGTGCCATTGATGTATTCTGTACCATTGTCACATTGAAATGTTTTAATGTTTTGTTCAAATTGAGTTTTGATTAGAGCATGAAAAGATTGAAATAAATGTTTGACTTGTGACTTTTTGGCAATAGGGAAAGTCCACAAAAATTTGCTATAATCATCAAGAAAAAGAACATAATAACAGTGGCCAAAAGAACTAACAACAGGCGATGTCCAAAGATCGTTGGGAATAATATCAAAAGGTAGCAAAGTGTATGACAGAGAATCAAAAAATGGTAATTTAGAATGTTTTCCAAGAGGACAAGAAGAACAATAAGTTTTACGAGATTTATTACAATTAATGAGGTTTTTATGATTTAGTGATCTGAGCACAGCAGCGCCATGATGTCCTAAGTGGTTATGCCAAAGATCTGGAGAGAGAGCAGTAAAGGCTGACTGATTCATAAAGGGAGTGGTTTGGTTATCGGAGAAGAGAGGATAAAGATGATTCATAAAGGGAGTGGTTTGGTTATTGCAGAAGAGAGGAGAAAGATCCACAGTGCTGTCGCATCTCATTAGTTTGGTTCCCGTATGTAAATCATTAATAGAAAATCCAAACGGATCAAATTCAACAGAAACCATATTATCAGTGGTGAACTTACGAACAGATATTAGGTTTTTAATAAGTTTAGGAGCATGAAAAATATTATTTAGGATAAATGGAGGGTATGGTAAAGGTAAATTAGTGCTACTGTGACCAACAATTGGAATTAGATGACCATTGCCAACAACAATATTATGATAATTACTGTTGGAATTGAAATAAGAAGAAAGTACACTTTGATCCGCTGTCATGTGAGATGTGGCACCAGTATCCATGTAAAAAAAAATCATCGGCATGCATAGCGGCCATTGGTGATTATTTAACAGGAAATAGATGATCGAAGAAGAAGAAAGAGAGGAGGATGAGAGAGCAGAGGTTTAGACATTCGAAACTTGCTCTGATACCATGACAGAATTCAATTTATTGCATTTATTTCATTACTCTCCACTCCTTTATATAGGAGTTCAATATTTATAGGAATTTATTGCAAATAGTAGATAAACATCAACATAAATCTTCTATCATTAATATATATATATATATATATATATATATATATATATATTACCATGCGTAATATATATAAATGACAAATCTTCTACCATTAATATATGATTTTTATGTAATATATTATTAACATAAATACCATATATTAATTATTCTAACATAAATCTTCTACCATTAATATATGTATTTATGTAAATATATTATTAACATAAATACCATATATTAGTTATTCTAACAATAACTTCCATTAGAATATACTGCTTCATCGTCATACTTTTCAGCCACTATTTTCTCCTTCTTGTTTGCCAGTTTAGACAAAGCATTAAATTCAACAACAAAGTATAAATATATTTTTAATAATTTTTTATGTAATTTTAAAGTAATGGGTTTTTATATATAAAGTATGTATTTATGATTTTTGTAAATGATAATTTAGTTACTTTTTAGGACTGTTATAGTAACGGTAAATTTACCATTACCATACCATTACCAGTCGATTGGTAATCATTTTTGATTAAAATTGGTATACCAGTTAAAATGGTATGGTAACGGTAAACTTACCATTTTTTTTAACGGTAAATTATCGATAACTTTTCTTCAGTACCAGCGGTAACGGTAATTTTACCAGTCAATTTAAAACATATGTATATTCATCTGGCATGCTTTATAACATGTATCCAGAACCAAATAAATCGTTAAATTTAGTTTAATAATAAGGTGAAATAATTCCAAATGCACTTATTTTCTTTTTCATTTATGTTTTTTATTAACTAACACTGTATATAGTTTAATAAAGATGCACTGTGTACGTAAAACATATCAAGATACCAACTTTGATGGATCAATGGTAATTTACAATTACCAGTCTAACGGTTACTAGATTATCAGTATAACAGTCATCGGTATACCAGTTGATTGGTAACGGTAAACAATTTTGACTTATCAGTAAAAACTTTACGATAACGGTATTTGTCAAACGGTAACGGTAACTCTTACCATAATAGCCCTACTTTTAAGTAATATTTTGATGTAGTGGTGATAGTGGGATGAAAACATCTGCACGGAAAAGACAAATTTGACTGCATGAGACCATTTTTACTTAAATTAGCATTGAACCGCATAATCAAAAAATGGAAATAACATACCCTGATAGAGAAAGTTGTTTAGGCATTGCAATTATGGAGCCTAATATCAACGTGCAAATTTGTCCAACAACTCACTGGTTTTGCAAACTCAAATGATAAGTGAGTATGAAAATCCTAAAAGTAAATGATTAAAACTAATAATGAATAGTCTAATATCGATGATAATAATAATAATAACAACTCTGCAAATTGTTCTCAAATTTGAGGGTACAAATTAAGCATGACACTGATTTCGAGGGAAAGCAGGAGTACATCAGCAGTACTATAATAGTAACAACAACTATGCAAAGGATACAATTTTGGCATGATACCTGTTCGAGGGGAAGCAGGAGTACATCAATAGTACTAAGAAATATAAATGAAATTGTAAAATAAATTGGGTAAAAGTAATTAGTTACAAAAAATAATTACCTCCAAAGCCTTTTTTCTCAACAATAAAAACCATGATTCATTTTCCAGTTTGATTGTTCATTTATTTGTTAACATGGAAAAATGAAACTGAGAAAACCTATCAGAATCAGCTTTTTTTTTTAACATTTAATTTTACAGTAGAAAAACCATTTGTTTTATTATGGATAAAGAAACAAAACCGAAATAGAGGTTAAAACATAAGGGATATGTGAATATCTAACCCGATGCTTCTTCATGCTGACAAAATGGAGAGCATCAACAACGCCCTGAGTTTGGCTGCATGGATTTGGAGCATCTTCTTCATCAGAAATCATTTTCTAATGTGTCTGCCCATTTTGTCGAACTCTCGCCTTGGATTTATACGGGAAGAAACATACATACACATACATACATACATATATATATATATATATATATATATACATATACATATACATATATATATATATATGTCTGTGTCTGTGTCTGTGTCTGTGTGTGTTTCATGCATATAGTTCGCAGTCACTATCAGGGCCGGCCCAACACTTTCGGTTGCTCTAGACGGAACCAGGGTGGGAACGTTGACAAAACTGATGTAAAAATAATCAAAACATAATCAGTAAAACTGCGTAATAGCCAGGCATGGAACCTACGTCAACTTCAGCTCCAGCTCCTCTACAAAGACTTTACCACTCAACCACTACTGCTCTTGATTATTTGCTGCCCTGCCTTACTTTTAGATCTATATTATTAAAAGAACATAACTTATTTTGTTGCCCTCCTCCACCACCGCCACTGGTGCTGCCCTAGGCGGTAGTCTTGCCCGCCTACCCCTAGGGCCGGGCCTAGTCACTATATATACATGTATATGTCATTTGTTGCACGTACATATTTGCAGTCACTAAAAACAAATTATATGATGTGATTAGAAATATGCAAATAACATGCATTATATTTATTCATGGATATAATATATACCAAATATTAGAACTCAAATTTCATATAAGTCATGAAATTAAATAGCATACACCAAACCAAATTGCTTCCAAGAAAATAAATTGTTTCCCAAATCAAGCCAAATGTACATATAGTCAAAATATTTGAAAAATACCCAAAGTTTGAGAGAAAGAGGTACTTGAGGAAGAATTTATCTGACATAGTTTGGCATAGAAAGCGTAGGTAGTTTCCCCTCAAGTTATCGACATAGTTTGGCATAGACAACGCGGGTAGTTTCCCCTCAAGTTTCAACTTCTATATGCTTCGCCGGTTTGACATAGTCAGAATGGCCCACTTCCTTTTCATTCCTTCACACCATCTTCCCTATACATATGGTTCAAATGTATATAACAAAGTCACATGTAAAAGTTAAGCACTTGGACCTAAAATATTCATACTGCTATACTAAAGTTAGCAGTGAATATCTCATATTGCATTTTTCTTACTACAATGCTTTTTTCAAAATTAACCTTCCAGGCTTTTCATTTACATCATTATTACTGCATTAAATGATATCAATATACCCCCATCAAGACATATAGATTTGCCTAGCAATTTATTTGAATTGCAATTAAAATAAGATAATTTTTTTTTGAAAATGGGTAAACCGCCTCGTTAAAAACTACTAGACAACAGCTTGTAGTCTAGACAGGAAAAAAGAGTGCGGTGCTTTATTGACAACTCATCAATAAAAGGTACAAGAAAGTGTACAGAGGCAAGAAATTCAACAACATATTCATGCTACCTCACCCCATTTAACAGTAAAAGCATTAAAAGGAAATGAAATCAAAAGGAAAATCTCGGCCCATAAAAAAAAAAAAGGAAAAAAAAAAACCATGCCAGCCGTAACAAATCAAATCCCATATCAAAGTCCATGTGGCTCTTCGGCATCCACAGACAAAATGTCTGACAGCCGAACTCAACATTCCCAAAATGAACGAGAACGAAATCCACACATTAGCCTTCATCTAACCAATCGATTCCCCATCTGCTCACATCTATCGATCTCTTCTTCTTCTTGGATTTTTTCAACAAGTACCTAATATCCAATTCTATCAAACCCCCATCTTTGAAATTTGTGAAGAGATTGGTTTTTATGAATCCGATTGTTCCTCTCTGTCCAGATGTGATAAATCGCAACAACCATGCTACAAAAGGCAGCTTCTTGTCTGAAATCAGGAGAAGAGATAGAGTTCTTCAATTCAGCAATTTCGTCTTCAATAATCAACGGTCGGTCCGTGGAGGGTGGTAAGCTTAATTTGATTCTTCATTTGGTGGTCCACAAATACGTCGAATATGTGCATTGAAAAAAGAGATGATTTTTATTTTCAGTGTCTTCATTGCATAGGACATATGTAGGAATAATATTGTAACCCCAACTGATCATGGGCAAATTCTATTCAAACACCGTAAATTGCTTTACTTACACTATGAGATTTTAAATAAAATTTCAGACAAAAATGACCTTATTAAAAAGGAATCAATATTAAAGAATGAAAACATATACAATTCTCCCTTGTTTGCATTATATATACTCCATATAATTTCTCTTCTAAAGTTAGTAAATTATAAAATAATTTATATCACTGGTTAAATTAAATTTATATTTCTTTTGAGGATTAAAGTATATTCATATCATTACAAGCAACATTTGTATATAGTCGATTTTAACAGTTTTTACTTTAATTAAATATAAAAAATTAAATTTAAAACTAACTGCAAAAATTAATGTTATATAGAGTACTAAAAATTCTCCAATCTTTCATTCAAATCTAATCATGTTCAAATTTAATACCAAAATTTAACTAGTTTAACTTTCTAATATTTGAAATAAATAAGTTCAAATTTCCATCATTTAAAACTAAAAGTGATTTAAAAATAAAAATCCAAATAATTTAAGATACTAGTGTTAAAAAATAAGGTTTTTTTTTTTTTTAGGTAAATATATTGCAATGAATTCCCAATTTTATGTAATTTAGTTTTAAGGTTAAAGAGGACATGTGATGAAAATATAAATGGGTAATTTTGTGAAATACATGGTGTATGAAAAGAATTTTTTGGTGTATGTTGTTTTATTTCATTTTACGGTGTGTGTTAAGGAATTATAGGTGTATGAATAGAATTAGCCCTGATCATGATGTCCTTGGTGCTTAGACAGTTAAGACAGGCTTTATACGCACAAACTGACATTTTGGGACAGTTTATGTTATTCCAAATAACTTTGCACCAATCCAATTCTAGTTTGTGAGTTCTTGAGATGTCCCAAGCCGAGTGAAATGTGAAGCCGTTAGGAGAGTCATTCCAACTCCAGTAATCTTCATTCATGTTAGAATGGATATTAATATTCTTAATCTGATTCGCTAGCAGTGTTCTGGCTGGTAAGAGATAAGGATTAAAAAACCCGTTCTGAATAATGTTATCAACATGGAGATTATCTCTTCCGAAAAGGCTCAAACTGTCCCACCCAAGAAGATTCACCATTGTATTATTGTTCAACGAAGGGTGAAACCACAACATAGTGTTTTGGCCATTAACTATACATCTTTTGATACATTGGAGGCTCATCTGTCTGTGTCTTAGGATAGTTTTCCATGTACAAGACGCGTTATTATCAATCTTCATCACCCAGAAAAAATCACCCGAGCAGTATCTATTAACCACCCATTTTTTCCAGAGGCTGTTTCCATTTACAAAATGCCATAGTAACTTGAACGCGTGTGGAAACCAACAGGAAACTTTCAACTCTTATTTAAAGAAAATGGTTTGTTCATAATAAGATTTGATAATAGTTCCGACTGTGAAAACATTCTGAAAGTTGGACCCTATCTTTTTAACAATAAAAATAATAATTCTTAAAAAATGAGATATGGGAATGAGATTTAGGAAAGATCTATTATCCACCATGCTTCTTTGGGTTAAATTTTCAAATCTCGAATTTGAACTTTCGGATAAAGAAGCTTTAAGTGCCATCGCAAGCGTTTTGGGTAGACTGATTAAAATGGATAAAATCATAGCAGATGAATCTAGAGTTGCTTTTACCAAGATATTAATTGAGGCGGATGCTAAATCGGATTTTGCAAAAGAGGTTGATGTAAAGTGGAATATCTATGCAAACCACTTTGCTGTAAAGTTTGTGGGGTTTTTGGACACTCTAATGCACAATGTAAAACTAAACAAAAAGAAGTTTGGGTGCAAAAGTCTGGAAACAGTAGTGAAATTACTAATAATGATGGTATGGAAGATAATGCAATCATTAACGTGGATCTAGAAGACAACGACATAAACCTTGATGGGTGTAATGAAGAAGAAAGAAATCTGACAACACTAAATACAAGTGAAAATCTATAGATAGAAGAAGCAAATGTATCATTTTCTCAAATATCAATTTTAATAAGTTAATCCACCATTTTACTTTAATAAGTTAATCCACAACTATTTTGTAAGTTAATCCACGAGTGGATTAACTTAAAGATTTCACTCTACCGTATAGTTTACAATCAATTTTTGTGCTCTTTTTTATCAAACAAAACTATTATAACTACGAAGGAAGACATTTTGGGATCTCTTACAAATATACAGCTTGGAATGTAGACCAAAACTTACATGAAATAAAAATATCGATTTTCTGATGTGAAAGACGAACTTTCCCTGGAATTCTATGCTTGCAATGCTCTGCTCTTGCAGTAAACAAAAAGTTTGGAAGTAAACTAGCATTTTTATTTTTATTTCTAACTCCTTAGAGCTTCTCATCTGCTACTGAGTTGTTGTTCCAGTCATCTCCTATGTTATGCTAACGGATAAAACATATTGCTACTAAAGGCAAAAAACCTACAAAGATGCGTGTAACAACCCGGAATTTCAGAACCAATTTTAATTTTTTAATTTAAGCTATTTTGGGGAATATGGAGTATAAATTGGTTTTTCTTTTATAAAATAAAAATGTAAGAATAACTTTAAAATTAGTTTTTACAAACTATTTGATTTAAAAAAAATGTTGGTTTAAATATTATAATTAATGGTTTATGTTGTAAATTTATAAAGTATGGAATTTGACTTGTCTTGTTAAATAATGTATTTCAATAGCTATTTATGAACTTGACTTGTTTGATAATATAATTATGTTGAAGTAAGAAGTTAATACTGAATTAACAATATATAATGGATTGAATAATTTTGAAATTCCATGTATATGGAATTCTTTAATGTATTGAATACAGTAATAAGATATAATCCCTTGTTTGTAAAATGAATATATGCATTGATTGTAAATATAGTTATAAATTGGTTTGTATTGAAATTAATGAATCTTTAGAATCTAATTGAGTCAAGAAATTCACAAATCAGCTTTAAATGGTATAACTGTGAAAGTAATTAAATTAACATATTTGGACATTTTGACATGTATTGATTTCAAATAAATGGGTGGTTTTGTTTATATGGGTAAACAATGAAGGATGGAATTTAATATTGGAAATAATCTACAATTAATTGCAATTAAAGTCCATTAAAGTGAATTAATAAGGTAATGGTAGAGGATTGATTAACATATGCAACCATTTGTTTTTGTCCATATACAATAAACATGTAACCATATTTGGATTGCTAATTTTTTTCTAAATCTTGTAACTCATTGACATAATTAAATCATACCAAATTTAGTGAAATTATATATATATATATATATATATATACTTAATGAAATTTAATTACAATTGAAACCAAACACTATAAATCGGTGTAATAACTAACTTGAATTTTGGTATGTGAATTTGTTTTAAAAATAGCGTAAATTATTTAAGTAATCAAAACAATATATATATATATATATATATATATATATATATATATATAGAACACAACATTCTGAAATAAACTTATATGGTTAAGATGATGACTGCAAATTATGAATGTAAAATGTGTAAATAAATACTAATTGGTCATATGGTAATTATGGTGTGGTAAAATCAAAGTATAACAATTCATTAGGAATTTAATTATAATTAAATGGGTCTTTTGGAATAAAAGGATAAAATAGTATTAGTGTATATATATATATATATATATATATATATATATATATATATATATATATACCTACCATTTACGTAACCCTAATCTAATATATGTAGCCACCACTTTCAACAACACCAATGGCCAGAAACTTCTCTCGTTCCTCCCTCTTTTTCGTTGAATTCAAACAATAAAATTCAAATCTAAAAAACACGAAATCGAAGAGGACAACAAGCTCATTATTATCAACGGTTATGATCGAATTCAAAGGCTTGGATTTCTCAATTTTTGCACAGAAACATGCTGAGTTCGAACGGGATTCTAGGAGCGCAGGGGGGGTGCGGATCTCGAGCTGTTGTAGGCGATGGGCGCGCTCACGTAGGCGGTTGGATTGGTGGTGGTTGATCGTCAACTGGAGGCCTCGGGTGCTGTGCGTTTTGGGATTGGAAGGCACGATGTTGGGTTCCTACGGTTCAGCAATTAGCCACGAAGGGGAAAGCATTATCAACCCTTAATCATGTAATTATAATTAGTTAAATAATTTATGAAATCGAATGTTAAAATGCCATATCTTTTTACTATGTAGTCAGAATTCAGCAAAACAAAATGCGTTGGACTCGTGTTGATAAGATCTTCGTGATGGAACAGACCAGATCTGAAACAGAGCACGTTGAAAATTCAGAATAAAATCAATGTGAGGATTCTGTTTCCTTTTAAATAATTAAAATAAAGTAATTATGATTGTGATATTATCCCTCCACTATTAATTGCTATTTGTTGTTATTTATGATGTGAAATTGGTTGATTTTGGTGATTGAATCTTTATAAAATATTTATGTGTTATGAAATATTCATGTTATAATATAGAATTGTGTGAACAATAAAAATTAGATTTTTATTGTATATATATAAAAATATGATCATTATTTAGAACGAAAATTGTCCTACAATGAATTTACATTTGTTAATGTAAATAAACATTAAGAGTGAACCTTGTTATATAAAAATGTTTATACTTTGAATTTGCATTTGTTAATGTAAATGAACATTAAAAGTGAACCATGTCATATAGAAATGTTTATACATTTGATTTTACATTTTTAATGTAAATGCAACATTAAAGATAAACATTATGATATAAAAATGTCTTTACTTTAAAATTTATTATTTTATCGTAAATGAAACATCAAAATGGTCATTGTATATGAAATATATTTTCTTTGAAATTTGCATTTTTAATGTAAATGAAATTTAAAAAAATGATCATCAGTTAAATAAAAATGTGTTACACTGAATTTTTTTTTTTTATGAATCATTAAAAATACACATTGGTTTGAAATGAAAATGTAGTAACAATAAAAATCCATATTTTATTGTATATGAGAAAACATTAAGATTTACATTTTCAATGTAAATGAATATTAGGAGAAGGTGCATTGGTTATCAAATGTGTTGACATAAAAGTTACATTTTTCACTGTAATTAGAAATGAAATAAAAAGAATACATTTTTTCTTTAATGTAATTAAAGTTAAAATAAAAAGATTACATTTTCAATGTAAATAAAGAATGAAAGAAGAATATTACATTTATAATGTAATTAAAGAATGAAAGGAAAATATTACATTTTTCACGTAAATATAGGAAGAATAGAAAAAATTACATTTTTATTTAATGTAATCAAAAAGTAGAAAATTTACATTTTTATTTAATGTAATCAAAAAGTAGAAAAATTACATTTTTATTTGATGTAGTTAAAAAGTAGAAAAGTTACATTTTTATAATGTAATATAAAGATAGGAAAAGTTACATTTTTATAATGTAAGAAAGGAAAATAAAAGGATTACATTTTTCACTGTAATTAGAAATGAATTAAAAAGATTACATTTTTCTATGTAATCATATATTGCAATGAAAATTTACATTTTTCTATGTAATCATATATGGCAATGAAAAAAAAAAAAATTCTATGTAATCATATATTGAAATGAAAAAATACATTTTAAATTTAATCAAAGAATGAAAAAAAAAATTATTTTTATGTTAAGTAAAAAGATTACATTTTTCTTTATAATGAAAAATGGATTTACATTTTCTTTGCAAATAAAAAGAATTACATTTTATTTGTAATGTAAGAAGGTTACATTTTTATGTCACATCAAAAGATTTCATTTTTATACAATGCAAAGAAATTACATTTTTCAATGTAATCTAAGAAATGAATAAAGAAAATACATGTTTCTACGTAATGATAAAGGAATACATTTTCTATCCAACATAGAAAAGATACATAGTTATTTGTAATGCTAAAAAGAATACATTTCCTGGTTAATATAGGAAAGAGTACATTTTCTATGCAATATAAAAAGAGATTATATTTTTTATATAATATAAAGAGGATTACATTTCATACAATGTAAAGGAATTAACATTTCATACAATGTAAAGGAATTAACATGTCATACAATGTAAATTAGAATAAAGGGAAATTTTTGTTAGAAAATGTAAATTAGAATAAAAAGTATAGAAATAGAAGAGACATTTTTATCGTCGTGTTATATATTGTGTAATACACTTCCATTTACAAGTTTCTTGACTTGTTTATGTGATTGGGACGATAATTTTCACACATCGCCCATGTGCACAATAATTTATTCAATTAATTGTTATGGTTATGTGTTGGTTGAAAACCCCACATGGGTCTTGGGAAGATATTCACACATCTCCCTTGTGATTAGTTATAAGCGTTATTTATTCGACGCTTATACAATATATGATGCACTTTGGATGTTATGGTTTTTATAATATTTATCATTAGTATAGTATTCTTGTGGTGGAAATCCATATAATTAGATTATATGGTAATTGTTTGGGCCTCATTCCAATTTTAAATTAAAAGAATATTTTAATATAATATTCAGTTAAAGAAATCAAATAGTGGCTTTGATGTTTTGAATTCAAGAGATTTTATTTTATTTGTTAAGTAGTAGCAACAAAAAGGGTTGAGTTAAAATATGAAACGGGCCATGGCACGAGGTTAAGCCCAACTTATGGGATAAGTCTGCCCGGAACCAACCGGCATATCCAGCATCCATAAGTCGCAGGCTTAATGTGGGGGGTCTGGCCCAGTATAAAATATAAATGAACAAAAAAAAAGTGATTTAAAAATTTAATATTAATATTTTTAATATGATAAGAAAATAGAATATTCAATTTTGACTTTAAATTAGAAATGAAGTTAAAACCGTTTTAAAGCGAATTTATAAATATTTTATAAAGTATGTTTTAAATGGAAATCGACGATATAATATATATATATATATATATATATTTATTTATTTATTTATTTATTTAATTGCCTGAATAGAACGCGCTGCACAGCGACCGTTCGCGAATTTCAACCACTAACTTTAAATGGACGTAACGGGAGATCCGACAGTCGGATCCTCCTGAAACCGGAACCGTTGGGTTCGTATCGAAATAATCTTTCCAACGGATATAAGAACTTTAAAATCTAATGGTTGGATTTGGAATTATGTCCAAATCAATTTTAGAAAAGGTCGTTGTAAGTGCAGTTCGGTGGCCGTTATTGGAAACCGACTGTACGAGCGAAAGTAAAATTATTAAAAATATGCAAAAATATGTAAAATCATAATAAATGATTTAGAAAGATCGTAGGTGAAAAATTCCTTTTTTTTTGAAAAGATAAAAATATATTTTTATCAAATGAACTAGTTTTTAACTAGAATAAGAATCCAATGTTTTTAAAATAAATAAATTGGATTTGGGTTGTCGTGAATGGTGTCTTAAATAACCCTGTTCTTAAACCCAGTTGAAAAGAATAAAACTTGTAAATTAAGATTATTAGAATTTCAAATCATATTTAATAATTGGAATAAAATGATTTGTGAATTGAGTTTACTGTGAACTATGTTTTAAATGACATTAGTTCTTTAGCCCACAGTTAAGAATAAGATTTATCTCTTAAATCTAAAGAATCATTTAATAATGATTTTTGAGATTTAAAACCAAATGGTGTTTTGAATAAATCTTTAAAAGAAAGATTTAAGAGTAAATGTAAAGAATGTATTTTTGATAGAATAATTTGAATATTTTATTTAAAATAATATTCTGAATTGGAATGAGGCGTTGGATGTGTTTTTATAGTACTCGACTTTTAATTATAAAAATACGAGACTTATTCGGAAAGACCGGGTTTAACCCATTCCGAATAATTACAACGATGATGAAGAGTCGAAGATGAAGACGGTGGTTGAAGACCGACGATCTTCACATCGAATGGATGTGTTGCTACTGAGACCCATGATGGGAGTAGCTACCTTGAAGGGGCTTCAGTGGTGGCCGTCCGGACTATTGTTGATTGTTCGGATTTGGTTTTCGCTCAGACCCAGAGCATAAGTTAGTAAATGGATGCGTGTCTGACATTGGATTTCGTTCCATGTGAATTAAATCGATTTCTATTAATGTACGTCTGTTTGGTGGTGGAGAATTTATTCTCTACTTAACACCCTGGTATATATTAATAGTGATTGATCGCATGGCGTGAATTGTCAATGTGGCACGCCAAGATGCAATTGATCAAGGCTTTTGTTGAAAATCAGGGCCTTGTGGGATGATCAAAGCATAGCCTATTATGGCATAGCTTTGTGTAGATCGTGACTTCGCGAGCCTCACACCCCGGTATGAGTCAAAAACGGGATATGGACCGTAGGGAGTGCACACGTTTCTTTCTAGCTAGTGGTAGTGTCAGTGCTTAAACTGGCTGGCATTTTACTTATGTGGATGATGGATTTTGAGGCGCCTCGGATTTTTATAGGCCGTTAGTGGTCATACTATAGGTTCAAAGGAACCGGGAAACGTGTGTTCAGGCGTAACCAATCCACTGCCAATAGGCAGGGACCGGCCCTACCGCTCCAAGGGTTGCCCATAGGTGTGATCCTGAGGCATTTGCTAGAGTGTCTCGAATCGGAGAGGAGCTTGCCCCTAGCCTTAACTCATGATGGAAATCCAATTCCCAATACGACCTTGCGATTTTGATTGTAGAATTAGTATGGCAACATAGTAGGATGGGGTACTATGCCGTCTATGATTGATACATTAGGATTGAAATGTTTATTATATATACCCATATATATACACACTAATATTAAATCCGTTTTATCGTATCAAGCATCTTTTGACCATTATAAGGTAAAACCGTATCCTCCGGTTTGCGTTGCATTGTGTGATGGGACTTGGGTCTTGTAATGGATTCATTTTTTTCTAAAAAGCATTGCGTTGTTTAACGATTTACTTTAATTTATGCACTGGCAATCCAATGGAGTAAACCCGTTCCGCGTTAGCGGCGTGGTCCTGTGATTAGCCATATTATTAGATAGTTAAGTTAAGATTTCTCATACCAGTCCCATGACTGACCTGTAGTTTGTTTCACTGGCAAACTCGGGTGCCCTTATTTTCCACATGGGCAGTCGAGTAGCTTTTTGCAGATATATTTACAGGATCCTGGCTTATAGCTGAAGCGGTATTCGGAAAGCTCTGTATCCGTGTATTCCTTTCAGTTGTATATTTGTAATATTTTTCCGCTGCCATTTAAGTGTAATTTAAACCTCTGATATTAATGTATTACTTTTGTGTAATAAGTTTTCATACTCTGTTATATTCTTGTACTCTGATGTAATTGTTGTAATCAGCAATAAAATGTTCTTCAGTTTGTGTTCTGTTGTGTGTTGTTCTCAAAGCAATCCAGGCTTTCCTTTACTGGGAAGTTCGGGTCATTTCAATGCGCATCCTCAAGCCAAATAAATTCCAAAAGATGATGCTTATACTTGTTGCTATGATCCTTTCATGAGGACAATATCTCCAAGCCTCAAAAACTGAATTATCATCTCCACAACTCTTTTCCGCATGATTTCACCATACAAAGAGTAAAGTTTAGGAAAAGTAAAGCTCAAGAAAAATCCGATAATTAAAAGTCTCCACAAGGTCAGAAGATGACCATACATATAGGCCAGCAAGATAATAGGTGTAACCTTGAGATTCATCCGAGGTTCCCCGGAGAAAATAATTTGGCTTTTAGCAAAAATGAAGTTGCCAATTGGCAAAACTATTTTTGCTATTTGCTTTACTCTATCAAATAAAACTGAAATGCTAAGAAGAAGAAATATTAAGAAGAAGAAGAAATAAGAAATATACAACGCAACACTGAGAAGAAAAAAGACGCAAGGAGAAGAAGAAAGACGCAGATCAGAGAAGAAGAAAGATATTTCATGTTTTTGTTAGGCGGATGAACTAATTAAAATTAAAATATGATTTTAATTCAATGATCCTATTTTATAGGGTGGATTAACTTATTAAAAATGTGGGTTAGAATAAAAATTACATTAAAATAATATGATCACACTCTCAAGTACTACATCATCGCAAATATAAAATTGATGAAATTTTATTTTTGCAAATGCTAAACCATATATTTAACCGTCAATGATAAATTTCATTCTGAAATTACTAACCAACTAATCTTTGTAATTCTATTCACTACTCTAGTTAAAAATGAAGCAGCACCCACCTACTATTTTAAGGGTACCTTAGTGCCAGAAAGATGTTGTGTGACCTAACAAACCATTACTTATTATATTTACACTATTAGAGATATTCCATGATTTCTTCTTCATAGGTCTTTTATATTCGTCAAATGTTAGAATCCTACATCAGCATACGATAACATTAAACAACAATAAATTTGTATACAAAACAATAGATTTTTTTTGTAAACATCGAGATGAAAAATTCAACTGCGAAGTAATAAAGCTTTGAAATGGAAGCAAAATCCTAATAGCTTTATAAATTTCAACTAACACCATTGAAAAATAAGAGTTGATGTAAACAGCCTAAATATACAATTTTTTTTACCAATAGATAAATAATTTCTTCAACGTATATGGTAAACCTATGGTGTTTTCGAATCCTGGCACTTACCAACTCAATGTAGATTTCCATAAGAATTACAACTCCAATATGAAAAATGAAAATAATAAATTAATTTATGTCAATGTATAAAAATGTCAATCAATGAATACAGAAACCCTAAACAGAAATGGCAAAGATTCAAAACCAAAAGCAAATGGATCGAAACATACACAAATATGAAGTCGAGATTTCTGATTGTAGTAACGTAACTTGGTTTGGAGCATGGCGCAATTAGCGATAGATGGGAAAACTTACCAAACAGTACCAATTTAAATATGTTTTTTTTTCTATCGTTCAACTGTAGCTTACTTTCTTTCTCAGAGTCCTCCGATTCTTCGATTTGAAAACCAAACAGCTTTGGGCATGTTAACAAACTGAACCTGACAAATCACAATAAACTTTAGCAATGAATCGAAATGAATTTTTCTTCAACGTAAACTACAATAAACCTTCAAGAACTAATAAAGTAACAAATTAAAATAACTCATTTACATATCAGTTAAACGGTGAAGACGTACCAAATTGGAAATCGCCCTTCCCCCATTTCAGATCCCGCTAGCTTTCATGTCCGACGGAGGCATCAAAGATCTGTGATTTTGTTGGTTTATTTTATTTAATGTCACTGCTGGTTTTTGTGAAGAATTTGTTTTTTCAGGAGATGAGGAATGAGTACGAAATGGGATAGAAAATGAAAGCAGTGGACGTGAAAAATGGACGTTAAAGTTGCAGGGGCATTTTTTAAATTTTAGAAGGACAACAAGTAAAATAGTACAATGAATTTTCTTTATTAGTAGACATATATATATATATATCTACATATATTGTGTGTGCAATTTTGTGTTCTCATTTTGAGTCTAAACAGAGTTTCCATATATATATATATATATATATATATATATATATATATATATATATATATATAGGGAGCGGCTATTGGGACACAGAATTAGAGACACAAAATCTGGACCATAGGATTTGTTTGCCTTTATGTGTGAGGTGGAATTCAGGGGGAGATCTTGTGGTTGAGAATGCTTGTGTCTAAATAGACTTTCCCATATATATATATATATATATATATATATATATATATACCTCGCGATTAACACCACACATTCTTGTTTCTTTCTCCCTCAAGTAACTTATCTAATTATAAACAAATGGTTTAAAATTAATTACAAGTGGAAAAGACATATTTGAATGAGCCACGAAAAAATTAACAAGGCAAATCCATGGTTGGGAATTGAACTGAACAAGTCATATTTTCTGTTCATAGATATAACTGCAAAATCAAATCCATTTAAAGCGGTAATATGTATTACCCATATAATATGGAGTGGCCGCCCATATATTTCTTGTCGTGGCCCAAAATAAGTACCGCTGATTACCTTGGTAATCAGAACTGGTACATGAACAATTTATACACATTTCTTTTTAAAAGGGTGCTACTATTCACACCCCAGTTTACAGTGTCGACCACCAAAACTAAAACACCCCAAATATTTTCATTTTCCTTTGCTAGGCACCCTAAAATAATAACGTAAAAATGGAGAGGCCACCATCTTCCTCATCTAAACGAACACTTCCTTCCTCACTTACTTTCCATTTATCTTCATCTACATACATGCCCTTCAACCTGAAAGGGCAGTTGCATTTTCTACTGGAGCGAGGTATGTTTTTTTACATTGTTTTCCATCTGTTTTGACTTTGGTTGATGACTACGATAAAATCTAGCCCTTTCACACCCCAACCGCGACCTTGGTTTTCTTCCAATTCCTAATTTATCCGACTTTAGAATTACAATAATAATATTCAACTTTTTTTCGTTGTTTTACACCGTCGGATCAATGTACTCTGCGAATCAAATGCCTAAAGTCAAATAGTTCAAGAAAAAAATAACATAATCCATTTTCATAACCACATTAACAATTTTAATTTTTACAAATGAGTACTTACTTAGTCGATTGTGAAATGATTTGTCAAATCAACATTTTTGTCTTTTGAGTCATCTGATCGAACATCTTGCATAATATTATCATAATCGTAATGTTTATCATCCGAAACATTAAGGGAGTTGTCCAATATATCATCATTCAAATACTCCATCTATCAAACGACAAAAAAATTAATGTATAAATTTGTAAAACAAGATACATAAGTTATACGAATAAAACCCTACAAGTCAAAACTTACATTATCATTCTTTATTATAACATCGTCAAATTTAATGTCCTCCAAGCTTGGAATATCCACCGGAGCGGAAAATATATCCTTAAACGCAATGGAAAACCATAACCTTGAAAACACCCTACCAACGTATTCTATAAAATAATAGTAAAAAATAAAAATCAAGCAAATCTAACTTTTTTTTATCTTCATCTTCCATCCCTACTTGGCACAAAAGAATATCTACTTTTGTTAGGGTTTAAGGTTTGAAATTGTAGAGAATTATGTTTTTTTAGGAGAAGTACGGTGGTGAAAACTGAATAAAGGAATAATATATGGTGGCCAGAAGAATATAAAAATAATCATTTGTATTAAATTTAGAAAGGTGGCTGGAAGTGCAAATCGAGGTGTGAATAGTAGCACCCTTTTAAAACTTGTACATAAAAGCTTACATGAGCATCTATGTGAGCAGTGAGTCATAAATTTTACAAGTAAAAAAACAAAAACAAAAAATACATACGCCCAAAACTAGCATACCTCGATACAAGAATTAAAAGTCAATAAAGTCAAAAGCTACACACTGCTCAAAATAAAATCAGACAGAAAAATACCCGCGTGCTTCTTTAATTATTTATTGCCTTTCTGAAACACAACGAGAACGATGAAATATTACGGGGCTACTTTATCATTTTCAAAGAAAGTCGATTTAAAACCTGTCACCTAAATCAAGGGTGTGTTTGGCGCAAGCCGAAAGCGGAGTATTTCAACGGAGTACTATAGCGGAGAACTCAAGTTAGCAGAAAAAGCGTTTGGTGCTTTAAACGAAGAATTTAAACGGAACATTTTATATTTCATTTTTGAATTTATAATTAATTTATGTTTAAAATAGAACAACATCATTAAAACAAAACATTATCATTACAACAAAATATTACAATAAAACAAACAGAACATAAGTATGCAGAAGTACAACAGAAACTGAAAAAATGGTTGAAATCATATCTATTGCCTCCTCCTTGATTGATCAGATGGTATTTGTAGTTAGCAGAAAGACGATCGCGATTTGTCTTAAGTTCCAACCATGATTTTGCATCGTCATCGTTTAAGATGTTAAATATATCTGCTTCTTCACTCAAACGTTTAACGCGCGCTACCAAATCCACATAACTTAAAAAATTCTATGTTGACTATACAATGTTTGTTGTAGCATTGTTTGGGTTTGGACTTTCTGTAGTTGTAGACTTTTGCACTTTTCGAGCGTGGATGTAATCGACAATGTCAGTCATCTTATCGTGGATGTCACCATGACGTTTTTTGATACCTCCCTTTTTACAAGAAAATGAACCAACATGCCGAGTTCGTTGCACGGGAGTTTCTTAAACAGAGGGATGAGTGGGCGGTTCAGGAATCCAAAAATGATTTGTTGGTGACTTCAAATTTGGTATACTACTTTGCCGTTATTCTTTTGTATCATTGAGTTGACTATGAAATTCATCAGATGCCCATGTATTTGCATATTGTCCAGGTATGGAAGGAGTAAACTGTTGTGGTTGTTGTGGTTGCTCTTGTTGAGTAACAACAGGTGTATACGCTGGCCTATACGCCGTACATCCAGTTGCATGTGTTTCTTGAAACAGTTGTTTTATATCCAAATGCTCAAGCGGTGTTTTTTTAAATTTCAGAATACTTGGCACAAATTTCTATTATTAAACCACTAATTACTAATGGTTTTATTAAAAATCAAAACAAAATTTATGAAAAATACCTTTATACAATCATCCTATCATTCATCCGTGTCTGAAACAGTCTGACGGTTAGGATCCCAACCAGCTCTAGTTTTGTTGTTAAAGCTTTCCCATTTAACTCATTCCCTTTGAAAACTATCGTGTTTGTTTCAAACTTTGTTTTCGTCGATCAATTCCAGAAAATCATTAGACTATGAGACGTTGATTTCAACTCCTACAGCATTAAATCTTTCCGCTATGGCTTTGGTAACCCCTTTTTGTTGTCACCGCATTCACCATACGTAGCAATGACGCATTTTAGCAATAGCCTAGTCGATTCACCGACCCAATAGTGCTTTGTTGTCTGTTTGACATTTTTTGAGGGAGAGTAGATAGCATTTTGAGAGGTAAAAGAGTGAGTTTGAGGAGAAGATAATGAGACGACCCGAAATCCCGTTCAGACGGAAACAAGGGTTATCTTTTGGAATATAACACAGAAACAGATAATAGCAGAACAAAAATTAAATAATTACACCAAACAATGAACAATAGAATATACTGGATAAAAATAATCATCAGAGTTACATAGTATACAGGATCTTACTTAGTACAAATACAGTTCAGCTATACATAAATGTCTACAGCGGAAATAAACAAAATATGTACAATAGGAGCTGAACAGCATAAAAAGAAATAAATGATAGAATCCATCTTCAGCTCCAGCTATCCAGAAAAAGAACCAGCTAAACCTGAATACAAGGATGCCCGTGTAGAAAAAGGGGCACCCGAGTTTGAGAGTGAAACAAACTACGAGTCAGTCATGGGACTGGTATGAGAAATCTACTCAACACATATATAATATGGAAAATCACAGGACCACGCCACTTTCGTGGAACGGATTTACTCCATTGGATTGCCAGTGCTTTAAAACAAATCATTCTTTTAAACATCGCTATGCTTTTTATAAGAATGAAGCCATTATAAAACTCAGTTCCCATCACACAATGCAACGCAAACCGGAGGATAGAGTTTTACCTTATAATGGCCAAAATATGATTGATACGAATAAAACAAAAGCATTTGATATTATTGCTAGTGTTAATATGTTCCGAAAACAATTTCAAATCATAACTATCAATCATAGACGGCATGGGTACCATATATCATGTCGCCATATATATATACAATCAAAACCGCACGATGTCGTATTTGGAAATTGGATTTCCATCAGGAACCAAGGCAAAAGATAGTCCTTACCGAATTCGTGACTCTCTAGCACGAGCCACAGGACCCAGACTAAGGTGGGCCCCTTGGATCGTCAGGGCCGGTCCACCGATGTGGATTAAAATGCCTGAACAATACGTTTCCCCACCCTTTGGGGCGTAAACGAGCCAACGAATGACTCCATCGGACCCGGATCGTCCGATCAAACCGAGGCACCTCGCAACAGCAACAACCACATAGGTGAAAAGTATATAAATGTCAGGGCTGGTAGGTCACTGACACCACCCTAGCTAGAAAGAAACGCATGCCCTCCCTGAGGTCCTTCTCCCATTTTAGGTTCATACCGGGGTGTGAGGCTCGCGAATTTACGTTATACACAAAGCTACGCCACACAGGCGGTGCTTTGATCATCACCACAAGACTTTGCTTTTCAACAGAAGCCCTGATCTCTGCATCTTAGCGTGCCACACAGAATTAATCCAATGTCAGACACACAGTCCATTTACAAGTCCGTTCTGGGTCTGAACGAAATCGGAGGCACTAAATACCTCGCAAACCCTTCGATCAACACGTACGTCTGAACGATCACCACTCATTATCCATATTTCGGGATGCCTCCCAATCAGGACCTCGGTTACCATCCAAACGAGGTGAAGATCTCCGGTCTTCGACCGTCGTCTTCATCTTCGAATTTCAATCGTCGGTCAATTATTTGAAATGAGAATTAACTCGGCCTTTTCAAATGATTCACGTATATTTAGAATTTCAAATCAATTTATTTCAATGGTTAAATTATTCGACAACACCAATTGTGTTCTTTAATGTAATTTTCACACCAAACACATTCAACCATCAAAAGCCACATAAATCAAGCAAATTCAGTTTATTTCCATTCCATAATGTTTATGGTACTCTATAATAATTTATCGCTATTTTTATTTATTTTAAAATAGCTAATTTATTCAAAACGACGCTTCGGGCCATAAAGCAGCCGTGGCGCTGTTTTTCTTCAGATTTGATTTACACATATCTGAAAATCTAACCGTTGGATCTTCACAAAATTTACATCATTAGAAAGGTCTTTTCAAAACGAATCCAACGGTTCCAGTTTCGGGAAAATCCAACGGTCGGATCTCCCGGTACAATCGTTTGAAATTTCGATTTCAAAATACGAACTGCAGCGTCGTTATTCGATTTAATATAATTATATTTATATATATATAAATATAATCGTTTCTGGCGCTGTTTTTCTTCATATTTGACCTAAACATTCCACACAATCCAACCGTTGGATTTTTACAAAGTTGGTGTCGTTGGGAAGATATTTCCAAGGCGAACACGACGGTTGAGATTTCGGGAAAATCCAATGGTCGGATTCCCCGCACTAGTTGTTTAAAATCACGTTTTCAAAATACGAACTGCACGGCCTCGTTTCGTTTCGTTTTAATTTTATTTATATTTATATATTTATATAAATATAGTTCATTCAGTGATTTCAATATCGCTTTCACTTCAAATATTTCACTAACGCCTTAAAATTTTGGAAAATTTCGCCATAACCTCCCCTGCACCGGGAGCATCGGGAAATCGCAAATAGCTTTCCCGGTCCTTCTAATCTCAAAAAGAAAAAGAAAAAGCCAAGCGGCTAGCCAACAGGCTCATAAAATCATCACCCAAACAAAGCAGTAAATGTGTACCTATTTGTCGGGCACAAAATTTTATTCCTCTTCTCTAGCCCCTTTGCTATAACCTGTTCAATGAATATGCATGTACATATATATACAGTTCTTATCATTTATCATTTTCTATTCAACTTCATATTTGATTTCTATTTGGTTTAAAAACACCATTCATTCTAATGTTACATAAATAGGTGCAAATCATTTCATTAGCTAAATAATGAATATTTCAACTCATATATGTTTATTTTGAACAAGTGGCTATTTTTAACACTTCACATTTCAACGATTTATGCATACAATAAAAACGTGATTTTTATTGTAAAACAATTCATTTCAAAACACTATTTTTCTATATAGTTCATATAGGTGACAAAAATAGGATTTTATATATATAGATAAAAGGTGATTTTTATTATCAAACAATTTATTTCAAAATATGAATACCATTCAACACATGAATTTCTAATCAACGAATGAATATCAATTCAACACATGAATGTTTTCTATAGTTTCTATATATAGATAAAAATGGGATTTTTATTATCAAACAATTTATTTCAAAATATGAATACCATTCAACACATGAATTTCTAATCAACGAATGAATATCAATTCAACACATGAATGTTTTCTATAGTTTCTATATATAGATAAAAATGGGATTTTTATTATCAAACAATTTATTTCAAAATATGAATACCATTCAACACATGAATTTCTAATCAACGAATGAATATCAATTCAACACATGAAGGTTTTCTATAGTTTCTATATATAGATAAAAATGTGATTTTTATTATCGAACAATTTATTTAAAAATATGAATACCATTCAACACATGAATTTCTAATCAACGAATGAATATCAATTCAACACATGAAGGTTTTCTATACAATGAATAAATATAGTTTAAGCATATGAAAATAATTCAAACACACGAATATTATTCAAAATTTCGGTAGCATAACGGCAGGGTAGTTAAAACTGGGACCGTCCCTAGTACGGCTCCTCGCTCTACCTTAAAACCTCGCGGTTTTTGACAATGGGGATCATGCATCTAGTTCGCACGCAGGCGGCATGTATATATTTATTTCGTTTCCACAAACTAATCCTATGTGGTTTCAACCAAATATTTTCCAATCACAAACGGGTATTTTTCAACCACAATCAAATCAATATCAACCACAAACAATCCCAAACAACCATTCGCTATCAATCAATTTTCACAACAATTTCAACCAATAAATATCGTCCATGGTTTGTGGACGAGGGGCGTAGATATATATATATATATATATATTATATATATAGCAATTCACTTTTATTTCAACACATATATATATAGAAAAAGAAATTGAAGAGTGAGAAATTCTCACCAATAGCTATCCAATACTACGACTCTTCCTTTATAGAAATCTTCGCCAATCTCGCCTTTGGTCGCTTTCGTTGCCCGTATTCTCTACATATGTAAAAATCGAATTTTTACTTCGTTATTCAATATATAAAAATTGCATTTCAAAAATATAGATTCCGCCTTTTCAAAAATAAAGATTATATTTTTAATATTCCTATGATGTAAAAATTATATTTTTATTACTTTAAAAATATAAAAATCATATCTTACTTCTTCTACTTAATAAAAATTCCGTCTTTTCTATTTTAAAAATATGATCTTTATTTTTCTAAAAAATCCGATCTTTCTATCCCAGTTCAAATCCTTTTCTATTTAAAGTTCAACTCTTTTTCTATTTGAAGTTTAAATCTTTTCCTTTTTAAAATTCAAATCTTTTTCTATTTAAAGTTTAAATCTTTTTCTTTTCAAAATTAAATCAGTTTTAAAACCTAAAAAAAATCAGTATTTAAACCCTTTAAAAATCAGTATTTAAACCCTTTAAAAATCATTATTTAAATACATACAAATCGAAATTTGCAGAAGTAAAATAAAATAAAAAAACAACTTACTTTTATTTGCGAAGGGGGGGGGGGGTCGTCAGGCTCGGCGGCAGGAGGTGCTGGAGGTGGGGGTGCGGTGGGGGTTTGAATTCGAAGAAGGGGGGCTCGCGAATTTAGGGTGTCGCGATGGCTTCAGGGGGGGGGGGGGTCGGAACAGGTGCGTCGCCGTTAGGAGGGGGGCGAGAGCAAGGAAGAGGGGGGGCGGTTGGCACGGGGGAGAAGGCGCCTGCCCTAGGCGGCGGCGTCGAGGTCGACAAAGGGGGGCGTCGATCTTTTTTTCTTTTTTTTATCTGAGCGAAGTGGAAAGAGAAGAGGGAATAGGGGGGTTTATATAAAATATATATATTTAATTATTTAATTTTGCAAAAAGTTGACTTTTACATACGACCTCTAAGCGAGGCCCACCGCCTATCGTCCATAGCGTTTTACCCCCATTCTGGACATAATGGAATATGTATCGCAAGCTGATTTGATCGTTACAATCAGTTTCCGTTGAATTTACATTTAAATCACTATATTGAATTTTAAACGTACATTTCAAATTACCGGGGTCACATACTAACTAGAAAAATTCCAGAAAAATATTTTCTCGCTTCATATTGACGATACGGTCCTAACAAAACTAGTTTCGTCGAATTCTGAGACCGTTTGAAAAATGGCCAATTTCCAGTCGATTGAAATCAACGGAAACTGGTCAAACGCATTTTCCTTTGCCACGCCCACATATTGATTCGGAAAATTATGAAATTTGAAACCTAGCAATAATTTGACATCACGGATCCAACAAAAGTGGTTTCGTCGAAATCCGAGGTTGTATGCAAAATGTCCATTTTTAAGGGCCTGAATTCCATAGCGACTATTCAGAATTTTCAAATGGACATATCTTTTGATTCCCGCTATCAAATTTCGATTGGTCGGATTCGTTAGAAAGATACCATCAAGTAGATCCTATTATTTTTGGTTTCACTAAAATCCGGATTGTGTTGCACCCGGTACAGTCCAAATGAAGTTTGAAATCGAATTATCGAACTACCGCGCCATTTTCAATTCTATATATAATTATAATTAATTATATTTGTTTTCAATTGTCGATTCAAACTCAGTTTTCATCGCCATTATTTAAAATATTTATTTTAAATATTTAAAATCCATTATTTTAGCCAATTTAAAAATTTTAAATTGGTTCAGATTTTCTGGGTCGTTACAATCTCCCCCACTTAAAACTTTTCGTCCCCGAAAAGGAACAAAGTCGAAAGTGGTTTGATAAATCTACAATCACACAACACAACAACCCATCCAATTGTTTTTAACCTTTAAAAATATACCAATCAAATCCTATGCCCCTTAAAAATCATTCAGACTATATAATTTAAAAGTGTATATCTATGAAAAGAAAATAACAATAGAGTAGAGAATTGAATGGTAATGCAAAGTAGGGTAAATGTACCTTGCACCAGAGTCAATCAGAGATATCTACTTGGCATCTGGGATAAGCTTTCTGAATGCTCTCCTCGGTTTCCCAAGTACAATCTCGCGGATCTCCACTCCATTGCACTTTGACTAAGTGAACCTTCTTGTTTCTCAGCTCTTTGGTTTCTTTGCCGATGATCTTTAGCGGCTCTCGCCTCACAGCTAATTCTGGAGTAATTTCAATATCCTGCTGAGCTGCTTCTTCCACGATCAAGTCTGGATCATGAACGTGCTTTCGAAGTTGAGATATATGAAATACATCATGCACTCCAGGCAACCAGTCAGGCAGTTTAACTTTATATGCGAGAGTCCCAATCCGTTCCAGAATAGGAAACGGACCAATGAATTTGGGTGCCAACTTTCCAGTTTTACCGAACCGGATAACTCCTCTCATCGGCAATACTTTCAAATATACATAGTCGCTAACTTCAAATGATATATCTCTTCTTCTTCTATCGGCATAGCTCTTTTGTCGGCTTTGAGCGGCGAGTAATCGCTTCTTAATAAAATCGACTTTGTCGGCAGCTTCTCGAATCATATCAAGACCCAACACAAGTCTATTTCCTGGCTCGACCCAACAAGCAGGAGATCGGCACGGTCGACCATATAGTGCTTCGAATGGCGACATTGTCAGACTCGCCTGGTAGCTGTTGTTATAAGAGAATTCAGCCAAATGCAGATGGTCTTCCCATGATCCACCGAAATCTATAACACAAGCCCGCAATAGATCTTCTAAAATGCGATTCACCCTCTCAGTCTGACCGTCTGTCTGAGGATGATAAGCGGTGCTCAAGTTTAACTTCGTTCCCAGCTCGACTTGAAATGCTTCCCAGAATTTGCTAGTGAATATTGTATCTCTATCACTTACTATACTGAGCGGCACTCCATGCAGTCTAACTATTTCCCTGAAGTATATCTGTGCCAGACTCTGAGCGGTTCTATTTGATCTGACAGGTATGAAATGGACGGTCTTCGTGAAGCGATCTACGATCACCCAAATACTGTCATTTCCTTTTCTTGTTCTGGGCAAACCATCAATGAAATCCATAGAAATATGTTCCCACTTCTAACCAGGAACTTCTAGTGGTTGTAACAATCCAGCCAATTTCTGTTGGTCACTCTTGACTAGCTGGCAAGTAGGGCATCGGCTAACGTATATTGAAACGTCCCTTTTCATAGCCTTCCACCAGAATGTTCGTTTGAGATCGTTGTACATTTTGGCCACACCAGGATGGATACTCAGCTTGGACTTGTGACACTCGTCTAACACTTCCCTTTTTAGCTCAGGAACGTCAGGAACACAAATCCTTCCTTTTAACCTCAAGATCTCGTCGTTATCTATTTGAAAACACGAGGGTTCGCCTTTCTGAATCCTTTTAATCATATCCTTAATAAAGTTATCCTCCTTCTGAAGAATAGATATTTTGTCAATCAAGGAAGTCGTGATAATAAAGCTGGCGATCATTACATTCTTTCGGCTCAGCGCATCGGCCACGACATTGGCTTTCCCTGGAGTATATATAATTTCGAAGTCATATGCTGCAAGAAACTCCAGCCAACGCTGCTGCCTCAAATTCAGGTCTTTCTGAGTGAACAGATACTTTAACGACTGGTGATCTGTAAAAAGTTCAAATCTCTCACCCAGAAGATAGTGTCTCCAGATTTTCAAGGCGAATACTATAGCCAATAACTCAAGATCATGAGTTACATAGTTTTTCTCGTGCGGTTTCAGTTGACGGCTAGCATAAGCAATCACTTGGCCTCTTTGCATTAACACTGCGCCAAGGCCTTCTCTAGAAGCATCAGTCCAGACTTTTAAATCCTGGTTGCCATCGATGATGGTTAACACTGGGGCTGTCGTTAGTCTCAACTTTAGCTCTTCAAAAGCCTCCTCACTTTCTGGGGTCCATTTGAATTTAGAGTGCTTCTTTGTAAGCTTCGTTAAGTGACCAGATATCTTCGAAAAGTCTTTAACGAACTTTCGGTAATAGCTAGCCAATCCGAGAAAACTGCGGACTTCAGTGGGAGTACTGGGCTGTTTCCAATTCTGAATAGCTGTGATTTTTCTTGGATCCACAGCGATTCCATCTTTCGATACGACATGGCCCAGAAATTTCACTTCATCTTGCCAGAATATACATTTGGAAAACTTGGCTTTCAATACATTCCGTCTCAGAATTTCTAGAACCTGTTCCAGATGCTTTTCATGCTCGGCCTTTGATTTAGAGAAGATTAGAATATCGTCAATGAAAACCAGAACAAATTTATTCAAAACTCCCCTGAACACTCTGTTCATCAGATCGACGAAGTAAGCTGGAGCGTTACATAAGCCGAACGGCATTACTAACCACTCGTAGAATAAGTCGGGGCCTCTGAATGCTGTCATTGGAACACACTCTTCGGCAATTCGAAGTTGATGGAAGCCTGTAGCTAGGTGCATTCGTGAGAATACTTGTGCTCCATTTAATCGATCCAACAAATCATCTATCCACGGGAATGGATATTTGTTCTTTATTGTCTATTTGTTCAGATCACGATAATCCACACATAGACGTAGAGTACCGTCAGATTTTGGGACAAATACCACGGCTGCACCCCAATCAGAGAAACTAGGCCTGATCAGACCTTTCCATACGAGCTGTCGTGTTTGATAGTCCAATTCTTCCTTCTCTTTCAAGGACATTCTTCGAATAGCGTGAACTACCGGCCTTGCATTCGGAATCAAAGCAATTTTGAAATCTATTTCTCTCTGCGGAGGTAAGCGAACAACTTCCTCGAATACATCCGCATAGTTCTTGACGACAGGAATATCTTTGATGAGGTCGGGAATATTCTCTGCAACTTCAGGGACATTTTCTATTTGGTCTGGAGAAACATTTAGAGCTGCCCAGAAGTCTTTTCTATTAGCATTCTGACCTTCACACGGTATGGTCATATAACTCCCTGATTTAATCTTAGCTCTAACAACTCTCTCGGCGCATCTAACCTCTGCTTCATATTTGGTTAACCAATCCAATCCCAAAATAAGATCGAATTCATCAAAATTCATGACAACAGAGACAATAGGGAATTTATAGCAAGAAAAAGAGATGGGTACTGCACAAACCCAACTGAGATTGATGGAACCTCCAACTGGATTTCGGACAGTCATTGGCTCTTTGAGCTTCTTCAAATTCAAATCCAATTTCTTGACTGCACCTTTGGCAATGAAACTTCGTGACGCGCCTGTGTCAAACAGTACTTTGACTGGAATGTTTTTGACAGTAAGCGTGCCTTCTAAAACATCGGCCCTTTCTTGACTAGCTGAGGGCTCGGAAATTTCTGCTACTTCATTCACTTGAACTATTCCAGGCTTTCTGAATAGTGGGCAGTTTTTCTCAATATGACCAGCTTGATGGCACTTCTGGCATTTCCTACCTTCTCGAGCCTTCCCACCGGGTTTGAATCCACCATTGCTTCGTTTCTTTAAGGGCCCACAATTTATCGACAAATGCCCCTTTTGATGGCAGTTATTGCATACGGCAGTTGTGACAGGTTCTTTTTCAGATCTAGCCCTTTTTCGATTTACCTTAAGCTCTTTACTGACCTCAGACCTCATACTGGCTTCAGGAATATCAGTTTCCGACTCTGCTTTGTCACTACAACAAACTTCTTCTTCGTCGCGCAACATTCCTTTCTTATGGAGGTCTTCATACTGATAAGCCATGTAAATCATTTCTGGAAAAGGAAGCTTCACATGCCCCAATACTTTATTCTGGTATTTCCTTTGAAGTCCATGAATAAATCTCAGATTTTTTCCTTTTTGGGTCTTTAATCAGATGAGGAGCAAAGTGAGCAAGTTCATTGAATTTCTTATGATATTCTGGGATGGTCATATCACCTTGTATTAGATAAGAAAATTCATCACATAATCACTCCGTCGCTTCTGGAGGAGTAAATCTTTCTAGGAAAATCACTTTGAATCTGTCCCAGGTGATATCACCTTCTGGATTATCTTTGATGATCGTTTCCCACCAGATTAAAGCTTCTTCTTTGAGCGCCCAAGATGCTACTAATCTTTTCTGGTCATCTCTCAGCTGGATATGCTCAAAGATTCTTTCGACAGAACTCAACCAAGCTTGGGTTTGAATAATAGATTCATTGCTCGAGAATTGTGCTCCACCCAGATTTCGATATCTCTTGAATAGAGCCTCTAGATCGGGTTCTGTATTCCTTCTGTTTCTGGCACTCATTTTTTTCTAGTACTTCTGCAATTAGCAGATCAAGTGTCAGGTCACAGAAAAGAAAATTTTCAAACATAGAAACATATACTTCAAGTGTAAATGTGCCTATCGAGGTGTAATTTCATTCTGCTTTACTCATACTAGGATATTGCTGATCCTATCTGTATAGAGTTACCCGTCCTAGAACACTACTGGTTCTATTTCTGACGAGTTCGTTCAAATGTTATATTTTAGAACTAAGCTTAACCAAAGCTCTGATACCACGTTGAGACGACCCGAAATCCTGTTCAGACGGAAACAAGGGTTATCTTTTGGAATATAACACAGAAACAGATAATAACAGAACAAAAATTAAATAATTACACCAGATAATGAACAATAGAATATACTGGATAAAAATAATCATCAGAGTTACACAGTATACAGGATCTTACTTAGTACAAATACAGTTCAGCTATACATAAATGTCTACAGCGGAAATAAACAAAATATGTACAATAGGAGCTGAACAGCATAAAAAGAAATAAATGATAGAATCCATCTTCAGCTCCAGCTATCCAGAAAAAGAACCAGCTAAACCTGAATACAAGGCTGCCCATGTAGAAAAAGGGGCACCCGAGTTTGAGAGTGAAACAAACTACGAGTCAGTCATGGGACTGGTATGAGAAATCTACTCAACACATATATAATATGGCAAATCACAGGACCACGCCACTTTCGTGGAACGGGTTTACTCCATTGGATTGCCAGTGCTTTAAAACAAATCATTCTTTTAAACATTGCTATGCTTTTTATAAAAATGAAGCCATTATAAGACTCAGTTCCCATCACACAATGCAACGCAAACCGGAGGATAGAGTTTTACCTTATAATGGCCAAAATATGATTGATACGAATAAAACAAAAGCATTTGATATTATTGCTAGTGTTAATATGTTTCGAAAACAATTTCAAATCATAACTATCAATCATAGACGGCATGGGTACCATATATCATGTCGCCATATATATATATACAATCAAAACCGCACGATGTCGTATTTGGAAATTGGATTTCCGTCAGGAACCAAGGCAAAAGATAGTCCTTACTGAATTCGTGACTCTCTAGCACAAGCCACAGGACCCAGACTCAGGTGGGCCCCTTGGATCGTCAGGGCCGGTCCACCGATGTGGATTAAAATGCCTAAACAATACGTTTCCCCGCCCTTTGGGGCGTAAACGAGCCATCGAATGACTCCATCGGACCCGGATCGTCCGATCAAACCGAGGCGCCTCGCAACAGCAACAACCACATAGGTGAAAAGTATATAAATGTCAGGGCTAGTAGGTCACTGACGCCACCCTAGCTAGAAAGAAACGCATGCCCTCCCTGAGGTCCTTCTCCCGTTTTAGGTTCATACAGGGGTGTGAGGCTCGCGAATTTACGTTATACACAAAGCTACGCCACACAGGCGGTGCTTTGATCATCACCACAAGACTTTGCTTTTCAACAGAAGCCCTGATCTCTGCATCTTAGCGTGCCACACAGAATTAATCCAATGTCAGACACACAGTCCATTTACAAGTCCGTTCTGGGTCTGAACGAAACCGGAGGCACTAAATACCTCGCAAACCCTTCGATCAACACGTACGTCTGAACGATCACCACTCATTATCCATATTTCGGGATGCCTCCCAATCAGGACCTCGGTTACCATCCAAACGAGGTGAAGATTTCTGGTCTTCGACCGTCGTCTTCATCTTCGAATTTCAATCGTCGGTCAATTATTTGAAATGAGAATTAACTCAGCCTTTTCAAATGATTCACGTATATTTAGAATTTCAAATCAATTTATTTCAATGGTTAAATTATTCGACAACACCAATTGTGTTCTTTAATGTAATTTTCACACCAAACACATTCAACCATCAAAAGCCACATAAATCAAGCAAATTCAGTTTATTTCCATTCCATAATGTTTATGGTACTCTATAATAATTTATCGCTATTTTTATTTATTTTAAAATAGCTAATTTATTCAAAACGACGCTTCGGGCCATAAAGCAGCCGTGGCGCTGTTTTTCTTCAGATTTGATTTACACATATCTGAAAATCTAACCGTTGGATCTTCACAAAATTTACATCATTAGAAAGGTCTTTTCAAAACGAATCCAACGGTTCCAGTTTCGGGAAAATCCGACGGTTGGATCTCCCGGTACAATCGTTTGAAATTTCGATTTCAAAATACGAACTACAGTGTCGTTATTCGATTTAATATAATTATATTTATATATATAAATATATAAATATAATCGTTTCTGGCGCTGTTTTTCTTCATATTTGAATTAAACATTCTAGACAATCCAACCGTTGGATTTTTACAAAGTTGGTGCCGTTGGGAAGATATTTCTAAGGCGAACCCGACGGTTGAGATTTCGGGAAAATCCAATGGTCGGATTCCCCGCACTAGTTGTTTGAAATCACGTTATCAAAATACGAACTGCACGGCCTCGTTTTGTTTTAATTTTATTTATATTTATATATTTATATAAATATAGTTCATTCAGTGATTTCAATATCGCTTTCACTTCAAATATTTCACTAACGCCTTAAAATTTTGGAAAATTTCGCCATAACCTCCCCTGCACCGGGAGCATCGGGAAATCGCAAATAGCTTTCCCGGTCCTTCTAATCTCAAAAAGAAAAAGAAAAAGCCAAGCGGCTAGCCAACAGGCTCATAAAATCATCACCCAAACAAAGCAGTAAATGTGTACCTATTTGTCGGGCACAAAATTTTATTCCTCTTCTCTAGCCCCTTTGCTATAACCTGTTCAATGAATATGCATGTACATATATATACAGTTCTTATCATTTATCATTTTCTATTCAACTTCATATTTGATTTCTATTTGGTTTAAAAACACCATTCATTCTAATGTTACATAAATAGGTGCAAATCATTTCATTAGCTGATTAATGAATATTTCAACTCATATATGTTTATTTTGAACAAGTGGCTATTTTTAACACTTCACATTTCAACGATTTATGCATACAATAAAAACGTGATTTTTATTGTAAAACAATTCATTTCAAAACACTATTTTTCTATATAGTTCATATAGGTGACAAAAATAGGATTTTATATATATAGATAAAAGGTGATTTTTATTATCAAACAATTTATTTCAAAATATGAATACCATTCAACACATGAATTTCTAATCAACGAATGAATATCAATTCAACACATGAATGTTTTCTATAGTTTCTATATATAGATAAAAATGGGATTTTTATTATCAAACAATTTATTTCAAAATATGAATACCATTCAACACATGAATTTCTAATCAACGAATGAATATCAATTCAACACATGAATGTTTTCTATAGTTTCTATATATAGATAAAAATGGGATTTTTATTATCAAACAATTTATTTCAAAATATGAATACCATTCAACACATGAATTTCTAATCAACGAATGAATATCAATTCAACACATGAAGGTTTTCAATAGTTTCTATATATAGATAAAAATGTAATTTTTATTATCGAACAATTTATTTCAAAATATGAATACCATTCAACACATGAATTTCTAATCAACGAATGAATATCAATTCAACACATGAAGGTTTTCTATACAATGAATAAATATAGTTTAAGCATATGAAAATAATTCAAACACACGAATATTATTCAAAATTTCGGCAGCATAACGGCAGGGTAGTTAAAACCGGGACCGTCCCTAGTACGGCTCCTCGCTCTACCTTAAAACCTCGCGGTTTTTGACAATGGGGATCATGCATCTAGTTCGCACGCAGGCGGCATGTATATATTTATTTCATTTCCACAAACTAATCCTATGTGGTTTCAACCAAATATTTTCCAATCACAAACGGGTATTTTTCAACCACAATCAAATCAATATCAACCACAAACAATCCCAAACAACCATTCGCTATCAATCAATTTTCACAACAATTTCAACCAATAAATATCGTCCATGGTTTGTGGACGAGGGGCGTAGGTATATATATATATATATATATATATATATATTATATAGCAATTCACTTTTATTTCAACACATATATATATAGAAAAAGAAATTGAAGAGTGAGAAATTCTCACCAATAGCTATCCAATACTACGACTCTTCCTTTATAGAAATCTTCGCCAATCTCGCCTTTGGTCGCTTTCGTTGCCCGTATTCTCTACATATGTAAAAATCGAATTTTTACTTCGTTATTCAATATATAAAAATTGCATTTCAAAAATATAGATTCCGCCTTTTCAAAAATAAAGATTATATTTTTAATATTCCTATGATGTAAAAATTATATTTTTATTACTTTAAAAATATAAAAATCATATCTTACTTCTTCTACTTAATAAAAATTCCGTCTTTTCTATTTTAAAAATATGATCTTTATTTTTCTAAAAAATCTGGTCTTTCTATCCCAGTTCAAATCCTTTTCTATTTAAAGTTCAACTCTTTTTCTATTTAAAGTTTAAATCTTTTCCTTTTTAAAATTCAAATCTTTTTCTATTTAAAGTTTAAATCTTTTTCTTTTCAAAATTAAATCAGTTTTAAAACCTAAAAAAAATCAGTATTTAAACCCTTTAAAAATCAATATTTAAACCCTTTAAAAATCATTATTTAAATACATACAAATCGAAATTTGCAGAAGTAAATTAAATAAAAAAACAACTTACTTTTATCTGCGAAGGGGGGGGGGTCGTCAGGCTCGGTGGCAGGAGGTGGGGGTGCGGTGGGGGTTTGAATTCGAAGAAGGGGGGCTCGCGAATTTAGGGTGTCGCGATGGCTTCAAGGGGGGGGGGGGGTCGGAACAGGTGCGTCGCCGTTAGGAGGGGGGCGAGAGCAAGGAAGAGGGGGGGTGGTTGGCACGGGGGAGAAGGCGCCTGCCCTAGGCGGCGACGTCGAGGTCGAAAATGGGGGCGTCGATCTTTTTTTTTTTTTTATCTGAGCGAAGTGGAGAGAGAAGAGGGAATGGGGGGGTTTATGTAAAATATATATATATATAATTATTTAATTTTGCAAAAAGTTGACTTTTACATACGACCTCTAAACGAGGCCCACCGCCTGTCGTCCATAGCGTTTTACCCCCATTCCGGACACAATGGGATATGTATCGCAAGCTGATTTGATCGTTACAATCAGTTTTCGTTGAATTTACATTTAAATCACTATATTGAATTTTAAACGTACATTTCAAATTACCGGGGTCACATACTAACTAGAAAAATTCCAGAAAAATATTTTCTCGCTTCATATTGACGATACAGTCCTAACAAAACTAGTTTCGTCGAATTCTGAGACCGTTTGAAAAATGGCCAATTTCCAGTCGATTGAAATCAACGGAAACTGGTCAAACGCATTTTCCTTTGCCACGCCCACATATTGATTCGGAAAATTATGAAATTTGAAACCTAGCAATAATTTGACATCACGGATCCAACAAAAGTGGTTTCGTCGAAATCCGAGGTCGTATGCAAAATGTCCATTTTTAAGGGCCTGAATTCCATAGCGACTATTCAGAATTTTCAACTGGACATATCTTTTGATTCCCGCTATCAAATTTCGATTGGTCGGATTCGTTAGAAAGATACCATCAAGTAGATCCTATTATTTTTGGTTTCACTAAAATCCGGATTGTTTTGCACCCGGTACAGTCCAAATGAAGTTTGAAATCGAATTATCGAACTACCGCGCCATTTTCAATTCTATATATAATTATAATTAATTATATTCGTTTTCAATTGTCGATTCAAACTCAGTTTTCATCGCCATTATTTAAAATATTTATTTTAAATATTTAAAATCCATTATTTTAGCCAATTTAAAAATTTTAAATTGGTTCAGATTTTCTGGGTCGTTACAGATAAATAGGGGAAAAGAGGAAATTTATAGGAAAAGGGTGGAGTTGTAGTCGTTTGAGCCCAACGGCTCCATTCTGAGCCATTGGGCTAGCGGTCCAAAATGGACCGCTAGCAAACAGACATGTCCGTTTGTCCGTTTTGGACCGCCGAACACCCCCTAAATCTCTTCTTCCGAAACACCACGAAACCAGCAATCAAGGAAGAGCTTTTTTTTATTAATTCTATAGGTGAGCAATATTCAGTTCAAACTGAAGTAACCAATCTAATCAGTTCATTTCGGTCGATTCAGTTGATTTTAAAAACTAAATAGGTTTGAATTCGATTTGTAAAATATTTTTTTTTGCTTATTAGTTCACCGAATTAACCAAACTTTTAATTTATTATCTTATTTTATGGTATCGTAGTACTTTAAAAAACTAGTTTAGTGATACAATACAATGGCATTTGTTGCAGATATGTCAAAATTTATTGTAAACATTAAATTTCATCAAAACATGAATTTATGTTTTACTTTGAGTGGATTTATCGTTTGAATAATAAAACATCCTCAAAGTTCAGTTAAATCGGTTAAAGACTGAATTAATCGAAATTAATTCGGTTCAATTTGGAAAATTGTCGATTTCAACCTCAAAACCAACGGAACTGATCGAATGCTCACCCCTAGTTCATTTCCAGGGAATATCCGTTTAAACTTATGCACGTTGAAGGCGCCTTCTCAATAATATTTAGAATTTTCTCTTTTTCCATAAATTCGAAAGCACAATTTTTATAATCGAACTGTAACTTGAACCGTTATGACTTAAGGTTCAATATTTTGATAGTCTAACCGGTCAAACCATAAGAATCGTGGTTTTTCCTTCAAAAATTATACATTTACCAACAAGATATATGCAATAATATTGAAAAAAATATATTACATATGTATTATAAAAGTGGTAGCAGAAATGTGATTTGTATTTTATGATTGAAATGTAGAAATGAAGATGTAAAACGAGATACAAGGTTAATGCATATATAATATAATAAATGGATTAGGGACACATCCCAGTATGTAAGTATGACTTAAGTAAAGAAGGAACAAATAAGAATAACGAGCAAACTGTCTAATCTTTTTACAGCTTCCCTCAAACCCATATACGAGAGTTAGGGTTTGCAAGAGGAAAACATAAAAATGGCAGCCATCACACTGATTTACTCTTAGACTGTGAAAAAATTCTTCAAATCTTCTGATCAATCTCTTTTGATACTCGACTTAAGCTTTTTGTCTTCCATTGTTGCAGATCTTTCTCCATTGGTAGTAGATCTATTAGAGTTGTGAAGCTCCTCTTGATTTCAAGTCTCCGAGTAGCGTGTTGAGGCATTGATAGCTTGATTAGACTCTGTTGGAGGTTTGGATTTGGTGAAATCACCGATGTAGAGCTTGCTTTTAAGCATTTCAAATCTCGGTCTTGATAATGGTTTTGTTAAGATATCATCCACTTGATAAGTAGAAGGTACGAGATTAATGAGAAGCTTTCCTATTTGTATCATTTCTCTGACAAAATATATGTCTAGCTCCATATGTTTTGTTCTTTAGTGCAACACTGGGCTAATCTTATCACACTATATGGTGGCTTTGTTGCTTGCATTATTCTTTAATTTTGTTAACAATGATTGTACTACATTATTTCAATCGTACTACTGGCTACACTCCTGTTTTCTCCTTCTGTACTTGACTTGGACACAGTGTTTTGCTTTTTAGCACACCATGAGATAGGATTTTCACTAAGAAATATATAATTCCCTATAGTTGACTTTCTGTCGTCATGGCCACTAGCCCATTCAGAATCTGAATACCCAATAATGTTGAGTTTATTGCTTTGCTTCATAACCAGTCTCTGATTAATTGTACCTTTAAGATATCTCAAAATTCTTTTAAGAGTTTTCCAGTGTTCACTTAGAGGGCTTTGCATGAATTGACTGGCTTTGTTTGCACTATATGAGATATCTGGCCTTGTGATGGTTATGTATTGTAGAGCACCCACAATGCTTCTATATTGCCTTTCATTTTATATTGGCTCTCCTTTTCTCTGCTTAGATGTAAGTTAGTTGCCATGGGTGTAGGAAGTGGATTGGCTTTGTCCATTTTTTCATTAGCAAGGACTTCTAAGATGTACTTTGTTTAATTCAAATGTAATTCATTATCAGTAGTCCTTGTTATTTCGATTTCAAGATAGTAAGAAATCCCCCAGATCTTTGATTGAGAACTCCCTGTTCATACGTTTCATAATATGCTCAATCTCACTCTCACTATTACTGGTAATTAGAAAATCATCAACATAAATTAATATATACGTAAAAGTGTTAGATTTGAATTTAGTAAGTAGCGAGTTGTCTGATTTTGTGGAGTTGTAGCCTAGTTTGAATAGAGTCGGTTTGGGTTTGTCAAACCACACTCGTAGTGCCTGTTTTATCCCATAGATTGCTTTCTTTAGCTTGCAGACAAACTCTTCTTTTCTTTTTTTCTTGAATCCTTAAGCCTTTTCCATGTATACATTTTCCTGCATTACCCCGTTTAAAAGCATTATTTACATCTAACTGTTTGATGGTCCAGTTCTTCTGCAAGACAATTGTTAGTATAATTCGAATAGAGGTTGGTTTCACAACAGGTGCAAAAGTTTTCATATCAATTCCACATTGTTGCGAATACCCTTTAGTTACTAGTCTTGCCTTGTACTTAGACATTGTACCATCAACATTCCTTTTAATTCTATTTGTCCACTTGCATCCAATGCCATTTTTGTCTTTGGGAAGTGCTACAAGATGCCAAGTTTGGTTTTTGATGAGAGCTTCTGTCTCCTCTTTCATGGCAGTATTTCACTTATCGTCCCCACTTATCATTTAGCACAGCTTGATGATAAATGGATGGCTCCTCATACTTCTGTTCTGTACAGTAAATTTTTGGTTTGAAAATACCACTTTTTGATCTAGTCATCATGTGATGAGTGTTTTGAGCTTGATTATTGTTATCAACAATCTCCTCTTCTTGAGCATCTTGAACACTGATATCTTGACTGATGTTATCAGATTGTGGTAAGGTTATATCATCATCAATTTCATGTGTCATATCACATGCTTGACCTGGTCCAATGTTGGACACTGTGTGTTGAGGTGTGGTATTGAACTTTGATGCTTGTGTGTGTTATATTTTCACTATAATATGGCACATACACAACATCATCAGTGCTAGAGGGAATGGGTAAGATAGAATGTCAAGCATTAAAAAATCCTTTTAGTAGTCTTGTACTCATGATTACTAAAGGGAAATATCTTATCATTAAATATGACACGTCTTGATACAAACATTTTCCCTTTACTGTCAAGACTCTTATGTCCCTTCTAATTTTTAGTGTACCCTAAATAGGTGCATGGCAGGGATCTATAGTCTAATTTATGTTTATTGAATGGTCTTAAGTGAGGGAGGCATAAACACCCAAATGTTTTTAAATTATTGTAATCAGGACTAACCTTGGTTAGCACTTCTATGGGGTATTTAAATTGCAGTACCTTAGTTAGTAAGTGCACTGTTGTGGCAAAAGAATCAGGCCAAAATTTTAGTGGCAATGATGCTTGTGCAGGCAGTGTTAGCCTAGTTTCAACTATATGTCTATCTTCCTTTCTACGAGACCATTTTGTTCAGACGTGCATGGACAAGTTAACCTATGAACAATGCCTCTTTTGTATAAGCACTCTTTCATGGGTAAGAATTCTTTTCCTCCATCAGTTTGGAGCATTTTTACATGCCTACCTAACTGCTTTTCAGTATTGGTTATAAACTGCATTACAGTATTAGCAGTCTCAGACTTAGATTTTAGCAAAAAAAATCCACACATATCTAGAATATGCATCAATGAAATAAATATAGTATTTGTACTCATAGTTAGTACTAGTGGGTGATGGCCCAACGGATCAGTAGCAACTAGTTCTAAGGGAGCATTGTAAACATTTTAGGAGTCACTGGAAGGTAATTTGTGACTTTTCCCCATTTGACAATATGAGCATATATGTGATTTAGGAATAGTAGTCACAATATTATTATCATCTAAAACTTGTCTTACGATTTTCATGCTTGGATGTCCAAGCTTTCAATGCTACAAATTAAATGTTATATGATCTTCACTGTTGTTTATTTCACACATATTACAACAATTTTCCTTTAAATCTTGGGTTTCTTGAGTTTCCAATGTCAAATTTGTATAATCCTTTACTTTGTTTACCCTGCAACAAAATTTCTTTTGTTAGGATGTCCTCAACCAGACAATGAGAGAATTCGAGAAATACACTACTATCTCTAGAACATTGTGACACATTTGTGAAGTATTGTGGTGCTCTCAAAAGATTATTGAAGTAAAGTTGCTTGGCACCTTTTAATTTGGCATGACCAGTGTGTATTATAATAACTGAGTTACCATTACCCATAAGTAGAGATTGTTTACCTTTTATACTCTCTATTTCAAAGATTAAGATTGCTTAGGTTGCTTGTGACATGATGAATAGCCAATGAATATGGATACCATGCTTTGTCTTGTATGTCATCTAATTTGGCAATGTTTGAATTGCTTTCTTAAATTCTTTTGTTGTCATTTTAACCGCTGATCAGATTTACACTTTGGTTAACTATTTTGTTGTTGTTTTGATGATTTACATTGAAGTTGTTGTCGAATCTTAAATGAAAATTATTAGCAATGTGCCTTATTTTATCACATATTTGACATTTGGGATGGTTGTTAGGGTTCTATCTCCCAGATCGTCCTCTAACCTTGCATGACATGGCTCTTCTTTGGTAAATACTGCTATTCTAATTTCTTGAATTGTTATTCTTTTCTTGATTTTTGAATCTGGTACTTATAGAGTAATTCACCGGGTAATCTGAACTTGCTTCTTCTTTCTGTAATAGCCTACCTTCATGGAATAACAGAGTAGAGTAGACACTTTGAATCGATGGAGTGGGTTCGATTGATGTTATAAATGCAACAACTACTTCACATTCATCTTCGAGCCCACTTACAATATCCAGCACTTATTCATTATCATCAATTTTATTTCCTACACAAGCTAAATAGTCACATGGATTCTTGACCTTTATGAGATATTCATTCATATTATGATTTCCTTTCTTGATGCTTTGAAGTTGTCTCTTGTGGTGTAATACTCTGGCAGCAAATTGAGATGTGGATGCCCTTTCCAATGCTATCCAAACTTCATGAGATGATTTGCATCCAATGAGTTAAGTCATTAAAGTTTGTCCAACATGTGGCATGAGCCAGGCACTTACAAGATTGTCTTGCCACTGATAAGATGAGTATTATTGATTTGTAACATGTTTGTCTTCATTGTCTCGTGAGAACTTTAATAGAACCATTTTTGTTCCATAGATATAGTCTTCTAGACCATACCCTTTAATTGTAGTTTCTATCTGCAGTTTCCATAAAAAATAATTTGCCTCTTCTAACTGTATTGATATAAGCTAACTTTGTGGCTTTATTATTGCTTTGCTGAGATTTTGAGCATCTTCAGTGGTTAAATGATTTGTTCTTGTTGTAGAAACCACTGGTGGTTTGGCTAGATCTCCTCCCAGCACTGTGAGATGCAAAGAAGGATTACATGATTATCACTGAGAGAAGAATGATCACAAATGTTGTAGGTAACCGAATTTTGTGGAGAATAGCTTCAACCAGTTCTTGGATGGCCACAATATACTGTAATGATGGTAGATCAAGCAACCAGGAGGGAGACTACAATCTCCTTCTTAGGATGACTTGCGACCAAATGATGATGAATCTTGGATTCAAAGATTTTAGGCCACTGTGATGATAAAAGATAACTCTCACAAAAATTTATAAATCAGATGATAATGATGTTGTTAAGCGATGGGAAGATCTAATAACATAATATAAAAATGGCAACAGAAATGTGATTTGTATTTATTATTGAAATGTGGAAACGAAAGATGTAAAACGAGGTACATGATTAATGTATATATAATATAGTAAATGGGATTAAGGACGCAACCCATTATGTAACGGCCCATTGAATTAAAGAAGAAATAAAGGAAGAATAACGGGTGAACTATTTTATCTCTTTACAATATGTGTCAGTGAGTCGTACGTAGTCTTAAATTTCTACAATCTAATTTATGTGTTGCTCTAGTGCACAACTACACCAATACAACTACAATGTACATACAGTAGAGCAGCGCATAATAATAGAAATTTAATGACGATAAACTTAATCAATTTTACAACCGTCTTGGAGAAACTAATAGTAGTGGAAATTAAAGTTGATAAGTATTTGGTTAAATTTTAAGATAATGATGATTTTTGTAATGTAGAATTATTTATTATTTAGTTTGTTGAAATTGATACAAATGATAAGAATGAGAAAGAATTGCATGACAATAAAGTAAGAGAAAAATCAAAAACCATGGTTCAACCATCTAAAATCGATTGTTGAATCGGTGGTTTGAAGGTCTGACTATGGTTCATGGACGATTGAGGTATGATTGAGTTTCGGACCATAATGGTCCTTGACTCAGGGTTATTCGAGGTCGGACCATGATCAGATAGAGTCATGAAAACACCACTCGAAAGCTTAAATAAGTGATTTTATCTCAACTAGTATAAATTTGGCTTTAATTTCCTTAGGAGCTGACGTATTATTCAAGATTCTATTACACCTTTCTTTCCAAATTAAACTAATCGCAGTAGCAATAATTAATCAGGTAATCTCATACGATTTTTTATCTTGGCGGTTGGAGTTGATCAGATCTGAAATCTCACTAACAATATCATAACTACCACGAGTTTTGATTTACAAATTATTTTTTGGAAAATCCTAGAAGAATTTTGCATAAATACTATGAAAAAATATATGGCCTTTATCCTTTCCCTCATTGTTGCATATTTGCAAGTGGTATTCATTACAATATTCCATTTGTGTGATTTTTCCGTATGATATGTTGCGAATGCATATTTTTGGACCTCATATCTTCTCTAGATGATATCTTCCAACTCAAATTTCGCATTGACAGATGAAACCGATCAGTAAGAAGATTTAATTAAAAAAAACTCCTTTATTATTACCATTCCAAGTTCAGAAGTCATCCGGGTTGTCGCTGAAATTTTTTATTTGCTGAATAGAATTATCAATGTATATGATGGAAAATAAGAGCTTCAGTATTCCACTTGTCATTATTGATGTTATCAACAACCTTAAAACTATAATCATCATCTTTAATCATATGATTTCATCCGGGAATAGAAACAAGAATATTTTCCATGTATGTAGGGATCAAACCAGAGGTGAGTGCTCTGACCATTAGCAATGTTATTATTAAAAAGATTTTATATTATTTCCATGTATATGAGGCATTATTATTAAAGTCCATCATTCAAAAGATTTTGTCTTTGGGATATCTATTTCTCATCCACTTAGCCCTAAAGGTTTTCCTTGCAAATATACCCAAATTAATTTGAAAGTCGTGGCTTCTTACAAACTTTTAAGGTCTCTTAGCCTAACACCTCCATTTTATTTAGGCTAACTAACTAACTCCATGACAACTTGTGGTATTTGTTTTTCCAAATAAAATTTGCATAGATTGATCCAATTTTATTGATAACTTGAGCTAGTATGTGACAAGTCTGAACCCAAAATGAATTATAAGGAAAATAGAAGAATTTATTAGCTCAATTCTACCTATAGTAGGTAAGAATCAATTACTCCAACAACTGGTTTTATTTTGATTGTGTCTAGCGGTTGTTGAGCATCACCGTGTTTAGTTTTTTCACTACATCGGGAGAGACCCAAATTTTTACTCACATATTAAAAGCTCTAATATGAAGATAAGTAATCATGAATTCTTTATGCGTATTCATTTTACTAAAATAATTTTTTGTTCTGAACTAATTGACATTTAAGCATTATATACATCGAATCCAATATTCTTTTAATAGCACAAATGCTACCATAGTTATAATTTGAAAAAAATTAGGAGATCATCAACATATATTAAATGAGAAATAATGGGTATCTATACCATAAAAATTAAGTATGGTTTCTATATTGCTGGACTATCCCACATGTAATCTAAACTCAAGTGGCACAACCTTTCATTATTATTTTTACTTTCATGGCTTCACTACCCTCATTTGCATCTAGATCCTAACTGTATACTTTCTCCCCTTTTAGGCTTCTACCCACCATCAATGTTTACCTCCTGTTAGCATTGCAGTCCATTAATCTCCAACTCTTCGTCCAACTCAACAACACCTGCCTTCACGACGCCCTCTCTATCGCGATTCATGCTTCCATTATTAGTGGGTGTTCATCTTCTCCCATCTCCATACCCTATCATTTTTACTCTATCGAATCGTGAATTCCCTACTCTTCTATTGTCACATTATTACCATTCGATTTACATAGCAATCAACAAATCGCCTTCTAATTTAGGGTTAAGTTCATGTGTGCTCTTGCATATGTCGCTGGATTTTTCTACGGACTTACTATTGGGTCTGATAATATGGAACTAGCATCCTTATGCTACTAAAAAGACATCGATTTGAATGTTGGATGCTCACAAAATATACGTTTCTTCCCTATGGTAAGGTACTTATTTATTCTTTGTCAAAAACATTTAACCTTATTTCTTCTCAATCTAGTTTCCATGCTACTTTAGGTAAGAAATGAATTACCTAGTCTTTTGTTACATGGTTCATTGCTTCCTAGCTCTTAGTTATCGCTTTGAGACAATTTCCTGTATTATTAATTTATTATTGACTAATCAAGCATTAATTATAAAATGGTGTATTTTTTAGCAGCGCTAATTTAGTTGAGCTTTATACTTTTGTGAAAACTTTTATTTGAGTGGTGCCATATTTAAATAATGCATTCAATTTTAGATAAGAGAAGACTTGTTTTTTTTGTATACCATCTACTTATCGGTGATACAATTTAGATCATCGTCTAGAAAATGATATACTCATCAAATATGGAAGAATTAAATGAAATTTCATTTTTCGAAACTCTTTTCTGCAAAATGGCAAACTTTTTGATATTTTAATGAATCTATACATGATAATTTATTTGTAATAATGAAAATCTTAACTTTTAGTGCGACTCGAGAACCGTTTTTGTTCTTGAAACCGTTAACGTGGAAATTGATTCTTCCAAGTACAGCACCCAAATCGCAGTCTCAAACATAAACTATCAAATCACAACAACATAATAAATAAGGGGACCTGCAATATTTTATGGTGGCTCAGCAATCAAGCCTAGTCCATTTAGTGTAATCTATCTTTTATTATACGTATGATTACAACACAGTTGATTTCTATGTAAAAAGGTAAAGAAAAGAGTTAATATATGAGTACCGCAATGTTCTTGCGCGTATGTGTCAGAGAAATCAGAATCTGATCCCTCAGAATGTCCAAATCCTTTATAGTAGTGGCCGAATCCGGTTCAGCATGGATACGTGGAGTCCGATCCGGAAGCGATTGATAGTTGGTTGACCATGTCGAGGTAGTGGAGCATGTCCTTAGGTCTTCTTTACATCCGGTTCGGCATAGCCAAATCAGAAATATCGATCCGGGTGTAATATGGTAAATTGATTATGGGCCCCTCGCTGAATCGAGGAAATTTCATATTGGGCCTCATACCAATTTGGAGTTGTGTGCTTCTTTGTATTCATCCTTCATGGCAATGGGTCCCACATTGAACCGGCTTAGACGAACAGAAATCCAAGCATCCAAAGTCCAAGTTTCTAAAAAATCCAATGTTGCATTCAAGTGTATTTGAGCTCGCCTAAGCCTATACCCAAGTCACAAGCACTCCGATAGCCGAAAATCCAATTATGAAACTGCCTTGCAAAAAGGCAGGTCAACACTTACCTCGCAAAACATGTCTTTTTATGGAAGACGTGTTTTGGATAATCCAAAAATCTACAAGTCCTTGAGAAATCCACGTTGAAGTCCAATATCTGAAGACCAGAAATCCATGATCACATCGGGTCATAACAATAGAAAACCAAAAATATGTGGTCGCACCGGACCATATTAATAGAAACCATGATCGCACTGGATCATACTAATAGAAAGCCATGACCACTCCGGATTGTATTAGAAATCTAGAATCCCAATGTAATCCCGCAGTCGCTCTAGACCGTAATGTAATTGAAAACAAATAGAATCCAACGATCTCTCCTGATTATAGTATGAGAGAAATCCAAATTCAAGAAATCCATGACCTCGCTGGGCCTATCCAATGTGAGTATAGTCAATACTTGCAATAAACAAAGTGAACTGTTTTGCCAAGTCCTGAAAAAACCGTTCAGCCTCTTCAAGCATAGTTCATGCTTGGAATCCATATCGAGTATAGTCTATACATTAATTATGACCAAATCATTTTACCAAATCCCGACAGGATAGTCCATCCCTTCAGGCATAATCCATGCTTGGAAATCTATATCGATTATAGTCCGTACCCGGGCCATGATCAAACAATCTTGCCAAGTCCCGACAAGATGTCTTAGCCTCTTCAAGCATAGTCCATGTTTGAAAATCAATTCGAGTATAGTCCGTACTCGAGCCTTGACTAAGTGATTTTTCCAAATCCTGACAAGATAACCTAGTCCTTCAAGCAAAATCCATACTTGGAAATTCATGATCAAGCAATCTTGCAAAATCATGACAAGATAGCCCAATCCCTCAAACGTAGTCCATGTTTGGAAATCCGTTTATTAAAATTCATAACCATTACAGAATTACAATAAGACCGAATGACTTATCGTTGGATACGGAGCATGCCTAGCTTTAAAAGTAGTCATTTTTGCAAACGACCTCCGTTTTCGACAAAACTAATTTTGTTGGATCCAGAATATTAAATTATTGCTAGATTTCAATTTCTGTGATTTTTGGAGTCAGTATGTGGCTGTACGGTATTTTAATGTGAAAAACAATCAATAATTTGACTTTAAAAATATGATGTGTGAGCAAATGGATTCGGAATTCAAAGAAACCAGTTTCGTCGGGTCCATAATATCAAACTGTAGTTGCATGCCCATTTTCATGATTTTTGGGTATCGTGTGTCACCACAGGAATTTTTAGAAGACAAATACAAATAGCGAGACAATATAAATAAATATAAAAATGAGTGAAGCTTCCAATACAAGCCAAACCATACCCTATAAATAACCCTAACATTTCTAAACCTAAGTCAGATCTTCATCGCAGTCAGAAAGAGGAGCCGCCAGCGTTTCCGTCAATACAACGGAAAACGCAATTCTAAAAAAATCGATCTCTTGTGAAATCAGTTCGAAATCCTCCTCTACTCTTTCCAATAGTGCAATTTTTATTTCGTTCGATCAGAAATTCTGGAGCCCGAGTTTTTTAACACCGGTATAGGGCTGACCGCGATTCAAGTACAGGCGATTGAGAAACGTTTCAAGATACACGTGGAGTTCAGGAAGGCGAAGCGCTTGATACGGTAAAGCTTGGTGGCATGTGAAGGAAATTTCTATCACAAGTTTTTGGCAGTGAAGGGGGTCTTGACGCCGGTTTCACGGGAGGTGTCGGATTTCTGGGTTTATCAGAATTCGAGTTCGAGTTCAACAGTGTGGTGACTGGCATAAGGCTAAGGCGATGAGGGTAACGGTGGTGTCAGATCAGTAGTTTGGGGGTCAGTGTGGTGGTTTGTGTTCATGAGGGAGGTTTGAGAGTTGTTGTTGTGGCAATTGGTTAAGGGGGGAAGCTGGAATATTGGAAACGGAGGACGTTAGGTTGCTGTTGATCAAGTTGAAAAGCAATTGATCAGGAAGTTGTTGTTCGAATTAATGAAGCCTGAAAGGCATAATAAAGGTAAATCAAAATTGATTGGGGAATAAAAAAAAGTATTGATTAAGGTAATTAACCACAAATGAAAACTTAGCGAACGAACTATTTAATTAAGTTGTGTAATTGTTATAACAAGAATAACTGCATCATATGTCAACAGAATCCGGCGAATCAAAAGTCATTGGAACCATAGCGACAAAATCTACGGGGTGGAACTATTTTGGCTGAGAATGGAGTTAGTAATATTCCATGATAAAATCAAATGTCTGTTTGATTTTAAATGAAACAAAGACAGAATCGTCAACTGCAAAACAGTGTGAGTAAATCTTACTAACTCTACATAGTTATATTTTTATAAAGTATTTTAGAATTGATAAATGATGGTTGATTGCTGTGTGTTGATTGTTTGGTTGAATTGCTGATGTATTGGTTGAAAGTGTAGATAACGATATATGTGTAAATCGTTAATCAAATATTGATTCCGTTTATCAGAATATTTCATACTGAAATGAAATCGATGTTATTTATATTGTTTGACATCTGTGGATGCAGGCAAACAGGTTGGAGGGATCTAATTGGATTCCTCAATATTTATAATATTGTTTGTTTTCATATATTATGATATATGATGTGATATATAATCTGTGATTTATTATGATGATACTGGTCTGTTTAATTGGTATTTTAAATACCATAAGAAATACTGTAATGTAAAAGGAAATATTTATTTAGAAAATAAATAGAATTATAAAAGGAAACTGACGAGATATAAAAGAATTATGAGGAGATTGTTTAAAGTGGATATTAAATAGAAATTTGTTTAACAAATAGATTGAGAAGATTTATTTATAAATAATGTTTTATAAGTTAAATAAAATATTTATCATTTGATAAACGAAAAATATAAGACTGAATTTTTATAGAGAACTAAGAATCGGTTTTAACACCGATATTTTAAATGGAATTTGAGCAACATTTATAAAGGTGATTATAAATGGGATTATAAGTGTTAGAAGAATAAAATGAGATTTTATATGAATTATTCTATAATTATAAGTGAAATAGAAATTGGATTTGGGATATTGTTTTAAATACGAAATCAAACTGTTTTGATTGCAAAGAAGAAATATTATTCACATTTAATGTGAATAAAAGATTTAAATAAATATTTTGCAGATAAAAATATTTATAAAGTAATTTGGGTTTTGAAATAGGAATTTAAATGGAATTACAGAAAATAGAAACAGACTGGAAATTAGTTGATTTGAATGGCTTTCTGGGTATCGATCTGATGTTGCTTTCGGCCTCCGGGGTTTATGCTTGGGAAGTTGTTCTATTACTAGTTTACAGTTAGAGACTGATAGAGGTGGGAAGATATTGACGCGTGGATCAAAAATGGAAACGTTATCCAAAGTTAATAACGTATATTTTCTAATTTTAGAAAATAAGGAATTTATGAATATATGGTAATGATAAATGGGAAATTGGGAAATGAAATGACGATTAATCGGTAAGATTTCCATTTGGGAATGCGACCGTTGTTTGTACACATGTTTTCCTTTGATAGTTAAATCACCGACTATCGAAGATTTTGACCATTTCCGTTGTCAATACGGAGAGACCGGGATCAAATATATTATCTGAAAACCACTCCGTATGGCATTAGCGTTGTGAATCAAATATGATGAAGATATTTAAGACGGAGTTATCGAAGGGCTGTTCAGTAAATCCTAGGTAGAAATTGCCTAAATGGATTTACATAATAGTACCTTCGGTCTGTCCAGTCCCAGGACGACCTGTATGGAAGAATGTCTGACAGAGTATATTTAGTAGATCACATAATTTGATCTCTTCAAATGTATTTATGTTGGTGGCGGAGGAATTTGTTTATCTTAGCTTATACCTATGGTATTTTTGGGGAAATCAATTTGTGATTTGGTGGGTATGACGATGTGACATTCAAAGTGAATAAATGTGTGATCTGTCAGAGATAAGTGTGGCCTTAAGCCTCACAACCAGGAAATGGTATTAAATCGGGTAGGTCGCATGGCTAAGTGGTTAGCTGCCAAGTAGGGTGTATTGTCACCTGATCTAGAGTTTCATTTACTTCTATATTCTATTTCGATGTTGTCCCTTTCGGGAAACGATTGTTGATCCCAACTGTGGGTGATAATACATTTGGTACACTCATGCGAAATAAGTGACCGGTCATGTTTAGCCTGGGTTACAAGATGTTCTTGTTGAACCCAGTGTATTCATCTCTAGAGATACACTGTCGGAAGGTGGTCCCATACCTTGCCAGTTGGAATTCATTAACCAATAAGCGCCCGTGGTTTTTGATTATATATTATGTATGTGGAACGTGAGATGAAAGCGTTCTGCTAGATGATTATTATATTGTGATTGATAGACATTATTATAATGTCAAAAGATTTTTGATATAAAGATTATTGGTTCTTTCAAAAGAATTTTGGAATGTTAAATCAAGTGTTTTGGATTCTCATAAGGGAAAAATCCATTCCGTGTTATACGGCGGGGTCTTATGAGATATCATTTATTTTATCAAACTGTTTAAAATTGTTTACTCACACCAGTCCCATGATTGACCTGGAGTTTATTTTTTTTTGTTTTCCCTAAACTCTTGGGTGCCCAAATTTTTACGGGAAGTTAAGTAGTCAGGATTTGACAGTTACGGAGAGCTTGGAGCAGGAGGCTTCAGGATTTTATAGCAATTGTTTATTTCCGCTGTGTTGTAAGTGTTGTACTCTAATAAATGTTATTGTATACATATACTGATTTTATTTCAAAGTTATGTTATATTTTATTCGTTCCGCTGTGAGATTCGTGTCTACTCTGATGTTGTATGTTCTTCTTCTTCTTCTATTCTAAGTTTCTATCTTATCTATTCTCACCCTCTATTTTCTTTCATTAACTATCTGGTATTTCTGATGCTTGATAGTCGACATTGGGTTATATGTCGATTACTCAGGATCGCAAAAACCTGGGTCGTTACAGTGGTATCAGAGCTGAAGGTTAAGTAATTACCTTGGGTCTGTGGTGTAACTCGGTAGAGATGGGGTTTGTAATGCCCTTGATTTAGTTGAGTGTGTATATATATATATGAGAGCATATTTGTGGATTTTATAAAAATGGTTTTATATTGCAGTGATTCATTGGTTGAGTTGTTTACGGATTCTGGTCGATCGGTTTGATCCACTGTATCGGTAAGGGTTTCTGTACACTCGAGTACAATGAACCGACAGAGTATGTTTTGAAGAAGGGTAAATGAAATAATATTACCCCAAATTATATTTTGATATAAAGGAAAAAAATTGGAATGATTATAATATATTGGATACATTGGCTGTTATTATAATCGAGTAAGATTATAAATTGAAATGGTTATATAAATAACCAACTAGAATTCATATAAGTGAAATATATGAAATCAGATGAATTAAATCTAAATTTAAATCTGAATTGAAATTAAAACCCTAGAAATTTGAAAAGTATTTGTAAATGGAATTGAATTGGATATATGAGAATTTTAAAATCCTGGGAGATTTTAAATTGTTTACAGGCACTGTGAAGGATATTTTGAAAGTGATTTCAAAATGAAGGTGTTTAAATATGGTTTGGAAATTGTTATAGTATTGAATTCACTTCAGTACGCTGGAAAATAACCCTGATTATGATGGCTACATCATCAGTGTCATTTTCGAGTTGCTAAGTGATGGATTACTACCAAAGATTTTGTTTTTGAATTGTTTGTGGAAAACAAGTTGTTTTGAATCCTGAAAAGGGATATCTGGTTTTAGAAAAGCTAAAATGTTTAAAATTCCCTAGGGAAGATTGTTCGAATTAAAACAAATTAAACTATAGTTTGTAAAAGCAAATAGAAATAGAAATTGAATTAAAACCAATTAAGTGGAAAATGAACTGAGATAGAAAATATCAAATTAGATTGGATTAGAGATAATCCGAAATGGAATTTGACTGGTAAGTTAGGAGTTGAAATGAATATTGGAATCTGAGTTAAGAACAAAATTCAGCTTGGGTATAACCGAATGATTGGGATGACATTGGTATATGCAGAATTGGTAACACATGGAAATGATATATTGATATGCCCGACAAAAAGGTACTAGTTTATATTATACATGGGTTTAAGATTTTGATGAGCCGAATTACCAAGCCGGTTGGCTGTTTGATTTTCTTTTGGGTTGATTAAGGCCTAGAGAGGTGAGTTGGAGTTTGAGCTATTGACCAGTACAAAGGAGGTGCTGGCGAAATTTTTCGAAAAGTTAAGGTGTTCGAAAATTTTCAGGATTTTTGAAAATTTTTGTTGGTAATAATTAATTAATATTCTAATTCAAATTAATTAGTTCATTGAAACTGAAGTTGATAAGTAAAAAAAAATTAACCAGTTAATAGGGTTTGTTTTCTACCTTAGCAATTTCGAGGACGAAATTATTTTAAGGGAGGAAGAATGTAACGACCCGTAATTTTTAACGGACAATAATTTTTTTTAATATTTAAATGGCGGTTATGCAATTTAAAATGACCAGAATAAAATAATATTGAATATTTAATTAATATAATAATTAAATAATATATTTAAATTCCAGAATAGTTGGAAATAGTATAATTCACAATATTGTGTGAATTGGATCATTTATAATATATAATTCAGCTTAGAGTTGAATTATATTAATGAATATATTATATAAACGACAGTTGAACGCATAATTATATTATAATTATAATCGAGCTTGAAATGGCACGGCAATTCGTAATTTGGCGATTCGAACTTTAAATGAATGTACAGAATCCGTTTTAAATCGGATTTCTGTGAAATAAGAAACGTTCGGGGCTGGTGAAGTATATTTTTCTAATGGAAGAGAAAAATTGAGATTTCATCGTGTAGATTGTGAGTTGTGTCCAAATCAAATTTTCAAAAAGTCGCTATGGAATTTCTTTATAATTTACAACGATTTATTTATATTATAAAAGGATTTTAATATAAATTGAATATCAATATAATCTGGAATTTTGAAATATCGAGTTATAAATACTGATATATTTATTTTGGGGTTATATGATATTGTATGTGAATATATATACGATAATATTAATTTATTAATATTTAATTTAGTTATTTTTAAATATATTTAAATTGGTTTATTTAGAGCTTTAAAAATAGATTGTTTTGCAAACGACCTCCGTTTTCGACGAAACTAATTTTGTTGGATCCGGAATATTAAATTATTGCTAGATTTCAATTTCCGTGATTTTTGGAGTCAGTATGTGGCCTTATGGGATTTTAATGTGAAAAACAGTCAATAATTTGACTTTAAAAATACGCTGTGTGAGCCAACGGACTCAGAATTCGACGAAACCAGTTTCGTTGGGTCTGTAATATCTAATTGTAGCTGCATGCCCATTTTCATGATTTTTGGGTATCGTGTGTCACCACAGGAATTTTTAGAAGACAAATACAAATAGCGAGACAATATAAATAAATATAAAAATGAGTTAAGCTTCCAATACAAGCCAAACCATACCCTATAAATAACCCTAACATTTCTAAACCAAAGTCAGATCTTCATCGCGGTCAAAAACAGGAGCCGCCATCGTTTCTGCCAATACAATGGAAAATGAAGTTCTAAAAAAATCGATCACTCGTGAACTCAGTTCGAAATCCTCCTATACACTTTCCACTAGTGCAAGTTTTATTTCGTTCGATCAGAAATTCTAGGGCTCGAGTTTTTTAACGTCGGTATAGGGCTGACCACGATTCAAGTACAGGCGATTGAGAAACGTTTCAAGATCAACGTGGAGTTCAGGAAGGCGCAGCGCTTGATACGGTAAAGCTTGGTGGCATGTGAAGGAAATTTCTGTCGTAAGGTTTTGGCAGTGAAGGGTGGGTCTTGACGTCAGTTTCACGGGAGGTGTCGGATTTCTGGGTTTGTCAGAGTTCGAGTTTCGAGTTCAGCAGTGTGGTGACTGGCGTAAGGCTGAGGCGATGGGCGTAATAACGGTGGAGTCAGCTCAGCAATTTGGGGGTTGATCGTAGTTAAAGGGCACGTCAGTATTTGTAGTTTGATGATGAGGCAAAGTAGAGGGAGATATGTTGATGGTTGGCGAAGGTTTGCCTGGGAAGAACGGGTTCAAATCTGGGAAGATGATGAGTAAATTTTTGTATGTGGTAAAGATAGAAGGTTCAGTGTGGTGGTTTGTGTTCATAAGGGAGGTTTGAGAGTTGTTGTTGTGGCAATAGGTTAAGGGGGGAGGCTGGAATATTGGAAAAGGAGGATGTTAGGTTACTGATGATCAAGTTGAAAAGCAATTGAATAGGAAGCTGTTGTTCGAATTGATGAAGCATGAAAGGAATAATAATGGTAAATCAAAATTGAATGGGGAATAAAAAAAAGTATTGACTAAGGTAATTAACCACAAATGAAAACTTAGTGAACGAACTATTTAATTAAGTTGTGTAATTGTTATAACAAGAATAACTGCGTCATATGTCAACAGAATCCGGCGAATCAAAAGTCAATGGAACCATAGCGACAAAATCTATGGGGTGGAACTTTTTTGGCTGCAAACGGAGTTAGTAATATTCTGTGATAAAATCAAATGTCTGTTTAATTTTAAATGAAACAAAGACAGAATCATCAACTGCAAAACAATGTGAGTAAATCTTACTAACTCTACCTAGTTATATTTTTATAACGTATTTTAGAATTGATAAATGATGGTTGATTGTTGTGTGTTGATTGTTTGGTTGAATTGCTGATGTATTGGTTGAAAGTGTAGATAACGATATATGTGTAAATCGTTAATCAAATATTGATTCTGTTTATCAGAATATTTCATATTGAAATGAAATCGATGTTATTTATATTGTTTAACATCTGTGGATGTAGGGAAACAGGTTGGAGGGATCTAATTGGATTCCTCAATATCTATAATATTGTTTGTTTTCATATATTGTGATATATGATGTGATATATAATCTGTGATTGATTATGATGACACTGGTCTGTTTAATTGGTATTTTAAATACCATAAGAAATACTGTAATGTAAAAGGAAATATTTATTTAGAAACTAAATAGAATTATAAAAGGAAATTGACGAGATATAAAAGAATTATGAGGAGATTGTTTAAATTGGATATTAAATAGAAATTTGTTTTAACAAATAGATTGAGAAGATTTATTTATAAATAATGTTTTATAAATTAATTAAAATATTTATCATTTGATAAACAAAATATATAAGACTGAATTTATATAGAGAACTAAGAATCGGTTTTAACACCGATATTTTAAATGGAATTTGAGCAGCATTTATAAAGGTGATTATAAATGGGATTATAAATGTTAGAAGAATAAAATGAGATTTTATATGAATAATTCTATAATTATAAGTGAAATAGAAATTGGATTTGGGATATTGTTTTAAATACGAAATCAAACTGTTTTGATTGCAAAGAAGAAATATTATTCACATTTAATGTGAATAAAAGATTTAAATAAATATTTTGCAGATAATAATATTTATAAAGGAATTTGGGTTTTGAAATAGGAATTTAAATGGAATTACATAAATTAGAAACAGACTGGAAATTAGTTGAGTTGAATGGCTTTCTGGGTATCGATCTGATGTTGCTTTCGGCCTTCGGGGTTTATGCTTGGGAAGTTGTTCTCTTACTAGTTTACAGTTAGAGACTGATAGTGGTGGGAAGCTATTGATGCATGAATCAAAAATGGAAACGTTTTCCAAAGTTAATAATGTATATTTTCTAATTTTAAAAAATATGGAATTTGTGAATATATGGAAATGATAAATGGGAAATTGGGAAATGAAATGATGATTGATCGGTAAGATTTCCATTTGGGAATACGACCGTTGTTTGTACACATATTTTCCTTTGATAGTTAAATCACCGACTATCGAAGATTTTGACCATTTCCCTTGTCAATACGGAGAGACCGGGATCACATATATTATTTGAAAACCACTCCGTATGGCATTACCATTGCGAATCAAATATGATGAAGATAATTGAAGACGGAGTTATGCAAGGGCTGTTCAGTAAATCCTAGGTAGAAACTGCCTAAGATGGATTTACATAATAGTACCTTCGGTCTGTCCAGTCCCAGGACGACCTGTATGGAAGAATGTCTGATAGAGTATATTTAATAGGTCGCGTAAGTTGATCTCTTCAAACGTATTTACGTTGGTGGCGGAGGAATTCGTTTCTCTTAGCTTCTACCTATGGTATTTTTAGGGAAATCAATTGGTGATTTGGCGGGTATGACGATGTGACATTCAAATTGAATAAATGTGTGATCTGTCAGAGATAAGCGTGACCTTAAGTCTTACAACCAGGAAATGGTACAAAATCGGGTAGGTCGCATGGCCAAGTGGTTAGCTGCCAAGTAGGGTGTATTGTCACCTGATCTCGATTTTCATTTACTTCTATAATCTATTTCGATGTTGTCCCTTTCGGGTAACGGTTGCTGATCCTAACTGTTGCTGATAATACATTCGGTACACTCAAGCGAAATAAGTGACCGGTCATGTTTAGCCTAGGTTACAAGATGTTCTTGTTGAACCCGGTGTATTCCTCTCTAGAGATACACTATCGGAAGATGGTCCCATACCTTGCCATTTGGAATTCATTAACCAGTAAGCGCCCGCGGTTTTTGATTATATATTATGTATGTGGAACGTGTTCAGATGAAAGCTTTCTGCTAGATGATTATTATATTGTGATTTATAGACATTATTATAATATCAAAAGAGTTTTTATATAATGATTATTGGTTCTTTTAAATGGATTTTGAAATGTTGAATCAAGTGTTTTGGATTCACATAAGGGAAAAACCCGTTCCGTGTTATACGGCGGGGCTTTATGAGATATCGCTTATTTTATCAAATTGTTTTAAATTGTTTACTCACACCAGTCCCATGACTGACCTGGAGTTTATTTTGTTTTGTTTTCCCTTAACTCTTGGATGCCCAAATTTGTATGGGCAGTCAAGTAGTCAGGATTTTACAGATACTGAGAGCTTGGAGCAGGAGGCTTTAGGATTTTATAGAAATTGTTTATTCCCGCTGTGTTGTACTCTAATAAATGTTACTGTATACATATACTATTTTTATTTCAAAGTTATGTTATATTTTATTCGTTCCGGTGTGAGATTCGTGTTTACTCTGATGTTGTATGTTCTTCTTCTTCTTCTATTCTAAGTTTATATCTTATCTATTCCCACCCTCTATTTTCTTTCATTAACTATCAGGTATTTCCGATGCCTGATGGTCGACGTTGGGTTATATGTCAATTACTCAGGATCGCGAAAACCCGGGTCGTTACAGGTATGATCCTAATCTTGTAAGTGCGTATTCCAACTTAATCGTTTAATTTTCAATTACATACAGATTATTTCCGAAGGAGGATGGCTTGTTGTCGGGTGCAGAGCATGCCTAGGATTACGTCATAATCCCGTAAATGGGTGGGCCGACTTAGCCATCCAAAAATCTAAAATCGAAGACACCAAATATCTAAGGGATCCTACTATCCAGTGAGCTTGCTATCCACTAAATAAAAAAACCAATAAGTTAATGATCAATCCATGCAAGTCTATTCCTTGCTTAATCCTGTTCCGAGGGGCAGTGGGCGGTTGTGTCGGCTCCATCGTTGTAGCCCGATTTCTAACATACTGTGCCAGCTCTCCTTGTATGACATGCTCCTCGATAATATTCCGCAGATGCCTGCATAAATTTGTGGTATGAGCATCTAGTTCATGAAACAAGCAGTGCTTTCCTGACTCTCATTCTTTCCGCATGGGTACCCTTCTGGGTGGTTACTTGAATGTATATGTCTCATGTATTTCCAAGTAGATGTCCCCTAACGAGGAATTGTGTGAAGCCCCACCCCGAGACCCACATTTGTTGTAACACCCCACATCCATTAATGTCACTCACTAAGGGAATGCATTAAATTTTATGGAGCGTTATAAGAGTATAGAACAGAATATCACATAACAGATATATAAATGGTACTTAAGAAAATTCAAAATTTATTCATTGCAGCGGAAAAAGAAAAACATGTCTGGTTACAACATCAAAACCATATACTAAATCCAAGTACACAAATATCCATCTTGTACAAAATTATTGTCAGAGTACATAAAAGTAAAACCACAATCACACTCCAACTAGCCATAATGAAAAGAGATAAAGCTGAGCATTACTTTCAACACTTCCAAGCACTTCAAGAACAAAGTAATCCAAGTCAATCTCCACTAGTCCCACCCTGAGGACCTGGAGGGGGGAGAGGGAGGAAAGAAAAGAGGTGAAACAAAAAGGGGTCAGACAAAAGTCTGGCGAGTCTAGTGACTTTAACAATATAATTAGTAAAGTAACAGGATAAGAACATAAACTGGATATAAGAGATGACCGTAACATAAGCAGATATGACAAGGTAAACAAGATGAACAAGACATAACGTTGATTGCGCTTCTAATCACTATAAGATAACTCCTACACCGCACCAATGCTAGTTCCATACTAAAAGTTGATCCCTCTTACTAAACATAATAATGATGATGATGATGGTAGTTTCGTATACTCATAGTTGCTGTCATAGGTGCCGCCTGCTCCTATCTCCACTAGTTGTACCCACTACCCTCCCCATTCGATCGGCACCCTAACTCATAGATACCCGTGTTGGTCCCATAGTAGGGTGTATCACTCCCTAAAGTGGCAACCCGATACTACTAAAATGCATAGCTTATACCTACACGATGCAACAACGTCTTACCTACCAGCCCGGACCCACGCATGCACATGACTCCGTTGGACTTGCACTGCCATCGCTAACTCTTTATTGACCTCTTGCAATCAACCCCAATAAGCGTGTCCCTGTCCTCGACCTAGTTCGAGCTCATATAGATATTAAAATGGCTTACTGGTTGAAAAGGGTCCACCCACTTGACACAAGCTTCCCTCCTAAGCTTGGTCCCCACTGGGAGTTCCCACTTAACCCATCACATGTCTCATCTTGGTTAAGTGTTTTAATTATGTTTCACATGCTACCCAAGTTACCCACTTAACCCTTTTATCATTCTCATGTCTTACCACATGTCTTATCTTGGTTAAGTGTTCATTAATTCATTATAATCATAATCTTGCAAGACCTCCCACATTAGATTGCCGTTTTGAAGTTGTTGGATATGCCGGGCGGTTCCGGGCAGTCTTATACCGCAATCCGAATCTAATCTCGTGTCTTTGAATTATAATGTATCTAATTTTTGCCTTTGACCTCTTACATTAGATTACCAAATTGCGGTTGCTGGATGTGCTGGGCGGTTCTAGGCAATCTTATACCGCAATTCGAATCTAACCTCGTGTCTTAGGCGTTCATTATCACTTTCTTGATTCAAGTTCCAATTATAAATCTTGGATTAAAATACATTCCAGTTACCCATAATTTCCAATCTAAATTATGCTTATACTTTTAATCCAAATTAGGCCTATAATCTTATGTAAACATGTTACGCCAAATTACGCCCAAATTAATTTGCGTTCATTGTTATCAACAATTTATGCCAAACCTCATGTATACAAATTATATCCAATTATGCCCAATCCAACTTATGCCAAATCTCATGTATATAATTTATACACAATTAGGCTCAAATTGATTTATGCCAATAATCTCATTTTGTTACAAATTTCCCCAAACTTTTCCCAATCGTTCAAATGTTATTCGTACGCAAATCTCAACGCAATATGTTAGGCTCGAAGTTAGCCTAATCTCATAAAAAAAGGAAAAGAAGAGGAGAAGAGAATCAACATCAAAATTGGCGTAAACATAAGAACAGGCATATGACGATAAACTGGATCAGAAAGGAATATGGCAGATTTATGGGTATGAATTTAAAGGATAATGGTTTACAAACTTGATAAGATTCATCTCAGTCACATGCATATTTGTTAGATCCAATTCGCAATCCTATCACAATTACTTTTTAAATTCAATTATATGTGAAAGTGACATAAACTCACAGTGATAGGATTTAGAAAAGAGAATAAATCTGAATTCTGAATTTGATTAGCTAAACCGTTGTTGTAGAATTTGATTCTTATCTTCCAATTTGAATACTCTTATTCTGATTTGCTTTGGTGGAGAAGAAAGGCTAGGTTAATTTAGATTAGAGCAGCATAGAGGCACTATGGATGAATAACAATGAGATTAGGGTTAGGTTTAGGGGTATATTATAGATGCTCTAGGTGAATTAGGACCCTTAGATTAGATTAGGATCCATCTGAACCGTCCAAACCAGAAAAACACGTCATCTAGCCAATCCCAGATGGACACATCAGCCCTAGACCGCCAAAACACGTCTGCCAGATCTGGGCAGATGGGGGTCGACACCCCTATAGGTGGTCGACACCTATGTCGACTCCCCTAGGGGGGTCAACACCCTAGAGCGGGAGATTTCCCGCTCACCCAGATTTGACTGATTTTGGTTTTTGAATTCGTTTTTGATTTTTAATTATTATTTAAATAAATTCTGTTTTAAACTGAAATCTTCTAAGCTTCATAACTTCTTCATACTGTACCCGTTTTACGCAAACTCGGGTTCTATCCTAAGCAGAATTCCGAGACGAACGCAATGGCAAAACCCGTTTCCCTTAATTCTTCTTATAAAAATTAGTATTCTTTAATTGTCTCTTATCTCATGTTTTAAAATTACGGGTTGTTACATTCTCCCCTCCTTAAAGGATTTCGTCCCCGAAATCTTCAAGTTAAGAAGAATGTATTCTACCATCCAATCATCCATCTACTCATCCATAATCCCCAAGCATCCATTTTCCTTAAAAGATTTCTAATGATATATGAACATATGCAAAAGTGTGTGTATATGTTCCTTATCTAATGCAAAGATCAGGCGGTCTACTGATTCCGTTGACCTCCTTAACGCAAAACATGATAGTGCCATGCATCCATTATGTATGCAAAGGAATTCTAATGATACATACCATTCCTATATGAGTGCACAACCATTCAATCAAATGCAGCATCCATATGATAACACATTCAATATACATCGATTAACTTAAATATGCACACTCATTCATATGCAATATGAAAGTGATTGAGCCGATCTAGTGCATAATGTGTGTGTAAATGCATCCACGAGCAACCACTAGAAGACACTTACATCCACTTGCATCCACCAAACATAAAATGTCTCAAACACATGTTTACAACCATAGGATTTCCTACCTAAAGATTGAAGATATAATCGAGAGGATACACTAAACGATAGAACAAGTATAAACAAAACGGTAGAAAAAGGAGAAGTTAAGAACATACCCTCAAAAAGGAAAGGGTACGACGCGTGTATCTTGTCTTCAGTCTCCCAAGTCGCGTCTCCTTGGTCATCTCCCCATTGGACTTTAACCAACTTGACCTCTCGGTTGCGTAACTTCTTGACCTCCGATCCAAGGATGCATGTAGGAACTCGTCTAACCGTGGCATCTCGCTCTACTTCCACTTCTCTAACCATGCTCAGCTCTACTACTTCCGCGGTATCGTGTAAACACTTCCTCAAATGCGACACATGAAATATGTCATGAACACAACTAAGCTTCTCAGGCAACTTCATTCTGTAGGCCATCTGTCCAATTCTTTCTGTAATGGGGAATGGCCCTACGAACCTTGGTGCCAATTTCCCTACAGACCCAAAACGAACTACATTCTTCAACAGTGATACTTTAATAAAGACCATGTCTCCAACACTGAACTCAAGATCGGTCCTTCTCTTATCAGCATATGACTTTTGCCGGTCCTGTGCCGTCTTCATGCATCTTCGAATCAAGTCTATCTTCTCTAAAGTTTCCCTAATCATCTTGGGCCCAGGCAAAATCTTATCCGTAGACTCCTACCAACAATTTGGTGATCGGCAAGATCATCCATATAGAGCCTCAAAAGGTGCCATGCCAATACTAGTCTGATAGTAGTTGTTGTAGGCGAACTCTACTAATGGAAGATGTTCCTCCCATGTCCCTCCAAAGTCCAAGATGCATAATCTCAAAAGATCTTCTAGAATCCAATTTACTCTTTCTGTTTGGCCGTCCGTCTGAAGGTGATAAGCGGTGCTTAAACACAATTGCGTTCCAACCGCCTCTTGCAAGCTCTTCCAAAACTCACTGGTAAAAATGGGATCTTAATCGCTTACGATACTAGAAGGTATGTCGTGTAGACGAATAATCTCTCGGAGATAAACATATGCTAACCATGTTGTTGTTCTTTTACTCTTAACGGGAATGAAACGGGCGCTCTTGGTAAGTCTATCAACTACTACCCAAATCCCCGTATTACCCTTCCTTGACCTCGGCAACCCGTCGACGAAATCCATGGAAACACTTTCCCATTTCCACTGTGGAACCTCTAAAGGGTGAAGCAAACCACCAGGCTTCTTTTGCTCAGCCTTGACTTGCTAGCACACTAAGCATCTAGAAACAAACTCAGCCACATCCTTCTTTATTCCGACCCAAAAGAAAACTCACTTCATGTTCCTATACATCTTGTCACCACCGGGATATATGGTCATCTTAGAACGATATGCTTCTCAAGGATTGCCTTTCTCAAACTCTCATCTCGAGATACGCAAAGTATCCCATCCCTACGCAACCAACCTTTGTCATCGATGGTATACCTATTAAGATGGCTCAAAGAATCCCCCCTTACGAGATTGTCTACTATCTTTATCAACTGTGGGTCATCTCGCTGTGCCGCACCTATATGTCCCAAAAGCATAGGTCGCACCTCTAATGATGCCAACAAACTGAGTACATAATCGATAGAGGGTCTAAAGTCAAAGGTAGAGATATACTCTAAACTCTGTCCCTCGATAAACAAAGGACTCAAAGTCAACTTCTTTCCACTCAAGGCGTCAGCTACGACGTTACCCTTGCCAGGGGTATATGCAATCTCAAAATCGTAGATTGCTAAGAACTCCATCCACCTTTGTTGCCTTAAGTTTAGATCTTTTTGAGAGAGCAGGTATTTTAGAGACTTATAATCTGTATACAACTCAAACCTCTCACAAAGCAAATAGTGACGCCAAGACTTATGCGCAAAAACTATGGCAGCTAACTCTAAGCCGCGGGTAGGGTAATTTTTCTCATGGACCTTTAACTGCCTTCCACCATAGCATATCACCCTTCCCTCTTGCATCCAAACTACACCAAGCCCTGTTCCGCAAGCATTGGTATACACTGTGAATGGTTTACTCCCATCCGGCAAAACTAAATCTGGAGCTGTCGTCAATGCCCTCTTCAAACGTTGGAAAGCATCGTCACAGTCAACATCCCAAGAAAATGTCAAATTCTTTTTCGTCAATCATGTAAGTGGGGCTGATGTTTTAGCAAAGTCCTTGATGAACTTTCTATAATAGCCCGCCAAACCAAGAAAACTTCTTACATCTGTAGCGTTCTTAGGAATCTTCCAATCTTGGATTGCTACCACCTTCTCGGGATCCACTGCTATCCCTTCCTTAGAGACCATGTGGCCTAAGAACCTCACTTCCTTTCTCCAAAAATGACATTTGGAGAACTTTGCTTTGATTTGATGTGCTCGAAGAGTCTCTAAGACTTCCCTAAGATGTAGGGCACGCACTTCTTCGCTTCTAGAGAATATCAAGATGTCATCCACAAAGACTACCATGAACTTGTTTAGAAGCTTCCTAAACACCCTACTCATCAAGTCTACGAAATATGCGGGTGCATTCGTCAAACCAAAAGGCATGACGAGCCATTCAAAGAAATCATGGGGAGTCCTAAAATCAGTCTTATCTATACTATCCTCAACTACCCTCAACTGATGAAATCCTGTAGCTAAGTCCAACTGCGAGAAAACCAAAGCACCAACCAACTGATCGAACAAATCATCTATCCTCAGCAATGGGTGTTTGTTATTCTTCGTGAGCTTACTCAGCTCCCTATAGTCCACGCATAATCTAAGCGAACCATCAGCCTTTGTAGCAAAAACAAAAGGAGCACCCCACTCCGAGATACTTCTTCTTATGAATCCTTTCTCAAACAACTCTTTCACTTGTTTACTAAGCTCCCTCCTTTCTCTAGGAGCCATGTGGCGCACAGGCAATGCAACTGGCTTTACATTGCCCACTAAGTATATACGGAAATCTATCTTGCGTTTTGGAGGTAAGCCCCTAACCTCCTCAAAGACATCTGCATACTCACGGACTACTCGAATAGATTGCAAATTATCAATAGATGTGTCAAAAGATTCTAGGTAGCTAAGCATAACAGAACCCTTAGGGTCACAAGAAATATCGAGAGTATTACCCAAACTAGTCAACAGTCTAACTACCCTCTTTTCACAGTGGAGAATGACACCATACCTGGCTGACCAATCAATTCCTAGAATCAACTCATAGCCCATGAAACCAAGCACATAAGCGTTACATTCGAACTCAATGCCATACACATATATTCTCAAATCCCGACATAACATAGAAAGATTAGCCGTACCCCCAATAGGATTTGAGACAACAACGGGATCCATAACTAGACTAGCATTTAGGTGCAGTGTTTCAACTAACGAAGCAGACACAAATGAATGTGAAGCGCCAGAATCAAACAAAGATCGAACAGGATGATCAAAAAGGAAAATCAAACTTTCAATAGAAATGTTTCTACCTCTCTCCTATCCTGGTTCCATGAGAGCATGAACCTGCCCTCCAGAATTAGGTCATGTCCTCTGCTCTTGTCCTTGCCTCCTTGAGCAGTCTTTAATCATATGTCCTGCCTCACCACATTGGAAGCAACCCATCTTCTTCTTCTTCCTACTGTCCTTGCTTAAGTGGCCCAGCGTTCCACAATTAAAACACCTTTTTCTTCCCTTGGCCCTTGTTATCCTTACCACCTTTCTTTTTTTGTTGCTGTGCTTTCTTTAGATCCACTTTCTTATCGTGTACCTTAACTACACTAGCACCTTTCTCCTCTTCATGCATCAACGCCATGTCAACAAGTTTCTCGAAAGTAGCCCCCATAGGAATGTGGGACATAGCCAACCCGTGTAATGGTTCATTCAGACCCTTGGCAAATCTCGAAGCCTTCTTATGTGGTATATTAACTAGTTCCATACCAAATCTTGCTAACTGGTTAAACTTGTCAACGTACTCCTTCACAGACAAACTCCCTTGTTTCAAAGCCAAGAACCTCTCCATGTATAAACTCTCCTTCGCTTGTGAAAGAAATTTCAGCTCGAACCTTCGTCTAAAGTCCACCCATGTCACCACTGCATGTCCTCCATTAGTTACTTCCCACCAAAATGAGGGTTCGTCCTTCATCAACCAAGCAGCTAGCTGAACCTTCCTTCTGTCGTGTATCTCAAAGATACCAAATAAGTCCTCCACTTCCTTGAGCCAATTTCGAGCCTCTACAAACGTATCAGTCCCATAAAACGGCTTTCCGCCCATTGCACGGAAGTCTTTGCATATCTTAGAAAAAGCGTCTACATAGGGAGGAGGAGGAGCGGCTGCATATGGGGGAGGAGGAATGGCAGCTGAGCCTGCGGCAGTAGCCCTAGCCTCCAGATACCCTCTGAACCAACCTGGTGTCTGTACGCCCTCGGGTATAATGAGTTCCCCAGGCATGCTGAAAGGAAAAAGGAAGAGATTCAAAATAGAGAATCAAAAGATAGATATATGCCTTTTGGGGATTATTTTTTTCATAACAAACCTTTATCTTGAAAATACCCTCTTTAAAACATGTTTTTGAAAATACTTCTTTCTAAAAATACTTTTGAAAACGGTTTTCAAAATCTTTTATCTGTTCTGGTAACCTTCAGCTCTCATACCACGTGTAACACCCCATGGCCATTAATGTCACTCACTAAGGGAATGAATTAAATTTTATGGAGCGTTATAAGAGTATAGAATAGAATATCACAAGACAGATATATAAATGGTATTTAAGATAATTATTCATTGCAGTAGAAAAGCAAAACATGTCTGGTTACAACATCAGATACATATACTAAATCCAAGTACACAAATATCCATCTTGTACAAAATTATTATCAGAGTACATAAAAGTAAAACCATAATCCCACTCCGAATAGCCATAATAAAAGGAGATAAAGCTGAGCATTACTTTCAACACTTCCAAGCACTTCAAGAAGAAAAAATACAAGTCAAGCTCCAATAGTCCTACCCTTAGGACCTAGGGGAGGGGAAGGGAAGAAAAGAGGCGAAACAAAAAGGGGTCAGACAAAATTCTAGCGAGTCTAGTGACTTTAACAATATAATCAGTAAAGTAACAAGATAAGAACATAAACTGGATATAAGAGATGACTGTAACATAAGAAGATATGACAAGGTAAACAAGATTTATGAAAAATACCTTTAAGCAATCATCCTATCATTCATCCATGTCTGAAACAGTCTGACGATTAGGATCCCAACCAGCTCCAGTTTTGTTGTTAAAGCTTTCCCATTTAACTCATTCCCTTTGAAAACTATTGTGTTTGTTTCAAACTTTGTTTTCGTCGATCAATTCCAGAAAATCAACATACTACGAGACGTTGATTTCAACTCCTGCAGCATTAAATCTTTCCGCTATGGCTTTGGTAACCCCTTTTTGTTGTTACCGCATTCACCATACGTAGCAATGATGCATTTTAGCAATAGCCTAGTCGACTCACCGACCCAATAGTGCTTTGTTGTCTGTTTGACATTTTTTTGAGGGAGAGTAGATAGCATTTTGAGAGGTAAAAGAGTGAGTTTGAGGAGGAAGATAAATAGGGGAAAAAGAGGAAATTTATAGGAAAAGGGTGGAGTTGTAGTCATTTGAGCCCAACGGCTCCATTCTGAGCCATTGGGCTAGCGGTCCAAAGTGGACCGCTAGCAAACGGACATGTCCGTTTGTCCATTTTGGACCGCCAAACGCCCCCCAAATCTCTTCTTCCGAAATGCCACGAATCCAGCAATCAAGGAAGAGCTTTTTTTTATTAATTCTATAGGTGAGCAATATTCAGTTCAAATTGAAGTAACCGATCTAATCGGTTCATTTCGGTCGATTCAGTTGATTTTAAAAACTAAATAGGTTTGAATTCGGTTTGTAAAATATATATTTTTTGCTTATTAGTTCACCGAATTAACCAAACTTTTAATTTATTATCTTATTTTATGGTATCGTAGTACTTTAAAAAACTAGTTTAGTGATACAATACAATGGCATTTGTTGCAGATATGTCAAATTTTATTATAAACATAAAATTTCATCAAAACATGAATTTATGTTTTACTTTGAGTGGATTTATCATTTGAATAATAACACATCCTCAAAGTTCAGTTAAGTCGGTTACAGACTGAATTAATCGAAATTAATTCGGTTCAATTTGGAAAATTGTCGATTTCAACCTCAAAACCAACGGAACTGATCGAATGCTTACCCCTAGTTCATTTCCAAGGAATATCCGTTTAAATTTATGCATTTTGAAGGCCTCTTATCAATAATATTTAGAATCTTCTCGATTTCACTAAATTCGAAAGCACGGTTTTTATAATCGAACCGTAACTTGAACCGTTATGACTTAAGGTTCAATGTTTTGATAGTCTAACCGGTCAAACCATAAGAATCGTGGTTTTTCCTGCAAAAATTATACATTTACCATATATGCAATAACATTGAAAAAAAATGTTACATATGTATTATAAAAGTGGTAGCAGAAATGTGATTTGTATTTTATGATTGAAATGTAGGAATGAAGATGTAAAATGAGATACAAGGTTAATGCATATATAATATAATAAATGGATTAGGGACGCATCCCAGTATGTAAGTCTGACTTAAGTAAAGAAGGAACAAAGAAGAATAACGAGCAAACTGTCTAATCTTTTTACAGCTTCCCTCAAACCCATATACGAGAGTTAGGGTTTGCAAGAGGAAAACATAAAAATGGCAGCTGTCACACCGATTTACTCTTAGCCTATGAAAATATTCTTCAAATCTTCAGATCAATCTCTTTTGATACTTGACTTAAGATTTTTGTCTTCAATTGTTGCAGATCTATCTCCATTGGTAGTAGATCTATTAGAGTTGTGAAGCTCCTCTTGATTTCAAGTCTCCGAGTAGCGTGTTGAGGCATTGATAGCTTGATTTGACTCTGTTAGAGGTTTGGATTTGGTGAAATCACCGATGTAGAGTTTTCTTTTAAGCATTTCAAATCTCGGTCTTGATAATGGTTTTGTTAAGATATCATCCACTTGATAAGTAGAAGGTACGAGATTAATGTGAAGCTTTCCTATTTGTATCATTTCTCTGACAAAATATATGTCTAGCTCCATATGTTTTGTTCTTTAGTGCAACACTGGGCTAAGCTTATCACACTATATGGTGGCTTTGTTGCTTGCATTATTCTTTAATTTTGTTAACAATGATTGTACTACATTATTTCAATCGTACTACTTGCTACACTCCTTTATTCTCCTTCTGTACTTGACTTGGACACAATGTTTAGCTTTTTAGCACACCATGAGATAGGATTTTCACCAAGAAATATATAATTCCCTATAGTTGACTTTCTGTCGTCATGGTCACTGGCCCATTCAGAATCTGAATACCCAATAATGTTGAGTTTATTGCTTTGCTTCATAACCAGTCTCAGATTAATTGTACCTTTAAGATATCTCAAAATTCTTTTAAGAGTTTTCCAGTGTTCACTTAGAGGCTTTTGCATGAATTGACTGGCTTTGTTTGCACTATATGAGATATCTGGCCTTGCGATGGTTATGTATTGTAGAGCACCCACAATGCTTCTATATTGCCTTTCATTTTATATTGGCTCTCCTTTTCTCTGCTTAGATGTAAGTTAGTTGCCATGGGTGTAGGAAGTGGATTGGCTTTGTCCATTTTTTCATTAACAAGGACTTCTAAGATGTACTTTGTTTAATTCAAATGTAATTCATTATCAGTAGTCCTTGTTATTTCGATTTCAAGATAGTAAGAAATCCCCCAGATCTTTGATTGAGAACTCCCTGTTCATACGTTTCATAACATGCTCGATCTCATTCTCACTATTACTTGTAATTAGAAAATCATCAACATAAATTAATATATATGTAAAAGTGTTAGATTTGAATTTAGTAAGTAGCGAGTTGTCTGATTTTGTGGAGTTGTAGCCTAGTTTGAATAGAGTTGGTTTGGGTTTGTCAAACCACACTCGTGGTGCCTGTTTTATCCCATAGATTGCTTTGTTTAGCTTGCAGACAAACTCTTCTTTTCTTTTTTTCTTGAATCCTTAAGCATTCTCAATGTATACATTTTCCTGCATTACCCCGTTTAAAAGCATTATTTACATCTAACTGTTTGATGGTCCTGTTCTTTTGCAAGACAATTGTTAGTATAATTCGAATAGAGGTTGGTTTCATAACAGGTGCAAATGTTTTCAAATCAATTCCACATTGTTGTGAATACCCTTTAGTTACTAGTCTTGCCTTGTACTTAGACATTGTACCATCAACATTCCTTTTAATTATATTTGTCCACTTGCATCCAATGCCATTTTTGTCTTTGGGAAGTGGTACAAGATGCCAAGTTTGGTTTTTAATGAGAGCTTCTGTCTCCTCTTTCATGGCAGTATTTCACTTATCGTCCCCACTTATCATTTAGCACTGCTTGATGATAAATGGATGGCTCCTCATACTTCTGTTCTGTACAGTAAATTTTTGGTTTGAAAATACCACTTTTTGATCTAGTCATCATGTGATGAGTGTTTTGAGCTTGATTATTGTTATCAACAATCTCCTCTTCTTGAGCATCCTGAACACCGATATCTTGACTGATGTTATCAGATTGTGGTAAGGGTGTATTATCACCAATTTCATGTGTTATATCACATGCTTGACCTGGTCCAATGTTGGACACTGTGTGTTGAGGTGTGGTATTGAACTTTGATGCTTGTGTGTGTTATATTTTCACTATAATATGGCATATACAAAACATCATCAGTGCTAGAGGGAATGGGTAAGATAGAATGTCAAGCATTAAAAAATCCTTTTAGTAGTTTTGTACTCATGATTACTAAAGGGAAATATCTTATCATTAAATATGACACGTCTGGATACAAACATTTTCCCTTTACTGTCAAGACTCTTATGTCCCTTCTAATTTCTAGTGTACCCCATATAGGTGCATGGCAGGGATCTATAGTCTAATTTATGTTTATTGAATGGTCTTAAGTGAGGGAGGCATAAACACCCAAATGTTTTTAAATTATCGTAATCAGGACTAACCTTGGTTAGCACTTCTATGGGGTATTTAAATTGCAGTACCTTAGTTAGTAAGTGCACTGTTGTGGCAAAAGAATCAGGCCAAAATTTTAGTGGCAATGATGCTTGTGCAAGCAGTGTTAGCCTAGTTTCAACTATATATCTATCTTCCTTTCTACGAGACCATTTTGTTCAGATGTGCATGGACAAGTTAACCTATGAACAATGCCTCTTTTGTATAAGCACTCTTTCATGGGTAAGAATTCTTTTCCTCCATCAGTTTGGAGCATTTCTACATGCCTACCTAACTGCTTTTCAGTATTGGTTATAAACTGCATTACAGTATTAGCAGTCTCATACTTAGATTTTAGCAAAAAAAAATCCACACATATCTAGAATATGCATCAATGAAATAAATATAGTATTTGTACTCATAGTCAGTACTAGTGGGTGATGGCCCCACGGATCAGTAGAAACTAGTTCTAAGGGAGCATTGTAAACATTTTAGGAGTCACTCGAAGGTAATTTGTGATTTTTTGCCATTTGACAATATGAGCATATATGTGATTTAGGAATAGTAGTCACAATATTATTATCATCTAAAACTTGTCTTACGATTTTCATGCTTGGATGTCCAAGCTTTCAATGCTACAAATTAAATGTTATATGATTTTCATTGTTGTTTATTTCACACATATTACAACAATTTTCCTTTAAATCTTGGGTTTCTTGAGTTTCCAATGTCAAATTTGTATAATCCTTTACTTTGTTTACCCTGCAACAGAATTTCTTTTGTTAGGATGTCCTCAACCAGACAATGAGAGAATTCGAGAAATACACTACTATCTCTAGAACATTGTGACACATTTATGAAGTATTTTTAATATGTGGTGCTCTCAAAAGATTGTTGAAGTAAAGTTGTTTGGCACCTTTTAATTTGGCATGACCAGTGTGTGTTATAATAACTGAGTTGTCATTACCCATAAGTAGAGATTGTTTACCTTTTATACTCTCTATTTCAAAGATTAAGATTGCTTAGGTTGATTGTGACATGATGAATAGCCCATGAATATGGATACCATGCTTTGTCTTGTATGTCATCTAATTTGGCAATGTTTGAATTGCTTTCTTAAGTTCTTTTGTTGTCATTTTAACCGCTGATCAGATTTACACTTTGGTTGACTATTTTGTTGTTGTATTGATGATTTACATTGAAGTTGTTGTCGAATCTTAAATAAAACTTATTAGCAAGGTGCCTTATTTTATCACATATTTGACATTTGGGATGGTTGTTAGGGTTCAATCTCCCAGATCGTCCTCTAACCTTGCATGACATGGCTCTTCTTTGGTAAGTACTGCTATTCTAATTTCTTGAATTGTTATTCTTGTCTTGATTTTTGAATCTGGTACTTGTAGTGTAATTCACTGGGTAATCTGAACTTGCTTCTTCTTTCTGTAATAGCCTGCCTTCATGGAATAACAGAGTAGAGTAGACGCTTTGAATCGATGGAGTGGGTTCGACTGATGTTATGAATGCAACAACTGTTTCATATTCATCTTCGAGCCCACTGACAATATCCATCACTTATTCATTGTCATCAATTTTATTTCCTACACAAGATAAATAGTCACATGGATTCTTGACCTTTATGAGATATTCATTCATACTATGATTTCCTTTCTTGATGCTTTGAAGTTGTCTCTTGTGGTGTAATACTCTGGCAGCAAATTGAGATGTGGATGCCCTTTCCAATGCTATCCAGACTTCATGAGATAATTTGCATCCAATGAGTTAAGGCATTAATGTTTGTTCAACATGTGGCATGAGCCAGGCACTTACAAGATTGTCTTGCCACTGATAAGATGAGTATTATTGATTTGTAACATGTTTGTCTTCATTGTCTCGTGAGAACTTTAATAGAACCATTTTTGTTCCATAGATATAGTCTTCTAGACCATACCCTTTAATTGTAGTTTCTATCTGCAGTTTCCATAAAAAATAATTTGCCTCTTCTAACTGTATTGATATAAGCAAACCTTATGGCTTTATTATTGCTTTGCTGAGATTTTGAGCATCTTCAGTGGATAAATGATTTGTTCTTGTTGTAGAAACCACTGGTGGTTTGGCTGGATCTCCTCCCAGCACTGTGAGATGCAAAGAAGGATTACATGATTATCACTGAGAGAAGAATGATCACAAATGTTGTAGGTAACCGAATTTTGTGGAGAATAGCTTCAACCAGTTCTTGGATGGCCACAATATACTGTACTGATGATAGATCAAGCAACCAGGAGAGAGACTACAATCTCCTTCTTAGGATGACTTGTGGCCAAATGATGATGAATCTTGGATTCGAAGATTTTAGGCCACTGTGATGATAAAAGATAACTCTCACAAAAATTTATAAATCAGATGATAATGATGCTGTTAAGCGATGGGAAGCTCTAATAACATAATATAAAAATGGCAACAGAAATGTGATTTGTATTTATTATTAAAATGTGGAAACGAAAGATGTAAAACGAGATAGATTAATGTATATATAATATAGTAAATGGGATTAAGGACGCAACCCATTATGTAACGGCCCATTGAATTAAAGAAGAAATAAAGGAAGAATAACGGGTGAACTATTTTATCTCTTTACAATATGTGTCAGTGAGTCGTACATAGTCTTAAATTTCTACAATCTAATTTATGTGCTGCTCTAGTGCACAACTGCACCAATACAACTACAATGTACATACAGTAGAGCAGTGCATAACAATAGAAATTTAATGACGATAAACTTAATCAATTTTACAACCATCTTGGAGAAACTAATAGTAGTGGAAATTAAAGTGGACGAGTATTTGGTTAAATTTTAAGATAATGATGAAATTTGTAATGTAGAATTATTTATTATTTAGTTTGTTGAAATTGATACAAATGATAAGAATGAGAAAGAATTGCATGACAATAAAGTGAGAGAAAAATCGAAAACCATGGTTCAACCATCTAAAATCGATGGTTGAATCGGTGGTTTGAAGGTCTGACTATGGTTCATGGACGATTGAGGTATGATTGAGTTTCAGACCATAATGGTCCTTGACTCAGGGTATTCAAAGTCGGACCATGATCAGATAGAGTCATGAAAACACCACTCGAAAGCTTAAATAAGTGATTTTATCTCAACTAGTATAAATTTGGCTATAATTTCCTTAGGATTTGACGTATTATTCAAGTTTCTATTACACCTTGCTTTCCAAATTAGACTAATCACAGTAGTAATAATTAATCAGGTAATCTTATACGATTTTTTATCTTGGCGGTTGGAGTTGATCAGATCTGATATCTCACTAACAATATCATAACTACCACGAGTTTTGATTTACAAATTATTTTTTGGAAAATCCTAAATGAATTTTGCGTAAATATAGTGAAAAAATATATGGCCTCTATCCTTTCCCTCATTGTTGCATATTTGCAAGTGGTATTCATTACAATATTCCATTTGTGTGATTTTTCCGTATGATATATTGCGAATACATATTTTTGGACCACATATCTTCTCTAGATGATATATTCCAACTCAAAATTCGCATTGACAGATGAAACCGATCGGTAAGAAGATTTAATAAAAAAACCTCCTTTATTATTACCTTTCCAAGTTCAGAAGTCATTCGGGTTGTCGCTGAAATTTTTTATTTGCTGAATAGAATTATCGATGTATATGATGGAAAATAAGAGCTTCAATATTCCACTTGTCATTATTGATGTTACCAACAACCTTAAAACTATAATCATCATCTTTAATCATATGCTTTCAGCCGGGAATAGAAACAAGAATATTTTTCATGTATGTAGGGATCAAACCAGAGGTGAGTGCTCTGACCATTAGCAATGTTATTATTAAAAAGATTTTATATTATTTCCATGTATATGAGGCATTATTATCAAAGTCTATCATTCAAAAGAATTTGTCTTTGGGATATCTATTTCTCATCCACTTAGCTCTAAAGGTTTTCCTTGCAAATATACCCAAATTAATTTGAAAGTCGTGGCTTCTTACAAACTTTTAAGGTCTCTAAGCCTAACACCTCCATTTTATTTAGGCTAACATAACTAACTCATGATACCTTGTGGTATTTGTTTTTCCAAATAAAATTTGAATAGATTGATTCAATTTTATTGATAACTTGAGATAGTATGTGACAAGTCTGAACCCAAAATGAATTATAAGGAAAATAGAAGAATTTATTAGCTCAATTCTACCTATAGTTGGTAAGAATCAATTACTCCAACAACTGGTTTTGTTTTGATTGTGTCTAGCGGTTGTTGAGCATCACCGTTATTAATTTTTTCACTACATCGGGAGAGACCCAAATTTTTACTGGCATATTAAAAGCTCTAATATGAAGATAAGTAGTCATGAATTCTTTATGCGTATTCATTTTACTAAAATAATTTTTTGTTCTGAACTAATTGACATATAAGCATTATATACATCGAATCCAATATTCTTTTAATAGCACAAATGCTACCATAGTTATAATTTGAAAAAAATTAGGAGAACATCAACATATATTAAGTGAGAAATAATGGGTATCTATACCATAAAAATTAAGTATGGTTTCTATATCGCTGGACTATCCCACATGTAATCTAAACTCAAGTGGCACAACCTTTCATTATTTTTTTACTTTCATGGCTCCACTACCCTCATTTGCATCTAGATCCTAACTGTATACTTTCTCCCCTTTTAGGCTTCTACCCACCATCAATGTTTACCTCCTGTTAGCATTGCAATCCATCAATCTCCAACTCTTCGTCCAACTCAACAACACCTGCCTTCACGACGCCCTCTCTATCGCGATTCATGCTTCCATTATTAGTGGGTGTTCATCTTCTCCCATCCCCATACCCTATCATTTTTACTCTATCGACTCGTGAATTAGCTAATCTGCAATTGTCACATTATTACCATTCGATTAACGTAGCAATCAACAAATCACCTTCTAATTTAGGGTCAAGTTCATGCGTGCTCTTGCATATATCGCTGGATTTTTCTGCGGACTTACTATTGGGTCTGATAATATGGAACCAGCATCCTTATGCTACTAAAAAGACATCGATTTGAATGTTGGATGCTCACAAAATATACCGTTCCTTCCCTATGGTAACGTACTTATTTATTCTTTGTCAAAAACATTTAACCTTTTTTCTTCTCAATCTAGTTTCCATGCTACTTTAGGTGAGAAATGAATTACCTAGGCTTTTGTTACATGGTTCATTGCTTCCTAGCTCTTAGTTATCGCTTTGAGACAATTTCCTGTATTATTAATTTATTATTGACTAATCAATCATTAAATATTAAATGGTGTATTTTTTAGCAGTGCTAATTTAGTTGAGCTTTATACTTTTGTGAAAACTTTTATTTGAGTGGTGCCATATTTAGATAATGCATTCAATTTTAGATAAGAGAAGACTTGTTTTTTTTTGTATACCATCTACTTATCGGTGATACAATTTAGATCATCATCTAGAAAATGATATACTCATCAAATATGGAAGAATTAAATGAAATTTCATTTTTCGAAACTCTTTTCTGCAAAATGGCAAACTTTTTGATATTTTAATGAATCCATACATGATAATGTCTTTGTACTAATGAAAATCTTAACTTTCAGTGCGACTCGAGAACCGTTTTTTTCTTGAAACCGTTAACGTGCAAATTGGTTCTTCCAAGTACAACCCCCAAATCGCAGTCTCAAACATAGACTATTAAATCACAACAACACAATAAATAAGGGGACCTGCAATATTTTATGGTGGCTCAGCAATCAAGCCTAGTCCACTTAGTGTAATCTATCTTTTATTGTACATATGATTACAACACAGTTGATTTCTATGTAAGAAGGTAAAGAAAAGAGTTAAAATATGAGTACCATAATCTTCTTGCGCGTATGTGTCAGAGAAATCAGAATCTGATCCCTCAGAATGTCCAAATCCTTTATAGTAGTGGCCGAATCCGGTTCGGCATGGATACGTGGATTCCGATCCGAAAGCGATTGATAGTTGGTTGACCATGTCTAGGTAGTGGAGCATGTCCTTAGGTCTTCGTTACATCCGGTTCGGCATAGCCAAATCAGAAATATCGATCCGGGTGTAATATGGTAAATTGGTTATGGGCCCCTCGCTGAATCGAGGAAATTTCGTATTGGGCCTCATACCAATTTGGAGTTGTGTGCTTCTTTGTATTCATCCTTCATGGCAATGGGTCCCACATTGAACCGGCTTAGACGAACAGAAATCCAAGCATCCAAAGTTCAAGTTTCTAAAAATTCCAATGTTGCATTCAAGTGTATTTGAGCTCGCCTAAGCCTATACCCAAGTCACAAGCACTCCGATAGCCGAAAATCCAATTATGAAACTGCCTTGCAAAAAGGCAGGTCAACACTTACCTCGCAAAACATGTTTTTTTATGGAAGACGTGTTTTGGATAATCCAAAAATCTACAAGTCCTTGAGAAATCCACGTTGAAGTCCAATATCTGAAGACCAGAAATCCATGATCACATCGGGTCATAACAATAGAAAACCAAAAATATGAGGTCGTACCGGACCATATTAATAGAAACCATGATCGCACTGGATCATACTAATAGAAAGCCATGACCACTCCGGATTGTATTAGAAATCTAGAATCCCAATGTAATCCCGCTGTCTCTCTATACCGTAATGTAGTTGAAAACAAATAGAATCCAATGATCTCCCCTAATTATAGTATGCGAGAAATCCAAATTCAAGAAATCCATGACCTGGCTGGGCCTATCCAATGTGAGTATAGTCGATACTTGCAATAAACAAAGTGAACTGTTTTGCCAAGTCCTGACAAAACCGTTCAGCCTCTTCAAGCATAAGTCGTGCTTGAAATCCATATCGAGTATAGTCTATACATTAATTTGACCAAATTATTTTACCAAATCTCGACAGGATAGTCCATCCCTTCAGGCATAATCCATGCTTGGAAATCTATATCGATTATAGTCCGTACCCGGGCCATGATCAAACGATCTTGCCAAATCCTGACAAGATATCTTAGCCTCTTCAAGAATAGTCCATGTTTGAAAATCAATTCGAGTATAGTCCGTACTCGAGCCATGACTAAGTGATTTTTCCAAATCCTGACAAGATAACCCTGTCCTTCAAGCATAATCCATACTTGGAAATTCATGATCAAGCAATCTTGCAAAATCCTGACAAGATAGCCCAATCCCTCAAACGTAGTCCATGTTTGGAAATCCATTTATTAAAATTCATAACCATTACAGAATTACAATAAGACCGAATGACTTATCGTTGGATACAGAGCATGCCTAGGGGTATTGTAACGACCCGTATTTTTAACGGACAATAAATAATTTTTTTAATTATTTAAATGGTGGTTATGTAATTTAAAATGATCAAAATAAAATAATATTGAATATTTAATTAATATAATAATTAAATAATATATTTAAATTCCAGAATAGTCGGGAATAGTAGAATTCACAATATTGAGTGAATTTGATCATTTATAATATATAATTCAGTTTAGAGTTGAATTATATTAACGAACATATTATATAAACGACAGTTGAATGTATAATTATATTTTAATTATAATTATAATCGAGCTCGAAATGGCGCGGAAGTTCATAATTTGGCGATTCGAACTTTAAACAAATGTACAGAATCCGTTTTAAATCGAATTTCTATGAAACAAGAAATGTTCGGAGCTGGTGAAGTATATTTCTCTAATGGAAGAGAAAAATCGAGACGTCATCGTGTAGATTGTGAGTTGTGGCCAAATAAAATTTTTGAAAAGTCGCTATGGAATTCCTTTATAATTTATAACGATTTATTTATATCATAAAAGGATTTTAATATAAATTGAATATCGATATAATCTAGAATTTTGAAATATCGAGCTATAAATCCTGATATATTTATTTTGGGGTTATATGATATCGTATGTGAATATATATACGATAATATTAATTTTTTAATACTTAATTTAATTATTTTTAAATATATTTATATTTAAATTGGTTTATTTAAAGCTTTAAAAGTAGTCATTTTTGCAAACGACCTCCGTTTTCGACAAAACTAATTTTGTTGGATCCAGAATATTAAATTATTGCTAGATTTCAATTTCTGTGATTTTTGGAGTCAGTATGTGGCTGTACGGTATTTTAATGTGAAAAACAATCAATAATTTGACTTTAAAAATATGATGTGTGAGCAAATGGATTCGGAATTCAAAGAAACCAGTTTCGTCGGGTCCATAATATCAAACTGTAGTTGCATGCCCATTTTCATGATTTTTGGGTATCGTGTGTCACCACAGGAATTTTTAGAAGACAAATACAAATAGCGAGACAATATAAATAAATATAAAAATGAGTGAAGCTTCCAATACAAGCCAAACCATACCCTATAAATAACCCTAACATTTCTAAACCTAAGTCAGATCTTCATCACCGTCAGAAAGAGGAGCCACCATCGTTTCTGTCAATACAACGGAAAACGCAATTCTAAAAAAATCGATCTCTTGTGAAATCAGTTCGAAATCCTCCTCTACTCTTTCCACTAGTGCAATTTTTACTTCGTTCAATCAGAAATTCTGGAGCCTGAGTTTTTTAACACCGGTATAGGGCTGACCGCGATTCAATTACAGGCGATTGAGAAACGTTTCAAGATACACGTGGAGTTCAGGAAGGCGCAGCGCTTGATACGTTAAAGCTTGGTGGCATGTGAAGGAAATTTCTATCAATGGTTTTTGGCAGTGAAGGGGGGTCTTGACGCCGGTTTCACGGGAGGTGTCGAATTTCTGGGTATGTCATAATTCGAGTTCGAGTTCAACAGTGTGGTGACTGGCGTAAGGCTAAGGCGATGAGGGTAACAACGGTGGAGTCAGATCAGCAGTTTGGGGGTTAGTGTGGTGGTCTGTGTTCATGAGAGAGGTTTGAGAGTTGTTGTTGTGGCAATTGGTTAAGGGGGGAGGCTGGAATATTGGAAAAGGAGGACGTTAGGTTGCTGATGATCAAGTTGAAAAGCAATTGAACAGGAAGTTGTTGTTCGAATTAATGAAGCCTGAAAGGAATAATAATGGTAAATCAAAATTGATTTCAGAATAAAAAAAAAGTATTGATTAAGGTAATTAACCACAAATGAAAACTTAGTGAACGAACTATTTAATTAAGTTGTGTAATTGTTATAACAAGAATAACTGCGTCATATGTCAACAGAATCCGGCGTATCAAAAGTCATTGGAACCATAGCGACAAAATCTACGGGGTGGAACTATTTTGGCTGAGAACGGAGTTAGTAATATTCCATGATAAAATCAAATGTCTATTTGATTTTAAATGAAACAAACTGCAAAACAGTGTGAGTAAATCTTACTAACTCTACGTAGTTATATTTTTATAACGTATTTAAGAATTGATAAATGATGGTTGATTGTTGTGTGTTGATTGTTTGGTTGAATTGCTGATGTATTGGTTGAAAGTGTAGATAACGATATATGTGTAAATCGTTAATCAAATATTGATTCTGTTTATCAGAATATTTCGTATTGAAATGAAATCGATGTTATTTATATTGTTTAACATCTGTGGATGCAGGGAAACAGGTTAGAGGGATCTAATTGGATTCCTCAATATTTATAATACTGTTTGTTTTCATATATTGTGATATATGATGTGATATATAATCTGTGATTGATTATGATGATATTGGTCTGTTTAATTGGTATTTTAAATACCATAAGAAATACTGTAATGTAAAAGGAAATATTTATTTAGAAGATAAATAGAATTATAAAAGGAAATTAACGAGATATAAAAGAATTATGAGGAGATTGTTTAAAGTGGATATTAAATAGAAATTTGTTTTAACAAATAGATTGAGAAGATTTATTTATAAATAATTTTTTATAAATTAAATAAAATATTTATCATTTGATAAACGAAATATATAAGGCTGAATTTATATAGAGAAGTAAGAATCGGTTGTAACACCGATATTTTAAATGGAATTTGAGCAACATTTATAAAGGTGATTATAAATGAGATTTTAAGTGTTAGAAGAATAAAATGAGATTTTGTATGAATAATTCTGTAATTAGAAGTGAAATAGAAATTGGATTTGGGATATTGTTTTAAATACGAAATCAAACTGTTTTGATTGCAAAGAAGAAACATTATTCACATTTAATGTGAATAAAAGATTTAAATAATTATTTTGTAGATAAAAATATTTATAAAGTAATTTGGGTTTTGAAATAGGAATTTAAATGGAATTTAAATGGAATTACAGAAATTAGAAATAGATTGGAAATTAGTTGAGTTGAAAGGCTTTCTGGGTATCGATCTGATGTTGCTTTCGGCCTTCAGGGTTTATGCTTGGAAAGTTGTTCTCTTACTAGTTTACAGTTAGAGACTGATAGAGGTGGGAAGATATTGACGCGTGAATCAAAAATGGAAACGTTTTCCAAAATAACGTATATTTTCTAATTTTAGAAAATAAGGAATTTATGAATATATGGAAACGATAAATGGGAAATCGGGAAATGAAATGATGATTAATCGGTAAGATTTCCAATTGGGAATGCGACCATTGTTTGTACACATATTTTCCTTTGATAGTTAAATCATCGACTATCGAAGATTTTAACCATTTCCGTTGTCAATACGGAGAGACCGGGATCAAATATATTATCTGAAAACCACTCCGTATGGCATTAGCGTTGCAAATCAAATATGATGGAGATATTTAGGACGGAGTTATGTAAGGGCTGTTCAATAAATCCTAGGTAGAAATTGCCTAAGATGGATTTACATAATAGTACCTTCAGTCTGTCCAGTCCCAGGACGACCTGTATGGAAGAATGTCTGACATAGTATATTCAATAGATCACGTAATTTGATCTCTTCAAACGTATTTATGTTGGTGGCGGAGGAATTTGTTTCTCTTAGCTTATACCCATGGTATTTTTGGGGAAATCAATTTGTGATTTGGTGGGTATGACGATGTGACATTCAAAGTGAATAAATGTGTGATCTGTCAAAGATAAGCGTGGCCTTAAGCCTCACAACCAGGAAATGGTATTAAATCAGGTAGGTCTCATGGCTAAGTGGTTAGCTGCCAAGTAGGGTGTATTGTCACCTGATCTAGAGTTTCATTTACTTCTATATTCTATTTCGATGTTGTCCCTTTCGGGAAACGGTTGCTGATCCCAACTGTTGGTGATAATACATTTGGTACACTCAAGCGAAATGAGTGACCGGTCATGTTTAGCCTGGGTTACAAGATGTTCTGGTTGAACCCGGTGTATTCATCTCTAGAGATACACTGTCGGATGGTGGTCTCATACCTTGCCAGTTGGAATTCATTAACCAATAAGCGCCCGCGGTTTTTGATTATATATTATGTATGTTGAACGTGAGATGAAAGCGTTCTACTAGATGATTATTATATTGTGATTGATAGACATTATTATAATATCAAAAGAGCTTTGATATAAAGATTATTGGTTCTTTCAAAAGGATTTTGAAATGTTGAATCAAGTGTTTTGGATTCTCATAAGGGAAAAACCCGTTCTGTGTTATACGGCGGGGTCTTATGAGGTATCGTTTATTTTATCAAGCTGTTTTAAATTGTTTACTCACACCAGTCCCATGACTGACCAGGAGTTTATTTTGTTCTGTTTTCCCTAAACTCTTGGGTGCCCAAATTTTTACGGGAAGTCAAGTAGTCAGGATTTGACAGTTACTGAGAGCTTGGAGCAAGAGGCTTCAGGATTTTATAGCAATTGTTTATTACCGCTGTGTTGTAAGTGTTGTACTCTAATAAATGTTATTGTATACATATACTGATTTTATTTCAAAGTTATGTTATATTTTATTTGTTCCGCTGTGAGATTCGTGTTTACTCTGATGTTGTATGTTCTTCTTCTTCTATTCTAAGTTTCTATCTTATTTATTCTCACCCTCTATTTTCTTTCATTAACTATCTGGTATTTCTGATGCTTGATAGTCGACATTGGGTTATATGTCGATTACTCAGGATCGCGAAAACCTAGGTCGTTACAGTGGTATCAGAGCTGAAGGTTAAGTAATCACCTTGGCTCTGTGGTGTAACTCAGTAGAGATGGGGTTAGTAATGCCCTTGATTGAGTTGAGTGTGTGTGTATATATATGAGAGCGTATTTGTGGATTTTATAAAAATGGTTTTATATTGCGGTGATTCATTGGTTGAGTTGTTTACGGGTTCTGGTCGATCGGTTTGATCCACTGTATCGGTAAGGGTTTCTATACACTCGAGTATAATGAACCGACAGAGTATGTTTTGAAGAAGGATAAATGAAATAATAATACCCCAAATTATATTTTGATATAAAGGAAAAAAAATTGGAATGATTATAATATATTGGATACATTGGTTGTTATTATAATCGAGTAAGATTATAAATTGAAATGGTTATATAAATAACCAACTAGAATTCATATAAGTGAAATATATGAAATCAGATGAATTAAATCTGAATTTAAATCAGAATTGAAATCAAAACCCTAGAAATTTGAAAAGTATTTGTAAATGGAATTGAATTGGAGGTATGAGAATTTTAAAATCCTGGGAGATTTTAATTTTTTTACAAGCATTGTGAAGGATATTTTGAAAGTGATTTCAAAATGAAGGTGTTTAAATTTGGTTTTGAAATTGTTATAGTATTGAACTCACTTCAATAAGCTGGAAAATAACCCTGATGATGATGGCTACATCATCAGTGTCATTTTCGAGTTGCTAAGTGATGGATTACTACCAAAGATTTTGTTTTTGAATTGTTTGTGGAAAACAAGTTGTTTTGAATCCTGAAAAGGGATATCTAGTTTTAGAAAAGCTAAAATGTTTAAAATTCCCTAGGGAAATTGTTTGAATTAAAACAAATTAAATTAGAATTTGTAAAAGCAAATAGAAATAGAAATTGAATTAAAACCAGTTAAGTGGAAAATGAACTCAGATAGAAAATATCAAATTAGATTGGATTAGAGATAATCCGAAATGGAATTTGACTAGTAAGTTAGGAGTTGAAATGGATATTGGAATCTAAGTTAAGAACAAAATTCAGCTTGGGTATAACCGAATGATTTGGATGACATTGGTATATGCAGAATTGGTAACACATGGGAAGGATACATTGATATGCCCGACAAAAAGGTACTAGTTTATATTATACATGGGTTTAAGATCTTAATGAGCCGAATTACCAAGCCGGTTGGCTGTTTGATTTTTTTGGGTTGAATAAGGCCTAGAGAGGTGAGTTGGAGTTTGAGCTATTGACCAGTACAAAGGAGGTGCTGGCGAAATTTTTCGAAAAGTTAAGGTGTTCGAAAATTTTCAGGATTTTTGAAAATTTTTGTTGGTAAGAATTAATTAATATTCTAATTGAAATTAATTAGTTCAGTGAAACTGAAATCGATAAGTAAAAAAAAATTACCCAGTTAATAGGGTTTTTTTTCTACCTTAGCAATTTCGAGGACGAAATTATTTTAAGGAAGTAAGAATGTAACGACCCGTAATTTTTAACGAACAATATTTTTTTTTAGTATTTAAATGGTGGTTATGCAATTTAAAATGACCAGAATAAAATAATATTGAATATTTAATTAATATAATAATTAAATAATATATTTAAATTCCAGAATAGTCGGAAATAGTAGAATTCACAATATTGTCTGAATTGGATCATTTATAATATATAATTCAGCTTAGAGTTGAATTATATTAATGAATATATTATATAAATGACAGTTGAACGTATAATTATATTATAATTATAATCGAGCTTAAAATGGCGCGGCAGTTCGTAATTTGGCGATTCGAACTTTAAACGAATGTACAGAATCCGTTTTAAATCGGATTTCTGTGAACCAAGAAACGTTCGGGGCTGGTGAAGTATATTTTTCTAATGGAAGAGAAAAATTGAGATTTCGTCGTGTAGATTGTGAGCTGTGTCCAAATCAAATTTTCAAAAAGCCTCTATGCAATTTCTTTATAATTTATAACGATTTATTTATATTATAAAAGGATTTTAATATAAATTGAATATCGATATAATCTGGAATTTTGAAATATCGAGTTATAAATCCTGATATATTTATTTTGAGGTTATATGATATCGTATGTGAATATATATACGATAATATTAATTTATTAATATTTAATTTAATTATTTTTAAATATATTTATATTTAAATTGGTTTATTTAGAGCTTTAAAAATAGATTGTTTTGCAAACGACCTCCGTTTTCGACGAAACTAATTTTGTTGGATCCGGAATATTAAATTATTGCTAGATTTCAAATTCCGTGATTTTTGGAGTCAGTATGTGGCTATATGGGATTTTAATGTGAAAAACAGTCAATAATTTGACTTTTAAAATACGCTATGTGAGCAACCGGACTCAGAATTTGACGAAACCAGTTTCATTGGGTCTGTAATATCAAATTGTAGTTGCATGCCCATTTTCATGATTTTTGGGTATCGTGTGTCACCACAGGAATTTTTAGAAGACAAATACAAATAGCGAGACAATATAAATAAATATAAAAATGAGTTAAGCTTCCAATACAAGCCAAACCATACCCTATAAATAAACCTAACATTTCTAAACCAAAGTCAGATCTTCATCGCGGTCAAAAACAGGTGCCGCCATCGTATCTGTCAATACAATGGAAAATGAAGTTCTAAAAAAATCGATCACTCGAGAAATCAGTTCGAAATCCTCCTCTACTCTTTCCACTAGTGCAATTTTTATTTCGTTCGATCAGAAATTCTAGAGCTCAAGTTTTTTAACTTCGGTATAGGGCTGACCGCGATTCAAGTACAGGCGATTGAGAAACGTTTCGAGATCAACGTGGAGTTCAGGAAGGTGTGGCGCTTGATACGGTAAAGATTGGTGGCATGTGAAGGAAATTTCTGTCGTAAGGTTTTGGCAGTGAAGGGTGGGTCTTGACGTCGGTTTCACGGGAGGTGTCGGAATTCTGGGTTTGTCAGAATTCGAGCTCGAGTTCAGCAGTGTGGTGACTGGCGTAAGGCTGAGGTGTTGGGGGTAACAACGGTGGAGTCAGCTCAACAGTTTGGGGGTTGATCATATTTAAAGGGCACATCAGTATTTGTAGTTCGATGTTGAGGCAAGGTAGAGGGAGATATGTTAGTGGTTGGCGAAGGTTTGCCTGGGAAAAACGGGTTCAAATCTGGGAAGATGATGAGTAAATTTTTGTGCGTGGTAAAGATAGAAGGTTCAGTGTGGTGGTTTGTGTTCATAAGGGAGGTTTGAGAGTTGTTGTTGTGGCAATTGGTTAAGGGGGGAGGCTGGAATATTGGAAAAGGAGGATGTTAGGTTACTGATGATCAAGTTGAAAAGCAATTGAATAGGAAGTTGTTGTTCGAATTGATGAAACATGAAAGGAATAATAATGGTAAATCAAAATTGAATGGGGAATAAAAAAAAGTATTGACTAAGGTAATTAACCACAAATTGAAACTTAGTGAACGAACTATTTAATTAAGTTGTGTAATTGTTATAACAAGAATAACTGCGTCATATGTCAACAGAATCCGGCGAATCAAAAGTCAATGGAACCATAGAGACAAAATCTATGGGGTGGAACTTTTTTGGCTGCAAACGGAGTTAGTAATATTTTGAGATAAAATCAAATGTCTGTTTGATTTTAAATGAAACTAAGTCAGAATCATCAACTACAAAACAATGTGAGTGAATCGTACTAACTCTACCTAGTTATATTTTTATAACGTATTTTAGAATTGATAAATGATGGTTGATTGTTGTGTGTTGATTGTTTGGTTGAATTGCTGATGTATTGATTGAAAGTGTATATAACGATATATGTGTAAATCGTTAATCAAATATTGATTCTGTTTATCAGAATATTTCATATTGAAATGAAATCGATGTTATTTATATTGTTTAACATTTGTGGATGTAGGGAAACAGGTTGGAGGGATCTAATTGGATTCCTCAATATTTATAATACTGTTTGTTTTCATATATTGTGATATATGATGTGATATATAATCTGTGATTGATTATGATGATACTGGTCTGTTTAATTGGTATTTTAAATATCATAAGAAATACTCTAATGTAAAAGGAAATATTTATTTGGAAAATAAATAGAATTATAAAAGGAAATTGACGAGATATAATAGAATTATGAGGAGATTGTTTAAAGTGGATATTAAATAGAAATTTGTTTTAACAAATAGATTAAGAAGATTTATTTATAAATAATGTTTTATAAATTAAATTAAATATTTATCATTTGATAAACAAAATATATAAGACTGAATTTATATAGAGAAGTAAGAATCTGTTTTAACACCGATATTTTAAACGGAATTTGAGCAGCATTTATAAAGGTGATTATAAATGGGATTATAAATGTTAGAAGAATAAAATGAGATTTTATATGAATAATTCTATAATTATAAGTGAAATAGAAATTGGATTTGGGATATTGTTTTAAATACGAAATCAAACTGTTTTGATTGCAAAGAAGAAATATTATTCACATTTAATGTGAATAAAAGATTTAAATAAATATTTTGCAGATAAAAATATTTATAAAGGAATTTGGGTTTTGAAATAGGAATTTAAATGGAATTACAGAAATTAGAAACAGACTGGAAATTAGTTGAGTTGAATGGCTTTCTGGGTATCGATCTGATGTTGCTTTCGGCCTTCGGGGTTTATGCTTGGGATGTTGTTCTCTTACTAGTTTACAGTTAGAGGCTGATAGAGTTAGGAAGCTATTGATGCATGAATCAAAAATGGAAACGTTTTCCAAAGTTAATAATGTATATTTTCTAATTTTAAAAAATAAGAAATTTATGAATATATGGAAATGATAAATGGGAAATTAGGAAATGAAATGATGATTGATCGGTAAGATTTCCATTTGGGAATACGACCGTTGTTTGTACACATATTTTTCTTTGATAGTTAAATCACCGACTATCGAAGATTTTTACCATTTCCCTTGTCAATACGGAGAGACCGGGATCACATATATTATTTGAAAACCACTCCGTATGGCATTACCGTTGCGAATCAAATATGATGAAGATAATTGAAGACGGAGTTATGCAAGGGCTGTTCAGTAAATCCTAGGTAGAAACTGCCTAAGATGGATTTACATAATAGTACCTTCGGTCTGTCCAGTCCCAGGACGACCTGTATGGAAGAATGTCTGATAGAGTATATTTAATAGGTCGCGTAAGTTGATCTCTTCAAACGTATTTATGTTGGTGGATGAGGAATTCGTTTCTCCTAGCTTATACCTATGGTATTTTTGGGGAAATCAATTAGTGATTTGGCGGGTATGACGATGTGACATTCAAAGTGAATAAATGTGTAATCTATCAGAGATAAGTGTGACCTTAAGCCTTACAACCAGGAAATGGTACAAAATCGGGTAGGTCGCATGGCCAAGTGGTTAGCTGCCAAGTAGGGTGTATTGTCACCTGATCTAGATTTTCCTTTACTTCTATAATCTATTTCGATGTTGTCCCTTTCGGGTAACGGTTGTTGATCCTAACTGTTGGTGATAATACGTTCGGTACACTCAAGCGAAATAAGTGACCGGTCATGTTTAGCCTAGGTTACAAGATGTTCTTGTTGAACCCAGTGTATTCCTCTCTAGAGATACACTATCGGAAGATGGTCCCATACCTTGCCAGTTGGAATTCATTAACCAGTAAGCGCCCGCGGTTTTTGATTATATATTATGTATGTGGAACGTGAGATGAAAGCGTTCTGCTAGATGATTAGTATATTGTGATTGATAGACATTATTATAATATCAAAAGAGTTTTGATGTAAATATTATTGGTTCTTTCAAAAGGATTTTGAAATGTTGAATCAAGTGTTTGGATTCTCATAAGGGTAAAACCAGTTCCGTGTTATACGGCGGGGCTTTATGAGATATCGCTTATTTTATCAAATTGTTTTAAATTGTTTACTCACACCAGTCCCATGACTGACCTGGAGTTTATTTTATTTTGTTTTCCCTTAACTCTTGGATGCCCAAATTTGTATGGGCAGTCAAGTAGTCAGGGTTTTACAGATACTGAGAGCTTGGAGCAGGAGGCTTTAGGATTTTATAGCCATTGTTAATTTCCGCTTTGTTGTAAATGTTGTACTCTAATAAATGTTATTGTATACATATACTATTTTTATTTCAAAGTTATGTTATATTTTATTCGTTCCGGTGTGAGATTCGTGTTTACTCTGATGTTGTATGTTCTTCTTCTTCTTCTTCTATTCTATGTTTTTATCTTATCTATTCTCACCCTCTATTTTCTTTCATTAACTATCCGGTATTTCCGATGCTTGATAGTCAACGTTGCGTTATATGTCGATTACTCAGGATCGCGAAAACCCGGGTCGTTACAGGCATGATCCTAATCTCGTACGTGCGTATTCCAACTTAATCGTTTAATTTCCAATTACATACAGATTATTTCCCGAAGGAGGATGGCTTGTTGTCGGGTGCAGAGCATGCCTAGGATTACGTCATAATCCCGTAAATGGGTGGGCCTACTTAGCCATCCAAAAATCTAAAATCAAAGACACCAAATATCTAAGGGATCCTACTATCCAGTGAGCTTGATATCCATGAAATAAAAAACAAATAAGTTAATGATCAATCCACGCAAGCCTAATCCTTGCTTAATCCTGTTCCGAGGGGCAGTGGGCGGCTGTGTCGGCTCCATCGTTGTAGCCCGATTTTTAACATACTGTGCCAACTCTCCTTGTATGACATGCTCCTTGATCATATTCCGCAGATGCCTGCATACATTTGTGGTATGAGCATCCAGTTCATGAAACATTTAGTGCTTTCCAGACTCTCATTCTTTCTGCATGGGTACCCTTCTGGGTGGTTACTTGAATGGATATGTCTCATGTATTTCCAAGTAGATGTCCCCTAACGAGGAATTGTGTGAAGCCCCACCCCGAGACCCACATTTGTTGTAACACCCCACGTCCATTAATGTCACTCACTAAGGGAATGCATTAACTTTTATGGAGCGTTATAAGAGTATAGAACATAATACCACAAGACAGATATATAAGTGGTACTTAAGAAAATTCAAAATTTATTCATTGCAGCGGAAAAAGCAAAACATGTCTGGTTACAACATCAAAACCATATACTAAATCCAAGTGCACAAATATCCATCTTGTACAAAATTATTGTTAGAGTACATAAAAGTAAAACCATAATCCCACTCCAAATAGCCATAATGAAAAGAGATAAAGCTGAGCATTACTTTCAACACTTCCAAGCACTTCAAGAAGAAAGAAATCCAAGTCAATCTCCACTAGTCCCACCCTGAGGACCTGGGGAGGAGGGAGGAAAGAAAAGAGGTGAAACAAAAAGGGGTCAGACAAAAGTTTGGCGAGTCTAGTGACTTTAACAATATAATTAGTAAAGTAACAGGATAAGAACATAAACTGGATATAAGAGATGACCGTAACATAAGCAGATGTGACAAGGTAAACAAGATGAACAAGACATAACGTTGATTGCGCTTCTAATCACTATAAGATAACTCCTACACCGCACCAATGCTAGTTCTATATTAAAAGTTGATCCCTCTTACTAAACATAATAATAATGATGATGATGGTAGTTTCGTATACTCGTAGCTGCTGTCATAGTTGCCGCCTGCTCCTATCTCCACTAGTTGTACCCACTACCCTCCCCATTCGATCGGCACCCTAACTCATAGATACCCGTGTTTGTCCCACAGTAGGGTGTATCACTCCCTAAAGTGGCAACCCGATACTACTAAAATGCACGGCTTATACCTACACGATGCAACAACGTCTTACCTACCAGCCTGGACCCACGCACGCACATGACTTCGTTAGACTTGCACTGCCATCGCTAACTCTTTATTGACCTCTTGCAATCAACCCCAATAAGCGTGTCCCTGTCCTCGACCTAGTTCGAGCTCATATAGATACTAAAATGGGTTACTGGTTGAAAAGGGTCCACCCACTTGACAGAAGCTTCCCTCCTAAGCTTGGTCCCCACTAGGAATTCCCACTTAACCCCTCTTTATCCCCATGTCTAATCACATGTGTCATCTTGGTTAAGTGTCTTAATTATGTTTCACATGCTACCCAAGTTACCCACTTAACCCTTTTATCATTCCCATGTCTTACCGCATGTCTTATCTTGGTTAAGTGTTCATTAATTCGTTATAATTGTAATCTTGCAAGACCTCCCACATTTGATTGTCATTTTGTAGTTGTTGGATATGCCGGGTGGTTCTGGTCAGTCTTATACCGCAATCCGAATCTAACCTCGTGTCTTTGAATTATTACATATCTAATTTTTGCCTTTGACCTCTTACATTAGATTACCAAATTGCGGTTGCTGGATGTGCTGGGCGGTTCCGGGCAGTCTTATACCGCAATTCGAATCTAACCTCGTGTCTTAGGCGTTCATTATCACGTTCTTGATTCAAGTTCCAATTCTAAATCTAGGATTAAATTACATTCCAGTTACCCATAATTTCCAATCTAAAATATGCTTATGCTTTTAATCCAAATTAGGCCTATAATCTTATGTATACAATTTATACACAATTATGCTCAAATTGATTTATGCCAGTAATCTCATTTTGTTACAAATTTCCCCAAACTTTTCCCAATCGTTCAAACGTTATTCGTACGCAAATCTCAACGCAATATGTTAGGCTTGAAGTAGCTTAATCTCATAAAAAAGGAAAAGAAGAGGAGAAGAGAATCAACATAAAAATGGGCGTAAACATAGGAACATGCATATGACGATAAACTGGATCAGAAAGGAATATGGCAGATTTATGGGTATGAATTTAAAGGATAATGGTTTACAAACTTGATAAGATTCATCTCAGTCACATGCATATTTGTTAGATCCAATTCGCATCTATCACAATTACTTTTTAAATTCAATTATATGTGAAAGTGACATAAACTCACAGCGATAGGATTTAGAAAAGAGAATAAATCTGAATTTTGAATTTGATTAACTAAACCGTTGTTGTAGAATTTGATTCTTATCTTCCAATTTGAATACTCTTATTCTGATTTGCTTTGGTGGAGAAGAAAGGCTAGGTTAATTTAGATTAGAGCAGCATAGAGGCACCATGGATGAATAACAATGAGATTAGGGTTAGGTTTAGGGGTATATTATAGATGCTCTAGGTGAATTAGGACCCTTAGATTAGATTAGGATCCATCTGAACCATCCAAACCAGAAAAACACGTCATCCAGCTAGTCCCAGATGGATACATCAGCCCTAGACCGCCAAAACACGTCTGCCAGATCTGGGCAGATGGGGGTCGACACCCCTATAGGGGGGTCGACTCCCATAGGGGGGTCGACACCCTAGAGCGGGAGATTTCCCGCTCACCCAGATTTGACTGATTTTGGTTTTTGAATTCGTTTTTGATTTTTAATTATTATTTAAATAAATTCTGTTTTAAACTAAAATCTTCTAAGCTTCATAACTTCTTCATACTGTATCCGTTTTACGCAAACTCGGATTCTATCCCAAGCAGAATTCCGAGACGAACGCAATGGCACAACCCGTTTCCCTTAATTCTTCTTATAAAAATTAGTATTCTTTAATTGTCTCTTATTTCATGTTTTAAAATTACGGGTTGTTACATTCTCCCCTCCTTAAAGGATTTCGTCCTCGAAATCTTCATGTTAAGAAGAATGTATCCTACCATCCAATCATCCATCTACTCATCCATAATCCCCAAGCATCCATTTTCCTTAAAAGATTTCTAATGCTATATGAACATATGCAAAAGTGTGTGTATATGTTCCTTATCTAATGCAAAGATCAGGCGGTCTACTGATTCAGTTGACCTCCTTAATGAAAAACATGATAGTGCCATGATTCCATTGTGTATGAAAATGAATCCTAACGATACATATCATTCCTATATGAGTGCACAACTGTTCAGTCAAATGCAGCATCCATATGATAACACATTCAATATACATCGATTAACTTAAATATGCACACTCATTCATATGCAATATGAAAGTGATTGATCCGATCTAGTGCCTAATGTATTTGTAAATGCATCCACGAGCAACAACTAGCAGACACTTACATCCACTTGCATCCACCAAACATAAAATGTCTAAAACACATGTTTACAACCATAGGATTTCCTACCTAAAGATTGAAGATATAATCGAGAGGATACACTAAACGATAGAACAAGTATAAACAAAACGGTGGAAAAAGGAGAAGTTAAGAACATACCCTCAAAAAGGAAAGGGTACGGCGCGCGTATCTTGTCTTCAGTCTCCCAAGTCGCGTCTCCTTGGTCATATCCCCATTGGAATTTAACCAACTTGACCTCTCGGTTGCGTAACTTCTTGACCTCCGATCCAAGGATGCATGTAGGAACTCGTCTAACCGTGGCATCTCGCTCTACTTCCACTTCTCTAAGCATGCTCGGCTCTACTACTTCTGCGGTATCGTGTAAACACTTCCTCAAATGCGACACATGAAATACGTCATGAACGCAACTAAGCTTCTCAGGCAGCTTCATTCTGTAGGCCATCTGTCCAATTCTTACTGTAATGGGGAATGGCCCTACGAACCTTGGTGCCAATTTCCCTACAGACCCAAAACGAACTACATTCCTCAACGGTGATACTTTAATAAAGACCATGTCTCCAACACTGAACTCAAGATCGGTCCTTCTCTTATCAGCATATGACTTTTGCCGGTCTTGTGCCGTCTTCATGCATCTTCGAATAAAGTCTATCTTCTCTAAAGTTTCTCTAATCATCTTGGGCCCAGGCAAAATCTTATCCGCAGACTCCCACCAACAATTCGGTGATCGGCAAGGTCATCCATATTGAGCCTCAAAAGGTGCCATGCCAATATTAGTCTGATAGTAGTTGTTGTAGGCGCACTCTACTAATGGAAGATGTTCCTCCCATGTCCCTCCAAAGTCCAAGATGCATAATCTCAAAAGATCATCTAGAATCCAATTTACTCTTTCTGTTTGGTCGTCCGTCTGAAGGTGATAAGCGGTGCTCAAACACAATTGCGTTTCAACCGCCTCTTGCAAGCTCTTCCAAAACTCACTGGTAAAAATGGGATTTTTATCGCTTACGATACTAGAAGGTATGCCGTGTAGACGAATTATCTCTCGGAGACAAACAGATGCTAACCATGCTGCTGTTCTTTTACTCTTAATGGGAATGAAGCGGGCGCTCTTGGTAAGTCTATCTACTACTACCCAAATCCCTGTATTACCCTTCCTTGACCTCGGCAACCCGTCGACGAAATCCATGGAAACACTTTCCCATTTCCACTGTGGAACCTCTAAAGGGTGAAACAAACCACCAGGCTTCTTTTGCACAGCCTTGACTTGCTAGCACACTAAGCATCTAGAAACGAACTCAGCCACATCCTTCTTTATTCCGGCCCAAAAGAAAACTTTCTTCATGTCCCTATACATCTTGTCACCACCGGGATAAATGGTCATCTTAGAACGATGTGCTTCTTCAAGGATTGCCTTTCTCAAACTCTCGTCTCGAGATACGCAAAGTATCCCATCCCTACGCAACCAACCTTTGTCATCGATGGTATACCTATTAAGATGGCTCAAAGACTCCCCTCTTACGAGATTGTCTACTATCTCTATCAACTGTGGGTCATCTCGCTGTCCCGCACCTATCTGTCCCAAAAGCGTAGGTCGCACCTCTAATGATGCCAACAAACCGAGTACATAATCGATAGAGGGTCCAAAGTCAAAGGTAGAGATATACTCTAAACTCTGCCGCTCATAAACAAAGGACTCAAAGTCAACTTCTTTCTACTCAAGGCGTCATCTACGACGTTACCCTTGCCAGGGGTATATGCAATCTCAAAATCGTAGGTTGCTAAGAACTCCATCCACCTTTGTTGCCTTAAGTTTAGATCTTTTTGAGAGAGAAGGTATTTTAGTGACTTATAATCTGTATACAACTCAAACCTCTCACCAAGCAAATAGTGTCGCCAAGACTTAAGCGCAAAAACTATGGCAGCTAACTCTAAGTCGTGGTAGGGTAATTTTTCTCATGGACCCTTAACTGCCTTCCACCATAGCATATCACCCTTCCCTCTTGCATCCAAACTGCGCCAAGCCCTGTTCCGCAAGCATCGGTATACACTGTGAATGGTTTACTCCCATCCGACAAAACTAAATCTGGAGCTGTCGTCAATGCCCTCTTCAAACGTTGGAAAGCATCGTCACATTCAACATCCCAAGAAAATGTCAAATTCTTTTTCGTCAATCATGTAAGTGGGGCTGATGTTTTAACAAAGTCCTTGATGAACTTTCTATAATAGCCCGCCAAACCAAGAAAACTTCTTACATCTGTAGCGTTCTTAGGAATCTTCCAATCTTGGATTGCTACCACCTTCTCGGGATCCACTGCTATCCCTTCCTTAGAGACCATGTGGCCTAAGAACCTCACTTCCTTTCTCCAAAAATGACATTTGGAGAACTTAGCTTTGAGTTGATGTGCTCAAAGAGTCTCTAAGACTTCCCTAAGATGTAGGGCATGCTCTTCCTCGCTTCTAGAGAATATCAAGATGTCATCCACAAAGACTACCATGAACTTGTTTAGAAACTTCCTAAACACCCTACTCATCAAGTCTACGAAATATGCGGGTGCATTCGTCAAACCAAAAGGCATGACGAGCCATTCAAAGAAACCATGGGGAGTCCTAAAAGCAGTCTTATCTATACTATCCTCAACTACCCTCAACTGATGAAATCCTGTAGCTAAGTCCAACTGCGAGAAAACCAAAGCACCAACCAACTGATCGAACAAATCATCTATCCTCGGCAATGGGTGTCTGTTCTTCTTCGTGAGCTTATTCAGCTCCCTATAGTCCACGCATAATCTAAGCGAACCATCCGCCTTTGTAGCAAAAACAACAGGAGCACCCCACTCCGAGTTACTTCTTCTTATGAATCCTTTCTCAAGCAACTCTTTCACTTTTTTACTAAGCTCCCTCCTTTCTCTTGGATCCATGTGGCGCACAGGCAATGCACCTGGCTTTGCATTGTCCACTAAGTATATACAGAAATCTATCTCTCGTTTTGGAGGTAAGCCCCTAACCTCCTCAAAGACATCTGCATACTCACGGACTACTCGAACAGATTGCAAATCATCAATAGATGTGTCAAAAGATTCTAGGTAGCTAAGCATAACAGAACCCTTAGGGTCACAAGAAATATCGAGAGTATTACCCAAACTAGTCAAAAGTCTTACTACCCTCTTTTCACAGTGGAGAATGACACCATACCTGGCTAGCCAATCCATTCCTAGAATCAACTCATAGCCCATGAAACCAAGCACATAAGAGTTACATTCGAACTCAATTCCATACACATATATTCTCAAATCCCTACATAACATAGAAAGATGAGTCGTACCCCCAATAGGATTTGAGACAACAAAGGGATCCATAACTAGACTAGCATTTAGGTGCAGTGTTTCAACTAACGAAGCAGATACAAATGAATGTGAAGTGCCAGAATCAAACAAAGTTCGAACAGGATGATCAAAAAGGAAAATCAAACTTTCAACAGAAATGTTTCTACCTCTCTCCTGTCCTAGTGCGATGAATGCATGAACCTGCCCTCCAGAAGTACGTCATGTCCTCTGCTCTTGCCCTTGTCCTTGCCTCTTCGGGCAGTCTTTAATCATATGTCCTACCTCACCACATTGGAAGCAACCCGTCTTCTTCTTCTTCCTACAGTCCTTGCTTAAGTGGCCCAGCGTTCCACAATTAAAACACCTTTTCTTCCCTTGGCCCTTGTTATCCTTACCACCTTTCTTTTTTTGTTGTTGTGCTTTCTTTGGATCCACTTTCTTATCATGTACCTTAACTACACTAGCACCTTTCTCCTCTTCATGCATCAACGCCATGTCAATAAGTTTCTCGAAAGTAGCGCCCATAGGAATGTGGGACACAGCCAACCCGTGTAATGGTTCATTCAGACCCTTGGCAAATCTCGAAGCCTTCTTTTGTGGTGTATTAACTAGTTCCATACCAAATCTTGCTAACTGGTTAAACTTGTTAACGTACTCCTTCACAGACAAACTCCCTTGTTTCAAAGCCAAGAACCTCTCTATGTATAAACTCTCCTCCGCTTATGAAAGAAATTTCAGCTCGAACCTTCGTCTAAAGTCCACCATGTCACCACTGCATGTCCTCCATTAGTTACTTCCCACCAAAATGAGGGTTCGTCCTTCATCAACCAAGCAGCTAGCTGAACCTTCCTTCTATCGTCTATCTCAAAGATACCAAACAAGTCCTCCACTTCCTTGAGCCAATTTCGAGCCTCTACAAACGTCTCAATCCCATAAAACGGCTTTTTGCCCATCGTACGGAAGTCTTTGCATATCTTAGAAAAAGCGTCTACATAGGGAGGAGGAGGAGGAGCGGCTACATATGGGGGAGGAGGAATATCTGCTGAGCCTACGGCAGTAGCCCTAGCCTCCAGATACCCTCTGAACCAACCTGGTGTCTGTATGCCCTCGGGTATAACATGTTCCCCAGACATGCTAAAAGGAAAAAGGAGGAGATTCAAAATAGAGAATCGAAAGATAGATATATGCCTTTTGGGGATTATTTTTTTCATAACAAACCTTTATCTTGAAAATACCCTCTTTAAAACATGTTTTTGAAAATACTTCTTTATAAAAATACTTTTGTAAACGGTTTCCAAAATCTTTTATCTGTTCTGGTAACCTTCAGCTCTGATACCACGTGTAACACCCCACGGCCATTAATGTCACTCACTAAGGGAATGCATTAAATTTTATGGAGTGTTATAAGAGTATAGAATAGAATATCACAAGACAGATATATAAATGGTATTTAAGATAATTATTCATTGCAGTAGAAAAGCAAAACATGTCTGGTTACAACATCAGAACCATATACTAAATCAAAGTACATAAATATCCATCTTATACAAAATTATTATCAGAGTACATAAAAGTAAAACCATAATCCCACTCCAAATAGCCATAATAAAAAGAGATAAAGCTGAGCATTACTTTCAACACTTCCAAGCACTTCAAGAAGAAAAAATACAAGTCAAGCTCCAATAGTCCTACCCTAAGGACCTAAGGGAGGGGTAGGAAAGGAAAGAGGCGAAACAAAAAGGGGTCAGACAAAATTCTGGCGAGTCTAGTGACTTTAACAATATAATCAGTAAAGTAACAGGATAAGAACATAAACTGGATATAAGAGATGACTGTAACATAAGCAGATATGACAAGGTAAACAAGATGGACAAGACATAACGTTGATTGCGCTTCTAATCACTATAAGATAACTCCTACACCGCACCAATGCTAGTTCCATACGGAAAGTTGATCACTCTTACTAAACATAATAATGATGATGATGATGATGGTAGTTCCGTATACTCGTAGCTACTATCATAGGTGTCGCCTGCTCCTATCTCCACTAGTTGTACCCACTACCCTCCCCATTCGATCGGCTCCCTAACTCGGAGGTACCCGTACTGGTCCCACAGTAGGGTGTATCATTCCCTAAATTGGCAACCCGATACTACTAAAATGGACGGCTTATACCTACACGATACAACATCGTCTTACCTACCAGCTCGGACCCACGCAGGCATCCGTTGGACTTGCACTGCCATCGCTAACTCTTTATTGACCTTTTACAATCAACCCAGTAAGTGTGTCCCTGTCCTCGACCTAGTTCGAGCTCGTATAGATACTAAAATGGGTTACTGGTTGAAAAGAGTCCACCCACTTGACACAAGCTTCCCTCCTAAGCTTGGTCCTCACTAGGAATTCCGACTTAACCCCTCTTTATCCCTATGTCTAATCACATGTCTCATCTTGGTTAAATGTTTTAATTATGTTTCACATGCTACCCATGTTACCCACTTAACCCTTTTATCATTCCCATGTCTTACCACATGTCTTATCTTGGTTAAGTGTCCATTAATTCATTATAATCATAATCTTTCAAGAGCTCCCACATTATATTGTCGTTTTGCGGTTGCTGGATATGTCGGGAGGTTCCGGGAAGTCTTATACCGCAATCCAAATCTAACCTCGTGTCTTTGCATTATTATGTATCTAATTTCTGCCTTTGACCTCTTACATTAGATTACCAAATCCCGGTTGCTAGATATGCCGGGCGATTACAGGCAGTCTTATACCGCAATTCGAATCTAATCTCGTGTCTTATGCGTTCATTATCACATTCTTGATTTAACTCCCAATTCGAAATCTTGGATTAAAATACATTCCAATTACCCATAATTTCCAATCTAAATTATGCTTATACTTTTAATCCAAATTAGGCCTATAATCTTATGTATACATGTTATGCCAAATTACGCCCAAATTAATTTGCGTTCATTGTTATCAACAATTTATGCCAAACCTCATGTATACAAATTATATCCAATTATGCCCAATCCAACTTATGCCAAATCTCAGGTTTACAATTTATACACAATTAAGCTTAAATTGATTTATGCCAATAATCTCATTTTATTACAAATTTCCCCAAACTTTTCATAATCGTTCAAACGTTATTCGTACGCAAATCTCAACGCAATATGTTAGGCTCGAAGTTAGCCTAATCTCATTAAAAAAAGGGAAAAGAAGAGGAGAAGAGAATCAACATCAAAATTGGCGTAAACATAAGAATAGGCATATGAAACATAAACAGGTATATGATGATAAATTGGATCAGAAAGGCATATGGCAGATTTATGGGTATGAATTTAAAGAATAATGGTTTACAAACTTGATAAGATTCATCTCAGTCACAGGCATATTCATTAGATCCAATTTACAATCCTATCACAATTACTTTTTAAATTCAATTATATGTGAAAGTGACATAGACTCACAGCGATAGGATTTAGGAAAAAGAGAATAGATATGAATTCTGAATTTGATTAGCTAAACCGTTGTTGTAGAATTTGATTCTCATCTTCCAATTTGAATACTCTTATTCTGACTTGCTTTGGTGGAGAAGAAAGGCTAGGTTAATTTAGATTAGAGCAGCATGGAGGCGCCATGGATGAATAACAATGAGATTAGGGTTAGGTTTAGGCGTATTTTATAGATGCTCTAGGTGAATTAGGACCCTTAGACTAGATTGGGATCCATCTGAACCATCCAAACCAGAAAACACGTCATTCAGCCAATCGTAGAAGGACACATCAGCCCTAGACCACCAAAACATGTCTTCCAGGTCTGGGAAGATGGGGATCGACACCCTTATAGGGGGGTCGACACCCCTGGCGACACCCCTATAGGGGGGTCGACACCTATGTTGACTCCATTGGGTGGTCGACACCCCAGAGCGGGAGATTTCCCGCTCACCCAAATTTGACTGATTTTGATTTTTGAATTCATTTTTGGTTTTTAATTATTATTTAAATAAATTCTGTTTTAAACTGAAATCTTCTAAGCTTCGTAACTTCTTCATACTGTATCCATTTTACGCAAACTCGGATTCTACCCCAAGTAGAATTCCGAGATGAACGCAATGGCGCAACCCGTTCCCCTTAATTCTTCATATAAAAATTAAGAATTCTTTAATTATCTCTTATGTCATGTTTTAAATTTACGGGTTATTACGTTAGTCAAGAGCATTGCGACGAATGTCGTCTACTAATTCATAGAAAAGGGCTTGCTAGGAGCGTCCATCTGTGAGTCTTGTATTAAATAAATATCAAGATTATTGGTAAAATGCACTATATATATTTTTCTCATGGATCAGCACTCTTAATCTTTATTCAATACTACGGTGGCTTGAAGGTAATTCAGAACAAACACGATTAAGTAATACAATATACATCATAGAACAGATCACCCATCATACGATACACATACATATAATATACATGTAGTGTCATAAAAAGTGGTATACAACCACTATACATACACAAAGAGTCTAAAAAGGAATTTGATACAACATCAATGCATATGGAACAAATTTGAGTATTTACAAAAAATAACTAACTGGATAGCCCAAAACTAATAAATCTATGGTGGAAGCAAAAGATATTATCTACTGCTGGGAATACCTGAAAAAACTCAGTCAGACCTGAGCATTAACACACACGGATCAGTCAAGTCAACAGTGAGTAATAAAGGGTATAGGAGTAAATAAAAGCATGATATACAACTCTTTATTCAAAGAATTAGAAAATGATAAGACTATGGAATTAAATCTGGGTAAGTTCTCAAGACATACACAAAAGGGAATATAGCTGCCTTCTTGTACTAGCTCAAAGCTAGGTACATGACCATACACAAGCATAGTGTGGTCACAACACCAAAATCATCATACATAACTAAAAAGAGTTAAACATCACCATAAGGAGCATAAATCTCCAAACACTGAAAACCACGTAACATAAGTGGATTAGAAAACCAATTACTCATCACAATGTATGACCGTTAAGATCAAATCAATCACAATCACAATATGGATCCATCACAAAAGATATGCACGTGCTATCATAATATAATAAAGTTCCCCCAAGCTTAGCCAAATACTTATACGTATTAAAATAAGGCACCCAACAAAGCAACCCCCCCTCCGGCCGAGTGTATCTTGACCCCCTCCCTCAGTCAAGTGAATACGTATACATGACTGCCATCGAGTCTAACTTCCCCTGAAGCGAGTACTGCTCATCACAAACACAATATGCATCACTAACTCACAGTCAGTAACCCAAAGAGTGGTAATAGTGTGTCACATACCATATATTCTCACTAATTGGTTTACTAGCTGCTTGTCAACTTCGCAATGGAAAACATAGAAATCACATATCACAACCAATGAATCATCAATTTTTAATTAGACGAACCTGGAATTAACCGATTTCGTATACTGACATGTCCCGTACCACGAGGTCTACAATATCGCTTAACTTCCATTATGCCATCTCAAAGGGTGAAGAAAAGTGTGGTTTATATATAGGGAAATACTTGTTATTTCTAAAACAAGTTTATAAACATTTTCCAAAAACTAATTATTTTTCTTTCTTAAATACTTATGTATGTTGAAAATAGTTTTTTATACTATTATTTTGAGGCCGTTTATTTTAAAACCAAAATCATAAATTAATTTTTAGCTTTGAAACTATATAGAAAACGATAGTTTATATCTAGAAAAACTTGTTCAAAAACGTGTATGTATGCTCAATGACTTCAAAAACTTAGCACAAAACTCAACGAGTCAAAAAATCTCCAAAAATATGAGATTCAAATTGAATGTTTAATGGCTTGATTTGCCAAGCCCATACGGTATGATAACCATGTGATACACCATTAGAAAATTCACTAAAATCAAGCGAACTAAGCACATAAACTATCAGGAAAACACAGAGGAGCAAAAAGCTCCATCCTGTGCAAAACACCTAGGTGGGTCGACCCACTAGGCTTAGTGTGCCAACCCACTTATCATGATATTTTCTTGGTCTGAATCCTGATCAGTCCTCTACTTTATGGTGATGTTCAAACAAACTAATGGCTTCAGATTAACTTGAAAATTTGCACAAATACTCATCAGATACTCTACTTCAACATGCAAAAAGAATTACAGTCAAACAATCATAGATCAAAGAGTTATAATAGCAAAAAGATGGACTTTGGCTATGACTTTAGCACAACAACAAATTGAACAACATAACACAGAAAGTTACGTATTTTGCATAGATAAACTTCAAATAACTTATAAACTCTACAGTTAATTAGGAAATTGTGAGGTTCACTCACTTTAGCAGCAACTACAACAAATTTGGCTTGAAATTGAGGCAGACTAAGGCTTTATTGATGAGAAGATGAGCTTCTTTTGCCTGTTGAAACAATGGCTGAAACATGTAAAAAGTATACTTACTGTAAAGATGAAATCTTCAACAAAATTGTAGAAAACTTGGATTAGAATTGAGATTTAAGTGAATTACCTACTGCTAGAAAATTTAAACAATCGAAATCTTTACTTGTGGTGTAGATTTGAGGCAATAAGAACTAACAGCTAGTGGGTTCTCTTATTTTCTTTGTTTTTTCCACTAGGTAAGTAAAATACAGGAGAAAGGTACGTGCTCTTCACTTTTTCTCTAGATATTTCTTTAGTTAAGAGAGTCATTAGGCCCACTAATGACAAATTAAGCCCAAAACCCCATAATTAAACGCTAATTAGGCAATTAGGTTATATTAACTTCTATTTAGTCTATTAAACCATATTTACACCAATTACAACCAGTTTATTAAATCCTTGTCACTAATTAAAGAATTAAAATTTGTGATAATATATAAAACATTTGAAAGGCTTTTTAAGTGATAATATTAATTTTTATAACAAAATTACACAAGTATGAACATCCCACTTATATTTGTATAACCTTTACAATACGTCCAAATTAATTATTTCAAATGACTTATTATTTACATAATAAATTATCAAAGCTTAATAAATTACATATTTTCACATATTACGCAAATATAAGCATTTCACCTATATTTGTGTAACATTTACAATTCATGTAACTCAAATATTTTTAATATTGTAGTTTTAACAAAATAAATTGTTAATGCATGGAAAACACACATTTTCCATGTTTATTATTAATTCAACAATTATTTTTTACATGTTTGTATATATTTATTACTTCACATCCTTATTAAAATTTCATTGTTAACCCAAATATTCAGTATTTGACTTTTAATCCAAAAAATACCTTATTAACATAAAAATATAATTCCTATGGGTTTAACACTATTAATTTTTCATAAGAAAATATTCTAATCACTAATTTCGATAGTACAATATATATTAACACTTGTTAATATTTTTAGTTATCAAATAATTTAATTTTCTCCCAAAACCAATATGTCCTAATTTGTTACAAATTTTACATTCAATTGACCCAAGCCTCAAATATAATCACTTAAACGTGAATAAACTCCACAATCAAACCTCAAAGCACCAATTAATTATTAACATGAATAATTAAGCCAAATAATCAAATTAATGATATATGCAACTTAATTATTACCCAATTACTCATATTTTGATGTTTATTAAATATAGTAGGTAATTACCGAAAACTCAGGTTGTTACAGACCCCCTTACGAAAATTGTGTTTCCGCAATTCCCTACGGGGTAAGTTCGTACAGCTAATCTAAACAAATACCCAAAGGATATGCACATACACAAGAGTGTACATGTACAGGATAAGATATGCACAAAATAAAGAAAATTTTCTTGCCTCCGTTATGAGAAGATAGAAAATGTGGATAAATACGCCTGATAGACTCCATGGTTTCCCAAGTACAGTATTTTGGATTATTTGACCACTGGACCTTTACGAACCAGACATTCTTGCTTCAAAGGCGTATCACCTCTGAACCAAGAATTCGAACTGGCTGTTGCACGCTGGATAAATCAGGAGAAATTTCAAGTTCAAACTGCTCAGATGGATCAATGACAAAATCTGAATCTCTAAAGCACTTTCTAAGTTGCGACACGTGGAAGATATCACGGATATCAGATAAATGAGCTAGAAGGGATACTCGATATGCAACACATCCAATGCGCTCAACGATTGGGATTTGTCCTATAAAGTGAGAAGCCAACTTTCCAATCGTACTAAAATACATAACTCCCTTCAGTGAATAAACACGGATGAAAACTAGATCACCCACAGATAACTCAAGAGGCTTCTTATGGTTGTCCATGTAAGATTTCTGTCAGCTTTGATCCTCTTTCATTCTCTGTCTAATAAGGATGATCTTCATAGAATAATCACGAAATAAATCTGGACCAAGAGTAAGCTTATCTCTTGATTCCAACCAATAAGAAGGCGAACGACAAGACCTTATATAAAGAGCCTCAAACGGAGATATACAAATAGAAGACTAAAAGCTGTTATTATAAGAGTACTCTACAAGAGGTAGATGGTTGTAACAAACCGAATTTCGATAGACTGAATTTTTTGCTCAAAAATCCCAATCTATCAAAGCTTAAGTTGGCTTGTTTGGTATCCCGTAGAAAAGACAGAGATAATAAATATATCAGAGCTTGATAAAACATCTCACAACGGAATGGATAAAAATATAGTATTCAAATATAGCCATACTGAAAGAATGACACTACCTAACAAGTGTCCAAGGCTACCAAAATCCCTACCAAAAGTCTAACCTACGAGTATGTTATGATGATGGGGTTTAACACAAGTTCTTGTGAGAGGACAAATCATACATTCTGAAACAACCCAACATACACCGTTCAGTTACTATTTCTTAATTATTAGGTTATTCGGGTTAACAACACTTTAGGTTCTGCGCTTACGTTGTACCCATCTACTCCCCAGTTGATTAAGCCTAATATGATATATATGTACCTATGCCCAACATCTCGAGGTATTCCTTATAGAACCCTCCTTGTATGGTCTCCACCGCCATGCCACGGAAGCATATGGATCTTCGTATCCAACTCCTCGATCGACCCTCGTCTTGACACGGAGTAATTCCTTAACGTCTACAATACACTGCCCAGTGTGTATTTAGACCCTCACATGAACGTATTGTCTACTATATGTCGAGTTCCGTAATAGGGATGCATCCACTGCATAGAACTCGACCGGAAGCTTTCTGTATCTATAAAGGACAACTTTGTTGGGCCTACATTACAGATATCTACATATGTTCTGTTTCTTTACATGGTGGTTGTAGCCCCACCTTGGCCCCTCCCTAAACTAATGAAAGACTACATCAAGAGCTAATGGCGTGCCCCTGTCAACCAATCTAACATCAAATTTGATGTGTCCCTCAACCAACGTCTCGATAGCGAAAGATCGTTGGTCTGTTGGTTTAGCTTTCTGTCTTTTCGCATTCCTACTAACTGCTGATGATAAGTATCCGACGATTACTATCCTTAATTTGGTCCTGACCACCTCCTTCCAGAGCAAGGTAAACTGCCAAATCACCCAACGCCATCTGCCATAGCCTTTTGACTTCCACTCTGTAGTTCTAGTCAAAGTGTGCCCTAGATGGTGCAAGACCTGCCTTCGAGCGACGACTTCATCCGATTATTCCTCAGAGGGCCATTGTAGAGTACCATATCACGTCCCGTAGAAGCCGCGTACTTCCCTCCAGTCCTATAGAATAATTAGTTGGACATACTCCTCTTATGTCTCCAGACACCATGATGATCTACCCCATTGGGTTCTTCATCTCCATACATATGTATTGGTCTAAGCGCATCACGTCATCACGTCATTAGATCCTATGTCTAATCTATTAATCATGTGATTATTGTAACTTTTCAAATTGCTAATTAACCTAATTATTTACACATTCGTTTACAATTCGAATTACTGGTTTATTAGCCTGCATTTGTCTGCCTACTTTCTCTAATCAGCCACATGTCGCCAGAATGGACTTCCGCTTATTATTATTACGTTCACTGGACTTAATATTTCTAGTTACAAGTTTACCAATCATAACCCTGTTTTAGTCTTCCTAATTTGCCTTATGTTATATCATTACCACAACCATTGTTGTGGGTTTACTTATTAACTTAGCTCCCTTACCTAAGGTTTATTAATAAGTCCCATGTTTATCACTAATTATAACCTACGTTATAATTCCACTTATCCCTAAGACACGTCTACCTATTGTAACATTTCTTTATTTATTATCTTGTACATTTTTTATTATTACAGAAAAATATTTCACACACTTTATTAGATTAATTGGTCGAAATGAGTAAAAATCTATTTCAGTAATACACATCAATTAAGATCCATAGCTACATGTTATTTCTTTTATTTACATCATGTGCATAGATATATTTGATTAGTGTGCAATATAGCAAAAGAACCCCTATTTCACACTAATCCCTGTTACCTTCCTTTTCTTGCAACTACGTTCTTAGTAATATACCATATTGGTAATTATGGAAATATATCCCTTTTCCACCCCCAACTAACTCAGTCCACTACTAATTCCCTTTTTCTATGTTAGATTTTAATTAATGTTTTTCATACAGCATTTCCAATTGCAGTAAATTTCCGTACAAACTTAGGCATACTAATTCTTTTTCCATTATTTCCACAATTTAATGTAATTCTTTTACAACATACCCAATTTACCATTGAATTATAGTCTTAAGAATATATGCATAATCACTGTTCGATTCACAACTTTAATATTACAGTAATTCTCAAACCCGAATAGAAAGTTAATGGAATAGATTCGTGCAACAGTAATATTCATAACGTGCTTCGAAAATGAATTATATCACAATTACCACAATTTCAATTATTCATTATATTAATAATTATGGGGAATTTAAACGATAAATATACCCTTGCCAAAAGGTATAATTTAAGTCCACTAACTAGACTGCTTTTCAATTCTTGAATCTGATTCAGATCTGCTATCCCGTGGTTTTCCTAACTGAATCTTATATTTAAATAACTACGGAATTACATATCTGATGCTAAAAGAATGAAAGAAATCCTAATAATTCAGATTCACAGAATTAACCTCACGTAGACAAGAAATATGAACACCTATATCGTAGAACTATATTCTTTGTCTTCAAATTTTGAATCAGAATTCCTAATAATAATTTTCTTATTTTCGAAAGATTTGGAGAAGAAACAAAATGGCAGAGCCTTGGCATCGTCTTGGAAAATATGAGTTGGAGGCTAGCTCTGCTAGTTTATTTATAGGTGCACAGAAGATTCTGGTTCGTTAGAATAAATATAATATAATCTGAGCCGTAAAAATCAAAATTTAACGTCAGTTCACTTAGCAATGGGTCGACCCGACTCTAGGGTGGGTCGACCCCAGGATCGACCCACATATGGTGTGGGTTGACCCGATTACCTAGGCCACTTATGTTAATTCCGCCAAAATTGATTTTTTTTCTTAACGTTAGTTGCAGCATTCATTTTCTTTCTAAATATTCTTATGTAAATTAATCTCTTCCATTTATAAGGTACGTTTAACATTTTAATTTCAAACGTGTGTGCATATATTCATGTATAACTCTACAAATCTTTGTTCGTTAATAATTTCCCCATATAGCTCCGTTCAAGACAAGTCATATATGCAAATAAATCAAAAAAATTCCATGAACACAATAGTACATGTCTTGGGGCCAAATTATGAAATCATAAAACATTGATATTTTTTTGATAACTAATTAATTATACATGTAAAAATACAGGGTGTTACAATGATCCTCCCATGAACCACCAAAATCAATCATACAAGCACGAAGGAGATATAACACCTCATAATTTTATAGAACATTAATAAACTAAAGGGATACTTAATTAAATATTGGGAATTAAGTAAAACGGACTATACCATTGTATTCGTCTCGGAATTCTAGTTCAGATAGACTCCGAGTTTGCGTAAAACGAACATCGTACGAGAAAGATATAAAGGTTAGAAGTTTGTATACATATAAACAAGATATGTATATATTCATATAATTCAAATCAGTTCGAAAAAAGCGGGAGAAGTAGGTGAGATCCAGACGGGATGGGAAGACACATGCCTGGGTTGGGTCGACCTATGGGTCGGACCCATGGCCAGGTGGGTCGACCCATGGGTCGACCCAAGGGGTAGGTAGGTCGACCCCTCCCCGATCTAAGCATTTTTCTGTTCCTATACTTGGTTTTGTGCTAGGTTCATTGGAGATAGTCTATATAAAGGCCAACATTTCTATTGTTTTCCTACACATAAAACAATGGAGATAATGAGATGCTGCCTCACCTTGGATAGAGTCAAGACTATCTTCTACAACACCAGCCTATACATATATCTAAGACATTTCTTATACGTCGATCCAATCTCTATGAGTTTATTTTACTTTTAGATATAAAAATTTAATAGTAACCTTGACATGTTAATAAACCTAGATCTGAGTCTATGCCTGTTAAAAAACTGATTCATATCTTATTCCCTCTCTTATTCTGTTCTTCTCCCTCTCTTATTCCCTTTTTATTTTATAAGCCTAGGGTACCTTCGAGCCTAGGCCAATCTCGCAAGAGACATACGTATGAATGAAATTGGAACAATTAGGGAATGTTTGGGAATGAAAATAAAAGAGGAAAATTGGGGTATATCTTGTACTGTGGAATATGATTGAAATTTGGGGTGTATGAACATGTAAGTATGTAGGCTTAATTCGAGGATAAAGTGGAACATGTAATGAAATTGTATAAATAACCTGTGGAACCTATTTAATATGTTGGGGTTAAGTAAAACTGTTTAATCTATTGGGGTTAAGTTAACCTGTTTAATCTGTTGGGGTTAAGTAAACCTGTTTAATCTGTTGTGGTTATATAAACCCGTTAAACTGTAATACTTATCCTGTTTAAATCTGTTGGGGTTATACAAACCCGTTAACTTATAAAACTTGACCTGTTAATCTGTAGGGGTTAGGTGAACCTATTAGTCTGTAAGGCTTAACCTGTTAAAAATCCTAGTTAATTGGGGGACACAAGTTTAGGGGTTTGACTTGTGTCATCTGCTGTATGGGGCCAATATCAGTTAGTAACCCATTATGGTATTAAAAGGGGACCCCGCACTAGTTAGGGGTTAGGACATGCATATTGAACTGATTGTAAGAGGTTCATCTGAATGGGGGCGTATACGGGCACGTTCCAACGGAGTCATGGGCATGCATGGGTCCGGTATGTAGGGGAAAATAAGTCGTTGTAGCACCAGTAAATAAGTCTGTGTCCTTATGTAGGTTACCACTTTAGGAAGTAATACACCCTACTGTGGGACCGACACAGGTATTTACAAATTAAGGAACCGATCGCTTAAGGTAGTAATCAGGGTACATCTAGTCCTGTCTGTTTCTGTTTAGGTACCCATTATTTCTGTTTGGGTAACACCCGTTATTTTTGTTGAGGTACCTGTTATTTCTGTTTGGGGTAAAACCTGTTATATAACTAGAGTACACCTAAAACTACCATTATGTTTCTATTGGGATCATTATGTTTCTAATATATTAGCGGACACCTAAATTTGTCACAAATCCTGTTATACTAGTATTGGTACAGAGAAAAGTAATTGAGAAACATAGTTTACTTTGTTTATTCTACTTATATTGTTCATCCTGTTTACACCTGTCGTATGCTACAGGTATCTCTCATCCAGTCGTATATGCCTGTCATGATAATTTTACTTATTTATATATTAAAAGTCACTGGACTCGCCAGACTTTATATCTGACCCTTTTTGTTTCCCTTTCTCTCCCAGGTCCTCAGGGTGGGAATGCTCATGCGTGATTAGGACTTTCTCTCTCTCTTCTGTTTCTTCTTGGATCTAGATCTGCTTTGATGTATCGCTTCGACAACTTGTCTACTTTATTATGGCTATTATTGGGGATTATGATTTTACATTTCTGTACTTTGATAGTTTTTAGCGCAAGACAGATGTTTTGGTTTCATGGTATTTTAGCTTGATGTTGTAACTGGTTTTGAGACTATGATATTTTTCTGCTAAATAATGAAGTTTTAAATTTCTGCTGCTATTTTTATATATATCTTGTGAGATTTTTTTTCTGTTTGCCTATAACTCTTCATGAAACCTAATCGTTTCATAGGATATCTTCAAGAATATGATTGACACGTTCAGTCTATCCATTATACTAAGGATGATAAGCTATGGAGAAGCTTTGTTCCTAAAGCTTGCTGAAGGCTACTACAGAATTGCCTATTGAATAAGGAATCACGATCACATACAATCGATGAAGGAGTACCATATAGATATACAATCTCCTTAATATAAAGCTTAGTAAGAAGGGCGCACTACTATTAGACTTAATAGGAATTAAATGGGCTAACTTAGTAAGGCAGTTGACAATAACCCAAATGCTTGAATGATCCGACCTCGATCTACGTAGGCCGTCAACAAAATCCATTAAAATATGATCTCATTTCCACATTGGAATATCTAAAGGATGAAGAAGACCAGATGCCGCTAATGCTTGGCCTTAACAAGCTGACATGTCACACAAGAACCCACATAACTTGCAATGTCGTGCTTCATGCTTTTCCAGTAATAAAGGCAATGCATATCGGTAATCGGCATATATCTTACTGCTACCGAGATAGATGGTATACTTAGAGCGATGAGAATCATTTAGAATGTCATGCCTAAGTGTCGGATTAGAAGACACCACTATATAGTTCTTCATACAGACAACTGTAAGAATTGACATTATAATCCCGTAATTCCTCATTTCGGGACTTTGCCTCACAAAGCTGAATAAGGTGCATTACCTCAGGATCACATCATTGTGCATTAGTAATACGATCGAGAATAGATGGTCGAGCCTACAAACTGGATAATAATACAGGAGAATCAGATGAAGAATAACGATCGTGAATATCACAATAAGATAAAGTCTCTAGGACATCCCACTTGGCTAGCATCATAGAAACAACAGTCGAATGTTCGCGACTAAGCTCATCAGCTACACGGTTACCTTTTATGGGATATACTGGATATCGAAATCATAGGCTGCAAGAAATTTGAGCCGATGTTGTTGACGCATGTTGAGATGATTCTAAGTAAACAGATACTTAATGGATCTATGGTCAGTAATAAAGATAAAGTGCTCACCAATTAGAAAATGGCACCAAATTTTCAAAGCAAACACGATAGCCGCAAGCTCAAGATCATGGGTCGTGTACCAAATTTCATTCGGTCTCAACTAGCGAGCAGCATAAGCAACAACTTGGTCACACTGCATCAACACAACGACCAAGCCACAACAAATAACACTGGTATAAACGACAAGATCTTGGCTCCCTTCAGGAACTGCTAAAATAGGGGAGTGAGTGAGAAGTTCTATCAATCCTTGAAAGGAAGCTTCACATTGATCGAACCAATCGAAGCGAAAACCTTGACGGGTAAGACGAGTGAGAGGAAGCACAATGCTAGAGAAACCCCTAATAAATCGACAGTGATAATCCGCCAAACCCAGGAAACTTCGACCCTCTGAAATATTCTCGGGCCTATTCCAACTCTAAATGGCCTTGATTGATCAACATAAATGCCCTCGGCTAAAACGGCGTGCCCAAGAAAGAAAACTTGCTTCTCCTAAAAGTGGCATTTAGAAAGTTTGGCCTTAAGATGGCGATAGCGGAGTATACAAAAAACAATCTGCAAATGGTTGGCATGCTTGACTTTAGACTTACAGTAGACAAGGATATCGTCAATGAATACAAGAACAAACTTATCGAGATATTCCTAGAATACTTGATTCATGAGATCAATAAAGAACAGTGGAGTGTTTTTTAACCCGAACAACAATACATGCCACTCATAAGAACCATAACGAGTGCGGAAGGCGGTGAGAGAAATGCTGTCCTCCGCAACTCATAACTGATGAAAACTGGTGCCAGGGTCCAATTGAGAGAAGACCCAAGCTCCACTCAACTGATCAAACATATCTATCCTGGGAAACGGATAACAGTTCTTGATGGTAAGATCATTAAGCTTGTGATAGTCAATGCAAATCCTAAGAGACCCATCAGACTTCCTGACAAAGACTTTTGCGATACCCACGGTGAAGAGTTAAATTGAATAAATTACTTGGATTCAAGCCCGAGAAGCTGTTTTTTGAGCTCCTCATTTTCCTTAATCAACATTCGTGCAGGAGGCTGACTAACAGTGAGCACTATGGAATCAAATCTATACGAAACTCAATATCTCATTAAGGTGGCTACCCCAAAACGAGCTCAAATACATCCACAAAATCACAAACAATAGGAATGCGAGACACATCCTCTCCATCGTGGTCTCGAGAGAGAGAAAATAAGGATGCCATAGAATCACAATCAACATCATGAAGAATAAGAAAGAGCAACGAAGGAGAATCAGGATGTCGAAGATACAAGACTCTCTCGACACATAGAATCCTGGCCTCGTATCGCATAAGCCAGTCCATACCAATATCATATCGAATCCAAGCGAAGGGATAACATGCAGATTCTCTTGGAAAGATAACCTAAAAATAATAATCTCTACATCATCGCATAACAAGCTAATGGTGGCAGATCCCGTAATTGGATTCGCTATCCTCAAAGAAATAACAATGCAAGTAACATCCAAAGAAAGAATATCCACGAGATCCTTTGATACGAATGAATGCGAAGCACCCATATTGAATAAAACTCGAATTATATGATCGTGAAATAAAATATAACCCACAAGGACAGAAGATGTACCTCCCTACTGAGAAGAAACACCACCTGACTCCATCACACTAAGCTTGCCTGACTTGCTGAACTTAGGAGAAAAAGGACAAGAGAAAGACTAATGCCTTCCTTCTTGCATTAACAATAGATACGTGACTTAGGACAATCACGAACAAGATGATCACTGGCTACACAATTGAAGCAATTACGCTTATCAGGCGGTGCTCCACTAGACAGATAATCTTGACCTAAAGACATCTTATTAGGAAAAGATTTGGATTTGTGAAACAAAAATTTCTTCTTGCCTAGGTTCTTAGAACCCTACTCTCATCACCACCGTCCGTTTCATTCTTGACCGCCTAAAGATGAAGGGAAGCATCGACTAACTCCTTAAATGACAATTTCAATTGCAGCTTCAAGGATTTCTTCAAATACTTCTTCAACCCAAAAACAAATTTAAGGTTCTTTTTATTGGATGTTTTAATATGCTCCGAAACATACTTCGAAAGAGCCTCAAAAGATGATACATACTTAGAAACCGTCGACTTTTCTTATTTGAGATCAAGGAAATGACAAGCCAACACCTACTTCTTAGACTCGAGAACAAAATTTAGCTCGAACCGCTCATGAAACTACTTCCATTCTAGGAAGCAACCACAACGATCAACAACTCATACCAATGAAGAGCTCTCCCTTGCAACATACTAGATAATACAAGGACTCCATGATGATCAGAAATCTCCATACATGTTAATATGCGTTCACATGTACAAATCCAAGTTTAGACCCTGAGCATAGACTCTGAACCAAAAAATGGATTCCCCCCAAGATGGGAGAAGGCACTGCTCATGCGAGCGAAAATCGATTTTCGGGGAGGAGAAGAACGCGGTGGAGCAAGGGGCTAAGTGCTCCTAAGAATATGTAACAACTAATCTGTGTACTAGGTAACTAACTCTGGACGGGAATCACTAACTGGTACGGTACCCTTGGTGGGTTGTGGGCTACTGAACGATACAATCTCTACATTGGGAATGGACTGGGTCGGTCCAGAACCTGACTGTTGCCTCTTCCCATGACGAGCCTTCAGCTAAAAGATAAGTTACCATAAGATTAAAACATAGGGATAATATGTATTTATGCATTCAATTATAAGGAATACTACAAAATTTATTAGAATACACATTCCCAGATGTATAACCACTTCTATATCTACCCCTAAGCAAGGACAAAGTTCAAAGGGTATACACCTAAAGGTACAACTCGTCAAGGGAAGGACACATAGGGTTTGATGTCCGACTCATATTGTTTCTCATGTACTGTATCTACTCGTAATATGTTCTATATTAATCACATTTTGTTCTGAACTTAGATTTGATATCAAGCTGTGACACTACACTCTGAGACGGATATTAGTAAAGAGCATTACGATGAATGTCATCTATTAACACAGATAATAGGGCTTGTTAGTAACAACCATCCACGTGCCTTGTATTAAATAAATATCGAGAGTATCGGTAAAATGCACTATATTTTTTTCGCATATCGGTACTCTTAATCTTAATTCAATACAATACCACGGTAGCAAGAAGGTAATTCAAAACAAGCACGATTAAGTAATATAATATACATCATATAACAGATCACCCAACATAAGATACACATACATATAATATACAACATGTAGTGCCACAAAAAGTGGTATACAACCACAACACATATGCAATGAGTCTGAAAAAGAATATGATACAACATCAGAGTACATGGATCAAATATGAATATCTACACAAAATAGCAAACAGGATAGCCAAAAACTGGTAGATCCAGGGCGGAAGCAAAAGATATCAACAACTACTGGGAGTACCCGGAAAAGCTCAGTCTGACCCGAGCATTAACACACATGGGTTAGTCTAGTCAACAATGAGTAATAACAAGTATATGAGTAAATTGCGTCCCTCTCTTCAACAATGTCCTCTCCCGCCGCTTATGCCTTGTCTAATCCTCCCATACCTCTACCTGTTCCTGCCGTTCCTTCAACTGTTCCTCTCTGTCCCATCAATCAACCACAACAACCCCCTCCTGCCCCTCCTCCTCCGATTATACCCATATCCTCATCATCAGCTACTCCTAAATCTTCCTTTATATCCTTTCCAAATGAAACCTAGAAATGTTGGAACTTACGTTCCGATCCATTTTGATGTTCCTTATCATGGAAATCAGTTGACCCACCTGAAGTTGTTGTTGATGGAGGCATAAAAAATAGGTTTGACTGTTTGGTTGGATCATATTTAGCTGGTAATGTCAATTTTATGGCTGTGAAATTGCATTTGGAAAGAAACTAGAAACTTAAAGGACATTACGATGTTTTCTTTAATAAACAAAACTACTTCTTCAAATTCAATTGTGAATAAGATAAGAATATGGTGCTGAGAAAGGACCCTATGTTCATCAGGGGACAGATGTTAATCATTTCCCAGGGGACGCCTTCCCTATCTTTTTCGTAGGCAGCGATTAAAGCAGTTCCCATTTGGGTACATCTTTAGAAAATTCCGATTATGTTGTGGTCACTAATAGGAATTAATTGGCTCTAATGCCACCTTGGAAAGTTGACCTGTTTTGATGAGAATACTGAGAAAATGAAAAGGTTTGAATTTGTGAAATGTTTGATAGAGATTTCTCCTGATAAAGAATTACCTGAATTTTTGGTTGTCAGTGATGATACTTTTCCCAACGTAGTCATTGAATATACATGGAAACCTCATATATGTACTAAATGCATGATATTTGGCCATGCCACTACTCATTGTGAAAAGAATACTCAAGAGAAGAAAGTGTCTAGACATAATGTGGTAGATGAAAGTAAGATAGATAATGGTGAAAAGTTACAAACTAGTTTGGGTGACAATTTAGATAAAGAGAAATGGAAATTTGTTTTTAGAACTAGAAGGAAGTCGAGCAAGATGAGAAGAGCATGGAAGAAAACTGGAAAAACTATAGTTAATGGTGAAGATAGCAGTGTTAAAGATGGTATTAATGATAGTGCAAAGAATGATATGCCTCATGTCATTGCTGAATCATGTGTTCAACTCAATGCTAGTAACATTTCGACTGCGTTAGATGTTCATGAGGATCTTTCCAATATAATTATTGGGAATGTGGATTTTAATGACAATGAGTCGAATGCTACACATGTTGATATGCATATGATTTCAACAAAAAAGGCAGTTGTTACACATATTGATGACAGTAATTGTGGTAGTCCAATATTGCACTTATATGTAATATGGCTTATGCCAGTTCATGTCGTGAAGTGCACATTCAAAGTAACATGCCTTCTAACAGTTCCATGCACACCCCCAACAAACAATGCAACACCCTCAGTTCCTCCTTCAAATATATCCAATTCACAATCTAACATGGCAAGTCACTCTGATCCTCCTCCAAACATAGCCAAGTCTCCATATGATTCCCTTAAACTGATATTTCTGCACCTTCCACTACATCTAAGACCCTTGTATTCCTTCAACTTCCAGTGGAATCATCTTCCAAAAAAAGAAAGGAAAAAATAAAAAAACATCATACTCTTTCTTTTGTAACTGACCTAGATAAAGGAATTGACTACCCTTTTGGGCATACTGGTGTTCTACCAAGCCCATCATCTAATGAGCCCTCTTCCATCCTTCCTGGTGTAAGAACTAGAGCCTCCTCCTCACAAGATTTGGAATATTAAAGGGGCCAATTCCATTGATAAGCAACTTGACATTGCTAACCTTATTTTTAGCCATAAAATCAACCTCATGATAATTGCTGGAACCAAACTCAACCATGAAACCACTATCAATGCTATCCAAACTATTCGTCATGGATGGTTACACATCCAAAACCTTTCTCAAGATCTTTTTGGGAGGCTCCTAATCCTTTGAAATAATTCCAAAATTTCCTTTTCTCCTCTTACTGTTCGTAGACAGTGTATGCACTTAGAAATCACTACATTCCCTCATCCACTTCTTTCATGCTAACTTCTGTGTCAATCATCGACACTTTTCCTTGACTCTCTTCACACTCTCTAACCCTCATGCCTTCCTTGGATCTGCTTCGAAGATTGGAACTGCATGCAAACTTCTACTGATAAGAAAGGTGGTGTTCCCCTAACTTATAGGCAAACATATCCCCTAAACAATGCCATTTTTGATGCCAATATGTTACCTGTTTCTACTACGGGTGAATTCTATACTAGGAACAACTCTAGTAGAAATGGTTTTAGAACATATTGCAGACGTGATAAAGATTATCTAAACTACTATGCGCTTACCATTTGGCCTTCCCTCACTGCTACTGTTCCTCCTCCTTCCCTTTATGACCACTCTCAATTAATCCTGGATTGGGGCTTGAGTCATGAGAGAGGACATCCCTCATTTTCATTTTTAAATAACTGGGCTAAGCATCCAGATTTTTTAAAAATTATTAAAGATAGTTGGACCATTTTTTTTGGCAACCCCACGTTTATTTTGCAGGAAAAACTCAAGCAGCTTAAGATTAATTTGAGGAAGTGGGCTAATGATAATTATGGTACTGGTCTATCTTCTCAAATTAGAGCTAACCTGTTGCATATCCAAACTAAGATACAAAAAGCAATATTTTTGATGTAATTTCCAGGCTTGCTTCTGAAGAATTGTGCCTCTCCAAACAATCATCTAAAGCACTAATAGAAGAAAATGTTATGGCAAAGCAGAAAGTAAAGAACAACTGGCATGTAAATGGTGATAGGAACACCTCCACTTTTCATAAAGCTCTTAAAATTCAAAATGACAGTAGCTATATTTCAAGTCTTCAGGACAAAGATGGTGTGCAATGTACTTCTCAATCCTCCATTCAAAATGCTTTTATTGATTTCTTTCAGAATTCCCTTGGCTCTAACCATTCATTTTCCACTACCTTTGATCATTTTGAAATGTTCCAGCTACCTTCCATTAATATGAATATGAGATGTAAGCTTATTGAAGAGATTTCAGATGAGGAAAATAAAAAAGAAATTTTTGGCATGAAAGCTTCCAACTCGCCTGGGCCAGATGGTTTTAATGCTTACTTCTTTAAAGTGGCATGGAGTATTACTGGTGGAGATGTGACAAACGCAGTTAAAACTTTTTCAAGCACAGCAGAATGCTCAGGGGTATTAATGCAACCAGGTTAACTTTAATACCTAGAATTCCACAACCAAGTAATGTAACACATTTTCGACCCATTGCATGTTGTAATGTTGTCTATAAATGTATTACTAGAATCATTGCTGATAGAATGAAATGTGTTATTTCTAACCTAATATCCCCAAATCAAAGTGTATTTATACATGGCAGAGATATTTCAGATAACATATTACTCTCTACTGAATTGATGAAGGGTTACAATAGGAAAAACAATTCTCCAAGATGTGCTCTTAAACTTGATCTACAAAAGGCTTATGACTCTATTCACTGGAAATCTATCTTATATATTCTATTCAAAATGAAGTTTCCGATGCCTTTTCTTTGCTGGATTTTCACTTGCATATCTACAGTTGATTACACTTTGAGCTGCAATGAATTGAGTTTTGGTTTCTTCAAAGCTACTCAAGGAAGAAGACAGGGAGACCCTTTGTCACGTTATCTTTTTGTTTGTGTCATGGAACTCTTTACTGCCATCACAATCATGCACACATAAATTAGGTTTTAGACTATCACCCCATATGCAAGAAGTTGTCCCTGTCTATTTTTCTCTTTGTTGATGGCTTATTGCTTTTCACTAAACCCAATCCTAAATCTATTAATGGGGTTCTCAGCATTTTAACACATCTCAATTGTTTGACTGGTTGATCAATCAATAAAAGTAAATCCAAGATTCGTATAGCTAGTGTTTCTGAACTTCTTAAAACTGCCATATACAATATTTCTGGGCTATCTCCTTTTAATCATTATGAGACTTACCTAAGAGCTCCTATGTGTACTTCTAAGATCAAGTTATCTCACTGTTTACTGCTGTATGAAAGGATTACTGCTAAAATTTCCAACTTGCCAAGTTCCAAGTTTTCAATGGCAGGCAGACTTATCATTATTAAATCTATTGCCACTTCCATGTGCATTTATTATGCTAGAATTTTCATTCTTCCAATTAAACTGATTAATACGATCAATTCTGCTCTTAATCATTTTCTTTAGCATGGCAATCCATTTCCAAAGAAGTTAATTCCTATTTCTTTTAAGCATATTTGTTGCTCTAAGAAAAATGGTGGCTTAGGTGTTATGAACGTAAAGGAATGGAACAAGGCTGCCTTATCAGCTAGGTTTGAAAAGTTTATGAGATAGGATGATAATCTATGGGCATTATGGGTTAGAATATACCTTATAAAAGATTCATTTTCTGGACTATGTTGCCAAATGCTGACTGCTGTTGGTAGTGGCGGAATATTCTATGAAATAGGGATACTTTTCTTCCCATGGTTCAAGTGAGTATGAAGTGTTTGAACATGGTGGCTTTTTTGCATGATCCCTGGGTTTCAAAAGGTCTTATCCTTAGTAATATTTTTTCCTACAATTTGAGATTGATGACTGGAATACATGACAATGCTAAAGTTGTGGATTAATGGTGTGATGGGGTCGTGTCCTTGCCTTACAGTAGTTCGGCTATTATTAGAGATGCATGGAGTATCATACACAATAATTCATACCCTGATATTTCTCAACATGCGAGCTGGAATGGAGATTCTCACAAGATCAGTTTGGTATATAAGAGTAGTTTAAATGAAGTTAGCATGGACTATTTTCCTTGGCACTCTCGAATCTATGATTGCGGATCCATGCCTAAAGAAAATATAATGTTGTGGAAATTAATTAAAAGTGGGGTTCCTACTCTTGACAAGCTGAAAAGAATGGGGGTTGTGGATAATGCTACGTGCTTATTTTGCAGAAGGAGTGATGAATCTTTTTCTCATCTATTTTTTGAATGTGGTTTTACACAATTCATTTGTTCTAAAGTGCTTCTGTACTTTAATCTACACAGACCTTCAAGTATTTCGGGGATTGAATGGTACACTATTTTTAAATCGACTAGATGGAAGAATGATAAAGGGAAGTTACTTTTGAAATTACTTAAGAAATTTATTTATTTAATATGGATGGAGAGGAACATTCGAGTGTTTAGACGAGTTATTTCTTCAAAATACTCAATGGTGCTGTCTATTATTAGGCATATGAGATAATTTCCTGTATTTTAGTGTGTTGGCACTTCAAACCGGTTTGAGTTCTGCCCATGTGCAGACTCTCTCTCTTTTCTCCTTTTCTAATAAGCAGTGGCACGGTCCGCTATAAAAACCAGCTTGCCTTTCAAAAAAAAAAGTATATAAGTAAATAAAAGTATGATGTCTAACTCTATATTCAAAGAGCTAGAAAACGATAACACTAAGAGATTAAATCAGGGTAAGTTCTCAAGACACACATAAAATAGTGTATAGCTGCCTTCTTGTATTAGCTCTAGGCTAAGTACGTCACTATACACAAGCATGTTGTGGTACAACACCAAAATCAATCAAATATAACTCAAATGAGTTAAACATCACCACTCCAAACACCGAAAACCACAAAATATAAATGGATTAGAAATCCAAGTGATCATCACAATATATGATTGTTAAGATCAAATCACAATCCAAACACAATCACAATAAAATATATCTCCCCCGAGCTTAGCCAAGTACTTATACATATTCCAATAAGGTGCTCAACACTACGACACACCCCACCCCCGCCAGGTTGAGTGTATCTTGACCCCTCCGGTCAAATGAATACGTATACATGACCCCCTTCCCCCTCCCTTGGGTATAGCTTTCCCACGAACCAAGTACTAGCTCATCACAAACAAAATATGCGTCACTGAATCATAATCAGTAACCCAAAACAGTGGAAACTATTTGACCCATACTATACATTTTCACTACTTGTTTTGCTAGTCACTTGTCAACTTCACAATGGAAAACATAAAAATCACAATCAACGAATATTCAACTTTCAATTAGAAGAACCTGGAATTAACCGATTTTGTACACCGATGTGTCCCATACCATGGGGTCTACGATATCATTTAACTTCCATTACGCCATCTCGAAGGGTGCAAAAAAGTGTGGTTTATATATAGGAAAATACTTGGTTTTTTCTAAAATAAGTTATAAAACAATTTTCCAAAATCAATTATGTTCTTTCTTAAACTCTTATATATTTTGAAAATAGATTTTTATACTATTGTTTTAAAGCCAATTATTTTTAAACCAAAATCATAAATTAATTTTTAGCTTCAAAACTTTAGAGAAAACGATAATTTTATACATATATAAAAACTAGTTCAAAACTGTGTATATGTGCTCAATGACTTTAAAAAATCGATGAAAAACTCAACAATTGAATCACAAAATCTCCAAAAATCTGAGATTTGAATTGAATGTTGAATGGATTGATTTTCCAAGGTCATACGGTATGATAAGCATGTGATACATGACTAGAAAATTAACTAAAATCAAGTGAATTAATCACAAAAACTATCAGAAAAACACAAAGGATATAAAAGCTCCTCCCTACTCAAAACACCTAGGTGTTGACCCACCAGGCTCTGTGTGTCGACCCTTGGGTCGGCCAAGAGAGAGGGTGGGTCGATGACCCACTTGTCGCGATTTTTCCCAAGTCTGAAATTCCATTCGGACCTCTAATTTCTGCTAATGTTCTAGTAGCCTTATGACGTTAGATTGACTTGAAAATTTACTCACATACCCACTAGATACGCTACTTCAACATGAAAAAAGATTTACACCGAAATAATCAAATAACAAAGTGTTATAATAGCATAAAGATGGACTTTGGTCGTGATTTCAGCACAACAAATTGAATAACAAAACATAGGAAGTTACGTATTTTGCACAGATAAACTTCAGATAAGTCAAAAACTCTATTGTTAACCAAAAAATCATGAGGTTCACTCATCTTATCAGCTACTACAACTAATTTGGCTTTAAATTGGAGCAAATTGAGGCTCTATTGACGAGAAGTTGAACTCCTTTTGCTTGTAGAAACAATAGTTGAAACATGCATAAAGTATGTTTAGTTTAAAATGAGCTCCTCAACAAAATCATAGAAAAATTGGATTAGAGTTGATTTTAGGTAATTAACTGCTGCTAAAAAAATTTAAACAACTGAAAACTTGAGTTTTGGTGTGAATTTGAGGCAATAGTTATTAAAAGTAGGCGAGTTTTCTTATTTTCTTTGTTTTGTTAACTAGGGAAGAAGAATACATGAGAAAGGTACGTACTCTTCACCTTTTCTATAGATATTTCTTTAGTTAAGAGAGTTATTAGGCCCAGTAATTACTAATTGAGCCTAAAATCCCATAATTAAACACTAATTGGGAAATTAGGCTATGTTAACGTATATTTAGCCTATTAAACCATGTTTTACACTAATTTCTCAAATCATTATCACTAATTAAAGAAGTAAAAGTTGTGATAATGTTTGTAAAACATATTTAAAGGCTATTTAAGTGATAATATTAATTTTTACAACAAAATTACCCAAAATACACAAATATGAACATATCGCTTATATTTGTGCAACCTTTACAATATATCAAAAATAATTATTTCAAATGACTTATCATTAACAAAATAAATTATTAAAACTTAATAAATTACATATTTTCACATATTAATTAAATATAAGCATTTCAACTATATCCGCGCAACATTTACAATTCATGTAACTCAAATATTTTAAATATCCTAATTTTAACAAAATAAATTGTTAATGCATGGAAAACACACTTTTTCACATTTATTATTAATTCAATAATTTTTTATATGTTTATTACTTCACATCCTTATTAAAATTTCATTATTAACCCAAATATTCAATATTTGAGTTTTAATCCCAAAAATCAGCATATTAACATAAAAATATAATTCCCATGAGTTTAACACTATTAATTTCCCATAAGAAAATATTTTAACTTTTATTTCTATAGTACAACATGTATTAACAATTATTAATATTTTTAGTTGCCAGGTTACCAAATTTTCACTCAAAAACAATATTCCATAATTTTTCACCAATTTCAAATTTAATTGACCCAAGCCTCAAAGCACTAATTAATTATTGAAACAAATAATTAAGCCAAATATTCAAATTAATGATATATTCAACTTAATTATTACCAATTTTTTTATATTTTAATGTTTGTTAAATATAGCAGGTAATTATCGAAAACTCGGGTAGTTACAAATTGCATGATGTGTATTTGGAGAACTTGGGTTCTCTTCGAGATTTAGTGTTCCGATCATTTATGACTGGGGCTTTTCGTTTCCTTTGTTGGACCTATAGTTTAACAATTAGATATTTAAATATATTATTTAAATATTAATTGTTAATTATCCGAATGATGGTTCCAAAATGGGATTTTCCACAAATGATCGAATGTGGACTTAGATTTTTTCCATTGGGTTTGTATAGTTCACTACGTGAATAAAAAGTATAAGGATCGCCCAATTTTGAGATTAGGAGAATATAGGGTCAAAACCATCTCGAAATACGCATAAAATTATCGTTTTCAACAACTGTCTCGGACTATGCAAAACTTGCACCATTGGAACCGTATCGTTGTGTCGTTTGATCGTAGTGAGTTAAAATGCATGGTCCTTTTCAATAGAGAGTTTGGATTAAATTGATTAAAGGAATAATAAAATAACCTACCCTCTTTCCTACAGTAAGATATCTGATCCACTATCATTTTCTTCCTCGTTCAAAAAAATTTACTTTTTCATTGCTCAAACATGGCGGCATTCTTTCATCCTCTTTGAAAAATCCTACCTTGACCTAAAATTCTGATTTTAGTCTCATTGGACTCCCTTATTTATCTTCCATCATTAGTGAATTTCTGAAGGAAAACCGAGATGGTTGGAGACACGCATTAATATCTAGGGCTCACGTTTTGACGAGCTATGGTTGACGATGTGGAAAGATGAGGCTGGCATTAGGTTTATCCACTAGAGTCACAACTTCCCCAACTATTTGGTCGAGCTTGGTGCTTCCTATAGGGTGCGACTTTTAGGATATTCGGAAAATTCCTATAGCAACCATTTTGGATGTGTTTTGATTTAAGGCATGGAGGGTTTTGATTTTGAAATTGATAGGTCGGGTGATCGAAGACGAGTAAAACAACGCAATCGGATTTGGATTTCGTGAAATATTATGGTGTATCACTGGATAATGTATATGCGTATTCTGGGTTTCATTGTGTTTGTGCGGCCTGGAAATGAGGATGGGTTAAGGAAGAAGCAGAGGCAATTTAGTAATTAGTTAATTGTTTTATTTTATTGTGGCGATTCTATCTCGTAAAACTTGTAATGATTATATCTTTTGCATATGTTATCAGATTTGGATGTCGTTTCTTGACTTGGACTCCAACTGATGAGCACTACGCATTAGAGCTAGTTTGGGATGATTTGGCTACGGTGAGTGTTTTTTTTTTTGAATTTTTAAGGAGGGAACCCGTCTAAAGTCATAAAACACTCCCTAGTGCACCTAGCCCGGTCCATGAGCACTACATAAGTTGCGGATATTAGCATATGCACTTGGTAAGCTCTTAGCGTGCCATTCTGGCTTTCGAATCTAGAAATATTTAATAAAAAATATTAATAGGTGATTTGGATAATTTTAACCATTATTATCGCATTTTAACTAGTTGCGCGCTATTGTGCATGCTATTTACCCGTTTTCATGTTATTACGCATTATTTTGACCACACTGTTAGATATAAGTTATTTGGACACTTATTTCACTTTGATTGCCATAAATAAGTTTTGTTTGATTTTTTAACACTATTATTGACGTTTGTTTGCTAGTTTAGGAATCTGTATGACTATTGGTTGCATGATTGTATTAGCACACCATTTGTAGGCAATCTAGTATTAGGAAATATTTCGTTCATTATCGTTCATTAGAGTTTGGGTTGCTTATCGATTGAATGCACACGTTAGCGTATATCGATTAAACACACAAGGATGGTAGACTCGAACGAGTGAAGTATATTCTCAAAGGAGCTTCAGAGTGGTTGGATGGATTTGACGACGAAGTAGCATTGGAGATCGACAACGAATTTGAATATGAAGCAACCTTGGAGCTTGATGATGTATCCGAAGATAGAGGATAGACCTCTCGACGAGATGGATTTTGTAACGAAGGCCAGATATTTTCTTGGGATGCGTATTTAACCAATTTTGATTAAATAGGCGATCTGAGTAGTCGTTATCAATTACAATGAAGTGGTCGATATCGATTATATTGGTGTTGGCCATTTTGGTCAATTTGACATGGATGATGATGAGATTTCGGGGAGTATGATATAATGGTTCGTTCGATTGTGATTTCGAGACGATGGCCCTTCAATCAATGGCTTCAGATTGAGGCGAGGATGTGATGCTTATGTGTAGTGATGCGTCATTCGATGATGTTGATTCTAGGTTGGAGATTGATGTTGCTACAATGCACCGCTTTTCTCCGAGATGCAGAAAAGATGTCATTAAGTCATATTGAGGTGACTGTCATTTGAGGAAGAGATGACGCATAGTTGTTACGACCTGTAAGGTAATCAATGAGATCTCACAGGACTGTTATTCGCCTGGGATAGTCCACTTGTTGGATGAATTCAGATGGGAATCTTATAGATAGTTTAGACATGGACTCTACAGCACAGAACGTGTGCAAAGGGGTTACTGGTATTCACGACTTCGGTACACCTATGAGAGAGTGGCATAGGGCAATCGGATCCTAGAGCCAATGCATTGTGGACTGGATATATTATCTTCTATATTCAATGCAGTTGGACATAGCGACAGTTTGGTGGAGCTCATGCAGTGGGGCCTACCAGTGGCTTCTGGATGCTATATGCTTTATGCATCGAGTGAATAAATATGAGGATGGTTGATGAATGATATGTTTGGTTACTTGTTTATCACCATTTAGTGCTGATACATCTATCACATCCTATTTATATGATGTTTATCATAGTGTAGCATATGTCAACCGGTATGTGCTAACTCTGTGGATGAAAAGGTAGGGCAGGTATGATTCTCTGTACCCTCTGTGCCATACATACTATTACGACTTTTCGGTTTTTTGAGATTTTTTTATCGCTTACACCAGGCTTTTGTATGACCTAAGGTTTTTGTTTCCTTTTATTACCTCGAGTGCTAATCGACGATGCTAATGAGCAGAGGAGGTGACAAGTTTAGGTGTTATTCAAAGCTGCACAGGTGGATTAGTACCTATATATTTTGTATCCTTATTGTTTATTCGACTATATGACATGTTGAGCGTTGAAAGTGTTATGTGTTTTGTTAGAGATAGTGTATCAGTTAAGTTTACATATCTCTTATATAAACTTTATTACTGTTCTGTATAACTGTATGAGCTTATGTACTCTGATTATCTAGTTTATGTATTTATTACTGTCTCGCTTGTTTTATATCTATGATTTGATTATTATATGTTACCTTATGCATTGTTAGATGTACGACATGTTTTGTGATCGTGCTTATATTCTGTATTCGATCCTTTCTCTTATCTTTTGTTTCCTTCTCTTTTCTCTTCTCTTCTTTTATTTCTTTCTCTTGATAATCACTTTACATCGATTAGATGCCTAAAGCATTAATTTTTAGTTATGAGCATGGGTGGTGTATAGCGAGTCATCACATTTAGTATCAGAGCTTAGGTTGCATTGTTTAACCTAAGCAGAACTGAATTCAAGAGTTAATATAATGACAGAGATACATTTGTATATATTTTTATTTTCAAATCTATATATTAGTAGTATATATAGTATATGTTTTTTTCACACGAGTGTCGTTGGAATAGTTTTCTCTATTAGCGAATGATCGTTCTAACAACTTACCTTGAGCGATCTAGTGAACGAGAAATACTTCTAATTACTCCATCCTTGGAGTTGAGAATTTGGTGGAATCAAGGACTACTAACCTCAATTTATAGTTTATGTTTTCAGCAATGGCCAATCCTTTATCTAAGATGTCCTAAAATCTCTAATTAGCCATGGCGCTCAAGTGCAGTGAGTCGACTATGCCACATCATGCAGATGCTTACATATCCATGTAGCATACGGTTCCTTGGATTGGAATTGACTATTGTGGTTCAATAGTTGGCTGGGTTCTCGCAAGGGTTTTCTTCGATATCTTAGAATTAGAGTTGAATGAATTAGGAGTTTACTCCTAATAGACTCTAAGGTAGATCCTGGATTGGCCAATGGTCTTTATCGTTTCAAGTTCTCAAAATCGATTTGCTCGGGACCAGTTCATGATTTGCTTCGAGGAGTTTGAATCGACTTCACAGGAGAAAATGAGAAGTTTGCCAATTTAGGCGATGTGTTTATGTTGGAGAGTGACTGAATTCGATGTGATATCGAAGTAAGGTTAATTATGTCTTTTGTCACTCGAAAGTTTTGTGGCTGGGTTGAGTGATCGACTTAGAGGGTGATTATTTCATTCCGGGAGATTGATGGTTTAGAGGAGTCGATCGAGTAAGCTTGCGATGTTTGAGCTTGCACCCATTATAGAAGTTTGTCTTTCCTATTAAAGACAAATTATGGTGACATATGTGTTGATTGCCATTCCCGTTCTGTCGAGTGTTCCATCGATGAAGTGGGAAATAATGATGTCATCGCTCGATATATGTCCATTAATGGCATTTGCAAACGCCTCTTAGTTTGGCATCGAGACTTCATCATTCCATTGATCGTGCGATTCAATGGATAAGGCGAGACTAGAACTCGTGAATTGGTTTTCTCCCTTGATTGTGACTTACCATGTTAAGGGCTCGATTAGATTATATATGTGTGTAACATCCTTCGTTTGGTCACTAAAACTTAATACTATGGGTGACTGCAGCATCCATAGCAATTAATTTTGGGCCTCGTAGTCGGGAAGTGTTATGACATAACTAGTCTTTATTTGGCAGTATACATCGTTCATCAAAACTTAATATCCATCGAGTCATGGTTTCTTGTTTGCTAAATTGTTATTTATTGTTGAGCTTAGCTGGACTAAATATTTAAATCTAGAAGTTCAATTACTATGAGGATGCGGAATATTAGTGGTAGTAATAGGTTGTTGGTGATGTTAGTGAGCTAGGACAAGATCTTCAGTAGTGAGTCGTCTTCGATTTAGCGATATATAATGGGATGAGACTTAGATCTTCAGTTGGGACACCCCACGTCTTAGTGTCAACGTTTAAGAGAATACATTAAGTTTCGTGAAGCGTTATAGGTAAACAGAAATATTACAAGAAAGGTATAAAATAATAGCGGAATTTAAAACTTTATTAAGCAGAAAACATCGTGGTTCAAAACATAGTTACATCATGAGTCTGAAACACATAAAACCCAATACATCAACTTAAAACTTCTGTCTTGTGCTAAAATCATCAGAGTACAAAAATAAAATAAGCATAATGCCCAAAATATAGCCATAGTAGAGAAGATAGTAAATCAAGCAGTACATCTAAGCATCTCCAAGCAGAATGAAAGAAGAATCATGATCAAGCCTGAGTATTCCCACCCTGAGAACCTGGGGGGAGGAACAGAAAGAAGAGGGAACAAAATGGGTTAGACATAAAGTCTAGCCAGTCCAGTTACTTTTAGCATATAAATAAGTAAAAGCGTCATGACAGGCATATAACAGTGTCATATGGCAGGTATAACAAGGTAAATAGAACAGAACGGGCATTGCGATTCTGTAATAATTTTCTCTGCACCATTACTAGTATAACAAGAACAAGATGATCCCCAACAAATATAAGATGGTAAACTTAGGCGCACTTCTAGTGAGAGGTTTCACCCCATACAATAGCATGCAGCCCGACTGAACTTACCGGTGTTACCTCTATAGATAATAACGGGCTCCTGAACAAGCGAGACTAGATGTACCCTAATTACTACACCCAATCAATCGACTCCATAACTCCGTATATACCTTGTGCTTGCCCCCACAGTAGGATGTTTCACTTCCTAACATGGCAACCCTTTGTTTACAGGATGTGCACAACCATATCTACTGATGCCACAACGTCTAATCTTCCCGAGCAGGTGTATGCGAACAAATTGAACAATTGTAAATAACTGTTAAATTCGTTCAGCTTTCCTAAACAACAAGGGTTGTTGTAGAGGGTGTCGAACTATAGGACCAAAAATATTTTAATTAATAAATCCAATCAAGTTATTCCAGAATTTTGATTGGTTGCAAATTAACAGAAAATAAACAAAAAACATGTTTTTAATAATAAAAGAAAGCAATTAAGGAGCAATGACATAAACTAGATTAATATTCATCAATAGCCAATAGAATTAATATAGATCTAATTCATGTTTCTGTCACAAACATGAATCAACGATAATTGGGTTACTAAAAACAAATTTGTGAATAACAACAAGTATAGCCTATGTAGGAGCAAGCTCTTAAACAACCATAGGCTATCAGGACAGATTCACTGTTTTATTTCTAAAACCCTAAATATTAGATCTAAATCTAATAAGCGTTAGATCGAACTCGAATATACCCTGTGAAGGAGCATAGCTCTTAAACGACACAGAATATGAAGGTTCAGATCTAACCCTTGGTTCAGATCTAGATCTAGAACTATATACATGAAGTTCTAATCTCTTTAGCTATGTGATTCATATTGAATCCAATCTAAGAGTCGTCACCCCCTAATTAAAGGGGATTAGCTAGACATAGCTAAAAGAAAATAATAAACATGAAAAAAACCTGGGACTAAAGATTATAGAATAAAACTAAGTGTGTTCCTAAATGAACAAAATACAAGTGTATTTATAGCTGATATGACAAAGAATAATTACACAACATGGGACTAAAGATTTAGCCCAAATAACATATAAGCCAGTGTGAATTCAACTATAGAGTGAGAGGCCTTGCAAATGAGCCAATGTAAACACATCGTGAGTCTTTAGTGATCCAAATCTACCTAACTGAAGTCTATTTGCAACCGTTCTTCAAGCTTTAAACTCTTCAAGCTTGAGTAATTTTAAACTTCACTCTTTTTAAGAAAATTCTTCATGCTTTATCCATCAAATGCCCTAAACCATGCTTTTTATCAACAATCTGAAAACAAAGCTATAAATACACTATATCAATTATTTTAAAGGGAAAACAAAATAAACAAGCGGATAAAATATACACATTTACGTGTATATCAAATACCCCCCCCCCCCCCAGTTATCTTTTTATGCATCCTCGAATAAACTAAACTAAGATATGTCACACTTTCGTAGGAAACACGATTGCATTTAGCATATGCAACAAGCCGTTAAATCCCTAGGTGTTCCTGGTAGGACGAGTATTGTCTCGTGAGGGGTTTCAGCGGATACTACCCACAAAATCCAAAGCGTCTTATGTACGCGGATTAATCAAACAATATTTTTAAGGTCTTTCAAACTCCAAGGACTTTACCTAACTTCACTAATAACGGTTTAATCCTAAATTGTCCATCCCATAATTGGTGCAAAAATGAATAAAAAATTTCAAGATGAATCGTAATTCCTTAATAACACTGTAATTGTCTTAAAGGTTAAGAGCGTGGTGTCAACCAAAGTTCTACACATCGACAATGTGCACCCAATCATTTATTTATTCTTTTTTTTTAAATTAATTTTGCACCAGTGTAACTATAATGTATTGGATGTGAGTTATTCATAGACGAAGGAAAATTTTGTAAGTTCTAAAAAATATTATAGATAAGAGGGCAAGTGTATTAGTTGAACTTCAAGTTACAAAAGATAAAGTAATAATAAGGCACATATGAACATTTTTGTTTCCTTTATTCTCCTCTACTACAATCCTCGCTTCTAAGTATGGTATGATGGATGTGGATGGAATTGAAATGAATGCTTTATAGTCAAGAATGATGGATGACTATTTTATTCTGAAAGATTTTCTCTTCATTGCATTTTTTCTTGTTCTTTTCTTTCTTTTTTTCTCTTTTTCTTCTTTTTCTTTCTTTTTACATGATGAATGGTGAGTGGAGATGGAATGGAATGATACTGTATATTATTTCATTTGATTCTTCCTCTACTAACCGAATCATAACCAACACTTCATGAAAGGAAAGTTTTGTGCCATAGTTATTCTACTTCTATAACTCTAATTCAGCACACTAGTCTGGATTGATGTTATATAAAAAGCTGAAAGGAATGATAAGAAAAGTTTCGTAAGATAGATAACCCATATAAATTAAGATGTGATATATGGTTATCCTACCTTAAAACAAGTACGGAGTGGGTAGTGTAATATTAGTATAAAAAGTGACGTTTTTTGAACCTTTGAAAATAAATCAGTACAAGGTTCTATACTATACCAATATAAGAAAACCTTGTCAAAACATGGATGTAAATCGACCAAAACATGGGTTTGAATAATGTGGGGTATCGAAGAAGAACGCTACAACAATGAGTCATTTCTCCTTAATTGGGCCAAGTGGACTTTAGAACTTACAAGTTTGAAAATTTGAGTGAGAAAAAAAAATATTATGCATGAAAACGAACTCAGAAAATCCAACAAACGTAGGTGCAAAATCATTTTTGTTTCATGATTTTTTTTTTGATTATTTTTACTTGCACATTCTAACATGTATAACAAGGGTTGACACGCTTACTCCAGAACACGACTAATGTTTGCACAGTCTCAAGCTAGCATCTTAAAAAGACACATTACGATTCAATGAATAAATAATGTTCATTCCCATCAACCAGCAATTCAACTTATCAAACAAGAATCAAGGTGTTATTTATGAATTTAAGTTAGTCCTTGTTCAACGAATGACCTAGTCCATAAAATTTGATTGCGGATGTAATGTAAATTCCCCCCACACTTGAGTGTGACTGTGTCCTAGCAGTCATTAATCAGACATATCTTAGTGAAGAATATTTTCATATGTTCAAAAGAGGGTTAGTGCATCTTACCGAATGAAATGTGGCTCATGGAGGACCATGAGCTCTTCCTCTTGGTTGGGTATTGGTTTCAAGTAAGGTTTGAGGCGTTGACCATTGACCTTATAGTACGATCCATCGGTTGGATTCTCAATTTCTATAGTATCATACGGAAAAACAGTCTGTGCAGTGTAAGGTCCTGTCCATCTAGATTTTAACTTACCCGGAAATAAATGCAATCTTGAGTCATACAACAGAACTTTTTGACCTGGCACGAAAGTTTTATGTAAAATTGATTTATCATGAAAAACTTTCGTTTTGTCCTTATAAATTCGTTCATTTTCATAAGCAGCATTTCGAATTTCATTAAGTTCATTAAGTTAAAGCCTCCTAAGTTCACCTGTTTGCTCTAAGTCAAGATTTAAAGTTTTTATTGCCCATAATGCCCTATGTTCTGGTTCAACTGGCAAGTGACATGGCTTACCAAAAATCAACCGATAAGGAGACATACCCAAGTTTGTTTTGAAAGCAGTGCGGTAAGCCCAAAGAGTGTCAGTTAACTTTTGGGACCAACCTTTACTATTTCGATTCATAGTTTTCTCAAGGATTTGTTTAATCTGCCTATTTGATGCTACAACTTGCCCACAAGTTTGAGGATGGTAAGGAGTGGATAACTTGTGGGTTATCGAATACTTTCTCATGAGGGCTTCAAAAGAACGATTATAGAAGTGTGTTCCTTTGTCGCTGATTATTGTGCGAGGTGTACCAAACCTAGAAAAGATGTTTTCTTTTAAGAAGCGCACAACAACCTTGTTATCGTTTGTTTTGCATGGAACAACTTCGACCCATTTAGAAACATAATCGACAGCTAAGAGAATGTAAAGGTTCCCAAAATAATTAGGGAAGGGTCCCATGAAGTCTATATCCCAAACATCAAAATTTTCGACCTCTAGAATGGGGTTTAGGGGCATCATATTTCATTTACCAATTTTCCCTAAGAACTGATCACAAGTTTTTCAAAATTCATAAGCTTCTTTGAAAAGGGTGGGCCAGTAGAAACCCGATTGGAGAACCTTTTCGGCTGTTTTTTCTGGACCGAAGTGAACACCACGAGCTTGCTCGTGACAGAAAGAAAGGACACTATGAGTTTCAGTGTCGGGAACACACCTTCGGATTATTTGGTCAGGACAATTTTTGAAAAGATAAGGGTCGTCCCAAAAAAAATGTTTTACTTGGGAAAAGAATTTTTGTTTATCATGTTTGGACCAAAAAGAAGGGGTCTTCTTGGTGACTAAATAGTTGACAATGTCAGCGAACATGGGATCACTGGATAAAGAAAATAGTTGTTCATCCTGAAAATTATCATTGATCGGAATGGAAGAAGACGGGGCATTTGGAAGATGAGACAAGTGGTCCGCAATAACATTGTCGGATCCTTTTTTATCCTTAATGGTAATGTCAAATTCTTGAAGTAGAAGGATCCAACGAATGAGACGAGCCTTAGCATCCTTTTTAGAGAAAATGTACCTAAGTGTGGAGTGATCGGTATGAACAGTGATGTGTGAGCCAACTAGACAAGGTCTGAATTTTTCTAGAGTGAAAACGACAGCCAAGAGTTTTTTTCCAGTGGTCGTATAATTGATTTGAGCGTCCTTCAAAGTCTTACTTGCATTGACATGAAGAATTTTATTGATTTGTTGTCCTAAGCACTGTTTCAAATATCGCAAATATCGCCCGAGATCTCGTTTTGGGCTCCTTCTGAAACGAAACTGCAAATATCACTCTAAATCTCCTTTCGAATATATCGCGCGAGATATTGCAATATCGAACGATATATCGACCGAGATGAAATACTGGAATATCGTCCGAGATCTTAGTTTTTTTGGTTAAAATTTAAATTTGTGCCTGAACTAGAACTATAATTAACGAACTCAAATTTAGCCATATCAATCTTTTGTTATTTTACATTTTGCATGTTAAATGACTATATTGTATATTCATATATGTTTTACAATGCATATGATTTTCATATTCGTCTTTTTACATACAAGCTGCTTATGAAATTATGTATTTTATGTTCTAATTAAGCTGATTTTTTTAATCTTTTGGATCCTTTTAATGTTTCCTATCTAACAATGTTCCTGTTTTAAGCATATTATGATTTAGAGTACGAGTGATCTTTCGCAAAATAAAGAATAATAAAGTTATTTTGCATTTTAAGTTTAAGTTACTATGTTTTTTATAACATTCACAAAATCATTTTGTTAAAATATCATTTTTAACATATCATGTACCCCGAGATTGTTCCGATATAAACTTTTAGACCCGAGATGAAAATCCGAGATGAACTCCCGAGTTATACTCATCTCGTCCGAGATCTCCCCCGATACGAGATCGAGTCAACAATATCCCCGAGACGAAACGCGACCGATATCCAAGATTTAAAACCTTGGTCCTAAGACAGCGCCTACAGCGAAATTCGAGGCGTCACACAAGATTTCAAAAGGCAGCTTCCAGTTAGGAAAGCAGATGATAGGAGTAGAGATAAGTTCATTTTTGAGATACTCAAAAGATGAAATGCAATCAGAATTGAAGTCGAAAGGAACAAGCTTTCCAAGAAGATTAGTCAAAGGTCGAGTGATTTTGCTAAAATCCTTTATAAAGCGACAGTAAAAGACAGCATGACCTATAAAGGATCATATGTCCTTAACGGATTTGGGAATGGGAAGATTAGAGATAACTTCGATTTTGGCTTTGTCTGCTTCAATTCCTTTATTTGAGATGACATGTCCTAGAACAATCCATGTTTGACCATGGAGTGACATTTTTCCCAATTAAGAGTCAAGTGTTTATCTTTGCAATGGCTAAGAACAAGATCGAGGTGATGTAAACACTCAATGTAAGAATCCCCGAAGATGGAAAAATCATCCATGAAAACTTCCAAAAATCACTCGATCTTATCAGAAAAAATGTTAATCATGCACCTTTGGAAGGTTGCAGGTGCATTAAAGAGTCCAAAAGGCATATGACGGTACGCAAATGTACCAAATGGACAAGTGAAAGTGGTTTTCGCTTGGTCCTCAAGAGCGATAGGAATTTGATTATAGCCCGAGTTCCCGTCAAGGAAACAATAGTACTCGTGACCGGCTAGTCGTTCTAACATTTGATCGATAAATGGAAGAGGGAAATGATCTTTATGTGTTGCAGCGTTAAGTTTCCTATAATCAATGCAAACACGCCACCCTGTCTAGGTGCGGGTTGGGATAAGCTCGTTAGCTTCATTTTGGATCACGGTTATCCCTGATTTCTTACGTACGACATGAATCGGACTAACCCATTGACTATTGGAAAATTGGGTAGATGATTCCATTGTCAAGACATTTAAGGATTTCAGCATGAACTTCTTCTTTCATGATAAGGTTTAGTCGATGTTGTGGATCACAAGTGGGTTTGGCATCATCTATAAGGTGGATTCAATGTTGGACTGTCGAAGGACTAATCCCCTTAATATCAGCCATAGACCAACCAATTGCTTTCTTGTTTTTCTAAAGGATGGAAATGAGCAATTGTTCCTGCTTTGTAGTAGGTCAGAAGCGATAATGACAGGAAGAGTTTCATTTTCTCCTAAGTAAGCGTACTTGAGATAATTAATGGGAAGCACTTTGAGTTCGAATATTGGAGACGACTTAACCGAAGAAATTGGTTGAGGGATAGACTCAATTGTGAGCGAATCAACAGGAATTGACTCAGAGACATTTTGGGGAATGTCTTCAAATAAAGTTTCATAATTCGACTAAATTTCGTTGTTTAAATGTTCGAGATTAGGTTCATTGTCGTGGACAACATGGATTCCATAAAATTGGTCCACATCAAAGGCAGGAGAGTTTTCTGTTTTGAAAATGTTTAATTCGATGCTCATGTTACCGAAAGAAAGTTTCATAGACCCATTTCTACAGTTGATAAGCGCATTGGAGGTTGCTAAGAAGGGTCGTCCTAAAATCAAAGAGATCTGGTTCGCAGGATTGCTTACCTGTTGAGTTTCTAGGATAATGAAGTCAACTGGAAAGATGAATTCCCCAACTTTTATCCATCATCGATTTCGCCTACAGGTCTCTTAATTAAATGGTCAGCAAGCTGAAGGGACCTTGGTGGCGGTAGACAGAATATGGAAGCAAGTTAACACTAGCACCTAAGTCTAGCAGACATTTAACGATTTTCTTGTCCCCAATAGTACATGACATTGTGGGGGCAACCAGGATCTTTGTATTTCACTGGCATTGATTGTGTAACACCCCACCTCCGTTAAGGTCACTCACAAAGGGAATGCCTTAACTTTGATGGAGCGTTTTAGTAGACAGAACAGAAATTTACAAGACAGATAAAACAGTACTTGAAAATTTTATAACTTTATTACCACAGAAATAGAAATAAGTTTGGTTACATCTTTTTCAAATCACAATATCAGAATTCAAGTACAAATTGTTGTCTTGTACAAAAGCCTTCAGAATGCATAGTTTTTAAAGTCATAATCCCCAACTTAAACTGCCATGAAAAGACAGAGCCAAAGCCAAGCAATACTTCAAGCAGAGAGAATCTGAATCAAGCTCCTATGTTTCCACCCTAAAAACCTGGGGGGAGGGGGGACGGAAAGAAAAGAGGCGAAACAAACTAGGTCAGACATAAGTCTGGTGAGTCTAGTGACTTTCAGCATATAAACAGATAATAGTATCATGACATGTAAATAAAACTGGATTAGAGATAACTGTAACAAGAATAGCAGGTTAACAGAATGATACAGACTGAGCTAAGCTTTTTACTTAGTCCTCACTTCTCTGCACTAATACTAGTATAACAGGAATAGGTGTTACCCTAATATCTAAACTGAAACAGAAACGGAAACAAAATGCTAGTAATGGGCATTTACCACCCGAACAGACAGAAGGTACAGAAGCAGAATACTAATAATGGGCCTTTACCACCCAACTAATGGTCCTTTACCACCCCAACGGACATAAGGTACGGAAATAGAATCGGAAACGGAGTCAGAGACGGAAATAGAATAATCCTTATGGAAAATAGAATGTTATAATTAGGTGTACACTAGTAATGGACCTTTACCACCCCAACAGACGGTACCACGCAGAAACAGACAGGTGTTGCCACCCAACAGAAACAAACAGAACTAAGTGTACCCTAAGTCCTACCCCCAAGCGATCGGCTCCCTAATACATAAATACCCTGTGTCGGCCCCACAGTAGGGTGTATCATTCCCTAAAGTGGCAACCTATTGGCACAGACCTACTTACAGATGTCACGGTGTCTTACATCCTCAGAGCAGACCGGATCCATGCACGCACATGACCGGTTGGAACACAACATCAACACCCCTCGATATTATCAGAATGAACCGCTTATAATTAGTTCAGTAAGCGTGCCCGGACCCCTAAATAGTGCGGGGTCAAAGTTTTGATACCAGAAAGGGTTACTGAACAATATGGGTCCCAAACAACAGATGGCACAAGTATTTCCACTCCAAACCTTGTGTCCCCAGACTAACAGATATCAGATTAACTTGTTTATAGGTATCAGACATACAGATCTCAGATTTACTAGTTCACAGATCAGACAATTAAGTTAACAAGTTTTTAGATTAACAGATCAGATGTACGGATTTAACAGACTTACAGATTGTTTTACCTAACTTTGTATTGGGCCTACAGATTTACGAAACGAGTTTATTAGATTCATCAGTCCAATTGTTTTAACCCTATCCACCCAACACGTTTTAGGTATCATGTTTATCTTAGATTTGCATTAATTAATTATTAATGCACAGACCTCTCACATTAGGTCGGTAGCTTGTGGTCGTTGGGTATGCCGGGCGGTTCCGGGCAGACTTCTGCCACAAGCCAGACCTAACCTCGTGTCTAAGAACATTTTAGTTATGCCTACGACCTCGCACATTAGACTGATAGTTTGCGGTCGCTGGTTAAGCCGGTTGGTTCCGGCCAGGCTTCCACCGCAAACGGAGTCTAACCTCGTGTCATAGCCAATTTATTCCAATACAGATATCAGACTAATTTATGTCGGAAATTCTATTTGGACACAAGCATGGACACAATTGATGACACAACGCATCTCCACCATTGGATTTCCCCATGATTACCACATCTCCATGTAAGGACAAAAGGATCCAACGACCAAGGCTTTGTGTCTCTTTCTCTGTATCTAATTTTGTGTCCAAATAGCCAGCCCCAATTTATGTCCATTTAGTAGATTTTACTTCTTTACAAGTTACGGCAGATTATCCAAAGTTCTATTAGCATGTTTTGCTCAATTTTATATCGAGCCTCCAATTTATAATTATTCCTCATTCAACAGATTAAGCAATTCAACTGATTTAGCAGATAACAATTTTAGCAGATTAGGCAATTCAGCAGATTTAGCAGATTAGGCAATTCAACAGATTAAGAAGATAACAGATTTAGCAGATTAGGCAATTCAACAGCTTAAGCAGATAACGGATTTAGTAGATTAGGCAATTCAACAGATCAAGCAGATAACAGATTTAGCAGATTAGGCAATTCAACAAATTTAGCAGATAACAGATTAGCAGATTAGGCAATTCAGCAGATTTAGCGGATTAAATATTTCTTAAAGTTCTATTTACATATCTTACCTAAATTTACATGCCTAAATCATGGTCATAATTCATAATATGACATATGCCCCAAATTTTTATTAAACTTTGCATAGTACAGAATATTCTCTAAAAAGTCCCAAGCAATATGAATTATGCCAAATTATAGCCTATGATGCCAAATATCCTAAAATCCATATTTAGGCGCATTCACATTAATAGTTAACCTATTTAATATAGATCTTTACACCTAAGTCACATATATCTTTTTTTTCTCTTTTCAAGTCATAGATCGTGATATAAAATATGCCCCAAAATCTAGATCTTAAATTTTAATCATGTATTAAGTCCTCAAAATCAGATCTTGCATTATAATATGCATTATATTCCAAATCCCAAGTCATATGCTATCATATAATAATTCTTCTTCCAAATCACAGTCTTTTATACATAATATGCACTGATTCTAGATCTTAATTTACAACCTATGTTCTTTTCTCAAATCAGTCACAGATCAGTCATGTCCAATTATGCAATATTCATTATTTGTCCCAAAATTAGCGTTCATGCGTTAATCTCTTCTGAGATTTGGTGCAGGGTCGCAGTAGCCTGGCTATAGAACAGAAAGAAAAAGGAGATACATAATACTCACAGAAAACAGATCTGACGGATAAAAATATGCATAACCATAGATTCAGATTTATAACCGTGCCAAGATCATAATAAAAGTTTATATCTGAAAATAACCATACTCACAAAAAGGGAAAGATTCTTGTATTCTGGAATCTGTGTTCTGACACTGAATAGCGCTCCTTTGATGTAGACTAGTTGTTCTTTTAATCCTATTCAGATTGGAAGAAGATGCACTAGTTCTAGTTTTGATTCTAGCAGAGTAGCGACGCCATTTTTATTTTTTATTTAGAATAGAGGCAGAGTATAGGCAAAAAGAAATTGTGTGGAGAGAAAGCTGGGTTTGGGGGTGTTTAAATAGGTTAGAGCTCATGAATCCGGTCAGAAAGGCGTCCAGGTGCAGAAAAATGGATCTGTCTACAGATCTGGGAAAGGGCGGGGAGGTCGACCCTAGGGTCGACCCTAGTGTCGACCTGTTTACCCAGGTCGACCCTAGTGTCGACCTGGGTCCTAGGCGGGAATTTTCCCGCCCAGCCCGGTTGTCTGTTTTGAATTTCGAATTTTGAATTTTGAATTTTGAATTCCGGGCTGATTTTTACTGAAACTTATGAAGGCCATATCTTCTTCATACAGAGTCCGATTTATGCAAACTTGGACTCTATTCCAAGTAGAATTTCGAGCCAAACGCAATGGCGCAACCCTTTTCCCTTAATTATTTTGTTAAAATTTAATTATTCTCTTATTTGTTACTCTTATGTTCACAGAAAATACGGGCTGTTACATTCTCCCCTCCTTAAAGGATTTCGTCCCCGAAATCTCTCAAGTTAGGAAGAATGTGTCCTACCATCAATCACCCATCTACTCAACCAATATCCACAAACATCCATTGTCCTAAGATAACTTCTAATGTGTATGAACATATGCAAAAGTGTGTGTATATGTTCCTTATCTAATGCAAAGATCAGGCGGTCCACTGATTCAGTTGACCTCCTTAATACGAATTATGTCAGTGCCATGAGTCCAAAATGTATGCAATTTTCCTATTTGATACATGTAATTTCTATATGAGTGCACAACCGTTCATTCATATGCAACATCCATGTGCTGAGTCAACCATTTTTCATCCATAAATTTTTTAAAAATGCACACACATCCATATGCAGTATGAGAGTGTTTTTGAGCCGATCTAGTGCCTAGTGTGTGTATATGCATCCACGATCAACCACTAGCAACCACTTGCATCCACTTGCATACACTTGCAACCATCAAACATAACATGTCTCAAACACATGTTTACACCCATTAGTTTCTATCTAAAGATCGAAGATTCGGTCGATAGGATAAAGTCGAGTGATAGAAGCAAGTATAATTAAAACTAAAGCTAGGTTCCCATTAGACATCGGTTTAAGAGAATAACTCCCTAAGTATCAACCGCGAAGACCGAAATCAACATCAGATTAACACTAAGAGAATCACTCCCATTAAACAAATGCCCAACTGGAAATCTATTTCACGCTTTGAGTAAAAACTCTTATCCTTATCAGAAATATTCAGATACCTACGGACTACTGATACAGATCAGATTACCAAATGGTTCTTAGGAAACTAAGCATGATAAAACCAAGAATATATGCGTCATGGTCAACTTAACGCCCAACACAGATACCCTCAAACCCCAACTTATCACAAACAGATGAGTCGTAACCCTTATGGGGTTGGAGACTATAACGGAACCAGTAACAAGACTAGTATTAAAGTGCAGAGTTTCAATTACAGAATCAAAATGCCAGAATCAGAAGGAGTTTTTTAACTCCACAATCAGATAAGGAGATTAATCCTTCTACAGAAAGTTTTCCTATTTCTATCCTATCCACGAGCCTCGAGGGTATTTGCCTGTCCTCCAGAAGTTTGTCCTGCACTCTGCCATTGTCCTCGTTTCTTTAGGCAGTCCCTAGTGAAGTGCCCCATTTCTCCACTGTTGAAGCAAGTGCCCTTCCTCTTTCTGCAATTCTTGTTCAGATGGGTCGAGCTTCCACAAGTAAAGCACTTCTTCTCCTTCTTATCTTCAGTCTTCTCATCCTTCTTTTATGTTTCCTTTTTGGGCCCCGCCTTCTTGTTCTGTGGTCCTTCAAGCTTTTCTTCTTTCTTCTCACTTTTGGTTTCCTCTTCATGCATTAATTCCATGTCAACTAATTTCTCGAAGGTAGCCCCCATAGGAATGTTGGACATTTCCAATCCGAGTAGCGGCTCGTTCAAACCTTTAGCAAACCTTAGTGCCTTCTTATGCGGTGTATTTACCAAATCTAAGCCGAATCTCGCCAACTAATTAAACTTGTTGACGTACTCTCTCACTGACAAATTCTCATGCTTCAACGCCAAGAACCTCTCTACGTATAGACTCTCTTCCGATTGCGAGAGAAATTTCATCTCGAACCTATGCCTGGAATCCATCCATCTCTCTATCGGACGCTCTCCATCTGTAAACTCCCACCAAAAAGAAGCTTCGTCCTTAAGCAACCATACCGCCAATTGTATTTTCTGCCTATCGTCCACCTCGAAGATAACGAACAAATTCTCAGTTTCTTTGAGCCAGTTCCTTGCCTCCACGAAGAATTCAGTTCCATTAAAGTTCTTCCCACCCATGGCTCGAAAGTCTCTACATATCTTCGGGAAAGTATTCACGCACGGAGGAGGAGGAACCGCTGCAGCTAGCGGAGGAGGGACGTTTGTTGGGCCTGCATTTTTATCCCTAGCTTCTTGGTACCTCCTGAACCAGCCAGGTATCGGTACGCCCTCCGGAAGGTTAAGATCCCCAGACATGCTAAAACGAAAGAAAAGGAAAGATTCAAAACAAAGGAAAGAAAGATAGGCTATGGCTTTGGGGATTATGTTTTTCAAAATAAACTCTACTTTTGAAAATACTTCCTTTTTAAAAAAACCTTTTTGAAAATAGTTTACAAAACTTTTTATCAAATCTGGTAACGTTCAGCTCTGATACCAAGTGTAACACCCCACCTCCGTTAAGGTCACTCACAAAAGGAACGCCTTAACTTTGATGGAGCATTTTAGTAGGCAGAACAGAAATTTACAAGACAGATAAAGCAGTACATGAAAAATTTATAACTTTATTACCACAGAAATAGAAATAAATTTGGTTACATCTTTTTCAAATCACAATATCAGAATTCAAGTACAAATTATCGGTCTTGTACAAAAGCCTTCAGAATGCATAGCTTTTAAAGTCATAATCCCCAACGTAAACTGCCATGAAAAGATAGAGCCAAAGCTTGCAATACTTCAACCAGAGAGAATCTGAATCAAGCTCCTATGTTTCCACCCTGAAAACCTGGGGGTGGGGGTGGAAACGGAAAGAAAAGAGGCAAAACAAACTAGGTCAGACATAAGTCTAGTGAGTCCAGTGACTTTCAGCATATAAACATATAATAGTATCATGACATGTAAATAAAACTGGATTAGAGGTAACCATAACAGGAATAGCAGGTTAACAGAATGATATAGACTAAGCTAAGCTTTTTACTTAGTCCTCACTTCTCTGCACTAATACTAGTATAACAGGATTAGGTGTTACCCTAATATCTAAACTGAAATAGAAACAGAAACATAATGCTAGTAATGGGCCTTTACAACCTGAACAGACAGAAGGTACAGAAGCAAAATACTAATAATGGGCCTTTACCACCCAACTAATGGGCCTTTACCACCCCAACGGACAGAAGGTACGAAAACAGAATCGGAAACGAAGTCAGAGACGAAAACAGAATAATCCTTACGGAAAACGGAAACGGAGTCAGAGACGGAAAAAGAACAATCCTTACGGAAAACGGAACGTTAGAATTAGGTGTACACTAGTAATGGTCCTTTACCACCCCAACAGACGGTACCATGCAGAAACAGACAGGTGTTGCCACCCAATAGAAACAAACGGTACCAACAGAAACAGATAGAACTAAGTGTACCCTAAGTCCTACACCCAAGCGATCGGCTCCCTAATACATAAATACCCTGTGTCGGCACCACAGTAGGGTGTATCACTCCCTAAAGTGGCAACCTATTGGCACAGACCAATTATAGATGTCACGGTATCTTACATCCTCAGAGCAGACCGGATCCATGCACGCACATGACCCGGTTGGAACGGACCATCAACACCCCTCGCCATTATCAGAATGAACCGCTTATAATTAGTTCAGTAACCGTTCCCGGACCCCTACATAGTGTGGGGTCAAAGTTTTGATACCATAATGGGTTACTGACTAATATGGGTCCCAAACAATAGATGACACAAGTATTTTCCTCCTAACCTTGTGTCCCTAGACTAACAGATTTCAGATTAACTTGTTTACAAGTTTCAGACATACAGAGCTTAGATTTACTAGTTCACAGATCAGACAATCAAGTTAACAAGTTTTCAGAATAATAGATCAGATGTACGGATTTAACAGACTTACAGATTGTTTTACCTAACTTTGTATTGGGCCTACAGATTTACGAAACGGGTTTATTAGATTCATCAGTCCAATTGTTTTAACCCTATCCACCCAACACGTTTTAGGTATCATGTTTATCTTAGATTTGCATTAATTAATTATAAATGCACAGACCTCTCACATTTGGTCGGTAGCTTGTGGCTGCTGGATATGCCGGGCGGTTCTGGGCAGACTTCTGCCACAAGCCAGACCTAACCTCGTGTCTAAGCATATTTTAGTTATGCCTATGACCTCTCACATTAGACTGACAGTTTGCGGTCGTTGGTTAAGCCGGTTGGTTCCGGGCAGGCCTCCACCGCAAACGGAGTCTAACCTCGTGTCATAGCCAATTTATTCCAATACAGATATCAGACTAATTTATGTCCATTTAGCAGATTTTACTTCTTTACAAGTTACGGCAGATTATCCAAAGTTCTATTAACATGTTTTGCTCAATTTTAGATCGAGCCTCCAATTTATAATTATTCTGCTTTCAACAGATTAAGCAATTCAACAGTTTAGCAGATAACAATTTTAGCAGATTAGGCAATTCAGCAGATTTAGCAGATTGGGCAATTCAATAGATTTAGCAGATTAGGCAATTCAACAGATTAAGCAGATAACATATTTAGCAGATTAGGCAATTCAACAGATTAAGCAGATAACAGATTTAGCACATTAGGCAATTCAACAGATTTAGCAGATAACAGATTAGCAGATTAGGCAATTCAGCAGATTTAACGGATTAAATATTTCTTAAAGTTCTATTTACATATCTTGCCTAAATTTACATGCCTAAATCATGGTCATAATTCATAATACGACATATGCCCCAAATTTTTATTAAACTTTGCACAGTACATAATATTCTCTAAAAAGTCCCAAGCAATATGAATTATGCCAAATATAGCCTATGATGCCAAATATCCTAAAATCCATATTTAGGTGCGTTCACATTAATAGTTAACCTATTTAATATAGTTTTTTACGCCTAAGTCACATATATCTTTTTTTTCTTTCTCTTTTCAAGTCATAGATCGTGATATAAAATATGCCCCAAAATTTAGATCTTAAATTTTAATCATGTATTAAGTCCTCAAAATCAAATCTTGCATTATAATATGTATTATATTCCAAATCCCAAGTCATATGCTATCATATAATAATTCTTCTTCCAAATCACAGTCTTTTATACATAGTATGCACTGATTCTAGATCTTAATTTACAACCTATGTTCTTTTCTCAAATAAGTCACAGATCAGTCATGTGAAATTATGCAATATTCATTATTTGTCCCAAAATTAGCGTTCATGCGTTAATCTCTTATAAAATTTGGCGCAGGGTCGTAGTAGCCTACTATAGAACAGAAAGAAAAAGGAGATACAGAATAGTCGCATTAAACAGATCTGACAGATAAAAATATGCATAACCTCAGATTCAGATTTCTAACCATGCCAAGATCATAATAAAAGTTTATATCTGAAAATAACTATACTCACAAAAAGGGAACGATTCTTGTATTCTGGAATCTGTGTTCTGACATTGAATAGCACTCCTTTGATGTAGACTAGTTGTTCTTTTAATCCTATTAAGATTGGAAGAAGATGCATTAGTTCTAGTTTTGATTCTAGCAGAGTAGTGATGCCATTTTTATTATTTTATTTAGAATAGAGGCAGAGTATAGGCAAAATGAAATTGTGTGGAGAGAAAGCTGGGTTTGGGGGTGCTTAAATAGGTTAGAGCTCATGAATCCGGTCAGAAAGGCGTCCAGGTGTAGAAAAATGGATCTGTCTACAGATCTAGGAAAGGGCGGGGAGGTCGACCCTAGGGTCGACCCTGGTGTCGACCTGTTTACCCAGGTCGACCCTAGTGTCGACCTGGGTCCTAGGAGGAAATTTTCCCGCCCAGCCCGGTTGTCTGTTTTGAATTTCGAAATTTGAATTTTGAATTCCGGACTGATTTTTACTGAAACTTCTGAAGGCCATATCTTCTTCATACGGAGTCCGATTTACGCAAACTTGGACTCTATTCCAAGCACAATTTCGAGACGAACGCAATGGCACAACCCGTTTCCCTTAATTAATTTGTTACAATTTAATTATTCTCTGATTTGTTACTCCTATGTTCACAGAAAATACGGGCTGTTACATTCTCCCCTCCTTAAAGGATTTCGTCCCTGAAATCTCTCAAGTTAGGAAGAATGTGTCCTACCATCCAATCACCCATCTACTCAACCATCATCCACAAACATCCATTGTCCTTAGATAACTTCTAATGTTGTATGAACATATGCAAAAGTGTGTGTATATGTTCCTTATCTAATGCAAAGATCAGGCAGTCCACTGATTCAGTTGACCTCCTTAATGCGAATTATGTCAGTGCCATGAGTCCAACATGTATGCAATTTTCCTATTTGATACATATCATTTCTATATGAGTGCACAACCGTTCATTCATATGCAACATCCATGTGCTAAGTCAACCATTTTGCATCCATAAAAATTTTAAAAATGCACACACATCCATATGCAGTATGAGAGTGTTTTTGAGCCGATCTAGTGCCTAGTGTGTGTATATGCATCCATGAGCAACCACTTGCATACACTTGCAACCATCAAACATAACATGTCCCAAACACATGTTTACACCCATTAGTTTCTATCTTAAGATCGAAGATTCGGTCGATAGGATAAAGTCGAGTGATAGAAGCAAGTATAATTAAAACTAAAGCTAGGTTCCCATTAGACATCGGTTTAAGAGAATAACTCCCTAAGTATCAACAGCGAAGACTGAAATCAACATCAGATTAACACTCAGAGAATCACTCCCATTAAACAAATGCCCAACTGGAAATCTATTTCACGCTTTGAGTAAAAACTCCTATCCTTTTCAGAAATATTCAGATACCTACAGACTACTGATACAGATCAGATTACCAAATGATTCTTAGGAAACTAAGGATGATAAAACCCAGAATATATGCGTCATGGTCAACTTAACGCCCAACACAGATACCCTCAAACCCCAACTTATCACTAACAAATGAGTCGTAACCCTCATGGGGTTTGAGACTATAAAGAAACCAGAAACAAGACTAGTATTAAAGTGCAGAGTTTCAATTACAGAATCAAAATGCCAGAATCAGAAAGAGTTTTTTAACTCCACAATCAGATAAGGAGATTAATCCTTCTACAGAAAGTTTTTGTAACACCCCGTGAATTCTATAACATTAAGATTCGCAAATTAAAGTGTAATTAATTTTAAATAAAAGAATTAAGGGAAATGGGTTACACCATTGCGTTCATCTCAGAATTCTGCTTGAGATAGAGTCCGAGTTTGCGTGAATCGGACTCCGTGTGAAGAAGTTATGACCTTCGGAAGTTTCAGAATAAAATTTAAATTCAAACAGCTCAGTTTTAAATTCGAAATTCAAAAACAGGTTCAAACTGGGCTGGGCGGGAAAATTCCCGCCTAGAAGACCAGGTCGACCATAGGGTCGGCCATGGTGTCGACCTGGCCACCCCAGGTCGACCATAGAGTCGACCTGGCCACCCAAGGTCGACAATAGTGTCGACCTGCCTGGTCGACCTGGCTGGCTAGGTCTAGCTCTGGCTCGAATTTCTGTGGCCCTGTGTGTCACTAGGGCTGACGTGTCACCTCTTGATTGGCTCTTTGAACTTTGTATGATCTAGATTCCTCCTGTCTTCATCTGACGGCTCAAAACAATTTAAAAATCTATAAAAGCACCCTAAGTCTCAACTGAAAATTCACACAAAAAAATAAGGAAGGAGTCGTCATGCTGCTAGGGAGGAATTGAACATAGCCGTCAAGAGAGAAAAGCCTAGAGACGAATCAAATTAAGAAGAACATTAAAGTTTAATCAAATTAATCAACGCAACGTTAGTCTACCCAAAGGAGCGCATCTCAATTACAGAATCCAGAATCCAGAATTCAAGATTCTGCATTCATTGTAAGTATAGTGACCTTTCAGAATATGAATAAAAACTGTGATGTGATTCGATGTAAATGAAAATAGAATTGTGTTATTGTATAAATTTTGTATATTATAATGGTTCTATCATGACTTGTGTATTGATGTTTGTGGCATAAATTTGATTGATTTGCCTATTGAACAATTGTATATGAAAACAATGGCACTTGCAAGTTTGTGGCAAAAACTAGAATTTGATCCCTTTATGTTTATAACTATGGCATGGGCTATATACATTCACTAAGTCTAAATTAAGGCTTATGTAAACATGTTCTAGATTTAAAACCTTTTATGCCTACTTGACCCAAAAACTATGATATATTTCTCATGTTTATTTGCAAGTATAATTAGATCTATGTTAAGTATCGTTTGGGTTTCATAACCTATGCAAGTTCATGTTGGAATAGGCTATGTGATTAGATGTTATAATTTGGAAATTTTGGTGAATATACAACATGCTAGTTTTGTGGTTGACATTATGCCAAGTTAAACATGTTTAAACACAAGTTTGTACTAGCCTAAACTATGCCATTTCATATGTTACCTACTTAGTTATACTTTGATTTGAATGCAAGTTCACATGACCCATCATTTATGTTAGTATCGCTAAATTGCAAGTTCATGCGCCACACACCTTTTTGTATTACATGCTCTTGATTTCCCTTTTTCTCACGTTTATAAAGTTGGGCTGAATTATGACAAGCCCAACACATGTTGCGAACAAACGGGGGTAATAACGTTGGGTGTAAAACATGAAAATATATGTTGGCATGTTTGGCACATGCCAACGATAATGACATTTAAGTTGTATGAATTGACATACCCAAGAATAAAAGATATGACATTTACATATATAATTGTGAAATAATAAATTATGTAAATTTAGAAAACACGATATGCTTAACCCGAGGTTGGATTGAGTTGTGATGTAAACCAGCCCGGACCCGCTCGGCTGTCCAGTAGTCACAACAATACCTATCCAATGTGGGTGGTTAAGCATTGAGCCCAATAATGACCTGAGGTTAGACTGAGCTACGGTGTAAACCTGCCCGGAACCGACCGGCACATCCAGTAACCGTAGCAATATCTGTCTAATGTGAGTGCTTAGGTGCTCTAAGAGGCTAAGGACAGATGGTAGGGTTAAGTCAACTATAACACTTAACCAAATTCAACATGTTAATAAGAATTGATGGGTGGGGTTAGGTAAATACAAACACTTAACCACTTAACATGTTTGACTAGAAAATCCTGGTAACGAGGGACCCGTTTCAGCATTAACCCAAGTTAGGTATCATGGTACCCTGAAACTAGGCAGGGTGGGGCACGATTACTGGGCTGATTGTAAGCGGTCAAACGACGGCGGTGGGTGCACAATGTAGGTCTAACGGGGTGCGGGCGTGCACACACTCCGGAGCAGACAAACAGGGCACTGGGGACACTAGTAGTATAACCTATGCCTTCTAGAATTTGTGTCGGGGCCACCACCATGGGTCTTGATACGCCCCATGGTGGGACTAGCATGGGTATCTACAATTCTTGGGGGCCGTCTGACACATGTTAACGCGAGTAGGAGCCGATATTTAAATGAAAATGGGGATCACTTCACCCTCAGCATGGGGTGCCAGTTAGAATAACTCAAGTAGGTACAGAGATATAGTATGGGTGCGATAGTACATTCGACACTTCCTTAGCTTGTGACACTTTCATGTTTTCAGTTTATATCTATCATGCCCTTTTCTTATTCACATACTGAAGAGTTACTAGACTTACTCAGGCTTTATGTATGACCCTATTTTCTTTTCTTCTTCTTTTCTTTCGTTCCCCCCTCCCCCCGGGTCCACAGGGAGGAAACAACTCAGCTCAGTCAGACTCTTTACAAGCTCCAAGAAAGTAGATGTATGATTTGGATCTCTTTTGCTCGGATTATGGCTTTGGATATCACTATGGAGATTTTTGTCACTTTATTTATGTTTTATGATTCTTTAATAATCAAGACAGTTATGAGGTTGTAATGTTGGAAGTATTTTGAGACAATTATGGAATGTTTTGTTTGAACACGTATTGATGAAATAAAAATCTGTTTGGTTTCCGCTGTTTAAAATATGTGTATTTATATCTGTCTTGAGTTTATCTGTGGCTTTTACTTATAAACCTCCACCAGAGTTAAGGCATTCCCTTTGTGAGTGACCTTAACGGAGGTGGGGTGTTTCACTTGGTATCAGAGCATAGGTTTACCAGACAAGATAAAAGTTTTTGAAATTGTTTTCAGAAAGAAAGTTTAAAGAAGCATTTTTCAAGAAAAAGTGTTATATTTTAAAAGACATAATCCCCCAAAGCCATATGCACTATCTCTCTCTATCCTTCGTTTTGAACCTTTCCTTTCTGTTTCAGCATGTCTGGAGACCTTAACCTTCCTGAAGGAGTACCGATACCCGGCTGGTTTAGGAGGTATTTAGAAGCGAGGGCCAATGGCACGGGCCCAGCAGACATCCCTCCTCCAGTGGCCGCGGTTCCTCCTCCTCCTCCTCGTGGGAATGCCTTCGCAAAAACATGCAGAGACTTCAAGGAAATGGGTGGAAAAGACTTTTATGGGACATAATCCTTTATAGGAGCAAGAAACTGGCTAAAGGAGACTGATGATCTGTTTGTCATCTTCGGAGTTGATGACAGGCAAAAGATATAGCTAACAGTATGGTTGCTTAAGGATGAAGCTTCCTATTGGTGGGAAATTACCAATGCTCAGAGGGCGATGGAAATGTGGGAAGACTTCAGGACAAGGTTTGAGATGAACTTCCTCTCCCAAGCTGAAAGAAGCCTGCAAATGGAGAAGTTCCTAACTCTGAAACAGGGAAGTCTGACAATCAAGGAGTATGTTAATCAGTTTAATCAGCTGGCCAGATTTGGGCTAGACTTAGTAAACACCCAACACAAGAAGGCACTTCGCTTCGTCAAAGGTTTGAATGAGCCCCTACACAGCCTTGCCATGACCCATGTATCCACGGGAGCGACTTATGAAAGCCTGGTGGACATGGCGTTGCTACACGAGGAAGACCACGTCAAGAAAGAAACTAAGGTGGAAGAGAAGAAGGAGGGTCTACAAACAAAGAAAACATACTTCAAGAAAGGAGGGAAGAACAATAAGCCCCGTGAAAAGAGAAGGTGCAATTTCTGTGGCATTGTGGGACATATATCAAAAGACTGCCGAAAAAGGAAGGCGAAGATGGGTGGTTGCTTCCATTGTGGAGAAACTGGACACCAAGCTAAGGACTGCCCAAAGAAGAAAGCGCAGGGACAGAAAGCCGAATCCACTTCAGGGGGTCAGGTTCATGCACTAGTGGCACCTCAGCAGGAACGAGGTAGTAAAATTTCTGTAGAAAATGTAGTTTATCTTTATGATCATCCAGTTCGCACACTTTTTGACTCCGGCGCATCACACTCTTTTATTTCATCTGGCTTAGTAGAATCTCTGCATCTAGACACTAGTATGGTAGAGGATCCCTTAGTAGTTTCAAACCCAATTGGGGGCTCCGCTTACATCTCAATGGTTTGTTTGGGTTTGAAAATCTCTATTCTCAGCGTTGAGTTTAGTTGTAATGCCTTTGTTTTGGGCTTCTCGGGATATGGTTTGATCTTAGGCATGGACTGGTTATCCAGTAATGGGGCCATCCTTGATTGTGAGAAAAGAGTAGTCAGACTCTTGACTCAGCTTGGTAACACTCTAGAAATTTCTTGTAATCTCTTGAATGCTGTTATGCTTAGTTATCTAGAGTCGCTTGATGCTTCTGAGGAGAATTTGCAATCAGTTAGAGTAGTCTGGGAATATCCGGATGTCTTTGAGGAGGTGAAAGGCTTACCTCCGAGGTGGGAAATAGACTTCCGCATATATCTTGTGGATAATGCAAAGCCTGTAGCTTTACCTGTCAGACACATGGCTCCAAAGGAGATAAAGGAGCTCAGCAAGCAGGTTAAAGAACTTGTCGAAAAGGGGTTCATTAGACGGAGCATTTCGGAATGGGGTGCTCCAGTGGTGTTCGCAACCAAAGCGGATGGTTCGCTTCGTCTTTGCGTCGACTATAGGGAGTTAAACAAATTGACCAAGAAAAATAGGCACCCTCTTCCCTGAATCGACGATTTGTTTGATCAACTTGTAGGAGTGTCGGTCTTCTCCCAACTTGATCTGGAAACTGGGTTCCATCAGCTAAGAGTAGCTGAAGATAGCATTGATAAGACGGCGTTCAGAACCCCAGACGGTTTCTTCGAGTGGCTTGTCATGCCTTTCGGCTTGACAAATGCACCCGCTTATTTCGTAGACCTAATGAGCAGGGTGTTCAGAGAATTCCTCAACAAATTCGTGGTTGTCTTCGTAGATGATATCTTAATCTTTTCAAAGAATGAGGAAGAGCATGCTAAACATCTGAAAGAAATCATGGAAACTCTCCGTTCACATCAGCTAAAAGCCAAATTCTCCAAGTGCCACTTTTGGAGAAAAGAGGTAAGATTTCTGGGGCATATAGTGTCCAAAGAGGGGTTGGCTGTGGACCCCACGAAAGTGGTGGCAGTACAAGATTGGAAGACACCAAGAAATGAAGCCGAAGTTCGAAGCTTTCTTGGGCTAGCCGGTTTTTACCGAAAGTTTATTAGGGATTTCGCGAAAATCTCAGCCCCACTCACAAGGCTAACAAAGAAGAATATGGCGTTCACTTGGGATTTAGACTGCGAGTTTGCTTTCCAAAGATTAAAAAGGGCTCTCACAACAGCGCCAGTTCTGACCTTGCCAGATGGAAGCAAAATGTTCACAGTATACACGGATGCATGTGGAACAGGACTAGGCGCTGTTCTAATGCAAGAAGGAAGGGTAGTAGCTTATGGCGGAAGATAATTGAAAGTCCATGAAAAGAACTACCCAACCCACGATCTTGAGTTAGCCGCCATCGTCTTTGCGCTTAAGTCTTGGCGCCATTATCTCCTAGGTGAGAAGTTCGAATTATACACTGACCATAAATCGTTGAAATATCTCTTCTCGCAGAAGGATCTTAACTTGAGGCAACAAAGATGGATGTAGTTTCTTGCCTCGTATGACTTTGAAATTTCCTATACTTCCGGAAAAGGCAACGTGGTAGCAGACGCGTTAAGCCGAAAGAAACTGACCTTAAGCCCGCTCTTAGTGGAAAGGCAAAGCTTGGAGTATATAGCCAGTTTTAACTTTAGGCCCTCCTCGGATTTTGTACCGGGTTAACTAGCATCTCTTTATCTCAAGGAAATAGTTCGACTCCATGGGATACCCTCCAGCATTGTTAGTGACCGAGACCCTATCTTCACAAGTGAGTTTTGGCGGAGTCTGCAGGAAGCTGTAGGCACACAGTTATGTTTGAGCACGGCCTATCACCCCCAAACCGATGGCCAGATGGAAAGGGTGAATAGAGTTTTGGAGGATCTTTTAAGACTTTGCGTTCTTGACTTTGGAGGGACGTGGGAGGATCACCTTCCTTTAGTAGAATTTGCCAACAACAACAGCTACCAAGCTACCATAGGCATGGCACCCTTCGAAGCCTTGTATGGAAGACCGTGCAAATCAACAACTTGTTGGTGGGAGTCTACAGATAAGCTTATACTTGGGCCAGACATGATTCGAGAGACTTTGGAGAAAGTGGACTTGATACGTAGGAGAATGAAGACTGCCCAAGACAGACAGAAATCCTACGCCGACAAAAGAAGGACCGACCTTGAGTTTGAGGTTGGGGACAGGGTTTTCCTTAAGGTATCTCCTTTAAGGAACATCGTTCACTTTGGATCCGCAGGAAAGGTAGCACCAAGATTTGTAGGACAGTTTCCTATCATGGAGAAGGTTGGGAAGATGGCCTATAGATTAGAGCTACCCGAGAGACTGGCCGGAGTTCACAACGTCTTTCATGTTTCTCACTTCCGAAAGTGTTTGCATGAGTCTGCGGAAGTGGTGGAACCTAGCATTCTAGAAGAAGCCGAAGTGGAACGTGAAGCAACTGTGAGGAAAGTTCCAACCCGCATCTTAGGAACTGAAGTGAAAAAGCTACGCAACCGCGAAATCAAACTCGTTAAAGTTCAGTGGAGCGACACCGAGGAAGACGCGACTTGGGAAACTGAGGACAGTGCCTACCCTCTTCTTTTTGAGGGTACATCTTCGATCTCTCTTTTTCCTTAAGTTATGCTTTATCTATCTTTTTAGGTATATCTCCTCGGTCCTTTTCCTAACTCCTTAGGTAGAAAACAAATGGATGCAAACATGTATTTGAAAACATGTTATGGATGATGGCTGCAAGTGGTTGCTAATGATTGCTAGTGGTTGCTCGTGGATGCATATACACACACGCCCTAGGTTATAGATCGGCTTAGTCACTTCATATTTCATATGCATATATGTATTCTCATTTGTATATGTTTAAAACTTGATATGCTGTCATATTGTCGTCGCATTTGTATGAATAGTTGTGCACTCATGTAGAATTATGAGCAAGAAAAATTTGCATACATAATGGATTCATGACACTTACATGATTCGCATTAAGGAGGTCAACTAAATCAGTAGACCGCCTGATTTCTGCATTAGATAAGGACATGTACACACACTATGCATATGATCACGAAGCATTAAAGTCTTTTAAGGACAGTGGACGCCTGTGTTTGTTGGTTGAGAAGATGTACTGTTGGATGGTAGGATATACATTCTTCCTAGCTTGAAGATTTCGGGGATGACCCTTTTAAGGAGGGGAGAATGTAACACCCCGTGAATTCTATAACATTAAGCTTCACAAATTAAATTGTAATTAATTATAAATGAAAGAATTAAGGGAAATGGGTTACGCCATTGCGTTCGTCTCGGAATTCTGCTTGAGATAGATTCCGAGTTTGCATGAATCGGACTCCGTATGAAGAAGTTATGACCTTCGGAAGTTTCAGAATAAAATTTAAATTCAAACAGCTAAGTTTTAAATTCGAAATTCAAAAACAGGTTCAAACTGGGCTGGGCGGGAAAATTCCTGCCCAGAAGACCAGGTCGACCATAGGGTCGACCATGGTGTCGACCTGGCCACCCCAGGTCGACCATAGTGCCGACCTGCTAGTCGACCTGGCTGGCTAGGTCTGGCTCTGGCTCGAATTTCTATGGCCCTGTGTGTCACTAGGGCTGAAGTGTCACCTCTTGATTGGCTCTTTGAACTTTGTATGGTCTAGATTCCTCCTGTCTTCATTTGACGGCTCAAAACAATTTAAAAATATATAAAAGCACCCTAAGTCTCAACTGAAAATTCACACAAAAAAATAAGAAAGGAGTCGTCATGCTGCCAGGGAGGAATTGAACATAGTCGTCAAGAGAGAAAAGCCTAGAGACGAATCAAATTAAGAAGAAGATTAAAGTTTAATCAAATTAATCAACGTAACGTTAGTCTACCGAAAGGAGCGCATCTCAATTACAAAATTCATAATCCAGAATTCAAGATTCTGCATTCGTTGTAAGTATAGTGACCTTTCAGAATATGAATAAAAACTGTGATTTGATTCGATGTAAATGAAAATAGAACTGTGTAATTGTATAAATTCTGTGTATTGTAATGGTTCTATCATGACTTGTGTATTGATGTTTGTGGCATAAATTTGATTGATGCAAGCCTATTGAACAATTGTATATGAAAACAATGGCACTTGCAAATTTGTGGCAAAAACTAGAATTTGATCCCTTTATGTTTATACCTATGGCATGGGCTATATACATTCACTAAGTCTAAATTAAGGCTTATGTAAACATGTTCTAGATTTAAAACCTTTTATGCCTACTTGAACCAAAAACTATGATATCATTCTCATGTTTATTTGCAGGTATAATTAGATCTATGTTAAGTATCGTTTGGGTTTCATAACCTATGCAAGTTCATGTTGGAATAGGCTATGTGATTAGATGTTATAATTTGGACATTTTGGTGAATATACAACATGCTAGTTTTGTGGTTGACATTATGCCAAGTTAAACATGTTTAAACACAAGTTTGTACTAGCCTAAACTATGCCATTTCATATGTTACCTACTTAGTCATACTTTGATTTGAATGCAAGTTCACATGACCCATCATTTATGTTAGTATCGCTAAATTGCAAGTTCAAGCGCCACACACCTTTATGTATTACATGTTCTTGATTTCCCCTTTTTCTCATGTTAATAAAGTTGGGCTGAATTATGACAAGCCCAACACATGTTGCGAACAAAAGGGGGTAATAACGTTGGGTGTAAAACATGAAAATATATGTTGGCATGTTTGGCACATGCCAACGACAATGACATTTAAGCTGTATGAATTGACATACCCAAGAATAAAAGATATGACATTTACATATATAATCGTGAAATAATAAAATATGTAAATTTAGAAAACACGATATGCTTAACCCGAGGTTGGATTGAGTTGTGATGTAAATCTGCCCGGACCAGCCCGGTTGTCCAGCAGTCACAACAATACCTATCCAATGTGGGTGGTTAAGCATTGAGCCCAATAATGACCCGAGGTTAGACTGAGTTATGGTGTAAACCTTCCCGGAACCGACCGGCACATCCAGTAACCGTAGCAATATCTGTCTAATGTGAGTGGTCAGGTGCTCTAAGAGGCTAAGGACAGATGGTAGGGTTAAGTCAACTATAACACTTAACCAAATTCAACATGTTAACGAGAATTGATGGGTGGGGTTAGGTAAATACAGACACTTAACCACTTAACATGTTTGACTAGAAAATCCTGGTAACGAGGGACTCGTTTTAGCAGTAACCCAAGTTAGGTATCATGGTACCCTGAAACTAGGCAAGGTAGGGCACGATTACTGGGCTAATTGTAAGCGGTCAAACGACGGCGGTGGGTGCACAGTGTAGGTCTAACGGGGTGCGGGCGTGCACACACTCCGGAGCAGACAAACAGGGCACTGGGGACACCAGTAGTATAACCTATGCCTTCTAGAATTTGTGTCGGGGCCGCCACCATGGGTCTTGATACACCCCATGGTGGGACCAGCATAGGTATCTACAATTCTTGGGGGCCGTATGACACATGTTAACGCGAGTAGGAGCCGATCTTTAAATGAAAATGGGGATCTCTTCACCCTCAGCATGGAGTGCCAGTTAGAATAAACTCAAGTAGGTGCAGAGATATAGTATGGGTGCGGTAGTACATTCGACATTTTCCTGTTTTCAGTTTATATCTATCATGCCCTTTTCTTATTCACATACTGAAGAGTTACTAGACTTACTCAGGCTTTATGTCTGACCCTATTTTCTTTTCGTCTTCTTTTCTTTCGTTCCCCCCTCCCCCAGGTCCACAGGGAGGAAACAACTCTGCTCAGTCAGACTCTTTACAAGCTCCAACAACGTAGATGTATGATTTGGATCTCTTTTGCTCGGATTATGGCTTTGGATATCACTATGGGGATTTTTGTCACTTTATTTATGTTTTATGCTTCTTTAATAATCAAGACAGTTATGAGGTTGTAATGTTGGAAGTATTTTGAGACAATTATGGAATGTTTTGTTTGAACACTTATTGATGAAATAAAAGTCTGTTTAGTTTCCGCTATTTAAAATATGTGTATTTATATCTGTCTTAAGTTTATCTGTGGCTTTTACTTATAAACCTCCACCAAAGTTAAGGCATTCCCTTTGTGAGTGACCTTAACGGAGGTGGGGTGTTTCAGTTTTCCTATTTCTATCCTATCCATGAGCCTCGAGGGTATTCGCCTGTCCTCCAGAAGTTGGTCCTGCCCTCTGCCCTTGTCCTCGTTTCTTTGGGCAGTCCCTAGTGAAGTGCCCCAATTCTCTACAGTTGAACCAAGTTTCCTTCCTCTTTCTGCAATCCTTGTTCAGATGGGTCGAGCTTCCACAAGTAAAGCACTTCTTCTCCTTCTTATCTTCAGTCTTCTCATCCTTTTTTTGTGTTCCTTTTTGGGCCCCGCCTTCTTGTTCTGTGGTTCTTCAAGCTTTTCTTCTCTCTTTTTACTTTTGGATTCCTCTTCATGCATCAATGCCATGTCATCTAATTTCTCGAAGGTAGCCCCATAGGAATGTGGGACATTGCCAATCCGTGTAGCGGCTCATTCAAACCTTTAGCAAACCTTAGTGCCTTCTTATGCGGTGTATTTACCAAATCTAAGCCGAATCTCGCCAACTGATTAAACTTGTTGACGTACTCTCTCACTGACAAATTCCCCTACTTCAACGCCAAGAACCTCTCTACGTATAAACTCTCTTCCGCTCGCGAGAGAAATTTCATCTCGAACCTATGCCTGAAATCCATCTCTCAACCGGACGCTCTCCATTTGTAACCTCCCACCAAAAAGAAGCTTCGTCCTTAAGCAACCATACCGCTAAATGTATTTTCTTCCTATCGCCCACCTCGAAGATAATGAACAAATCCTCAGTTTATTTGAGCCAGTTCCTTGCCTCCACGAAGGATTCAGTTCCATTAAAGTTCTGCCCACCCATGGCTCGAAAGTCTCTACATATCTTCGAGAAAGTATTCACGCGCGGAGGAGGAGGAGTAACCGCTGCAGCTGGGGGAGGAGGGACGTTTGTTGGGCCCGCATCATTAGCACTAGCTTCTTGGTACCTCCTGGACCAGCCAGGTATCGGTACGCCCTCCGGAAGGTTAAGATCCCCAGACATGCTGAAACGAAAGAAAAGGAAATATTCAAAACAAAGGACAGAAAGATAGGCTATGGCTTTGGGGATTATGTTTTTCAAAATAAACTATACTTTTGAAAATACTTCCTTTTTAAAAAAAAAACTTTTTGAAAATAGTTTACAAAACTTTTTATCAAATCTGGTAACGTTCAGCTCTGATACCAAGTGTAACACCCCACCTCCGTTAAGGTCACTCACAAAGGGAATGCCTTAACTTTGATGGAGCATTTTAGTAGACAGAACAGAAATTTTCAAGACAGATAAAGCAGTACATGAAAAATTTATAACTTTATTACCATAGAAACAAAAATAAGTTTGGTAACATCTTTTTCAAATCACAATATCAGAATTCAAGTACAATTTATCGGTCTTGTACAAAAGCCTTCAGAATGCATAGTTTTTAAAGTCATAATCCCCAACGTAAACTGCCATGAAAAGATAGAGCCAAAGCTTGCAATACTTCAACCATAGAGAATCTGAATCAAGCTCCTATGTTTCCACCCTGAAAACCTGGGGGTGGGGGTGGGAGGGGAAACGGAAAGAAAAGAGGCAAAACAAACTAGGTCAGACATAAGTCTGGTGTGTCCAGTGACTTTCAGCATATAAACGGATAATAATATCATGACATGTAAATAAAACTGGATTAGAGGTAACCGTAACAGGAATAGCAGGTTAACAGAATGATATAGACTAAGCTAAGCTTTTTACTTAGTCCTCACTTCTCTACACTAATACTAGTATAACAGGATTAGGTGTTACCCTAATATCTAAACTGAAATAGAAACGGAAATAGAATGCTAGTAATGGGCCTTTACCACCGAACAGACAGAAGGTACAGAAGCAGAAAACTAATAATGGGCCTTTACCACCCAACTAATAGGTCTTTACCACCCCAACAGACAGAAGGTACAGAAACTGAATCGGAAACGGAGTCAGAGACGGAAAAAGAACAATCCTTACGGAAAACGGAACGTTAGAATTAGGTGTACACTAGTAATGGGCCTTTACCACCCCAACAGACGGTACCATGCAGAAACAGACAGGTGTTGCCACCCAACAGAAACAGACGGTACCAACAGAAAAAGACAGAACTAAGTGTACCCTAAGTCCTACCCCCAAGCGATAGGCTCCCTAATACATAAATACCCTGTGCCGGCCCCACAGTAGGATGTATCACTCCCTAAAGTGGCAACCTATTGGCACAGACCAATTTACAGATGTCACGGTGTCTTACATCCTAAGAGCAGACCAGATCCATGCACGCACATGACCCTGTTGGAACGCACCATCAACACCTCTCGCCATTATCAGAATGAACCACTTATAATTAGTTCAGTAAGCGTGCCCGGACCCCTACATAGTGTGGGGTCAAAGTTTTGATACCAAAAAGGGTTACTGACTAATAAGGGTCCCAAACAACAGATGACACAAGTATTTCCCTCCTAACCTTGTGTCCCTAGACTAACAGATTTCAGATTAACTTGTTTACAAGTTTCAGACATACAGAGCTTAGATTTACTAGTTTACAGATCAAACAATCAAGTTAAAAAGTTTTCAGATTAACAGATCAAATGTACAGATTTAACAGACTTACAGATTGTTTTACCGAACTTTGTATTGGGCCTACAGATTTACGAAACGGGTTTATTAGATTCATCAGTCCAATTGTTTTAACCCTATCCACCCAACACGTTTTAGGTATCATGTTTATCTTAGATTTGCATTAATTAATTATTAATGCACAAACCTCTCACATTTGGTCGGTAGCTTGTGGTCGCTGGATATGCCGGGCAGTTCCGGGAAGACTTCTGCCACAAGCCAGACCAAACCTCGTGTCTAAGCATATTTTAGTTATGCCTACGACCTCTCACATTAGACTGACAGTTTGCGGTCGCTGGTTAAGCCGGTTGGTTCTGGGTAGGCTTCCACCGCAAACGGAGTCTAACCTCGTGTCATAGCCAATTTATTCCAATACAGATATCAGACTAATTTATGTCCATTTAGAATATTTAACTTCTTTACAAGTTACGGCAGATTATCCAAAGTTCTATTAACATGCTTTGCTCAATTTTAGATCGAGCATCCAATTTATAATTATTCCGCTTTCAACTGATTAAGCAATTCAACAGATTTAGCAGATAACAATTTTAGCAGATTATGCAGTTCAGCAGATTTAACAGATTAGGCAATTCAACAGATTAAGCAGATAACAGACTTAGCAGATTAGGCAATTCAACAGATTAAGCAGATAACAGATTTAGCAGATTAGGCAATTCAACAGATTAAGCAGATAACAGATTTAGCAGATTAGGCAATTCAACAGATTTAGCAGATAACCGATTAGCATATTAGGCAATTCAGCAGATTTAACGGATTAAATATTTCTTAAAGTTCTATTTACATATCTTGCCTAAATTTACATGCCTAAATCATGGTCATAATTCATAATACGACATGTACCCCAAATTTTTATTAAACTTTGCACAGTACAAAATATTCTCTAAAAAGTCCCAAGCAATATGAATTATGCCAAATTATAGCCTATGATGCCAAATATCCTAAAATCCATATTTAGGCGCATTCACATTAATAGTTAACCTATTTAATATAGATCTTTACGCCTAAGTCACATATATCTTTTTTTTCTATTTTCAAGTCATAGACCGTGATATAAAATATGCCCCAAAATCTAGATCTTAAATTTTTAATCATGTATTAAGTCCTCAAAATCAGATCTTGCATTATAATATGCATTATATTCCAAATCCCAAGTCATATGCTATCATATAATAATTCTTCTTCCAAATCATAGTCTTTTATACATAGTATGCACTGATTCTAGATCTTAATTTACAACCTATGTTCTTTTCTCAAATCAGTCACAGATCAGTCATGTCCAATTATGCAATATTCATTATTTGTCCCAAAATTAGCGTTCATGCGTTAATCTGTTATGAGATTTGGCGCAGGGTCGTAGTAGCCTGGCTATAGAACAGAAAGAAAAAGGAGATACATAATAGTCACAGAAAACAGATCTGACAGATAAAAATATGCATAACCCCAGATTCAGATTTATAACCATGCCAAGATCATAATAAAATTTTATATCTGAAAATAACTGTACTCACAAAAAGGGAATGATTCTTGCATTCTGGAATCTGTGTTCTGACACTGAATAGCGCTCCTTTGATGTATACTAGTTGTTCTTTTAATCCTATTCAGATTAGAAGAAGATGCATTAGTTCTAGTTTTGATTCTAGCAGAGTAGCGACGCCATTTTTATTTTTTATTTAGAATAGAGGCAGAGTATAGGAAGAATGAAATTGTGTGGAGAGAAAGCTGGGTTTGGGGGTGTTTAAATAGGTTAGAGCTCATGAATCCGGTCAGAAAGGCGTCCAGGTGCAGAAAAATGGATCTGTCTACGGATCTAGGAAAGGGCGGGGAGGTCGACCCTATGGTCGACCCAAGTGTCAGCCTGTTTACCCAGGTCGACCCCCAGGTCGACCCTAGTGTCGACCTGGGTCCTAGGCCGGAATTTTCCCACCCAGCTCGGTTGTCTGTTTTGAATTTTGATATTTGAATTTTGAATTCCGGGCTGATTTTTACTGAAACTTCTGAAGGCCATATCTTCTTCATACGGGGTCCGATTTATGCAAACTTGGACTCTATTCCAAGAAGAATTTTGAGACGAACGCAATGGTGCAACCTGTTTCCCCTAATTATTTTGTTAAAATTTAATTATTCTCTGATTTGTTACTCTTATGTTCACAGAAAATACGGGGTGTTACAGGTTGGGACAAGACTTCGCTTAGAGTTGTTGCTAGAAACACTTTCTTAGGTACATGTGTATGACGTTTTTGAGTGCAAAAATATTTTAGAAATTTCACGTACTATGGAACTTGTTGTATAATATCTAAAAGAGGAATGTTCACTTTAACTTGCTTAAACATTTCTATGATCTTTTCTAGCTGATCCGTCTTTTTCCTAAGTCGGAGTCTTTGAGGAAATGGAGCAGATAACTCAGTAGGTTGGACTACTTGAGTTTGAGGATGGTCCTTATTAGAAAAGGGCTCAATATTTTGATTGAATTGGTCGAATTTTCAGTAGGGTTTGGAAGATCTTCCGGTAAATCATTTGGGTTGACCACGTGGTTGTCAATCTTTTTGCCAGACCTAAGTCATGATTGCATTCAAGTGATTAACGTTTGAATCTTGAATGATGTGAATTTGGTTGGCGTTTGAATTTTGTCCTCTAGGGTTTTGGATGGGTTGACTTAGGAACGTTCCCTTTTCCCTTTCACTTAATCTAGCGTTAAGTTGAGACATTTGTTTCTAAAGTTCACTCATTTGTTGATTCGTGTTTTGCATATATGAGTGTAACGATTTTTCTAATTTGTTTTGATTTTCAACACTTTGCTTAGTCATTTGCACTAAAAGTTCACTCGCCTCAGATGAATTCTCCTCAATCGTAGAAAAGCATTTTTCATATTGGGGTGCCACCGTTTGACCGTGGAAAGACGCCTGGTTTGAATTGTACTGATTTTGCTGAAAGGGAGGTTTCGAAGCATTGTTCGGAAATGCTTGATTCAAAGGTCTATTCATCAGGGGGTTATTTGGACCATAGGAAAGATTTGGGTGGTTGTTGGGTCTGTTGAAATCATTCGCTTGCTCAAGGGACTAAGGACAGTCATCAGCCATATGAACGGATTTAAGACATATGTGACACATGGCTTAGGAAATGTTATTAGACTGAGTGTGTGATCTAACAACGTTCAGTATGGCATCTACAAGAGTATTAGAAGAAGAGGATTCAATAGAATTGCTACTAGAACGCGAATATAGAGATTTTTCATTGGTTCATTCCCATTGTTTCGATTTTTCTACTAACTTGTTCAGAAATTCCCAAGCTTCCACGTCAGTCTGTTTTAGGAAATTGCCTTGACACATAAACTTTAACATTTTCCTAGAACCATTATCGAGTCCATCGTATATAGTTTGACATAATGACCATGTTTCGTAACCATGATGTGGACAACTAAACAATGGTTCTTTAAATCTTTTGAAATATTGCCAAAAAGATCCCTCCCCCCCCCCTTTTGGTGGAAATTAGTGATTTCATTTCTGATTTTAGCTGTTTTTTCTGGAGGGCAGAACTTTTTAAGGAAAACTACTGTAAATTCATCCAATTTTCTAATCGAATTTGGGGGAAAGCTGAGAAACCATTTTTCTACGGAGTTAGTTAGTGCGAATGGAATCAAACGAAATTTAATACCATCCTCACATAACTGTTGTAATTTAAAGGTTGCACAAGAATATTCAAATTTCGTTAAGAAACTATATGGTTCATCATAAGAAAATTTTCCGAATTTGGGAAGGATGTTTATCTGACTCGATCGGATTTCAAAGTGGTTACCCACAGGATTAGGTAACTGAATGCAAGAAGAGACAGAAACTCTATCGGGAAGGACTCTATGCATCAGGGTATAAGGTGCGGGTTCGTTACCCATTTCTAAGGGTTGTTTGAGTAAAATGGGTTTTGGGTAAAGAGAAGGTGGTCTGATTAGAATTAAATGATGAGATTCTTGGTCATGGGTCTAAGATTACATGCACCAGAAAAAAGAAGCAAAGAGTTCGCCACAAAAATTTAGACAATGGAAAAGTTCAAAAAGAAGTGAGAGAGAGGAAAAAGTTTTGAAAAATGGAAGTTTTAGAAAAGTACGACCTACATAACTAATGAGTGCTAAAAAACCAAAAAAGCTAGTTTTTTTTTTCAAATTTTTATTTGTTTTTGAGGAGTTTTGAGGTTTTTTATTTGTTTATGGAAATTCACAAAACAATCAAACACAGAAAATTAGTTACAATGAAATTTTCTGTCCTTAATAGCTCCTAACAGAAAATTTATAAACCTAATAACTTCAAACTACACAAGTAACAAGTCTCAGCCAGATCGGGACAGGATTTATCAGTGCGCCATGAATCACCGTAGTAATGCAATTGAAGGTTTAAGAACCTGATTGAGTTCGAAACTCCACCCTTTCTTAGACACCGGGAGAGTTAGCTAGTATAGTCCTAGTTATTAAGAGAATAAACTTTACCCGAATTGAGCCCGTGATGCCCTTAAGTCCAGAGTCTACAATTTTTATTTATTAATGCAGCTTTTTCCTAGTATGAATGCAATTTTCTGGGCTAAGGAAAGTGTGATGAAATCCCTCACCTTATGTGAACTGGGGTATTGCCCTTAACAGAATGAATAAAGATACAGAAATAATGATTGTAGAAATTAAAAGATTTTACAAGCAAGCCGCTGCCCCTGTAGAAGATTTTTACAAGCAACGTCTATATATTTTTTTTGCAGCAGAGCACCTGTAGAGTTTAGAAAATTTTCACTAGATCGGCAGTTTGTCCAATGCAACTGAGTAGAGCTAGCATGTTCACACCCCACTTGGTGTGCAACCGCTCCAACAATTAAAATTCCGCAACCAGAGTGTGCAGAATTTATTAGCATTTTTTTTAGCAGCAATTTTTTTAACAAGAAAAATAGCGCAATTAGCAAGCGGAGCAAAGCGATTCCCTTCCTTTTTGCAACCTGAAAAATGAACTGATCATGGAACCAAAGCAAGTAATTCTTTTATTTTTAATTTTCGAAAAACAACACAAAAGAAGAAAAAGTTTTTTTTTCTTTCAGAAGGGAATAAAGTGAAACAGAAAAAACTAACAAGTGCTTGCCTTGCGAAACCAAAATGAAATGAGATAAAAGACTAAAGTAATTATCATTCCAAATGAACGGTGGCCGACCCAGTAAACAAAAGCTCAAAGGCAGAACACTCAGAATTTTAGACCACACATACAACAAACATTCCGGACTTACTGTAACACCCCGCATTTTTAATATAACTAAAAATAAAATATATGTTTATATGCATAGATAGGTAAATAATGGTGATGTACAACGAAAATTAATTAATACATGAAAGAGAACGAAAAATTAATACGATAACAGTATGAGTAACAAAAAAGATAACAAACTAAGGATACTTAATTTAAATATCAGGAATTAAGTAAAACGGATATCACCATTGCGTTTGTCTCGGAATTCTGCTTAAGATAGAGTTCAAGTTTGCGTAAAACGGATAACGTACGAAGAAGCTATGAGGATTAGAAGTTCGTAAACGCGCAAGAAAACATATATATTAACCTAACCTGAGATTGGTAAATTAGGGGAAATTGGTACTTATATTAACCTAGAACATAAAAGAAAATATGTGCGATTAAAATTGAGAATGATTAGATATGCTTGGGTATGTTGAATCAAGAATTTATGTATGAACTATATGTACATAAGAAAAGTTAGAATTGAAGATTTAGACATATGGGATTATAAGTTGAACTGGGATTTATGCAATAAGAATGAGGGTTAACAAGAATTAATTGTTCTAAGCAATAAGAATGAGGGTTGACATGAATTATCGATAACTTTAAAGAACAATTAATTTGGGTATAACTAAGTATAACTTATATACATGAAAAGTTGGGCATAACATATAATAAGGATTATTGGCATAACTATGTACGAGATTATGTAATCATGGTAGAATTTATGTATCCAAATCAAATTGGAACAATAAACATGAAATCGGGTTTACAAGCGTGAACATGAATTATTGGATTGGGATAAATAGGCATATAAAACCTAGATTGAAATTGTATAGGTCAGTTAAAAGATGAACATGCCTAACCCGAGGTTAGATTGAGTTGCAGTGTAAGTCTGCCCAGAACCTCCAGGCACATGCAGCAACCGTAACAGCAGGTCTAATGTGAGAAGTTAGCGCATTAAACCCAAAACCCGAGGTTATAACGATTTAGCGATAGATGTCTGCCCGAAATCGCTCGGCATATCCAGCAACCGCAAGCAACATGTCTAATGTGAAAGGTTGAGTGCATTAATAAAAAGATTAATGCTATGAAACAAACATGTTAAGTGTGCTAAGGTTAAGTAAACGGAGGCGCATAGACAAACTTAACCAACGTAATAATGGGGAATGGTAGCAAACCTTAGTTAAGAAAACTAAATAAATAACGATGGAATATGGCAACATCAACATATACGAGTATAACTGAATGGGAAGATAATAGGTAAGTTTGTTACAAGACAAGTAAGAATTATAACGTAGGTTATAATGATCGATATAAAGATGAAATAACTTATGAAAGAATGCAAAACATACTTAATTGAAGATTAAGTAATCCGTGGGAACGGGGATAAAGCCACGAATAGGGAAGACATAAGTTATATGAGTAAGGGGAAAACTTATTAGTAAACCTTAGATAAGATGACTAAGTTAATGAGTAAACAATAAAGAGAATTTGTTAGTAAACATTAGTTAAGAGAACAAAGTAAACAATCATGGAAAGTCATGTTGGTAAACCTTAGTTAAGAGGACTAAGTAAACAGTTACAGAAAGTCGTGTTTGAGCTTGTTAGTAAACCTTAGTAGAACTAAGTAAACAATCATGGAAAGTCATATTGGTAAACCTTAGTTAAAAGGACTAAGTAAATAAACAGTTACAGAAAGTTGTGTTTGAGCTTGTTAGTGAACCTTAGTTAAGAGAACTAAGTAAACAATTAAAAGATCGCGGCTACGTTAGAAATAGTGAAAGACTTATGAAAAGAAACTTGGTAACTTAAAAACTAATATGGATGAGATAACCAAGTTAAAAATAAAACCTAATGAGATAGAGCAAGCGCATAATTAGAAGATCAGACTTAAGGTCTAATAACACGAAAGGGTAAGGCGCTGGGACCAGTCCATACGATAGGGGATGAATAACCAAACACGATAGATCATCACGATGTCGTATGGCGCAAGGAGGAGAAAACGTCCATCTGATCATGCAGAAGGCTCCAAGGGACTGGGTTACGAAGCACGCGGCTTCTGGGGACGTGTGGGTACTCTAGGTATCCATCTGTGAGTGGCAGATGATACGCCTGTGCTCACAGAGTTTAGGTTTGCGTGGGAAGGACCAATGAGTATGCCTTGATTGCAAAGCAAGAGGCAATCAAAAGACTAAGATGGACCAACGTGATTCGGCGAGACCAGTTAGTTCGCTGTGATAGCAGCTCGTCGTCTACCAACTATCTTCATTCCATACGTCAAGCGGAAAGGCGGAGGACTCCAAAAGACCATATACTTTGCTATCTAGTTATGGGTGAGGTTGGCCAATAGGATTGAAGGGCATAGGGGGCCAGGGTTACAGTTCTTATTCTTGATATTCTTGGGTGCCTTTCATTAGTTGAGGGAGGGGTCTAGTGGGACCATAGCCACTATAAAAGCAGACCTTAGCATCTGCATCGACAGATATCTGAAAGCTTCCAACCGAGTTCCATGTTTCTTGATTAGCCCTGCCATGGGACTCAGGCGCACATATAGAGAACATGTGCAAATAGACATCGAGTACGATTGATGATACGTATGTGGGGAAAGTTTAGGTACACTCATGTCGCTCTGGGTGGTGTACCATAGACTAGAGGGCATTATTCGATGATAGAATCTAGTAGGAGCTGGAATGGAAGTCCAAACGCTTATGTAACAATGTGATGATAGTTTTATGCAAACGTAGCATTGATATACATACGACATGCGACATTGGATAAGGGACTACGTACATACAGTGGAGACCGTGCGAGTAGAGTATACCTTAATTAGGGGTAGCTACATATACACTATATTAGGTTAATCTACTAGAGAGTAGATGGGTGTGATGTGTATGTAAGCCTTGAGTGCTAATAACAAAAATAACCTAATAAATAAGAAAATATAATTGAACGGTATATATAGGATTATCCAAGAAGTGTAGTTTAAATTCATTCACACAGAACTTATGTTCTGACCCCCTCCTCATAACATTCACACGTTAGGTTCATGACAGAGACTGTATAGCTTTGGATACTGGTTTAGCAGTATTATTTTTAAGGTAAAGCTATGTTTCAACTACATTATATTTTATTCCTTCCGCTGTGAGATGTTTTCTGAACTCTGACATGTTTTATGTCTTTGAGTTTTCTGCAAGATACCAGAGCAAACAAACTCGGGTTTCAATGGATTGGGTTTTTGAAGAAAAAAGTCGGTCCCTCGGAATCCGGGTTGTCACATCTGGTATCAGAGCTTCGATTTAGTGTTCCTAGGGAGATAACGAGTGAGCGTATTTGTATTTTCTAAAATATAAATATAATATATATATAAACCTAGATCCATAAGGAGTCCACTAGAGAAAAAAAATATGGAAAGAGTTGGGATATCTAATTTGTACACTAAAGTAAAAAAACATAGAAATTTTGAGGCCCTTAGGTGGTTTGGTTGGAAAGTGTACAATATGATTTGGTATATGAGAACGATGTATCCCATATAATAGAGAGACTGAAATGTTAGTATTTTAGAGTAGTGAGTTAAAAAGTGGAAAATGGATTAGGAATATATATAGTTGAGAGAATTGAATTTGTGAAAGTGTCTAGGAAAGCCTAATTGAGTTGAAAGACCCACTTTGAGTCTAACACAATAATTAGCTTTTAAGAACTTGAATTTGTAAAAGTTTTTGCAAAAGAGTTTGTGGTGTTTTCAAGTTTTAATCTTAAAAGTAATTTTGATGTTTGAGAAAAATATGTAAAGAACATATTTAGTGCATGTTGTGTTTTAAAGTAAAGTGGGGTATATTTTGTAAAACAATGATTTGTTGTTTTAAAAGGATTCTCTCATGAAAAGGTATATATTATAGAACATATGTATAGCTCGCTAGTTTTCATATTTTAATATATGAAAGGAGAGGTAAAGCTTACAAAGTGTTGCATTTTGTAAAAGATGTTTTGAAATCTCTATTCTGTTAACAATAAATTTTGGTTACTATTTGAAAAAGAATGGAGTAGGTAAGGGTTAGGGCCTAGAAAGAACGAGAGAAAGTTAAGGCTATGAATTAAATCATAAGAACCAACTGGAGATTGGTTGAGTTGAGTAATTCTCTGAGTGTCAATCTGATGTTGATTTCGGTCTTTGAGGTTGATACTTAGGGAGTTATTATCTTACCAATTTACGGTCAGGGATTAGCTAATTTTGAACCAATGGAATTTCCCGTAGAATGCATAAGCATTGTGAGTCTAGGATTGTTGCTTAAGTGAAGCATAGGCTAGTAATGCACAACAAGTACTAGTAGTGACTACTATGTAGAGAAGGGCAAGTAAGTGTGTAGATCCTGTTGTGTGGACTCGTAATTATCTGAGATGACAAAGTCCTAAGATTCTTGACCCTTAGTAGTAGCTGTGTAGGATGTTGTTTGAGTTGAAGCGGAAAAGCTTATTTCAAAAATAAACTTAAGTAATTGGACTAAGTCAAATAAGCTAAGAAAGAGAATAGCCTAACTAACAAGAAAACAACTAATTCAACAAAGCAATAAACGTGACGGGAAAAGAAAATGAAAATCTTAAGAAAAAGATGAATAAAAATAAAATTATTCCAAGATAAATTGAAAAATAAAAGAAAGTTTTCTTATATGGTTGTGCTTGGATAGGAAAGTAGGAAGTTTTTATAAAATAGTTATATAAAAATCCAAGTGCAATTATAAAAGGTACATATGAGAAAAACGGAAAATGTGAATTCTTCCATTTCATACCTTTTTGTAACATAAGAAATCGAATTTGGAACATTAGAATTTTCTAAATTTTAATTTTAATGATGGTTGGTAGGATTTTGGATGCAACAATTGGATGAACTATGCTCTTATTCTGTAAGAGTATGGGAAAATTTGGTTGAAAAATGTTTTGATTTTTCAAAAATATTGCATTCATATAGAATTGCAAGTATATTTAGGGTGTGAGCATCATGTTTTCAAAAGAGTTTTTAAGAGTTTGCATACATATAGGTGGTACCAATTAGGCATACATGCATTGTTATGATGTATTTCACTTTGCACATGCGCACAATGTTGCAAAATTTGGATGCACACTTGATGGTTTGATATTATGCGAGGGATTATATATTTTACCCCTATCGAATTTTGGGGACGAAATTCCTTAAGGGTGGGAGAATGTAACACTCCGCATTTTAAATATAATTAAAAATAAAATATATGTATATATGCATAGATAGGTAAATAATGGTGATGTACAATGAAAATTAATTAATACATGAAAGAGAAGGAAAAACTAATACGATAACAGTATGAGTAATAGAAAAGATAACAGACTAAGGATACTTAATTTAAATAACAGGAATTAAGTAAAACGGACATCAACATTGCGTTCGTCTTGGAATTCTGCTTAAGATAGAGTTCAAGTTTGCGTAAAACTGATAACATATGAAGAAGTTATGAGCCTTAGAAGTTTGTATACGCGCAAAAAACATATATATATATATATATATATATATATATATATATATAAACAAAACCAAGTCCAGAATTCAAACAGATTCAAAAACAGGTCAAACTGGGCTGAGCGGGAAATCTCACGCTCATATGTGTCGACTCCCCATAAGGGGGGTCGACATAGGAGTCGACCCCCCCTTAAGAGGGGTCGACATAGGGGTCGACCCCCCTATAGGGTGTCGACCCCCAAAGCCAAATCCGGGCTGAGTGAGTTCTGACATTTCTGGACACGTTTTTGGCACTGTTCGTTGATCTAAAGGCTATATAATGGACCCAAGACTCATTCTTTTTCTTCACCTAAACCTATGGCGATGCCATGACCCTGTTCTAGCATAAATCAATTCTAATTCTTCTTCTCCAAGTAATTTTTGAATCCTAGATCCACTTTCTTCCCTTTCTCTTCAAAATCTATTCTTAAAATAAAAGATTAGATTTATAATTTCTTCTATTGCAAAATAAAGAGAAAAGGGATTTTGATCTACAATCTACGCCGCAAGAAAGGGAAGAACTTTGGATGCTAATCTAAATCAGACCTAGGAAAGCAAAAATCACTGTGAGTGGATTTAAATTACCTTTGTTGAATAATAGTAGATGTATCGTTTAGCAATTCCCCAAGTTAATTTGTTTAATTCAATTAAAATAACTCAGATTTTATTTAATGCGTATTTTATTCATCTTCTTCCCCTTTCCTTTTTACTTTTAAGATTAGGCTAACTTCGAGCCTAATCCAAATCTCGCTGAAAAGCATGCGTACGAACGAAGATTGGAATAGTGAAAATGATGTTTGGGAATTTGGGAATAATTTGTAATTATGAAATTGAAACAACTTGTAACATGAATTTTTGGGCGTAATTCACGAATTGGGGAATTGTGGAATAACATATAACATAACCTGAGATTGGAAAATTAGGGGAAATTAGCGCATATATTAACCTATAACATTAAAGAAAATATGTGCGATTAAAATTGAGAACGATTAGATATGCTTGGGTATGTTGAATCAAGAATTTATGTACGAACTATATGTACATAAGAAAAGTTAGAATTGAAGATTTAGACATATGGGATTATAAGTTGAATTGGGATTTATGCAACAAGAATGAGGGTTGACATGAATTATTGATAGCTTTAAAGAACAATTAATTTGGGTATAATTAAGTATAACTTATGTACATGAAAAGTTGGGCATAACATATAATAAGGATTATTGGCACAACTATGTATGAGATTATGTAATCATGGTAGAATTTATGTATCCAAATCAAATTGGAACCATAAACATGAAATCAGGTTTAGAAGCGTGAACATGAATGATTGGATTGGGATAAATAGGCATATAAAACCTAGACTGGAATTGTATAGGTCAGTTAAAAGATGAACATGCCTAACCCGAGGTTAGATTGAGTTGCGGTGTAAGTCTGCCCGGAACCGCCCGGCACATCCAGCAACCACAACAGCAGGTCTAATGTGAGAGGTTAGCGCATTATGCCCAAAAACCCGAGGTTAGAATGAGTTTGCGATAGAAGTCTACCCGGAACCACCCGGCATATCCAGCAACTGCAAGCAACATGTCTAATGTGAGAGGTTGAGTGCATTAATAAAAAGATTAATGCTATGAAACAAACATGTTAAGTGTGCTAAAGTTAAGTAAACGGACGCGCATAGAAAAACTTAACCAACGTAATAATGGGGAATGGTAGCAAACCTTAGTTAAGAAAACTAAATAAATAACAATGGATTATGGCAACATCAACATATACGAGTATAACTGAATGGGAAGATAATAGGTAAGCTTGTTACAAGATAAGTAAGAATTATAACATAGGTTATAATGATCGATACAAAGATGAAATAACTTATGAAAGAATGAAAGCCTTACTTAATTGAAGATTAAGTAATCCGTAGGAATGGGGATAAAGCCATGAGTAGGGAAAACATAAGTTATATGAGTAAGGGGAAAACTTATTAGTAAACCTTAGTTAAGATGACTAAGTTAATGAGTAAAAGATAAAGAGAATTTGTTAGTAAACCTTAGTTAAGAGAACAAAGTAAACAATCATGTAAAGTCATGTTGGTAAACTTTAGTTAAGAGGACTAAGTAAACAGTTACAAAATGTCGTGTTTGAGCTTGTTAGTAAACCTTAGTTAAGAGAACTAAGTAAACAATCATGGAAAGTCATGTTGGTAAACCTTAGTTAAAAGGACTAAGTAAACAGTTACAGAAAGTCATGTTTGAGCTTGTTAGTAAACCTTAGTTAAGAGAACTTAGTAAACAATTAAAAGATCGTGGCTACGTTAGAAATAGTGAAAAACTTATGAAAAGAAACTTGGTAACTTAAAAACTAATACGGATGAGATAACCAAGTTAAAAAGAAAACCTAATGAGATAGAGCAAGCGCATAATTAGAAGATTAGACTTAAGGTCTAATAAAACGAAAGGGTAAGGCGCTTGGACCAGTCCATACGATAGGGGATGAATAACCAAACACTGTAGATCATCACGATGTCGTATGGCGCAAGGAGGAGCAAACGTCCATTTGATCGTGCAGAAGGCTTCTAGGGACTGGGTTATGAAGCACGCAGCTTCTGAGGATGTGAGGGTACTCTTGGTATCCATCTGTGAGTGGCAGATGATACGCCTGTGCTCACAGAGGATAGGTCTGCGTGGGAAGGACCAATGAGTATGCCTTGATTGCAAAACAAGAGGCAATTAAAAGAGTAAGATGGACTAGCGTGATTCAGCGAGACCAGTTAGTGCCCTATGATAGCAGCTCGTCATCTACCTACCATCTTCAGTCAAGTGGAAAGGCGGAGAACTCCAAAAGATCATATACTTTGCTATCTAGTTATGGGTGAGGTTGGCCCATAGGATTGAAGGGCATATTGGGCCAGGGTTACAGTTCTCATTATTGATATTCTTGGGTGCCTTTCATTAGTTGAGGGAGGGGTCTAGTGGGACCATAGCCACTATAAAAGTAGACCTTAGCATCTGCATCGGCAGATATCTGAAAGCTCCCGACCGAGTTCCGTGTTTCTTGATTAGCCCTACCACGGGACTCGGGCACACATATAGAGAACATGTGCAAATAGACATCGAGTACGATTGACGATATGTACGTGGGGAAATTCTAGGTACACTCATGTCGCTCTGGGTGGTGTACCATAGACTAGAGGGCATTATTCGATGACAAAATCTAGTAGGAGCTAGAATGGCAGTCCAAACGCTTATGTAACACAGTGATGATATTTTTATGCAAACGTAGCATTGATATGCATACGACATGCGACATTGGATAAGGGACTGCGTACATACGGTGGAGACGATGCGAGTAGAGTATACCTTAATTAGGGGGTAGCTACATATACACTATATTAGGTTAATCTACTAGAGAGTAGATGGGTGCGACGTGTGTGTAATCCTTGAGTGCTAATAACACAAATAACCTAATAAATAAGAAAATATAATTGAATGGTATATGTAGGATTATCCAAGAAGTGTAGTTTAAATTCATTCACACAGAACTTATGTTCTGACCCCCTCCTCATAACATTCGCAGGTTAGGTTCATGACAGAGACTGTATAGCTTTGGATACTGGTTTAACAGTATTATTATTAAGGTAAAGCTATGTTTCAACTACATTATATTTTATTCCTTCAGTTGTGAGATGTTTTCCGAACTCTGACATGTTTTATGTCTCTTACTTTTCTGCAGGATACCAGAGCAAACCAAATCGGGTTTCGATGGATTGGGATTTTGAAAAAAAATTGGTCCGTCGGAATCCTGGTTGTCACACTTACTTTTTCTCTTAATCAAAATCACAACAATTTTTCTCAAATCAGACAAACTAAATATCAAAACCAACTCGAACCCGCTGGAAGAAACAAAACACTAGTCCAAAAAAAAATGTCAATCACAATTCGGAGAAACATTGAAAATCAAAACTCGGCAATTTTGGGTTACTCAAATCCAAAGATCGATTTATTTATTTATTTTGTAAATGAGGGTGGTAGCGAATCGGGTTGTATGTTGTTCCGAAGCGGTGTTGAATTGCGGTTCAGTCTCTGGTTGTTTCGAATGTATGTGGGGGTGCGATAAAGGGTGGTGCGATCTGGTTCTAATCAAGGAAGGAGGCCAAACTGCAGATGTGGTATTGCTGATTTGTGGAAGATTTTGTTCGAAGGGGGTATTGAGTTGTCTAGGCTCTTGAAGGAGATTGTCAGAGGTTTTGGCAGTTTCAGGGTGAGCGATTTTTTTAGGTATTGCGTGGATATGAGGGTGGTTTTGTGGTTGAGGAAGTTGAAGAAGTATGTACGCTGAAAGGTAATTGACTGCTGGTGGATAGATGTGGATGGTGCACTGTTTGTAGTTGAGTGAGAAGGGGTGGTCGACACTGGTGTCGATTGGAAGGTTATGTAGTGGTTTTTGCAGTCTTGGAGCAGTTTGTTTTCAGGTTGGTTTGTGATTGATCTTATGTTGCGGTGTAGGAGGGTCTGAGTTGAACGGTGAGTAGGGTGCGTGATGTATTACTGGGTTTATGAACTGAGATGGGATCTATGGGGTTTGGTTTGTGATGAGTTGAAGAGTGTGGTTAGCGCAGCGTTTGGGGACGTGATTGTTTGGCTGTAGTGATGAGTTATCGAAGACAAGGTTGGTAGATGGATGATGTTTAGAAAATCGTGTAAGAAATGGTGGAGAGGACGGTCTGTAGCAAATGAGTTTTCAGATTGTTGCAAACTGTTTGGTAACAAGCAAATAAATAGAAAAGAGAAAAAGATTGCAATTTTTTTAATTATTGTAAAAGTAGAGGACCGAGAAATTGGAAAGAAATTTGAAAGCAAAAGGAAAGAGATCAAGAAATCTATTGGAAAGAAATTGAAAATTTGGGTAAGTATTTTTTTCTCTTATGTAGAAGATTATGGTATCAATGTTTCAATACCCAATCAACCAAGTAAGAATTTTCTACTATATATGAAAGAACACAAAAGGAATAAAATAGAACTATTTTTGTTTTTTTTTAATGGAAAAATAAAAAATAAAAATATAACCGGAAGGATTTACTAATAAAAATTATTTTGGTCCCCGGCAACGGCGCCAAAATTTGTTTGCAAACAAATTGAACAATTGTAAACAACTGTTAAATTCGTTCGGCTTTCCTAAACAACAAGGGTTGTTGTAAAGAGTGTCGAACTCTAGGACCAAAAATATTTTAATTAATAAATCCAATCAAGTTATTCTAGAATTTTGATTGGTTGCAAATTAATAGAAAATAAACAAAAAACTAGTTTTTAATAATAAAAGAAAGCAATTAGGGAGCAATGACATAAACTAGATTAATATTCATCAATAGCCAATCGAATTAATACAGATCTAATTCATGTTTCTGTCACAAACATGAATCAATGATTATTAGTTTACTAGAAGTAAATATGTGAATAACAACAAGTATAGCCTATGCAGGAGCAAGCCCATAGGCTATCAGGACAGATTCACTATTTTATTTCTAAAACCCTAAATATTAGATCTAAATCTGATAAACGTTTGATCGAACTCAAATATACCCTGTGAAGGAGCATAGCTCTTAAACGACACAGAATATGAAGGTCCAAATCTAACCCTTGGTCCAGATCTAGATCTATATACATAAAGTTCTAATCTCTTTAGCTATGTGATTCATATTGAATCCAATCTAAGTGTCATCACCCCATAATTAAAGGGGATTAGCTAGACATAGCTAAAAGAAAAGAAAATAATAAACATGAAATAAAAACTAAGGAGAAGAGAAGAAGAGTTTTATTCCAAGAGAAAGATTACAGAATAAAACTAAGTGTGTTCCTAAATGAACAAGATACAAGTGTATTTATAGCTGATATGACAAAGACTAATTGGATAATTACACAATGTGGGACTAAAGATTTAGCCCAAATAACACATAAGCCAGTGTGAACGAAGCTGTAGAGTGAGAGGCCTTGCAAATGAGCCAATGTGAACGCATAGTGAGCTAAATCTACCTAACTGAACTCTATTTGCAACTGTTTTTCAAGCTTTAAACTCTTCAAGCTTAGGTAATTTCAAACTTCACTCTTTTTAAGCAAATTCTTCATGCTTTATCCATTAAATGCTCTAAACCATGCTTTTTATCAACAACTTGTAAACACAGCTATAAATACACTATATTAATTATTTTAAAGGGAAAACAAGATAAATAAGTGGATAAAATATACACATTTACGTGTATATCAGCAGGAGGACCCACACACGCACATGATCCCAATGGAACACGACGCCAGACACCTTTTCCCAAGTGACCTCTTATAATCAGCTCAGTAAGCGTGCACCGACTCCGACCTAGTTCGGAGTACTCGTCTGATACATATATGGGTTATTGACTAAAATGGATCCCACACACCAGATGATACAAGCTTCCCCTTAGGCTTGCATCCCCACTACTAGGATTTCAACAGGTTATGCCTACCAGTGTAACAAGATTGCATAACTCCACAGGTTAAGTTTGTGGGCACCCTACTCAAGTTAACATGTTCATGTAATCCCTATGGATTCAAATAGGTTAAGTATTACAAGTTCATTACCATTTATTCATTTATGGTTATAATGTGCTAGACCTCCCACATTAAGTCTACCACTTGTGGATGCTAGATGTACCGGTCGGGTCCGGGCATACTTCTTCCATAAGTTGGACTTAACCTCGTGTCTTAGCACGTCACGTGTTTATGCACTTAGAACCCTCACATTAGATTTACCACTTGTGGACGCTGGATATGCCGGTCGGGTCCGAGCAGACTTCTACCACAAGTGTAATCTAACGTCGTGTCTAAGCGCCGTTATAGTTTCTAATTACTGTAAATCTAAGCATTTTCATTATTAACCAATTTTCATGTTCATTATGCCCCAAATCCCCGTTCGATCTACAATACAAGTTATGCCCCAGATTAAGATATAGATTATGCCTTGAATCCCAAGTTTTAGCTCAAGGGACAAATTATGCCCAAAATTCCTAATCATATTTACAATATAAATTATGCCCCAAGTTAATCATTCCCAATCGTTCCCATTTTCGTGTGTTCGTATATTTCAGTGATAGGCCTAGGCTCGAAGGTAGCCTGGCTATAAAAACAAAAAGGGAAAAAAGGGAAGAAGAGAACAAGAATAGGCATAGCAAATAAAAACTGGCATATGATGATAGAATTAGTCATACTAACAGAAAAGACGTAGTGACATGATTAGGCAAACTAACATAATAGGCATAAGGTGACATGATGAACATAATATGGATATCATAAACATGCATGATGAGATCTAAATAGCGAAACAAATATACAATTAATATCAGATCTGGTATGGTTTCAGGTTATTAATAGGCATAGGCTTAGATCAACATTTGTAGGCATGTCAAGATTACATTTTAGGTGTTTATATCTAAAATTAACATAGACTCACCGTGATTGGATCTAAGAAACAGAAGAATGATTGTAGATGTTGTAGCACAGATCTCTAAATTTGTATATCTTGTTTGTTGAAGAAGAAGTAGGCTAGATCAAACAATGTTGGAGCGACACCTTATTGTCGCCATTGAATTAGATGAATAAAACTATGGGATTAAGGTCCTATTTATAGCTTAAGGTCGATGAATCTGGTTAGAAAACAAGTCCATATACGCAGAACTGAATCTGCCTCGGATCTGGGGGGTGTCGACACCCCTGTTGTGGTGTTGACCCATAGGTCGACACCCCTAGGTTGGGGTTGACCCCTAACGTTCTGAACTACCACCATGTTCCGCGTCTTCTGATTTCGAATTATTATGAATATTTTGAGTTGTTTTGTATATATATAATTCTCTTATGCGCATACAAACTTCAAACCTTAATATCTTCTTTATACGATGTCCGTATAACGCAAACTTTATGTCTATCTTAAGCAGAGTTTCAAGACAAACACAATGGCACAGTCCGTTTTACTCAATTCCCAATATTTAATTAAGTATTCCTTAGTTTATCATCTTAATGTGTTATAAAACAATGGGGTGTTACATTCTCCTTTACTCAAATTATTTCGTCCTCGAAATCTCCAAGTTAAGAAGAATGTATATCCTAACATCCATCATCCATCTACTCATCCATCAATCACAGGCATCCATTGTCCTTAAAAGACTTCTAATTCTTATATGAACATATGCAAAGGTGTGTATATATGTCCCTATACTAATGCAAAAGATCAGGCGGTCTACTGATTCAGTCGACCTCCTTAATGCAATGTATATTAGTGCCATGAATCCAATGTGTATGCAAATAATCTTATTATAACATGTGTGTTCTATGTGCGTGCGTAGTCATTCATCCAAATGCAACATCCATATGATGATACACCCAGTTTCATCCACTAAAAGAAGGAAAATGCACACACATCCATATGCAGTATGAGAGTCATTAAGTCGATCTAGTGCCTAATGTGTGTATATATGCATCCACAAGCAACCACTTGCATCTACTTGCATCCATCAAACATAACATGTCTCAGACACATGTTTACATCCATGGGATTCCCACCTAAAGGTTGTAGATTCGATCGATAGGATATACTTAAATGACAGAAACAAGCATGTATAAAAGCTTTGGAAAGGAAGTTAAGAACACACCCTTGAAAAGAAAAGAAAAGAAAAGGATATGAAGCGTGAAACTTGTCTTCAGTTTCCCAAGTTGCATCCTCTTGGTTATCTCCCCATTGAACTTTCATCAACTTGACTTCTCGGTTGTGTAGCTTCTTAACTTCTGATCCAAGAATACGGGTAGGAACTTGTCTAACTATCGCTTCCCGTTTCACCTCTACTTCCTCCAGCATACTCGGCTCAACTAATTCTGCGGTATCATGCAAGCACTTCTGTAAATGAGAAACGTGGAATACATCATGAACTCCAGACAGTCTCTATGGTAGCTTTACTTTATAGGCCATTTGGCCAATCCTTTATATTATGGGAAATGGCCCCACAAATCTTGGTGTGAATTTCCCTATAGATCCAAAGCGAACCACATTCCTTAAAGGTGATACCTTAATGAAAACCATGTCTCCCACCTCAAACTCAATGTCAGTCCACCTCTTATCTACGTAGGACTTCTGCCTGTCCTGAGCTGTCTTCGTACGCCTGCGGACAAGATCAATCTTTTTTGAAGGTTCTCTAACCATCTCAGGTCCAAGTAGAAGTCTTTCTGTAGATTCCCACCAACAAGTCAGTGGCCTACAAGGTCGTCCATACAATGCTTCGAAGGGTGCCATACCAATACTAGCCTGATAATTATTGTTGTAGGCGAACTCTACTAAAGGAAGATGCTCTTCCCAAGTCCCTCCGAAGTTTACGATGCACAGCCTTAAAAGATCCTCAAGAACTCCATTTACCCTCTCCGTCTATCCATCGGCCTAAGGGTGATAAGCGATCCTAAACACAATTGTGTACCTAATGCCTCTTGCAAGCTCCTCCAAAACTCACTGGTGAATATAGGGTTACGATCACTCACTATACCGGAAGGTACCCCATGCAGACGGACTATCTCACGAAGATAAATTGATGCCAACCATGTTGTTGTCCTCTTACTCTTAACAGGAATGAAATGAGTGCTCTTAGTAAATCTGTCCACTATAACCCAAATACTAGTGTTGCCGTTTCTCGATCAAGGCAAACCTTCAACGAAATCAATCGAGACGCTCTTCCACATTCACTGTGGGACCTCCCAAGGATGAAGTAAACCACCATGCTTCCTTTGCTTAGCTTTGACTTGCTAGCAAACCAAACATCGAGAAACAAACTTTGTCACATCTTTCTTCATCCCAACCCAAAAGAAAACCCTCTTCATATTCCTATACATCTAATCACCACTTGGATGAATAGTCATCCTAGAATGATGGGCTTCCTCAAGGACTGTATTCATTAGACTCCCCACTTGGGGAACACAAAGCCTTCCATCTCGTCGCAACCACCCTCTATAGTCCATGGAATATCTACTGAGGTGACTAGAAGTCTCCCCTCTACTGAGTCTATCTAAGATGCCTGAAATCTATGGATCCTCTCACTGTGAAGTTCCTATCTGATCCAAAAGAGTAGGTCGTACCTCTAGTGATGCCAATAAACCAGGTATAAACTCAGTGGAGGGTCTAAAATCAAAAGTCGATTTAAACTCCAAGCGTTTCCTCTCCACAAACCGAGGACTTAAGGCCATCCTCTGCCTACTCAATGCATCTGCCACCACATTACCCTTGTTATGGGTATAGGCAATCTCAAAGTCATAGTACGTTAGGAACTCCATCCATCTTTGTTGCCTTAAATTAAGATCCTTCTACGAGAATAAGTACGTGAAAGATTTATGATCGGTGTATAACTCAAACTTCTCTCTAAGTAGATAATGGCGCCAAGTCTTAAGCGCAAATACTATGGCACCAGAACCACACCAAGCCTTGTACCACATGCATAAGTGTATACTATGAACACCTTATTCCCGTCAGGCAAGGTCAAGACTGGAGCTATTGTCAGAGCCCTCTTCAATCACTGGAAAGCATCGTCACAATCTATATCCCATGAAAATGTCAGATTCTTCTTCGTCAGCCAGGTGAGTGGGGCCGATATCTTTGCAAAGTCCTAAATGAACTTCCTATAATAGCCCGCTAATCCAAGAAAACTTCTCACCTCCATTGCATTCTTTGGGATCTGCCAATCTTCAACTGTAACTACCTTCGCGGGATCTACTGCTATCCCATCTTTAGAGACCCCATGCCTTAGAAATCTCACTTCTCTTCTCCAAAAATGACATCTGGAGAATTTTGCCTTAAGCTGGTGTGCACGGAGAGTTTTCAAAACCTCCCTTAAATGTCGGGCATGCTCTTCCTCGTTCTTCGAGAAAATCAAGATGTCATCAAAAAGACCATAACGAACTTATTTAGAAACTCCTGAAACACCCTACTCATCAGATCAACAAAATAGCGGGGTGCATTCGTCAATTGAAATGGCATAACGAGCCACTCGAAGAAACCCTCTGGAGTTCTAAAAGCAGTCTTGTCTATACTATCCTCGGCCACCCTCAACTGATGAAACCCCATGGCCAAGTCCAACCGAGAGAAAACAGATGCACCAACAAGTTGGTTAAACAGATCATCAATCCTCGGAAGTGGGTGTTTATTCTTCTTGGTGGGTTTATTCAACTCTCTATAGTCCACACATAAGCGAAGCAAACTATCTGCCTTAGTAGCGAATACTACTGGAGCACCCCATTCAGATATGCTTCGTCTAATAAACCATTTCTCAAGTAGCTCCCCTACTTGCTTGCTGAGACCCCTCCTTTCTCTTGAAGCCATGTGACACACAGGCAATGCAACTGGCTTTGCATTGTCCACAAGTATATACGAAAATCGATCTTGGGCCTCAAAGGTAATCCCTGAACCTCTTCAAAAACATCCGGATACTCATAGACGACTGGTATAGATCGCAGATCATCGATAGATGCATCAAGTGACTCTAGGAAACTAAGCATGACAGACCCTTTAGGATCTCAAGAAATCTCGAGGGTCCTCCCATGGCAAGTCAAAATTCTAACGACCCTCCTCTCACAATCTAGAATGTTGCCATACATGGCTAGCCAATCCATCCCTAGAATCTAACCATAGCCCGTAAAACCAAGTACATGCGCGTCGCATTCAAACTCGACGCCTAAGACGGATATTCTCAAACCCCGACAAATCATAGAAAAATGAGCCATACCACCAATGGGGTTTGATACAACAACGAGATCCAAAACCATACTAGTACTAAGGTGCATAAACTCAACCACAGAATCAGATATAAATGAATGCGAAGCGCCCGAATCAAAACGAGTTCTAATAGGATGATTGGAAAGAGAAATCAGACCTTCAACGAAAACTTTCCTACCTCTGTCTGGTGCACTGGCCATGAGAGCATGCACTTGCCCTCTATAAGAACTTGCCCATTTGACCTTGTCCTTGCTTCTTTGGGCACTCCTTAAAAAAGTGTCTGAACTCACCATAATTGAAACAAGCATTCTTCTTTCTTTTGCATCCCTTGATCAAGTGACCCTCGCGTCTGCAATTATGGCACTTCCTCTTATCTTTAGCCTTTCTGTCCTTTCCGGCCTTCTTTTGTTATTGTTGTTGTTGTCCTTTCTTGAGCCACACTTTCTTATTTCATGTTTCCTCAGCCTTAACTTCTTTCTTTTCACCTTTATCTTCTTCATACATCAATGTCATATCAACGAGTTTCTCAAAAGTTGCTCCCATCGAAATATGAGACATAGCCAACCCATGGAGGGGTTCATTCAATCCTCTAGAAAACCTCAAAGCTTTCTTATGTGGGGTGTTCACTAGCTCCAAACCTCGCCAATTGATTGAATTTATTAACTTACTCCTTCACATACATGCTTCATTGCTTAAGCGTCAAAAACCTTTCCATTTGCATACTTTGCTCGGGTTGAGAAAGAAACTTCATTTCAAATCTCTATCGGAAATCATCCCAAGTCTCCACTGGACGTTCTACCTGCAACACTTCCCACCAGAATGAAGCCTCATCTTTCAGCTGCCAAACGGCCAATTGAATCTTCCTACAGTCGTCAACCTCGAAAATCCCAAACAAATCCTCTGTCTCCTTGAGACAATTCCTTGCTTCTACAAAAGTCTCTGTTCCTCGAAATGACTTTCCTCCCGTAGCACAGAAATCCTTGCATATCTTGGAGAAATTATCCGCTCGTGGAGGAAGAGGAGGAACGACAGCTGCAATCGGGGGAAGGGCGTTTTCTTGGCCTTCAGCAGGAGCCGTAGCCTCAAGATACCTGCGGAACTAAGCTGGTATATGTACGCCCTTGGGAATATTAGCTTCCCCAGACATGCTGAAACGAAAAGAAAGAAGGATTCAAACAGAGAATCGAGAGATAATTTTATATGGCTTTGGGGAATATGTTTTTCAAAACAGAGTTTTCTTTTGAAATTGCTTTCTTTTAAAACCTTTTGAAAATAATTTTCAAAATCTTTTTTCGATCTAGTAAACTTCAGCTCTGATACCTAATGTGACACCCCACGCCCGTTAATGTCACTCTTTAAGAGAATACATTAAGTTTCATAAAGCGTTATAGGTAAACAGAAATAGAAAATTACAAGACAGATATAAAATAACAGCGGAATTTAAAACTTTATTAAGCAGAAAACATCGTGGTCCAAAGCATAGTTACATCATGAGTCTGAAATACATAAAACCCAGTACATCAACTTAAAACTTCTGTCTTGTACTAAAATCATCAGATTACAATAATAAAAGAAGCATAATCCCCAAAATATAGCCATAGTAGAGAAGATACTAAATCAAGCAGTACATCTAAGCAGCTCCAAGCAGAATGAAAGAAGAATCCTGATCAAGCCTGAGTATTCCCACCCTGAGAACCTGTGGGGGGTGGAAGAGAAAGAAGAGGAAACAAAATGGTTCAGACATAAAGTCTTGCGAGTCCAGTTACTTTTAGCATATAAATAAGTAAAAGTATCATGATAGGCATATAAGTTGGAGAGAGATAACAGTGTCATATGGCAGGTATAACAGGGTAAACAGAACATAACAGGCATTGCAATTCTCTAATACTTTTCTCTGCACCATTACTAGTATAACAAGAACACGATGATCCCCAACAAGTATAAGATGGTAGACTTAGGTGTACTTCTAGTGAGAGGTTTTACCCTCATACAATAACAAGCAGCCCGACTGAACTTACCAGTGTTACCCCTAAGGATAATAACGAGCTCCTAAACAAGCGAGACTAGATGTACCCTAATCACTACCCCCACTCGATCGGCTCCCTAACTCCGTAGATACCCTGTGTTGGCCCCATAGTAGGATGTATCACTTCCTAAAGTGGCAACCCTTCGTTTACAGGATGTGTACAACCATATCTACTGATGCCATAACGTCTTATCTTCCTGAGAAGGCGGACCCATGCACGGATATGAAACCGATGGAACGCGCCGTCAGACACTTTTCTGAAGTGACCTCTTATAATCAGCTCAGTAAGCGTGCCCCAACACCGGCCTAGTTCAGAGTACTCGTCTGGTACCTATATAGGTAACTGATTGAAATGGATCCCACACACCAGATGATACAAGCTTCCCCCTAGGCTTGCATCCCCACTACTAGGATTTTAAGAGGTTATGCCTACCAATGTAACAATATTGCATAACCCCATAGGTTAAGTTTGTGGGGTTATATATATAAATATTACCCACCTCCCCAAGATTTACTTAACCCTCCCACTGATTCAAGCAAGTTTACTTAACCCCTACTCAAGTTAACATGTTCATGTAATTCCTATGGATTCAAATAGGTTAAGTATTACAAGTTCATTACCATTTATTCATTTATGGTTATAATGTGCTAGACCTCCCACATTAAGTCTACCACTTGTGGATGCTGGATGTACCGGTCGGGTCCGGGCATACTTCTTCCATAAGTTGGACTTAACCTCGTGTCTTAGCACATCACGTGTTTATGCACTTAGAACCCTCACATTAGATTTACCACTTGTGGACGCTGGATATGCCGGTCGGGTCCGGGCAGACTTCTACCACAAGTGTAATCTAACATTGTGTCTAAGCGCCGTTATAGTTTCTAATTACTGTAAATCTAAGCATTTTCATTATTAACCAATTTTCATTTTCATTATGCCCAAAATCCCCGTTCGATCTACAATACAAGTTATGCCCCAGATTAAGATATAGATTATGCCTTAAATCCCAAGTTTTAGCTCAAGGGACAAATTATGCCCAAAATTCCTAATCATATTTACAATATAAATTATGCCCCAAGTTAATCATTCCCAAGCGTTCCCAATTTTGTGTGTTCGTATATTTCAGCGATAGGCCTGAGCTCGAAGGTAGCCTGGCTATAAAAACAAAAAGGGAAGAAGAGAACAAGAATAGGCATAGCAAATAAAAACTGGCATATGATGATAGAATTAGTCATACTAACAAAAAAGACGTAGTGACATGATTAGGCAAACTAACATAATAGGCATAAGGTGACATGATGAACATAATATGGATATCATAAACAGGCATGATGAGATCTAAATAGCGAAACAAATATACAATTAATATCAGATCTGGTATGGTTTCAGGTTATTAATAGGCATAGGCTTAGATCAACATTTGTAGGCATGTCAAGATTACATTTTAGGTGTTTATATCTAAAATTAACATAGACTCACCGTGATTGGATCTAAGAAACAGAAGAATGATTGTAGATGTTGTAGCACAGATCTCTAAATTTGTAACACCCCACCTCCGCCAGGGTGACTCTTGCAAGCACTCTAACTTTGGAGGGGCGTTTGAATCAGGTAAACATGCATAATGATATATCAAGGCAGAACAAGAACATATGTATATGCGTAAACAGAGTAAATAACATAGATAAAACAGCGGAAGATTTTAAACCATTTCAAAACAAGTCTGTTACATCATAATGTCAACTTTCCCAATAAACCAATCTAGATAAAACAACATCAACTGAAAAACTGAAATACATAAATACTAATCCCCAAAAGAAGTGATAGCCACAGCTAGCTTCATGTCAAACCGTACATGAGCTAAATCCCACAAGCAAGCAGTCAGAAATCCAGCTAAGCTCCAATATTCCCTCCCTGAGAACCTTGGGGGGGGGGGGGAACGGAAGAAAAGAGGCGAAAGAAAACAGGTCAGTCAAAAAGACTGAGTAAGCCCTACTACAATCAATGTAAACTGATAAAGTTAACTGGCATGAGCAGCAGGTATGATCATAAGGATAACTACATACTGGCATGATGGTTAACTCACAAGGTAGATAAAGGTGTCATCGCATAATCAGGATTAAGGTTTTGCACCACAGGTGTACTAGCAAACTAACATGGCTTGAATTAAACAAGTATTGATCCCTTGGCCCAAGCTTTGGCCCAACAACTTGAAGTGACCCTAACCGGCGGTCCAATAACATGAAATGACCCTAATAAAAGGTCCAACCAAACGGTCTAGTCGATCGGCTCCCTAAGCCTAACTCGTCACGTGTTGGTGTCAATACGGCCCAAACATAATTATAGTCAGACTGTGCCGGGTCCACCCTTCGGGTGTATCAAGCCCTAGGGTGTCAACCCCTGGACACCATGAACATGAGTGCACAGTCCCGATCTACTGGTACCCGTGCATGTTTTCTCCGGCTACGGACTATGTGCACGACCAGAGTCCGCCCGGAACTACACCGGCGTACCCTCTGCCGTCGCTTTTGGTCACTTACCTCCAGTCCAGTAATCGTGCCCCCCCTAGCCTAGTCCCTAGGGTCATGATGATACTAACTTGGCATTACTGCTGGAGTGGACCCCCGTTGCTAGGATTTTTCTAGTGGGTTAAGTACGGTTTAACCCCCTTGCTAATCATGGATTAACTTGGTTAAGTGTAACGATGAGTTCACGACTTAACCCCGATTAATCTACCGAGCCCAAATTGGTTAAGTACTAAGTGGACCATGACTTAACCCTAATCATGAGGCATTAATTAATTTAATGCGCCTTAACCTCTCACATTAGACTTTGTTGCGGTTACTAGTTAAGCCGGGCGGGTCCGGGTAGCTTTATACCACAACTTGGTCTAACCTCGGGTCCAAGGTACAACATGACCAACTTCTCACATTGGGTCCTATTGTTTGTAGCAACTAGTTAAGCCGGTCGGTTCCGGGTAGGTTTACGCTACAAACTCAACCCAACCTCGAGTTGGCCACACTTATCTTTTCTAAGTGTCATGTCCATCATGTTTCCAAAACATGTTACAAGTTTTTAAGCAATTGGGTAGACCTAACTTAATAGGTAAATTCCCAATGGGTAGACCTAACTTAATAGGTAAATTCCCAAGCTTATGTTTTTATGTCTTTTAAGTTTACCCAACCCCAAACGCAATCCCATCGCTTACATATCGCAATAGCGCATAAAGGATAGAAAGAGGGAACTTGGCATAAATCATGACATAAGGGTGTTGAAGCCACAAGTTTAACATGGTGGCATACGAAATGTACATATGTTCATATACTTGCATATTACATATTTTGGCCTCAAAAGCATGCATAGAACCAAACTTAGCATATTGGTGATACATGGTGCTAAATGACATGTAGAAATGGCCATAAGTTCGCATTTAGCCTCACATGCAAGTTATCATAAGAGATATGATAACTTACATGTTGCCAAAATGCAACCTTTGGCATAAAGCTTGAAGCTTTATGTTCATAAACCCAAGATAAGCTTGCATAACATGATAGCATGAATAAAATGTTCAACACAAACTTGCATAGCATAACTTGCATATCATATGACAACTTGCATATCAAACTTGCATAACATAAGTTGCATATCATATGACAACTTGCATATCAAACTTGCATGACATAACTTGATGAACTTGCATATCACATCATAGCATACTTGCATAATATGATAAACTTGCATATTACATCATAGAAAACTTGCATAACATGATAAACTTGCATTTCATAACATAGTAAACTCGCATATAAACTTGCATATAAACTTGCATATCATACATTTAACTTTAAAGTTTAAGTATGAAAGTAGAATAGGGCTTACAATGCTTATGCGGACTCAAATGAGTATAGAAATGTAAGAAGACCCTTATACAACCAATTAAACCCCAAAAATGCAGGCAAAATTGATCAAAACTCTTTCTTTATGGTGCCAATATAGAGACTTGACTTGAATGCAAGCTAATGATGATCATACAAGTCTAAAAACACTTGTATGCATGGAAAATCTCATAAAAATTTGTTTAGGAATTTTATGAAGAGAGTGGAGGCCATGAGAGGATTGATTTTGCCATAGTTTAGTTGCTAGAATGAATAATGATGATTTTGGGTAGGTTAGGGTCTTATTTATAGATTAGGCAAGTGTTTTAGGCCATAGGATTAAACCCTAGTTGAAATCTTAGCCCTTAAAACCGAATCTGGCCGCCAAGCTCAACACAATCTCAAAATGGTGCACCAGGCTAAACAGCCCGGCTGGACCAAGTCGACAGCCAAGTCGACAGGGCTGTCGACTTGGGTCCAACCAAGTCGACTCCCAAGTCGACAGGGCTGTCGACTTGGGTGTTCTGGCGGGAATTCTCCCGCCTGGCCCAAACTGGCCCAATTTTCCAAATTCAGATTTGAATTTGAAATCTGTTTTTGCTTAGAAGTTTTCAGAAAACTTCGTTGGGCCTTAATCGGGTCATACGGACTCCGATTTTCGAAAACTCGGACTCTATTTCGCGTATTTTTCCGAGACGAACGCAATGGCATAGCCCGTTTCCCTTGATTCATATTTTTGAATTAAATTCTGCCTCTATTTATGTTATAACAGGTTATTGAAAATACGGGTTGTTACATTCTCCCCTCCTTAAAGGATTTCGTCCCCGAAATCTTCAAGTTAGGAAGAACGTATCCTACCATCCAACATCCATCTACTCAAAACATCATCCACGAGCAATCATTGTCCTTACAAGATTCTAAATGTTGTATGAGCATATGCAAAGGTGTGTGTATATGTACCTATCTAATGCAAATATCATCAATGCAGATTATGTTAGTGAAATGAATCCATATGTATGCAATTCCTAACATAATGTATAACATCTATATGTGTGCACATAACATGCATCCATATGCAACATCCATGTGATAACACAAAAAATTTCATCCATGAATAAGCATAAACACTCATGCATATGCAATATGAGGAGTGTGTGAGCCGATCTAGTGCCTAACGTGTATAATGCATCCACGAGTAACCACTTGCAAACACTTGCAACCACTTGCAACCATCAAGCATAACATGTTTCAAACACATGTTTCATCCAAAGGGTTTCTACCTAAGGTTCTCATGACAAGATTAACCCGATAAACTAGATAAACAGAGAAAGATATGCTAATCAAAGAAAAGAGATTGAGAGTGTACCCTCAAAAAGGAATGGATAAAGCCCACGCATCTTCTCCTCGGTTTCCCAAGTTGCGTCTTCTTCGGCTTCACCCCATTGAACCTTCACCAATTTGACCTCTCGATTCCTTAGCTTCTTGGTCTCCGCCCCCAAGGTACGAATCGGAGCTCTCCTCAAGGTAGCCTCTTTCTCTATTTCTACATCTTTTAGAACACTTGGCTCAACAACCTCTGCTGATTCATGTAAACACTTCCGGAGATGCGAGACATGAAAAACATCGTGTACTCCGGCAAGCTTCTCGGGCAACTTCACTCTATAAGCCATCTGCCCGATCCTCTCTACAATAGGGAATGGTCCAACAAACCTCGGTGCTAACTTCCCAACGGCTCCAAATCGGACCACATTCCGCAAAGGAGAAACCTTCACGAACACCATATCCCCAACATCAAACTCCAAATCAGTTCTTCGCTTATCAGCATAGGATTTCTGTCGGTCTTGGGCCGCTTTCATCCGTCTCCGAATCAACTCGACCTTCTCGGATGTATCTCTGATCATATCAGGCCCAAGTATAAGCTCATCGGTAGTCTCCCACCAACATGTAGGCGACTTGCACGGCCTCCTATATAAAGCTTCAAATGGTGCCATCCCTATGCTTGCCTGATAACTGTTATTATATGCAAACTCAACAAGAGGAAGATGGTCTTCCCAAGTACCACCAAAATCCAGAATACAAAGCCTCAACAGATCCTCGAGTACCCTATTCACCCTTTCGGTTAGACCGTCCGTTTGTGGGTGAAAAGCCGTACTTAGATTCAACCTCGTGCCCATAGCTTCTTGCAAGCTATTCCAGAATTGAATTGTAAAGATTGGGTCACGGTCACTGACTATACTAGAAGGGACTCCATGTAGTCTCACAATCTCACGAAGATATACAAACGCTAGCCAAGATGCGGTCCTCTTGCTCTTTACCGGAATAAAATGAGCACTCTTCGTAAGTCGGTCCACAATAACCCAGATGCTCGTATTCCCTTTCCTTGACCTTGGTAGCCCATCGATAAAATCCATGGAGATACTCTCCCACTTCCATAGTGGAACGTCTAGAGGATGCAATAGCCCACCGGGCTTCTTTGACTCGGCCTTAACTTGCTGGCAAATGATACATCTAGAGACAAATTCTGCCACATCCTTCTTCATCCCAGGCCAAAAGAAAATGTGCTTCATATCTTTATACATCTTATCTCCACCTGGATGTATAGTCAACTTAGAGCGATGCGCTTCCTCAAGAACCATTCTTACCAAATCTTCTACCATGGGAACACATAACCTTCCGTCTCTCCTCAGCCAACCCTTGTCATCAATAGAATATCGAGCGAGATGACTAGACGTCTCTCCTCGAATTAGCTTATCCATAATCTCAACTATCTGAGGGTCTTCTCTCTGCGAAGCCCCAACTTGATCAAGAAGGGTAGGTCTGAGTTCCAGAGATGCTAAAGAACCGGTCATCGACTCAACCGCCAAAGAGAAATCAAAGGTTGCCACATACTCTAAATTCTTCATCTCGACGAATAGAGGACTTAGGGTCAACCTTCTTCTACTCAATGCATCTGCTACCACATTCCCTTTGCCAGGGGTATAAGCTATCTCAAAATCATAGGATGCCAAGAATTCCATCCATCTTTGTTGCCTCAGATTCAGATCCTTCTGAGAAAAGAGATACTTCAATGACTTGTGATCGGTATAAAGCTCAAATCTTTCTCCCAGAAGATAATGGCACCAAGCCTTGAGTGCATATACTATTGCTGCCAACTCTAAGTCATGAGTGGGATAATTCTTCTCATGTACTTTGAGTTGTCTACCGCCAAAGCATATCACCCTTCCTTCTTGCATAAGAACAGCTCCTAACCCCGTGCCACATGCATCGGTGTATACTGTAAATAACTTCCCTCCATCGGGCAAAGCTAGAACAGGTGCTGATGTGAGAGCTCTCTTGAGCTTCTGAAAAGCAAGCTCGCATTCTATGCTCCAAGCAAAAACTAAATTCTTCTTCGTCAATTTAGTGAGAGGAGCAGAAATCTTCGCGAAGTCCTTGATGAACTTCCGGTAAAAACCCGCAAGACCTAGAAAACTTCTCACTTCGGTTGCATTCCTTGGAGTCTTCCAATCCTGAACTGCAACTACCTTGGCGGGATCCACCGCTAAGCCTTGCTTAGATACTATATGCCCAAGGAATCTAACTTCCCTTCTCCAAAAGTGACACTTGGAGAACTTGGCCTTTAACTGATGCGCTCTAAGCGTATCCATCACCTCCATGAGATGCCTTGCGTGCTCTTCCTCATCCTTAGAGAAGATCAGAATATCATCCACGAAGACCACGACAAACTTGTTCAAGAACTCCCTGAACACCCTACTCATCAAGTCCACGAAATATGCGGGTGCATTAGTCAAGCCGAACGGCATGACAAGCCATTCGAAGAATCCATCTGGAGTTCTGAACGCAGTCTTGTCTATACTATTTTCAGCTACCCTGAGCTGATGGAATCCAGTAGCAAGATCAAGCTGAGAGAAAACAGAAGCACCGACAAGCTGGTCAAAGAGGTCATCAATCCTCGGTAACGGGTGTCTGTTCTTCTTAGTCAGCTTATTCAACTCTCGATAGTCAACACAAAGTCGGAGAGAACCATCTGCCTTGGTAGCAAATACCACAGGCGCTCCCCATTCAGATATGCTTCGTGTAATGAAGTTCTTCTCAAGCAACTCTTTCACTTGCTTACTTAGCTCCCGCCTTTCACGCGGAGCCATGTGCCGAACGGGCAAAGAAACAGGCTTTGCATTATCCACCAGATAAATGCGGAAATCAATCTCTCGCTTAGGGGGCAACCCCCTAACTTCATCGAAAACATCCGGATACTCTCGAACCACTCTCACAGACTGAAGAGTTTCCATTGACGAGTCGAGTGATTCAAGATAGCACAACATGACGGGACCTCTCGGATCATAAGAAATCTCTAGGGTGTTTCCGAGGCGAGTCACGAGCCTCACAACCCTATGCTCACAATCAAGGATGGCTCCATATCTGGACAACCAATCCATGCCCAATATCAATCCGTATCCCCTGAAACCAAGAACATAAGCACTACACAAGAACTCTACACTCAGTATAGAGATCCTCAAATCCCCACATATCATAGACAAATGGGCGGAACCCCCAATAGGATTTGAGACACAGACGGGATCATCTACCAAGCTAGTACTAAGGTGCAAACTATCAACAAGATCAGATGAGATAAAGCTATGCGATGCACCAGAATCAAACAAGGTACGAACTGGAAAATCAGAAATATATACAAGGCTCTCAACAGAAATACTACCTCGATCGGGAACTGGAGCGACATTGAGAGCATGAACTTGCCCTCCTGAAGGTCCAGCACGCTGAGTCTGACCCTGGCCTTGCCCTTGCTTCCTCGGGCAATCCTTACTGAAATGTCCAGTCTCACCGCAGAAAAAACATTCACCATTCTTCCTTTTTCTCTTCTTACAATCCTTAATAAGATGCCTAACTGAACCGCAGTAATGGCACTTCCCCTTGTTGTTCTTGCCCTTGTTGTTATTGCCTTTGTTGTTGTTCCCCTTGTTGCCTTGACTCCTGTTCTTGTTCTGATTGCCTTGACTGCTCTGACCACTTGGATTATTCTGATTTCCTTTCCCCTGGGAATCAGTCTTCTTGGCTTGAGTATCATTCACCTTGATCTCCTTCTTGACATCTCCCTGAAGTAATGCCATATCAACCAAGCTCTCAAATGTGGCCACATGGGGAATATGCGACATAGCCAATCCCTGCAACGGCTCATTCAATCCTCTAGCAAAACGAAGAGCCTTCTTCTGAGGAGTATTCACCATATCCAAGCCAAAACGAGCTAATTGATTGAACTTGTTCACATATTCTTTGACAGACATATCTCCTTGTCTCAGAGTTATGAACCTCTCCATTTGCAGATTCTCCTCAGCAGAAGATAGAAACTTAAGCATGAACCTTGCCCTGAAATCGGCCCAAGTCTCAACAGGCCTAGTACCATTGGTGACTTCCAACCAATAAGCGGCTTCATCCTTCATAAGCCAAACCGCCAACAAGAGCTTCCTCTGATCGTCTATCCCAAAGATAGCAAATAAATCCTCGGTCTCTTTCAACCAATTTCTTGCCTCTACAAAAGTCTCAGTGCCTTGAAAGTTCTTGCCACCCATTGCTTTGAAATCTTTGCAAGTCTTTGCGAAGTCAGCTTGAGGATGCTGAGGGGGAGGAGGAAGAGGAACCTCAGCGACAGGTGGAGGAGGAACATTAGTGACAGGGGGAGGAATATTAACTACTGGAGGTGGAGGAGGAGGGACATCTGCGGGGCCGGCTTCGGTCGCCCTAGCCTCCAAAAGTCTCCTATACCAAACAGGTACGTGTACTCCCTCCGGAATAGCAAAGTTATCGGCCATACTGAAAACGAAGAAAAAGACAGATTCAGAATGGAGAAAAACGAAGGAATTTTGCTAATGGCTTTTTGGGGAATAGCCTTTAAAATAAACTAGACTTTTCTTTGGAAAATACTTTATACTTGGTTTTGAAAATAGTTTTCCAAAAGTTTTCTAAAAACCTTTTTGTTCCTTCTCGTAAACCATATGCTCTGATACCAAATGTAACACCCCACCTCCGCCAGGGTGACTCTTGCAAGCACTCTGACTTTGGAGGGGCGTTTGAATCAGGTAAACATGCATAATGATATATCAAGGCAGAACAAGAACATATGTATATGCATAAACAGAGTAAATAACATAGATAAAACAGCAGAAGATTTTAAACCATTTCAAAACAAGTCTGTTACATCATAATGTCAACTTTCCCAATAAACCAGTCTAGATAAAACAACATCAACTGAAAAACTGAAATACATAAATACTAATCCCCAAAAGAAGTGATAGCCACAGCTAGCTTCATGTCAAACCGTACATGAGCTAAATCCCACAAGCAAGCAGTCAGAAATCCAGCTAAGCTCCAATATTCCCTCCCTGAGAACCGGGGGGGGAACGGAAGAAAAGAGGCGAAAGAAAACAGGTCAGTCAAAAAGACTGAGTAAGCCCTACTACAATCAATGTAAACTGATAAAGTTAACTGGCATGAGCAGCAGGTATGATCATAAGGATAACTACATACCGGCATGATGGTTAACTCACAAGGTAGATAAAGGTGTCATCGCATAATCAGGATTAAGGTTTTGCACCACAGGTGTACTAGCAAACTAACATGACTTGAATTAAACAAGTATTGATCCCTTGGCCCAAGCTTTGGCCCAACAACTTGAAGTGACTCTAACCCGCGGTCCAATAACATGAAATGACCCTAATACAAGGTCCAACCAAACGGTCTAGTCGATCGGCTCCCTAAGCCTAACTCGTCACGTGTTGGTGTCAATACGGCCCAAACATAATTGTAGTCAGACTGTGCCGGGTCCACCCTTCGAGTGTATCAAGCCCTAGGGTGTCAACCCCTGGACACCATGAATATGAGTGCACAGTCCCGATCTACTGGTACCCGTGCATGTTTTCTCCGGCTACGGACTATGTGCACGACCAGAGTCCGCCCTGAACTACACCGGCGTACCCTCTGCCGTCGCTTTTGGTCACTTACCTCCAGTCCAGTAATCGTGCCCCCTCCCTAGCCTAGTCCCTAGGGTCATGATGATACTAACTTGGGATTACTGCTGGAGTGGACCCCCATTGCTAGGATTTTTATAGTAGGTTAAGTACGGTTTAACCCCCTTGTTAATCATGGATTAACTTGGTTAAGTGTAATGATGAGTTCACGACTTAACCCCGATTAATCTACCGAGCCCAAATTGGTTAAGTACTAAGTGGACCATGACTTAACCCTAATCATGAGGCATTAATTAATTTAATGCGCCTTAACCTCTCACATTAGACTTTGTTGCGGTTACTAGTTAAGCCGGGCGGGTCCGGGTAGCTTTATACCAGAACTTGGTCTAACCTCGGGTCCAAGGTACAACATGACCAACTTCTCACATTGGGTCCTATTGTTTGTAGCAACTAGTTAAGCCGGTCGGTTCCGGGTAGGTTTACGCTACAAACTCAACCCAACCTCGAGTTGGCCACACTTATCTTTTCTAAGTGTCATGTCCATCATGTTTCCAAAACATGTTACAAGTTTTTAAGCAATTGGGTAGACCTAACTTAATAGGTAAATTCCCAATGGGTAGACCTAACTTAATAGGTAAATTCCCAAGCTTATGTTTTTATGTCTTTTAAGTTTACCCAACCCCAAACGCAATCCCATCGCTTACATATCGCAATAGCGCATAAAGGATAGAAAGAGGGAACTTGGCATAAATCATGACATAAGGGTGTTGAAGCCACAAGTTTAACATGGTGGCATATGAAATGTACATATGTTCATATACTTGCATATTACATATTTTGGCCTCAAAAGCATGCATAGAACCAAACTTAGCATATTGGTGATACATGGTGCTAAATGACATGTAGAAATGGCCATAAGTTCGCATTTAGCCTCACATGCAAGTTATCATAAGAGATATGATAACTTACATGTTGCCAAAATGCAACCTTTGGCATAAAGCTTGAAGCTTTATGTTCACAAACCCAAGATAAGCTTGCATAACATGATAGCATGAATAAAATGTTCAACCCAAACTTGCATAGCATAACTTGCATATCATATGACAACTTGCATATCAAACTTGCATAACATAAGTTGCATATCATATGACAACTTGCATATCAAACTTGCATGACATAACTTGATGAACTTGCATATCACATCATAGCATACTTGCATAATATGATAAACTTGCATATTACATCATAGAAAACTTGCATAACATGATAAACTTGCATTTCATAACATAGTAAACTCGCATATAAACTTGCATATCATACATTTAACTTTAAAGTTTAAGTATGAAAGTAGAATAGGGCTTACAATGCTTATGCGGACTCAAATGAGTATAGCAAATGTAAGAAGACCCTTATACAACCAATTAAACCCCAAAAATGCAAGCAAAATTGATCAAAACTCTTTCTTTATGGTGCCAATATAGAGACTTGACTTGAATGCAAGCTAATGATGATCATACAAGTCTAAAAACACTTGTATGCTTGGAAAATCTCATAAAAAAATGTTTAGGAATTTTATGAAGAGAGTGGAGGCCATGAGAGGATTGATTTTGCCATAGTTTAGTTGCTAGAATGAATAATGATGATTTAGGATAGGTTAGGGTCTTATTTATAGATTAGGCAAGTGTTTTAGGCCATAGGATTAAACCCTAGTTGAAATCTTAGCCCTTAAAACCGAATCTGGCCCCCAAGCTCAACACAATCTCAAAATGGTGCACCAGGCTAAACAGCCCGGCTGGACCAAGTCGACAGCCAAGTCGACAGGGCTGTCGACTTGGGTCCAACCAAGTCGACTCCCAAGTCGACAGGGCTGTCGACTTGGGTGTTCTGGCGGGAATTCTCCCGCCTGGCCCAAACTGGCCCAATTTTCCAAATTCAGATTTGAATTTGAAATCTGTTTTTGCTTAGAAGTTTTCTGAAAACTTCGTTGCGCCTTAATCGGGTCATACGGACTCCGATTTTTGAAAACTCGGACTCTATTTCGCGTATTTTTCCGAGACGAACGAAATGGCATAGCCCGTTTCCCTTGATTCAGATTTTTGAATTAAATTCTGCCTCGATTTATGTTATAACAGGTTATTGAAAATACGGGTTGTTACAAAATTTGTATATCTTGTTTGTTGAAGAAGAAGTAGGCTAGATCAAACAATGTTAGAGCGACACCTTATTGTCGCCATTGAATTAGATGAATAAAACTATGGGATTAAGGTCCTATTTATAGCTTAAGGTCAATGAATCTGGTTAGAAAACAAGTCCATATACGTAGAACTGAATCTGCCTCGGATCTGGGGGGTGTCGACACCCCTGTTGTGGTGTTGACCCATAGGTCGACACCTAGGGGGTTGACCCCTAACGGTCTGAACTCCCACCATGTCCCGTGTCTTCTGATTTCGAATTATTATGAATATTTTGAGTTGTTTTGTATATATATAATTCTCTTATGCACATACAAACTTCAAACCTTAATATCTTCTTTATACGATGTCCGTATAACGCAAACTTAATGTCTATCTTAAGCAGAGTTTCAAGACAAACGCAATGGCACAGTCCGTTTTACTCAATTCCCAATATTTAATTAAGTATTCCTTAGTTTATCATCTTAATGTGTTATAAAACTATGGGATGTTGGATATGCCGGTCGGGTCCAGGCAGACTTCTTCCACAAGTCAGACTTAACCACGTGTCTTAGCACGTCACGTGTTTATGCACTTAGACCCCTCACATTAGATTTACCACTTGTGGACGCTGGATAGGTCGGGTCTAGGCAGACTTCTACCACAAGTGTAATCTAACTTCGTGTCTAAGCACCGTTACAGTTTCTAATTACTGTAGATCTAGGCATTTTCATTATTAACTAATTTTCATTTTCATTATGCCCCAAATCCCCGTCCGATCTACAATACAAGTTATGCCCTAGATTAAGATATAGATTATTCCCCCAAATCCAAAGTTTTAGCTCAAGGTACAAATCATGCCCAAAATTCCTTTTCATGTTTACAATATGAATTATGTCCCAAGTTAATCATTCCCAGTCGTTCCCAATTTCGTGCGTTCGCATATTTCAGCGATAGACCTAGGCTCGAAGGTATCTTGGCTATAAAAACAAAAAGGGGAAAAGTGGAAGAAGAGAACAAGAATAGGCATAGCAAATAAAAACTGGCATATGATGATATAATTGGTCATACTAATAGAATAGGCATAGTGACATAATTAGGCAAACTAACATAATAGGCATAAGGTGACATGATGAACATATTATGGATATCATAAACAGGCATGATGAGATCTAAACAACGAATTAGATATACAATTTATAGCAGATTTGTTATTGTTTCAGGTTATTAATAGGAAAAGGCTTATATCCACACTTGTAGGCATGTCAAGTTTACATTTTAGGTGTTTATATCTAAAATTAACATAGACTCAATGTGATTGGATCTAAGAAACAGAAGAATGATTGTAGATGTTGTAGCACAGATCTCTAAATTTGTATATCTTGTTTGTTGAAGAAGAAGAAGAAGTAGGCTAGATCAAACTATATTGGAGCAGCACCACGTTGTCGCCATTGAATTAGATGAATAAAACAATGGGATAAAGGTCCTATTTATAGCCTAAGGTCAACAAATCTGGTCAGAAAACAAGTCCACATATGCATCATGGAATCTGCCTCAGATCTGGGGGGTGTCGACATAGGTGTCGACATGGGTGTTGACACCCCTGTTGTGGTGTCTACCCATGGATCGACACCCCTAGGGTGGGTTCGACCCCTAACGGTCTGAGCTCCCGCCCTGTCCCGTGTCTTCTGATTTCGAATTATTTTGAATATTTTGAGTTGTTTTGTATATATATATATATAATTCTCTTATGCGCATACAAATTTCAAACAATAATATCTTCTTCATACGATGTCCGTTGTAGCAAACTTGGTGTCTATCTTAAGCAGAATTTCGAGACGAATGCAATGGCATAGTTCGTTTTACTTAATTCCCAATATTTAATTAAGTATTCAACAATTTATCATCTTAATGTGTTATAAAATTATGGGGTGTTACATCAGTAGCGAGTCATTTATGGTCGGACAATAGCGGGCTGAGACAAATCTCTTGTAATGAGTCGTTACCAAAGCTTGTAGCTCGAGAGTATCTGGACACATTCGACTAGGTGACCATTTTGCCGACATGTTTGACTCGAGTTCCATATTGATATAGTTATGGATGTTCTTTCGGTTGGGAATCCCGAGGGGTTTCACCAATTAAGAGTATATGGTTGGTGTATGCCGATTACAACATTCTATATGCCGCTTTGATTGTGATGGGTTGGTTATGTCGTTCGGGCTGACCAATAGGTCTGTATATTTTGTTGATTTCTGGATCGTGCTCCAAGAGATCTGTGACGACCGCCCACAACCCCTGCACTATACAAGAGGAATAATGCACTAAAGGTGTACCAGGCTACTATGGGCGATCATCAGAGTAGGTAAACTCATCGAAACCTGTCATGGAACTCACAGCGCAAGGATAAAATATAATAGAACATATACAACATGTAATAGTAGTGAAGCATCATATAGCAAACTTTCCAAACTTTCACAACATCCTGAAAAATTATTCCAACATCATAAGATATATCAAGTATGTACATATGGACTCACTACAGCACTCATAGAGCAACTCAAACAGCGGAAACAAAAAATACAATATAGTAATAAACTGGTATGTGAGCCTCCTGCTCCTCATCGATCAACATCATCGTCCTCACTAAAGCATCACCTGTCACCTGCTACTTTGTCTGCCCATCCACAACCAGATTAACAGCCCAAGGTAATAAAAGGAAACATAAAACCTTGAGTCAGACAACAGTCTTAGTGAGCGATAAAATAGCTAACAAACTTCAACAATAAAGTATGTGAGAAGGGACATATAAATGTCACAAAACCAGAGAAGAATTCAACCATATCTTCAACACATCGGACAGTGATAGCCTTTTACTGAAAACAATTCAACCATTCATTCATGGAAACTAGAACACCCATTCAACCATGGTAAGCACTCATAACATCCATATTATATGTATCTCATGTAAACCATCCTAATCGAATCCAACATCCCTCAAGCACCAAATCCCTAAACCAATATCAGAAAAGCACTCAAGGAACATCTTCTTTGACGTTGGACAACCTACATGAGAGGGTACAAACAGAACAACCAATCATCCATGACTGACTTTGGCTATCATCGCTAATCCTGTTTTGAAACCATCGTTAATCGTATGACGGCCAACCTTGCCACATGTCAAGGGCTAATGGTAACCCCAGCTCTATCATAAACTCCATATGTTCAATCTTGACAATGTCCAACCTTGACAACTAGGCCTTTCCCCAAGACCCAGGGTACTCGACCTACAACCAGTCTTTTAGAAGTCTCTAGTGTACCCCTGCTTCGAGCCTGCTAGAACTTACGACAACCATAATCTCTCGGTCTACACATCTCTAGTCACCCAACCTGATGACTTTTCATGGCTCAAGCAACCTTCTCGAGCAACCATTATCCACCATCTCACGACCTTTGAGTTGCCACATCATTCGTTGTTCTACACTGATCAACGAGCACCTTTCAACACTTCGAACCTTCCCCAGAACACCGATCGGTCCTCCCGAAACATCCACCGATCGGTCCTCCCAAAACACCACCGATTGGTCCTCCTGAAACACCACCGGTCGGTCCTCCCGAAACACCACCGGTCGGTCCTCGTAAAACACTACCTACCGGTCTGTCCAACTTGTTTCCCAAGACATGATTTCTGACCGATCGGTCCACTGTATAGCCCCAATCCAACTCCAATTTCGACCAAAACTTCGCCGAACGACAAATTCAACGAAACCAACTCATCCAATACAATCGTAAACATGTTATGAAACCAATAATCATCATGAAAATTACAATTATCATCAAATTATGCAAATTCACCAAAAATCATGATAAGTGAACATATGATCTAAATTGCGAATCTAACTTGCATAAAACATGTATAACGACATAAGAATTACCGGTTTTAAACATGCTAACTTAGATCATAGGGTGATTCATATGAAAATGGACTTACCAATGCATATATCTATGGAAAAACACTTGCATATGATGAAAAAACATGAACAATCACTCATACACTTCATTGAATCCATGTGAGAGATGCATATCACTCACAGATTCCCCCGAATAAGTAAAAATCAATGAAATAGGAATCCGGACAACAAACACCTCTCACCAAACACCTTGATCCGATGAATCCTTGCTTCAATTGATGTATATCTAGCCTCCAATGGTGTAGATCTTCAATTGCCCTCCTTGGATTGTGATTTCTAATGGTGGAAATGTGTTTAGAGGAAGGAGGAGCACAAGGCACCAAATGAGAGAATAGAAAATTCAAACCCTTTCTCATATCCCTTACCCCCTATTTATAGTTTCCACCAACCCCCTAGTGGGCGTTCCCAATTCAGCCCATTTTGGCATACCAAACCTAGACAGCCAACTGAAAAACCTTAAAACAATGATTTCTCCCAAACCGCTAAGCCAAGTCTTTAATGTAACCACTCTACGGAAAGGCAATCATCAATTCCTTTCCAATGGCATAGGTCTCACCCTCTAATTCAACCTGAGTTAGAAGTTATGCCCTGTACAAGACTGACAAGGGCAAAATAGTCACAAACAAAATTGGTAAAAATAGTGGACATGTCTCACATCCCCATAAGCAACATATCAAAAGATGAGAATGATCCAACCCTCGGGGTATGAAATAAAAATATTTTACGATCCTCCGATACGTAAAATGCAGGGTGTTACATTCTCCCCCCTTCAGAATTTCGCCCCCGAAATTCCAAGCAAACACAAGAAACCACAACAATTCTGCATGCCTATCATCCGTGGGACACCAATTCTATCTTCCAAACTAGCAACCATCAAGCCATGCATTCATAGCCTTATCCTAGCACGTAGAATTCTATCGAATGACAAAACGATACAATGATATAATGATGATATGATATCAATGGTTCCTACCGACAAAGAATTCTGGATGAGTCACCCTCATGCTCTCTTCCATCTTCCATGTACAATCGTCACTATCTTCACTCCATTGTACCTTGACTAGCTTAACCGTCTTCCTCCTAAGCTGTTTCGTGTCATTCCCAACACGAAGTGGCTTATGAGGTCTCGCAACTGCGATTTCAACTTCTAGGTCTTCGTACTGCTCTAGAGATACTGCTACATTCGAGTCATGCATGAACTTCCGTAGAAACGATACATGGAACACATTATGAACACTTGACATCTTCTCGGGTAACTCCAATCTATATGCGAGCTTTCCAATTCGCTCGACTATCGGAAATGGTCCAACAAACTTAGGAGCTAACTTCCCTTTGTTTCTGTATCGAACCACATACTTCAATGGTGAAATCTTCACGAAAACCATATCGCCTACGTTGAATTCCAAGTCCTTACGATGTTTATCGGCGTAACTCTTCTGATGATCTTGGGCTGCCTTCATTCGTTATCGAACGATGTCGATACAATCCGAGGTCTCTCCAATCATTTCTGGCCCCAGTATCAACTTATCTCCAGTTTCCAACCAACAAGCGGGAGTATTACATGGTTTCCCATATAATGCCTCATATGGTGTCATCTCAATACTCGATTAGCTATTATTATATGCAAACTCAACTAAATGTAGATGGTCTTCCCACGATCCATCGAAGTCTAACACACAAGCCCTCAGGAGATCTTCCAAACTCGATTGACTCTCTCGGTTTGACCATAGTTTGGGGATGATATGCCGTACTCAAGCACAACTCGGTTCCCAAAGCTTCTTGCAAACTTTTCCAAAATCCACTCGTAAAAAATGGATCTCGGTCACTCACTATACTCTTTAGAACACCATGGAATCGAACTATCCATTTCACATAAAGTTCAGCCAATTTCAATGCCGTCGTAGTTGACTTGACAGGAATGAACCTCGCACTTTTGGTCAGGCGATCCACAATGACCAAATCCCTTCATTTCCTGCCCTAGTTCTAGGTAGTCCAACGATAAAATCCATCGATATCTACTCCCACTTCCACGCAGGAACCTCGAATGTCTGAAGCAAACCACTCGCCTTCTTCTGTTCAACTTTCACTAACTGACAATTCATACACTTGGAAATGAACTTTCCAATATCTCGCTTCATCCGCTCCCAGTAGTAGACTCGCTTCATGTCCTGATACATCTTATTGCCACCGGGATAAATCATCAACTTTGAGTGATGACATTCACTCAGAACCTCATCTCTCAATCCATCAATATCAGGAACAACGATTCGTCCTTGTTTTGAAGCCAACATTCTCGATCGACTTCAAACTCTTTATCTTCTGGTTCCATCTTCTAGACAAACTCGACAAGCTTTACATCTCGCTTTTGGCTCTCGCTAATCCTCTCGATAAGAGTAGGCGTTATCTATAAGCTTGCCAACATTTCAGGCTCCAATTCGCATCTTGGCCTGAAATCAAACCTTGCCAAATACTCGAGGCTCTTCCATTCTGAGAACATAGCTCCCAAATTTACGTGTCTGCGACTCAACGCATCTGCAACTGTGTTACCTTTTCCAGGAGTATAGGCTATACCGAAATCATACGATGCCAGCTATCATTGCTGCCGAAGATTCAAATCCTTTTGGGAGAAAAGACACTTCAACGAATTATGGTACATAAACAACTCGAACTGAACCCCCAACAGGTAATGTCTCCACATTTTTAGAGCAAAAACAATCGCCGCCAACTCCAAATCATGAGTTGGGTAATTCCTCTCATCCGGCTTTAGCTTTCGACTCGCGTAAGCCACAACCTTATCCTTAGGCATTAGCACTGCTCCAAGTCCAGTACCACATGCGTAAGTGTATACCACCATCTCTTCATTCCCACTTGGAATGGTCAACACTGGAGCACTCATTAATCTCTCCTTCAGGATTTCGAACGCTTTCTCACACTTTGCATCCCATGTGAACACTTGGTTCTTCTTCGTCAATCCTGTCAATGGTTCCACTACCTTGGAGAAGTCCTTGACAAACCGTCGGTAATAACTAGCCAACCCAAGGAAACTCCAAACATCCGTTGCATTCTTAGGCCTATCCTAGTCTTGGATTACTGCTACTTTAACGGGGTCAACCACTATCCCATTTCCAGAAACATCATGACCTAAGAACCTCACTTCATCCTTCCAGAAGTGACACTTTGAAAACTTAGCCCTCAGCTGATGTTTTCGCAAGATCCCTAACACAACTCTCAAGTGCGTCTTGTGCTCTTCGTTATTCCGAGAGTAAACCAGAATGTCATCCACGAACATAAGAACGAACTTGTTCAACTGATCTCTGAAAACTCTATTCATAAAATCCACAAAATACGCTGGCGCATTAGTCAACCCGAATGGCATCACCAACCACTCGAAAAAACCGAATGGTGTCCTAAAAGCAGTCTTCGGCACACTATCCTTTTCCACTCTTAACTGTTGAAATCCCATTGCCAAATCCATTTGAGAAAACACTTTAGCTTCGTGAAGCTGATCGAACAAGTCATCTATCCTTGGCAACGGATACTTCTTCTTCTTAGTCACCTTGTTCAGCTCACGATAGTCTACACACAACCTTGACGAGCCATCTGCCTTGGTTGCAAACATGACCGGTGCACCCCATTCGGAAACACTTCTCCGAATAAATCCCTTCCCCAGAAGGTCACGAACTTGCACCTCCAACTCTCGCTTTTCCTTAGGCACCATCCGCCTAAGAGGCATAACGATTGGTCTAGCACGCTCAACCAAATCGATCCAAAACTCGATCTCACGATGCGGTGGAAACCCTTTGACCTTGTCAAAGACATCTACATACTCATTAGCAATAAGCACAGATGACAAGTCTTCTTATGGAATCCCAAGAGAATACAGATAGCACACGAAGACACCCTCTTCACGCTTACATCTAATCAACACTTTTCGCCTTTCCACATCCCCGACCCTCACCTTTAGCTTCTCGCAATTCACCCTTGCCGCATACTTCTTGAGCCAAGCCATGCCCAAGATGATCCCAAACTCAGTGAAGTTAATAACAAAGCAATCACACACAAAAGAGCAACCATGACTCGACAACACTAGACCACGACACAACATGCACAAACTGGACGAACCCCTAATTTGATTAGTCACAATCAATGGTCTATCACAAATCTCGGGTTCCAAACCCAAGCGACACACAAGCTCATTGCAAATGAATGAATGTGATGCTCCAGTATCAAAAAACACACAAACGGAAACATCATTAACAAAAAGAGTACCTTGCACCACGACACCCTTTCCCTTTTCCTCTGTAGTAGGAGCTCTTCAAGAAGATGGCACGGCTTCCAAAGCATATGCCTTCACAACCTGCTTGCCCTTAGCTGATTCTGGACAGTCTTTCTTCTCATGCCTGGGCTTCCCACACTTGAAGCACTTTTTCTCAGCTTTAGGATTCTTGCACTCATTCGAGTAATAACGCTTCTATTGGAAGTTAAAGTAAACCACCTCACTCTTAGGCTTCTTCTGGCCATCCTTTCCTTTCTGCTGTTGCTTCTTATTATTACCACCCTGCTGTAGTTTCTGTTCTTCCTTAGGTGCAACAACAGACATCTTCTTAGGAAACAGACTTTCATGCCTCAAAGTCTTTTCGACGATCTTCTCAAAGCTATCATCGAGGTCATCCACAAGCTAATTCCTAAGATATTCATCCAACCCCAAGACAAACTTCTCGTTCTTTTGATAAGGAGTATCCACATATGAACGAGCATACTTCGACAAAGCTCGAAGTCAGAAATATAGTCAAGAAATGGCCGACAATTCTGCTTAAGCTCCATGAATCTCTTAAACAGAATAGACTTTTGCATGGTGGAGATAAACTTCTCTCATAACTTAGCTTGGAACAGCTCCTATGAAATATCCTCTTTAGGGATCTCAAGTGTGACAGAATTCCACCAGTTTATTGCTCTGCCCTCTAACTACCTTAATGCAAGCTTTCTCTTTGTTACATCATCAATGCCCAAGTCCTTGAAGATCCAAACACTAGTATCCATCCACCTTTGGACTTCTTCAACTGGTTCGGTGCCCTTGAATTGTTTTCCTCCCAATGAAGAAAAGTCTTTGCATATCTTTGCAAATTCTACAGCTCTAGGCACGAGAACTCCAACATCAATTGTAGCCGCCACTGGGGTGGGAACCCTACTCATGATCGTTGTTGCCATGGCCTCGAACATGGCTGGGTAGTCTGGTTCGCCACCATTTCCACCTACCGTATTAGCTCTGCTAGCAGTGTGTGTTGATTCTCGTCTACTCATTCTAAATCTGTAATTTAGAATAATTAGCCACTTCCAAGAAAAACTGCTAAAGAGATGCAACCGCTACTACTATATATGCTAATATATATAGTTAGAATCCAAATGAAATCTACAAGTATGTCTCTCATATATGATTAAGTCATCGAACTTTGGCTAAAATCGTTAACTAGAGCTCTGATACCAAATGTGATGACCTCCTACAGCCCCTGCACTATACAAGAGGGATAATGCGCTGAAAGGTGTGCCAGGCTGCTATGGACGATCATTAGAGTAGGTAAACTCATCGAAACCTGTTGGGGAACTCACAGTGCAAGGATAAAATATAATAGAACATATACAACAGGTAATAGTAGTGAAGCATCATATAGCAAACTTTCCAAACTTTCACAATATCCTGAAAGATTATTCCAACATCATAGGAAATATCAAGTATGTACAAAACGCCTCACTACAGCACTCAAAGAGCAACTCAAACATCGGAAATAGAAAATACTAGATAGTAATAAACTTGTAAGTGAGCCTCCTGCTTGTCGTCGATCAGCATCATCGTCCTCACTAAAGCATCACATGTCACCTACTACTCAATCTGCCAATCCACAACCGGATGAACAATCCAAGGTAATAAGAGGAAACATAAAACCTTGAGTCAGACAACAGTCTTAGTGACCAATAAAACAGCTAACAAACTTCAACAATATAGTTTGTGAGAAGGGACAGATAAACGTACTAATCTTCCCACAAAACCAGAGGACAACTCAACCATATCTTCCTCACATTGGACAGTGATAGCCTTTTACTGAAAACAATTCAACCATTCATTCATGGAAACCAGAACACCCGTTTAACCATGGTAAGCACTCGTAACATCCAGATTATATGTATCTCATGTAAACCATCCTAATCGATTTCCAACATACCTCAAGCACAAGCCCCAGAGGCCTAAACCAATATCAGACAAGCACTCAAGGAACATCTTCTTCGACGTTGGACAACCTACATGAGAGCCTACAAACAGAACAATCAATCATCCATGACTGACCCTGGTTATCACCGCCAATCCTGCTTTGAAAACATCGTTTATCGTATGATGGCCAACCTTGCCACATGTCAATGACTAATGGTAACCCCAGCTCTAGCATAAACTCCATTTGTCCAACCTTGACGACAAGGCCTTTCCCCAAGACCCAGGGTACTCGACCTACAACCAGTCTTTTAGACGTCTCTAGTGTATCCCTGCTTCGAGCCTGCTAGAACTTACGACAACGATAATCTCTCGGCCTTCACATCTCTAGTCACCCAACCTGATGACTTTTCATGGCTCAAGAAAACTTCTCGAGCAACCATTATCCACCAACTCACGACCTTTGAGTTTCCACTTCATTCGTTGTTCTACACCGATCAACGAACACCTTTCAACACTTCAAACCTTCCCCAGAATACCGGTCGGTCCTCCCGAAACATCCACCAGTCGGTCCACCCAAAACATCACCGGTCGGTCCTCCCGAAACACCATCGGTCGGTCTCCCGAAACACCACCGGCCGGTCCTCCCGAAACACCACCGGTTGGTCCTCCTGGAACACCACTGGTCGATCCTCCTGGAACACTACCTACTCCATGACCGACTCTGGTTGTCACCGCCAATCCTGCTTTGAAACCATCGTTAATCGTATGACGGCCAATCTTGCCACATGTCAACGACTAATCGTAACCCCAGCTCTAGCATAAACTCCATATGTCCAACCTTGACAACTAGGCCTTTCCCCAAGACTCAGGGAACTCGGCCTACAACCGGTCTTGTAGACGTCTCTAGTGTACCCCTGCTTTGAGCCTGCTAGAACTTATGACAACGATAATCTCTCGGGCTTCACATCTCTAGTCACCCAAGCTGATGGCTTTTCATGGCTCAAGCAACCTCCTCGAGCAACCATTATCCACCAACTCACGACCTTTGAGTTGCCACTTCATTCGTTGTTCTACACCAATCAACGAACTACTTTCAACACTATGAACCTTCCCCAGAATATCGGTCGGTCCTCCCGAAACATCCAACGGTCGGCCCTCCCGAAACATCACAGGTCGGTCCTCCTGAAACACCACCGATCAGTCCTCCCGAAAGACCATCGGTCGGTCCTACCGAAACACCACCGGTCGGTCCTACCGAAACACCACTGTCGGTCCTCCTGAAACACTACCTATCGGTTAGTCCTAATTTGTTCCTCAAGATATGATTTTTGACCGATCAGTCCACTGTACAGCCCCAATCCAACTCCAATTTCGACCATAACTTCGCCAAACGACGAATTCAACGAAACCAACGCATCCAATGCAATCATAACATGTTATGAAACCACTAATCATCATGAAAATGACAATTATCATCAAATTATGCAAATTCACAAAAAATCATGACAAGTGAACATATGATCTAAATTGTGAATCTAACTTGCATAAAACATGTATAACGACATAAGAATTACCGATTTTAAACATGCTAACTTAGATCATAGGGTGATTCATATGAAAATGGGCTTAACAATGCACAGATCTATAGAAAAACACTTGCATATGATGAAAAAACATGAACAATCACTCATACACTTTATGAATCCATGTGAGAGATGCATATCATTCACCGATTCTCCCGAATAAGCAAAAATCAATGAAATAGGAATCCAGACAGCTAACACCTCGCACCAAACACCTTGATCTGATGAATCCTTGCTTCAGTTGACTAGATCTAGCCTCCAATGGTGTAGACCTTCAATATCTCTCCCTGGATTATAATTTCTAATGGTGGAAAAGTGTTTAGAGGAAGGAGGAGCACAAGGCACCAAATGAGAGAATGGAAAATTCAAACCCTTTCTCGTATCCCTTACCCCTTATTTATAGTTTCCACTAACCCCCTAATGGGCCTTCCCAATTCAGCCCATTTGGCTTACCAAATCTGGACAACCAACCGAAAAACCTTAAAACAACGATTTCTCCTAAACCGCCGAGCCAAATCTTTAATGAAACCACTCTACGGAAAGGCAATCATCAATTCCTTTCCAATGGCATAGGTCTCACCCTTTGATTCAACTGGAGTCAAAAATTATGCCCTGTACAAGACTGATATGAGTAAAATGGTAACAAACAAATTTGGTAAAAATTGTGGACATGTCTCACATCCCCATAAGCAACATATCAAAAGATGAGAATGATCCAACCCTCAGGGATTGAAATAAAAATATTTTACGATCCTTTGATATGTAAAATGCAGGCTGTTACAGTATCACTTAGAAGAGTTGCACTTAAGCTATTTGATTTTATTCTCATTTTCCAATGGACAAAAAAAGCACAAGTCAAGGGTCGATGATGTTGCGATTGTTGGGAAAACACCATTTGTTGGTTAGTGTGATGGAATTTCACTTTTCGGCATGAAAAGTAAAGTGCTTGGGTCAACTCGTTAGGATGTTGATATATGTCCTCTGATAGTTTTGATGGCTAGGAAGTTGAGGTTGACCCATAAGTATACTGATTTCTCATTCCGAGAAGGAATGAGAAGTTGATAGCATTCACTTGGTTGTGTAAGTGGTTTGAGTGGTGTGTTTCCGAATGAAGGGTTATCATATTTTAGTTGAAAACCAAAATCACAGAAGGAGTATTCGAATCCCGATTTGGAGCTGATGGCGATAGAGTTTGTTTTGGTGAGTTGGACGCATTATTTATTAGCAAGGGGTCTCGTGTCGAAATTGTATCATCGAGATTTCTCTTCACTGATAGATATCTCAACCTTTACTAGCGGCAATGGCTGGAGTTCTTGGCCTCATACGACTTCGAAGTTTCCTGTAACAACCCTGAATTTTGGGGCCAATTTAAAATTTTATTTTAAGTTATTTTAATGAGTTTTTGATATTTAAAATAACTTATTTTAAATAATAACGATTAAAAATTTATTTTATTTGAAGTAAGACTTTAAAATTTATATTAATTCTATTTCGAGCCCGAAAAGGCACGGTAATTTCAAAATTCGTTTTTTTTTTTACTTTGGGAAAATATATAAAATTCATTATAAGTCAAAATTAGACGAAATAAGAAACGCTAGAACCATATTAATAATATCTTTATAATGAATGTAAGAAATTCATATTTCAGTTTATAATTTGTAGGATATGACAAAATTAAAATTTCAGAAAAACGCTATAGAATTTATATATATTATATATATGGTCCAAAAAGCTACTTTTCACGTACTAATGAATTTGGACTCGAAACCACTTCCATTGAGTTCAAAATGACATTTCTGCATTGAAAAAGTATAAGCATCGATATATTTCGAGTTTCGGAAATTATTTGTATTTTTAATATTAAATATATACGCCTTAAAAATGGAAACTTTGCAAACAACCTCCGAATCCGACGAAACCAGTTTCTATGGATCCGGAATATTAAATTATTGTTAAATTCCAAAATTTGTAATTTTTTGAGTCATTATTTGGTTGTTATTAGTTTTTCACTGAAAACAGTCAATTTTTGTACTTTAAAAATTCATAAATAATTCATACGGACTCGGAATTTAACGAAAAAACTTTCTTTGAATTCGTATCATCGAGAAATAGTTATGTTCCAATTTCGAGTAAATTTGGATAACGTATGTGTTCGTACGAATTTTGAAACCATGAAAAGGACTAAAAAGTAATAGAATTATATTACATGAAGGCTAATCATTATTTAATTGAAAGTGTTTAAACTAAAGAGGGGCTGAATTAAAATTTACAATTGCCTATATATTATCATTTAGCCAGCCCTAATCCATTTTCTAAACCTAATTCTAGTCTCCATCTTCATCTCTCTAATGACGGCTCACTTTTTCCACTAAAATTCCTTTGCACAAAACACCCCGAAACTTCAATAACTTATATCTTTAAATCAGAACCAAATCAACACAAACCCTTTCTGGGTTTTGTTCATCTCTATAAACACTACTTACCACGAAAAATTCAGCACCTATCGTCGCACGGATTCGCCGGAATCCGAGTTTGAACACAAAAAAACTGATTTCGGATTTTAGTGAATTCCGGCCAAAACGTCGAGAATTAGGTGATGGCACAGTTGGAGAAAATGTAGCCAAGACATAAACGAACAACTTTGCCTTTGATTATTTCATCTGAAAGTCGAAGGAAGGGCACGGAAATCGAGAAAAAACGAACTAAAGCAAAACAGCAAATCAAAATTCAGAGAAAACTCAGATCTGAACTGAACAGATATTAAAATGATGTGAGATTTCTTATTTTATTAATTAAAATTAAATTATTCTCGCTATCTGAAATCCTTGTATGTATGTAAATAAATTTAGATCTATGATGATTGAGTTGGAAATTTGTGTTTGTTGTTTTTATTGATTGTGATCCCATGTTGTTAGATATATAGATATGAAATTAAAACTCTTTCTTCAATCTCTGGTTGTGGTTGGATTTAGATTTGAAATAAAAATCTTATTTTTATTTTAGATCTATAAATATGGATTAAAAATAGAATATAAAGTTGAGATTTTTAGTGTCATCTTATTACATTAATTGGTTTACATTAAAAAGCTTCAATTTTTAATGTTAACAGATTACAATAAAATGTTTTACATTAAAAAGTTACAATTTTTAATGTCATTATCTTATATAAAGAGTTTTACATTAAAAAGGTATAATTTTTAATGTTGATGTTTTAAAATAAAAAGGCTTACATTAAAAAATTACAATTTTTAATGTTGTATTTTACAGAGAAAAGATTTACATTAAAAGATTTGATTTTAATGTTGTTGAATACAAATAAAAATGATTAGAAATGAAGTTACATTTTTATTGTCACTTCATTGAAAAGAAAAAAAAAAGGTTAGAAATAAAAGATTTGAGTTTATTACATGTAGTATTATGTAAATATGATATGAATGTTGACACCAAAGCTTAGAATTTATTGCATGTAGTATTATGTAAATATGATATGAATGTTGACACCAAAGATTAGAGTTTATTACATGTAGTATTATGTAAATATGATATGAATGTTGACACCAAAACTTAGAGTTTATTACATGTAGTATTATGTAAGTATGATATGAATGTTGACCCAAAAACTTAGAGTTTATTACATGTAGTATTATGTAAATATGATATGAATGTTGACACAAAAACTTAGAGTTTATTACATGTAGTATTATGTATATGATATGAATGTTAACACCAAAGTCTAGTTGTTGTTACATGTGTTAATATGAGGTTAGACACCATATGTTGACACCAAAGTTTAAGGTGATTACATGTATTAATTTGAGGAATGGACATAATAATTAACACCCAAAATATTAGTTGTTATCATATGTAGTAATATAAAAGCGATATGAAATCGACATTAAAATGAACATTATTTTTAGCGTTATGTTAATACATTGAAAATGAACATTATATTTTTAAGTGTCATGTTAATGCATTGTAAATGAGTATTTTTAGTGTCATATTATTGTTACCAAAAATGAACATATATTTCGTGTCACTTGGATTTCAGTAAAAAGTTAGAAACATGATGTTATGTTTTACTGTCAATTAGAATTACAATAAAAGTTAGGAATATGAAGTTGCATTTTCATGGTCATTTTTATCCAAAGAAAAAGATTTCATGTTTTATGTAAAATTATTACATTAGAAAGGTTGGACATTAAAATTTTCATTTTAAATGTAAGTTGCTTCTATTAAAAATAATAAATTAAAGATGGACATTTTTGTCACATTTAAAGAAATGAATTGAAGATGGACATTTTTGTCACATTAAAAGAAACGAATTAAAAATGGACATATTTGTCACATTAAAAGAGAAAAATACACATTTAGTCATCTATAAAAGAATGAAACAAAAACATTTACTTTTGGTCATAAAAAAAAAGGTTAAACAAAAATGTCATTTTAATGTAAATGTTGAGAATTTACATTTTTGTTTATTTAAGAAGGATTAGACAAATTTACATTTTTGTTATTTTAAAAAGGATTAAACCAAAATGTCATTGTAATGTAAATTGACATTAAAAGAAAGTTACATTTTAATGTAAATTGGTAAAAATGGAAAAGTTACATTTTAATGTCAATTGGCATAAAAGGAGAGTTACATTTTTATGTAATTAGATTAAAATTATGAAGTTTACATTTCGCATGTATTAAGAAGAAAAAAGTTTACATTTTTATGTAATAAGATTTAAAAGTAAGAAAATTACATTTTCATGTAATTAAGATTAAAAGTGAGGAAATTACATTTTCATGTAGTTAAGATTTAAGGATAAATTTACATTTTCATGTAAAAGAGATTTAAAGGATAAATTTACATTTTCATGTTAAAAGATTTAAAGATTTACATTTTCATTGAAAAGGTTTAGATATGATATTTACATTTTTATGTAAATGGATTTTCATTAAAGAGAATTAGGATACGGAATTTACATTTTATGTAAATACATTTTAAATGAAAATTTTAATAATCTAAATTTACATTTTTATGTAAATAGGTTTTCATTAAAAGAATAAAGGTATGAGATTTACATTTTCATGTAAATAGAATTTCACTGAAAATTATATGGTTGAAATTTAAAAATGGAAAAAATGAAATAATCTTTTGGTTGAATTAGAAAATACTTACATTTGATTTTGATAACAAATTTCCTTAATTTTGTTTGAAATAAAAATTAACACACAAAATTATCATTTTGTTTGTATAGAAAAGGTTGACACACAAAATCATTATTTTGTTTGTAAGGGAAGATTAACTCAAAATTATTATTTTTGTTTTGCGTTGAAATAATAACAAAGTCATTATTCTGGTACATTGAAAGAAAAAAAATCATTTTGGTAGAATTGAAGTTGACACCAAAATATATTACATTTTTGTTAGAAATTTAAAAGACATAAAAATCTTCATTTTTGTTAAATTGGAATGATACACGAAAAATACATTTTTGTGTGAATTGATGGGTAAAAGAAAAAATACATTTTTGTATGAATTGTGTGTTATGTTATATATCAAAATGTTATGAAACCAAGTGTTCATTTCTTGTTATGATAATCACAATAATGAAATGGATGAAGGAATTATATATAATTATATATATAGAAATTAAAATCAAACGAATCGAGCGAGCTAGTTCGCGTTTGAAATCGTGTCTTTAAATTATTATACTGAAAGATCCGACCGTCAGATTTTCCCAAAACTAGAACCGTTAGGTTCGCCTTGGGAAGATATTTCCAACGATATGAATTGTGTTAAAATCCAATGGTTAGATTTAGAGAAATGTGTAAAACAAAATTTGGGTGAAAATAGCACCAAGGTCGCCTATTGACATGAAGTGTTGTTAAATAAAATTTAATTATTTTTATATAAATAAAAATAGAGATTAATCGTTATAAATTAATATTAACGATAAGAAATGATTTGAAATGTTATATATACGAGGATCATTTGAAAAGTCCGAGTTCAATCTCATTTCAAATGATTACACGTCGATCTAAGTCGAAGAGATGAAGACGGTACAAGATCGACGATCTTCACGTCAAATGGATGAGTTACCATTGACGCCCATGATTGGAGTAGCTACCTTGAAGGGGCTACAATGGCGGTCGTCCAGACTACTTGTTGATTTGTTCGGATATGCGAGGAATAAGGTGCCTCCGGTTTCGTTCAGACCCAGAACGGACTTGTAAATGGATGTGTGTCCGACGTTGAATTTCATTCCATGTAAATTAAATTGATTTCTATTTAATATATAATTGTTTAGTGGCGGAGAATTTATTCTCTTGCTTAACACCCTCTTATATATTGATGGTTGTCGATCGCATGGCGTGAATTGTCAATGTGGCACGCCAAGATGCAAATGATCAAGGCTTTTGTTGAAAAGCAGGCCTTGTGGTTGATGATCAAAGCACAGCCTGTTTAGGCGTAGCTTTGTGTATAACGTAGCTTCACGAGCCTCACAACCCGGTTGAGTCTAAAACGGAGCAAGGGAACGCAGGAAGAGCAGCACGTTTCTTTCTAGCTAGAAGTGGTGTTCGGGTTTTACACGGCCCGACATTTTACTTATGTGGATGATGGAATGAGGCGCCTCGGATATTAGGTCCTATAGGACCGGGAAACGTGTGTTCAGGAATAACTAATCCGCAAAATCGTATGTGCGGACCGGCCCTGCAGGATCCAAGGGTTCACTGCGGGGAATCCTGAGACATTAGCTAGAATGTCTCGAATCGGTAAGGAGATCGTTCCTAGCCTTGACTCATGATGGAAGCCCAATTCCCAATACGACCCTACGGACTTGATTGTATTGATAGTATGGAGGCATAGTATATGGTAGTTATGCTTCCTAGGATTGATACATTTTCTTTGGAATGTTTTTGAAACATACATACACTAATAATAATATCAAACCCGTTTTTATCGTATCAAGCATTTTTGATCATCATAAGGTAAAACTCTATCTTCTGGTTTGCGTTGCATTGTGTGATGGGACTTGAGTCTTATGATGATCCCATTTTTCTAAAAAGTATTGCGTTGTTTAACAATTTACTTTAATTTATGCACCGGCAATCCATTGGAATAAAACCCGTTCCGCGTTAGCGGCGTGGTCCTTGGATTTGCCTTATTGCTATTAGTTATATTAGTTAAGAATTCTCACACCAGTCCCATGACTGACTCGTAGTTTGTTTCACTTTGCAAACTCGGGTGCCCTCTTTTCCACACGGGCAGTCGAGTAGCTTTTTGCAGATATTTATCTCTTGAGCAGGATTCTGGATCGAAGCCTAAAGCTGTGTCCAGAGCATAGAAAGTCTTCCGCTGTGTATTGTATTAATTTATTGTAATTTATCTTCTGCTGTAATTTTATTTGATGTACTCTGATATTCTGTACTATGATGTAACATTATTATGATGTTTTATAAAAGTCTGCTGTTGTTGTTCTGATGATGTTGTATTCCCAGAGTTAACGTGTTCGAGTTCTGAACGGTCTTAGTCGATTTTGCGATCGATTGGGTTCGGGCGAAAATCCGAGCCATTACAGTTGGTATCAGAGCTCTGGTTTGCTCAAATCTTTGGGGGTACAACTCGTTAGAACTGAACAAAAGACTCATCAGAGATTGGATTAGTAATATCCAATAAGAATACTCATTAGGGATAGGATCGGTAGTATCCTAGAATGAGAAAACTCATTAGAGATGGGGTTAGTAATGCCCTAGAATGTGTTGAGAGTGCCCAGTTTATGATTAACGTATTTTTGATTATATATAATCCGATCTTTGAAAATATGATTTTTGAATATATAAAAGTTATATATTTTAAAAGTTAATGAACTAATTGATTGATGGTTGTGTAGTGTAATTATTAGTTCAACTAATAAAATTATAGAAACGAATTAAAGAATGAAAGATGAGTTAATTAATTAAACAACTTTAGCTTCGTTCCTTTTCGAGGACGAAAAGTTTTCAAGTGGGGGAGACTGTAACAACCCTGAATTTTGGGGTCAATTTAAAATTTTATTTTAGGTTATTTTAATCTGTTTTTGATATTTAAAATAATTTATTTTAAATAATAACGATTAAAAATTTATTTTATTTGAAGTAAGACTTTAAAATTTATATTAATTCTATTCTGAGCCCGAAAAGGCACGGTAATTTCAAAATTCGTTTTTTTTAACTTTGGGAAAATATATAAAATTCATTGTAAGTCAAAATTAGACGAAACAAGAAACGCTAGAACCGTATTGTTAATATCTTTATAATGAATGTAAGAAATTTAGATTTCAGTTTATAATTTGTAGGATATGATAAAATTAAAATTTCAGAAAAACACTATAGAATTTATATATATTATATATATGGTCCAAAAAGCTACTTTTCACATACTAATGAATTTGGACTTGAAACCACTTCCATTGAGTTCAAAATGACGTTTCTGCATTGAAGAAGTATAAGCATCGATATATTTCGAGTTTCGGAAATTATTTGTATTTTTAAAATTAAATATATACGCCTTAAAAATGGAAATTTTGCACCCAACCTACGAATCCGACGAAACCAGTTTCTATGGATCCGGAATATTAAATTATTGTTAGATTCCAAAATTTGTAATTTTTGGAGTTATTATTTGGTTGTTATTAATTTTTCATTGAAAACGGTCAATTTCTGTACTTTAAAAATTCATAAATAATTCATACAGACTTGGAATTTAACGAAAACACTTTATTTGAATTCGTATCGTTGAGAAATAGTTATGTTCCAATTTTTAGTAAATTTGGATAACGTATGTGTTCGTACGAATTTTGAAACCACGAAAAGGACTAAAAAGTAATAGAATTATATTACATGAAAGCTAATCATTATTTAATTGAAAGTGTTTAAACTAAAGAGGGGCTGAATTAAAATTTACAATTGCCTATATATTATCATTTAGCCAGCCCTAATCCATTTTCTAAACCTAATTCTAGTCTCCATCTTCATCTCTCTAATGGCGGCTCACTTTTTCCACTAAAATTCCTTTGCACAAAACACTCCGAAACTTCAACAACTTATATCTTTAAATCAGAACTAAATCAACACAAACCCTTTCTGGGTTTTGTTCATCTCTATAAACACTACTTACCACGAAAAAATCAGCACCTATCGTCGCACGGATTCGCCGGAATCCGAGTTTGAACACAAAAAAACTGATTTCGGATTTTGGTGAATTCCGGCCAAACCGTCGAGAATTAGATGATGGCCCAGTTGGAGAAAAAGTAGCCAAGACATAAACAAACAACTTTGCCTTTGATCATTTTGTCTGAAAGTCGAAGGAAGGGCATGGAAATCGAGAAAAACCGAACTGAAGCAAAACAACAAATCAAAATTCAGAGAAAATTCAGATCTGAACTGAACAGATATTAAAATGATGTGAGATTTCTTATTTTATTAATTAAAATTAAATTATTCTCGCTATCTGAAATCCTTGTATGTATGTAAATAAATTTAGATCTGTGATGATTGAGTTGGAAATTTGTGTTTGTTGTTTGTATTGATTGTGATCCCATTCTATTAGGTATAGATATGAAATTAAAACTCTTTCTTCAATCTCTAGTTGTGGTTGGATTTAGATTTGAAATAAAAATCTTATTTTTATTTTAGATCTATAAATATGGATTAAAATTAGAATATAAAGTTGAGATTTTTAGTGTCATCTTATTATATTAATTGGTTTACATTAAAAAGCTTCAATTTTTAATGTTAATAGATTACAATAAAATGTTTTACATTAAAAAGTTACAATTTTTAATGTCATTATCTTATATAAAGAGTTTTACATTAAAAAGGTATAATTTTTAATGTTGATATTTTAAAATAAAAAGGCTTACATTAAAAAGTTACAATTTTTAATGTTGTATTTTACAGAGAAAATATTTACATTAAAAGATTTGATTTTAATGTTGTTGAATACAAATAAAAATGATTAGAATTGAAGTTACATTTTTATTGTCACTTCATTGAAAAGAAAAAAAAGGTTAGAAATAAAAGATTTGAGTTTATTACATGTAGTATTATGTAAATATGATATGAATGTTGACACCAAAGCATAGAATTTATTGCATGTAGTATTATGTAAATATGATATGAATGTTGACACCAAAGATTAGAGTTTATTACATGTAGTATTATGTAAATATGATATGAATGTTGACACCAAAACTTAGAGTTTATTACATGTAGTATTATGTAAGTATGATATGAATGCTGACCCAAAAACTTAGAGTTTATTACATGTAGTATTATGTAAATATGATATGAACGTTGACACAAAAACTTAGAGTTTATTACATGTAGTATTATGTATATGATATGAATGTTAACACCAAAGTCTAGTTGTTGTTACATGTGTTAATATGAGGTTAGACACCATATGTTGACACCAAAGTTTAAGGTGATTACATGTATTAATTTGAGGAATGGACATAATAATTAACACCCAAAATATTAGTTGTTATCATATGTAGTAATATAAAAGCGATATGAAATCGACATTAAAATGAACATTATTTTTAGCATTATGTTAATACATTGAAAATGAACATTATATTTTGAAATGTCATGTTAATGCATTGTAAATGAGTATTTTTAGTGTCATATTATTGTTACCAAAAATGAACATATATTTTGTGTCACTTGGATTTCAGTAAAAGGTTAGAAACATGATGTTATGTTTTACTGTCAATTAGAATTACAATAAAAGTTAGGAATATGAAGTTGCATTTTCATGGTCATTTTTATCCAAAGAAAAAGATTTCATGTTTTATGTAAAATTATTACATTAGAAAGGTTGGACATTAAAATTTTCATTTTAAATGTAAGTTGCTTCTATTAAAAATAATAAATTAAAGATGGACATTTTTGTCACATTTAAAGAAATGAATTGAAGATGGACATTTTTGTCACATTAAAAGAAACGAATTAAAAATGGACATATTTGTCACATTAAAAGAGAAAAATACACATTTTGTCATCTATAAAGGAATGAAACAAAAACATTTACTTTTGGTCATAAAAAAAAAGGTTAAACAAAAATGTCATTTTAATGTAAATGTTGAGAATTTACATTTTTGTTTATTTAAGAAGGATTAGACAAATTTACATTTTTGTTAGTTTAAAAAGGATTAAACAAAAATGTCATTGTAATGTAAATTGACATTAAAAGAAAGTTACATTTTAATGTAAATTGGTATAAATGGAAAAGTTACATTTTAATGTCAATTGGTATAAAAGGAGAGTTACATTTTTATGTAATTAGATTAAAATTATGAAGTTTACATTTCGCATGTATTAAGAAAAAAAAAGTTTACATTTTTATGTAATAAGATTTAAAAGTAAGAAAATTACATTTTCATGTAATTAAGATTAAAAGTTAGGAGATTACATTTTAATGTAGTTAAGATTTAAGGATAAATTTACATTTTCATGTAAAAGAGATTTAAAGGATAAATTTACATTTTCATGTTAAAAGATTTGAAGATTTGCATTTTCATTGAAAAGGTTTAGATATGATATTTACATTTTTATGTAAATGGATTTTCATTAAAGAGAATTAGGATACGGAATTTACATTTTATGTAAATACATTTTAAATGAAAAATTTTAACAATGTAAATTTACATTTTTTTTATGTAAATAGGTTTTCATTAAAAGAATAAAGGTATGAGATTTACATTTTCATGTAAATCAATTTTCACTGAAAATTATATGGTCGAAATTTAAAAATGGACAAAATGAAATAATCTTTTGGTCGCATTAGAAAATACTTACATTTGATTTTGATAACAAATTTCCTTAATTTTGTTTGAAATAAAAATTAACACACAAAATTATCATTTTGTTTGTATAGAAAAGATTGACACACAAAATCATTATTTTGTTTGTAAGGGAAGATTAACTCAAAATTATTATTTTTGTTTTGCGTTGAAATAATAACAAAGTCATTATTCTGTTACATTGAAAAAAAAATATTCATTTTGGAAGAATTGAAGTTGACACCAAAATATATTACATTTTTGTTAGAAATTTAAAAGACACAAAAATCTTCATTTTTGTTAAATTGGAATGATACACGAAAAATACATTTTTGTGTGAATTGAAGGGTAAAAGAAAATATACATTGTTATGTTTAGGATGTGTATGTGAATTAAAATAAAATAAACATTATTGTGTGTTATGTTATATATCAAAATGTTATGAAACCAAGTGTTCTTTACTTGTTATGATAATCACAATAATGAAATGGGTGAAGGAATTATATATAATTATATATATATATATATATATATATAGAAATTAAAATCAAATGAATCGAGCGTGGTAGTTCGCGTTTGAAATTATGTCTTTAAATTATTATACTGAAAGATCCGACTGCCGGATTTTCCCAAAACTAGAACCGTTAGGTTCGCCTTGGGAAGATCTTTCCAACGATATGAATTGTGTTAAAATCCAACGGTTATATTTAGAGAAATGTGTAAAACAAAATTTGGGTGAGAACAGCGCCAAGGTCGCCTATTGACATGAAGTGTTGTTAAATAAAATTTAATTATTTTTATATAAATAAAAATAGAGATTAATCGTTATAAATTAATATTAACGATTAGAAATGATTTGAAATGTTATATATACGAGGATCATTTGAAAAGTCCGAGTTCAATCTCATTTCAAATGATTACACGTCGATCTAAGTCGAAGAGTTGAAGACGGTACAAGACCGATGATCTTCATGTCGAATGGATGAGTTACCATTGACGCCCATGATTGGAGTAGCTACCTTGAAGGGGCTACAATGGTGGCCGTCCAGACTACTTGTTGATTTGTTCGGATATGCGAGGAATAAGGTGCCTCCGGTTTCGTTCAGACCCAGAACGGACTTGTAAATGGATGTGTGTCCAACGTTGAATTTCATTCCATGTAAATTAAATTGATTTCTATTTAATATATAATTGTTTGGTGGCGGAGAATTTATTCTCTTGCTTAACACCCTCTTATATATTGATGGTTGTCGATCGCATGGCGTGAATTGTCAATGTGGCACGCCAAGATGCAAATGATCAAGCATTTTGTTGAAAAGCAGGCCTTGTGGTTGATGATCAAAGCACGGCCTGTTTAGGCGTAGCTTTGTGTATAACGTAGCTTCATGAGCCTCACAACCCGGTTGAGTCTAAAACGGAGCAAGGGAACGCAGGGAGAGCAACACATTTCTTTCTAGCTAGAAGTGGTGTTTGGGTTTTACATGGCCCGACATTTTACTTATGTGGATGATGGAATGAGGCGCCTCGGATATTAAGTCCTATAGGACCGGGAAACATGTGTTCAAGAATAACTAATCCGCAAAATCGTATGTGCGGACCAGCCCTGCAGGATCCAAGGGTTCACTGCTGGGAATCCTGAGACATTAGCTAGAGTGTCTCGAATCGGTAAAGAGATCGTTCCTAGACTTGACTCGTGATGGAAACCCAATTCCCAATACGACCCTACGGACTTGATTGTATTACTAGTATGGAGGCATAGTATATGGTAACTATGCTTCCTTGGATTGATACATTTACTTTGGAATGTTTTTGAAACATATATACACTAATAATAATATCAAACCCGTTTTTATCGTATCAAGCATTTTTTATCATCATAAGTTAAAACTCTATCCTCTGGTTTGCGTTGCATTGTGTGATGGGACTTGAGTCTTATGATGATCCCATTTTTCTAAAAAGCATTGCATTGTTTAACGATTTACTTTAATTTATGCACCGGCAATCCATTGGAATAAAACCCGTTCCGCGTTAGCGTGGTCCTTGGATTTGCCTTATTGTTATTAGTTATATTAGTTAAGAATTCTCACACCAGTCCCATGACTGACTCATAGTTTGTTTCACTTTGCAAACTCGGGTGCCCTCTTTTCCACACGGGCAGTCGAGTAGCTTTTTGCAGATATTTATCTCTTGAGCAGGATTCTGGATCGAAGCCTAAAGCTGTGTCCAGAGCATAGAAAGTCTTCCGCTGTGTATTGTACTAATTTACTGTAATTTATCTTCTGCTGTAATTTTATTTGATGTACTCTGATATTCTGTACTCTGATGTAACATTATTATGATGTTTTATAAAAGTCTGATGTTGTTGTTCTGATGATGTTGCATTCCCAGAGTTAACGTGTTCGGGTTCTGAACGGTCTTAGTCGTTTTTGTGATCGATTGGGTCCGGGCGAAAATCCGAGCTGTTACATTTCCTTTAGGTACGTGCACGAAATGTAATAGCTTGTGTGCGTCGAGTTGGATATGTACCAGTTCATAAGCGATATTCCGTGAGTGGACGTCGCTTATGTTCATTGCAGGTTGTAATTTCGTAACTCGAGTTGAGATAGTATGGTATCTAATGTGAGGGTTGGTTCCATATTAAATAAGCTTTGTTTGTTTTCGACATCATGATAAGGGGTTCATTACGCGTTTATATTATAATAAATGCGATGTCAGCTTGCTATAGCTAGACGGGACGGATTAAATAGTTTTTCTATAACTATTCGAGATTTGCGAATATATGCTAGAATAGTTGTCAATGGTTTCCATCGGTACATTTCCATACAAGTTATGAATATTATGATAGCTCTCAAGTTATGCCCGATTCGTTGACAAGAGATGCTATATTAATATTCTTTGAAATGTCAACCAAGTTTTCAGGTCATATATTGATGAAATTTAATATTTGATGTATCTTATTAGTTGGGTTAGTATCTTGCATGCTAGGATAGGTATAGATGTTTCCTATATTTTCTACTGTTTTCCATTCATGTTTGACTATTGATGATGTTCACATGTTTATTTAAGTTTATATGATTGTTACGCATGTAGGATCATTATGTTGTTGTATCGTCTATTTATTCGAATAAAATCCATACATTACTTGACATGCCTATGTTAGATAAATTAAGTTTATTTAATATGTTTATTCGCTTGTTATTTCTACTATTGTATCTAATCTTTATGTTGAGTACATGCCCAGGTACATGGAAGCAAGATTTGAATTGTTTAGAGATGCTAATTCACTTTTATTTGCATCTAAATGCCAAGCTTGCTTTAAAAGAGGTATGTATAGATGTCATGTTGTGGTTTTTGTCATTTTGTGCATTTTGGTGATTTTATGCCATATGTATGGGTAGCCACTTTTGGGCTTTTATTTTCTTTTGTTGACATGAGCCTTATATGTAAATTTGTGGTTTTTATGGATCAAGACCTACAAATGAGATGCTGTTGAAATTTTCTGTGAATTTTACCATATTTGGAAAGAAATTCTATATACGATGCTATGTCGAATTGTCTCCCAAATTAGTAAGTTGTCACTTCTATCTTCCAATATCTATTTGTATGGAAAATAAGCATACAACTTAGATGTCTGGCTTGGTTGCATCAATCTCGAGTTTGATGGTGGTTATACAAAGGAATGGGAATGTTGGCTCTATGTCAAATTATGAGTTTACTTCCTTTGTTATAGTCACTTCAATGGTTGTTGTTGACAGCGACAATTTCCAATTTCTCTTGTATTGTCATTTGGTCAGAGTGTTAAGTTATGTTATTTTGTCTTTGAGGATTTTAGGGATGAAATAACATAAGGAGGGAAGAATGCAACGATCCGTATTTTAACGATTAGACATTTAAGTATTTTATTTAAATATTGATCGTTGAATTATCCAATTGGCGGTTCTAAAATGGGATTTTCCATAAACGATTGAATATGGACTCGAGAATAGTTCCACTAAGTTCGAATGGTTCATTACGTGAATAGAAAGTATAAGGATCGCTATATTTTGATATCGGGAGATTGTAGGGTCAAAACCATCTCGAAACACGCGTAGAATTATCATTTTGGGCAACTGTCTCGGATTATAATGAAACTTGTACAATCGGAACCATACCATTGAGGTGATGCACACTATCAAGTTTTATAGCACTTGGATGTGTTGTTTGATCGCTACGAGTCAAAACGTGCAGTCGTTTTTAGTAGAGAGTTTGAATAAAATTGATTAAAGGAATAATAAAATAAACTACCCTCTTTCTTACAGTAGAATACCTAATCCATTATCATTTTCTTCCTTGTTCAAAAACACTTTACAATTTTATTGCTCAAACATGGTCACATTCTTTCATCCTCTTTAAAAAATCCCGTCTCACTATTTACTTGGCCTAAAATCCCGATTTTAGTCCGGTTGGACTCCCTTATTATATTCCACCTTCGGTGAGTTTCTGGAGGAAATAAGAGATGGTTAGAGATGCACGTTCGGATCTAGGGCTCGCATTTTGATGAGCTATGGTTGACGATGTGGAAAGATGAGGCTGACGTTGGATTTATCTATAAGAGATGAAGCTTCCCCAATGATTTTGCCGAGCTCGATGCTTCCTAGTAGGTTGCGATTTTCAAGGGATTCCACAAATTCCTATAGAAATCATTTTAGACGCGTTTTGATCTAAGGCATGTGGGGTTTTGAGTTTGGCATGGATTGGTCGGGTGATTGAAGACGAGTACAATATCGCGATCAAAATTAGATTTCGCGAAGTATTGTGGCATATCACTGGAAAATATACACGCATATTTTGGATTTGATTATGTTTTATGTGCCCTGGAAAACAGGATGAGTTAGGGAAGAAGAATTAGAGGCAATTTGGTAATTATTTAATTATTTTATTTGGTTGTGTCGATTCTAGCTTGCATAACTTGCATTGATTATATCTTTTGCATATGTTACCATTTTCGGACGTCTATTATTGCGTTGGACTCGTATTGACGAGCTCTACGCATTAGAGCTGGTTTGGGCTGATTTGGCTAAGGAGAGTGATGTTGTCTCTTATTCAATTGTATTTTTTATATATAGTATAAATTTGACGTTTTAAGTTGATTGTTAATTATAAAACATAATATTTAGGATAATTGAACTTAGAAATAATTAATAAAAATATTAATAGGTGATTTGGATTGTTTTTAGCCGTTATTATCACATTTTACCTAGTTATGTGTTATTGTGCATGTTATTTACCAATTTACATGTTATTACGCATTATTTTGACCACTTTGTTAGATATAGATTTTTTTGGACACTTATTTCACTTTGATGTTCCTAGATAGGTTCTTTTTGATTTATTAACACTATTATTTGCTTAGTTTAGCTCAAAACATCGTTCGTAGGCAATCTATTATTAGGAAATATTTCGTATATTAGATTTTGGAGTGCTTATCGATTGAATGAACACGTTGGTGTATGTCGATTGAATGCACAAGGATGGTAGACTCGAATGGGCGAGATATATTCTATAAGGAGCTTTAGAGCGCATGGACGGATTTGACTTTAGAGTAGCATTGGAGCTCAACAACGGATTTAATGACGAAGTGACATTGGAGCTTGTTGATGTATCCGAAGATGGAGGGTGGACTTGACGACATACTGATTAGGCAAAAAAATGCCAGATGTTTTCTTGGGATGCATGTTTTAACCAATTTTGGTTAAATAGGTGATACGTGTAGTCATTATTGATTACTAAGGAGTGTTCGATATCGATTACTATTACTATTGGCTATTTTGGCCAATTTTACATGGACAATGATATGATTTCGAGGAGCTAGTAGGATATGATGGTTCATTTGATAGTGATTTTGACACAATGGTTGTTCGATCAGTGGCTTTGGATTGAGGCAAGGATGTGATGCTTCTGTGTAATGATGCATCATTCGACGATGATGTTTCTAGAATAGAGAGTATGGTTGCTGCAATGGATTGTTGTTCTCCGAGATGTAGAAATGACGACATCGTATTGAGGTGACTGTCATTTGAGGATGAATGACATGTAGTTGTTACGACCTGAAGGGCAATCGATGAGATCTTACGGCATTGTTGTTCGCTGGGGATAACCCAGTTGTTGGATGACTTCAAACAATGGTCTTATAAATAGTTTTTACATGGATTCTGCTATGAAGAATATGTGCAAAGGAGTTATTGATTTTTATGACTTCAGCGCACCTTTAAGGGAGTGGAATATGGATGGATCAGAGCCAATGCAATATGGATTGATTGGCGGGAACCCTAGAGCCAATGTAGTGTGGACTAGGTAAGGTTATCGGTTGTAGTCCGTGCAGTTGGACAAAGCAATAGTTTAGTGGAGCTCGTGCAGTGGGGCCTGAAGTGCCTCGATTTATTGGATGACTAGAGTACTGGATGTTACACGCTTTATACACTAAGTGAATGAATGTGAGGTTGGTTGATGAATCATATAGTTGTTTACTTTTTTGTTGCCATTTAGTGCTTAGACATCTATCACACCCTATTTATATGATTGTTAGACCAAAATATGACACTGAAACCCAATTATCTAGGATTTGTAGATAATATACAAAAATAATAATCTAAAAACAGAGAAAAAGAAATCTACACACAAGATTTATAGTGGTTCGGCATTAATGAGCCTACATCCACTTTATAGTTCTTCATTCAACAGAGAATTACAATGAGTATAATCACTCAAGCACTCAATTACAATGAATTTATCTATCCGATTTCATTGAAGAAGAAGATTGTTGTCGGTTGTTGGTAGCCATGGCCGAAATATATATATTTTACATAGGCCAAAAAGTCCCTGAAAACAGCCCCCAAGTCCTGTATTTATAGGCGTGAAAAAGCTGCTTGGGTAGGCGAATCAGATATGCCATGTGGTGGCCCGGTAGGAAATCTCGGAGGTAGTGGAGAATGTGGGGAAAGGCTCCTCAATTCAGGTCTCGCCAAGTGTCTGCTGGCCCGAAAAAATAGGCGAGAGAATCGGTTAACATTGTAGTATGCAGGAATGCTTCAGGCGCGTCAGTTGGGGGGGTACTCCGATCCGATCCAAAAGGGGAGATCCAATCCGATCCGAAAGGGGGATTCGATCCGATCCGATCAGAAAGGGAGGTCCATTCCGAATGAAATATCTGATCCGATCCAAAAAGGGGGAATCTGACCTGATGACATTTGCATATACAATTCAAGTTTTCTAATATTTTATCACTCCATCCAAGTGATTGCCATACAATGTAAGTTCATACTCAAATCCCTGGCTTTGGGTAGCCTGGTCACAAAGCAGGCTAACATTTTTTTCCCCCAAATTACATCTTATCGCAGATGAGGTGTGCTTTGGATAAGTTGAGATGAATCTTTTGGAATGTCGTCCACCCTTGAGAAGGCTTTATCAAATTGTTGTGTTTTCTCGAGTAGTTCCGTGATATGGATTTTTCCTGTATAAATAGCTTGTCATATATCGCACTACTTCCGTTGATGCATATCGGGCCAAATTCCATGGCTAGAGTGGTCAAGATGATCTTGTAGTCGTTTAGACCTCATCGAAACAAGAGGTTGAATTCCTTCATCATAAGTCATGTAGGATCGTTGTCTCCCGTGTGAGATCATACATGCATAAGTTAAGGCCAAACGACATCGTCATCCTATGTAAATCAAGTGTATTACTAAGTCGGGCTTTCTTTTATGTATAAGTCAGTGTATGAAATAGTCATCCAAGTCATAGGGCAGTATAAGAATCTTCGGGGTTTGAGCAAGCATCTGGACCATTGGGATAGAGTGCATCAGAATTGGCATACGAATATATCATTTGTGCTTGGATTTGGACTATCTCGACATTAGGATATTAATCTAGGGCTCCACGATCGCATCGAATCGTAGCAATAAGGCATCTGAAAGCCATGATCACTCCGGTTCGTTTTATGATCTCGTGATCACATACGAGTCAATACGAAATGTTGTTGAAAACATGTAAGCCAATACCTGGTAGGATCATCACGATCGTAAGGTAGCAGAGGAGTTTATCACACTCTCCATTTGATGCAATTGTGGATCAAGTCTTTGGATATATGCTTGATCTGTTAGTTGGCTCACTTGGATGGTCAAGATGAATCATATCATATTCCGGAGATACAGTTTATATGTTCTGAATCAAGCGTCGAGTTAGGATCATGTTCAAAGTTAGTCTGTCAGTTGAAACTCATGCTTCCAGGATCAGTGAAGGATGAAAGAAGTCAGTGCTTATGCCACTAGCATAGTTGGAGGTTGGACTAGGTCAATCGAATATCTAATCTTCTATCTTTTAAACTTTCTTTCTTCAAATTGGGTTAGCACCGCAGGTTCAGCAATCTTAGTCACCTATGTCGTTTTGTGCTCTTTCTCAAGTCGTCAAGGGTTGGAGTTGTATACGCGAATGGTCGAATCACATTCGTGTGGGTGTCATCCAAAATGTTACGGTCAGAAATTGCATGATGCATATGTCTGGGAGGAGGTCGATTGCATCTTGTTTTATCCAAGACGACGTTGCCAGCTCATCTTAGGGTCTCATGCAATCTGAACAGCGGAACAGGGGGTGATTGAGCCAAGGTCGTTGTCGATTGAATTCCCATGGTGCTCGCTCGAGGGAGTATGTTGTAACTACTCGGCCATCCATCTATCCGAGTAAAGAAGTTGTCCATCATTTTCTATCGCTTCCGGGGAAGTTCATTTTGCTGAAACATATGGGTTCTCAATTCGGTAAAGGCACCATCCATTTCATATCTAGTCTGATATGTTGAGGGATCACCACGAAAGGAAATCTTCTGACTTTCTCCATTCGTAGCACCTCCTGCGTCAACATCCTTAGCATGGAAGAAGGTTCTATCTTCCTTCTTCTTAACCCTTGAGTCGGAGTATTAAGTAATCTGTTTCCTTGCAAACTAGAGGTCAAAGCAATGACGTGCCCCCTTGTCCAAAGCCTTTCAATCAGGAAGTCGGTCGGGATTTAGCAAATGGACGTTCACTCTACATCTGCTTAGTAGTTCTCAAGCGGCCTGTCAAGATCAAAACATAAGTTAGACACAGACAGATAAGTTATGCATTTGTAAGTACTTTCGATAGTTATGCCCCCAGTCCAGGGGTAATGGTGAAAGATCGGTAGTCGTATCACATTTCTTTCAAATTTAGACATGGATGCGTGGAAAAGAGACATTGCTTTCAAAGCTTAAGTGATTGAGTTATCCAATTGCTCGAGTCATTGCATTTTCCATTCAGTGTGCTTGCATGGTGATACTCATCGTCGCACTTGAGATATTACTCCCAAGGCCTCCTTCGGTCGTTGCCTCAGGTCGTATGATATGTTGTTGAACGATCTACTCTCAAGGCCTCTTTCCGATCGTCACCTTGAGTCGCATGGGAATTATATCATTAGGCATCAACGCCAACCTTCTGGATGGGATCCTCTGCTTGTCTTCCACTGGCATGCTATGGTTGTTGCGAGTGCGGCCCTCGCATTCTTATCCTATTATCTTGTACAATCTTGCATTATGTAATTGAAGCCATGTTCCTGTATAGTCACAAACTTGTAAGTTTATTACATATTTCAATTAAATGTACTCGTAATCCAGCTATTACTAAACTAAGTAATAGATAATAAAACACATCACAATCAAATAAGGGTTTCAATCCAGCATCCCTACAAATAATAATTCTTGCAATAAAAAATTATTACTAAAATACGTAATAAACAATAGGGGGTGTGATGTGTATGTGTATGCCCCCAATCAATCTTGAATAAAGTGCCTTCCTAGGGCTTGTTCGGGATTGATTAGGATCGACATTATATTACCCCCAATCCTTCAATGGGGAGTACAGGCACAACTTTCAATCTTGCCCCCAATCCTTTAGTGGGGTAGAAACCCATTTTCATAGGCACTTCTTCTCTGTGTCTTTATACTCTCCTGTCGTATACCCAGGTTAGAGTGTGGTTAAGGAGGTATTTAATCGTGGTGCACCATCACGCCCTGTGGAGGTTGTCTTCCCGTCCTTTATACTCTCTCTCGGATCATGAGAGTTAGAGTGATGGACGTGATCTTCCCGTCCTTTATACTCTCTCTCTCTCTCTCATCATGAGAGTTAGAGTGTTAGACGTCATCTTCCCGTCTTTTATACTCTCTTTCTCGAATCATGAGAGTTAGAGTCACGGATCGAGTGGTCTTTAATCTTGGTGCCCCCATCACACTCTTCCTAGTTTATACTTCTATCCAAGCTCTGCGGACTAGAGTTAGTCGGGCAAACAGTCAGATCATGTTTGCCAAGGCTTTGCGTTTCTCTGATCAATCTATAAGAGGAGTGATTGGCACCGAACTTCAAGTACTTGCATCATTCATATCGCATAAGTTAGTCATGTCAATAACTCAGGAAGCATGTAAAAGTAAATTTCATGATTGAAAAGTAAGCATATCAAGAGGAAGTGATGCCTCCTTTATTTGGATTCATGTAATCTGGTGGTGCCAAGTATAGGATCGAGCCATGTAGATGCTCGAATTGCATCCACCTGGAATCAGATTCCAAATTTGAAATGCAAAAGTCAGTGCATAATTATCTTGAGGTCTGCCACGTGTGAGTCAAGGAGTGAATAGTCATCTCGGATCCACCTTGAGTTATACAACCTCTCTCAGGCGGAGGGTGTGGCTTTGTAAATGAGCAGCCCATCCTGGCTCGTTATGGTATTGCTTCATGACTCTATATTCCGATGTTAGAAGTTTGATCGATATCAAATCCGGGGTACCTACACCATCCACATATAAATTCATTCGAGTTAAGTACACCAATATCTCACAAATCATGCAAATATAAGAGTCATGGTTAAAGAATAATTCTGTTAAAGGAATGAATATCATTCTGTGCGAAAATGGCATTGTATGCTCTTTGCAGATCCATTTTGCCTCGCCGTAACTCTTCCATGGGATGGCTGCCAAATTTTTTATTTGATGATGAACATCTTTTCAAACTATCATGGGATGGCAGTCCCAAGACTGAACATACCTTAATCGGGGTTATGGAGCGACTAAGGCAGTTAGGTAGATATTGTAAGCGAATGACGAGATCGCATTTCCTTTGAATCGTCTTCTTGGCCCCATGCCAAGGGCAAGGATTGCATGTCAGGGAGTCATGTCTATACCGCTAATGGTAGCACATCATCACATTGGTGCTAGGATGGTAATTGGTAGGAAAACAATGGATCCATGCTTATAGAGACTTTTGCGCTTTCCATGCTAGGAAATAGGATATGGCTACTTGGGAGATAGTCGTATCTCATCCATCCGCAAATATGCCTTAGAACCCATGTCGGGAGTAAGAGATGATGCACAGAAAATCAATCAACATCTAGGCTTAAGTGTTCTAAACCTTTAACTTGCCAATCTTCGAGCAAGACTAAGGCAGTCGGTTATGCGAGCTTACGATGTATCAACTTTGAATTAGATGATGTAATCACGAGCTGTCCACGCTCGAATCTCCAGTTGCCCCTAGCATTTGACGCATGAGTTACTTGACGGTTAATCAATGAAGGGAGTAGAACTTTGAGTCTTCACTTTCTAATTCCAAAACGTTGTACTGTTAGATGTTTCATTCATGCAGGTATCCCATCTAGCGGGAAGCTGATTAGTGCTTTTGTTGAATTATTCAGGGCGGTGAACCTAGCAATGAGATTCGTTGATGTTTATCTTAGGACAACCTCCCAAGCGAAATAAGATATGTCATTTTGGGTGTCGTATCTTAAGGCATAACGAATGATGGCACGCCTTTCGCTTATCCTTATTGGAAAGATTCCTTGCTGTAGAAAATTATTTACGGGGGTTTTCCATGACTCTCTCCCGGGTTCGGTCTCCAATATTGGATCAAATTCTATCCGATCAATGCTCGGAGTTTCTAGCGTCTTGATTGAGACCATATCCATCCGTCCTGGATTGTCGGTTCTCGCTAACTTGGCCAGCTTTTCTGAGTCCTGATTCCCTGCATACAGAATATGAGATATGATGTAGTGCTTTTGGCCATCCAATAGTTCTTCAACCCTTTCTAGGCAAGCTGTGAGTCACGATTCTTTTGTTTGGAATTCTCGGTGAACCTAGAAAATAACAATCTGGGAGTCACATAAGATGTCCATGCAACTACTCCCAAATTCTTTAGCTAGTTCCATTCCGGCGATCAAGGCCTCATACTCAGAATCGTTGTTAGTAGTGGGGAAATCCAATTGCAAGGCATTGTAAATTGACCATCCTTCAGGAGTTGTCAATATGACTTCAGCGTCAGACCATCGATCATCGTAGCACTGTCTGTGTACATGTTCCAAGTACTCGATTCCATATTTCGTTCTGAGGGGCTACTTTCTTCATCTAACACATCCTCATCCGGAATCGTGAATTCAATGATAAAGTCAACTAATGCTTGCCTCCGTATGGACTTCTGTAGGAGGAAATTGGGATCAAACCAGCTCAACTCGATGTTCTATTTGAGCAATCTTCCAAGTGCCTCAGGTCGCTGCTAAACCACTGGTGGCTGATCAGTGTATGTCACAATTGGGTAAGTCTATAAATAATTGCGTAGTTTGCTTGAAGCGATCAATACTTTGTACGTAAGCTACTAAATCTTTGGATAGATGCACTTTATCACCGCCAACTTTTTGTTCACATAACACACTGGTCTCTGGATTCTACCCTCCCCACGAATGAGTATCCAACTGATTGCATGCGATAATACTGCTAAGTACATGAAAGAAGTCTTTTTGAGCCACTGGCTCAGACAATATCAGGGCCCTCTCCGAAAAGCTTCAATGCAACTCGGGGTCCAGGGACACATTTGTTGGTAGCTCTGGAGATAAATCTACTCAGTGCTACCACCTTCCCTGCTAAACATTGAACATCTTTAATTCTTTGTGGCTCATGAATGTCCCTGATTGCTGCAATCTAGTCAGGATTAATTTCGATTCCGCATGAGCTAACTATGAAGCCAAGACATTTAAAGCAACGCCAAGTGAGCATTTGAAAAGGTTTAGCTTCATTCCTAGTGCCAGGAGATACTGAACATCTCTGCCAAATCTGAAACATGGTCGGTTGATTGCTTGGACTTCACAAGCATATCATTTACATAGACTTCCATGGACTTTCCAATTTGATCGTCGAACATATGTTCCACCAAATGCTGGTATGTTTCTCTGGCATTCTTCAGTTAGAGAGGCATTGCCACGTAGCAGTATAGTCCAAGGTTTGTGATAAAGCCGGTATGTTCTTGATCAGGAACGTGCATAGGAATCTGGTTGTAACCCGAATATGCATTATAAAAGAGAGAAGTTCATTTCTAGCTGTCGAATCCACTAGCTGATCAATTATGGGTAATGGGAAGCTGTTTCTTGGACAACTCTTGTTCAAATCTTAAAAATTGATGCATGTATGCCACTTCACATTAACCTCCTTAACAAGTACAAGGTTCGTTATCTAGTAGGGATCGGCAGCATCTCTGATGAATCCATTATCTCTCAGCTTCCCTACTACTTCTTTCAAGGCAGTCGACCTCACCAAGCCCAGTATATGCCTCTTTAGCTTAGCGGGGGATAGTTTGGGTTTATGTTCAGTGCTTGACTCATAATCGACGGCGAGATCCCACGCATGTCGGCATGGGTCCATGCAAATGCATTCAGATTGGGCCGCAGAAATTATGTCAATTCCCTCGTCCAGAGGTGGTCCAAATGAGATCTGATTTTCAAGACCTTTTGTCAGGTCTCCTTTATCAATCGGAATATCCACAGTTGCTTCACTAAGTGTCGCCCTTCTGCATCCTGAATCTTCATTCTCTCTAGGATATATGTCATTGGACAGGTAATCAGGTGATTCCTTCCGCGATGCTTCCATTTCTTGTTATGTTGATACTTGCTTTGTAAGAGGGGAAGCATTCTTGGGTTCCACGCCATCTCCAACATGTAGCGTCTTCCATTCAGCCACATAGTAAGCTCTTCCATTAACTTGGTCACCACAGACCATTCCCACTCCAGCTTCGGCTGGGAATTATAACAATAAACACCAAGATGCTATGTAAGCTTGGAATTCTGCTAGGGTTGGTCGCCTGATAGCTGATGAGCAGTCAAGTTACTATCATATGGGTAAGGATCCATAGGTCTAGTTATGGCCTGCGGTGGTTCAACTGGTACCTGACTCCTGGCACTAAAGTATGCTGATTTAATTCTAATCCGGTGGAAATCGATTGTCATCGATGCAGTTGATAGCAGATAGGTATTGCAAAGGTTTTCTAAGTTCTTCCGGGAGTGAACCGCAGGACATATGTCTTTTATCATGCCATACAAGTGAATTGTAGCTTTGTAGTGTTAGGATCCTTAGTCGCTTTCTGGTGTCTCGTCATCAAGAATCATCGTTGCTAATATCATCCGAGTCATCTTCGGAATAATGCCCGCACTGCTCCATATCAATGTCACTTGAGATTCCACTGATTGAGCAGGTTTAAGTTACGTAAACCAGGTGGTCACTACTCGTTTAGGAACAACGTCAGTTGCATTGGTAAAGTCTATACATCATGGGAACCCTAGACAGGGTGGCGATCAGGAATTAATCTTTACCTCATATATTGTCATGGTTAGCATGCTAAATCCACTCAATAGCTCCCCATATCGAATAACATTGATAAATATGGGTTATGGCTCTTGGAAGGATCCCAGTCATTACCATTGTGTTGTGATATTCTCAGACTATATGTCTAATCTTCATTGGCAAGCTTTGATGACTGCTATTGGCCAAAATATATGCTGAGCCGAAGGCAAGCCGTCAGCGGGTCCGGGCGCAATGCCAGTGCATGTCCGGGGCCCCACTGTCCCTGCACCGATTAGGTCGAACAAGTGCGGACTGCCCGATTCATTCGATTTTGGAAGATGGAGCCTTTTCTAAAATGATCAGAAAAATGTAATTTTTTTCCCCAAAAACAGCTGTTTCGGGTCAGATCATGCTTTCAAGTTGCGGTTCGGAGATGTCTTAACTTGGGTCAGATCAGACTAGTTCCTCCGAGCCAGATCAGAGCTTCACCAGCTGGCCGGTTTGGGTGCCACTCCGGGTCAAATAAAAATTTGGTCTTCGAGCCGAGGTGTGGCTATATGGGGTCGAGTCCGACCCGATCCGATATATCGGACCCGCTGCTAGGAGAGACGTTGCTAGTCCAACTTTCCACTGACTTTATCGATCCGAGACACTTCAAAATGATTTCCACCAACTAGAATTCTTCGATTCGGTTTCTTCTCTTTGTGAAGTTTGGCGCTTCCAATCTCTTCTTAGAGTCATTGTACACAAACTTGTTGAACTCGTTGGAAACTTATAAAGTGATGAGAATACATATTATCTCTTTGGACTTCGTGATCCAAACAGTAGATAAATAATAAAAAAAATATGAGAATCTTCATTTCTCAGTGGAAGCACCAAAATATTAAACCAAAAAATGGCACTAACACACAATTGTCTAGGATTTGTAGATAATATATAAAAATAATAATCTAAAAAAAGAGAAAAAGCAATCAACACATGAGATTTATAGTGGTTCAGCATTAACGAGCCTATATCCATTTTATAGTTCTCCATTCAATAGAGAATTATAGTTACAATGAGTATAATCACTCAGGCACTCAATTACAATGATTTTATCTCTCCGATTTCATTGATTTTATTGAAGAAGAAGATGGTTGTCAGTTATTGGTAGCCATGGCCGAAATATATGTATTTTACATAGGCCAAAAAGTCCTTGAAAACTACCCTCAAGTCCTGTATTTATAGGCGTGAAAAAGCTGCTTGGGCAGGCGGGTCGGATATGCCACGTGGTGGGCCCATAGGAAATCTTGGAGGTAGTGGAGAACGTAGGGAAAGGCTACTCAGTTTAGGTCTCGCCAAGTGTCCACTGACCCAGAAAAATAGGCGAGAGAATCGGTCAACATTGTAGTGTGCAGGGATGCTTCAGGCGCGTCGGTTTGGGGGGGGGGTACTCCGATCCGATCCGAAAGGGGGATCCGATTCGATCTAAAAGGGGATCCGATCCGATCTGAAAGAGGGATCCGATCTGATCCAAAAGGGGGGGAATCTGACCTAGTGACATTTGCATGTATAATTCAACTTTTCCAACCTTCTATCACTCCATCCAAGTGATCTCCAATCAATGTAAGTTCATACTCAAGTCCGTGGCTTTGGGTAGCCTAGTCACAAAGTAGGATAACAATGATGTTTACCATATTGTAGCATATATCGATTGTTATGTGCTAAATCTGTGCATGTAGAGGTAGGGCTGTTATGATTCTCCATACACTCTCTGAAGTATATACTATTGCGACTTTTACAATACTTTGAGATATGTTTATCGCTCACACTAGACTTTTGTCTGACCCAAGATTTTATTTCCCTTTTATTACCTTGGATGCTCATCAAGATGTTGATGAGTAGATGATGTGACAGGTTCAAGTATTTTTCAGAGTTGCATTAGTGGATTAGTAAGAGGTTATGTTTTACCTATTTATATTTGTATCCTTATTGTTTATTCCATTGTATGACACTATGGAGTCTTGACAGTGTTATGTATTTTGTTAGAAACCGTGTATTAGTTGAGTTTATTTATCTCTTGTATAAACTCAATTGCTATTCTATATAACTGTATGAGCATGTGTACTCTGATTATTTGGCTTATATAGTTATTATGGTCTCGCATGTTTTATATGATTTGATTATTATATGTTATCTGATGCGCTATGAGATATACGACAGGTTCTATGATTGTGTTTATATTCTGTGTTCTCTACTTTCTCCTATCTTCTATTTCCTTCTTTTGTTTCTCTTTTCTCTTCTCTTCTACTATTTCTTTCTCTTGGCAATCGCTTAACATCCATCGGTTCTTAAAGCACAAATTTTAGTTATGAGCTCGGGTTTTGTATAACAAGTCATCATAATATAGATGCCCCCTAATGAGGAATTGAGTTCGATATATCTAGAGAACTTCGAGATTGAGTATTCCGAACAATAAAGAAGGTGAGATAAATTCTTAAGTACTAATGGTGATAAAAAGTAAACAACCATATCGTCCATCAACCGTACTCACATACACTCGCTCAGTGCGCAAAGTATACGATAATCAATACATTGTTCACCAAATCCACCGGGGCCGTTGAGGGTCTAACTGCCTTAGTCTACCCCCAAGTATCGCTATGACCAACTGTCTTGTTTTATAGCCAATAACCCTACCTAATCCACACTTCAATGGCTCTGGGTGCAGGCCAATCAGTCTACATTACCCTGGCTCTGATTCGTCTACATTCCCGCTCTCTCAAAGGTGTACCAAAATCGTTAATATCGATAACTCCTTTGCACATGTTCTCCGTAGTAGAATCCATCTTAAGATTCTCCTCTGAAGTAGATCGACAAGTGGGCTTTCCCAAACGAAATGCACAGCCGTGAGACCTCATCGACTTCCCTCTAAGTCATAACAACCGTGTGACATCTCATCCTCATGTAAACAGTCACCTCGGTATGACTTAACATTGTCTTTTCTGCATCTAAGAGAAAAGAAATCCATCACAGCAACCTTGCTCCTTATTCTAGAATCTTTGTCGTCGAATGACGAATAATTAGAAGCACTACATCCTCGCCCCAAGCTAAAGCCATTGATCGAAGAGTCATCGTGTCAAAATCGATACTGAATGAACAATCATGTCCTGCTCCTTGAAATGGCTCTATTGTCCACATCAAATCAACCAAAATGGCCGATAACAATAGTAGTCAATATCGACCACTTTATATAATCGATAACAACTACCCAGATCACCTATATAACTAAAATTGGTTAAATACGCATCCAAGGAAAACCTTCGGCATTCTTTGCAAAATCCATCTCGTCGCCAAGTCCATGCTTCGTCTCAGATTGGCCATCAACCTTCAGTGTCGCTCCGTCTTCAAATCCGTCACCAAACTCCAATGTTGCTTCATCTTCAAATTCGTCGTCGAGCTCCAATTTTGCTCTATCAAAAATTCATCTAAGCGCTCTGGAGCTCTTTCGAGAATATATCTTGCCCATTAGAGTCTACTATCCTTGTGCATTTGATTAATAAGCATTCCAAACTCTAACGAATAAAATATTTCCTAATCCTAGATTGCCTACGAATGACATTATAAGCTAAACTAAGTAAACAATTCAACCATGTGACTAAATGTCGAACCAATTCCTAAAATAGCACACAAGCATCCATAATAGCTATAATAAATAAAATAGAACCTCTCTATAGCATAAAGTGAAATAAGTGTCTAAATAACCTATATCTTCCAATATGGTCAAAATAACACGTAAATGGGTACATAACGCGCACAATAGCATGTAACTAGGTAAAATGTGATATTAGTAGTCAAAACTACTTAAATTGCCTTTCAATTATTTTATTAATTATTTACTAGGTTTAACTATCCTAAATATTACATTTTATAAATAGGAAACATTTAAAACGTCAAAACTATACTATATAGACAAATACAGTTCAATGAGAGATAATATCACTTACCTTAACAAAATCAGCCCAAACAGTATCTAAAGCGTAGAACCCGTCGGTATGAGTCCCACAGAAGAATTGACATCCAATTCCGACCTTATATGAGAAAGATACACAAGATATAAGTTTCACAATTTAATTAAATACCCAAATGACTTAAACAATGTTTAGCTTAACTAATTAGTTCCATAATTTTTTATCCTCTTTGTTCCTTAATCACATGTACATGTTGATACCTATAATAAAGTTTCCACTCCATCTCATTTGCTACTCAATGATTCTCATAACCATTGATTGCAAAACGCTCCTCTTCGAATAAGCTCTGCGCCTATCACCATCATCTCAAGGCCACACTTACCTCCTAAAACGTGTCATATAGTCGTGCCTCCTCCTTCTTAATGTTGCATCCTCCTATGCACAACAAAATTTCCCCATTATCATGTTGAAGTGCTATTTTCAAAGAGAAATGCAATGGTGAAAACATTATCACCTAAGTTCCCTTGAATCGCAAGAATCCCAAAACCCTAGGTCATCTTAGTAAAACGCGGATTCCAGGAAACGAGATCGGACTAAAAAATGTGGAGGTGGGAATGTGGAGAATCGAAGCACGAACTCAAATAACTCGATCTCATGATTTACAATTGAGAGAGTGAAGAGATCTTGGTTTTTAATGATTAGGAGAAGAGTTCGGTCATTCTCTATTAACAAATGAATGGAAAAGTAAAGGTATAGAGGGGTTGATTAATAGTGACGTGCCAATCAACACTTGGGCTTGTGCATAATTCATTTATTATTTTATTCTATAATTCACAAATAAGGCCCAAAATCCCGTGAACTCCAATCGACACGGGCCATCTGCTATCATCTATGTAAAATTACTTTTGAAAACAATGAGACTAATCTCGAGGCCTAATTCGATCGTATGCAGAAGTTAGCCTTTGAAAATCAAATTATACAATTCTAGTTTCTTATAGAAATTGACATTTGTTTTATTGACGCACGGTCGAACGATACGATCAATTGCTACGAAACTTGAAGGCGTGCAATAACTCACTAGCATGATTCCAAAAATATAAATTTCATCACAATCCGACACTGTGATTCTGAAAAGATAATTTACGTTTATATCGAGATCGTTATGGTCGCCAAATGGTCCGAACTCAAAATATAACGATCCATATATTTATTATTCATATAACAAACAAGCCAAACTCAATGGAACTGGTCTCAAGTCGTGATTCGATCGTTTGTGAGAAATCACCATTCGGGATGGTCAATCGGATAATTAATTATCAATATTTAAATATCCAATCATTAAATATGGGTCGTTACACCCTTGGTATTCGGTTCAATATAGTCGAACCAGATTTTCTATCTAGCAACATTATCTTTATCTAAAGGAGTACATGTTCAAACCATGTTTCTAGTACCATTAATCAATACATTTCATATCGGAGCATCGCGATTCACTTCACCATTTCCAGGGAGGATTTCCACTGCCATATCTAGTTCGGCATCCAGACCAGGCCGAACCGGAGTTGCCACTGAGCCAGATCATGGCTTAGCTCTTGCATGATTTCTGCTACATTGCTGCGTCTTTCCCTAGCGACTGAGCCCTGACCTCTTGGATTTCCAAATCCATCCCTCAAGATGAAATTATTAATCATTTCCTCTTGTCTGCGGAGGAGTTCATCCTGTCACTCCATTCGCGACTTTATGTCTTTCAACACTCCATCCATCTCCTCTCTGGTCAGATATTTGGAGGTATTACCAATGGAGGAAGCCTCCAGACTTCCTTCTCTTCCTGCGCCATCTGCTTGAGTACCGACATCAGTTTTCTTTCGTTTCACCATCTTCAAATCCTCAAGTAATATGCTTCCTTTAAGCTAGAAATCCAAATAACATGCCTCCTTCTCGACGTGTTAAAATGTTGATGTGGAAATTGGTTCTTCTTAGTACAGCACCCAAATCACAATCCCAAACATAGCCTATCAAATCACAGCAGTGCAATAAATTGAGAGACACATAAGATTTTATAGTGTTTCGGCAATCAGGGCTAGGTTCACTTAGTGTAATCTATCTTCTATTATACTATAGGATTACAACACATTTGATTTCTATGTAAGAAAGTAGAGAAAAGAATTGAAATAAGAGTGTGACAATGTCCTTGCACATATATGACAAAGAAATCAAAATCTGATCCCTCAAAATGTCTAAAATCCTCATATTTATGGTAGTGGCCGGATTTGGTTCGGCATGGACGCGTGGAGGCCAATCCGGAAGCGGTGGAGTAGTTGGTTGACCATATAGAGGTAGTGGAGCACATATTTAGATCTTGTTCCCACCGGTTTGGCATAGCCAAACCGGAAATATTGTTCTGGGTGTACTGTGGTAAAGTGGTTGTGGGCCCCATGCTGAACCGAGGAAATGTCGAACCGTCTCCATGCTAATTCGTAGTTGTTTTCATCTTTCTATTCATCCTTCACGCCTGTGGGTCCGACACCAAACCAACTTAGCCGAATTGAAATCCACTATCCAAAGTCCAAGTATCCCGAAAATCAAATGTTGCAATCAAGTGTATTTGAGCTCACCTAACCCCATTCCCAAGTCCTGAGTACTTCGATAGCTAGAAATCCAATTATGTGACTACCTTGCAAAAAGGAAGGTCAATAAATACTAAGGATCGCTTTCATAAGAAGTGGTCAGTTTCAGTCAAAACTAACAATTTTAGTCTATTTGCTATATAACTATTCATTGATAAATTAGGTTGGAGAAATCAATCAATTTTATACAAAAAGATTTGTTGTCGAGCACTTTTCTCTTGAAGAAAGCTGTTATCCATGTTCACATCTTATAGTTCAAATAAGTATCAAAAAACTATGGTTCTTTTATACGCCCTTTTGGTTGCGTATGTGGATCTATTGGGTTGAGGCATGCTCCGTTTGTAGTTATCTAGATGTACGAAGTTAAGACAATCGAGATAATAATTACTGTAATAATTTATGTGACTAGGATGTGTTGATAAATTTATATTATTTTATCTACTCAATGAAGTACGCTTATGTTTTAGTTTTCAAGTTTTCATTTTCAATTAGTTAATATTGTTCGCTAATTAGGTATGCAGATAGAAGCAATATACCTGTAATGATCCACCTTTCGAACGATTTTTGATCGACAATAAACCACTCATGTAAGACCCAAACTGTTCAAAATAGAGAATTATTAATGAGATTATAGTATAAAATAATAAAGTGAAAATAAAGAAGCAGAATACAAAATCCCACAACGAAAGGACAAATATAATAAGAGCAAAACTAAACATTTACTAGTTTAAAATATATATTTTCAATATTAGAGTTAAACAATTATAAAATTACCAAATAATTGAAGTGGAATAATACTAAATAAATATGTTTTCCAAGTTCCATCCTCGTCTTCGTAACATGGTCATTGCTAAACTTAAACAACTCAGGCTGACCTGAGCATAATGAAAACAGTACACTCGAGTCAAGACTAAAATACCTTATGTAAATCAAATCAAAAGAAAGGTATAAGAGTGCAATAGTAACACGGGATTTTCCATCTCCTATTAGTGTATAATACGAATGCAATAACTTAAGAGATGTTACATGAATTTCCGTCTTCTAAGGGTCAATTATACTATTTACAAATAATACAATATTCTATTATAGTAATGTCTATGATAAAGTATAGTATTAAAAATAGCATTAAGGAATTACAATTATTATCCTTAACACATTTCTATATAAGCATTGTAGTCAATACAATACTTTAAATTCCATCGTATATTGGTGGGCTATCAAGAAGCACTTCGTAGGTGTAATACAAACCAAACTAGCAATGGGTTCGATCGAGACAATATGACAAGGCACACGAGGAGATACCCACAGAGGGGTTCTATCGAATTGTGGAACCAAGGTGGTAACACATAGCTATAGCTACAATCTACCTCGAATAATACTTCCACAAATTGATGGATGTGCATCAAATCAAATCAAACCGAACAATTTGATAGTAAACTAAGAAGTATCTCTGATCAGAGGAGCGAGCTCACACGGCTAGGCTATTGATGTGCACATAAAAATGCACATTTATGTTCACATATTTATTCTAGTTTAGTTGAATAAATGAACATTTTTTGTGTATTTTATATGATCAAACCATGTTTTAAATATTTTCAAAATCATCACTTATATTGGGGAAAAATGGTCACTCGTGCATGTTTTAATTTATGAAATCTTTTACTTGTTCCTTGTGATTATCTCTTGTAGGAATTTTCGAGCTAAAGGAGATACATGAAGAGATGAGGTAAATCATGCATTTACACAAAAGGAAGCAAAGAATTAATTCATTTTATGGATAGCGGAGGCCCACACCTTTCAACTAGCCTATTTGCTCTTAAGCTTCTATTAAAGACAAATTGAATGAGACAAAAGGCCTCATGCATTCTACATGACTTATTAGTGGCTAATGGCAATTAGAAGCTTCATAAATGGGCATTTTGGGGTATTTCCTAAGGAAAGTGATTAGGGTTTTAGGGTTTTTGATCATGTATATATACCCCTTTGTTTCATATATTTGAGGATCTCCTTTTTAGCAAATGAAAGTATAAGTGACCAAATAAACAAAAATGGCTTCCAAGCCTCTTTCTTTTATATGTTCTATTTAATGTTCATGTTTATTCACACTCTCTATTTTTATTGTTAGTAGTTTAGATTTATTTTCACGAAAGTAGTGTAGCTTTATTTTATGCAATTAGTTAGTAGTTAAGATATTTTCTTCATTATTTACTCCCTATCTTTGTTGTTCTTCAATGTTGAAATCTATTTGTATTGAAATAATAACACAAATGAGGAACTAAACCCCTACAATTTAGGGGTGATGAAGCTTTTCCTCTCATTAACGTAGATTCAACATAAATTTGTATGAATGATCTCTTTTGGATTTAATGAGCATAGATGTTTTTGTGTATTTATGTTTCATGTTGGATTTAATAGCCTCTTTTGTCCATTTCATAACATTGAGGCTATGTTTATGACATAAACAACAAATTGTTTCTTCATCTAAAAATGTGATTATGGCAATGAAATAGGTTTAAGTTGAAATTTGATGATCTATGTTACTAACCAACAGTAAATAGATCATACTTAAATTAGATTTTAGTTTCGTTTCGATGTCATGTTTCATAAAAATTAAAAAGTTGGATTAATTGTGTATTATAGCTTGATGACTTATTTTGTGTTAATTAATAGCGCAAATAAGTCATACTTATGATAATTACATAATTAATATTACTTAGATTATTGAGAGATCTTTGTATTATTTTATGTTGAACCATGTTGAAAGAGAGAAAAGTGAAGTTGCCTCTAAATTGGTTTTAATCTCATAGTTTTAGTCTATATTTTAGTTTAATTTTTGTTTCTAGTACTTAATCTCAATTTAAAGTTGGGTTAATTTGATTGAGTAAAATAATTAAAATTACTTTTTTCCCCGTGGATCGACTCGTACTTGATAATGTACTACAAGTGTACGCCGTGCGCTTGCGGTTTATTACACTTAGCGACGGTTTTCTAATCGATAGAATATCTATCGTTAAACAAGTTGCGCCGTTGCCAGGAAAAAAAATTTAATTTTGATTTTATTCTTCGGATTAAATTTTTTTAGTTTGTTGTTCTTTAATATATATATATATATATATATATATATATATTTGTGTGCAGTGGTTGTTTTGTCTTAGTTTAATTGTATTTTGTTTGCATTAGTCTTCATTAAAAAAAAGCTTTTTGTCTTTTGTTTTCTTGTGTTTTTGTGTATATTGAATTGTGCATTGTTTGTTTTTGGTATTTGCGTTTGTGTTTTTCTTCTTATTAAAAAAAAACTTGCCTTTTGTTTTCAATTTCTTTCCTGTTTTCAATACAATTTCTTTTCCTTTACTTTCATTTATTTCTTTTCAATTTTCTACAACCTCTCTTTCCTTTTATTTACAATTCATTTACCAAAAAAAAAGAAAATCCTTTGTATTCTTGTCATTTTTTTGTGTCTTTCCTTCTTTTGTATTTTACTACGACTCATCTTCATATCAATTACCATCATTCCAGCACCTTGCCATCTATAACCCTTTACAAATAAAAAAAAAGAATCCAAAAATTATTGCTTTCCAATTCTTCTTTTGTCTTTCCTCTCTGGTGATACTTCTGCCTTAAGTCCCCTCCAATTCACAATCTTCTATTCCATCACCAATATATCATTCCACCAAAACCATCTTTTGCCCAAATTCAACATCCTCTTATCTTCACCATCTGCTACCTCACCCCATCTCTTCACCACATCTTCTCTCAACAACACCATACCCTTCTACATCAAACTCCACTACTTGCACAAGACCACCATCATACACAAAAAGACCTGCTGTCATCAACCTAAGCATTACCCAATACTTCCCTCTTTTCTGGCCAAAGGTACCACACCCCATACTGCCTTCTGCCTTCCCCAAGTCACCATCATACAGCAGACCGTACAAGCCCCTCCCCCATTCACTGCAAACCTACCTTCTACAACTCACTAAATATCCTTCACCACAGTTCAATCCATCTTCTCACAAAACACACACTTGCAACCTAGATCCCATACCGTTCATCATACCCTCACCAAACTCCTTCATACTCCTTCAAATTTCACCATCTTCCACTGCCTTACATACTCCACTACAAAATGACACCATAACCTCCTCTGTCACTTCATCAGTCTCTCAACCATCACTACCCAAGACCATACATCCACAACAACATACTCCCGAATCACGCTCATGCTTCAACGCTTGCCTCAATCAATGCTTCAACGCTACACATTCACAGTCAAACCTGAAGCTTGCACATCACCTGACTACATAAGTCAAATACCCAACAGTTCAGCATCACAAAACAACCATCGACAAACATACGAATTAGCCATTCAACCAATCTCCATAAACCCAAGTCCCATTTCCTCAAAAAAACCTCTGCCACCAAACAAAGAAGCCAATATAATCTCGGACCTCGACTGCCGATACATCAATACTCCTCCACATACACAACCATATTGCCAAACCATCCATTGTCTTCCCTCATTCATTTCAAAACAACAACTCCGACTACCTCCTCATTTCCACTCCTCACATACAATCTAACTATTTCCACTATATGTCTATGCTTTCTTTCGGCTAGATCATTCTGTTCAGAGTTATATGGATAGGTAGTTCTACGTATTATTCCCTTGTCTTTGAAATAATTACTAAGTGTTTCATATTCAGTTCCACCATCAGACTAAATTATTTCCACTTTAATGTTAAATTGGTTTTCAACCATTTTAGTGAAATTTGTGACAATGTCATAGGTTTTAGATTTGACTTTCAAAAAATACATCCAAGTAAATCTAGAAAAGGCACCAACAAAGGAGATATAATATTTGTACCCATAATCAGAAGAAGAAAAATTGGAGCTGGTCCCCACAAATCTGTGGCAATCAACTCAAATGTTTTAGTGTATTCACTTAAGGACTTATTAAACAGTAACTTGTGATTTTTGCTCATTTGGCAGTAAATGCATACATAGAGTAAAGTGATATCATCATAAGGAATGTTATTAATACTAAGAATGTTCTTCACAACATTTAAACTTGGGTGGCCCAACTTGAAATGCCAAAAATCAAAAGCATTCCTGTTATATGTTTCTTGTTTCATCACAAAATTTCTCTTTCACGGCTCTGATGTTTTCATCAATTTTAAACATGTAAAGACCATTAACCTCATTACCTTGCAACAAAATTTCATTTGCTAGAATGTCTTTAACAACATGGTATTTTGGATAAAATTAAAAATACACACTATTATCCTTATCAACCTGTGATACACTCAACAAGTTTTTCTTGGTTTTGGCTACCCTTAGTAAGTTGTGTAAATATAATTGTTTCTTTCCTTTAATTACAACATTACCTATATGAGAAATTATAATGCACTTACCATTACTCATAGTTATAGCTTGTTTAACTTTATACTCTTTGTTGCTAAGGTTGAGATTGTCTATATTGCTAGTCATATGGTTGGTTGCTCATGAATCTGGATAGCAGTGGACATCTTAAATATGTTCAAATATGGCACTTTCATTTTGACTATAACCTTTGTTGTCTGTTTGAGATGTTGTGTCAATCTGTGTCTTAGCTAAGTTGACATTGGGATTGGATCCTCTTTGGTTGCTGTCACTTCGAATACCAACATAGTTTAAGTTGAATCTAAAGTAACATTTGAGTGCTATATGACCAACTTTTTCACAAATATGGCATTTAGGTTGTTGTTATTCCACCTGGCTCTTCCTCTATTTGGGTAGCCAGTCCTCTGATTAATAGTATTATTTCTTTTGTTACCATGTTCTCTACCCCTATTATTTGCAGCAAAGTTGAGGGAGAATTCTATCTTACTTGACTTCTTATTTTCAGTTCTTGTTTCATGTGAAAGTAACATGGCATCAACATCATCCAAGGGTGGTGTAATATTTTGTGATTTAACTATGGCAACTACTGCCTCATATTCATCAATAAGACCATTAAGTAAGCACAATATTTGTTCTAATTCTTCAATATTACTTCCAGCAGCTTTCAACATATCACATATGTTCTTGACTTGACTTAAGTTCTTTCTCATATTGATGTTATCCTTCTTGCAGTTTTGCAAGTCTTTTGTAGAATAGGGTTTTTGTTGCTGACTGAGTATTAAATGTCTTTTCAATATTTGATCATATTTTATTTGTTGTTTTACATCCTATAACCTGGGATAACAGACTTGGATTTATTGAGGATAGAAGCTAGGCAATTATTATTCTTTCTTGTATTTGATACCCGGTGTATTCTTCATTACTAACTATGCTATTTTGTGCATCAGTGATAAATTTTGGTGTTGTTGGTATAGTATCAAGAACATATCCTTTTAGGCCGTATGCCTAAATTGTTGTTTTGACCTATAGTTTCCAAAGGAGATAATTATTTTCATCAAGCTAAATAGTGATAAGTTGGCTTTATGAGATGATAAACGTTTTGACAAGAAGTTATGCATTAGAAGTTTGGGAAGCTGTAACACCCCACCTCCGCCAGTGCCACTCTTGCAAGGACACTAGCTTTGGAGGGGCGTTAAACGAGGTAAACATGCATGCAGATATCACAAGACAGAACATATAAGTAAAACAGAGTAAATAAAGCAGCGGATAAAACTATCATTTCAAAACCATAGTCAAGTTACATCAAAGTACTTGGTCATTATTTTCCACAAAACATAGTCTAGAAACATAACTGAAAACCGGAAATAACATAAAGTAACTATCCCCAAGGTAGAATAAAGCCATAGCGTGCTCAAGTCCAAACCGTACATGAGCTATACAGAAAAGCAGCTAAATACCCAAGCTAGGTACTAGTGTTCCCACCCTGTAAACCCGGGGGGGGAGGGGGGGGGAACGGAAGAAAAGAGGCGAAAGAAAATGGGTCAGTCAAAAAGACTGGTAAGTCCTATCTACTATTAGTATAAAAACTAATAAAGTTAACTGAACATGTAAACAGAGATGAGGTGTAGGGTGATAACTGGCATGGTGAAAAGTTAACAAGATAGATCAAGTGTGGCATCGCATATACAAGGTTAAGTTGCACCAGGTGTGTACTAGTATTCCAATCCATGTCAAGTATAAACAAGAAATGATCCCTTAGCCCAATGTTGGCCCAAACCCATGAGATGACCTAAGTCAAGGTCCAACTACTCGGTCTAGTCGATCGGCTCCCTATCAGCCTAACTCGTCGTGTATCGGTGTCATACGGTCCAAACATGAAATGTAGTCGACTGTGCTAGGTCCACCCTAGGGTGTATCCGGCCCTAGGGTGTCAACCACTGACACGAAACAAGCACGCACAGTCCAAACCTACTGGTGCCCAAGTCTGTCTTTCATCCCCGGACAATGTGCACGACCATGGTCCGTCGGAATCTACTATGGCGCACCTACTTTTGCCGTCTTTTTGGTCACTTACACTCCAGCCCAGTAATCGTACCCCACCCTAGCCTAGTCCCTAGGGTATCCGATACTCCCTAGTGGGTTACTACTGAGAAGGACCGCATAACTAGAGTTTTCTAGTGGGTTAAGTGTGGTTAACCCCATCCAAACCATGTATCAAGTTGGCTAAGTGTTCCTAAAAAGGTTCACGACTTAACCCTATCCAACTAAGCATTGGGTTGGTTAAGTGTGTCCATGTTGACTTAACCCTATCAACCCATCATGTTCATGTGGTTAAGTATATTCAAGTGGTCCATGACTTAACCCTATCATGTGGCATTTATTATCTTAATGCACCCCAACCTCTCACATTAGACTTTGTTGTGGTTACTAGTTAAGCCGGGCGGGTCCGGGTAGCTTTACACCACAACCTAGTCTAACCTCGGGTTTTAAGTGCGACATGACCAACTACTCACATTGGGTCCTATTGCTTGTAGCCACTAGTTAAGCCGGTCGGTTCTGGGTAGATTTATGCTACAAACTCAACCCAACCTCGAGTTGGCCATTCTCATGTTTTCTAGAAGTCATGTCCGAGTCCATGTTTTCAAGCATAAACATATGTCAAACTTTCATGTCATATTTTCAAGTCATATTCTCATGTTATTTAAGTTTTCCCAACTACCCATAACGTATTCCCACCGCACGTAAATTCGCATTAACGCAAGTAGATCAAAGAGGGAACGTAACCATACGACAAGGTGGGCATAAGATGGCAAAGTCTATCACAAACTAAACATGGTGATATTTGAGGCCAAAAGGGGTTCAACATACTAGCATATGGCCTCAACATGTATGATAGCATAAAAGGTGACTTGGCCTCATACCTATCGAATAGCATAAGGGTGATTTGGCCACAAGCATGCATAATAGCATAAGGGTGCTTTGGCCACAAGTTAAACATGGTGGCATATGAGGCAAATGTGTTCATAAACTTGCATATTACATTATAAGCCTCAAAACATGCATGATATCAAACTTTAGCAAATAGGTGAAACATGATCATAAATGACATGGGATGGTGGCTAGAAGTTCGCATATAACATTATATGCAAGTTATCATGAAGGTCATAAGAGTTCTCATGTTGTATAATGCAACATTTCAACATAAAGCTTATAGCTTTTAGCCCACAAGGTCAAGGTGATAGGTTTACAAGCATGCATAGAATATATTCATGCATAACATGATAAGATCAAAGCACATATCATACTTAGGCCCAAACTCAACTTGCAACATGTCATATTAACTTCATAGTTAGAATCTAAGAGTAGTATAGGGCTTACAATGAGCAGTTATGCGATCTAGATCAATATATATAAAGATTGAGACGAAGCCACAAGAAAAATCCGCAAAGAAAATAATAAGCACCACTTAAACGCCTTGAAACAAGAAGTAATAACTCCAATGACAAAGAAAGAAGGCTCTTTTACTTAAGAAAGATGGCTCTTTTATGACATGGATTGATTTGAGACACTCATGCTCTCATGAAGAAGGTAGAGGCCATGATTAGTGAACATTTGGGGCAGCATTTAGTTGTAGGAATGATTAATGAGGGTTTAGGCTAGGTCTAGGGGTCTTTTTATAGGCGATTAGGTTAGTTTAGACCATAGGTTTACCCTAAAACACATCAGGTCCGTCAATTCCCGTCAGAAACTTCCAGAACAAGACCCAACCTCTCAAAATGGTGCACCAGGAAAAATGGTCCGACCGGGGGGGTCGACCCCTGGGTCGACATGGGTGTCGACCCATAGGGGGGTCGACAGGGGTGTCGACCCTGCCTGCGGCGGGAAAATCCCCCCCCCCCCCCCCCGCCTTTCTGCCTTGGTTGCAATTCGAATCTGAATTCGAATTTGAACTGTTCTCGGGCTTGGAATTTTCTGAAAACTTCATTGGGCCATAACTTGGTCATACGGACTCCATTTTTCGAAAACTCGGACTCTATTTCGGGTATTTTTCCGAGACGAACGCAATGGCACAGCACGTTTCTCTCGATTCAGATTTTACAATTTAATTCTGCCTTGATTTACATTATAACATGTTATTAAAAATAAGGGTTGTTACATTCTCCCCACCTTAAAGGATTTCGTCCCCGAAATCTTCAAGTTAGGAAGAACGTATCCTACCATCCATCATCCATCTACTCAAAACATCATCCACAAGTAACCATTGTCCTTAAAAAGATTCTAAATGTTGTATGAACATATGCAAAAAGTGTGTGTATATGTACTTATCTAATGCAAAAATCAGGCGGTTACTGATTCAGTAAACCTCCGTAATGCAAAGTATGTTAGTGAAATGAGTCCATATGTATGCAAATTCCTAACATAATTTATAATCTCTACATGAGTGCACATAACATTCATTCATATGCAACATCCACGTGATAGCACAACAAGTTTCATCCATGAATAAGCATAAACACTCATGCATATGCAACATGAAAGTGTGTGAGCCGATCTTAATGCCTAATGTGTATCATGCATCCACGAGTATCCACTTGCAAACACTTGCAACCACTTGCAACCATCAAGCATAACATGTTTCAAATACATGTTTCATCCAAAGGGTTTCTACCTAAGGTTCTCATGACACGATTACGAGATAACAAGATAAACAAGATAAACATGGATAGCAAAAGAAAGATATGCCAATTAGGAAAAGAGATCGAGAAGATAGTATACAAGTAAGCTCCACGGAAAAACAGGGATCAAGGATATACTCCTAAAAAGATATACGATGCGCGTATCTAGTCTTTAACCTTCTAAGCCGCATTTCCTTGAACCTAATTCCATTGTTCTTTGACCGTTTTTAACCTTTCAATTCCGTAGCTTCCTAATTCCTTCTTCAGAAATGTGAGTTGGAACTCATTTCACAGTCGCTTCTCATTTCACTTTCACTTATTTTTTTCTAGCATACTCGGTTCTTAACTTAACTGTATACTCATGACTTCATGCAAGCTTTCCCAAAATTCATTGTAAGGTATTCCACATAAATAAATAACAATCCATGTGGCCAAATGCACATATTAACATGATTTCTATGAACCATCCGCGAACACTAATCGAATAGATCATTAATTTTCAATAAATGGGTCAAAAGATTCTAGGTAACTAATCCTGACAGAACTCTAAAGGTTACGCGAGACTTCGAGGGTATTACCAAGGCAAGTCAAGAGTCTAACTACCCTTCTTTCAAAACCGAGGATGGTACTGGATAACCACTTCATCCCTAGAATCAACCCAAAGCCCAAAAACATAATCCCTACTTCCAAACTCAACACTTAGCATAGACATCCTTTTGTGAGAAGAGATACTTGAGCGACTTGTGATCCGTATATAACTCGAACCTTTCGCCTAGAAGACAGTGGTGCCAGGACTTGAGTGCAAAGACGATCGCCACCAACTCCAAATCATGAGTGGGATAGTTCTTCTCATGAACTTTAAGTTGCCTACCCCCATAACATATTACTCTTTCTCCTTACATCAGGACCGCGCCTAATCCCATGTCACGTGCATTGGTGTTCACGGCAAACATCTTCCCTCCATCGGGTAAAGCTAAAACTGGTGCTGTGGTAAGAGTCCCCTTAAGCCTTTGAAAAGCAGGCTCACACTCTAAGTCCCATGCAAAAACTAAGTCCTTTTTCGTCAACTTAGTAAGAGGAGCTGAAATCTTAGCGAAGTCCTTGATGGACTTCCTGTAAAACCCTGCAAGACCGAGAAAGCTTCTTACTTCGGTTGCGTTCCTAGGAGCTTTCCAGTCTTGAACTACAACCACTTTCGCGGGATCCACAGCTATACTTTGCTTAGGAACTATGTGCCCAAGTAACCGAGCTTTCTTTCTCCAAAAATGACATTTTGAGAACTTGGCTTTCAACTGGTGAGCTCCAAGCATATCCCTAACTTCCTTGAGATGTGCAACATGCTCTTCCTCATCTTTTGAGAAGATTAGAATATCATCCACGAAAACGACCACAAACTTGTTAAGGAACTCCCGAAACACCCTACTCATCAAGTCCACGAAGTATGCGGGTGCATTAGTCAAACCGAATGGCATAACATGCCATTCAAAGAATCCATCTGGAGTCCTAAACGTAGTCTTATCAATACTATCCTCAGCCACTCTAAGCTGATGTAATCTGGTGGCTAGATCGAGTTTAGAGAAAACAGAAGCGCCTACAAGCTGGTCAAAGAGATCATCAATCCTCGGTAATGGGTGCCTATTCTTCTTTGTCAGCTTGTTTAACTCACGATAATCAACACACAGACGAAGCGAATATCACTGGAGCACCCCATTCAGAAATGCTTCGCTTAGTAAAATTTTCTCAAGCAACTCCTTGACTTGCTTACTAAGCTCTCTTCTTTCACGAGGGGCCATGTGCCTAACTGGAAATGAAACTGACTTGGCATTATCGACTAGATAAATGCGGAAATCTATCTCTCGTTTAGGGGGTAACCCCTTAACTTCTTCAAAGACATCTGGATAGTCTCGGACCACCCTTATAGATTGCAGATCATCGATGGACGAGTCAAGAGATTCAAGATAACATAACATGACGGGACCTCTAGGGTTACAAGAAATTTCTAGGGTATTACCGAGGCGAGTCATGAGCCTCACTACCCTATGCCCTCAATCGAGAATGGCTCCATAACTGGACAACCAATCCATGCCTAAAATCAACCTGTATCCCATGAACCCGAGAACATAAGCATTACCCATGAATTCTACGCTAAAGATAGAAATCCTCAAATCCACACAAATCATAGATAAATGGGCGAAACCCCCAATTGGATTTGAAACACAAACGGGATCCTCAACTAGACTAGTACTAAGGTGCAAACTTTCAACAAGATCAGAAGAAATAAAACTATGCGATGCACTAGAATCGAATAAAGCGCGAACAGGAAAATCAGAAATGTAAACAAGGCTTTCTACAGAAACACTACCTCGATCAAGAGATGGAAGAGCGAGGAGAGCCTGCAACTGCCCTCCAGAGGGTCCTGCTCGCTGAGTTTGTCCTTGCCCCTGTCCTTGCTTCTTCGGGCAATCCTTGCTAAAATGTCCAGACTCTCCGCAATGAAAACACTCGCCTAACTTCCTCTTCTTCTTCCTGCAATCCTTGGCCAGATGCCCCTTGATCCCACAAAAGTTGCATTTCCTCTTCTTACTTGACGTGTTGTCGTTCTTTCCTCCTTTTCCGGAGTCTATCTTCTTGCCTTGAGACTTATTTGCCTTGACCTTCTTCTTGTCACTCTTATCTTCCTCTTGAAGTAGGGCCGTATTCACCAAATTTTCGAAGGTCGCCCCCATGGGTATATGAGACATGGCCAAACCGTGCAATGGCTCATTCAATCCTAGAGCAAAGCGTAGGGCCTTTTTCTGAGCTGTGTTAATCAAGTCTAGATTGAACCGAGCAAGTTGATTAAACTTATCCACATATTCCCTAACAGTCATGTCCCCTTGCTTTGGTGATAGGAACTTCTCCAACTGAAGGTTTTCTTCTGTCGATGATAGAAACCTTAGTCCAAACCTTCTCCTAAACTCATCCCAAGTCTCAATTGGTCTAGTAGTGGTGACTACCCACCAATAAGCAGCTTCCCCTTTCAATAGCCATACTGCCAACAGAACTTTCCTACGATCTTCCACATCAAAGATAGCAAAGAGGTCTTCAGTTTCCCTTAACCAGTTTCTTGCCTCCACAGAAGTCTCCGTTCCGACAAAATTATTGCAACCCATCGCCTTAAAGTCTTTACAAAGCTCCGCGAAATCCGCTTGTGTATGCTGAGGAGGAGGAGGAATATCCGCGGGGTCGGCTTCATTCGCCCTTGCCTCCATGTACCTTCTAAACCAAATAGGTACTGGTACATCTTCCGGGATGGCAAAATTATTAGCCATACTGAAACGAAGAAAAAGATAGGTTGAGAACGAGGAAACAAAGGATAGTGCTAATGGCTTTTGGGGAATAGCCTTTTTAAAATAACTAGACTTTTCTTGGAAAATACTTAATTGGTTTTGAAAATAGTTTTTCAAAAGGTAAGTTTTAAAAACCTTTCGCTCAAATCTTATAAACCTTATGCTCTGATACCAAATGTAACACCCCACCTCCGCCAGTGCCACTCTTGCAAGGACACTAGCTTTGGAGGGGCGTTAAACGAGGTAAACATGCATGCAGATATCACAAGACAGAACATATAAGTAAAACAGAGTAAATAAAGCAGCGGATAAAACTATCATTTCAAAACCATAGTCAAGTTACATCAAAGTACTTGGTCATTTTTTCCCACAAAACATAGTCTAGAAACATAACTGAAAACTGGAAATAACATAAAGTAACTATCCCCAAGGTAGAATAAAGCCATAGCGTGCTCAAGTCCAAACCGTACATGAGCTATCCAGAAAATCAGCTAAAGATCCAAGCTAGGTACTAGTGTTCCCACCCTGTAAACCTGGGCGGGTGGAAACGGAAGAAAAGAGGCGAAAGAAAACGGGTCAGTCAAAAAGACTGGTAAGTCCTATCTACTATTAGTATAAAAACTAATAAAGTTAACTGAACATGTAAACAGAGATGAGGTGTAGGGTGATAACTGGCATGGTGAAAAGTTAACAAGATAAATCAAGTGTGGCATCGCATATACAAGGTTAAGTTGCACCAGGTGTGTACTAGTATTCCAATCCATGTCAAGTATAAACAAGAAATGGTCCCTTAGCGCAATGTTGGCCCAAACCCATGAGATGACCTAAGTCAAGGTCCAACTACTCGGTCTAGTCGATCGGCTCCCTATCAGCCTAACTCGTCGTGTATCGGTGTCATACGGTCCAAACATGAAATGTAGTCGACTGTGCTAGGTCCACCCTAGGGTGTATCCGGCCCTAGGGTGTCAACCACTGACACGAAACAAGCACGCACAGTCCAAACCTACTGGTGCCCAAGTCTGTCTTTCATCCCCGGACAATGTGCACGACCATGGTCCGTCGGAATCTACTATGGCGCACCTACTTTTGCCGTCTTTTTGGTCACTTACACTCCAGCCCAGTAATCGTGCCCCACCCTAGCCTAGTCCCTAGGGTATCCGATACTCCCTAGTGGGTTACTGCTGAGAAGGACCGCATAACTAGGGTTTTCTAGTGGGTTAAGTGTGGTTAACCCCATCCAAACCATGTATCAAGTTGGTTAAGTGTTCCTAAAAAGGTTCACGACTTAACCCTATCCAACTAAGCATTGGGTTGGTTAAGTGTGTCCATGTTGACTTAACCCTATCAACCCATCATGTTCATGTGGTTAAGTATATTCAAGTGGTCCATGACTTAACCCTATCATGTGGCATTTATTATCTTAATGCACCCCAACCTCTCACATTAGACTTTGTTGTGGTTACTAGTTAAGCCGGGCGGGTCCTGGTAGCTTTACACCACAACCTAGTCTAACCTCGGGTTTTAAGTGCGACATGACCAACTACTCACATTGGGTCCTATTGCTTGTAGCCACTAGTTAAGCCGGTCGGTTCATGGTAGATTTATGCTACAAACTCAACCCAACCTCGAGTTGGCCATTCTCATGTATTCTAGAAGTCATGTCCGAGTCCATGTTTTCAAGCATAAACATATGTCAAACTTTCATGTCATATTTTCAAGTCATGTTCTCATGTTATTTAAGTTTGCCCAACTACCCATAACGTATTCCCACCGCACGTAAATTCGCATTAATGCAAGTAGATCAAAGAGGGAACGTAACCATACGACAAGGTGGGCATAAGATGGCAAAGTCTATCACAAACTAAACATGGTGATATTTGAGGCCAAAAGGGGTTCAACATACTAGCATATGGCCTCAACATGTATGATAGCATAAAAGGTGACTTGGCCTCATACCTATCAAATAGCATAAGGGTGATTTAGCCACAAGCATGCATAATAGCATAAGGGTGCTTTGGCCACAAGTTAAACATGGTGGCATATGAGGCAAATGTGTTCATAAACTTGCATATTACATTATAAGCCTCAAAACATGCATGATATCAGACTTTAGCAAATAGGTGAAACATGATCATAAATGACATGGGATGGTGGCTAGAAGTTCGCATATAACATTATATGCAAGTTATCATGAAGGTTATAAGAGTTCTCATGTTGTATAATGCAACATTTCAACATAAAGCTTATAGCTTTTAGCCCACAAGGTCAAGGTGATAGGTTTACAAGCATGCATAGAATATATTCATGCATAACATGATAAGATCAAAGCACATATCATACTTAGGCCCAAACTCAACTTGCAACATGTCATATTAACTTCATAGTTAGAATCTAAGAGTAGTATATGGCTTACAATGAGCGGTTATGCGATCTAGATCAATATATATAAAGATTGAGACGAAGCCACAAGCAAAATCCGCAAAGAAAATAATAAGCTCCACTTAAACGCCTTGAAACAAGAAGTAATAACTCCAATGACAAAGAAAGAAGGCTCTTTTACTTAAGAAAGATGGCTCTTTTATGACATGGATTGATTTGAGACACTCATGCTCTCATGAAGAAGGTGGAGGCCATGATTAGTGAACATTTGGGCAGCATTTAGTTGTAGGAATGATTAATGAGGGTTTAGGCTAGGTCTAGGGGTCTTTTTATAGGTGATTAGGTTAGTTTAGACCATAGGATTAACCCTAAAACACATCAGGTCCGTCAATTCCCGTCAGAAACATCTAGAACAAGACCCAACCTCTCAAAATGGTGCACCAGGAAAAATGGTCCGACCGGGGGGGTCGACCCCTGGGTCGACATGGGTGTCGACCCATAGGGGGGGTCGACAGGGGTATCGACTCCTGTGCCGACCCTGCCTGGGGCGGGAAAATCCCCCCCCCCTTATGCCTTGGTTGCAATTCGAATCTGAATTCAAATTTGAACTGTTCTCGGGCTTGGAATTTTCTGAAAACTTCATTGGGCCATAACTTGGTCATACGGACTCCGTTTTTCGAAAACTCGGACTCTATTTCGCGTATTTTTCCGAGACGAACGCAATGGCACAGCCCGTTTCTCTCGATTCAGATTTTACAATTTAATTCTGCCTTGATTTACATTATAACATGTTATTAAAAATACGGGTTGTTACAGAAGCACCAGTGCTTACCGATGTCGCTGAATTGTTGCCTTATGCCATGAATCTCAACAATGACGAAACACAACAGTAGAGGTAAATAATATTTGATTACCCAATTTGAATTGAGATTAGAAAGAACCTAATTTGCAATTAATTGATTAAATGCATTTATTGACTGTTTTAAATGACGAACACTTGATTTTATAGAGTTTTCGGAGAAAACAGTGATTATGACTGCTTTCTTGATCTGCAACTTTCAATTATAATCGTCCTTGCTTTTCTTGATTGATAGAGATAAGTTCAGATATGTTTTCCTCAACTTGAATGTCAGAATGCTGCAGCCAATAAAAATGATGCGGCATAATACTTTTCATTCAAGATAAAATCGCAGATGACGAGATTTTAAAACCTCTAATGAGTCAGTATCCAAGTGATGATACTACTCTGATGGATCAAAGTTTTATGTTCCAATACTGCAATGAAGATGAACTCTGATTGTTGAAGGAATTGATCGACAATGCTCTAATACCATGTTATGAAATGTTATCACTGTTAAAGATAATTGATCATAGATTGAATTAGAAGAGAGATGGAATGTTTGATTTATTGATTGTATTATGAAAATATTGAAATAGAGTGAAAATCTCTACTGGTACACATCGGCTATAAGCCTTTATATATACATTATAACAATATAAGCGGTACTGGGATTTCGGCCAAATCTGCTATAACACAAAATAAAATAAAAGAAGCCGAGTCACTTCATTATGTGCGCAGTCATTTTTCTCTTATTTGCCGCCATGATCAATCTTACTGTAATGCGTCAAAAACTGTCATAAACGTTCTTATGTTTTCAATAGATTTCTCAATAAATCACATTTCTAATCAATTTTTCGGTGCTCCTAAAGTCAGTTATACAAAGAATAAAATGGTTAATCCTATAGTGGCTACAAAATGATTTTTTTACATGCTATTAGTTTAAGGCACTATCCAATTTTTAGGGTTTTACAATGAGGAAATCATAGTGTGAAATAGACCCATAAGAAGCGTTAGTCCATAGTGGTACTTTCTCATGGTTTCAGTTGAATTACACTTGAGTGGTGACAAATGCTGATAGCCCGAAGATTTAGATACTTCAAACAGGTAAATTGTGTTGCATTTAATGGTTTTGAGTGATCGTATCTTCACTGTGCTGCTAAAATCAATTGATGAAGTTACCCTATTATGACTTTTTAATAAATTTTATTAATATTTACTTCTTAATAAATTGATTATTTTTTCTTTATTTATCCTCTTATTTTTACAGTTTACTAATACAAATTTCTACTGTCAGATAATGAATATCACTTACAGATTGCTTTATCATTGCTTGCGTAAACTGTGAATTTTCGTATTTGTTGTGCATAAACGATATATATGCGTTCAAGTATATGGTGCATTAGGATATATAATTTATGTTTCCATTTGTTATTTAGGAAGCTTTATTGACATATGTAATTTCTATTGTTTTGATTTGCTTTGCTCCTTTAGCTGGTAGATTAATACTTATTTCAATAAGATGTTTGTTAGACGGCAAATAGTGATTATGCAAGAATTTGTTTTACCTATTTTATTTTATAAAGTAATGTATTCAATATTACTGAAAATAGATAGGGAAATTTTCTGTATAAATTGAACACTTTTATCAGAGTGATTCATAGATGAGTGACATCAATACATCTCCTTCTAGTTTGGAACTGGGTTCTTGCATGCTCTTGGATACATCGTAGGATTTTTTTTTTTGAGGATTAGTATTGGGTGTGACAATTTGGAATCAGCTTCTTTATGCTATGGAAAAGGCATCGGTTTATTTTAATGGATGCTTGCGAAATTGAATGTTTCTTCCTTATGGTAAAATCCTTATTCTTTCCTTTTCAAATATAGTTCAATTTTTTTTCTTCTTAATGTAGTTTCAATGTTGCTTTAGGTGAGAAATGAAATACTGTGATGGCCTGCAAATTTGTACTATCTGAATTGACTAAAACAATACACATCCAACCCAAGTTGCACTGAAACACGAGTCATTAGGGTTAAAGAAATAGAACATAGATAGAAGACATAACAAAAGAACACATCAGAATCTCACAGTGGAACTGAACAAAATATAATATATTGAATACGTAACAACCTGGATTTTTGACTATTCAAATTGACAATGATCCTCACATGTCGACTTAAACAAATCTAAAATACAAATAATTGTTGGAATTAATACCAAAAAAGAAGAAGAAGAAGAAAAACAATCACAGAATCTCATAGTGGAAGGACAAAATATAATAAATAAATAACAGTTCATAAAGTTGTTAAAACATACATTTGATTATACTTTACAACAATGATCATTGTTAACTATCATTAACATACCAATATTTGCAGCGGAATAATATTAATAAATACGTTTGTTGAGCTCCACCTTCATCTTCATAATGGTATCTTCAATAACTGAAAAACTCAAGCTGACCCGAGCACAAATGAAAAGACAAAAACACCCAGATTAGAACTAAAATATTCTCATATCAGCTAAATCAATTTCATGTGATAATATGAGTGCAATAACTTAAGAGATGTTACAGGAATTTCCATCTCCTAAGGATCCGTTAAACTAGATAATATATAATACAATACACTAGTATAATAGTGTCTATGGTTAAATATAAAATGTTAAAATAGCATAAGCGGGATTACTTTTTGACCCTTATGTTATTTATACATTATCATAAACATTGCATATAAAACACCAGTAAGGTCGGTGGATAGGGATGATGTAAAATCCCGGATTTTGGGAACCAACTTAAAATTTATTTTTAATTGAATTCAGTGGGAAACTAAATATATCGATTTATTTTGAGAATCATCGATTTAGAATTAAGTTAAAACAAAGTTTAAAGGTACAGATTTATATTATATATAAAACGAGCTTAAAATGGCACGGTAGTTTGAAAAATTGATTTTTAATTTCAATTCAATGTATAGAATTCATTATAAATCAGAATTCTATGAAACAAGAAACGTTAGAATCTAATTAATTATATCTTTCTAGCGAATGTAAGAAGCTGAGATTTCATGTTATAAACTGTAAATTATGCCCAAAATAAATTTTGAAATAGTCGTTATAGAATTTATTAATATTTTAATATTATTTAATCCCTTAAAAATAGTCATTTTGCAAATAACCTCCATTTTCAATGAAACCACTTTTGTTGGATCCGGAACATTAAATTATAGTCAGATTTAAAATTTCAAGTCAACTAGAGTTAGTATGTGAGCGTAATGAATTTAAACGCGTGTTGAATTTCAGTTGTAATTTAATATGCTAGTTAGAAGGACAATTTCCAAACAGCCTCCAAATTCGATAAAATTAATTTTGTGAACCGTAATGGTAAAACATAGCTAGATTTTAGATTTCATAATTTTTGGAGTAAGTATGTAGTCGTAGTAAATTAAATTGTACGCTCAATTTCAATATTTAACGTTATATTAATTTATATTTTAACTTTGATAATAACCGATCAAAACGATTTAATTGGCTTACGAAACATATCTCATTGTGTCCGGAATGGGGGAATTTGGTTAGGAACGACAGTTGTTGGAGTTCGTTTGGAGTTAGGAGTGATAAGCAAGTAACAAGTGAATTAAATAATATTATAAATAAAATATATGTATATATATAAACCTTTAGCCCATTATTATTTCTGCCGTCACCCTTCAATGGAAGGCCAGGAAGCTCCGATTTTGATCCCTCAATTCCTCTTAATCCATTCAACAATTTAGCAAACTTCTAACACGAAAAAGTTCGCCTCAATGAGATCTTTGTCTTCAACGGTCGAGATCAAATATCGTGAGGCGTGGAGCTCGAATTTTTACCACAAAGAGTTGTCGCTTTAATGCGTTTTCCGACGAGGAAGGGGTGCTGAGCTCGACGTCGGTCCACGCAGAGGAAGGTGGCGCCTTGGCGCATCGTGTGTATGCTCTGATCATCATCCGGCCTCCTCGATAGACGTGCGCGCGTGAGGGATTGAGGTAAAGGGATGGGTTCAACGTGTAGAAGGAGATAACGAAGGGATAAGGGAAAATTAAAAGAAGGTTAATTAATCAATTACCTTGCTAATGACGATTAAATTATTAAACGTTTAAAATATTGTAACTTTTCATACGAACTCGGAATTCAATGAAACAAGACGCATTGGAATCGTGAAGACAAGATTCACAACATGGAATTGATCAGAACGAAAACAGAGCTAGTTGAGTTTTTTGGTCAAATAGAACGCATAGTTTAATTTGACTAAACAATCATTATTTAACGATTTCTATCCGACCACCGTGAGAGTTCTTTCTCACTTAATTATTTTATTATGTTATTATATTTGTATTTAAAATATATTGATCGTCAACGTTAATTTTTATCTGTTCTAAATATTATAAAATGTTATACGGTGCCTATAGCTCACATTACAGTTATTTGCAAACCCATAGACGAATTGTTGATTTGGTGTGCTATGACTGTGATTGTGAATTTGAAATATTTAACATGTTAAAAATAATGTTAATATCATTATGGTAGTTGAAATTGGATATAAATATCCATTTATAATTTGAACAGTGAAAATTAGTTAGTTTGAAAAATTATTCGAATTGAATTAGAAATAATTAAATTGATGAATCAGTAATGAATTTAAATTATTTTTTGTTGGTTGAAAACCGCATATGGGCCTTGGGATGATATTTGATTTACACATCTCCCTTGTATGAAGCTCATATGTTAATCGATTGGTTAACAAATGAAATAAGCATCAATAAATCATTTGAAGCTAATATGAAAATAAAATGCACAATGGATGTCATTTTGGATGTTGATAGTTGTTTGCACCTATTGTTGGATGTATATGATGAATGAAATAAATATAAATTTATTTATATGGATATTGGTTGGAATTTTATTCCAATCCGAAATATATACGAATATATTAATAATATAATATTCAATGAAAATTGGAAGTTGATTTCGATGTCCAATTTTGGATGGACATAAAAATATTAAAATGCCCATAAATATTTATAATTGAAGCGAATTGTTTTGAGATAATTTTCATTTAATTATGATTTGTTCAATTTATTTTGAAATGAATGGTATTTTAAAAATATGAAGTCAAGTTATGTATATAAATGCTATTTTAACTTAAACGGGTTTTTCTATCGATTTTGTTCATTTTTATAATGAATATCGAGAAGACTGAATTTCAAAAACTGACATTTTGAAAATATTATCATTTTGAGATTTAACAATATAAGAGTTTCAATGTTAATTTAAATTGGAAATGGAAGTGAAATCGTTTTAAAATGAATTTATAAACGTTTTATAAAATACATTTTAAAATTGAAATCGATGAAATATATTATATATATTTAAATGGTTTTGAATAGAACGTGTCGCGCAGCGACCATTCGCGAATTTCGACCATTAACTTCGAATGGACGTAATGCGAGATCCGACTGTCGGATTCTCCTAAAACCACAACCGTTGGGTTCATGTCGAAAAGATCTATCAAATGAATATAAGAAGTTTAAATTTGAATAGTTAGACTTTAAAATATGTCCAAATCAATTTCAGAAAAGGTCGCAATGGATGAAGTTCGGTGGTCGATATTGAAAACCGACCGTAAGGGCCTTAATAAAATTATTAAAAATATAAATAAATTATGTAAAATCATAATAAATGGTTTGGAAAGATTTTAGATGAAATATTCCATATTTGAAAGACAAAAGATATTTTTATCTAAATGAATGAGTAAACAACTAGGGTAGTAGTCCAATGATTTTTAGTTAATAAATTGGAATGGATTTGAATGAAAATTATCTTCCAATATTTCGATATTGGATTCCATAATTATATAGATAATGTTATGGAAATTTGGAAGATATTGATATCGTTATTTCAATACGATATCTGTTGATTTTAGGATTTGATATTGAACGTATGTCGACATGATTTCCATGTAAAATTTTATATATAATATAAAATTGGATTTGGGTTGTTGTGAATGGTATCTTAAAAAATATTGTTCTTAAGCCTAGTTGTAAAAAGGAATAAATCTTTTACATAAGATTTAATGAGGTTTTCCAGTTTATTCAACTAAATCGGAATTGAATGGAATTTGATTATAAATTATTCAGATTCTGTGAAGATTCCATATTAATGGAAAATGATTTTGGGTTTATCGTGAGCGGTGTTTTAAATGACATTTGTTCTTCAACCCAGTTAAAGACAGTAGTAATTTCTTAAGTCGTAATCATTAAATAATGATTTTTGAAGATTAAAACTAAGTCAGAGTTTTAAGGAATCTTTAATTAGATTGAAATAGGAATGGGATAATTAAATTTATTAAATTTGAGAAGTGTTCGAGAATGGAGTATCACCAGTTTTATTCCATGCGATAGTTAAATCTTTAATTATATTTTAGAAGATATTGATATCGTTATTTCAATACGATATATGTTGATTTTAGGATTTGATATTGAACGTAAGTCGACATAATTTCCATTTAAATTATATATATAATATCAAATTGGATTTGGGTTGTTGTGAATGCTGTCTTAAAAAATACAGTTCTTAAGCCCAGTTTTTAGAAGGAATAAATCTTTTACATAAGATTTAATGAGGTTTTCTAGTTTACTCAATTAAATTGGAATTGAATGAAATTTGAGTATAAATTATTCAGATTCCGTCCATATTAACGGAAAATGATTTTGGGTTTATCGTGAGCGGTGTTTTAAATGACATTTGTTCTTCAACCCAGTTAAAGACAAGAGTAATTTCTTAAGTCGTGTAATCATTAAATAGTGATTTTTAAAGATTAAAACTAAGTAAGAGTTTTAAGGAATCTTTAATTAGATTGAAATAGGAATGGGATAATTAAATTTATCAAATTCGAGAAGTGTTCGAGAATGGAGTATCACGAGTTTTGTTCCATGCGATAGTTAAATCATTAATTAGATTTGAAACATTAAGTGGTAATTAAATTTACCGATAACACGATGAGTGTTAAATATGGAGTACCACCAGTTTTTCTCCATGGGATGAATAAGTTGGAATTGGGAATCATAAAACAAATGATTACTTCGGTAAGGCTCGATAATCCCGACTAGTTTTATAAACTTTAATTTGGTTTAAGTGGTGAAAAGACATAATAAAATCTTTTCAAATGATATCCAAAGAAGGATTAAACAATAAGTTTAAAAGAATTTATCTTTGATAAAATTAATGGGAGCCTTTCCCCAACGATATGAATATTTGAATAAAAGAATATTCGGAATTGGAATGAGATGGGTGCTACCTTTGTGTATTTATTACACGGTTATAAAGATACGTTGGTTATTCAGAAAGACCAGGTCTAGCCCATTCTAAATAACTGTTACGATGATTAAAATTCGAAGGCATTGAAGACGGTGCAAGATCGGAAATCTTCACATCGAATGAATTACTACCAATGCCTTGGATTTGGGTAGCTTCCATGAAGAGGTTATAGTGGTAGTTGTCCGGACGTACTTGTTGATTGTCCGGATAAGCGAGGATCTCTCTCCTGTATTGGACATATGGGATGAGGAATAAGTTGCCTCCGGTTTCGTTTAAACCCAGAACGGACTTGAAAAGGGATTGTATATCTCATATTGTACTTTGCATTGTATTCATTATCTCTATTAAATATATATCTGTTTAGTGGTGGAGAATTTATTCTCTTGCTTAACATCTTTCTCTAAGACGTACGAGCTTAAAGGTTATATATTAAAATCAATCATATGGTATGGACTGACAAAGAGGCATACTAAGATGCAATGATCAAGGTTTTTGTTGAGAAGCAGGGCCTTGTGGATGATGATCAAAGTGCAGCTTTAATTAGCATAGCTTTGTGTATAGCGTTAATTCGCGAGCCTCACCCTCGGTATGAGTAAAAAAAAGGGATATTGACTGCAGGGAGTGCATGCGTTTCTTTCTAGCTATAGGTAATGTCATGGTATGGAGCCCATACATTTTACTTATGTGGATAATGGATAGCGAGGGCCCTCAAATATGATTGGTCGATATACTGACCATTTTGGAGGCCCGATAGGACTGGGAAGTGTATTGTTCAGGAATAACTAATCCGCAAAAGTAAGAGTAGACCGGACCTAAAGATCCAAGGGTTACTAAGGGTGTGATCCTGAGGCATGTGCTAGAGTGTCTCGAAACCGGTGAGGACGATCCCTTGCCTCAACTCATAGATGGAATCCAATTTCCAATACACGACTTTCGGTTTTAGTTGTAAACCTATATGGCGACATAGTAGGATGGGGTACTATGCCGTCTATGATTGATAAATTTATATTTGAAGTTGTCTGCCACACTACGCACTTATACTAAGATCGAAAATCTTTGTTTTTAAACGTACCAAGCATGTTTCATTATTATAAGGTAAAACCCTATCCTCTGGCTTGTGTTGTATTATATGATGGGACCTGAGTCTTATAATAGCTTGATTTTTCCAAAAAGCATTGCGTTATTTATAATTGTTTTACCTTCAAGCTTTAGTATTCGTGGGAGTAAACCCGTTCCATGACATACGGCATGGTCCCGTGATTTATCCTATTTTAAGGTAAAGTTTTAATAACTTTTTTTAGTTCTCGCACCAGTCCCATGACTGACTCGGACTTTATTGTTTCTACATAAACTTTATGTGCCCACATTTTCCACATGGGTAGCTAGCAGTTTTGGTTTGCAGATTCTTTTATTTAATAGGATCCTGGATTACAGCTGGAGCTATATTCGGAAAGCTCTGTATCTACGTCTTGTCTTCAGCTGTGTTGGTTAATTTATTTCCGCCGCATTGTATTTACTTTATATAACATTTCCGCTGTTATGTAATTTATTTTATTCTCTAATCATTGTAATTCCGTTGTGTATTTATTTTCCCGCACTTTATTATTCTTGTACTCTGATGTAAATTGTTGTAAAAGCAATGAAATATTCTGTTGTTCTATGTTCCAATGGGTCGTGTTCTCAAATAATCCACGTTCTCGTTCGGTCTAGGACGGGCGGGGATTTCGGGGCGTGACAGATGCACCGCTATACGACAACGTTAAATAAAAAACGAAGGGAGCTCAATCATCATAAATATGACAAGGATCGAGGTAATACCCATTAGTAGGATTCTACCGGATTGCGGACCCAGGCTGGTTGTAATGCATAGCCGCAACTACCGCCCATCTCAGACAATACTTCCAAAATCAAAAACGCCCAAATCAGTCAAAAAGTAATATATATATATATATATATATATATATATGGTATCGAAGAAGCATGCCTGCTGAGAGTAGCTAACACACATTGGCCTGGGTATGGTTCCTATTTTAGTCATTTCAATTATGACCCGAAGATCAAGATTATCCATCATCATTCTCTTTCTTAAAATCCAATAATCGCCTCTGAATCAACCAACTTTATTCTGGGTTCTCCACCACGTGCACAGTTGTTAAAGTTGTTTTCAGTATTAGCAGAGAGTATGACAATATCCGATCCTAGTCTCTTTAACAACCAAAAGTTTACATTTTTCACTCTGGTTGATTCTTTTATATTTCAAAGGGGTTCATATCTCATATCAAAATATTAGACTTTGCTTTAAAAATCATTTCAATAGTCAAGATAGAATATTATTCATAATAAAATCCCATTTAAACCAAACTCAGAATCTTGAAACAATTCCAATTCTAACAAAATTTGAATATTAAAATAGTTGAAATGTATAATAAAGTAGTTTTTTTTTGAAAATATATAGTTAGGTCAATAAAAGTTTAAATACTAGGATTTAATATAAAATAATATTTATCAAATTTTAGTTATACATATATAGTTAAATATTAAACAAGTTTATGAAATATACGGTAGATTATAAAAAAGTAGATTATTTAATATAGTTTATATAATGCTTTAAAAATACTGTAGTTGGAATAAGAATTGTTCCATCAAATTTCAATTAGACTTGAAGTCATATTCCACTTTCAAATCAACCAACTCAAATTCAATATTTTAACCGATTAAATTTCCATTTTTCATTCATTTCAATCCAATCAATTTAATTTAAATAGTTAAGTTCCAAACCAGATTCCCGTCTTCAATGATTTCTATTCATAAAGAATATTGAGTTCACAAATTCATATATTGCCTTGAATCAATGTTAATTGAAATAAATTTCAATGGTGGATAAAACAATTCAATTTCAATGAATTTAAATCATATTCAACTTTAATGGAAATCGAGTTATAAAACAACATTTATATTGTCTTAAACAATATTTTAAGATTTAAGGTTGAAACAAATTTCATTTAACCAACCGGTGTCCGTATATAATTTTCTATCCTATGGCCAAGTGATACTTTAAATTTAAATTTTAGTATTTTGGGAAAGAATATATATCATTTCAATCCAAAATAGGGTCATAGGTATTTATCATTTCAACCTACATTCTTAATTCATTTTAGCTATTAATCCCGGGTTTATTTGATGCTTGTAACATCTAAGGTAAATGGTTGAGATTAATCAACATAAATAATGGTCATATATAAACACGGTGAATAACAAGATGAATTGCACATCAATACATTAAATTTATAAATCCAAGGCATCCATCAAAATCAATACATTCACACTGTTCAAGATAACATCAGTTCACTAGCCATCAGGTATGAGGTTTTTAAACTATAATAAAATTCTAACTATATAATTTATATTAACAGTTAAATTAAATTATACAATCTATGCAGATTAACAAAAATAAGCAATTTAAACAATCAAACAGCAAATAATACAATCATATCATAACATGAATTTAATTTAACTAAAAATCAAATATCTTAGTTAGGTGTGAGTGGGTTTAATTACTCACCTATGATTTCAATACGCGATTGAAATCCAAAATAACCCCAAAATTTAACAGCCTCGGAATCTATCCAAACCAGCGACATCGCGAAGAGCTCGTCGATACAATTCCAATGCAATTATTTCGTCCAAGTCCGACCTCGTAGTAGAAAGTTATACATTTTTAAACATATGGATTTTAAATTATTATAAAATAAAATTAAACAAACCTCACCCGCTATTCTTATGCCACGTCAGCGCCTTCTATCCCTTCCTCCTCCTGTTTCGCACGCTTCAGGTAAAACCAAACTTCCATGACCTAAAACAAGTGTGCAACTCTCACCACTTAGAACCCTGTCTGCATATAGATCTTGGCTTGAATAATTGAATGAATTAAGTTTTATAATTTTATACAAATTTTCTTTGAGTGGTTTTGATTTTTTTTTTTTTTTTTTTTGAAAGAGGCAAGGCCATTGGGTTATTTTTCCCTCAAAGAACAAAAAATTGGCGGCTTGTTTTCATGTAATTAGAAATGTAGAGGAGGATTAGGTCAAGGATATAATTTATGATCATTTATAGCCCAAGAATCTCAATGGTTAAATTTATAAATAAAGCAATCAATCTTTTCATATTCATCTTTAAATTTAGTACCAAGTGTTACCAGTAAATCCTAATCCATTATAGGTCTTATATTATGTAACAACCCGGAAAAGCAGAATCAATTTAAAATTTTTATTTTGGCTATTTTAAAGAATTTTGAATATTTAAAATGAATTATTTTAAATAATAACGACTAGAAATTTATTTTGAATAGAATTAGAATGTATAAATTTATTTTAATTATAAAACGAGCCAGTAATGACGCGGTAGTTTGAAATTTCGATTTCAAATTTCAAATGAATGTACATGATTCAAAATAAATCGGATTTCAGTAAAACTAGAAATATATGAATCTGTTTAATTATATCTTTCTAACGAATGTGAAAAATCCAGATTTCATAACGGGAATAAAAAGTTATGTTCAGTTTAAAATTCAAAATAGTCGTTATGGAATTTATCTATATTTTATATAATATATAGCCCTTAAAAATAGCCATTTTGCAAACGACCTCCGTTTTCAACGAAACCACTTTTGTTGGATCCGGAATGTCAAATTATTGCTAGATGCCAATTTGCATAATTTTTGGAATTAATATGTGAGCGTGGCAAAAGAAAACGTGTTTGGTGATTTTAGTTTGAATTTAATCTACTGAAAAATGACCTTTTTCAAACGGTCTCCAAATTCGACGAAATTAGTTTTGTTAGGACCTTATCGTCAAAACATAGCTAGATTTAATTTTCTGAAATTTTTGGAGTCCGTATGTGGCCCCGGTAAATTAAAATGTACGTTTAAAATTCAGTATACTGATTTATGTTTTAATTTAAACGGAAACTGATCGAAACAGCCGAATTGGCTTACGAAACATATCCCATTGTGTTCGGAATGGGGGTATTTAACTAGGGGCGACAGTCGTTGGGTTTGATTTTGAGTTCGTAGCAATAAACAAGTAAATTCTAAATTAAATAATATTATTTAATTATATATATATATATATATATATAGAAAATATTGGTCAAACCCTTCATAATTTCAACCCGTGGTCAACCCCAATTCAGAGCAGCCGAAATTAAGGGCTAAGAAGATCTTATTTTCTCCTTTAAATCGCGTTCGATTCATGCCAAATTACAACGTGGAATCAAAACGAAATTAAAGAGGAGTTCGAGATCTTTAAAGTGAAATGAAGTTGATGAAGATTCATAGTGCATATCGCTCCAAATTTCATCCTAAATCACCTCGTTCGATGACGTTTTCTGGCCGTGGGGGGACCGAGTCTGGAGCCGTCGCGGTCGGAGGTGGAGCTTGGATGGGGCTTCGATGTGGAGCAGCTTGATGGGGTTCCGGTCATGGTTGGTGGCGGGTATTGGTGGCTAAAGGATGTCAATGTTGTGTTTCTTATTCGAAGGGTTCCAGAAAATCGCGACTAGGAGTGTTCAAACGAGGAAGACAAAGATTTAAGTTAATTATTTAATTAATTAGTTCGTTAATTATTCAAATGTACTTAATACCGTAACTTTTACATACGAGGTCCAAATCGCGCGAAACTGGATCCGTTTGCGATTGTGGGGACGAGAGCTTCGCAACAAAATTGACCTGGTCCAATTTGGAGCACGTTGGAATTTCAAGCAAATTCAAATCCAAAGAGAACAGAAATGCAAAAATAAAAGAATGGAAGAGTGGAAACGAATGTGAGAACTCATTTTCACTCTATTTATTTTATAGTTAAATAAATAATAGGATGCAGACGGTGCTTAGCAGCACCCGACACTATTTTTTTTGTACAAACCATAATTGACTGTACTGTGTTGTGATTGTGGTGTGAATATAAATATATATATATATATTTGATTTGAAAATTATATATATATATATATATATACGATATGAAATATATATATATGATGTGAAAATTATATATATATACGATGTTAATAAAATATATATTTGTGATGCGAAATATATATATATATATATATGAAATGGACATAATATATATATATATGAAATGTGAATAATATATATATGAAATGTGAATAATATATATATGAAGAATGGAAATAATATATATATATATATATGAAATGTGAAAAAATATATATGAAGTATGGAAATAATATATTTATGAAATGAAAATAATATATATATAAAGAATGGAAATAATATATATATATAATGTGAAAATATATATATGAAATTTGGAAATAATATATATATGAAATGAAAATATTATATATATATATAAAATGGAAATAACACACACACACACACATATATATATATATATATATATATGTTATCCACTAAAGTCGATATGAATAATTGATGGGTTATTGACAAATTTATATGGGTCGGTTCTATAACACTTAAGAAGGGGTCGGTTCTGTAACATTTAAGGAGGGGTCGGTCTCATAAGAACCCTGGTCGATCTTCGTCTCCCTCATGGCTCGCTCAACGAAAAGCTTTATAAAACCATGCGGTCGCTACAAATACGGAAGGCATCTGGTCGTTCTTTCCCACGGTCGACCCCATATTTCAGAAGCCAATTCTGCTATGTTTACAAATATCTGGTTGGTCCGCTTTCATGTTTAAACTTCCTGATCGTTCCTTACAGATTCCCGGTCGCTCTTTTCTCCAAATAAAGAGGTCGGTTTCTTTCTTGATATTACCATGGTCGGATCCGCCGTTCATAGAGTTCTAGTTGTTCCATTCTGGATCTGAGTCTTCGGGTCGTCCTGATTCCACGTCATAGCTAATCGGTTCTATCTCCAAACCCCTGGTCGGTCCACCTTACGTCAAAGATCCCTGGATGGTCCATTCTGCACGAAAGCTTCCAAGTCATCCAAATGGGTTACAGGTCGGTCAGAGCTTATCTGGTTGGTGCGAGAGCATGCTAGCTGGAAACAGGAAGCAATGGCATTTCCGTAAATATTCAAAATACCGACCCATAACCTGAAGAACATATTTCAGCCATTTCGCCACCTATAAATAGGGGATCACTTCCATCATTTTGGGGGGGACTTTTGGGAGATTTTTGGAGGAGCAACAAGGTGCTGCGGAATTATTCTTTGGCTCTTTCCAAACATTCCAACATCCATTCTTCATCATTCACCAAAGACTTGTCAAGCTTGTTGCCATGGCTTTCATTGGAGAAGAAGCATAAGTGTTTCATGAGAGAAAGGATTAATCGCAAAGGCTCCGTCATCAAAGAGTTCTTCACTGTCCTTTCAAGTTTTCGATCATCCTCGATAAGGGTGAAGATGAATGTATATCAAAACGAGCTTCAACGAATGTATGAGTGAACAAATATTGTAAATCTCTTGGTGAATAATAAGATTCTCTCTTCAGAGTGGACGTAGACGCCGATAAGGGTCGAACCACTATAAATTCTTGTCTTCTTTTTATATTTCGATGTTTTCAGATCTTAGTAATGGCTTCACACAATTATAAAGGTATTCTTACACCTTGCCTCTGAAAAGGTGACGTGCTTTCTAAGCATCTCGCCTCCGATTAGGTGACGTGTCAAGCTATACATCGGTTGTTTTTGCCAAATTTTGGTTTAACAATTAGGCGCCCACCATGGGGCCAGATCTACTTTCTGACATCAAATATATTACGAAGATCTTGAAGTCTTTAAGCCTAATCTCAAAATAAATCGTTTGAATTTACGACGTGGACCTTCTGACGTACACTCCTCAAAGTTCAAGCTACTTTCTGAAATAATGCCGCCAAAAGCAAATAAGGAAGTAAGGGCTAGAGCATCTAATGAGGGAAATCGAGAGGAAACCCCCGCGATTAACCGGTTTGAGGTAGGTGAAACATCGAATGGAGGCGTGAATGTCACAAGAGGTGAGCTTGATCAAGCCGTCACTGGACTGACACAACAGCAGGAGATAGCTAATAAAGCCATCATGGCAAGGCTAGATTCACACTTTGCTCTTCAAGCCGCCACGACAAAGGTAGCTTCAAAGCCTGTTCATGTAGAAGATGCCGGTTCCTCCTCTTCTAGTCCGAATCGAGAAAAATCTTTCCAAGAGATCTCTAATCCTGATAAAGGAAAACTTGAGAATTCAAAGCAAGCTGATTGGAACCGTAATGCGGGGGACCACTTCTCGTCAAGTTGCTAATTCTGCCAAAGGGGCACTTTCCAATGAAGAAAGGCCAGGACCCCGGAGTCGCAACCGTGATGGTTTGCTTAAGCAAGCTTCCGATCGAGACAAAAGCATCCGCCCCGCAAATAACCCCCACGAGAAGGATCGTCTCTGGAAAATGGTCCGACAGATTATGAAAGAAAGCAAATGTCGAGACGATAATGAGGCTGAATGGGAGTTCGCACCATCAAAAACCCCTCTCACTGAAAGAATCAAAAGGCAACTTTCCCACGGAAATTCAAGCCACCTACAATCCAAGCTTACAATGGGACAGGCGACCCCAATGTGTTTTTGTTTCGATACAACCAACACATGGATGGGGCCCAAGCAACTGACGAGCTTAAGTGTTTGTACTTCCCAGTGTACTTGGAAGGGGTAGCATCATTATGGTTCACTAAATTGCCTCCCAGGTCTATTGATAATTTTTTCACACTAGCAAGATGCTTCCAAGACCAGTTCCGCCTCCATATAACAAAGGTTAGATATATTATGTCCCTCAACGAGTTGGAACAAGCCCCGGGTGAAACGATTAGATCTTTTCTGAAGCACTTTAATGCTACTGTTGCTGAAGTGGGGACCCATAAGCCAAGGCTAATTCTAATGGCTTTTAAGGGGGCATAGATAAACAATCTGAATTTGAAAGGTGGCTAAAGAGAAAGAAGCCCAATACATTAGAGAAATTCTATGACAAAGCTGAGGAATACATGTGTCTTGAAGATGATTCCATTTATTCTGTTGGCAATGTCAAAACTAATGTAGTTCCGGAGAGGAAGGAAGTTTCTACAAAAACCAATCAAGGAAATTTAGGAGGGGGGCAAAAAAGAGGAAACGGTAATGATGCAAGGAACGACAAGGATTACAAAAAGCGACGCTTCTTCAAGCCAACAGACCTTAATCCGTTGAATGACACAATTGAGCACATATACGTGGCAACTAAGGAAATGGAGGAATATCCGAGCCCAAAGCCAATAAAGGTGTCCGATGAAGCTGCAAATTCAGGAAGGTTCTGTCGATTTCATAATCGATCGGGTCATGACACGAATGAGTGTCGGCACTTGAGGAATCTGATTGAAGAATTAATAAGAAAAAACCGTCTTCAGGAGTATGTGAAGCGTTCATCAGATACTGAGCCTACTCAGGGGCAGCAAACTCATCCAAGTCAAGACGGAAGAACGCCTGCAAACGGTTCTCGACCTATTATCAATACGATTAGTGGTGGACCTCATCCTGCAGGAGATACCTGGGAGGACATTGTCAGGTATACAAATGAACTAAGTTGTGCTTCAAAAGAAGATGGATTCGAAGTTTGCAGTAACTCTCTTCGTTGGAAAATTCCAAAAACATCCTGGGAAGATGTGGTATTCCGGGATCAGGATTCTAATGGAATGCTGACTCCAACTATTGATCCAATGATCACTATTGGCTTGGGTCCAGCAATAGTAAAAAAGGTACAGATTGATAATGGGGCATCTGTAAATGTCCTGTTTTACAACACTTTCTCTAAGATGGGGTTGTCTATGGATAATGTGCGAGCAAATAAAAATAAAATACACGGTTTCACTGGTATACCAACTCAGCCTATTGGTGTGGTCGATCTCCTCGTAGAGCTTGGTGAGGGGAAGAAGCAAGTTTCCATGATGCAGCCTTTTGTTATAATAGACTCACTTTCAGGGTATAATGCATTTTTGGGAAGGCCAGCACTAGCTGCTTTCAGGATAGCTCTTGCTCCATGGTGCTTGATGATGAAGTTTCCAACTGCAAACGGAGTGGGAGTAATCAAAGGAGATCCTCAGGAGTCAAGAGATTGCTATATGGCAGAATTGATTGAAGCTCGGAAGTATGAATTAAAGAAGGATGTGGAGACTCCTCTATGCATCCATGAAGCCCCCTTATAGCAATTAATGACCTCCCCCTATGCTGGAAAATACGACGACATGCAAGAAGATATGGATCCGCGAAAAACCAGTGCAGGGGACGAAAGAGCAGCACCAGCTGAGGCTACCATTTCTATATAGGTCCATGATAATGATCCAGATAAGGTGGTGAAGATAGGCTCTCAATCGGATCCTTTGCTGCAAAAGGAATTGATTGTTTTTCTAAAGGCGAATTTGGATGTCTTTGCTTGGAACCACTCAGATATGTGCGGAATATCTCCAGAAGTGATGGTACATAAGCTGAATATTGATCCCAACATACATCCTGTGAAATAGAAAAGACGGATGCAAGGCCCTGAAAGATCCGAGGCTTTGAAGGATGAGGTGGATAGGCTATTGAAGAACAATTTCATTCGCAAATCCACCTATCCTAATTGGGTGTCTAATCCCGTTCTTTTGAAAAAGTCAAACGGTAAATGGCGGGTGTGTGTTGATTTTTCCGACCTAAACAAAGCGTGCCCGAAAGACAGTTTCCCCCTACCTCGAATTGATCAGCTTGTTGATGCAACGGCGGGGCATGAACTATTGTCTTTCATGGATGCATACTCAGGCTACAATCAGATCATGATGCACGAGCCGAACTAGGATAGTACTAGTTTCATAACTGATCGTGGGTTGTATTGTTATAAGGTAATGCCGTTTGGTTTGAAAAATGCAGGTGCCACATATCAACGCCTGGTAAATTCAATGTTCAAAGGGCAAATTGGAAAGACCATGGAAGTCTACGTTGATGATATGTTGGTAAAATCTAAGGAAGCGAAAAGTCATATGGAAAACCTTGACGAGATGTTTCAAATCCTAAGGAAATACGGCATGAAGCTGAATCCACTCAAATGTTCATTTGTTGTAGCTTCAGGGAAGTTCCTTGGCTTCAGGGTAAATGCTCGGGGCATTGAAGCTAACCCAGCACAGGTGGTTGCCTTGCGATAAATGCAAGCTCCGCGGACTAAGAAGGAACTCCAAAGCTTGAATGGAAAGGTAGCAGCTTTAAGCCGTTTCATTTCAAAGGCGACGGACAGGTGTATTCCCCTCTTTGATGCATTGAAAAAGGAAAGAAAGAGTTTCCAGTGGACTCCTGGTGCCAGCAAGCATTTGAGGGTCTTATCAAGCACATGGAATCACCTCCGATGCTGTTAAAACCAAAGGATGGAGAAAGCCTATTCCTATATCTTGCAGTATAATCCCATGCTCTAAGCGCAGCCCTCATCAGGGAAGAAGATAAAGTTCAGTGGCCGGTATACTACATCAGTAAAAGGTTTACCGGGGCGGAGATGAATTATCCGAAAATAGAAAAGCTTGCATATGCTTTGCTTGTCGCATCACAGAAGCTCAGACCTTATTTCCAATCTCATTCTATTAAGGTCCTTACAGATCAACCTTTGAAACAAGTGTTGTTCCGTCCAGAAACCTCGGGGAGATTACTAAAGTGGAATGTTGAGCTCAGTCAATATGATATCACTTATCACCCCAGGAAAGCGATAAATGGGCAAGCTCCGGCTGATTTTATTGCCGAGTTCACTAATAGAGGAGAGGAAATGGAAGAAACCAATGAATTGGTCGCCAGATGGAAGCATTTTGTTGATGGTGCTAAGAATGAATACTGTGCTGGGGCAGGGATAGTGTTCGAAACTCCAGAAAGACGACATATATGTTGTGCTCTGCGATTCGAATTCCCCGTTACCAACAACAAGGCCGAGTATGAAGCTTTGCTTAGAGGATTGATAATTGCGAAAGAATTGAGCCTGAAAAGTTTGTTAATCTTCAGCGATTCACAGTTGATGGTTTCCCAGATCAAAGGTGAATTTCAGACCAAGATGGGAAAGCTCCCAACATATCTACGCAAAGCTAAAGAGTTCCTTGACAATCTGGAGTATTATTCTATTTCCCATATCCCTAGAGGAGAAAATTGGAAAGCCGATTCTTTATCAAAGCTGGCTAGTACCGGAGATCCCCAAATCTTCGATCTAGTTCCTGTTGAATTTTTATCTAGTTCTAGTATTGAAGAACCTGATGTAAATTGGGTTATGGAGACAACCGACGAGCCAGACTCGTGGATGACCCCCATCAAGAACTATATACTCCATGGAACACTTCCTGAAAATCCGAAGAGTCGCAAGAAGTTGCTCTGAAAGTCTCGTCTGTATCTCGTCCAAGATGGTCGCTTATATAGAAGAGGATTTCCAACACCTTTGCTACGATGTGTAACAAAGGAAGAATCCAAAGCAATCCTGGCAGAATTACATGAAGGAGATTGTGGAGGGCATGTAGGTGGACAAACTCTTGCCAAAAAAGTTCTTCGATATGGCTACTTTTGGCCTGATGTAAATCTTGACTCTATGATCTTCGCTAAAAAATGTGACCGATTCCAGAAATTCGAAAAAATTGCGAGAGCTCCATCGACTTAGTTGACACAAATGTTGAGTCCTTGGCCATTTGTCGTCTGGGGCATAGACTTGATTGGAGTATTACCTACTGCAAAATCTAGCTTCAAGTATGCCATAGTTACTGTGGACTACTTTACTAAATGGGCTGAAGCTGAACCACTGGCAACCATCACATCAAGAAAGGTGATCAATTTCGTTTTGAAAAACATCATATGCAGATTTGGAATTCCGCAGAAGATTATCACCGACAATGGCACGCAATTTGAAAGTGATGAGTTCAGGGGCTTTTGCGACAAATATCATATTCAGAAAAGTTTTGCAGCAGTTGCCCATCCGCAGGCCAACGGGAAAGTCGAGGCAGTCAACAAAATCCTGAAACCTACCATTAAGAAGCGTCTCGAGAAAGCTAAAGGTAACTGGATTGAAGAACTGCCACTTGCGCTATGGGCTTATCGTACGACTCATAAAATTGCAGCTGGGCACACTCCATTCTCTTTGGCATTTGGTTCGGAAGCAATGATACCTGTGGAGTTAAAGGTTCCTACTCACCGCAGAATTCACTTTAACCAGAAAGAGAATGAAAAGCTGCAACTTGAAGCCCTTGATTTACTCGAAGAAAAAAGGGTCGAGACAGAACTTAGAATAGTCGCCCATCAAAGGAGAATTGCCCGGCACTTCAATCGAAAGGTCAGGCATAGAACATTCGAAGAGGGAGACTTAGTGTTAAAAAAGATCATGACCGCAATTGGAGTCTTTGGCCCCAATTGGGAAGGTCCATTTGTCATCGACCAAAAGCTCCTCGATGGTACCTTTAAACTCAATACTATAGACGGAGTGGAACTCCCGAGGGCCTGGAACAGTGATCACCTCCGTCGTTATTTCAAATGACTTTTTAACTCATATTTCTTTGTATTCTTCTATGAATATAGTAGATACTCTGTATGAGAATACATGAATACGAATAAAACAGTTCTTTTGATTCCTGTCTAAATTGTACATTTGCATACCTTTGATTATATATTCAAAGATGCAAAGTTATGATTTCTGGTTACAGGACATAATAAATCCGTCGGCTCATTATCCAATGAAAGCCCGGTGTTAGTTCATAGCATGTTCCAAAAGGACAAATTGCGTACATGAATTCATAAAGCACCGCCCATCAACATACGGGAGTATGAAATGTCTCCATAAGATAAAAAGGAGAACAAAACACCAAGGCCAACCAGTGGGAAAAACCAAAGGAATAAAATCAAGAAAGCTCGCTATAATTCTACCAAAGGAGTATCATCCGAAAGGATCGACCTAGGGTTATGGTTTTACTACCAAGACATCTTGATCAATTCAAAAGTCCAATAAAATCAATACCTACTACGTGGAACTAGGCAGACACAAATTTAACCCAAAACCTCTCCAGGGGTGCTTAGTCAAATAACTTAAAGTCAGAAAAATCTAACCACGTTATTGCCAAACTGAGTTTTAACCCAAAACCTCTCCGGGGGTGCTTAGTCAAATAACTTAAAGTCAGAAAAATCTGACCACGTTATTGCCAGACTGAGTTTTAACCTAAAACCTCTCCGGGGGTACTTAGTCAAATAACTTAAAGTCAGAAAAATCTGACCACGTTATTGCCAAACTGAGTTTTAACCCAAAACCTCTCCGGGAGTGCTTAGTCAAATAACTTAAAGTCAGAAAAATCTGACCACGTTATTGCCAAACTGAGTTTTAATCCAAAACCTCTCCGGGGGTGCTTAGTCAAATAACTTAAAGTCAGAAAAATCTGACCACGTTATTGCCAAACTGAGTTTTAACCCAAAACCTCTCCGGGGGTGCTTAGTCAAATAACTTAAAGTCAGAAAAGTCTGACCACGTTATTGCCAAACTGAGTTTTAACCCAAAACCTCTCCGGGGGTGCTTAGTCAAATAACTTAATGTCAGAAAAATCTGACCACGTTATTGCCAAACTGAGTTTTAACCCAAAACCTCTCCGGGGGTGCTTAGTCAAATAACTTAAAGTCAGAAAAATCTGACCACGTTATTGCCAAACTGAGTTTTAACCCAAAACCTCTCCGGGGGTGCTTAGTCAAATAACTTAAAGTCAGAAAAATCTGACCACGTTATTGCCAAACTGAGTTTTTAACCCAAAACCTCTCCGGGGGTGCTTAGTCAAATAACTTAAAGTCAGAAAAATCTGAACAAGTTGTTGCCAAACTAAGTTTTTAACCAAGACCTCTCCGGGAGACACCCAATCGACTGCGAAAGTCAGTAAATATCTGATTAAACAAAGTCACAAATTGGGTAAAAGCTCTCTTCACAAGGCGCCCACTTATTCTACAATATCTGGTCCTCCCAGATACGGAGAATATCATATTAAAGTTAGCGCAACTGTTCACGTAGCATTGGGCCCACCCATTTGTGAAAACAGTTGCCCAGGGAAAAGCCTTCATCAGAGGCATTCATTCATACAATATCTGGTCCGTCCGGACATTAAAAATAATGGATGTTAATCAATATCTAACAAGTAGGTAAAATGTGTGAAGTGCATGTGTAATGTGCAAACAAGAAATCCAAAAGAATAAGGCATAACACATAGGCACATCACATACACATACCAAAACGAAACCACTAGCATCATAAGTACATCCATAGAGTACTAACAAAAAATAGTCTAGAAGTTAAGGGTGAGGGCTGGCACTCGCTTACTACAAACCAGTCTAGATTAAAAGTTCACAAAATAGAGATCATCAAACGAAGAGTGATACACGATCGGGTGCTTCCTAGGCCTCCCGACCTTCCTCTTCGCTGGGACAGAACCTTGAGGGGAAGCACCAGAGGCAGGCCTCTTGTCAGAGGGACCCGCTAGTTCAATATCGCCTTTCGGGAAAGCAGCAATGATGGTGTCCCGAGCTCGTAAAACTTGAATTAGTTTCATCTTGTCCTCTTCCAAGACGGCAATTCGCTCAAGATTTTCCCTGTGAAGTCTATCCAAATCTCCGGCCAGTATGAACCAATCTTGAAGTTTATGAGCAGTCTGATCCTTCAGCATAACCATTTGTCTATTAAACTGCTCCAAAGCATCCTCCATTCGGCTCAGTAATCTAGATTTAACAATGATCATATCACTAGACATAATCTGATGATCAGAAGAGGAGACCCCCACATTGGAAGTAACTCCTTGTAAATCCCAATCGGGAAGGCGTCGAGCAAGTCTAGCATTACATACTCATGGGGAACAACGGGGCCTATTTATAACAGCCTGGAGTTCAGGATAAGATGGACGAATAAGTGGAGGGGTGTTCATGGAAGGCTGGACAGTCGTTTCGGCATCCATATCGAAGTATTTCTTTACAAACTCCTCTCGAGACATATCCATCCTACACAAGGATTTCACAAACTTTTAGTCAACAATCAATTTCAAGTGGCATCGGTTCTGCAAACTAAACTGGTCAGTCATGCTTGGCTAAACAGGGTAGGTCGGTCTCAAAACCGCTCTGATCTGGTTAGTCGGTTGCATATGATAAAATTGGCCATTTCAAAACTTATGCCAAAATGGATTACTTCTATAACAAATTTATCTACGCATAAGTCATAATGAACCATGTAAAATTTCAAAAAAAAATAAAAATTAGTCTAACTTGTTGCTAACACGAGTAGTTAGCAACAGAGTATATTGGCTCGAAATAGTAGCTTGAATATGTGCAGGACATAGTAAGAATCGAGTTTGAACAGGATCAGTCCAGCACGATCCAAGGATTGGTCGGTCCTGTACGACCACAGGACTGATCGGTCGTCCCGGTACTTATCTAAGACTGGTCGGTTTAAAGCAAAACTAGAGCTCTGCTCACTCAAGACATGCCTGGGTCGGTCTGTATTAAATTACACCTTAGATCGATCGAGAATCAACCAAAGCCCTAGTTGGTTTTAAAAGCTGGTCGGTTTTAGAGGCTATGTACACAGAAAATCAACCCGAGACGGTCGCATAATAAAGCAGGTACAGTTGCTATTAAAAGTATGTGATACAAACAGCATAAAGGGATGACTCTAGAAGAGAAATCAGACATGCATCACAAGACATTAACATAGCTTCGTCAAATCATGAATTCATATAAACATATCGCAGGCATTATTACAAAACCAAAGTGTTACGAAGTGTTCTACGTCGGTTTCATCATGCACAACCCCAAAAAACATCACAAACTATAATTTCCCATCAATCCCGATCCAATTGCATTTTAACCCAAGGGGTCCAGTCGAATTCAAAGACAACATCGATCATTCCCAGATTAACATCAAAGCAAAGACATATACCTGCAGTAAGATCAACTAGCTGGCGGAGTTTGGATCGGACTTCCCGGCTTCGGCGTGACATGAACGCAAGTGACTGGAATTCAAATCTTTGTTAAAGATTCGAGGGGAGAAGCTGTGAATGAACTGGATTCCTGGATTGAATCGATGGAATGAAATGAGATTGGAAAGTTTTCTTCAAGAAGACGCCGCCATTAAAGTGGATTAGGACAGGATGGAGAGAAATGAGGAATATTAAAGGGTTGAAGTGAAGTTATATAAGCCAGACAGACCACCCCATCCCGTTATCTAATATGCCGAATTAACCTGAAAAGAAAAAAGAAAACCGACCAATATGAATTAAGTTTAAAACTGATCCCTAGTTAAATTCGATTAATATAATCCATCAGCATATCGTATAATATTTCGAAGTCCATAATTTTTCATACAAAATATTATGAAACTCCGAGGGGAAAAATGTTATCCACTAAAGTCGATATGAATAATTGATGGGTTATTGACAAATTTATACGGGTCGGTTCTGTTACACTTAAGAAGGGGTCGGTTCTGTAACATTAAAGGAGGGGTCGGTCTCATAAGAACCCTGGTCGATCTTCGTCTCCCTCATGGCTCGCTCAACGAAAAGCTCTATAAAACCATGCGGTCGCTCCAAATACGGAAGGCATCTGGTCGTTCTTTCCCACGGTCGACCCCATATTTCAGAAGCCAATTCTGCTATGTTCACAAACATCTGGTTGGTCCGCTTTCATGTTTAAACTTCCTGATTGTTCCTTACAGATTCCCGGTCGCTCTTTTCTCCAAATAAATAAGTCGATTTCTTTCTTGATATTACCATGGTCGGATCCGCCGTTCATAGAGTTTTAGTTGTTCCATTCTGGATCTGAGTCTTCGGGTCGTCCTAATTCCACGTCATAGCTAATCGGTTTTATCTCCATACCCCTGGTCGGTCCACCTTACGTCGAAGATCTCTGGACGGTCCGTTCTGCACGAAAGCTTCTAGGTCATCCAAATGGGTTACAGGTCGGTCAGAGCTTATCTGGTTGGTGCGAGAGCATGCTAGCTGGAAACAAGAAGCAATGGTGTTTCCGTAAATATTCAAAATACCGACCCATAACCTGAAGAACATATTTCAGCCATTTCGCCACCTATAAATAGGGGATCACTTCCATCGTTTTGGGGGGGACTTTTGGGAGATTTTTGGAGGAGCAACAAGGTGCTACGGAATTATTCTTTGGCTCTTTCCAAACATTCCAACATCCATTCTTCATCATTCACCAAAGACTTGTCAAGCTTGGGCCATGGCTTTCATTGGAGAAGAAGCATAAGTGTTTCATGAGAGAAAGGATTAATCGCAAAGGCTCTGTCATCAAAGAGTTATTCACTGTCCTTTCAAGTTTTCGATCATCCTCGATAAGGGTGAAGATGAATGTATATCAAAAAGAGCTTCAACGAATGTATGAGTGAACAAATATTGTAAATCTCTTGGTGAATAATAAGATTCTCTCTTCAGAGTGGACGTAGACCCCGATAAGGGTCGAACCACTATAAATTCTTGTCTTATTTTTATATTTTGATGTTTTCAGATCTTAGAAATGGCTTCACACAATTATAAAGGTATTCTTACACCTTGCCTCTGAAAAGGTGACGTGCTTTCTAAGCATCTCGCCTCCGATTAGGTGACGTGTCAAGCAATACATCGGTTGTTTTGCCAAATTTTGGTTTAACAATATGAAATGAAAATAATATATATATGAAATGGAAATAATATATATGAAATGAAAATAATATATATGAAATGTGAGTAATATATATATATATATATATAATGTGAAATATATATATATATATATATGAAGTGTGAAAATAATATATATATGAAATGTGAAAAATATATACGTGAAGTGTGAAAATAATACATATATATATATATATGAAATGTGAATAATATATATATATATATATAAAGTGTGAATGAAATAAATATTGATTGGTTAAAAGTATTTTTAACATATATATGAGATGTATAAAATTGTCATGTAATGGAATATTCAATTTTGATTAAAAATTGACATGGAAGCTAATATCATTTTTAAAACGAATTTAAAACGATTTATAAAATATGTTTTAAATGGAAATCAACGAAATATATATAATATATATGTTATATATATTATATATATTAAATGGCCTGAATAGATCGCGTCGCACCGCGACCGTTCGTGAATTTCGACCATTGACTTCGAATTGACATTACGGGAGATCTGACCATCGGATTCTCCTAAAACAGGAACCGTTGGCTTCGTATCGAAAAGAGTTTTCCAACGAATATAAGATATTTGGAATTATGTCCAAATCAAATTTAGAAAAGGTCGTTGTAAGTGCAGTTCGATGACCGTTTATGGAAATCGACTGAACGGGCCTTGATAAAATTATTAAAAATATCAGTAATTTGTGTAAAATCATAATAAATGATTTGGAAAGAACTGGGATGAAAAAATTCCATATTTGAAAAGATAAAAATATATTTTTATCGAATTGAACTAGTATTAACTAGATTAATAATCCAATAATTTTTAAGTAAATAAATTGGATTTGGAAAGGGTTTTAATATAACCTGAAATTTCCAATAATAAATTGGAATGGATTTGAGTAGAAATAATCTTCGGAATATTTCAATACTGGATTCCATGATTATAAGGATATTGTTGTGGGAATTTGGAAGATATTGATATCGTTTTCCAATACGATATCCGTTGGTTTCAGAATTTGATATTGAATATAAGCCGATATAATTTCTATTCTGAGCGTTATATTTAATATCAAATTGGATTTTTGGTTTGTCGTGAACTGTGTTTAAACGACATTGGTTCTTTAACCCGGTTAAAGCAGGATTAATTTCCGGAAAGTTGAACAATCAATAAGAAATGATTTTTGAGATTGAAACCAATTGGAGTTTGAATAAATCTTTAATTAGATTGTGAATGTATAGATTGTAATTAAATTACCAAAACATGAAATGTGATTGAACCAAATACACTTGATTGCTGATATTGGTTGTGATTGATTGACTGTTGGGATTGTGCTCGACCAGTTTATGAGAAAAATATGCTTTTATATTTATCGTTGGGTTAGGTAAATATCTGTGTGATAACGCCTTATGAAACACTTCACGATTTGACTATAAGGTGTTGAGCGATGTTGAGTTCATTTCAAATTAAATGAATGATTTTGAAATGATATTTTTCTTAAGTGAAAAGAATAGTATTCCCGATTTTGGAAAGGGAATGTTTTATAAAAATGTTTTATAAAACAAAAAGGATTTCGAGAGCTAAGACCCGATGATTTCGAAATGATTTGGAAATGTATTATGGTTTTACATTGTAGTTCATCGCATATTCGATTAGTTGCTATTAATGATGTATCTGTTTGGTGGCGGAGAATTTATTCTCTTGCTTAACACCCTTCTTTGAGACGTACGAGCTCAAAGATTATGTGATTAATAGTGACTGATCATATGTGTGAATTTCTTATGTGATGTACTTGTGATTATTATGTTGTGAAATGGTTTTCCCTACTTCGGGATATAAATTGATTTAGCAAGTATGTGCTAAAGATTGGGTGACCTAGACGATTAAAAGTATGGGCTCGATCTAGGACCTTAGGCTGAGTGGTCAGCATGTAGCCTGCTCCATAGTGGGAGGTGCACATACATACATATATATATATATATATATATATCGAGTTGGAGTGGCGCGTACAGCCTTATCTGAGGGAAGGTTCCCGATATTTGGTTGCATACTTGTTTGTATGCATTGTGATGATTTGGAATTCATATTTCCAAAGATTTTGATTTGAGATCCCTAAGTGAAATCTACTTTGATATAAAAATTAGATATGTATTTCAAATGATTTGAAATAGAAATCAGGAAATAAATTCCAAAGGAATAATTTCTGTAAATTGAATTGGATTTGTAAAATCTAAGTGTGGTGATTAATCTAAATGGGTAGATTGGGATGTTGCATGTTGATTGATGCATAGTAGATCCATATCTCTATTGCTGATTGTTGTTTATACACTGGCATTCATGTGGGTAAACCCATTCCACGTTAGCGGCGTGTTCTTGTGATTTGCCTTATCATTTATATAAGTTAATTTTAACTGTAGAGTTTCTCACACCAGTCCCATGACTGACTCGTAGTTTGCTTTTCCCTTGCAAACTCGGGTGCTTCTATTTTCCACACGGGTAGTCGAGTGGTTTGTTTTGTAGATATTCATTTATTGAGAAGGATTCTAGGTTGAAGCTTAAAGCTATGTCCAGAGCATTGATAGTCTTCCGCTGTTTAGTTTACTTGTTTCCGCTGCATTATATTACCTTTATTGTAAATTAATCTTTCATTGTATTATATTTCGATATACTCTGATGTAACATTATTATGATGTTTATAAAAGTCTTCTATTATTTGTTCTGATGTGTTGTGCGCACAGAGTTAGTGTATCCGGGTTTTGAACTGTCTTGGTCGATTTAACGATCGATTAGGTCCGAGCGAAATCCGTATCGTTACAGCTGGTATCAGAGCTTTGGTTAACTCAAATCTTTGGGTGCATCTCGTTAGAACAGAATAAAAGACTCATCAAAGATTGAATTAGTAATATCCTATGAAAGAAAACTCATTACTGATAGGATCAGTAGTATCCTAGAATGAGAAACTCATTAGAGATGCGGTTAGAAATGCCCTAGAATGAGTTGAGAGTTATAGGTTTATAAGTAACGTATTTGTGATTATATATAATCCGATTTTGGAATATGATTTTAGATTATATAAAAGTTATATATTTTAAAATTTAATTCACAAATTGATTGCTGGTTGTGTTGTGTGATTATTTGTTCGACTAATTAAAATATTAGAATGATCAAACTAATAAGAGAACGAAAGGTTAATTTAGCCAAATCGAATCAAATTTTGAACTGAATTGAAAATTGTTTGAAATTGCATACATGTACATATATATGTGTGAACAGGTCATTGCATGGAAGCTAAGAAGAGAAATAAAATTGTATGCCCAACAAATAGGTACATGTTTACCATATTTCTTGGGTTTGGATAATTTTATGAGCCGATTGGCTTTTTCTTTTTCTTTATGGATGATGGGGGCTCGGCGTGGCTAGTTGCGGTTTTAAAGGTCTCCCCGGACAAAGGAGGTTATGGCGAATTTTTTCGAAAATTTAGGGTGTTAACCAAATTTTTGAAAAATTAGAAATTCTTATAAACTGAAAAGTTAAAGAATGAAAGCCAGAATGAAAGTTGAGTTGATTAGTTAACAACTTTCAGCTCCGTTCCTTTTCGAGGACGAAAAGATTTTAAGTGGGAGAGATTGTAACCCGGAAAATCAGAACGAATTTAAAATTATTTTTTTGGCTATTTTAATGAATTTTGAATATTAAAATGAATTATTTTAAATAATAACGACTAGAAATTTATTTTGAATAGAATTATTATGTATAAATTTATTTTAGTTATAAAACGAGCCTGAAATGGCGCGGTAGTTTGAAATTTCGATTTCAAATTTCAAATGAATGTATAGGATTCAAAACAAATCGGCATTAAAACCAGAAATATTTGAATCTGTTTAATTATATCTTTCTAGCGAATGTGAAATTTCCAGATTTCATAATGGGAATAAAAATTTATGTCTAGTTTAAAATTCAAAATAGCCGCCATGGAGTTTATATATATTTTCTATAATATATAGCCCTTAAAAATAGTCATTTTGCAAACGACCACCGTTTTCGATAAAACACTTTTGTAGGATCCGGAATGTCAAATTATTGCTAGATTCCAATTTTCATAATTTTTGGAATTAATATGTGAGCGTGGCAAAAGAAAACGTGTTTGGTGATTTTAGTTTGAATTTAATCGACTGAAAAATGACCATTTTTCAAATGGTCTCCAAATTCAACGAAATTAGTTTTGTTAGGACTGTATCATCAAAACATAGCAAGGTTTATTTTTTTGGATCCCGTATGTGGCCCCGGTAGATTAAAATGTACGTTTAAAATTCAATATACCGATTTATGTTTTAATTTAAATGGAAACTGTAACACCCCGTAATTTTAAAATATTAAAATTAACAAATTAAAGAATACTTAATTTTAAAAGTGAGAATTGAGGGAAATGGGTTACGCCATTGCGTTTGTCCCGAAATTCTACTTGGAATAGAGTCCAAGTTTTCATAAACCGGACTTCGTATGAGGAAGTTATAGCCATCGAAAGTTTAGTAATTTTATATAAATAAAAACATCTCAGAATAAAAATTCAAAATTCAAACAGGGAAGCGGGTCGGGCGGGAATTCTCCTGCCCTAGGCCAGGTCGACCAGGGGGTCGACCTCCCCTACACAGGTCGACCAGGGGGTCGACCTACCCCCCGGGGTAGATCTGAAATCAGACGATTTTGACTTGTTGATGAGTCTTACCTGACTTGTTGCTGAGTCACTAGGGCAGAGGTGGAAATTCTAGATAACTCTATCTAGTCTGGATGGTTGGGATTGCTCCTATGGTAATCTAACGGCTTAGGTTGATTTAAACTTCTATAAAAACACGCATAGACTCAAACCCTAAACCAAAACTAAATTAGTCTCTTGGCCACCATGCTGCTGCTAGAGTAGTTCTTCTTCCTAAAGCTTAGGGATTGGCAAATCAGAATTCTAATTCAAAAGGCAAACGAATTACTCTCTTCTCTAATCCGTCTTTGTGAGTACAATTTCTTTCACAAAATAATTAATAAATTAATTATGATGAGTTGTAATTGGGATTATGAGAACATGTCTGTTGAATCATGTGATGTTACTTAACTTTGTTATCGTCTGTTGGTGAACATATGACAGTTTTGTTAATTTATGTTGGTAGATCTATTTCATATGTCCAATCACATATGTTTAACTTGATTCATTTTATGATATCAGTTTATATGCAAGTTTGGGATGTTAAATCATATGCTAATTTGTATGTGAATCTTATGCAAGTCTGTTTTTACATATGCTAGTTTGTATGTGAATCTTATGCAAGTCTGTATGCGAATTATACACAAGTTTATATGTGAATCAAGTATATACATAGGCTAGTTTATATGCAAAAGCATGTGATATTAGTTTACATGTTTAAATTCATGATGTTGGTTCATATGTCTAAACACATATGCTAGATTTGATTCATTTTGTGACATTTACATGTCTAAATCATATGCAAGTGTAAATGTAAATCTTAATTTACATGTCTAAATTATATATGCAAGTTTATATATAAGTTTGGATGTGAATCATATGCTAGTTTATATGTAAGATTGTTAGCGAATCATTTGTAAGTCTTAATTTACATGTCTTAATTGCATATGCAAGTTTAATACAAGTTTGTATGTAGATCATATGCAAGTTTATATGTTCATACATGCAAGTTCACCTTTATGTGTATAGATCTATGCAAATCATATCTTGTATAATTTGATCCGTGCCAGTTTGTAGTTTACGCAAATTATGCCTATTGTGTAACGGCCCGGATTTCGCCCGACCCGATCGATCGTTAGATCGAACAAGGCCGTTCAAAACCCGAATACGTTAACTCTGGGAATACAACAACGTCAGAACAATAACAACAGACTTTTATAAACATTACAATAATGTTACATCAGAGTATAGAACATATCAGAGTACATTGAATAAAATTACAGCGGAAGATAAATTTCAATAAAGTAAATACAATAAACAGCGGAAGATTTCTATGCTCTGGACACAGCTTTAGGCTTCGATCCAGAATCCTGCTCAAGAGATAAATATCTGCAAAAAAAATACTCGACTGCCCGTGTGGAAAAGAGGGCACCCGAGTTTGCAAAGTGAAACAAACTACGAGTCAGTCATGGGACTGGTGTGAGAATTCTTAACTAATCTAATAATAAGGCTAATCACAAGACCACGCCGCTAACGCAGAACGGGTTTACTCCATTGGATTGCCAGTGCATAAAATAAAGTAAATCTTTAAACAACGCAATGCCATTTTAGAAAAATGAAACCATTATAAGACTCAAGTCTCATCACACAATGCAACGCAAACCAGAGGATAGAGTTTTACCTTATAATGGTAAAAAATGCTTGATACGATAAAAACGGGTTTGATATTATTACTAGTGTATATAAGTTTCAAAAACAGTTCCATTGTAATTTAATTTTAATTCTAACACAACAAGGGATCACAATCATCAATACGAACAGCAAACGCAAATTTCTAACTCAATCACCACAGATCTAAATTTATTTACATACATACAAGGATTTCAGATAGCAAGAATAATTTAATTTTAATTAATAAAAATAAGAAATCTCACATCGATTTTTGTGTGAATTTCCAACGTGCTCGATTTCCGATCTGGACAGTCCCATTGTGTAGAGTTTTTCGTTGCGATTCCAACGCGACTGATTTCATCAATCTCTGATTTCATTTGCAAAAGATATTGAATTTTAAACTTTGATTGTATAATTTAAAATAATTAGATAGTTACTTAATTTAATTACTTGATTAGGGAATTAATCCCTTCTTCTTCTTTGCTGTTGCCTGGAACCCATCGTCGGCTTTCAAAAGCCACCGTCGCACGCCCCTTCATTCACCCGACCACCGATCCGACTCCACTATGTTGAAGCCCTCCACCAGAGCCACCATCGCCCCCGAGCCCGGCCATCTCAGTGGTCCCACTGACCACGAAAAACCCCCCAACCGGCATGACTTTGCACCAAAAATCCCGGCCCCTTGATCACTTAGAACCGATCATAACCATACCAATAGGAAGACCTCACAAAGCTCTTTAATTTCCATTTTACAGTCATCTTTATTTTGCTGTGTTTTGAGAGAAATTTAGGAGGGAAGTGAGGAGCGTTTCTGGTCGTAGAAGACATGGGTGGTGGCTGTCTTTTTAGGGTATTAGGGATTGGACTGTTTTTCTATTTATAATATAATATTATATTCACTAATCACCCATTAAGGCCCGTTTAGCAACTTAGTCAGATTTCAGCCCAACGACTGTCGTTCCTACCCATTAACCCCTATTCCGGACTCATCTAGCTATGTCCCGCAGGCTCAAACGACTGTGTTGACCCAGTTTTCTTTATTTTAAAATATTTTCTTTTATTTTTAATTCAACCATATGAATAAATTCACCAGGGCCACAAATTAACTTCGAAAAATCCCGAAAAATATATTTAGCTATGTTTTGACGCTGCAGACGTAGGAAAATTAATTTCGTTCAATTCTGAGCCTATTTGAAAAATGACATTTTTCAAGTCGATTAAAATTGACCGAAATTGACCAAACTGAAATCTTTTTGCCACGGTCACAAATTAATTCTAAAAATTATGAAAAATTAAACTTAGCAATAATTTGACATTCCGAATCCAACAAAAGTGGTTTCATCAAAAACAGAGGTCGTATGAAAAATGGATATTTTTAATATTAAAATATATATAAATCCTACAACGACTATTCTGAAATTTAAATTGGGCATAACTTTTGATTCCCGCTAAAAAATTTTGATTTTTCGAATTCGTTGGAAAGATATTTTAAAAGAAATTCTAATATTTTTGGTTTCACTAAAATCCGTTAAATTTTGCATCCTATACGGTCAGTCAAAGTTCAAGTTTGACTTTTCAAACTACAGCGCTATTTCTTACTCCTTTTATAATTAAAATTTAATTATTCATTCTAACTTCGATATAAATAAATTTTTAATCATTATTATTTTAAATAAATTATTTTAAATATCAAAACCCATTAAAATTAGTTAAAATAGATTTTTAAATTTACCCTAAAATTCAGGGTTGTTACAGTCTCCCCCACTTAAAAACTTTTCGTCCTTTAAGGAACGAAGCTAAAGTTGTTTAATCAACTAGCTAAATTTTCATTCTTTTATTTATTTCAATAATTTTATTTGTTGATTAACTTTTAAAATATATAACTTTATATATTCAAAAATCATATTTCCAAAGATCGGATTATATATAATCAAAAATACGTTAATTACAAACTGGGCACTCTCAACTCATTCTAGGGCATTACTAACCCCATCTCTAATGAGTTTTCTCATTCTAGGATACCACTGATCCTATCTCTAATGAGTATTCTTATTGGATATTACTAATCCAATCTCTGATGAGTCTTTTGTTCAGTTCTAACGAGTTGTATCCCAAAGATTTGAGCTAACCAGAGCTCTGATACCAACTGTAACGGCCCGGATTTCGCCCGACCTGATCGATCATTAGATCGACCAAGACCGTTCAAAACCCGAATACGTTAACTCTGGGAATACAACAACATCAGAACAATAACAGCAGACTTTTATAAACATTACAATAATGTTACATCAGAGTACAGAACATATTAGAGTACAATGAATAAAATTACAGCAGAAGATAAATTTCAATAAATTAAATACAATAAACAGCTGAAGACTTCTATGCTCTGGACACAGCTTTAGGCTTCGATCTAGAATCCTGCTCAAGAGATAAATATCTGCAAAAAGCTACTCGACTGCCCGTGTGGAAAAGAGGGCACCCGAGTTTGCAAAGTGAAACAAACTACGAGTCAGTCATGAGACTGGTGTGAAAATTCTTAACTAATCTAATAATAAGGCTAATCACATGACCACGCCGCTAACGCGGAACAGGTTTACTCCATTGGATTGCCAGTGCATAAAATAAAGTAAATCGTTAAACAATGCAATGCCTTTTTAGAAAAATGAAACAATTATAAGACTCAAATCCCATCACACAATGCAACGCAAACCGGAAGATAGAGTTTTACCTTATCATGGTCAAAAATGCTTGATACGATAAAAACGGGTTTGATATTATTACTAGTGTATATAAGTTTCAAAAACAGTTCAATCATAATGTATCAATCATAGACGGCATAGTACCCCATCCTACTATGTCGCCATACTAGTTCTACAATCAAAACCGCATGGTAACGTATTGAAAGTTGGGTTTCCATCATGAGTCAAGGCTAGGAACGATCTCCTTACCGATTCGAGACACTCTAGCTAATGTCTCAGGATCCCCCGCAGTGAACCCTTGGATCCTGCAGGGTCGGTCCGCACATACGATTTTGCGGATTGGCAATTCCTGAACATACGTTTCCCGGTCCTATAGGACCTATCATCCGAGGCGCCTCATTCCATCATCCACATAAGTAAAATGTCGGGCCGTGTAAAACCCAAACACCACTTCTAGCTAGAAAGAAACGTGCTGCTCTTCCTGCGTTCCCTTGCTCCGTTTTAGACTCAACCGGGTTGTGAGGCTCGCGAAGTCACGATATACACATAGCTACGCCTAAACAGGTCGTGCTTTGATCATCAACCACAAGGCCTGCTTTTCAACAAAAGCCTTGATCATTTGCCTCTTAGCATGCCACATTGTCAATCCATACCATACCATTGATTCCTACCAATATATATAACCCCTAAGCTCGTACGTCTTAGAGAAGGGTGTTAAACACCAAACAGATATATATTTAGCAGAGATCAACGAATACCATATAAATGAATACAACGTTAGACATACAATCCATTTTCAAGTCCGTTCTGGGTCTGAACGAAACCGGGGGCACCTTATTCCTCGCATATCTGAACAAATCAACAAGTAGTCTGGACGACCACCATTGTAACCCCTTCAAGGTAGCTACTCCAATCATGAGCGTCAATGGTAACTCATCCATTCGACGTGAAGATCGTCGGTCTTCAATCACCGTCTTCAACTCTTCGACTTAGATCGACGTGTAATCATTTGAAATGAGATTGAACTCGGAATTTTCAAATGATTCTCCCGTATATATCATTTCAAATCAGTTCTTATCGTTAATATTAATTTATAACGATTAATCTCTATTCTTATTTATATAAAATAATTGAATTTTATTTAACAACACTTCATGTCAATAGGCGACCTTGGCGTTGTTTTCTCCCAAATTTGTTTTACAGATTTCTCTAAACCTAACCGTTGGATTTTAACACAATTCATATCGTTGGAAAGATCTTCCCAAGGGAACCTAACGGTTTCAGTTTTGGGAAAATCCGACGGTCGGATATTTCAGCATAACTATTTAAAGTTACGATTGTCGAATCGCGAACTACCACGCTCGATTCATTTGATTTTAATTTCTATGTATATACTTATATATAATTCCGTCATCCATTTCATTTTACTATATTTTGTTAACATCGAATATCCCTATTTGTGTATATAATATCGAGGTATAACATGGCACACAATAATGTTTATTTTTATTATAATTCACATACACATGCCATATCCAACAATGTACATTTTTCTTTTATCTTTCAAATTACACAAAATGTATATTTGGTTCTCTTATTCTTTTTAATGAAAATCCATTCCTTAAAATGTAAATTTCAAAATCTTTTATTTACAAAAAAATATGTAAATTTCTATTCCTATTTTATTTACATTGAGAAATGTAAACTTATATTTCAATATATTATTATATTGAAAATGTAACTTTTATGTCATATTCTATTTACATTGGAAAATGTAAATTCCTAATCATTCTTTTATTTCTTTTGTTTACATTGAAAAATGTAAATTCTTTTATTTACATAAAAAATTATAATTTCTATTTCATCCTTATTTACATTGAAAAATGTAAGTTTCTATATTTCTCTAATTACATATAAAAATGTAACTTCCTATTTTTCTTTTATTTACATTGAAAAATGAAACTACTTTTTACAGCCTCTAAAATGACGATAAAAATATGTAATATTTATTCTATTCTTTTATCGCATTTAAAGTGACGATAAAAATATACATTTTAATTCTATTATTTTTATTCACATTAAAAATGTAATTTTTTCTTTTTAAAATAATCTACATTGAAAATGTGACTTTTCTTTTTAATATAATCTACATTGCATTAAATAATTTTGCAATGTCAAAATCTAATCTTTTCATTACATAAAAATGTAATTTTCTTACTTTAAATCTTAATTACATGAAAATATAAACTTTAACTTAATTACATAAAAATGTGATTTTCTTCTTTATCTTAATTTACATGATAAATGAAAAAATTTCACCTTTAACCTAATTCACATGGAAATTGACTTAATTACAAAAAATGTAATTTTCATGTTCTTTAACTTAATTACATAAAAATGTAATTTTCTTCTAATTCTTATTTACATTAAGAAAAATGTAACTTTTGTAATTCTCTACTTCTTTTTATTGCATATAAAAGGTCAATAAAGATGTAATCTTTATTTCTATACTTTTTATTCTGATTTACAATTTCTAACAAAAATGTCCTTTTTATTCTAATTTACATTTTGAATGTAATTTTCCTTTTCATTGCTTATTTACCTAAAAAGTAAATTTTCCTCTTTCATTGTTTATTTACATAAAAATGTAAATTTTCTTTATTGAAAAATCTATTTACATTAAAAAGGTAAATATCATATCTAAATTCTTTTATTGAAAATCTACTTACATAAAAATGTAAATATCACTCCTTTATTCTTTTAATGAAAATCTAAGTTTTCACTTTTAATTACATAAAAATGTAATTTTATCTTTATATAAATCTAATTACATATAAATGTATTTTCTTACTTCAAATCTAATTACATGAAAATGTAATTTTATCTTTTAATTCAATTCACAAGGAAGGTACAAAATTTTACTTTTAATCCTATTCATAAGGAAAATGTAAATTTTCATTTTTAATTCTATATACAAAAAGATGTAAAATTTCTCATATATATATATATATATATATATATATTCATCACATGAAAATATAAATTTCCCTTTAACCTAATCGACAATGAAACCAGTGTTCTATTTTTTCCATTTCAAACAAATTGACAAAATAAATAATGTCTTTTTCATATTTAACAAAGCGGCGGTGAAAATAATGTCCATTTCTAATTTAACACATTATGGTGTAAACCATGTCCATTTCCTATTTTAACACATTACGGTGTAAAATAATGTCAATTCTAATTTAACACATAACGATGTAAAATAATGTATATTCTGGTGTAATCCTTTTCAATTACCAAAAGTGAATATTTTGGTCTTATCATTTTTAATTACCAAAAATGAATATTTTTATTTCACATTTTTCTAAAGTGACAAAAATGTCTCTTTTTAACTAATCCTTTTTAATAGGTAAAAAGGTTCATTTTCCATTTCACTAACATGTTCTAATTAACAAAAATGTTAATTTTGTTTAACTAAAATCTAATTAACAAAAATGTTAATTTTGCTTAACATAATCTAATTAACAAAAAATGTTAATTTTGCTCTTGTCGTCAATTCTAACACAACAACAAAAATATTAAGTGTTATATATGTTTTTGTCGTCAATTCTATCACAACAAAATGTATAAAGTTTTTGTCGTCAATTCTAACACAATAAGATCACAATCATCAATACAAACAGCAAACGCAAATTTCTAACTCAATCACCACAAATCTAAATTTATTTACATACATACAAGGATTTCAGATAGCAAGAATAATTTAATTTTAATTAATAAAAATAAGAAATCTCACATCGATTTTTGTGTGAATTTCCAACGTGCTCGATTTCCGATCTGGACAGTCCTATTGTGTAGAGTTTTTCGTTGCGATTCCAACGCGACTGATTTCATTTGCAAAAGATATTGAATTTTAAACTTTGATTGTATAATTTAAAATAATTAGATAGTTAATTAGTTTAATTACTTGCTTATGGAATTAATCCCTTCTTCTTCGTTGTTGCTGCCTGGAACCCATCGTCGGCTTTTGAAAGCCACCGTCGCACACCCCTTCATTCACCCGACCACTGATCCGACTCCACCATGTTGAAGCCCTCCACCAGAGCCACCATCGCCCCCGAGCCCGACCATCTCGGTGGTCCCACTGACCACGAAAAACCCCCCAACCGGCACGACTTTGCACCAAAAATCCCGGCCCCTCGATCACTTAGAACCGATCATAACCGTACCAATAGGAAGACCTCACAAAGCTCTTTAATTTCCATTTTACGGTCATCTTTATTTTGCTGTATTTTGAGAGAAATTTAGGAGGGAAGTGAGGAGCGTTTCTGGTCGTAGAAGACATGGGTGGCGGCTGTCTTTTTAGGGTATTAGGGATTGGATTGTTTTTCTATTTATAATATAATATTATATTCACTAATTATCCATTAAGGCCCATTTAGCAACTTAGTCAGATTTCAGCCCAACGACTGTCGTTCCTACCCATTAACCCCTATTTCGGATTCATCTAGCTATGTTCCGCAGGCCCAAACGACTGTCTTAACCCAGTTTTCTTTATTTTAAAATATTTTCTTTTATTTTTAATTCAACCGTACGAATAAATTCACCGGGGCCACAAATTAACTTCAAAAAATCCCAAAAAATATATTTAGCTATGTTTTGACGCTGCGGACATAGGAAAATAAATTTCGTTTAATTCTGAGCCTATTTGAAAAATGGCATTTTTCAAGTCGATTAAAATTGACCGAATTTGACCAAACTGAAATCTTTTTACCACAGTCACAAATTAATTCTAAAAATTATGAAAAATTAAACTTAGCAATAATTTGACATTCCGAATCCAACAAAAGTGGTTTCATCGAAAACAAAGGTCGTTTGAAAAATGGCTATTTTTAATATTAAAATATATATAAGTCCTACAGCGACTATTCTGAAATTTAAACTGGGCATAACTTTTGATTCCCGCTATAAAATTTTGATTTTTCGGATTTGTTGGAAAGATATTTCAAAAGAGATTCTAATATTTTGTGTTTCACTAAAATCCGTTAAATTTTGCATCCTGTACGGTCAGTCAAAGTTCAAGTTTGACTTTTCAAACTACCGCGCTATTTCTTACTCCTTTTATAATTAAAATTTAATTATTCAATCTAACTTCGATTTAAATAAATTTTTAATCATTATTATTTTAAATAAATTATTTTAAATATCAAAACCCATGAAAATTAGTTAAAATAGATTTTTAAATTTACCCAAAATTCAGGGTTGTTACATATTGCCTATGCAAGTTATTGATTATGCAAATTTATGATTATATAAATTATAATCATGCAAGTTTTGATCCATGCTAGCTTATTTTTATTTGCGAGTTAGATCTATCTTTACGTGTTATGCAAGTTATGATGATTTTGTGAGTTACGCTATTTGCTAGCCTACATATTATATGTATTACACGTACGAACAACGTGGGGGCAATGGGAAAATATTAAATATTAATATTGTGAAAATTGGCACAAAATGGCTCAAAAACATATAATAAATTTGAGACATTAATTGGCCTAATTTATATGCGTAGAAATTATGGACATAATTTAGGTGACAGTTATGGACATAGATTAATTTGGAAGTTATTGACAATTTGAAATAGGGATATTAATTCAAATTGGGGTTGAATAATAATGTGTAATAATAAATGCCCGAGACACGAGGTTAGACTCGTTTGTGGTATAAGACTGCCCGGAACCGCCCGACACATCCAGCAACCACAAACGATAGTCTAATGTGAGAGGTCAAACTCATAAATTAAATGTGTAATAAATGCCTAAGATATGAGGTTAGACTCGTTTGTGGTATAAGACTGCCCGGACCCGCCCGGCACATCCAGCAACCGCAAACGGCAGTCTAATGTGAGAGATCGTAGGCATAATTAAAAGATGCTTAGACACGAGGTTAAGCCTGGCTTGTGGTGGAAGTTTGTCCGGAACCGCCCGGCATATCCAGTGGCCACAAGAAATCGACTTAATGTGAGGGATCTGTGCATTAATATTAATTAATGCTGATCAAAGACGAATATGAATGACAAACAGAAGTTTGGTTGAGTTGAGTAATTCTCCGAGTACCAATCTGATGTTGATTTCGGTCTTCGGGGTTGATACTTAGGGAGTTATTCTCTTAACCAATGTATCTGTGAACTAAGATGTACTTAATCATAAATTAAGCAAAACATGTTATGCGATATATATATATATATATATATATATATATATATATATATATATGATACATAAAACATGATGAGTGGATAGGGTTAAGACCAGCTTAACCAATAATCTGATAAGTAGGTAGGGTTATGACCAGCTTAACCAATAATCTGATAAGTAGGTAGGGTTAAGACCAGCTTAACCAATAATATATAAGTGGATAGGGTTAAGACCAGCTTAACCAATAATATATATATTAATCTGATAAGTGGATAGGGTTAAGACCAGCTTAACCAATAATAATATATATATATTAATCTGATAAGTGGATAGGGTTAAGACAAACTTAACCAATAATATATATTGATTGATCTGATAAGCGGATAGGGTTGAGACAATCTTAACCTATAACACATGTTGATTTGATAAGTGGGTAACATGGGTGACATGTGGGATATAATCATTAACACTTAACCAAGATAAACATATGGTGGGACATGGGGGTTAAGTGGGTGACATGGGAGACATGTGAAATACGATTAGAGATACTTAACCAAATTGAAACATGTAAGAAGACATGAATAAGAAGGGGTTAAGTGGGAAATCCTAGTGGGGACCAAGCATAGGTGGAAAGCTTGTGTCAAGTGTGGGGACCCTTTTCAACCAGTAACCCATATTGTATCTAAGTGAGCTCGATCTAGATCGAGGACGGGACACGCTTACTGGGTTTGATTGTAAGAGGTCAAAACGGGTTAGCGGTGGCAACGCAAGTCCAACGGGATCATGTGTGTGCGTGGTCTCGGGCTGGTAGGTAAGACGTTGTTGCATCGTGTAGATATAAGTCGTGCATCTTTAGTGGTATCGGGTTGCCACTTTGGGGAGTGATACACCCCACTGTGGGGCCAGCACGGATATCTACGAGTTAGGGAGCCGATTGAATGGGTAAGGTAGCGGGTACGAATTGCGGAGATAGGAGCAGGCGGCACCTATGAAGACAGCTAGGAGTCCAACTACCATATTATGAATAAATGTTGTAATTAGAATGGGGAGGGTAGTGGGTACAACTAGTGGAGATAGGAGCAGGTGGCACCTATGAAGACAGCTAGGGTACACAAAACTACCATTATGATTATTATGTTCAGAAGGCGGGATCAACTTTTAGGGAAACTAGTATTGGTGCAGTTTAGAAATTATCCTATTGTGATTAGGAGCGAGATTAACACCAGAATATTCTTCTTGTTTGTTTTGTCTTGCCCACTTGTTTCACAGTCATTCCTTGTTTTACCAGTTTATGCCTTATCCTAATTACTTTAATAATTATGTTGTTAAAGTTATTGGACTCGCCAGACTTTATGTCTGACCCCTTTGTTTTCGGCTCTTTTCTTCCTTCCCACCTCCCCCCCCCCCCAAGTTCTCAGGGTGGGACTAGTGCTAGTGGAGCTTGATTTGGATATCTTTCTCTCTCTTTGGAAGTGCTTGGATTGCTGAAAGTAAAGTTCAGCTCATCTCTTTTATGGCTACTTATGTTGGGGTTATGCTTTTTACTTTATGTGCTCAGAAAACAATTTGTCAAGATGGATATTAAGTGTACTTGGATTTGTTGTTGGTTTTTGATGTTGTTGTAACCAAACTATTTGTCCCCTGCAATAAAAGTTATGTTTAATTTTTCAAGTACCAATATATGTATATGTCTTGTTATATTCTGTTCTATACACCAATAATACTCCATGAAAGTTAATGCATTCCCTTTGAGAGTGACATTAATGGACGTGGGTTGTTACACGTGGTATCAGAGCTGAAGATTACAAGAACAGATAAGAGATTTTGAAAAACTATTTTTCAAAAGCATTTTATAAAGAAATACTTTCAAAAGTATGTTTTAAGGAGAGTGTTTTCAAGAGAACAGTTTGTTTTAAAAACAAAACCCCCAAGAGCCATATTTCTTTCCTTCGATTCTCCATTTTAAGCCTCTTCCTCTTTCATTTTTGAATTTCTTCCTCCACGTATAGACACTTTTTCTAAGATATGTAAGAACTTCCGTACGGTGGGCGGAAAACCGCTTCATGGGACTGGGACGTTTGTCAAAGCTGGAAGGAAGTGAAGGACTTGTTGGTACCTTTAAGATAGACGATAGGAGGAAGGTTCAATTAGCTGCTTGGTTAATAAAGGACGAAGCCTCATTTTGGTGGGAGGTCGCGAATGGAGAATGTACAGGAGAGACATGGATAGGACACATGATAAGAAAGTAGATCCAAAGAAAGGCGGTAAGGATAACAAGGGGCCAAGAGAAAAGGAATGGCCACACTTGTGAAATACATGACTACTTAAATAAAGACGTTAGAAAGAAGAAGAAGACTAGTTGTTATTGTTACAGAGAAACATGACATCTTATTAGGATCATCCAAAGAAGCAAAAGGCAAAGGTAAGGGCAAAGTACAGGATCTTTTGGAGGGCAGACATGTTCCCTCACGGCTGGCATACCTGATAGAGGTAGAAATATCTTGGTTGGAAGTTTGGTTTTTCTTTTTGATCATCCTATTCAAACATTGTTTGAATTCTGGCGCTTCACACTCGTTTGTATCTGCTTCGTTAGTTGAAACACTGCACCTAAATACTAGTCTAGTTACGGATCCCATATTAGTCTCAAATCCTATTGGCGGTTCGGCTCATCTTTCGATGATTTTTCGGGATTTGAGAGTGACTATCTTGGGCGTTGGGTTTGAATGCAATGCCTTCGTTCTTGGCTTCATGGGTTACGGCTTGATTCTAGGCATGGATTGGCTAGCTAGATACAGTGCCATCCTAGACTGTGAAAGAAGGGTAGTTAGATTGTTGACTCGTTGTGGCAAGACCCTTGATATTTCTTGGGACCCCAGGGGTCCGGTGATGCTTAGCTACCTAGAATCCCTTGACGCATCCAATGATGACTTGGGATCCGTTCGTGTGGTCCGTGAATATGGTGATGTCTTTGATGAATTTTGGGGTTTACGCCCGGGGCGTGAGATAGCCTTTCGAATATGCCTAGTAGATAATGCAAAGCCAGTTGCATTACCAGTGCGCCACATGGCTCCGAGGGAGAGAAGAGAACTCAGTAAACAAGTGAAAGAGTTACTTGAGAAGGGGTTCATAAGAAGAAGTATTTCGGAATGGGATGCTCTAGTTGTTTTACTACGAAGGCTGATGGTTCACTTAGGTTGTGCATATACTATAGAGAACTGAATAAGCTCACAAAGAAGAACAGACACCCATTGCCGAGGATGGATGATTTATTCGATCAGTTGGTTGGCGCTTCGGTTTTCTCGTAGCTGGATTTGGCTTCAGGATTTCTTCAGCTAAGGGTGGCTGAAGACAGCATAGATAAGACTGCATTTAGAACTCGACTTTTTCTTGGGAGGTTGACTGTGACGATGCTTTCCAGCATTTGAATAGGGTTTTGATGATAGCTCCAGTTTTAGTTTTTCCCAGATGGAAGTAAGCCATTCGCAGTGTATACCGGTGCTTGCGGGACAGAGCTTGGAGCAGTTTTCAATACAAGAGGAAAAGGTGATATGCAAAAGGCGGCAAGTACGAGTATCGCTTATTATCCACGGACGGATGGACAAACAGAAAGGAGTGAATAGAATCATTGAAGATCTTTTGAGGTTATGTATCTTGGATTTTGGAGGGACATGAGAAATGGTAACGAGCTTAGGGGTGTTCATAACTTGTTTCACGTGTCACATTTGCGGAAGTGTTTACAAGATATCGCGGAAGTAGTGGAGCCGAGCAGGCTTATAGAAGTGGAAGTGGAGTGAGAGGCCCCGATTAGACGAGCCCCTACATGCATCCTTGAATCGAAGGTTAAAAAGCTACGCAACCGTGAAGTCAAGCTTGTTAAAGTTCAATGGAGTGACGCTGAGGAAGACGCGACTTGGGAAACTGAGAGAAAAATACGCGCAGCCCACCCTTTTCTTTTTGAGGGTATCTCCTTGATCTCTTTTTCCATAAGTTTATTCATGCTTATATCTATCTTTTAAGTATATCTCCTCGGTCCTATTCTTTATCCTTAGGTAGAAACCAATGGATGTAAACATGTATTTGAAGCATGTTATGATTGATGGTTGCGAGTGGTTGGCTGTGGTTGCTCATGGATGCATGTACACACACATTAGGTACTAGATCGGCTCAATCACTTTCATATTGCATATAAATATGTGTGCATATTTAAATTAATGGATGTATAATGGTTGTGTTATCATATGGATGCTGCATTTTGATGAATGGTTGTGCATACATGTAGAAGTAATATGTATCGTTAGGATTCTTTTGCATGCATAATGGATGCATGGCACTATCATGATTTGCATTAAGGACGTCAACTGAATCAGTGGACTTCCTGATTTTGCATTGGATAAGGAACATATACACACACTTTTTGCATATGTTCATACGGCATTAGAAATCTTGTAAGGACAATGGATGCCTGTGTTTGATGGTTGAGTAGATGGATGATTGGATGTTAGGATATACATTCTCCTTAACTTGGAGATTTCGGGGGCGAAATCCTTTAAGGAGGGGAGAATGTAACACCCCGTAATTTTAAAATATTAAAATTAACAAATTAAAGAATACTTAATTTTTAAAGTGAGAATTGAGGGAAATGGGTTATGCCATTGTGTTCGTCTCGAAATTTTACTTGGAATAGAGTCCAAGTTTTCGTAAATCGGACTTCGTATGAGGAAGTTATGGCCCTCGGAAGTTTCAGTAATTTTATATAAATAAAAACAGTTCAGAATAAAAATTCAAAATTCAAATAGGGAAGCGGGCTGGGCGGGAATTCTCCATCCCAAGGCCAGGTCGACCAGGGGGTCAACCTCCCCTACACAGGTCGACCGGGGGGTCGACCTACCCCCCGGGGTAGATCTGAAATCAGACGATTCTGACTTGTTGATGAGTCTTACCTGACCTGTTGCTGAGTCACTAGGGCAAAGATGGCAATTCTAGATAACTCTATCTAGTCTGGATGGTTGGGATTGCTCCTATGATAATCTAACGGCTTAGGTTGATTTAAACTTCTATAAAAACACGCATAGACTCAAACCCTAAACCAAAACTAAATTAGTCTCCTGGCCACCATGCTGCTGCAAGAATAGTTCTTCTTCCTAAAGCTTAGGGATTGGCAAATCAGAATTCTAATTCAAAAGACGAATGAATTACTCTCTTCTCTAATCCGTCTTTGTGAGTACAATTTCTTTCATATAATAATTAATAAATTAATTATGATGAGTTATAATTGGGATTATGAGAACATGTCTGTTGAATCATGTGATGTTACTTAACTTTGTTATCGTCTGCTAGTGAACATATGACAGTTTTGTTAATTTATGATGGTAGATCTATTTCATATGTCCAATCACATGTGTTTAACTTGATTCATTTTATGACATCAGTTTATATGCAAGTTTGGGATGTTAAATCATATGCTAATTTGTATGTGAATCTTATGCAAGTCTGTTTTTACATATGCTAATTTGTATGTGAATCTTATGCAAGTCTGTATGCGAATTATACACAAGTTTATATGTGAATCAAGTATATACATATGCTAGTTTATATGCAAAAGCATGTGATATTAGTTTACATGTTTAAATTCATGATGTTGGTTCATATGTCTAAACACATATGCTAGATTTGATTCATTTTGTGACATTTACATGTCTAAATCATATGCAAGTGTAAATCTTAATTTACATGTCTAAATTATATATGCAAGTTCATATATAAGTTTGGATGTGAATCATATGCTAGTTTATATGTAAGATTGTATGCGAATCATATGTAAGTCTTAATTTAAATGTCTAAATTGCATATGCAAGTTTAATACAAGTTTGTATGTAGATCATATGCAAGTTTATGCGAAAACCATGTTCATATATGCAAGTTCACTTTTATGTGTATAGAACTATGCAAATCATATCTTGTATAATTTGATCCATGCCAGCTTGTAAGTTGTGCAAATTATGCCTATTGCTTATGGAAGTTATTGATTATGCAAATTTATGATTATATAAATTATAATCATACAAGTTTTGATCCATGCTAGCCTATTTTTATTTGCGAGTTAGATCTATTTTTACATGTTATGCAAGTTGTGATGTTTTTGTGAGTTAGGCTATTTGCTAGCCTACGTATTATATGTATTACATGTACGAACAACGTGGGGGCAATGGGAAAATATTAAATATTAATATTGTGAAAATTGGCATAAAATGGCTCAAAAACATATAATAAATTTGAGACATTAATTGGCCTAATTTATATGCAATTATGGACATAATTTTGGTGATAGTTATGGACATAGATTAATTTGGAAGTTATTGACAATTTGAAATAGGGATATTAATTCAAAATGGGGGTAGAATAATAATGTGTAATAATAAATACCTGAGACACGAGGTTAGACTCGTTTGTGGTATATGACTGCCCGGAAACGCCCGGCACATCCGGCAACCACAAACGGTAGTCTAATGTGAGAGGTCAAAGGCATAAATTAAATGAGTAATAAATGCATAAGACAAGAGGTTAGACTCGTTTGTGGTATAAGACTGCCCGGACCCGCCCGGCACATCCAGCAACCGCAAACGGCAGTCTAATGTGAGAGGTCGTAGGCATAATTAAAAGATGCTTAGACACGAGGTTAAGTCTGGCTTGTGGTGGAAGTCTGCCCGGAACCGCCCGGCATATCCAGAGGCCACAAGCAATCGACTTAATGTGAGGGGTCTGTGCATTAATAATTAACTAATGCTGATCAAAGACGAATATGAATGACAAACAGAAGTTTGGTTGAGTTGAGTAATTCTCCGAGTACCAATCTGATGTTGGTTTCGGTCTTCGGGGTTGATACTTAGGAAGTTATTCTCTTAACCAATGTATTTGTGAACTAAGATGTACTTAATCATAAATTAAGTAAAACATGTTATACAATATATATATATATATATGATACATAAAACATGATAAGTGGATAGGGTTAAGACCAGCTTAACCAATAATCTGATAAGTAGGTAGGGTTAAGACCAGCCTAACCAATAATATATAAGTGGATAGGGTTAAGACCAGCTTAACCAATAATATATATATTAATCTGATAAGTGGATAGGGTTAAGACCAGCTTAACCAATAATATATATATATATATATATTAATCTGATAAGTGGATAGGGTTAAGACAAACTTGACCAATAATATATATTGATTGATCTGATAAGCGGATAGGGTTAAGACAAACTTAACCAATAACACATGTTGATTTGATAAGTGGGTAACATGTGGGATATAATCATTAACACTTAACCAAGATAAACATGTGGTGGGACATGGGGGTTAAGTGGGTGACATGGGATACGTGAAATACGATTAGAGACACTTAACCAAATTGAAACATGTAAGAAGACATGAATAAGAAGGGGTTAAGTGGGAAATCCTAGTGGGGACCAAGCATAGGTGGAAATCTTATGTCAAGTGCGGGGACCCTTTTCAACCAGTAACCCATTTAGTATCTAAGTGAGCTCGATCTAGATCGAGGATGGGACACGCTTACTGGATTTGATTGTAAGAGGTCAAAACGGGTTAGCGGTGGCAACGCAAGTCCAACGGGGTCAAGTGCGTGCGTGGGCCCGAACTGGTAGATAAGACGTTGTTGCATCGTGTAGATATAAGCCGTGCATCTTTAGTGGTATCGGGTTGCCACTTTGGGGAGTGATACACCCCACTGTGGGGCCAGCACGGGTATCTACGAGTTAGGGAGCCGATCGAATGGGGAAGGTAGTGGGTACGACTAGCAAAGATAGGAGCAGGCGGCACCTATGAAGACAGCTAGGAGTCCAACTACCATATTATGAATAAATGTTGTAATTAGAATGGGGAGGGTAGTGGGTACAACCAGTGGAGATAGGAGCAGGCGACACCTATGAAGACAGCTAGGGGTACACGAAACTACCATTATGATTATTATGTTCAGAAGGCAGGATCAACTTTTAGGGTGACTAGTATTGGTGTAGTATAGAAATTATCCTATAGTGATTATGAGCGAGATTAACGCCAGAATATTCCTCTTGTATTTTTTGTCTTGCCCACTTGTTTCACAGTCATTCCTTGTTTTACCAGTTTATGCCTTATCCTAATTACTTTAATAATTATGCTGCTAAAGTTATTGGACTCGCCAGACTTTATGTCTGACCCCCTTTGTTTTCGCCTCTTTTCTTCCTCCCCCCCCCCCCCCCAGGTTCTCAGGGTGGGACTAGTGCTAGTGGAGCTTGATTTGGAACTCTTTATCTATCTTTGGAAGTGCTTGGATTGCTGAAAGTAAAGTTCAGCTCATCTCTTTTATGGCTACTTATGTTGGGGTTATGCTTTTTTACTTTATGTACTCAGAAAACAATTTGTCAAGATGGATATTAAGTGTACTTGGTTTTATTGTTGGTTTTTGATGTTGTTGTAACCAAACTATTTCTCTGCTACAATAAAAGTTGTTTTAAAATTTTCAAGTACCAACATATGTATCTGTCTTGTTATATTCTGTTCTATACACCAAAAATACTCCATGAAAGTTAATGCATTCCCTTTGAGAGTGACATTAATGGACGTGGGGTGTTACAGAAACTAATCGAAACAGTCGAATTGGCTTACGAAACATATCCCATTGTGTTCGGAATGGAGGTATTTAGATAAGGGCGACAATCGTTGGGTTGGATTTCGAGTTCATAACAATAAACAAGTAAATTATAAATTAAATAATATTATTTAATTATATATATAGAAAATATTGGTCAAACCCTACATAATCTCAACCTATGGTCAACCCGAATTCAGAGCCTCCGAAATTAAGGGCTAAGAACATCCGATTTTCTCCTTTAAATCGCGTTCGACTCAGACCAAATTACAATGTGGAATCAAAACAAAATTAAAGAGGAGTTCGAGATCTATAAAGTGATATGAAGTTGATGAAGATTCGTAGTGTATATCGCTCCAGATTTCATCCCAAATCACCGTCGTTCGATGACGTTTTCTAGCCGTAGGGGGGACCGAGTCCGGCGCCGTCGCGGTCGGAGGTGGAGCTTAGATGGGGCTTCGACGTGGAGCAGCTTGATGGGGTTCCGGTCATGGTTGGTGGCGGGTATTGGTGGCTAAAGGATGTCAATGTTGGGTTTCTTGTTCGAAGGGTTCTAGGAAATCGCGGCCATGAGTGTTCAAACGAGGAAGACGAAGATTTACGTTAATTATTTAATTAATTAATTAGTTAATTATTCAAATGTATTTAATATCATAACTTTTACGTACGAGATCCAAATCGCTCGAAATTGGATCCAATGCGATCGTGGAGACAAGAGCTTCGTAACGAAACTGACCGGGTCCAATTTGGAGCACGCTAGAATTTCAAGCAAATTCAAATCCAAACAGAACAGAAATGCAGAAATAAAAGAATGGAGGAGTGGAAACGAATGTAAGAACTCCTTCTCACTCTAATTATTCTATAGTTAAATATATAATAGGATGCAGACGGTGCTTAGCAGCACCCGACACTATTTTTTTGTATAAACCATAATCGACTGTATTGTGTTGTGATTGTGGTGTGAATATATATACATACGACGTGAAAATTATATATATATATATATATATATATACGATGTGAATAATATATGTATTTGCGATGTGAAAAATACATATATATATATATATGAAATGAAAATAATATATATATGAAATGTGAAAAAAAAATGAAGTATGGAAATAATTTATATATGAAATAAAAATAATATATAAATATGAAGAATTGAAATAATATATATATATATGAAATGTTGAAAAATATATATGAAGTATGGAAATAATATATATATGAAATGAAAACAATATATATATGAAATGAAAATAATATATATATATATATGAAATGGAAATAATATATATATATATATATATATATATATATATATATATATGAAATGAAAATAATATATACATATATATGAAATGGAAATAATATATATGAAATGAAAATAACATATATGAAATGTGAATAATATATATATGAAATGTGAAATATATATATATATATATATATATATATATGTATGTATGTATATACACATATGAAGTGTGAAAATAATATATATATGAAATGTGAATAATATATATATGAAATGTGAAAAATATATATATGAAGTGTGAAAATAATATATATATATATATGAAACGTGAATTATGTATATATGAAGTGTGAATGAAATAAATATTGATTGGATAAAAGTATTATTTTTAACATATATATGAGATGTATAAAATTGTCATGTAATGGAATATTCAATTTTGATTAAAAATTGAAATGGAAGTTGAAATCGTTTTTAAAAAGAATTTAAAACGATTTATAAAATACGTTTTAAATGGAAATCGACAAAATATATATAATATATATATTATATATATTTAATGGCCTGAATAGAACGCGCCGCGCCGCAACGGTTCGCGAATTTCGATCATTGACCTCGAATTGACATTACGGGAGATCCGACCGTCGGATTCTCCTAAAACAGGAACCGTTGGGTTCGTATCGAAAAGAGCTTTCCAACGAATATAAGAGATTTGAAATCTAATGGTTGGATTTGGAATAATGTCCAAATCAAATTTAGAAAAGGTCATTGTAAGTGCAGTTCGATGACCGTTTATAGAAGTCGACTGAACGGGCCTTGATAAAATTATTAAAAATATCAATAATTTGTGTAAAATCATAATAAATGATTTGGAAAGAATTAGGATGAAAAATTCTATATTTGAAAAGATAAAAATATATTTTTATCGAATTGAGTTAGTTATTTACTAGATTAATAATCCAATAATTTTTAAATAAATAAATTGGCTTTGGAAAGGGTTTTAATATAACCAGAAATGAAACACCCCACCTCTTCTAGGGTCACTCACAAAGGGGATGCACTAGTTTTGGAGGAGCGTTATCGAGGTAAAAAATTACAGAAATATTACAAGACGGACATAAATAAAACAGCGGAAGAGTCAAAAGATAAATTTCATTACTTTCAAAATAGTCAAAGCCTTTTTCATCCAAAGTACCAAATAGCCAAAGTCATCATTTTCCGTTACAGCAAATTCTGTCTTGCATAAATAAAGAAGCATAAAAGCTTAAAACAGCAAAAATAATATAATTCCCCAAGACAACAGAAATGCAGCCATAGCAGAGCTCAAGATCAAACCGTACATGAGCTGAACCGAAAGCAAGAGAAATCCAAGCTAAGTGCTAGAGTTTCCTCCCTGAGAACCGGGGGGGACGAAAGAAAAAGAGACGAAAGAAAACGGGTCAGTCATAAAGACTGGTAAGTCCTAGTGACTTTCAGCATAAAAACAGGTAAAGGTAACATGACATGTATAAACTGAAAGTAAACATAAGGATGCTGTCAAGATGGGCAAGATAGACTAAGATAACATGATAAATCAAGTAAAAATCAAGTATAACATCGCATGTTCAAGATTCGCTGCACCAACTGTACTAGTATCCCAAACCCATGTCATATATTAACCATGAAATGATCCCTTAGCCTAATATCATGAAATGACCCATTTCGGGGTCCTACGGAACGATCCATTAATCGATCGGCTCCCTACAAGTTCTAGCTCGTCGTGTGTCTGTGTCATACGGCCCTATCACGAATGTAGTCACCTGTGCTAGGTCCACCATAGAGTGTATCAAGCCCTATGGTGCCAACCACCGACATGAATCAAGCACGCACAGCGTAAACCTACTGATGCCCAATGCCTGCTTTTTCAACTCCGGACTACGTGCACGACCATAGTACACCGGAACCTACACTGGCGCACCAACTCAGCTGTCGTTCTGGTCGCTTACAATCAGCCCAGTAATCGTGCCCCACGCTGCCTAGTTCCAGGGTACCATGATACATCTAAGTGGGTTATTGCTGAAATGGACCGCGTAACTAGTGTTTCCGTCCAACAGGTTAAGTGTTGTCATTTAAATTCGTGGCTTAACCCTTATCAGTCTAGCATGTCCAGTTGGTTAAGTGTTGTCTTTCAATTTCATGACTTAACCCCACTAATCATGTGTCAAGTTGGTTAAGTGTTGTCTTTCATGTTCATGACTTAACCCTATCATGTGGCATTATTCCATTAATGCACCCCAACCTCTCACATTAGACCTGTTGTTGTGGTCACTGGATATGCCGGGCGGTTCCGGGCAGATTTACACCACAACTCAGTCTGACCTCGGGTTTCAAGCACGATATGACCAACTATCCACATTGGATCCTATTGTTTGCAGTCACTGTATTTGCCGGACGGTTCCAGGCAGAATTACACTGCAAACTCAACCCAACCTCGAGTTGGCCATTTTCAAGTTCATTCTAGTGTAATGTCCATGTTCAAATTTCATGTCAAGTTCGTGTCAAGTTTCATGGCAAGTTTCATGTCAAGTTTCATGGCAAGTTTCATGATTCATGTTCATAACCAATTCATGTTTTGCCTAATCTACCCAAATCGTATTCCCATCGCACGTAAACGTGAATCGATCTAGATTACAAGTAAATTCAAATCCAAAATAAAAGGGAATAACATCAAAACTATGATAGGCAGAAGAACGAGCACAAGGTGATAAATCTAGCATGATATAGCTTGAGATAATTGGTAATAACATCACTGGCATATAGAATAATAGTCCCAAAACATTAGGATTACAGATCTAACATAATAAGGTGATAGTCATGATAAAGGTGATAATCCAAACTTGTGAAAAGTAGATTGATTCAACCTCACAAGCATGATAATACTATGGACATGAAGGAGTTTGATTTACAACAAGAATAGGTCCAAACTGATTTCGTAGCAATATTCCCAAATGTCAAGATCCAAGATGGAAACTGGAATAGATGTGGATCGATTATCATACTTAAGTCTAATTTCACTTTATCTCATGTCCAAATTACAATTAACAAGTTTAAATCTCAAAGTAACTAGAACTTACTGTGCACGGATCGAGGATTTAGAAAGCAGAATTGAAGCTCTAGTCGAACAACCCCAATATGCAATTCCTAGCCGTAGTCTTCAAGGAATAGTCTTCGTGTTTTATTTTAATTTATTTATTTCAATTATTTCAGAGGCAGCATAAGGAGAGAATAAAATGGTGTAAAGAGAATGGGGTTAGGGGGCTGTTTATATCGGATTAGGCGAACAAATCTAAACTGAAAACGAGACCAAAAACATCAGAATGAACCCAGGCTCAAAACTGGCTTTCGGCCCCAGATCGACCTCCAGGTCGACCTGGCCCCTGGGAGGTTGACCATAGTCTCGACCCCCAGGTTGACCTTGTCCTGGGCGGGAAAATTCCCGCCCAGTCTACGCTGGGGTTTGAATTTGAATTTCGAATCCGAATTCGAGCCGTTTTTCGGTTATGAAAATCCTTGAAACTTCGGAGGGTCATATCTCCCTCATACGGAATCCGTTTTTCGAAAACTCGGACTCATTTCCAAGCAGAATTTCGAGATAAACGTAATGGCGCAACCCGTTTCCCTTGATTCTTAATTTAAAAATTAATTTTTCCTTGATTTATGATTTTAACATGTTATTAAAATTCGGGTTGTTACATTCTCCCCTCCTTAAAGGATTTTCGTCCCCAAAATCTTCAAGTTAAGAAGAATGCATCCTATAATCCAATCAACCATCTACTCAACCATCATCCACAAGACCATTGTCCTTAAAAGATTTCTAATGCTGTATGAATTTATGCAAAAGTGTGTATATGTACTTATCTAATGCAAAAGATCAGGCGGTTACTGATTCAGTAGACCTCCTTAATGCAGAATATGCTAGTGCAATGTATCCCACATGTATGCAATTTACTAATATAATATCTACATAAGTGCACAACGATTCATCCATATGCAACATCCATATAATAACATATCAAATTTCCATCCATATACAAGTATAAGCACCCATGCATATGCAACATGAAATATGTGACTGAGTCGATCTAGTGCCTAATGTGTGTTATGCAACCACGAGCAACCACTTGCAATCATCAACCATAACATGTTTCAATCACATGTTTACATCCAAAAGGGTTCTACCTAAGGTTCTCAAGATAGGATTGAGAAGATAACAAGACAAACATCGATAGCAAAAAGCATGTACATGATACGAAAGGTATGTAAACTTATAGGAAAAGGAGATCGAGAATGTACCCTAAAAAAGAATCGGGTATAGCGCGCTTCTTCTCTTCGGCTTCCCAAGTTGCGTCTTCTTGGGATTCACTCCACTGTACTTTAACTAGCTTGACTTCTCGATTCCTTAGCTTCTTGATCCCCGTTCCTAAGATACGAATCGGAACTCGCCTCGATGTTGCTTACCTTTCCACTTCTACGCCTTCAAGGATGCTTGGCTCAACCACTTCATCCGACTCATGTAAGCACTTTCGGAGATGCGAAACGTGAAAGACATTGTGTACTCCGGCCAACCTCTCGGGTAACTCTACCTTATAGGCCATCTGTCCAATCCTTTCGATGATAGGGAACGGTCCTACGAACCTCGATGCTAACTTTCCAACCGCTCCAAAGCGAACCACATTGCGTAAAGGAGAAATTTTTATAAAGACCATATCTCCGACTTTGAACTTTAGGTCTGTCCTTCTCTTGTCCGTGTAGGATTTCTATCTATCTTGGGCCGTTTCCATCCGTCTTTCTATCAACCCAACCTTCTCGGAAGTGTCCCTTATCATGTCAGGTCCAAGTATGAGCTTGTCTGTCGACTCCCACCAACAAGTTGGTGACTTGCACGGTCTTCCATATAAAGCTTCGAATGGTGTCATTCCTATGCTAGCTTGGTAACTATTATTATACGCGAACTCAACGAGAGGTAGGTGATCTTCCCAAGTACCACCAAAGTCAAGAATGCATAGTCTCAAAAGATCCTCTAGTACCCTATTTACCCTTTCGGTTTGTCCATCCGTCTATGGGTGATAGGCTGTGCTTAAACTTAGTCGTGTACCCATTGCTTCTTGTAAACTATTCCAAAATTCGCTAGTGAAAATCGGCTCATGATCGCTAACTATACTAGAAGGAACTCCGTGCAACCGTATTATTTCTCGAAGGTATATAGACGCTGGCCATGATGCGGTCCTCTTGCTCTTCACAGGAATGAAGTGAGCGCTCTTCGTGAGTCTATCTACTATAACCCATATGCTAGTATTGCCCTTCCTTGACCTAGGCAATCCATCCACGAAATCCATCGAGACACTCTCCCATTTCCATTGCGGAACCTCCAAAGGATGCAATAGCCCACCAGGCTTTTTCGACTCGGCCTTTACTTGTTGGCACACCATGCGCTTAGAAACGAATTCCGCCACGTCCTTTTCCATCCCGTTCCAAAAGAAAATGCGCTTCATATCCTTGTACATTTTATCCCCTTCGGGATGTATAGTCATCTTCGAGTGATGCGCCTCTTTGAGAAATCTCTTTACTAAGTCTCCCACTTGTGGGACACATAGTCTACCATCACGCCTTAGCTATCCCTTTTCTTCTATGGCATACCTACTGAGGTGACTTGACATCTCACCTCTAATCAACTTGTCCATGATCTCGACTATCTATGGGTCTTCCTTCTGTGAACTCCCTACTTGGTCTAGAAGCGTAGGCCTTAACTCAAGAGATGCTAACGTGCTAGCCAACAACTCAACAACAGGTGTGAAATCAAAGGTTGCTATAAACTCTAGACTTTTCCTTTCAATAAACAAAGGACTCAAAGTCAACTTTTTCCTACTTAGCGCATCCGCCACCACGTTACCCTTGCCAGGGGTATAAGCTATATCGAAGTCATACGATGCCAAGAATTCCATCCACCTCTGTTGCCTTAGATTCAAATCTTTTTGCGAAAAGAGGTACTTAAGCGATTTGTGATCGGTATACAACTCGAACTTCTCACCTAGAAGATAATGGCGCCAAGACTTAAGCGCAAAAACAATCGCGGCCAATTCCAAGTCATGTGTAGGATAGTTTTTCTCATGAAATTTAAGTTGTCTACCTCCATAGCATATCACTTTCCCTTCTTGCATTAGGACAGCGCCTAATCCCGTGCCGCACGCATCTGTGTACACCGTAAACATCTTACCTCCGTCGGGTAATGCCAAAACTGGAGCTGTGGTAAGGGCTCTCTTAAGCCTTTGAAAAGCAACGTCACACTCTATGTCCCATGCAAAAGCAAGGTTCTTCTTCGTTAACCTAGTAAGAGGGCCTGAAATCTTAGCGAAGTCCTTAATGAACTTCCTATAGTAGCCCGCCAAACCGAGAAAGCTTCTCACTTCTGTTGCGTTCTTAGGAACTTTCCAGTCTTGCACCGCAACTACCTTTGCGGGGTCCACAGCTATACCTTGCTTAGAAACTACATGTCCAAGAAACCGAACTTCTTTTCTCCAAAAATGACACTTGGAGAACTTAGCCTTTAACTCGTGTCCTCTAAGCGTATCCATGACTCTCTTGAGATGTCTAGCATGTTCTTCCTCATCCCTTGAGAAGATCAAAATATCGTCCACGAAGACCACCAAAAACTTGTTAAGGAACTCCCTAAACACCCTACTTATCAAGTCTACGAAGTACGCGGGTGCATTCATCAAACCAAATGGCATGAAGAGCCATTCGAAGAAACCATCCGAAGTCCTAAACGCAGTCTTGTCAATGCTATCCTCAGCCACTCTAAGTTAATGGAATCTTGTAGCTAGATCGAGTTGAGAGAAAACAGACGTTCCTACAAGTTGGTCGAACAAGTCGTCAATTCTTGGTAGTGGGTGCCTATTCTTCTTAGTCAGCTTGTTTAACTCACGATAATCTACGCATAGACGAAGCGAACCATCCACCATAGTAGCGAATACCACCGGAGCACCCCATTCAGAAATGCTTCGCCTAATGAAATTTTTCTCAAGCAACTCCTTAACTTGCTTACTAAGCTCTTTTCTCTCTCGCGGGGCCATGTGTCTAACGGGTAATGCAACTGGCTTAGCATTATCAACAAGATATATACGGAAATCTATCTCGCGCTTAGGGGGTAACCCCTTAACCGCATCAAAGACATCAGGATATTCTCGGACTACCCTTACTGATTGCAAATCATCGATAGACGAGTCAAGAGATTCTAGATAACATAACATGACAGGACCCATAGGGTTGCAAGAAATTTCAAGGGTATTACCAAGGCGAGTCACGAGTCTAACTACCCTTCGTTCACAATCGAGAATGGCACCATTATTGGACAGCCAATCCATGCCTAGAATCAGACCGTATCCCATAAATCCGAGAACATAAGCATTACATGTGAATTCTACGCTTAAGATAGAAATCCTCAAATCCACACAAATCATAGATAAATGAGTGGAGCCACCAATTGGATTTGAAACAATAACGGGATCCTCAACTAGACTAGTACTTCAGTGCAGAGTTTCAACAATATCAGAAGAAATAAAAGTATGCAATGCGCTAGAATCAAACAAGGTTCGAACAGGATAATCAAAAAGATAGACTAAATTTCAGCAGAAATATTTCTATCTCGTTCTTGCGGAGGTGCCGTGAGAGCGTGGACTTGTCCTCCAGAAGAAGGTCCAGCTCCCTGCCCTTGCTTCCTTGGGCAGGCCCTAGCCATGTGTCCAGGAATGCCACAGAAATTACACTTTCTCTTTTCACGGGGTTTGTTGTTCTTCCCGCCTTTCTTTGGATCAGCCTTCTTGTTCTGTGACCCTTTCCCCTTCTTATCTGGAGGCACTTCTGCTTTTGCCTCATTCTTGCCCTTGTCTTCCTCATTTAAGAGTGCCATGTCTACTAACCTTTCGTAAGTAGCCCCCATAGGTATGTGAGTCATAGCCAAGCTGTGAAGTGGCTCATTCAATCCCTTGACAAAACGGAGAGCTTTCTTATGAGGAGTATTCACTAAGTCCAGTCCAAACCGGGCCAGCTGATTGAATTGATTGACGTATTCCTTGACCGTCATACTTCCTTGCTTAAGAGATAAGAACTTTTCCAGTTGTAGACTTCGTTCAGCTTGTGAGAGGAATTTCATCTCAAACCTTATCCTGAAATCCATCCATGTGTCAACAAGTCTTTCAGCGTTAGTGACTTCCCACCAATAGGAAGCTTTGTCTTTGAGCAACCATACTGCCAACTGTACCTTCTGCCTATCGTCCACATCAAAGATAACGAACAGATCCTCAGTTTCTTTGAGCCAGTTCCTCGCTTCTACGAATGATTCAGTTCCCCTGAAATCCTTTCCACCCATGGCCCTAAAATCTCTACAGATCTTTGAGAAAGCATTTGCACAAAGAGGAGGAGGAGGGACCGCTGCAGCTGGAGGAGGAATATTTGTTGGGCCTGCATCGTTGGCCCTAGCCTCTAAGTACCTCCTGAACCAGCCAGGTATTGGCACACCCTCTGAAAGGTTAAGATTCCCAGACATGCTGAAATGAAAAAGAAGAAATTCAAAACGAGGAAACAAAGGATAGTGCTAATGGCTTTTGGGGAATAGCCTTTAAATAACACAAAACTTTTCTTGAAAAATGCTTCTTTGTAAACGGTTTTGAAAATAGTTTTAGAAGGTTCTTAAAAACTTTTGCCCAGTCTGGTAACCTTCTGCTCTGATACCAAGTGTAACACCCCACCTCCGCTAGGGTCACTCACAAAGGGAATGCACTAGTTTTGGAGGAGCGTTATCGAGGTAAACAATCATAGAAATATTACAAGACAGACATAAATAAAACAGCGGAAGAGTCAAAAGATAAATTTCATTACTTTCAAAATAGTCAAAGCCTTTTTCATCCAAAGTACCAAATAGCCAAAGTCATCATTTTCCGTTACAACAAATTCTGTCTTGCAAAAATAAAGAAGCATAAAAGCTTAAAACAACAAAAATATCATAATTCCCCAAGACAGCAGAAATGCAGCCATAGCAGAGCTCAAGATCAAACCGTACATGAGCTGAACCGAAAGCAAGAGAAATCCAAGCTAAGTGCTAGAGTTTCTTCCCTGAGAACCTAGGGGGGAACGAAAAAAAAAAGAGGCGAAAGAAAACGGGTCGGTCATAAAGACTGGTAAGTCCTAGCGACTTTCAGCATAAAAACAGGTAAAGGTAACATGACATGTATAAACTGAAAGTAAACATAAGGATGCTGTCAAGATGGGCAAGATAGACTAAGATAACATGATAAATCAAGTAAAAATCAAGTATAGCATCGCATGTTCAAGATTCGCTGCACCAACTGTACTAGTATCCCAAACCCATGTCATATATTAACCATGAAATGATCCCTTGGCCTTATATCACGAAATGACCCATTTCAGGGTCCTACGGAATGATCCATTAATCGATCGGCTCCCTACAAGTTCTAGCTCGTCGTGTGTCTGTGTCATACGGCCCAATCACGAATGTAGTCACCTGTGCTAGGTCCACCATAGGGTGTATCAAGCCTTAGGGTACCAACCACCGACACGAATCAAGCACGCACAGTGTAAACCTACTGATGCCCAATGCCTGCTTTTTCAACCCCGGACTACGTGCACGACCATAGTCCGCCTGAACCTACACTGGCGCAACAACTCAGCCGTCGTTCTGGTCGCTTACAATCAGCCCAGTAATCATGCCCCACCCTGCCTAGTTCCAGGGTACCATGATACATTTAAGTGGGTTACTGCTGAAATGGACCGCGTAAGTTGGGTTTCCATCCAACAGGTTAAGTTTTGTCATTTAAATTCGTAACTTAACCCTTATCAGTCTAGCATGTCAAGTTGGTTAAGTGTTGTCTTTCAATTTCATGACTTAACCCCATTAATCATGTGTCAAGTTAGTTAAGTGTTGTCTTTCATGTTCATGACTTAACCCTATCATGTGGCATTAATTCATTAATGCACCCCAACCTCTCACATCAGACCTGTTGTTGTGGTCACTGGATATGCCGGGCGGTTCCGGGCAGATTTACACCACAACTCAGTCTGACCTGGGGTTTCAAGCGCGATATGACCAACTACCCACATTGGATCCTATTGTTTGCAGTCACTGGATTTGTCGGGCGGTTCCGGGAAGAATTACACTGCAAACTCAACCCAACCTCGAGTTGGCCATTGTAACGACCCGCATTCTACGCATCATAGGATCGTGGAATATTTATTTCTTTCACATATGAAGTCGTATGGTCATGTAACTTTGGGAGACGATTATTGGTGTCATTTCCCATGTTCATGATTTTTGTCGATTTTTAAATGACCGTTTTGCCCCTAGTTGGTACTGTTTTGGCCATAACATTTGACTGGAAAGGAATTTTGACCTGAAACCAATTCCATTGGATTCGAATGATGGTTTCTCTTTCCGTAGAGTGGTTACATTAGCCAAACGGACTTACCGTTTGGGAGATATGGCTGAAACAAGGTTTAGGAGGTGAAAAACAGCTAATCGGGCTTAACCGGGTGATTAGCAACTAGGCCCAATGGGAGATTTCGGGATTTGGGGTATTTAAGGGCTGCTAGGGTTAGGATTTCGGTTTTAGACTCATTTTTCCAGCCGCCACTTACCTCCTTCAAGCTCTAGCAATGGCCTCCACCTTCTAATTTCATCACAAATCATCTCTAATCACTTTCTAATCGAAGATTAAGCAAAACTACATCAAATCAAGGAAGGGTAGCACCAAATCAGAGAGAGAGCTGCTGGAACACATAGGGATTGGATCCAAATCAGATATTATTTCAGATCTAAAGTTTGTTTGTGGCTAAGGTGAGTGATTTGCATAGTTTCTCACTAATTATGGCTAATTATGGTAATTAGCGAAGATTAGCAAAATTATGGCTCAGAAAAATCTAGAAAAATTCCTAAAATTCTAAAACATCATTTTATGCCTCTGATATGAATTTGGGTTGATTTCGACTAATTTTGCAAATCCCGGAATTTGGGGGATTAAGGGGTAATTAGTGATAATTAGCGAATTTGTGCATGTTAAAAATCTGGGAAAATATTCATAAATTCTGAAATATTGTTTTAGACCTCTGATGTGAATTTGTGATAATTTGGTTAAGTTTTGCTAATCATATCATAAGTTTCACCCAAACATGCTTAAGGGAAAATATGGGGTTTTGGCTATGTTTGATCCATTTTAACCTATCATATTGTTGTTTTGGTGTTTGTGGTTGATTATACTTGTTGCTATGACTGTATGTTATGCTTGGTGATTGTTTAGAATAGTTAGAATGGTCGAAAACGTCGTCGAATGGCGTAAACTGCTCGTTGGAAGAACTGCAGGAAATCAGCCCGAACCGGACCGGATTGGTGGAAGCAAAGGCGATCCGAACAGATGGCGCGACCCGATCCGTCGATGCTTGAAGACCACGATCCGACGATGTGATCCGATCCGAGCCCTCCACCACGATCCACCTTCACGATCCGCTAGCAGCTCCGATCGCCAAAATGAAGCACGACCCGATCCGACAGGGGCCCCACGAACTGATGAAGCACGACCCGACCCGAAGGAGCTTGTCACGAACCGATCCTTGGCGATGGACTTGGAGACTCCGACCCGATCCGCTGATGGGTACTCGAACCGATCCGATGGAGCTGGAGGACCACGAGTTGATGGTGCGACCCGATCCGAATGGAGGAACTCGACCCAAACCAGTATGGTGACTGCGAACCGAACCAGGAGGCTATGAACTGAATGAAGACCGATCCGGAGGATGATGACTAAAACCCGAGATGCAAAGGTAGTCCAAATGGAAGTTAGAGCTCAGGATCCCGGACCCAGTTAGGAATCAATGAGTTCACTTCATGATTGGGCTTTGCTGCGGGACGTGTGCAAAGGGGTTGTCGGTATTCATAACTTTGGTTCAACACTGAGAGATGGATGGTGGGCTTGTAGTGATAGTTACACGGGATTGGATTCCGTCATGGCCCAAAGTATTAGGTGACCAAAGTAGTGGATATCGTATGCTTTACGCACTGAGTAAGGGAAGTGAGGATGATTGCTATGCTTGATTGTTTGACATCACTATGACATGCACACCCCCACCCCCGTTATCTTTACACCATTTGAAAGGGCGCCTTAGAGTGTTGTACAGTATGTAGTGCTAACTCTTTGGTTGCAGGTCCAGGTTCAGGTATGATTGGATTATATCTGTTATTATTCTGTTTAGATGCTTATCGCTCATACCAGGCTTTATGTCTGACCCAGGGTTTTATGTCTCTTCTTATTACTCTGGGTGCTCACACGAGCAGACTAGAGACAGGTTGTGGTTAGCTGGTGATGCGCGAGTAGCTGATTCGGAGGCGAGCAGGAGGCTTCCACGTATGATATATAGATATTCTCCCTGTGTCGTTGGTGGTCACTACTTGGGCATTAGTAGTGTACCTCCTTTATCTTGCTTTTGCTTTGAGACAGTTTGAAAAGTTGTAATAAGCTATATTTTGGATTTCCGCTGCTATGATGCTCAGTTCTGGTTTTTAGCTTATGCACTGTCTCTCCTGTTTATGTCAAGTATGTTATTATTATATTTTGTTCTATGCGCTGTGAGATATATTACAGGTTCCTTGATTAGTTCATTCTCTTCTTTCTTTTTTCTTCTGGCGACCCGTTCCGTGCTAACTAGACATGTGTACAGCGCACTTTTGGAGAAAATGTCGGTTGGTGCGGGGCGGGCCGTCACACTTGGTATCAGAGCCAGGTTGCGTATTTAACCTAGGGAAAGACACTAGGGAGAGATAGTACGTATATGAGAGCGCGTATTTGTGATTACTTTGGTTTTCAAAAGCTATATATATATATACTATTGGTAGTATAAGAATGAAGTTGTACTGCACTAGCACCACTATGGGGTCGTTAATCGTTTCCCCTTTTACAGATTAACGATGAGCCGATATCCTAGAGGTGCTGGTAGAGGGACCAACCATGGGAATGCTCCTAACATGAGGACAATGTTCACCAACTTCATGAGAGACATGCTTAGAGATGTTCAGGGAGCAGTTCCCAATCCCGGAAATGGTGGTGGTCCAGTAGTGCAGGCGCCTAGGGTCGATTTCGCCAAGTTGTGCAAAGATTACACTAACCTTGGTGGGAAGCCGTTCCACGGAACGGAGTCGGCCATAGATGTTCAGGATTGGTTGGATAGATGTGATCATATCTTCGACGACTTGGGTCTTGAGGATGCGATGAAAAGAAGGCTAGCGTCTCATCAGCTGCAAGGGCGAGCGATGAATTGGTGGAATGCCATTAGAACAGCTACTCCAGAAGATCAAGTTACTTGGAAACAGTTTAAGACTCGCTTTTGTGATAAGTTTATTCCAGCTGCTCATAAATCGGAACTGTTCAGGAAGTTCTTGGAGCTTAAGCAGAATGGTAGAGCAGTCTCGGAGTATATCGCTGAATTTGACACTCTATCGAAATATGGATGGTCCCTTATCGATACAGTCGAAAAGAAGAACGAGAAGTTCATAACTGGCTTGGATGGGTACTTGGGGGAAAGACTTATAAACCATATCGATCAGACGTTCGAATCTATTGTAGGAAAGGCATTAAGGTCAGAGAGCCTTTCCCTAAGTCAAAGACTGAGGTTGCTACGGCATCTGCAGAGGAGCCAAAGCCGCAAGCAGGCGGTGAAGGCAAGAAGAATTCCCAGAACAAGAGGAAGCAAAACCCGACCAAGGATGGTCAGAGTAAGAAAAATAAGAAAGATGGCGAATGCTTTAGTTGTGGCCAGAAGGGCCATTACGCCAGAGATTGTCGAGAAAAGCCTGGGGAAAGGAAGTGCTTTAACTGCGGCCAGGCGGGACATCACAAGGATGATTGCCCACAACCTCCTAGGGAGAAGCAGATTGTGAAAGCGTATGCTATCAACGCTGTTCCTTCTTCGTAAAATGCCCCAACTACGGCGCAGAAGGAAAAAGGTGTCGTTATTCGAGGTATGCTTTCTATTTAAGAAGTTTTGATCGGGTTTTGTTTGACAAACCTGAGTTAGTCGATAGACCTTTAGTAGTGACGAACCCGATTGGTGGTTCGACTAGTTTTGGCATGATTTGTTAATGTGGTCCTATCGAGTCATGGATGTATGTTTCCTTGTGATTGCTTTGTTTTGGGATTTACTGGGTTTAGCATTATTTTGGGGAGTCGATCTACTCCAAAGGAATAGGGTGGTATTAGGTACCTACCTAGTGATGGCGATAGTAACTGGAGTTAATGAAACTGAAAGGTTATCGTTGTTCTAGTTGTCTCTGGGAGGCAAATGAGTACTCCAGTGCTAGATTGTTTTGCTAGTATCATCTCATGTGGATTGTCCGAACTCGGAGGAGATGTTCCTTGGGTGCTTGTCTGATATTGGTTTAGGCCTTTGGGGCTTGTGCTTGGGGAATGTCGATTTCGACTAGGATGGGTTGCGTGAGGGGTAAATAGTTGTTGTGATTTTTCATTGGATGATATCTTGGTTTACTCGAGGAGTGATGGGCAGACGGAACATGATAAGACTGTTCAATGGTATAGACTGCCCAGAGTTAGACTCGATAGGGTTATGAGATTGCTCGAGTGGGACTCGAGAAAGATGCAAAGTAATGGATTGTTTAGGACCCTATGTTGATGTTCTCTATTGGATAGTAGAACTTTGAAGGAATAGGATGTGTTCGTTGATCATGGAAGATACAACGAAGATTAGAGCGATTCAAGTTGGACTTGAACTCGTAAAAGAAAATAGGTGTTCGTTGATCTTGGAGATGCAACGAATAGGGAGACGACTCGCGTTGGACTAGAGTTTGTCGGTACTCAAGACTGGGTCTGAGTTATAGATTAACTCGAGTTGGACTCGAGAAGGCTATAAGGAATTGGATTCAGCTCGAGTTGGACTCGAGAGGGCAGCAAGATAATGGATAGACTTGGGTTGGACTCAAGTATTTTAGGAGGACTAAAAGCAAGGGTATCTGGGGACGCCCGTTACCTTGGATCCGTTGGACGTGATCTAGTTATCCTTGGAGGATAAACGTACGTTGGACGTACGGTAGTCCGATTGGAGGCTGGGCTTCCATTAGTTTAATCATCCTTGGAGGATAAACGTACGTTGGACGTACGGTAGTCCGAAGGGAGGCGGGGCTTCCATTGGCCTGGGATTGGTTGGACCAGTCAAGTAGGCATCGGTGTATGTATGGGGGCTGGGCTTCCATTAGTTAGTGATGTTGGTTGGACCAGACATGCTAGAATCGACATATTGGGATTGGTTAGACCAGTCATGTAGGTGTCGATATGTTTATGAATTTAGCAGGTGATAGGTAGGACTTGTTTGATGGATGTTATGGTTGCTATGTTTGTTCCTATCTTTCTTCTCTTGAGTAGACTATCACCTGTAGGGTTCCAGCGAGGGGGAACAAAGTGATTGTAGTAGAACTATGAGCCAGTGCAGTAGAGTCATCATGACTCGAGGGGCAAAGTGGACATAGTAAAGGATTAGTAAGGCTATGAGCCAGTGCAGTGGAGTTGTTATGACTTCATGGGGCAGAGTGGACATAGCAAAGGACTAGTGACTATGGATCAGTGCAGTGGAGTCGCCATGACTCCATGGGGTAGAGTGATCATAGTAAAGGATTTGGGTGCAGTACTAGTTGCATTGAGTAGGAGACATGTCAGTTTAGGGGTTTTGTTTCTAGGATTGAAGCAACTAGAGTATGTCACATGATATGATTTCAGACCCAAGACTGAATTGGATTCAGAAACGCTAGTAAGTTTGATGATTAGATCGATTTTGATTGAGTGGATTGTTTCCAGTTAGAAGGACGATCCTAATCTATTGGAAACCATCTCTAGGGTAGAGATGGGTATCGATGGAAAGAGAATGATCAAGTAAGGATTTGATCGAGAAGGGTGGCTTCAAAAGAATAAGGGACTAGTTGTACCCAACGTAGATGGACTGAGAGGTGAAGTGCTTAGAGCATATCATCACTCGAAATTGACTATACATCCCAGTGGTAATAAGATGTATTGAGACATAGACAAGATCTACTACTGGGAAGGGATAAAGATAGGCAGAAGGCTTATCTCGATAAGAGACGAAGAGCTTTGGAATTCTTCGTTAACGACTTGGTGTTCGTCGAGATCTCTCCATAGAGAATGTGATTCGGATTGGTTGGAGAGGTGGGTTAGCACCAAGATTTGTTGGCCCATTCCCAGTCCTCGAGCAAGTTGGGAATTTGGCGTATGAGGCAGAGCTACCTGACAAGATGGCGGGAGTTCACAACGTATTTCATGTTTCCCAGTTAAGGAAATTCGTGCACGACCCTAGTGTGGCTATTTCACCTGATCAGTTGGATAACATCAAAGTTGAACTCGAGGCGGTTGGGAACCGCAAGTCTAGGCGTATTGTTGGGAACGATACGAAGCAGCTTCGAAGGAAGGCGGTGAAACTAGTCAAAGTCCAGTGGGGTGAGAATGAAAAAGACTGTACTTGGGAAACAGAGGAGGAGATAAGGAAGAAGTATCCAGAACTCTTTGCCTAGTAGGGTTTTGGTGGTGATAGTTTCTTCCCTTGTTAGTAAACCGCATGCTAGGATAGACTTGTTTTGCATGTTGATTGTTGTTTATGGTTGATAGGCATGCGGAACCCTTTTTGTGTTTTGGTTAGGGAATTTCAGGGGCGAAATTTCTTAAGGGGGGAAGAGTGTAACGACCCACATTCTACGCATCATAGGATCGTGGAATATTTATTTCTTTCACATATGAAGTCGTATGGTCATGTAACTTTGGGAGACGATTATTGGGGTCATTTCCCATGTTCATGATTTTTGTCGATTTTTAAATGACCGTTTTGCCCCTAGTTGGTACTGTTTTGGCCATAACTTTTGACTAGAAAGGAATTTTGACCTAAAACCACTTCCATTGGATTTGAATGATGGTTTCTCTTTCCGTAGAGTGGATACATTAGCCAAACGGACTTACCGTTTGGGAGATATGGCTGAAACAAGGTTTAGAAGGTGAAAAACAGCTAATCGGGCTTAACCGGGTGATTACCAACTAGGCCCAATGAGAGATTTCGGGATTTGGGGTATTTAAGGGCTGCTAGGGTTAGGATTTCGGTTTTAGACTCATTTTTCCAGCCGCCACTTACCTCCTTCAAGCTCTAGCAATGGCCTCCACCTTCTAATTTCATCCCAAATCATCTCTAATCACTTTCTAATCGAAGATTAAGCAAAACTACATCAAATCAAGGAAGGGTAGCACCAAATCAGAGAGAGAGCTACTGGAACACATAGGGATTGGATCCAAATCAGATATTATTTCAGATCTAAAGTTTGTTTGTGGCTAAGGTGAGTGATTTGCATAGTTCCTCACTAATTATGGCTAATTATGGTAATTAGCGAAGATTAGCGAATTTATGGCTCAGAAAAATCTAGAAAAATTCCTAAAATTCTAAAACATCATTTTATGCCTCTGATATGAATTTGGATTGATTTCGACTAATTTTGCAAATCCCGGAATTTGGGGGATTAAGGGGTAATTAGTGATAATTAGCGAATTTGTGCATGTTAAAAATCTGGGAAAATATTCATAAATTCTAAAATATTGTTTTAGACCTCTGATGTGAATTTTGGATAATTTGGTTAAGTTTTGCTAATCATATCATAAGTTTCACCCAAACATGCTTAAGGGAAAATATGGGGTTTTGGCTATGTTTGATCCATTTTAACTTATCATATTGATGTTTTGGTGTTTGTGGTTGATTATACTTGTTGCTATGACTGTATGTTATGCTTGGTGATTGTTTAGAATAGTTAGAATGGTCGAAAACGCCGTCGAATGGCGTAAACTGCTCGCTGGAAGAACTGCAGGAAATCATCCCGAACCGGACCGGATCGGTGGAAGCAAAGGCGATCCGAACCGATGGCGCGACCCGATCCGCCGATGCTTGAAGACCACGATCCTACGATGTGATCTGATCCGATCCCTCCACCACGATCCACCTTCACGATCCGCTAGCAGCTCCGATCGCCAGAAGGAAGCACGACCCGATCCGACAGGGGCCCCACGAACTGATGAAGCACGACCCGACCCGAAGGAGCTTGTCACGAACCGATCCGTGGCGATGGACTTGGAGACTTCTACCCGATCCGCTGAAGGATACTCGAACCGATCCGATGGAGCTGGAGGACCACGAGTTGATGGCGCGACCCGATCCGAATGGAGGAACTTGACCCGAACCAGTATGGTGACTGCGAACCGAACCAGGAGGCTATGAACTGAATGAAGACCGATCCGGAGGATGATGACTAAAACCCGAGATGCAAAGGTAGTCCAAATGGAACTTAGAGCTCAGGATCCCGGACCCAGTTGGGAACCAATGAGTTCACTTCATGGTTGGGCTTTGCTGCGGGACGTGTGCAAAGGGGTTGTCGGTATTCATAACTTTGGTTCAACACTGAGAGATGGATGGTGGGCTTGTAGTGATAGTTACACGGGATTGGATTCCGTCATGGCCCAAAGTATTAGGTGACCAAAGTAGTGGATATCGTATGCTTTACGCACTGAGTAAGGGAAGTGAGGATGATTGCTATGCTTGATTGTTTGACATCACTATGACATGCACACCCCCACCCCCGTTATCTTTACACCATTTGAAAGGGCACCTTAGAGTGTTATACAGTATGTAGTGCTAACTCTTTGGTTGCAGGTCCAGGTTCAGGTATGATTGGATTATATCTGTTATTATTCTATTTAGATGCTTATTGCTCATACCAGGCTTTATGTCTGACCCAAAGTTTTATGTCTCTTCTTATTACTCTGGGTGATCACACGAGCAGACTAGAGACAGGTTGTGGTTAGCTAGTGATGCGCGAGTAGCTGATTCGGAGGCGAGCAGGAGGCTTCCACGTATGATATATAGATATTCTCCCTGTGTCGTTGGTGGTCGCTACTTGGGCATTAGTAGTGTACCTTCTTTATCTTGCTTTTGCTTTGAGACAGTTTGAAAAGTTGTAATAAGCTATATTTTGGATTTCCGCTGCTATGATGCTCAGTTCTGGTTTTTAGCTTATGCACTGTCTCTCCTGTTTATGTCAAGTATGTTATTATTATATTTTGTTCTATGCGCTGTGAGACATATTACAGGTTCCTTGATTAGTTCATTCTCTTCTTTCTTTTTTCTTCAGGCGACCCGTTCCGTGCTAACTGGACATGTGTACAGCGCACTTTTGGAGAAAATGTCGGTTGGTGCGGGGCGGGCCGTCACAGCCATTTTCAAGTTCATTATAGTGTCATGTCCATGTCCAAGTTTCATGTCAAGTTCGTGTCAAGTTTCATAGCAAGTTTCATGTCAAGTTTCATGATTCATGTTCATAACCAATTCATGTTTTGCCTAATCTACCCAAATCGTATTCCCATCGCACGTAAACGTGAATCGATCTAGATTGCAAGTAAATCCAAATCCAAAATAAATGGGAATAACATCAAAACTATGATAGGCAAAAGAACAAGCACAAGGTGATAAATCTAGCATGATATAGCTTGAAATAATTGGTTATAACATCACTGGCATATAGAATAATAGTCCCAAAACATTAGGATTACAGATCTAGCATAATACGGTGATAATCATGATAAAGGTGATAATCCAAACTTGTGAAAAGTATATTGATTCAACCTTACAGGTATGATAATACTATGGACATGAAGGAGTTTGATTTACAACATGAATAGGTCCAAACTGATTTCATAGCAATATTCCCAAATGTCAAGATCCAAGATGGAAACTAGAATAGATGTGGATCGATTATCATACTTAAGTCCAATTTTACTTTATCTTATGTCCAAATTACAATTAACAAGTTTAAATCTCAAAGTAACTAGAACTTACTGCGCGCGGATCGAAAATTTAGAAAGCAGAATCAAAGCTCTAGTCGAACAACCCCAATATGCAATTCCTAGCCGTAGTCTTCAAGAAATAGTCTTCGTGTTTTTATTTTAATTTATTTATTTCAATTATTTTAGAGGCAGCATAAGGAGAGAATAAAATGGTGTAAAGAGAATGGGGTTAGGGTGTTGTTTATATAGGATTAGGCGAACGAATCTAGACTGAAAACGAGACCAAAAACATCAGAATGAACCCAGGCTCAAAACTAGATTTCGGCACCAGGTCGACCCCAAGGTCGACCTGGCCCCTGGGAGGTCGACCATAATGTCGACCCCCGGGTCGACCTCGTCCTGGGCGGGAAAATTACCGCCCAGTCTGCGCTGGGGTTTGAATTTGAATTTCGAATTCGAATTCGAGCTGTTTTTCGTTTCTAAAAATCCTTGAAACTTCGGAGGTTCATATCTCCCTCACACGGAATCCGTTTTTCGAAAACTCGGACTCGTTTCCAACCAGAATTTTGAGACGAATGCAATGGAGCAGCCCGTTTCCCTTGATTATTATTTTAAAAATTAATTCTGCCTTGATTTATGGTTTTAACATGTTAATAAAATTCGGGTTGTTACAAGAAATTTCCAATATATAAATTGGAATGGATTTGAGTAGAAATAATCTTCAAAATATTTCGATATTGGATTCCGTGATTATACAGATATTGTTGTGGGAATTTGAAAGATATTGATATCGTTTTTCCAATATGATATCTGTTAGTTTCAGAATTTGATATTGAATATAAGCCGATATAATTTCTATTCTGAGCCTTATATTTAATATCAAATTGGATTTTGGATTCTGAGCCTTATATATAATTTGATTTTTGAGATTAAAACCAATTGGAGTTTGAATAAATCTTTAATTAGATTGTGAATGTATAGATGGTAATTAAATTACCAAAACATGAAATGTGATTGAACCAAATACACTTGGTTGCTGATATTGATTGTGATTGATTGACTGTTGGGATTATGCTCGAACAATTTATGAGAAAAATATGCATTTATATTTAGCATTGAGTTGGGTAGAAATATCTGTATGCTAACGCCTTGTGAAACACTTCACGATTTGACTATAAGGTGTTGAGCGATGTTGAGTTCATTTCAAATTAAATGAATGATTTTGAAATGATATTTTTCTTAAGTGAAAAGAATAGTATTCCCGATTTTGGACAGGGAACGTTTTATAAAAATGTTTTATAAAACAGAAAGGATTTCGAGGGCTAAGACCCGATGATTTCGAAATGATTTGGAAATGTATTATGGTTTTACATTGTAGTTCATCACATATTCGATTAGTTGCTATTAATGATGTATCTGTTTGGTGGTGGAGAATTTATTCTCTTGATTAACACCCTTCTTTGAGACGTACAACTCAAAGGTTATGTGATTAATGGCGACTGATCATATGTGTGAATTGCTGATGTAAAGTACTATAGTTTGAAAGTACTTGGGATTATTATGTTGTGAAATGATTTTCCCTACTTCAAGATATAAAATGATTTAGCAAGTATGTGGCTAAAGATCGGGTGACCTGGACGACTGAAAGTATGGGCTGGATCCAGGACCTTAGGTTGAGTGGTCAGCGTGTAGCCTGCTCTATAGTGGGAGGCGCGCGCGCGCACACACACACACACACACACACACACACACACACATATATATATATATATATATCGAGTTAGAGAGGCGCATATAGCCTTGTCTGAGGGAAGATTCCCGATATTTGGTTGCATACTTGTTTGTATGCATTGTGAAGATTTGGAATTCATATTTCCAAAGATTTTGATTTGAGATCTCGAAGTGAAATCTACTTTGATATAAAAGTTAGATATGTATTTCAAATGGTTTGAAATAGAGATTGGGAAATAAAGTCCAAGGGAATAATTTCTGTAAATTAAATTGGATTTGGAAAATCTAAGTGTGGTGATTAACCGAAATGGGTAGATTGGGATATTGCATGTTGATTGATGCATAGTAGATCCATATCTCTATTACTAATTGTTGTTTATACACTGGCATTCATGGGGGTAAACCCGTTCCGCGTTAGCGGCGTGGTCCTGTGATTTGCCTTATCATTTATATAAGTTAATTTTAACTGTAGAGTTTCTCACACCAGTCCCATGACTGACTCGTAGTTTGCTTTTCCCATGCAAACTCGGGTGCCCCTATTTTCCACACGGGCAGTCAAGTGGTTTGTTTTGCAGATATTTATTTATTGAGCAGGAGTCTGGATTGAAGCTTAAAGTTGTGTCCAGAGCATTAATAGTCTTCCGTTGTGTAGTTTACTTGTTTCCATTGCATTGTATTACCTTTATCGTAAATTAATCTTCCGCTGTATTATATTTCGATATACTATGATATATTCTATACTCTGATGTAACATTATTATGACGTTTACAAAAATCTTCTGTTATTTGTTCTGATGTGTTGTGCGCCCAGAGTTAGCGTATCCGGGTTTTGAACGGTCTTGGTCGATTTAGTGATCGATTAGGTCTGAGTGAAATCCGTATCGTTACATATTAGTTATGTGAACAAATTACCAATGATATAAATTCAAATTTGAGTTATATTAGTTATGCGAACATATTATGCATGATATAAATTCAAAATTAAATTATATTAGTCATGCGAACAAATTATGCATGATATAAATTCAAAATTTAGTTATGTTAGTTATGCGAACAAATTATGCATGATATAAATTCAAAATTGAGTTATATTAGTTATGCGAACAAATTATGCATGATATAACTTCAAAATTGAATTATATAACAATTTCAAATTAACATTAAATTTTGAAAATAATATATTCATTTTAAGTCTTAATAATTTAATGTTTAACTCAATTCAAGAGTTTATTAATTTTATTCAAACCAAAACATATTTAAAATAACTTTACAAATCAATTCTTCCTTCACAATAAAAGTCAACAACAATTTAGCCCCGTGTTAAAGGAAGTATAAGATTTGTTGGCCTGCGAATATGAATGTTCCATTTTTTATCTATTTGTTTTTTCATTGAAATTTGAAATAATATAATGTGCATGACAATTCAAACATTTACAACAATCAATGATATCAAAATATCAAAAAACTATATATATATATACATATATATATATATATATATGAAAATGTAAGTAAAAAGATATACCTTTAAATCATACCTAAATTTAAAGATCATATTAAATTGGATATTCCCATTCCCAAATACAAATTAAATCGAGCTATTAAATTTAAAATAATCATTCATTTTAAGTCTTAATAACTTACTAAAAATTCCCAATAACATTTCTAAACAATTTAAACCACTTTCTTCCTATTAAACATTTATTTTCAATTAAATTTCAAGACATGTTAATTTTACTCAAATCAAAATAAATTCAAACTTACTTTGTAATTGATTTATTTGTATTTTATTCCAACACTGATTATTTACCAATTCAATTGAATTTCAACTATAAATTCTTTAACTCAATTCCATCCAATTCCTTCAAGATTTCAATGTTCAATATTAATTAGCACAAACAAAATCATAGTTATGTTTACATTTACATGATTTCAATTTATATGATTATATCATGGAATTTTATTTATAACCAAAAAATTATTCAAAGGTCATATTAAATTTAATAATCTAAATTGTCGAAAAATAGGGGTTGTTAAAGAATAACCTTTTGAAATACAAAACTTGCATCTATACTTACATACATCATTAGAGTACAACACATATACATCAAAGCGGAAATAACTCTAAATAACTAACGGTGAAGCCTCCTACTTCAAGCTCCTCAAAGTGTATCTGTAAAATCCTGAAACACTTGACTGTCCGTACAAATTTAGGTACCCAAGAGTTTAGGGTAACACAAACAAAATAATCTCTGGGTTCGTCATGGAACTGGTGTGAGTAAACTCCAACCATTTTGTTTAACTTTAACACCTTTTGAAAGAACAGGTAATCGTAAGACCAATCCACACATAAATATGGATGGTTTTTACCTTGTGATAACCAAAACATTTTTGATATCAAAATCAGTTGATATTATAATAATGTATAATCCAATAAATAACCATCTAGCAGAACGTTTACATCTCACGCTCCACATACATAGTATAAAATCAAAAATCGTAGGGCGCTTATTAGAGATTGGGAACCGGCTATAACAAGGTATGAGACCACCTTTTGATCAGTGTACTCTAGAGGGGATACACTGTGATTCAACAAGAACATCTTGCAACTCGGCCACACATGACCGGTCACTCATTTAGCTTGAGTGGACCGAATGTACTATCACCCACGGTTGTCGGCCGTTCAACCGTAATCCGTAAAATACAGAATTGATAGAAGAACAAATGAATTTTCTCTAGACCAGTGATAATACACTATGCTTGGATGCGACCCAACTAGCCATGATGCATGACCGATTTTTTATCATTTCCCAGTTGTGAGGCTTGAGGTCAAAGTTTATCTTTCTAGATAGCACGCCACCATTTACTTTAAATGCCACATTGTCAAACCTGTCAAAAAATTAATTGATCTTCCCAAAAATATTACGGGTATAAAAAGCTAAGAGAAACGAATTCCTCTACCACCAAAAGTAATACCCTGAAAAGGTCGTCTTATGTGATCTGTTAGGCATACTCTGTCAGACATTCGTCCATACAAGTTGTCCCGCGACTGGACAAACCGAAGGCACTATCCTGTAAAAAGAACATCCCTTGCATTTTTACTCCGTTTCAATTAACTTCAGCATAATCTAATTTGCAATACCTATGCCTATACGGAGGGGTTTTTTGGATAATAAACTCAACCGGTCTCTCCGTATTGACAACAATGGTCAAAAACATTGATAGTCGGTTATTTAACTATCAAAGAAAAAACAACATCCATCCAAATTTCCAACTGGAAATATTATTGACTAAATATCAAACAATCACTGACCCTTTCTAATATTCATTAATTAAAATCATTTCCCAGATTCCTTCCTATATCTTTACTCCAGTATTTCAAAAAGCTTTAGCCGCTTATGATATTTGGAAAAACGTTCCAAATTCCATCTTCTTTTATTTTCTATACTTAGAAAATATCTGCTATTTTTGATTGGAATTCATTTCGAATTACTTCTCCCTTTCATAACCAGACATTTTTTTTATATATCGAAAAATATTCTTCATTTTATTTGGAAAACATTTCCAAGTTACATTTACTTAGGTTAAAACGAATATTACGTAAAACATCGTTACAATAACCCAAAATACCATATTGAATTAAATATATCTAACATTGATCTTCGAGACTGAATATTTCTATTTACTGGTTAACAGTGAAATCAATCAAGTTGGGATATAATTACCTCTCGGAGCTTGACTGGATAACATCCTTAACTTCAAAATAGGCAAGACCACTTATCTCGAAAAATCAACAACATATATAGCCAATTATCCATTTGTAAAATGTGTGTACATTTCTCTTTCTATTCTCACCAGATTTAGATTTATAGATTCCCTTTTTGTTAATAATATTCTATTATAAGTTCGTTTCCCTATCGAATTCTATATATATCGATATCTTGATTTCTAGTTATCAAACTTGTTAAAATATTCTAACTCCTTAAATTTCTGTGAAATTACGCCAGCATCTCCTTTGCATGGCTCAATCAGTACAACTACAAATCGCCTCTCTAGGCCCTTTCTGTTCAAAAAAAGATAATAAAAAAGCCATGCGGCTTGCCCAGTAGGCTCATAAAATCTTATTGCTATTTAAACATGTACCGTTTAATCGGGCACTTAATATACAATCTTCATTCTCTTCATTCCATACCTGGCCAAACATCTATTCATCCAATTTCCGTTGATTTCAAACCATCCAATCGTTTTACTCAATTTGCCAATTTATCCTCTAATTAGTTCATTTGCCTAATTCCCTTTAGTTTGAACATATCATGTTCGAATAAATTTTAATTCGCTTATAAACAAGTTGAGTTCCATTTCTATCCCGAGTTCCATATTCAATTTTGGATTTTAATTTACGGATCTGATTTACTTATCCCAAGGTCAAATTGGATTCAAAATTCTATTAAATAATTATTTACCCAATTTAGTAATCTTATTAAATAATCCAAAATTTTGATTTTTGTTTCAGAAATCATTACTTTATGCCAGTTGAGTTCATATTTATTTTATAACTCAAGTCTGTATTTTTCTAATGGAAATTCGGATTTTTATTCACTCAAAATCCCTTTAATTTATTAAATAAATCGTTATGGTTTATAAACAATTTTACAACGACTTTTTTGAAATTCGATTTTGATATAACTTCAAATCTATAAGACGAGATCCAGATTTTTCTCTTCCATTAGAAAACTATCATTTAATAGGTCCGGCCGAATCTTGTTTCATTGAATTCCGACTTATATTGAGTTCATGTACTCAATTGAAGTTCAAATCGTCAAATTATGAACTATCGTGCTGCGACGAGTTCGTTTTTATTAAAAAACGGTAAACTTCTTTATTAATAAATTTCAAATCTACTTCTTTGACAAGATGATAAATTAAACCGTTCTTCCAATTCTAACTTAAACTCCGATTATTCAGAAACGTCGATTATTAATTTCATAAATCAGTTGTAATTTATATTTACAACTCAATTTCTATATTAAATTTCCATTTCCTATGTAAATAAATTATTTATAAAATTTGATATTCATATAATCGAATTCCCACTTATAAATTCTTTGGTTTTATCTCCGATCGTTTATATTCCGAATTCCGAAATAAAATATATCATTCCTTTTCAAAACAATTTCCAATTCACTTTTAAATTCACGTTTGAATTTAAATCTCTAAATTATCCTATGATAATTTCTTTACTACAATAATAACACCATTTATTAATAATTTCCTTGTTTATATATAATAAACAAGTTTTCCCTTTCAAAGTCCATTTGAAATCAAATTCCTATTTTGGAATATTTTATTTTTATAAATTTATCTATATATATATACATAAAATTTATTTCATATTTAAATTAAAAATACAATTTCAATATCCTTTCTAGACTATATTTATTTTATAAATTCGACATAGTCGAATCCTAATTATAAATCCATACGGATTTATTCCAATTCAATTTACATTCCGAACATCAGAATAAGCTACATCATTTCCTTTGAAAATGATTCCAAAATTCCTTTTTAAATTCATACTTGAATTTAAATTTATAAATTATCCAATGATTATTTCTCTCTTTATTTATAAACGTCATTTATAAATTCCGCTTCTTGTTTTAAATATTAAAACAATTTTCTATTTCAAATTAGATTAGAAATCCCATTTCCACTTCGAAACATAAATTTTCCTTTTTACTCTACAAGAAAAAGTGCTTTTAACCACAAAGAGTAACAGAGTTTAAACATTGATTACTATGGTCGAATCTTTTATAAATAAGAAAAAACAAGCACAACAATGCAAAATGCCGAGAATTTTAAAATGGCGCACCCTCTAAAAATATCGTTGCCGCGTAAAAACTAATTTCCCTCTTCATGTAAAACTAATTTTCCTCTTTAACCTAAAATAAACGAACCCTAATTCACCTCCGCTCTATAGATCCTTTGATCCTCTGCTTTACATACAAATTATTTAAAATCTCCTATTTCTCATGACAGTTATTCACAAAGAATAACGCTACTTGGTTTTTCTACCATCAGAGAAATATCATTCACATAATAAGCCAATCTTTCACTAGGAGTTTAATCGAGTCGCACGCCACTGTATGCTCTTCACTGTTGCCATCGGTAAGCACGAAACTTCATATTTGGGTTCGAAATTAAATTTTGTTAAAATTTGATTGAATTTTGAATTCGAGTTTTGATTTTCTTCATTTAACTATTAATTTAAATGATTTCCTATACTTGCTAGTAAACTAAATAGGTTATATAGATGGAAAAACTAAAATTTACATCAAATTGTAGTTATTTCTGGTTTCATATGTTGCTTTGGGTATATTTATTTTAGGGATAGATTGGTTTGAAGGGCTTTAGAGTAAGTTGCGCATGAGTGCAGGTTGCTTTGGAACTGGCTGTAGAATTGATTGGAATCTCTTGTTTTTGTTGTTCAGGATCGATGAAGAGGAAACTGATGAAGATATAAAGGTTTGTGCTCTGAGAATTAATATAGTTTATCTTTTTTTTGATGTTTATGTTAAAATATTTGAGTTTAAAATGATGTTAGGGTTGCTAACGGTGTATTTATATGTGTGGAGATGACATGAGATTTGAAACATGGTAGAGAAGAATAAGTTTAATATTAATTTCACTGACCTAGACACTACTTGAAAGGCAACGATTAGCGACGGGACTGTGCAACGGTTAGCAACGGCTAAAAAAGCGGTCGTAGCTAGCCGTAGCTAGTCGTCGCATAATTTCCTGATATCAAACAGAACCCGTAACCTTTCTTCCCCAAATCGACACAGCTAAAAAAAAAAAGATTTGTCGTCGCCCCTACCATTGCTGTTTCGATTCCACCTATTTTCCCCTCCAAATCTCTCTTCTAAGCTTCCTAATCTCTTCAGGTATGTCCTCTAACCCTAATTTATGTTTAATTAGGTTTAATTTTCATGTTTATATGGATTTGTAAATCGATTGTTTATGAATATGAAATTGGTTGCCTTGTTAGATGAATTTAATGTTGATTGTGTTTTAGGTTGATTTGAGAATCAATGTAATTGATTTGGAGATTGGAAACAATGATTATCACATATGTAATTGATTTAGGAGCATGAAAACGATGATTATCACATATGCAATTGGGTTTAGGTTGATTGTGTTGTAGGTTGATTTGAGAAAGCAACTATATATAGGGTTTTTTGAAGTTTAAGGCGTACCTATTTGTGAAGCGCAAAAATAGAAAAAAGCATAAACAAGCCCGAAGCGCAAAAAGCGCGCTTTTTTCATTTGAATTGTTTTTTTGGTTTAAACTTAATTTGAATGTTTTTTTGACTACTTATGTGGTGAACCCCTTAGATAAATTTTGCCCTGTCCGACGAGTGTTGTATATGATCGTTATATGGGTATTCGTTTTTACACAAAACGGAAATTTATATTCATCTGATACAATATTCGTTGGATTTGTCCTAGTATTGGACAAGTTACAAATATAATAACGTAAGCATATTTTATAAGTCATTTCAGTTTAAACGATTAACAAAGTTTCGATGGCACTTCCTATTTGTTCCCTGTGTATACGCATCTGTGTACGATACAGGGACCAAAGGGAGGTGCTGCCGAAATTTTGTTGAACCGTTTAAACTGAAATGATTTATAAAATATGCTTACGTTATTATATTTGTAATGGGAAGTAGGTAGACCGGCCGTCAAAGTAAAAAAGAAATAAACATAAAATTCGAAAACATGCAATAGTTATAGATGAAATTTTACAAGATTGAAAAATAATATAAAGTGTTACATTCGATCGAACTTTCTAACATATTTGTCGCAAATCAGGAAAATGTTCGATTATTTTCGTGATCGCAGTTGGATGTATCAACCCCGAACCGGTAAGAAAGGGTCGATAAAGGAACATTTTTGTAATGGAGTCCAAGAATTTATTAGATTCGCTAAATCTAACAATCGGAGTAACGTAGACATTCGTTGTCCGTGTAGTAAGTGCAGACATCTAAAACATTGGAAGCCAGATGTAGTAGAAGTGCATCTGTATAAATTTGGTTTTGTGTCGAATTATCACTTATGGGATCGTCATGGAGAACTTGTTCAACCTACGTCTAACCCTGTAGCGGTAGAGGACGATGGTACAATGATGAACGATAATACAGTGACGAATCCGATAGAAAATATGGTGCAAGATGCTGCACGATCAATGTTTCCTAACATTGAGCAAAGCGACGATGAGACTGGAAATGTTGAAGAGCCAACGGCAGAAGCAAAATTTTTTTATGAGTTATTGAATTCTGCTAAGAGGCCGTTGTGGGAAGGGTGTACAAGCGGAACCGAGTTGTCTGTAACCGCCGAATTTATCACTTTGAAATCAAAATTCAATCTTACAGAAGCTGCATTTACAGCAGTTGTACAAACTGCAAAACGACATATGCCGCCCAATAATTTGATGTGCGATAGTCATTATAAAGTGAAAAAACTTATGTCCTCTTTTGGATTACCATATCATAAGATAGATACATGTATTAAAGGTTGCATGTTGTATTGGAAAGAAGACGCTCACCGTAGAAAATGCAAATTTTGCAACGAAGATAGATACAAACCAAGGAAAAAGAAAGGAAAATAAGTTCCATATAAAAGAATGCATTATCTACCCATAACCCCCAGACTTCAACGGCTATATGCATCTTCCGCTACAGCGTGTCATATGCGATGGCATAGCGTGAGAACGTCAGAAGAAGGAACTATGATACATCCGTCTGATGGTGAAGCATGGAAACACTTTGATAGGACTTATCCTGAATTTGCTGCCGAGAGCCGTAATGTTAGACTCGGTTTATGCACGGATGGATTTTCGCCATTTTCTCAATTTGGTAGTAAATATTCATCATGGCCTATCATTGTTACTCCTTATAACTTACCCCCATGGATGTGTATGAAAAATCCGTACATGTTTTTAACGGTTGTCGTCCCCGGTCCCGATGATCCGACACAAGGAATTGATGTTTATCTACAACCGTTGATTGAAGAGTTGAAAACACTGTGGCATGAAGGAGTCGAAACATACGACATTTCGAGAAAAAGAAATTTTCGTATGTTTGCTTCTGTATTATGGACTATTAGTGATTTTCCCGCGTATGGCATGCTTTCAGGTTGGAGCACTGCTGGACGTCTAGTTTGTCCTCATTGTATGGAGGAGACACGGGCATTTTCATTGAAGTATGGAAAAAAAATTCTTGGTTTGACTGTCATCGTTGTTTTCTCCATATTAATCATAAATTTAGAATGGATAAAAAGAACTTTAAAGCCAACAGAGTAGAGACTATGCTACCGCCTAAAGTTTGGATAAGTGAAGAGATATATGAAGTTGTAAGTGAGTACCCAAAGATACATGAAATTGGAGAACAGGCTGAAATTCCAGGTAAATCGGACATTCATAATTGGTGCAAACAAAGTATATTTTGGGAGTTACCTTACTGGAAAAATCTAAAACTTAGGCATAATATTGACGTGATGCTTAATGAAAAAAAAAGTTTTTGATAACGTTTTTAATACAGTGTTGAATGTAAAGGGTAAAACCAAAGACGATGCGAATTCGAGACGCGATATGTTACACTTTTGTAAACGGCCGGAGCTGCACTTGTATGATGAAAATAAAAAACCTAAAGCATGCTATGAGCTAGACAACAAGCAAGTAAAACTCGTGCTAAAGTGGGTGGAAGGATTACGATGTCCTGATGGGATTTCTTCAAACCTCCGTAGATGTGTGGACTTTAAAAACAGTAAATTGAGTGGAATGAAAAGCCATGATTGCCATATCATGATGGAATACTTTTTACCTGTGGTTCTCAAGGAGTTGTTACCTACAGAAATCTGGAGTGTTATAACAGAACTAAGTTTGTTTTATAAACAACTTTGTTCAACGACGTTAAAGGTAGACCGTCTACGTAAGCTTGAACTAGAAATCCCTATACTGATCTGCAAACTCGAGAAAATATTTCCACCTGGTTTTTTTAATGTAATGGAGCATTTAGCTATCCATCTTCCATCTGAAGCAATTCTTCGAGGTCCAGTCCAGTATGGATGGATGTATCCGTTTGAGAGGTAATTTTGTATATAATTTCAATAATCGTGATAGATTATAACTTAGATAGTTTATTGTACCAACATATAAATTAAATTAATCAACGGCTAGGTACTTGAATCATTTGAAGAAAAAATTAGGCAAAAAGCTCGAGTAGAAGGTTCGATTTGCAAATCGTATCTTGAAGAAGAAGCCTCATTTTTTTTCTCTCATTACTTTAGTGAAGATGTGAACTTGTCTTTTGTAACTGTTCCCCGTAATGAACAAGTTGTTGAGTAGGAGTCTTCTCAAACAATGTTATCTATTTTTAGACAACACGGAAGACCTGCAGGAAAATGTGTGGAAATATGGTTAAGCGATAAGGACTACAATGTGGCACACACATATGTTCTGTTAAATTGTGCGGAAGTTGCACCATTTGTCAGGTAATACTAAATTCATGTATTATTCAGTTACATGTACATATACATTTATTGATTTCTATTAATAAAAATTGAACATAACACATACATGCAGTATCTACGAATCACAACATCCATCTGGTGATCCCAGTACAGAATTCACTCGATGGTTTTCAGACTATGTTCATGATCCAAAAAACTGTGTTGTTAACGAAGGATTACGACATCTTGCTATCGGACCAAAAAGAAATGCCAAAACTTATCCAATATACTTTGTCAATGGATTTAAATTCAACACCAATGATTACGGAGCGAAAAATTAACGTATAACAGCGGTGTATTTGTCAAAGGTAGTGATGATCCAGAGGAGCATATAAAAGATTTTTACGGCGTCTTAACGCAAGTTGTAGAGTTGACATATTATGTTCATCCCATAGAGAAAATTTATCTGTTCAAATGCAACTGGTTTAGCAATGTTCCTGGTTCTGGAATCAACGTGCACAAAGATTATAAGCTAATCGAAATAAGGCATACGTCGCATTACTACAAGTATGATCCATTTGTGTTAGCTAAGCAAGCATTACAAGTCTATTTTGCTCCGTACCCATCCTTAAAAAAAGATAAAGCAGATTGGTGGGCTGTTTTTAAAACAAAGGCAGGATTTACATTTGATGGGAATAATATTTCAGACGAAGCAGCGTATCAAGCGGATTTTGAGCCAAATAATGAATTAATAATAGCTGATGACATTGATGTTGGGTCGTTGAATGATGAAGCGAATGTATTAGTAGATGCATTTGTAAGTACTGATGAGAACGATATAGAGTATGAGACCGAGTCTGGATCCGAAGATGATGATGAAGAATGATATTATGTACTTATGTTATTTATGTACTACTATGAGCTATGTAATAATGATGTTGATTGCTCTTAGCTATGAATTTACTTACGTTCTGCACTAGTATGATTTATGTAATGATAATGCAGTATCGTTCTTCTCATTCTTGATTTATGTTATGATAATGATTTAAGTTATTTTGTATGCATATTATATGATTGTGACAGATATGTCTGGCGATAGACGACGATCGAGGAGTACATCTCAGCCTACTCCTTCACCATCTCCTGGAGCAGGATCAGGATCTGGTCCGAGCGGTTCAGGGGCAGATCTTCGCCGACCTGTGGAGATTGTTCCGAAGAGTGGCGGGTAAATGTTCAAATTTATTTCAATGTACATTATTTAAAATATTATGAAATATTTATATTAACATCTACACAGGGGATCTGAGATTGAGCCAGCGGAGTTCATTTTAGACGTATCAAGGCAATCTTACACAAGTAGAATGCAGGGCGCTTGGCCGCATTGGGATAGTATTCCAGCACATATCAAGAATGTCATTTTAGCCGATTTATTAGTAAGTATTTTTTATAATAATATTAAAAATTAATATACTTGGAATAATTACAAATAAATGTAATATGTAGGCTGCCATACGTGTTGAGGAGGAGGATATGCCCTCATTTTTGACATATTGGAATATGAAGATGCGAACGAATTATCGACAGATGGTTAACCGAGCCAAGAAAAGCAGAAAAAAGCCTCAATTTATGAGTGATGATGTTTGGGCAGACTTTCAAGCTTACTGGGACACAGAAGATGCTAAAGTAAGCTTTAATGATAATATTCACATTTATAATATTGATTGCATTATTTTACATCATCGTGTATCAAATGTAATAGAAAGTAGCAGCTAGAAACAAAGCTAATAGAGAAAAGAATCCTGCTCACCACCGAGGTGGCTCAAAATCATTTCAACAGCACGGAAGGGATTTGGTATAAATTTTAAATATTTGCAGTATATGTTCAGATAAAAATTTAGCGTCTATAATCATGTCTTATCTTTAATAATTTCAGTTTAAAAAGCACGGACGAGAGCCTTCGTTGGCAGACGTATTTAGACACACACATGCAGTGGAGCACACCGATGAAGAAGGAAATGTGACGTATAAGTGGTCGGACCCGAAGAGTGCACGTATAATGGTAAATTTGTTTATCCGTATAAAGTAACATGTTACATACTCGTTCATATCACAGTACATAAGTAAAATTTATAACACTTTTCTTAAAATTATATTGCTATTGCAGGGGGAGTATGAGGAAGAGGGTGCCAAAGCGATGGAGGCTAGTGGAAAGGAGCTTACATTTGCAGATTCTGATGCCATATGGCATTCTATCACTGATCCGCCTACTCGAGGAAGGCGATACGGTTTTGGCAATCAGGAGGTAAGACTTTTTTAGACGTAAATTACTACACTCACGATGATTTATAAATATGTAAAACAAGAATACGAGTTAATGGAAAATTTTTAACACTAAGTAGTAAAAATTTGTTTATAAATCTTTAATGTGAAATTATTTATTTTACAGGCCGTTCAGCGTGCTTATAAGCGGTCGATGGAGGAGGCGACTATAGCGCGGATGCAAGAGCAGATGAACGAGTTGATGGACTGGCGAAAATGCCAGATGCAACAGGAAATCGACGAGCGTATCGCGATTTACTTTCAGGAGCATGGCTTTATGCCGGGAGAGGGAGTAGAGGGAGATGATTCCGCTGTATATCGAGAGGAAGACGTGAACGAGGAATCAGAAGAAGACGAGAACGAGGATCAGGGAGGCGGGAATTAGTTCGTACTGTAGGTGCTTATGTTGACTTGACTCTGGTATGTTCATATACTTGGTTTTTTTTATGTTAAATGCACGTACGATGTTATATGATGTGTTTGGACATGTGTATGACGGTTTGTGGACGGAGGTATGAAGTGTTTGGACATGTGCATGACTTATATAATATGTTTGAACGGTTTTATGTGATGATGTTTTTTTTTTTTTTTTTTTTGCTTTTTTTATGTATTTGATGATTGTATGGTTATGATGGTTTGGTTGTTGATGAGTATCGATGAAATAATGAGATAATGGTGGTGTGATATTGGTTTTTGGATTGAATGGTTGTGGATTGGATTGTAGGAAAGGAATTGCTGTGTACTGCAGTTTTCTGGTTTCAGATATAGCGATGGCTAGCGACGGTCTATTGGTCAATATTGAGCGACGGGTAGCGACGGCTTACAACGGTTATTTTGCAACGTATAGCGACGGCTAGCGACGACCTATTGGTCAACCTAACAACTTGACACGTAAGATGACACGTGTCCACTGGCCGTCGCTAGCCGTTGGTAAGTTAGCGACGAAGCCGTCGCTCTCGCCGTTGCTACAACTGTTGGCGACGAGAATTATAGCGACGGCAAATAGCGACGGCTAGCAACGGCTAGCGTCGGTTAATTGCCGTCGCTATTTCATCTGCTTCTTGTAGTGAGAATTTTTAAAACAACAATGTGAAAGAATGGTTCAGCATGTTGATGCAAGCTTCTAAGACTTCAAAATATACTTGGCTCCACTGTTTAGCACTAGCAGTAGCAAGTGAAGTAATATACTCAATGCAGGTATTCTTTTTCTTACACTTTTGATTGGTTAAGTCACATTTTGTGAATTGTTCACCGAGTAATCTCTTGTTTTAGCAAGATATTATTTCAACAGGATATGTTTTTTAGTTGCTCTTACCATTAACTAAGAGAATACAGTTTGATTTAGTATGTAAGTTGGTAGTTTTTGGGATTATGTAACCACTTCTTTTGAAATCTGCATTTTTTTTAATTTAAATTCTGCCTTCTTCATTTCTAACACTAGACAACTGCTGATGAATCAGGATGCGCAAAGTTCATTTGCTGGTATCAAGGTGCCTAAAGTTTGTTGTTATTTTAGATATTGTCTAATACCACTATTGAAAAAAGGACGTGCGCATGTTGTCAAATATACTAGCGTGTATGGACACATTTATACATATGTATGTATATCTTCATGTAAATGTGTGTATATTCGGTGTCTATATATGTAAGGGTATTTCTTTGTGCATGTCTGCGTATACATTCGTATAGCTACCATAATGTATGTATTATTGTATTGGCAAATTTGTTTACATTATTTTGTAATTAGAGAACCAATTCTTAATTTTCTTATGTTCACCTATGTTAGCGTTAAGGATTTTTGATTAACTCAACAGTTTCTACATTCATAATTTTATTTGCTGACTATAATATTGTAAAAAGAATTAAAAAAGTAGATCACATAGTTAAAATTTTACAAGGGGGAAAAGCTTATATTTGTAGCCTATTTACACCGTGTTATTTGATGATTGAGATAGTTTATAACACCCTTCTTGAAAAGCTAACACAATGTTATTTTAGTACAGTGGTTAGTGCGTGGTATTGCTTTACGGGAGGTCGGGGGTTCAAGATCCATGGTTGTCACATTTGGTATCAAATCCAATACCTAGCCGAAATTGTGTGAGTAATGCTGTGGATGTCAGTCAGTGTGGTACTGATGCGGGTTGCATGCAGAATGCCTGGGTGGTGAGTAATATGAGCCAACGAGGACGTTGGGCTCTTTAAGGGGGGTAGTCTATAACACCCTTCTTGAAAAGCTAACACAGTTTTTTTAGTACAATGGTTAGTGCGTGGTATTGCTTTACGGGAGGTCGGGAATTCGATATCCACGGTTGTCGCATAGTTAGCTCACTTTTTAGATTAACATATTCACTTATTTTTTTCTAATATGTAGGCATAAACTTTTGAGTCATTCTAATACTAAATTTTTGTAGAGGGAAGAAATGCATGTACTTTATATTCCTATTAACCACCACATAGACTGTTTTATATTTGTGGCTCTTTGGTAAACCAAAAATAAAATCCAGGGAAGAAATGCATGTACTTAAAGGAATATTTTTCTATTTATTTTTACTGATCTGTTCGATTTTTAAAATTATCAACTACAAGATTGTTCATGTTTTACAGCAATATGTAAATAACTAACTGCAAAAACTATTGATTTTTAAAATTTGGAAGCATGTGTCTATTAAATTAAGGTCAATCCATTTGTTGTTGTATTTATCGAAGGCAAGTAAATATTTTAAGCATGCCATTTTTTAGTAAATTAAGATCAATCCTTTGTCAGGAGGTGGTGGTGCTGCTGCACCCTCTACAGCCCAAGACGCGGTTGTTACTGCTGACGCTGGTGCAACTCCTGCAGTTGAGGAAACTAGGTTACTTGTTTCTTGTTTATTTAAGGAAAGTGGTCATGAGTTGACTCAGCATGTATATTTGTAATATATTTTGAAAGTGGTCTAAACCTTTTATTAGTTCTGGAAAAATTTATAAAAACCTTTAAGTGTGGTAAAGTTGCTAGGATACACTTAATTAATAGGTGATGCAAAGAAATCATCAATGATTAGTCCCATTTCAGTAAAATCCTAGAATAAGAAGTCGCCTTTTTATGGGAAAAAACATATACAGGGAATGGCATATGCAATACTGGGCATAAGCCTTGCTTCCACCCAAGGATCTCCGGTAGCAGTAACAGGGGTGAAAGAGCTACAGTGGGAAAAAGCATCTTTGGTGGTCTTGCTGCAGTGGCATCATTAGTTAAACTGGTGCCAATATTCAAGAAGTAGGTACTAAACCAAATATTAATATAAATGTCTCAACCCAAAAGACGATGTCACTGGTATATTTGATTCTTTGACTATTAAAAATGTTTGGGTATTTTTGAGTATGAGACAGTATTTGTGTTTGCTTGGTCTTGCTGCAGTGGCATCATTAGTCAAACTAGGGCTAACATTTTTTTTTATTTTTTTTAAGTACCATTCAACAAACAAACTATTACAAATCTACTACAGGTATAAAGCAAACAAGAAAAATTAAGAACAACCAACAGAAGCCGAAAGCTTCACACAACAAATACAACAGACATAACAAGACCAATAATTCCACTATAAGGGTTATCGGTCATGTTGTTTACTCACTATATGGTTGTTGATGTTAAATGGGTATTGTTAAGCATTGACTTTTTTGTGAACACCCCTATCCTTACAACTGTAAGTTGTTTGTGTTTAATTAATGATAATGGTTTTGTTTACTGAATTGTTTGAATAGTATTTGGTTTCAGCAATTCTGATTTTAAGGAGAAATTAATTTGTCATGATGATATGAAATTATTATATATAGCCTAATAGCAATTGCATCTTTTTCTTGTAAATAAAATTCTTGAAACATTACCCAACACAATGTCAATTTTCATGTTGTAGGTCGACATTTTCCTGATAAAGCAATAGATATGGTTGATGAAGCTTGTGCGCACGTAAGGATGCAATTTGACAGTTAGCCAAAAGAAATTGATAACCTGGAAGGAAGAGGATACAGTTGGAAATAGAGTTGCATGCTTTAGAGAAAGAAAAGGAAAAAGCAAGTAAAGCCGGACTAGTTGAGGTTAAAAAAGAAGTTGACGACTTGATGGATAAGCTAATGCCATTAAGAATGAAATATAAATAGAGAAAGAAAGAATTGATGAGATAAGGGAAATGAAGCAGCAACGCGAGGATTTGATGTTCACTCTGTAAGAGCGGAGAAGAGAATGGATCTAGCTCATGATGCTGATCTCAAATATGCAATCTGAAGCAGTTTAACTAATGAATATTGCAAATCATTTTCAAAGTAAGTTTTGTTGACGCCTGTTTCTGTTGAGAATTAATCTCAAGCATTTTAGGCAAATTTTTAGGAATAGAAAGAGTCAAATCTCTATTATAGCGTGATTAGTAATAATTCAAATTTATGATCCTATTTTTATTGAGAGAGCTTTTAAAGTTGCTATTATTTAGGAAAAGATATTTTTCCACAAATATTTAGATATTTCCTACAATATTGCAAATCTAGAATGGTCCATTGTATGCTATAAATAGAAGAGTTCTCTCCTCATTTGAATCAAGCAAAATGTGAACAAAAAAGAAAGTAATAAAAAAATAGAGTTTTTATTTTCTTGCAGTGTTTGTTTTCTCCTTTTGTGTTTGCTATAGTTCTCAGAGACTATCCAGTAGTTCATATAGTTAACAAATTGGTATCAAAGCTAGACAAATTTTCAACAAATTGGTATCAGAGCGCCAGGTTGATACTATGGTAATTTTATTTCCTTCGACATTTGTTCTCACAAAAGAAAACTTCGAAAAGTGGAGTAACAAAAAGAAAGAAGAATTGATCTCCAAAGGATTATGGGAGATTGTTGAGTGTGGCTACGAGTGGCCAAAAGATGTTAAAAATATGACGGAGAAAGAGAGAGAGGCATTTACAAGGTCGAGATGGAAAGACCATCAAGCTCGTGTTGCTATGTGTGAGAACGTTGATGAAGAAGCGTTCAACCATATTATTGGAGAAAATTCTGCAAGAGATTCGTGGAAATTACTGAAAGAGGTGTACGCAAACAAGGAGGCTCTAATGGCAAATAAAGTAGACGATGCTGATTGTATGGCTCTGAAAAGAATCGAGCAGGAGGAAGCTGTTGACAATCAAGAATTCGCTGAGGAAGTCATAGGAAAAATGGATAATGATGAGATTGTTAATGACAATGATACAAAAATTGATGATATAATGAACGTAGAAGAGGCAAGACAAAGAGCAGCCGCCGAAGCAATTGCAAAACAAGAACGGGCGACTGTTGATAAAGCAAATGTTGAGGCACGATTGCATGCAGAAAGAGCCGCGGTTCAGAGGGCTGCCTCAGAAGCAAGAAAAAGAGATACAGATCAAGTTGAGGAGGTACTAGCAGTGAACAAGGAAGAATATAACGTACTTGATAGCAATTTTGATGAGGACGAACCTGATAATGTAGAAGAGATTCAGACTGTTGATGTAGAAGGCGAGGATAGAAGTAACACTAATGATAATGTTGTTGAGAAAGAAGTAGATTTGAAGGATACTGAAGTTGGGCTTGATGCAAATAATGTCATGAATGTTTATAGAGCGGTTGAATCAAATGAAGTAGAAAAAGAAAATACAGCTAAAGTTGAAGAAAGACGTGACCAGCAAAGGTCTGGTATTGATTTGAATTCATCGGACTATGACAAACAGAAGCTGCAAGAGCGGTTGACAAAATTATCTGGTGGTGTTACAGTTCTAAAAATTAGAGGAGCGAGCGAAGCTGAAGTTAGTGCGAAGAAGGATAGAGTTACCGATGCCTTGAATGCAACTAAAGCTGCTGTGGAAGAGAGAATTGTACCTGGAGGTGCTGTTGCTTTGCTGTATGCATTCAAAGAACTAGCGAACTTGCAGACGGCTAATTTTGACCAGAAAATTGGTGCTCAAATCATTCAAAATGCTTTGAAGATGTCAGCTTATATTATTACTACGGATGTTGAAGTAGAAGGTGCGGTTGTTGTTGGCAAGCTTTTGGAGCAGGATCAAGCTAACGCTGCTAAAGGTGAATATGTTGATACGGTAAAGGCTGGTATTATCAATTCATTAAAAGTGATCAGAACTGCATTAGTGGATGCTGCAAGTGTTTGTTCATTAATGACAACTACAAAAGCCATGGTGGTAGAGCAACCCGAAGATAAGAAAGCAAGAAAAGAAGAGAAACTGATGAGAAAGAATGTTTGGACGATTACTATACTTCTACCAAAACATGTGAGATATAAAGGAATCAAAAGTCTGCAATCGAAGAATTCAGTTTACCACGAAAGGAGCAAGCACATAGATGTTCGTTTTCATTTCTTCTGGGAGCATGTCAAGGAAAAGGATGTGCAGCTGAATCATGTTACGAGTCATGATCAAGTAGCGGATATCTTCACCAAACCATTGCCAAAATTGTTGTTCGAAAATTGCAAGACGATGATTGAAATAAAGGATGGTAGATGCTTGAGCTTAAAGGAGGGATTTGTTGAGAATTAATCTCAAGCATTTTAGGCAAATTTTTAGGAATAGAAAGAGTCAAATCTCTATTATAGCGTGATTAGTAATAATTCAAATTTATGATCCTATTTTTATTGAGAGAGCTTTTAAAGTTGCTATTATTTAGGAAAAGATATTTTTCCACAAATATTTAGATATTTCCTACAATATTGCAAATCTAGAATGGTCCATTGTATGCTATAAATAGAAGAGTTCTCTCCTCATTTGAATCAAGCAAAATGTGAACAAAAAAGAAAGTAATAAAAAAATAGAGTTTTTATTTTCTTGCAGTGTTTGTTTTCTCCTTTTGTGTTTGCTATAGTTCTCAGAGACTATCCAGTAGTTCATATAGTTAACAAATTGGTATCAAAGCTAGACAAATTTTCAACAGTTTCTCTAATACATCACTTATTTTTAATGATTTTCAATAGGATTTTTATTTTATAAATTAAAATCTCATAACAAAATGAAATGGAAAAATATGTCACCTTTTGAACTTAACACAAATGTAATTCTTCGTTAGAAATATATGTTTTTAGTTATTTTTTGGTTATAAATTTTGGAATAAGAGCAAGCTTACATCATGTCAATGACATTTCATGTGTTGTTTGCTTGTAAAATATTCCTCTATGCAATAAATACCAGTTAACAAATCACTAGTTTAATGACAAAGAAATGATGTTGCTTACATACTCACTTGGTCAGTTAGCTCAAAATACCCCCAAGTAGCTAGTGTCTATGTTCTCCTTAAGTTCTTTATTTGCATTTATGTCTGATATGCATTATTATTGACTTGGATAAAAACCTTAATGAATTAGGGAAAGTGTTTGTATTGTCCTTAAGTTTGTCATATAATGTTTTTGCCTGAACATGTGGTAGTACAATTTTATTTGTGCATTTACATTTGGACAGTACTTGCACTAGTTATTCATTTTGTATTATCTCGGTCCTGATTGATTTTCCTGTAAATACATATGCCCATAGGCATGTGTATATGTTTGTAAAACAAAATGAAAGATTTTTTTTTTGGTCTTATAAGTTATTTCACAATGTATATATATGCATATAAGTGAAGTCTTATAAACAATTCATTATATAAAGCACATTCAATACTAGGCGTTGATTGTTTATCCAGATGGTTAGAGCATCGGAATGGCTTTCGAAGTTACCGAATGGTTTTTAGAGGGACTGAGAGATCACACAAAGTAGGAGCTTTCGTTTCCCAAAGGAAATCATCTGAAAATCTTGTTCAGAAACATGAGTCTGCCGATTACCTGTGTTTCCCTGAATAGTAATTAATTGGATTAATATTAAAGGTAAGCCTAAGAGCAATGGTTGTGATAAATTCTCTTAGTCATGCCGCCACTCCTTAATGGTAATCAATTGGATTAAAAACTTATGTTAGAACATTGACTGACTATGGATAGAGACGGACACCATAAGCAAAGCCACTAAAATTTCGAACTTTTTTAAAGACCGTAAATGATTTGAAAAAATGTACGTGTGTTAGTTTAGCTGAAATAGGGTATATCAACACCATGGGGGTAAATTAAGGTTATACATCAACCTATTATTTTCACTTAGTCTATATCTACAATTTAAAATGGTTAACCACTTACTTCACATTACCATTTCAATGAATTTGATATGGCGGTTATGGTAGTGCATGTGGGGGAGGCATATACATCTGGTACATAGAAGAATTAGTGGGTGTTAGACAGATGAATCTAAATGTAACAGAAGTTGAATGTTTTTTTATATGACTGTTTGTTTGCTGTTAGCTTCAGCATTCCGGCAAGTGATAGTATCAGGGTTGCTTGGTAAATATCTACCAGGGACTACGGTATGTAGCAATTAATCTATATCATTAAATTTAGGTCTACATATAAACCTCGACAGATCTAACGCTAATCTATATCAATTATGTAACGCTAAATAAGTGCATGCGTCCAATTACAATATAAAACCAGGTATGTTTGTTATAACTTTATACTATAAAACCTGGTATATTTGTAATAAAGCATGCAGTAATAACTCTACTCTATAAAACTAGGCTATGGTAAAACACAGTGCACGCGATAAGGAACAAGAAAACTTGTCATTTGCTAGGAATGCTTTGTTAATTGGGTAGGATAAAGCATGCAGGCCAAACTACACATTTACAATTAGGTATGGTGATCATATTTGCAGGCAAGGATGTAGAACTGCAAGTAGAAAAAATTTATGTGATTTAATAACATGCGATGAACATTTCCTCTGTGCCGGTTTGATCTAATATTAAACTTTTGATTTGCGCAGCTGCAGCAAAACCTGAGAACCCACTTCTCAAGGACTGCGAGGTAAAGTCGTGAAGTTTTCTTTTTTGATATGGATTTCCCAACAAATTCCTTGAACCATTCGAAAACCGATGTTTGTAGTTCAAAGGATATTGATTTTGTGCATCACATAAATATGAGATATATGAGCTGTTTCCTTCATTTGTTAATACATGAAACGGCGTGATTTATGATTTGAACTGCTTGAGCACATAAAATTTTGGGAAAGTACTTGAGCAAGAAAAATTTGTCCTAGAGTCGTACATTTCAATTGTTAATTGGACTATGAATCTTGTACTATTCTCTATGCATGTCTACTTATCCTGGGGTTTTGTTATGCCATACTTTATGACAACGATACATGTTTTAGCAGCCATCAGAGTGCAATATTGTGACTATCCAGTGAATGAAATAACCGACTTACGTTGTGGTAATTATACTGTCTACCTTTCTACTATCAGTAGGTGTTGGGAAACAAACTTTTCTATATCATTCCATTCTCTGTTTAATTTTGTAGGGTTGAGACTAGCAGGCTTATTGGAAATATGTACCTTTATAGAACTTCTTTCTATATGGAACTTGACCAAAGTTGAGATTCATTTATGCAGCCTTAAGGACAACCCCTCTCTCTTGATTCATATAACATGGGGCTGGTAAGCTTTTTAACCCCCGAGTACTTAAAATTACAGTATTACACTGTTTATAATTCTGATTTGAAGGTAAGATGTTTGCTAATTAATTACGGATATAATTTTGACATGTCTTTGTTGCAATCTTGGTCAATAACTTTCTTTACTCGATTTCCGCAGTGTGGTCTCATTTTAAGCAAACTATTAACTGGTCTGGTGTCAAATACACTTTGAAAGATGGCAAAACAAGCAAGGTACCCTGTTTGACTGGTTGTGTCAAGTTTTGAGAAAACAATCACTATTAAATAGGAGAAATGTAGCTTTGTTAACATAGAATATCCAAACCTTGCTGAATTCTAGTTAGGATATGAGAGTTTTTAAAAGTTATTTATGTAACACATAGTTATATTTCTTTTACAATTTATCTCTTATATAGGTTTAACTGTTACTGCATGGATAGCTAAGTTTGGCAACGAGAGAATCTAACCCTATGTAGATTTGTGTAACATATTATAATCTACACATACACGGTAACCGTTCTTGCAACTGAGCCAAGCTATAATTTTTTTGAGACAAGTCATGCTGTAAAACAATTTTTAAGATAAGTTATTTTTTAAACAGCAAGTCCTTAACCGCAAGACAAGTATATAAAATCTTAAATAAGTTAGTTAATTTTATAAATAATAAGAAGCTTAGTCTATAAAATTTGACTAAAGTATATAAAAATATAAAATTTGACTAAAGTATATAAAAATATAAAATTTGACTAAAGTATATAAAAATATAAAATATAACCATATATTCTATAATAATAATAATAAGTACAGGAAACTACTTACAAGGACAATTGACCTTAATATTTTATCCATAAGGACACGCGCTTAAAATTTTACTCAGAAGGACAATTTTCGGTCGCCCCTTTCTCACTTCTCTGATTTCTTCTTCCGCTCCTTTCTCTCTTCTCCGATTTCTTCTTCCACGAAATCAGCAAATCAAAAATAACGAAATCATCTCAACTGAAAATCGCATGAAATCAAATCCATACCAAAATCGATCATGCGCATACTGATTTGGGAATTCGTTCAAGAGATTTACACTAATTTTGTCGATTTGCCCTAATTTTGTCTGAAAAACTTCGTCGATTATTGAAGGTGCCGCGGATTTTGATTTGATAGGCAGTAAAGATGATTTCGTTATTTTTGATTTTGCGAATCCGGCGTAAAAAATCGAACGAGAGAGATGAAGGAGAAAAAATTCGTCGCTGTATACTTTTTTTTTATGGTGAAGTTATCAGCAGTTTTTAGATATCATTTTTCTATTTTTTTAGGTATCATTTTTCATGTTTTAACAGCGTTATGCTGTTTTGTTTATAATTTTGGTGCTATATCAGTTTTCTACATGTACTATTGCATTAGCTTTGCAACTTAATCGAAATTATGTCATTTTAATCAATCAAAGTGGGATGTAAACTTTTTTTGTATTAGTTTTCCTTTAAAATATCAAAGCAGTTTTTAGGTATCATTTTTATATTTTTTTAGGTATCATTTTTGTATTTTCTAGTTGAATTTACATCATAGCAGTTTTTAGGTATCATTTTTATATTTTTTTGGGTATCATTTTTACTGTATTCACTGTGCTATGTTTTTTTTAGTTACTTTTTGTTGCTGTATTAATTTTGTTGCTGTATTGTTGCACTAGCTTTGTAATTCAATTGAATTTATTTCATTTTAATCAATAAATTGTGATTCAAATATTTTCTGTATTACTTTTGTCGTTAAAATATTAATGCAGTTTTTAGGTATCATTTTTATATTTTTTTAGGTATCATTTTTATGGCTTTGTGTATGAGAACTGTGGCAAGTAGGTAGATTTGTGTTGTTTGCTTTGGCAGTTGACTTTTTTTGATACACAACATTAATTTTAACTGATAACCACTGATAAAAAAAATAACACCCACCTACTCAATTCAAATCTCACAAAAATAATATTTATTCGCAATAACAGGAAACTACTTACAAGGACAATTGACCTTAATATTTTATCCATAAGGACACGCGCTTAAAATTTTACTTAGAAGGACAATTTTCGGTCGCCCCTTTCTCACTTCTCTGATTTCTTCTTCCGCTCCTTCCTCTCTTCTCCGATTTCTTCTTCCACGAAATCAGCAAATCAAAAATAACGAAATCATCTCAACTGAAAATCGCATGAAATCAAATCCATACCAAAATCGATCATGCGCGTACTGATTTGGGAATTCGTTCAAGAGATTTGCACTAATTTTGTCGATTTGCCCTAATTTTGTCTGAAAAACTTCGTCGATTATTGAAGGTGCCGCGGATTTTGATTTGATAGGCAGTAAAGATGATTTCGTTATTTTTGATTTTGCGAATCCAGCGTAAAAAATCGAACGAGAGAGATGAAGGAGAAAAAATTCGTCGCTGTATACTTTTTTTTTATGGTGAAGTTATCAGCAGTTTTTAGGTATTATTTTTCTATTTTTTTAGGTATCATTTTTCATGTTTTAACAGCGTTATGCTGTTTTGTTTATAATTTTGGTGCTATATCAGTTTTCTACATGTACTATTGCATTAGCTTTGCAACTTAATCGAAATTATGTCATTTTAATCAATCAAAGTGGGATGTAAACTTTTTTTGTATTAGTTTTCCTTCAAAATATCAAAGCAGTTTTTAGGTATCATTTTTATATTTTTTTAGGTATCATTTTTGTATTTTCTAGTTGAATTTACATCATAGCAGTTTTTAGGTATCATTTTTATATTTTTTTGGGTATCATTTTTACTGTATTCACTGTGCTATGTTTTTTTTAGTTACTTTTTGTTGCTGTATTGTTGCACTAGCTTTGTAATTCAATTGAATTTATTTCATTTTAATCAATCAAATTGTGATTCAAATATTTTCTGTATTACTTTTGTCGTTAAAATATTAATGCAGTTTTTAGGTATCATTTTTATATTTTTTTAGGTATCATTTTTATGGCTTTGTGTATGAGAACTGTGGCAAGTAGGTAGATTTGTGTTGTTTGCTTTGGCAGTTGACTTTTTTTGATACACAACATTAATTTTAACTGATAACCACTGATAAAAAAATAACACCCACCTACTCAATTCAAATCTCACAAAAATAATATTTATTCGCAATAACAGGAAACTACTTACAAGGACAATTGACCTTAATATTTTATCCATAAGAACACGCGCTTAAAATTTTACTTAGAAGGACAATTTTCGGTCGCCCCTTTCTCACTTCTCTGATTTCTTCTTCCTCTCTTCTCCGATTTCTTCTTCCACGAAATCAGCAAATCAAAAATAACGAAATCATCTCAATTGAAAATCGCATGAAATCAAATCCATACCAAAATCGATCATGCGCGTACTGATTTGGGAATTCGTTCAAGAGATTTGCACTAATTTTGTCGATTTGCCCTAATTTTGTCTGAAAAACTTCGTCGATTATTGAAGGTGCCGCGGATTTTGATTTGATAGGCAGTAAAGATGATTTCGTTATTTTTGATTTTGCGAATCCGGCGTAAAAAATCGAACGAGAGAGATGAAGGAGAAAAAATTCGTCGCTGTATACTTTTTTTTTATGGTGAAGTTATCAGCAGTTTTTAGGTATCATTTTTCTATTTTTTTAGGTATCATTTTTCATGTTTTAACAGCGTTATGCTGTTTTGTTTATAATTTTGGTGCTATATCAGTTTTCTACATGTACTATTGCAACTTAATCGAAATTATGTCATTTTAATCAATCAAAGTGGGATGTAAACTTTTTTTGTATTAGTTTTCCTTTAAAATATCAAAGCAGTTTTTAGGTATCATTTTTATATTTTTTTAGGTATCATTTTTGTATTTTCTAGTTGAATTTACATCATAGCAGTTTTTAGGTATCATTTTTATATTTTTTTGGGTATCATTTTTACTGTATTCACTGTGCTATGTTTTTTTTAGTTACTTTTTGTTGCTGTATTAATTTTGTTGCTGTATTGTTGCACTAGCTTTGTAATTCAATTGAATTTATTTCATTTTAATCAATCAAATTGTGATTCAAATATTTTCTGTATTACTTTTGTCGTTAAAATATTAATACAGTTTTTAGGTATCATTTTTATATTTTTTTAGGTATCATTTTTATGGCTTTGTGTATGAGAACTGTGGCAAGTAGGTAGATTTGTGTTGTTTGCTTTGGCAGTTGACTTTTTTTGATACACAACATTAATTTTAACTGATAACCACTGATAAAAAAAATAACACCCACCTACTCAATTCAAATCTCACAAAAATAATATTTATTCGCAATAATACCTACTGATTAAAAAAATAACAGCAATCAATTCAATTCAATTGTCACAAAAATGAGATTATTCTCAGTAATACACAATAGTATCCACTTGTATCATATGATACCTACAATGATACATAACTGATTTAATATGATACATTTTTTTTTCTACACAATCTACGTACATAGAACACTACTCCCCATTCCAAGCATGCATTTACTTTTACTTGTATGCACTCCGGTCTTGAATTCAAGTAATCTCCAGCAGCATGCAGTATCTGCAAGAATTCCATACACAATCAAAATTTATACCAACATAATACTGTAAATTCAACTAGAAAATAAAAAAGTGATATCTAAAAAAAATATAAATGATACCTAAAAACTGCTATGATGTTAATTCAACTAGAAATTATAAAAGTGATACCCAAAAAAATATAAAAATGATACCTAAAAACTGCTATGATGTAAATTCATGTTGAAAATATAAAAATGATACCCAGAAACTACTTTGATATTTTGAAGGAAAACTAGCTCAAAAAATATTTACATCCCACTTTGATTGATTAAAATGACATAATTTCGATTGAGTTGCTAAGCTAATGCAACAGTACATGTAGAAAACTGATATAGCACCAAAATTATAATTACAAAAGCATAACACTGTTAAAACACGAAAAATGATACCTAGAAAAATAGAAAAATGATACCTACGAGCTGCTGCTAACTTCACCGTAAAAAAAAAAAACTTTTTCCAGCGATTTTTTTCTCGTTCATCTCTCTCGTTCGATTTCTACTCTAAATTCACGAAATCAAAAAATCACGAAATTATATTTACTACCAAACGAATCATAGCAATCGAATTTACCCTAATTTCGTGAACGATTTCAGCAGTCGAATTTGCGCGAGATCGATTTTATGCCCTAGATTTTGCTGGTCGATTTATGTTTGAGGATCGATTGTACGAGATGCCGTGGATTTTGATTTGATTGATATTAAAAATGATTTCGGGATAGAAAATCGTTCGAGATGATGAACGACGAGGTGATGAGCGAGATAATTAGCGACGAGATGAAGAACGACGGAAAAAATTAATACCGCTTGTCCTTTTGAGTAAAATTTTAGGCGCGTGTCCTAATGAATAAAATTTTAATACCGTTTGTCCTTCTAAATAAAATCCCCTAATAAGTATTAACTAAGATTTATAATAATAATAAGTTAATTAAGATTTATAAATATTAAATAATTTTGTTAATATTAATTAAGTTTTGTGAAAGTTTAACTATGTTACTTGATTTTATAAAATTAAGTAAGTATATAACAACAAGCTCATGAGTTTAACAAAACTAAGTATATGTTTAAATACATTACTTAATTTAGTAAAAATGAATCATGAGACCTTTTTTTTCAAACCCATTTTTGGGACAAATTTAAACATGGTTGGGTTTGGTACCTGCATCAAGACAGAATTTTCAATTCAGTTATTATTATTATGATAGCTGTATGTAACAGTATCTATTATTTTGTTTTTTGTATTAAAATTAAGAAAATTACTAAACGACATATATACCTTTTTTTAAAGAATTACCAAAGGAGCTTATTGCCTAGACCAAGTTCTACACAAAAACACAGGCATACCTTATACATTGTTATTCCATATATGTATTTTTATAAATAATAGCAATCATTCAATGACTCGTTGTTTGCAAAAATGTAGGATGCCACGTAATTTATGAAACTTGCTCACCGTTCAGGTACACAAACGGATGATTAAAGAGAAGGTTGGCCATTGAATGATTGTGAAGACAAAACATTACTTCAGTAACTGAAGCCATAGAACTTAGAGTAGATTTCAGAATTTCTTGTGAGCATCCAGGCTTAACAATTCTTTCCACCGTATCGAGATATTCTTTTATCCGACCCATGTAATCTTGGTCTTCCACACACAAGGTAATGGCCCTTACATCAGCACCTGGACCTTCAAACTGAATGGGACTTGAAGCTTGAAGCTTTCTGTCGCAACAACTTGTAAGCTTTTCCTCAGTCAGTAGTAGCAGTATAAAGAGCAGGTTTTAAAATGCATCGTGAATAGGTTGAAGGGATAAATATTTTTGTTTTTAACATGCATTGTAAATAGGTTTGTTTTCATAAGTTTGTCCAATGTTACATGACGTTTGTTTACGAATTTATGCAAATTTTGTCGATGGATATTGTATTCATATTACTTTATGAAAATGATTAATAATTATATTTTCATATGTTAGTTTCTTGTTTGATACGATGTTATGTGTATTGTTTAGTTGAAATATGATGAAATAAGTGTAGATTATTGATATAAATGTTACAATGGAACATGACAGTAGTGGAGTAAAAATATCAGGAGTTCTATGAAAGACAAAGTATATTAACTATAACAGGATAAGAGAAAGGTTGCGAAATATTAGTAACAGCGTTTATAATTCGCTGTTGGAAATGAAAGCAACACACACTTGAAAACTGTTAACAGCGCATTATAAATGTTGTGCATAACAGCTCGAAAAAACGTTGTGCATAAAGCATTAAAAAACCGTTGTGAAACCCAATTTTTAACAGCGTTTATTTTCTACTATTGAAAATTAGGGGCCAACGACTGCATGTCGTTATACAACATTCAAAATAACGCTGTTGTATCATATTATAGCGTTTTTCAAACGCTGTTAAAAGTGATTTTTCTTGTAGTGTTAAAATCATACTTGAGTTTACATTTCTAAATTATCCAATTGTAATTTTTCTACCCATTCATAAACATCATTTGCAATTTAACTACTTGTTTATTATTAAAAACAAGTTTGTTTTTCCTAGCACATTCGAAATTCGTTTTCTATTTTGAAAAATAAAATTTCCTATTTAAAAACTAAAAATCCTCATTTATGATATTTTTAAATATCAATATCTAGGGCCAATGATATTTAAACATCCAAACATACAAACCATCAATCCAATTTAGCTTATCACACACACACACACACACACACACACACACACACACACATATATATATATATATATATATATATAAATGAAAACAGACAATAATAAATTTGAGGAATCCAGTTGAATCCCTCCAACCTGTTTTCCCTGCATCCACGGATGTTAGCCAACATAAATAATATCCATCATGCTTTAAGGCATGATATCGTGGTATATAAGGTCGTCCACTATATAATATATATATATATATATAATATATAATATATATATATATATATTGTGGGGTGCATAGGGTCATCCACTAATGGTACTGTGGGAAATATCCATTATATATAACAACGACAACCACCAAACCTAAATATAACTAATATATATATATATATATATATAATAGCTACAATAATATTTCAATGCATCCAACCAATCAACAAATAACATATAAATATTTGTACTAAATAAAAATTTGATTATAATAAATTATAATCGAACGAGAGTGACTTTACTCACCTTGATTTTATATTCGTTGAAATAGCGATAAATTCTCGATTAAACTAAACAAGTGTTTAATTTAATCGAAAATTTCAACTAATTTCATATTATTCCAATTTAACTCTATTTCGTGGTTATCGCCAATACGGTTCCAACTTTTTGGTTTTGCCAAAAATATGAATATGGAAATAAATATACACGTTACCAATTTTAAACGGACTAAAAAATTATTAGCTAGTTAATAAAGTAATTTATTATACCTTAACCATTCTCTTAAATATAATTAGGCCTGATATTCTTCTTCTCTCCTAAAACAGCAAATTCAACTCCCTTGTAGCCATTCCATACACAACCGAACTTCCCATCACCACCGTGCTTCATTCATTCAACAACACTAGAGCAAACCCGTGCTTCGCACACGGGCTTGACATAAAAAACATTTAATTATCTAATACAAAATCTGTTGTATTGCAAAGTTCATATATCCATAGTTCAGTGGTTGTCCCATTAAAAAACAAATGTACCCAATTGTTTCAAAGTCACATTGGTGATGGTTTTGTAGTTCAACTGCAAGGTATAACTTTATCAAATATCCTGCCATTTTAATCTCCATTCTAAATGTAATAACGATTAGCCCCAAAACAGTGTTAGCTAATGTTCAAATTGAGCAGCAATAATTTTCTTAAATATAGGTGTCAGAAAGGCAGCAGACTCCAAATTGGCAGTTCAACACCCAAATGTGTATTTTTTGGAATTTGTCAGCAGCTAATATGGATATATCAAATAACCTAAATTGGTTGATAATTTCACTATCTAAACACAGTATTGCATAATAAAATTTCAGAAAAGAACAGGAAACACATAATCTATCTGTTACAAACAAATGAGAGCTTCTGATGAAATAAAGATGTAATGTTGCTAAGAAAAATTTAGCTAGCTAAATCCAGAAATGTAAATTGCTACGTCGGTTATTATCATCTCAGTTTAGTAGAGCAGTGTGAAAGAATTCCAGGGACTTGGAAATCCTCAATGTTATCCAGCGATCCAAAAATAGAGGAATAGAAGTCCCGAAATTGAATAAGAGCAGTGGTTTGATTCAGTCCCACTGGTTTTCCTTGTTCCTGCAATTTAATGGGTAAAAGGTTATCAACAAATGTGAAATAACATGCTGTAGGATTTTAAAAATAAAAAAGTATAGATACCTTTAAAAGTAACTGATTGCAACAACAATATATACAACGTAGGCAAAATGCATTGTTTGACAAATGCATGCAGTATATTACAGCTCATAATGCAGTGTCTAAGTAAGAACTAAATGAAGTAATTTTCCAGCTTCGTTAGTGTTACATTTTTGCAACTCTAAATTTTTGGTTGCAAATGAGGATATTGAGCAAGTTGGGATTGCTCCAATATTTTTTAAATATGTGTGTAAGTTGCACAAACCTTTTGGCTCAACATATTACCTAAAGGAAACTCATTACAAAGATAATAAAAGTTATTCAATCTCACCTTGTAGATATTTTGTATGCCATCACAACATCACGCATAATGAACAAAACCTGACAGCTTACAGCATATACCTAATATCAATTGTGGTTACCTAGACTAAAGCAACTTCAGTTATTATTATTAATACTCTACTTGCATGAATAATGATTAAGCAATAGCTAGAAATAAAGTCAAATGACATTTGGCTAGAGTTAAATTTACTGACGAACTGGAAGAAAAAAACAGCAAACATAACAAACATCAAATATTGTTGAAATGCTTAATTAATGTAGATTTAAGCTAAAAGAAGTACAAATATTATATAAATTTACACGGTTGAAAGTAACTTTGATGCTTAAACAGACAAATATAGAACGGAGGCGTCTGTCATTCAGATTTTAGTGCAGAATGTAAATCTTGTCAGTAGTACATAGCATAGAATCGCACGCTATATACAATGAGGTTGATCTGTCTTTCTAGTACATGTATATCAAGTGATCACAGGAAAACAAATAACAAACATAAAATTGGAGTAGCATTAAAAAGAGGATTAATGAAAAACATGCAATTATTAAAACCAATTAGCTAGAAATTAAAACCATTAAATTTATATGTTATTATATCTAATGTTATGCACATAAACATAAAGATGGCAAATTATGCATAATCATATAATATTATGATTATATGACAATAACAATAACATTATGATTATAATGTTATGCATATAATTTATGATTATAATATTATGATTGTAATTTATATGATTATAATGTTATGCATATAATATTATGAGTTATTCTACCAATGGATGCAAAATCCAAAATATCCAAAATGTCAAATAAGACAATGGAGGAGCAGCTATGTTCAACAATTCATGAAGAACAGTAAAGTATCAATTACAATCATTTAAGTAATTATCTCAATACAGTGAGATAATTATTTGAGTAAATGTATATAAATCACCTTGATGGTTTTATGGAAATATATGGGCGGAGGGAGAAGTAGATATTTATTTCTTGCAATGTAGTAGTAAGGTAAGAAAATTATCACATTGGAATATAGTATGGCACCTCAACAGCTTGCAAATTCATATTAAATCAAGACAAAATTTTGGTCAATGAAATTAAAGATATCTAATTTTTATATTAAGAAGCAGGTGGGACTGATATAGAAATGGATATTATGTAAGGTTCCATTTGTGCGTTATATTTTCCAATGACTCGTCTGTTGCCATTTTTTTCATCAATCAGCATGCATAACTTTCAATAGACATATACCGTGCGAATAAGTTATATATAGTAGCAATCTTTTAGCACTAATATGATATAAAGATAAAGGTTATAAATGAATTAATATTCCATCTTTTCTTGAGGAGGTTTTCCATGTCAATTCCCATCTATGATATATGACATTTAGAACTATTAATCAAGCATACTCATGCATGTTATATTTATCAGTACTAACAATGCAAATAAGAGTGATACACTTCCAAGCTAAATTTGGAAAATACTAATCAAAGGTTGTGAAATAAAAGTTGCTTATATAGGCAATCATCGTAATAATTCACATAGTTAGCCTTGTAGACAGCTTGTACATATAATTCACATGGTTTCTTATCATCCTTTAATATTCTGATAAACCATCGTGCAGCAAATTAAAGTGGGCTATATAATCTTTTCCCTCCTAATTTATTAAAATAATCAAAATTTAGCATGCTCTCCTAAAATTCTCTTTATCATGATCAATTTTGTATAGCTGCAAAAATCATAGGAGGGAGGACAGCCAACAGAGCCTCAAAACCTTTGAGTCTTTTGTTATTTACAGTAAGTAGAAGAAAAACTTGATATGTTTCACCTATTTACAACATGGATCGACACTTAGATATTGGACATGAACAATCAGTTGAAATCAGAAATTTGCCCACGCAAACTGATGCATAACAGACGTGTGGAGAGGAGTTCATTTCACATGAGCTAAAAGTCCAAATCATTAACACAGAATGTATAATCACATTCAAGAATCTATAGGTTTGAAAATGCATTAACATTTAAACACTGCTATGATATATTTATTATCATTTATTTCAGTAAACAAATATATCTATAAAGCTAAAATAAAAATCATTGCGAGACAGACAAAAGACCCATATTACATGTATTAAAGATTTGTTTCAATATTCCAAAAGCAGCAACCTAATAATTAATTCAAAACCGTCGAATTAATTTGTCTTTAAGAGACAAATATAATAAAGAACAATGAAATCATATGTTTGTGACATTTCATAAAAGATACTACTTCATCACCTGTGAATATTTAAATAATAACACCTGTAAATACCATCAATAATTAAATTTAGAATTGAAAACATCCCTAACTATATTTACTACTAATGAAAAAAAAGAAGTGATAATGAAATACTAAAACCAAAATCAAAATTTAATTAATTCAAACATGTTTGTTATTTAAAACTTTGATTTATTTTATACAAATCTGACTTCAAATGGTCAACAAATCTTAATTTCAAACAACACATTTCATTATAGATTCAAGTCAACTTGTGTATAATTCAGATTTAAAAGCGATACAACCAGGTAATTAAAAAAATGCTAAATGCATCAAAAGTTTAGTAATAATATGAAAACAATCATCAAGTTCATCAACTTAACACCACCAACTAAATTCATCAGTTTCAGTTAAACCAAAACTTGAAAAATCAAAAATCAATAGTTCGGCCATATGAATACTGGGTAACGTGGAGAGAGAGGGAGCTAGGCTTTAATGGGAAACAAAGTGCAGTATTTGTGTACAGTAAAGAGTGATGGAGGCCGAACTGAAGGTTTTGAAATTACATTTGCTACTTTTTTGGATGCTAGCAGGTTCACGTGACTTTGCCAGGTTAAACGTGGCTCCGCCACTAGTTGCTTTTATGATAGAGTTACACTTCCATGTATAATAAACTTTACTGGAAAACATATATTATCACCATATTGCCTATTTATATACTTAAAATCTATTTAAATTTACATATGTAATCAAAAATTGGATTTGATGTTTTTGGGCATCAAATTTTTGACGTTAACTTGAATATTTGGCTGCACATGGATGAATCTTAGTAATTCTAGACTACATAATTAGTTGGCTAGTTGTATCCGTACCAGTTGTCAATGCTGTGGTAAGACTGAATTTTTTCAGTTGCGCCGTTGTTTTAGTTTTTTTGTCCACTACCTATGTCCTATAAAAGGATCATTCGTAGGAGCAAATGCGTAGCTGTTTTCAAACATCGTTCTGTCTGATGTGCAAAGCAGGTTGATATTTATCGATTAGGAGTGACCAAACTTCACCATAACTTTCTCATGTAAATATACCTTGATGTTAGTATAATGATCCAAAGTACAAAAACTGAAGCTTGAATTAATAACTTTGCGATACAAAATAAAAGCCATCAGATGATCAACTAATTTCCCTACCTAGTAGATGTTCAAAATAAATTTACATTTTTTAGTGCCATATGTTTAAGATGATATTTAAAATTATTTACCTATATAAAAACAGAAACCCCTAATCCACGTGAAATAATAATGGATCTAATACTTACTTCTTGTAGAAAAATAACAAAAATTTAAACATAATGACATTCAAAAATAGAATTTTCATCAAACTGAATTATTTAATATCAACTAATCCATGCCTTTAACATATAGCCGTACTTGCTTTCTTTCTCAATCTTTGAATGCTTTAAATGTCGCTTGAAATCACCTAACACATTAGAGGTCGAAAAACAGTAAAGTAAGAACGAACACACACACGAGCGCACACACACATACACATGATGACATGCATATCATATGCTACACATGGTATCAGATTATACTAACATACTGTGACGACCCCAAACTTCCATGGAATGAAAGTAAGGAATAATCATTTGGAATACAACATAAATACAATAATACAGATCACAGATACAACATAGCATAGGAAATTCATAGAGTAACAACATCATAGCAGCGGAAATATAATGTCATCAACCACAGAAAGTCCATAGTCACAGAATTCTAAATTATTACATCAAGTTTGCAGAAAATGAAATAAGTTCCAACTCCAACTTAAACAACGTGAAATGAAACAAGTTTGATGTCTGGAATTAAAAAGAGAAAAATGCAATAGTAGCAAATGATAGATGTCTTCAAGCTCCAAGTCGTCACCTCTCCACGAAAGCAAATCCAAGAAAGATAATAAGCAGCTCCAAAGAAAAGACTCCAAGCAAAGAATGAACCTGTTTACTTGGCTGCCCGTGTAGAAAGGAGGGCACTCCAGTTTGCAAAAAGGTGGAACAAACTACGAGTCAGTCATGGGACTGGTGTGAGAGTTCTTAACTAATTTAACTACTAGTAATAAAGCAAATCCAAAGACCACGCCGCTAACGCGGAACGGGTTTATTCCAATGGATTGTCGTGCATAATTTAAAGTGGCAGAGCAAATAATAAGTAAAACGTAAAACAATGCAATGCTTTTGGAAAAATGAAATCACCATAAGACTCAAGTCCCATCACACAATGCAACGCACACCAGAGGATAGAGTTTTACCTTATGGTGATTAAACATGCTAAATACGGTAAATACGAATCTAATATTGTTATTAGTGTATATAAAACATTTCAAAATAAATGTATCAATCCTAGGACACATAGATACCATAATACTATGCTTCCTTACTAGTAATACAATCAAATTCGTAGGGTCGTATTTGGATTTTGGTTTCCATCACGAGTCAAGGCTAGGGAGGAGCTCCTTACCGATTCGAGACACTCTAGCTAATGCCCCAGGATCCCCCGCATTGAACCCCTGGATAGCTGCAGGGCCGGTCCACACATACAGCTTCGTGGATCGGCAATTCCTGAACACACGTTTCCCAGTCCTATAGGACCTATCATCCGAGGCGCCTCATTCCATCATCCACATAAGTAAAATATCAGCCAGTTTAAGCACCGACACTACTTCTAGCTAGAAAGAAACGTGTTGCTCTCCCTGCGTTCCCTTCTCCCGTTTTAGACTCCACCGGGTTGTGAGGCTCGTGAAGTTACGTAATACACAAAGCTATGCTTATTCAAGCTGTGCTTTGATCGTCACCACAAGGTTCTGCTTTTCAACAAGAAACCTTGATCGTTGCATCTTAGTATGCCACACTGTCACTCCATATCACACTACCAATCCTTTACCGAAACATATGAAAGGGTGTTAAGCAAGAGAATAAATTCTCCGCCACCAAACATTCATGCATTCGACAGAAAATTAATAACATGATATTTAACGGAGTACGATGTCAGACACACAATCCATTTATTAGCTTATGCTCTGAGTCTGAGCGAAAACCAAACCCGTGAAATCAACACGTACGTTTGGACAATGACCATCACCCTTGAATTGGGAGCAAATCAATTCAGGATCTTGATCGTTGTCCATTCGAGGGAAGATTTACGGTCTTCATACGCCGTCTTCATACTTCGATTCTTAACGTCGTATGATTATTTGGAATGAGAGTAACTCGGACTTTCCAAATAATCCTCGTATATACATACTTATTGAAAATCATTCCTATTCGTTAATATTATTTTATAACGAATTAATTTCTATTTTAACTATTTAAAATAGTTAAATCTTTATTTAACGACGCCACGGGTCAGCGGCGATCCTGGCGCTGCTTTTAACCAATTTTGATTTTTACATTTCTCGAGATCTAACCGTTGGTTTTTAACATATTTTATATCGTTAAAAAGATTTTTCCATGACGGTCCTAATGGTTCCAGTTTTGGGAAAATCCGACGGTCGGATCTTTTGGTATAGTCGTTTAAAGGTACGGTTTCAAAACGCAAACTACCGTGCTTGATTCGTTTAACTTTAATTATATTTATATATATAAATATAATCGTTTAATCATAATAACGTCGTTTGATTTAAACAACGCTCTAAACAACTACCGATCCTCATTAAATTTTAATTCATTTGAAAATGAAGATAATATTACAGCATCCTAAATTCATTCTTTATTTACATTAAAAAATGTAAATTCCATCCTTTTCATTTACATGTAAAAATGTAAATTTAATTCCTATGTAAATTCCTATTTTCTATTTACATGTAAAAATGTAAATTTTTGATACATTGCAAAATCCTACTTTTAATTTACATATAAAAATGTAAATTTTAATTTCAATGTAAATTCTCATCTTAATTACATAATAAAAATGTAACTTATATTTGCAGTGTGAATCCTATTCTAAATTTACATATAAAAATGTAAATTTAATTACAATGCAAGTTTCCACTTTTTATTTACATGTAAAAATGTAAATTTCATTACATTGCAAATTCTACTTCTTATTTAAAAAATGTAATTTTTAATTACAATGTAAACTCTACTTCTTATTTACATTATAAAAATGTAATTTTCATACGGTGAAAATTCCTACTTTATTTACATTAATAAAAATGTAAATTTTCATGCGGTGAAAATTCCTACTTTTTTTTTTGGCAAGGCCGACCGGTTTTTAAGGTGACCGCAAACACCTATATTAAATATTGGAACTGGTACTCTGCACATGCACAAAGTAACAAATCTGGGTTGAAGTGTCCAGTCACTATCAAAACATCAAAATAGCAAATATGACAACATTACTGCAACAAAGGAAAATCACTAGGTATGCTACATAATTCCAAAGAACCTGAGAGGACATAACCGCTAAAAGATCCATGAATATAGAGCCAAGTCATCCACAATGAAGGAGCCAAGAGATGGATCCTACGGATCATCACCTTCGTCGTAGTAAAATCCGGTGTAAGGAGTCATATTACGTTCAAAGATCCAAAAACGAAGAGCCAGATCATTAACATTGGAAAGAGCCAAAAGACGATTTCGATCCCATGTAGGATCATGCATAATAATCTCATTGTTCTCTCCAACTTCTTTGTCATTTATCAAAATCAGTTTGCCTTCATCTGGTGTGTAGAATAAACGATCTTCCTCCTTATCGTCAATAAAAATGTAGAAGACCTCATTAGTGTCACAGTGCATTCCAGAAGGGGTATGCACCCAGGCTGCAACCTTCTCACTCCAGGTGATATCAGGATCAGAGGGAACATTAGGTAAAATCGGAGCTGACGGCTTATCCACAAGTACTTCATCCACTACTGAGGTGAAAATTCCTACTTTATTTACATTAATAAAAATGTACATTCTCATGCGGTGAAAATTCCTACTTTATTTACATTAATAAAAATGTAAATTTTCATACGGTGAAAATTCCTACTTAATTTACATTAATAAAAATGTAAATTTTCATACGGTGAAAATTCCTACTTAATTTACATTAATAAAAATTTAAATTTTCATACGGTGAAAATTCCTACTTAATTTACATTAATAAAAATGTAAATTTTCATACGGTGAAAATTCCTACTTAATTTCTCCTTTTCACTTACATAATAGAAATGAAAATTTTCTTACTATGTAAATCCTCATCCTTAATCCACATATAAAATGTGAATTTTTATTCTCTATGCAATTTCTCATTCTTATTTTTTTTAAAAAAAAAATTCGTCTTTCAAATCTCATTCATAGCTACATAGAAAATGTAACTTTTATTTGCATTGCAAATCTCATGTCTTTAGTTGCATAGAAAAATGTACTTTTTATCTTCATAGCCAATTGTATATCATAGTTTCAAAATAAAAAAAAAGTAATTTTTATTTTCATCGCCAACTGCATATCATAGTTTCAAATAAAAAAAAGTAATTTTTATTTTCATCGCCAACTGCATATCATAGTTTCAAATAAAAAAAAAGTAATTTTTATTTTCATCGCCAACTGCATATCATAGTTTCAAATAAAAAAAAAAGTAATTTTTATTTTCATCCAAACGATGTTAAAAAGGCGATCCTTTATTTTGAACAAACGACTCTAAAAATCTAATCGTTTTAATATGGACAAAATTCTCCAATGGTATAAATAAACAAGGAGGGTGAATGTTGTTTACCATTTCTAATTTACACAACTGTGAATTTTGAATGCAACAAACTAAGGAACCAAACGTATGTATATATATATATATATATATATCAATAATGAGATTTTGATCGCATTAACAAATCAATAATAATAGAGCCGAACCAAGAGAAAAATAACAACCCAACATCAGATCTAAATGATTGATCTGGAATCATACATGCATGTAAACCATCATTCATAATGTTATCATATTTCATATTTACTTCATTCTCTATAACGAATAATAATTTAATTTAACCAGTTATTTTAAATAGAATCTCACACCTAACACTTAAAATTTAAGATCTATTATCATAACATCACAAACAATTCAGATCTATAACTCATAATAACATCCATCGCAGATCCATTTTTATTTGCCATTCAAACTTCACATAACGCAAGAATAATAATTAAATTAATTAAATTTAATTAAAAATAAATTCTCACCTTGCTTGGATCAAAAATGAAGGTTCAAACTCGATCAGATCTCGCATTCAAAGTCACGGCGGTTTCAGATCTAAGAGATTTCAATTTGAAGTTCATATGTATAAATTAGAAACTAACTTTTTACAACTGTCACTGTAACGATTAAAAGCGTCGCAAAACTGAGTAATTCATACCATAAAATTCAGTTTTTGTTCAAATTTTTGATTCGAGAATTCGCGAGCTGTAGTTGATAGTTTCAGGAAAGGTTTGTTGGAGGTCGAAGGGGGTGGAGAGGCGGATGTTTGCCGGTCGGAGGTGGCCAACTCGGTGGTGCCTGTGGGTCCCGACGGCGGAAAGAAAGGCACGGGTTTGGGCTCGCGGTTCGAGAGCTACAGGCCACGAGGGGAGACGATTCTTGTCGGAGATGGAAGAGATTTATGAGAGCTTAAAAAAAGTCCAAAAGGGCATATGTTAATTCTCCATGGATTGGGAGGAATCGGAGCTCAAAGTTTTGAGCTGTTTATGGGTTCGGCGGCTGTGAAAACGAAAAGGAAGAAGGACGCGTATGGCCCCGTATTTATACTGTATTTGAGCGTATTTTTTTATTTTTAATTTAATTAATTCCAGAAATTAGGGTTTTTCCGTACGATCTCCAAACGGAGCCCAACGACTGTCGAACTATATGTTCTGACGTCTTTTGAACGCGATGGCGCTATTGCCGAAGTCCAATTCTGAAGTTTACAGTATGTTTTCTTTTATTTTTAAATAAATCTTTAATATTAAATTCTAACGTACTTTCTAATTTTACCGGGGTCACATACGAAGTCAGAAAAATCCGAAAAAATTATTTTTGGTTATGTTTTGACGATACGGTCCTAACAAAACTAATTTTGTTGAATTCTGAGATCGTTTGAAAAATGGTCATTTTCTGGTCGATCCAATTTAAATGTAATTGAACAAAACACATTTTCTTTTGCCACGCTCACATATTAACTTCAAAAATTATGAAATTTGAAACCTAGCCATAATTTGACACCCCGGATCCAACAAAAGTGGTTTCGTTGAATTCCGAGGTCGTATGCAAAACGTCTATTTTCAAGGGCGATATATTCTCTATAGCGACTTTTCTGAAATTTCATTTGGCCATAACTTTTGATTTCCGCTATGAAACTTCGATTTTTCAGATTCGTTAGAAAGATATTCATTAACAGATTTAAATATTTTTTGTTTCACCAAAATCCGGTTTATTTTGCATTCTGTGTAGTTAGTCAAAGTTCAGGTTTGACTTTTCAAACTACCGTCCTTTTCCTAATTCCTTTTATAATTAAATTAAACAAATTCGTATTAAATCCAATCAAAATAATTTTCTAGTCATTTTTATTTAAAACAATTCATTTCAACTATTTAAACACCTTTAAAATCTCTAAAATGAAAATTTTAAATTGGCCCCAAATTCCGGGTTGTTACACATATTGTCATATACATTGCTTATACTAATAACAACATAAACATAGTAATGGATCATTACCATTTAAATAAGTTGTTCATAAACAATCTGAAGTTACATGTAGAAATGTTGTTGCCGAGATGAATTTGAGAACCGATTTAACTAAATTTGTAATAAAGATGAAAGCAAATTAGGGGGAAGGGTAGAAATTGCGATCATTTGAAACATCATGGTTAAAACTTTGAAGCTTGTGAGAAGAAACTAAGCTGATGATGGGGGAACGGTTTGAGGGAATAATTAAGGAAACGCTAAGAACACATAATACAGAACTATTTTGAAATGCCTGCATCTCATATAGTCCAACTCAGCGACAGTAGAAACCTTTTTTCTATTATAAGTTATAGGCAAGATGATGCCTAATAAACATGTTGAGAGGAGTTCACTTCACATAAGCTATAACTTGACAGGTTAGTCCAAATCACTAATGCAAAATGCTAGATTCAAGAATTTAAAGGTTCAAAAATGACTTAATATTTTAAACACTACAATGTATATTTATTGTCTCCTATTTCAGTAAACAAATATATCTACAAAGCTACAATCATGGCTAGACAAATAAAAGACCCATGTTACATGTATTAAGGATTGCTTCTAATATGCCAATGGGTAGCAACCTACTACTTGATTCATAACCATCGAATTAATTTTTCTTTAGTCGATAAATATAATAAATAAAATATGAGTTAATAGACGAAGCATAAAAAAATCAAGGAAATAAGGGAAAACTATAAGCAAACATGAGTGTGACCACGAAAATGAGTTACCGAGTTGTTAAAGCGTTACCTTACAATGGAGGCGGGATGAAATTATGATGGAAAAACCAATAGCTCCACTGCATTCAACTCAGACTGAGTCATCACTGGATGGAAAAAAAAAATTAAGACATACGGAACTGACTGCTATCCCAAAAATGCAAATAGATCCAAGGCGTAATTAAACAAAAAGTGTCTTATAGAAACGAACATATTAAATTTCAGTATTAATAGCAAATCAAAAATTTCAAGGAAACAGAAGCTAAACATGGAAAAAAGCTCTAGGACTAAGCTCTTTCACCTTGAAAACTCCCTAATTAGTTTTAAAAACATATGTATACCATAAATCTGGGTATAGACTTAACAACAGGGCAGTAGCTAGCTTCCAATGGAAGCCAAACAAATGACAAATGGAGATGTTATGTTTTTATAATTTCCTCTATTAGAGCATTTGAGAATTGAACGGAGCAGTGAAAATTGAAATATATATATATATATATATATATATATATATAAACAGCAAGTAGGGAACAATCAACCATACAGATGGTTAAAAATATGCGGATAACAAACAGCTACAGAGATACGGCCACAGCCGCCGTAATTAAACCAAAATAGCCTTTCAGAAGTTATCTTTTATCCTATTTCAATCTAGTTGTATAATCTCTGAAGCTTGAGATCATATATTTTACATACATACACAGACACACACACACACATATATATATATATATACATATATTCAATAATATATATATATATACACACACATACACATACATACATATGTATGTACATATATATATGCATACATATACATTATGCATAATCTTACAGGAAAAATGTTAGACATACATACGTATGTGTGTGTATATATGGGTGTGTGTATGTGCGTGTGTGTATACAAACTGGGGAATAAATCCTTAGCCATCAAAATCAACCTACAAATGGGTGTGGAACCGAAATGATATAGTACAAACCATTAAAAAAATGAAACGAAAAATAACATGTTGAGACTTCACACCATGCTAAATTGACTTACAGATGATAATGATAAAACCAAACAATAAAAAAATGTCTTAAATTAATGAACCAACAAAAACTACATGAGTAGTTAAAGACAAAATAATTATAGCTTCATGAGGCCATCCTTTTCACCTTTCCCTAACCTTGAAAACTCAATTCTATATCACTAGCCATTTTAAATATCAAACATTAATTTTTTAAACATTTTCTACTATCGTAAGTGCACAAATAATTTAAGATGATTTTTTAACCTAACTTTTCCTTATTTAAATTATATTCTAAGAGATATCGTGTGTGTGTCTATATATATATATATATATATATATATATATATATATATATATATATAGATTAAGTTTCACTTACATTTTCATGTGTGTGAAGTAGCATATTATGTAAAGGCCCATTAGCATTTGATACAAAGAGGAGAGTTGAAATGGCTCTACAATTGAAGAAAAATTAAACAGGTCGGACAAAGAACAGTGAAGAGAAGAACAATTGTTCTACATATTTAAGTTTGAAATTAGACGCTATTTCTCTAGAATGAAAGCCTCAATGATGGGAAAATTTCAGAAAAAATAAAGCATTTACCTCAATGGTGGGAAAATTGCAAGAGACGAAAACGGCAACAACGAAGAAAGAAGGAGCCAAAATCCATGGAAACAGATGGGGTGGAAACCCAAGAATCGACAAAGAATTGCGCCGATGATGGATTGACAAACTTAGATCAGGAACTATAGGGCGGCAACGCGGTGGAGTTAGCTTCTTTTAATTTCGGGCACTTCGTGGGCATTAAATCAACGGGAATTGGGTTTTAATATGATTAGGGTTAGGGAAGTGGGGAAGGATTAAAAAACATTTTGTTTTCATTAAAATGAACGGTTCAGTGGGAGAAGTGGGAGAAATGGCAGAGATGGGTGAGCTGGGGATGGAAAGAAAGGAACATAAGAGGCAACGATTTATTTTACAATATCATGCGGACTGATTGCGCGTTCTTCAAAAGCCGCATCAGACAAATAATAAATAGCATAGACCGATGAGTTGATGCATTTGTGACCCTTGAATTTTAAATAATCCCAGGATGGCTGAGAGCTCAGCATTCCATACTCAGTAATTATAATATAGTATAGATCATAAATGGGCTCCACCAAAACATCATAAGTAGAAGCACATCAGCACGACAAACCCACCGATCACCACATCTCGCCCAAATTCCTTCCACGACTGTCGTATAGGGTGCAATCAAAAATTTATCTAAACTCCCCTTTCAACATAATTACGGAGAAGATATAATTACGGAGAATCGCCCAAATTCATCGTAAGTATACGCCCAAATTCCTTCCATGTCATTACGGAGAAGATACAATCCAAACTGACGATTTAAAATTAAATTCAATATAATTATTCCTAAGCGTTTATTTATCACACAATCAAATGATAAATCCAAATGCTACGAAATTTGAAACCCGATAATAATATGCTAGTACGAATCTGATAGAACTGGTTTCATTAAATTCTAGGACTATTTGGAAAAATCATTATTTCATGTGTTAAATTAAATTAATTAAAATATAAATCGATTCAGAACAATCAAATTCATTGATAATAAATTATTATTATCATTTATATTCAATATAGAATTTATATTAATTGATTGAATCATTTTGATTCAGTTTTTGACTTAGAATCCAATTATTGTCGATTTCATATTACGATAAGCCAATATCTTCAAAATTAAATCATATATAGATTATTAAATCGATGAACTCCATATAAAAATTCATTTATATTTCTAGTTCAACATTGAAAATAATTTAATGTTTTAAATTAGATGACTAAAAATTCGGGACATTAAATTCTTTCACCCTAAAATGCATTTCGTCCTCGAAATTATTAAAGCCAAAAAGATGATATAAGTTTTCCAACTTCTCTCAACCCACCTTGTTGAGATCTTACATTTCATATCTCCATAACCAAGTTCTCAAAGAACCTTTAATCCTCATTCTTATTCCCATATCCAATTTCTTATTATTCATCTCAATTAACCTATCCATCATTTTAGAACAATCCATCATCACATTTTTGTCTACAATCCATATGCTCTTCTGCATATTTCCACATTTATACCAAGCGATATATCAAATTCTTTATTTACTCTATTCAATTAGTTTGCATTCAAAATCATTCAAACTGATTCAATTTAATTTATTTATTTCATTTACGACAATGGAAATTTTTATGCAAATTTGGCGTTATGTGGTTAATATATAACCACTTATATTTCTAGCCAATTCCTATTGATTCCAAATTAATTAATTTATTTCAATCCATTTAACTTGCTTAAGTTAAACTCTAGAATTCAAATTCCTAAGGTTTTTTTATTATTTCAAACCCCTTTTTAAGTCACATATATATATACATATATATGTTCCTATCTCAAATTCAAAATATTTGGACTTTCAAAAACAACTTGTTTTCTCAAATAATTTCCTTTAGAAATTTAATTTTGGTAGCAATCCATCACTTAGAAACTCAAAAATGAAAACTAATGATGCTGCAATCATCATCAGAATTACCTTCAATGACTGAAGTGAGTTCAGTGCTTTATCATTTTCAAAATCCATTCAAAATGATTTTTATTTAAAAATCCTTCCAAAGTAATGCTATATTGTTTACATAACACTTCATAAAATATTTTCCAAACATCCGGGATTTAAATTCCAAATTGTGGTTTCAATCCAATTTTAATTCATCTCATTTGTATATTAAGTTCTTGTACCAATTCCAGTTGGTTATATATAACCATTTTACTGTTTGGTAATAATAATCGACACATCCATATATAATAATTTCAGCAAATTATTCTTTTATATAAAGTAAACTTTTGGGCAAAATTATTTCATTTACCCGATTTTTAAAACAATATTGTGTTGAATTAATCTGTTCAAGTGTTTAGAAACGCCTATCAATACAGTTGATCATACTTGTGACGGCCCGCCCCGCACCAGCCTGCATTTCCTCCGAAAGTGCGTTGTACACATGCCCGACTAGCACGGGACGGTCGTCAGAAGAAAGGAAAGAAGGGAACGAACTAATCAAGAACCTGTAGAATGTCTCACAGCGCATGGAATAAAATATAATATAATAACATACTTGACATAAAACAGGTGAGACAGTGCATAAGCTGATAACTAAAACCAACATCAACATCAGAGCAGCGGAAATCCAAGTACAGCTTATTACAACTTCCCAAATTTACTGTCTCTAAAACAAAAGAAAACTGAAGTAGAAGATGCACTACTAATGCCCAAGCAGTGATCTTCAACAACACAGGGAGAATACTATATATATCATACGTGGAAGCCTCCTGCTCGTCTCCAGATCATCTACCCGTGCATCACCAGCTAACCTGTCTCTAGTCTGCTCATGTGAGAACCCAAAGTAATAAGAAGAGACATAAAATTCTGGGTCAGACATAAAGCCTGGTATGAGCGATAAGCATCTAAACAGAACAATAACTGGTATACTAAACCATACCCGAACCTGAACCTGCAACCAAAGAGTTAATACCACATACCGTACAATACTCTAGGGTGCCATAATAGATAGTGTAAAGAATACGGGGGTGGGGTGTGCATGCCGTAATGATGGCAAACAAATCAACCATAGCAACCATCCTCACATCTCTCACTCAGTGCGTAAAGCATACGATGTCCACCACTGTCAATCACTAGACCCATCGAAGTAGTGACGGAGTTCAACTTGTACAACTACTGCTACTACCAAGCTTACCACATGGAGTCAGGACCAAATCTTTACAAATGACCCCACTTCATTGGTTTACAGCCCTTTAGTCGTACCTAGGCCATTGCAGCCCTAAATCCGTTCACGTACTTCCCATACATAGTGATCCAAAGTCATAAACATCGACTGCCCATTGGCACACGTCCCGCAGCAAAGCCCAATCATGAAGTGAACTCATCGGTTCCCAACTGGATCCTGAGCTCTAACTTCCCATATTGGACTACCTTTGCATCTCGGGTTATTGGTCAATACTGGGTCGGGTCGGGTTCCCCTCCTAGCCATCGGTTCGGGTCGGGTGTCCATTTTGAGTCGGGTCGGTGTGTTGTCCTCTTCTGTAGCGGTTCGGTTCGGGTTTCCAGCATTATGTCGGTTCGGGTCGGGTGTCCTCCTCCGGGCCGGGTCGGGTGCCATCTCCCTTCCAGTTCCTGCTTCCGCTCTGATCCGCTCCCTCGTTCTTCACGTGCTCCGATCCGATCCCTCCTTCATCCGATCCGATCCCAGTTCAATTAGCGTGGCCTTCCTTCTTGCCAGTTCCCCCAAGTGTCAAGTTCCGATCCGAGCCCTTCGTCCCTAAGTCGATCCGATCCCCAGCTTAACCAACATGCCCTTCCTTTTTGCCAAGCCTCTTTTGTGCCAGACTCCAGTTCGGGTCGGGTTCCTTGCCCAGGTCTCCAATCCGATCCGAGCCCATATCCGATCCGATCCGAAACCCTGCACAACTTCCTGCAACTTTTTCCAGCGACTTGTTTACGCAATTCGACGACGTTTTCGACAAATCTAACTATTCTAATCAATCACAAATCATTCCAAACAGCCATAGCAACATAGCAGACTAACCACAAACACCAAAACAATGAATTTACGTGTCAAAATGGATCAAATATACCCAAAACCCCATATTTTCCCTTAAGCATGTTTAAGCAAAACTAATCATAGGGTTAACAAAACTTAATCAAATTAAACAAAATTTCTACCAGAGGCATAAAATATTATTTTTGAATTTTTAGACATTTTTCCAGAATTTATTAGTGTATAAATTCGCTAATCTTCACTAATTACCCTTAATTACCATAATTAGTGCAAAAACTATGCAAATCACTCACCTTGGCCACAAATGAAATTCTCAGAACTGAAACCTCGCTGATTTGGGTGAATTCTAACGTCTAACAGCAGCTCCAACCTTGCTTTCGTGTTTTCTCTCCTTAATTTGATGTAGATTAAGCCAAAGCTTGATTAGAAAGTGATTTGGGGATGTTTCTAGACATTGGCGGCCAATGTTAGGGTTCAAGAATGAAAGTGGCGGCTGGGAAATGAGGATAAGATCGTTCTCTAACTGATTTCAGCCTCCTTCTTACCCTAATCCCGAAATCCCCCATTGGGCCTAGCTGTTAATCACCCGGTTAAGCCCAATTAAGCTGTTTTTCACCATCAGAAACTTGTTTCAGCCATATCTCCCAAACGGTGAGTCCGTTTGGCTAATGTGACCACTCTACAGAATTGTAAACCATCATCCGGAGTCAATGGAAGTGGTTTCAGGTCAAAATTCCTTTCCAGTCAAAAGTTATGGCCAAAACAGTGCCAACTAGGGGTAAAATGGTCATTTAAAAATCGACAAAAATCATGAACATGGGAAATGACCCCAATAGTCGTCTCCCAAAGTTACATGACCATACGACTTCGTGGGTGAAAGAAATAAATATTCTACGATCCTATGATGCGTAGAATACGGGTCGTTACACTCTCCCCCCCCCCCCCCCCTTAAGAAATTTCGCCCCCGAAATTCCTTAACCCTAAACATACAAAGGATCCCGCATGCCTAACAACCACATACAACAATCAAACATGCAAAACAAGCAAACAAGCCTATCCTAGCATGCAGAAAACTAAATCGAAGTTAAAATCTTACCAGGCGAAGAGTTCTGGATAAGTCTTCCTAATGTTCTCCTCTGTCTCCCAAGTGCAATCATTCTCGTCCTCGCCCCACTGAACCTTGACTAGCTTCACCGCCTTCCTTCGAAGTCGCTTCATGTCGTGCTCGACAATACGGGCCGGCTTGCGGTTCCCAACCGCCTCGGGTTCAACTTCGAAGTCCTCTAACTGATCAGGTGAAATAGTCATATTTGGGTCGTGAACGAACTTCCTTAGTTGGGGAACATGAAATACGTTGTGAACTCCCGCCATCTTCTCTGGTAAGCCAACTCTATATGTCAAATTCCCGACTAGTTCAAGAACAGGGAATGGGCCAACAAATCTTGGTGCCAACTTGCCTCTCCTGCCAAATCGTATCACGCTCTTCAACGGAGAAATCTTGACAAACACCAAGTCACCAACGGAGAATTTTAGGTCTCTTCTCCTCTTATCAGCATAACTCTTCTGCCTATCTTGGGCAGTCTTCATTCGTTGCTGAATGATCTTGATCTTATCTGAAGTTTCCCTCACCACATCTGGTCCAAGCATAAACTTCTCGCCAGTCTCTATCCAACATGATGGTGAGTTGCACGGTCTTCCGTACAAAGCTTCAAACGGAGCCATCCCGATACTGGATTGGTAGCTATTATTATAAGCAAACTCTATTAGACGCAGATGGTCATCCCATGATCCACCAAAATCCAATATACATGCTCTCAAGAGGTCTTCCAATATACGATTCACCCTCTCCGTCTGACCGTCGATCTGAGGATGATATGCGGTACTGAGATGTAATTCTGACCCTAGAGCCTCTTGTAAGCTCTTCCAAAACCCACTAGTGAACAACGGGTCTCGGTCACTCACAATGCTTTTAGGTACTCCATGAAATCTCACTACCCACTTCATATACAATTCTGCTAACTTAGCTGCCGTTCTGGTCGATTTGACTGGTATGAATCTTGCACTTTTAGTCAATCGATCCACAATTACCCAAATACTATCATGTCCCGACCTAGTCCTTGGTAAACCATCGATGAAATCCATCGAGACTTGCTCCCATTTCCATTCGGGAATTTCCAATGGTTGCAACAACCCACTAGGCTTCTTTTGCTCGGCTTTAACTAGCTGGCAATTCATGCATTTGGATATAAACTTCCCAACGTCTCTTTTCATCCCTTCCCAGTAGTAAGTCTTCTTCATGTCTCGATACATCTTATTACCATCGGGATGTATAGTCAGTTTTGAGTGATGAAATTCTCTAAGCACTTCATCTCTCAAAACCATTGACATTGGGTACAACAAGCTTTCCATTCTTTCTAAGCCATCCATCTCGATCAAGCCCATACTTGTCCATCTCCTCATCGATACCCATCTCTAACTTGGAGATGATTTCCAATAGGTTAGGATCGTCCCTCTGACTAGAGCCGATCCGCTCAATCAAAGTGGGTCTGATCGTCAAACTTGCTAACATTTCTGGATCCAATTCGCACTTTGGTCTGAAATCATACCCAGCGATGTACTCCAGTTGCTTCCATTCTAGAAACATAGCCCCTAAACTGGCATGTCTCCTACTCAATGCATCAGCCACCGCATTGTCCTTTCCCGGTGTATATGCGATGTCGAAATCATAGGAAGCCAGGAATTCTAACCACCTTTGCTGCCGTAGATTTAGATCCTTCTGGGAGAAGAGATACTTCAACGACTTATGATCTGTAAACAGCTCAAATCTTTCTCCCAAGAGATAGTGTTTCCACATCTTTAATGCGAACACAATCGCTGCCAGTTCCAAATCATGGGTAGGATACTTCTTCTCATGCGGTTTCAATTGCCGACTTGCATAAGCTACAACCCTACCGCCTTGCATCAATACAGCACCCAGTCCGGTACCACAAGCATCCGTGTATACCGTCATCTCTTCATTCCCCTTAGGAATGACTAACACTGGTGCGCATATCAACTTGTCCTTTAGACTCTTGAATGCATTCTCGCACCTTTCATCCCAAACAAAAGCTTGATTCTTCTTGGTCAACTGGGTCAATGGTGCTGCTATCTTGGAAAAACCTTGGATAAACTTACGATAGTATCCAGCTAACCCCAACAAACTTCTTACATCTGTTGCATTCTTGGGCGTAGGCCAATCTTGTACCATAGCCACCTTCGCAGGGTCCACGGCAATACCATTCTCGGAAACAACATGACCCAAGAACCTCACTTCCCTCCTCCAGAAGTGACATTTAGAAAACTTTGCTTTCAGTTGGTGTTTTCTCAACACCTCCATCACTATTCTTACATGTTCCTTGTGTTCTTCCTCTATCCTCGAGTAGACCAAAATATCATCAACGAACACAAGAACAAACTTATCCAACTGATCTCTGAATACCCTATTCGTAAGATCCACAAAATATGCTGGGGCATTGGTCAGCCCGAATGGCATGACCAACCACTCATAAAATCCAGACGGCGTCTGAAATGCCGTTTTAGCTATACTCTCAGCTTCCACTCTAAGATGATGAAAACCTGTCGCGAGATCCAACTGAGAAAATACTCTCACGCCACTCAACTGATCGAACAAATCATCTATCTGCGGTAGAGGATACTTGTTCTTCCTCGTCACTTTATTCAACTCGCGGTAGTCTACACACAAACGAAGGGAACCATCCGCCTTGGTAGCAAACACAACTGGTGCTCCCCATTCAGAAACACTCCTTCTGATAAATCCCTTCTTCAAAAGATCGCTGACTTGCACCTTGAGCTCTCGCTGCTCCCTTGGTGCCATACGACGAAGTGACATCACTATAGGTCTGGCATCTTTCACCAAATCAATACGGAACTCAATCTCTCGATGTGGTGGAAGCCCGGTCACTTCTTCGAAAACGTCCGGATACTGGACAACCACGGGCAAACCTGACAACTCACTATGCGGAATGTCGAGGGAGTTTAGAAAACTAGCCAATACCCCCTCACTGGGTAGACCACCAAACACTATCCTCCGCCCATCATCCGCTCTAGCTGTCACCAAAAAGCCCTCACAGTCTACCACCACCCCGTATCTTTGGAGCCAATCTACTCCCAAAATAATGCCAAACCCAGTAAATCCCAAAACAAAGCAATCACAAACAAACATGCATCCATGACTCGATAAGACCACATTACGACAAATCATGCTAAGGCTAGTTGAACCACCAATCGGGTTCGTCACTACTAAAGGTCTATCGACAATCTCGGGTTCCAATCCCAACCTATCTACCAGGTCACCAGATATAAAAGAACTGGAAGCTCCAGTATCAAACAAAACTCTAACAGGAACATCATAAACAGAAAGCATACCTTGAATGACGACATTCTTTCCCTTCTCCGCCGCGGTTGGGGCATTCGATGAAGAAGGAATAACATTAAGGGCATATGCTTTCACCATTTGCTTTTCTTTGGGGGGTTGCGGACACTTGTCCTTGTGATGTCCCATTTGGCCACAGTTGAAGCACTTCCTATCCGCTGGCTTGGCCCGACAATTACTAGCATAATGGCCCTTCTTACCACAGCTGAAGCACTCCACATCTTGCTTATTCCTTTTCTTCTGGCCATCCTTAGTCTGACTCTGCTTTCTCTTATTCTGGGAACCACCATTGCCTCCACCACTTGCTTGTGGTTTTGGCTCTTCTGCAGATGCAACCTCAGTCTTCAACTTAGGGTAGAGACTTTCTGACCTCAATGCTTTCCCCACAATCGATTCAAACGTCTCATCGATGTGGTTAATAAGCCTTTCCCCCAAGTACTGATCCAAACCAGTTATGAATTTCTCATTCTTCTTCTCGGCAGTATCAATAAGAGATAACCCATACTTCGACAAAGTGTCGAATTCAGCAATATACTCCGAGACAGCACTGCCATTCTGCTTGAGCTCCAAGAATTTCTTAAACAACACTGACTTCTGAGCAGCTGGAATGAACTTCTCGCTAAAGCGAACCTTAAACTGCTCCCAAGTAATCTGATCTTCAGGTGTAGCTGCCTTTATAGCATTCCACCAATTCATTGCCCGCCCTTGCAGCTGACGGGACGCTAGCTTCCTCTTCATCGCATCCTCGATGCCCAAATCCTCGAAGATACGTTCGCAACTATCCAACCAATCCTGAACATCCGTAGCCGACTCCGTTCCGTGGAACGGCTTCCCACCAAGGCTAGTATAATCCTTATTCAGGTTGGCGAAGTCGACTGTAGGCGCCTGCACAATTGGACCACCACCATTTCCACCATTGGGAGCTGCCCTCTGTACATCTCTAAGCATCCCTCTCATGAGGTCAGTAAACATCGTCCTCATGTCAGCAGCATTCCCATTATTGGCTCCCCTACCAGCACCTCCAGCATATCGGCTCATTGTCAATCTGAAAAAGGGAAACGATTAACGACCCCATTGTGGTGCTAGTGCAGTACGACTTCATTTTTATACTACTAATAGTATATACATATATAGCTTTTAAAAACCAAAGTAATCACAAATACGCTCTCTCGTATACGTATACTATCTCTCCCTGATAACTTCCCTAGGTTAACTATGCAACCCAGAGCTCTGATACCAAGTGTGACGGCCCGCCCCGCACCAGCCTGCATTTCCTCTGAAAGTGCGCTGTACACATGCCCGACTAGCACGGGACGGTCGTCAGAAGAAAGGAAAGAAGGGAACGAACTAATCAAGAATCTGTAGAATGTCTCACAGTGCATGGAATAAAATATAATATAATAACATACTTGACATAAAACAGGTGAGACAATGCATAAGCTGATAACTAAAACCAACATCAACATCAGAGCAGTGGAAATCCAAGTACAGCTTATTACAACTTCCCAAATTTACTGTCTCTAAAACAAAAGAAAACTGAAGTAGAAGATGCACTACTAATGCCCAAGCAGTGATCTTCAACAATACAGGGAGAATACTATATATATCATACGTGGAAGTCTCCTTCTCGTCTCCGGATCATCTACCCGTGCATCACCAGCTAACCTGTCTCTAGTCTGCTCGTGCGAGCACCCAGAGTAATAAGAAGAGACATAAAACTCTGGGTCAGACATAAAGCCTGGTATGAGCGATAAGCATCTAAACAGAACAATAACAGGTATACTAAACCATACCTGAACCTGCAACCAAAGAGTTAATACCACATACCGTACAATACTCTAGGGTGCCATAATAGATAGTGTAAAGAATATGGGGGTGGGGTGTGCATGCCGTAATGATGGCAAACAAATCAACCATAGCAACCATCCTCACATCTCTCACTTAGTGCGTAAAGCATACGATGTCCACCACTGTCAATCACTAGACCCATCGAAGTAGTGACGGAGTTCAACTTGTACAACTACTGCTACTACCAAGCTTACCACATGGAGTCATGACCAAATCTTTACAAATGACCCCACTTCATTGGTTTATAGCCCTTTAGTCATACCTAGGCCATTGCAGCCCTGAATCCGTTCACGTACTTCCCATACATAGTGATCCAAAGTCATAAATATCGACTGCCCATTGGCACACGTCCCGCAGCAAAGCCCAATCATGAAGTGAACTCATCGGTTCCCAACTGGATCCTGAGCTCTAACTTCCCATATTGGACTACCTTTGCATCTCGGGTTATTGGTCAATACTGGGTCGGGTCGGGTTCCCCTCCTAGCCATCGGTTCGGGTCGGGTGTCCATTTTGAGTCGGGTCGGTGTGTTGTCCTCCCCTGTAGCGGTTCGGTTCGGGTTTCCAGCATTATGTCGGTTCGGGTCAGGTGTCCTCCTCCGGGTCGGGTCGGGTGCCATCTCCCTTCCAGTTCGTGCTTCCTCTCCGATCCGCTCCCTCGTTCTTCACGTGCTCCGATCCGATCCCTCCTTCTTCATCCGATCCGATCCCAGTTCAATTAGCGTGGCCTTCCTTCTTGCCAGTTCCCCAAGTGTCAAGTTCCGATCTGAGCCCTTCGTCCCTAAGTCGATCCAATCCCCAGCTTAACCAACATGGCCTTCCTTTTTGCCAAGCCTCTTTTGTGCCAGACTCCAGTTCGGGTCGGGTTCCTTGCCCAGGTCTCCAATTCGATCTGAGCCCATATCTGATCCGATCCGAAACCCAGCACAACTTCCTGCAACTTTTTCCAGCGACTTGTTTACGCCATTCGACGACGTTTTCGACAAATCTAACTATTCTAGTCAATCACAAATCATTCCAAACAGCCATAGCAACATAGCAGACTAACCACAAACACCAAAACAATGAATTTACGTGTCAAAATGGATCAAATATACCCAAAACCCCATATTTTCCCTTAAGCATTTTAAGCAAAACTAATCATAGGGTTAACAAAACTTAATCAAATTAAACCAAATTTCTACCAAAGGCATAAAATATTATTTTCGAATTTTTAGACATTTTTCCAGAATTTATTAGTGTATAAATTCGCTAATCTTCACTAATTACCCTTAATTACCGTAATTAGTGCAAAAACTATGCAAATCACTCACCTTGGCCACAAATGAAATTCTCAGAACTGAAACCTCGCTGATTTGGGTGAATTCTAATGTCTAACAGCAGCTCCAACCTTGCTTTCGTGTTTTCTCTCCTTAATTTGATGTAGATTAAGCCAAAACTTGATTAGAAAGTGATTTGGGGATGTTTTTAGACATTGGCGGCCATTGTTAGGGTTCAAGAATGAAAGTGGCGGCTGGGAAATGAGGATAAGATCGTTCTCTAACTGATTTCAGCCTCCTTCTTACCCTAATCCCGAAATCCCCCATTGGGCCTAGTTGTTAATCACCCGGTTAAGCCCAATTAAGCTGTTTTTCACCATCTGAAACTTGTTTCAGCCATATCTCCCAAACGGTGAGTCCGTTTGGGTAATGTGACCACTCTACGGAATTGTAAACCATCATCCGGAGCCAATGGAACTGGTTTCAAGTCAAAATCCTTTCCAGTCAAAAGTTATGGCCAAAACAGTGCCAACTAGGGGTAAAATGGTCATTTAAAAATCGACAAAAATCATGAACATGGGAAATGACCCCAATAGTCGTCTCCCAAAGTTACATGACCATACGACTTCGCGAGTGAAAGAAATAAATATTCTACGATCCTATGATGCGTAGAATACGGGTCGTTACAATACTATACCGACCAGAGTTCATAAACCACTCGACAAACCAATCAACACAATATAAAACAGTTTTTATACAATCTATAAATAAGCAGTCATATATAAACGCTCAAACTCGTTCTAGGGTACTACTGACCCTATCTCTAATGAGTAACCCCACCAAAGCCTAGGTGTTCGCTCATCCTAAGCTCTGATACCGACTGTGATGGCCCGCAAATCCGTACTATCTGAGTTGACTAAAACAACACACATCCAACCCAAATTACATAGAAATACGAGTCATTAGGGTTAAATAAATAGAGTATATATAGAAGATATAACAAAAGAAAACATTAGAATCTCACAGCAGAACTGAACAAAATATAATATATTGAATAACCTTTCGAAATACAAAACTTGTATCTGTACTTACATACATCATCAAAGTACAACACATATACATCACAGCGGAAATAACTCTAAATAACTACAAATGAAGCCTCCTACTCCAAGCTCCTCCAAGTGTATATGTAAACGCCTAAAACACTTGACTACCCGTAAAATTTGGGCACCCAAGAGTTTAGGGTAGAACAAACAAAATAAACGCTGGGTCAATCATGTGACTGGTGTGAGTAAACCCCAACCATTTTGTTTAACTTTAAATCCTTTTAAAAGAAAAGGTAATCATAAGACCGATCCACACATAAATACAGATGGCTTTTATCTTAGTTAACCAAAACATTTTTTATATCAAAATTCGATGATATTATAATAATGTCTAATCAAATAAATAACCATCTAGCAGAACACTTGCATTTCACGCTCCACATACATAGTATAAAATCAAAAACCGCAGGGAGCTTATTGGAGACTTGATTTCGACTATGACAAGGTATGGGACCACCTTACGATCAGTGTATTCTAGAGGGGATATACTAGGGTTCAATGAGAACATCTTGCAATCTGGCCACACATGACCGACCACTCATTTAGCTTGAGTGGACCGAATGTATTATCACCCACGGTTGTTGATCGTCCAACTGTAATCTGTAAGATACAAAATCAACAGAAGAACAAATGAATTTTCTCTAGATTGATGATAATACATTTTGCTTGGGTGCGACCGAACTAGCCATGTTGCATGCCCGATTTTTTGTCATTTCCCGGTTGTGTGGCTTGAGGTCACGTTTACCTTTCTAGAATAGCACGCCACCATTTACTTGGAATGTCACATCGTCAAACCCTACAAATCACTAGTTAATCTTCCCAACAATATTATATGTATAAAAAGCTAATAGAAACGAATTCCTCTGCCACCTAATGTGATACCTTGAAAAGATCGTCTTATGTGGTCTGTTAGGCATACTATGTCAGACATTCGTCCATACAAGTTGTCTTGGGACTGGACAAATCGAAGACACTATCCTGTGAAAAGAACAACCCTTGCATTTTCACTACATCTTCAATTATCTTCAGCATAATCTAATTCGCAACGCCTATGCCTATACATAGTTGTTTTTCGAGTAATAAACCCAATCGGTCTCTCCGTATTGACAATGATGGCCAAAAACTGTAACGACCCGCATTTTTCAATGATATAATTAATTTATTTAACTATTTAAATAGTGAATTAGAGAATTTAAAAGGTCAGTTAATTAAATAACTTTGAATATTTAATTAATAATAATAATTAAATAATATATTTAATTCTGAAATAATCAGAATTAGTGAATTGGCAATATAATGTGAACTGGGCGATTCAAATTATATAATTTAGTTTTAAATTGAATTAGAATAACAAATATATTTAAATAATGACAGTTTGAACGTATAATTATATTATAATTATAATCGAGCTTGAAATGGCGCTGCAGTTCGTAATTTGGCGATTCGAACTTTAAATGAGTATACAGAACCCGTTTTAAATCAGATTTCTGTGAAACAAGAAATGTTAGGAGCCGGTGAAGTATATTTTCCTAATGAAGGGGAAAAATCGAGATTTCGTCGTGTAGATTGTGAGTTGTGTCCAAATCAAATTTTCGAATAGTCGCTATGGAATCGTTTATCAACCATAACGATATATTTAATTATAATTAAATATTGGCCTCGAATTTAGACAAGCCCTTTGAGATGTAGTGATAATTTAATTTTTAGAATTTTTAATTAATTAAATACGCAACTTTTTATTTGGAGTAATTTGCACCCTTAATAAATATTTTTGGGTTTCACAATATAGGTTAACCTACCGATATTATTATATTTCTGGAGTCGGGACACCTCGCTCATCACGATGGTGTTTTTATTTCTGTCCACAGCAGTACGTAACTATATAAATTAAAATATGTGGAGAAATACTTCACGCCTAAGTTGAACATGCTAGGAAAAAGTGAAAATATAAATAACATTATCCAATGTGGGGAGTACACGCAAGATGCTATGCAACCTGATAACATATGGAGCAGTCCTATGATTTGTAACCACACATAGCTGATGGAGACCTAAGCTAAACGTGGAGATCACACCAACGCCTCCATTTGTTTGGCTACAGCAAACCCAACGTGGAAGTCACAGCAACACAAATTCTTACAAACTAAATTCAGATTCTATAAATACATGAGCACGGGTGTCTTCCTTCTTTTTGCTTCTGAAGCAACAATTCCAAGTGGACAATTTTATGGTCTCTTAAAATTCGAAATAAATATTCACACACCTCCCAAAAAGCATACTACTTGAATTTCTGAAGTCCGCAAGAGCATGTGTATCAACCTCCTTTAGTCCGGCATGCTGCGAGCCAGGATCTGTGAAACAACCCGAACTTCCCCGGTAAGGAAAGCCCGGATTGAGTTGAGGACAAGCCACATCGGAACGCAAACTATAGAACATTTCATTGTATATTACAACAATTTCCATCAGAATACAAGAATATATAAAGTATGAATAAATATTTCATAGAAAATATCAGAGAATTAATTACATTACATAGCAGCGGAAAAATAGTACAATACACAACTGAAAGAGATAAACGGATACAAAGCTTTCCGGATATCATTCCAGCTGTAAATAATGATCCTGTGAATATAAATCTGCAAAACCAAAACTACTAGCTGCCCGTGTCAAAATAAGGGCACACAAAGTTTAGGTCAAAACAGTAAACTCCAGGTCAGTCATGTGACTGGTGTGAGAACTAAAACAGTTATTAATCTTTATTTTAAAGTTAGGTAAATCAAGGGACCACACCATATAACATGGAACGGGTTTCCTCCCAAGAACACCAGTGCATAAAACAACATCGCAATGCTAAATAAAGAACAAAGAAGCTATTATAAGACCCAGGTCCCATCACACAATGTAACGTAAGCCGGAGGATAGGGTTTTTACCTTATAATAGCCAAAGAATGCTTGATACGCTAAATTTCATGTTTTATTTTTACTATAAGTGTATAGTGTCAAAACAATTACAATCATAAGTATCAATCATAGACGGCATAAGTGCCCCATACCACTATGTTTCCATACTAGGCTCTACAATCAAAAACCGCAATGTCACGTATTGGAAGTTGGGTTTCCATCTGTGAACCGAGGCAAAAGATAGTCCTCACCGATTCGAGACAATCTAGCCCATGTCTCAGGATCAGAGCTCGAGTGACCCTTGGATCGTCAGGGCCGGTCCGCCGATGTGGATTAAAATGCCTGAACATTGCGTTTCCCCACCCTTTGGGGCGTAAATGAGCCAAATGACTCCACCAGCTCCACACAGTCACCGATATATTCGAGGCGCCTCGCAACAACAACAACCACACAGGTGAAAATAATATAATATCAGGGCTGGTAGGTCACTGACACCACCCTAGCTAAAAGGAAACGCATGCCCTCCCTGAGGTCCTCTCCCGTTTCTGTTTCACAACCAGGGTGTGAGGCTCGCGAATCAACGCTACACAAACCTATGCCACACAGGCTGTGCTTTGATCATCAACCACAAGACTCTGCTTTTCAACAGAAGCCTTGATCATATTGCCACTTAGGCATGTCACACAGGCAATTCACTCAATGCGTTTGATATCCATCAATATATAACCCCTGAGCTCGTACGTCTCAGAGAAGGGCGTTAAGCAAGAGAATAAAATCTCCGCCGCCAAACAGATATATATTTAATAGAAATCAATCACGCAGAATAAAATCCAATGTCATACATACGGTCCATTTACAAGTTCGTTCTAGGTCTGAACGAAACCGGAGGCACCTTGTACCTCACATATCCATCGATCTCCAAGTTCGTCTGGACAATCACTAACTGATTCCCTCCTCTTGGGTGTATAGCCCAATCAAGATCATCAGTAATCACCCAAACGATGTGAAGACCTCGGGTCTTCGACCACCGTCTTCATCCTCGACACATCGTCGAATCAGTTATTCAGAATGAGATAAACCCGGTCTTTCTGAATAACTCGCGTATATTATAAACAAGTGTTACACAAACACAACATACGCCTCATTCCAATTCAGAATATTCTTTTATTCAAATATTCTTATACTTTGGGAAAGGTTCCCATTAATTTTATCAAAGATAAATTCTTTAAATTTATTCTTTAATCTTCTTTGAATATCAATTCAAACTAGTCAGGATTAGCGAACCACACTGAAGTAATCATTCATTTTATTTCTCAATCCCAACCTATTAATCCCATGAAATAAAATTGGTCATACTTCATACCTAACACCATGGTGTTATCGGTAAATTCAATTACCATTTCACGTTTAAATCTAATTAAAGATTTAACTATCGCCTGGAGCAAAACTGGTGATACTCCATTCTCGATCACTTCGATCTAATTAAAGATTCATTAAAACTCCACTTAGTTTTAATCTTCCCAATAATCACTATCAATGATTATTTAACTTGGGAAATCACATCCTGTCATTAACTGGGTTAAAGAACCAATATCATTTAAAACACGATTCACTATAAACCCAAAATCACATTCCATTAATTATTGGGTTAAAGAACAAGTGTTATTTAAAACACCATTCACGATAAACCCAAAAATCAATTCAAATTCAATTCCAATTAAATACCATTTAATTGGTACACTTCATTAAATCTAAATAAAAAGATTTAATCTTTTTCTCAACTGGGTTTAAGAATAGTGTTAATGAAGACACCATTCACGACAAAACCAAATCCCATTTGATATTAAATACAAGGCTCTGAATAGAAAATATATTGGCTTATACTCAATAACAAATTCTACGACCAACAAATATCGTATTGGAAATAACGATATTAATATATCTTTCAAATTCCCATTACAATATCTGTATCATCACAAAATCCAACATCGAAATATTCCAAAGACAATTTCGATTCAAATCCATTCCAATTCAATTATTGGAAATTCTGGTTACTTTTAAAACCCCTTTCAAATTCAATTTATTTATTTAAAAATAAATAAATTATTATTCTAGTTCATAACTAGTTCATTTCGATAAAAAACTATTTTTATCTTTTCAAATATGGAGTTTTTCATTCCAATTCTTCACAAATCATTTCTTATGATTTTACACAAATTATTACTATTTTTAATAATTTTATCAAGGCCCGTACAGTCGATTTCCATCAGCGGCCATCGAACTGCATTTACAACGACCTTTTCCAAATTTGATTTGGACATAATTCCAAATCCAACCTTTAGATTTCAAATTTCTAATATTCGTTAGAAAGCTTTTTTTCGATACGAACCCAACGGTTCTGGTTTTAGGAGAATCCGACGGTGGGATCTCCCGTAATGTTCACTCTAAGTCAATGGTCGAAATTCACGAACTACCGCAGTGCGGCGCGTTCTATTTAGGCCATTATATATATAATATATATATTATATATATTTCGTCGATTTCCTTTTAAAACGTATTTTATAAATCGTTTTAAATTCGTTTTCAAAACGATTTCAACTTCATATTCAATTTCAAATCAAAATTGAATATTCCATATCATCGATATATAAATGATAACATTTTCAAAATATTATATTTTGAAATCACTTCTTTTTCTATAATCATTATAAAAACGAATATAATCGATACAAATATCGTTCACGTCCAAATGGCGTCAATCTAATCAACACGGCTTTTATTCAACACATGAATGTTTATTCTATTCAACACATGAATATTTATTCTATTCAACACATGAATTTTTATTCTATTCAACACATGAATTTATTCTATTCAACACATGAATTTTTATCCTATTCAACACATGAATTTATTATATTCAACACATGAATTTATTCTATTCAACACATGAATTTATTCTATTCAACACATGAATTTATTTTCTATTCAACACATGAATTTATTTTTATAATATTCCTTATTTTCCAAATTGGAATGAGGCCCAATCAATTACCATATAATGTTAATTATATGGATTTTCTACAACACATGAAGGTAACAACAACGTTAAATCATCCACCATCATCCAGAGTGCACCACACAACTGCATAAGCATTAAATTTCAATAATTAACGCTTACACAGTCTGTCAATCCATCGATTGACATACAACTAAACAATCGGGATTAGTGTACGTCAAATCTCATCCCAATACCCGTGTGGGGTTTCAAATCAACAAACACAGATTTTATTTGTGCGGTTGGGCAATGTGTAAAATTTATCGTCCCAATCATTATCAGTCAAATCGGTGTACATAAAAAATCGTTCGATTTGTAAATGAATATTTATTTTACTTCAACACATGAATATATATTTTATTTCAACACATGAATATATATTTTATTTCAACACATGAATATATATTTTATTTCAACACAATCAACAGTCAAATTTCACAACACAATCAATCAAACAAACAAGCCGTCCATGGTCTGTGGACGACAGGTGTCGGGTGCTGCTAAGCACCGTCTGCATCCTAGTATATATTTCAACTAGAAAATAAATTAAAAGTGAGGAGTTCTCACCGAGGGTTCCACTCCTCCATTCTTTCTGAAATTCTGATCGATTGAATTTGCCTGCAATGCCAACGCAGTCTTCTCTACGCTGTTCATATTGAAAATCACATTTTTATTTCCATGCTATAAAAATCACATTTTTACCACGTTTCTTTCTATATAAAAATTATATTTTAATATCTCTACTTCTTATATATAAAAATCAAATTTTTTTCTTCATAAAAATATTTCAAATAAACGATAAAAATCTTTTCGTTACCAATTCACTTTCATTATAAAAATTATATTTTTAGCTTTCTATTCATATGATAAAAATCATATTTTTATACCGTTACTTCGTATGTAAAGATTATATTTTTATATTGCCACTTGTATATAAAAGACCATATTTTTATAATAACACTAGAAGGATAAAGATCGTATTTTAAACTTGCTATTCACATATTAAAATTTATATTTTTATTTCGCTAGTTTCATAATAAAAATCACACCTTTTTATGTTTTAAAAATCTCCTCTTTTCATGAACAAAAATCATAACTTTTCTAATCAAAGATCTACGCTTTATAACGCCTCTCATATGATAAAAATCCAATTTTTATCGCATTTATATAAAGGAAAAATCCTAGCTTTTCTATTGCAAAAATCTAAATTTTTCTACTATAAGAAATCTAACTTTTCTATTATAAAAATCGTCTTTGCTATCATAAAAAGAATATAGTCTTTTCTATATTCATTAAAATTTAAACTTTCTATTGAATCTATGCTTTTAGTTATCATATAAACTAAACTAATTACTTGAAAGAAAATAAAATAATTAAGAAAACTCACATTTTCTTCTTTTCAGCGAAGGAGGGGTGTTTGGAGAGGCTGAGGCGTGCAAGGGGGGTCGGACCCATGGCAGCGGCGGCCTCCTTGTCTGGTGGCGGCGAACCTAGAAGGGGAGGTCGGAGGCTGCGCGTCGGGTTGGAGAAAGGGGAGTGGCGGCTCCGATTAGAGGGAAGGGGGTGGTCGGATTGGAGTGATGGGGGTGTGGAGGTGACGGCGGCCTCCTGGAGCAGTGGCGCGGTTGACGAGGTTGGGGGAGGAGGGGCGATTTGGGTGGATATCGGGCTCAGGGATATTGGGCGCGATTTAGGTTTAGAGGAAATAAAAGAGAGGAGGGGGGGTACTTATGTAAAAATATATATTTTTTATTTTTATTTAATTCCCTTTAGAGTTGACTTTCCATTTGAACCCCAAACTGAACCCACCGACTATCGTCCCTACCTAATTACCCCCATTCCGAACACAATGGGATATGTTTCGTATCCCAATTCGGCTGTTTCGATAGGTTTTCATTCAATTAAAATATAAATCAGTATATATTCAATTTGAACGCACATTTTAATTTACCGGGTCCATATATTAACTCTAAAAATTCCCGAAAAATTATTTCTAGCTTCGTATTGACGATACGGTCCTAACAAAACTAATTTCGTCAAACTCTGAGACCGTTTGAAAAATGTCCATTTTCCAATCGATTAAAATCAACTGAAACTGGTCAAACGCGTTTTCCTTCGCCACGCTCACATATTGATTCGAAAAATTACGAATTTTGGAATATAGCAATAACTTGACATCATGGATCCAAAAAAAATGGTTTCGTCGAAAACCGAGGTTGTTTGCAAAATTTCTATTTTAAGGGCCAGAATTCCATTGCGACTATTCTGAATTTTCAACTGGGCATAACTTTTTATCCCCGCTATGAAATTTCAATTTTTCGGATTCGTTGGAAAGATATTCTCAAATAGATTCTAATATTTTTGGTTTCACTAAAATCCGGTTTATTTTGAATCCTGTACATTCATTTGAAATTTGAAATCGAATTTTCGAACTACCGCGCCATTTTCAATTCCTTTTATAATTTAAAATAAATATTTATTTGCTAACGACGATTCAGATAAATATATACGTTCTAATTCTATTCAAAATGAATTTCTCGTCGTTATTATTTAAAATAATTCATTTTGAATATTCAAAATTCGTCAAAATTGCCAAAATAAAAATTTTAAATTGGCTCGGATTTCCGGATTATTACAATCTCGCCCACTTAAAACTTTTCGTCCCCGAAAAGGAATGAAGCCGAAAGTTGTTTTACAAATCAACTCAACTTTCATTATTTTTATTACAGCTTAAGTTCTTCAACTTTTCAGTTTCTAAGAACTTTTCAAATTTTTCAAAAATTTGGCTAACACCCTAAATTTTCGAAAAATTTCGCCATAACCTCCCATGCACTGGGGACTTCGGGATATTTCAAATAGCCTCCCATGGCCCTCACCAATCCAAAAAGAAAAAGAAATAGCCAAGAGGCTGGCCAATCGGCTCATAAAATCATCAAAACCCCAAGAAATACAATAAACATGTACCTATTTGTCGGGCAAACAATTTTATTCCTCTTCTCTAGCCTCCTTGTTATGACCTGTTCAATGTAAGTACATGTATACGTATGCAAATGCGACAAATTTTCAATACAATTCACTATAAGGTACAATTTGGCTAAATGTTCAACATTTAATTAATCGAACAATAATCAAACAACAAAACCATCAATCAATTAGTTGATTATCATTTCAAATTCATAACTTTGATACATAGTCCAAAAATCAGATTTTTGATGCCAAAACACAACAATAAGCCTTATCTAGCTTTGGTTCTCACACCAGTCAATTGGAAATATATAAATATCACACCTTCGAAACTCGAGTACCAATTCTGATGATGTTCGAACTATCATCAGAATCATCTTCGGATGACTAGAGTGTGATTCTATATCTATCCAGTATATTAAAACTTCAAATACACGCGGATCAGACGTATACGCAAAATCTTTATATACTACATTGTCCAAATTAATTTAAAATAAATATTCAAATACGTATAAAACGATTTAAATTTCAAAACAAAACTTGTTTTCATTTTAAAAATATACTCTTCACACTCGTTCTAGGATACTACTGATCCCATCTCTAACAAGTCATTCTCCTTGGATATTACTAATCCAATCTCTGATGAATTCTTTCGTATGGTTCTAACGTGTCTTGTTCTCGAGCTTTGTAAACCAAAGCTCTGATACCAAGCTGAAACGACCCGAACTTCCCCGGTAAGGAAAGCTCGGAATGAGTTGAGGACAAGCCACATCGGAACGCAAACAGAAGAACATTTCATTGTATATTACAACAATTTCCATCAGAATACAAGAATATACAGAGTATGAGTAAATATTTCACAGAAAATATCAGAGATTTAAATTACATTACATAGCAGCGGAAAAATAATACAATACACAACTGAAAGAGATAAACGGATACAGAGCTTTCCAGATATCGTTCCAGCTGTAAATCAGGATCCTGTGAATATAAATCTGCAAAACCAAAATTACTAGCTGGCCGTGTCAAAATAAGGGCACCCAGAGTTTAGGTAAAATCAATAAACTCCAGGTCAGTCATGTGACTGGTGTGAGAACAAAAACAGTTATTAATCTTTATTTTAAAGTTAGGTAAATCAAGGGACCACGCCGTGTAACACGGAACGAGTTTCCTCCCAAGAACACCAGTGCATAAACCAACAGCGCAATGCTAAATAAAGAACAATGAAGCTATTATAAGACCCAGGTCCCATCACACAATGCAACGCAAGCCAGAGGATAGGGTTTTTACCTTATAATAGCCAAAGAATGCTTGATACGCTAAATTTCATGTTTTATTTTTACTATAAGTGTATAGTGTCAAAACAATTACAATCATAAGTATCAATCATAGACGGCATAAGTGCCCCATACCACTATGTTTCCATACTAGGCTCTACAATCAAAAACCGCAAAGTCACGTATTGGAAGTTGGGTTTCCATCTGTGAACTGAGGCAAAAGATAGTCCTCACCGATTCGAGACAATCTAGCCCATGTCTCAGGATCAGAGCTCGAGTGACCCTTGGATCGTCAGGGCCGGTCCACCGATGTGGATTGAAATGCCTGAACACTGCGTTTCCCCGCCCTTTGGGGCGTAAATGAGCCAAATGACTCCATCGGCTCCACACAGTCATCGATATATCTGAGGCGCCTCGCAACAGTAACAACCACACAGGTGAAAATAATATAAATGTCAGGGCTGGTAGGTCACTAATACCACCCTAGCTACAAGGAAACGCATGCCCTCCCTGAGGTCCTCTCCCGTTTCTGGTTCACAACAGGGGTGTGAGGCTCGCGAATCAACGCTACACAAAGCTATGCCACACAGGCCGTGCTTTGATCATCAACCACAGGACTCTGCTTTTCAATAAAAGCCTTGATCATATTGCCACTTAGGCATGCCACACAGGCAATTCACTCTATGCGTTTGATATCCATCAATATATAACCCCTGAGCTCGTACGTCTCAGAGAAGGGCATTAAGCAAGAGAATAAATTCTCTGCCGCTAAACAGATATATATTTAATAGAAATCAATCACACAGAATAAAATCCAATGTCAGACACACAGTCCATTTACAAGTTCGTTCTGGGTCTGAACGAAACCGGAGGCACCTTGTACCTCACATATCCATCGATCTCCAAGTGCGTCTGGACGATCACCAACTGATTCCCTCCTCTTGGGTGTACAACCCAATCAAGATCATCAGTAATCACCCAAACGATGTGAAGACCTCCGATCTTCGATCACTGTCTTCATCCTCGACACATCGTCGAATCAGTTATTCAGAATGGGATAAACCTTGTCTTTCTGAATAACTCGCGTATATTATAAACAAGTGTTACACAAACACAACATACGCCTCATTCCAATTCATAATATTCTTTTATTCAAATATTCTTATAATTTGGGAAAGGTTCCCATTAATTTTATTAAAGACAAAATTCTTTAAATTTATTCTTTAATCTTCTTTGAATATCAATTCAAACTAGTCGGGATTAGCGAACCACACTGAAGTAATCAGTCATTTTATTTCCCAATCCCAACTTATTCATCCCATGAAGTAAAACTAGTCATACTTCATACCTAACACCACGGTGTTATCGGTAAATTCAATTACCATTTCACGTTCAAATCTAATTAAAGATTTAACTATCGCCTGGAGCAAAACTGGTGATACTCCATTCTCGATCACTTCGATCTAATTAAAGATTCATTAAAACTCCACTTAGTTTTAATCTTCCCAAAAATCACTATCAATGTTTATTAAACTTGGGAAATCACATCTTGTCTTTAACTGGGTTAAAGAACCAATGTCATTTAAAACACGGTTCACTATAAACCCAAAATCACATTCCATTAATTATCGGGTTAAAGAACAAGTGTTATTTAAAACACCGTTCACGATAAACCCAAAAATCAATTCAAATTCAATTCCAATTAAATACCATTTAATTGGTACACTTCATTAAATCTAAATAAAAAGATTTAATTTTTTTCTCAACTGGGTTTAAGAACAGTGTTAATGAAGACACCATTCACGACAAAACCAAATCTCATTTGATATTAAATACAAGGCTCTGAATAGAAAATATATTGGCTTATATTCAATATCAAATTCTATGACCAACAAATATCGTATTGGAAATAACGATATTAATATATCTTTCAAATTCCCATAACAATATCTGTATCATCACAAAATCCAACATCGAAATATTCCAAAGACAATTTCGATTCAAATCCATTCCAATTCAATTATTGGAAATTCTGATTACTTTTAAAACCCCTTTCAAATTCAGTTTATTTATTTAAAAATAAATAAATTATTATTCTAGTTCATAACTAGTTCATTTCGATAAAAAATCTATTTTTATCTTTTCAAATATTAAGTTTTTCATCCCAATTCTTCACAAATCATTTCTTAAGATTCTACACAAATTATTACAATTTTTAATAATTTTATCAAGGCCCGTACAATCGATTTCCATCAGCGGCCATCGAACTACATTTACATCGACCTTTTCCAAATTTGATTTGGACATAATTCCAAATTCAACCGTTAGATTTCTAATTTCTAATATTCGTTAGAAAGCTTTTTTCGATACGAACCCAACGGTTCCGGTTTTAGGAGAATCTGACGGTGGGATCTCCCGTAATGTCCACTCGAAGTCAATGGTCGAAATTCACGAACTGCCGCAGCGCGGCGCGTTCTATTCAGGTCATTATATATAATATATATATATATATATATATATTATATATATATTTCGTCGATTTCCTTTTTAATCGTATTTTATAAATCGTTTTGAATTCATTTTCAAAACGATTTCAACTTCATATTCAATTTCAAATCAAAATTGAATATTCCATATCATCGATATATAAATGATAACATTTTCAAAATATTATATTTTGAAATCACCACTTTTTCTATAATCATTATAAAAACGAATATAATCGATATAAATATCATTCACGTTCAAATGACGTCAATCTAATCAACACGGATTTTATTCAACACATGAATGTTTATTCTATTCAACACATGAATATTTATTCTATTCAACACATGAATTTATTCTATTCAACACATGAATTTTTATTCTACTCAACACATGAATTTATTCTATTCAACATATGAATTTTTATTCTATTCAACACATGAATTTATTTTATTCAACACATGAATTTATTCTATTCAACACATGAATTTATTTTCTATTTAACACATGAATTTATTTTTATAATATTTCTTATTTTCCAAATTGGAATGAGGCCCAATCAATTACCATATAATGTTAATTATATGGATTTTCTACAACACATGTAGGTAACAACAACGATAAATCATCCACCATCATCCAGAGTGCACCACACAACTGAATAAGCATTAAATATCAATAACTAACGCTTACACAGTCTGTCAATCCATCGATTGACATACAACTAAACAGTCAGGATTAGTGTATGTCAAATCTCATCCCAATACCCGTGTGGGGTTTCAAATCAGCAAACACAGATTTTATTTGTGCGGTTGGGCAATGTGTAAAATTTATCGTCCCAATCATTATCAGTCAAATCGGTGTACATAAACAAATCGTTCGATTTGTAAATGAATAATTATTTTACTTCAACACATGAATATATATATATTTTACTTCAACACATGAATATATATTTTATTTCAACACAATCAACAGTCAAATTTCATAACACAATCAATCAAACAAACAAGTCGTCCATGGTCTGTGGACGACGGGTGTCGGGTGCTGCTAAGCACCGTCTGCATCCTAGTATATATTTCAACTAGAAAATAAATTAAAAGTGAGGAGTTCTCACCGAGGGTTCCACTCCTCCATTCTTTCCGAAATTCTGATCGATTGAATTTGCCTGCAATGCAAACGCAGTCTTCTCTACGCTGTTCATATTAAAAATCACATTTTTATTTCCATGCTATAAAAATCACATTTTTACCACGTTTCTTTCTATATAAAAATTATATTTTAATATCTCTACTTCTTATATATAGAAATCGAATTTTTATCTTCATAAAAATATTTCAAATATACGATAAAAATCTTGTCGTTACCAATTCACTTTCATTATAAAAATTATATATTTAGCTTTTTATTCATATGATAAAAAACATATTTTTATACCGTTACTTCGTATGTAAAGATTATATTTTTATATTGCCACTTGTATATAAAAGACCATATTTTTATAATAACACTAGAAGGATAAAGATCGTATTTTTAACTTGCTATTCACATATTAAAATATAAATTTTTATTTCGCTACTTTCATAATAAAAATCACACCTTTTTATGTTCTAAAAATCTCCTCTTTTCATGAAACAAAATCATAACTTTTCTAATCAAAGATCTACACTTTATAACGCCTCTCATATGATAAAAATCCAATTTTTATCGCATTTATATAAAGGAAAAATCCTAGCTTTTCTATTGCAAAAATCTAAATTTTTCTACTATAAGAAATCTAACTTTTCTATTATAAAAATCGTCTTTGCTATCATAAAAAGAATATAGTCTTTTCTATATTCATTAAAATTTAAACTTTCTATTGAATCTATGCTTTTAATTATCATATAAACTAAACTAATTACTAGAAAGAAAGAAAATAATTAAAAAAACTCACCTTTTTTTCCGCGAAGGAGGGGTGTTTGGAGAGGCTGAGGCGCACGGGGGGGGGGGGGGGGGGGGTCGGACCCATGGCGGCGACGACCTCCTTGTCTGGTGGCGGAGGACCTGGAAGGTGAGGTCGGAGGCTGCGCGTCGGGTTGGAGAAAGGGGAGTGGCGGCTCAAATTAGAGGGAAGGGGGTGGTAGGATTGGAGTGATGGGGGTGTGGAGGTGACGACGGCCTCCTGGAGCTGTGGCGCGGTTGACGAGGTTGGGGGAGGAGGGGCGATTTGGGTGGATGTCGGGCTCAGGGATATTGGGCGCGATTTAGGTTTAGAGGAAATAAAAGAGAGGAGGGGGCATTTTTGTAAAAATATATATATATATATATATATATATATTTTTATTTAATTCTCTTTAGAGTTGACTTTCCATTTGAACCCCAAACTGAACCCACCGACTGTCGTCCCTAGCTAATTACCCCCATTCCGAACACAATGGGACATTTTTCGTATCCCAATTCGACTGTTTCGATAGGTTTTCATTCAAATTAAAATATAAATTAGTATATATTCAATTTGAACACACATTTCAATTTACCGGGGCCATATATTAACTCTAAAAATTCCCGAAACATTATTTCTAGCTTCGTATTGACGATACAGTCCTAACAAAACTAATTTCGTCAAACTCTGAGATCGTTTGAAAAATGGCCATTTTCCAGTCGATTAAAATCAACAGAAACTGGTCAAACGCGTTTTCCTTCGCCATGCTCACATATTGATTCGGAAAATTACGAATTTTGGAATATAGCAATAACTTGACTTCACGGATCCAAAAAAGTGGTTTCGTCGAAAACCGAGGTTGTTTGCAAAATTTCCATTTTTAAGGGCCAGAATTCCATAGCGACTATTCTGAATTTTCAGTTGGGCATAACTTTTTATCCCCGCTATGAAATTTCAATTTTTTGAATTCGTTGGAAAGATATTCTCAAATAGATTCTAATATTTTTGGTTTCACTAAAATCCGGTTTATTTTCAATCCTATACAATCATTTGAAATTTGAAATCGAATTTTCGAACTACCGCGCCATTTTCAATTCCTTTTATAATTTAAAATAAATATTTATTTGCTAACGACGATTCAAATAAATATATACATTCTAATTCTATTCAAAATGAATTTCTCGTCGTTATTATTTAAAATAATTCATTTTAAATATTCAAAATTCGTCAAAATTACCAAAATAAAATTTTTAAATTGGCTCGGATTTCCGGGTTATTACAATCTCCTCCACTTAAAACTTTTCGTCCCCGAAAAGGAACGAAGCCGAAAGTTGTTTCACAAATCAACTCAACTTTCATTACGGCTTAAGTTCTTCAACTTTTCAGTCTCTAAGAACTTTTCAAAATTTTCAAAAATTTGGCTAACACCCTAAATTTTCGAAAAATTTCGCCATAACCTCCCCTGCACCGGGGACTTCGGGATATTTAAAATAGCCTCTCATGACCCTCACCAATCCAAAAAGAAAAAGAAACAGCCAATAGGCTCATAAAATCATCAAAACCCCAAGAAATACAATAAACATGTACCTATTTGTCGGGCAAACAATTTTATTCCTCTTCTCTAGCCTCCTTGCTATGACCTGTTCAATGTAAGTACATGTATACGTATGCAAATGCGACAAATTTTCAATACAATTCACTATTTGGTACAATTTGGCTAAAGGTTCAACATTTAATTAATCGAACAATAATCAAACAACACAACCATCAATCAATTAATTGATTATCATTTCAAATTCATAACTTTGATACATAGTCCAAAAATCAGATTTTTGATGCCAAAACACAACAATAAGCCCGATCTAGCTTTGGTTCTCACACCAGTCAATTGGAAATATATAAATATCACACCTTCGAAACTCGAATACCAATTCTGATGATGTTCGAACTATCATCAGAATCATCTCTGGGCGACTAGAGTGTGATTCTATATCTATCCAGTATATTAAAACTTCAAATACACGCGGATCAGACGTACACGCAAAATCTTTATATACTGCATTGTCCAAATTAATTTAAAATAAATATTCAAATACGTATAAAACGATTTAAATTTCAAAACAAAACTTGTTTTCATTTTAAAAATATACTCTTCACACTCGTTCTAGGATACTACTGATCCCATCTCTAACGAGCCATTCTCCTTGGATATTACTAATCCAATCTCTGATGAATTCTTTCGTATGATTCTAACGTGTCTTGTTCTCGAGCTTTGTAAACCAAAGCTCTGATACCAAGCTGAAACGACCCGAACTTCCCCGGTAAGGAAAGCCCAGACTGAGTTGAGGACAAGCCACATCGGAACGCAAACAGAAGAACATTTCATTATATATTACAACAATTTCCATCAGAATACAAGAATATACAGAGTATGAATAAATATTTCACAGAAAATATCAGAGATTTAAATTACATTATATAGCAACGGAAAAATAATACAATACACAACTGAAAGAGATAAACGGATACAGAGCTTTCCGGATATCGTTCCAGCTGTAAATCAGGATCCCGTAAATATAAATCTGCAAAACCAAAACTGCTAGCTTCCCGTGTCAAAATAAGGGAACCTAGAGTTTAGATTAAAACAATAAACTCCAGGTCAATCATGTGACTGGTGTGAGAACTAAAACAGTTATTAATCTTTATTTTAAAGTTAGGTAAATCAAGGGACCACGCCGTATAACACGGAACGGGTTTCCTCCCAAGAACACCAGTGCATAAAACAACAGCGCAATGCTAAATAAAGAACAATGAAGCTATTATAAGATGCAGGTCCCATCACACAATGCAACGCAAGCCGGAGGATAGGGTTTTTACCTTATAATAGCCAAAGAATGCTTGATACGCAAAATTTCATGTTTTATTATTACTATAAGTGTATAGTGTCAAAATAATTTCAATCATATGTATCAATCATAGACGGCATAAGTGCCCCATACCACTATGTCGCCATACTAGGCTCTACAATCAAAAACTGCAAAGTCACGTATTGGAAGTTGGGTTTCCATCTGTGAACCGAGGCAAAAGATAGTCCTCACCGATTTGATACAACCTAGCCCATGACTCAGGATCAGAGCTCGAGTGACCCTTGGATCGTCAAGGCCGGTCCACCGATGTGGATTAAAATGCCTGAACACTGCGTTTCCCCGCCCTTTGGGGAGTAAATGAGCCAAATGACACCATCGGCTCCACACATTCACCGATACATCTGAGGCGCCTCGCAATAGCAACAACCACATAGGTGAAAATAATATAAATGTCAGGGATGGTAGGTCACTGATACCACCCTAGTTAGAAGGAAACGCATGCCCTCCCTGAGGTCCTCTCCCGTTTCTGGTTCACAACCGGGGTGTGAGGCTCGCGAATCAACTCTACACAAAGTTATGCCACACAGGTCGTGCTTTGATCATCAACCACAAGACTCTGCTTTTCAACAGAAGCCTTGATCATATTGCAACTTAGGCATGCAACACAGACAATTCACTCCATGCGTTTGATATCCATCAATATATAACTCCTAAGCTCGTACGTCTCAGAGAAGGGCGTTAAGCAAGAGAATAAATTTTCCTCCGCCAAACAGAAATATATTTAATAGAAATCAACCACACAGAATAAAATTCAATGTCAGACACACAGTCCATTTACAAGTTCGTTCTAGGTCTGAACGAAACCGGAGGCACCTTGTACCTCACGTATCCATCGATCTCCAAGTGCATCTGGACGATCACCAACTGATTCCCTCCTCTTGGGTGTACATCCCAATCAAGATCATCAATAATCACCAAAATGATGTGAAGACCTCCGGTTTTCGACCACCGTCTTCATCCTCGACACATCGTCAAATCAATTATTCAGAATGGGATAAACCCCGTCTTTCTGAATAACTCGCGTATATTATAAACAAGTGTTACACAAACACAACATACGCCTCATTCCAATTCAAAATATTATTTTATTCAAATATTCTTATACTTTGGGAAAAGTTCCCATTAATTTTATCAAAGATAAATTCTTTAAATTTATTCTTTAATCTTCTTTGAATATCAATTCAAACTAGTCGGGATTAGCGAACCACACTGAAGTAATCATTCATTTTATTTCCCAATCCCAACCTATTCATCCCATGAAGTAAAACTGGTCATACTTCATACCTAACACCATGGTGTTATCGGTAAATTCAATTACCATTTCACGTTCAAATCTAATTAAAGATTTAACTATCGCCTGGAGCAAAACTGGTGATACTCCATTCTCGATCACTTCGATCTAATTAAAGATTCAATAAAACTCCACTTAGTTTTAATCTTCCCAATAATCACTATCAATGATAATTTAACTTGGGAAATCACATCCTATCTTTAACTGCATTAAAAAACCAATGTCATTTAAAACACGGTTCACTATAAACCCAAAACACATTCCATTAATTATCGGGTTAAAGAACAAGTGTTATTTAAAACACCGTTCATGATAAACCCAAAAATCAATTCAAATTCAATTCCAATTAAATACCATTTAATTGGTACACTTCATTAAATCTAAATAAAAAGTTTAATCTTTTTCTCAACTGGGTTTAAGAACAGTGTTAATGAAGACACCATTCACGACAAAACCAAATCCCATTTGATATTAAATACAAGGCTCTGAATAGAAAATATATCGGCTTATATTCAATATCAAATTATACGACCAACAAATATCATATTGGAAATAACGATATTAATATATCTTTCAAATTCCCATAACAATATCTGTATCATCACAAAATACAACATCGAAATATTCCAAAGACAATTTCGATTCAAATCCATTCCAACTCAATTATTGGAAATTCTGGTTACTTTTAAAACCCCTTTCAAGTTCAATTTATTTATTTAAAAATAAATAAATTATTATTCTAGTTCATAACTAGTTCATTTCGATAAAAATCTATTTTTATCTTTTCAGATATGGAGTTTTTCATCCCAATTCTTCACAAATCATTTTTTATGATTTTACACAAATTATTACTATTTTTAATAATTTTATCAAGGCCCGTACAGTCGATTTCCATCGGCGGCCATCGAACTGCATTTACAGTGACCTTTTCCAAATTTGATTTGGACATAATTCCAAATCCAACCGTTAGATTTCTAATATTCGTTAGAAAGCTTTTTTTCGATACAAACCCAACGGTTCTGGTTTTAGGAGAATCCGACGGTGGGATCTCCCGTAATGTCCACTCGAAGTCAATGGTCGAAATTCACGAACTGCCGCAGCACGGCGCGTTCTATTCAGGCCATTATATATATATATATATATAATATATATTATATATATTTCGTCGATTTCCTTTTTAAACGTATTTTATAAATCGTTTTAAATTCGTTTTCAAAACGATTTCAACTTCATATTCAATTTCAAATCAAAATTGAATATTCCATATCATCGATATATAAATGACAACATTTTCAAAATATTATATTTTGAAATCACTTCTTTTTCTATAATCATTATAAAAACGAATATAATCAATATAAATATCGTTCATGACCAAATGGCGTCAATCTAATCAACACGGCTTTTATTCAACACATGATTGTCTATTCTATTCAACACATGAATATTTATTCTATTCAACACATGAATTTATTCTATTCAACACATGAATTTTTATTCTATTCAACACATGAATTTATTCTATTCAAGACATGAATTTTTATTCTATTCAACACATGAATTTATTATATTCAACACATGAATTTATTCTATTCAACACATGAATTTATTCTATTCAACACATGAATTTATTTTCTATTCAACACATGAATTTATTTTTATAATATTCCTTATTTTCCAAATTGGAATGAGGCCCAATCAATTACCATATAATGTTAATTATATGGATTTTCTACAACACATGTAGGTAACAACAATGATAAATCATCCACCATCATCCAAAGTGCACCACACAACTGCATAAGCATTAAATATCAATAATTAACGCTTACACGGTCTGTCAATCCATCGATTGACATACAACTAAACAATCGGGATTAGTGTACGTCAAATCTCATCCCAATACCCGTGTGGGGTTTCAAATCAACAAACACAGATTTTATTTGTGCGGTTGGGCAATGTGTAAAATTTATCGTCCCAATCATTATCAGTCAAATCAGTGTACATAAACAAATCGTTCGATTTGTAAATGAATATTTATTCTACTTCAACACATGAATATATATATTTTACTTCAACACATGAATATATATTTTATTTCAACACAATCAACAGTCAAATTTCACAACACAATCAATCAAACAAACAAGTCGTCCATGGTCTGTGGACGACGGGTGTCGGGTTCTGCTAAGCACCATCTGCATCCTAGTATATATTTCAACTAGAAAATAAATTAAAAGTGAGGAGTTCTCACCGAGGGTTCCACTCCTCCATTCTTTCTGAAATTCTGATCGATTGAATTTGCCTGCAATGCAAACGCAGTCTTCTCTACGCTGTTCATATTAAAAATCACATTTTTATTTCCATGCTATAAAAATCACATTTTTACCACGTTTCTTTGTATATAAAAATTATATTTTAATATCTCTACTTCTTATATATAGAAATCGAATTTTTATCTTCATAAAAATATTTCAAATATACGATAAAAATCTTGTCGTTACCAATTCACTTTCATTATAAAAGTTATATATTTAGCTTTCTATTCATATGATAAAAATCATATTTTTATATCGTTACTTCGTATGTAAAGATTATATTTTTATATTGCCACTTGTATATAAAAGACCATATTTTTATAATAACACTAGAAGGATAAAGATCGTATTTTTAACTTGCTATTCACATATTAAAATATAAATTTTTATTTCGCTACTTTCATAATAAAAATCACACCTTTTTATGTTTTAAAAATCTCCTCTTTTCATGAACAAAATCACAACTTTCTAATCAAAGATCTACGCTTTATAACGCCTCTCATATGATAAAAATCCAATTTTTATCGCATTTATATAAAGGAAAAATCCTAGCTTTTCTATTGCAAAAATCTAAATTTTTCTACTATAAGAAATCTAACTTTTCTATTATAAAAATCGTCTTTGCTATCATAAAAAGAATATAGTCTTTTCTATATTCATTAAAATTTAAACTTTCTATTGAATCTATGCTTTTAATTATCATATAAACTAAACTAATTACTTGAAAGAAAATAAAATAATTAAGAAAACTCACATTTTTTTCTTTTCAGCGAATGAGGGGTGTTTGGAGAGGCTGAGGCGCGCAGGGGAGGGGGTCGGACCCATGGCAGCGGCGGCCTCCTTGTCTGGTGGCGGCGGACCTGGAAGGGGAGGTCGGAGGCAGCGCGTCGGGTTGGAGAAAGGGGAGTGGCGGCTCCGATTAGAGGGAATGGGGTGGTCGGATTGGAGTAATGGGGGAGTGGAGGTGACGGCGGCCTCCTGGAGCGGTGGTGCGGCTGACGAGGTTGAGGGAGGGGGGGTGATTTGGGTGGATGTCGGGCTCAGGGATATTGAGCGTGATTTAGGTTGACTTTCCATTTGAACCCCAAACTGAACCCACCGACTGTCGTCCTTAGCTAACTACCCTCATTCCGAACACAATGGGATATGTTTCGTTTCCCAATTCGACTGTTTCGATAGGTTTTCATTCAAATTAAAATATAAATCAGTATATATTCAATTTGAACGCACATTTCAATTTACTGGGGCCATATATTAACTCTAAAAATTCCCGAAAAATTATTTCTAGCTTCGTATTGATGATACGGTCCTAACAAAACTAATTTCGTCAAACTTTGAGACCGTTTGAAAAATGGCCATTTTCCAGTCGATTAAAATCAACTAAAACTGGTCAAACGCGTTTTCCTTCGCCACGCTCACATATTGATTCGAAAAATTACGAATTTTGGAATATAGGAATAACTTGACATCACGGATCCAACAAAAGTGGTTTCGTCGAAAACCGAGGTCGTTTGCAAAATTTTCATTTTTAAGGGCCAGAATTCCATAGCGACTATTCTGAATTTTCAACTGGGCATAACTTTTTATCCCCGCTATGAAATTACAATTTTTCGGATTCGTTGGAAAGATATTCTCAAATAGATTCTAATATTTTTGGTTTCACTAAAATCCGGTTTGTTTTGAATCCTGTACATTCATTTGAAATTTGAAATCGAATTTTCGAACTACCGCGCCATTTTCAATTTCTTTTATAATTAAAAATAAATATTTATATGCTAACGACGATTCAAATAAATATATACGTTCTAATTCTATTCAAAATGAATTTCTCGTCGTTATTATTTAAAATAATTCATTTTAACATACAAAATTCGTCAAAATTGCCAAAATAAAATTTTCAAATTGGCTCGGATTTCCGGGTTTAGGGTGCATGAGTGAGGTCTGGAGCAGGCGGGTGTTGTGTGGGCGTGATGAAGTTCAGCCTCTTGTCTGTGAATTTCGGTGAAGGTTTGAGAAAGGAGCAGGGACTTTGGGAACGTGAGCAAAGTTCTGGGTGGAGTTTTGGTAGGAAGATGGGCGTGAGATGGGATAAGGTTGAGTGATGAAGCTGAATGTTCGGAAATGGTTATCAAGAGGTACAGGAGCTTATTGGTGCATGGGTTCAAAGTCAGGAGCGGAAGTTTCATGCTTCCAACGAAGAAGATGGAGCAAATACAGATGAGTACGTGGGTTTCTAAAGGTGTATTGGGCCTAAGGGGTCAGCCCAAAATAATTAAATAAAAAAGAAAAGAAAAAGAAAAGGGATATTTAAAGGGGTAAGAAAATGAGAACGTGATGGAGTAGCATAGAGAATGGGGAGCCAACGTTGAACGTGACACAGGGAGTGACGCTGATTTTGGGTATGGGCCGTATAATTAAATGAAATTTAGTTTAAATTTATTTAAGTAATGTACAAATTTATAATTATAATATCTTTTGCATACGGTGTCAGAATCACGAACGGTCTGATCCATCGGGATCGTATGGACGAGAGCTACACCATGGAACTGACTGGAAGTCCATTGGAGCTCGTTACAATTTATAGCAAAATAAATTGTCCGTCTAAATCAAGCAATGGTTATCGTTATTAACGATGATCCTCCAATGTGAGTAAATCTCACTAACTCTGTTCAGTTTATATTTTTGTAAATTGTACTTTATTTTTGATAAATATTGATTGATTGCTGTGTATGGACTGTTTAAATGGACTGTTAAATAATTGATTGAAAACACAGCTATTGTTATATATATATATCGTTATTAAATATTAATTCTATCGATCAAAATATTTCTTCTTGAAATGAAAGTGATGTTATCTATATTGTTTAACATCTGTGGATGCAGGGAAACAGGTTGGAGGAATCCAACTGGATTCCCCAACATTTATTTTACTGTTATTCATATATTGTGATATATGATGTGATATACAATCTGCTGTTGATTATGTGTGTTTGGACGATATCTATCATTGTTATACGGTATGTTAAATACCATAAGAAATACCAGAATGATAAAAGGGGATTTTCAAAGTATATTTTGAAAATAATTTATTTATATAAAATCAATGGATTTTATATATAAAAGGAAAAGGGATTTTATAAAGGAAATAATTATAAAATCAAAAGAGTCAAAAGGGAGATATATTTGTCAAAATAAATATAAAGAAAAATATTTGTAAAACAAATAGAAAGAGGAATATTTGTAGAACATTTACAAATAGAAAATAAAGAGGAATATTTGTAGAACATTTACAAATAGAAAATAAAAAGGAAATATTTGTAGAACATTTACAAATAGAAAATAAAAAGGAAATATTTGTAGAACATTTACAAATAGATTAAATGGGATTATTTATTTATTTAGAAAATAAATAAAAGGATTATTTATTTAGGGAATAAATAAAAGTATAAAAGGGTCATTTATTTATAGAAAATAAATAAAAGAAAAAGGGTTATTGATTTAGGAAATAAATAGAAGGATAAAGGAAATATTTATTTGTTAAATAAATAGGAAAGATAAAAGGAATATTTATTTGTTAAATAAATAGAATTGAAAAGGGAATAGTTATTTGTTAAGTAAACAAATAGAAAAGGAGATAATCCAAAGGAGATAATTAAAAAGGAAATGATTCAAAGGAGTTAATTCAAAAGAGTAATTCGAAATGAGTTAATCAAATATTAGTTATTCGATTAGAGTTAATCGATTAGAGTTAGAGTTAATCAGTTAGAGTTAATCGATTAGAATTAGAGTTAATCAGTTAGAGTTAACCAGTTAGAGTTATTCAAATGGAGTTAATCGAGTAGAGTTATCGAATATTACTTATTCGAAGTAGAGTTATCGAATATAGTGTATTCGAGAGAAGAGTAATCGAATATAGTGTATTCGAGAGAAGAGTAATCGAATATAGTTTATTCGAGAGAAGAGTGATCGAATATAGTTTATTCGAGAGTAGAGAAATCAAATATTATTTATTCGAAGAGGAGTTATCGAATATTGGTTATTCGAAGTGAGTTAATCGAATATTGGTTTTTCGAAGTGAGTTAATCGAATATAATTTATTCGAATAGAATTAAAGGAGTTATCAAATCTAGTTATTTGAAAGGAGTAAATCGAATATAGTTTATTCAAATAGAATTGAAGGAGTTAATCGAATAATGGTTATTCGAAAGGAGTTATCGAATCTAGTTATTCGGAAGAAGTTAATCGAATATAGTTATTTGAATAGAATTAAAGGAGTTAATCGAATATAATCATTCGAATAGAGTTAAAGGAGTTATTGAATATAGTTTATTCGAAAGGAGTTAAGTGAAAAGAGTTAATCAAATAGAGTTAAATCAAAAAGAGTTAATCAAATAGAGTTAATCGATTAGAGTAAGTCCAATAGAGTTAATTCAATAGAGTTAATCCAATAGAGTGAATCGAAAGAGTTAATTGAATAGAGTAAATCGAATATAGTTTATTCGAAGAAAGGTTTTCGAATCTAGTTATTCGAAAGAAAGATTATCGAATATAGTTATTCGAAGGGAGGAGTTATCGAATAGAGATTATTCGAAAGAGAGTTACGTAAGGAAGTTTGTTAAAGGTTTAAAAGATAAACTTTGTCTATTCTGAAGTTAAAAACGTTGTTCAGTTAAGGTCTGAGAGGTAATTATACCCCAACTTGATTGACTTCTTCTTAACTAAGGAATGGTAAGGTTTGATAGTGAATGATGGTTAAGTGAGTTTAGTAAATGGGTTGAGATGGCATGGCGATGTTTGATGTAAACATCAGTTTAAATCCAATGAAGCTGCTTTGGAAATGTTTTCCAAATAAGAAACTAGAAATGTTTTCTAATATAGAAAACAGGAAATGGGAATGTTTTCCATTGTTAATAACGTATATTTTCTAAAATTAGAAAAATAGAAATGTTGAATATATCGAAACAGGAGATAAGTAAATTAATGAACTAAAGAGATAAATGTTAAATGATGGTTGATCGATATAATTTCCATTTGGAAATAATATCGTTGTTTGCACAATTGTTTTTCTTTGATAGTTAACTCACCGACTATCGGAGTTTTTGACCATTTTAACATTGTTAATATGGAGAGAGCGGTTGGATTATTATCCGAAGAACCACTCCGTATTGGCATAAGCGTTGCGAATCATATATGCCAAAGATAATTGAAGACGGAGTAAAGTGCAAGGGCTGTTGTATAAATCTTAGGTAAAGATTGTCTAAGATGGTTGTACTGAATAGTGCCTTCGGTTTGTCCAGTCCCAGGACGACCTGTATGGAAGAATGTCTGACAGAGTATATTTAATAGATCGCGTAAGTTGATCTCTTCAAACGTATTTACGTTTGGTGGCGAAGGAATTCGTTTCTCTTAGCTGTATACCCGTGGTATTTTTGGGTAAATCAATTTGTGATGTGGCGGGTATGACGATGTGACATTCAAAGTGAATAATTGTATGATCAGTCAGAGATAAGCGTGGCCTCTTGCCTCACTACCGGAAAATGACAAAAATCGGGCAGGCAGCATAGCTATGTAGGTCGCACCTATTAGGGTGTATAATCACCTGATCTAGAGTTTCATTTACTTCTAAAAACTATTGTCGATGTTGTCCCATTCGGGAAACGGTTGCTGATCCCAACTGTTGGTGATATACATTCGATACAATCAAGCGAAATGAGTGGTCGGTCATGTGTGGCAGGGTTGCAAGATGTTCTTGTTAAACCCAGTGTATTCCTCTCTAGAGGTACACTAGCGAAAGGGGGTTCCATACCTTGTCATAGTTGGAAATCCATTACCTAATACGTGCTTGCGGTTTTGATTGTATACTATATATGTAGAACGTGAGATGAAAGCGTTTCTGCTAGATGATTATTATATTGTGGTTGACAGACATTATTATAATATCAAAAGGTTTTTGATATAAAGATACTTGGATTCTCATAAGGGAAAAACCCGTTCTGTTATACGGCGTGGTCTTATGATATATCGTTTACTTGTTCAAACTGTTTAAATGGTTTTACTTATACCAGTCTCATGACTGACCCGGAGTTTTATTTTGTTTTGTTTCCCTAAACTCTTGGGTGCCCAATTTTGTACGGGCAGTCAAGTAGTCAGGATTTATAGATACTTGAAGACCTGGAGTAGGAGGCTTCAAAATTATATAGCTATGGTTATTTTCCGTTGTGTTGTAAGTAGTGTACTTTGGAAATGATATGTATATTCAAGTACAGATTTATATTTCAAAGTTACGTTATATATTTTATGTTATTCGTTCCGCTGTGAGGTTCATGTTACTCTGATATTGTGTTGTTCTTCTTCTTCTATTCTAAGTTTCTATCTTATCTATTCTCACCCTCTAATTTCTTTCATTAACTACCGGTGTTTTTCGATGTTTGGTTAGTCGTCATTGAGTTTATGTTGATAACCAAAATCGCTAAAAACCGGGTCGTTACAGTTGGTATCAGAGCTTAAGGTTAATTGATTACCTTGGCTTGTGGCGTGACTCAGTAGAGATGGGGTTAGTAATACCCTAGTTTGAGTTTGAGTGTATATATACGAGTGAACGTATTTGTTATTTGATATAAAATAATTTTATATTGTGGAGATTTGTTGATTGAGTGGCTTATGAATTTCTGGTTGATCAGTTTGATCCACTGTATCGATAGGAGTTACTAAACACTTAAATACGATAAACCATCATGGTATGTTTTGAAAAGAGGGTAAACGAAATAATTTTACCCAAATTATATTTTGATATAAAGGATATATATCAGAGTGATTATAATATATTGGATATATTGGTTGTTATTATAATCGAGTAAGATTATAATGGAGATGGTTATATATATATATATATATATATATAACCAAATAAAATTCGTACAAGTATTACGAAGTGAACTAAATCTGAAATTTAAATCAGAATTGAAAGTACAACCCTGGAAAATTTGGAAAGGTGTTTGTAAATGGATTTGGATTAAATATATGAGAATTTTAAAAATCCTGGGAGGTTTTAAATTTGTTTTACAAGTAGTGTGAATGGTAATTTGAAACTGATTTCAAAATGGGAAGTGTTTAAATATGAGGTTTGAAAAGTGATATAGTATTGAACTCACTTCGATAGCTGGAAAATCGATTTCGATGATGATCTAGACATCATCGGTGTTCATTTTCGAGTTCTAAGTGACAGTTTACTACCAAAGTTATTTTTTTGAATTGATTTGAGAAAAGCAAGTTGTTTTGAATCTTGAAAAGGAAAGTTTGATTTTCGATATGGTAAGCTGTTTAAAATTCCCAAGGAAAGATTGTTTGGATTAAAACCAAATTTGAATTGAAATTTGTAAAAGCCAATTGGAATAAAAATAAAGCCAGTTAAGTGGTAACTGAATTAGATTAGAATGATATCAAGTAAGTTGGATTGATAGGAATTTGGAATCAAGGATAATACTTGAATTTGAAATGAAGTTTGGCTCGGATAAAACCAAACGATTGAATTGAAAATGGAATATGGCTTAGTTAAAAGTGAATGGTTGTATTGAGATAAAAGTGATTGGAGTTTGACCGGAAGTACTTTGGTATATGCTAAATTGGTAGCAGGTGTAAAGGATATAATAATATGTCCGACAAAAAGGTACAAGTTTATATTTATATTGGGTATGAGATTTATGAACCGAATTGGCAAGCCGCTAGGCTGTTTGATTTTCTTTTACATTGGAGATGGCCCAGAGAGGCGAGTTGGAGTTTGACCTATTGACCAGTACAAAGGAGGTACCGCCGAAATTTTTCAAAAAGTTAATGTGTTAGAAAAAATTTAGGATTTTCGAAAATTTTCATTGATAAGGATTAATTAATATTTTAATAAAAAATTAATTTGTTCAGTTGAGATTGAAGTTAAGATGTGAATAAATAAGTTCTAACCAGTTAATAGGGTTTGTTTTCTACCGTAGCAATTTCGAGGACGAAATTATTTTAAGTGGGGAAGAATGTAACGACCCGCATTTTTCAGCGATATAATTTATTTATTTAACTATTTAAATAGTGAATTAGAGAATTTAAATGGTCGGTTAATTAAATAACTTTGAATATTTAATTAATGATAATAATTAAATAATATATTTAATTTTGAAATAATCAGAATTAGTGAATTGGCAATATAATGTGAACTGGGCAATTCAAATTATATAATTCAGTTTTAAACTGAATTAGAATAACGAATATATTTAAACAACGACAGTTTGAACGTATAATTATATTATAATTATAATCGAGCTCGAAATGGCGCTGCAGTTCGTAATTTGGCGATTCGAACTTTAAATGAGTATACAGAACCCGATTTAAATTGGATTTCTGTGAAACAAGAAACGTTAGGAGCTGGTGAAGTATATTTTTCTAATGAAGGTGAAAAATCGAGATTTCGTCGTGTAGATTGTGAGTTGTGTCCAAATCAAATTTTCGAATAGTCGCTATGGAATCGTTTATCAACCATAACGATGTATTTAATTATAATTAAATATTGGCCTCGAATTTAGACAAGCCCTTTGAGACGTAGTGATAATTTAATTTTTAGAATTTTTCTGTAATTTTTAATTAATTAAATACACAACTTTTTATTTGGAGTATTTTGCACCCTTAATCAATATTTTTGGGTTTCACAATATAGGTTAACCTACCGATATTATTATATTTCTGGAGTCGGGACACCTCGCTCATCACGATGGTGTTTTTATTTCTGTCCATAGTAGTACGTAACTATATAAATTAAAATATATGGAGAAATACTTCACGCCTAAGTTGAACATGCTAGGATAAAGTGAAAATATAAATAACGTTATCCAATGTGGGGAGTACACGCAAGATGCTATGCAACTTGATAACATATGGAGCAGTCCTATGATTTGAAACCACACATAGCTGATGGAGACCTAAGCTAAACGTGGAGATCACACTAATGCCTCCATTTGTTTGGCTACAGCAAACCCAACATGGAAGTCACAGCAACACAAATTCTTACAAACTAAATTCAGATTCTATAAATACATGAGCACGGGTGTCTTCCTTCTTTTTGCTTCGGAAGCAACAATTCCAAGTCGACAGTTTTATGGTCTCTTAAAATTCGAAATAAATATTCATACACCTCCCAAAAAGCATACTACTTGAATTTCTGAAGTCCGCAAGAGCATGTGTATCAACCTCCTTTAGTCTGGCATGGTGCGAGCCAGGATCTGGAAGCTCGAAAATATCAACAGCAGCAGTCAGGTTGGGTGGCCAGGATACAGGAGGAAGCAGGGTGCATGAGTGAGGTCCGGAGCAGGCGGGTGTTGTGTAGGCGTGATGAAGTTCGGCCTCTTGTCTGTGGATTTCAGTGAAGGTTTGAGAAAGGAGCAGGGACTTTGGGAACGTGAGCAAAGTTCTGGGTGGAGTTTTGGTAGGAAGATGGGCGCGAGATGGGATGAGGTTGAGTGATGAAGCTGAATGTTCGGAAATGGCTGTCGAGAGGTACAAGAGCTTGTTGGTGCGCGGGTTCAAAGTCAGAAGCGGAAGTTTCATGCTTCCAACGAAGAAGATGGAGCAAATACAGATGAGTACGTGGGTTTTTTAAAGGTGTATTAGGGCTAAGGGGTCAGCCCAAAATAAATAAATAAAAAAGAAAAGGAAAAGGGATATTTAAAGCGGTAAGAAAACGAGAACGTGATGGAGTAGCATAGAGAATGGGGAGCCAACGTTGAACGTGACACAGGGAGTGACGCTGATTTTGGGTATGAGCCGTATAATTAAATGAAATTTAGTTTAAATTTACTAAAGTAATGTACGAATTTATAATTATAATATCATTTGCATACGGTGTCAGAATCATGAACGGTCTAATCCGTCGGGATCATATGGACGGGAGCTACACCATGGAACTGACTGGAAGTCCATTGGAGCTCGTTACAATTTATAGCAAAATAAATTGTCCGTCTGAATCAAGCAATGGTTATCGTTATTAACAATGATCATCCAATGTGAGTAAATCTCACTAACTCTGTTCAGTTTATATTTTTATAAACTGTACTTTATTTTTGATAAATATTGATTGATTGTTGTGTATGGATTGTTAAATAATTGATTGAAAACACAGTTATGGTTATATATATACATATATATATATATATATATATCGTTATTAAATATCAATTCTATCGATCAGAATATTTCTTCTTAAAATGAAAGTGATGTTATCTATATTGTTTAACATCTGTGGATGCAGGGAAACAGGTTGGAGGAATCCAATTGGATTCCACAACATTTATTTTACGGTTATTCATATATTGTGATATATGATGTGATATATAATCTGCTGTTGATTATGTGTGTTTGGACGATATCTATCATTATTATATGGTATGTTAAATACCATAAGAAATAATTTATTTATATAAAATCAATGGATTTTCAAAGTATATTTTGAAAATAATTTATTTATATAAAATCAATGGATTTTATATATAAAAGGAAAAGGGATTTTATAAAGGAAATAATTATAAAATCAAAAGAGTTAAAAGGGAGATATATTTGTCAAAACAAATATAAAGAAAAATATTTGTAAAACAAATAGAAAGAGGAATATTTGTAGAACATTTACAAATAGAAAATAAAGAGGAATATTTGTAGAACATTTACAAACAGAAAATAAAAAGGAAATTTTGTAGAACATTTACAAATAGAAAATAAAAAGGAAATATTTGTAGAACATTTACAAATAGATTAAATGGGATTATTTATTTAGGAAATAAATAAAAGGATTATTTATTTAGGGAATAAATAAAAGTATAAAAGGGTCATTTATTTATAGAAAATAAATAAAAGAAAAAGGGTTATTGATTTAGGAAATAAATAGAAGGATAAAGGAAATATTTATTTGTTAAATAAATAGGAAAGATAAAAGGAATATTTATTTGTTAAATAAATAGAATTGAAAAGGGAATATTTATTTGTTAAGTAAACAAATAGAAAAGGAGATAATCCAAAGGAGATAATTAAAAAGGAAATGATTCAAAGGAGTTAATTCAAAAGAGTAATTCGAAATCAGTTAATCAAATATTAGTTATTCGATTAGAGTTAATCGATTAGAGTTAGAGTTAATCAGTTAAAGTTAACCAGTTAGAGTTATTCAAATGGAGTTAATCGAGTAAAGTTATCGAATATTACTTATTCGAAGTAGAGTTATCGAATATAGTGTATTCAAGAGAAGAGTAATCGAATATAGTGTATTCGAGAGAAGAGTGATCGAATATAGTTTATTCGAGAGAAGAGTAATCAAATATAGTTTATTCGAGAGAAGAGTAATTGAATATAGTTTATCCGAGAGTAGAGAAATCGAATATTGTTTATTCGAAGAGGAGTTATCGAATATTGGTTATTCGAAATGAGTTAATCGAATATTGGTTATTCGAAGTGAGTTAATCGAATATAGTTTATTCGAATAGAATTAAAGGAGTTATCAAATCTAGTTATTTGAAAGGAGTAAATCGAATATAGTTTATTCGAATAGAATTGAAGGAGTTAATCAAATATTGGTTATTCGAAAGGAGTTATCGAATCTAGTTATTCGGAAGAAGTTAATCGAATATAGTTATTTGAATAGAATTAAAGGAGTTAATCGAATATAGTCATTCAAATAGAGTTAAAGGAGTTATCGAATATAGTTTATTCGAAAGGAGTTAAGTGAAAAGAGTTAAACAAATAGAGTTAAATCAAAAAGAGTTAATCAAATAGAGTTAATCGATTAGAGTAAGTCCAATAGAGTTAATCCAATAGAGTAAATCGAAAGAGTTAATTGAATAGAGTAAATCGAATATAGTTTATTCGAAGAAAGGTTTTCGAATCTAGTTCTTCGAAAGAAAGATTATCGAATATAGTTATTCGAAGAGAGGAGTTATCGAATAGAGATTATTCGAAAGAGAGTTACGTAAGGAAGTTTGTTAAAGGTTTAAAAGATAAACTTTGTCTATTCTGAAGTTAAAACGTTGTTCAGTTAAGGTCTGAGAGGTAATTATACCCCAACTTGATTAACTTCCTTCTTAACTAAGGAATGGTAAGGTTTGATAGTGAATGATGGTTAAGTGAGTTTAGTAAATGGGTTGAGATGCCATGGCGATGTTTGATGTAAACATCAGTTTAAATCCAATGAAGGAGCTTTGGAAATGTTTTCCAAATAAGAAACCAGAAATGTTTTCTAATATAGAAAACAGGAAATGGGAATGTTTTCCATTGTTAATAACGTATATTTTCTAAAACTAGAAAAATAGAAATGAACAGGAGATAAGTAAATTAATGAACTAAAGAGATAAATGTTAAATGATGGTTGATCGATATAATTTCCATCTGGAAATAATATCGTTGTTTGCACACCTGTTTTTCTTTGATAGTTAACTCACCGACTATCGAAATTTTTGACCATTTTAACGTTGTTAATATGGAGAGACCGGTTGGATTATTATCCGAAGAACCATTCCGTATTGACATAAGCGTTGCGAATCATATATGCCAAAGATAATTGAAGACGGAGTAAAGTGCAAGGGTTGTTGTATAAATCTTAGGTAAAGATTGCCTAAGATGGTTGTACTGAATAGTGCCTTCGGTTTGTCCAGTCCCAGGATGACCTGTATGGAAGAATGTCTGACAGAGTATATTTAATAGATCGCGTAAGTTGATCTCTTCAAACGTGTTTACATTTGGTGGCGGAGGAATTCGTTTCTCTTAGCTGTATACCCGTGATATTCTTGGGGAAATCAATTTGTGATGTGGCGGGTACGACGATGTGACATTCAAAGTGAATAATTGTATGATCTGTCGGAGATAAGTGTGGCCTCTAGCCTCACAATCGGGAAATGACAAAAATTGGGCAGGCAGCATGGCTATGTAGGTCGCACCTATTAGGGTGTATAATCACCTGATCTAGAGTTTCATTTACTTCTAAAAAACTATTGTCGATGCTGTCCCATTCGGGAAACGATTGCTGATCTCAACCGTTGGTGATATACATTCAATACACTCAAGCGAAATGAGTGGTCGGTCATGTGTGGACGGGTTGCAAGATGTTCTTGTTGAACCCAGTGTATTCCTCTGTAGAGGTACACTAGCGAAAGGGGGTTCCATACCTTGTCATAGTTAGAAATCCATTACCCAATACGTGCTTGCGGTTTTGATTGTATACTATATATGTAGAATGTGGGATGAAAGCGTTTCTGCTAGATGATTATTAAATTGTGGTTAATAGACATTATTATAATATCAAAAGGTTTTTGATATAAAGATATTTGGATTCTCATAAGGGAAAAACCCGTTTCGCTATACGGCGTGGTCTTATGAGATATCGTTTACTTGTTCAAACTGTTTAAACTGTTTTACTCATACCAGTCCCATGACTGACCCGGAGTTTTATTTTGATTTGTTTCCCTAAACTCTTGGGTGCCCAATTTTGTACGGGCAGTCAAGTAGTCGAGATTTACAGATACTTGAAGAGCTGGAGCAGGAGGCTTCAAAATTATATAGCTATGGTTATTTTCCGTTGTGTTGTAAGTGTTGTACTTTGGAAATGATATGTATATTCAAGTATAGATTTATATTTCAAAGTTACGTTATATATTATATGTTATTCGTTCCGCTGTGAGATTCGTGTTACTCTGATGTTGTGTTGTTCTTCTTCTTCTATTCTAAGTTTCTATCTTATCTATTCTCACCCACTAATTTATTTCATTAACTACTGGTATTTTTCGATGTTTGGTTAGTCGTCATTGAGTTTATGTCGATAACCAAAGTCGCTAAAAACTGGGTCGTTACAAAAACTTCGATAGTCGGTTATTTAACTATCGAAGAAAAAACGACTTCCATCCAAATTTCCAACTGGAAATATTATTGACTAAACATCAAACAATCACCGACCCTTTCTAATATTTCATTAATTAAAATCATTTCCCAGATTCCATCCAATATCTTTACTCCAATATTTCAAAATTCTTTAGCCTCTTACGATATTTAGAAAAATGTTCCAAATCCCATCTTCTTTTATTTTCTATACTTAGAAAATACCTATTGTTCATGATTAGAATTCATTTCCAATTACTTCTCCCTTTCATCACCATTCATTTTTTATACATAGAAAAATATTCTTCATTTTATTTGGAAAACGTTTCCATGTTACATTTACTTGGGCTAAAATGAATGTTGCGTAAAACATCGTTACAACAACCCAAAATACTATATTCAATTAAATATATTAACATTGATCTTCGATACTAATCTTGCTATTTATTGACTAAAAATGAAATCAATCAAGTTAGGGTATAATTACCTCTCAGACCTTGGCTTGATAATATCTTTAACTTCAAAACAGCCAAGATCACTTATCTTAAATAACCAACTTCATATATAGCCAATTATCCATTTTTAAAGCGTGTATACGTTTCTCTATCTATTCTTACCATATTTAGATTTATAGATTCCCTTTTTGCTAATAATATTCTATTATGAGTTCGTTTCCTTATCGAAATCTATAAATATCGATATCTTGATTTCTAGTTATCAAACTTTTAAAAAATATTCTAACTTCTTAAATTTTCGGAAAATTTCGCCAGCGTCTCCTTTGTACGGCTTAATTGGTACAACTACAGATCGCCTCTTTAGGCCATTTTCGTTCAAAAATGAAAATCAAAAGGCCAAGCGGCTTGCCTAATAGGCTCACAAAATCTCATATGGAATTCAAACATGTACCTTTTTGTCGGGCACTCAATATGTAACCTTCATTCTCTTCATTCCATACTTGGCCAAACATCTATTCATTTAGTTTCCATTGATTTCAAACCGATCTACTCGTTTTACTCAATTTGTCAATTTATCCTCTAATTAGTTCTTTTGCCTAATTCCCTTTAGTTTCAACATATCATGTTCGAATATATTTTAATTCGCTTATAAACAAGTTGAATTTCATTTCTAAATCGAGTTCCATATTCAATTTCGAATTTTAATTTACGAATTTGATTTACTTATCCCAGGGTCAAATTCGATTCAAAATTCTATTAAATAATTATTTACCCAATTTGCTGATCTTATTCAATAATCCAAAAAACTGATTTTTGTTTCAGAAATCAATACGTTTACTCTACTTGAGTTCATATTTATTTTATAACTCAAGTCTGGATTTTTCTAATGGAAATTCAGATTTTTATTCACTCAAAATCCTTATAATTTATTGAATAAATCGTTATGGTTTATAAGCGATTTTACAACGACTTTTCTGAAATTTGATTTTGATATAACTTAAAATTAATAAGACAAAATCCAGATTTTTCTCTTCCATTAGAAAACTATCATTTAATAGGTCCAGGCGATTCTTGTTTCATCGAATTCTGACTTATATTTAGTTTTATTTACTCAAATGAAGTTTCAATCGTCAAATTACGAACTACCATGCAGCGGCGAGTTCATTTTTATTAAATTAGAAATAAACGTTAAACTTCGTTACTAATAAATTTCAACTCTACTTCTTTGACAAAATTAATATAAATTAAACCATTCTTCCAAATCTAACTTAAACTTTGATTATTCAGAATCGTCGATTATTAATTTCACAAATCAGTTGTAATTTATATTTACAACTCAATTTCTATATTAAATTCTCATTTCCAATGTAAATAAATTATTCATAAAAATTGAAATAATTGAATTCCCACTTATAAATCTTTTGGTTTTGTCTCCGTTCGTTTATATTCCGAATTTTGGAATAAAATATTTCATTCCTTTACGAAAAGATTTCCAATTCATGTTTGAATTTAAATCTCTAAATTATCCTATGGTAATTTCTTTACTACATTAATAACATCGTTTAGAAATAAATTCCTTGTTATATATAATAAACAAGTTTTCCATTTCAAGGTCCATTTGAAATCAAATTCCTATTTTGGAATATTTTGTTTTTATAAACTTATCTGTGTGTGTGTGTGTATATATATATATATATATATATATACATAGAATCAATTTCATATTTAAATTCAAAATACAATTCCAATATCCTTTCTAGAATATATTTATTTTATAAATTCGACATAGTCGAATTCTAATTATAAATTCATACATATTTATTCCAATTCAATTTACATTCCGAGCATCGAAATAAACTACATCATTTCCTTTGAAAATGATTCCAAATTTCCTTTTTAAATTCATAATTGAATTTGAATTTATAAATTATCCAATGATAATTTCTCTCTTTATTTATAAATATCATTTATAAATTCCAGTTCTTGTTTTAAATATTAAAACAAGTATCTATTTCAAATTCCATTTGAAATCCCATTTCCACTTCGAAAGATAAAGTTTTCTTTTTAGAATCATACTTGAATTTACATTTCTAAATTATCCGATTGTAATTTTTCTATTCATTTATAAACATCATTTACAATTTAACTACTTGTTTATTATTAAAAACAAATTTATTTTTCCTAGCCCATTTGAATTTCGTTTTGGATTTCGGAAGATAAATTTCCTTTTTAAAAACTAAAAATCCTTTTTTATGATATTTTTAAATGTCAATATCTAAGGCCAGTGATATTTAAACATCCAAACACACAAATCATCAATCCAATTCAACATATCACACACACACACACACACACACACACACACACGCACACACACACACACACATATATATATATATATATATATATATATATATATATATATGAATTTTTAAACAAACAATAATAAATTTGAGGAGTCTAGTTGGATCCCTTCAACCTGTTTTCCCTGCATCCACAGATGTTAGCTAACACAAATAATACTCATCCTGGTCTAAGGCAGGATATCATGGTATAAAAGGTCACCAAGCCTAAATATAACTAATATATATAATAGCCACAATAATATTTTGATGCATCCAACTAATCAACAAACAACATATAAATATATGTATTAAATAAAAATCCGATTATAATAAATTGTAATCAAACCAGAGAGTGAGTTTACTCACCTTGATTTTATATTCGTCGAAATAGCGGTAAATTCTCGATTAAATTAAACAAGCGTTCAATTTAATCGAAAATCTCAACTGGCTTCGTATTATTCCAATTTGACTCTATTTCGTGGTTATCGCCGATATGGTTCCAACTTTTTGGTTTCGCCAAAAACCTGAATATGGAAATAAATATACTCATTACCAATTTTAAACGGACTAAACAATTATTAGCTACTTAATAAAAATAATTAATTATACCTTAGCCATTCTCTTAAATCTAATTAGGCTTGATATGCTTCTTCTCCCCAAAAACAACAAATTCAACTCCCCTATGGCCATTCCATACATAGCCGAACTTACCATCACCACCATGCTTCATTCATTCAACAACATCAAAATTGGACTCCACCAAAACATCGTCAATAGAAGCACATCACAGCGAAAGACCCACTGATCACGACATGTCGCCCCAATTCCCTCCACGACTGTCATATATGGTGCGATCAAGAATTTATCTAACTCCCCTTTTCAAAACCCTTCGTTGCCCTCTGACTGCATCTGAAACAACGAGCCCTAAATCACTATCACCGCCATTGATTACTCCTAGACCAACCCGAGCTTCAACCCAAGACTTGCGATGAATCACAATGTCGAACTCCCGCTCAATCATCATCCTTCATGAGCATACGTCCTACTTCCACTGTCCTAAAATCGAACAACGTTTTCGATCGCAACCCCCAGGTAAACCAATTCCATTCATCCGAATGTCCCTCCCATCATCCTCGATTTGCTGAAAGAGGGAAATTTTGATTCTGAAGGTGCGACCATTTTATTCCCTGAAGCTTTTGATTTTTGTTTGAACGAAGGAATGGAAATCACGATTTTAATTTGAGGTAGAGGGTTTACTGCCTAAAATATGAAGGAGAAATGAGTTATAAAGAAAGGATCGGTCATTTTCTTTCGATCTGAAGCTGTGTTCGGTTTTCAAAGAAATGATAGAGGTAGGTGTCGCGCTTTACAGAAGAAGGGGACAGTAGGATAGGAATGTTGGAATTGTATGTTTCTAAGTACATACACATTAATTTGAATAGGTTTTTGATTTAGACTTTGATTTGATTTCGTATTAATTTTATTTGATTTTGATCTTATTCATTCCATATATTTTACGGTTTCGAACCCCTATTTTAATTGTATGGAGAAGATACAATTTAATCTGACGATTTAAATTAAACTCAATATAATTATTTTTATGCGTTTATTTATCGCACAATCAAACGATAAATCCAAATGCTACGAAACTTGAAACCCGATAATAATACGCTATCACGGATCCGATAGAACTGATTTTATTAAATTCTGAGACTATTTGAAAAAAATCATTATTTGATATGTTAAATTAAATCGATTAAAATATAAATCAATTCAGAACAATCAAAATCATTGATAATAATTTATTATTATCGTTTATATTCAATATAGAATTTATATTAATCGACTAAATCATTTCAATTAAGTTTTCAACTTAGAATCCAATTATTGTCGATTTCATATTACGATAATTCAATATCTTCAAAATTAAATCGTATATAGATGATTAAATCGGTAAATTCCATATAAAAATTCATTTATATTTCTAATTCAACATTTAAACTAATTTAATGTTTAAAATTAGATGACTTAAAATTCGGGACATCACAAATACCTAGGCTTTTTACATGGTTCATTGTTGCCTAGCTATTAATTAACGTTTAAGACGATTTTCTGTATTATTACTGACTAATTAGGCACTAAATATAAAATGATGTATTTTTGAGCAAAATTATCGCTTATTTAGTTGAACTCCATCCTTTTGTAGAAAACTATTATTTAACTGGTGACATATTTTGGTGGTATATTAAATTCTATGTAAGCGAGGATTTTTTTCCTATATACCGTCTGTTTGTCAATGATATTATATAGATCATCATCTAAAAAAATTATACACTCATCAAATATGGAAAAATTATATGAAATTTCATTTCTCTAAAACTCTTAGTTGTAAAATAGAAGTTTTTTGATAGTTTAATGATTATATACACGATAATGTCTTGGTGTTAATGAAAAATCTTAACTTTCTGTGCGACTTGAGAAGCACGATTGTTCTTGAAACTAAGGTCCGGTTTCATAAAAAGTGATAAATTCCAGTCAAAACCTAACAATTTTAGTTTATTTGCTATATTTCCATTCATTCATAAATTAGGTTAGAGAAACTTAATCAATTTTACACAAAATTATTTGTTTTGAGTACTTTTCTTTTGAAGTAAGTTATTATCCATATTCACATTTTGTATTTCAAATAAATATCAAGAAACTATGGATTTTTTATATACTTTTCTGGTTTTTTATATGGATGTGCAGAGTTATAGCATTTTTTGTGATTATATGGATGTATTAAGTTGAGGCGGTTGGGTTAATAATTACTACAATAATTTATATGACTATGACATGTTGTGAAATTTATATTATCTCACTCTATTCATTGAATTATGCCTATGTTTTACTTTTAGAATTTTCATTTTCAGTTAGTCAACATTTTTTGCTTATAAGGTTTGTAGAAAGAAGTAACATAATCTGGGTATTATTTCAATTTTAGTTGGGGGAAATATATGGCTTTTGATGAACGTCTTTTATTGCAATATAGGTTAATGCGTATTTTCTTGGAGTAATGCAAAATTTAATTAAATCTGATGATTTATGGATTTTAAGAGCAAACCGAGGAATCTAATGGTAAATAAATCTTCATATATTTTACTTATGACAAGATCTAAATTTATACCCATATGTTAGATCATCTATATCTAGGTCAATGCAACGGGGTGGAAACTATGTATTGTTGAGATGATAACAAGCGAGATTTTATCAAAATTAGTAGAAACCCAAGAATAAATTAAATATTGTAATCAATTATTGATAACTTTCATATGTAACTTCAATCAAGTTCAATATTTAGTGATAGATGGTTCATACTCGGTTTTATTAACTAATGAATTTGATTTAAAGATTACGACTTTATTTTTAAAGTACTTGTAATGAGATTCAACCTTGATAATCTTATTGTAATGTATTGAAGACTATCATAACAGTTCTAACATTTTCAATAGATATCTCAATTGATCTTATTTCTAACCAATTTTTGGACGCTCCTAGAGTCATGTATACAAAGAATAAAGTGGAAAATAGGCATAATGACAAACTTTGAGAAAAATTTAGATTGAAGGAAATCAAGTCTTTTTTTTTTAGGTTGAAGCACAAACTTTAACAAATAATAGATTAAAAGAAAATGCTAAATATAACTAGCATTGTATGTAAAACCGAATATAATGCTAGTTGTAACTAGCATTTTGGTATAGTGTAAAAACTGAATATAATGCTAGTTCTATTTAGCATTTTCCTTCGGACTAATTTTCTTCAAAGTTTGTACCTTAAACTAAAAATGAAACTTGGTTTCCTTCGAACTAATTTTTTTAAAGTTTGTCCTTCTCTCTAATTACCTCAAGAATAAAATGGCTAATCCCATGATGGCTGGAAATGAAATATTTTTATGTGTTGTTACTTTAAGACATTATCGAATTTCAGGGTTTTACAATGAGGAAATCAGTGTGTGCCATGGCTCATAAGGAGTATTAGTCCATGGTGATACTTTCTTCATGGTTTCAGTCGAATTACACTAGAGTGATGACAAATGCTGACAGTTAGGAGATTTATATACTTCAAACAGATAAATTATGTTGCACTTGATAATGGTTTCGAATGGTCATATCTTAACCGTGCTGCTAAGATCAACTCAAAAAATTACTTTTATTACGGGCCCGTTTGGATGCCTTAAAATAAGCTACTTTCCAGCTTTTTAAAATCCAAAGCCAAAAAGCCCACATGGCTTCATCAAATATTTGGGCTTTCAAAAGTTGCTAATTTTCTTATCCAAGAAGCATATACTTTCGGCTTTCGGCTTTCGACTTTCTGGGAATAGGAACTTCTCGGCTACATTTTTTCAATTAGGGTTTGGCGATTTTTTCATTTTCAATTGCGCTTAATTTCCTCTTTCAGATTCTTCACAAAGTTATCGTTTTTCTTCTCTTATTTGTTTTCAATGCTTTCAGTGTATTCTCACTTCTCTCAATTGTTTCATTTTATTTGTTTTTGCTTGACTTATCACGAATTTGTTCAAAACACTAATCTATTTTTGTGTTTAGTTGTCGTGTTAGCTGTAAGCAGTTGCGATTCAAATCCGTATAAGAAATCTAGATTGAGAAATATTCACTTGGTTTGATTTCTTTTTGTAATGGATTGATAAATCTGGAAGATTAACTTAACGTCTTCTATTATTTTGCTTGTGTTTGTTGGAATTTTGTATAAATTTTTTGAAAAAAAAATTCCTTGAATTTATTTTATTTGATACAGGAAATAATTTACTAAAATTAAACATATAACAAAGGCATTAGCCTGTTTGAATTTATTATTGAGAAATCTAGAAGATTAACATGTTTTTGTGGTAATAACATCAAAACTTTACTTATAATATAATGTTCTCTTTTCCTACTAAAACCTCTCTCCATGTTTTTGGAGTTGAAGTTGTTATAACTGAGTTATAAAGGCAAAGGTTTTGCAGCTTTGGTTTTTATGTTCACGGAATTGTCTATGATGTCAGAGTTAAGAATATTTTATCAGTATTCAAAGTCAATTTAGTAACATATAACCACCACTTTCATTATCATAAACAGAAGATATACAATAAGATCAATACCAATCGATTAACATAATGTCCCACCACATTCCTCTTAGTTAAAAGTTGTATAAAAAAAAGGATCTACAAAGTAACAATGCAGATCAAGAAAGATAAGAAAGATAACTGCTCCTGATATCAATTATTTTGGTTAGAAAATTTTAATATTGAACTTCCATTTTTAATGTTTCTGCGAAATAAAATTGATGTGAACTTATATATCTAAATAAAATTTTCTCATGTATTTTGATCTACAACAATAGTACGCTGCTCTTCTTTTGTGGTGTTAGCCATTTAGTTTTAATGGGTTCTTTTCATTCTGAAATGGAAGTGCATTTGTGTATAATTGAAGTACATGTACATCCTAAAAACATTACTATATGGGCTGAATTAGTAAAGACAAAAGAATGCTAGTAGAGACAACTTTTTTGCGAATGAAATCTCTAGGTTCCTAGTCATTCACTCTAAATGGTGACCAAGCCAGGCTTATTAGTTTTTGCACACTACCCTCTTCAAACATCCAAAAGCAGAGAGAGTTCATGGTTGCAACTAGGTTGAAGACAATAAAACAATTTTTCCCATTATTTCAGCATTTCTGATAAATTAATAAATCAGTAAGATTAGTACAATAATTTACCAATCATTTGAACATGTATATGTAGCATTCAAACACAAAGACACCTACATTTACTAAAATTGTTTTTTAAATTAAATACAACACCATAAAGGTACTAACATTACACTCATGTCTGACACCATAAAGGCATTTACCAATCATTTTAGCACATATTTATCGTTCACTACAGGAGGCAACTCACTCATTATCATACTGGTGCTTCAAGCCAACATTTACCTTGCAATTGGCGTTTGGAATTTGTCGACTCAGATACCCTTTTTTTAAGTTAATTGTGCATAGAGTTGACTTATTTAAGGTTATTGTTTCTCCTATTCACATGGTTTCTTAGTTTGAAACTTAAGAAACTGAGTAATTAGTTATTGTTTTGAGAAGCAAGGATAAATTTTCCTTGAATTTGTCGACTTATATTAGTAAGCATCACAAGTCGATGTTTCTTTACGTCAATTCCATCCTCTCTTCCATGGAAGTTAAGAAGAGTTTGCTGGTGCATTTTTCAAATTTTATTAGCAGTTGTCAGTAAGAACTCAAAATTGGTTAAGAAAATATTTTCATCTTGCATTGTTTGAACCGAAATTTGCTTTAAACACCAAAGGTGCCACAAAGGCACTTCACCAATTGGTAAGGAATGAGACCACAATCGCAATAAAAAGATAAGGACACAAAGATCTTTAAAGCGGTTCAATCTAAGGTTGATCTACATCCACTCTGACAAGGATTTTACTATGACATCAATGATTACAAGGCATGAAATCTCTCTTTGTACATTCATTTTCTCTTTTGCAAGTAAATCTCACTTAGATCTATGCAAATTGATGGAGAAATGATTGGACCAGCAGAGAAACGGTGAGATCGGTGGAGGAATCTTCAAATGCAAGGAGGATGAAGGAGGATCTTCGATCTCTAAGACACTTAATTGATTTCGATGGAGGCCATGGTGGATCAAGCTCTAGATCCTTGCTTGGAAGTGTTAGATGATGTTAGGATCACTTGAAGTGGGAGAGGAAGCAACTTGGGCATCCCTTTGGGGTCGTCGAAATTCCTCCCTTTTATGGTAAAAGCCATGGAAAATTTATAGGTGAGATCCCATGAAGAAATGAGCTGAAATTCATATATGCAGTTTACGGGTTGCTCGTCCCTTTAATTACGAAAATGTCACTGCCTGGTTGTAGCCAACTGTTAACAGTTGTATCCATCTGCCTCGTGCGAGCAACCTTCATATGCGCGGGTAGGTTGATCGGGCGAGCGGGTGGTGAATGTATGAGGGACCGATCAAAGCTGTAGGGCAGGTGTAAGAGCGACCAACCAGGAATTGGCTTAGGCTTTTCTCTGATCGACCGGTAGGTGGCATCTGATTGAAGCAGTGGTATATGACCAAGGGATGAACGAGCGACTGGGGTTGCAGTGTGCGAGCAGACAAAGGATGTGTGAGCGATCATATCAGGAGATGGTTTGGAGGAACAAGGGGTGAGAAACCAGGGGTTGAACTAGCGAGTGACTGAGATAACCTGAGCGACCGATCCCATTACTTGGACATTGCACCTGTATGAGTCAGTATGAAACTTGAGTGAACGACCATGTGGTTGGACCATATGCGAGCGACTTCTCCAAAAGTGTAAAAGCCAAGTTATGCTCGACCGACCTCCCCGACGTAAGAGTAAGTGACTAAAAGAGTAACTTCCTCTAATATGGGAGACCGGTCCCTGTTATGAACAATTGACTTCTACTGATGTGTGTGACCTCTCTTGTCGTGCTTGATCCTTCATGCCTTGATTGACACCTTGCACCGTGCTCGATCCTTAGTTTACGCTCGACCCTGTTTGTGGTTGATCGATCCTTACCTTGATCTTGAACACTGGGTGCGTGCGACCGATCTAGGTACGTATGACTATGCATGTGCGATCGAGGCTTGTCTAATACAAGTGCTCATAGTAAGTTTAACCTATCAATTTGTGTGCGACCTTTAAAGGATCAACATTTACCCCTCAAAGTTTGTGATTTTTAAATTATAAAAATAAAACGCTTCGAAATAATGAGATATAGCATAATTTAATGGATTAAACTTAGTTTCTCATGCGATAGTTGCACACGGTACGACCATATCGGTATCATACACGCTTCTCCAGTCATCCTTTAGTTTGAATGAGCGAGCCTGCATATGGGTCGAGCAGTTCATGTAGGGTCGAGCTTGACGGGTCAGGCTAGCATGTTTAACATGGGTTGTGCAAATTCCTTGGGCTCAAGCAGGCTGACGTGTCATCCTGGTTTGTACGAGCCCTGTAGTCTTCACTATATACTGCCTCTTCGTTTTCCCGCCCCTTATTCCATTTTTGCATTCCAACTTTTATTGAAGAAAACGAATTAATGGCACCATCATTCTAGAAAATTCCGCTCAACACCACAACCCTCGATTAACCCTTCTTAAACTTCAACCATATTAACTCCACCAATTCCCACTTCATTGCCGTGTTTGATATCTCCAGCAAAGCTCTACCATGCCCGACATTTCCAGCAAACCCGTTGAAGCCACTTATTCTTAAATCTGAGGCAATTCGCTCGCTTGTAGGTGAATTCTTCCTTTTAATTTTGTGTTGGGTTAATGGATTAGCTATAAAATCACTTAGGTTTCCACACTAGAGTGATTTGGGTACGGTTTGAGTTTGGAATCGCATTACCTGGGATTGTATTGATTGGAATTTGGTATGGGTTTGAGTATGTATTTGTTTGATCAAGTCCAGTTACCCAATACCCCTTTTCATTTCAATTTGAATCTTACGCACACAATGTGTTCGGCGAAATGTTTGAAACATGAAATCCTGTCCGTTTTTCTGTTTTTCTTGTAAATATGGATTTGATTACTTTGTAACTTGATTTTGTGAGTGATTGAGGATCTTGGATCATGTAAGGTCCTCTGAATATTTTGTTTTGAACCGAATGTATGCGAATCATTTGTCGAAATGCTTTAAGACACGAGGCCCTAAAACTTCGCACGTTTCCACTTTTTTCTTGTACACAGAATTTATGGTACCAAGTTTGGCTTGTTGGTATTTGCAAACTTGAGTTGGAGTAGTTTTTATAGTGCCAAACCTGTGGCAACTTCATATGTATTTTTAACTTACTATGGGCTTGCTTCGCTCGAGCTGGTGTCGGTCGTTCCTGCTCGGTTCCTACACGGGATCGGTCACGTTCGACCTTGCCATGTTCGAGCGCGTGCGACCCTTGATTTTGTACCAATATAAGTGCTTGGTTTCCGGGAATAACTTATGCATATTTAAATTCATTGTTGTAGAGACTATGTATATTTGTTTTGGTCCCATACTCAATTCGGAAGCTTTTAGTCTTGCAACCCTTTGGCATCCTTGCCCGATCACCATGGTCGCTCATGCTCGACCTGGCAAGGCTCGCTCCTAATCTGGTTGATCGTGCATGAACGTCTTGAATTGAGTATGTACGACCAGACATGGATTGAACATGCACGACCAGACTTGGATTGAACACGCACGACTAGGCCGGAACTCTTCATGTACGACCGGGCATGGGTTGTGTGTGACCGACCAGGCCTAGGTCGTTCATGCTCGACCTAATTTGAGTGGCATGTTCACATCTCTCGGAAGCTTCTTTGTATTGAAGCCTCTATTGATTGTTAAACTTTTTTCTGCTAACCTGTAATGACAAACACTTGCATACATTTTCGAGCTCATGATTTTACCATTGGCCGCTCATACCAACAGTAGGTTATCTAAAAAATAGATATACAGGGTAACTTACAACTTAGCTTGAATGGAATATTTATACAGAATTGTCTTATTTAACTATTTGCGATTTAATTAAACTTTTTCTGCATAAATATCACCATTCTAGAATCATCGAGGCTTGGAACTAGCTTAATCAGTACATGCTAATTGTGAATCCCAAGCCTTGTATGTTATTCGCTTTAAACTAGGAAGCGCGTACCTGCGACTTGCTTTTTAAACATATATATTTATGTAGAAATGCAAACTAGAAACCAATCTCATCAAAGTCCTGAAGGAGCAGTTATGTCTATCGAGGCTGGAAGTTCTGTTCAGGTAACTAGGACTACCTCAACTGTTGCCCCCGGGGCGAACATTAGTCAGGATTTTTCCCAACCCCAGACTCTCGACAGAGTGAACACTCCCTTTTGCCTTATACCAGGAAATGTGTGCTCAGTTTAGATTTTCAGAAGATGAAACTAAGTTTCTAGGGAAGGATGATTTGCCTGACCATCCACCCCCCGGGTATGTTACAGTAAACTGCCATATGCTTTCAAGTGGAGCAGTCCCCCCTTTTAATTCCTATTTAGAATCCATTTTTCGGCATTTGGCTATTGCCCCCATACCAATTGCATCCTAATGGCTATCATATTATAATGGGACTTTACGTACTCTTCATGAGGGTCAAACAACGAGCGCCTACATTTCAAGATATATGTTCTTTCTATGCATTTAAAAGAAGGAAGACATATCGTCCCTCTTTTATCTTTATGGAAGGCAAGTATTGCAGAATTATTACCGGCTTACTAGACAGTGTTAGGGGGTTTTTGGATCAATACTTTTATGTTCAATGCCCTGGCAATTTTTATGACTGATGGATGGAAGGAGGTCCTTGCTTGAAGTTCTCTGTTTTCTTTTTAAACATTGATTCGTAACTCCTTCCCTTCTTTACAGTAATTCCTTCCGACAAAGGCCTTGTTCTTGACCAAGCCTTTCTTAATTCTTTGACAGCCGTTGACAAGACCAGAGAAGCAGACAGTTATTACTTATGGAAAGGACCCACCGTTAGTATCAATTACTTCACCCTTCACGATCTATTGAGAAAATCCCAGCTTATAAGAAAAGTGTTACTGGAAAATCTTCTGCTAAAAAGGCTCCCTTGAAGAAGGTTCAGATCTCGGAGGTAGTAGCCAAACTTTGCCGAAATCGCCATTGCCCTCAATTACTGAAGGAGATACCTCTTACCGTGAAGGTAAGGAAGTTGAGGGAGGAAAAACTGAAGTAAGGGATGAAAAAATTTCTGAGAAAGTTGTCAAGAATCCCATTGTCCCAGTCACACAAGAATAGGGTTCTACAGGAACTTTTGGAGGCTTAGGAGATTTGAATACCGCTAAAGATCTTAGTCAGGGCTACACTATGACCTCAGAGCCAGTAGTACCAGTTACAAAGACTAGGACTAAAAAATATTCATCTCGAAATCCTCCTCCTAGAAAAACACTCGAAGACATTGGAATTTTCCTAGATGAGCCTCATGAGATTGGTTCGTTATTAGACATCCATTAGAAAATATAGATACCATAAGACTTTTTTTTCGTAAGCCCTATAGTTTATTTATTCATCTTTCAATTTGAGTGCTGAAACTTTGCTTTGTTCCCTTTTCCAGATAAGGAATGAAGCACTTATTGTCGGATAGTTCCTCTCAACAGATTGGTTCTATTGACCCATAGAGTCTTTACAATCTCACCTTTCTCGTCACTCGAAGCGTCCTTAACCATCTTCGGGTTCTCAGCCTCAACACACTTCCGAGCTTTCATTATCTGACCCTTGAAAGAGGGGAAAGCAAGATCATGTAGAGATACCAGAGAAAGGTGATAAGGGCAAGCATCATAAGAAAGGAGAGAAGAAGAGAAGCAAAGTTGAACGAGGCGAAAGTGAAATTCAGAAACGGAATAAACAATCTGAGTTTCTAGATTCTGACATTCCCATTCCTCCTGAACAATTCATTGTTCCAACTTCTGCTCAGATCCAGATGATTCTTGACCGACCTCCTTATAAATTCCACATGGAAATTTGAATCTTAGGGATCGTTTCGGAGGTTGGGACTTAAGAGGAATGTAATTTGATTTGGATTTACATCTGAATGACAGGCGGGATGCTGTCGAGGAGCTGAGTACTATAAAGAGCTGTATGATTACTCAGCTCGATACCGCTAAGAGTCAACTTGAAACACGGTAAAATACAGCTATAAGCAATACTGACCAACAAGAGAAGTGGAACAAATTTGGCTACGAGTTTCAAAGGTTGAAAGTCCAACACCTTGATCATATTGAAACTTTGGAGAATGATAAGGCTGGACTGGTTCACTTGATCAGATCCCAAGAGTCTAAAATTGCATCTTTAAAAGGTGGAAATACCAGGGTAAATAGCTTGGAAGCCCAATATAAAAAACTTAAAGAAGAGCTTGAAGCTGCAAGGAAACAAACCCAGGAAGCTCAATCTGCTCAAGAACTTGTCGAATCTCAATTGGCTTTGGAAAAGTGAGCTTCCGCTACTTATCAACAAGAAAAGCCAGTTCTTGACGACAAGATTACTTCTCAGAACAAGGCTCTTAAAGCTCTGGAAGGAGATAATGTAAGCTAACTAGTGTTCTTGAATAGACCAAGGCCAAGATCGATGATACTTTATTCCAATTTTTATCTATAGCGTCATGAACCGAGGAAGTTTAAGCTATTTGAATAATAATTTTCCACGAACTCTGGCTCTCATTTAGGAACAAGCGCTTACATACTCCAATGGTGTAAAAGACAATGTCCTTCAGGAGAGTCTCCTTGAAGAAGAAGACCGTGATGCTTTGGCTAAGGGCAGGAAGATATTGGTGGATGAGCGAGCTCAACCCCTTAAGGAGAAAACCCCAGGTGCTACCTCTATTCATGCCCCAACTCGTCCCGCCAATGCTGAGGCTTCTAGTTCACAAACTCCTCATGTGGGCCCTCCGGTTCTCCATACTGACGAGAATGTTACCGAATTTCCTTCTACTATGGAGCCCATTGTTAAGCAATGTGCAGGGAATGGTAAAAATGATGACTCCCCTTTGAATGCTAACAAGTATGAAATTGAGCTCATAAACCTGCACACCCCAGGTAAAACGAATGCTTATCAAACCATACCAGATTTGGATTATCTTATTTCTTCACCCGGGTTTGCCGAATTACGTGCTCACTATTCACTTGTAATAAGTTTGCCTTTGTCACCTCTTGTTCCAGTTGGTGTCACCACCGTTCAAGCTGCTACTACCGACTCGATCTTAGTGTCACCTAGCACTGGCCCGCGTACTACTCCTCTTCCAGGTGATACGTCATTACTTACGACATCTGATCTGGAAGCTGTTGACTATGATTTTAGTAATGATGAAGATGAGATTTGGAACACTAAGGTTGTGTCTACTTTGAAAAGCAGGAGAAGGCCCGCTGTGAATAAGTCGGGAATTATTAACCTATCCTCCCCTGAAGGTCCTTGTGAAAACAAAGAAGCGAGAGATGGAAGTAAGGCAGTTAATACATCTCCCCCTTCCTCCACTAAACAATCTCTAAGGTCTACCAGTGGGAAGAAAAAGTAGTATTTGTGACTTTCATGCTTTTATTCCAGTCTATTTCCTTTTCGTGGTACACTTAGATCGGTTGTATATGCGAGTGTCAGTCCTCACCTAGTACTTTCTACTTGACTTGTGATTCTATGACTTGGCTCTGTGTTGCTGCAATGAAACTGTGTTATGCTTGTTGTACCAAAGTTTTTACTTTAGCTTTGTCATATTTTCTTGTTCTACATTCCACACCTGTTTTCTTTTTCATGCTTACAACACATATTGTTTATATCATAAGTCATTTGTTTTTGCAATGTCTGGTGTTATAATGACCTCGTGGTACTTTTTCATAAATAATGACTTTTCACTTATAGTCACGGATCATTATTAATTGGATTTACTTGACCAATTATACTGAATTCTCTTAATTTCGACTGGGGTAGTATTCGAGACTTTCTGTGAGTAACCACTTCCTGTGTCTATCACTGTATCGAAGTTCTCGAGTTTGCCTCAGTCATTTCAAGAGGTTTAATTTTGTTAGTCAAATAATCCTTATAGATGCCAAGCCTTTAATGTAAAGTTGTGACGAACCTATGGTATGTTTAAGTGAGCATTATTGAATTTCCATAATGCGGTGGTGATGCCCCCATACCAAAATTTGTCACATACTTTTAAAGGTTAGGCATGACATTTGTGATTGGCTATATTAGGAATTTCCTGGTCATGTGCTTTTGCTGTCACGTTCGAAATTTCCTGGCTTGCTCATGATCCAAGTATTTCCAGTCTAGTTGACCAAATCCTTACCTTTTAATGGATAGGAATCTTTGTTTTTGCGCCTATGCTTGAGAGGTTTTACATTCAATCATATTTCTTGCTAACTTGGCACTCCAAGCCCTTTGGAGACTAGAATTGAATATGTGCCCCTAAAGAGGTCTTGGTCTTTATACCTCCGAAGAGGTCTTTATAGGCCCAGGGTTTGTTGCAATCGGACCATGTATTAATGGCCAAGGCAATCAGCTGGGTTTCCCTCGGGGAGGTCTCCGGTTAAAACCTCAATGTTTATCGTAACCGGATCAGGTACTTCCTGATACTAACGATCAATTGGGTGGCCCCGGAGAGATCTTTGGCTAAAACCCCAATGTTTTATCGTAACCAGATTAGGTACTTCCTGATATTGACGATCAATTTGGTGCACCCCGAGAGGTCTTTGGTTCGTATTGGTCCGTCCAGCAAGTTTGTCGGTCCTTCCGGCCTGATGCTGGTACTTCCAACATCTGGTTTTGTCGGTCCTTCCAACATGGTGCGGGTCCTTCCAGCTTGGGTTTATGGTCGTTCCGGCCTGATACTGGTACTTCCAACATCATGTTTTTTCGGTCCTTCCGACATGGTGCTGGTCCTTCTAGCTTGGGTTGTCGGTCCTTCCGACCTGATGCTGGTACTTCCAACATTAGGTTTTGTCGGTCCTTCTGATATGGTGCTGGTCCTTCCAGCTTGGGTTGTCGGTGCTTTCAGCCTAGGAATGGTACTTCCGAGGGAGGTTTTGTCGGTCCTTCTGACATGTTGCTTCGTCCCACGAGGCAGACGCTAGTTTTTTTATCGAATATTGTCTTGATTTATAGAACTGAGGTCCTGCACCTTTCGTTTAAGAGTTGTGCCTCTACGGTGGAACTTGTAATGTTTTGCTTGTTGGCCAAATTGGGTTGGCTCCAATTCATTTGCTAGCCACTTGATTTGGCGGGCTATCCCAGATTAGGAACTAAAGCTTTGAAACTCTCACTTAGGGGGGTGCCCTTTTAATGAAAGTTTCAACCCCCTTGTTCGTTTTTCGTAGCGCTTGTTCATTGTTTGAATCTTTGCGACTTCCCTCATTCTCTTCCCAAGGCGATGCTTTTCTGTTTTTGCATTTGTGCATGTCATCGTTTATAGCCTTTAGCGCTTGAATTGGTGTTGTTGGGATCGCTACATATCATTAGATTCTGAAGGGATAAGCACTCGACAAATGACCTGCAATATGACATCATTTTTAATCAAGTTTAGATTTGACATAAAATTTTGCAAGCTAGAAATTCATTCAGACAGATATGCTCTTAATCGTAGAGCTAGTGCTCATTGCATCACTTGCAGATTATTACAGACTGTTTACATGAATTTTGAATACATCAGCTAGTAGAGCATGAAGTAATGCATGAAAATAAAGCGGTGGTGATGATATCCTTAATTGATTATTGGCCTTGGATTGGTTTGAGCAAGCGATCCATTGCTTGTTGCCCCTTGCTTTTGGGGAGGCGGAGTAGCGTTTGAGGATTGTAGATTTTTTACATGTTATCGCAGACGATTCTTCCTAATCAGTTCTTCGATTAGCGATTTTAGATGCCTACACTCGTTGGTATTGGGGCCTGGCTGGTTGTGGAATTGACAGAACCTGCCTGACTTTATTGCAGCATCGTTTAACTTTATTTGCTTTGGCATTGGATATTTCTCAGTAACCTTAGTCGCCATGAAGATATTCCTTACAGTGTCATTAAAAGGAGTGAACTCAAAATTCTTAAAAAAGCGGAGTTTCTTAATTGTTCGATTATCCTTTCCTTTGTTGCCCCTCTTCCGCCCACCAAGATTCTTTTCGCCGCTTTGCACATTATCTTTCTTTTCAGGCCGTATATTGCTTTCTGGGACATCCATGGCATAGGTTGGGTCCTCATCGACACTCGTATATTCTTCAGCTTTATCAAACAGTTGCTCGAGTGTACTTGGTTTCTTCTTCCTAATCCATCATCCAAGCTTGGTTTTCTTGCATATGGCCCCTTTTAAAGCCATCAGAACCAAGCGAGGTTCATAATTTTCAACTTTGACCGCCGCCGCATTGAAGCGAGTAAGAAAAGATTTGATGGATTCCCCTGGCCTTTGTTCTAGCTCATTTAGTTCCATAACATCCTGAACCTCAGTTGCTTAGAGCCTGAACTGTTCCTGAACAGCTTGGCCAAGGTAGCAAAATCATCCATTGACTTTGGTGGCAGCTTTGTGAACCAAAGATAAGCCACCCCTTCTAGGTAAGTTGGGAAGTACAGGCTCTTAAGCTCGTTTGTGGCACGTACCCCTTCCATATGCCGATTGTATTTGCACAAGAACACGTTGGGATCACTTGTCTCATCATAAGCTTGCACCATTGGGGGTTTGAACTTTTGTGGATATGGAGCCATCTTGATCATTTCTGTGAGTGGGGTCTTAGTAGGAGAAAATCCCCACTCTTTTTCGTTGTCCTCTTTTGTCAAGATTCACTCCACAATCTCCGTACCATTTCTGATATGCGCTCCTCCTCATCGTACTGGTCCACAGGGAAGACGACATCATCCTGACCGGAATCCGGGCCCTGGACCTTCCCCTTGGGAAGTTCCCCTTTGGCAGACCCGAGCATCAGTTGGGAAGTTGCTTTGTCGAAATGGTTGCGTGTAAGTGGTTTAGCTTATATATGGTTAGAATTATCAGGATCTGTAACCCCCTAGACAAAGTTTTCTCGATTTGGACTTGATGAGGAGGAACCTGCATTGTCCTATAATTAGTTCGAGCAGGGTGAAGATGGGTGGCATTTAAGGTAAACTTCGTAGTAGCGGCTTGAATGGCGATCATAGTTCAAGTTTTTTCAGCATAGCATTGCTTGCAATATCAGTTTGACTCATTAGACCTTCAACAACTTCATCCAACTCTCTCCTTGTTACAGTCGCTCCAGCACTGAAGATTCACCAACTTCGAAGTGGTTGGTGGGTGGTGTAACCTTGTTAGCATTGTTGGTGAGGTCATTGGTATCTTCGACGGTCTTACTAGTAGTCTCCTTTGGTCTACCCATGACTTCGAGTAAGGTTTAAAGTCTGGAAGAGATTTGATGATTCGCCTGGATCTTAGATCTAGTGGATCAATAATAGAAGCAGGCTTAGAACTTCAAGGCAAGGTTCTTGGGCATAAGAGAAGTGTGAAGGAAGGAGATGCGAATGCGGCCCCGCAGTGGGCACCAAATGTTTGAACTGAAATTTGCTTTCAATACCAAAGGTGCCACAAAGGCACTTTACCAATCGGTAAGGAATGAGACCACAATCGCAATAAAAAGATAAAGACACAAAGATTTTTATAATGGTTCGATCTATGGTTAATCTACATCAACTCCGACAAGGATTTTATTATGACATCAATGATTACAAGGCATGAAATCTCTCTTTGTACATTCATCTTCTCTTTTACAAGTAAATCTCACTTAAATCTATGCAAATTGTTGGAGAAGTGATCGGACCAACGGAGAAACGGTGAGATCGGTGGAGGAATCTTCAAATGCAAGGAGGATAAAGGAGGATGTTTGATCTCTAAGACACTTGGTTGATCTCGATGGAAGCCATGGTGGATCAAGCTCTAGATCTTTGCTTGAAAGTGTTAGATGATGTTAGGATCACTTAAAATGGGAGAGGAAGCAATTTGGCAGCCTTTCAGGGTCGTCGAAATTCCTCCCTTTTGTGGTGGAAGCCATGGCCTATTTATAGGTGAGCTGCCATGAAGAAATGAGTTGAAATTCATATAAGCAGGTTACGGGTCGCTCGTCCCTTTAATTATGAAAATGCCACCTCCTGGTTGTAGCCAACTGTTGACAGCTGTATCCATCTGTCTCGTGCGAGTGACCTTCATATACTCGGGTAGGTTGAATGGGCAAGGGCGAGCGGGTGGTGAATGTATGAGCGACCGATCAGAGCTCCAGGGCATGTGTAAGAGCGACCAACTAGGAATTGGCTTAGGCCTTTCTCTGATCGACCGGTAGGTGGCATCTGATTGAACAGTGGTATTTGACCAAGGGATGAACGAGCGACTGGGGTTGCAGTGTGCGAGCAGACAAAGGATGTGCGAGCGATCATATCAGGAGATGGTTTGGAGGACGAAGGAGTGAGAAACCACGGGTTGATGGGATGAACGAGCGACTGGGGTTGCTGTGTGCAAGCAGACAAAGGATGTGCGAGCGATCATATCAGGAGATGGTTTGGAGGACGAAGGAGTGAGAAACCAGGGGTTGAACGAGCGAGTGACTGAGATAACCTGAGCTACCGATCTAGTTTTGGGCATTGCGCTTGTATGAGTCAGTATGAAACTTGAGTGAACGACCATGTGGTTGGACCACATGCGAGCGACTTCTCCAAAAGTGTAAAAGCCAAATTATGCTCGACCGACCTCCCCGATGTAGAAGTAAGTGACTAAGAGAGTGACTTCATCTAATATGAGCAACCGACCCTTGTTGTGAACGATCAACTTCTACTGATGTGTGCGGCCTCTCTTGTCGTGCTAGACCCTTCATGCCTTGATTGACACCTTACATTGTGCTCGATCCTTAGCTTACGCTTGACAATGTTTGTGGTCGATCGATCCTTACCTTGATCTTGAACACTGGGTGCGCGCGACCGATCTGGGTATGTACGACTATGCATGTGCGATCGAGGCTTGTCTAATACACACTACAACAAAATAGGGCTTTCATAGCGTTTGAAAACGCTATTATATCCTACTATAGCGTTTCAGAGAACGCCATGTAACGACATGCTATGTTAGGCTATTTACTTTTAATAGCAAAAACAAAAACGCTATAGAATTACAAATCCGACACATCTTCTTATAGCGTTTGTGAGTGTGTTCTTATAGCGTTTGTGAATGTGTTTTTATAGCGTTTGTTCATATGTTTTTATAGCGTTTATCTTGATATTTAGATAATGTTTATTTCATTATACTATAGCGTTTCAAATGACTGCTTCTATAGCGTTTTTTGATTCAATAGCGTTTCTGAAACGCTATTGTCTATGGATTCTACTTATTGTCATTTCAGCTTTTTTCATGTATCTATACACACATATAAAGTTTGCATATACATAGATAACAACTTTTACAAACAACAAATATATAAATTAATGCATAATATTTCATACGTATCATTAAAATCTTCATATTTCATATAAATTGTTCTATCAATTTTTCCATGTCCACATATAATATGTCATACATTTTTGCATCAACAAGTTATTTACAAAATAAACAAACTATAGACTTAATCTTGTTTTGCTTCTGATGTTTTCTCCGTAACATCAACCATAGTGGTCCTGTCAATGTCAAATAAACAATCAAGGTGCTAGTGATTCTAATATCATACATTGACAAAGTAAAAGAGACCATAAGGAAAAATAAAATAAAATGCAACTAGGACAAAAAATGTGATGCACTTATGCAAAGGATTAGTGCCACTGTGTATTCGATCATGCAACAACTTCCTAAATAAAAGCTAACATATTAGTTTATGCAAGTTTTGCTATTAAGATTCAATTGAATTAATAAGCTCTATTGATGCTTGTAGTTCATACGTATCATTACTGGCTCATAAGTATCATCAATGGAACTGTCACCAGCTACTTACCAACTTCAAAAGGTACCAGATAAAGGGACCGTTTGTCTGCCTTCCTATTTATCACGACTAAGGAAGTTTTCAACTGCATTTTCAAAATAGACTTGGTGCACCAAGACGTCCTTCCAATCTAAATGGTCCTTTCCACCGAACCACACATTACAACCATTAATTCCATTCTATATTGCCTTAACATTTTTTGGATCATTACTAATCTTAAAATTAATAAATACAAGTCATGTATCCTCAAAGTTGGCCTTAACAATCAAGAGACAGCATATATGATACTTTAGTCCACCCTAAACCCCATGCCCGCTAATATCAACTTATCCCCATCACTACCTCAAGAATCACCAAAAATCTTCTTTCACGGCCCCATTAATTTAGAGGAAAATAAAAACAACATGCTTTTTTTCCATAGCCCAGAAAAATTTCAAAACACCTTTTTCTGTCGAGGGATGATTTACAGATAAATCAAAAAATAAATACTTAAATTACTTACAGTTAGCGCAAAGAACTTTTCTTCTGATCAATCAACAAGCTTAGACTTAGATCCGGAAACATATTTGGAATGGCACTGAGGATATCTACATTTCCATATCCTATATTGTGTGAAATACAAATCAAAGTCATAACTTTTAGTAGATCTCAAACTTCATAATCAAATCAATTTGTACATAGTGATCATCTTCATGTAAATATATTAAACAATAAAGTGAATCTAAATGGTAAAACTTCTTTAGGAATTGGTCATTTCTCTTCTCATTGCAGTAATGAATCAGTGTTGGTGAGCAGTAAATTTTTCGCACTTGATTTGGTCAAGGAAGGATAATTTCTTCAAGGAAGCGAGATAAATGCTAAATGTTCCAATCAAAATTAGAATATTAGTAATGAATTGAATATTGTTTGACATGTGCATGGTAAAGTTATTAGTATTGTGCACGGAATAAATGAAGATATTGCTATTCAAAATATAAGTAACCTAAATAAATTTCTAATTTCTAAATGTACTGATGAAGTAGTCAAAGGTAAAAATGAGTTGAATACTATTTGCAACATACCCACCATATCTTCTCTTGGCTTGGTGCACCACACCAACTTTGTCAATTGTCCTCCGGAATTCAACTTCTCTATCACCAACCAAAATTCTATTGAAGCTAAAAATCTTCTTGCATATGGTACTAGACAAGAAAAATGTTGAACACAATATGACACTTATATCTGACGTAAGCAAATAACCAAAAAATCTTCTTCAGAAAAAGTACTTTCTCAAATAACGAAAAGTGTTTAGTAACCCATATGAAATATCTTCTTCAGACAAAAATACTAAAAGATTGAGAAGGTACCCCATTTTCAGCGCATCAATTCTTCTGTCCCTGTTTTCTATGTGCCCCGTGTCCACAGTCAATCACAGTCCCCTGATTTTCGCCTTTTGCAGTTAAATCCCTTAATTGTCCCGGGACTTAAATGCAAAAAAGCGAAAATGGAGAGATTTAATTGGCGAGCACACACGGGACAGAGGTGCTGGGCACAGAAGAATTGCTCTTAATTTTCAGTTAGTTTCTCAGCAGGGCAAATAACGGAATGGTTGCATGGGCAAAGGAAGGAAGCAATGGACATCCTCCCACTTGCATTAACCACCGCTCTATGCCACGTGCTCATATACCTTCCATTACTCAATGCCTACATGCACAAGACATTCAATACATGCATTTAAAAGAATAAACTAAGTAATGTCTTAGGTTCATTTGTAAATAAATACCTATAACCGATCTCCTATGTTGATAACGAAGGCATTACAATGAGGGCTAACCGGGAACCATCGGTCTGGCTGAAGTATTTGTAATCAAAACACGATCTGGTCTTGAAGAAGGATGGTGAGCTGCTCTCTCCCTCCCCCCCCCCCCCCCCCCCTCCCTCCCTCTCCCTCTCCCTCTCTGTGTGAACTCCTCCAGTCCTAGGCGTTGGGATATCAGCCCTAATAAGCGGAAGCCCAGCAGGCGTACTTCTCTGCATTCACTTGCCACTTCCCTTGATCCATGCAATATCGAATACAGAACAACCATTTAGTTCTCTATGTTTTATTGAATATAATATGATAATAGAAGGGGAAGAAGTACAGTCAAATGCATGATGTGCATGTGTATTATATTGATACAATAATGATTAGTACAAATCAAATTATGCTCCAAAACAAAGAGCGTGTCATTAATTATTATCAAAATACGGGCATATATGGAGAGAGCTAAAACTGATGGGAAAAGTTTTACATGTATTGTCGAATTCGAGTCATGATTTTGACGAGAGTGAGTGGAGACCAAAAATGTATAATGTGAATAAGGTTTTCACAAGCTTTACTAATAACTAATGATTGTATAAGTCCAGTGACAAAGAATAGCCTCACCCTTGAGCGCGTGAATAAAATAACAAGGATATAATGGGTTGGAACATGCATATCTAATAACTAAGTATGTGGACATGTAATAAAGTAACATAATGACTGTAACATATATTACTGAGTATATAATGTAAATGAAACATGTCCCATTTTGGATGTGCCCATCCAATGGGAGCTCCCTGATTTCCACCTTTTGCAGTTAAGTCATTATATTGTCACAGGGACTTAATTGCAAAAGGTGGAAATCAACGAGCTTCCATTCGATGGGCACACGGGGCACACCCAAAATAGGTATAGAAAAATTGGCCTCTAAACGAAACATGTCCCAACTAAATAAAAAAAGAAAACAAAAGCACATTAGGGTGAAATTTAGTTCCTTCAGCCTGTCTACACCCTACTGCATATCTAGTTTGTTGAGGTAAGCATTAAACAATACATTGCTAACACCCATTTACATTACAGCAATTATGTGATATCCTATTAGCTCCAAAAAGTATATATAGAATTCTATCAAGCTTGCACTAGCAAGCTAGTGACATCAACCCTGGCCAAGTGCACTGATCCATATCCAAAGTGTGCACATACCACATTAGCAGCTGAATTAAATAATAATCAAGTAGCAGTACCAAGCTAACAATAAGTCAGAAAGCCATTTGTGTGCTTCTGTAAGGAATGGCATAGAAAGACAGAATGGTTGATGAAGATCTTTGAATACTAATCAAGTAGAGGTACCTAACAATAAACATCATGGAGATCTAATTCCAGTACCTTCTTCACAGCAATCTCGCTCCCGTCGTCCAAAACTCCTTTATAAACAATCCTGAACCCGCCTTTTCCGATTAACTTACCCTCAGAGAAGTTACCAGTAGCTTTGTCAAGATTTTTGAAGTCAAACCATATAAAACACAGCAATACATGCAACAAAGATCAAGAAAGCAACTGCTGCTACTGCAGATGATGCAGTAAGGACATCGATACCTGATTTTTCATGAGAAGTCACTCGAATAGGGGGTAATGTTGACTCAATCTGGAATACATAGGGAGCACAGAGCAAATTATTCAATGCATTAGGAAAGGGAAGAACTGTTAGGAAAACATGAATGATCAGATAGTAGTGTTTGGAGGTAGATGGAGAATATTCGGTGCACGTTAGGTAGGGAAGACCCATTGTGGTGTTATTTGACTAGGACTCCTGTAAAAGATAAAAGGCAACAGTAGCATGTTTGTGATTAAGATTAAACTATTGTTGGATATAGTAGTTAATTGCCACACTAGCACATTTATATACGAAATAACACCATGCTTCCAGAGAAATAATATAACTTAACAATCCTTTTTCTGACTTGATGCAGGTGTACATGTATAAAATACGTCCTTCCTCTTCTAATACACTTTAACTATTACAAGACGTTTTGAGTTAAAATATTCAAAATACTAAGATGGATGGTTTCAGTACTGACGTTACCTCAATATAATAATGAAATAAGGTAACATATTGTAACCATTCAGAGATTTTATTTTGTTTTTTATAGAAATAATGTATTCACACTAATATTTTTACATATTGGCACCATTGCCGGCTTTGAATGATTGTATTCATACTAATATCAATCCAAAAAAGGAAAAAAAAGACCAAAGAACAGAAAATGGAACTAGTAAGGGTAGGGAGACAAGAGAGAAAAATATCAACCCAGAGCTGCTGTAAATAGAAAAAGGTTCAATGATAATAATTTATTATTACAGAACAAAAATAAGGTACATTTGAAATCCTGCATATAATACCTATATATACATATATATATATTTATACATATGTGTGTGTATACTGAATCCATTTGAAGTTGTATATGCATTCAAAGCCTAATCAGTAATCAACCTTTATATTAAAAGAAAGCATATGAACTTGAATTGTTTGTAAATTTTTGAATTATAAATTGTCATATACCTATAAGTTTTCAAAATTATATAACTATGTATTCATAAGAATTCACAGCAAATCATAAGGCTTGGAAAACAGAGTACGCATAAAATCATGCACGGATGCCACATCACATTAAAAAAACTCATGTGTATGGAGAGTCCAACATGCTGTGGGTCATGCCTTCTCATAATCAACATTTTAAAATACAAATACTCCTATGCTTATGAAATTGTGTACAACTGAGACACTAATATATATAGATATGAAACTTGAGTCTTCCAAAGACTTGTAAATAAATTAATTTTGAAACTACTGCTAAGAGCTTTTCAATTTATTTATTTCTACGGATCATCTCCTAAAAGCATCAACGAAATTAAATGGTATACTCAAATGAGAACGATTTTTTTAAGTTATAGCAAACTAGAGGGGCAACTGTGCTTATCAATTACATAAATTTTTACGGCAGATAAAGAAGGGAGCTTAAAGGAAACCGGATCCCATAAGTCGCAAATATCCCTACTCCTAAAGGGAATAGAGACCTAATCCTCCCTAAATGTAGGAAAGTTTCCATGCTAGGCTCCAAGTCATGTTTCAAGACCCTATATATATATATATATATATATATATATATATATATATATATATATATATATATATAGGCACGCTCTATGGCAACTCAATTTCGTGGCACCCCATTTGCATCCGAATTGTAGCCACTCATTTATACTTAAATATGTTAGTGGGAAGAGAGCGAGTTAGTGGGACGAGAAAGAGTTAGTGGGACGAGAGAGAATGAGGAATATGTGGTGGAAATTAGGGACTAAAGGGGTGCTCTTGATCATATCCCATATATATATATATATATAGAGAGAGAGAGAGAGAGAGACATTTTACCAAACAAACACACATTTGTAGTCGAGACATGTACTATGCCTGGAAAAGAATTAACTGACCTAAACAGCAGCAGTGTTATTGGGACCTGCAATATTCCTACAAGTGAGTGAAGGCCTCATGGTGACAATGGCAAAATCGTTAGCCCCAGCTCTGAGCGCTGCCTTTCCAACTTCTAAGAACCTTGCTTCAGCATATCCGTTAGCTTGACCCACTGTCAGAGTTTTGCCTATGTGTGGTATGCGTTCAGCACGTGATCTCCGTTGAGTTGAGAGGCAAGCTGGACCAGTTCTTCCTGAAACTCGGTAATGGATACATCTTTGCTCCTGCTGGCCTCAGGGATCTCGGAACCTCAGGGAGTTTCTCTGGACAATGTTCTTGGAGTCTTTCGAAAACAAAAGTAGCTGTCAAATGTACCATCCTATGCGTCTCTTTTAGGTAGGAAATTAGAGTTGTGATTGAACAATTTCCTCACGGTTGCTGGGACGGAAGAATGTTCGAATTGTGAAGTTGGAGTTGGTCCATTCGGCTCATGGATCACTGTTGCCTTATCAATCCAAGGAGATATGAGCAAAGAAGGAACCCTAACACCCAGCCTATCGAACTTGAAAAAGTATGGCTCACGTCCAATCATTCCATCAGGATTAGGCGCACTTCTAATCGGTGTGGACACATGATCATAAAACCCACCATGCTCATCGTATGTAATCAACAAAGCAGTCTCGTTCCACTACGGACTTGCCCTCAAAGCCTCATACACCTGCTTCACAAACCTCTGCCCTCTTGCCACATCATGTGATGGATGATCATCGTTTATGGAACTGTCCTATTAAAAGGAATGATCTTTTTGTATATGAAAACTAATGTAACAATATTAAACAAAGCTTATAACAGTTGAAGTTTCCTTTGAAATTCTTTTTATGCAAAATTCTATGCACAATAACTCAGATGCAAATTGAAGAATGGTACATGATTTTCAATATATACTTTTTTCTGCAAAAATACTAGTAAAAGAAAAGCGGCTTCAACTGAAACAAATAAAAGAAAAATCAAAGGTGACAAATATGATGTACTTATGCTATCACCAAAATCAATTAGTAGAGTATTCAAAATGAAAGTCAAATAAAGTAAGATTGTTTCCAAAGCTTTGCCATAAAGAGAGCTAGCCATATAATGTTACTTTGATACATCCAAAGATCATAACTAAAAAAATTAAAACTTGTGGTAGATGAAACTGTTCAGGAAGATATATAAAGAAGACATTCTTACTGATTCCTCCTCCACTATTGCTCTATTTCTAATTATATAAAAATCAATTAGCCTCGTTATTAAAAAAGATTCTCTTCTGTTTAGAAATCAGAGTGCATCCATGGTGAACATGTGCAGCTGCAAATGTTGAAGTGAATTGTGTTGAAACGCCGTGATGATTGCAGAACTTGACGCCTGTAGTAAATTAGTGGCAGCAACTAGAAAATTATGATATTCATGCTAAGGTGCATAAGATGACTTTAGTTTGGATAAGAGCTACGTTGATGACATAAAATTGAAGCTTCAAAAGAGTTGGTGATACTAAAAAATATAAGTAGTAGTCCAAATATAAGGCTCGAAGATACCTAGTTAGTAAGCGATGAAGCACGGCTTCTTGATGTTGTAGCATAAAGGTAGCGTAGAGATGCACCGTGGGTTGCAAACAAATAACGACGCATTGACATGATTCCTGAACAATAGTGGGCACCAGAAATACTTGAAGTTAGGACTATGACAATATAAAAGCAGGATGGTAGGAGAAGACACAAGGCAGAAGCAATTAAAACAGAACTGGGATAGAATGAATCATGTAAAGGCAATTCAACAGGATGGAATAAAAGCTTGTGATGTCTATTGAACTAAAACGCAAGGCTAAGATTAATGCACTAGCTGAAGGCACATAGAACTGAAGGGCATAGAAAACATGCTTGCTCAGGAGTTTTCAAGGTGTCAAGAAGAAAGTTCACAAACTGATAACCCACTAACTGAAAATTGCTTACTAGTTAACCTACCTTGGCTTTATTGGCATGTATTAGGCGTTTCTTTTAGTTTACTGGCAGCTGTAATAATGCTAGCTGACATTTTTGTAAGTTGTAATTTTTTAGTCTGTATTACATCAACATTTGCTATAAGGAAATATCTATTGTCATCGCTACATATCACTTGTTAACTTTTTATTTCAACATTTTCTATATGGAGAAAGAAGCTTCTTCCTACGATTCGGGATTCTTTTTCGTTCGCTGTCATTGTTTATGCTTTAATAGTATGATCAACTTCAGTGACTACCTTGCAGGGGATATGAAGTACATCGTATATATGATTATTATACGACAATCCATATTTACACCGATGGTATTTTGGTATTAACTAGATATGCTTTTAAATGTATTAGGAATAGTGAAAGGGTTACAACATCCAATTTCATTAACAATTCATTGTTAGGCTTTATGCCATACTCCCCTTTTATTGTAAACCTTGATTGCCAAATTATAACTGATTTTTAGTTCTCAATCTAGCAAAAATAAACTCTCATGTGCAAAGAAAGTGTTAAAATAATATTATATGTTTACAATTAACGAGTTAAGAAGCAAGAGGTAATAAAATTAAACAGTGTACATATTATTCATAAATGAAAATAGTTACTACAGTTATTCCATGAATCTTAAACCAATCCAGGGAATTAGGAAAAATGTTGATTGTAAAATATACACATCTACATTTTCATATAAAATATTCCCAAAATAGAAAATAGTGGGAAAAAATTCCACTGAGGTTTCATGGTAATTTTGTTCTCAGGCATTGGGTACATGCAAAATTTCTGCTTATCTAAGAATTTTGGAATGGAGTTTATTCTTCCTGTCATGCATGTATTGACAGTCATAATCCAGAACTGCTTTATGCATTAAACTTTATCGAGCTGCAGTCATGATTGTTGAGTCTTCGGACTGATAAGTACATTTCTTTCTACATCGTTGTCACCATTAGAAAATAAATGTAATACACATACTTTTTGGTTAACATTTGAAGATTATATTGACATTAGAAAATAAATGAGCATATATTGTTACCAACATGAGAAAGAATCTGTTATAGAGGATTAATAATAATAAACTATGTAAAATAAAATTTTGATTTATCATGCCTATATTGAACTGCATTTTAATTTCCTAACTACTAAAATAAGAAAAAAATATTATAAAGACACAAGCCATAGTGATCACCCTTATATGAACATGACACTAACATATAAATACTGCACATCTACATAAGATTGCTCACTGCGTTCAGTGGGATCGAAAAAAGTCAATTTATAATTTTTGATAGATCAAAACAGAAATTTATTTTTATACTAATGCATAAATGGAAGCTAGGGGCAGTCAACTTGTGTTTTCCATATTAAACCAATTAAAATAAGATCGATGGTTTGATTCCTATCAACCAGATATCAATGAGGAAACTGAACTGGGTTCCAAAAAATACATAGATACCCACCCCAGCCACAATACATACTTACATTCGTGTGTCTATATGTACAAGGATGCTTACTGTTCGCATACATAAATTTTCCTCACTTATTTAAACGAACAAAAAACCAAACATCGGATAAAAACATATGCTCAAAATAAAATCGTAGCTTAAAATCTCAGATTTTTGAGAAAAATTCGGGCTAATATTTCAACAAAAAATGAACGAGATTTACTTTCACTTAAAAGATGTCACACCTTGGATTTTAGGTAAAATCTCCGATTTCAGTCCTAAGCCAGATAAGTGAGATTTAAAACCTTACATGTAATAACATAAACATAGGAATGTAGAAAATTTTGTACCCATGACATCGGCATAGGCTTTGTTAATATACAGTGAATTTATGTGTGTAATCTCTTGAAATTTGAAATATGAATCCATCTCAAATCTTATTCCAACAAAAAGGTGCCTTTTGTTTATTTTTTTTCAACTTCCAAGACAATTATCAAGCCATTATTAATGCATTGCTCGCCCTTAGTTGTTTATTAAATCTACTTCTTACTTATATATCGGTATATATTTACTGCTTTATACTAAAGCACTAACAACTTACCAAGCAATTCTACAAACACATTATGTGCCATCACAACATTCGTAAATTCACGGTATATTAATTATTAAACTAATTTTTTAACACATAAATTATTATAAATTCCTTACCAGGATGACCGATTGAAGAGCGATGGAAGTTTAATTTTCATATGCCAAATTTAGATTTGCTACTTTTTTATATCTGCCATGAAAGTATCTTACTTTCCCTACAAAATGACAGGATAAAGTCAATGTTTCTCTATTAAGAAATTATAAATTAATGCTGAAACTACAAGGCATTGAATTCATGACAACCAACCTATAACCACGTTAATTCAGAGTGTGCAGAAAATTTTTCATCAAATTACGTTTTCGATTAACAACTATGTTGATTCAAACTATTTAATTATTAAATCAGCGGAAAATAAAGAACAAAATTTATAGTACCTCTCGTGCCCATTCAAATTGGAGAGAAGAGGAATCGGCTGTTGATGACATGGCGATTGAGGTGATTTAGCGATTCATGATTTTATGAATTGGAATTTTTTTTGATTCAATTTTAAGATTATGGATTGCGTTTTAGGGATTTTGCTTGGAAGGAATAGAAGAAAGGCTGCTTTGTGAAGCAAACGACAAAAAGCGCTTTTTTTACTTCCCGCACTAAAGAATTTTCGTTCCCGCCTATTTGCTTGTATAGCGTTCATTATATGGGTTTATTTCTCAAATAGCGTTGAAAAACATAAATTTCAACGATTTTGAAGAGAATGGACTCAAACGCTATTCATCTTTGCTATCAAAACCATATTTTATTGTAGTGACAAGTGCTCATAGTAAGTTTAACCTATCAATTTGTGTGCGACCTTTAAAGGATAAACATGCATCATGTGTTTTTTAAAGCATAATATAAGATGTTCAGAGTAATGCAATACATGGTTGGTCCTGGAACTGTTTTCTTATCTCATATTTGTATTTCAACATTTATCTAGTGCATACTTGCATGCAGTCCAGTGTTCTTTTTTTTTTTTTTTTGGCGGGAAAATACATCAAACGAATGACATTTTTTATTACATTAGAAAATGTGGGTAAAAGTAATTGTCTATGGCAATGTCTCACTTTTGAATTGTTGTCCAGTTTTTGAATATTTTACTGCCATTGACATGTCTTGTTCTTGCCATCTTCTGTTATATTTTCTAGCAATTTCAGAAGGCTTTTTAACATTACTTCTCCAATCCTCTTCTTAATTATTTATTTGACTTATGTCATATTTTTTAGCATTTTCACAAGGCTTTTTGAATTATATTGTATCTTTTATTTCATTACTAGCAATCCATGCATGTTTCTTCACATTCTACCGAACAACGTGATTGATACTTGGGTATGAACTTTTTAATTATTTGACTTTTTTTAGCAGCAATGGCCTCATTACTTCTGTTCCTAAAGATTGATGCACGGTCTGTTATGTATACTCTGTTATGTAGTTTGTTGTTTGATTTTGTAAGTTAAAATGGACTTAGCTACTTGGATTTTGTGAGAATAACATGCAAGTATTTGTGTTATGTTTCGATTCAATATTTTGTGATTTATATTTCAGAATACGAAGTGATTTTTGTTATGAAAACTGCGCCTTTGCGGAAGCGACTAGGATCTTATTCACCCAATTATTTAAAGATGATTTCTATGGAAACAAACACAGATATGAAATCACACGCACAAACACAAGATATTCCACCCAACCACCCTCTTTATTGATTCACAAAAACAAATTTTGTTTACACTCACTGGTTCAACAACCAACAATAAACAAAATTACAAGAATCAATAACCCTATTGAGAAAGGGAAAAAATATCTAGATGACTAACACTCTTTGTTGGAGAAGGAGAATAATGAAGAACGACGGCTAAACCTTGGATTAACTGGAGGCAACAATCATCTCTAGGGCACCAAGCCCTAGAGGCACGCAGTTGCCACTCTATTCGGTCATACATTAATCCAACCCAATATGCTGCTTTTATAGGAGAATAGAAGACCTAGGAAAAATATCAAATTTTCCCCTTAAAGATATATTAGGAATATATCCCCTCAATACATGCAGATAAGTCACAGAAAGACCGGGTCAAAATCCAGCAATAAATCCGCTCAAACGCCAAATTGCTCCTTCTAACCTTCTTTCTGTTGCTGCACCATCTTCTCTACTACCAAACACATCCACGCCTCGTCTCTATCAACATATGTGATTTTATGTTACAAATCACAACACTCCACCTTGATATGAAATCACATCAACAACAAGTCAACCGACTTCCACGGACATGTGAAATCACCACCACAATGCTCCACCTTAATCTGAAATCATATCAACACTCCAACAATCACCAAATAAGTCATCTAGCTATTTCAACGACACCTTCTCTCAATTAAACCAACCTCGATTTCCGGGCAACGAGATACACCCAGTCGATTTGAAAGGACTACGACCACACCTCAATTACAAACACAACTCACCGCCTGCAAAAGATGCATCTACCACCTGAGTTGCACCATGCATCAACCAACGGACTAAAAATGCTTGTAATTCCACAACGACACTCGTCTATCACTTGATCTGAGCTCCTTCCTCGATTACTCCAGATCACTCGAGCATCATCAACATGACGACCCCTGTCGAACACATCAGCAGTGACCAAATTAACCTCTCCACCTTGTTGTGGACTAGGTTCTTCAACCATCACTCGCCTGCCACATCGACACCCGTCTACCACTTGACCTGAGCTTCTTTCTCGATCACTCTTGATCCCTTGAGCATCATCAACGTGAAGACCCCTGTCGAAAACATGAACTGAATCACCAAGGTATAGGCAAATCAAACCAATTGCCAACATCTTCGTCTTCTTCCATCTTCCCCCATCCACATCTGAGGGCTCCTCTTCATCTCCATCAACCAAACAATTGAGGCCTTCAAATCCCCAATCAAAATTAGTCATCACCAACAGCGCCATCATATCCGACGTCAAAAAAAAATTGATTTTTTTTTAACAAAAAATCAATTTTTTCCGAACAAAAATCAAATTTTCCAATCCAAAATCACTCTAAGCTTTGCGATGATCTAGCTCCGATACCAATTGTTATGAAAACTGCGCCTTTGCGGAAGCGACCAGGATCTTATTCACCCAATTACTTAAAGATGATTTCTATGGAAACAAACACAGATATGAAATCACACGCATAAACACAAGATATTCCGTCCAACCACCCTTTTTATTGATTCACAAAAACAAATTTTGTTTACACTCACTGGTTCAACAACCAACAATAAACAAAATTACAAGAATCAATAACCTTATTGAGAAAGGGAAAAAATATCTAGATGATTAACACTCTTTGTTGGAGAATGAGAACAATGAAGAATGACGGCTAAACCTTGGATTAACTGGAGGCACCAATCATCTCTAGGGCACCAAGCCCTAGAGGCACGCAGCTGCCACTCTATTCGGTCATACATTAATCCAACCCAATGTGCTGCTTTTATAGGAGAATAGAAGGCCTAGGAAAAATATCAAATTTTCCCCTTAAAGATATATTAGGAATATATCCCCTCAATACATGCAGATAAGTCACAGAAAGACCGGGTCAAAATCCAGCAATAAATCCGCTCAAACGCCAAATTGCTCCTTCTAACCTTTTTTCTGTTGCTGCACCATCTCCTCTACTACTAAGCACATCCACGCCTCGTCTCTATCAACATATGTGATTTTATGTCATAAATCACAACAATTTTTAGTTAACTAGTTGTAACATATAATTCTAAAAATCTAAGTTGTCTTACATTTTGTTTTAATATTCTAGTGCAATAGTCAAGTAGCTATTGTGAAGAAAAAAAAATCTATCCATACTGACTTTTTATCTTTTTGACATATAAGTAGTTATTGTGCCAAAAGAGTTTTTTGACTTAGCTTTTTATAGATAGAAACACTAATCATATAAGTATAAACACTTCTGTTTTGAGTTGCCAAGCGGACTCTTCGATTTTTTATTTAATAGATTTAATTAACAATTAATTCCTTATAATGAATTGATTATTTTTCTTTACTTATCCTCTTATTTTTATAGTGGACCAATACAAAATTTCGTGGTCAGCTACTAAATATCTTTTACAGAATGCTCTTTTATTGGCTGCGTAAACTGTGAGTTTTTGTGTTTGTTTTGTGCACCATATATTTGCATTTGAAAGTATGGTGCATTAGGAGACATTTTTGTTCCCATTTATTATTTAGACAGCTATATCTATATCTGTAATATCTATTGTTTTGATATGTCTTTACTTGCTTCTTTAGTTGATTATTAATACTTATTTAAATAAGATGTTTGTTAGACGGCAAATGGTGATTATGCAAGATTTTGTCTTACCTAAGTTTTTTGTGAAATAATATACTCAATATTTGTACAAATAATTGGAAAAAATATTGCTATAAGTTGAAAACTTTTGTCAGAGCAGCTCATAGATTGATCGACTTTGCAGTAGATCTTGCTTTTGGGACCTTTTCCACTAGAGATACATAGGGTACGGTTGATTTTCATGGAGTATTTGGAAGGAGTACTGGAAGGGGTAAGAAGGGGGAAAATAGGTGAAATGGATATGTGTTTTTATTTTGAACACGAAGGAGTAAACGAAGGGGACAAAGGGGCGTAAAAGAGGTGTAAAAACGGTAACAGACGGAAGGTTAATATCGAACAGTTCATTTTCTCGTGTTCAAATGAAAGGGGCAAATTGGTGAGTCCCACGTCGACGCGTCGGACGCTTCGAACGCATCCGACGCAGACACGAACGAAATTTGCCTCTCTCGAAAATCAAACGGTACCTTGATTGTTAAATCAAAACAACAATTATTTTTGTATTCATAGGGCATATATATTATAGCTTGGGGAACGAAAAAGGTTCTCACTTTCCAGTTTGCAACCGCTATTTACATGGTACCATTTTTGCAGCTACATAAACAATTGATTTTTTAGATCCACTAAAAATTTGTACGTTAATCGCTTTTAGATGGTGTAATGTATGGGCATAATGAATACTTGAATATTTGATAAATGGACAACAGGTTGGAATTCCTTTGCAAGACAAATGATTCTAATAGCCATCTCTGTAAAGATAGAACTTTTACAAAATAAAAAATAGCGTGTTGATGTTCTCGCCCCACTTGACTTTTCTGGTCACCGGCCTAGATCGGCGATGAACAGCCGAACGGCCTATTCTTTAAATTTTACGTTGTTCGACGGCCGTTTATAACCAACAAACATGAAGCTTTTTCGGTCATGGCAGCATACTAAAAATATTCGTAACATATTACAAGCACTATTAAGCTATCTTTCAAATTGAAGGTGTCCAAAGTGTTTATATATTATTTATCGTTCTACTACTCCATGGTGTGTTCTTTGACTATTTCATACCGACCTTAACAAATTTTGATGGCAATCCATCCATATATTACTCATTTTTTTGTTCTTCAATTCTATGTTTTTCTTCATATTAATATCATGTATCTTTTTGTAGGGCTGCACACAACCCATATCCAACCCGACCCAACCCACCAACCCGACCCAACCCACATAAACCCAACCCAACTCATTCTAGTTCGGGTCGGATATGGGTTACAATTTGTAACTCATACTATATGCGGGTCGGGTTTGACATTTTGTTCAACCCAACCTCATTTTAACCCAACCCAATCCTATTTAAAAAAAAAAACTAATTTAATATCCATCCAATTAAAATTAGAATAGTATAATCCTAGAATAATGTTTATGTATTCTATACTAAATGTACAAAAAAAATTGTGTCAATCCAAACTAGATAGAATTTGGTAAATATATTTTAAAGAGCATTTTAATGTATTTTAAAATGAAACACTTGCTCAACTATGTAGTAAATTAATTTCATATGATGTGTTTTACAATGAAATTTTAATTATATGTCTTGTAATGAATCGGTTATTTTAAATGCATTATGCTAGCTAAAATCTGATATATTATGCTGAATATTTTGATATAATTTTTAGTAAAAATCCCTCATATTCTCATTTTTTATTGTATTCAAGTGACCCAACCCAACCTTACTTAACCCGACCCAACCCATACTTCAACCCAACCCATATCCAACCTCATATAGGGTCGGGTACGGGTTGAGCTACCTTAAACCCATACTTATGCGGGTCGGATAAAGTATTTGGTTTAATCCGACCCAACCCATACTTTGTGCAGCCCTATCTTTTTGCTCATTTCTATATTTGAACTTTGCAGCAATCATTGATCAGCGGCAAGCTTATGGCAATATAATAGCAACACGCAGTTGAATGATATATAACAGTCAAAAATAGTTGTCAAAATTAGATACATTTTGTTTTGTTATTGATTTTTTTTAATACTACTTCATTTATATCCACTTTGTATATAATTTCAAAGGAATTAGCTGCTACATATGAACGTAAAGCATATGAATTGTAAATTATAAACACAAGTTTCCTTCTACAATGTATACTTCCCATCTAATTATCTTTTGATGAGTATGAATATAAATCGGAAGCTTTCGGCAAAATCAACGGCTGGATATGCATGACTTGTCTTCGAGTTATTTCAAAGGGGTGCAAATCATCTAGACCAGAGGCTCCATATTACCCTAGTCTGCACCAATCAAATTATGTCTAGTCTGCACCAATCAAATTATGTGTAAATCAAATTGAAGATTGAGTACTTTGAGTTGATGGCCTGCGCTTTAAATGCAAAATGTTAGATAAGTTGTTTAATTCTTTTTCTTATTTTTATGTGCAAACACAATTCATTTTGGTAAAGGGCGTAATTTTAGATCATCAACTTTTTTTTTCATACATGAATCATACTCCTGTTTTCCACATGCTCAACTTGAACTTTAATTAAAGATGTGATAGTATAGAGTAAAAGAAATATCCCTAACAATATAATTGCCATAATCCAAAAAGGTTGATTTAACTAGGGCTATTATGGTAATGGTAAATTTACCAATACCAAGTAATTGGTAGAAAAAATTGATCCACTTTGGTTTATCAATGTTATTGGTATGGTAACGGTAAATTTATCATTGTCAACGGTAAATATAGCGGTAAAGAAAAATGAAAACCAGTGGTAACGGTAAATTTATCAATCATATTAAATTTATTTTTCACTATTAGATCAAACCTTAACCATTGAAGAAGAAATGATGGAACGCTCATATTATCACAAAACCAATTGGCAATGTGAAGGGGGAGCTCCTCGTATATAAAGGAAGATTAGGTAGACAAATTCCCGATGTGGGACAATTCCAACATGTCCCCGCACGTGTGGCGTATCTTTAGCCTAACACGTGGATCTTTTGGGTGACGTGGGGCAGATCATGAAGAAGAGTTTTTTCTTGGATCAGTGCTCTGATATCATGAAGAAAAAATGATGGAGCCCCCATATTATCATAAAATCAATTGGCAATGTGAAGGGGAACTCCTTATAGTTATACAGGATTCATTTTACAAATTCCCCAATGTGGGACTTGTCTCAACACGCCCCCGCACGTGTGGTATATCATGAGCCTAACACGTGGACCTTTATATTGGGTGACGTGGATAAGTGTGGCACTGTGTGCACGAATTAAACCTGCTCTGATACCATGAAGAAAAAATGATGGAGCCCCAATATTATCACAAAACCAATTGGCAATGTGAAGGGGGAACTCCTCATATATTAAGGAAGATTAGGTAGACAAATTCCCGATGTGGGACAATTCCAACATAGACACTTTTAATGATATGTCGTGGTTTTTAAGAAGATTTTGTAGTATTATTTATGATGATGATTCTTTTTAAGTTTTGTTAGGCTCAAAGTTTGAGATTATAAATGTTATTATCTCATATTATTGTAAATAAGCTGTGATGGATTAAAAAATACTTAGATGTCAACTAAAACATGTCGTAATACTAATAAAAAGATCATAGAGTAATAATAAAAAACAAAATAATTGTTTTTTTTTTTTTTTTTTTTATGCAAAAAAATTTGAATGTTTGTTGTATTGGTAAATTTCTCATTACCAACCAACGGTATACCAGTTTATCGGTATACCAATGATTATTTTACCATTGGTAACGGTAAATTATCGGTAACTATTTTTGATTTATCAGTAGTACTGGTACGGTAATGATTCTCACGTATTGCTAGCGGTTACCATTACCATAATAGCCCTAGATTTAACCATAAATAACATTATTTTTTACATACCCATATGCTAACACTACGTTCCGGAGAAGTGATGCAGTAAGTCGCTAAGTGCCAAAAAATGTTATAGACAAAAAATGATCTATGGCAACACTTTCTCGGGATTGCCTTTTGTCGCCCTGCCTTAGAGTCAAAGGCAACACCTTTGCGACCCTATGGTAACATCAGTACAGGGATTGCCACAGTTACCACTAGAACAAAAAATACCCTTTCACAAACAATTGTAATATGTCTAGTATAGCTAACAATCGTAATAAAGTCAACATTTTTTACAATTGTTTCTAGCAATTATTAAAATTTGTTTTACAACTGCTAAAGGTAATTATGCCTCAACTGTTATTAATCAACAATTTCATAATATTATAATAAATATTATTATAACACGGTATTTTATTCAAATCAATATTTCATTTCAACATTTCAAATATTACAAATTTTTTGACTCCACTAGTGTACATTCACTCGTATATTACACAATCATTCATATTTACATACGTTCCTCACTACATTGTCACTCGATTGACTCAATTAATTCCAATGTGTTCTAATAGCTGAAATATGCATGATAACAAATTTATATAGTCATTGGAACCATCACACATAACCTTTTTCTGAACATCGTACGTCAATTATTGCATTTCGTCGATACTACATACAATTATTGAGATCAGTTTCTTCCTACATGCGAACAAAAAGAGGAAGGAACATAGTAGTCAGCAGAAGAGGATGATCTTTAATAGCAAATGTAATTGGAAATGAAATAACTAGCTTAGGTACAAACATTAGTTCATTCAGTTTCGATTTGCATACCAGTGAGGGAGAAGAACTTACATATCTTGGTGCGATGATCCTAAATATAATCTTCACAGGCTTCCAACGCAAGCTTAAAGTCGCTCCAGCTAAAGAAACTAGTTGAGTCCATAAAGTAAGTGCCCAAGATTTTATTAGCAAGCTCATCGGAAGGAAACATTAATTTTGATAATTAGTTTATCAATAAGGGGCGTGGCATTGGGCTCAATTTTACTTCCACTTTATCTGCAAGACGAAGAAAGTAGAGGGGATTTATAGCGATAAACAACAACATCTGAAGTGCATGCAACCCATTAACAAATTCCATGTCATACATTTTATTATTTGTCCAAGTAGTAATGATTTTTTAGAAGCTCCAAATGATCCACAGATAAATCGTGCATGATGACAAATGAAAAAAAAAATCTAAAATCCAAGGCTGTTAATTCTAGTACTACATACCCCAAACTCCTGATTGACCATCGGAGAATCAATACATATTATCTGATGGTAGAGAAGACAAACTAAAACTGGATTTACATCTTGCTCAAATAACATACTGCTACAAAGTTTATTTGTTTGACATAAGGGCTATTGTTGCCTCAGCTTTCTCCTTCTTCTTGTATTTGTATTCTTCTTGTTCTTTCTTCAGTCTTACCTACAGAACCATGCTGATTTTTATACAACTACCATATGTGACTGCCCAATATAATTTTCCACTGTTCTCTTACTTTAAGGTGCTTTTATGTATACAATCAGTTTGGATAACCTCTTCTTCGCCACCATATTGCTCATTTAGAGCTTTTTTTGGATCTTTTTTTGATACTCTCTCATTGTCAAACTTAAGCCTGTAAAACAAACAATTAAATATAACAGAGCTCAATACCTTTTGTCAAATGTGTATTAACATATGAATAGGTCAAACAAAACAACATATAATGATATAGTCTTATCCATAATAATATCACATCAATATATTACAGCTTTGGAAATAAATCAAGCCATGTGAATGGGAAATACAAATTAGCAACAAATTTACTGTATGCGCACCACTGACCAGATAGAGTTAGTCGAATAAAAGCATAATAGTGCCCACCATGCACACCACCACTATGAACAAGAACGCTGCAAAAAATGAAACATAGATTACACTATGTCCATAGCATGAAGAGCATCTCCTATTTACAGCTATAGAGTAGCATGTTCATCTTGCAGTCACAATCGATTTATAACCTGAACTACATAGACAAATGCAGAAAGAAAAAAGTCCAAGATACTTGAACCCAAAATATTTAAGCAAAACGGTCATTTATTCACCTAACTTGGTGTACAACAACCATTTTAATCTGTTGCTAACAAAAAAGTGTTACTAAATGACTGTTTTGGTGTGGTGAATAAATGCAAGCTTAGTGATATTAATAAGTTGTTTAGTTTCATCACTTTTGCACACTCCAATTGTTTGGTTTTGGCATGTTTCATCTATTAAAAATGCATTCTCTATTACCGCTGCTTGCATCAACAATGCTTCAGATGATATATATTATGTTTCTGATTTCTTTCGCTAAGTTTGAAATGTTTCTGACATGTCTTATGCAAACAAGTACCATAACAGGTTATGGATTCAAAGTTAATTTTGATGTCAAAACTATCTTTTAGTTTATATGTTTGTACCAAATGGAGTAACAACATTCTTTTAATGAAAGTTGACATGTTGCACGCCAATGAGTTTTCATACTGGCGACAGAATGCAAATGAAATCATGACATATGTTGTTATTGGGCTCACCTGCATCAACGAATTCATCATATTTCCATACAAAATGATTCCTTTATCCTCACCTGGTGCATTTTCATATAGAAATTTTGAACCGAAAATTAGCATTACTCTAGTTTCTTTTGATAGAAATTTACTGTTTTAGCATTGTTAATACCGGAAATGAAAGAAAATCATTTCCAAGTGAAACAGTAAGCCAAAGTAATTAGCATTATTGATTTCCAAGTGACCAAAAATGATAGAATTACTATGCAGGAAGGGTGTATAACAACTAAAAAACATCCCTAAAAAAAATATACTCACAAAAGCGTATAACAAATCACCACGCAAGGTGAAAGAATCACATACTACATCTCGAAAGCTATACGAGCAAGATAAAGTTTTTATTAATCACAATAGAACTCAACATTCCGCTCATCAAGAATTCAACAAAGTTAGGTAGTGAATACACATAAAGGAATACAAATTTCCTACTGTTTATAATTTACTAACCATATAACCGAAGAGCAGAAGAAGAAGAAGACGGAAGACCTTCTTTTGCAGGTTGCTGTTTGGAATTGTCGAATTGGATCGCCTAGGCCTTGGCGGCTGCCAAAGGAATCACGCGATTTCGCCAAGTTGGATGATGGATCGCCAGAGACCGCCGTCCTGGAGTACCTGACTAGTTATTGCGAGTCGCGATTGGTTGATTCAGCGTACTGGAGTAGCCGAGCATGGGTTGGAGTTGGAGTCGACGAGCTAGAAGAAAGAGGAATGGAATTAATTTGGGGGAATTAATTTGGATCTGCCTAATTTTGGATCGTAATTAATTTGGAGGCAAAGAAAAACTAGGGATCCGACTGAAAAAGAAACAAAGGAAAATCGCGAATTATGCTGGAGTGGCAAAATGAAAATTTAGCGAACTATGCTCGAGCGGCAAAATGAAAATTTGGAGCAAACAGCTGAGGCGGTGAAGGAAATTAAATTTACACGGATCGTTAGCCTGGACCGTTGGATCGTGTTGACGCGGATTGATAATTTTATTTACGCGGCTACTGCAACATATATTGATATCTATGCTAACACATTGAAGCGTGCGTGATAATATACCAAAAAAAAGCACAGCAATGGCAACATTGTAGCTAGCAACAACATGATTTTTTATTGCCATAGGCCATGTATGGCGTAGTGTAAGCACGGGGGCACACTGATATTCTTATAAATAAGAGTAATGTTACTTTTATAAAGTGTGATGCTAAAGCACCCAAAAAATGCTATTGACTACCACAAATCGTCGACGAAAAAGTGTTTGGTCGACGGTTTACAACCGAGCACTGTGAAAAAATTGGTCGATAGTAGTCGATAGAAGAAAAGTGTGTGCTTTTAGTACCACACTTTATAAAATGGGGTAATAATAAGATTACCTTTGAAGAACTCCATGTCTAATAAATTGAAAGATATTCCATTGCACTATAAAAACAACTGTGATTTCCAACGGCCAGGGACTATTGAAAGTCATTGGAAATGTCATTGGTATACACTTCAACGGCTATTGATGACCTCCAACGCCATCAAGGACTATTTTCCAACGACTTCCAATGATTAATGTGGAAGTAATGGTTGACTAGATATCCTTTGGAAAACATTGGTTTGTATCGTTGCCAACAATTGGAAGCCGCTGGAAATTTGAGTATTTTTTTCTTTAGATTTTAGACTGCTTCATTCCAGCCACCCCACAATCTCAAATATATCATAACATCTCCATTTCGAGCATATACAAAACAATCACACTCACATATGTACCCAAACTTAATATAAACCAAAATCATACACATACAATCTAGTATACACAAGATAAAACCAATATATACAAACATCCAACAAACCAACATCGCTAAATCAACATAAAACATCACCCAACAAAATGTTTAAACCAATATCACCACCACAGTAACAATATATACAAACCATCACAATGTATCAACCAAATCTTCATCCCTTCAAAGAGTATATATACATATAACAACAAGATGTAACAAATCATACCTCAAGTTACTCTCCTCCGGAACCATCAGATGATGAAGGAAACTGTCTGTACTACTCCACCAAACGTTGGTTCAGCTGTTGCATCTGTTCTTCACGGCATCGATCACATTCCTCAAGCAGGATGATCTGGGCTCGTAGTTGTGTAATCTTCTCCTTGTCCTGATCCCTCGGGTATGCCTTCTAAGATGTCTTAATCTATAAACAATTTTAGATTTACAGTGTTTCATAATTGCAATTCATGTACATTTCAGTTTCCATTAAATTACCGCTTGGTTCCCAATTCTATAACGCCTATTGCAGGTTGGTAGATCCGTGACAGTCTCAAAAATCGTATCCTCCTCATCAGCAGTCAAGTTTGCCCGTCCAATTTGCTTGAGCATTTGTGCCCATTATTGCTGGAACCGTTGTTGTTATGCACTAGATAACACTATTTTAATTAAACTGCAACTTTAAATTAACTATGTTATACTTACATATGTATTACGTGCTTTGTCATCTTAGTCTGAGGAGTTGGAAACTGAGCCTGAATCATCGGTTTGACTCATTGCTTGAGTATGTGCAAAAACATCCTAATATGACACAAAAGCATCGTGTTGTCTCTCCTGAAATATGCATATATATTATTGTTATATTGTTTATCTTTTAACAACCTAGAACTTGAAATCTTTAACCATTTAATTAATAAGTATACCAAGTTCTTGTGGTGATGCTTAAATGACTTGGGACCACCGCAATGTGTAACGGGCTTCTTGCTCCTATTAGTTGAATTTCTTTGAGGCTCCCTCTGCAAATTTAAGTTGAAAAAAATATGTTTTACAATTCTAATTTATGTATTAATTGAGCAGATTAATTTAAATTAAATATGTAGTAAATATACCTAAAACTCCTCGTTGCTCCACCAAATGAAAAAATAATCCCTTACATTAGTGCTCATCCAACTAGGCTTTTTTCCAGATGATTTTATGCTATTTAATGTTTCTACGTAATTTTTTGCTACTTTATTATTCCAATGGCGTTGTTCGAGGGAAACATTAGATTCTTCGAGGTCCACTGAACCCTGCACGTTTGAGAAATAGCATAAATATGAATTGATCATATGCTTATAAAGATGAATTGATATTTGAACCTAAGAAGTAAGATATATAACAAATCAGATATATGACTTCTTAATGTAATTATTGAGATATCACACATACCAAAAAATCATGTCAAATAGTCTCCTTAACATTATATGGAACCAAGGTCCGCTTAGACCAACATGACATCATGCAACTCATGTAAGCCTGTTGCGATGTCCTTAAGACTTTGGTGGATGGCTCTAACTCAAAACCACTGTGTTAAACATAAAAAAACATTTAATATTTCATGACTTCTATATATATTTATAATATATTGTATAGAAATTTAATTTAATTTTGAAACTTAATGCTTACCCCCTGTTTTCTTTTGACTGGAGCCACATCATAAGACACGATAGCTCCTGTGACGGATCACCTCCACCACCACTTGACGGAGGACCAGTCCCTCTCTGAAAAGTAGAAGACGACCCCGAATGTGAAGATGTACGCTGGCGTGACGATATATATGTAATAGCTGTTATAGACAAACAATACAACATTACATAAAAGGACTTTGTAAAACAAACATTATGACTTAACATAAGAAGATTATGCGATACATATCATATTAGCGTAAAATATCATTTTAATGAATACAACATAACGTTAAAAATATAAATTTACCTTAAAATGAGGATTATTAATCATTCCTCGTCACTTTCAGATTTTGAATTCATTTCCTGTGTAGTCTTAAATGCTTCGGTTAATGCATTTGATTCATCGTCTAGAGGTCCAAAATTTGTTTGGTCGTCGGTTATTACTATTCCTCTATTTTCATCTACATTTGCTTAATAAGATTGTCCATCCGGAATATTACGTCCATCAAATGTAAACCTTGTCATTGTTTTAAAAACAACCGACCAATCAATTTTATCTCTTCTTACAGATGGATAAGGAGTAAATGAACTTGAAGAGATAGTTTGGCAAGTACAAAAGTATCATACTTATAATAACGTGAAGTATGCTTTATTTCTATAAGATTATATTTGGATGCACGTTGACTTCAGAACCTGAAACGTTGCTGAACCAATTGCATTTAAATAAAAATACTTCTTCCGTGGGTCGTGTGAAATATATCAATTGCAAAATGTGGGTTAGCACGCTATAAAAATCATTTTATATGGCCATTTGGATCATCACTACCTTTAACAAATACACCACTATCATTAGTTAATTTTTCAGCATCGTATAATTTAGTATTAAATTTATATCGATTGACAAAGAATACCGGATAGGTCATGGCTTTTCTTTTTGGTCTCATGGCTAAATGTTTCAATCCTTCGTCTATAACACAATTTGTTGTGTCAAAAGCATAATTAAAAAACCAAGTAGCGAATTATTTTTCGATATCGTCATTTGGATGTTGTGATTCGTACATACTGCAATTATAGAATAAATGTTACATTATGATGAAGATACACATGTGCATGTATAGATGAAATAAGCGTACTACGATGAATATAAGTATATTACCGAACTAATGTGCAACTTCAGAGCAATTGAGAAGAATATATGTGTGTGTTGCACGATAATCTCTATCATACCATACTTTCACACTTTTACCAACAGGCCAACCATGTTTTAAAAAAATAGATAAAGTCACTTTACAAACATCTTGATCAATGCATTCATCATTATGCGTAGCACTTTCAAATGATATGTTGACAAGGTCAATAAAATAATGAAAGAAAAAAAAACGAAGTTTCTTCTTCGATGTATTATTTGCAGGTCGAACCTTCAGCTCGAGCTTTCAGTCTTGCTTTTTCTTTAGATGATTTAAGTACCTATTAAGTTATTTTAAATTAATTTTTTATACGTTTAATCAATCAATATTTAACGAACTAAATATTAGTATACCTTTAAATGAATACATCCATTCGTATTGCACAGGTCCTTGAAAACGTGCTTCTAATGGAAGATGAATAGGTAAATTTTCCATAACATTAAAAAAAATCTAAATGAAATTTTTTCTCCAGTTTACATAGCAATATATGGATTTCCTCCTCAAGTTTACATAAAAGATCAATTTTTAATGTAGTAGAACAAAACTCTTTATAAGACAGACCAAGTTTTGTTATAACAGTCCAAAATTTTACGGCCAACAGTTATTTGAAATGAAATGCTTTACGAAATTTAATTTCGTTATCATGTTTGTAACTTGTTCAATACGAGGACAAATCCAACAAATATTGTAAATGATTAATATAGGTGTCTGTTTCATTAACAAAATGAATAGTAAATATTAGGCACAAGTCCCTATTAAGTTTCAAAATTAGGCTCACATCCGGTCCAAAACATACTATAAATTACATCCTATTTTTTGAAAATTCATAAAAATAAAATTAAAAAAATTATGTAAATTCGTATTTAATTAAAACACGTAAACGAAAAAAAAATTAGCCAAAAAAAACTGAAAAAAACACCAAAAACAAAAAAGAATGAAAAACAATGGAAATGCAGTTAATTGCATCAAAGGATGCATATGCTTGAAATTATTGCGTTCATCCGTGCAACTATTTCAGTTATGCATCTGCATTGCCTTTTTGCATACATGCATGCAAGTATTATAGAATTCTTGCATACAAATATGTTATAATTCATAGTCATGAAAATCAGTTCATATTTATTTGCATACATGCATGCAAGTATTCGGAATACTTGCACACATGCATATAATAATCTACAGACATGAATATCAGTTAAATTTTACTTTCATACATGTATGCAAGAAATACAGAATACTTGCACGCATGTATGCAAGAATTCATGCAGATTTTCAGTGTAAACTGTTATAGGAATATTTACATACATATGTGCAAATATTGTGTATACTTGCACACATTTATGCAAGTTTTTTTTCGGTGGTCTTCTGGGAACATTTGCAGATTTTAGATTTTTTTTTTTTTTTTTTTTTCCACAACAACGCACTTTCTTTTATGAAAAACACGTAACATGAATTCTAGGGACCCGCTTTACATTTAAAAGATGGGAGGAAGGTCGTTTTAATTTTAAAACTTTCTAGGGACGTAACGCAAACGGACCCAAACGAATATCCACATAAGATCATATACAATACTTATCAAACATGGACGGAAACACTCTAAGTGTTTATAAATATAATATACTACATATTTTATACTTATTTAAAAAATTGGCATTCGACTAGTACGATATCATGGAAATTTTCTTATTATCAATCGTTTCTGTGAAGCAGCAAATTTTAAACCAAATAGGCCTTGAATGGCTTGATTCCAATCTAACCGTATGTATATGGAGTTTATCACTATATGTACATGTTTAAACCCAATCAAACTAACAGTATATTGTAAAATTAATATCGTTTTTCATAAACTTCTAGAAACTTCTAGAAAACATAAAACTAGTTATGCTCTTTCACACTAAACGTCCCTAAACAACACTGAAATCACTTAAATATTCAACCTATATGCACATAATTTTATTGTGATACAAAATACATAAACTTGCAATATATAGATTAATAACAAGAATTAGGCCTCGATAAACTACACTATACATAAATAAGGCAATATAAACATATAAATTAACAAACCAACCCTAAATTAGCATATATAATTAAAAAAGGGTTAGGGTTTATACCTTATTTGGAGGAGATTAGGAAGATATAGAGGAAGAGAAGGAGGTCTCCAGGTGTTGAAGAGGTTGGGTGATGGCGGAGTGGCAGCAGGTGGCTTTTTGGCGGAGGAAGGGGAGGGTTGTGGGAAGATTAGGGGAAAAACTAAATTATAAAGAAGAAGCTGTTGCTGGCAATTTACTCGCGTTTAGCAATGGCTACCAATGACCGTCAATGGGTTAAAAACCAACGGCTATCAATGAAAATATTTTTTAATTCGTAAGAAAAATCCAGAAAACAACTTACGTTGGAAGTCGATGCCAAGGTGTCTTGTTGGCCGTTGGAAGCGTCTGTTGCTATATACTGTATATTTAGTAGTTTGGCAATCAAAAACAGGAATGAGGATAATGGATCCCCTTGACGTATACCTCGATTTATTTATTTTCATTCCAGCGGCGATTCCGTTTATCAACAATGAAATTGATGGTGTAGAAATACGTTTATAAATAAATCTACAAAAAATATGAGGAAATTCCATCTGTTTTATAATATAAATGATAAATTCTCTGCTGATTTTATCACATGCTCTTTTAGGTTAATCTTGAAGCATATATAATTTATTTGAACCCGCTCTATTAAAGCCTCTGACCTTTTCATAAGCATTCTGATTTTCAGATATTATGTCAAGCAAGACTAACATTATTTTATTGCAAAGGATACTGCTTATGATTTTATATAGTGCATTAAAAAATGACATGAATCTAAACTCATTAGGCTTAGTGACATTATGCATTTTAAGGATGAGAGTGACCAAGGTATGGTTTAGTTCTGTGATAACTTTACCACTAAAAAGCATTGTTAAAAACATGAAAAAAAATCCTCTTTAATATCCGACTAATGCACCTTAAAAATTTTCGCTCTAGAACCATCTAGAAATGGACTACTACCAATATGAATATTGAAAACAGCTTCATGGATTTCTTTCATGCTGATATGATTCTCTAATATTTGTTTACCTTTTTTTTTTGGAAATGATCTTTTGGGGAATAACTGTAGAATAATGTGAAATAACGCTTGTTGAATTATATAGCTCCTGAAAATATTCAATAGCTTTATAATCAAAGGTATCATTATCAACTAACAAATCACCATCCCTGTCCAATATTTATATGATCTCGAACATCTCCTTTTTAGCTGACCTTTTAGAGTAAAAGTATTTTGAAGAAATATCAATTCAGCAAGATTCTTGGGTTTAGCTTTTTTGTTTAAGATTAATATATTGTTTAAATAGATTTTCTTCAAGCCTCCACAAACTACTTTGATATAGTTAGAGCAAGTTCGAATCATTTGGGTTATTAATCATAAGGTTATAAAGACGATCATTATCACTTCTTAGTTTTTCAAGTTGTTTGATAAATTGTAATAGTTATTTTTTTTAATAATTTAAGGCGAAGTTAATTTATTTTAACTTACTAATGATTTGGAATAGGAAATTGCCTGAAACTCTACTTTTTAAAATAATTGTGACTAAATTAAAATATCTATCATTCAATTACCAGTTATTCTTGTATCTAAAAGGAGCCTTTCTTCTGAATAATTACCATTGGAGCTCTTACATCTTAAGTTCACCAACATTGGAGTATGAACACTATTAGAGTGATTAAGACAATGCACAGTCAAATATGAAAAAACATGAGCACATTTTTGATTTATGAAAACTATGTCTATTTCAGAGTGAGTACTTAAAATAATGCCCCTCCTTCAAGTGAAAATTTACCTTTGATATAAGACTCAATAACAGTAAGCTATGAAATGCAGTGAAAAGATCACTACAGATATCCAACAGTGAGTTGTGTGAACTAAATTTATCATAGGCATAAATGGTAGTGAAAATTAATGTGACATCCCTATTTTCAAGTTTGCTGTAAATGGACTCCCCCCTAACTTTTCATGCAAAGCGCGTCCCTATTTTTGGACTTACGTGTTTTTTTTTTTAAAATGCCTTGATACATTAATTTTTTTTCAAAAAATCGCAAATATTCCCAGAACCATGCTAAAAAAATTCGTCAAAGTATGCAGTTATAAGCAATAACTGCAGATATGTATGCAATTATTCATCCGATGTAAACTCAGGAAGAATAACTACATACATGTATGCAGTTATTGCATATTCCTGCTGATATATATGCATATAAACTTGAACTAATTTTCAAGGCTTACGAATAACTGCTGAAATGTATGCAATTATTCTACATAACTACTGAAATGTATGCAGTTACTCTGTATAACTACTGAAATGTATACAAAAATGTTAAATTGGATGAAGGTTAATGAATATGTTATGACATGTATGCATTTATTACTTATAAATGCTGAAATGTAAGCAACAATGCTTAAAATAGGTGTATGCTTGAAAAAACAGGGCAGGATTGAATAAATGCATCAAACGATGCATTCATTGCAGTAGTACTGCATACATTTCTGCTGTAATACTGCAGTTTGATGCATAACTGAAATTGTTGCAGCAGTTGCAAATAAATGCATCGTTTGATGCACAATACTTTAGTTTCGCTTTTTTTTTTTTTGGTTTTTGATTTGTTTTTTTGGTGTTTTTAATACCTGAATTTGATGATGATTAGTTGTTGTATTTAATTATGAATTTACGTATTTTTTGGTGATTTTTTGAAAAATAGGGACCTAATTTATAAAAATTTAAGACAGGGATGCGAGCCTAATTTCGAAACCTTTTAAGGACCTAAGACAAACGTACCCCAAATGAAATCTTTGAAATATCCTGCTATGACCCCAACTGTGTTATCTATGGGTTTATTATTCTAGAGCAGCTTCCTTTCAGTATGAAAGTTAGACCCATACATGCAAGAGATGGTCAGCTGGAAGCCTCCAATATTGATAAATGTACAAGTAATACATTGTTGATCTTTACAAATGATATGATGTTTCCAATATTTTCTATCATAACCAATTAATTCCTCCCTTTACACTATAGAATTATCATTAACAAATTCCCTATTATTAAATTTTAAAGCATAGTTTGCAGTTGAATGATTGAATGTTTACACTTAATAATTGACATGAAATTAATTTCTTTCAAATTATTTCATACAATTTTTTTTCTAGCCGCTAAATTTTACCCTTTTACATTCCATGATTGTAGAGACGTATTGGAAATTACTTTTTCTTGGTTATAACCCTAGTTTTCACGCCACCATGGAAGCTACTTTCCTCCTTTAGTTTTCTTGATTTTGACCTAGTTTTGATACTATATTTTTTCATTTAGATTTTATTTTACAAAAGGTTCTCCACTTACAACCACTTATTCTCCATTCAGATTATTTAAGTTTAGTCTTCTTCTTCTTCTTTTGAAACTTCCTAATGAGTTTTTTGAATCTTCCATATTAATCTAGTTTCTAGAAGATGTTGAAAAGGGGTAATATATCAAGTAATATCTTATACCTAAAAAGTTTTATCATCATGTATGTAAATACGAGAGAGGGAGATTGGTTTTTACTTGGCAGTGTTGTACTCTTACCCATAAATAATCATAAATAACCGATAATATTTTTACACTGGTTGAAGTTGATCATGAGCATTGAAATAGTATATACGTCACGAGACATGAAAGTAAAATAGGCTAAAAAGACCTTCCCTTCTGAAGTGTAAGTTCCATTACCATAGCCATGAGATTAGTGAATCTATTGAATAGGGATAGATAGGGGTATACATGTTCAGTCTATATCTTAAATGAAATTGGATATGACATATACATGACAAGATTATTTATTTTTCTAAAAAATTCAATGGCTGAACTCATGTTTTAAATAAAATTGGACAAACATATAACATAGTTCTTTAACCACAAACTCAAACAAACATGGATGAACATTGCTATTTGCATAATATTTTATTCTTTTTAATGATATTTATTTTAACTACATTATTTTACCATTATGCTCTCAACTATATCATTTTTACCATTGTTGTAACGTCCTAGATTTTTAACTGTTTTATTTAATATTTTTAAATGGTATTAATGTTGTTTATATTTAATTATATTCACGTATTCTTTATTAAACGGCGTTTGGATGTTTAATTTATAATTTATTTATTAAACGAGCTGCAGCAGCGCAGTAGTTCGTAATATTGCGTTTTGAACTTTAATCGGCTATACAGGATCCAATATAAGTCGGATTTCTTTGAAATGAGAAACGTCCAAATCTATTGGATAATATTTTTCTAATGAAAAAGAAAAATTGAGTTTCCATATTGTAAATTTTATTTTGTGACCAAATCAAATTTTAAAATAGTCGCTATGAATTCGTTTATAAATTATAACGTTTATTTATATAGATGAACGGATTTTAAATATTTTTAATATCGAATTGACTTGGAATTCAACCCGAGATATTTTATTTTGAAAATATATGCAATTCTAGTCAAGTATGACCGATTGTAATATTTTATTATTATTATATAGGGGTATTTTTAAATTGATTTATTTTAATTTAAATTGGACCCTTAAAAAGGGACTTTATTCAAAGGACCTCCGTTTTCAATGAAACAAATTTTATTAAGACCGTAACAGCTAATTATTACTAGATTTCAAATTTCGTCACGATCAGTGTTTATAGGGATTCATACGAATGTTGAACGTTATACGTTAAAAATATCGTGAGTCATCACGAAATAATACGCATGAGAATACCCAGCGGTTGTGTAAATTTTTTCTTTTGGATCGAACTGTATTTCCATGTGTCGCACTTCTCAAATATCCGTCAGCGTATGCCTGATGTAAAGGTTGGCAACACATGGACAAGTCCTTTTCTCTAAGACAAATGACATGTTACTTATCAAACATATATAATATACAGTGTCAACCCCTATCCTTCTTTCTGTCGACCTAAGTTTAAACGAGGCATGCCTAAACAACGAAAAAAATTCAGCTTTCTTTTTAAAAGAAATATAATATGTGCATCTAATCTATGTCCGCATCCTTTCAAAGCCTTGCTCTCACACCAAAACCATGTGCTATTGTGAATTCATATATTTACTTCGTCAGGTATTGCGGCTAGAGACTGAACAAACTTCAAAATTGTTCTGACAGTAGCATGTTATTTTTATTTCATTGGTCCAACAAAAACTTAGCGTTTTCCTTGTGCTTCATTTCTCCAGCCGACAAATCAAATCTCATTAAAACACTTGCTGGCAAAAACCATGAGCAAACAAAATGCATCCAACCAAACATTTGGCTTCACCCACAAGCACTCCCTTGATTCCCTTTTAAATACCCACGACCTCTTCGTTTGTCCTTCATCCTATCTGCCATCTTTTTGTTTTCTTTTTACTCCTTACAAGCTTGAACTCAACATATATCTTTATTAATAATTCTCTTAGGAGCACATATTTTGGGTCCGACTGTAAACTTCCAAAATGCTTGTAATAACCCGGAAATCTAAGCCAATTTAAAATTTTTATTTTGGCAATTTTGATGAATTTTGAATATTTAAAATGAATTATTTTAAATAATAACAAAGAGAAATTTATTTTGAATAAAATTAGAATGTATATATATATATATAGATCGTCGTTAGAATATAAATAAAATATTTTAATTATAAAAGGAATTGAAAATGGCGCTGTAATTCGAAAATTCGATTTCAAATTTCAAATGAATGTACAGGATTCAAAATAAACCGAATTTTAGCGAAACCAAAAATATTTGAATCAATTTGAGAATATCTTTCCAATGAATCCGAAAAATCAAAATTTCATAGCGGGAATCAAAAGTTATGCCTAATTGAAAATTCAGAATAGTCGTTATGGAATTTTGGCCCTTAAAAATGGAAATTTTGCAAACGACCTCGGTTTTCGACGAAACCACTTTTGTTGGATCCGGTACGTCGAATTATTGCTAGATTCCAAAATTCGTAATTTTCTGAATCAATATGTGAGCGTGGCGAAGTAAAACGTGTTTTGATAGTTTCATCAATTTCGATCGACCAGAAAGTGACCATTTTTCAAACGGTCTCAGATTTTGATGAAATTAGTTTTGTTAGGACCGTATCGTCAATACGAAGCTGGTAGAATTTTTAGAGTCAGTATGTGAGCCCGGTAAATTAAAATGTGCGTTTAAATTCAATATATAGATTTATATTTTAATTTTGACGGAAACTGGTCATAACAGCCGAACTGGCTTACGATACTATCCCATTGTGTTCGGTAGGGGTGGCAATTAGACCCGACCCGATGGACCCAGACCCGACCCGGCGGGTCTCGGTTCTAGACGGTTCGGGTTTTGTCGGGTCTAAACTATACATTTCAAAAATCTGGACCCGACCCGACCCGAGCTTCGGTTCGGGTCAGGTCGGGTTAAAGCTCGGGTCGGGTCGGGTCGGTTCGGGTCCGATTGAATAATAACACTAAAAATATATATATATTTCAGTGTTTTTAGGTCGGGTCTTTCGGGTTCGGGTCTATGCGGGTCGGGTTTGATCGGGTCTTGATGGTATTTTTCATCACCTAGACCCGACCCGAGACCCATCGGGTTCGGTTCGGGTTTTCGGTTCTCGGTTCTAATTGCCAGCCCTAGTGTTCGGAATGAGGGTAATTAGTTGGGGATGACAGTCGGTGGGTTCGATTTCGAGTTCGAAATAAAAAGTTACTTTATAGGATTAATAAAATAAAATAAAATAAATATTATATAACCCCTCCCTTTTTAGTCAACTCTCTCTCCCTCACTCTCCTCCCCCGTCACTATCAGATTAACGAAAAAGAAAAAAAAGAAAAAAAGAGGATCGCGCCACCAATCCACCCACGTCGAAGCTTCCGCCCACCGCCGTTCCTGACCGACGCCCCCTCCCTCCGATCTCCCTCCTCGCTCCTCTCTACGCTCCTTCTCTCTAATTTAAACCTCTGCGAGTTAGCCACCGCTGCACCCAAGGTCCAGCCGCCAGTCCCCAATCCGCCGCCACCGGTCAGAGCAACCTCCATCATCCTGGCGCCGCCCCTCAAAAACTCTCCTCCGACGACGACGAATGGAAACCGTGAGTGTTTTAATTTAATTTTCAGTAATTATAAATTAAATGTTTAGATTTTAATTCATGAAAGTTTAGATTTTTAATTTATATAAAGAATTGATTTTTATTTATGAAAAGATAATATTTTTATTTATGAAAAGCTTATATTTTTATTTATATGAAATGTATATAAGAATATGATTTTTCTAATGTAAAGATTGATGTAAAAATATGGCTTAATGTGAATCACAATATAAAGGTACGATTTTTAATTAGAGAAAAAAAATGAGATTTTAATACATGAAAGATAGAATCTTTATAGGAAAAAAATCATATTTTTTTTAAAGGAAGATTACATTTTTTTAATTGAAGAAAGATAGTATTTTTACTAGTAGAAAGATTAGATCTTTAAGGTATAAAAATCCGATTTTTACATATGTGTGTTAAGGTATAAATGTGATCTTTATATACATAGTAGCGTTATAAAAATATAATCTTTGTATAGAAAGTAGCATTGTTAAAAATATATTTTTTAATATATACCGCGTGAAACAGATCTCGTTGAAAACACAACGAAGATTTTCTACTTATGAAGAGTCGCGGCATTTGGTTTAGCTTCTCGGTGAGAACTTCTCACTTTTAATTTATTTCTAGTTGAAATATATACTAGGATGCAGACGGTGCTTAGCAGCACCCGACACCCGTCGTCCACAGACCATGAATGACTTGTTTGTTTGATTGGTGTGTTGTGAAATTCTATTGTGTGATGTGGAATGAATAAATATTTTATAGTTAAAAATATAATTTTTAACGTGTATATAAAATAAATATTTATAAACAAATCGGACGATTTGTTTTTGTACACCCATTTGACTAATATTGATTGGGACGATAAATTTTACACATTGCCCAACTGCACAAATAAAATGTGTGTTTGATTGCTTGAAACCCCACGTGGGTGTTGGGATGATATTTAGACGTACACTAATCCTGATTGTTTAGTTGTATGTCAATCGATGGGTTGACAGACTGTGTAAGCATTAATTATTTATATTTAATGTTTATGCAATTATGTGGTGCAGTCTGGATGATGGTTGCTATTATATACATGTGTTGTAGGGAATCCATATAATTAACATTATATGGTAACTGATTGGGTCTCATTCCAATTTGGAAAATAAAGAAAATTCATGTATTGAATAAAATATATATTCATGTGTTGAATAAAATATATATTCACGTGTTGAATAAATAAAATTTATGTGTTGAATAAAATATATTCACTTGTTGAATAAAGAAAATTCATGTGTTGAATAAAATATATATTCATGTGTTGAATAAAATATAGTCATGTGTTGAATAAAAGAAAATTCATGTGTTGAAGAAAATATTCATTTGTTGAATAGAATAACGAAGTTATTGAAATATATAAAGCCGTGTTGATTAGATATGCGCCATTTTGACTTGAACGATATTTATATCGATTTTATTCATTTTCATAATGAATATAGAAAAGGAAGTGATTTCAAAATATAACATTTTGAAAATATTATCATATATATATCGATGATATGGAATATTCAATCTTGATTTGAAATTGAATATGAAGTTGAAATCGTTTCGAAAACGAATTTAAAACGACTTATAAAATATGCTTTAAATGGAAATCGGTGATGTATAAATTATATATATTATACATATAGTATAATGGCCTGAATAGAACGCGTCGCGCTGCGACAGTTCGCGAATTTCGACCATTGACTTCGAACGGATATTACGGGAGATCCAACCGTCGGATTCTCCTAAAACCAGAACCGTTGGGTTCGCATCGAAAAGGGCTTTCTATCGAATATTAGAGATTTGAAATCTAACGGTTGGATTTTTAATTATGTCCAAATCAAATTTGGAAAAGGTCGCTGTAAGTGCAGTTCGATGGCCGTTGATGGAAATCGACTGTACGGGCCTTGATAAAATTATTAAAAATAGTAATAATTTGTGTAAAATAATAAGAAATGATTTGTGAAGAATTGGGATGAAAAATTCCAAATTTGAAAAGATAAAAATAGATTTTTATCGAAATGAACTAGTTTTGAACTAGAATTATAATCTCATTTATTTTTAAAATAAATAAAGTGGATTTGAAATGGTTTTGAAAATAACCAGAATTTCCAATGTATAAGTGGAAATGGATTTGAATCGAAATTATCTTTGGAATATTTCGATGTTGGATTTCGTGATTATGCAGATATTGTTATGGAAATTTGAAAGATATATTTATATCGTTATTTCCAATACGATATTTGTTGGTCGTAGAATTTGATATTGAATATAATCCGATATATTTTCTATTCAGAGCCTTGTATTTAATATCAAATGGGATTTGGGTTTGTTGTGAATGGTGTCTAAATTTACACTGTTCTTAAAACCCAGTTGAGAAAAAGAGTAAATCTTTTTATTTAGATTCAATGAAGTATACCAATTAAATGGTATTTAATCGGAATTGAATTTGAATTGATTTTTGGGTTTATCGTGAATGGTGTTTTAAATAACACTTGTTCTTTAACCCGATAATCAATGAAATGTGATTTTGGGTTGTCGTGAATGGTATCTTTAATAATACCGTTCTTAGACCCAACGGAGTTAAGAAAATCAGAAACTAACTGAAGATTAGTTAAGTTGAATAGTTTCTTGGGTATTGATCTGATGTTGGTTTTGGCTTTCGGGGTTATTACTTAGGGAATTGTCCACTTTCTAATTTACGGTTAAAGGCTGATGGAATGGAATGTGATTTTGCATTTATCGTGAACCGTGTTTTAAATGACATTGGTTCTTTAACCCAGTTAAAGACATGATATGATTTCCCAAGTTAAATAATCATTGATAGTGATTTCTGGGAAGATTAAAACCAAGTGGAGTTTTAATGAATCTTTAATTAGATTGAAATGATCGAGAATGGAGTATCACTAGTTTTGCTCCAGGCGATAGTAAAATCTTTAATTCGATTTGAACGTGAAATGGTAACTGAATTTACCGATAACACCGTGGTGTTAGATATGAAGTATTACCAGTTTTACTTCATGGGATGAATAGGTTGGGATTGGGAAATTAAAACAAATGATTACTTCGATAAGGTTCGTTAATCCAGACTAGTTTTCATAAACCATAATTTGGTTTGAATTGATATTCAAAAGAAGATTAAAGAATAAATTTAAAGAATTTATCTTTGATAAAATTAATGGGTACCTTTGCCAAAGTATAAGAATATTTGAATAAAAGAATATTCTGAATTGGAATGAGGCGTATGTTGTGTTTGTGTAACACTTGTTTATTATATACGCGAGTTAATCAGAAAGACCGGGTTTTTCCCAATTTGAATAAATGATTCGACGATGTGTCGAGGATGAAGACGGTTGTAACAACCCGAAAATCTGGGCCAGTTTAAAATTTTTATTTTGGCAATTTTGGCGAATTTTGATTATTTAAAATGAATTATTTTAAATAATATCGACGAGAAATTTATTTTGAATATAATTCGAACGTATATATTTATACGCATCGTCGTTAGAATATAAATAATTATATATAATTATAAATAGAATTGAAAATGGCGCGGTAGTTCGATAATTCGATTTTAAACTTCAGTTGAATGTACCGGGTGCAAAACAATCCGGGATTTAGTGAAACAAGAAACATTAGGATCTAATTGATGATATCTTTCCAACGAATCCGAATAATCGAAATTTCATAGCGGGGATCAAAAGATATGTCCAGATGAAAATTCTGAATAGTCCCTATGGAATTCAGGCCCTTAAAAATGGACATTTTGCAAACGACCTCGGATTTCGACGAAACCTGTTTTGTTGGGTCCGTGATGTAAAGTTATTGCTAGGTTTCAAATTTCATAATTTTTCGAATCAATATGTGAGCGTGACAAAGGAAAACGCGTTTGACCAGTTTCAGTTGATTTTAATCGACTGGAAAATGGCCATTTTTCAAACGGTCTCAGAATTCGACGAAACTAGTTTTGTTAGGACCGTATCGTCAATACGAAGCTAGAAAATATTTTTCGAGAATTTTTAGAGTTCGTATGTGACCCCGGTAAATTGAAATATACGTATAAAATTCAATATAATGATTTAAATGTTAATTTAGATGGAAACTGATCGAAACGATAGAATTGGCTTACGAAGCATGTCCCATTGTGTTCGGAATGGGGGTATTACACTAGGGACGACAGTCGTTGGGTTTTGTTTGGAGTTCAAATGTAAAAGTCAACTTCCATGGAATTAAATAAATAAATAAAATAAAATAAAACCCCCCCATCCCTTCAAAACTGTCAGACGCCCCCCTCCCATTTCCAAAATTAAAAATCAAAATCGAAAAAGGAAGAAAAAAACCCTAAAACCTCTCGTCGCCCAGCCCCCCCGCCCAACCCGAGGACCGTCGCACCGCCTCAGGTGAGCCGCCATCCTCCCTTTGCCTCTCCCTCTTCCCCTTCGACCGCGTGAACCCCCCTAGCATCCGAACCCCTTAAACCTGGACAGCGCCGCCACCGCGCCTGTGGGGCCACCGACCGCACCATCCTCCGACCCCCAGCCTCCGCCCTCTCTCTCTCCTACGCAGACCCCTCTCCTTTCCCTTTGATTGCGCCACCCGGTTGCGTCCCTACCCCCACTCAAAGCCGGAGCCACTTCATTCGACGCCAGAACCACCACCGCGATCCTGAACCCCTACCACCGCCGTCCGATTTGTGCAGCGCCCCTCCCCCATTGAGAAACCCTGATCAATGTGAGTCCCTTTATTTTCTTTTATTATTTTTGTTTTTTTCCTTCTTCTATGCGAGTAAAATTCTGATTTTTATGAGGGGTAAAAATTTAAATTCTATAGAGATAAAATTCTGATTTTCTTTTTTTTTATATAGAGAATGAAAAATATGTTTTTTATAAAAATAGCGATAGTAAAGTTGAGATTTTTAACATCATAAAGTTGAGATTTTTAACATCGTAAAGTTAGATTTTATTAGTTAAAGATTATATTTTTATGATGTAAAAGGCGAGATTTATATGGTAGTGAAGACAAGATTTTTATAGCTAGAATGTCGGAATTTTACGCAATGAAAGGCGGTATTTTTGACAAAGGAAAAACTATATTTTTGACGGAGGTAAAATACTTAATGGAACAGCGTATAGAAAAGATTAGAATTTTTATATAAAAAAAAATGAACAAATAAAAATGTGATTTTTTTTCCTTGTTTGAAAGCAAAATAAAAATATGATTTTTATTTTGAATGGCATTATAAAAATATTTTCTTCTATGTAAAAGTGGCATTATAAAAATATTTTCTTCTATGTAAAAGTAGCGTTATAAAAAACATATTCTTTTATGTAGAAATAGCGTTGTTAAAATATAATTTTTAACACAAACGGTGTTGAACAGATCTCGTTAGAAGCACGGTGAAGATTTCCTACATAAGAAGAGTCACGACGTTTGGGTTAGCTATTGGTGAGAATTTCTCACCTTTCAATTTCTTTTCTAGTTATATATATATACTAGGATGCAGACGGTGCTTAGTAGCACCCGACACAATCGTCCACAGACCATGAACTTGTTTGTTTGGTTGCATAGATTAGTTAGATGATTTGATTTGAAATTGAATTGTTTGGTGAAATGAATTGATATGATTGATGTGTGAGTGGCGTGGGCTTTCACTAGACCGGGGATAAGGCTAGGCCTTGTCCCGTTTCTAGTATCGTGCCGTTATGCCGCCGAAATTTTCTAAAATAAGTTAGAAAAATAAAAATATCATTTTATTTAAAGAATGAACTGAATAGAAATTCATATGTTGGAATAAAATGTTTTGTCGTTAAAAATATAATTTTTAACGTGAATGTGAATAAATAAATATTCATTTACAAACCAGACGGTTTGTTTATGTACACCTATTTGAAGGACATTGATTGGGTCGATAAATTTTACACATCGCCCAACTGCACAAATAAAATATGCGTTTGATTGTTTGAAACCCCACACGGGTGTTGGGATGAAATTTGAAGTTCACTCATCCTGATTGATTAAATATGTCGATCGATTGATTGACAGGCTGTTATAAGCGTTAGATATCTATATTTGATGCTTATACAGTGTAGTGCACTTTGGTTGATGGTTGATTATTTTTCAATGCTATTATATGTGTGTAATGCATGAAAATCCATATAATTAACTTTATATGGTAATTGATTGGGCCTCATTCCAATTTGAAAAATAAAGAATATTATAAAATAAAAGTTCATGTGTTGACAGTTTCATCCATTGAGATTGGTCATGTGTTGAACGAAATATTTTAGTAATAAAATTTACATCTTTATCAATATAAAATAAAAGTTCATGTGTTGACAGTTTCATCCATTGAGATTGGTCATGTGTTGAACGAAATATTTTAGTAATAAAATTTACATCTTTATCAATATAAAATAAATGTTCATGTGTTGACAGTACTCATCCATTGAGATTGGTCATGTGTTGAACGAAATATTTTAGTAATAAAATTTACATCTTTATCAATATAAAATAAATGTTCATGTGTTGACAGTACTCATCCATTGAGATTGGTCATGTGTTGAACGAAATATTTTGGATAATAACAACTATTTTGAAAAAGAAATATTTGAAATAGAATATTTGAAAATAGAAATTTATGAAGCCATGTTGATTAGATTGACGCCATTTTGACGTAAACGATATTTATATCGATTTTACTCATTTTGAAATGAATTGAATTGAAAACGATTTCGAAATGAATTGAATTGAAAACAATTTCGAAATGAATTGAATTGAAAACGATTTCGAAATGAATTGAATTGAAAACGATTTCGAAATGAATTGAATTGAAAACGATTTCGAAATGAATTGAATTGAAAACGATTTCGAAATGAATTGAATTGAAAACGATTTCGAAATGAATTGAATTGAAAACGATTTCGAAATGAATTGAATTGAAAACGATTTCGAAATGAATTGAATTGAAAACGATTTCGAAATGAATTGAATTGAAAACGATTTCGAAATGAATTGAATTGAAAACGATTTCGAAATGAATTGAATTGAAAATGATTTCGAAATGAATTGAATTGAAAACGATTTCGAAATGAATTGAATTGAAAACGATTTCGAAATGAATTAAACTGAAAACGAATTCAAATTGAATTGAAAGTGAATTGAAATGAATTCAAATTGAATTGGAATTTGAATTGAATAGAAATGAATTTTAAAACGAATTTATAAAGAAGAATTCAATTTTGATTTGAATTGAAAGAAAGTTGAAATTGCTTTTGAAACGGTTTTAAAACTATTTATATAATTCGTTTTAAATAGAAATCGACGAAGTATATATTATATATATTATATATATAATATAATGGCCTGAATAGAACGCGCCGCGCTGCGGCAGTTCGTGAATTTCGACCATTTATTTCAAACGGACATTACGGGAGATCCGACCGTCGGATTCTCCTAAAACCGGAACCGTTGGGTTCGTATCGAAAAGAGCTTTCTAACGAATATTAGAAATTTTAAATCTAACGGTTGGATTTGGAATTATGTCCAAATCAAATTTGAAAAAGGTCGCTGTAAGTGCAGTTCGATGGCCGTTATTGGAAATCGACTGTACGGGCCTTGATAAAATTATTAAAAATAGTAATAATTTTTGTAAAATCATAAGAAATGATTTGAGAAGAATTGGGATGAAAAACTCCATATTTGAAAAGATAAAAATAGATTTTTATCGAAGTAAACTAGTTTTGAACTAGAATTATAATTCTATTTATTTTTAAATAAATTGAATTCGAAAGGGTTTTAAAAATAACCAGAATTTCCAATGATTGCATTAGAGTGGATTTGAATCGAAATTGTCTTCGGAATATTTCGATGTTGGAATTCGTGATTATACAGATGTTGTCATGGAAATTTGAAAGATATATATTTATATCGTTATTTCCAATACGACATTTGTTAGTCATGGAATTTGATATTGAATATAAGCCGATATATTTTCTATTCAGAGCCTTGTATTGAATATCAAATGTGATTTGGGTTTGTTGCGAATGGTGACTTCACTAACACTGTTCTTGAACCCAGTTGAGAAAAGATTAAATCTTTTTATTTAGATTTAATGAAGTGTACCAATTAAATGATATTTAATTGGAATTGAATTGGTATTGATTTTTGGGTTTATCGTGAACAGTGTTTTAAATAACACTTGTTCTTTAACCCGATAATTAATGGAATGATTTTTGGGTTTATCGTGAACAGTGTTTTAAATAACACTTGTTCTTTAACCCGATAATTAATGGAATGATTTTTGGGTTTATCGTGAATAGTGTTTTAAATAACACTTGTTCTTTAACCCGATAATTAATGGAATGATTTTTGGGTTTATCGTGAACCGTGTTTTAAATGACACTGATTCTTTAACCTAGTCGAAGATTAAAACTAAGTGGAGTTTTAGTGAATCTTTAATTAGATTGAAATGATCGAGAATGGAGTATCACCAGTTTTGCTCCAGGCGATAGTTAAATCTTTAATTAGATTCGAACGTGAAATGGTAATTGAATTTACCGATAACACCGTGGTGTTAGATATGAAGTACTACCAGTTTTACTTCATGGGATGAATAGGTTGGGATTGGGAAATTAAAACCAACGATTACTTCGGTAAGGTTCGTTAATCTCGACTAGTTTGAATCGAAATTCAAAGGAAGATTAGAGAATAAATTCAAGAAATTATCTTGGATAAAATTAATGGGAACCTTTCCCTATGAATGTGAAATCAGAAACTAACTGTCTGTTAGCTAAGCAGAATGGTTTTCTGGATATTGATCTGATGTTGGTTTCGGCCTTCGGGGTTAATATTTGGGGAATTATTCTCTTGATTAATTTACGGTTAGTGACTAATGAATTGGAATGAGGCGTATGTTGTGTTTGTGTAACACTTATTTATAATATACGCGAGTTATTCGGAAAGACCGGGTTTAACCCATTCTGAATAACTGATACGACGATAAGTCGAAGATGAAGACGGTGGTCGAAGACCGGAAGTCTTCACATCATTTGGGTGATTACTGATGATCTTGATTGGGCTGTACACCCAAGAAGATGGAAACAGTTGGTGATCGTCCAGACGTACTTGGAGATCGATGGATATGCGGGGTACTAGGTGCCTCCGGTTTCGTTCAGACCCAGAGCGAACTTGTAAATGGACTGTGTGTCTGACATTGGATTTTAGTCCGTGTGATTGATCTCCATTAAATATATATCTGTTTGGCGGCGGAGAATTTATTCTCTTGCTTAACGCCCTTCTCTGAGACGTACGAGCTCAGGGGTTATATATCGATGGATATCAAACGCATGGAGTGAATTGCCTGTGTGGCATGCCTAAGTGGCAAATGATCAAGGCTTCTGTTGAAAAGCAAAGTCTTGTGGTTAATGATCAAAGCACGGCCTTTGTGGCGTAGCTTTGTGTAACGTTTACTTCGCGAGTTTCACACCCGGTATGAACCAAAAACGGGAGACGGACCTCAGTGAGGGCATGCGTTTCCTTCTAGCTAAAAAGTGGCGTCAGTGGTTTTACACGCCCTGACGAGTTTGACTTATGTGGTTGTTGTTGTTGCGAGGCGCCTCGGATTGATCAGTCGTTCTCGAACCGATGGAGTCATTTAGTTGGCTCATTTACGCCCCAAAGGGCGGGGAAACGTAGTGTTCAGGCATTTTAATCCACATCGGTGGACCGGCCCTGACGATCCAAGGGTCACTCGAGCTCTAATCCTGAGACTCGGGCTAGACAGTCTCGAATCGGTTGAGGACTATCTTTTGCCTCGGTTCATAGATGGAAATCCAATTTCCAAATACGTGACATTTGCGGTTTTAATTGTAAAACTAGTATGGCGACATGATATATGGTACCCATGCCGCCTATGATTGATACTTATGATTTGAAGTTGTTTTATACACTAGGCACTTATAATAGTATCAAATAATCTGTTTTAAACGTATCAAGCATTCTTTGGCTGTTATAAGGGAAAACCCTATCCCCCGGCTTGCGTTGCATTGTGTGATAGGACCTGGGTCTTATAACAGCTTCATTTTTCTTTATTTAGCATTGCGCTATTTGTTTTATGCACTGGTATCCTTGGGAGGAAACCCGTTCCGTGTTATACGGCGTGGTCCCTTGATTTACCTATCTTTAAAATAAGGATTAATAACTGTTTTAGTTCTCACACCAGTCACATGACTGACCTGGAGTTTATTGTTTTAACCTAAACTCTGGGTGCCCCTATTTTGACACGGGCAGCTAGTAGTTTTGGTTTTGCAGATTTATATTCACAGGATCCTGGTTTACAGCTGGAACGATATCCGGAAAGCTTTGTATCCGTATATCTCTTCTAGTTGTGTATTGTATTATTTTCCGCTGCAATGTATATTAAATGTAATTTGAATCTCTGATATTTCTGTGTAATATTCATTTATACTCTGTATATTCTTGTAATCTGATGCATTGTTGTAATATACAATGAAATGTTCTTCTGTATGTGTCCTGTTGTGGCTTGTTCTCGAACTATCCGACACTTTCCTTTACGGGGAAGTTGCGGGTTTTCACAGTTGGTATCAGAGCTTTGGTTTACAGAGATCGAGAACAAGACACATTAGAACCATACGAAAGAATTCATCAGATATTGGGTTAGTAATATCCAATTAGAATGACTCGTTAGAGATGGGATCAGTAGTATCCTAGAACGAGTGTGAAGAGTATATTTTTAAAAAGTGAAAACAAATTTTGTTATGAAAATTTAAATCAACTATTCGTATTTGATTATTTATTTATATTGATTTTGGACAATTCAGTATATAAAGAATTTGCATATACGCCTTGCAAACGTATATTCAAAGTTTTAATATATTGGATAGATATAGCATCGCACTCTAGTCGCCCGAAGATGATATTGATGATAGCGATCGCATCATCAACATTTATGTTCGAGTTTCGAAGGTGTGATTTTCTATATATTTCCATTAGGCTGGTGTGAGAACCAAAACTTATATATAGCTAGAACACATTGTAGTGAATTGGCATCAAAAACAAGATTTTCAGTATATATATCAAAATTATGAATTTGAAACGTTAATTCACTAACTGATTGATGTTTGGGTTGTTTGTTTATTTGTTTGCTAATTCTTAGCCATTTAGCCTAATTGAATCACATATTGAACTATATTGAAAATGGGTCGCATTTGCTTGCATATACATATACTTATATTGAACAGGTCATAGCAAGGAGGCTAGAGCAGAGAATAAAATTTGTTTGCCCGACAAATAGGTACATGTTTACTACATAATTTACTGTTTTGTTTGGGTGATGATGATTTTATGAGCCTATTGGCTAGCCGCTTGGCTTTTTCTTTTCGAGATCTGAAGGACCGGGGAAGCTATTTGAAATTCCCCGATGCTCCCATTGCAGAGGAGGTTATGGCGAAATTTTTCAAAAATTTAGGGTGTTAGCCAAATTTTTGAAAATTTGGAAATTCTCAGAAACTGAAAAGTTGGAGAATGGAAGCCAGATCGAGCGTAGAGTTGAATGATCAAACCACTTTCGACTTTGTTCCTTTTCGGGGACGAAAAGTTTTAAGTGGGGGAGATTGTAACAACCCGAAAATCTAGGCCAGTTTAAAATTTTTATTTTGGCAATTTTGGCGAATTTTGATTATTTAAAATGAATTATTTTAAATAATATCGACGAGAAATTTATTTTGAATATAATTCGAACGTATATATTTATACGCGTCGTCGTTAGAATATAAATAATTATATATAATTATAAATAGAATTGAAAATGGCGCGGTAGTTCGATAATTCGATTTCAAACTTCAGTTGAATGTACCGGGTGCAAAACAATCCGGAATTTAGTGAAACCAGAAACATTAGGATCTAATTGATGATATCTTTCCAACGAATCTGAATAATCGAAATTTCATAGCGGGGATCAAAAGATATGTCCAGATGAAAATTCTGAATAGTCGCTATGGAATTCAGGCCCTTAAAAATGGACATTTTGCAAACGACCTCGGATTTCGACGAAACCAGTTTTGTTGGGTCCGTGATGTAAAGTTATTGCTAGGTTTCAAATTTCATAATTTTTCGAATCAATATGTGAGCGTGACAAAGGAAAACGCGTTTGACCAGTTTCAGTTGATTTTAATCGACTGGAAAATGGCCATTTTTCAAACGGTCTCAGAATTCGACGAAACTAGTTTTGTTAGGACCGTATCGTCAATACGAAGCTAGAAAATATTTTTCGAGAATTTTTAGAGTTCGTATGTGACCCCGGTAAATTGAAATATACGTATAAAATTCAATATAATGATTTAAATGTTAATTTAGATGGAAACTGATCGAAACGATATAATTGGCTTACGAAGCATGTCCCATTGTGTTCGGAATGGGGGTATTACACTAGGGACGACAGTCGTTGGGTTTTGTTTGGAGTTCAAATGTAAAAGTCAACTTCCATGGAATTAAATAAATAAATAAAATAAAATAAAACCCCCCCATCCCTTCAAAACTGTCAGACGCCCCCCTCCCATTTCCAAAATTAAAAATCAAAATCGAAAAAGGAAGAAAAAAACCCTAAAACCTCTCGTCGCCCAGCCCCCCCGCCCAACCCGAGGACCGTCGCACCACCTCAGGTGAGCCGCCATCCTCCCTTTGCCTCTCCCTCTTCCCCTTCGACCGCGTGAACCCCCCTAGCATCCGAACCCCTTAAACCTGGACAGCGCCGCCACCGCGCCTGTGGGGCCACCGACCGCACCATCCTCCGACCCCCAGCCTCTGCCCTCTCTCTCTCCTACGCAGACCCCTCTCCTTCCCCTTTGACTGCGCCACCCGGTTGCGTCCCCACCCCCACTCAAAGCCGGAGCCACTTCATTCGACGCCAGAACCACCACCGCGATCCTGAACCCCTACCACCGCCGTCCGATTTGTGCAGCGCCCCTCCCCCATTGAGAAACCCTGATCAATGTGAGTCCCTTTATTTTCTTTTATTATTTTTGTTTTTTTCCTTCTTCTATGCGAGTAAAATTCTGATTTTTATGAGGGGTAAAAATTTAAATTCTATAGAGATAAAATTCTGATTTTCTTTTTTTTTATATAGAGAATGAAAAATATGTTTTTTTTATAAAAATAGCGATAGTAAAGTTGAGATTTTTAACATCATAAAGTTGAGATTTTTAACATCGTAAAGTTAGATTTTATTAGTTAAAGATTATATTTTTATGATGTAAAAGGCGAGATTTATATGGTAGTGAAGACAAGATTTTTATAGCTAGAATGTCGGAATTTTACGCAATGAAAGGCGGTATTTTTGACAAAGGAAAAACTATATTTTTGACGGAGGTAAAATACTTAATGGAACAGCGTATAGAAAAGATTAGAATTTTTATATAAAAAAAAATGAACAAATAAAAATGTGATTTTTTTTCCTTGTTTGAAAGCAAAATAAAAATATGATTTTTATTTTGAATGGCATTATAAAAATATTTTCTTCTATGTAAAAGTGGCATTATAAAAATATTTTCTTCTATGTAAAAGTAGCGTTATAAAAAACATATTCTTTTATGTAGAAATAGCGTTGTTAAAATATAATTTTTAACACAAACGGTGTTGAACAGATCTCGTTAGAAGCACGGTGAAGATTTCCTACATAAGAAGAGTCACGACGTTTGGGTTAGCTATTGGTGAGAATTTCTCACCTTTCAATTTCTTTTCTAGTTATATATATATACTAGGATGCAGACGGTGCTTAGTAGCACCCGGCACAATCGTCCACAGACCATGAACTTGTTTGTTTGGTTGCATAGATTAGTTAGATGATTTGATTTGAAATTGAATTGTTTGGTGAAATGAATTGATATGATTGATGTGTGAGTGGCGTGGGCCTTCACTAGACCGGGGATAAGGCTAGGCCTTGTCCCGTTTCTAGTATCGTGCCGTTATGCCGCCGAAATTTTCTAAAATAAGTTAGAAAAATAAAAATATCATTTTATTTAAAGAATGAACTGAATAGAAATTCATATGTTGGAATAAAATGTTTTGTCGTTAAAAATATAATTTTTAACGTGAATGTGAATAAATAAATATTCATTTACAAACCAGACGGTTTGTTTATGTACACCTATTTGAAGGACATTGATTGGGTCGATAAATTTTACACATCGCCCAACTGCACAAATAAAATATGCGTTTGATTGTTTGAAACCCCACACGGGTGTTGGGATGAAATTTGAAGTTCACTCATCCTGATTGATTAAATATGTCGATCGATTGATTGACAGGCTGTTATAAGCGTTAGATATCTATATTTGATGCTTATACAGTGTAGTGCACTTTGGTTGATGGTTGATTAGTTTTCAATGCTATTATATGTGTGTAATGCATGAAAATCCATATAATTAACTTTATATGGTAATTGATTGGGCCTCATTCCAATTTGAAAAATAAAGAATATTATAAAATAAAAGTTCATGTGTTGACAGTTTCATCCATTGAGATTGGTCATGTGTTGAACGAAATATTTTAGTAATAAAATTTACATCTTTATCAATATAAAATAAAAGTTCATGTGTTGACAGTTTCATCCATTGAGATTGGTCATGTGTTGAACGAAATATTTTAGTAATAAAATTTACATCTTTATCAATATAAAATAAATGTTCATGTGTTGACAGTACTCATCCATTGAGATTGGTCATGTGTTGAACGAAATATTTTAGTAATAAAATTTACATCTTTATCAATATAAAATAAATGTTCATGTGTTGACAGTACTCATCCATTGAGATTGGTCATGTGTTGAACGAAATATTTTGGATAATAACAACTATTTTGAAAAAGAAATATTTGAAATAGAATATTTGAAAATAGAAATTTATGAAGCCGTGTTGATTAGATTGACGCCATTTTGACGTAAACGATATTTATATCGATTTTACTCATTTTGAAATGAATTGAATTGAAAACGATTTCGAAATGAATTGAATTAAAAACGATTTCGAAATGAATTGAATTGAAAACGATTTCGAAATGAATTGAATTGAAAACGATTTCGAAATGAATTGAATTGAAAACGATTTCGAAATGAATTGAATTGAAAACGATTTCGAAATGAATTGAATTGAAAACGATTTCGAAATGAATTGAATTGAAAACGATTTCGAAATGAATTGAATTGTAAACGATTTCGAATTGAATTGAATTGAAAACGATTTCGAAATGAATTGAATTGAAAACGATTTCGAAATGAATTGAATTGAAAACGATTTCGAAATGAATTGAAAACGATTTCGAAATGAATTGAATTGAAAACGATTTCGAAATGAATTGAATTGAAAACGATTTCGAAATGAATTGAATTGAAAACGATTTCGAAATGAATTGAATTGAAAACGATTTCGAAATGAATTAAACTGAAAACGAATTCAAATTGAATTGAAAGAGAATTGAAATGAATTCAAATTGAATTGAAATTTGAATTGAATAGAAATGAATTTTAAAACGAATTTATAAAGAAGAATTCAATTTTGATTTGAATTGAAATAAAGTTGAAATTGCTTTTGAAACGGTTTTAAAACTATTTATATAATTCGTTTTAAATAGAAATCGACGAAGTATATATTATATATATTATATATATAATATAATGGCCTGAATAGAACGCGCCGCGCTGCGGTAGTTCGTGAATTTCGACCATTTATTTCAAACGGACATTACGGGAGATCCGACCGTCGGATTCTCCTAAAACCGGAACCGTTGGGTTCGTATCGAAAAGAGATTTCTAACGAATATTAGAAATTTGAAATCTAACGGTTGGATTTGGAATTATGTCCAAATCAAATTTGAAAAAGGTCGCTGTAAGTGCAGTTCGATGGCCGTTGTTGGAAATCGACTGTACGGGCCTTGATAAAATTATTAAAAATAGTACTAATTTGTGTAAAATCATAAGAAATGATTTGAGAAGAATTGGGATGAAAAACTCCATATTTGAAAAGATAAAAATAGATTTTTATCGAAGTAAACTAGTTTTGAACTAGAATTATAATTCTATTTATTTTTAAATAAATAAATTGAATTCGAAAGGGTTTTAAAAATAACCAGAATTTCCAATGATTGCATTGGAGTGGATTTGAATCGAAATTGTCTTCGGAATATTTCGATGTTGGAATTCGTGATTATACAGATGTTGTCATGGAAATTTGAAAGATATATATTTATATCGTTATTTCCAATACGACATTTGTTAGTCGTGGAATTTGATATTGAATATAAGCCGATATATTTTCTATTCAGAGCCTTGTATTGAATATCAAATGTGATTTGGGTTTGTCGTGAATGGTGTCTTCACTAACACTGTTCTTGAACCCAGTTGAGAAAAGATTAAATCTTTTTATTTAGATTTAATGAAGTGTACCAATTAAATGATATTTAATTGGAATTGAATTGGTATTGATTTTTGGGTTTATCGTGAACAGTGTTTTAAATAACACTTGTTCTTTAACCCGATAATTAATGGAATGATTTTTGGGTTTATCGTGAACAGTGTTTTAAATAACACTTGTTCTTTAACCCGATAATTAATGGAATGATTTTTGGGTTTATCGTGAACAGTGTTTTAAATAACACTTGTTCTTTAACCCGATAATTAATGGAATGATTTTTGGGTTTATCGTGAACCGTGTTTTAAATGACACTGATTCTTTAACCCAGTCGAAGATTAAAACTAAGTGGAGTTTTAATGAATCTTTAATTAGATTGAAATGATCGAGAATGGAGTATCACCAGTTTTGCTCCAGGCGATAGTTAAATCTTTAATTAGATTCGAACGTGAAATGGTAATTGAATTTACCGATAACACCGTGGTGTTAGATATGAAGTACTACCAGTTTTACTTCATGGGATGAATAGGTTGGGATTGGGAAATTAAAACCAACGATTACTTCGGTAAGGTTCGTTAATCCCGACTAGTTTGAATCGAAATTCAAAGGAAGATTAGAGAATAAATTCAAGAAATTATCTTGGATAAAATTAATGGGAACCTTTCCCTATGAATGTGAAATCAGAAACTAACTGTCGGTTAGCCAAGCAGAATGGTTTTCTGGATATTGATCCGATGTTGGTTTCGGCCTTCGGCGTTAATATTTGGGGAATTATTCTCTTGATAAATTTACGGTTAGTGACTAATGAATTGGAATGAGGCGTATGTTGTGTTTGTGTAACACTTATTTATAATATACGCGAGTTATTCGGAAAGACCGGGTTTAACCCATTCTGAATAACTGATACGACGATAAGTCGAAGATGAAGACGGTGGTCGAAGACCGGAAGTCTTCACATCATTTGGGTGATTACTGATGATCTTGATTGGGCTGTACACCCAAGAAGATGGAAACAGTTGGTGATCGTCCAGACGTACTTGGAGATCGATGGATATGCGGGGTACTAGGTGCCTCCGGTTTCGTTCAGACCCAGAGCGAACTTGTAAATGGACTGTGTGTCTGACATTGGATTTTAGTCCGTGTGATTGATCTCCATTAAATATATATCTGTTTGGCGGCGGAGAATTTATTCTCTTGCTTAACGCCCTTCTCTGAGACGTACGAGCTCAGGGGTTATATATCGATGGATATCAAACGCATGGAGTGAATTGCCTGTGTGGCATGCCTAAGTGGCAAATGATCAAGGCTTCTGTTGAAAAGCAAAGTCTTGTGGTTAATGATCAAAGCACGGCCTTTGTGGCGTAGCTTTGTGTAACGTTTACTTCGCGAGTTTCACACCCGGTATGAACCAAAAACGGGAGACGGACCTCAGTGAGGGCATGCGTTTCCTTCTAGCTAAAAAGTGGCGTCAGTGGTTTTACACGCCCTGACGAGTTTGACTTATGTGGTTGTTGCTGTTGCGAGGCGCCTCGGATTGATCGGTCGTTCTCGAACCGATGGAGTCATTTAGTTGGCTCATTTACGCACCAAAGGGCGGGGAAACGTAGTGTTCAGGCATTTTAATCCACATCGGTGGACCGGCCCTGACGATCCAAGGGTCACTCGAGCTCTGATCCTGAGACTCGGGCTAGACAGTCTCGAATCGGTTGAGGACTATCTTTTGCCTCGGTTCATAGATGGAAATCCAATTTCCAAATACGTGACATTTGCGGTTTTAATTGTAAAACTAGTATGGCGACATGATATATGGTACCCATGCCGCCTATGATTGATACTTATGATTTGAAGTTGTTTTATACACTAGGCACTTATAATAGTATCAAATAATCTGTTTTAAACGTATCAAGCATTCTTTGGCTGTTATAAGGGAAAACCCTATCCCCCGGCTTGCGTTGCATTGTGTGATAGGACCTGGGTCTTATAACAGCTTCATTTTTCTTTATTTAGCATTGCGCTGTTTGTTTTATGCACTGGTATCCTTGGGAGGAAACCCGTTCCGTGTTATACGGCGTGGTCCCTTGATTTACCTATCTTTAAAATAAGGATTAATAACTGTTTTAGTTCTCACACCAGTCACATGACTGACCTGGAGTTTATTGTTTTAACCTAAACTCTGGGTGCCCCTATTTTGACACGGGCAGCTAGCAGTTTTGGTTTTGCAGATTTATATTCACAGGATCCTGGTTTACAGCTGGAACGATATCCGGAAAGCTTTGTATCCGTATATCTCTTCTAGTTGTGTATTGTATTATTTTCCGCTGCAATGTATATTAAATGTAATTTGAATCTCTGATATTTCTGTGTAATATTCATTTATACTCTGTATATTCTTGTAATCTGATGCATTGTTGTAATATACAATGAAATGTTCTTCTGTATGTGTCCTGTTGTGGCTTGTTCTCGAACTATCCGACACTTTCCTTTACGGGGAAGTTGCGGGTTTTCACAATGGTGGTCAAAGACCGGATATCTTCACATCGTTTGGATAATTACTGATGATCTTGATTGGGCTGTACACCCAAGAGGAGGGAATCAGTTGGTGATCGTCCAGACGCACTTGGAGATCGATGGATATGCGAGGTAAAAGGTTCCTCTGGTTTTGTTCAGACCCAGAACGAACTTGTAAATGGACTGTGTGTCTGACATTGGATTTTATTCTGTGTGATTGATTTATATTAAATATGTATCTGTTTGGCGGCGGAGAATTTATTATCTTGCTCAACGCCCTTCTCTGAGACATACGAGCTCAGAGGTTAAATATTGATGGATATCAATCGTATGGAGTGAATTGCCTGTATGGCATGCCTAAGTGGAAAATGATCAAGGCTTTTGTTGAAAAGCAGAGTCTTGTGGTTGATGATCAAAGCACCGCCTGTGTGGCACATCTTTGTGTAGCGTTGATTCGCGAGCCTCACACCCCGGTTGTGAACCAGAAACGGGAGAGGACATCAAGGAGGGCATGCGTCTCTTTCTAGCTAGGGTGGTGTCAGTGACCTACCAGCCCTGACATTTATATTATTTTCGCCTGTGTGGTTGTTGCTGTTGCGAGGTGCCTCGGATATATCGGTGACTATGTGGAGCCGATGGAGTCATAGGACTCATTTACGCCCCAAAGGGCGGGGAAACGCAGTGTTCAGGCATTTTAATCCACATCGGTGGACCGGCCCTGATGATCCAAGGGTCACTCGAGCTCTGATCCTGAGGCTCTGGCTAGACAGTCTCGAAACAGTGAGGACGATCCCTGGCCTCGGTTCACAGATGGAAATCCAACTTCCAATACGTGACTTTGCGGTTTTGATTGTAAACCTATATATGGCGACATAGTGGTATGGGGCACTTATGCCGTCTATGATTGATACTTATGATTGAAATTGTTTTGACACTATACACTTATAGTAATAATAAAAGATGAAATTTAGCGTATCAAGCATTCTTTGGCTATTAAAAGGTAAAAACCCTATCCTCCAGCTTGCGTTGCATTGTGTGATGGGACCTGGGTCTTATAATAGCTTCATTGTTCTTTATTTAGCATTGCGCTGTTGTTTTATGCACTGGTATTCTTGGGAGGAAACCCGTTCCGTGTTATACGGCGTGGTCCCTTGATTTACGTGACTTTAAAATAAAGATTAATAACTGTTTTAGTTCTCACACCAGTCACATGACTGACCTGGAGTTTATTGTTTTAACCTAAACTTTGGGATCCCTTATTTTCGACACGGGTAGCTAGTAGTTTGGTTTTGCAGATTTATATTCACAGGAACCTGGTTTACAGTGGAATGATATCCGGAAAGCTCTGTATCCGTATATCTCTTTCAGTTGTGTATTGTATTATTTTCCGTAGCTATGTAATGTATTGTAATCTCTGATATTTATCAAATGTATTTTATTCATTCATACTCTGTATATTCTTGTATTCTAATGAAATTGTTGTAATAAGCAATGAAATGTTCTTCTGTTTGCGTTCCGATTTGTTGTGTTCTCAAAACAATGAGGGGTTTCGAACGGTCTTGGTTGGTTTAGCGATCGATTCGAATCGAGCGAAATTCCTTGTTGTCACATGTGGTATCAGAGCTTTGGTTTACAGAGCTTGGAGAATAAGACACATTAGAACCATACGAAAGAATTCATTAGAGACTGGATTAGTAATATCCAATAGGAATGACTCGTTAAAGATGGGATCAGCAATATCCTGGAACGAGTGTAAAGAGTGATGTTTTTAACAAAAAAAAATGAAAACAATTTTTGTTTTGAAAATTTAAATCAATTATTCGTATTTGATTATTTATTTTATATTGAATTTGGACAATCAGTATATAAAGATTTTGCGTATACGTCTGATCCATGTGTATTTGAAGTTTTGATATACTGGATAGATATAGAATCACACTCTATTCGCCCATGGTTGTTCTGATGGTGGTTCGAAACACCATCAGAATTTATGTTCGAGTGACGAAAGTGGGATTTCTATATGATTCCAATTGACTGGTGTAAGAACCAAAATTAGAGAGGGCTTATTGTTGTGATCTGGCATCAAAAATGTGATTTTGACTATATATCAAAATTATGAATTTGAAAAACTAATCAACTAAATGATTGCTGACTGCGTTGTTTGATTATTGGTTGATTAATTAAAATTGGAACCATTTAGCTAAACCAAGTCAAATATTGAACTGTATTGAAAATTTATCGCATTTGACATACATGTACATACATGATTATTGGACAGGTCATAGCAAAGAGGCTAGAGAAGAGGAATAAAATTGTTTGCCTGACAAATAGGTACATGTTTATTGTATTTCTTGGATTTTTGATGATTTTATGAGCCGATTGGCAAGCCGCTTGGTTGTTTCCTTTTCTTTTTGGATTGGTGAGGGCCATGGGAGGCTATTTGAAATATCCCGAAGCTCCCGGTGCAGGGGAGGTTATGGCGAAATTTTTCGAAAATTTAGGGTATTAGCCAAATTTTTGAAAATTTTGAAAAGTTCTTAGAAACTGAAAAGTTGAAGAACTTAAACCATAATGAAAATACTGGAAGTTGAGTTGATTTGTGAAACAACTTTCAGCTTCGTTCCTTTTCGGGGATGAAAAGTTTTAAGGGTGGGAAACTATAATAAACCGGAAATCTGAGCCAATTTAAAATTTTTATTTTGGCAATTTTGATGAATTCTGAATACTTAAAATGAATTATTTTAAATAATAACAACGAGAAATTTATTTTGAATAGAATTAGAACGTATATATTTATATAGATCGTCGTTAGAATATAAATATTTTATTTTAATTATAAAAGGAATTGAAAATGGCGCGGTAATTCGAAAATTCAATTTCAAATTTCAAATTTCAAATTTCAAATGAATGCACAGAATTCAAAATAAACCGGATTTTAGCGAAACCAAAAATATTTGAATCCATTTGAGAATATCTTTCCAATGGATCCGAAAAATCAAAATTTCAAAGCGGGAATCAAAAGTTAGGCCCAGTTGAAAATTCAGAATAGTCGCTATGGAATTTTGGCCCTTAAAAATGGAAATTTTACAAACGAACCTCGGTTTTTGACGAAACCACTTTTGTTGGATCCGGAACGTTGAATTATTGCTAGATTCCAAAATTTGTAATTTTCTGAATCAATATGTGAGCGTGGCGAAGTAAAACGTGTTTTGATAGTTTCAGTCAATTTCGATCGACCAGAAAATGGTCATTTTTCAAACGGTCTTAGAATTTGACGAAATTAGTTTTGTTAGGACTGTATTGTCAATACGAAGCTAGAAATAATTTTTATGGAATTTTTAGAGTCAGTATGTGGGCCCGGTAAATTAAAATGTGCGTTCAAATTCAATATATAGATTTATATTTTGATTTTGACGGAAACTGGTCGTAACTACTGAACTGGCTTACGATACATATCTCATTGTGTTCGGAATGGGGGTAATTAGTTAGGGACGACAGTCGGTGGGTTTGATTTCGAGTTCGAAATAAAAAGTTACTTTATAGGATTAATAAAATAAAATAAATTAAATATTATATAACCCCCTCCCCTTTTTAGTCAACTCTCTCTCCCTCACTCTCCTTCTCCCCCGTCACTATCATATGAACGAAAAAGAAAAGAAAAAAGAAAAAAAAAAGAGGATCGCGCCACCGATCCACCCAGGTCGCAGCTTCCGCCCACCGTCGTTCCTGACCGACGCCCCCTCCCTCCGATCTCCCTCCTCGCTCCTCCCTACTCTCCCTCTCTCTAATTTAAACCTCCGCGAGTTATCCACCGATGCACCCAAGGTCCAGCCGCCAGTCCCCAATCCGCCGCCATCGGTCCAAGAAACCTACACCATCCTGGCGCCGCCCCTCAGAAACTCTCCTCCTCCGACGACGAATGGAAACCGTGAGTGTTTTAATTTATTATTTAATTTATTTTCCAGTAATTACAAATTAAAGGTTTATATTTTAATCCATGAAAGTTTAGATTTTTAATTCATATAAAGAATTGATTTTTATTTATGAAAAGATAATATTTTTATTTATGAAAATCTTATATTTTTATTTATATGAAGTGTGTATAAGAATATGATTTTTCTAATGTAAAGATTGATGTAAAAATATGGCTTTTATAATGTGAATCACAATATAAAGGTACGATTTTTAATTAGAGAAAAAAATGAGATTTTAATACATGAAAGATAAAATCTTTATAGGAAAAAAATCATAATTTTGTTAAAGAAAGATTACAGTTTTTTTAATCGAAGAAAGATAGTATTTTTACTGGTAGAAAGATTAGATCTTTAAGGTATAAAAATCCGATTTTTACATATGTGTTTAAGGTATAAATGTGATCTTTATATACAAAGTAGCGTTATAAAAATATAATCTTTGTATAGAAAATAGCGTTGTTAAAAATATAATTTTTAACATATACCACGTGAAACAAATCTCGTTGAAAACACGGCGAAGATTTTCTACTTATGAAGAGTCGCGGCATTTGGTTTAGCTTCTCGATGAGAACTTCTCACATTTAATTTATTTCTAGTTGAAATATATACTAGGATGCAGACGGTGTTTGGCAGCACCCGACACCCGTTGTCCACAGACCATGGATGACTTGTTTGTTTGATTGGTGTGTTGTGAAATTCTATTGTGTGATGTGGAATGAATAAATATTTTATAGTTAAAAATATAATTTTTAACGTGTATATAAAATAAATATTTATAAACAAATCGGACGATTTGTTTATGTACACCCATTTGACTGATATTGATTGGGACGATAAATTTTACACATCGCCTAACTGCACAAATAAAATATAAGTTTGATTGATTGAAACCTGTAATGACCCGCATTGGCAGAGGTATTATAATTAATTTATTTAATTATATAAATAGTGATTTATAGAATTTAATTGTCGTGGAATAAAATAATGATGAATATTTAATTAAAATAATCAATTAAATAATATATTTAATTCTGAAATAGTCGAAATAGTGAATTGACAATATAATGTGAACTGGACAATTCAAAGTATATAATTCAGTTTAGAGTTGAATTATAATAACGAATATATTATATAAACGACAGTTGAACGTATAAATTATAATATAATTATAATCGAGCCCGTAATGGCGCGGCAGGTCGCTATTTGGCGATTCGAACTTCAACTGAATGTACATGATTCGTTTTAAGCCGGATTCCTGTGAAACAAGAAACGTGTGGAGCTGGTAGAGTATATCTTTCTAGTGGAAGAGAAAAATCGGGATTTCATCGGGTAGATTTTGATTTACGTCTAAATCAAATTTTAGAAAAGTCGCTGTGGAATTCCTTTATAATTTTTAAAGGAATTATTTATATTTTAAAAAGGAATTTCAATATAAATCGAATATCGGGTTAACCCAGATTTGAAATATCAAGTTAGAAATCCATATAGGAATATTCTAAGAGCTGTATGGTATTCCACTGTGAATATAGACGATAATATTTATTTTTAAATATTTAATTTTATTATATTTAAATATTTAAGTGGGTCATCCAGAGCTTTAAAAATAGCCAGTTTTGCAAACGAAGTCAGAATTCGACGAAACTAATTTCGTTGGATCCGCAATGTCAAATAGTTATTAGATTTCTAGTTTCGTGATTTTTAGAGTCACTGTGTAGCCGTACAGATTTTTAGATTCGAAAACAGTCAGTATTTCGATGGTTAAAAATACGCTGTGTGAGCATACGGAGTCGGAATTCGACGAAACCAGTTTTGTTGGGTCCGCAATGTCGAACTGTAGCTGCATGTCCAGTTTCGTGATTTTTGGGTATCGCGTGTGATCACACAGATTTTTAGAAGGCAAAAACGAATACTAAAAATGAAAATATCTTCATAAATATCTCACCAAAATATCTTCCCTTTTTTCCCTATAAATACACATCCATTTCTAAACTTAACTCATTTCTTCATTTGGTCAAACATTCCGCCGTTCTTTTTCTCTCTTCAGCAAAACATTTCGCCACTTCCTAAAATCAAAAGAAAAACCAAAACAAGATCTATAAATTCCAAAATAAATATGTTTGGATTCGTATCAGCATAAGCTTCAGATCCATAGGAATTTCAGAGGGCTCGATCATGATTTTGTTCGCTCAGAAAAATACAGTGCTCGTTCTTTTTTCTAGGGTTAGATTAATTCGAGATTTTCTGGTGTTGTTTGGGGATTTAAATGATGGATTCGTGTTCAGTATGACGAGTAGCAGCTTGAGGCAAGATCTGGACGGATTCGAACTACATTGAGGTCGATCAATGTGCTGTAATAGCGTCGAGACCTGGGAGATCGCATTCGACATGGCAGGGTCGAGCTCGACGTTAAGGGCATGGAGTGATAGAGATTTTGAAGGAGATAACGATGGAGTGTTCGGTTTGTGATTCTGTGAAGAAGAGAAGGTGCGGTTGGGATCTGAAGTCATGGAAATGGATGGAGTTTTACTGGAGCGCGTCTGTTCTTTGTTCAGGAGGAAGAAGGGTATTCGTGGGCTTTTGAATTGGATATGGGCCGGAGTATATAAAAGGTGAAGGCCCGATTATTTAATTAAATCCAAGTTTAATTAATTTAAATTGTATTTAAACTTTAAAAGGGTGTAACTTGGTCATACGATATCAGATTGACGAACCGTAAGTTGCGTTGGGATCGTAGGGACGGTGGCTCCGCAATGGAACTGACTGGGAGCGAATCCGAGCTCGTTACAATTTATTGAAAAATAAATTGTCCGTCTGAATCAAGCGATGGTTATCGTTATTAACGATGATTGTCCAATGTGAGTAAATCTCACTAACTCTGAACAGTTTATAATTTCATGTTGTAATTTTAGAACTGTTAAATACTGGCTGATTGACTGTGTGTTGACTGTTTGATTGAACTGCTAGTCAGTTAGTTGAATTTCTATATTGATTATGTTTGACAGAATATATCATATAGAACTGAAAGTGATGTTATCTATATTGTTTAACATCTGTGATGCAGGGAAACAAGTTGGAGGAACCCAACTGGGTTCCTCAACATTTATTTTACTGTTTTTAATATATTGTGATATATGATGTGATATATAATCTGTTGTCGATTATATATGTTTGGACGATACTGATCATCGTGATTTGATATGTTGAATACCATAACATACCGAAATGTTGATAAGGGAATATTTTCAAACTGTATTTTGAAAATGAATTATTTATATAAAATCGATGGATTTTATATAGAAAAGGAAAAGGATTTTTATAAAAGAAATATTTATAAAATCAAAGGATAAGTTAGAATAAAAGGAAATCATTTGTAAAGTGAAAACCGTTACTAAAAGTAAATCTTTATAAATGAATAGTTTATTCGAAAAGGAGTTAATCGAATTAGTTATTCGAATAGAATAAAGGAAGTTATCGAATAAGGTTAAAAAGGAGGTATTCGAATATAGTTTAGCCAAAAGGAGTTATTCGATCAGAATTCATCGAATAGAATAAATTGATTAGAGTAAATCAAACTGAGTTAATCAATTAGGGTTAACCAGTTAGAGTTAATTGGTTAGAGTAAATCAGTTAGGTTAAACCATTAGGGTAAACCTGTTAGAGTTAAATAGTTAGTGTTAATCAGTTAAAGTAAATCGATAGAGTTATATCGAACTAGAATTTATTGAATAGAGTTAAATCGAACTAGAGTTATCCAAATGGAGTTAATCGAATTTAGTTTATTCGAATAGAATAAAGGAGTTAATCGAATATATAGTTTATTCAAATAGAATTAAAAGAGTTATCGAATATAGTTTATTCGATAGGAGTTAAGTGAATAGAATTAAAGTTAAATCAAAATAGTTAAGTGAATAGAATAAATTGAATAGAGTTATCGAATATACCTTATCGAAGGAAAGAATTATCGAATAGAGATGATTCGAAAGAGAGTTACGTAAGGAAACTTGTTAAAGAAATATAAAGTGAACTTTGTCTATTTCAAGGTTAGAAACGTTGTTCAGTTAAGGTCTGAGAGGTAGTTATACCCCAACTTGATTGACTTCATTTTTAACTAAGGAATGGTTAAGGTTCGATAGTAAAGGATGGTTAAGTGAATTTAGTAATTAAAGGAAATGGTTTGAGTTGGCATCGCGATGGTTTTGTTTAAACATCTGTCTAAGTCCAATGAAGAAGCTTTGGAAATGTTTTCCAAATAAGAAACCAGAAATGTTTTCTAATAAAGAAAACAAGAAATGGAAATGTTTTCCATTGTTCATAACGTATATTTTCCAAATTTAGAAAATAAGAAATATTGAATATAGGGAAACAGGAGATAAGAAAATTAATGAAATAAAGAGATAAATGTTGAATGATGTTTGATCGATATAAATTTCCATTTGGAAATAATATCGTTGTTTGCACACCTGTTTTTCTTTGATAGTTAAATCACAAACTATCGAAGTTTTGACCATTTTAACGTTGTTAATATGGAGAGACCGATTGGATTATTTTCCAAAGAACCACTCTGTATTGGCATAAGCGTTGCGAATCATATATGCCAAAGGAAATTGAAGACGGAGTTATGCAAGGGCTATCCTGTTTACAGAATAGTGCCTTCGGTTCATCCTGTTCCTGGGTGACTTGTATGGATGAATGTCTGACAGAGTATTTCCAGACGATCATGTATATTGATTTCTCCAACCGTACCAAGAGTGGAAGTGGAGAAGGAAACTTCTTTTAGCTAACACATAATGTATGGTTGAGGACGTCAATCGGTGATTTGATGGATTTGACGATGTGGCATTCAAAGTGAATCTGGTGTGATGATAAAGCATAGCTTCTAGCCTCACATCCGGTAAATGACAGAAATCGGGCAGGCAACATGGCTAAGTCGGTCGCACCGATGTAGGGTGTATAATCATCTGATCTAGAGTTTCATTTACTTCTAAAAATCTATTGTTGATGCTGTCCCATTCGGGAAACGGTTGCTGATCCCAACCGTTGGTGATATACATTCGACACACTCAAGCGAAATGAGTGGTCGGTCATGTGTGGCCGGGTTGCAAGATGTTCTTGTTTGAACCTAGTGTATTCCTCTCTAGAGGTACACTAGCGAAAGGTGGTTCCATACCTTGTCATAGTTGGAAATCCATTACCCAATACGTGCTTGCGGTTTTGATTGTATACTATATATGTAGAACGTGAGATGAAAGCGTTTCTGCTAGACGATTATTATATTGTGTTGATAGACATTATTATAACATCAAAAGGTTTTTGATATAAAGATATTTGGATTCTCATAAGGGAAAAACCCGTTCCGTTATACGGCATGGTCTTATGAGATATCGATTACCTATTTGAACTGTTTTAAAATGTTTTACTCACACCAGTCCCATGACTGACCCGGAGTTTATTTTGTTGTTTTCCCATAAAAATAGATTTTTATTGAAATGAACTAGTTTTGAACTAGAATTATAATCCCATTTATTTTTAAAATAAATAAATTGGATTTGAAATGGTTTTGAAAATAACCAGAATTTCCAATATATAAAGTGGAAATGGATTTGAATCGAAATTGTCTTTGGAATATTTCGATGTTGTATTTCATGATTATGCAGATATTGTTATGGAAATTTGAAAGATATATTTATATTGTTATTTCCAATACGATATTTGTTGGTCATAGAATTTGATATTGAATATAAGCCGATATATTTTCTATTCAGAGCCTTGTATTTAATATCAAATGGGATTTGGGTTTGTTGTGAATGGTGTCTTCATTTACACTGTTCTTAAACCCAGTTGAGAAAAAGATCAAATCTTTTTATTTAGATTTAATGAGGTATACCAGTTAAATGGTATATAATCGGAATTGAATTTGAATTGATTTTTGGGTTTATCGTGAACGGTGTTTTAAATAACACTTGTTCTTTAACCCGATAATTAATGAAATGTGATTTTGGGTTGTCGTGAACGGTATCTTTAATAATACTGTTCTTAGACCCAACGGAGTTAAGAAAATCAGAAACTAACTGAAGATTAGTTAACTTAATTGGTTTCTTGGGTATTGATCTGATGTTGGTTTGGGCCTTCGGGGTTATTACTTAGGGAATTGTTCACTTTCTAATTTACGGTTAAAGGCTAATGGAATGGAATGTGATTTTGGGTTTATCGTGAACCGTGTTTTAAATGACATTGGTTATTTAACCGAGTTAAAGACAGGATTTGATTTCCCAAGTTAATAATCATTGATAGTGATTTTTGGGAAGATTAAAACCAAGTGGTGTTTTAATGAATCTTTAATTATATTGAAATGATCGAGAATGGAGTATCACCAGTTTTTCTCCAGGCGATAGTTAAATCTTTAATTAGATTTGAATGTGAAATGGTAATTGAATTTACCGATATCACCGTGGTGATAGATATGAAGTATTACTAGTTTTACTTCATGGGATGAATAGGTTGGGATTGGGAAATTAAAAAAAAAAGATTACTTCGGTAAGGTTCGTTAATCCCGACTAGTTTTTATAAACCATAATTTGGTTTGAATTGATATTCAAAAAAAGATTAAAGAATAAATTTAAAGAATTTATCTTTGATAAAATTAATGGGAACCTCTCCCAAAGTATAAGAATATTTGAATAAAAGAATATTCTGAATTGGAATGAGGCGTATGTTGTGCTTGTGTAACACTTGTTTATTATATATGCGAGTTATTCAGAAAGACTGGGTTTATCCCATTCTGAATAACTGATTTGACGATGTGTCGAGGATGAAGACGGTGGTCGAAGACCGGAGGTCTTCACATCATTTGGATAATTACGGATGATCTTGATTGGGCTATATACCCAAGAGGAGGGAATCCGTTGGTAATCGTCCAGACGTATTTGGAGATCGATGGATATGCGAGGTAGAAGGTGCCCTCGTTCAGACCCGGAACGAACTTGTAAATGGACTGTGTGTCTGACATTGGATTTTATTCTGTGTGATTGATTTCTATTAAATATATATCTGTTTGACGACGGAGAATTTATTCTCTTGCTTAATGCCCTTCTCTGAGATGTACGAGCTCAGAGGTTATATATTGATGGATATCAATGGCATGGAGTGAATTGCCTGTGTGGCATGCCTAAGTGGCAAATGATCAAGGCTTTTGTTGAAAAGCAGAGCCTTGTGGTTGATGATCAAAGCACCGCCTGTGTGGCACAGCTTTGTGTAGCGTTGATTCGCGAGCCTCACACCGCGATTGTGAACCAGAAACAGGAGAGAACATCAAGGAGGGCATGCGTTTCTTTCTAGCTAGGGTGGTGTCAGTGACCTACCAGCCCTGACATTTATATTATTTTCACCTGTGTCGTTATTGCTGTTGCGAGGCGCCTCGGATATATCGGTGACTATGTGGAGCCGATGGAGTCATAGAACTCATTTATGCCCCCAATGGGCGGGGAAACTTAGTGTTCAGGCATTTTAATCCACATCGGTGGACCGGCCCTGACGATCCAAGGGTCACTCGAGCTCTGATCCTGAGGCTCGGTGTGAAAACCCATAACTTCCCCGTAAAGGAAAGCGTCGGATAGTTCGAGAACAAGCCGCAACAGAACACATATAAAAAGAACATTTCATTGTATATTACAACAATGCATCAGAATACAAGAATATACAGAGTATGAATGAATATTACACAGAAATATCAGAGATTTAAATTACATTTAAATACATAGCAGCGGAAAATAATACAATACACAACTAGAAGAGATATACGGATACAAAGCTTTCCGGATATCGTTCCAGCTGTAAACCAGGATCCTGTGAATATAAATCTGCAAAACCAAAACTACTAGCTGCCCGTGTCGAAAATAAGGGCACCCAGAGTTTAGGTTAAAACAATAAACTCCAGGTCAGTCATGTGACTGGTGTGAGAACTAAAACAGTTATTAATCTTTATTTTAAATCATTAGGTAAATCAAGGGACCACGCCGTATAACACGGAACGGGTTTCCTCCCAAGAATACCAGTGCATAAAACAAACAGCGCAATGCTAAATAAAGAAAAATGAAGCTGTTATAAGACCCAGGTCCTATCACACAATGCAACGCAAGCCGGGGGATAGGGTTTTCCCTTATAACAGCCAAAGAATGCTTGATACGTTTAAAACAAATCATTTGATACTATTATAAGTGTATAGTGTATAAAACAACTTCAGATCATAAGTATCAATCATAGGCGGCATGGGTACCATATATCATGTCGCCATATATAGGTTTACAAATAAAACCGCAAATGTCACGTATTTGAAAATTGGATTTCCATCTATGAACCGAGGCAAAAGATAGTCCTCAACCGATTCGAGACTGCCTAGCCCGAGTCTCAGGATCAGAGCTCGAGTGACCCTAGGAGCGACAGGGCCGGTCCACCGATGTGGATTAAAATGCCTGAACACTACGTTTCCCCGCCCTTTGGGGCGTAAATGAGCCACTAAATGACTCCATCGGTTCGAGAACGACCGATCAATCCGAGGCGCCTCGCAACAGCAACAACCACATAAGTCAAACTCGTCAGGGCGTGTAAAACCACTGACGCCACTTCTAACTAGGAAGAAACGCAGGCCCTCCCTGAGGTCCTTTCTCCCGTTTTTGGTCCATACCGGGTGTGAAACTCGTGAAGTAAACGTTACACAAAGCTACGCCACAAAGGCCGTGCTTTGATCATCACCACAAGACTTTGCTTTTCAACAGAAGCCTTGATCATTTGCATCTTAGCATGCCACACAGGCAAACCATCCTATGCAACCGATATCAGTCACACAGAATGAAATCCGATGTCAGACACACAGTCCATTTACAAGTCCGTTCTGGGTCTGAACGAAACCGGAGGCACCTAGTACCCCGCATATCCATCGATCTCCAAGTACGTCTGGACGATCACTAACTGTTTCCATCTTCTTGGGTGTACAGCCCAATCAAGATCATCAGTAATTACCCAAACGACGTGAAGACCTCCGGTCTTCGACCATCGTCTTCATCTTCGACTTATCGTCGTATCAGTTACTCAGAATGGGATAAACCCGGTCTTTCCGAATAACTCGCGTATATTTTAAATAAGTGTTACACAAACACAACATACGCCTCATTCCAATTCATTAGTCACTAACCGTAAATTAATCAAGAGAATAATTCCCCAAATATTAACCCCGAAGGCCGAAACCAACATCAGATCAATATCCAGAAAACCATTCTGCTTGGCTAACCGCCAGTTAGTTTCTAAATTTCACATTCAAATCTAATTAAAGATTTAACTATCGCCTGGAGCAAAACTGGTGATACTCCATTCTCGATCTTTTCAATCTAATTAAAGATTCATTAAAACTCCACTTAGTTTTAATCTGTGACTGGGTTAAAGAATCCGTGTCATTTAAAACACGGTTCACGATAAACCCAAAGTCACATCCCATTAATTATCGGGTTAAAGAACAAGTGTTATTTAAAACACTGTTCACGATAAACCCAAAAATCAATATCCATTCAATTCCAATTAAATATTATTTAATTGGTACACTTCATTAAATCTAAATCAAAAGATTTAATCTTTTCTCAGCTGGGTTCAAGAACAGTGTTAGTGAAGACACCATTCACGACAAACCCAAGTCACATTCATTAATTATCGGGTTAAAGAACAAGTGTTATTTAAAACACTGTTCACGATAAACCCAAAAATCAATATCAATTCAATTCCAATTAAATATTATTTAATTGGTACTTCATTAAATCTAAATAAAAAGATTTAATCTTTTCTCAACTGGATTCAAGAACAGTGTTAGTGAAGACACCATTCACGACAAACCCAAATCACATTCGATATTCAATACAAGGCTCTGAATAGAAAATATATCGGCTTATATTCAATATCAAATTCTACGACTAACAAATGTCGTATTGGAAATAACGATATAAATATATATATCTTTCAAATTTCCATAACAACACCTGTATAATCACGAATTCCAACATCGAAATATTCCGAAGACAATTTCGATTCAAATCCACTCCAATGCAATCATTGGAAATTTTGGTTATTTTTAAAACCATTTCAAATTCAATTTATTTCTTTAAAAATAAATAGAATTGTCTTTCTAGTTCAAAACTAGTTCATTTCGATAAAAATCTATTTTTATCCTTTCAAATATGGAGTTTTTCATCCCAATCCTTTCTAAATCATTTCTTATGATTTTACACAAATTATTACTATTTTTAATAATTTTATCAAGGCCTGTACAGTCGATTTCCAACAACGGTCATCGAACTGCACTTACAGCGACCTTTTTCGAATTTGATTTGGACGTATCTCCAAATCCAACCGTTAGATTTCAAATTTCTAACAATCATTAGAAAGCTCTTTTCGATACGAACCCAACGGTTCCGGTTTTAGGAGAATCCGACGGTCGGATCTCCCGTAATGTCCGTTTGAAATAAATGGTCGAAATTCGCGAACTGCCGCGGCGCGGCGCGTTCTATTCAGGCCATTATATTATATATAATATATATAATATATATTTCGTCGATTTCTATTTAAAACGAATTATATAAATAGTTTTGAATTCGTTTCAAAAGCAATTTCAACTTCCTTTTCAATTCAAATCAAAATTGAATTCTTCTTTATAAATTCGTTTCAAAATTCATTTCTATTCAATTCAAATTTCAATTCAATTTGAATTCATTTCAATTTGCTTTCAATTCAATTTGAATTCGTTTTCAATTCATTTCGAAATCGTTTTCAATTCAATTCATTTCGAAATCGTTTTCAATTCAATTTGAATTCGTTTTCAATTCAATTCATTTCGAAATCGTTTTCAATTCAATTTGAATTCGTTTTCAATTCAATTCATTTCGAAATCGTTTTCAATTCAATTCATTTCGAAATCGTTTTCAATTCAATTTGAATTCGTTTTCAATTCAATTCATTTCGAAATCGTTTTCAATTCAATTCATTTCGAAACCACTTTTAATTCGATTCACTTTGAATTCGTTTTCAATTCAATTCATTTCGAAATCGTTTTCAATTCAATTTGAATTCGTTTTCAATTCAATTCATTTCGAAATCGTTTTCAATTCAATTCATTTCGAAATCGTTTTCAATTCAATTTGAATTCGTTTTCAATTCAATTCATTTCGAAATCGTTTTCAATTCAATTCATTTCGAAACCACTTTTAATTCAATTCACTTCGAAATCACTTTTAATTCGATTCACTTTGAATTCGTTTTCAATTCAATTCATTTCGAAATGAATAAAATCGATATAAATATCGTTCACGTCAAAATGGCGTCAATCTAATCAACACGGCTTCATATATTGATATTTTCAAATATTCCATTTCGAATATTTCTCTCTCAAATATTTCTATTTTAAAACTGGAATGAGGCCCAATCAATTACCATATAAAGTTAATTATATGGATTTTCATACAACACATGTATATAATAGCATGGAAAAATAATCAACCATCAACCAAAGTGCACTACACTGTATAAGCATCAAATATAGATATTCAACGCTTATAACAGCCTGTCAATCAATCGATCGACATATTCAATCAATCAGGATGAGTGAAATTCAAATTTCATCCCAACACCCGTGTGGGGTTTCAAACAATCAAACACATATTTTATTTGTGCTGTTGGGCGATGTGTAAAATTTATCGACCCAATCAATGTCCTTCAAATAAGTGTACATAAACAAACCGTCTGGTTTGTAAATGAATATTTATTTTATTCACTTTCACTATATTCATATTCACGTTAAAAATTATATTTTTAACGATAAAACATTTTATTTCAACATATGAATTTCTATTATTCATTTACACAAATAAAATGATATTTTTATTTTCTAACATATTTTAGAAAATTTCGGCGGCATAACGGCACGATACTAGAAACGGGACGAGGCCTAGCCTTATCCCCGGTCTAGTGAAGGCCCACGCCATTCACACATCAATCTAATCACAAAATTTGGAGTAAGAGTCTAACCTAGCCTTACTCCTTCGCCTTATAACGGCGCACGTCTAATCCTAACCAATTTATCGATTCGATTTTTCACACCACAAACCACATTCAAACCAATATCGCAATCAATCACCAAACAGTCAAACAAACAAGTCCATGGTCTGTGGACGATTGTGTCGGGTGCTACTAAGCACCGTCTGCATCCTAGTATATATATAACTAGAAAAATTAAATTGAAAGGTGAGAAATTCTCACATTTAGCTATCCAACCATCTCGGCTCTTCTAATGCAGGAAACCTTCGCCAACTTGACTTTTGTCGCTTTCGTTGTCCGCTTTCACTACATATGTAAGAATCGAATTTTACTTCGCTATTCCATATATAAAAATCGATTTTTTATTTCAAAGTTCAATATATAAAAATCGAATTTTTAGTTCAAAGTTCAATATATAAAAATCGAATTTTTAGTTCAAAGTTCAATATATAAAAATCGAATTTTTAGTTCGAAGTTCAATATATAAAAATCGAATTTTCAGTTCGAAGTTCAATATATAAAAATCGAATTTTCAGTTCGAAGTTCAATATATAAAAATCGAATTTTTATTTCAAAGTTCAATATATAAAAATCGAATTTTTAGTTCGAAGTTCAATATATAAAAATCGAATTTTTAGTTCGAAGTTCAATATATAAAAATCGAATTTTTATTTCAAAGTTCAATATATAAAAATCGAATTTTTAGTTCAAAGTTCAATATATAAAAATCGAATTTTTAGTTCAAAGTTCAATATATAAAAATCGAATTTTCAGTTCAAAGTTCAATATATAAAAATCGAATTTTCAGTTCAAAGTTCAATATATAAAAATCGAATTTTTAGTTCAAAGTTCAATATATAAAAATCGAATTTTCAGTTCAAAGTTCAATATATAAAAATCGAATTTTCAGTTCAAAGTTCAATATATAAAAATCGAATTTTCAGTTCAAAGTTCAATATATAAAAATCGAATTTTTAGTTCAAAGTTCAATATATAAAAATCGAATTTTTAGTTCAAAGTTCAATATATAAAAATCGAATTTTTAGTTCAAAGTTCAATATATAAAAATCGAATTTTTAGTTCGAAGTTCAATATATAAAAATCGAATTTTTAGTTCGAAGTTCAATATATAAAAATCGAATTTTCAGTTCGAAGTTCAATATATATAAATTCTATTTTTCTATCGAAGTTCAATATATAAAAATTATATTTTTCTATCGAAGTTCAAAACATAAAAACTATATTTTTCTTTCGAAGTTCAAAACATAAAAACTATATTTTTCTTTCGAAGTTCAAAAGATAAAAACTATATTTTTCCTTTCGAAGTTCAAAATCAGTTTTCTATTTCTTATAAAATCAGTTTTCTAATCTAAAAAAAAAAATCAGTTTTCTTAACTAAATAAAATCAGTTTTCTAAACTAAAAAAAATCAGTTTTCTTAACTAAATAAAATCAGTTTTCTAAACTAAAAAAAATCAGTTTTCTGAACTAAATAAAATCAGTTTTCTAAACTAAAAAAAATCAGTTTTTATTTTCTTTTCAAAACCGTCTTTAAATTATTTTCAAAACAGTTTTTGAAACTCTTTTATAAAAAATCTGTTTCTCTTTTATTAAAAATGCAGTTTTAAATTTCTATTCTTTTAAAAATGGTTTTAAATTTCATTTAAAAATAGTTTTTGTTTTCTTTTAAAAACAGTTTTCAATTTTCTTTTCAAAAATTCTGTTTTCTAAAATTCTTTTAAAAATTCTGTTTTTAAAACTAAAAGAAATCGGTTTAAACTCTCTTTAACAAAATTCTGTTTTTTTTTCAAAACTAAAAGAAATATACAGTAATTAATTTTAAATCGTTTTATAAATCAGAAATCATAAAACAAAAATGAAAATAAATATGAAGTAAATGCTTACCGGCGTTCGTCGATTTGGGTCTCTCGAGGGTGGCGTCGCGACTGGATTCGACGGGGGGTGGGGCGACTGCTTCGCGAGCTTCGAGGGGGGGTGGTGGCTCTGCGTCTTCGCGAGCTTCGAGGGGGGGGGGGTTCGAAGTACGAGGAAGAGGGGGGGTACGGTGAGGGCGGCGGCTTCGCTTCAGGGGGGGGGCTCTTCGTCGGCGTTCGAGGTTGGGGGGGGGGGGGGGGGCGGCTCTGGCGATTCGATTTAGGTTTTGTTTTTTTTTTTTCTTCTGAAAATAAAAGGGAACGGGGGGGGCCAGTGAAGATAAAGGGAGGGAAAAGGAAATTAAATAATATATATATTTTTTTTTTTTTAATTTAATTTGTAAAAAAGTTGACTTCTACATACGACCTCGAAGCGAGGCCCACCTCCTGTCTTCCATAGCGTTTTACCCCTATTCCGAACACAATGGGATATGCATCGCAAGCTGATTTGATCGTTACAATCAGTTTCCTTTTGTTCTTTCTTTTAAATCAATATATTGAATTTTAAACGTACATTTCAAATTACCGGGGCCACATACTAACTAGAAAAATTCCAGAAAAATATTTTCTAGCTTCGTATTGACGATACGGTCCTAACAAAACTAGTTTCGTCAAATTCTGAGACCGTTTGAAAAATGGCCAATTTCCAGTCGATTAAAATCAACAGAAACTGGTCAAACGCGTTTTCTTTTGCCACGCTCACATATTGATTCGAAAAATTATGAAATTTGAAATCTAGCAATAACTTTACACTGCGGACCCAACAAAAGTGGTTTCGTCGAAATCCGAGGTCGTTTGCAAAATTACTATTTTTAAGGGCCTTATATATATAAAAATATATATAAATTCCACAGCGACTATTTCTAATTTTAAACTGGACATATCTTATCATTTCTAAAATGAAATCTCAGTTTGTTAACTTCGTTACAAAGATATAGTTATACAGATTCAAATATTTCTTGTTTCGTTCAATTCTGACTTATATTGAATTCTGTATATTCATTTGAAATTAGAAATCGAATTTTCGAACTACCGCGCCATTTTCAATTCTATTTATAATTATATATAAATATTTATATTCTAACGACGACGTATATAAATATATACGTCGAATTCTATTCAAAATAAATTTCACGTCGATATTATTTAAAATAATCTATTTTAAATATTCAAAATTCGCTAAAATTGCCAAAATAAAAATTTTAAACTGGCCCAGAATTTGCGGGTTGTTACAATCTCCCCCACTTAAAACTTTTCGTCCCCGAAAAGGAACAAAGTCGAAAGTGGTTTGATTAATCAACTCTACGATCGGTCAGGCTTCCATTCTCCAACTCTTTAGTTTCTGAGAATTTTCAAAATTTCAAAAATTTGGCTAACACCCTAAATTTTTGAAAAATTTCGCCATAACCTCCCCTGCACCGGGAGCATCGGGGAATTTCAAATAGCTTCCCCGGTCCTTCAGATCTCAAAAAGAAAAAGAAAAAGCCAAGCGGCTAGCCAATAGGCTCACAAAATCATCATCACCCAAACAAACAGTAAATTATGTAGTAAACATGTACCTATTTGTCGGGCAAACAAATTTTATTCTCTGCTCTAGCCTCCTTGCTATGACCTGTTCAATGATATATATGTATATGCAAGCAAACGCAACCAATCATCGATATAATTCAATATTTGGTTCTGTTAGGCTAAATGGCTAAAAATTAGCAAACAAATAAACAAACAACACAAACATCAATCAATTTGTGAATTAGAGTTTCAAATCCATAACTTTGATACATACCCAAAAAATCATGTTTTTGATGTCAAATCACAACAATAAGCACTATCTAATTTTGGTTCTCACACCAGCCTAATGGAATATATAGGTATCACACCTTCGTCACTCGAAAATAAATACTGGTAACGCTGCAGCATTATCAGAATCATCCCCGGGCAACTAGAATGCGATTCTATATCCACCCAATATATTAAAACTTTGAATACACGCGGATCAGACGTATACGCAAAACCTATATATACTGGATTGTCCAACTCAATATAAATAGATAATCAAATACGAATAATTGATTTGAATTTTCAAAACAAAATTTGTTTTCATTTTCAAAAATGTACTCTTCACACTCGTTCTAGGATACTACTGATCCCATCTCTAACGAGTCATTCCATTGGATATTACTAATCCAATATCTGATGAATTCTTTCGTATGGTTCTAATGTGTCTTGTTCTCTGAGCTTTGTAAACCAAAGCTCTGATACCAACTGTGAAAACCCATAACTTCCCCGTAAAGGAAAGCGTCGGATAGTTCGAGAACAAGCCGCAACAGAACACATATAAAAAGAACATTTCATTGTATATTACAACAATGCATCAGAATACAAGAATATACAGAGTATGAATGAATATTACACAGAAATATCAGAGATTTAAATTACATTTAAATACATAGCAGCGGAAAATAATACAATACACAACTAGAAGAGATATACGGATACAAAGCTTTCCGGATATCGTTCCAGCTGTAAACCAGGATCCTGTGAATATAAATCTGCAAAACCAAAACTACTAGCTGCCCGTGTCGAAAATAAGGGCACCCAGAGTTTAGGTTAAAACAATAAACTCCAGGTCAGTCATGTGACTGGTGTGAGAACTAAAACAGTTATTAATCTTTATTTTAAATCATTAGGTAAATCAAGGGACCACGCCGTATAACACGGAACGGGTTTCCTCCCAAGAATACCAGTGCATAAAACAAACAGCGCAATGCTAAATAAAGAAAAATGAAGCTGTTATAAGACCCAGGTCCTATCACACAATGCAACGCAAGCCGGGGGATAGGGTTTTCCCTTATAACAGCCAAAGAATGCTTGATACGTTTAAAACAAATCATTTGATACTATTATAAGTGTATAGTGTATAAAACAACTTCAGATCATAAGTATCAATCATAGGCGGCATGGGTACCATATATCATGTCGCCATATATAGGTTTACAAATAAAACCGCAAATGTCACGTATTTGAAAATTGGATTTCCATCTATGAACCGAGGCAAAAGATAGTCCTCAACCGATTCGAGACTGCCTAGCCCGAGTCTCAGGATCAGAGCTCGAGTGACCCTAGGAGCGACAGGGCCGGTCCACCGATGTGGATTAAAATGCCTGAACACTACGTTTCCCCGCCCTTTGGGGCGTAAATGAGCCACTAAATGACTCCATCGGTTCGAGAACGACCGATCAATCCGAGGCGCCTCGAAACAGCAACAACCACATAAGTCAAACTCGTCAGGGCGTGTAAAACCACTGACGCCACTTCTAACTAGGAAGAAACGCAGGCCCTCCCTGAGGTCCTTTCTCCCGTTTTTGGTCCATACCGGGTGTGAAACTCGTGAAGTAAACGTTACACAAAGCTACGCCACAAAGGCCGTGCTTTGATCATCACCACAAGACTTTGCTTTTCAACAGAAGCCTTGATCATTTGCATCTTAGCATGCCACACAGGCAAACCATCCTATGCAACCGATATCAGTCACACAGAATGAAATCCGATGTCAGACACACAGTCCATTTACAAGTCCGTTCTGGGTCTGAACGAAACCGGAGGCACCTAGTACCCCGCATATCCATCGATCTCCAAGTACGTCTGGACGATCACTAACTGTTTCCATCTTCTTGGGTGTACAGCCCAATCAAGATCATCAGTAATTACCCAAACGACGTGAAGACCTCCGGTCTTCGACCATCGTCTTCATCTTCGACTTATCGTCGTATCAGTTACTCAGAATGGGATAAACCCGGTCTTTCCGAATAACTCGCGTATATTTTAAATAAGTGTTACACAAACACAACATACGCCTCATTCCAATTCATTAGTCACTAACCGTAAATTAATCAAGAGAATAATTCCCCAAATATTAACCCCGAAGGCCGAAACCAACATCAGATCAATATCCAGAAAACCATTCTGCTTGGCTAACCGCCAGTTAGTTTCTAAATTTCACATTCAAATCTAATTAAAGATTTAACTATCGCCTGGAGCAAAACTGGTGATACTCCATTCTCGATCTTTTCAATCTAATTAAAGATTCATTAAAACTCCACTTAGTTTTAATCTGTGACTGGGTTAAAGAATCCGTGTCATTTAAAACACGGTTCACGATAAACCCAAAGTCACATCCCATTAATTATCGGGTTAAAGAACAAGTGTTATTTAAAACACTGTTCACGATAAACCCAAAAATCAATATCCATTCAATTCCAATTAAATATTATTTAATTGGTACACTTCATTAAATCTAAATCAAAAGATTTAATCTTTTCTCAGCTGGGTTCAAGAACAGTGTTAGTGAAGACACCATTCACGACAAACCCAAGTCACATTCATTAATTATCGGGTTAAAGAACAAGTGTTATTTAAAACACTGTTCACGATAAACCCAAAAATCAATATCAATTCAATTCCAATTAAATATTATTTAATTGGTACACTTCATTAAATCTAAATAAAAAGATTTAATCTTTTCTCAACTGGGTTCAAGAACAGTGTTAGTGAAGACACCATTCACGACAAACCCAAATCACATTCGATATTCAATACAAGGCTCTGAATAGAAAATATATCGGCTTATATTCAATATCAAATTCTACGACTAACAAATGTCGTATTGGAAATAACGATATAAATATATATATCTTTCAAATTTCCATAACAACACCTGTATAATCACGAATTCCAACATCGAAATATTCCGAAGACAATTTCGATTCAAATCCACTCCAATGCAATCATTGGAAATTTTGGTTATTTTTAAAACCATTTCAAATTCAATTTATTTCTTTAAAAATAAATAGAATTGTCTTTCTAGTTCAAAACTAGTTCATTTCGATAAAAATCTATTTTTATCCTTTCAAATATGGAGTTTTTCATCCCAATCCTTTCTAAATCATTTCTTATGATTTTACACAAATTATTACTATTTTTAATAATTTTATCAAGGCCTGTACAGTCGATTTCCAACAACGGTCATCGAACTGCACTTACAGCGACCTTTTTCGAATTTGATTTGGACGTATCTCCAAATCCAACCGTTAGATTTCAAATTTCTAACAATCATTAGAAAGCTCTTTTCGATACGAACCCAACGGTTCCGGTTTTAGGAGAATCCGACGGTCGGATCTCCCGTAATGTCCGTTTGAAATAAATGGTCGAAATTCGCGAACTGCCGCGGCGCGGCGCGTTCTATTCAGGCCATTATATTATATATAATATATATAATATATATTTCGTCGATTTCTATTTAAAACGAATTATATAAATAGTTTTGAATTCGTTTCAAAAGCAATTTCAACTTCCTTTTCAATTCAAATCAAAATTGAATTCTTCTTTATAAATTCGTTTCAAAATTCATTTCTATTCAATTCAAATTTCAATTCAATTTGAATTCATTTCAATTTGCTTTCAATTCAATTTGAATTCGTTTTCAATTCATTTCGAAATCGTTTTCAATTCAATTCATTTCGAAATCGTTTTCAATTCAATTTGAATTCGTTTTCAATTCAATTCATTTCGAAATCGTTTTCAATTCAATTTGAATTCGTTTTCAATTCAATTCATTTCGAAATCGTTTTCAATTCAATTCATTTCGAAATCGTTTTCAATTCAATTTGAATTCGTTTTCAATTCAATTCATTTCGAAATCGTTTTCAATTCAATTCATTTCGAAACCACTTTTAATTCGATTCACTTTGAATTCGTTTTCAATTCAATTCATTTCGAAATCGTTTTCAATTCAATTTGAATTCGTTTTCAATTCAATTCATTTCGAAATCGTTTTCAATTCAATTCATTTCGAAATCGTTTTCAATTCAATTTGAATTCGTTTTCAATTCAATTCATTTCGAAATCGTTTTCAATTCAATTCATTTCGAAACCACTTTTAATTCAATTCACTTCGAAATCACTTTTAATTCGATTCACTTTGAATTCGTTTTCAATTCAATTCATTTCGAAATGAATAAAATCGATATAAATATCGTTCACGTCAAAATGGCGTCAATCTAATCAACACGGCTTCATATATTGATATTTTCAAATATTCCATTTCGAATATTTCTCTCTCAAATATTTCTATTTTAAAACTGGAATGAGGCCCAATCAATTACCATATAAAGTTAATTATATGGATTTTCATACAACACATGTATATAATAGCATGGAAAAATAATCAACCATCAACCAAAGTGCACTACACTGTATAAGCATCAAATATAGATATTCAACGCTTATAACAGCCTGTCAATCAATCGATCGACATATTCAATCAATCAGGATGAGTGAAATTCAAATTTCATCCCAACACCCGTGTGGGGTTTCAAACAATCAAACACATATTTTATTTGTGCTGTTGGGCGATGTGTAAAATTTATCGACCCAATCAATGTCCTTCAAATAAGTGTACATAAACAAACCGTCTGGTTTGTAAATGAATATTTATTTTATTCACTTTCACTATATTCATATTCACGTTAAAAATTATATTTTTAACGATAAAACATTTTATTTCAACATATGAATTTCTATTATTCATTTACACAAATAAAATGATATTTTTATTTTCTAACATATTTTAGAAAATTTCGGCGGCATAACGGCACGATACTAGAAACGGGACGAGGCCTAGCCTTATCCCCGGTCTAGTGAAGGCCCACGCCATTCACACATCAATCTAATCACAAAATTTGGAGTAAGAGTCTAACCTAGCCTTACTCCTTCGCCTTATAACGGCGCACGTCTAATCCTAACCAATTTATCGATTCGATTTTTCACACCACAAACCACATTCAAACCAATATCGCAATCAATCACCAAACAGTCAAACAAACAAGTCCATGGTCTGTGGACGATTGTGTCGGGTGCTACTAAGCACCGTCTGCATCCTAGTATATATATAACTAGAAAAACTAAATTGAAAGGTGAGAAATTCTCACATTTAGCTATCCAACCATCTCGGCTCTTCTAATGCAGGAAACCTTCGCCAACTTGACTTTTGTCGCTTTCGTTGTCCGCTTTCACTACATATGTAAGAATCGAATTTTACTTCGCTATTCCATATATAAAAATCGAATTTTTATTTCAAAGTTCAATATATAAAAATCGAATTTTTAGTTCAAAGTTCAATATATAAAAATCGAATTTTTAGTTCAAAGTTCAATATATAAAAATCGAATTTTTAGTTCGAAGTTCAATATATAAAAATCGAATTTTCAGTTCGAAGTTCAATATATAAAAATCGAATTTTCAGTTCGAAGTTCAATATATAAAAATCGAATTTTTATTTCAAAGTTCAATATATAAAAATCGAATTTTTAGTTCGAAGTTCAATATATAAAAATCGAATTTTTAGTTCGAAGTTCAATATATAAAAATCGAATTTTTATTTCAAAGTTCAATATATAAAAATCGAATTTTTAGTTCAAAGTTCAATATATAAAAATCGAATTTTTAGTTCAAAGTTCAATATATAAAAATCGAATTTTCAGTTCAAAGTTCAATATATAAAAATCGAATTTTCAGTTCAAAGTTCAATATATAAAAATCGAATTTTCAGTTCAAAGTTCAATATATAAAAATCGAATTTTCAGTTCAAAGTTCAATTTATAAAAATCGAATTTTCAGTTCAAAGTTCAATATATAAAAATCGAATTTTCAGTTCAAAGTTCAATATATAAAAATCGAATTTTCAGTTCAAAGTTCAATATATAAAAATCGAATTTTTAGTTCAAAGTTCAATATATAAAAATCGTTCAATATATAAAAATCGAATTTTTAGTTCGAAGTTCAATATATAAAAATCGAATTTTTAGTTCGAAGTTCAATATATAAAAATCGAATTTTCAGTTCGAAGTTCAATATATATAAATTCTATTTTTCTATCGAAGTTCAATATATAAAAATTATATTTTTCTATCGAAGTTCAAAACATAAAAACTATATTTTTCTTTCGAAGTTCAAAACATAAAAACTATATTTTTCTTTCGAAGTTCAAAAGATAAAAACTATATTTTTCCTTTCGAAGTTCAAAATCAGTTTTCTATTTCTTATAAAATCAGTTTTCTAATCTAAAAAAAAAAATCAGTTTTCTTAACTAAATAAAATCAGTTTTCTAAACTAAAAAAAATCAGTTTTCTTAACTAAATAAAATCAGTTTTCTAAACTAAAAAAAATCAGTTTTCTTAACTAAATAAAATCAGTTTTCTAAACTAAAAAAAATCAGTTTTTATTTTCTTTTCAAAACCGTCTTTAAATTATTTTCAAAACAGTTTTTGAAACTCTTTTATAAAAAATCTGTTTCTCTTTTATTAAAAATGCAGTTTTAAATTTCTATTCTTTTAAAAATGGTTTTAAATTTCATTTAAAAATAGTTTTTGTTTTCTTTTAAAAACAGTTTTCAATTTTCTTTTCAAAAATTCTGTTTTCTAAAATTCTTTTAAAAATTCTGTTTTTAAAACTAAAAGAAATCGGTTTAAACTCTCTTTAACAAAATTCTGTTTTTTTTTCAAAACTAAAAGAAATATACAGTAATTAATTTTAAATCGTTTTATAAATCAGAAATCATAAAACAAAAATGAAAATAAATATGAAGTAAATGCTTACCGGCGTTCGTCGATTTGGGTCTCTCGAGGGTGGCGTCGCGACTGGATTCGACGGGGGGTGGGGCGACTGCTTCGCGAGCTTCGAGGGGGGGTGGTGGCTCTGCGTCTTCGCGAGCTTCGAGGGGGGGGGGGTTCGAAGTACGAGGAAGAGGGGGGGTACGGTGAGGGCGGCGGCTTCGCTTCAGGGGGGGGGGGCTCTTCGTCGGCGTTCGAGGTTGGGGGGGGCGGCTCTGGCGATTCGATTTAGGTTTTTTTTTTTTTTTTTTCTTCTGAAAATAAAAGGGAACGGGGGGGGGCCAGTGAAGATAAAGGGAGGGAAAAGGAAATTAAATAATATATATATTATTATTTTTTTTTATTTAATTTGTAAAAAAGTTGACTTCTACATACGACCTCGAAGCGAGGCCCACCTCCTGTCTTCCATAGCGTTTTACCCCTATTCCGAACACAATGGGATATGCATCGCAAGCTGATTTGATCGTTACAATCAGTTTCCTTTTGTTCTTTCTTTTAAATCAATATATTGAATTTTAAACGTACATTTCAAATTACCGGGGCCACATACTAACTAGAAAAATTCCAGAAAAATATTTTCTAGCTTCGTATTGACGATACGGTCCTAACAAAACTAGTTTCGTCAAATTCTGAGACCGTTTGAAAAATGGCCAATTTCCAGTCGATTAAAATCAACAGAAACTGGTCAAACGCGTTTTCTTTTGCCACGCTCACATATTGATTCGAAAAATTATGAAATTTGAAATCTAGCAATAACTTTACACTGCGGACCCAACAAAAGTGGTTTCGTCGAAATCCGAGGTCGTTTGCAAAATTACTATTTTTAAGGGCCTTATATATATAAAAATATATATAAATTCCACAGCGACTATTTCTAATTTTAAACTGGACATATCTTATCATTTCTAAAATGAAATCTCAGTTTGTTAACTTCGTTACAAAGATATAGTTATACAGATTCAAATATTTCTTGTTTCGTTCAATTCTGACTTATATTGAATTCTGTATATTCATTTGAAATTAGAAATCGAATTTTCGAACTACCGCGCCATTTTCAATTCTATTTATAATTATATATAAATATTTATATTCTAACGACGACGTATATAAATATATACGTCGAATTCTATTCAAAATAAATTTCACGTCGATATTATTTAAAATAATCTATTTTAAATATTCAAAATTCGCTAAAATTGCCAAAATAAAAATTTTAAACTGGCCCAGAATTTGCGGGTTGTTACACTCGGGCTAGACAGTCTCGAAACGGTGAGGACGATCCCTGGCCTTGGTTCACAGATGGAAATCCAACTTCCAATACGTGACTTTGCGGTTTTGATTGTAAACCTATATATGACGACATAGTGGTATGTGGCACTTATGCCGTCTATGATTGATACTTATGATTGAAATTGTTTTGACACTATACACTTATATTAATAATAAAAGATGAAATTTAGCATATCAAGCATTCTTTAGCTATTATAAGGTAAAAACCCTATCCTCCGACTTGCGCTGTATTGTGTGATGGGACCTGGGTCTTATAATAGCTTCATTGTTCTTTATTTAGCATTGCTCTATTGTTTTATGCACTGATATTCTTGGGAGGAAACCCGTTCCGTGTTATACGACGTGGTCCCTTGATTTACCTAACTTTAAAATAAAGATTAATAACTGTTTTAGTTCTTACACCAGTCACATGACTGACCTGGAGTTTATTGTTTTAACCTAAACTCTGAGTGCCCTTATTTTCGACACGGGCAACTAGTAGTTTTAGTTTTGCAGATTTATATTCACGAGAACCTGGTTTACAGCTGGAATGATATCCAGAAAGCTATGTATCCGTATATCTCTTTCAGTTGTGTATTGTATTATATTCCACTGCTATGTAATGTATTATAATCTCTGATATTTATCAAATGTATTTTATTCATTCATACTCTGTATATTCTTGTATTCTGATGAAATTGTTGTAGTAAGCAATGAAATGTTCTTCTGTTTGCATTCTGATTTGTCGTGTTCTCAAAACAAACAGGGGTTTCAAACGGTCTTGGTCGGTTTAGCGATCGATTCGAATTGAGCGAAATTCCTTGTTGTCACAATGCCCTTACTTAGGATCTTTTAAATATACAAAATTATTATTTTCTCTAATATCCCCAATAAATTAGGCATTTAATGTCACTTAAATTACGATCTAATAAACCTTTTCAACAAATTTAAATTGCTTCTTTAATATCCCTTCTCATTTTAGTTGCTATTTATTTTAGTCTGTGCATTTCATTTGTTCTAATGCATTCATTCAGGTTTTTATTATGTAATTAAAATTTTACATTCCAAAACAGTTTGCTTAAAACTAAGATCGTTTATATTTGGCATATAGATCTACAATTCAATTTATTTACCACATATAGAAGTTAATATTGACGTGGATATATGGCAATTTCTTATATGGTTAAAAAGCAAATTTGTCTTTATATCAATGACAGATTTAGTTTACAATATTTAGGTGCTAAGTTTAGGACAATTTTTTTGTGATATACAGGTATTTACTTTAGTTTAGGCATTTTCATTGGTTTTAATACTATTATATATGTAAATATTTTTTTTATTTAAAAATAGAACTAAGATCATTTATATTTGGCATATCCATCTACTGATTCAATTTATTTTCTATATATATATATAGAAACTAATATTGACGTGGATATATGGCAATTTCCTATATGGTTAGGAAGCAAATTTGGTACAATATCAATGACAGTTTTATTTTACAATATTTAGGTGCTAATTTTAGGCCAATTAGCACTATTTTAAAAAAGTTCGATCCTAAAAACTAGCATTTCTATCTTACACCAAGGCATATCTGCAATATTTTAAAATCTGCCAAACTAATACTGAAGAAAAAGCCAACTGGAAGAAAATCTACATTTATCAGTGATTATTTTATAAATACCCGAGAGGCCTATTCCACCTAGACCTGTTCAACTATTCCACGATTTCAGGATATAAAAATTTCAAGTTACTTATCCCTAGGTATACGCATTCTAGAAAAATCCATTTGTCCTATAAACACCACACAAAGTTTGTTTACTCACTTTCATCACTCTTTCATCTCGATGTTTTCTACTGCTCTACTCCTAGTCTCATTGCACTACTACTTCCTCACATCCACATCAGGTTAGATTTATGTATAATTTGCAATGGAGGATTTTCTATTACAATTTCTTATAGATTTTGTATACTGCTTACAAAAAAAAGCAAGTTGTATGTTGGTTTTTTAAAACAAAAAGCATATTTTCTAGAAAAATACAGTTTTTGTTTTCATACTACTATTGGCTACACAAAAATTGTGAACATAGCTTGCCAAACTTAAGTTTCAAAACAAATAAGCAGTCTTATATCATCCTATTCCCTTTTGTGAATTTTACTTCCGCATACCTTACTATTTTGCACTGTTTTACGCTGCTTATCCTGATGTTCCCGAAACCACATCACCTACATATGATTACATAATGATAATTTGTAATTATGAATTCAATTTGGAGATGTTCCAGAAAGAACATTACCTGACTTTATGACTATTTTTTAACGTACTATTATGTCTGTTGTATACTGGACATAGCGAAAAGGTACATGGCTAGGTCAACAAGTACAGCAAATAAACAGTCTACCCCCTTATAGTTGGATATAATACAATATATTCTAGCTTATTAGGTAGACTAAGATCTAATATATCTCCTTCCTGTTGATTCAATTATTGCAGCTACTTTGGATGCTTTGTGCTTTGTTCAAAAGAGGGTAGTTATTTAAGGTAACTTTCTAATCCTAAAGTGTCTTAATATCTTTCCACTATCAATTTCTATGATTTTTTGAAAAGCGGATGCAAACTTATATGATATGTTCCAAAATTTATGTTTAATAAATTACAAATCTATAGTAAGTTAAACTGACCGATCATTTACTACTTTGTCTTCTATTTCATTTGTATAAAATACAAAACTGGTGGATTCTCATATGGTAGACATAATTGAGTTGTGAATCTTTGATACTATATTTGAAATTCAAAAATAATATGAAATACCAATTCAAATATAGAATAAATTGATTGTTTCGTAATTGGTAGAATTAAATCAGTAATACAAATTCTACCGAATATAGTATTATTATAATACAAGACTGTATTATGGTACATATTTGGTAATACAAATTCTACCATATTTGGTACCATAATCCAAATATGCAGTTCAAATATTGAGTTGTGCATATATTTAATCAAATTAAATTGAATTGTAGGTTATTACAGATTTTCAATATTATGGTAGAATTATGGTGGGATTTATGGATACCAATTCTACCAATTATGATTATTTCATACTATATTTACATGTAAATGCATTCTCACATCCAAAATTGAGTTGTGAACAAAAAACTACATTTCCAATATACAGATTACAATTATATTGCTGATTTAATTTGTAAAACGTTGCATTCCTCTCTTTTTTCCTCTAATTGCATTTGATTGTATAATTACTTTATATGCCCTATGTCATTCAAATATAATTGGTAGTGTATATAGCATTAAAATTATCATGTATAACATAATCTAATTTAAATTTTTGTACTTTAATTCGAGAATTAATAGTGCGCATATTTTATCGCATTCCTAAAATGCACTATCTTATCTTGCCGATATGTACACTTTCTTAGTTATAAATATGACACTGTATCTTTCTTCTCCACCTCACAAAATCAGTTACCCTCTTCATTCTTCCCTTTTCCTCTACAGTCATTTAAATTGTTTACTATTCCCAGGATCCCCGGCTTTTGATTGCAGTGGGAGACAGGTACTGTATATTATTTTATGTATTTATCTACTTTGGTTTGCATCGGTATTCAGTTGTGTCTTTTCGGATTTATCTGCTTGGTTTGCATCAGTATTTGGTTTTCAATCGTTTGCACTGAACCTATATAATACTGTAAACGCTCATGCGATTCGCAGCACCATGCAACTGCGTAGCAATCAAAAGATACTGTTAGTAATGAGTATGGTTAAGATGCAAGTTTCACGTCTAAGTTGGTAAGCTGCATACAATTATTTAATTTATAAAATAAAAAGTTATCCATTATTCAATTGTATTATCTAATCGTGTTTTTTCCTTCATAGGTAAAGCATATGGAAGAAACTGGATGGTGACAGTGAAGATACTCAAGATGAAATATTTTAGTGTGTTGCTATTCACACCTCCATTTAGACTACTGGCCGGCCACCTATACTAAAGGTCACCTCTTTTTTGCGCCTCTTTACTTCTTTACACCGCCTAAATTATTCAATTTCTAATCAGCTACCACCTCTGCCTTTAATTCTTCATCGTTCCAACAAAAAAATAGTCTTCTTCCTGAAATTTTCTCCATCGCTCTACAAGCTTGAAGGTTTTCCTAACGCAATTTCAAGTGTCCAGTCAGTTAATTAACACCATCGAATCGCTCTACAACAACATTCAACTTTTTCCCTGTTGTTTTACACCATCAAATCAGCGCATTCTGCGAATCAAATACCTAAAATCACATCGTTTAACAAAAAAATTAACATACTTCCAGTTTTATATGAATAATGGTGATTGTAAATTAAGTACAAACTACATACTTCATCAGTTGTGAAATGATCTGTCAAATCAACTTCTGTGTCTTCAACGGCATATGACCAATCATCTTGTGGCCTATTGCTATCATCCACATAGTTATTATGTTTATTGTAAATCACATTATCTTCCTAAAAAAATCAAATAAAAATAATTAACATGATTTTTTTATAAATTTTGACATATAAATTGTTGATGTATGAAGAAAACCCTAAAATTCAATAACTTACAATGTCATTCTCTTTTACGACGTCATCGAAATTAATGTCCTCCAAACTCGAAATAGAGAGAAGGGTGAAAGAAAGCTCCTACAAAAATTAATACAAAATCCTTAAAAAAAAAAATCTATAACAATAGAATAGATTATGCAGCATGATATACAAAACTAACATCTTTTTTGTCTTTATCTTCCATCCTCTACTCAGCCGAAAAAATATTCTTTTTCTTATGGTTTAGGGTTTGATATCCGAGAATTTACGTTGTTTGAGAAAGAAGAGATAGTACGACTTTTGTTGACTGAGTGAAAAGAAATAAAATAGTGGTAGGAAGTAGGTCAAAAATAATACAATTTATTAATTTTTTTAAAGGTGGCTAGTAGTCTAAACGGGGGTGCGAATAGCAGCACACATATTTTATTAATAAGTAAATTTTATCATTTTTTAGTATAGCTATTGTATATTTTTAGTATTATCATAATATATGCTTTATGGTTAGACTTTTTTAATTTACATTTGCATTTATTAATGATTGGTATCGCATTTGGATTTATTTATATTGTATACTATTTTATTTTTTGGAGTGGTAATTTATTAATCATGCAACATCAGAACAAATCATTTTTTCTGGCATGTTTAAAATACACAATATCACGCGTGAAGTGCGTGTCACGATCACGTGCGAAGTGCATGCCACGACCATGCGCGAAGCGCGTGCCGTGACGCTTGTATATAATATATAACGTGGAAATATACATATCGAGCTGTGCATATTTGGCATCACCCTTCTTCCCTCATTGTTTTAAAGATCTGTTTCTCTCCACCAGTTCGATTTTCACGAAATATACAAAGTAAAACCAATGGGATTTGGAACAACATTGATTGACTTGATGAGAGCATCATTCAACTGGAAGTAATGGTGCTCGGGAGGTCTCAGTTGACGGTGACAAACCTGTGAGAAGTGGGGTTTGCTGTAAATCGAGATCTTGACTAAACGTGAGGTAGAGTTTGTGTGTATAGGAGAAGGAGTTATGGAAAAAAATGGGAAGGTTTTGCTGAGAGGAGGGTGAGCATGGTGGAAATAGTTGGCTTTATATTGTTAAAGCAGTAGAAGATGGTAGCCACCGCTACAGGCGTGCGTAGTTGGAAAGGGGCTCTGTCATGGTTGACCGAGTCTGACGTGGCGAGCAAAGGGGAGTTGGGCGGATGGTACAAGGTGCGGTTTGCATGAATGAGGAGTTTAAGTGGAAGGAAGTGCAAGAGAAGTGCAGTAGATTTTCGAGAGTTACAAAAAGTGAAAAGAAAAGAAAAATATGGAGAAGCTTGGCTGGGGAGAAGTGATGTCATGGAAATTGGTTCGCTTGCTACAACAAGCGTAAAAATTATAACAATAAAGGGTCGACGATGGGATGCAGATGCGGTCGGAGGAGGGTTGGTGCATTTGGGGCAGGGAAAGGTCAAGTTGGCGTGGGAATGACGTGAAGAGATCAAATGGTTTTTGCTTGGAATATGTAATCGGGAAATTACTTTGTAGGGAATACTGGGAAGAAGAAGATTAAGCAAGGGAGAAGAAATGTGTGGGCAATGGGCTGACGTTGTGGGCTTTTGGGCCAAAAAAAACAGAGAAGAGTGTGTAATTTGCATGTTAGGATAACGTGACGATGAAGGAAGTATAAATGTGAGGTTCGGCAGATTTAAGGTGGCAGCTGGTTTTCGTATTAATATGAAGAAGACAAAGATTTAATCATGGACCAGGGAAACGAACGTAATTAGGTGCGTACACTACACCATAACAACAAATTTGACACACCAGTATTTAGAGATTTGATACGGCTTTAAGCCGTATCAAATTTGATACAGCTCATAACCGTATTAAATTCATTTGCTACAGCTTAACTGATCCGCGTCTTCCACCGTAGATTGATAAAGCTGCGGATCGTTTCCCTTTGGTACGTCTTAACCCCGTATCAAACCATCCTATATTTTTTTTCTCCGTTGAATTTTCATTTCTCACCAAACCAAAAAAGATTGGCTGCTTTCTTTTCTAATTATCTTCTGTCTCCTTTCTGATTTCACCCTTCTCGATGAAAACCCTAGAAGTAATGAATTGGATTTTTTTCGTTGTTTGACTGCATTTGAATTGGATTTCTGCTTCTCCTTCTTCTCAACTTTCGTCTAATCCCATCGCACAACAACAGTAAGGTCTTCGGCCCCAACCGTATCCATTTTATGCCCATTTGTACTACTCCATCCATTACCATTTGCTGTCTCGATCAAGTCCATTTTCTGCCCATCACCGAATTTCATGACTGCTATTTCCTGTTAGTACTCCTCCATCTTTCCAAACGAACTAAAGGTAACATTTTTTTAGTTTTTTCTATATTGATGAATGATTTATTAGGTTTATTTAGTTCTTAATTTAGTGAGAAATACTAACATTATCTATGCAGTCCAGAAATCAAATGTATTGGATGACTTTTATTAGGTTGATTAATGAATTTTGTTAGGTTTGCTTAGTTACTCAATGGGAAATGCTGATTTTTTAATTGTTTTAAGTGAACTAATTATCTTTATTACCATGCCTGTGCCTTAATAGATGCATCATTGATGAAGTTTCTTTATTAGCTTGTTTTAAAAATTAGTTATTTTACATGTGTTTGTCTACACAATCTATGTTCTTAAGCCTACTTTATGATTAAGGTGATTTATAGTCAAACCCAATGCACCTATTTGATAGGTCCACTTAGATGCATCTGCAGCCTTGGCCTTCTTTGTTTGCTCCTCCAATGAACTGTTTCCATTGCCAACCTCCTTTTTAAAGATTATTTTATATAAATCAAGATTTGTGGATGCTTCGGTTAACATGGTTCTTGGTTGATTTGGTTTGATTAATCATGGTTTGGTTAGCCATGAAATGTGTAGCCATTGCCATTAGTATTTTATTTTTGTTTTCGAACTCTCTTTTTATTTATGATAGGTGATTTTGTATTAAATTGGTCGGGTTGAAATCAAACTGAAATAATATAATCAATCCTCCATTCAATTGCTTGTAGCCATTTCAAATGTTAGGCTACTATATCATATCATTACTGGTGCCACTTTAAATCTCAAGCATCGTTCCTTTATTGCAATTCCAATTCACACTTGTGATGTTTTGGTTTGACTTGAATTATACATTGAATATTGTTGTTGAAAATATGGTTGTGGGATTGTTTGTCCTTCCCACTCTACTAACAATCAGTAATTGTGCAGTTTCCTTCGTAAGCAATGATTCTACTCCTTCCTGTTATGTACATAAACAACAAGAAAATAGAACTAAAAGCTCTGGTGTAATTCATCACAAAACAAACATAACCATGACATGTGCTTAGCACATATAGACAACATAAAACTGCAACGGACAATACTATTCCCAATGTACTATTGCATTGTGCTAAAAAACTATTATTTTAAACCAGTACCCCTTAACTAGCGATGCAATTTAAGTACTTCCTGTATGCTTAGAATGGTATCCATTATAATCCTGTTCATCCTGTTTCTGCTACTGTGTTGCTAAGTTATTTAATTCATTCAATTTGAAAGATTGGTAAATATTGTAACATGAAGTCTAATTAAGTACCATTATGTAGGGGCCTATGAAATGAAGGGGATATGAGAAGATTTGGTCATAGAGAAGGATTGATAGAGAAGGATACAGCGGAGCTTCTCATGCTTGTTATGGTGATTTTGGTGGAAAAAATGCTACTGTTCCATTAGATTATCAACCTGGGTTCATGGTAAATTCATTCTATAAATTTTAGATTTATTATATGAATGTATCTAAGATTGACTGTAAACAGTAAACTACTGTTTGCCATCAAATTGGATATGAAAGTATCTTCCATTGAAACTAACTTTATAGAAGAATTACAGGTGATTTTTCAAAACTAACATACACATACATAAATTATAACATATTATAATTATTTAAACAGAGCCTGTCAAGCAAATTTTTGGATTAAAGTTAAAGAAGTCTGCATTTACAAGGAGTAAAAATCTGGTTATTATGGAAATAATGGTCTTAAATTACTTTTTTGATAGTGCAGTGGCTAGGATTTTCAATTAGGAAAGGAATTAGTGGGGAACTGATGCATGCATCCTCAATGGACTAAAAATGTCTTTATGCAAATTGCAACAGTGGTCTGTTTTTCTTCAGTGTTGGATCAAGTTGGAACTAAGTGATTGGAAAATAATGCTGGTCTGTTTTGCTGGAAGGATTTGAGTTCTTTCACTTGGGCCAGGTAATGATTGATAAACACAATACTACGTCTTTTCTTTTAATGGATACAAGTTTGACTTAAAACACTCCAGTCGGAACTACAAAATGGATATTAGCATTGAAGTACATGGGTTACATTACTCAGAAGATGTATAATGTATTATTATATGTTTTTCACCTGGCATCACTATTGGCAGAAAACAAATTCAGCCAATTTTTTTTTTGTTTGCCATCAAAGTAGAAAAGATTAAAGGGAATTTATCCTTGCCTGATGTCCCTTTTATATATTTTTTTGTACGCTACTGATGATAATACAAGTTATGTAGTGGTGCATGCTATTCAATCTTTGTTAAATCAAAATCCCACATATGCCTTATTATTGGATATTATCTTGTTGTGTATTTAAGTCGATGCATTGTTATAATTTTTTTCTCACAGTCAGATGACCGCTAAACGGAACATAAAAGATGAGTAAGTCAACATGGCAGAAAGATGTTTTCCCAGCTCTAAAGCAGGTGTCCTTTATTTCAGTTTGATCCATTCCCTATTGTCAGCCTTTTAATTTTTGCAATTTGATTGCAGCTGAGTTTAGCCAACAAGCGAACAAACTGGCAATGAACATAACAATTCTCGAAGGCTCTACTGCTATCAGCTTCTTGGTAAGTGATTTTTTTCCTCCTATCTCTTTGTTTCAATTTGCAAGTAATTCCAAGCGAACAAACTGGCAATGAACATAACAATTCTTGAAGGCTCTACTGCTATCAACTTCTTGGTAAGTGATTTTTTTCCTCCTATCTCTTTGTTTCAATTTGCAAGTAATTCAGAAATTCAGTGTGTTGACAAATACAGGTTATTGAACAATAATAGTCTTTTGGGGCGTTTCCACTATCGCTAGTGAACATCACAACCCTCGCTATCTTGTGAGTTCTTTACACTATAGGCACAGTAAAGGTTTTGTAGTCATTTCTTCAGCTAAACTATTTATATTTATTTTTGCAGGGATTTGAGTGGCACCGTGCCTAAGTTTCCAACAAAAATATTCAAGTAAGCTCTAGAACTTTTTTGACTTTTATTTTATTCTTCTTGATTTGTATTGAGACATTGACACTGTTATAACAAATAATTAAACCTCGCTTGAGTTGCTCTTGGGTCGGTTCAAAATACATGTTTGGAGTGTGGATGCAAATGCACCGCGACAGTGGTGCAGTTCACATACGGTGGTGCATTTGCACCACTGGAGTGATGCACTTCACTGCACCGGTGCAGATGCACCACAGAGTGCTACTGCTGCTGACTAAGTATATAATAATTAAATAAGCATGGTAAAATTTTAATTAAGTTAACTAAGTTTTAAAAAGTTTATAATAATAATGATGATGATCACTCAAGTTTATAACAATAACAATACTAAGTTATGAAATGTTAACGAAGTTAACTAACTTTTATAATAATAATGATTAACTAAATCTTTAATAATAAGGAATTATAAATATTAACCAAGCTAACTTTTATTAAAATTAACTAAACTTATAATAATAATAATAATTTAACCAAGCTAACCGAGTCGACTCCGTTTGCAACTAACTGAACTGAGTCGACCCAGTTTGCAACTCAAGTTGCAAACTGAGTCGAGTTTGCAACTTCCGTTGCAAACTGAGTTGAGTTTCCATACTATCCACTAATAATCATTGTGATGGTTCTGTTCACTAATATTAGGAATATAAATTTATGTGAACTTCTGTTCACTAATAATCCTTGTGATAGTTGAAAATTTATGCTTCTTATCCAATTTCTCATTTTATGTACATTACATGACTTGTTGTGGAGACGAAACTAAACTGATACTTGTTATTTTAATTTCTTTTCAGGCTTTGGAACAAACATGAGTTGCATGGGCCCGACTACTATAGTTTTGTTGTCTCCTTTTTTTTAAGAGCAAGAATTGTGAACATTATGATGCTTTGTGTAAATTGTGTTATGTGGTTTGTATTAACTAAAGTTATGGTTTATGTATTAATTAAATTATGCTTTGTGTATCTTCTTTATATATCGTTATATGGGTGCAGCGTATCTTCTTTATTGTGTGTATATATATATATATATATATATATATATATATATATATCAATGGGTGTAATATGGTGTACTGATTTTGATACGGTTAAAAGCCATGCCTAATTCGTTGATAGCATTATAGGAATGAGGCATTAAACACGGTTTTAAGCCGTATCAGTATAGTTGTTTAATACAGTTTTAAACCGTATCAATCTACTAATTTGATATTGCTTAAAACCGTATCGATCTATGAAGCTGACAGTGCCAGCATACCAATTTGATATGGTTTTAAGCCGTATCAATTTAGGAATTTGATAAGGCTTAAAACCGTATCAAATTAGAAGTTGGACAGTGCCCACATGCTAATTTGATACGACTTATAACCGTATCAATTGAGAAATTTGATACGGTTTAAAACCGTATCAAATCAATAAATTGATACGGCTTAAAACCGTATTTATGTATCAATTTGATACGGTTTTAAACCGTATCAATTTATTGATTTGATACGGTTTTAAGCCGTATCAAAGCAACAGAGACGCCATTTTTTGATACGGTCCAGGGCACTGCCAAATCGATTTTGATACGGCCATGAGCACTGCCAAATTGGCATTTCTGGTGTAGTGGTAATTATTATAATTAAGGTAATATAATTATTACTTAATTAATTATAATATATATATAAATCGTTATTGTATAACGGTTATAACTTTTACGCATATGAACAGAATCACGTGAAACAGGATCCATTGGGATTGCAGGAAAGAAGGCTACGCTGTTGAACTGACTTGGAATGATCCGGAAGCAATTCGGATTTCATTTAAATTTTAAACGATTGTTTAAAATTAAATGGAATTACGTGAACCGTCAATCGTAAATAAAGGTGAGTTAACTCTAACACTTTCTTGAAATGCTGTGATGAGCTAAATTTATATAATTATAACGTACCATTAATAGTATAAATTGGTTGATTGGATATTAAGGGTGTTATTGGTTGTTGCTTGTTTGGGGGGATGACGTTATTTATATTTCATCGTTTTAATGAATTATCATATATTACTATCAAACGTTGTTGTGATGCAGGGGAGAACAGGTTTGAGGAATCCAACCGGATTCCTCAAATAAATTGTATGTTATTTATTGATCACATTATTCATATATATGAATTGTTCCCCAAAATGATATCAAAGCCTGTTCAGATTAAATGGATGTTATATGATGCCGTTTCGCCCTCATGCGAAATTGACGTAGTTTTAAGTTATAAAATTTATTTTAACCGATTTAAAGTTAAGTTTATTTTATATAAGTTAATAAAAAAATAGAAATTTCATAAATATATTTATATTTAAAATCATGTTTACGAAAGGGGATTATTTAACGTTTATGTTACAAACTCTTATGTCATTTATAAATAGAAAGTTAGAAACTAATCCTACGGGTAGGCAAAATAGAATATTTTAAAAAAAATGATGTTTTTGAGTTAATTAAGTTATTAATTAATTTAAGGGAGAAAGATGAATGGAAATCAGTTAACAGCTTAACTGATGTTTACGGTTGACAAAGTCGACTGTTTTTAATTGAAATTGATGATTAGTTTAATTTGACTTAAATTAAACTAATCGATGGTCTTCCAAATATACGGATGTCATTAAAAGTTGGTTAATCTTTGATTATCATATTTTAAAGTGATTATCAACTTAATTATTATTAATACGGTTAGTTATATATTAATCTTTTAATAATGATTAATTATTCTATTTCTACTTAATAATGAAATTAACTACTTGTAAGTAGTAAATGTTGAAGTAAATTATTATTTTAAGTAATGATAATTAAAGCGATTACTTTTTAAGGGTAAACTAAATTAGGAAGTGATCAAATGGAAATAAGTTTTGATTTCAGTATAGTAAGAGTTTATAAAAGGATTTATAATCCACGATTATGAACAAGGTGTGTAAATGGGGTTTGTAAGCTAATGCGAGAATTTCAATAAGGTTTTATTTAATTAAGTAAAATGGGTATGGTTAAAATAAGACTTAAAAGGGGTTTGGTAAATATTTACATAATAAATTAAGTAAAGAGATGATAAAGAGGTTATCAATGTAAGAAATGGGTGATAAAACCATATTGGTATTCAATGGTAAATGAGATTTATTTAGAGGAAGATCTACTTAAGTACGACAAAGGAAATTAACATGCAAAGGGGGTTTTCAAATAAAAGAAATGGTTGTAAAATCATAGTGAATGGAAATAGAAATGGTATTTAGATTTTCGAGTTGCAAGCTTTTATTGTCTTGCGATAAGAATGTTGTCGATCAAGGTCTGAGAGGTAATTAAAATACCCTAACTTGGACGACTTCACTATTCCCAAAAGATGATATTAGTTTGTATTGGTAGAGGATGTTGCAATAATTTATTGGGAAAAATATGGCAAATATTAATTTGTAAGGAAGTAGAAATTTAATAAAACCATTGGGTTTTAAAATAAGTGGTGTATTATTTGGGTCTAATACGAAATATGATTATACTTATATAATATGATTAAATATGTAGCACTATTACCAAAGTAATGAAATGGTATGTTTTTCCAAGCGCGCGTATTCACATAAATAAGTCGTTAAATTTTGGTTTTCATGGGAGATGAGAAATAAAGAGTGATATTGGTTTTGAAATAGAATTGTATATTGGAAATAAAAATTTAAAAGTTCCATAAGCGTGGGTGTTTTAAAGTTAATAAGCTCATTTCCGGTTATATTATGAGAAGTACGTCACTTGACATTATTTTAACCACATAAGAATGGTAGGGAAACTTATGGCGAACCGTTAAGTGTATGTGATGGTATTCCAAATGGTAAAGGAAAAGAAAAGTGGGTTTATGGAGCAATAGTGTTATTTTCAAAGATAAGGGAATACGAAAATGTTTTGAAAATAAAAACGATGTTTCGACGATAAAGGAAGTAAAATATGTTAATGAATCTAGTAATATTTTGAGACAAAGGAAATATAAAAAGGAAAGTTGGTGAACAAGTATTCTAAAAGAGAATATCGATTAATGTTTTCAAAGTAACAAACAAAAGAGTTTGTTAAGATAAATAATATGAATCGATTTGTGAAAATCGATGAATTATTTTTAATGAAATATTTTGGTAATGACCCGAGCTACCAATTTACTTAGCTTTACTGTTATGATTTGATAGTTAAACAACTGATTATCAAATGAATTATTCTGTTGAACCTTTGACGTGCTGTTTCGAAGAGACCAGATGGGAACTAGGACCAAAACCACGTCGAATCAACTGCGCGGACGCGACTAATTTGCATGCAATAAAGATGGAGCATCGAAGACCATAGATCTTCCTTCATAAATGGAATAACCGCATAAAATCTCTGAGTCGACGCAGAGATATACTGGGGTTCAGTCATGCTTGAAATCTACGGATTGCAAGTACTTCTCGCTACTGATCCTTAGGGTGATTCCTGTATAGGATGCGGTAGGAGGGGTCTTCGGCTCATCCTGTTCCTGGATGACTTGTATGGACGAATGTCTGACAGAGTATTTCCTCAAAAATCATATACATTGATTTTTACAAATATACCAAGTTTGGTGGCAGAGAAATTCTCTTGCTTAACACCTAGAGCGTATTTGTGGACCTCAATTAGTGATTTGACGGATCTGATGATGTGGCATTCAAAGTGAATGGAGATGTGCTATTCTAAAAGATAAACGGTTTCCTAAAAAAACTTATCTTAACATATCAACAAGTAAAAATTGATTGCTATATTAATTTTATAATAGACTAGGTGATTTAGGACCGCTAGATTTTAGGTTAATAACTTGGGCCATCAGATCAGAAGAAGTTTCCAAAAAAAGGCACCTAAAGTCAGCCGAATCGCACTACAAACGTGTGCACCAGGTTGCGCACGTTACCCCGAGGGACCAACCTATTCTATAGGTGGGTCGACCCCGGGATTGACCCAGCTAGAGGTTGGGTGGCCTCTGCTAATCATGGTTTACGGTTTATTAATTATTTATAAATTCATTATTTATTCGAACCTTAAAATTAGAATTTCAAACTTTTTTTTTCATATCTTATTCGTTTTAAGTCCGATTTCAGCAATCTAAATGTCTATATTAGCCAAAATTTCGTAACGGACCCAATGGCGCAACCCATGTTACCCATTTCTCAATATTTTCTAATTAATATTTATTTTATTAAACTTTTACTTTAATTTCTTTATTAAAACTTTGGGTTGTTACACAATATATCTATTATGCTTCAAATATCATTCACATTGGCTTTCTAGTCTACACATTTAACAGTACTTATGATAATAAGAAACAAAGCCCACAACCTCTAAGTCAGGTAATAGTATGGTGCAAGCAATAAAAAATCATGAAGTACTATAAAAGCTATAATGGTATATGAAATATAGGGAATGGAGAATCGTTTAGGACCTGTCCCTACACCCAAAGAGTTAGCATGTATAAATATATACATATATTGCTTTGTGATAGTCATCATCGGTGTACTCTACATCAAAATACTATGTGTGTCTAGACAACTCTTCGATGGTACCGTGACATCCCTAAGATGATAATGTTCGACAAAGCAAACATAGTATCCATCATTCATCCTCACATTCACACACTTAGTATCATTCAGCACAACATTATCCCCAAGACAGGGAGCCTCGAGCAGATTTATCCTTCAGTACGCCAAGCCACTTATGCTCTCATCGGTGGTCTAACCGTCAATTAGGCATGCGCACTGATGATCCGCTTCTTCAAGCGCTCTGCTGGTACTCCGAGGACTCATTTCCCATACAGTCATCTTTTCATCAGCGTGTTTCGACACTTTCAGGTGAACCTTCGGGGGGGAATTTATGATTAGGAAGACCTCTCCTGCCATTGAATGTGCCTCAAGAGGATGGGCACTCAGCTGCATGCATCTCCAACCAGCTCTGTAACAACCCGAATTTTTATAACATGTTAAAACAAGAAATCAGGGCAGAATTAAATCACAAGTTAAGAATCAATGGGAACAGGTTACGCCATTGCGTTCGTCTCGAAATTCTGCTTGAAAACAAGTCCGAAATTTCATAAATCGGAGTCCGTATGACCAAGTTATGGCCCATAGAAGATTTCAGAAAAATTCAAAATTCAGCCCGAAATTCAAATTCAGCCCCAAATAGATTGGGCGGGAAAATTTCCCGCCCAGCCCCAGGTCGACTGGGGAGTCGACCTGCCCCAGCCCAGGTCGACTGCCCAATCGACTTGGGTGTCGACCTGGGGGTCGACTTCCCTGGTCGGCCATGTTTGCCTGGCGCACCTGTTTGCTCCTTTGGGTCTGTTCAGTTAGCCTGTGACGGGATTTGATGGTTCAGATCTAAACTAGGGTTAATCCTATGGCCTAAACTTGTCTCTACACCTATAAAAACACCCTAAGACCTAGCCTAAACCACCACAAATCATCCTAAAAACTAAGTGCTGCCAAAATGCTCCTAAATCATGGCCTCCATCTTCATCATTGAGAGCTTGAGAGTTCTAAACTAAAGCTAAGGCAAAGGAGCAATCTTTCTCCATCAAATCAAAGGAGCTACTTATATTCTCAAGGCTTCTAGTGTTGCTACATCATTCCTAGAGCTTCTACAACGTCTCTATCTTGTTCTATTTTGTTCTAGTTCCCATAGCCACGATTTGTAAGCCCCACTCTACTCTTAGATTTAAACTATGAAATTAATATGAACATGTAGCAAGTTGAAATGTGATTCTTGTGTAATACTTGTCTTTGGTCTATCATTGTATGCATAGATCCATTCATGACTCTTTTGATCTATGATTGTGGGACTATCATGAACCTAGTACCGTTCATCTTGATTTTTGGGTAGAAAGCTATGAGCTTTATTTGGGGATTATGCATAATGCAACATAGAACCCCTCATAACCTTGATGTTAACTTGCCTATGATGTTGAACTACATGCTAGTTACAAGTTTATCACTCTATGTCAACTATTACCATGTTATCACCCTATTTGCTAAGTTTGATGTCATACATGTTTTAAGGCCAATAATCCTATATGCTAGTTGTGATGAACACCTTTGCCTCAAATGTCATCATGTTTAACTTATGATCAACTTTACCACCTTATGCCCATCTTTGTCATATTGTTATGTTCCCCTTCTTGATCTACTTGTATTGATGCGAATTTACGTGCGATGGGAATACGTTATGGGTAGTTAGGCGAACTAAAAATGACATGAAAAACATGATTTGAAACATGACATGAAAATTGATTATGCTTGAAAACTTGAATGTGGTCATGACATGTAGAAAACCATAAAGTGGCCAACTCGAGGTTGGGTTGAGTTTATAGCGTAAATCTGCCCGGAACCGCCCGGCAAATCCAGTGGCTACAAACAATAGGACCCAATGTGAGTAGTTGGTCATATCGCGCTTGAAACCCGAGGTTAGACTAGGTTGTGGTGTAAATCTGCCCGGACCCGCCCGGCACATCCAGTAACCACAACAATGTCTAATGTGGGAGGTTGGGCGCATTAAGTAAATTAATGCCACATGATAGGGTTAAGTCAAACGTCTTAGATGCATTGACATGTTAGATGGTAGGGTTTGGATGCAAAATTGTTTGCTTCGCACTTCTATGCGTAGTCCTGTCAGGGTTATGCATATTTCCAAAATTTGCATTCATATAGAACTGCCAGTATATTTTAGGATGTTGACATCATGTTTTCAAAGTGTTTTTAAAAAATAAAATGCATATATATAGGAAGATCCAATTTAGAATGATTATGCATGCATATTTTATGGTTACAATTCATTATGTACACTATGCAATGCGCATGTTGGTTGCAAAATTAAATATGCACTAATTGACTATGTATTTTAGGATAATTAGGAGCCAACACCTTGGGTTTCATCATTGGCAAAATCCCGAGATGAAATTTCTTTTAAGGAGGAGAGAATGCAGAAATCTAGAATTTTTTACCATGAAATTAGCATCATTGCATTCATGACGAAATTCTACCTTACTACCTGGTCGACCAGAGCGGTCGACTGCTGCATCGACCACTTGGTCGATACAGACATTGTGGAGGCTAGGGTTATGAGGTTAAATATATTATAACAATTTATATAAACAGACAAATTTCCTAGAATTCAATTCAACGGTTCAGATAGGGATGACAATGGGGCGGGTCTAGGGTCCAAACCTGTTTGACCCCCCTTGATTTGACCCATTTAGACCCGCCCCATAGGGTCCTCAGGGCGGGTAGACCCACGACCCGCTTTTGGAGTTCGGGTCTAAGGTCGGATCTGGGGCATGACTAATCCGCCCCAACCCAACACGCATGATTGAAACATCCTTTAAACACTTTATAACTATAATGATTACTTGTTAATCTTCTTATGTATACATGGTTATAGCTTGAATATTATATTGTTTTAATCAACAAACTATAATTTTTTCACAATATTAAGTTGCATCATTGATAATCATACAATAACAAATGCATACATTTTGAACTACTATCTTACAACTCATTTTATATATTCTCGTATCATTGTAAACACATTATAATATGTATATAATTTATCATTTATTGATAAAATATATAAGTATATAAATCTGTGTACATTAGAACATGATATCACTGGGTCGCGGTGCAGGTCTACGTACGCGGCGGGTCTAGGGCGGGGTATAAAAAGTCCGGGTTGGGTCTGGAGCACGAGAAACCCACCCCATTCCCATTCCTAGGTTCAGGGTCTGGAGCACGAGAAACCCGCACTATTCCAGGGTCATTTCTACCATATAAATGAAGGGCTAGACCCCTACTCTTTTACTTATATTTCTGAAGCCAACAACTAAGCTTTGTTATTCTCAATCCTCCAATTTCTTCCAAAACCTAAAATATAAATATGTACAAATCCAATCAACAAAAAGTGGAGAGATTGAATTCAGATCTATGCAAAAGAGTTGGTTCTTCGATTTGGAAATTCTTTTATTTAAATTTCCTCTTCTTTTACTATTCTTCTTTTAGATCAACAAATTTAAATTTGTGTTTGTAAATCCCCTTTGTAAATAAACTGTAGATCTGTAAGGTTTGGAAATTGTAAGCCTAAAAGTTGTGTTTAGATTCAGATTTGGATAGCTTTCACGTGAGTGAGAAATATATTCACCGTTTATAATAACTTATATAATTCGTTTGTGTTAAGTTTGAATTATATGCCTAAATGTTTATCAGAATTGTTCGTTTTTGTCAAATTTGAAATATTATGTGTATAAATCAGGTATGGATTTGTATGTCTTTTACTTTAATATTATCATATTACCTACAAGTATTCTTAGATTTGTTTGTGGTTGTTGTAAACAACTCAGATCTGGAAATCAGTCCCAAAATAATTATTAGACGTGTAGTATTTTATTCTAGATTCATAGGATTCGAGTGTTGATTTGTAGTTTGTGCAGTTCCTATTAGAATAATAACCTTGTTTGCATTTGATATTGTCTGGCGATTTTCTTGGTTATTGCAAGTATGCCCTTTTTTGTTCTTTTTAAATAAAAAGACGTTATTTGAAATCAGTAAGAAATATATTCCTATTTCTTGTGATTTGTTCTTTTTCGTTTGCTAATTTTTTTCCCATTAGTAGAAATATATTCCTATTTCTTGTGATTTGAAATCAATAGAAATATATTGTTTGGCAATTTGTTCTTTTTCGTTCGCTAAAATTTTTCCTATTAGTTTTTTCTTAGTATATTTTTATGACATATTTTTCTGATCTAGAAGTATCAAACTTCTTTTGATGAAATAAAACACTATAATATATCATCGTATTATTTTTTCTTCTCAAAGATTATTCCTATCAATTTTTTTTTATAGAATTTTTGATGAATTATTTACCTTGATACTGAGGTATCAAACTTTTTGAAAAAATCATTTTTTATATATTATTTATGATTTTGCAAAATACACTCTTTCCCTTGTTCATAATGCTTTTCCATCGTGCTTTCCAAATAGAGGTTTAATGAAAAAACAATATTTATATCGACTGAATAAATTTATGTAAGTAATATAATAACAGGAGAGAACAATCATCACATGTGTTTCAAAAAGGAAAATTTCAAATTAACAGAGCATTCAAGATTTTGATTACGCATATTTAGAGGAGAGTGTTATAACATATATGATCAGTAAATATGCTTTTGTAATTTTATTTTAGTCGCACGTCATGTAATATGTTACATCTCAAACTTCAAAGCTTATAAATATAAGAGACTAGGTAATGGAAATATAGGTATCAATTTACCGTGACTATTTTTTTTTTCTTATCCTTATCTACTAACTTCTCTTTCTGATTTATTTTATAAGAACATATACAATAGTGTGATTTCTTCAATTGTCATTCAAAAAGATCGAAACTTACATATGACTTTTATTTATTCATTACATATGAACATGGCTACTGCAATGAAATCATGAAAAATAGATGCAATGTTAGAATCAGGATCGGCTCACTTGTGTGGGTTGCCCTAGGCAAACTGAGAATAAAGGCAAATAAATTCAAGGGCTGATGATTTCTTTTCTTTCAAAATTGCTGATACTAGGTATCAAACAGCACACTTAAGCCGTAGCATTCCCATAAACAACCACTATACCAAAGCTTCCTATGCAAATTGAACATAAAGCATGTTTTTCTAAACTAAAAGTTCAGTTGACCATCACCCACCGCCTTGCCCCTCTCTCGGAGGGTTGCCTGTCAGGAGTTGCCTTGAAAGCGGACCTGGTTAGAATTGCTTAATTAAATATCATTAATAAGTTTGTAGTGAATTATAACACACTTATATTTTACTAAGTGAATATGTAACTGAAATAGCAACTCGTCGTACCAAGTTCGACACAGGATAAGATGGCGATACTGTAGCAACGTCCTTGTACATACTGCATTGGACACTACGAACATGTTATCTTCTAATGCAATCAATGTTATAGCTGTCACAGACAATAACATACAAAAAATCAATGAGCAATATGTGACACGGATGAAATGTCCACCACAACCACCAACTTTTACAAATATACGTTTTTTTAATTAAGCATCCATGGTGACATAACCTAATAGTCAAGCACGTTAATGTTTTTATATGGTGACCAAATCATTTCAAAATTTCTTTCAACCAGCTATAAATGCTACCCCATTTCCCATGTTTTAGTCGTGGTATTAAAAAAAACATATTGTGGTGGCCTTAGCATCATGCTGAATAGATGAAATTTGTTCAACATTTAATGGGTTAACACTCTTCATTATTAGCTCAACATTCCTCTTTGAAAATATATCCATTTCAAAATTAAATGGTTCCTACAACCCAATATAGATTTTTATGCGCCATTTAATATATAATCAATGCAACATGCACACGATAATTTATCATTACTGCAGCTTCTAATCATACAAACAAAACAATATCATGCATCATCTGTCACACAAGTACACTTTGCTCTGTATCACATTAGGACCCACTCTGAAACCGGGCACAACCGTAAACCCGACAACCCAATTATCCATTATCGGATCCTCCTCACCTGAAAAACTGACACATTGAGCTCTGGGTGAAAGGAATACAGCAAACAATGCAGCAACCAAACCCGTTTGGCCATCTCATAGAACCCGCTTACAAAACCCGAACCCGATACCACATCTTCCAATTTGGGATGCACCAAACTGGAATACTTGATACCGCAAAACTCGCGGAAATCGGAATTTTGCTTAAACAGTTCATCACAATGCATGAACTTTGAGTCATGAAACTCCTTAAAGAACTGATGCTGATTCCATTTCAACCTGTTTTTGAAACCGCTATGGTCGAAATCTTTAGCATGGAAACCCGAAAACATCTTGCTACAAGCATAAGACTCAAATGCAAACTTCCTGTTTTCAGGCTTCAGTTTAATTCTATGTACAGAGTGTGAAGCAGAATCCAGGTCCCAACCGGCAAATTCCATCTCCTTGATCATGATCCTGACCAAAGACTTAACAGATTTGTACACAAAAGTTAGAAAATTTAGCAAATGGTTTGAATTCAAACCAGATATATGCAAGTTATGCATACTGAACATTGACTCAGCTTTACAAAGCCTAGATTTAAGCAGGCTGATTTCCGAATCTTTCGTTTCGATCTCCGACTCAAGTTTATTGATAGTAATCTGAAAAGTCTTGATCAGGTTCTTCTGTTCCAGAATCTTTGTGTTCAAAACATCACCTGGCGCGGCCGCTGAAAGTTGGTTTTTCACGTACGACTGCTTCAGCTGCGATATTTTCTTCAGCTCGGAAACAATGGAAAGATCTTCTCTTTGAATCGATTCGGGGTCGTAGGGGGCGTGAGCGATCTGCAGCTGCGCGTAGGATGATTTTACGATGGAAATGGCGGCGAAGAGCTCGGCGATTAGAGTTTCGAGCTCGTGAAAGTTAGGTTGTGGGTCGAAGTAGGTTGTGCTGATTTGGATGGGTTGGGAGAAGAGGGTTTTGAGGTTCTTGAGCTTAACTTCGGTGGCTGCGGTGGCAGAAGTGGAGGTGCTGAGGTGTCGGCGGTGGGGGCGGAGGAGCTTGGTTAGGGATTTCCAATCCATTATTTTGATTTTTGATTTTGGGAGTTAGGGATGCTGAAGAGGGTTTGAATAGGAGACGGAAGATGCATGGGGAACGGGGATTTGTGACCGTTGCAGGCTTTGTAGCTTTGAGCTTTTTAGGTTTAGGTGTTTTGTCCCTTTTATCTGCTTTTTGAACTTTTGACATTAGACAGCTTTCAGTTTAAACTTTAAACTGTTGGGAGTTTGCACATGTGTAGTGCAGCGTAATGTGCTTAGGATACGCGCATACGAGAGAAAGACGTGATGGAGTTTTGGACTTATCTCCATGACCGTGCAACACATCTGGGGTTGTCTTGCTAAACCCTTCTTTGAAAGGCCTGTTAAAACATTTGGTTGGTCCAAATAAAATTATTGGGCCATTAATGAAATCGAGTATCAGTGGCGGAACCAAAAATCGAGCAACGAAAGGGTCAACACTACATATGTGATCATATATGCAGTCTTTTTTTATTTGGAGGGGCCGTGTATACATGGGATGTGACCATATATGAACCAAAACACTTCAATTTCTTTAAAACAAATAAATATTTGAAGAGGCCACAACCTCTGCTGGTCTATAACTAGTTCCGCCTCTGTCGAGTATAACAAACTAGCTTTATTCGGACTCAAAACCAAACCGATCGCTATATTTTTGATAGTTTTACTTGGCGAAATATTTTACTTTATTATAAGCTTGTGACGGACATGAGAATTACTTCCTCTATCCTTAGGAGCCTTTCTCTTTACCTATCTCTTCAAACGATATATCTTTTAACATCGCTCTACTCTCCTCCATCCCAGTATGACAGGTTTCCATTCATGCGGCTTTTCATGCTTAGCTTCGGCTTCGGGACCTCATAGATTCTTGAGTACGGTTGGATTTGAGAGATACGTCTCTTATTGAGTTAGATACAAAGCGCAAACGGATGTTTGACAATCCGCTTATTGCGTTGCTATAAGGCTCTAGAAAAGCAAGAACACTTGATTTGCGGAAGTATACCGTGTTTCCCTCATCAACGAGAATCCAAAATATACAATTAAGTCTACCATGTTGATTTGAACCAGTGCAAATACATTTCGAAATTTTTACCATCCATTGTTTTACAGCCTTTTAGATCCCTCGTTGTCTTTTATTTCCTTGATTTACTTGGAATAAATAGAATTAGGGTATGCTATAGAGGTCCGTTGACGCCAAAAAATGGCACAAACACTCAAATAAAAAATACGAGGAGAAATAAATGAAGATATATTAATGAAAATTAGGAAAATGCAATCACAGATTCACACACGTTTATAGTGGTTCAACATTAATAAACCTACGTCTACTTTATAATTTCTTATAAAAACTTGAAGAAACTGAGTACAACGGTGGATTATCTCTCAAAATTCGAATTCAAGGCAGTAATACAGAGTATAAAAGAGATTAAATGCCAAAAGCCCTTTTTTGATGCTCTGGAGATTTATTTATAGCTGATGGCAGAGGCCGGTTTAGTCCATCCACGTGGTGTTCAATCTGAGAATATAGGAAGATAGTGAAGCAGTCCGCCAGTCGTTACAACGCCATTTCAGGAAAATACCAGGTCGGGTCGATATTAGTTAGCTCGATCTTAGACAAGTGTCGACAGATCCTGGCTTAGCATATGGTAGAGTGATCACGTTAGAGCTATATAATATGTCTCCAACAAATATCTCGACCAGTAGAAGCGGTATTCTTGGAGTGGGGCGTTTACTCAGGAAACATTCTTCCCCGGCTCGACATGTCTCAAGTCCACAAATTCGAGCTGGGGGTTCTTCGATCCATAGTTAAATCCAACTTCGAACTGGTGTTTGGTAGTATTGTCTTCACCAAGCCGAGAGTTAGTCGAACTAGAGTTTCCAGAGACCCACTTCATTCAGTCCAACAACAAGTTGAACCGAGAGTTAATGTTGTTGACACACTTTTTGGCAAAGCAGTCACACGTCAGTTTTATGGTTAGCGACGTGCTCGAGATTCGAGAACATTCATAGGAAAGCACAAAGCGATTATGTCGAAGTCACGAATCATTTGGAAAAAGTTGGAAATATCATTGATTCCTGAATCAGCGTTATCGAATTGGTAAAAATATGTGATCGGCTCGGCCGGATCAGTTTAAAATACTTGAGCACCTCGGTACAATCACGTGGCAAAACTCGAATCAAGTGATTCTATCGTCTATGGAAAAAAATAAGCATAATCACTCAAAAAAGGTTATGCACCTCGTGTTGAGCACTTAAAATCGGTCGTGCAAACTCAAAAGGCTCGGATTAGCCGCTTTAGCAAAGCCATGTTTTGGCATCTCGAAAAACCATGATCAACACGGTGTGATCACACAAAAACAAGGGCGTGCATCTGCCCCGACACCCTCATGATTTGGCAAGGAAATAGGAATTTCGTATTCCCTAGGTATAAGAAAATATAGATTTTGTGTCTCTATCGGGATACGAAATCATATCCTCCTTAGGGATACGATACTTTGGTATTTGGTAAGTCTTCAAAAGGGGTGAGCACTCCAACTCGATCATTAGGTTTCATTGGTTCAACACGGGATTTCATGAATTGGTACTTAGCTCATTTGGGGATTCGAAATCCCTGGCCCAGATTTGGCAAGCAGAAAACATGTGCTGATCACCTCGTTTCGGCTAAGTGACTCGGGTTGCTCAAGGATTTCGGGATTCTGGCTTAGGATTCGAAATGGCCAGAGAAAGTGCCAAATCTGCCTGGTAATGCGGATCACAATTTTTTAGGTGATATGCACATGTCGATCATTGTTTTTTAACATATTTCTCAGGATTCGAATTTTGGCAAGTGGAGTCAATTTTTTGGCTATGTTCCGGGGATATGAAATTAATATCTCATTGGGATACGAAATTTAGGTTGATGCATAAAATCTTCACCTATAAATACCTCCTCTCTTGACATTCAGAGGGGTTGGCTTGGCTTGGTATTTTTACATTGGCTATCATTTGGCATACGGGATAACTCTCTTAGGAGCTCATTAATGGCTTCCATAGTGATTCATATGGCTTCGGGATACTTCTTGGACTTGTAAACTACATTTGGAAGTTTGTCCATAACGTTTTGGCATTCACCTTGACCTTTGTCTTCTTTGCACAACTCCAAGTGTTAGAACCATGACTTTGGACATTCTTGGGCATTGAAGATTTTCATTAGACATTGGATCTCTTCCTACACACTTTGGCTTAAAGAGGAAGAAGAAGGGCATTTTGGGAAAAGTTGGAAATTGACAAGGATTTTATTATTCTCTATTGTAACTTTGTAAATTCAAAGTGTTCAAACTTGGATAAACATAGTAATCGAAACAATGATGATGAATGATTACTATAAAGTAGTCGTAAGCATTAGTGCGAAACCACTATAAAAAGTTGTGTGTCCCCTTACATTTCACTGCATTTGGTTGTTTGGATATCCAGTTTGCTTCTTAACCCACTCTTAGGCGCTAACGTGTGCGAGAGATGAACTCCCCACGTCAACACTTTAGCACGCTTGGAAGGGGCAGGACAACTCTCGACTTTGTCATTGGTTTTGGTTCTCAATTTGGGGCCTTGATTTTGGATTTGGATTCAGATTCGATTAAGGGAACAGATTTCGCTCGCTTTTTACTATAGTTAAATGGAAGGAGCTCGCCGATATTGTCGAGGCTCAAGGTACTAGAGGTGAAGGAAGTCAAGATATTTGTTCAATTGGTAACCCCTCGAACTTTGTCACTCGAGAGGACGTCGACGGAATGATTAAGGATTTGGCTTTAGATTTGAATGCTCACTTGGAGCGGCAAGAGGAATCGATGAATACTTTTCTCGCTCGGACTGAGGCTAGGATTGGAAGCGTTAGAAGGTCGACAGGCAAGGCAGATATTACCGTGATAAGCACAAGTATTCCGCAGGTCGTGACTCGGGGACAACTATAATGACCCAGAATTTTAGGACCAGTTGAAATTGTCGAAAACCCGTTCGTTCAAAACAAACAATGGAAGCTACCATTTTATTTAATGAATATGTATAAAAACACTAAATTCACAAAAAATTAATCAATAGCACTTACCAAAATATTCATCTAACTCACAGAGTGTGTTTAAATATGAATCAAACACAATTTCCGTAAATCCTCCATTGTGGAACTATGACGAGATGTACATCGGTATTCATTCCTGTACACTCGACTAATATGTCAATGCGACTTAAATGATAAATATGAAAGATGCACCAACACAAGATGAAATATCAGATAATAAACAAAAATATATTTAATTATTATAGCAGCTCCATCATTACCGCTTGTGACAACCTACGTACCTTTATCTAATTGGATAAGCAATTAGATATAGGATCAAGCTAACGTAGTTCTTTTTTACGAAAAACATTTAAAATCAACATTTATTTCCAAAATACTCTTTATATCAAATAGGGGTAAAATACTTTTATAAATACACATTTTGACAGATATTTAGATATCTCCTGTAGAACATTTATTTCAAAAGATAAACATCTTCTAAATAATAATCAACTTCTGTATGCAAAAACTCCTTCATAAACATTCTAAAACCACCTTTATATCACTCTAATATATGTTCAGAAAGATCTTTAAAGATTGGAGGAAAATAGTTAAGTTAAACGCCATTTATACCCCCTTATAATCTTTCAAACTTAAAAGACAGCTTTCTAGGAAATGCAATAGAAAGTTTTAGTCAAAATAAACCACTTCAAGTTCTAGCTTCAGGTTTTGTAACATGTAAAAAGCATTGCAAATTCCAGAAGTGTTGTTAATGACAAAAATCAATGTTTTTGGTCAATTTCTCTATTCTATTTTTGATTTCAATACCTTGTAAAAGTCATATTAAGTCATAAAAGTCTTCAGTCATTATTCATATATGTTGCTTCCTTGCCAAAGCAAAGATCGCAAAACATAGTATGATGAAGTCATGTGCAACAATAAATTTTAAACACAAGCATAAGCAATTAGTAGTTGTTTAGAAGATGAGCATACACACAATGCTTCTTGCTGACTTCATGCAAAAGCCTCGTAGAACATAAACATAGTTTCTACCATCACCCCAAAGTAAGCAAATATTTTTCTCAAATCACTGCAAAGCTCACACAACTTACAAATTGCTCTCGATTTTAACACATTTTGACCCTCTTTCACATTGAATTAACATACCAAATTTTAATAGTTTGTAAGGATGCTATGAAGAGCCTCCAGACCGACATTAGGAAGATTTAGATCTTAGATGATTCAAAACTACATCAGAAAATTGTTTCATTTTCAAGTGAATTTTGAGAATTCTCCTCTATGATTCTTGTAAACTGATTTAAGTTAAAGTTATTCCATTATGAGACAACTTTCGAACAAAAAAGATTCATCAAATTTGGATTAGCAGTTTAAGAGTTATGGCCGAATTAAGGAGGAGAATTTTCTTAGTGTCTCCCTCTATCAAAATGGTCATGCTATTTATGACATTTCTCAAGGATATTTTGGTCTTTTTGACCTTGGACACTTGTCCATCATCATTCATGAAAATTGTTAAGATGATAACACATGCCTCCTTAGGTGTATGAAGATAGTTCTACACATATGCACCTAAGTAGTATATGTATCCATCTCCTTGCATCTTAAGACATTTGTCTTTTTTTCATTTTATTTATTTCATACTTAATTTATTTAATCGATGCTTATGCTATGGGAGACTAGTAACACTTTATGTGTTCTTATATTACAGTAACATGCATATGAGGTTCTAACAACTTTCAATAAGTAAAAATTCATTTGTCGACAGAATGGTTTCCGGTCACATTATCGATATTACTTTGAACCACTTATTCTTATAAATAAATTTAAAAACAAATTTTCATCATTAATTATTATCTAAAAGGGTGTTAGCAAGGTTATAAAACCAGTTTTATACATTAAATCCAAGATTTAAATATTTGAATAATACCCATATATAAGTATTTACTATTTAAAGTTTTAGACTGTTATGTTCTTCCCTCCTTAAAAAGAATTTCATCCCCAAAATTCTATATAGTACCTAATCAAATGAAGCCAAGTATTTAACGAAAGAAACTATACGTATCTGGGCATTTTTCTTGAAAGTATACTTTCAAAACAATTTCATGAATTGAAATTTGGAATTAGAGTATAAGACATACCTGGATATTATATGATTAGAACTTCTCAATGGTACACTCAGGGATAGAAACATAAGTAATTGTGCTTTCCCGACATCCCAGAAAATAGGAAGTCAACCTCTTAAGTGAGCTTCTTAAAAATTTGGTAACATTCAACACATTCGACCTTCAATACAATAGAATTTGCATATAACCATAGTTATTATGCGAGTATGGGAGGGCCTTTTAGGATTTTGGAAATTCTTTTAAGGATAGTGGTCATTTTGGCCCCAAAAATAAGAAAATTTTAAATACACGGAGTTAATTATGCCTTTTAACCATCTTTTAAAACATCGAAATGTGAGATGCCGACCCAAAACCATCAACTACTACCCATAAATGACAAAAGATAAAACATCACTGTAAGGTAGTCTGCTAGGATGTGATAAGATATAATAATCAGTAACATAAGTAATATCATAATGATGTAAAGTCAATGATTAAACAAATGCATTTTGATCATCTTATAATATTATATCATCAGAAATACTCACAATGGTATTTTCTGCTTGTTGTTCTCTCTATTGGTGATCAACATTCTATCAATCCTGCAAGCTAGTGCTAGATCAGACCCGCCATAGTTTTTTCTTATGCCAAAATTCAGGACCATTTTCATACGGTTGTATTATACGGATTTTCAATTTTATCATCAATTAATTTCATCAGAATAATATCATATCAAAGTTCAAAATGATATTCAAGATAGACTTTCAAATGATATCTATGTATAAATCAAATAATCTTGCAGTAGCAATTTTGGTGAGAACTTCTTTTACCAGTAACACGATCTTAATCATTTATGTGGATCTATATCACACACTCAATTTCAGACATTCCACCCAATTTCGATCAATGTCAACTCATCAAGTAAGGGTGCAATCCCCTTGTTGCGATACCTATCGAAATGTATCGGAAAGTAATAGTTCCAGTTGCATTTACAATATTTTCAAGTAGGACTCCGAATAATGTCTTCAATTAGGTCAAACAAGATTTTATAGGAAATTCTGTTGGATCTAGATTAACCCTAGAGGGGTGGTGAATAGGGTTTATTGCAGTTTTACAAGATACTAAAAATATCGCAGCACAGATAGCAACAGAGTAAATAAATAAGGAAAGTAATGACACATATTTTACCCAGCTTCGGCAAACCCTGCCTACTGCTGGATTCCCCAAGTTTTCTACTAGGCATTAAAACAAACTCCCGCTTACAAAACCCTATAAACTAGCAAACCCTGCTGTTGTTCTAATCCTACGCTCAAAACTATGCACTGATTTTTATACCCAAGATCAGATTTTTCCCCAAATTACAAACCCTTATCTAGCAAACCCTAGCTATAAATCCTATATCTAGTAAACCTTAGTTTTTACAGAAAAACTAGAAAACAATGGACGATTATAGAAACAAATATTAAGACAAATAAACAAGAACCTCCGTAAGTGTAAAGAATAGTCCGTCCTTTATTTCTTTTATCCCTTAAAGAAAATGTCGGCCGACCCAAATTAGGGTTTTTGTCTTTATTCCCTAAAACCGCGACTTTAGAAGTATAGAAAAAAATATCTGAAAGCTTCTGATTTCTTGTTGCTCTTGGTTGATCAATTGCATGATAATCTTTGTTGGCAGATTTGAGGATTGGGATCGAAAAAACAATTGTGAGTATTTCTATTTTGATTTTTGCTCTCGAATTATTGCTTGTTGTTTTCAATACTCTGAATTGTTGATGATGATGTGGTATGTATAGGATTTACAAATCCGTTTATTCTCTAATTTCCTTGAATACGATTTTGGTCTGCTTTGTTGCGATTGTTGCATGATTGTCCATGGCATTAAATTGATTCTTATGTGGTTTGTTGCCGTGAATCTTTGACTGAATTTTTGGAATACACGTCGTGAATATCATGTTGATTTATGGAAATTCTTCATATGATTTTCTTGCCATTCAAATCTAGAATGTCTTGATTTCCTGGAAAGATTCGATTCAATTTATGGAAAATAAAACTTACTAAAGTAATACACTATGGTTTCTGGAAATAATTAAAAAGCTAGTCAATTTTATCACAAATTCTGTAACACCCCACCTCCGCTAGGGTCACTCACAAAGGGAATGCACTAGGTTTGGTGAAGCATTATCGAGGTAAACATGCACAGATATATTACAAGACAGAACATACATAAAACAGCGGAAGTAAAACAAATTTCATTACCTTATAAAATAAGGTCTAAAGCCTTTCACATCAGAATACATCAAAACATGTCTTGTAATAGTAAAGAAGCATAAAACCATTTCATAAATTATTCCCCAAGTAAAACAGTAAAGTAGCCATAGCCAAGAAAAGTCCAAGCCATGCATGATGACCTTCAAGCGGAAGAAGTCCGAATTAGATAACAGTGTTTCCTCCCTGAAACCTGGGGGGGAAACGGAAGACAAAGAGGCGAAAGAAAACGGGGTCAGTCATAAAGACTGGTAAGTACTATCTACTTCCAGTATAAAAACAGGTAAAGGTAACATGACATGCATAAACTGAAAGTAAACATAAGGATGACTACAAGATAGATAAACTAAACCCAGATAACCGGATGAACTACTGTAGCAAGATAAACTAAGGTATCATGATAAATCAAGGTATCACATCATCAGGTTTCTATCAAGTATACTATCCCAAGGTATCTATCGTGTATAACATCCCACGGTATCTATCATGTACAATATCCCAAGGTATTTATCATGTATATTTGCTCTGCACCTCTCGTACTAGTATCCCAACCCGCGTCATGTGTCAACTATGAATGTCCCTTGCCCAATGTCATGTAATGGTCCATGTCAACCTAATATATATAGCATATGTAGGTTTTCCCAATTCGTATGTTTCTTTCCATGTATAAGTTCAGTCCTTTGCCGTAGGCCATACGGGCTTTCCCATGTAAACGTTTTATCCTTGAGGTTATTTTGGACTGCTACCCTTCATCTGGTTATGTTCTCTTACCATGAACTATCGCGTGTTCACTTAGGATTTATGCCACCTAGGACCACTAGGGATTATGCTACCTAATGAACGTTCCCGTGTCTTGGTTTGGGTTCAGGCCACCTAGGGCCACTAGGGATTATGCCACCCGTCAACCGCGCCCTTTATCCCACATATGTATCGTGAATCGTTTTCCATGTCTAGACGCACATGTATCTCAATGTGCCACCCGAGTTCCGTGCCAGGGCAAATCAAGAAATACGGAACTCGGTCGGGAGCTTTAAGTCGTCTGCTGATGCAGATATCAAGGTCTGTTTTTGTATCCGTGGCTATGGTCCCACGGGACCCCTCCCTCAACTACTGAAAGGGAATCCAAGAAAAATCATGTATGAGAACTACATCCCGACCCCACTATAGCCCCACTTTCCTATGGGCCAACCTCACCCATGACTCGATAGCAAGAACATGGTCTTTTGGGAGTTCTCTGCCTTTCCGTTCGTACACGATTGACTAAAGATGGTAGGTAGTCGGCGACGTGCTATCCAGGGCAAAATCAAGTATCGTCGACCCCACGCTAATCCATCCCAGTCTTTAGGTCGCTCGCATAGCAACCAAGGCATACTCTTGGCTCTTCTATCGCAGACCTTAACCTCTGTGAGGCCGGGTTTCACGGACCACCTGCCACCTTATAGAGGGATACCAAGAGTACCCTCACGTCTCCCGAAGCTACCGCTTCGTCACCCAGTTCGTTGGAGCCTTTATCCAAGTCGGATAATTTGCTCCTCCTCGTGTGTTTAAGCGATGACCTACCATATCGGGTTACTCATCCATTCATGAACTAGTCCCATGTTCTTGGCTAAGAATTATTACTTAGTTATACCTAACTAAGGTTTACCACTTAGCTTCTTTTCCCCATTACCCTTGATTAACCACGATTTTCTACCTAGTTCCTTTCACTAGGGTTTTGTCAATTGGGTTAAGTGTTGTTATTCAGGTTCATGACTTAGCTCACCTACGAATCATGTCAAGATTGGCTAAGTATTTAAGTTCAAGGCTTAGCCCTACAAGTTGGTTAAGTATACCAAGAAGCGCATGACATAACCCTATCAAGTCAATTTGGTTAAGTATTGGATTGTCTTAACCGTATCAGATTATCGTGTTAGATTGATTAAGCATAAATTATCTAAATCACATCAGATCATCGAGCCGAATTGGTTAAGTATGGGTTAGCTTAACCTCATCCACTAATCATACTACAAGGGTTAAGTATATTCAAAAGGTCTTGTGACCTAACCCTATCATGTCCACATGTTAGATTGGTTAAGTATAGGTTACTTAACCTCATCAAATCATCATGTATAATTGGTTAATTATAAGTTACTTAACCCCATTAAATTATCATGTTAAGTTGGTTAAGTACTGGTTGCTTAACCTCATTGAACTACCAAGTTTAGATTGGTTAAGTGTTTAACTTAACCCCATCGAATTACCGTGTTTAGATTAGTTAAGTATAGGTTACTTAACCCCATCTAATTACCGTGTTTAGATTAGTTATGTCTAAATTACTTAACCCCATCTAATTACCAAGTCGGATTAGTTAAGTGTAAATTACTTAACCTCATCCCCTAATTGTCTTGTATGGTTAAGTGTCATTAAGAAATCAAGCCCGGTCCCACTTAACCTACCCATTCGTGTCATATCGATTAAGTGTCATTAGTCAAGTTTACTTAACCTTATCATGTGGCATTAATTTAATTAATGCACTCTCAACCTCTCACATTAGACCTTGTTGTGGATACTAGTTAAGCCGGGCGGGTCCGGGTAGTTTTACACCACAACCTAGTCTAACCTCGGGTCTTAAGCGCGACATGACCAACTTCTCACATTGGATCCTATTGTTTGTAGCCACTAGTTAAGTCGGGCGGGTCCAGGTAGATTTATGCTACAAACTCAAGCCAACCTCGAGTTGGCCACTTTCATGTTTGGTCTAGTGTCATATTACTCCTACAACCCATACGTGTCTAGCCCCAAGTTCCATGTTTCCGTACGTGTCATGTTCATGTTTAAGTGTTTCAAGAGTGTCACATTTTCATGCAACCCCATGTCAAGTTTCCGTGCCACATTCAAGTCAAGTTTCCGCGTCACGTTCACGTTTGTCTAACTACCCCAAAATCGTGTTTTCACTTGAGTGAAAGCGAGTCAACATAGTATAAATACTATGATACACATTGACCCCAAAACATGCACGATGCCACGACGGGGTTGGCTTCAAACATGCATGGTATCATCAAGGGATTGGCCTTGTACATGCATACTATCATATAAGGGTTGGCCACAAGCATGCACAATGTCATAAAGAGGGTAACTTGCATAAGTGTTCATGTCATAAACCTATCATGAAGGGATAAACATACACATGTTACTTATGTCATAAAAAGGGGTAAACTTGCATATTATCATAAGGGGCTTTGGGTTCATATACTTGCATCGCCTCAAAGTCACATTTATGCACATGTTTCATGAGTCAAAGTGGTTTCAAGTGTGCATGCTAACATACCACAAGTAAAGGTCCAATCTTGCATGGCAAACTAAGTCCAATGCAACATGAATAGCATGGTTTAGTTGCTAAAGCACAACATAAGGTCCTATGTTCATGTTAAAGGAGCAAACTAGGCTCGCATAGGTTATGGCACTCATGTTTAACCACATTTTATTCCATGCCATGATTAAACTACCGTTAACATCTCGAAGTAGCTAGAACTTACATAGCGAGGCCTAGAGGGTGCGCATGAATCGTGTTGACGATGAAAGGTGACTCCTTTGATGAAGAACCGTCATGAAATCGCCGTAGCAACATTGATCGAGCCTCGATTTGGTGTAGCAAGCTTTCACCTTTCGATTCGGATCCGATTTGGATGCATAGTCTCTTGGAGTTGGAGATGGAGGCCATGATCACTTGGCATTTGGGCAGCACTTCGTGGCATGAGAGAGAGTTTGAGTGATTTAGGTTAGGGGGTTAGGGTCTTTTTATAGAGTTTAGGAGCATTTTAGGCCATAGGATTAACCCTAGATCGAATCCAAGCCATCCAGAATCATCACAAGCCTCCAAAACCGAGCCAACATGACAAGCAGGTGCACCAGGTCGGGGTTCTACGGGGGGGGGGGGGGGGTCGACCCAAGGGTCGACACCCATGTCGACCCCCTGGGGAGGGGTTGACCCAGGGGTCGACACCCTGTGTGTCTGGCGGGAATTTTCCCGCCTTCTCTTTCTGGGCTGAATTTCAAATCTGTTTTCGGATTTGAATTTTCATGAAACTTCGTTGGGCCTTAACTGGGTCATACGGACTCCGATTTACGAAATTTCGGACTCTATTTCGCGTATTTTTCCGAGACAAACGCAATGGCGCAACCCGTTTATCCTAATTCAGATTTTATAATTTAATTCTGCCTTGATTCTTGTCTTAACACGTTGTTTAAAATTCGGGTTGTTACATTCTCCCCTCCTTTAAGGATTTCGTCCCCAAAATCTCCAAGTTAGGAAGAACGTATCCTACCATCCATCTACTCAAAATATCATCCACAAGCAACCATGGTCTTTAAAAGGCTTCTAATGCTTTATGAACACATGCAAGAAAGTGTGTGTATATGTCCCTTAGCTAATGCTAATGATCAGGCCTGGATGATCTTCTAATGCAAAATATGTTTAGTGCCATGAATCCAACATGTATGCAAATAGTCCTAGCCATATAAATGCTATATGTGTGCACAACCATTCATTCTTATGCAACATCCGCATGATAACACATTCAATTTCATCCATAAACAGGTATAAATACTCGTGCATATGCAATATGAAATGTGAGTGCGTCGATCTAGTATCTAATGTGTATTCGTGCATCCACGAGCAACCACTTGCAACCATATCAATCATAACATGTTTCAAACACATGTTTACATCCATAGGATTCTACCTAAGGTTCTCACGATAGGATCGAGGGGATAAACGAGGTAAAACTCCCTACGGGGTTTGCAACAGAAACAGGACCGAGAGGATATTCACCAAAAGATAACATGCGAGCAAGCTCTACAGGAAAAACCAGGGATCAACGATATACTCTTAAAAAGAGATATAATGCGCGCGTTTAGGCCGCATTTCCTTGAGCTTAATTTCAGTGTGCCTTGACCACCTTTGACTTCATGATTTTCGTAGCTCCTTGATTCCTGTTTCCAAGGTATGAGTTGGAACTCATTTCTCTGTCGCCTCTTATTCCACTTTCACTTATCCTTTTCCTAGTATACTTGGCTCAAACGTATCCACTTACTCATGCAAGTTCTCCAAAATTCACTAGGGAATTCTGGATCTCGTATGCCGATTGATCGACGCTAGTCTATGAATTAGAAAAGCGCGACATTTGTAATAAATTCTGCAAGCATACAGGTGTGTAGCATACAGGTCGAACACAGGGAGGAAAGTTAAATTTTATTATTTATATGTTTCGTGGGCGTGTTAGACAGAACTTTGGGGGTTGTTTTCAATGTTGTTGAAATAATGTTATTGAAATCGCTACAAATCTGAATCTAATCAGACGTATATCAAATTCAACAACAGGAAAGAAAATAACAAGTACTAGCAAAAACAACAAAAGTAAATAATAACTGGAACAATAACAGAGAATTAAAAATAGAGTTGCTGCTGAAACTAATCAAACAGTCAACACTAGTATGCAGTAACAAAGACAATAACAATATGTGTTCTACCGAATCTAATCGTGTAGATACACAAATTGTTTTAAAAGAAAAGTAAATAACTAGAACAAGAAAATTTTATTAAACTAATGGCAGTACAGAATTATGAGATGCCTTTTACAATGGTTACAATCACATATTTATAGATGAGAAGGGGAAAACCCTAACTAGGTCTATGAATAAATGGCCCTCCTCATTCATGAATATTTCTTGCCTTCCTTGACTACCTGATTGGAGAAAATCTGGGCATATCATGGTAAATATTTTCCATATCTTTCAATTTTCCCATGTGGCTTGATTGATAGAAGATTGCATCTAATTTAATTCTTCCAAACAAGGACGCTTATCAGACTCCAAAGGCAATATAAGATAAAATCTTCAAAATTGATTTTTCTCTTGGCAACAATTCAATCAGCAAATCTTCTAATTGAAATTGAATGATTCGAATTTAATTCCATGATAAGAATATGGCTATTGCTGAAATGTTAATTGGTGCACATCATAAATACATACACATGAATATGTGTATGTATATATATAACATAACACTAATTCAGATATTTCTCAAAGCAAAGGGCCAGTGTGAACACGCTCCGTTTCTTTGGCAAAAAGTGAGCTTGACGGGGTTCGAACTTAGGTCTCTCAGCACCAATTCCTATGCCTTTACCAGTGAGCTACTACTTCTTTTGCAATTGAAATGAATTTGATGTGAGGAAGTAGCTCTTTCTCGTAGTTGGCCTTTGATTTGATTTGAAGGAGGCATTTCTTGACATCCTGTAAAAACATATAAAAGTAACCAAAGTATCATTTATTTATTTACAGAAGATAAAGCATAAGAGTAATAAAATAAACACTTTTCAGTGTCAATCAAGTACCCCCACACTTATCTTTTACTCGTCCTCGAGTAAAACAAAAAATGAAAAACTAAACTAGATAGGTCACACTTTCGTAGGAAACACGATTGCATTGAGCGTATGCAACAAGCCGTTAAACCTCTAGGTGTCCCTAGTAGGACGAGTGGTGTCTCGTGAGGGTTTTCAGCGGATACTACCCACAAAATCCAAATGCAGTATGTTATAATTCTAATGAAACTACATGAATGCAATGGACATATGCAAAAAATAAAAGTGAAAAAATGACAACACGACTTATTTCAGGAAAGTGGTACAACAAGTTAAGTTAATAATTTCTAACCAGTTGATTTTATTTTAGATACCTCGACTTGTCACAAATTTTCAATATAAATCAAGTTTTCAAATGTTAAATTCCAGTTTGGCCAGTCAGTTCGGTCGATAACATAGTGCAGCCATGAAATAAATTCTTAGTTTGCTTGGCACAGTTTGTAAAGTGGTATTCTAATTTTCTCATGTATGGCTAGTCAAATCAATAAGGTCAAGAAGTGTTTGGGTATCATCGCTTATTCTTTATTCTATAAAATTTTAAGATTTATGATTAAGTACATACACCTAAAAAGACCAAGGTTTACCACCCATGCACTGCCTCGCGGACTAACGGAGAGTGGGTAAAGAGCTTGGCGGATTGTGCAGGCCGACTTTGACTTTGTCAACAACGTGTCGGTAATCCTTAGGTGTCCAATCCCATTAAATGAGACCAAGATATTCCAACTTTGACTTTGTCAACAACGTGTCGGATAGAGCTTGGCGGGTTTGCACACCAACGCTCGATATACAAGCAATGTTGGATACCCTTGGAATACTATTATTATTATTATCGAAAATATAAGCACAAAAGAGAGTTATGCGAATTCAACTTAACACAACTTAGTTTTAAAGATTTGAAAAGCCAATATAAGTATTTTAAGTCCTCGACTTATTTAAACAAAGTCTACAATATAGAATAGATTTCATGGCCATCACCTAAGAATCTCCCTATGTACCGGTTACACTATTATCCCTCAAAATCAAACTTTTCATTATATTTCCTATTCGATCTAAGTTGAGAGAGAAAAATACTATCAACTGGCTAAAAATTGTAAACTTATTTTGTTATATCAATTGAAAATGAGTCGTATTTCAAAAAAAAAAAAATGGCATGTTACTACAGTCTAAAATGCATGATGGTCCTACTTAAATGGCTGAAAATAAAAAGAAATAAAATGAAAATGGATGAAATGCAGACTCCCCCCCACACTTGATTCAGACAGTGTCCCAACTGTCTAAGGCAGAAAAACAAAAACAAAAAAATGAAAAATAAAAGAAAAAGAACGTGTACCACCTGATTTCATGGTGGATGATCATGCAGATCGATAGAGTCGTCTTCGTCATATTGCTCGAATTCCAAAAATGGTTTCAGTCGTTGACCGTTTACTTTGAAGACTTTTCCATCTCTAGGATTTTCAATTTCAACCGCTCCATGAGGGTATACTGTTTTCACGACATAAGGTCCAGTCCATCGAGATCTGAGTTTCCCTGGAAACAAGTGAAGTCTAGAGTCGTATAAAAGAACTTTTTGACCTATGTTGAATTCCTTACGAAGTATGTTTTTGTCATGTTGGGCTTTGGTTCTTTCTTTGTAGATTTTCGCGTTTTCATACGCCTCATTTCTTAATTCCTCTAATTCTGAAATTTGTAACTTCCTGTGTGAGCCGGCTTTTTCTAAGTCAAAGTTCAAAAATTTTATGGCCCAAAGAGCGCGATGCTCTAATTCAAGAGGTAACTGACAGGCCTTTCCAAAGACTAATCGATATGGTGACATCCCTAGATTGGTTTTATAAGCAGTGCGAAAAGCCCAAAGTGCATCAATCAGTTTTACGGACCAATCTTTTCTGTTGGAATTCACGGTTTTCTCAAGAATTTGTTTGATTTGTCTATTGGAAACTTCTACTTGCCCACTCGTTTGTGGATGGTAGGGGGTCGACAGCTTGTGTGTGATTGAGTATTTCTTGAGTAAGGACTCAAAAGCACGATTACAGAAATGAGTGCCATTATCGCTAATGATAGCTCGAGGTGTGCCAAAGCGTGAAAAGATGTTTTCTTTGAGGAATTTGACAACAACCTTGTTGTCATTGGTTTTGGTCGGAATGGCTTCAACCCATTTTGAGACATAATCTACCGCAAGTAAGATGTAAAGATTCCCAAATGAATTAGGGAATGGTCCCATGAAATCGATGCCCCAAACATCGAATAACTCAATCACTAAAATGGGGTTGAGAGGCATCATGTTTCGCTTAGAGATTCGACCCGTTCTTTGACATCGCTCACATTTAGAGCAAAATTCGAAAGCGTCACGGAAGAGTGTGGGCCAATAAAAACCACTTTGCAAAACCTTTGCAGCAGTTTTTCTTGCACCAAAATGACCGCCACAAGCATGGTCATGTGAGAAAGAGAGAATACTTTGGTGTTCATGATCAGGCACACACCTTCGAATGATTTGGTCGGGACAGTATTTGAAAAGATATGGGTCGTCCCAATAGAAGTTTCGAACTTTCGAGAGAAATTTTTGTTTATCTTGTTTCGACCATTCAGCGGGCATTTGCTGTGTGACAAGATAATTCACAATGTCAGCGTACCAAGGGGTGTTAGAGATCGAAAGGAGTTGTTCGTCAGGAAAATAGTCATCGATTTGGGTATCGTTATCATTTTCGTGCACAATTCGAGAGAGATGATCAGCTACTACATTTTCAGAACCCTTTTTATCTCGTATTTCTGTGTCGAATTCTTGAAGAAGAAGGATCCAACGGATCAAGCGGGCCTTGGCCTCCTTCTTAGAAAGCAAATATCGTAAGGCAGCATGGTCAGTGTAAACTATGACTTTGGATCCTATGAGATATGGTCTGAATTTCTCAAGAGCGAAGACAACTGCCAAAAATTCCTTTTCAGTAGTTGAGTAATTAAGTTGGGCCTCGTTTAAGGTTTTGCTGGCGTAATAAATGACTCGAGGGAGTTTATCAATACGCTGACCCAAGATGGCTCCAATTGCAAAGTCAGAAGCGTCGCACATAAGTTCAAAGGGTTGAGTCCAATCAGGAGGTTGAATGATGGGAGTTGTGGTCAAGAGTGATTTAAGAGTTTCAAAAGATGTTTTGCAATCATTGGAAAATTCAAACTTTACGTCTTTGGCAAGTAAATTCGAGAGAGGTTTTGAAATTTTTGAGAAATCCTTAATGAATCTTCTATAGAATCCTGCATGGCCAAGAAATGAACGAACATCTTTGACAGACTTAGGAGGAGGTAAATTAGCAATCAAATCGATTTTGGATTTATCGACTTCTAGGCCATCTTTGGAGACGACATGACCTAGAACTATCCCCCTTTTTACCATAAAGTGGCATTTCTCCCAATTAAGCACGAGTGATTTCTCCTTACAACGCTTAAGGACGAATTCTAGATGAGTGAGACATTGGGAAAAAGATGATCCATATATTGAAAAATCGTCCATGAATATTTCCAAGAATTCTTCCACCATATCAGAGAAAATACTCATCATACACCTTTGGAAAGTCGCGGGGGCATTACAAAGACCGAAAGGCATGCGACGATAAGCAAAGGTTCCAAAGGGACAAGTAAAGGTGGTCTTATGTTGATCCTCTAAAGCAACAGGGATTTGGTTATAGCCAGAGTATCCATCGAGAAAACAGTAGTACTCATGTCCCGCTAAGCGTTCGAGCATTTGGTCAATAAAAGGCAAGGGAAAATGGTCTTTTCGTGTGGCTGAGTTAAGCTTTCGATAGTCGATGCACACACGCCATTTGGTTTTGATTTTTGTTGGGACGAGTTCATCACTGTCGTTTTTGATCACTGTGACTCTTGACTTCTTTGGTACAACTTGTACCGGACTCACCCAAGTACTGTCAGAGATGGGATAGATGATGTTATTGTCTAGACATTTGATTATCTCCTCCTTGACCACTTCTCTCATGTTTGGGTTTAATCGCCTTTGAGCCTCACGGGTGGGTTTAGCCTCATCAACTAAATGTATGCGATGTTCCACAATTGATGGGCTAATTCCTTTTATATCGCTAATTTCCCACCCCAAGGCGTCCTTATTTTCCCGCAAGATATCCAAAAGTTTTTCTTCTTGGTCCTCGGTAAGATCGGAAGCCAAGATTACGGGAAAAGTTTTTGCAGAGTCTAGGTAGGCATACTTAAGGTCTGGTGGCAAGGGTTTGAGGTCTAACTTAGGAAGTTCTTGTGTATCAACATTGGTCAACATTCCTTGGTTAGATTCAGGTGGCGAAGTGTCGGAGTCAAGAATTTTGTTCAGTTCAGAAATGTATTCGAGTTCGTCGAAATCAGGGTTGAAATGGTCAAGACACATTTTCAGGGCTTCAGAAGTGTCGCTTGAGGTTTCATCAACTGTGGTTTGAATCATGTCAATTTCATCGATCTCAAAATCCCTAGGTTGTTTGTTGAGATTAAAGATGTTTAGCTCGATGGTTAGGTGCCCGAAGGAAAGTCGAAGTTGACCATTCCTACAATTAATGACAGCATTTGAGGTTGCTAAGAAGGGGCGTCCTAAGATCAATGGTATTTGAACGTTGGGATTTGAGACAGGCTCTGTTTCTAGAACTATAAAATCGACAGGGAAGTAGAACTGTTCAATCTGTATCAAGACATCTTCGATAATTCCCAATGGCTTTTTGACAGATCGATCGGCTAGCTGGAGTGTGATGTTTGTTGGTTTAATCTCCCCTAGTCCAAGTTGACGATAGACAGTATAAGGGAGAAGGTTGACACTGGCACCAAGGTCGAGTAGGGCACGAGAGATGTGAGTGTTTCCTATTTTACAATCAATCGTAGGGCAGCCAGGGTCTTTGTACTTGACTGGGGCAAGATTCGAAAGAACAGAGCTTGTATTCGCAGTTAGAAAAGCGGTTTTTGGGACATTGGTCGCCCGTTTTTGTGTACACAATTCCTTAAGACATTTAGCATATTGAGGGATTTGTTCAATGGTGTCTAAAAGAGGAATGTTCACACGGACTTGTTTGAAAATTTCCAAGATTTTATCGAAGTTTGCAGCTTTCTTCTTATTATTGAGTCTATGGGGAAAAGGAGCAACTGGTTTTTCGACTCTACGATCAGTTTCATCATTCGAAGAAGAAGGTGGTAGGGGTGTAGAAGATGAAATGTTGGGATTGCCAACATTGGTTGTCAAAGGTGGGTCGGGTTTGCCGACACAAGGAGAAGAACTGTTGGGATTGCCAACATTTAAGGGAATTTGAGGTTCAGAAGAATTGGCATTCGAAGCCAATGGATGATCATCAAGATTAGGGATTGGGGTCGAGTTAGAAGGTTCGCCAGGGTTGCCCACGTTATTATCAATCCTCTTTCCAGATCGAAGGGTTGTAATAGCGTTGACTGGATTATGGTTTTCGTCCTCACAAGAATTTACATTACGAGAGTTATATTTTGGATTCACCTCAGGTTGACTAGGCAACTTTCCTTTCTCATTATTTTTCGCCATTTCCTTTATCATATGCATTAGTTGGTCGATTTTAGCGTCTTGATTATTTATTTGTTTTTCTAATCGAACAATATCTTGTGATGGTTGAGAAGATTGAGATGATTGGTTTGATGATTGAAAATTGGGGTGCCTATAAGGTTGTTTGGATTGAGGTGTAGTTTGAGAGGTTTGAGAATTGGGGGGTGGAGCTTGGTAATTCGGATTGGGAATAAAGGGTTGCATGTGAGATGGGTTTGCCGAATTATTGGGGTTTAACCAAGAAAAGTTTGGGTGGTTCCTCCAACCAGGATTGTACGTGGCTGAGTAAGGGTTATTTTGAGCTATAGCATTGGCTTGGTCCTGAGAGTAGTAGTGGGGTAACCCTTCTCCAGCTTGAGGAGTTTGATTTTCTACGGGAATTTGATTTGGGTCCACGACATGCACTCCTCTAGTAGAAGTACGATTGGGAACGCGAATTGATTCCCATTGCATGTCCTTTTCAGAATAATCTTCTAAGAACCGCCAAGCTTCATCGGCTGTTTTAGACATAAAATCTCCTCCACACATTGATTCTAGTTGAGTTTTAGACTGATAGTTAAGCCCTTCATATACAATTTGACACAAGTTGTCTTTTAGAATTCCATGATGAGGACAACTATACAGTAGTTGGTTGAATCTCTCAAAATATTTTGAAAAAGTTTCCCCCTCATTTTGACAAAATTGATTTATCTCAGTTCGGATTTTGAGAGTTTTATGGAAAGGGAAAAACTTTTTCAAAAATGCAGTGACAAATTCATCCCAACTTCTTATGGAATGTTTTGGAAGAGAATTTAGCCATCTTTTAGCGCTTTCAAGTAGTGCAAATGGGATTAGCCTTAGCTTGATCGATTCGTTAGACAATTGTTGCATTTTTGTTGTGGACGCATACAATTCAAATTCACTTAGAAATTCATAAGCATTTTCAGACCCAGTAAATTTTGGTACCCCTTGGATAAAAGAATGTTTTAGCTCAAAATTGTTTCCTTCAGCTGGTGGGAACACAATGACAGATGGTTGAACGGTCCTAGTAGGATAACATCGATCACGAAGAGACAGGGGTCTATCCATTTGGATATTGAGGTTTTGAAAATTTTGATTTATTTGGTTTTGATCCCCAAAGTTTGGAAAATTTTGATTTACTCGATTTTGATCTAATTCGGTTGGAAAATTTTGGTTGATACGAGAACCCCTAGGAGAATTTTGTTGGCTAACACTTTTTTCGCTCATTGTTGTTGAATGCAAGCACAGAAATTAGCTACAATGAAGTTTTCTGTCCTTATTGGCTCTTAACCCAAAATTATAAAGTGACACGTTTGATTACTTAGATCAAAAGATTTCTCAGCCAGTTAACGGACAGGAGTTATCGGTGCACCAGGAATCACCCTAGCAATGCAGCCGAAGGTTTAAGTACCTTCAGAGTAACAACCGATATAATATTTACGAATCACCGTAATATTTATAAACGGTTATTTCTCTGCCGTAGTCTAGACACCGAGAAATAATTTGTTCCAAATGAATCAACTATCACAATATAATTAAGCCCTAGATGAGCCCGTGACTCCCTTAAGTCTAACGTCTAACCGTTATTTTTAGTCAGATTCTACGATGAAATGCAATTTGTGGGCTAAGGAAAGGGTGATGAAATCCCTCACCTTATGTGAATTGGGGTATTGCCCTTAACAGAATGAATAAAAGATGCAGAAACAACAGCAATCACACAAAATAACTGCAGAAATTAAAAATTGTACATTCAAAGCCGCTGCCCCTGCAGAAAATTTTTACAACAATTTCTATATTTTCAAAGCAACTTCAGCACCTGTAGAGTTCAGAGAATTTTACAGTGGGGTATGGCAGTCCATCCAGAAAAAATGGGTAGCGTCAATGATTGAAATCTCACTATTTGCAATTTCTTCTTATTTCTGAACTCTTGATTTGTTGCTTGAACTCCAGCCACTTTGTCCTTGGTTTGAAACTCTTTTTTTTTTTTTTTTGGGTTTTTTTTTAATGAAGTAAATAACAAAAAAAAAAAGCACAAGAAAATATGAGGCTGTGGTAGGTTAAAAAAAGTTTGGAATTTTTTTGAGAGAATGCTTGTGGATGGGGTTGGTTTGTGCGTTGTGGCAGAAGTGTGGTGGGAAGGAGGGATTGAAGAAGATGGTGCTGAAGTGTAGATTGAAAAAAAAAATGTGGTGAAATGAGATTGTGTAAGAGAGAGAGGGGTATTTGATCAGAGGGGAAAAAATGAAGCAGGGAAGAATAATGGAAAAAAAAAAAAAATTATGTCCTTGCCTTTTTTTTTATTAGTGTTGAAAAGCGGACAAATAGGAAAGAAACAAATGACAAAAAAAAAAGGGAAGAGAGATTTCAGAAAAGAAAGAGAATTGTAAAGGAAGAAAGAAAAGTAATTGTAAAAGATTTGGAAAAGAAATTGAGAAGGGAAAGCAATAAAAGAGAAGACAAAAACAGAAAGAATTTTTTCTTTTGTTTATTGTTGTAAAATTAGAAGAGAGAGAAAAAAATGAGAAAGGAAAAACTTGAAAAGGGAAAGAAATAAATGGAGAAAGAAAGAAAATTAATTACAAGGCAGAGAATAGAAATTTATAAAACGATTTTTTTCTTCTTCAACAAATTGTAAAAGAAGAAAGGATGTGAGATATTAGTAAGAGGAGAAACAAACGAAAGGAAGGAGAAAGAAGTTGAAAATAGGGAAGAATTAAAAGAAAAATGACAAGATTTTTTTTTTTTTTTTGAACTTGTAAAAGAAGAATGAGAAGTAATTATATAGAAAATTGGAAAGGAGGAATAAAGAGGAAAGAAATCAAAAGAGGATTTTTTTTTTTTTTTTAAAAGAAAGGAAATTTGTAAGAGAAGAAAAGAAATCAATGTATTGAGAACAAGAAAGACAAAAGAAGGAAGGAAAAAAATTGCAAAAGAGGAATCGTTTTTTTTTTTTTTTTTTTTTGAAATTTGCAAAAAGAAAAAGAATGTAGACAATTGGAAAGAAAGTGGAAAGATGGAAAGAATAAAGGAAAATTGATAGTTGTTTTTTTTTTAATGAAGGAGAGAGCAGGAAAGAAATAAATGAAAAAATGGAAAGAGAGATTGTAAAAGGTTAATGAGAAATGCAATTGGAAAGAAATTAAAAAAAATGCAAGTTTTTTTTATGAAAATTTGAACAAGAAGAAAGGGAAAGAAATGAATGGGAAAAAGCAAAACAAAAATGGAAAAAAAATAATAAAAGAGGAAGGAAATAAGAGAAAAAAGCAAGGTTTTTTTTGAGTAGAGAGGAAGGGTAGAATAAATTGAGGAAAGAAATAAAAGCAGACAAAAACAAGAAAGAAATCAAAGTAGGCAGAGAAGAAATTGCAATTTTTTTTTTTTTAGAAAGTTGTAGACAAAAGATGGAAACAAATAAAAAGAAAAGGAAAGAGAAAAGAAAAATGTGAAAATCAGCAAGGTGGTAGAAAGATGGAAAGAAATTGAAGAGAAATTAGCAACTTTTTTTTTTTTTTTTTCTTCTTGAAGGAATTAGATTGGAAGAAATGCAAAATAAAAAAAAGGAAAGAAATAAATGAAAAAAGAAGAAGGAAAATTAAAAAAAAAGCAAGTTTTTTTTTTTGAAAGATTGTAAAAGAAGAAATGAATATAAAAGTAGGAAGGAGGATTGAAAAATGGAAAGGAATAATTGAAAATAGGAAAAGAAATTGAAAGAAAATAAAGGCAAGAAATTATTATTTTTCTCTTGCTTAGTTCATGACAGTATCAATGTAATTAATACGCCACATCACTAATTGAGATTTTTTCTATATGTACAAGAAACAAAAATATATACAAAATAAAATAAAACTAACACGAATCGAAAATTAAATAAACAATAAAATTCAATCGTTACCTCCCCGGCAACGGCGCCAAAAACTTGATCGACGCTAGTCTATGAATTAGAAAAGCGCGACATTTGTAATAAATTCTGCAAGCATACAGGTGTGTAGCATACAGGTCGAACACAGGGAGGAAAGTTAAATTTTATTATTTATATGTTTCGTGGGCGTGTTAGACAGAACTTTGGGGGTTGTTTTCAATGTTGTTGAAATAATGTTATTGAAATCGCTACAAATCTGAATCTAATCAGACGTATATCAAATTCAACAACAGGAAAGAAAATAACAAGTACTAGCAAAAACAACAAAAGTAAATAATAACTGGAACAATAACAGAGAATTAAAAATAGAGTTGCTGCTGAAACTAATCAAACAGTCAACACTAGTATGCAGTAACAAAGACAATAACAATATGTGTTCTACCGAATCTAATCGTGTAGATACACAAATTGTTTTAAAAGAAAAGTAAATAACTAGAACAAGAAAATTTTATTAAACTAATGGCAGTACAGAATTATGAGATGCCTTTTACAATGGTTACAATCACATATTTATAGATGAGAAGGGGAAAACCCTAACTAGGTCTATGAATAAATGGCCCTCCTCATTCATGAATATTTCTTGCCTTCCTTGACTACCTGATTGGAGAAAATCTGGGCATATCATGGTAAATATTTTCCATATCTTTCAATTTTCCCATGTGGCTTGATTGATAGAAGATTGCATCTAATTTAATTCTTCCAAACAAGGACGCTTATCAGACTCCAAAGGCAATATAAGATAAAATCTTCAAAATTGATTTTTCTCTTGGCAACAATTCAATCAGCAAATCTTCTAATTGAAATTGAATGATTCGAATTTAATTCCATGATAAGAATATGGCTATTGCTGAAATGTTAATTGGTGCACATCATAAATACATACACATGAATATGTGTATGTATATATATAACATAACACTAATTCAGATATTTCTCAAAGCAAAGGGCCAGTGTGAACACGCTCCGTTTCTTTGGCAAAAAGTGAGCTTGACGGGGTTCGAACTTAGGTCTCTCAGCACCAATTCCTATGCCTTTACCAGTGAGCTACTACTTCTTTTGCAATTGAAATGAATTTGATGTGAGGAAGTAGCTCTTTCTCGTAGTTGGCCTTTGATTTGATTTGAAGGAGGCATTTCTTGACATCCTGTAAAAACATATAAAAGTAACCAAAGTATCATTTATTTATTTACAGAAGATAAAGCATAAGAGTAATAAAATAAACACTTTTCAGTGTCAATCACCGATGCCAATCCATGTTAACACGTGCACTTACTAGGGTGATTCCTATAACCCATGCTGAAGCGGAATGAACCATCCGTCTTATTGGCGGACGTTACTCGATTGGATCAGAGATTTCCGATAAATGCATCAAGAGGTTCTAGGTAACTAACCATGACAGAACCCAAAAGGTTACACGAGACTTCGAAGGTATTACCAAAGCAAGCCAAGAGTCTGACTACCCTCTTTTCAAAACCGAGAATGGTATCCCTTACTGGATAACCACTTCATCCCTAGAATCCATCCATAGCTCAACAATAGAAGCATTACTTCTAATCTCAACACTTGGCATAGACGTTCTCAAATCCAAACAAGTCATGAATAAATGGACCGACTCTCCAACCAGATTTTGGGACTAAAGTGGGATCTTCTGAAATGCTAGTACTAAGGTGCAGAGACTCAACTATCCAAGCAGACTTAAATGATACGATGATCAAGACAAAGTCTGGACGGGGTGATAGAAAAGAATGACAAAACCTTTACCAGAAACGGTACCATCTCTTTTAGGTACCCTAGAAATGGGAGCGTACAATTGCCCTCTCCGATGATCTTGTCCTTGTCCTCCTTGATGGACTAAGCCATACCAACAGTTGCTTATCCTTAAGCTCGCATCCTTTATCCTTACTCTTATTATCCTTCCTTGTACCACGGCAACAGGCCTCTCGAAAACCACCACCATCGTACAGAAAACACCTACGTGGCTAGACAAAGATTAGTCACAGTTAGAACTACTGTGACTACAGATGGAGGAAAGAAAGGAAAAGAGATTCAATCAAGGAATCAAAGGATAGTGCTCATGGCCTTTGGGGAATAGCCTTTTAAAAACTTTTCTTGAAAAAAATGCTTCTTTGTAAAACGGTTTCTCAAATAGTTTTCAGAAGGTTTTTTTTTTTAAACTTTTGCCCAGTCTGGTAACCTTCTGCTCTGATACCAAATGTAACACCCCACCTCCGCTAGGGTCACTCACAAAGGGAATGCACTAGGTTTGATGAAGCATTATCGAGGTAAACATGCACAGAAATATTGCAAGACATAACATACATAAAACAACGGAAGTAAAACAAATTTCATTACCTTATAAAATAAGGTCTAAAGCCTTTCACATCAGAATACATCAAAACCTGTCTTGTAATAGTAAAGAAGCATAAAACCATTTCATAAATTATTCCCCAAGTAAAACAGTAAAGTAGCCATAGCCAAGAAAAGTCCAAGCCGTGCGTGATGACCTTCAAGCGGAAGAAGTCCGAACTAGATAACAGTGTTTCCTCCCTGAAACCTGGGGGGAAACGGAAGACAAAGAGGCGAAAGAAAACGGGGTCAGTCATAAAGACTGGTAAGTCCTATCTACTTCCAGTATAAAAACAGGTAAAGGTAACATGACATGCATAAACTGAAAGTAAACATAAGGATGACTACAAGATAGATAAACTAAACCCAGATAACCGGATGGACTACTGTAGCAAGATAAACTAAGGTATCATGATAAATCAAGGTATCACATCATCAGGTTTCTATCAAGTATACTATCCCAAGGTATCTATCGTGTATAACATCCCACGGTATCTATCATGTACAACATCCCAAGGTATTTATCATGTATATTTGCTCTGCACCTCTCGTACTAGTATCCCAACCCGCGTCATGTGTCAACTATGAATGTCCCTTGCCCAATGTCATGTAATGGTCCATATCAACCTAATATATATAACATATGTAGGTTTTCCCAACTCGTATGTTTCTTTCCATGTATAAGTTCAGTCCTTTGCCGTAGGCCATACGGGCTTTCCCATGTAAACGTTTTATCCTTGAGGTTATTTTGGACTGCTACCCTTCATCTGGTTATGTTCTCTTACCATGAACTATCGCGTGTTCACTTAGGATTTATGCCACCTAGGACCACTAGGGATTATGCTACCTAATGAACGTTCCCGTGTCTCGGTTTGGGTTCAGGCCACCTAGGGCCACTAGGGATTATGCCACCCGTCAACCGCTCCTTTTATCCCACGTATGTATCGTGAGTCGTTTTCCATGTCTAGACGCACATGTATCTCAATGTGCCACCCGAGTTCCGTGCCAGGGCAAATCAAGAAATACGGAACTCGATCGGGAGCTTTAAGTCGTCTGATGATGCAGATATCAAGGTCTGTTTTTGTATCCGTGGCTATGGTCCCACGTGACCCCTCCCTCAACTACTGAAAGGAAATCCAAGAAAAATCATGTATGAGAACTACATCTCGGCCCCACTATAGCCCCACTTTCCTATGGGCCAACCTCACCCATGACTCGATAGCAAGAACATGGTCTGTTGGGAGTTCTTTGCCTTTCCGTTCGTACACGATTGACTAAAGATGGTAGGTAGTCGGCGACGTGCTATCCAGGGCAAAATCAAGTATCGTCGACCCCACGCTAATCCATCCCAGTCTTTAGGTCGCTCGCATAGCAACCAAGGCATACTCTTGGCTCTTCTATCGCAGACCTTAACCACTGTGAGGCCGGGTTTCACGGACCACCTGCCACCTCACAGAGGGATACCAAGAGTACCCTCACGTCTCCCGAAGCTACCGCTTCGTCACCCAGTTCGTTGGAGCCTTTATCCAAGTCGGATAATTTGCTCCTCCTCGTGTGTTTAAGAGATGACCTACCATATCGGGTTACTCATCCATTCATGAACTAGTCCCATGTCTTTGGCTAAGAATTATTACTTAGTTATACCTAACTAAGGTTTACCACTTAGCTTCTTTTCCCCGTTACCCTTGATTAACCACGATTTTCTACCTAGTTCCTCTCACTAGGGTTTTGTCTATTGGGTTAAGTGTTGTTATTCAGGTTCATGACTTTGCTCACCTACGAATCATGTCAAGATTGGCTAAGTATTTAAGTTCAAGGCTTAGCCGTACAAGTTGGTTAGGTATACCAAGAAGCGCATGACTTAACCCTATCAAGTCAAATTGGTTAAGTATTGGTTTGTCTTAACCCTATCAGATTATCGTGTTAGATTGATTAAGCATAAATTATCTAAATCGCATCAGATCATCGAGCCAGATTGGTTAAGTATGGGTTAGCTTAACCTCATCCACTAATCATACTACAAGGGTTAAGTATATTCAAAAGGTCTTGTGACCTAACCCTATCAAGTCCACATGTTAGATTGGTTAAGTATATTTTACTTAACCTCATCAAATCATCATGTATAATTGGTTAATTATAAGTTACTTAACCACATTAAATTATCATGTTAAGTTGGTTAAGTATTGGTTGCTTAACCTCATTGAACTACCAAGTTTAGATTGGTTAAGTGTTTAACTTAACCCCATCGAATTACCGTGTTTAGATTAGTTAAGTATAGGTTACTTAACCCCATCTAATTACCGTGTTTAGATTAGTTATGTCTAAATTACTTTACCCCATCTAATTACCAAGTCGGATTAGTTAAGTGTAAATTACTTAACCCCATCCCCTAATTGTCTTGTATGGTTAAGTGTCATTAAGAAATCAAGCCCGGTCCCACTTAACCTACCCATTCGTGTCATATCGGTTAAGTGTCATTAGTCAAATTTACTTAACCTTATCATGTGGCATTAATTTAATTAATGCACTCTCAACCTCTCACATTAGACCTTGTTGTGGTTACTAGTTAAGCCGGGCGGGTCCGGGTAGTTTTACACCACAACCTAGTCTAACCTCGGGTCTTAAGCGCGACATGACCAACTTCTCACATTGGACCCTATTGTTTGTAGCCACTAGTTAAGCCGGGCGGGTTCGGGTAGATTTATGCTACAAACTCAACCCAACCTCGAGTTGGCCACTTTCATTTCATGTTTGGTCTAGTGTCATATTACACCTACAACCCATACGTGTCTAGCCCCAAGTTCCATGTTTTCGTACGTGTCATGTTCATGTTTAAGTGTTTCAAGAGTGTCACATTTTCATGCAACCCCATGTCAAGTTTTCATGCCACATTCAAGTCAAGTTTCCGCGTCACGTTCACGTTTGTCTAACTACCCCAAAATCGTGTTTTCACTTGAGTGAAAGCGAGTCAACATAGTATAAATACTATGATACACATTGACCCCAAAACATGCACGATGCCACGACGGGGTTGGCTTCAAACATGCATGGTATCATCAAGGGATTGGCCTTGTACATGCATACTATCATATAAGGGTTGGCCACAAGCATGCACAATGTCATAAAGAGGGTAACTTGCATAAGTGTTCATGTCATAAACCTATCATGAAGGGATAAACATACACTTGTTACTTATGTCATAAAAAGGGGTAAAATTGCATATTATCATAAGGGGCTTTTGGTTCATATACTTGCATCGCCTCAAAGTCACATTTATGCACATGTTTCATGAGTCAAGGTGGTTTCAAGTGTGCATGCTAACATACCACAAGTAAAGGTCCAATCTTGCATGGAAAACTAAGTCCAATGCAACATGAATAGCATGGTTTAGTTGCTAAAGCACAACATAAGGTCCTATGTTCATGTTAAAGGAGCAAACTAGGCTCGCATAGGTTATGGCACTCATGTTTAACCACATTTTATTCCATGCCATGATTAAACTACCGTTAACATCTCGAAGTAGCTAGAACTTACATAGCGAGGCCTAGAGGGTGCGCATGAATCGTCTTGATGATGAAAGGTGACTCCTTTGATGAAGAACCGTCATGAAATCGCCGTAGCAACGTTGATCGAGCCTCGATTTGGTGTAGCAAACTTTCACCTTTCGATTCAGATCCGATTTGCATGCATAGTCTCTTGGAGTTGGAGATGGAGGCCATGATCACTTGGCATTTGGGCAGCACTTCATGGCATGAGAGAGAGTTTAAGTGATTTAGGTTAGGGGGTTAGGGTCTTTTTATAGAGTTTAGGAGCATTTTAGGCCATAGGATTAACCCTAGATCGAATCCAAGCCATCCAGAATCGTCACAAGCCTCCAAAACCGAGCCAACATGACAAGCAGGTGCACCAGGTCGGGGTTCTATAGGGGGGGAGGGGTCGACCCAGGGGTCGACACCCATGTCGACCCCCTGGGGAGGGGTCGACCCAGGGGTCGACACCCTGTGTGTCTGGCGGGAATTTTCCCGCCTTCTCTTTCTGGGCTGAATTTCAAATCTGTTTTCGGATTTGAATTTTCGTGAAACTTCGTTGGGTCTTAACTGGGTCATACGGACTCCGATTTACAAAATTTCGGACTCTATTTCGCGTATTTTCCCGAGACAAACGCAATGGCGCAACCCGTTTATCCTGATTCAGATTTTATAATTTAATTCTGCCTTGATTCTTGTCTTAACACGTTGTTTAAAATTCGGGTTGTTACAAATTCATTCTGGAAACATTTAACAAAATATTTCATGCTAGATTTGCTTATGTGAAATCAGGAAATATTTTTTCCCTCTATTTTTCATGCATGCTGAAATTCTGGAAAGATTTCTTGCTGAATTTCTTCAAGTGAATTGCACCAGATTTGTTTAAAAAGAAACTCTTGCCAATTCTTGATTCATGCTGACTTGAAACCTTTATTAACTCAGAGGCAAATCAATTCTTGTGCACTATTGTATTCTTCATGACTGCATACACATGTATATATATATACACACACACACACATATATATATATATACACACACATATATATATACACATGTGTGTATATATGTATATAATTGTTTGCATGTTGTCCCTTGTATAGTGACTTGTGCACATGAATTTGCTGCACTTGATTTTTAAGTTGCATACATTTGAGATACACTTTGCTTTAAATTTTCTTGATCATCTGAATTCTTGGAAGAATATACACTTATATATTTATTGTGTGCATGATCTTTAGACTACATGTATACATGCACACCATTGTGTGTGTATACGTAGATGCTTCTTGCAGAATTGTTGCATCTTCATGTTGCATTGTCTGGACTTGACGTGGACTTGTTTCACCATTGATCGATGTACCTCTTTGAACCATGCATGCACATGTTTTTTCCAGCCAAAGTTATTGTACTTGTTGCCATACAAGTTTGCATATTTGTGTTCAGCAGTGTCTTGTACATATATGCTTAAAAAAAACTTTGACTCTGGCCTGATTTGCTCCATCTTCGTTTGACCTGCTTTGTTGCTTGTGACTGCCATACCCATGCAACTGAATTTAGTATGTGCTTTATCATCAATGTGTGAATCTTCATTTGAACTTAATATTGAAGATTGTTTAGCCATTGTGTATGTTGTGAGATGCTTGGCATTTTTCCATGACCATGTTGCTCCCTTGTTCAAGTGTACCCAGTGATTTGTGATGACACTGTGAACATTTGTATTTTGCCTTGTTTAACTTGTCACTTTATTGTGCATATGTACATAGTCTTGAGTTATAGTTCTGTGAGTTGTACATGAACATTTATGTCATGCGCCATTTCTTTGTGCATGCATGTTGGCTTTTGTGCACAATCTGGCTCGACATGTGCCTTGTTTTACCCATGCTGCTTTGTCATCTTTGTGCTGACTTTTTGGTCACTGAGCTTGTTCATTTCATTTGCATCTATTCATACTACCGGGTTGACTTTGCTTCTACCCTGCTGACTTGCCTATGTGCACGTACCCATATACATACATATATGTGTGTGTGTGTATACACATAGATGTGTGTGCGTGTGTGTGTGTGTATACACATATGTGTGTGTATATATGTGTTTGTGTATGTGTTTGTCTTCTGTGTTGTCATTCCTGTTTTATTGCACTTGTGTGTTCATGGATACTTGCAGCATGTATGTGTTGTCAAGCTTCACGTGAACATATTAATCTTGATATATATGTCCCTTATTGTTTTAATGTTTGACCATATTGCCCCAGCACAAAATATATGTGTATATACATACACATGAATGTGTATACATATATTGTGTGTGTGTGCAGAATGTATATATGTGAGCACTAGAGACACTGTTTACCTTGTGGTATTTGCAGTGAATCATTGTGAATATCATAAGTAGTCTAGACACAGGTGAATGAATTTGCATATCAGATCAAATCATGAAATATGATGAGAAACACACCAAAATTCCGATGCAAATAAATTTTCAAATAAAATTATATCTACTAGAATTTAAAATTATTTTGTTCTAGTTTACTGTGTGTGCTTCCGTGATAGGTAAGCAAGTGACTGAACTGACTGTGAAGCAGGCTGAAGACAAAAGTGAGCACCATTAAGTGAATGGATGTATATGAGTGAGCTGAGTGAATCTGAATGTATATGAGTTTGTACAACTAAGTGACTAAGTGTTGTAGTGAGGAACATATGTAAAAAAAATGAAATTGAACTTGAATGTATTGTATTACAGCGGGATATACAAATAGTGGAGTTGTAGGATTGTATTATTGAAATGTTGAAGTAAAATATTATATTTTAATAAAATACTGTTTGAATATTTAAATTCCTGTGTAGTCATATTTTATTTAAATATAAATATTTATTTCTGTATGTGATGTAGTAGAATAGTACAATTGCAAACACATATAATATATATATATATATATGTTTTTTATCATCAAACAAAAATCATATAATTTTTATATACAACAAATTCTTTTATCAAAAAGATGATCATATTCATCAAAGTGGATCCAAGCTACAACTCAATCTGGGATACTTTATCCTATTGCGGTTGTTATCCCCACACTAAGTATGGAGATACTCTACTCCGCTCAATACCAACATAGAGTAATAGTTGCACCATCCAAGATCTATTGTCTTATACCACACATCATCATCATTATCATCCGAAGGTAACCACCATATTGCTGCCGACATCTCCTTACTAAGTAGGGATAAACTCTGCTCGACACAATACCAAAATAAAGTAATAGTGCACTACCCAAGATCTATTGTCTTATACCGCACATCATCATCATCATCCGAGGGTAATCATCATATAGCGGCCATCATCCCCTCACTAGGTAGGGATGTACTCTACTTGACTCGATGCCAACGTAGAGTAATAGTGCACTACCCAAGATCTATTGTTTTATATACCACATCGTCGTCGTCATCCAAAGGTAACTGTCATTGATGATATAATCCATAAAAGTCTTTCACAAGTATAAGCAAAGTATTCTCTCAAAATACTTTTATACTTTGTAATCATTACTCTAACATTAATAACCATTTTATTTTTGAAAATCCATACTTCCAATTTTGAAAATCATTTAGAAGGTTATGAACCTTCTTTTTTCCAATATTTTCAAATTACATGATGTATCTCAAAATCTTATACATGATACTAGTTATGACATTCACATTGAAAAACGTCCACCTCTTTTTTTCCAATCTTTAGAAGGTTTAGGTAGGCTCACACACACCTACCATTTAAGACCCCTATACTGGAAAGCCTATTCCCAGGTGGACTCTTCAACCCAAGCCAGTTAAGACCTAAGAAAGCGGACTATAAGCGAAGGTTATTAGTTCATTCCCCTTTTTCCTTTAAAACCTTTCCTTTTTGGGATAAAGTAGGTAATATTATTAAGTCATTCCTGTTTAATTTTCTTATACGGAAATACTATATGTACACCATTTATTTGTATCACGGGTTTGTATGGTTAATTACATCATATATTTTTAACCTACTAAGTCCAACTATATTTTTAAATATAAGTTTTATTGACATAAATAAGGAAGAATATATTCCCTTTTCTCTAGGATATTTATTTAATTTATTCTCTAATTTGGAATTGGTATCTAAACAGCAATCAATATCCAGCAATTCCTCCTTTTGACACCCATTTCTTTTTATTTCCTTTTTATTGCCCTTTATGACACTAACAGTCATAATTTCCTAAGGCAACTATTTATCAGTCCCAAGTTATCTACTTGTTGTACCCCAACAAGCAATTACTATACTTTATTTTATTTTATTTGTTTATTGGTTATTACATATACATACATAAATATATATATATATATGTATGCACTAGGCCTCTCACATTAAGTAGACTACCTATGAATGCTGAATTTGCCAGACGGTTCCGGGCATACTTCTACCGCAAGTGAACTTAACCTCGTGCCTTAGTACATTTATTTTTATGCATTAGACCTTTCACATTAAACTAACTACCTGTGGTTGCTGAATTTGCCACTTAGTTACGGGCAGGCTTACACCACAAGTTGAGTTCTTGTGTCTAAATGTGGTTATAATTTAAATTTCCTAATTAGTGTCCACAACAACTATCCTAATTGATTTTAGGATTTGTAACCGTTTTCCTATCACATTTATTCCCCCCAATCAATCTTGATTACAATAATTATTTCTTTATTTAAGGTCTCATTTATGGAAATTAATTATATTTATTGCTACAAATGGTTGCCACAAATATATTAATTCAATATGGATTATATTTACATATAATTCCACCACTGAACCTTATCCAAACATTCAACATTTGTCACAATTGTTATTTATTTATTTATGGCCTCATTTTATAGCAACGAATTACACTAATTGCTACAACGGTCACCATAAATATATTCATTAAGTATGGAATATAAATTTACATGTATGATTCCATAAATGAATACCATTTAACATTTAATACAATGCATATTTTTATCGTTTTACGCTGATTTAGACAGATAATATGTATATATTTATTTCAATGTTTACGTGCGGTCAACGTAGTTATTTTTTTAATTTTTATTCTTAAATTTAAATTAATGGTTTGGTTTAATCAATTAACCAATCATTCCTTTTTTATATTCAGTCTTCCCAAATTATATTACTGTTTACACACATTTTTGTGAAGCCTTTATACCAGAGTTTAACTGGTATATTATATCGAGAGTGGGCCCCTAATTTCGGGGTTTCTATCTATACCCTCATTCTCTATTCTTTATTATTTAACGTCTCGCTATCAAATGATAGATAGGGTGCATTCTCCATGATTACTTAAGACCTAGGCGGACCTATTGGTCACTTATTAACCATCGACAATATATTCAACGTTAACATAAACTAGAGGGCACTAGCTACGGGCCCTACTAGTTATGGCTTCTGTCATTCATGCATATACCCTTGCCCCACATAAGGTAAGAGTAGGTATTTTATCATTGGTCATACCTTCTAACTGACCTCATTCGATAACCTCCTTAGTCGATTACTACTTCTCGTTGTAACACCCCACATCCGTTAGTGTCACTCACAAAGGGAATGCACTAAGTTCTGTGGAGCATTTAGGGTAAAAGATGCAGATAAATTACAAGACAGACAGAAATTAAACAGCGGAAAATAAAACTTTACTTTATTGATAAGATAGTTTGTACAACAATTGTTTTCCAATATCAGAGTATCATATGTCTTACAAAATAAAGAAGCATAAAAATACATTTATATTCCCCAATGTAGCATAAGCCAGCCATAGCAGCGAAAAAGATAGTCCAAAGCAATTTGTCCAAGAATCTTCAAGCTTGGGAAGAGCAGCGGTCCAATCTTACCTGAGCTGGACTATTTCCTCCTCAACTACCTGGGTTGGGGGTGGGGGGGGGGGGGGAACAGAAGAAAAGAAGACGAAAGAAAAGCAGAGTCAGACATAAAGCCTGAGTAAGTCTAGTGACTATTCAGTCTATGGATAAGAAAAAGAGCATGATAAGTATATGCTGGAAATGGGAAAGCACCCTAAACTAAGTTAAGTTATCTCGAACCGAATATACTATCGTACCACATACTTATCTCTGCACCACCTAACTAGTGTCCCAACTAGTAATGATAACGTGATCCCAATCCCTGTAATTTTTGTTGCCTTCAGGCGTACATTTATTGTTTCTGACCTAGATCTAATCTAGGATTTACGCTATCTTCCGAACGATGCCCTCTACTCTAGGACACACTACCTAGAGTGGTATATGTTCCTAGACTTTTTCCACGTATGTGTCGCGAATCGTTATCGCTTGTCTAGATGCACATGTCCTGTAATGTGCGGCCCGAGTTCCGTGTCAGGGCTACTCTAGAAATATGGAACTCAGTCGGGAGCTTTCAGATATCCGCTGATGCAGATGCTAAGGTCTGTTTTTTTTCTAGTGGCTATGGTCCCACTCGACCCCTCCCTCAACTAATGAAAGGCCATCCTTGAAAAATGAGAACTATGCGCAGGCCCCCCTATGCCCCACTGTCCTATGGCCATCCGCAACCATAACTAGATAGCAAGTATATGGTCTTTTGGAGTTCTCCGCCTTTCCGCTTCACGTATATCGATTGACTCAAGATGGTAGATAGACGACGAGTTGCTATCACTGGGCTACCGTTTTCTCGCCGAATCACGCTGGTCCATCCTAGTCTTTAGGTTGCCATATTTTGCAACCAAGGCATACCCTTGGTTATTCTAACGCAGACCTTAACCTCTGTGAGCCCAGGAGGATCATCTGCAGCTTCACAGAGGGATACCAAGAGTACCCTCACGTCCCCTCGAAGCCTCGGGCTTCGTAACCCAATTCGTTGGAGCCTTCTAGAATCAGACGGACGTACGCTCCTTCTCGTGTTCTACTAAGATTTACTACTTAGTTTCTTTCCTTCATCAAGTTGGTTAAGTGTCATTAGTCAATTCGAGTTAACTTAACCCATCCCTTTTGTCATATTATACTGGTTAAGTGTTGCCTCCTTGTGTTAACTTAACCTCACCATCTGTTTAACTAACCTGTTACAACGGTTAAGTGTCTCCTTATATAACTTAACCCTACTACTTGTTTAATTAACAGGTTATAATGGTTAAGTGTTGTCCATTCACGTTTAACTTTACTACAAGTCAAATTACACTGGTTAAGTGTTCTTGTTACTTAACTCTAATCATTCATGTTATATTGGTTAAGTATTTCTAACTTACTTAATCCTAACCCACTTGTCAAATCAACTTGTTATCATGGTTAAGAGTTCTAATTTTACTCAACCTCAATCACTTGTCTCACTAACATGTTTCTATGGTTAAGTGTTCTAATTAACTTAACCCTAATCACTTATCTCACTAACATGTTTCTATGGTTAAGTGTTCTAATTAACTTAACCTCAATCACTTGTCTCACTAACAAGTTTCTATGGTTAAGTGTTCTAATTAACTTAACCTCAATCACTTATCTCACTAACATGTTTCTATGGTTAAGTGTTCTAATTAACTTAACCTCAATCACTTGTCTCACTAACATGTTTCTATGGTTAAGTGTTCTAATTAACTTAACCTCAATCACTTGTCACACTAACATGTTTCTAGGATTAAGTGTTCTAATTAACTTAACCTCACTCTCTAATCCAGTTTAATCATGTTAGAATGGTTAAACATTTGCTTAACCTTACCCACTCCCCTAGTCAACATATTAAATTGGTTAAGTGTCCAGATTAACCTAACCCTACCTACCAATTTAGTTAACATGTTGAATTTGGTTAAGTATTAATTTAATTGACTTAACCCTATCAATCCCGACTCAGCCTTAATTTATTAATTAAAGCACCAACCACTCACATTAGACAAATATTGTTGTGATAACTGGACAGACGGTCGGTTCCGGGCAGGTTTACACCACAACTCATGTCTAACCTCGGGTCTTTATTGGGCTAAATGCTTAACCACCCACATTGGATAGGTATTGTTGTGATTACTGGACAGCCGATCGGTTCCGGGCAGGTTTACATCACAACTCAATCCAACCTCGGGTTAAGCATATCGTATTTTCTAAGTTTACATATTTGTCTCTTTTCAATTTTATATGTAAATGTTTTGTGGCCCATTATCCAAATTCGTTATTCTTGGGTATAATAATTTATACCACTTAAATTTCACAAGTCGTTGGCATGTGCCAAACTTGCCAACACATATATTTTAATTAAACCCAGTGTTATTTTCCCCGTTTGTACGTTCGCAATATTATAACATATGTTGGGCTTCAACATTTCAGCCCAACTTAGAAACATAAAAAAAAGAGGCTTAGAACATGATATATTCTAAGTAACATAAAAGGGGTGTGTGAACGCATGAACTTGCAACATAGCGATTTAACTAACATAAATTATATGGTGCATGAACTTGCAATATAGCGATTTAATTAACATAAATTAGTGGTGTATGAACTTGCAATATAGCGATTTAATTAACATAAATTAGTGGTGCATGAACTTGCAATATAGAGATTTAATTAACATAGATTATGTGGTGCATGAACTTGCAATATAGCGATTTAATTAACATAAATTAGTGGTGCATGAACTTGCAATATAGCGATTTAATTAACATAAATTAGTGGTGCATGAACTTGCAATATAGCGATTTAATTAACATAAATTAGGGGCTTGTGTACTTGCATTGTAATAGCATATAATTTTGACATAAATCATAAACCTAAACATGAGTTATGGGCTTCAATCTATTCATGTAAACTTGCATTTAAAATATGAACCTAACTAAATTAGGTGTCACTTGTATTAGCATATGATTTTTATAACAACATAAGCCTAAAACATATTTTTATTTAGGCATAACACTAAACATAAACTAGTAATTTCCATAAAGTCGGTATATGTTCACAAAGATGCTTACTTTTGTCACTAATACAAAAGTATAGTTTAACTTGAATTATGAGGCCTATTCCAACATAAACTTATATGAATCATGTTACCCAAATGGATCCAACTACACTTGAACTGATCATAGGCATATATATACAAAGATCTAAATCATGTATGCATAACAGTGAATTATGTTTACATAAGTCTCAACATGGTTGTAACAAAATATATACAACTTCTTATTAACCACAACATATAAATGTCAATTTCCAACATGAATCGTATACTTGCAAGGGGTGTTACTTTTCATTGCAAATGTACAATTAATCCAATATCATGTTAATTATACTACAACATCCCATATCCATTTATAATAAAATCAGAACAACATACAATTATGAACTAGCATCGTTACAATTAAAGTACGATTCCATTTTCATTCTACACAAATCAAGTCTCAATTTTTATTCATATCGGAATAGTACTCTACTTACAACGTATGACGAATCTTGTATTTAGGATTCTGAATTCTGAATTTGGTGATGCTATCCTTTGAGGTTGACGTTGTTTTGATTTATTTGTTGTAGTTTTAAGCTTTGAATCAACTCTTAATCGTCTCTTAATTTGACGGCTACTCCTAGTCTCTCTTCAGCAGCATGACGGCTACTTCTTTTTTTTCTCTTTTTTTGTGTGAATTAGGTTGTGAGAGCTATGTTGTTTATATAGAGTTGCAAGTTAATTTGAGCCGTCGATGAAGCCAAGGTTAATACAAGCCGTCCGTTCTAAAGAGAAGCCAATTATGTTCACAATTTAAGGGCTGTAAATTACTCCTATTTCAAATTATGTCATAATTACTTTCTTAATGTACATTATCAACATTTATTATTAAATTTGTATGCACATTAGATACATCCCCCTTTACACACTTATTATTAAATCTGAATTAGCAACTTTAGTGTTAACAGAAATACGGGGTGTTATATTCTCCCCTCCTTAAAGGATTTCGTACCCGAAATCTTCAAGTCTAAGAGAATGCATATCCTATCATCCAATCGTCCATCTACTCAACCATCAAACACAGGCATCTGTTGTCCTTAAAGGCTTCTAATGCTTTTATGTTCATATGCATAGTGTGTGTATATGTCCTTATCTAATGCAAAATCAGGCGGTCTACTGATTCAGTTGACCTCCTTAATGCAAATCATGTCTGTGCCATGCGTCCAATATGTATGCAAATCCTAATGATACATATTATTTCTTTATGAGTGCACAACCATTCACTCAAATGCAACATCCATATGATAGCACATTAAGTTCAATTCATAAACAAATACATATATGTAAATGAAATATGAAGGCGTCTGAGCTGATCTAGTGCCTAATACGTGTGTATATGCATTCACGAGCAACCACTAGCAACCATTCGCAACCATCAACCATAACATGTTTCAAATACATGTTTACATCCAAAAGGGTTTCTATCTAAGGATCGATGATACGTCCTAGAGGATATACCTTAAAAGCTAGAAATTAGTATGCATAGAATTCCTAAAAAAAAGGAATCAAGAATGTACCCTTAAGAAAAAGGGTATAAGACGCGTATGCCTTATCTTCAATCTCCCGTATCACGTCTTCTTGAGCTTTACTCAACTGTACCTTAACAGATTCAACTTCACAATTGCGAAGTTTCTTGACCTCCATTTCCAAAATAAACAAATGTCAACCATGATACTGAGTGTATATACTAGGATGATCAGAGGTCTCTCCTCTTAGCTTATCCATCATGCCATAACTATGAGGGTCAAAAGGTCACTACGTACTTTTTACCTCTCTTAAGGTTAGTCCTTCTCTATATAGAGCGCCTACCACAACTATTCATCTCTCAAGCAAACCATCCTAGTCGAACTCGACATCCCTCAAGTACAAGCCCCAAAGGCCTAAACCAATATCAGACAAGCACCCGAGGAATGTCTCCTCCGAATTTGGACGATCTACGTGAGATGATCTAAGCAAAAACAACCAAACACTTGAGCACTAGTTGGGATCTTTTACTATACAAGTACTAAGGTGCATGACTCAACTATGGAAGCAAATATGAACAAATGTGAAGTGCTAAAACCAAAAGAAAGAGTACAAACAGAAAAGATAGACTCTTCCAACAGAACTTTACTACCTTTCTCCTAGGTACGCTTAGTGGTGAAAGCATGTACTTGCCCTTCTGAAAATCTTGTCCTTTGTTCTTAATTATATGCCATATTCTGCCATAGTAAAGATACTTCCTTTTGACTTAGGTTTTATAATCCCTTCCTCCTTCGTGAGCCAAGTCTACATCCATGAATTCCTCATCCTTGGGTTGTGCTCCTTAGCCAAACTCCACATCCTCTTTCGTGTGTAATCATGTTGACAAATCTCTCGAAAGCTGCCTCCATCATACAGAAAACCCTACTAAGCTTGAAAGAAAACTAGCCGCAGGTGAAACTACTACGGTTATAGATGGAAGTCGGGTACTACTTCGCCCTTCGATGAGGTTACCTCCCAGAAAGCCAGCAGCCCCAGAGACTCAAGAAAGAAGGGGACAAGAATTCAAACAGAGAATCAGAAGATAATGCGTATGGCTTTTGGGGAATATGCCTTTAAAACAAAACTTTTCTTTTGAAAATGCTTCTTTTAAAACTGATTGAAAATAATAATTTTTTTCAAATCTTTTATCTGATCCAGTAACCTTCAGCTCTGATACTACGTGTAACACCCCACATCCGTTAGTGTCACTCACAAAGGGAATGCACTAAGTTCTGTGGAGCATTTAGGGTAAAAGATACAGATAAATTACAAGACAGACAGAAATTAAACAGCGGAAAATAAAACTTTACTTTATTGATAAGATAGTTTGTACAACAATTGTTTTCCAATATCAGAGTATCATCTGTCTTACAAAATAAAGAAGCATAAAAATACATTTATATTCCCCAATGTAGCATAAGCCATGTAACACCCCACCTCCACCAGGGTGGCTCTTGCAAGCACTCTGACTTTGGAGGGGCGTTTGAATCAGGTAAACATGCATAATGATATATCAAGGCAGAACAAGAACATATGTATATATGTAAACAGAGTAAATAACATATATAAAACAACGGAAGATTTCAAAACATTTCAAAACAAGTCTGGTACAACATAGCTTTCCAAATAAACAAGTCTAGATAAAACAACATCAACTGAAAAACTGAAATAAATAAGTGTTATCCCCAATTAAGTGGTAACCATAGCTAGCTTCATGTCGAAACCGTACATGAGCTAAAATCCCACAAGCAAGCAATCCGAAATCCAAGCTAAGCTCCAGTATTCCCTCCCTGACAACCTGGGGGGGGGGGGGGAACGGAAGAAAAGAGGCGAAAGAAAACAGGTCAGTCAAAAAGACTGAGTAAGCCCTACTACAATCAATGTAAACTGATAAAGTTAACTGGCATGAGCAGCAGGGATGAACATATGGATAACAATATACTAGCATGATGATTAACTAACAAGGTAGATAAAGGTGTCATCGCATAATCAGGATTAAGGTTTTGCACCACAGGTGTACTAGCATACTAACATGACTTGAATAAACAAGTATTGATCCCTTGGCCCAAGCTTTGGCCCAATAACATGAAATGACCCTAATACAAGGTCCAACCAAACGGTCTAGTCGATCGGCTCCCTAAGCCTAACTCGTCACGTGTTGGTGTCAATACGGCCCAATCATAATTGTAGTCGAACTGTGTCGGGTCCACCCTTCGGGTGTATCAAGCCCTAGGGTGTCAACCCCTGGACACCATGAACATGAGTGCACAATCCCGATCTACTGGTACCCGTGCATGTTTTCTCCGGCTACGGACTATGTGCACGACCAGAGTCCGCCCGGAACTACACCGGCGTACCCTCTGCCGTCGCTTTTGGTCACTTACCTCCAGTCCAGTAATCGTGCCCCCACCCTTCCTAGTCCCTAGGGTCATGATGATACTAACTTGGGATTACTGCTGGAGTGGGCCCCCATTGCTAGGATTTTTCTAGTGGGTTAAGTACGGTTTAACCCTCTTGCTAAACCTGGATTAACTTGGTTAAGTGTAACGATGAGTTCACGACTTAACCCCGATTAATCTACCAAGCCCAAATTGGTTAAGTATTAAGTGGACCATGACTTAACCCTAATCACGAGGCATTAATTAATTTAATGCACCTTAACCTCTCACATTAGACCTTGTTGTGGTTACTAGTTAAGCCGGGCGGGTCCGGGTAGCTTTACACCACAACTTGGTCTAACCTCGGGTTCAAGGTACAACATGACCAACTTCTCACATTGGGTCCTATTGTTTGTAGCAACTAGTTAAGCCGGTCGGTTCCGGGTAGGTTTACGCTACAAACTCAACCCAACCTCGAGTTGGCCACACTTATCTTTTCTAAGTGTCATGTCCATCATGTTTCCAAAACATGCTACAAGTTTTCAAGCAATTGGGTAGACCTAACTTAATAGGTAAATTCCCAATGGGTAGACCTAACTTAATAGGTAAATTCCCAAGCTTATGTTTTATGTCTTTTAAGTTTACCCAACCCCAAACGCAATCCCATCGCTTACATATCGCAATAGCGCATAAAGGATAGAAAGAGGGAACTTGGCATAATCATGACATAAAGGTATTGAAGCCACAAGCTTAACATGGTGGCATATGAAATGTTCATATGTTCATACACTTGCATATTACATTTTTAGGCCTCAAAAGCATGCATAAAACCAAACTTAGCATATTGGTGATACATGGTGCTAAATGACATGTAGAGATGGCCATAAGTTCGCATTTAGCCTCACATGCAAGTTATCATAAGAGATATGATAACTTACATGTTGCTAAAATGCAACCTTTGGCATAAAGCTTAAAGCTTTATGTTCATAAACCCAAAATAAGCTTGCATAACATGATAGCATGAACAAAATGTTCAACCCAAACTTGCATAACATAACTTGGCATACTTGCATATAAACTTGCATATCACAACATGACAAACTTGCATATCACAACATGATAAACTTGCATATAAACTTGCATATCACAACATGATAAACTTGCATATAAACTTGCATATCACAACATGATAAACTTGCATATAAACTTGCATATCATACATTTAACTTTAGAGTTTAAGTATGAAAGTAGAATAGGGCTTACAATGCTTAAGAAGTCACAAAAATATGACAAAGCCCTTATGAAATCAATTAAACCCAAAATGCAAGCAAAACCCTTGAGCCAAAATGATCAAGACTCTTTCTTTATGATGCAAATATATAAACTTGACTTGAATGCAAGCTAATGATGCTCATACAAGTTTGAAAACACTTGTATGCATGGAAAATCACTTAGGAATTTATTTAGGAATTTTATGAAGAGAGTGGAGGCCATGAGAGGATTGATTTTGCCATAGTTTAGTTGTATGAATGAATAATGATGATTTAGGGTAGGTTAGGGTCTTATTTATAGATTAGGCAAGTGTTTTAGGCCATATGATTAAACCTAGATTCAATCCAAGCCATCAAAGCATGTCTTGGGGAAGAAGTCAAGTGTAGGAACCATCTAGGGCCTTTAGATTAAAGATGAACCATGAGAACCATTCAAATGCAAAATCTGCATTTGAGCGAATCGGCCCACGGGTTGACAGCCAAACACCCTGGATTAACCCCTAGTCGACCCAGCAGGCTCGGGTCGACCTCAAAAATCGGCCGGTTCGGTTATTCCCCTCTCCCAATTCGCTGTTTTGAACATTTTTGCATATTTATTTATTTAATTTTCAATTATATATATATATATCAATATATATATATATATTTCTCTGCGCAACCCATTTCACTTAATTAAGTATACTTTAATTTGGGAATTTTTCGTGAAACTTCGCGAGACCATATCTTGGTCATACGGACTCCGATTTTCGAAAACTCGGACTCTATTTCGCGTATTTTTCCGAGACGAACGCAATGGCATAACCCATTTCCCTTGATTCAGATTTTACAGTTTAATTCTGCCTCCATTTATGTTATAACATGTTATTCAAAAATACGGGTTGTTACATTCTTCCCTCCTTAAAGGATTTCGTCCCCGAAATCTCCAAGTTAGGAAGAACGTATCCTACCATCCATCATCCATCTACTCAAAACATCATCCACGAGCAATCATTGTCCTTAAAAGGTTCTAAATGCTGTATGATCATATGCAAAGGTGTGTGTATATGTACTTATCTAATGCGAAAATCAGGAGGTTACTGATTCAGTAAACCCCCTTAATGCAAAATATGTTAGTGAAATGAGTCCATATGTATGCAAATTCCTAACATAATTTATAATCTCTACATGAGTGCACATAACATTCATCCATATGCAACATCCACGTGATAGCATAACAAGTTTTCATCCATGAATAAGCATAAACACTCATGCATATGCGGTATGAAAGTGTGTGAGCCGATCTTAGTGCCTAACGTGTATTATGCATCCACGAGTATCCACTTGCAAACACTTGCAACCACTTGCAACCATCAAGCATAACATGTTTCAAACACATGTTTCATCCAACGGGTTTCTACCTAAGGTTCTCATGACAAGATTAACACGATAAACTAGATAAACATGGATAGCAAAGAGAAAGATATGCTAACAAAGAAAAGAGATTGAGAGTGTACCCTCAAAAAGGAATGGATAAAGCCCACGCATCTTCTCCTCGGTTTCCCAAGTTGCGTCTTCTTCGGCTTCACCCCATTGAACCTTCACCAATTTGACCTCTCGATTCCTTAGCTTCTTGGTCTCCGTCCCCAAGATACGAATCGGAGCTCTCCTCAAGGTAGCCTCTTTCTCCACTTCTACATCTTTTAGAACACTTGGCTCAACAACCTCTGCTGATTCATGTAAACACTTCCGGAGATGCGAGACATGAAAAACATCGTGTACTCCAGCAAGCTTCTCGGGCAACTTCACTCTATAAGCCATCTGCCCGATCCTCTCTATAATAGGGAATGGTCCAACAAACCTCGGTGCCAACTTCCCAACAGCTCCAAATCGGACCACATTCCGCAAAGGAGAAACCTTCACGAAAACCATATCCCCAACATCAAACTCCAAATCCGTTCTTCGCTTATCAGCATAGGATTTCTGTCGGTCTTGGGCCGCTTTCATCCGTCTCCGAATCAACTCGATCTTCTCGGATGTATCTCTGATCATATCAGGCCCAAGTATAAGCTCATCTGTAGTCTCCCACCAACATGTAGGCGACTTGCACGGCCTCCCATATAAAGCTTCAAATGGTGCCATCCCTATGCTTGCCTGATAACTGTTATTATATGCAAACTCAACAAGAGGAAGATGGTCTTCCCAAGTACCACCAAAATCCAGAATACAAAGCCTCAACAGATCCTCGAGTACCCTATTCACCCTTTCGGTTTGACCGTCCGTCTGTGGGTGATAAGCCGTACTTAGATTCAACCTTGTGCCCATAGCTTCTTGCAAGCTATTCCAGAATTGACTTGTAAAGATTGGGTCACGGTCACTGACTATACTACAAGGGACTCCATGTAGTCTCACAATCTCACGAAGATATACAGACGCTAGCCAAGATGCGGTCCTCTTGCTCTTCACCGGAATGAAATGAGCACTCTTCGTAAGTCTATCCACAATAACCCAAATGCTCGTATTCCCTTTCCTTGACCTTGGTAGCCCATCGATAAAATCCATGGAAATACTCTCCCACTTCCATAGTGGAACGTCTAGAGGATGCAATAGCCCACCGGGCTTCTTCGACTCGGCAAATGATACATCTAGAGACAAATTCTGCCACATCCTTCTTCATCCCAGGCCAAAAGAAAATGCGCTTCATATCTTTATACATCTTATCTCCGCCCGGATGTATAGTCAACTTAGAGTGATGCGCTTCCTCAAGAACTCTTCTTACTAGATCTTCTACCATTGGAACACATAACCTTCCGTCTCTCCTCAGCCAACCCTTGTCATCAATAAAATATCGAGCGAGATGACTAGATGTCTCTCCTCGATTTAGCTTATCCATAATCTCAACTATCTGAGGGTCTTCTCTCTACGAAGCCCCAACTTGATCAAGAAGGGTAGGTCTGAGTTCCAGAGATGCTAAAGAACCGGTCATCGACTCAATCGCCAAAGAGAAATCAAAGGTTGCCACATACTCTAAATTCTTCATCTCAACGAATAGAGGACTTAGGGTCAACCTTCTTTTACTCAATGCATCTGCTACCACATTCCCCTTGCCAGGGGTATAAGCTATCTCAAAATCGTAGGACGCCAAGAATTCCATCCATCTTTGTTGCCTCAGATTCAGATCCTTCTGAGAAAAGAGATACTTCAATGACTTGTGATCGGTATAAAGCTCAAATCTTTCTCCCAGAAGATAATGGCGCCAAGCCTTGAGTGCATATACTATTGCTGCCAACTCTAAGTCATGAGTGGGATAATTCTTCTCATGCACTTTGAGTTGTCTACCGCCAAAGCATATCACTCTTCCTTCTTGCATAAGAACAGCTCCTAACCCCGTGCCACATGCATCGGTGTATACGGTAAATAACTTCCCTCCATCGGGCAAAGCTAGAACAGGTGCTGATGTGAGGGCTCTCTTGAGCTTCTGAAAAGCAAGCTCGCATTCTATGATCCATGCAAAAACTAAATTCTTCTTCGTCAATTTAGTGAGAGGAGCGGATATCTTTGCGAAGTTCTTGATGAACTTCCGGTAAAAACCCGCAAGACCTAGAAAACTTCTCACTTCGGTTGCATTCCTTGGAGTCTTCCAATCCTGAACTGCCACTACCTTAGCGGGATCCACCGCTAAGCCTTGCTTAGATACTATATGCCCAAGGAATATAACTTCCCTTCTCCAAAAGTGACACTTGGAGAACTTGGCCTTCAACTGATGCGCTCTAAGCGTATCCATCACCTCCATGAGATGCCTTGCGTGCTCTTCCTCATCCTTAGAGAAGATCAGAATATCATCTACGAAGACCACGACAAACTTGTTCAAGAACTCCCTGAACACCCTACTCATCAAGTCCACGAAATATGCGGGTGCATTAGTCAAGCCGAACGGCATGACAAGCCATTCGAAGAATCCATCTGGAGTTCTGAACGCAGTCTTGTCTATACTATCTTCAGCTACCCTGAGTTGATGGAACCCCGTAGCAAGATCAAGCTGAGAGAAAACAGAAGCACCGATAAGCTGGTCAAAGAGATCATCAATCCTCGGTAACGGGTGTCTGCTCTTCTTAGTCAGCTTATTCAACTCTCGATAGTCAACGCAAAGTCGGAGAGAACCATCCGCCTTGGTAGCAAATACCACAGGCGCTCCCCATTCAGATATACTTCGTCTAATGAAGTTCTTCTCAAGCATCTCTTTCACTTGCTTACTTAGCTCCCGCCTTTCACGCGGAGCCATGTGCCGAACGGGTAAAGAAACAGGCTTTGCATTATCCACCAGATAAATGCGGAAATCAATCTCTCGCTTAGGGGGCAACCCCCTAACTTCATCGAAAACATCCGGATACTCTCGAACCACTCTCACAGACTGAAGAGTTTCCATTGACGAGTCGAGTGATTCCAGATAGCACAACATGACGGGACCTCCCGGATCACAAGAAATCTCTAGGGTGTTTCCGAGGCGAGTCACGAGCCTCACAACCCTATGCTCACAATCAAGAATGGCTCCATATCTGGACAGCCAATCCATGCCCAATATCAATCCGTATCCCCTAAAACCAAGAACATAAGCACTGCACAAGAACTCTACACTCAGTATAGAGATCCTCAAATCCCCACATATCATAGACAAATGGGCGGAACCCCCAATAGGATTTGAGACACAGACGGGATCATCTACCAAGCTAGTACTAAGGTGCAAACTATCAACAAGATCAGATGAGATAAAGCTATGCGATGCACCAGAATCAAACAAGGTACGAACTGGAAAATCAGAAATATATACAAGGCTCTCAACAGAAATACTACCTCGATCGGGAACTGGAGCGACATTGAGAGCATGAACTTGCCCTCCTGAAGGTCCAGCACGCTGAGTCTGACCCTGGCCTTGCCCTTGCTTCCTCGGGCAATCCTTACTGAAATGTCCAGTCTCACCGCAGAAAAAGCATTCACCATTCTTCCTTTTCCTCTTCTTACAATCCTTAATAAGATGCCCAACTGAACCGCATTAATGGCACTTCCCCTTGTTGTTCTTGCCCTTGTTGTTATTGCCCTTGTTGTTGTTCCCCTTGTTGCCTTGACTCTTGTTCTTGTTCTGATTGCCTTGACTGCTCTGACCACTTGGATTACCCTGATTTCCTTTTCCCTGGGAATCAGTCTTCTTGGCTTGAGTATCATTCATCTTGGTTTCTTTCTTGACATCTCCCTGAAGTAACGCCATATCAACCAAACTCTCAAACGTGGCCCCATGGGGAATATGTGACATAGCCAATCCCTGCAACGGCTCATTCAATCCTCTAGCAAAACGAAGAGCCTTCTTCTGAGGAGTATTCACCATATCCAAGCCAAAACGAGCTAACTGATTGAACTTGTTCACATATTCTTTGACAGACATATCTCCTTGTTTCAAAGTTATGAACCTCTCCATTTGCAGATTCTCCTCAGCAGAAGATAGAAACTTAAGCATGAACCTTGCCCTGAAATCGGCCCAAGTCTCAACAGGCCTAGTACCATTGGTGACTTCCCACCAATAAGCGGCTTCATCCTTCATAAGCCAAACCGCCAACAAGAGCTTCCTCTGATCGTCTAACCCAAAGATAGCAAACAAATCCTCGGTCTCTTTCAACCAATTTCTGGCCTCTACAAAAGTCTCAGTGCCTTGAAAGTTCTTGCCACCCATTGCTTTGAAATCTTTGCAAGTCTTTGCGAAGTCCACTTGAGGATGTTGAGGGGGAGGAGGAAGAGGAACCTCAGCGACAGGAGGAGGAGGAACATTAACCATCGGAGGAGGAGGTGGAGGAACATTAACTACCGGAGGAGGAGGAGGAGGAACATCTGCGGGGCCGGCTTCGGTCGCCCGAGCCTCCAAAAGTCTCCTATACCAAACAGGTACGTGTACTCCCTCCGGAATAGCAAAGTTATCGGCCATACTGAAAACGAAGAAAAAGACAGATTCAGAATGGAGAAAAACGAAGGAATTTTGCTAATGGCTTTTTGGGGAATAGCCTTTAAAATAAACTAGACTTTTCTTTGGAAAATACTTTATACTTGGTTTTGAAAATAGTTTTCCAAAAGTTTTCTAAAAGCCTTTTTGTTCCTTCTTGTACCATATGCTCTGATACCAAATGTAACACCCCACCTCCACCAGGGTGGCTCTTGCAAGCACTCTGACTTTGGAGGGGCGTTTGAATCAGGTAAACATGCATAATGATATATCAAGGCAGAACAAGAACATATGTATATATGTAAACAGAGTAAATAACATAGATAAAACAGCGGAAGATTTCAAAACATTTCAAAACAAGTCTGGTACAACATAGCTTTCCAAATAAACAAGTCTAGATAAAACAACATCAACTGAAAAACTAAAATAAATAAGTGCTATCCCCAATTAAGTGGTAACCATAGCTAGCTTCATGTCGAAACCGTACATGAGCTGAAATCCCACAAGCAAGCAATCCGAAATCCAAGCTAAGCTCCAGTATTCCCTCCCTGAGAACCTGGGGGGGGGGGGGGGGACGGAAGAAAAGAGGCGAAAGAAAACAGGTCAGTCAAAAAGACTGAGTAAGCCCTACTACAATCAATGTAAACTGATAAAGTTAACTGGCATGAGCAGCAGGGATGAACATATGGATAACAATATACTAGCATGATGATTAACTAACAAGGTAGATAAAGGTGTCATCGCATAATCAGGATTAAGGTTTTGCACCACAGGTGTACTAGCATACTAACATGACTTGAATAAACAAGTATTGATCCCTTGGCCCAAGCTTTGGCCCAATAACATGAAATGACCCTAATACAAGGTCCAACCAAACGGTCTAGTCGATCGGCTCCCTAAGCCTAACTCGTCACGTGTTGGTGTCAATACGGCCCAATCATAATTGTAGTCGAACTGTGCCGGGTCCACCCTTCGGGTGTATCAAGCCCTAGGGTGTCAACCCCTGGACACCATGAACATGAGTGCACAGTCCCGATCTACTGGTACCCGTGCATGTTTTCTCCGACTACGGACTATGTGCACGACCAGAGTCCGCCCGGAACTACACCGGCGTACCCTCTGCCGTCGCTTTTGGTCACTTACCTCCAGTCCAGTAATCGTGCCCCCACCCTAGCCTAGTCCCTAGGGTCATGATGATACTAACTTGGGATTACTGCTGGAGTGGGCCCCCATTGCTAGGATTTTTCTAGTGGGTTAAGTACGGTTTAACCCTCTTGCTAAACCTGGATTAACTTGGTTAAGTGTAACGATGAGTTCACGACTTAACCCCGATTAATCTACCAAGCCCAAATTGGTTAAGTATTAAGTGGACCATGACTTAACCCTAATCACGAGGCATTAATTAATTTAATGCGCCTTAACCTCTCACATTAGACCTTGTTGTGGTTACTAGTTAAGCCGGGCGGGTCCGTGTAGCTTTACACCACAACTTGGTCTAACCTCGGGTTCAAGGTACAACATGACCAACTTCCCACATTGGGTCCTATTGTTTGTAGCAACTAGTTAAGCCGGTCGGTTCCGGGTAGGTTTACGCTACAAACTCAACCCAACCTCGAGTTGGCCACACTTATCTTTTCTAAGTGTCATGTCCATCATGTTTCCAAAACATGTTACAAGTTTTCAAGCAATTGGGTAGACCTAACTTAATAGGTAAATTCCCAATGGGTAGACCTAACTTAATAGGTAAATTCCCAAGCTTATGTTTTATGTCTTTTAAGTTTACCCAACCCCAAACGCAATCCCATCGCTTACATATCGCAATAGCGCATAAAGAATAGAAAGAGGGAACTTGGCATAATCATGACATAAAGGTATTGAAGCCACAAGCTTAACATGGTGGCATATGAAATGTTCATATGTTCATACACTTGCATATTACATTTTTAGGCCTCAAAAGCATGCATAAAACCAAACTTAGCATATTGGTGATACATGGTGCTAAATGACATGTAGAGATGGCCATAAGTTCGCATTTAGCCTCACTTGCAAGTTATCATAAGAGATATGATAACTTACATGTTGCTAAAATGCAACCTTTGGCATAAAGCTTAAAGTTTTATGTTCATAAACCCAAAATAAGCTTGCATAACATGATAGCATGAACAAAATGTTCAACCCAAACTTGCATAACATAACTTGGCATACTTGCATATAAACTTGCATATCACAACATGATAAACTTGCATATAAACTTGCATATCACAACATGATAAACTTGCATATAAACTTGCATATCACAACATGATAAACTTGCATATAAACTTGCATATCATACATTTAACTTTAGAGTTTAAGTATGAAAGTAGAATAGGGCTTACAATGCTTAAGAAGTCACAAAAATATGACAAAGCCCTTATGAAATCAATTAAACCCAAAATGCAAGCAAAACCCTTGAGCCAAAATGATCAAGACTCTTTCTTTATGATGCAAATATATAAACTTGACTTGAATGCAAGCTAATGATGCTCATACAAGTTTGAAAACACTTGTATGCATGGAAAATCACTTAGGAATTTATTTAGGAATTTTATGAAGAGAGTGGAGGCCATGAGAGGATTGATTTTGCCATAGTTTAGTTGTATGAATGAATAATGATGATTTAGGGTAGGTTAGGGTCTTATTTATAGATTAGGCAAGTGTTTTAGGCCATAGGATTAAACCTAGATTCAATCCAAGCCATCAAACCATCTAGGGCCTTTAGATTAAAGATGAACCATGGGAACCATTCAAATGCAAAATCTGCATTTGAGCGAATCGGCCCACGGGTTGACAGCCAAACACCCTGGATTAACCCCTAGTCGACCCAGCGGGCTCGGGTCGACCTCAAAAATCGGCCGGTTCGGTTATTCCCCTCTCCCAATTCGCTGTTTTGAACATTTTTGCATATTTATTTATTTAATTTTCAATTATATATATATATATATATATCAATATATATATATTTCTCTGCGCAACCCATTTCACTTAATTAAGTATACTTTAATTTGGGAATTTTTCGTGAAACTTCGCGAGGCCATATCTTGGTCATACGGACTCCGATTTTCGAAAACTCGGACTCTATTTCGCGTATTATTCCGAGACGAACGCAATGGCATAGCCCGTTTCTCTTGATTCAGATTTTACAGTTTAATTCTGCCTCCATTTATGATATAACATGTTATTCAAAAATACGGGTTGTTACAAGCCAGCCATAGCAGCGAAAAGGAGAGTCCAAAGCACTTTGTCCAAGAATCTTCATGCTTGGGAAGAGCAGCGGTCCAATCTAACCTGAGCTGAACTATTCCTTCCTCAACTACCTGGGGGGGTGGGAACGGAAGAAAAGAAGATGAAAGAAAAGTAGAGTCAGACATAAAGCCTGAGTAAGTCTAGTGACTATTCAGTCTATGGATAAGAAAAAGAGCATGATAAGTATATGCTGGAAATGGGAAAGCACCCTAAACTAAGTTAAGTTATCTCGAACCGAATATACTATCGTACCCCATACTAATCTCTGCACCACCTAACTAGTGTCGCAACTAGTAATGATAACGTGATCCCAATCCCTGTAATTTTTGTTGCCTTCAGGCGTACATTTATTGTTTCTGACCTAGATCTAATCTAGGATTTACGCTATCTTCCGAACGATGCCCTCTAGTCTAGGACACACTACCTAGAGTGGTATATGTTCCTAGACTTTTTCCACGTATGTGTCGCGAATCGTTATCGCTTGTCTAGATGCACATGTCCTGTAATGTGCGGCCCGAGTTCCGTGTCAGGGCTACTCTAGAAATACGGAACTCGGTCGGGAGCTTTCAGATATCCGCCGATGCAGATGCTAAGGTCTGTTTTTTTCCTAGTGGCTATGGTCCAACTCGACCCCTCCCTCAACTAATGAAAGACCATCCTTGAAAAATGAGAACTATGCGCCGGCCCCCCTATGCCCCACTGTCCAATGGCCATCCGCAACCATAACTAGATAGCAAGTATATGGTCTTTTGGAGTTCTCCGCCTTTCCGCTTCACGTATCTCGATTTACTCAAGATGGTAGGTAGACGACGAGTTGCTATCACAGGGCTACCGTCTTCTCGCCGAATCACGCTGGTCCATCCTAGTCTTTAGGTTGCCATATTTTGCAACCAAGGCATACCCTTGGTTCTTCTAACGCAGACCTTAACCTCTGTGAGCCCAGGAGGATCATCTGCAGCCTCACAGAGGGATACCAAGAGTACCCTCACGTCCCCTCGAAGCCTCGGGCTTCGTAACCCAATTCGTTGGAGCCTTCTAGAATCAGACGGACGTACGTTCCTTCTCGTGTTCTACAAAGATTTACTACTTAGTTTCTTTCCTTCATCAAGTTGGTTAAGTGTCATTAGTCAATTCGAGTTAACTTAACCCATCCCTTTTGTCATATTATACTAGTTAAGTGTTGCCTCCTTGTGTTAACTTAACCTCACCATCTGTTTAACTAACCTGTTACAGCGGTTAAGTGTCTCCTTATATAACTTAACCCTACTACTTGTTTAATTAACAGGTTATAATGGTTAAGTGTTGTCCATTCACGTTTAACTTTACTACAAGTCAAATTACACTGGTTAAGTGTTCTTGTTACTTAACTCTAATCATTCATGTTATATTGGTTAAGTATTTCTAACTTACTTAATCCTAACCCACTTGTCAAATCAACTTGTTATCATGGTTAAGAGTTCTAATTTTACTTAACCTCAATCACTTGTCTCGCTAACATGTTTCTATGGTTAAGTGTTCTAATTAACTTAACCCCAATCACATATCTCACTAACATGTTTCTATGGTTAAGTGTTCTAATTAACTTAACCTCAATCACTTGTCTCACTAACATGTTTCTATGGTTAAGTGTTCTAATTAATTTAACCTCAATCACTTATCTCACTAACATGTTTATATGGTTAAGTGTTCTAATTAACTTAACCTCAATCACTTGTCTCACTAACATGTTTCTATGGTTAAGTGTTCTAATTAACTTAACCTCAGTCACTTGTCACACTAACATGTTTCTATGATTAAGTGTTCTAATTAACTTAAACCTCACTCTCTAGTCCAGTTTAATCATGTTAGAATGGTTAAACATTTGCTTAACCTTACCCACTCCCCTAGTCAACATATTAAATTGGTTAAGTGTCCAGATTAACCTAACCCTACCCACCAATTTAGTTAACATGTTGAATTTGGTTAAGTATTAATTCAATTGACTTAACCCTATCAATCCTGACTCAGCCTTAATTTATTAATTAAAGCACCAACCACTCACATTAGACAGATATTGTTGTGGTAACTGGACAGCCGGTCGGTTCCGGGCAGGTTTACACCACAACTCATGTCCAACCTCGGGTCTTTATTGGGCTCAATGCTTAACCACCCACATTGAATAGGTATTGTTGAGATTACTGGACAGCCGGTCGGTTTCGGGCAGGTTTACATCACAATTCAATCCAACCTCGGGTTAAGCATATCGTATTTTCTAAGTTTACATATTTGTCTCTTTTCAATTTTATATCTAAATGTTTTGTGGCCCATTATCCAAATTCGTTATTCTTGGGTATAATAATTTATACCACTTAAATTTCACAAGTCGTTGGCATGTGCCAAACATGCCAACACATATATTTTAATTAAACCCAGCGTTATTTTCCCCGTTTGTACGTTCGCAATATTATAACATATGTTGGGCTTCAACATTTCAGCCCAACTTAGAAACATAAAAAAAAGAGGCTTAGAACATGATATATTCTAAGTAACATAAAAGGGGTGTGTGAACGCATGAACTTGCAACATAGCGATTTAACTAACATAAATTATATGGTGCATGAACTTGCAATATAGCGATTTAATTAACATAAATTAGTGGTGCATGAACTTGCAATATAGCGATTTAATTAACATAAATTAGTGGTGCATGAACTTTCAATATAGCGATTTAATTAACATAAATTTTGTGGTGCATGAACTTGCAATATAGCGATTTAATTAACATAAATTAGTGGTGCATGAACTTGCAATATAGCGATTCAATTAACATAAATTAGTGGTGAATGAACTTGCAATATAGCGATTTGATTAACATAAATTAGGGGCTTGTGTACTTGCTTTGTAATAGCATATAATTTTGACATAAATCATAAACCTAAACATGAGTCATGGGTTTCAATCTATTCATGTAAACTTGCATTTAAAATATGAACCTAACTAAATTAGGTGTCACTTGTATTAGCATATGATTTTTATAACAACATAAGCCTAAAACATATTTTTATTTAGGCATAACACTAAACATAAACTAGTAATTTCCATAAAGTCACTATATGTTCACAAAGATGCTTAATTTTGTCACTAATACAAAAGTATAGTTTAACTTGAATTATGAGGCCTATTCCAACATAAACTTATATGAATCATGTTACTCAAATGGATCCAACTACACTTGAAATGATCATAGGCATATATATATACAAAGATCTAAATCATGTAGGCATAACAGTGAATTATGTTTACATAAGTCTCAACTTGGTTGTAACAAAATATATACAACTTCTTATTAACCACAACATATAAATGTCAATTTCCAACATGAATCGTATACTTGCAAGGAGTGCTACTTTTCATTGCAAATGTACAATTAATCCAATATCGTGTTAATTATACTACAACATCCGAAATCCATTTATAATAAAATCAGAACAACATACAATTATGAACTAGCATCGTTACAATTAAAGTTCGATTCCATTTTCATTCTACACAAGTCAAGTCTCAATTTTTATTCATATCGGAATAGTACTCTACTTACAACGTATGACGAATCTTGTATTCAGGATTCTGAATTATGAATTTGGTGATGCTATCCTTTGAGGTTGACGTTGTTTTGATTTATTTGTTGTAGTTTTAAGCTTTGAATCAACTCTTAATCGTCTCTTAATTTGACGGCTACTCCTAGTCTCTCTTCAGCAGCATGACGGCTCCTTCTTTTTTTTTCTCTTTTTTTTGTGTGAATTAGGTTGTGAGAGCTATGTTGTTTATATAGAGTTGCAAGTTAATTTGAGCCGTCGATGAAGCCAAGGTTAATACAAGTCGTCCGTTCTAAAGAGAAGCCAATTATGTTCACAATTTAAGGGCTGTAAATTACTCCGATTTCAAATTATGTCATAATTACTTTTTTAATGTACATTATCAACATTTATTATTAAATTTGTATGCACATTAGATACATCCCCCCTTTACACACTTATTATTAAATTTGAATTAGCAACTTTAGTGTTAACAGAAATACGGGGTGTTACACCCGTAAGATAAACGACCATATCTTACCCTTCTAATCTCCAGGTTTGGGTAGGCTCACACATACCTGCCATTTAAGACCATATACTGAAAAGCCTATTCCCAGGTGGACTCTTCAACCTAAGCCACTTAAGACCCAAGGAAGAGGACTATACGCGAAGGTTATTAGTTCGTCCCCCATTTTCCCTTAAAACCTTTCCTATTTTAGGATAAAGCAGGCTACATTGTTAAGTCATTCCCATTTAATTTCCTTATACGGAAATACTATATGTACACCATTTATTTGTACCATGGGTTTATATGGTTAATAACATCTTATATTATTAACCTACCAAGTCCAACTATGTTTTTTAAATATAAGTTTTATTGACATAAATAAGGAAGATTATATTCCCTTTTCTCTATGATATTTATTTAATTTATTCCCTATTTGGACTTACTATTTAAATGACAATCAATATCCACTAATTCCCCCTTTTGACACTCATTTCTTTTTATTTCCTTTTTATTGCCCTTTATGACTCTAAGGTCATATCTTCCTAAGGCAACTGTTTATCAGTCCCAAGTTATCTATTTGTTGTACCCCAACAGGAAATTACTATAATTATTCTTTATTTTATTTTATTTGTTAATTGGTTATTATATATATATATATATAGTACATTATATGGTGGGCCTCGTTAATGGCGACTGGTGAGATTTTCACCAGATTTTGTCATGCGTGAGTGTCCTCCCCCTTTTCTATACCTTCTTTTATCTGATTTCCTTCTATCGAATTACTTCAACAACCTTCAATGATGTTCTTCGTTGATAATACTTTTGATTTTCGTTTGTTTTTCACAACTAAATTCAAATCTAAAAATTTTACTTCATCTTTTTAGCCCTAAATGTGCCAAATTTGTTAATATACCAGGTGATGTCTATTCGATTTTAATCTACCCAATATATATACAGATCGTATTGGCTTGAGTATCGATTATCAAGACATCATTAATTTGGGATTCGACATTGCCAACGCAACTGAATCAGCTTCACTTCCAAGTTCTCCAATTGATTTTCCATGGTTGAGCAAGATCGTGTTTGGCTTTGTATTGGGTAAGATTACTTTGATTGTGGTCTTGGGTTAATGGATTCCGAGTATTTTGGTTTTCGTTCAAATTTGTTAAGTAGTTTAGTATTCTACCAATTATAGTATATATTTTTTGAAGTTTTACTTTAGTTTCACAAAGATCTGGTTTATCGATTTAAAGAAGCAGTTATACTCTTCATGATAGTCTCCTCAGTTTGTTCAAGAAAGTCCCAATAACCGTCTATGTGATGAGCAGTAGATGAACATGGGTTTATTGATATTGAAAAATTGGGGATCTGTGAGTTTATTGGTTACAGATGAAGAATACTGGTTCCATATCTCTTTGTTTAAGATATTCTTCTGCTGTCATCCAGATTCATCGAGTTTAATCAATATTTTTGCACATTAATCAACCTCATGTGAACGTAGTTTATGAGATTGAAAGATTACGTTAGTTTAATTGATGGTTTTTGAGGAAATATTCATGAGCAGATGTTAATTTCAGTGGTCTTAAGCCTGTTTAGTTCTTCAGAAAATCGAAAATCATTACATCCAAAGCCTAATTTTAATCCCTTGATGAATTTGATTATTGATTAGCCTGTTATGTCTGGAGCAAGTATGGATTTAACCTTTTGATGATTCATGGTGTACATAACAGTGTAGTTACAACTGTTACAATTAGATGGTGACACTGGGACTACTAGTATTACCGCACAACGGTGGGAAAGCCGACCGTTAAGATATTCAATATGAAATATAAAATTATTTATTAAAACATATTTGAAATCAAATTTTATTAAAAAGTTATATGGTACTTTAAGAGAAGATGGAAGTAATTAAAAAATGGAAATTTAATTAAACTGAATTTTATATGTAAACCAACCTAAGACTAGTAATATACCATCAATATATTGCTTTGAATTATTCACAAACACATACATATATTTTTATTATATATTGAGCAGGGTCAATTTAATCTTAATGTTTAGTTATTTTGCAACTCTAAACCATTAATGGATTGAAAAATTAAAAGCATAAAGGAAATAAATATAAGCTGAAAACATACCATCATATCAGTGAATATTTAATTGAAATAAAAAAATACAAGAGTAAAGATGTAGTAGATAAAGCGCAAATTATTATGTTAATTTATTTTAATAAATCACTTAAAACTATCATTGTTATTTGAAAAACTGAAACTATTAAAATAAAAATACTGAAGATAAAACTAAACATTAGATCAGAATCAGTGAATAAAAGACAACAAAATAATATATGTTTTGGACTCGGAATCAAAACCAATCAGAAGACCATAAACTGATACATGGCTATCATATTAAAACCCCAATACATGCCTGTATGACCATTTACAAATGAATATATGCTAGCATAGCAAAACATGCAAAAAATAGTAAGGCAAATTCTATTCAGACCCAGACATTTGCTGAGTAGCCCCCTAATTTTTAAAAAACTTTCGCATGACCAAAATACCCTTTACCTCGTAGAGTCACTACTAGGTTATGTTGCCTACCTCGTAGGGACTCTACGAGGTAATGTTGCTAACCTCGTAGGGCAACTACGAGGTAATGATATCAACCTCGTAGGGCTACTACGTGGATGAATCACAATCCCCACACCCCGCTGCGTGGTTAATGAAAACGTGTAAAAACAATATATTCAGCGAAGGGTATTTTTGTCCAGCGAAATTTTAAAATAAAAAAGGGGGGCTACTCAGCAAATGCCTAGGTCTGAATAGAATTTGCCAAATAGTAATCCCATTTTTCTCCTCTCTATTAAAAATGAATACTAAACATTACAGATAGCACAAATGGACAATGAAACTTCCAAATAACTCAAAAGCACAATCTTTTTCTCTCTTGCCATTTTCTAGCATGCTTTCCGATATGGATTTGATTCATTAGCTTTTACCATGAGTTGATGGTCACAAGCCTGCCTAAGACGTAACTGCATCAGTAAAATGTTTATGTAGTAAAAAGTACATGATTTTGCATATCAACAATTCCATATTTCTTAATATTTCCATATATTTTCTTAATCATGTTACATTTTTCTCTAATGCAAGTCATACAACTTTAAATATTGATTGTTCCATGTTCGAAACATTCCAAATAATATAATGTGATGTGTATAATTATTGAGGACTAAAATATGTAAATGAAATTAAAAAAATCATGATCAACTCCATTTACTTGGTAAACTTCATTAATGGTGACATAAAAGGAAATCAATTCAATGAGCATCCAATCACTTAGATATTGGATTCATTCAAAACAACAATTCCATTATTATATATACTGCACTTGTGCAGAATTAAACCAAGGAAATAAATATTCAGTTTCAACTAATAAAAAAAATTATAAACTGCATAATGTAAGAACTAAAAGGCATGAATTTCAAAATGAATTACCTTCCATTCATTTTTTTCAAATTCGTGTCAGATAATTTCTCTTCATCAAGGCCTCATGAAATCATTCACCATCCATTTATTTCCTTAAAAATAGTTAAGAAACATCATTCAAATGGTAAGTTTTTTGAATGAACAGTCACATAATCAAATATATAAATTAAGCCGTGTTCATTGTTAATAGTAAATGTTCATATATTAATGCGCACTTGTTGTGTCTACGATTGCCTACAACATATGCCACCACATTAATTTGCTTCTTGAAGTCAACAACCTGAGATAGTGTTAGATATGTATAAGTTAGTTTGATGTATCATGTTGTTGCCAAACTAATATTTGCAGTATAAAGTTCTAACAAAAAAGAAACAACTGATTTTAACATGTTCATTAATGGATGAGTAATTCCCATACATGTAAGATCTCCTTTGAGGCGTGCAAGGCAAGGATCATTTACAAATCCAAAAAGCTATATCATCTCAGGGCTGTAAACTAAGGTATATTGTTATTCATATAGACGGTAAACCAACGTACAATTTAAGTATGCATTTCTGTAAACATATTTATACTCCAACATTAAAACATGTTATTAGTTTTTGCTCATGCATCTGCATTTTGTCCAAATCTCTGTCCCCTCATTCATCTCTATCGTTTTCTTTTTTGTGCATTGCCTTCAACTTCAACATGTAATTAATTGCAGTCATGAGCATACATACATATAGGGCTGTCAACGGATACTTTCGGATTCGGATAGTGCCATATCCGTATCCGCATCCAGAACCATTTTCGGATATCGGATATCTGCATCCGCGGATACGGACGGATATCGGATAATTATCCGCTCCGTCAACGATCAATAAATCAGTGAACATTATTGAATTTTTTTGGCTTAATATCAAGCTTTTTCAACCTAATTAATTACTAAAGTGCTAAAAATAAATAAATATGATGATAATATATAAATTTGAGCAATTAACATGCATTTAGTAGACTTTTAATTTTGCAAAACAATAAATTATTATATTTAATTATGCTAAAATACACGTAACTTAAGCTATAATCGTGAGAAAAAAGCGGACGGATAATTTTCGGATGCGGATATGCCTATATCCGCATCCGCATCCGCATCCGCTTTCCCGGATATCGGATATTTATCCGTTTTTTGGATGCGGATGCGGACGGATTTCGGATTTTTTGGATATCCATTGACAGCCCTACATACATAGGGGTGTTTGCTGTTTATTTCCTAGTCATTGATTCTAGGATAATTTATATATGGGTGTTTTTTGTTTGTTACCTAATTTACGTTTCATGTTTCCCAAACTACTGTTGTATCATAGGCAAAGATTAGGCAACTATTGTTTACCTCGTATAACATCATAGTGAAACAATGCAAAAAGACATCTGAACCCAAATTTGTCAAAACACGAATAATTTTCGATACCTATCAGTATCTATATGAGATATTCGGAAATAATATCCAAAAAAATTGCAGATACAGTAGTTTTTAAATTTCCTAATATCTAATCTAATAATTAACATGCCATGTTCTGCAGCAGTGGCATACAGAATATCTTGGATATAATTAAAGTCACCATTACTTGATATCTTGGATATAAGGGACTCTTATATATTATAGCAAAAAAATTATCTTGGATATATTAATGTCACCAAAATATTATATTAACTTGGACTTTTTTAGCAAAAATTGATTAGAACTTCCTGATACTCCTGATCCTTTGACATCTCTTATCCATGGAAGTTTTCAAATTTTCTTTTGCTCGAACATTTTTATAAAATTTAAAATTTTTTATACATTTGATCTTTTTTTATTGGTTTCATTCGAGATTTAAATTTCAATATATTAAAAAAAAAATGTCGTTTTTTTGAAAATTTCTATACTTCAAAGTTTTCAAGCTTATTACCTTTTTTTGGATTTTTCGCACGTTCATAGAATAATTTAAAATCCTGAAATTTGCAATTTCAAATGCCTTCCATATTCTACAAAAATGAGACTTTTTTTCCTTTTCTTTTTGGGCCTTGAAATGGCTTGATGTCTTTAAATTCTTTTGACCTTTTGAAATTGCTCTTTTTGAAAAAAAAAAAATCCAATCCTGAACACGTAGGAGATAGATACAACATCATTTACACATCATGTTTTGAAATACAAACCTAGACCAATATAACATAGCACTTGCAGTGCAAAACACGGAAATAAATGCAGATACAGTCTAGTAGTTTCCTAGTTCCTACTTCTTCCAAATTAGGCGGCTGAAGGGAATTAACTCCTGTAACCTACCTTTGATTTTTCAGCTTTCTTACATACCGAGTTCTATCATTGTATCTTGGTCTATCTTGAGCTCTCTGAGGTGATGGTTCAACCCTCCTTTTTCCCTCTGGCAATCTTTGAACTATCACCCCAATACCCCCATTATCATACAGCTCAGCGCCATAGTCCTTGATCTCAGCATCCACATAAGAATCTGGAATAACAAAAAGAATGCCTGGAAGTCCTTCAAGTTTGTTAGGTGTTTCTTCCTTAATTGCACATCCAAAACCAAAGTAACGCTCACATGAAACATTGTAAATCTTCTTCTTTGCTGCTTCTTCACTTCCCACAACTTTAGCTACAGTCTTGACACATCAGTCAATCATTTGCTGCATTGTGGCACCCTGACCACCAGGCTTATCCATAATAATCAGCTAATGCTCATAACCGCATCCAGGAAAAAGAGGCGCCAACTCCGTTGGTGCCGATCACCACTGCCTCCACCACCCGATCTAATCCAGCAAGTTTTAGAGCAATATACGTCTGATATGTACAAAGAAACTATAAAAATAGAAATGATAAACGCAGCTTAGGTTAGAAGACAAATTAAATATTGCTGAAGTTATTTCAATATTATGCTAACATAAATAAACCTGGCCACATAAATCATGACAGCATAGATTAATCATAAGCAGAGCTACAACTTGAAAGAATGTGTGCACCCAAAGTATGAAAAGGTAAAATATTAAATAAAAAGAGAGAGACATACATAGAGATAATATTGGTAAAAAAATCTTGCAAAATAGGACCCACTGCAGTGGCAACCACAAAATCACTTATTGCACTATAACAGGCGAGAAGAGGTATAGGATCTCAAGTGTTATTCTAACATCAAAATCGGTTACAGAGCGAAAAAAAAATAAAAAAAAATGATAGGTATTAGGCTGATAATTGTGGTCTGGCGATATGAAGGGTATGAACACAAAACCGATTGAATTAATTGTCACAATTATGTATTAGAATTATACAGGATCAATAGGCCTATAGAACATATGGACCGAAAATTCAATATTTAAACAAATGAATGAATAGGATCCACACTATAGGCTACCTTGTATTAAGAATTCAATAATCAAATAAATGGAAGGAAAATGTAAACAGAAAACAAATACTTTTAATATTAAGACCTTATATTATGAGTTACATAAAGTAATAGCACACCTTTCAGTTTAAGGTTCGCGAACAAAGATGACCAATTATTAGCTGCTTCCCGTCTCCACCGGCCTCTCGTGGCCCGTCATATTAGAGCAACTTCCGTTGCCGCATCTCATCATCTGACTCGATGTCGGTTGCTGCAGTTTTGGAGTCGCCGCCGCTGCCCATCGGACTTGATGTGCCTACTTTGCTGCAGTCGTTTTGTAGTGGGCCTTCATTCTGGATTTGGAGTTCTGTGTCGGGTTGCCTTATTTTATGTTTGGCTGCGCGTATAGAACTGCTAATGGTCCCCTAGACTTCAACACAATCCAAAGCAGAGATGATTTCCATGCTTTGCCCAAAGGCCAACCTTGATAGAAAGTAATGAGCAAATATAAATGAAACCAAATATAGATGAAACCAAAAAAATCAGTAAAGAATGCTTCAAAAAAGAAAAATAAACCACAAATCTTTTATGCAAAGACAGTAAAAATTGAAATGCATGATAATTAACTTGAGAAATGTATTATATTCCTTTGTTAACATAATACATTAATCTAGTTTCAATGCTAATTTTAGTTTTTGGTCAGTATTTCTTGATGGCACTATTAGGGATGCTACTGGAAGATTTTAATTCCTACTTTAACAGTTCATTCATTTGGTGGCAAACTACTTGGAGCATGTGAATTCAACAATTAGAGAACTACAAATAGAAGGAACAGAAGGAAGCTCTTCTTGGAAAAAGCAAAAAGAATATAATTGGACTTAAAAAGAAATAAATGTTAATACCTTTTCTATGGTAAAGCTGAAGCTGGCAAGGAGCAGCTCAATACATAAAATTAGTTAACTTAGCCAGATTGTTATAAAACTAAAGTTAACTTACTTGAGTTTATATCAGATCCATATAAAACTCAGTTAACAAACGCATATTTCGAGCACAAATTTGGTCAATGTCAACGGTCTCAAGCTTCAATGTCTATGTAGCATGATATTTGGTCTGTTGATGATTATTATCATGGGTAACGAAAGATATTCATGATAATTTACCACTGTCTAGGCAACGATATGTGAACATGAATTTTACCTCTGTGAGCACAAACTTGATCTATTGACAATTTCATGGTCAATCCATTTATGTAAAAACATAAAAAAGTGTTTCCTTCCATACCTTCAACCAACCCTCTACGCTTTGCCATAGTCTGCAGTTTATATAACAGCCCCATGTTCACTTTATTTTGCAAAGGTACCTATGTCAGCATCAGGAACACTCATATCACTCAACTCATATGGCCACCATGAACACACGTACCCACTTCATCTTTCTTTAGACTTCTATTTCATTGAAGTTCACTCAGTCTTCTCAACATCATTGATCTGCTTGCTGCTCTCCATTTTTGCTACAACCACCTGTCTATTTCAATTTTAAGATGTATCATACCTACTGCTGCAGTTTTCTGTAGCCCTTGAGGCTTACATTTTTACTGCCTAAAATATTGCATCAAGCCTTACTCTGACATGCAAGCCTCACATGTGACTCTCCCTTCAACATTCTAATGCCTTCCTGTCGCACACCGAATTCTCAAATTTGCAGCTTAGTATTCCCTGTTACGAACTTAATCTTAGCATTAAAAAAAATTCACATGAGTCGCAAACAAACATGCTTGGATCAATACAATACTATAGTCAACTGAAAATTTTCAATATATAATCTTTTTCAATTAATCATGAAGGCGTTTTGTTGCTTATGAACTATATTAGTCCGTTTTATGAAAATCTGAGGAATCAATTTTTCGGTATAGTTCTACTATTATTCATTTTAACAATATATGCCAACTCCTACATAGTATCACAGCACAATTAATTTGAATTAAGATTACTAAAATAAAAATGTTCACTATTGAAATAGTCGTACGTGATTTTGTTATTCATATGTCCGAAATTTGGACATATTTCAAAGAGGATCTTGTGTTAATCATATGGTTCAATCGTGGCAACTGCCGAAACTAAACAATATAATTTTTTTACCACTGAAGTGTGGAAATAGGTCAGTGAATGTAAAGAAAACTAAACCTAAAAAGAACTATAATATGATTAATTAGGTATGAACAGTGCATTTAACAAAGAAATAAATTTTGGAAGTTTTCTGCCTTTGCTACATGAGAGTTTTCTATGCTTCAGTTTTCTATTGAACAGAGAACATCATAATATTTAGACTGCAATCCAACAGTAACATACTTCAGTTTTCTATTGCATGAACTGAACAATCAATCATTGAAAATTCGAAGAAAAAAATAGCAAATGCAATGTTATAGGAGTGCAAATACATAAATGAATGACCTATGCATTCAAAACAAATTCCAAAATAAAAAGAAGTTTTTGTATAAATTTTCATAACATTAGATAATAGTAATGTGGAAAATAAATAAGCAATAGAAGATAGCCACCAAAAAAAAAGATATATTGCACATGTGCATACATCAGCAAACCATTCACTCAGTTAACATTAAAACTAGTGGTTAATGCTCTATTTTGAGTTTCGGGGAAAAAAATGTAAGCAGCTTCTAGTCCTAGAATAATTGCCAAACTTTAGAAAGTTTATGCTCAAGTAAATTCTCACATATAAGTAACTCGGCATGAAAAAAATAATCAATTCCTTCTATTAGTTTATTTCCATATGAGGTATTCCATAGTGTATAATGCAAAATAGTTGAAATTTACAGAGTCAATTCAGGCAGGTAACATCCATATATGTCTCAAGTAAAGATTTATGCCTATATTGTTTAAACTAATGTAGCTAATTTAATGATGAATTGGATATTCTTATCTTCTTCTCGGCATTAGTATAAATCAACATAGTAAGATGGACATATTTCAGTATTACAAATAGGGACTGATTAATTTAATAGCTTACCATAGCGTATTCAAGTTAAGCAATAACTTTGTTAAGTCGTATTTATACAAACCATGTTCTTAAATAGCAATTATTGTATTCATATAAAACGTGTCAAATAGGTATTTACTAGTAGCATTATATGAAAATTCAGAAACTATAAGTCATTTGCACGCATCAATAAGCATGTTATGAAAATAGATTATGGATACCTTAGTGTCCTAATTGTGGTGGAATGTCCTAATTCATTTATTCTCTCTTGCCAGTTTTCTTGCCATTTTCTAGCATGCTTTCCGACATGGATTTTATTGATTAGCTTCCACCATGAGCTGATGGTCACAAGCCTGCCTAAGACGTAACTGCATCAGTAAAATGTTTATATAGTAAAAAGTACATGATTTTGCAAATCAAGAATTCCATATCTCTAAATATTACATATATTTTCTTAATCATGTTACAATCTTCTCTAATGCAAGTCATACAACTTTAAATATTGATTGTTCCATGTTTGAAACATTACAAATAATATAATGTGATGTGTATAATTATTGAGGACTAAAATATGTAAATGAAATTAAAAAATCATGATCAGCTCCATTTACTTGGTAAACTTCATTACTGGTGACATAAAAGGAAATCAATTCAATGAGCATCCAATCACTTAGATATTGGATTCATTCAAAACAACAATTCCATTATTATATGTATTGCACTTGTGCAAAATCAAACCAACTGCATAAATATTCAGTTTCAACTAATAAAAAAAATTATAAACTGCATAATGTAAGAACTAAAAGGCATGAATTTCAAAACGAATTACCTTCCATTCATTTTTTTTCAAATTCATGTTAGATAATTTCTCTTCATCAAGGCCTCATGATTTTCTTTTTTGGAAATTTACAATTAATTACTGTAGACACCAAACATGATTTTCTTTTTACTTGTAATCATGTGTGGATATGCATGTACTATGACCATGCGTACAAAAGTATATACATATACATAATAACACATATGACCGTATGCGTACATGCATACATATTCACATATATAATCAGGCACACATATAGTTAAAAATGTGAAACATCAAGAGCTTAAGGAGTTGGTGAAACCTGTCGCGAAAAGTGGCAAAACATAAGATGGTTTTATATCCATCAATCCCCTGTTTAACTTTCTTATTTATCCTATTCTCACTTATTACTCATATTTAATTCACAAGTATGTTACTGCATTTAACCAGCTATTGCTCCTCTCCTACATTTCCATTTTATCTTCTAGCAGAAGACTACCAATATGTCGGTTATCGTCGTCGTCGTCATCATATCCGAACACCAGAATTATGAAAATAATACATGCTGAAAGGAAATCAAAATGTAATGAAATTAAGAACAAATAAACAAACAAAGTTTTTATAGTCTAACCTGAAATTGATTTGCGCCCTTGATTCCAAGGGATCCTTTTTCCATGGCCTGTAAGATTTATGCAGTGGCGTTCCTTTATTTACTGATGTTGAAAAATATAAGTATTAAAAATGATTTGGGAGCTTGGAATTAGGGTTTCGAAAGAAGAAAAAATATCTTTTCCATCGCGATTCCTGATTTGAGAATTTGGGAGAATAAATGGGAGGATAGATAGGAAGATTTAACGGAAGAGAAGGAAAGGCATGTCAGAGAACAAAGGCGATAACAGAAGAAAATGGCGAAGCTTGAGGCGGAAACAACGTAAAAGACCGTGGAAGAAACAAAAGAGGAAAATGAGGCGTGAAATTTCGGCTTAATTCCTCAAGGAGAAAAAACCGAGAAAAAAAGGAAACGACTGACAAAACATTATTGTTAAGCTAAAATTATGGCTCAGAAAATTTGTTTTTGGCTCTTACAGCAGGGAAACCTCCCTAACGGTCGGTTTGATTAAAGGTTAAATGAAATCCATAATTGAACTTGTCGACTTTGGTCCTAGGATTGATTCATAACTGTTTGTGAATCATCAACCAGACCTAGAGATTGGAATTGAATATTATATGGGATTTCATTAGTAAGGATTTCTAGCGGAATTTTGGTGCTATCTATATCTGTAAGCTAGTGGTGATGGATGCAAAGGATTTTGTTGTAGCTTCAACACTTTTAAATGTCATCCATGGGTTTTATAATTTGATTTCTGCTATTTAGGGCAAGTTATATTTTCATCAGTTAAATGCAGTATGATTATATAACATCATTGAAGCTCAAAGTTGATAGGTAGTGCCCAGTCTTAGATTTTTATCAGCTTTTGGAATTTGGGAAGCAATTCATTTAGAAAGTAAGCACAATAAGCTTTCAGTAGATCATCTTTTTGGCATTTTAACTTGCGGCTAAATGATTTGCGTATGGTTTTGATGGGGTGTTCACTGTAATGATTTAATCATGCTGGTTTGGGTGGACAACTATGATCGTTTACAGTTGTTATTTGTTTAAGGGCTGATTATTCCATTGGTCATTATGATTTTTATGAAACCATGTTGAAGCTTGGAGTTGATCAGATGACAATGATTACTTGATCAGTGGTCTGGATGAAATGCTACACTAGACTTGATGCTGAAAGATTTGCTATGGTTTTTCTTCTTTTTATACTGAATTAAAAGGCTACACTGGATTGATCTTTTATGGGAGATGATTGATTTATGATCATGATCATAATGACCTTTAGGCTCACGTGATGTGCAGTGGTGCACGCTAGCGGGATAGTTGCCTCATCATGGGGGAATATATGTTAGTTTAGGCCTTTTGTTACTTGTATTTACTTGTTTTTTCGTTTTTGCTTATGTAACGGTTAGTATGCTAACCTTTTTCTTGTACGGTTTTTAAGTAGTTAATAAAGTGAACCAATTTTCAAATAAATAAATAAATATATTTATGCACTAGGCCTCTCACATTATGTCGACTACCTGTAAATGCTGGATTTGCCGGTCGATCGCGGGCTGACTTCTACCGCAAGTGAACATAACCTCGTACCTTAGTACATTTATTATTATGCATTAGACCTCTCACATTAAACTGACTACCTGTGGTTGCTGGATTTGCCGGTCAGTTACGGGGAGGCTTACACCATAAGTTGAGTTTAACCCTGTGTCTAAATGTGATTGTAATTTAAATTTCCTAATTGGGATCCACTACAATTATCCTAATTGATCTTAGGAATTGTAACCATTTTCCTATCATAATTATTTTCCCATAGTAAATATTGGTTACAATAATTATTTCTTTATTTGTGGTCTCATTTGTGGCAATTAATTATAATTATTGCTACAAATAGTCACCACAAATATATTAATTCAATATGGATTACATTTACATATAATTCCACCATTGAACCTTATCCAAACATTCAACATTTGTCACCATTGTTAATTATTTATTTATGGCCTCATTTATAGCAATCAACTACACTAATTGCTACAATGGCCACCATAAATATATTCATTAAGTACGGAATATAAATTTACATGTATGATTCCATAAATGAATACCATTCAACATTTAATACAATGCATGTTTTTACCGTTTTACACTAATTTGGATGGATAATATGTATATATTTATTTCTATGTTTGTGTGCGGTCAACGTAGTTATTATTATTTTTATTTTCATTCTTAAATTTAAATCAATGATTTGGTCTAATCAATCAACCAATCATTCCCTTTTTATATTGAATATTGCCAAAAAAGGTTTCAAGTCTCACAAGGTATTAGCCAAAATCAGTGTAAATCACGCCTATATTGTGGAATTGACATATCTCCAAATCACAAGAAATATATGTAACGTATTTTTATTTTGGAACAGTCGATGCATTTTCCATACATAAACATGTATTTATTTTTATATGTACCTTTGCAGCACTTTTCCCCTTTTTAATTCTTTTTGTCATATTCTTGTGATTCTAAAATAATGCATTTTTATTTAAAAATGAGGAAAACGACATAATTTACAATGCTTAAGCCAAAAACCCAACAATATTGAATGTAAACAAGGAATATTTCTTTTATTCTTAACATCCCATAGTATATAATTTTTATCTTTTTTCTCAAATTCACATATTTCATATTTCAGCATTGAACTAAAGATTTGGAGCATAACTAGACTGATTTCCAAATCCACAATGCTATGCGGCATAAACAACAAATTTCATAATTCATGACATAAATTGTGGGAATATATATAAAATCCTACAATTTATATTTATATATAATCACAACTTTCTCAATTACCAATTTCAAATATATTCATAATCCGATCTGATGGTTATCACAATTTACAATTATTTAAATATAGATCTGATAGGCATAAAACATAGATTGGATTCAAACAAAATAGATAAATCATTATATCTGTATTAGTCAATTTCCCACTCACCTTAGAGCCTCCAAATTATAAGTTTTGAACCCTTTAGGTTACAATCCCTAAAATTCATATTAATCTACAGTTTATTTAGGAAGGGAAAACTCTAGATCTGTAGAAATATAAGAAAAAGGGGAAAACAGCGAAGAATCAATCGTTGAGCATCAAATTGTATTCCTTTTCATTAGACCTGCTTCCCCTCTCAATTTTATATGAATTGGATTTGATTTGATATTTATGAATATATTTTTATTTTAGAATTTAGGTTTGGAGACAAAGAGAAAAAAATGGCAGAGCTCCGCTGCCTCTGCAAATTCAAGTGGAAAAGGAATAAGGCTCTACCCCTTTATTTATAGGGGTGGAAATGACCTTTCACCGTTAGATCGTTTGTAATCATCATCCGTCCATTATAAAATATAACAAGAATACCCCTAAAAACCTAACCGTCATTGGTGAGGTGGCTGGGTAATTATATATTACTATATATAATATTCTATTTTATTTATTTTCTGACCGTTTTCGTATTTCGTTTGTAACTTTTTCAAACGGACTCCGATCCCGAAACTCCAAACATGAAAGTTGACTAGAATTCCGAGACGAACGCAACGGTTAAAGCTTCGTTTCAAATTCCATCATTTGCTGAAATTCCTATTTTTGAGATTTTAATTAAATAATTATTTATTGTCAAATTTCCGGGTTGTTACAGTTCCAGGAGTAAGAATTGCCCGTTGCAGCTCCACGGGTTAGGATTAAGTCATAAGTTCTTATTACAAATCAGTCGGTTGCTAACGTGGACTTAAACACTGGGGTACCAGTGTCGGTTTGGATAATTTGAATCAGTTGCTTGCTGTTAGTAATGGATCTCAAATCGCGGATGTTATTCGTTGATTTACTCCAGGCGGTGTCTCTTCTTCCGATTTGGATTGTGTTGCTCGAAGTTCGTTCTTTTGGAAATCAGGAATTCTCGAAAGGGTGCGTTTTTTACAGGTCCCTATTAAGTTTCAAAATATAAAAAAAAAACCGGTGATAAAAATAATATAGAATACATCCCTATTTTTGAATTTCCGCTAAAAAAATTTCAGATCTACCCTTACACACCTAAAAAACTATCCAACAACTGTTTGTCCTCATTTACTCAGTCTATCGCTCCTATAATCTCGCTCATAAACCTAATCCTACAATTCTAGAAAACCGTCGATCACTCCAACAGCGATTTTTTTATTACTTTTTTTATTTTTACGAAAAAAATAGACAATTAGATCAATATATAACGTAAAATTGCATACATTCATGCAAATAAGTGGAATAATTGCATACAATTATTAATATTATGCAGAAAATAAATTATTAGTTTTGCGCAACAATAAAGTAGACGTGCATACATTAATATTATACAGAAATAAATAATTACTTGAATGTAGGGACTGCAATTTTTTTATTAAGATTTTTTGATTTTTACGAAAAACTAGACAAATAGATACAAATATTAATTAAAATTGCATACATTTATGCAAAAAAGTGAAATAATTGCATACATATACAGAACTGTACTGCATAATTGCTGAAGCAAAATAAATGACAAAAAAGTAAATACATATAATAATAACAAGATGCATATATATATGCAAATAACAGAAATATGTGCATACTTACATGAAAATTTTCATAACAATTACACGTACTACATCAAAAAAAAAGTACAGACCACATTTACATGTACTACATCAAAAATTTCAGAACATTTACAAAGCAAAGATGATGGTCTGTTGAAGAACAAATAAATTTGTTAAGACCAAGCTTGTTGCGCAAACCACATCTAGTAGTCTCGGTTGAAACAACTGAAGATTTCAATCATTTGGAAAATGATGGAGGACCAAGCTTCAACAACACCACTACACCAATATCCACCGGAGCACTGTTATCAAAAAAAGAAAATCAACATTAATAAGCTTATTGCAGTAACCTAAAGTACAAAAACTGCTTCAGAATAATATAAATACATGCGAACAATTCAATAAAAAACAATAATTTATGAATATTTATATGCACGTATTCTAGATATATGCATAGAAATATGAATATATTTGTAAAATAATATGTTTTTCTGATAAAAAATTGCATACATATATGCATGTATGAAGAATAGATGCATATATGTCCGCAACTTTTAATGAGAAGTTCAGCAAAAAATTACAAAAAATGCTTTAGAATAATATAAATACATGGTTACAATTCAGCAAAAAACAATAATTTATGAATATTTATATGCACGTATTCCAGATATATGCATAGAAATATGAATATATTTGTAAAATACTATGTTTTTCTGTTTTTCTGATAAAAAAATGCATACATATATGCATGTATGAAGAAAAGATACATATATGTCCGCAACTTTTAATGAGAAGTTCAGCAAAAAAATTACAAAAAATGCTTCAGAATAATATAAATACATGGTTACAATTCAGCAAAAAACAATAATTTATGAATATTTATATGCACGTATTTCAGATATATGCATAGAAATATGAATATATTTGTAAAATAATATGTTTTTCTATTTTTCTGATAAAAAAATGCATACATATATGCATGTATGAAGAAAAGATGCATATATGTCCGCAACTTTTAATGACAAGTTCAGCAAAAAATTACAAAAAATGCTTCAGAATAATATAATTGCTTGTTGCGTTCTGAACTCTGGTTTAACAGAGGATAATTAGGTTTTAATTACATATGAAGGAGAAGTTGTTCCAGTTCTCTTCTACGAGGGAATTGATTTGACCCAGTTACTCAGGTGATTGTAACCCTCTTAAAAATTACATGATTCAAACATAGAAAAACGCAGAGATTATTTAAATATAACAAATAAATTTAAACAAAATCAAACTACTGTCATCGAATTACTAACCGCCCGTGAAAGATTAGAAGCAGACCCTACGTTGGAATAATGGAATTGCTACGTTGCCGTTCCTGGATCGCTTTAGAACTGGAATCGATGCCGTTCCTGGATCCCAGAAGGAATTTGTTCGGATTCAGTTACTGCGTGAAAATCGAATGAGGGTTCTCTTGAATCGCAACCGTTTAGGGTCAGGATTTCTGGAAACTGACGATTCAGGGTTCTCTTGATTGGAGTTCCTAGAGCGGCGAGATCTAGAAGAAGAAGGAGGAGAATCCTGGTGCTGGAGCCGCCGCCGCCATGAAATAGAAAATTAGGTTTCTGTAAAGAATAAAACCCTAATACATAACCTATAAACAAAAACGAACCGTGAAAATCGAACGAGGGCATTTCCGTAAAAATAAAAGCTGTGTTTTGACAATAGGGATGAGAACTATATATTTCAAAAGGGGAGGATGTGAGTCTAATTAAGTTTGGTTTTAAGGATGTAAGCCTAATTTTCACTTCTCGAAATCCACTGGACTTCAAATTGTCAACTTTGAAAGGTTATGATGGTCTGAAGGATCCAACTGCTCACTTGATGCGCTACATGCACCATATGAAGGTTCTTTAAGCTTTAGATAATGTTATGGTAGAGTGTTTTACGATTTACTCGACAGACGTTACTGTTATGTTGTTTCGACAGATGGAAATGTATTCAGTTCATTCTTGGAGTTCTTTTGTTGGGAAGCTCGTTGAGCAATTCAGAGTTTACATCACTCATCCAAAAAGCATTATGAATCTAAAGGAGATCAAGAAGAAGTCCGGCGAGACTTTGCACAAATTCTTGAAATAGTTTAACGCAACAGTGGCATCGGTCAACAGACCTGATCCGTCCGTGGTTCTGATGGTTGCAGTCTCTGGTGTGTTGGATAAGACTGACTTTAAGATCTCATTGCAACAGGACCTGCCAAGTTCTACTTTGAAACGTAACAGTTCATATGTGAGGAGGATGCGAGGATTAATAAAAAGGTTCTCGAGGATATTTTGGTTAAGGGCGGAGGACCGCTCGACTCTGGTAAAGCTAAGGATTTTAGAAAGGGTAAATCTTCTTTGGAGAATGATCGAAACTTGGCTTGGAGGGAACCTAAATTCCCATCTAACTTGGAACTTACTCATACCCTCAAAGAAATTTACTTGGAAGTTCATCCTACTGCTCCTTTTAGGAAGCCTTCCGCAAGGGAATCGACTCAGAGAGAAAATGGTTTAGGTCGACATTGTTTGTTTTCATATTCTTGACGGTCAAATCACAAACGATTTTCGACATCTTGGGATATGCTTGAAGAGCGTGTCGGACATGGTGAGCTAACATGTCTTGTTTGAACTTGGGCTATGGTGCCAGGACAAGCACAACCCCTTCATGCTCTCAGAATAGGCCTGGGCCCAGCGTTTATAGCATGGTTATTAGTTGGTCTTGGTTCTGGCTCTAGTATCTCGGATTCTGGCCTCCCAGACATCAATATCTTGTGATTTCTTTTGAAACCCCATGTCCATTAATATCACTCTTTAACAGAATGCATTAAGTTCTATGCAGCATTATAGGTAAACAGAAACATCACAAGACAGATATAAAATAATAGCGGAATTTAAAAACTTTATTTTTTAAACAGAAAACATTGTGGTCCAAAACCCAGTTACAACATAAGTCTGAAATACAGAAAGCCTATTACATCAAATTAAAATATCTGAGTTGTACTAAAATCATCAGAGTATAGTAATATAAAATCATAGTCCCAAAAAGAGCCATATCAGTGTAGACAAGTAATCAAAGTTGTACATCTAAGCAGCTTCAAGCAGGAGCAGAAGAGAGAATCCTAATCAAGTCTGAGTATTCCCACCCTAAGAACCTAGGGGGGAAGGAAGAGAGAGAAAAGAAAAGAAAAACAACTAGGTTAGACATAAAGTCTGGCGAGTCCAGTTACTTTTAGCATATAAATAAGTAAAAGCATCATGATAGGAATATAAACCGGATTAGAGAGATAATAGTATCAGAAGACAGGTGTAACAAAATGAGCAGAATAAGCAGAATACAATAGGTTACGCTTCTCAAATACTTTTCTCTACACCAATACTAGTATAACAGAAACAGATGGTATACTTAGGTGTACTTCTAGTGATAGGTTTTACCCCCGACAATAATAACAGCTAGCCCAACATATTTAACGTGTGTTACCCCAAACGATAATAACGGACTCCTAAACAAGCAGAACTAGATGTACCCTAATTACTACCCTAATTTATCGGCTCCCTATCCCGTAGATACCCTTTGCTGGCCCATGGTAGGATGTATCACTTCCTAAAGTGGCAACCCTTTTTTACGATAGAGACAACCATATCTACTGATGTCACAGTGTCTTAATTTCCCGAGAAATCCAGACTCATGCATGCACATGACTCCATTGGAATGCGCCGTCAACACCTCCACCAATATGAACCTCTTATAATCAGCTCAGTAAGCATGCCCCTAATCCCTGCCTAGTTCGTGGTCCGCTATGATACTTGTATGGGTTACTGACTGACACAGGTTCCACTCCACAAATGATGCAGGCCACCCCCTAGGCTTGTATCCCTAACTACTAGGATTTTGACAGGTTATGATTAACAGTTAATAAGCCCGCATAACCCCAACATATAAAATAGGTTAAGTTTATCGGGTTTATATAACCTCCCACAGAATTAACAGATTTACTTAATCCCCCATCGATTCAAACAAGCTTACTTTACCCTTACACAATTTAACAGGTTCATGTAACCCCCACAGATTTAAACAAGTTAAGTATTACAGGTCAACAAGTTATAAACATTTTTGATTCATGTCTGTTAATGCACTAGACCTCTCACATTAAGTCGACCACTTGTAGATGCTGGATATGTTGGGTGATTCTGGGCAGACATCTACCATAAGTCGGACTTAACCCTATGTGTTAGCACCATTACGTGTACACTTGCGCACTAGACCCCTTACATTAAATTAACCACTTGTGGATGCTGGATTTGCCAGGCGGTTCCGGGCAAACTTCTACCACAAGTGTAATCTAACCTCGTGCCTAAGTGCGGTTACAGTTTCTATTTACCGTAATTTAGTCATATTCGTTCTTAGACAGTTATTCATGTTCATCATAGGTTATGCCCCCAAAATCCCTAGTCTGATTCACGATACAAGTTATGCCCTAATTTATCTTTCTTAACCATTCTCAATTTTGTCCGTTCGCATATTTCAGCGTTAGGCCTAGGCTCGAAGGTAGCCTAGGCTATAAAAATAAAAAGGGAAAGAGGGAGAGAAGAGAACAAAAATAGGCATAATAACAAACAGGCGTATCATGATAAATCTAGGCATAATAACATAATAGGCATATAAAGGCAAAAATTAGGCATAATAACAGAATAGGCATATGATGTCAGAGTTGGGCATATGAGAACTGAAAAGTAGATCAGATGTACAAGTAATGACATACCTGTTTATTTATGATTCAGGTTATTGAAGGGCATAGGTTTAGATCCAAACTTATAAATATGTTAAGATTACTTATTAAATGTTTTTGTCTAAAAATAACATGAGCTCACAGGGACTAGATCTAAAGAACAGAGAAATGACTGTTGATGTTGTAGCAGAGATTCTTGTATACGTATAAATCGTTGTTGCAGAAGAAAAGGCTAACTCAATCTGAGTTGGGATAACACCTCGTTGTCTCCATTATTTTTGATGAATAAAACAATAGAAACGAGCTCCTATTTATAGCCTACCATCAATGAATTAGGTCAAGAAATGCATCCAGGTTCAGAAAAATGGATCTTCCCCATATCTGGGTGGGGTCGACACCTCTATATGTGGGTCGACCCCCATCGGGTCGAATTCCCGCTTCTTTCCACTCTCTGATTTTTGATTTCTTGGACTGGTTTATTAATATATATTTTGCTTATATGTATACAAACTTCAAACCTTAATAACTTCTTTATATGATGTCCATTCTACGCAAACTCGGAGTCTATCTTAAGCAGAATTCCGAGACGAGAACAATGGTGCAGTCCATTTTACTTAATTCCAAATTATTAATTAAGTATTTTTTAGTTTATTGTTATAACGTTCCTTAAAATTACGGGGTGTTACATTCTCCTCTACTTAAAGGATTTCGTCCACTACAACAAATTGACCATATTACAACGGTAGAAAACCATTGTAATATACATTTTACAATGATGGGCTAACCATCGTGTATTAAGAAGTTGTAATAGGCTAAATCTTCTAGAACATTTTTGCACCGTGACAACACCATTGTAATATGTATATTTTACAACTTTTTTCCACCGTTGTAATAAACTTTATTACAATAGTTATGAAACATTGTTGTTGTAAATTTTACAACTATTTATAACCATTGTAATTTATTTTATTACAACTTTTATTTTATAGTTGTAATATATCCACAAATTATATGCATAAGAGTATATACATATTATATGTGCAACAATATATAAATAAATAATATAAGAAATAGATGTAAGTTTCATGGCATCATAATCCATTCATTGATAAAAATCACAACTTTATATCTAGAATACAAATTATAAATCATATACCACATAAATTGTATAAAATTACAATTGTCCTTATTTACCTATGAAAGCCTTTAATCCAATTACAAAGCTTATTTGCCTATGAAATCTACAAAGCTCATTTTCATAAATTTTCTCTTTTTTCCGTGCGTTTAAAGGGGAATAAGTAACCTTTTAAAGCCATCCGTCCAAATAGAACACCCCTGAGACATCAGAGTTCTTAGAATTTGAATGAAATTAACACCATGGAGAAAAGCGATAGCAACAAATCCACACATATCGCCTATTAATTCGCCACCTAGAGCCGTGAATGTTGAATGCCAATCAAACCTACTTTCTATGGCTTTGTTAAATACCTTCATCAATGTATCCTATGAAAACATAAAGTAATAATTTAGGTAAGGTTTTCTAGAATCTTCCTTGTTAATTTTTGGTATAAAGTTTATTCTTTGCATAAACAGAACTGAAATATCATAAAATTACTATAAAATGGTTGTTTCAAAGAGGTGTACAAAGAATATATCATTTATAAATGAATATAATTTTATATTTCTGTTTGAACATCAAAATGGACTCAGGGTGAAGTAAATCATACATCTGCTTGGAAACCAAATTATGAATACAGACTTATTAAATATTCTGTTTATACCCTAATGAAGTATGATATATTTACACACTGAAGTCATCCTTGCATATAATCTATTTATACCCTAATGAAATTTTTACATACTTCTCTGTATATATACTTTACTTTACCCGAAGTGTCACTAAAAGTCAAATTACTATCATTTCCAGTGTCTTCTAGATTAAAATTTCTGTATATAAGGGAATACTGTTTCCAATTTACATTCTGATATGAAACAAAGACTTCACTAAATACATAAAATACTATTAGATGAAAATTGAATGCATGTTATTGTGATCGTGAGAATTGTTCTGATATTATATATCCCATACTACCAGATCAAGAGAAACATGATTCACATGGTTCCTAAATAAAAGAATCAATTGCGACAATGAAATATTATTTTTAACTATCTACCAGAGACATTCATTTAGTATACAGGAATTCCTATACATTACTATATACTACTGATACTGAATATATGTTCTATAAATGCTATTTTTTTAGACAATATTATGCCATATATGTGATTTTACCATTGAAAGATACATGGAATTAAAATTGAGATGATAAGAATAAATAGAGAGCTCACGTTCATCCCAATTCTCAATCATCAACAATCTACACTTCTTTCTCCAAATTGATTGATTTTAGATTCTTCAAATAAAATAAACTTGGTAGTAAGGTTCTATTAATTGTAAAAAATAACAAAAAATGGAGGAAAAAATGATTACTATATTTTTTTTTCTTTTCTCTCTTTTCTCTGTCTCATTGTTTAGACAATAGGCATACATCTGAAACAATGGAGTCATCTAAATCAACTATGTAAACAGGATGTTTCTTTGATGTATCTTGAAGCTTCTCAACTGCACAGTTCCTTGTAATCTTCTTTAGTGGTATATTGAAAACAATGACTGTTAAATCCAAACACTATGTAATGACCCCACAGTACAGGTTCACATTGTAGCTTTAGTTTTCCGTCACCAAGAACATCGTAGAAACTAAAATATATTGATGCCTTCTCACAAATGATCTTGAATGTTGACAATTCTGAATGCATTCTCTTATATAATATACTAAGAAATCAAACACAAATGGCACCAAAATATGCGTGCATTATTTATGTTTTATTTTTGAAATAGACTGAAAATATTAGCTTCTGTTATAGGTACATTTGTAAGTAACTTCTGCCAAAGAACTAAGTTCATATGAAATATACAGTGCTAAAATAACAATTAGCATAAAAAAATCTCCTTACAATACCACAAAAATGAAATAATAGGAAGAAGTCCAAAATCACCTCAAATGAAAATATTTTCACTTACTAGTATAAAAGTTGACTCATAGGGCTAATGAAAAGAATATCACATTAACACATAACAAAGCAAATATTATCTACACCAAAGTGCAACATACCTAGTCTGCGGGATCAAACATCTGACCAATCTCTTTCATCTTTCTCTGGAGATGATAGTCTGACATCCAGAACTCCAGGACAGATAATTTTGTTAGCAAACCTGCAACATGTAAAAATTGTGAATACCTTCACCATAACTATAATCACCATAAAAGTATACTGCAGAGTTATGCTGGGAATAATGAAGTTTAGTTTATTAAAGAATTTGATATCCTAGCACACACTGGGTATAATCAGATGGATAACAAAAATGCTACTTTGATCGAAAGTTAATCCATCATATCATGCGAAAATGATCAAAACATTGAATTATGCGGCCCTCTATTTCCCTCCACTTTGAACTCCAGATCCACGCATGTTTGCTAAATAGTTTCTGTCGTGCTAGCATTCCCCGATGAATAGTGTAGTCGGTGAGGTTACAAATTTTATGTTGCATGGAACAATAGGTACAAATGAATTGTAGTGGTCCATATGCCACGATAATGGCACAATTCTAGCAGTGGCAGCAAAGTGCAAACAACAGAAGTATGGCACGACAAGGCATGTAGATCCAATTATGATAGGACAGGAAGCTTGGTGCGATGAAATTTGTCCGGGAATATCAGAAATCAGCAGTAACGACATGCTTGGCTTTCCAGATCGTGGTACTTTTATAAATCAGTAGTCGGCCTTAGTTTTTTAGACAAAGTTTGAAAGTATTGGAGAAAGGGAAAGCCAAAGAAGTCAAAAAAATACACCATTTTAATGATCATTTCAGGCTAACCTAAGACGTGGATATTTTAAGATCATGAAAAGACCTCAAATAATTGATGTCAATGTCTAACAATTGAAAGTTAATAAAATTCTACATAATGATGAATATATAAAGGACTCACATGATGCACGTTTAAACTAAATCATCCACAAAACAATATTATGCTCTTCAAAACTCATTTATTCATCTTTATATAACCCATATGCAGTTGTATACCTTAAAAACATAAGGTATTGGATCTAATCTTTATTCAACGCGAGCAAATTCGCGTTCCAGATCTAGTGCTTTGACTAATTTTTCTCTGCATCAAAAATAATAAAATAGATGTAAAACTATGAGTTTTATATAGCGGTAACTAAAATGGCCGAAAAAATCAAAATAAAATTTATTTACCTTCGATCGTAAATTCATTTCTCTGCATGGATATGTTATCAGCCATCAACTCTGGTAAAACTAGGGCTTTTACTGATTTTTTGGGATTTTGGAATGTTGTTTTATGCGTTCCAGATCTAGAAGCGATGTTGGGATAGTTATCGGGTTTAGGCTTGGCATAAAAATGTTCTGGAGATGACACGAAGATGGAGTAATTAAGGAAGAGAGGAGGGCAAGTGGTGATTTTATTGAATACACACAGTTTTTTTGAAAACAATTGAATACGCAGGGTTGGAGCCTAATAATTGCTAATTTTTAGCAAAGAATAATTTCTATTTATTACTTATTTTAAAATATCAATATTATTAATTGTTAAATATTATATATTGTTTATATCTAATCAGCCACTATTATAACAAGTAGAAAAAGAATTGCTAAAAATAAGTTTGTACAATTTTCTAATAAAAACATTTTGTTATTAATTAACAAAAATAAATTACTAAATATTAAATACTTGATATTAGTATTAATGATTACTTTTTAATAATGATTAGTTATTAATTTTACTAGTTATTGATATTGAAAATAGTTATCTATTACAAGTGACAAAAAAAATAAAGGTTGTAATAAACATCTATTACAAAAGGCAAAATAAAAAAGTTGTCACAAGCATAAACTAGCGCGGTGGTTAACTACTGAACAAATAAGTTGTCAAAACTATATTTATTAAAACTACTGAAATAGTTACTTCCAAATCAAATATTACTTATTAATAATAGTAATTAATTAACTTTTACTTATTTCTACTTAGTTATAATCAAGTAATACTTATTAAAAGCTTATGTTACTAATTATTAATTAATAAGTAGTTTAAATACATTAACCATCAAAAACAAATTACTACTTATTAACTATTAATTATTTAATAAGAATTGACAAATATTATTGTTTCCAAAGTTTATTATTAATAATTATTATTAAATATTAGTACAATTAGTTATTAAATATAGATATTATAAACATGAAGTTTGTAATAGGCATCTATTACAACTAATAAAATGATCTATTACAACTTAAGAGAGCTGACAGTTGTAAAAAACATTTTTTACAACTGTGCTTTTCCCACAGTTGTAAAATTGAAGTGGTAATATGGTGTTTTTGTTGTAGTGGTTCCCGAAATCTCTAAGTTAAGAAGAATGTATATCCTAACTTCCATCATCCATCTACTCATCCACCAATCACATGTACCATTTTCCTTAAAAGATTTCTAATGCCTATATGAAGATACGCAAAGAAGTGTGTATATGTTCCTATACTAATGCGAAAGACTAGGCGGTTTACTAATTCAATCGACCTCCTCAATGCGACGTATGTCAGTGCCATGAATCCAACATGTATGCATATAGTCCTAGTATATCATGTAAATGCTATATGCGTGCACAATCATCCATTCAAATGCAACATTCATGTGATGATACATCCATTTTCATCCATAAAAGAAAAATATGTACACGTATCTATATGCAGTACGAGAGTGATTGAGCCGATCTAGTGCCTAATGTGTGTGTATATGCATCCATGAGCAATCACTAGCAAACACTTGCATCCTTCAAACATAACATGTCTCAAGCACATGTTTACATCCATTGGTTCCCTACCTAAAGGTCGAAGATTAGATCGATAGGATATACTTAATTACATAAAAAAGTACGAATAAAAGCTTTGGAAAAGAAATTAAGAACAGACCCTTGAAAGGAAAAGGGTACAAAGCGCGAATCTTGTCTTCACTCTCCCAAGTTGCATCCTCGCGGTCTTCTCCCTACTGAACTTCCATCAACTTGACCTTTCGGTTGCATAGCTTCTTAACACCTGATCCAAGAATACGGGTAGGAACTCATCTAAGTATTGTCTCCCGTTCCATCTCTACTTCCTCAAGCATACTCGACTCAACTACCTCTGCTGTATCGTGCAGACATTTCCACAAATGAGAAACGTGAAAAACATCACGAACACTCGTCAATCTCTCTGGTACCTTCACCCTATAGACCATTTGGCCAATCCTTTCTGTTATGGGAAATGGTCCTACAAACCTTGGCGCCAATTTCCCTATATACCCAAAGCGAACCACATTCTCTAAAGGTGATACCTTGATGAAAACCATGTCTCCCACTTCAAACTCAATATCATTCCTTATGGTATATGCATAAGACTTCTAACTGTACTGAGCTGTCTTCATGCATGTACGGATAAGTTCAATCTTCTCTGAAGTTTCTCTAATCATCTCAAGTCCAAGTAGAAGCCTAATTGTAGACTCCCACCAACAAGTCGGGGATCTACAAGGTCACCTATACAATGCCTCGAAGGGTGCCATGCCAATGCTAGCCTGATAACCGTTGTAGTAGGCGAACTCTACTAAAGGAAGATGCTCCTCCCATGTCCCTCCGAAGTCTGGGATACACGGTCTTAAAAGATCCTCAAGAATTCTATTCACCCTTTCCGTCTGCCCATCGGTCTGAGGGTGATAAGCGATGCTGAAACACAACTATGTACCTAATTCCTATCTCAAGCTCCTCCAAAATTCACTGGTGAATATGGGGTCACGATCACTACTATACTGGAAGGTACTTCATGTAGACAGACTATCTCACGAAGATAAACTGCTGTCAACCATGTTGTTGTTCTCTTACTCTTAACGTGAATGAAATGAACGCTCTTAGTAAGCCTGTCAACTATAACCCAAATACTGGTGTTGCCTTTCCTTGATCTAGGCAAACCATCAATGAAATCCATATAGAAGCTCTCCCACTTCCATTGTGTGACCTCCAAGGGGTGAAGTAAACCATCGGGCATCATTTGCTCAGCTTTGACTTGCTGGCAAATCAAACATCGAGAAACAAACTCCGCTACATCTTCTTCATCCCAACCAAAAAGAAAACCCACTTTATATCTCTATACATCTTATCACCGCCTGGATGAATAGTGATCCTGGAATGATGGGCTTTCTCAAGGACTATCTTTAAAAACTCCCAACTCGGGGAACACAAAGCCTTCCATCTCTTCGCAACCATCCTCTGTCATCCGTGGAATATCTACCGAGGTGACTAGAAGTCTCCCCTCTATTGATCATATCCAAGATGTCTGTTATCTATGGGTCCTCTCACTACGAAGTTCCTATCTGATCCAAAAGAGTAGGTCGCACCTCTAAATATGTCAATAACCCAGGTGTTGACTTGGTAGTGTGCCTAAAATCGAAGGTCGATATATACTCCAAGTTCTGCCTCTCTACGAACAGAGGATTCAAGGTCATCCTCTGCCTACTCAGTGCATCCTCCACTATAATACCCTTTCCAAGGGTATAAGCAATCTTAAAGTCATAGGACGTTAGTAACTCCATCCATCTTTGTTGCCTCAAATTGAGATCCTTCTACGAAAACAAATACTTGAGAGATTTATGATCAGTATACAACTCGAACTTCTCTCCAAGTAGATAATGACGCCAAGTATTAAGCGCAAATACTATGGCAGCCAACTCTAAGTCATGGGTTGGGTAGTTCTTCTCATGAACTTTTAACTGTCTACAACCATAACTTACTACCCTTCCCTCCTGCATCAAAACAACACCAAGCCTTGTACCACATGCAACGGTGTATACTATGAACACCTTGTTCCCATCAGACAAACTCAAGACTGGAGCTGTTGTCAGATCCCTCTTCAATCGCTGAAAAGCATCATCGCAGTCAATGTCCCAAGAAAAGGTCAATTCTTTTTCGTCAGTCTGGTGAGTGGGGCTGATATCTTTGCGAAGTCCTTAATGAACTTCCTATAATAGCCCGCTAAACTAAGAAAACTCCTCACCTCCATTGCATTCTTTGGAATCTTCCAATCTTGAACTACAACTAATTTCGCGAGATCCACTGCTATCCCATCCTTAGAAACCACATGCCCCAGAAATCTCATTTCCATTCTCTAAAAATGACATTTGGAGAATTTTTCCTTAAGTTGGTGCACTTGGAAAATCTTCAAAATCTCCCTTAAACGTAGGGCATGCTCTTCCTCATTCTTCGAGAAAATCAAGATGTCATCAACAAAGACCACAACGACCTTATTTAGAAACTCCTGAAACACCGTACTCATTAGATCCACAAAACAGGCGGGTGCATTCGTCAACCCAAATGGCATGACGAGCCACTCGAAGAAACCATCTAGAGTTCTAAAAGCGGTCTTGTCTATACTGTCCTCGGCCACCCTCAACTGATGAAACCCCATGGTCAAGTCTAACTGTGAGAAAAGAAATGTCAACAAGCTGGTCAAACATATCATCTATCCTCGGAAGTGGGTGCCTATTCTTCTTAGTGAGCTTATTTAACTCCTTATATTCCACATATAAGTGAAGTGAGCCATCCGCCTTAATCGCGAAAACGACTAGAGCACCCCATTCCGATATGCTTCCCCTAATAAACCCTTTCTCAAGTAGTTGTCGTACTTGCTTGCTGATCTCCCTCCTTTCTCTCGAAGCCAAATGGAGCACATACAATGCAACTGGCTTTGCATTGCCCACCAAGTATATTCGGAAATCAATCTCGCGCCTCGGAGGTAAGGCCCGAACCTCCTTAAAAACATTAGAATACTCAAAGACTACTGGTACAGATCGTAGATCATCGATAGATGCATCAAGCGACTCTAGGAAACTAAGCATGACAGACCCCTTAGGATCATAAAAAATCTCGAGAGTCCTCCCGTGGAAAGTCAAAAGCTTAACGACCCTCCTCTCATAGTCTAGAATGGCACCATACATAGCTAGCCAATCCATCCCTAGAATCAAACCATAGCTCATGAAACCAAGCACGTATGCGTTGCACTTAAACTTGATGTCCAATACAGATATCCTCAAACCTCGAAAAATCGTAGACAAATGAGACATGCCCCCAATGGGGTTTGAGAAAACAAAGGGATCCAAAACCATACTAGCACTAAGGTGCAGAGACTCAACCACAGAATTAGATATAAAAGAATGTGAAGCACTAGAATCAAAAAGAGTTATAATAGGATAACTGGAATTAGAAATCAAACCTTCAACAGAAACTTTCCTACCTCTATCCGGTACACCGACCACAAGAGCATTCACCTGCCCTCCTGAAGATCCTGCCCTTTAGCTCTGTCCTTGCTTCTTCGGGCACTCCCTAGTAAAGGGTCCGACCTCACCATATTGAACAAGCACTCTTCCTTTTTCTACAATCTTTACTCAAATGACCCACGCGTTCGCAACTATGAGATTTCCTCTTTTCTCGGGCTCTATCATTCTTGCCGCCCTTCTTTCGCTGTTGTTGTTCTTTCTTGAGCCACACTTTCTTGTTTTGTGTTTCATCAATCTTAGCCTCTTTCTTTTCACCTTTATCTTCTTCGTGCATCAATTCCATATCAACGAGTTTCTTGAAAGTTGCCCCCATCGGAATATGAGACATAGCCAATCCATGGAGGAGTTCATTCAATCCTTTTGCAAACCTCAAGGCTTTCTTGTGCGGGGTATTCATTAGCTCCAAACCAAACCTCGGCAATTGATTGAAATTATTGACATACTCTTTGACAGACATTCCTCCTTGCTTAAGTGCGAGAAACCTTTCCATTTGCATACTCACTTCTTCCTGAGAAAGAAACTTTATCTCGAATCTTTATCGGAAATCATCCCAAGTTTCAACTGGATGCCCTGCTTGCGTCACTTCCCACCAAAATGAAGCTTCATTTTTCGCTGCTAAATGACCAACTGAATCTTCCTACTGTCATCAACCTTAAAAATCCGAAATAAATCCTCTGTCTCCTTAAGCCAATTTCTTGCTTCTACAAAAGTCTTAGTTCCTCGGAAAGGCTTTCCTCCTGTAGCATAGAAATCTTGCATATCTTGGAGAAATTTTCTACTTGTGGAGGAGGTAGGGAATAATGGCTGTAACTTGGGGAGGGGGCATCTGCTTGGCCTTCGACAGGCGCTGTGGACTCAAGATACCTTCGGGACCAAGCCGGTATCTGAACGCTCCCGGGAATATTTAGTTCCTTAGACATGTTGAAAAGAAAAGTAAATGGGTTTCGAACAGAGAAAAGAAAGATATTTCATATGTCTTTGGGGAGTATTTTTTTCAAAACAGACTTTTCTTTTAAAATACTTTCTTTTTAAAACATTTTAAAAACAATTTTTAAAACCTTTTGTCTGATCTGGTAGCCTTTAGCTCTAATACCAATGTGACACCCCACGTCCGTTAATGTCACTCTTTAACAGAATGCATTAGGTTCCGTGAAGCGTTATAGGTAAACAGAAACAGAAACATCACAAGACATATATAAAATAACAGCGAAATTTAAAAACTTTATTTTTCAAACAGAAAACATCGTCGTCCAAAACCCAGTTACAACATAAGTCTGAAATACAGAAAACCCATTACACCAAATTAAAATATCTACCTTGTACTAAAATCAATAGAGTACAGTAATATAAAATCATAATCTCCAAAAAGAGCCATATCAAAGTAGACAGATAATTAAAGCGGTACATCTAAGTAGCTCCAAGCAGGAACAATAGAGAGAATCCTAATCAAGCCTGAGTATTCCCACCATGAGTACCGGGGGAGGGGGAGGAAGAGAGAGAAAAGGAAACAAACCGGGTCAGACATAAAGTCTGGCGAGTCCAGTTGCTATTAGCATATAAATAAGTAAAAACATCATGACAGGAATATAAAATGGATGAGAGAGATAACATTATAATAAGACAGGTATAGCAAAACGAGCAGGATAAGCAGAATAAATAGAACAGAATAGGTCCTTCTCAAATACTTTTCTCTACACTAATACTAGCATAACAGAAACAAAGTGCTCTCAACAGAAACAAAAGGTAGACTTAGGTGTACTTCTAGTGACAGGTTTTATCTTTAACAATAATAACAGGCAGCCCAACAAATATAACGGGTGTTACCCCTAAACGATAATAACGAGGTCCTAAACAAGCAGAACTAGATGTTCCCTAATTACTACCCCAATCGATCTGCTCTCTATCCCGTAGATACCCCGTGTTGGCCCCACAGTAGGATGTATCACTTGCTAAAGTGGCTACCACTTTTTCCGATAGACACAACTGTTAACGATATCAATGGGGATCAATCTAAGAGAGAGAAGTGGGTTATTTAGCCTTCGCAATCTTGAATTGGTTCTCTATCCCTAGATGTCGAGGCTTTGGAAAAAAGGATCACTAATATGTTTCTCTTGACAAAGGACTTTAATGGCAGTTAGCGAGGGTCTCCACACAAGCTCGCTAGGAGATCTAAGCTCGTGGGGAGGACAGAAGCTCACAGGAGGAGTTTAAACCTATAGGAAAGGGCGTTCCCACTGATCTGGAAGAAGGTCCGGACAAGAATCCGTGCATTTGTAGGAAATAAATAGTAAATCGCAACAATTTATGATTAAGAGAAATAGTATGACAAACTCACAGTAAGATGCCTTGAATATGGATGCATATTTTATTAATCTTTTATATAGAATACATGACTAGAGTAGGAGAACTACTTCAATTGATCCCAGTCTTAGGGATTTAAAAGAGGAAACAAAAATATTAGCAAAATGAAAAATGAGAGAGTCCCTTGCCAATCTGACCCCTGGAGTCCTATTTATAGAAAACTTGAAGCCCCTTCTGCTATTGGGCCATTGGGCCTTCAGGTGCCTTTGTCGGACGTCTTTTACCTTAGTCTTAGATGTTTTCGCTTCCGGCCACTTTACGACGTTAATTATGCTTTTCTCAATGAAGGTTTTGGCTAGTTGGGAGCCTTTTCGAGGAGGATATATGCTAACCATTATGATAGCTTTTTGGAAGGTATTTTGAGCTTCTGTGTGTATGCTCTCGGTCATATTCTTTTAGATATAGGCTTCTGATTTTCCCGTGAATACTTAGAGGAGCCTGCCCTCATTGTGTATGTGGTTAGCCACCGGTTCGGAATCACTGTCAGCGTCCGTGCTAAGTAGACTAGTGTGGATAGCTTGTATCCATTCCGAGATTCTGGTCTGCGTTTCGGTGGGATTTCCGGGTATAGCCTGATCTTCTAGAAGGTTGCTCCAGGTTACTTGTCTGTTATTTTATCCATGCGGCCTCTTGGCATTTGTACGATAGGTGTCACGAAAACGGGTTTTGGATAATCTTCATGCACTTCTGTCTATGATGCTCTTGAAGTTTTAGCTTTCCTACGTATTGGTATTAGGCGGGTTAATACCGAGGGTTTCTTTGGACTTCATCTGAAGGATTTCTTGCTTTTATCTTTTTTGGTTTCAGATCAGGATGACTTTTTTTCCATAGAATCTCCTGTCGGGTTGGCGCTATTGGAAGGACCTTGTCGGATTGTCCATGTCGGACAGATCCCGTCGGTTATATCATGTAGCTTTTACGATCTTTTCTCCTAGGAAGGCTTCGATTGATGCATCTTTCTGACCATTTCTCCCTGCTCTTGACTTCTTCTAGTATTTGAGCCTACTTTTTAAAGGGTTCTCGCGAGCTTTCGGTCATCCGATACCCCTTCACCACAGCTTATTTCACTATTAATTTTGTCAGTAACATTTGCCTCTAGTGAAGGGGTATTTTCAGCTTTCCAAGTCAAACTTTTTGTCTTTTTCGAAGTGTCATATCTGAATCTTTTGATCTTCCTTGATCGGGAATGTTGATTGGTCCCTGTTTGTACGGTGGAGATTAGGGTAAATTTCTTTGCATAGTTACCACTGCTTCCTCTTTACTTTTTACCAACAACATTAATTTCTCGAACCAGATTATTTGATCTTTGAGGACTTGAAGCTTACTTTGGGAATCTTATTTCCTGAACCTCAAGTAAATATCTCTGTTTTGGTCTTTAATTTAGGAATTAAATTATTTTTCCCAAATTTTCTAGGGTTTTGCATGGTAGATATAAATTGTTCGAATGTTAATAACCTGGGAGGCAATTCATGGTGAGCTTCTCATATGCCTTTTTCCCTAAATGTTAATTTTAGGGTTTGAGATACGCAATTTACACAAAAGAATCTATTCTCACAATTAAGTAATGGGAATGGTGTTTAGTGCCATTCTGGTCCTTGGTGGTGACCTATGGTTGCCTGGCTATGGCTCAATGTGTAACACCACGAAATTTAAACGACGCTAAAGATGATGAATTAAAGAACAATCAATGTGAAATATACTATTAACAATGAATTAAGGAAAACTTGATTTAATATTCAGAACTAAGTAGTCCGTACTGCACCATTGCGTCCGTCTTGAAATTCTGGTCAAAATAAACACTTGGTTTACGCAAATCAGACACCGTATGAAGAAGTTATTAAGGTTTGAAGTTTGTATACGCACAGGAAGAATATATATACATATAATAAGTTCAAATATTCAAAAATGGGTCCAGAAACTCAAAATTCGGTTCAAAATTCAAAATTTGGGAAGGCGGCAGATTTCGGCCTAGGTGGGTCGACCTACCCAAATGGGGGTCGACCCACTCAAAGGGGGTTCAACCCACCCCTGACAGGTCTAGGCGAAATACTTAGTTTTGTATCTAGATACCTTTCTGAGCAAGATTCATTGAACCCTAGGCTATATAAAGGACCCTAGACCTAGGTTTTATTTATCTAAAAGTAATGCTAACGGCGAAGCTCTGTTGCAATGACAATTAAAATGGTCTTTCTTATTCTAAATCAATTCAAAAAAGATTATACATATTTGAAGACTTCTACAACAAATTCCGCGATGGCTACAATAACTTATTCAACATGTTTTTCACAGTAATTTGGATCCATTTCCTTAGATCTATACACTGTGAGTTCATGTTATTTTTAGATCTAAATATTTAAATAGTAATCTTGATATGTATGTAAAAATTGAATCTTGAATCGGTGCCTAATCATTTCTATTATGACATAACTATCAGATCTGCTTTTATATGTTCATACCGCTGCCATGTTAAATCTTGTCATAATATGCCTATTTAGTTTATGCATGTTTCTATCAATTTATTATTGATTTGTTATTATGCATGTTCTCGATTCTTTTCTCTCCCTCTTTTCCCTTTTTATTTTTATATATCCAGGCTACTTTCGAGTATAGGCCTAACGCTGGAAAATGCGAACATGCGGAATTGGGAATGATTGGGAAAGACATAATTTGGGGCATAACTGGTATTGGAAAATATGGATCTAAATTTGGGCAAAAAATTTGGAAATATACGAATATGAATTTGGGAGCATTTACTGTGTTGGATAATATGAATATGAATTTAGGCATACGTTGGAAAATATAATTTGAGCATAAATTGGGACATGTGTAAGTATTGGTTTGGGACATAAGTTGGGACGTTTATGAATATGAATTTTAGCCATACATTGGAAAATATGCGAATATGATTTCGGGTATAACTTGTATTGAAATGGGTGAATATGGACTAGGGACATAAATTAGAAAATATGTACATTTGGGTTTGTGCATAGCATATATATATATGTATATGCCTTGACTTATAACTTGGGAAAAAGAGCATATGGTGCATAACTAAAAGGTGAATTGAAAAGGGGTGTAAAAGTCTATGATTTTAATAGTGAATTGGGCATATAATTAAATATGGGGAAAAAGAGAACTAACCACCTATAATGACGTAGGTAGATTTGGATAAAAATGGAATGTCTAGTAATTACAATTAGGAATTCTAATTGCACTTATGACACGAGGTTAGGTTGCATTAGTGGTTGAAGTTTGCCCGGACCCGACCGACATAACCAGCACCCACTAATGTTGAACCTAACGTAATACATCTAAGTATGCAAATACGAATTGGGATAAGATACGAGGTTAGACCCAATTGTGGACTAAGACTGCCCGGACCCGACCGGCATATCCAGCATCCACACATTGTAGGCCTAATGTGGGAGGTCTAGCCCATTATAACCATAATTGGATATGGTAATGAATTACACTACTTAACCTAATTTAATCCATAAGGATTGTATGATTATGAACTTAAGTTAGGGTTAAGTAAAATTGGATGGGTAGTGGGTGGGTTAAGTAAAATAGAGGCGGTGGGTAATATTTACATATAGGCCTACAAACTTAACCCAATAAGGTTATGTAAGTAAAGACACCTGGTGGTATACATAACCGATGGAAAATATAATAAAGTTACGTAACTAAAGACACCCTTGTAGGGTAAGCATAACTTGTAGAAATGATAGAATTAGATATGCGTAATAATCTGCTAAGTAAACAATGACAAGTTGTAGTGACGGTGTAAATAGAAGTTATGATTAAATGAGAAAGAATGAGGAAAACTTGTAAAATAAATAAGTTATATTTAATCATAAATGGTAAGTGACATGTGAATTGAGATATACTTAATAACGTATTAAGGAGAACATGTTATTGTAATGATGTAACCAAGCAAGAATATAAAATATTTTGTAGATTACAGACCTTGAGCAACAATCTAGAAAATAACATGTTGTGGGCTTATTAATAAACTTAAATGTATAAAGTTGTATGACTGAAATTAATAAGCAAGAGGAACTTGGTAATTTGAATAAGAATTCAATATGAATGGGAATAACCAAGTTAAATGGAAACCTGATGAGGTAAGGAAAGCGCGTAAAAGAATGTTTAGACATAGGGTCTAACAACATATTAAAGAAAGCGCTTGGACCAGTCCGTACGTTTGAGGGTGAATAACCCAACGGGGTAGATTATCGAGGTGTTATAAGAACGAGGGGAGCGCACATTCATCTAATTGTTATGACAACTCCAAAGGAATGGGAAGGAGAAGCACGCGGCTTCCTAAATTACGTAAGGTGCTCCCAGTCGTCCTCTGTGCGGTGACAGATGTCTTAGGCTGTACTCGCATAAGTTGGGTCTGCGCGTAACTACTAGGTGGATGGGCCTTAACTACAGATATAGCCATGTAGTTAGAATGTTGTGACGAGGTGACACGAGGGTGATTTGACGGTTGCCTCATGAGGAGGTAGTGAGGGTCACGACCAACAAGGATAGTAGACCGTCGGAAATCTGTCATCGATAGCCAGCGGGATGCGAAAAGACTAGAGCTAAACTCAAGATATCATTTCACCTTTCACTATCGAGGTACGGGGTTGAGGGTAGATGCCACATGGTTGTTTAGATTGGTTGTATTTGGGGTGGTCACTTAGCTCTTGTAGCCTTTACTAGTTGAGGGAGGGGCCGAGGTGGGGCCATAGCCACCACGGAAAACAGACCCGAGGAATATTTGTATTTGGAGGCACTTAAAGGCGGCCTGTACATGTATGGAAAAGATCCCAGCCGAGTTCCATGTTTCTTGTTTAGCCCTGCTACGGAACTCGGTGCACATTAGAGGACGTGCAATTGAGGCATCGAGCTACAATTAGAGTTCATACGTAGGACAGTCTAGATACACGCATATCTTCTTTGTGTTGTGTATCGTAGACTAGAGGGCATTATTCCAATAAGGAATCTGATTTGATCGATGGTGGCTGTCCATACGCTTACATAGCATAGTAATGATAGACATATGCGTAACGTAACATTTTATATAGAGATCCATACGTCACTCCGGCGTAGGATGAGGGACTGCGTTCATTATGGTGGAGACCGTGTGAGTGGGGTACCATGGGGGTGTATCTCAATATTGAGAGATAGCTACATATATTGTATTAGGTGAATCCATGGGAAAGTAAATGAGTATGATGCGCGAATAAGTCTTAAGTTCTCCTAACCCAAGTAACTTAATAATCAAGAAAATGTAATGGAACAATATTTGTAGGGATCATTCTATTTCTAATATACTAGTATCGGTGCAGTGTAGAGAAATGTATTTAAGAAGCGCAATATATCATGTTAATCTTATCTTGCTCAGTTCATACTTGTTATTGTTACTATTATCTTGTTCTTCTAGTTTTATATATGCCTGCCATGATACTTTTATTTATTTATGTTTAAAACAACCAGACTCGCCAGACTTTATGCCTGAACCCTTTTTGTTTCCTCTTCTCTCTGTTTCGTTCTCCCCCAGGTTATCAAGGTGGAAGTGCTTAGAGTTGATTTGGATTCTTTCAGGTTATCTTGGATTTTGGATATAGATGTATCGCTTTGACTTCTGGTCAACTCTCTTATGGCTTCACAGGGAAATATGGTTTTATGCTTTTTACTCTGATATTTTTTGCAAGACAGATTATTAATGTAATTAGTTACTTATGATGTAAACTTAGTATTTGGGACCATGATGTTTTTATTTAAATAAAGTTTTTTTTAAGTTTTTAATTCCGCTGCTATTTTACATGTCTGTCTTGTGCTATTATGTTCTTATTTACCTATAACACCTCACGGAACTCAATGCATTCCCTTAGTGAGTGACATTAACGGACGTGGGGTGTTACATTTGGTATCAGAGCATATGGTTATAAGAGCGGATAAAGTATTTTGAAAATGGTTTTCAAAAAGGTCTCAAAAACAAAGTATTTTAAAATAAAAAGACTATTTTTGAAAAGCATATTTCCCAAAGCCATAAATATCCTCTCGATTCTCTGCTTGATTTCTTTTCCTTTTTGATTGGGGAACCGTTTCCTCTCGAAAGGGTATCCCTATTTCGGCATGGTTCCGTAGGCATGTTAAAACTATGGTACATGTCTAAGGGAAAAGAAGTGCCCAACCTCCATCTTTAGCTACAGTGGTTTCACCTGCGTCTTATTTTCTCTCAAGCCTCGAAAGCATTTCCGTGCGATGGAGGCCGCTTTCAAGAGACTTGTTAGCATGTTGCAAAAGGATGGTAAAAAGAGGAAATACCATAATTTCGGAACGATGGGTCATCTGGAAAAGGATTGGAGAAAGAGAAAAGGTGTTTGTTACCACTTTGGTAAGGCAGGACACCTCATTAAGGAGTGCGCGAAGAGACAAAGACAAGGTCAGAGGGAAGGAACTTCTAGGGGGCAAGCTAATATTCTCATAGCCGGTGGATAGGATATGGCTAGGAAAGTTTCCATCGAAGGAATGATTTCTATTTCTGATCATCCTATTAGGATTCTTTTCCTGGCGCATCACATTCTTTTATATCTGATCCTTTAGTTGAGTCTCTGCACTTGGATACAAGTATGGTTTTGGATCCCGTTATTGTCTCAAACCCCATTGGAGTACGGCTCATTTATCGAGGATTTGTCGGGGTTTGAGAATTCCTGTGTTAGGCGTCGAGTTTGGTTGCTACACATTGGTTCTTGATCTCAGGAGATATGGTTTGATTCGAGGGATGAATTGGTTAACCACATATATGGAGCCATTCTAGATTGTGAGAGGAGGGTCATTAGACTTCTGGCTTGCCATGGAAAGACTCTCGAGATTTCTTATGACCCCCAAAAGGGTCTGTCGTGCTTAGTCTCCTAGAATCTCTTGATATATCTATCGATGATTTGTGACATGTATTTAAAAGAAAAGAGGGAACTTGAAAAGCAAGTAGGGGAGCTACTTGAGAAGTGGTTTGATTGGTGAATCATATCGGGATGGGAAACCTATTGAAGGCAGTCCTTGAGGAAGCCCATCATTCTAAGATGATAATTCATCTAAGCAGCGATAATATGTATAGAGTTCGAGGTAGTGGAGGAAAATTTGCAAGAGGAAATGAAAGTAGTGAAGGAAGCAATGATAGGACGAGTTCTGACTTGCATACTTGGATCAGAGGTTAAGAAATTATGCAACAAAGAAGTGAAGCTAGTAAGAGTGCAATGGGGGAAAGGGACACGAGAACACTACTTGGGAGGCTGAAGAGAAGATTCGTGCTTCATATCCTTTCCATTCCGAGAATATGTCCTTAACTTCTTTTTCCAAGCTTCGAATTAATACTTGTACCTATCGTTTGAATATCTCCTATCGATCAAGTCTTTAGGTAGAAAACTAATGAATGTAAACATGTGTTTGAGACATGTAATGTTTGATGGATGCAAGTGGTTACTAGTGATTTCTCGTGGATGCATATACACACACAACAGGCAGTTGATCGGCTCAATCACTTACATATTGCATATTGATGTATGTGCATTTTAAATTTTATGGATGAAAATGGGTGTATCGTTGCATTGATGTTGCATTTGGATGGATGATTGTGCACACATATAGAGCTTACATGTTATATTAGGATGATTTGCATACATTTTGGTTGCATGGCACAACCATACATTGCATTAAGGAGGTCAACTGAATCAGTAGACCCCCTGATCTTTGGCATTAGTTTACGGACATATACACGTACTATTACGTATGTTCATAAAAGCACTATAAATTTCTTAAGGACAATGGATGCCTGTGATTGCTAAATGAATGAATGATTGTTGGATGCTAGGATATACGTTCTTCTTAACTTAGAGATTTTGGGGACGAAATTCTTTGAGTAGGGGAGAATGTGACACCATGAAATTTTAACGACACTAAAGATGGTGAATTAAAGAATACTCAATGTGAAATACACTATTAACAATGAATTAAGGAAAACTTGATTTAATATTCAGAATTAAGTAAAATTGACAGCACCATTGCGTCCGTCTCAAAATTCTGGTCAAAATAAACACCTGGTTTGCATAAATCGAACACCGTATGAAGAAGTTATTAAGGTTTGAAGTTTGGATACACACACGAAGAATATATATATATATATATAATAAGTTCAGAAATTCAAAAATGGGTCCGAAAATTCGAAATTCGGTTCAAAATTCGAAATTTGGGATGGCGGCAGGTTTCTTGACCTGGTGGGTCTACCCACTCAAAGAGTGGTCTACCCATAGGTCAACCTACCCATAGGGGGTCGACCCATAGGTCAACCCACACAAAGGGGGGGTTGACCCTCCCTTGACAGATCTGGGCGAAATACTTCTTTTTGTATCTGGACACCTTTCTGAGCAAGATTCGCTGAACCCTAGGCTATATAAAGGACCCTAGACCTTGGTTTTATTCATCTAAAAATAATGCTGACAGCGAAGCTCTGCTGCAACGAAAATTAAAATGGCCTTTCTTCTTCTAAATCAATTCAAAGAAGATTATACATGTTCGAAGATTTCTGCAACAAATTCAACGATGGCTATAACAACTTATTCAACATGTTCTTCGCAGTAATTTGGATCCATTTCCTTAGATCTATTCACTGTGAGTTCATGCTATTTTTAGATCTAAATAATTAAATAGTAATCTTGATATGTTTGTAAAAATTGGATCTTGAATCGGTGCCTAATCAGTTCTATTATGACATAACTATTAGATCTCCTTTTATATGTTCGTACTGCCGCCATGTTAGATCTTATCATAATATACCTATTCAGTTTATGCCTATTTCTATCAGTTTATTATTGATTCGTTATTATGCCTGTTCTCGATTCTCTTCTCTCCCTCTTTTCCCTTTTTATTTTTATATAGCCAGGCTACCTTCGAGCCTAGGCCTAATGCTAAAAAATGCGAACATGCGAAATTGGGAACGATTGGGAAAGACATAATTTGGGGAATAATTGGTATTGGAAAATATGGATCTAAATTTGGGCATAAAATTTGGAAATATACAAATATGAATTTGGGGGCATATACTGTGTTAGATAATATGAATATGAATTTAGGCATACGTTGGAAAATATAATTCGAGCATAATTTGGGATATATATAAGTACTGATTTGGGACATAAATTGGGACGTATGTGAATATGAATTTTAGGCCTACGTTGGAAAAGATGCGAATATAGATTTAGGTATAACTTGTATTAAAATGAGTGAATATGGACTAGGGACATAAATTGGAAAATATGCAGATTTGGGTTTGTGCATAGCATGTATATATGTATATGCCTTGACTTATAACTTGGGAAAAAGAGCATATGGTGCATAATTAAAAGGTGAATTGAAAAGGGATGTAAAAGTTTATGATTTGAATAGTGAATTGGGCATATAATTAAGTATGTGGAAAAAGAAAAATAATCACCCATAATGACACAAGTAGATTTGGATAAAAATGGAATGTCTAGTAATTACAATTAAGAATTGTAGTTGCACTTACGACACGAGGTTATGTTGCATTAGTGGTTGAAGTCTGCCCGGATCCGACCGGCATATCTAGCAGCCACTAATGTTGAACCTAATGTGAGAGGTCTAAGTGTGCAAATACGTCTCGAGCTAAGACACGAGGTTAGACCTAACTATGGAATAAGACTGCCCGGACCTGACCGACATATCCAACATCCACACGTTGTCAACCTAATGTGGGAGGTTTAGTCCATTATAACCATAATTGGACATGGTGATGAATTTGACTACTTAACCTAATTTAATCCATAAGGATTGTATGATTATGAACTTAAGTTAGGGTTAAGTAAAATTGGATGGGTAGTAGGTGGGTTAAGTAAAATAGAGGGGGGTGGGTAATATTTACATATAGGCCCATGAACTTAACCCAATAAGGTTATGTAAGTAAAGACACCTAGTGGTATACATAACCGGTGGAAAATATAATAAAGTTATGTAATTAAAGACACCCTTGTAGGGTAAGCATAACTTGTAGAAATGATAGAATTAGATATGCGTAATAATATGCTAAGTAAACAACAATAAATTGTAGTGACGGTGTAAATTGAAGTTATGATTAAATTAGAAAGAATGAGGAAAACTTATAAAATAAATAATCTATATTTAATCATAAATGGTAAGTGACATGTTAATTAGGAAACATGTGAATTGAGATATACTTAATAACGTATTAAGGAGAACATGTTATTGTAATGATGTAACCAAGCAAGAATATAAAATAGATTGTGGATTACAGACCTTGGGCCACAATCTAGAAAATAACATGTTGTGGGCTTATTAATAAACTTAAATGGACTAAGTTGTATGTTTGAAATTAATAAGCAAGAGAAACTTGGTAATTTGAATAAGAATTCAATATGAATGGGAATAACCAAGTTAAAAGGAAACCCGATGAGGTAAGGCAAGCGCGTAAAAGAATGTTTAGACATAGGGTCTAATGACATATTAAAGAAAGGCGCTTGGATCGGTCTGTATGTTTGAGGGTGAATAACCCAATGGCGTAGATTATCGAGGTGTTAAAAGACATGAGGGGAGTGCACATTCATCTGATTGTTATGACGACCCCAAAGGAATGGGAAGGGGAAGCATGCGGTTTCCTAAAGTACGTAAGGTGCTCCTAGTAGTCCTTTGTGCGGTGACAGATGCCTTAGGCCGTACTCGCAGAGGTTGGGTCTGCGTGTAGCTACTTGGTGGGTGGGCCTTGACTGGAGATGTAGCTATGCAGTCAGAATGCTGTGACGAGGTGACACCAGGGTGATTCGACGGTTACCTCACAAGGAGATAGAGATGGTCACAACCAACAAGAATAGTAGACCGTCAGATATCCGTCATCGACAGCCACAGGATGCGAAAAGACTAGAGCTAAACTTAAGATATCATTTCATCTTTCACTATCGAGGTACGGCGTTGAGCGTAGACGCTACATGGATGTTCAGATGGGTTGTATCAGGGGCGGTCGCTTAGCTCTTTTAGTCTTTACTAGTTGAGAGAGGGGCCGAGGTGGGGCCATAGCCACCATGAAAAACAGACCCGAGGAATATCTGTATTTGGAGGCACTTAAAGGCAGCCTGTATAGGTATAGAAAAGCTCTCGGCTGAGTTCCGTGCTTCTTGTTTAGCCCTGCCGTGGAACTCAGTGCACATTAGAGGACATGCGATTGAGGCATCGAGCTACAATTACAGTACATACGTGGGACAGTCTAGATACACTCATATCTGCTCTGGGTTGTGTATCGTAGACTAGAGTGCATTATTCCAATAAGGAATCTGATTCGATCGATTTTGGCAGTCCATACGCTTACGTAGCATAGTATTGATAGATATATGTGGAACGTAACATTTTATATAGAGATCCATATGTCACTCTGGTGTAGGATGAGGGACTGCGTTCATTACGGTGGAGACCGTGCGAGTGGGGTACCATGGGATGTATCTCAATATTGAGATATAACTACATATATTGTATTAGGTGAATCCAAGGGAAAGTAAATGGGTATGATGCACGAGTAAGTCTTAAGTTTTGCTAACCCAAGTAACCTAATAATCAATAAAATGTAATGGAACGGTATTGGTAGGGATCATTCTATTTCTAATATGTTGGTATCGGTGCAGTGTAGAGAAATGTATTTAAGAAGCGCAATATATCCTGTTCATCTTATCTTTCTCAATTCATACTTGTTTTTGTTATTGTTATCTTGTTCTTCCAGATTTATATATACCTGCCATGATACTTTTATTTATTTAAATTTAAAAGTAAATGGACTCACTAGACTTTATGTCTGACCCTTTTTGTTTCCTCTTCTCTCTGTTTCGTTCCCCCCAGGTTGTCAGGTTGGAAGTGCTTAGAGTTGATTTGGATTCTTTCAGTTTAGCTTGGATTTTTGATATTTTGGATATAGATGTATCGCTTTGACTTCTGGTCAACTCTCTTATGGCTTCACAGGGAAATATGGTTTTATGCTTTTGTACTCTGATATTTTTGGCAAGACAGATTATTAATGTAATTAGTTACTTATGATGTAAACTCATTATTTGGGACCATGATGTTTTGATTTAAATAAAGTTTTTTTTATGTTTATAATTTTGCTGCTATTTTACATGTCTGTCTTGTGCTATTATGTTCTTATTTACCTATAACGCTTCACGGAACTTAATGCATTCCCTTAGTGAGTGACATTAACGGACGTGGGGTGTCACACTTTGTATCAGAGCTGATGGTTACCAGATCGGATAAAAGTTTTAGAAAATTATTTTTGAAACGGTTTTAAAAGAAAGCATTTTCAAAAGAAAAGTCTATTTTGGAAAACATATCCCTAAAGCCATATGTAATATCTTTCGATCCTTTGTCTAAATCCCTTTCCTTTTCTTTTCAGCATGTTTGGGGAACCCAATGTTCCAGAGGGCGTTACGATACCAACCAGGTTCCATAGGTATCTAGCGGCCATGGTGCCTACCGGCGGTCAAGCTGACGTTCCTCCCCCAGCTGCACCCGTCATTCCCCCTCCTCCTCCCCGTGCAGACAACTTCTCCAAGATCTCCAAGGTTTTCTATGCTATTGGAGGAAAGCCATTCCATGGAACCGAGAAGTTCATAGAGGAAGGGAACTGGCTCAAGGAAACACAGAACTTGTTTGGAATTTTCGATGTGGACGATCGTAGGAAGACTCAGCTACCCGCCTGGCTACTGAAAGATAAAGCTTCGTTCTGGTGGGAAGTAACCCAAGTGGGGCATCCGGTGGAAGCCTGAGATGATTTTAGACAGAGGTTTGAAATGAAGTTTCTTTCTTAAGCTGAGAAAAGCATGCAAATAGAAAAATTCTTAGCGCTTAAACAAGGAAACATGACTATTAAAGAATATGTTAACAAATTCAACCAGCTAGCAAGGTTTGGATTAGAATTGGTAGATACTCCTCATAAGAAAGCTTTGCGGTTTGTTAAAGGGATGAATGAACCCCTTCATGGGTTAGCTATGTCCCATATCCCAATGGGAGAAATGTTTCAAAGGCTTGTTGATATGGCTTTGATGCATGAGGAGGACAAAAGCGACAAAAAGGAAGTTAAAGTTGAGGAATCACAAAACAAGAAAGTATGGCCCAAGAAAGGACAACAACAATAGCAACATAAGAAGGGAGGAAAGACTGACAAGGCTAAGGATAAGAGGAAGGGTCACAATTGCGTGCAAGAGGGTCATTTGATCAAGGATTGCAAAAGAAGGAAAAATTCTTGCTTCAGTTGTGGAGAGGTCGGACACTATGCTAAGGAGTGCCGAAGAAACAGGGACAAGGTCAAAGGGCATGAGTTTCTGGAGGACAGGTGCATGCTCTCGCGACCAGTGCTCCAAATAGAGGTAGGAAAATTTCTGTGGAAGGTTTGATTTCTCTTTCCAGTCATCCTATTAGAACTCTTTTTTATTCTGGCGCTTCACATTCATTTATATTTAGTTATGTGGTTGAGTCTTTGCACCTAAATGCTATTATGGTAGTGGATCCCGTAGTTGTCTCAAACCCAGTTGGTGGTTCAACTCATTTGTCTCAAACCCAGTTGATGGATCCCGTAGTTGTCTTTGCACCTAAATACTAGTATACTAGTATGGTAGTGGATCGCGTACGTGCTCGGTTTTATGGGCGATGGTTTGATTTTAATAATGGATTGGTTAACCATGTATAGTGCTATTCTAGATTGTGAGAGGAGGGTCGTTAGACATTTGACTTGCCATGGGAGGATCCTTGAGATTTCTTATGACCTGCAAGGGTCTGTCATGCTTAATTCCCTAGAATCTCTAGATGCATCTATCGATGATCTACGATCTATGCTAGTAGTCCAAGATTATCCTGATGTTTTTGACGAGGTACGGGGATTACCTCTGAGGCATGAAATCGATTTTCGTATATATTTGGCGGACAATGCAAAGCCAGTTCCATTACCTGTGCGCCATATGGCTCCAAGGGAAAGGAGGGAGCTTAGCAAGCAAGTAGGGGAGCTACTTGAGAAACGGTTTATTAGGCGAAGCATATCCTAATGGGGTGCTCCAGTAGTATTCACGACTAAGGCGGATGGTTCGCTTCACTTGTGTATAGACTATATGGAGTTGAATAAACTCACTAAGAAGAAAAGGCACTACTTCCGAGGATAGATGATCTGTTTGACCAGCTTGTTGGTGCCTCGGTATTTTCTCAGTTAGACTTGGCCACGGTGTTTCATCAATTGAGGGTGGCTGAGGATAGTATAGATAAGATAGCTTTTAGGACTCCAGATGGTTTCTTTGAATGGCTCGTTATGCCTTTTAGGTTGATGAATGCACCCGCCTATTTTGTTGATCATATGAGTAGGGTGTTTCAGGAGTTTCTAAATAAATTTGTCATGGCCTTTATTGATGATATCTTGATCTTCTCAAAGAGCGAGGATGAGCATGCCCAACATTTGAGAGAAGTTTTGAAAACTCTGTGTGCGCATCAGCTTAAGGCAAAGTTCTCCAAATTCCATTTTTGGAGAAAAGAGGTGAGATTTCTAGGGATTGTGGTTTCCAAAGAAGGGATAGAAGTAGATCCCGCAAAGGTTGTTGCAATTCAAGATTGGAAAATTCAGAAGTATGCAACGGAGGTGAGAAGTTTTCTTGGAATGGCATGCTATTATAGGAAGTTCATTAAGGACTTCGCAAAGATATCAGCCCCACTCACTAGGCTGACGAAGAAGAATTTGGCATTTTCATTGGATATAGATTGTGATGTTGCTTTCCAACGTTTGAAGAGGGCTCTGACAACAACCCCAGTCTTGACCTTGCCCGATGGGAACAAAGTATTTACAGTTTGCATTGATGCATGTGGTACAGGGCTTGGTGCGGTTCTGATGCAAGAGGGAAAGGTAGTATGTTATGGGCATACACAGCTAAAGGTTCATGACAAGAACTACCCTACCCATGATTTAGAGCTAGCTGCCATAATATTCGCGCTTAAGACGTGGCGTCATTATTTGCTTGGAGAGAAATTCGAGTTGTACACCGAACATAAATCTCTCAAGTACTTGTTATCACAGAAGGATCTTAATTTAAGGCAACAAAGGTGGATAGAGTTCCGAGCTTCTTATGATTTTGAGATTGCTTATACCCCTGGCAAGGGTAATGTGGTGGCATACGCACTGAGTAGGCAGAGGATGGCCTTACGTCCTCTGTTTGTGGAGAGGAAAAGCTTAGAGTTTATATCAACTTTTGACTTTAGACCCTCCATCAAGTTTTTACCTGGTTTGTTTGTATCGCTAGATATACGACCTACTCTTATGGATCAGATAGGAGCTTCGCAACGAGATGATCCACAGGTTTCAGACATCTTGGGTAGGCTCGGTAAAGGGGAGACTTCTAGTCACCTCAATAGATATTCCATAGACGATAAAGGGTGGTTGCGACGAGATGGAAGGCTTAGTGTTCCCCAAACTGGAAGTTTGTTAAAGGCAGTCCTAGAGGAAACCCATCACTCTAAGATGACTATTCGTTCAGGTGGCAATAAGATGTATAGATATATAAAGAGGGTTTTCTTTTGGGCTGGAATGAAGAAAGATGTGGCAAAGTTTGTTTCTCAATATTTGGTTTGTCAGCAAGTCAAAGCTGAGCAAAAGAAGCCCGGTGGTTTACTTCATCCTTTGGAGGATCCATAGTGGAAGTGGGAGAGCATCTCTATGGATATCGTAGATGGTTGCCTAGATCAAAGAAAGGAAACACCAGTTTTTGGGTTGTAGTAGACAGACTAACTAAGAGCGCTCATTTCATTCTAGTTAAGAGTAAGAGGACGGAAGCATGGTTGGCAGCAATCTACATTCGTGAGATAGTCCGTCTTCATGAAGTACCTTTTAATATCGTAAGTGACCGTGACCCCATCTTCACCAGAGAATTTAGGAGTAGCTTGCAAGAAGCATTAGGTGCACAGTCATGTTTGAGCATCGCTTATCACCCACAAACCGATGGACAGACAAAAAGGGTTAACAAAGTTCTTGAGGATCTTTTGGGGCTATGTATTCTAGACTTGGGAAGTGCATCTTCCTTTAGTAGAGTTTGCCTACAAGTATCAAGCTAGCATTGGCATGGAACCCTTTGAAGCATTGTACGGACGACCCTGTAGGTCACCAACTTATTAGTGGAAATCTAAAGAAAGACTATTACTTGGACCAGATATAGTTAGAGAAACGTTCGAGAGGATCGATCTTATTAGATGGTGAATGAAGACCGCTCAAGATAGGTAGAAATCCTATGCTGACAAGAGAAGGACTGACATTGAATTTGAAGTAGAAGACAAGGATTTCATTAAGGTGTCTCCTTTGAGGAATGTGGTTCGCTTCGAATCTGTAAGGAAATTAGCGCTAAGATTTGTAGGGCCATTTCCCATAACAGAAAGGATTGGCCAAGTAGCCTATAGGGTAAAGCTACCAGAGAGGCTACCGGCATTCATGATGTTTTCCACGTTTCTCATTTGCGGAAGTACTTGCATGATACCGCGGAAGTAGTTGAGCCGAGTATATTAGAGGAAGTAGAGATAGAACGGGAGGCGATAGTTAGACGAGTTCCTACCCATATTCTTGGATCAAATGTTAAGAAGCTACATAAAATAGAAGTCAAGTTGATGAAAGTTTAGTGGGGAGATAACCCAGAGAATGCAACTTGGGAGACCGAAGACAAGATTTGTGCTTCGTACCCTTTTCTTTTCGAGGGTATGTTCTTAACTTCCTTTCCAAAGCTTTTATTTATGCTTGTTTCTATCACTTAAGTATGTCCTATCGATCGAATCTTCGACCTTTAGGTAGGAATCACATGGGTGTAAACATGTGTTTAAGACATGTTATGTTTGATGGACGCAAGTGGATGCAAGTGTTTGCTAGTGGTTGCTCGTGGATGCATATACACACTCATTAAGCACTAGATCGGCTCAATCACTCTCAAACTACATATGGATGTGTGTGCATTTTTCTTCTTTTAATGAATGAAATAGATGTATCATCATATGGATGTTGCATTTGGACGGATGATTGTGCACACATATAGAACTTACATGTTATAATAGGATTGTTGCATACATGTTGGATTCATGGTACTAACACACATTGCATTAAGGAGGTCGATTGAATCATTAGACTGCCTGATCTATGCATTAGAATAAGGACATATACACACACACACACCTCTGCATATGTTCATAAAAGCATTAGAAGTCTTCAAGGACAATAAATGCCCGTGATTGGTGGATGAGTAGATGGGTGATGGATGTTAGGACATACATTCTTCTTAACTTGGAGATTTCGGGGACGAAATCCTTTGAGTAGAGGATAATGTAAACCCCGTAATTTTAACAACACTAAAGACGAAAAATTAAAGAATAATTAATTTAATATTCAGAATTAAGGGAAACGGACTAAGCCATTGTGTTCGTCTCGGAATTATGGTCAAAATAAACATTTGGTTTGACTAAAATGGACACCGTATGAAGAAGTTATTATGGTTTGAAGTTTGTATACGCGCAAGATAATTATATATATACATAACAGTTCAAATCGATCCAGAAATCGGTTCAAAATTCAAAATTTGGGTGAGCGGCAAAAATCCCTCCTAGGGGCGTTGACCCCTTGAGGGGGTGTTGACCCATGGGTCGACCCCTCAAGGAGGGTCGACCAACCTACAGTAGATCTGAGCAATTAGGATTTCATGGGTTCGTCTATAAATATGGTCTCATTTCTCTAGTTTTCTTACACCAAAAATAATGGAGAACAAGATGCTACCTCTGCCTAGATCAAATACAGTCTTTTTCTTCTTCAGTAATCAGGTTACTCAAGTGTAGATCTATGATTCAACATCTGCTACTGTCTTTCAATTTTTCTAGACCCAAATACTATGAGTTTAAGCTGCTTTTAGATTTAAATAATTATAATGTAAAACATGATATGACTATAATTTGGATCAATGCCTATGACGTCTTGAATCATATCAGATCTGTTATAACTTGTGTATCTATGATATTCTGACATGACTATGATTTAGATCTTAACCTTTATCATTTCAGATCTACCTTTGATTATGGATCCAATTCACTGTTTAGATCACCTTATACCTATTCTATTATGTTTATGGCCAAATTAGATATGTTATTAGCTGGACATCTAAATCATTGTTTAGATCATATCATGCCTATCCGTATTATGTTAGAATCAGTGCTATTGTGACATGTTCATCCTATATGCTTATCTTGCCATTTTGCCACTATATGTTTATGCTATTACATGTCAACCTTGTTAGTATGGTCATCTCTGTCCTTTTCCCTCTATCTTTTCCCTTTTATTTTTATATAGCCAGGCTACCTTCGAGCCTAGGCAAGCCGCTGAAATATGGGAATACGTTAGATTTGGGAACGAGGGGAAAATGATGAAAATTGGGCATAACTTGTAATTGGGAATTTTGGGCATAACTTGAATAAAGTGTAATAATATGAATTTGGGGCATATAGTTTATTATGAACATAACTTTGGAAAAAAAGCATGGAAACCTATGACGACATAGGTAAATTTGGTTAATAATGGAAATGCCTAGGATTACAGTAATTAGAAACTGTAACCGCGCCTAGACACGAGGTTAGATTACACTTGTGGTGGAAGTCTGCCGGAACCACCCGGCATATCCAACGACCATAAGTGGTGAATCTAATGTGAGAGGTCTAGGTGCACAAACACAAGATGTGTTAAGACACGAGGTTAAGCCTGACTTGTGGAAGAAGTCTACCCGGAACTGACTAGCATATCCAACATCCACAGGTGATAGGCATAATATGGGAGGTCTAGCACATTATAACCATAAATGGACATGTTAATGAATTGGAATACTTAACCTAGTTGAATCCATATGGATTGTGTGAACATGGCAATTTAAATAGGGGTTAAGTAAACTTAGTTGAAACAGTGGGAGGGTTAAGTATATCTGGATTGCGTAGGTAATATTTTTATATATAGGCCCACAAACTTAACCGGTTGGGGTTATGTAATTAAATACACTGATAGGTAAGCATAACCTATGGATATCCTAGTGGGAATGCAAGACAAGGGGGAGAGCTTGCTAGGCCAGAGTCGTTTCGGTCAGTAACCCATATAACGGTATCAAACAAGTACTCCGCCCTCTGTCGGAGTCGGGGTACACTTATTGGGTCGATTGTAAGAGATCCGAACATGGGGGACGGTGTGGATGGCACAAACCGACTGGGGTCATGTGTGTGCATAGTCTGGGTAGAGGGGGATAAGACGACCGTGACACCTGTATATATGGTTGTGCATATCATAAAAACAAAGGGTTGCCACTTTAGGAAGTGATACGTCCTACTGTGGGGCCAGCACAGTGTATCTATAGAGTAGGGAGCCGATCGACTAGGATAGTAGTTAGGGCACGTTTAGATGTATGCCTAAGTCTACCATCTTGTAGTTGTTGGGAGTCATCTTGTTATAAGACACTAGTATTAGTGCAGAGAGTAAAGAGTAATCATTAGAGAAGCGTATACACTCTATCATGTTTACCATGTCATACTTGCCTTTTGTAATGTTATCTTTCTCATCCACTTTATGTGTCTGTCACGATACTTTTACTTACTTATTTGCTAAAAGTAACTGGACTCACCAGACTTTATGTCTAACCCTTTTTGTTTCCTCTTCTTTCTTCCATTCCCCCCAAGGTTCTCAGGGTGGGAATATTCAAGCTTGATAAGGATTCTGCTATTATTTTGTTGGAGCTGCATAGATGTATTGCTCAAGCTCTTATCTTTTTTACTATGGCTATGTTTTTATTAGGGGATTATGCTTCTTTTATTTTTGTTCTCTGATGTTTTAAGTGCAAGACAGAAGTTTTGATGATGTACTGGGTTTATGTATTTTCAGACATATGATGTTTTGAACCACGACGCTTTATGATTAATAAAGTTTGTTTTTAAATTCCGCTGTTATTTTATATCTATCTTGTAATGTTTCTTTTTCATTTTACCTATAAAGGCTTCACGAAACTTAATGCATTCTCTTAATGAGTGACATTAACAGACGTGGGGTGTCACAGGCTTGATCTCCTACCTCAGCGGTTTCTGGGAGTGCTTGTGACAGATAAACAGGAAGTGGTGCTTTCCCATTATCCCTTCCAAGTACATCAGGAGCGGTTGCAGGTGCCACGCCTTGTATTCCAGCTTCTCGATCCGCTGAGCCTTCGAGGCCCCTTTATTTTTCAATGGATTTTACTGATGTTGTGAAACTTGTTCTTTCTGTAGCAGAATTCTCTGACATCCCTTTACCTTCCACTTATTCAAACATGGTGGACTTCTACTAGCATTTGGTAACTCGACAGCTTATGGTACAACATTTCCTTTACATTCTGGGCTTTCCATTTGTTGCGATCGTATGCTGAATGCTTGTAATTTCCCAGACTATCAAGCAATGGCACTTGTCTAAGCCCATTCCTTCTTCCTCTACTGCTGAAATCATTCAGCTTCGAGAAGCGAACGTAGCTTTGAGCGATGAATGTGAGAGGTTGAAGGTTTCCTTGGCACATCCCGACTCATCTTAGAAAAAGAGAGACAGACTACGGATTTAACCCCCGACAAGGTGTCGGCCTAGAGCACCAGATTGCGGAAGATGTGGTTACTCACGCTGATGAGCTTCAGAAGAAGGATGAGAAGCTTTCTCGTGCTGCCCAGATAATATATGCAGCTGAAGACTGGATTTCTAACTTCTTGCAAGTCAACCTTCCGTGGATTAAGTCTGAATACTATGAAGATGTCTTATTTCACCTTATTTCACCTTCTTTCCGATAACCTTCAAAGTCTTCCTGACCTCCGACCCACTAAAGTTCCCCCTTTCGTCAGGGATCGGGTTATGGAAACGATTAAGTTGGGCGAAGAAGGAGTTGAGATACCGTGGAGGAGTGAATCCAAAGTCGAGGACCTTTTATATATTGACCATCTTCCGGACAATTCAGGTAAAGAGAGGAGACTCTCACTTTTGTTGGCAACAATGAGGGGAATGACGGCGATGGTTCTGAAGGTGGTAGCCACCATGATAAGCATATTGTTTGCAACTCTGAATCATCATTACTTAACGAAGGTGGCCCCTCCAGTCTTTCAGGAGGGAAGAAAGCTGTTGGTCATGAAGTTCCTTCTCCTCGGGTATAATTGTCACTCCAGACGTATTTTCTCTTTCCCTGAATATTTGACTATAACTAGTCTCCTGTCATTACATTAGACAAAAGAAAAGTCATTTCCTTCCATAAGCAGAGTTAGGTAACAAAATAGAGGAATTCAAACCATTTTTATGTAGAGCAGGTGGCACACTTGTAAACTTAGCTCAGCGACCTATGTAACGTTTGTATGGAGTTCCACTTTATTACATGTGATGGCTAACATGCTTGTTTGCATCATGATAGAATTTTATTTATTTCGAGGATGCGTTATGCGTGATTTGTAGACTTAAAAAGGAGTTTTGAACGAAATCTATTCACGCTTTTAGGGAAAAGCATTTTCTTAAGGAACTTAAGAGCATTTACACTACATCGCCTCAGATCTCCTTTAACTTTCTGAGAGGGGATCGTGAAGGGATACTAAAGAGTTTTAGGGTTAAACATGCTAAGATGCTATGTAAACAATAAATGTATGAAGAAGTGATTTGATTTTTTTTATGATTCCCTTTTTGTCTATATGTCATAGTAGAATGGTTTCAGGTGATGTACAAGAAAACGGGTTTTATTCTTGCAAATTGAAAATGAAATAAAATCATAACTATTTTCCTACGTGCCTATGGTAGGCTGATCGATGCAAGGTCCTCCCGTCTCTGAGTGGAGCATCGCCGACGAAAGAGATTCTTCCTATGTCCCAAGAGAGGAAGATTTTACATCAGAATTTATCCATCAAACATTTGACTGAGAGGATGAATGCTTTGAAAGAAAAGCTAGAAGAGAGAGATAGGACTATTCTTGGATTGAGGGCATACATAAAGACTACACCCTCTATCGAGTTTGAGGATGAATTGAGGCGTTTACACCAACATAGTGTTGACTTGGAAATTGATTTGAATGATGTCGCTACAAAGTGCGAGACGTGGGAATAATATTTCAAGAATTTTTAACTACTCGCGAGACTCCTACCCATCAGAAGTTTTATTATTTGAATAACCCTCCCCCAGGCTAAAGGAATCAACCATTTCCGAGTGGTGTAAAAGAGTAGTAGTCGAGATGAAAAGGGCCTATGACACTAAGTTGATTAAAGATTCTCGTGACCATGTCGCCAGGTATGCTGACCAAATAAGATGTTTACAAGAAGAATGGCATGATTTTCATATAGATGTTTTCGAGTTGGAGAAGGAAAATAGTTCTCTGTAGGCATTGTGTAGGGCTTATAACAGAGCTCTGAAACTTTATATTAAGCCTTCTGATCATTTAGATGACACGAGTAGGATAGTGCAGAAGTTTAACAAATTACTAGGCATCACGCTTCGTCATGCCATCGACCCTCCTTTGCCTGATGATGGAGAGGACCTAGATTTTTAGTAATGTGTGGTAGTAGTGGGACATAAATATACCTATAATCAGGGTGTTGAGAATGTAATAATTTTTCTTTGGTGAGTGAACTTTGTGTATTGATAATGTCTTTTATTTAAATAGCTGTAGATATGGAACATGGACAACAATTGCTTGTATGTGAATAGTTTAAGAAGTTTCCCTGAGTAGGGGAAGAGGTAACCCTTTTATCGGAATGGCCTTAATGATGGACTTCTCGTCCTCTTCAAAATTTTGCCTTATGGTCCTTCATTCGTGAGTACATATATCGTTGTTCTAATTTGGGATAACGGTTTCAGAATTTTTTCCTGTTGGCCAGTGAACACCTTCCAGATCCATTTCAAATCGTGGTCATTTAGATTTTGGTGTCGATGTAAGACCTGGGTTCCCCTTTCAGCGTTTGATGTAAGCCAAACCAACTCAGATTCGGGTTATTCATAGTAGTTATTCATAGTAGGATGTCGGGAACCCACTTTCGGTTTTTATGGAAAGTTGAATCACTCGATTTCGGTGTTGAGATAGGACCGGGATCCCACTCCCAGTACTTTGCGAAGGTCTTCCCCTACTCAGATTTAGGTGTCGACATAGAGAAGATCGGAAGCCCCTTCTGGTATTTGTAAGGAACCGCATCAACCTAGATTAGGGTATTTACATAGTTAGAGGACCAGAAACCTCTTCCGGTATTTGTGAAGAGTCAAATCGACCCAGATTCGGGTATTAATATATTGAAGACCAGAACCTCTTCTGGTATTTGTGAAGAGCCAAAGAGACCCAGATTCGGTTATTAATGTATAGAAGACCAAAACCTCCTCCGGTATTTGTGAAGAGCCGAATCGACCCAGATTCGGGTATTAATATATAAAAGACTGGAACCCCTCCGACATTTATTATTTTGGCATCCTTTTTGGATTTGATTTGTGAAGCAGAGGTTGTACCTACTTCCTGAGCCTCTCTTTGGGCTTTTGATGTCAAAGCAGAGGATGTACGTACTTTATTGGCCACTCTCTAGGCTTGTGCATCTGGTGCGCTTGGCTAGCATATCCACAAGTAGGGCCCAAGGACTTACCTGACCACCCTCCAGGAGGCACCTGACCCTAACCATTATAGGTGATGATAAGGTCTTAGAAACTTAGATGAGGCCATCATAGGCACAAAACGAAGGTTTGCTCTTTTGATGCTCTATACTGACCGTCGTAGGCACTGATAGAGGCTTACATGTCACCCCTCCTCCGAGGGGTGCCCTATCCTGACCATCGTAGGCGATGATTGGGGTTTTTGTTCCCTTCTATGGGTAACACGGAACATAAGCAGAGGTAGGATGTGATCTTCTACGAGCAGAGGTAGGGCATACTCTTCTGCGAGCAGAGGCATGGCGTGCTAATTTTAAATGCACCGCCACGAGCATTTTTGATATGAAACAGAGGCTTACGCTTTTTTTGCTTTAATGTATCCCCCTCTGATTTGGGCATGGAAAAAAACTAACACACTACCCCCCCCCCCCCGGGGAATGCCTTGCCCGGACCAATTTGGTGCTGACAAGGGTTTTCTTTTCTTTTATCCATTTGTGACTTGACCTGTCCTTGGTCATTTTAAGTTTGTACGGCTTTTCTTCTTCGCAATCAGGCAGATTAATTTTTTCTTTACTATTTCTAGAAGGTTTTAGCGGCATGACCTCTTACGTTTCTTTACATATCTCTGTAATTTTCCTTGGTTTAAGAACTTGATGATCATTCCCTTTAAAACTCTGCAGTGGTTTGTTTTGTGTCCATTTACCATATAGTAGTAGCAATACGACCCTTCTCTCTTGGCTTCGTTCTTGGGTTTCCTCTTTAACGACGGCCAAAAGTTCAACTCATGTCTAGGTAGGAAATAGATACCCTCAATCGATGTTGTGAGCTTACAACCTTTTGGTAACCTTGACTCAAAATTCTTCTTTCACTGTTGCATTTTGGCCATTTTATTACTTAATTTTGTCATTCCTTCCTTATCTCTATACTTCCTTTTAATTGACTTGCGACATAGGGTTATATCTCTTTCAGACTTTTTATTGATCAGAGGAATGGAAGCTTTCTCAATGCTTCGTTCGAATATGGTTCCTCTAGCCTTTGTGATGATGTCTTCTTTAGTATGGAGAAAGGAGTTATATCTTTCTGTCGAGGATTGGTAAAGGGCTAAAATCGGAGTTGGTCCTATGTGGAAAGAGTTAATGCTCCATCAATCTGGATCATAAGGTTCTACATCTTTCTCTTTCTCTTGGATACGCAGGGTTTCTAATTTAAACCTTTCGATCGCCCATGGCTCATCAATATTTGCCCCAGGCATGGGAAACTCATTAGTAACTGGTAGGGATCTTTTATCCATAATGTTCGCCTCTTCAACGTGTAGTCCAATCAAGGATGGAACAACACATGTGGATATATGGAAAGGTTAACTAAAGGAGCGGAGGTTAAGGGCCCTCCTTCTAGCGCCAAAATGTTAACGATAATTTTTGTCAACACTGGAGGTAGGTCAAGGAGGATGGATCTAAGAGAGATAAGTGGTTTGTTTAGCCTTCACAAGCTTAGATTGGTTCTCTATCCGTAGATGTCGAGGCTTTGGAAAAAAGGGTCACTAATCTGTTTCTCTTGATAAAGAACTTTAATGATGATTAGCGAGGGACTCCACACCAAGCTCGCTAGGAGATCTAAGCTTGTGAGGAGGACAAAAGCTCACAGGAGGAATTTAAATCTATAGGAAAGGGCGTTCCCTCCGATCTGCAAGAAGGTCCGGACAAGAATTTGTGCATTTGGAGGAAATAAACAGTAAACCGCAACAATTAATGATTAAGAGAAACAATATGACAAACTCACAGTAAGATGCCTTGAATATGGATGCACACTTTATTAATATTTTATATAGAATACATGACCAGAGTAGGAGAACTTCTTCAATTGATCCTAGTCTTAAGGATTTAAGAGAGGAAATACAAAGATCAGCAAAATGAAAAATGAGAGAGTCCCTTGCCAATGTGACCCCTGGAGTCCGATTTATAGAAAATTTGGAGCCTCTTCTACTATTGTCCATTGGGCCTTCAGGAGCCTTTTTCGGCAACCTTTTACCTTGTTCTCGGATGTTTTCACTTTCAGGCTGCTTTACGGTGTTAATTATGGTTTTCTCGATGAAGGTTTCAGCTAGTCGGGAGCCTTTTCGAGGGAGATATATGCAATTTGCAGTAGCTTTCTGGAAGGTATTTTGAGCTTCCATGTGTATGCTATCGGTCATATTCTTTCGGATATAAGCTCCTAGTTTTCCCGCGAATACTTAGAGGAGCCTTCCCTCATTATGTATGTGGTTAGCTACCGGTTCGGAATCAATGTCGGCGTCCGTGCTAAGTAGACTAGTGTGGATAGCTTGTATCCTTTCCGAGATTCCGGTCTGCTTTACGGTGGGATCTAAGGGTATAGCCTGACCTTCCAGAAGGTTGCTCTAGGTGACTTGTCTGTTATTTTATCCGTGCGGCCTCTCGGCATTTGTACAATAGGTGTTACGGAAATGGGTTTCGAATAATCTACATGCGCTTCTGTCTTTGATGCTCTTGAAGTTTTAGCTTCCCGACGTATCAGTATTAGGCGGGTTAATGCCGAGGGTTCCTTTGGACTTCATCTGACAGATTTCTTTCTTTTATCTTTCTTGGTTTCGGATCAGGACAACTTTTTGCGGTAGAATCCCTGTTGGGTTGGCGCTGTTGGAAGGATCTTGTCAGATTTTCCCTGTCGGATAGATCCTGCCGGTTATATCCTGTATCATTTACGATCTTTTCTCCTAGGAAGGCTTTGGTTGATACAGCTTTCTGACCATTTCTCTCTACTCTCGACTCCTCATAGTATTTGAGCCTACTTTCTGAAGGGTTTCTGTGAGTTTTCGATCATCTGATACCCCTTCACTGCCAGCTAATTTCACTGTTAATTTTAGTAGTAACAACAATTATATCTACTGGTGCCACAACGTCTTAATTTCCCAAGCAATTTGTACCCATGCATGCACTTGACTCCGCTGGAATGTGCCGTCAACACCTCCACCCATATAAACCTCTTATAATCAACTCATTAAGCGTGTCGCCGACCCCTACCCAGTTCGGGGTCCCCCTATGATACCTGCTGATACAAGTGACTACTTAGGCTTGTATCCCCAACTACTAGGATTTTGACAGATTATGCTTAACAGTTAACAAGCCCGCATAAACCCAAAATATAAAACAGGTTAAGTTTATCAGGTTTATATAACCATCGATTCAAACAAGCTTACTTAATACTTACACAATTTGGCAGGTTCAAGTAACCCCCACAGATTTAAACATGTTAAGTATTACAGGTCAACAGGTTATTAACATTTTCTATTCATGTCTGTTAATGCACTAGACCTCTCACATTAAGTCGACCACTTGTGGATGCTGGATATGTCGGGTGGTTCCGAGCAGAATTCTACCACAAGTCGGACTTTACCTCATGTCTTAGCACCATTACATGTACACTTGAGCACTAGACCCCTCATGTTAAATTAACCACTTGGATGTTGGATTTGTCGGGCACTTCCAAGCAGACTTCTACCACAAGTGTAATCTAACCTCATGTCTAAGTGCGGTTACAGTTTGTATTTACTGTAAATTTAGGCATATTTGTTTTAGATAGTTATTTGTGCTCATCATAGGTAATGTGCCTAAAATCCCTAGTCTGATTAACGATACAAGTTATGCCCCCAATTTATCTTTCCCAACCGCTCCCAATTTCGTCCGTTCGCATATTTAAATGATAGGCCTAGGCTTGAAGGTAGCCTAGGCTATAAAAACAAAAAAGGAAAGAGGAAGAGAAGAGAACAGAAATAGGCATAATAACAAACATGCATATGATGATAAAATTGAGGATAAAAACAGAATAGGCATATGATGGCAGAATCAGGCATAATAACAGATAAGCATATGTTGGAAGAATTGGGCATATGGGAACTGAACTGTAGATCTGGTGTATAAGTAATGGCAGACCTGTTTATTTATGATTCAGGTTATTAACAGGTATAGGTTTAGATCCAAACTTATGAACATGTCAAGATTACTTATTAAATGTTTATATCTAAAATAATATGAACTCACATGGGCTAGATCTAAAGAACAGAGAAATGACTCGATATTGTAGCAGAGATTCTTGTATACGTATAAATCGTTGTTGTAGAAGAATAGGCTAACTCAATCTGAGTTGGGACAGCACCTCGTTGTCTCCATTGTTTTTTATGAATAAAACAAAAAAAATGAGGTCGTATTCATAGCCTACAATCAACGAATAAGGTCAATAAACGTGTCCAGGTTCAGAAAAATGGATCTGCCCCAGATCTAGGTGGGGTCGACCCTAGGGTCGACACCCCTATGTATGGGTCGACCCTAGGGTCGACCTTCATGGGGCATGGGTCGATCCCCAACGGGTCAAATTCCCGCGTCTTCCTTCTCTCTGATTTTTGATTTTCTGGACTGGTTTGTTAATATCACTACACCAGAAATTTCTTTTAGTAGCGTTGTAAAAGCGCTAGAATAACTTGTAGCAGCGTTTTGATAAACGCTGCTATACGACATGCAACTAAAAGTTGGAAAGTTTTTGTTGCGTTTCAGTAAACGCAACCGAAAATAAAGATATTGTAGCATTTCTGAAATCTTACAAAAAGTTTTTTTTTGGCAGCGTCTTAAAAATGCTACTAAAGTGATACTTGCATCATTTTTCAACTTTTTTGTAGCGGTTTTTCAGTCCTACTACATGTTTTTTGTAGCGGTTTTCCAGTCCTACTATATGTTTTTGTAGCGGTTTTTCTGTCCTACTATATGTTTTTTGTAGCGATTTTCAATTCCTACTATATCTTTCGTAAATTACATTTGTAGCGTTTTTTCAACGCTACTAAAACATTACATCACATTTTATTTGCAGTTATTTACTGTTAACGGCTTGTAACGTTTCCATCAATCACTTATATATAATAGAAATATGAAACAAATAATTATATGAGTATCATTTTCAAACAAAAATCAATAATCACCATATTTATATACTTAAAAAAACACATTACTTCCAATATCAAATATAACACTCATAATCATCTCAATAGTAGTATTTAGACAAAATAAGAGAATCCACATACCACAATTGCTAACAGACAGGTCTACATGACTAATACAAACAAAATAATAGTTAAACTCTTCTTCATAGCTTAGTAACCACCGGTTCTTTGATGCGGTGTTCTTCACTTTGAAAATCTAATTACTTGTACATAAATATAACGATCAATGGTAAAAATACATACAAGTATAACGGCCAACGGTTAGAATTACATAAATGTGTAAAATGCATAAATTATATATGCTGACAGGTGGTCAAATACGTTTTATTTGCATGCATAAATTGAAGAAAACAAGTATAAACTGGATACAACACATGATAAGATCACTTGCAAGCAGATGAAGTTGTGAACACATCTCTGATCTCCCCCACAATCAGTTTTGGGGCAATCAGTGCCTACTACTGAAACCAAGCATCGCTCGGTTTCAGGAAACTGAAACCTGTCGGTTTGCCGAAACCGAGCGACGCTCAGTTTCAGTAAAGCTCTACTGTTACTGAAACCGAGCGTCGCTCGGTTTCAGTTTTCTAAAACCTAACACTCAGTTTCAGGATTCTGAAACTGAGCCGCTCGCTTTCAGTCGACTGAAACCGAGCCGCTCGGTTTTAGTCAACTGAAACGAGTCGTCGCTCGGTTTCAGTCAGCTGAATCCGATCCCTCGGTTTCAGGAATCTGAAACCGAGCTTAGGTTTCAATTTCATGAAACCTGAAACTAAAGGTTTCAGTTTCAGGAAACTGAAACTGAGCTCAGGTTTCAATTTCATGAAACCTAAAACCTGAGCGTCACTCGGTTTCAGTTTTCTGAAGCCTGACACTCAGTTTCAGGATTCTGAAACTGAGCCGCTCGATTTTAGGATCCCGAAACGAGTCATCGACCGGTTTCAGTCAGCTAAATCCGAGCCGCCCCTCGGTTTCAGGAACCTAAAACCGAGCTTAGGTTTCAATTTCATGAAATCTGAAACTACAGGTTTTAGTTTCAGGAAACTGAAATCGAGCTCAGGTTTTAGTTTCATGAAACCTGAAACTAAAGATTTCAGTTTCCTAAAACCAGGCGCCGGGTGATAAACCACCGATGGCTCTTTTCTAAAATATTATTGACGTAACCTAAAATTTAGAATGCATAATTATGCGTGGATGCTTAATTTTGTAATATAGTTTAAAAATTGGGATAAAATAAAATAAAAAAGATTCCATAAAATAAAATGAACAAGGCTTTAGAATTTTGTACACTTAAAGTATAATGTGACGTTAATTTATAGAACTACCATATCAATTGCATAACAGTCCGTAGATTATGGCAATTGATGCTCACAACTAATAAGGACGCTAATCTAAGTTAAATATTTCATTTGAGGTGGTCATCAACTTCCTTGCTGATTACTAGAAATTGTGCATATATACATTACAAAAAATGCCTATGAATAAAAGTTGCACTAAAGCACAAAGGTTGCTTTATTTTTCACAATAAATCAATGGGGTAATACTATTATAAGTTATTCCAAGTGGAATATTGCTTTCAGTTGACAAAATGATGGCTTAGGATCACTCACTGGATGGATGATGATGATTGATCAACCAATATTCTCTTAAATAGTTTTCATCCCATTAAATGACACTCTGAAAGTTAAAACATGCTTTTGGTAGGAAATTTGGAAAAAATAAATGCCTAAATCGATCTTTCTATATTTTAGTAGGAAACTTCAGTAGTACTCTCTTAAATAGTTTTCATCCCATTAAATGACACTCTGAAAGCTCCACACACACTTTCAGTACCATTCATACATCCCCCATCATCCCCACAGAACTGCACCACTCACATACCACCACGGAACCGAGTGATATGAGTGAGGCTTTGACGGTGGTTTGAGGAAGGTTTTTGGTTTAGACATGGGGGAGCAAAGTAAGTCGGAGGTGGTCATCGACTTCCTGGCCGATTACTACCTGGAACCAATCGAAACCATCACTGATTCAGTCCCGACATGCAATTCACATGCAGTTCACACCCAATATGCAAAATAGTCTCCAACCATAATTCACTAATCAAACTCGACATGCAAAACAGTCACCAATTCACTAATCTACAGTCCACCATCAAAAAACTCAACCCAAACCTGACAAAATGCCAAAACTGCACCACTTTCCCTTCATTTTCAGTTCACAACCTTAATTCAAATCAACAAATTGTCTGAAAGAATCACTCACATGCATTAACAAAGTTTAGAGGTTTTGTAGCAGTCTTGGACATGCATCAACAAATTATTTTTTTTACATAATTTGCTTTTTTGCAGACAATTAATTGTCTGACATTACAGTACGACTATATAGTGTAATCTAGCATAATCATATAATGGTGTGAGCTGACCGTTTACTAATGTAATTTCATATAAAGACATTTGATTTAGTTTTTTAATTAATTCAGTTAAACACAAGAGTGAGAATATGTTCAAAAGAGAAAAAAGAAAAATCTATAATTATTGACTGGGTTGACAGTATTGACTTACTTGAACTTGATTCCCCAATGACATATGCGACTAGCCATGCTACGGTCGTACCAAATGCATCTTCCATATATGTAAACTCCGATGGCAATATATTTCTCACTTCGTGCCTGAAAGATGGTAAGGGATAATTTAATACCTACTCAATACATTAATTTGCAAAACCTGCACAAATTTGAAGACCAAAAAAATAAATTCTTTAACCCTACGAGTTCTGCACATGTACTTAGTGCATTAATAGTATTGAAATATATTAGCATGCTCAACTTATCATTTTGCAACCAGGATAACAATATCGAAATATATTATGAGCAATAACTTGGGTATGTGTATATAAATTTTTGTTCAATATATAATGTATATAACATTTCTATATGCATCAGACTAAAATAAATAACAATAGTAATATTCGAGCTCTATAATTTTCTAATATATTATTAACTACTTGCTATTTGATTTTTATCATTTTCCCATAATACATACTACTTCATACCAACTAGCATAATCAACTTAAATTGCTGTCTAATTTCTATACTAGCATTCATTTTGTAATTGCAAGCGATATTTTTTCACAAGATTTGCCAACGTGTACATGGATTATTATTTCAATTATCATTTTATACATTTAGCTTACCATTTTGTTGCAGGGATAGTTAATAAAGTCAAACTAATATAAGAAAAATAGGGTTGAATACAGATTCTGTAACATCTTCAACAGTTACAGAGGAACTTAATGAGACAAATAGATCATGTTCTGAAAATCCAGGTTCAATATCGGGCTTAACATGTAATACTGTACACCATCAGTTTCGTTTGAGTGCGCCCCTGTGGAGAACACTCATAGATTTTCATGACATAGTCATATCAAAAAATTTAAATGAAACACATGCAAAATATATTGTAACATTCCTTGAGAATATTGTACCTAGTAAAACAACTAGAAAGGAATCAGCAGCAGAGATAATAAACTTTGACAAGTATGAAGTAGAATCTATAGAAACATGTGGAAATTCTACTGAAATTCTAACACCGGATTTAATATCTCTGACCTGGATATCCCAAAAGAAACAAACGATTTACCTTCTAATAAAATTGGAATTGGTACGAAATAAACGGACACGTTGGAAGAGTAAATGTAGAATGAACTTGTGCACGCTAACCAACCTACCGCTTCACAGGTTTAAGTTTGTAGAGTTTTAATATCCTTCTTCGAAACACAAGGAAACTACAGTTTCTTATCTATGTTTATAGCTTAATTGATCCACCCTCAAGTTATTTGTCCAGACCCATTTTAGAATGATCCAATAAGAATGATAACAAAAATGCATGAGCAAAAGATGTTGCAACTTAAATTAGAATGCAATCAACAGTTGGAAAAACTGCATATGAAGTATGAAGCACTTTTGCAAAAAATAGATTCTGGTTATAATAAGTAAAAAGAGTTTGTTGATATAGTGTATATCAAAATACTGATTAACCAAATATTAGCTGATAAATTCAGATATCTTTTTATTGACACTCAAGGTTGGTGCTCCGATGAACCTATTCACATTCCTTTTTTAATTGACAGAACCCCTTTATGAGTTTACCAATTTAACTGCATTCATATTGACTAATTCTATCTATCTATTTATTATTTCTTAATTAATAGAATTCATTTTCTCTATTTATTTATCAAGTGCCATCAAAATTGAAGCTTAACATTAGTACAAAAATTCCCATAATTCTCCCTTGTAGCCTCTAGGAACAAATTATTCTTGTGTTCTCTTACCCTTGTTTGTGGAATCAGAAATTAAAATAAATAGACAAAATAATACCGAAACAAAAATGGAAAAGGTTTTGTTATACAAAAGTTACTTCAAATGCATACATTGCTTATATTGTTCATGTTGGTGACTGGATGAAGATCTAACTAATAGCAACTGCACTGATTTTGCACCCCAGTTTGTAAAACGCTTACAAGAGCTACTCAAATTTCATTTATCTAACAGTATGCCTGCAAGATGAGAATAGATGATACAAAGCTTATATCTCTGCCTTGTAAGAACACACAACTGAAAAATTATATCATACAAAGCTTATATCTCTACCTCGTAATAATTTCCTTAATATTATTATTTGAGTTAAAATTATCAGAAAAGATAAGTGAGTCTTCACTGAGAGATGCATTATCGATTAGGACAATATTTGTTAACATGTTAAAAATTTATAAAACATCGTTTAATTATTCAAATGGGCTTGTGTTGTATTAAATCAACTAATATCAACCGAAAGGATACATCTCAGTATGATAAAATTGATACAATCTTGGTATTAATGCAAAAACATTATGATGTTATCAAATTTACAAAAATGTTTTTCACTACAGAAAAAAAGTGGAAGGTGGCATATGCCTATGTTAATGGCTTGGGGGGGGGGATAACCCATGGGTGGCGATCAACCTGGTCGGTCAAATCGCGAAGGCTTTGGGAGCAACACAATCTAACGTGTGCACACATGTATGTGAATGCTTGTGTACACACAAGTATGTTCTACGACTGTGTATATATATTCACAATCTAACGTGTACATCCAAATAGTTCTGATTAATCCAATCGTCTTCTATCTGGGTTTATTTATAGGACCAGAATTTGAAGGATGTCGATTCATCATATATTGTCTTAATATCTGGGTTTATAAAATCTAATAAAAGTGTGTGTGATAAGGGACAGGGATATTCATCAAAAATCCTCAGTTGACTCCTAACATTGACAAATGAAGGTCAAAACTGCAAGTTCTGACCAACATGAAAACTAAGTATGTTATTTTTAAACTGGACATCAGCATGAACTCATCATATACTGTAGTATTAAATGGAATACAATCGAACTGATTTTTCCTAACACTATAGTTCTTCTAATCAACATAGCAGGGCAAAATTTCATAAAGAGTGATGTTTTACTAGAAAGACTACTACTATCAAGACCTAAAGGGCTATATGAGTTTAGACAACTGTTTAAAACATAATAAATACATGTATTGGACTTGTCTTAATTACTAAATGCTAAACTCCAATAACTTTCCTATTAAGGGTTTTAGTATTTAAATCTTGACATTATTATAATTGATTTTTTTTAGATTCTGGGTCCATCACTTGACCACTAGTGAGAAATAAAAGTGGTGTTGTATTTACATCATAGAAGATGAAATAATATAAATTTCCACAAGTGAATGCATTTGTGTAGCTAATCAAAGGGTTCATAGCTGACATCATCTTTTAAGGTGTGCAACAGGTAGCGTTGCTCCTTCAAACCAAAGACGATGGGCTTTACATCCATATCACTCCAAATAACATAGTAAAAGAAAATAATCTGAACCTAGTTGGATTGAATCAAACTGTATAAATTATACTTTTTCTTCCATCTTTTTGTTAACATTAAAATTAGCTATCATCTAGACTATAAGTCTCAATCAACGATTACGAGAAAACTTAGCACTCAAGGCACCAATCTAAGCCATTCAAGACATGATATTTTCTGCTATAAATAAGGGTTTTCCTGCACTTCTAACGGGACCGAATTTTGTATTATCGAAAGTTATATTTGTTAACCTTATACTCTTATAATAACCACAGAAATCTCTCTTGTAACTAAAAGTTGCTAATCAATAAGAAAAGTTACCTAGTAGACGTAGATCTTTGCTAAAGATCACTCCACTTTACATTTTATGTTACCAGATTTACCATAGTGGACATAGACATTTTATGTTACACTTCTGAAAACTTTCATGCTCAAAAAAACAATTTTGGAAACTAAAATTTGCAATTTTCAATAATTTATACGCATTTATAGTTAAGTGAAAATGATAATTCTACCACAAGGTACTTAACATACACAGTTTATAATCGCAAGGTACTCTCTAACTAATGTGCAGAGTGCTGCTTTTAATGCAGGTTTCTTCCTCTAATATTGCTGTTAATACAAACACGGTGTCATATTTAAAATTAAGTGATGTCCAAGTAGATCAGTTGAACTACTTACAAAGTACTGAAGCTCGGCAGCCTGAATGATAGTTGTTTGCACCTGCAGCAACTTGAAACATGGCTCACATCACATTTTGTAACAATACCTTTGTCTTGGAGCACGTATTAAATGGGGGATGAAAAATTCTATGGAACTATAGGGGTTTTAGTGCAAGTAGAAATACCATGAAAGATTTCTGTGAAGGATTTTATTTAACACGGGATAGTGTACAATCAGATACATCATTCATTACAATTACATTAAAGCCATTGTTGCCGGGTTCATTTTACTGTAAGAATGTGAGTATCAAATTGAAATGGCCATTGAACATAAAAATTCAAAGTTTCTACTACTGTAACTGTAAGGATCTAATAATGAGAAAAAAAAAGAAAAAGAAAAAAAAAGCAAGGCATGCTCTCTAGGACAAGAGGCCCAAATATAGCTATGGGCACGAATGTGATTTATATTACTCTCTGATTGCCACGAAGCACTTTGCTAATTATTGAGTTGTCAATACATGGCAATGCTGGTGTTACGTTCGTCGTCTTGAATTATCAGCTTGTAACAAACCAAAATCAAATTAATAAATTCATAGACATAGAAGACTAATTGAGTTTTGCTAATAAACATACTATTTCATAATTGCTGATAATGGTGGTAAAAAATTAACAGTTTAGTCATAGGTTTTGGTTCAAATCTTTGAGGCATATATTAGTAATAAAAAAATTAACTAAAAAATCAAAAAAAAAAAAATCTTCAACCATTAAAAATAATGATATTCCTAATCAGATGAAAGCAAGAGAATGAATACAACACAGTTATTTGTAAATGAAATACAGCATAGTCAGTTATTTTTACTTAGGGAGACTACACATAACTGAGTATAAGAATCAAGCTACTAAGTAATATACACTGGAAGTTTAACAGATTTTGGACTGAAAGTAATTGTATCACCATACCAGTAACAATCATTGTGACCAACGTTATTATTGATATTCTGTAAATAAAAAATGCCAAAGATGTTTCTGGATGCTATGCTATGCATACAATATTTTACAAAGTAGTAGTACTTATACTAAAGCCGACAACTCAAACAATTATTTTTGTTAAATGGATAAATAAATCCTCGTAGCAAAATAAAATAGCATTCCATTGACGATGTAGATTTTATTCATCTAAACAACTCATATGATTTAAAAAGGAACTAAAACTTGGAAGTCGGTCAGCTCGATAACTAAAGTAATATGTAGTCTTAACTTACAAATTATTATATAGAATAAAAAGATCATAATTGAATATAGTGCTGTATCAAGTAATAGTTATACTAACAACTAATAAATGAGTTAATAGTGAATAAAATTCTAGCATATTATTATTTCTGACTTATTTCACTAAAAAAACCAAACAACGATTAGCTAATCTACACCTCATTTGGAAATGTACATCCGGAACTTTTATTGGGAAACATGCAATTAGGAACCCAGTGACATATGATATGGAGAAAAGTGTATGCTTAAAACGGGACTCACAATTGGCATACGGAATAGAGTGTAACATCATACATACACGCCAAAAGAAATCATATGCATATACAAAGTCATATGCTCATAAAAGGCTATGTATTTATTCTTTATGAGCATTCGTATTAAAAGCAGACATATAAATTTAGCCTGTTTGCAAATTCATCATTTTTAAGCTCTTAATTTTAGCTTTTATTGCAGTCATAACTTTGTATAATATGGCTTATTTATTCATTCATTACAGTTACTATCAGCATTGTTACTGTTAGTGTTATTTTGAAAAAATAGGAAATAGGGAACAACATGACATATATTGCAACATTCTCTGTTCCAGCTACCAACCATTCACATGTATGTTAGTGTTTATCGAAAACTTGATTATATAACTGAAGAACCTTTATGCATCTTTGAAGAACCTTGTCATGTCATTGATGCCAGCAACTTGGTTAAAATGCACAACTAATTTGAAGTATACCTTTCACGTTGAATGCATCTGTACTTAACTTCCTATATTACTGTCTGCATTACATTTGTGGAAATTTATTTGATTCACTTGACACTATTAGAAGGGGGAGTGAGTTCGGATTACAATCAATTTATTTACTGTAGTAAGCGGGTCTGAAATCCTTTCTTTTTCATATATAAGAACGTATCAACTATCAGATCCATGTTTAAATTCTAGAAATACTATGTCAACCATTATTTTAACAAGCTACAGTTATTTTCAACAAGCCAAGGTTAATTTAGAAATACTATGGATCTGAGATGGTATTAATTTGAACATTTTAACCATAAATCTATCGTTTCATTCTGCATAATAGAAAATTACACATGTTACCAAGGGAAAAAATAAAAGATAAAACAATAGACATAAAAACTGAAATCATACCTTGCAAGCATAATAATTTCCAGCATCCTCCCAAACAACATCGAAAACTGAACCAATCAGATCTACACCCTCCATATAAGCATCGTAAGCGACATGTAACTGCTCAAATGGGCTCTATCTAGCAAATACTACCTATAGGTCAATTCGAAAAGCAACGAGTTTGTTCGTGGTAAGTGGATTAGGGTTCGGCGTTGGATTCAGATCTGAGGGAGAGACAACGGAGCACAAGGGAGGGCGGGGAGAGGGTATTAACCAAAGGATGGAGCTTGATTTTGATTATGTTCACAGAAAAACGTATTTAGGATTATGGAGAAATGGGAAATGGATTTAGGTTACTTGATTGATTATTTTACGAGGAGATGTAAACGGAGAAAAGAGAAATGGACGTGGAGCTACGCGGGTGAAATAAAAATTAGAAACGTGACATGGAGGGAAACGAAAGTGGATATGCCACCAAGTATAAACTTTTACGGGTGTCTTAATGAATAAAATGCTGAAAAAAATAAAAGGAATAAGAATATTCAGATGCACTTAGCTTACAAACGCTGCTAATACATGTTACTAAATGTACTTTTTCTTGTAGTGTATATATTTTGCTTATATGTATACAAACTTCAAACCTTAATAACTTCATACGATGTCCGTTTTATGCAAACTTGGAGTCTATCTTAAGCTAAATTACGAGAAGATGCAATGGTGCCGTCTGTTTTACTTTATTCCAAAATTTAATTAAATATTATTTAGTTTATTGTTATAATGTTCTTTAAATTTACGGGGTGCTACATTTCTGGCCTTCTGGATGTTTTGCCTTTTTGGTTGCTTAGTTCTTGGTTTTCATCGTCTCTTTGGATGTTGGTATTTTACCTTTTATTCTTTGGTTCTTTGGTCTTGGTCTTCTAGGGTGTTGTGGATTCTGGGACATTGGATTTTGGTGTTTGGTTCTTAGGGTTTTGGTTCTCTAGGTTTTGGTCTTCTTTGTTTTTCCAGCTTTTTGTCTTCTTGATTTTCTTCAGCTTATAATTTGGTTCTGGCTTCTTATGGACTTTGGTTATTTGGGCTCCAACCCATGGGTAAGGTTTTCTGGACCTCGGCCCATGGTTTTGGCTCTGTGGGCTTTAGCCCTCTAGATGTATCTTTTTGGCTTACTAGTTGTAGATGGTTGAGTCGACCTACCCATGTATGGGAGCTATTATAATAACTAGACATGCTCTTTGCACGACAATACCCCATCACCCCCTTGGTTATTAATAAAGTTTTTTTTAACTTTTCCTGGTCATCTTGCTCTAGCAAGGCCTCTTGAACCCTTTTTGGCTTTTCTTGGTCATCTTGCACTGGTAAGGCTGCCTTGAAAATTTTCAGACTTTGGACTTTGAATGGTTAAGTTCGCTTACCCATGTAACGGGAACCGACGAGATCCTAGGCATGTTATTCGTGAACAATAAATCGTTCAATCCCCTTCACGGATGAATTTGAAATCAAAAACAGTCGAATCTGCATACCCATGTACGGGAACAGGCGAGTCCCTAGGCTTGCTCTTTATCGATGATAAACCATTAAGTTTCCTTTTCGTTTTACTAAAAACTCCAAAGCTTTATAAATTAATAAAATTATTTTGCTCGTTGCGACATATGAAAATTGGAACTGGACTGCGAACTCCAAGGACTCTGATCCACGACTTTCAGACTTGGTTCTCCAAGTTCACACTTTGGATATTCTTGGTCGTCTTGCCCCAACAATGCCGCATTGAACTCATCTAGCTATCCTAGTTGCCTTGTCAGCTCCTAACAAGGTCGCCTTGATTTGTGGCGGCTAAGGCTTTTGCTCTTTTGGCTTTGGGTTGTTATATATCAGTTCACGAGCGGGCAACTCACTTGGTTAAAACTTGAGTGGTCTTGTCGGTGACACGGCAAGATCGGTCACTCTTGGTTAGGGTCGTTTTGTCTAATTATGGCATGATGATCCACTCGGTTACTTGGTTATTAGGCTGTTGATCTCTTTCGTTTTACGGATTTTGAGGTCCCTGAATTCCCAGATATGGTTATTCTGGTTGTTATGTCTCTCGGACCATTGCAGTCCCTCAGTTATTGGCTAATTTGGTCATTCCTTTCGGACTTCCTTGGTCCACTGGTTGTTGGTTATTCTGATATTCAGGTTCTCAAACCCTCGCGGTCCCTAGGCTATTCTGGCTATCTCGGTCATCCTAGTTATTCTGGTTACTCTAGCTACTCTGGTTATTTTGTTACTTCAGTTATTTTGGTTATTTCAGTTATTCTTGTTATCACTCGAGAAAGGATTTAGAGCGATCATCGAATTTCATTGGATTTCAGATTTTGGTTTTATGGCTAATACGATGTTGCACTGTCGTGGAATTTTGGTTAGTACGATCCCGCGAGATCACGACTTTTAGGTTCTTTGGATTTCTAGTTTTATGGTAATACGATCCGGTGCGATTGTGGCTTTTTGGCTTTCTGGTTATTGGAATTCCTTCGGACTTCTCCTGGCTTTGGTTTATGAACTCTAGGATTTCTGGACTCCTCACAAAACACATCTCCCTTCCTCCAAGGAAGATATGTTTTAGGGGTAAAGTGTTGACACGCTTTTTGCCAAAGTAGTCGTATGTCAAGTTATGGTTAGTGACATGCTCGAGATTTGAGAACGTTTGCCGGAAAGCACAAAGTGATTTGGTCGAAGTTGCGAAGTGTTCGAAAAAGGTTGGAAATACCGTCGATACCTATATCAGCATTACCAGATTGAAAAAAAATGTGATTAATTCACCCGGATCAGCTCAAATCCTTGAGTACCTCTGTCCGATCACATGGCAAATCTCAAATCAAGCGATTATATAGGCATTGGCAAAAACTTAGCACGATCACTAAAAAACGGTTGCACACCTCGTGTTGATCACTAAAAATCAGCTGTGCAAACTAAGAAAGTTCGGATTGGCCACTTCAGCAAATCCATGGTTTAGCATCTCGAAAACCCGTGATCAACACAGTGTGATCATACAAAAACAAGGGAACACACAAACCCCGACACACTCGGGATTTGGCAAAAAAAACAATGATTTTATATTCCCTAGGGATAAAAATACAAATTTTGTAGCCCTTTTTGGATACGAAATCGTATCCCCTTAGGGATACGATACTTGGGTATTTGCAAATCCTCCAAAAGCGGTGAGCACTCCAGCTCTATCACCAGGTTTCACTGGTTTAACGTGGGATTTCATGAATTGGTACTTGGCTCGTTTGAGGATTCGAAATACCTAGCCCAATTTTTGGCAAGCAGAAAACGCATATGGATCAAGTCAGTTTGGTTGAGCGACTCGGGTTGCTCAAGGATTTCGGGATTTGGCACTCTGGTTTAGGATTCAAAATGGCCTGGCAAAGTAGAAAATCTGCATGGTACATGCGAATCCTTGATTTTAGGTGATATGCACGTGCCGATCGCTGTTTTTTGACATATTTCTTAGGATTCGAAATTTGGCAAGGGGAGTTGATTTTTGGCTATGTTCCAGGGAAACGAAATTCGAATCCCCCGGGGTCACGAAATTTCAGTGGATGCACGAAATCTTCACCTATAAATATCCCCACTCTTGGCATTCAAAGGGGTTGGCTTGGCTTGGTATGTTCACACTTTGGCTATCATTTATCATATGGGATAGATCTCTTTGGAGATCATAAATGGATTCCATAGCGATTTTGGGATACTTCTTAGACTTGTAAATTTCTTTTGGAAGTTTGCCTACAACATCTTGGCATTTACTTGGACCTTTGGCTTGCTTTGCACAACTCCAAGTGTTAAAACCATGACTTTGGACATTCTTGGACATTGAAACTTTTCATTGGACATTGGAGCTCTTGCTACACACTTTGGCCTAAGGAAGAAGAAGGATATTTTGGGCAAAGTTGGGAATTAGCAAGGATTTTGTTATTCTCTATTGTAGATTTGTAAATTCAAAGTGTTCAAGCAAGGATAAACATTGTAATCGAGACAATGATGATGAATGATTATTATAAAGTGGACGTTGGTGTTAGTGCGGAACCATTGTAAAAAGTTGCATGTCCTTTTATATTTCACTGCATTTGGTTGTTTGGATATCAGGTTTGCTTCTTCACCCACTCTTAGGCATTGGCGTGTGCGAGTGACCAACTCCACACGTCAACAAATGTGATAAGCTTGCATATCTTTGCTTTGCTATTAGGTCGGCATGCTTCATTCGATTCTTGTGTTACTCGGTCATGATTGCCTGAGTCTTTGACGACCTTTGCAAAAGATAGGTCAACACTTTTCCATCCAAAGTACGTTGCGTCGTAGACGAAATGTGCTTTGAATCTGTTGAGAAGCACATCTCAGTGATGCTACTTATTCTTGAAATTGTATAATGAAAAGTCATGTTGGATTTCTATCTCACGGGTCATTGCCAAACGATGATGTCTTCTAGTGTAAGTCAAGCGCTTAATCAAATCAGGCCATCTGTCATGCACAGGTCAGTGTGTGATATAGTTGTCCAGGTTACAAGTCATGAATTGGGATAGTCTTTTTCTTCATTTCTCTCATGCTTATGTTCTTAGGTCGATGGTCGATACGATCTTCGACTCGTCATTGGCTTATCAACATCAAAAACAATGTTTTTGGATCAACATATCGATTTGGACTTGGTCCAATCGGACTAAGTCAAACTGTCTTATCGGGGAGAATGAGAGGGGTCTTCAGTCTTCCCTATATATACATAGCCCACATAGTTTTCACTTTTTACTTTATCTTTTATGTTTACTATTTTGAACCCAGCAACCCTTCGAAACCCTAATCGAATTCGATTAGACATCTCGAATCGCTCCACCAGGTACTGATCATGCATCATTCAGATTAAACCAGGTGCGTCTCGATTACCTTTTTATTCACGATTTCACATGGATCCAGTATTGAATCATGCTAGTTCATGTTAGCAATATGCAATAATAATGCAAAGAGTAAATAATCATCGACATAAATCCTTTTATCTCTTCTAGAGATTTTCAACTCAATGAAATTATTTCTCAACTTTAGAAGAATAATAAGAAAAATCCATTCTAGAGACTTAAACAAGCATAAAAAATCATTTTTTTTCTCTCATTGTTTTTTATTTATTTTATTTGTTGACTACTTCCAATAGAATATTTTGTCAATAAACTATTTCAATATACAAATCTTTTGGATTTTAATTCAAACAAATAAATGATTGAAGTAGGAAATTATTGCTCATTGATCTTTAGGTCAATCAAGTCATCACATTGATAGTTATTTTTATATAAATTCAATGATATCATATATGCTTACCTTCAACGTTAACTTGATTTCCATTATAATTTTATTTCATATCTTTTATTCAAATTTATTGCATTTGAATATTTGCTTGGATATTATTTGATTATCAAATTAATTATCTCTACTAGAGTTTTATTTTGATCTTACTTTAAACAATAAAGCTAGACTTATAAGCAATCAAATAACATGAAACTTTTCTCGTTTTGGATCTTTAATAAATGTCATACTATATAGCTATAAGGAAATCATATTAATTTATTTTGACTAAGAAAATGATAGCCTTTTAAGTTTCATCTAATCATATCATAATAAATATGAACGATAGATCTAACGATTTGAATTCCTAATAAATTTTCATTTTTTATTAAATAATGGCTCTTTTTCTCTAAAAATAGCAGTAGTCCTCTATTGTCTTTAGGAAATTGTATTTTTTATCCGATTTTTCTTATTTTCTTTTCACCGTCTTTCGGCTAGCTTGGTTCTCGACTGGTGATCCTTTATTTCCATCGTTTCCCCAATTGTTTTCGGCTTGGCTTCGATTAGGGTTCGATGTTTTCGAGTGAGCCCCGTTCTGTGTTCTTCGATTAGGGTTTCTTTATGGCTTTTGCTCAGGTTGGGGCTTCTTCGGTTGTGGTTCAGGTTAATTCTTTACTGGAGTTTTTGGCCCTTTCTAGGCTTCAGTTTGTTTTCGTTGGTTCATTTTTTTGGAGCTGGTGCCTTTTTATTTTTTATCTTGATAACCGATACCCGACCCTTTTTGGGCATGCTTTAGTCATCGACTGGATGTCAGGTCATCTGAGCATCCATGATGTTGTTTCTCATATTGCGATCGTGGATGGTGATTCGACTTCCCCTATTAGATTTTTCCTAAAATTGTATCATGTGTTACTGCTTCAAGTGGGGAGTGGATGGTTATTAGGGAACCTGCTTTTCTTACTACGCGCTCTGAGCGTATGAGGAGTCATCGTCAGCCAGCTAAAGCCTCGACAGTTCCCCCTCTTCTCCTTCGCATGGTGTAACAACCCGAGTTTTCGGTAATTACCTGTTATAATTAATGATAATAAAGTAAAAAAAATATTGGTTGATAACTAAGATGAAATATTTCATCAACTTGGCTATTTGACATCATTATTCTTGTTAATAATCAATTGGTGCATTGAGGATTGGTTGTGGAGCTTACTCGGGTTTAAGTGATTATATCTGAGACTTAGGTTAATTAAATGTGAAATTTATGAAAAATTGTGAAAGATTGGTTTGGGGGTGATAATTTGAGAACTAAAAGTATTAACAAATGTTGACAGGGGCGGAGCGACTTAATGCTTGGTGAGGTCACGTGACCTCACCAGGAAAAGAAAAAAAAAACAAAGACTTACTCAACGCAGCACGAAAGGAGGAATTCCAAAACAAAACACGCTCGTCGGCAGGAAAGGAGAAATTACAAAACGCGGCAGGAAAGAGGAAATCAAAAGACCGAAGAAGAAAAAAGGAATTCAAAAATCGATCGTTCCCTGTCGCGGCTCGCCGGCTTCAACAGTTCATTGTGCGAATTCTCAGAATCTTCAATCTTCATTGATGGGTAACTAACCCTAATTTTAACTTTTACTGATTTGAAATTTATTTGTTAGGGATTTGAGTTGTTTGTTAGGGATTTGAATTCTCAGTTCATGGCTACCACCGATCTTTTGCTGTTGAATGAATTTTCATCTTTTGATGTTCAATAGTTCTTTTGCTGTTTAATGAATTTTTTGGCAATAGTTCTTTTGTTGTTGAATGAATTTTCATGTTTTGATGTTCAATAGTTCTTTTGCTGTTCAATCTTTTGCTGTTTAATGAATTCTCAGTTCATGGCATCAACAACTTTAAGTTTCCCATCTTTGGCAATAAACCAGTAACAAAAAAACTTTTTTTAATTATAATGAATTTTTTGTTTTTCAGATTTGTGTAAGTTTTTCAAAAGATCATTTGAAAACATCTCAAATGAAGGGGGTTCTTCTACAATTTCTACTCCGACGGATAATGTCCCTAAAAATAATAGTCAAAACAATGTTCTTCCAAGCTTAGTAACTCGAAGTCGTCTTGAAGTTAATTTATCGGATCTTCCTTCCGATCCTAGTTTACGACATCAAATTTCTGACTATGATCCAAATGATCAAGACATAGTCCGAAGAGCATATTTATTGAAAGGTCCTTTGTCAGCCTTCTTTGCAATCGTTTCCCCAAACAATGATCGGCGGTAAAGCTCGTCGTTTTAATCAATCATGGTATAACGATTACAATAATTGGTTGGAGTATAGTGAGAAAGAAGATGCTATATATTGCTTGTCATGTTATTTATTCCGTCCTCAATCGATGAATAGAAATACAAGTGATGCATTTATCCGAGGTGGGTTTAAAAATTGGAAAAATTATCAAAGGCTTCAAGTTCATGCTAATGCAGATGCTCATATTGCTGCATACATGAAGGGTGAGAATTTAATGAATCAAACCCAACATATCGAGACGGTAATTGAGAGACAATCAAGCCAAAGTCAAATTGATTATCGAATTCGTTTAGAATCAACTCTTTCTTGCATTCGATATCTTCTACATCAAGGTTTGCCATTTCGTGGTCATGATGAATCTGAAGACTCAATGAATAAAGGAAATTTTCTTGAGCTTTTGTAATGGCTAGCTAATGAGAAAGCCATAGTAAATGCGGTTGTGTTAAAAAATGCACCTCAAAATCTTAAATTGACATCACCGGATGTTCAAAAAGATACCGTGAATTGTATTGCAACTGAAATTGTAGATGTGATCCTAAAACAACTTTCTGAAGGATTGTTTGCATTACTAATTGATGAAGCTCGTGATTCTTCAATTAAAGAGCAAATGGGCTCAAAACACTTATTCTGAATGAGAACAAGTCTGCTTTCTATGTTCACTGTTTTGCACATCAACTTCAATTAACACTTGTTCGTGTTGCTAAAGATATTGATCACATCTCTGAGTTTTTTTACTTTGTCAATAATTTGGTAAACCTTGCTGGAGCATCATGCAAACGTCGAGACATACTTCGAGAAAAAGAAGCAAATAGAATATTTTGTCAATTACAAAGTGGTGAATTATCTAGTGGTCGAGGATTGAATCAAGAGCGTAGTTTGAAACGACCGGGGGATACACGTTGGGGTTCGCATTATGGTACACTAGTTAATTTGATTATTATGTTCCCTTCAGTTATTGATGTTCTTGCCGATCTTGTAGAAGGTATGTCGGGTGATAAAAAAGGAGAGGCTTTGAACTTGATAAAAGTGTTGCAATCTTATGATTTTGCATTTATTTTACATTTGATGAAAAATGTACTTGCAATCACTAACGATTTATCCAAAGCGCTACAACGAAAAGATCAAGATATCATAAATGCTATGACATTGGTGAAACTTTCTAAAGAACGTTTACAGAAAATGAGAGAGAATGGGTGGGATGCTCTTTTGGATGATATTGGATCTTTTTGCACAAAACACATTATTCCCATTCCAAATATGGATGATAATTATCTTCTTTTGGGCAGATCAAGAAGAGGGCCGATGATTAAAAATTTACATCATTATCGAGTTGATTTATTCTATCTTTGTTTAGATAAGCAAATGACTGAACTTAATAATCGATTCGACGAGGTCAATACATAATTGCTACTTTGTATGTCAGCGCTTAGTCCGATTGATTCATTTGCTGCTTTTGATAAAATAGAGTTGGTTTGTTTGTCTGAATTTTATCCTTATGATTTTTCCGAGGCAGAGCGTATGGATCTCTCCAATCAATTGGAAAGTTAAGAAATGGATATGAAATCTAATGGTAGGTTTAAAGATGTGAATGGCATTGGTGACTTGGCCAAGATGATGGTGTTAACGCGAAAAAACATCATATATACTTTGGTTTATAAGCTCATAACTTTATCGCTTATCTTACCGGTTTCTACTGCAACTGTGGAAAGAGCATTCTCTACAATGAATATAGTAAAAAATGATCTACGGAATCGAATGGGAGATGAATGGTTGAATGATAGTTGTGTTGCATACATCGAGAAAGACATATTTACTCAAATTAGCAATGATGCAATCGTGGATCGGTTTCAAAACATGAGAACCCGACGTGGACAACTTTAGATTGTTAGTATTTATGTTGAAGTTGTTTAGTTTGAAATGATCAATATAATTGATCGCTTTTGTAATCAAATGGTATTTTGTCACTTATTATATATTGTTGTTTTCATCTTCAATTTTGTCGAATACATGCTAAAAAAAATTTTCTTATGGGAAATTAATAGTGTCGAATACATGCTAAAAAAAATTCCCTAAATGTGACCTCACCAGGCTTGAATCCTGGCTACGCCACTGAAGGTTGATATATGTCCTAATATAGAATTGAAAGATTAAAGTATTTTCTTATGGAAAATTAATAGTGTCAAACCCATAGGAAGTATATTTTTGCATTGATAATGTGACTTTTGAGATTAGAAACTCAAATATTGAATACTTGGGTTAATAATGAAGTTTCAATAAGAATGTGAAGTAATAAACGTACACAAACATGTAGAACTTGCTTTAAATTATAATGTGGTTGAAATTTTTGTTGTTGTGTAAGTTTTGACAATATATATATATATATATATATATATATATATATATATATATTGTAAAGTTTGATCTAAGTATAAAATATTGATGTAAAAAGGAAAAAGAAAAAAAACTTAAAATTGCTTTGGACATATATCACTGCAATTTTAACTTCATTACATTATGTTAAAACTTGCAAATGTTGACAGAAAATGGTGTAAAACTTGGTTACATAGGCTAAATGAAAGAAAACATAGCCTAATTTCCTAAGTAGTGCTTAGTAAAGTGTTTTGGGCCTTATTGGCCAAAAATAAGCCTAATAACCTTCCTTAACCAAGTGAAAATCTTGGACAAAAGGAGAAGTACGTTATTTTCCTCCTTTGCTTCTTCTCTAGTAAACAGAATTAAAAGAATGAAAGAAACCCATTTGCTCTCAATCCCTATTTGCCTCAAATCTATATAAAAACTCAAGACCCATGTCGTTTAAATCATCTACAGCAAGTAATTAACCCTAAACTAAATTCTAATCTAGGGTTTCATATGATTTTGTTGTAAAAAAATTCATCTTTACAATAAATTATTTGTTGCATGTCTCAACCATTGTTTCTACAGGAAGAAAAGCACCTTTTCTGAGCAATTGAGCATCTTAATGCTTCAATCCGACCTCCGTCTCGCTGCAAATCAAAGGTGAGGGTTGCCTCACATAAATTCTAACTTATTTCAGTTGTTTATTGTTGTGACTTGTTCTGAAATCTTAAGTTTATTGAATTTGTAATATGTGTTTTGTTGTTTTTTGTTAAGCTGAAACCATTTCGATCATAACTCTCTCGTTATTGATCGGAATTCTTATTATTATATGGTTTTGGAATGAGACTGTGAGCTACAAGTTTCAGTTGTTCAGTTTGCAAGATTTTATGATTAACATTGTTAAAATCGTGGTTTTGTACTGCTGTTTCGAAATAAAAATCGACAGCCACGTTTTTTTGTTAAGCTGAAACTGTTTCGATTATAACTCTCTCATTATTAATCGGAATCCTTATTATTATATGGTTTTGGAATGCTCAGACTATGAGCTACAAGATTTAGTTGTTTAGTTTACAAGATTTTATGATTAACATATTCAAAATTGTGGTTTCGTACTGTTGTCCCAGGAGAAAATCGACAACCATCTTTTGTGACTCCGTGACACATGCACCATTTTTTTTATAAATTATTTTCAAAAAAATTTCAAGTAAAAAATTATTGTTTTAAAACAAATTATTGCCTTGATAAGGTTTTATAAATACAATAGAAATTTTATTTTAACAAGTATTCCCAAACTTTACGGGTTTTAAGATACTTCTATGAAACTTTATTTTGTTTAAACTACTTTCCTAAGTATGTTTTAATAAAAGAACCTCACGTACTGACACCCTTCGAGAAGACGTGTTGGTGAGTGAATGATATCGTAAACCCTATGGTATGGGACGTGATGGTATACGATATATATATTCATCCCAGATTCGTCCGATTGAAGGAATGAATCTCAGTGCTTCTCAGTGTTTATGTGATTTCGGTGATTTTTTATGGCTTTTTTGTGTTTTCAAATCCCGATGTTTCTCAGTTTCCAGTGGTTTCTGTGATTTGATGAATCTCATGTTTCAGTGATATTCTGTGATCCTCTGAGATATTCAGGTATTTTTGTGGTTTCTTGTGAATTTTTTTGTTTTCCTGAGTGGAGCTGACTTGCAGTGTGTAAACCCTTAAGTGAGAACGTATGGTATGGGACATACGATTATCACTTTTTGGGTTATTATTTGAAGGTCTATGGCACATTCCTGTTCAATCCTGTGTGAACTCCGAATGGACCTTCGGGTTAATCTTGTGTGAACTCTGTGTGGACCTTCTTGTCAATCCTGTGTGGCTCTGTGGACCTTTGGGTCATTCGGGTACCCAATCTATATGATATAGTACTGGCTATGGCTTTGCGCTATCCTGTGTGATAGCACATGCGGGCATAACATCAGCTAGCCATTTTATGATGGATCCATCGTCTGTGGTTTTGTGTTTTGTATCTATTAATATTTTATTTGTGATATTTAAATTCTTTTCAAAGTTTTGTGATTTCGGAGCTCCATGATTTAGTGATTTTAGTGAATTTGGAGTTTTGTGGCTCTATGTCTTTATCTTGTGAACTTCAAAAGTTATTTCTATGAATACTTTATATGAGTTTAACCTTGTAGTGTATTGATCCATCTTATTCCTTTGTGTCCTAAAGGAATATCCACCTTAGTGATTTAATTACTTATTGTTCTTATATAACTTATACTGTTGCAAGTTAGACTGACCCGTGTGTGTATTCCTCGGGTCAGACCGAGATATTTCAGGTTTAGTTATCATGCTTGGAGTTTGGGTATATCACTACTGGACTATCTCTCTTGTTGTTATTCCTTGTTATGTATCCGAGTTTTGAGTGTATTCTTCAATGTGTATCTTATTATATAAGCAATGGTTTATGTATAACCATTTGTTTGTAGCACATGTATTTGTTGCATTCTATTGTTGTAATAATATGTAAATAGTTCTATGAGTTGTAATTGTGTATGTGAATGTATGATGTTCTGAGCTGATCCTATAACCATCGTAGAGTTGTATTATACAAGTATTAAGTATGTCAAGCCACATAGAAAGAGAAAAAACAGAGAGTACATCACCGACTTACTTAAGACTTGTTAATGCAAATCTACGAATGGTCGCTCCTATCAAGCCCTATTCTCCTCTCTAATAGACGACATTACTTGTTAATGCTCTTTATTAGGGTGGGTCTCGGGGTGGGGCGTTACAGTTGGTATCAGAGTAGAGGTTCAGAACAAAGTACGTTAGACACAAAACAGAACCAGAATAGTATGTGTGTTACAATGTAGAAGGATAACAATCGTGTCTACATTTTCATTTCCTTTGTTATTCTAATCTCGGGAATCTTATCTGCAAGTCATGAAGAGTCTTGTTGTTGAGCAATACATCTAGGAAAAAGAAGTTTATTCCATAGTATTCCATTGTTCATATCACGTTTCGCAATGAGATTTGATAAGAGAATCATTCCATCCTCTTAATCTTTCAAAATTCGAACCTTTAGGTGAAGTTTTAGGAAATCTTCCCGCCGTATCTTTTATATTTTAGTTGTTTGTTAGGTTTAGTAAGGGGATTTGATGTTAATTGAGACTTGAATTTTTTTAAAAGAGGTCTTCACTCAAAGAAAAAAGATGTTAAAGTTGAGATAAATTATATCAAAATTGGAAAATAAAGTAAAATGGGAGTTGCGCAGCAGAAGCGGACGAGTCGGCTGTGCTAAAAAAAAATCCCTGCCATTTTCCTTGTTATCTGTGATGTTGGAAAAAGGGGGTTGTTATGTGACTATGCACCCCTTATAGATGACGTGTTGTGTGTATGCCATGGGTAAGTGTGGGACTTTCCCGTGCGGATTTCCTATCTAACGGATTGTTTGTCTTTCCACAAATTGATTCTTGTTTCATGTGTATGTTGTTGAATTTGGAGATTCTATTGGATATCTTATTCGAATTAATTGAAGTATTTTATACTTTAAGACTCTGAATAAGGGTTAAAATCACCCTTACATTCTCGTTGAACTTCGTGAGCCATGGTAAAATCCTTAGTCTTAACCCTTTGAACTATTTATGATTTCTTCCTGTATGTATTGGCTCGTGTCATGAATCCAAGCATTCGATCTTTGTTATCAAGTTAGTATCTCTTGCATTATTTCTTGTTGAGCTAATATACTATAAAAATTTAGTTGAATACCAATAAGTAAATAGTCTTAATTAATCAGAGTGCATGCGCAGCGGAAACAAGTTGATTTTTGTGGCTGAGCAAAGTAATCAATACACCTTGTGAATTATTGTGAAATACTTTCTTTTATTACTTAGATATTAAAGGCAAGATAATAAATTGGATTCATTTGAAATTAAATAGTATTAAGTGTTTTATGGTGATTGTTGATTTTGTCGATGTGTCTAGACGTAGTTTAAGAATTCTGGTCGAGACAAGGGATGCCTTGGGTCGATAGGGGGTTCCAAAACAAAGATATTGTTAACATAAAAATCATTAGTGTAAATTTTGAAAATTATATGAGTGTCTTTTATAATTTTTCTTACTAAGTGACATTAGGATTATAAAGGGTTATGCAGTATTTGATGTTGAGTTAGATTTTGAGGTATGGATTTGTAGTAATATTAAGTAGTTTCATTTTTAAAGTGAAATCGGTGAAACTTGAATTACAAAGTAATTTGAATCATAAATTTTTGAGTTATATATATATATATAGCTATAAATTTATTATTTAGAATGGACATGATGTAACTTTGAAAATAATCATTCTTTATCTTGATTCTCTTCTATATGTATTGAGGTTGTGAAAGACCTTAATTAAATAAAATCTCCAATTTTTAAAAGTTAGCCAACAGATGGTGAATTTTTGGAATACTTGAGTTTTCTTTTGATAAGAATAATGATTTTGTCATCTGTTATAAATGTGGAACAGTGAATTGCTGATAATTTAAACTAAAATGTGTATTTTTAGTACAAAATTTTGAAGTGTCATCAAAAGACAATTGTGAAATTTAATCAGGACCATTCGAAAATAAGAGTAAATTAATGATAATAGTATTTGAAAGCTCCCTTGTGTTCTCTTATTTTTTTATAGTGTGGATGCTTTGGGACTATGCCGTGATCATGTATTCTTATCCGATCGGGTAATTTGGAGCTATAACATTAAGTTACGGAATTTCAGTGTTGGTGATTCTTGTTGCCTTCGAGAAAAGATCGAGTGGCTACCTTTGGATTTTGTTATCCTTTTACATCATTTCCAACTGGACTCTATTTCTTGTACCATCTGGATTGAGAAATCATAAGATTTTCAAATGTTCAATCTTGTGTTGGAGATAAGCTAGTCATTCGTGAATGGTATCGTTATCTCGAAGAGCCATGAGTGCGGAAGTTTAAAATTCTTGTGTACTTCTATCATTTAGCCTTTTGTTTAAGATTTTGGATTATGTTGTGGTAGACCTAGTGGTTGCATTGTTGTTAATCCTATGTTCTTGTGAAAACAATCTACTTCATATTAAGTTCTACCACATCTTTGGTGTTATATATATATATATATATACACACATTTATGTATATGTATATCTATGTGTATGTGTGTGTGTATATATATATATTGTATTGGCACAGTTCATGCCGAAACTTTATATGGAAATTCAGTATTCGAACTATATTCGTTGAATTTAGTCTGGTTGGTGCATTAAATCGCTAATCTTTTGGTGAAGCTCTTGAGATTGTATATTTTTTTATTGCATAGGGACAAAGGAACCAAGTTGCCTTAAATTCTATGCTAACTTCTTAGGAGGTGTCTTGATATTTGTTGGATGTTCTATCTCCATCCAATATTTCCTTCGCGAAGCATTATGTTGTTTAAGGAATAGGAATTTGGTGCCACTTTAGAAAGCCACTTCCTATCTCCAAGCTTTTCCACCTTGGAATTTCTATTTAACCCTTCTTTACTGATCTTGGAAGTGTACAATGTGTACCCCATCCTATATAAGGAAGTGTTTGTAAAAAAATATGTTTAGTGCTTATGTTTATTTTTATACTTATGAGTTATTTTGCATGGTGAATCTTGGTATCTCCCTTAGTGTTTTGCTCCAAAGGATAAACGTCATTGTAGAAAGCTTTTGTTGCTCTCGCCTTATCGCTACTTGTCCTTGTTTTACTCACTCGTCCATCGAATAAGTCGAATCCTAGTTTTTCGCTTTTCCGAGCTAAAAGATGAGTAGTTCCAAATTCAAGTTCCTCCTATTCATTGTCAATTTTGTGTATTGATGTTATGAGGTTAGGTTGTGTATGGACTTAACCTTTAGGAAATTGGGGTTGCAATTTTTGTAAGGGGGGAAGTCTGTAACAACCCGAATTTTCGGTAAATACCTATTATAATTAACGATAATAAATAAAAAAATATTGGTTGATAATTAAGAAGAAATATATCATCAACTTAGCTATTTGACATCATTATTCGTGTTAATAATCAATTGGTGCATTGAGGATTGGTTGTGGAGCTTACTCGCGTTTAAGTGATTATATTTGAGGCTTAGGTTAATTAAATGTGAAATTTATGACAAACTGTGAAAGACTGGTTTTGGGGTGATAATTTTGAGAACTAAAAGTATTAACAAATGTTGATATATGTTGTAATATAGAATTGAAAGGTTAAAGTATTTTCTTATGGGAAATTAATAGTGTCAAACCCATAAGAAGAATATTTTCGCGTTGATAATGTGACTTTCGAGATTAGAAACTCAAATATTGAATACTTGGGTTAATAATGAAGTTTCTATAAGAATGTGAAGTAATAAACGTACACAAACATATAGAACTTGCTTTAAATTATATTGTGGTTGAAATTTTGTTATTGTGTAAATTTTGACAAAATATCTATATTTTGTAAAGTTTGATGTAAGTTTAAAATATTGACGTAAAAGGAAAAAAAGAAAAAAAACTTAAAAGTGCTTTGTATATATATCACTAAATTTTTTACTTCATCACATTATGTTAAAACTTGCAAATGTTGATAGAAAATGGTGTAAAACTTGGTTACATATGCTAAATGAAAGAAAACATAGCCTAATTTCCTAAGTAGTGCTTAGTAAAGTGTTTTGGGCCTTATTGGCCAAAAATTAGGCCTAATAACCTTCCTTAACCAAGTGAAAATTCTGGACAAAAGGAGAAGTGCGTTGTTTTCCTCCTTTGCTTCTTCTCCAGTAAACAGAATTAAAGAAAGAAACTCATTTGCTCTCAATCCCTATTTGCCTCAAATCTATATCAAAACTCAAGATACTTGTCGTTTAAATCATCTACAGCAAGTAATTAACCCTAAACTAAATTCTAATCTAGGGTTTCATATGATTTTGTTGTAAAAAAATTCTTCTTTACAATAAATTATTTGTTGCATGTCTCAACCATTGTTTCTAGAGGAAGAAAAGCACCTTCTTCTGAGCAATTGAGCATCTTAATGCTTCAATCCGACCTCCATCTCGTTGCAAATCAAAGGTGAGGGTTTCCTCATATAAATTCTAACTTATTTCAGTTGTTTATTGTTGTGACTTATTCTGAAATCTTAAGTTTATTGAATTTGTAATATGTGTTTTGCTGTTTTTTGTTAAGCTGAAACCATTTCGATCATAACTCTCTCGTTATTGATCGGAATCCTTATTATTATATGGTTTTGGAATAAGACTGTGAGCTACAAGTTTCAATTGTTCAGTTTGCAAGATTTTATGATTAACATTGTTAAAATCATGGTTTTGTACTGCTGTTTCGAAATAAAAATCGACAGCCACGTTTTTTTGTTAAGATGAAACTGTTTCGATCATAACTCTCTCGTTATTGATCGGAATCCTTGTTATTATATGGTTTTGGAATGCTCGGACTATGAGCTTCAAGATTCAGTTGTTCAATTTACAAGATTTTATGATTAACATATTCAAAATTGTGGTTTTGTACTGCTGTCCCGGGAGAAAATCGACAGCCATCTTTTGTGACTCCGTGACACATGCACCATTTTTTGATAAATTGTTTCGAAAATTTTCAAGTAAAAAAATATTGTTTTAAAACAAATTATTGCCTTGATAAGGTTTTAAAAATACATTAGAAATTTTATTTTAACAAGTATTCCCAAACTTTACGGGTTTTTAGATACTTCTATGAAACTTTATTTTGTTTAAACTACTTTCCTAAGTATGTTTTAATAAAAGAACCTCACATACTGGCACCCTTCGAAAAGACGTGTTGGTGAGTGAATGATATCGTAAACCCTATGGTATGGGACATGATGGTATACGATATATATATATATATATATATATATATATATATATATTCATCCCAGATTCATCCGGTTGAAGGAATGAATCTCAGTGGTTCTCGGTGTTTTTGTGATTTCAGTGATTTTTTGTGTCTTTTTTGTGTTTTCAAATCTCAGTGTTTCTCAGTTTCCAGTGATTTTTGTGATTTGATGAATCTCATTTATTCTCTGTGTTTCAGTGATATGCAGTGATCCTCTGAGATATTTAGGTGTTTTTGTGGTTTCTTGTGAATTTTTGTGTTTTCCTGAGTGGAGCTGACTTGCAGTGTGTAAACCGTTAAGTGAGAACCTATGGTATGGGACATACGATTATCACTTTTTGGCTTACTATCTGAGGGTCTATGACACATTCCTGTGTGGCCGCTAGTACTAGACCTTCGGGTCAATCCTGTGTTAACTCTGTGTGGACTTTCGGGTTAATCTTGTGTGAACTCTATGTGGACCTTCATGTCAATCCTGTGTGGCTCCGTGGACCTTCAGGTCATTCGGGTACCCCATCTGTATGATATAGTACTGGCTATGGCTTTGCGCCATCCTATGTGATAGCACGTGCTGGCATAACATCAGCTAGCCATTTCGTGATGGATCCATCGTCTGTGGTTTTGTGTTTTGTATCTGATTAACATAGAAATGTGTTTATTTTATGCTCTTATATTTTATCTTTTGTAAATAAATAAATATTACTTTTGGTATTTTTGGTGTATTTACACAGGTTATCAATAAATGTCTCATTCATTTCAACTAAAGGCCAATTTCAAAGAAAAAGCTACTTCTCCATATTAACGCTATCTCATTTGCAAAAGAAGTTGTAGCTCACATTTAATTTGACGCAATCCTCTCCAAGAATCCAAATCTAATCAATCACATTTAATTTCCATGCAAAGAGAAAGGGAAGGCTTTGATTACAAATCTCCAATTAAGCATATGCGCCTTATCTTCCCGCTGACTGTGCCACACATAAAAAGGAATACATTGATTACAATTTTTCAAATCAAGCGCCATGAAAGGAATATTCCTTTATCTGTGGAAAATATTTATATCCACTACAAGAAAACACTGATTTAGCGTCATATATTTAGAAGCGGAAATTTCCGTCGCTAATTTGTGACGGATTTCCATGTGATCTGCAAGAGATAGTTTTTTGTTTTTCCAACTTATTTTTCTTCTAGTTATTACCGTCGTCTTCTGTCATCCCTCACTAAGCCGTTGCAAATTGCGTCAAATTACCGAAAGAAAATTTCTGCTGCTATTTTCGGCTGCAAATCCAGGCAAAATACCGACGAATATTTATTGAAGCCATTTTGCAGTAGAATTCCAACAAATTTGCAAGAAATGAAAATATCAGTTTATTATAATAATTATTTAATAATTAGTTTTAAAACTTAATACTTATGAAATGACATCTGGTATTCAATAATTAATTTTAAACAATTGTATTTAATAATTATAGTTGATAGTTATAGTTGATACTTATATTTTATAATTATAGTTGATAATTATATTTTATATTTCAAAAAAATTAAAAATTGGAAATCATCTTGAATAAATTTAATTAATATTATTCAATTAAGAAGAATAATAAATAAAAATACAATAAATAATTAATATTAAGTAATTAATATTATATAGCTAATAATTAAAATAAAATAATAATATATAACAATTGATATTGATTATTAATAATTAACAATTCCTATTAATAATTAAAACCGATGTTTAGCATTTAATATTTAATAATTAATTTGTGACAACTAATTAGTGTGTAATGTTTAATAATTAAGAAGTATTATTTATTATTAATATTTAATTAAAATATATTAATCAATATTCAATAGTTATAATTGATAATTATATTTAATTTTTAATATATCAGAAAGTTTTCAAAGAAATTAACTAAAATTTAAAATGTATTAAAATTTTAAATTTCATAAATTTAAAATATAAAAAATATTTTTTAAAATAAATTTAAAATTTCACAAAATATTCATAATTTCAAAAAACTTCTTGGTTTTCACTTTTGCAAGATTTCAACGTTAAATTTTTTTTCTCTTACAATAAATGAACTTCAAAGACGATGTTAATACTTAAATGATATAATCGATATGACCTATAATAACAAAATTATTTAATTATACCCAGAGTCCATTCTCCGGGGAATTTTATTCTCTAAAGTAGTTAACCAATCACTATAAGAAATTAAATTATAATTAAGAAGTCACAAAAATTAATTAAATTAATAATAGTAAGTAAAAGTTAAGAAGTAAGAATAGTAAGGAAAAAAAATAAGAAGTAAGAATAAATAATAAAATAATGAAAAGTAACTAAAATTTCTTATCTACTATATAAATATTTAGTGATTAACATAATAATTTCCTCCATCATTTATTGATAATGTTCTATTTTCAATATCCTTGTTCTTCATTGGCGGTAGATTCCAAAATACTAAACCCGAACCCAGCTTTCGCTCCACAACTGAACTTTTGGCTCCGTACCAAAAAATTTCGGCAAAATCCAAATTTTTTGCTCCTACATCCTACTTTTTTGGCTTTAACGTTTTATTCAAAAAAATTGTAATAAACTAGTTTTTAACAAATTTTTTATTTTTCAGGTGGTAATAAACTAGTTCTTAGCAACTCTTTTGTTTTGCAGTTTGTAATAGATACCTATTACAATTTGTAGTAATTATTAACAATTTACTGTAATATTTGATAACTATTATTAAATAATTAGAAAGTAATAATCAATGATTAACTCTAACTTTTAACATTCAATAATTTTATTCAAAAAATTTTAAAATTTCAAAAAAAAAAAAAAACAGTTGACATTAAACTTCAAATTATCACTTTTGCATTTATGTAAAACTAAAAGGCTTCTTTTACAGCTATGTTATGGGTTAAAAGAACGAAAGTATGATAAAAATTACGTTTTCCCGTCGGTTTGAATTATTTGGCTCCAACTCTAAAATATCTTCCCTCTATCATTTCGGTCCGCATGTTTGTTTTTTATTTTTAGTACCTAACAAAACCCGAACTCATCTTCTCGACCAAAACAAATACCACCTCAACAACTCCTTTTTCCGCCTCCAGATCCATTACATCTCAATATAATTCCTCCTTTCTCATCACTAATCCTTAACCCTAGTTCTCCTTTATCCATCGCAATTCTAGACCCACTACATCTCAAGACGATTCGAGGCTTCCAAACAAAATTAGTAGTCCAGATCTAAAGCCAGGATCTAGTTCATGACTTCCAGTTCGCAACAATTTGCTTGCGTAACTTTATGGTGTTAGGCAAGGCCAATGATTTCCAAACAACGATTTGGGTTGCGTGCTTGTCTGATTCCTAAGGCAAAATGATTTATCGCGGCATACGGTTCTTGGTGAAGATCGATGAGGTTCTTTGTCTTAAAAGGTTGCGAAGTCGGTGGTGTTTTGGTTTCGAATCTAACATGGGTGGAGATCTAGCTTGGTTTACAGGGGAAAATTGGTGATTTGGGTGGAAATCTGGGTGAGTGAAATATAATTATATTATAAGATAAGATAAATTTATCTAGTTCTTAAGCGCACAACAATTGATTATCAATTATAGGTCTTTAAAAGGTTTTAAATACTTGCAGTAATGCTCCTTATGTCGTTTTAGTCATGGAATAAGTCCTTTCTTCTTTCACTGATAGCCTATATAAGCTGTTTAATCTGAAATGTATGAGTCAACAGTTGATAATCGTTTTAGAAGGTAAAACATTGAATTCAATATTCATAGTTGAAATGGGAAGATATTTTGTTGTCGGTGTTTGCAAAGTTGAGCATGATGATATCTCAGTATTATATCCATGCAGAGTAAAATGTCAGTAACTTGTTTGAATATAGTTATTTTATGAGTCATATAATTTGAAAAAAAAAAATCTTATTTTGATGTGTACATATATCAATATATGTCAATGCCATACATAGGAAAAATGATTTTAGAGAGAAATATGTGAGTACAACAAATCACTTATTATGTTATTATGCAGCAGAACCTTATTCTTGTTGAGAAAACAATGTAGTATAGAGTTACTTCAATTTACTGTGCATCTATATGATGTATATCTTAAAACTCATTCAATGTTTAAAAGTTGGATAACTAAAAAAGCAAAAATGATGGTAGTAGCCACATGAATTCTGCTGTTAGTAGCTAAACGGTTACCAATTAAAAAGATGTTTTCCAGTTTTTTTTCTTCTTTAAATATTCATATAATTTTCAGTCGAGGGTTGATAGTTTAGTTTTAAGTTTTCTTTAAATCTGTAAAATCTAGCTTGCTACACGATTTCACTGTTGATCACTAACATTAATATACTATATAATGAGGACTGATTCCAAGTTGCTTATTTCAGTTTTTTGTGAAAAACTAATTTATTTTTGCACATATTTTGACAACTAATACATGCTCTGAGTTGTGGATCTGGAGCTGGGTTGCCAACATTGCAGCCATCTCCTCATCGTGGCCTCTAAAACCACCATAGTGGAGTTCCAGCCTTCAAGCTCGGACTGCCTGCATGACTTAGTGGGGACTGTGCACTACGGCTCACTATCAATTGCAACCGCAGCATTTGTCACTCCAATATTGTCATTACTGCTAATTGGCAAAGAGCTGCTAGAAAGGATTGATGACAAATATTATGCAGATTGTCATTGCACTATAGTTGCAGGCTTGCTATCAAATAGGTAAATATTTACAACCTGATGAGTTAGCTTATTTTTACATCTGCAGCTATCAAATAGGTAAAAATTTACTAATGCTAAGTCGTTTACCATTGAATTCCCTTGCTAAGAGAGTTTCTCAACCCTCTTTTCTTTATGATTCCTAAAATTTCTTAAGTATATACTTCATTTATTATCCTTAGCTCACTGCTGTTTTAACAAGAAAAATTTGAAACAAAACTTTAATGTTTGTAACAAGAAAAATTTGGGGTGTGTGTGCACATAAAACATGAAGAGTATATCATGTTTTGGTTTTTCTTCATTGGGTTGAACAACTGCAAAGTAGTGTGCAGAGAAAACTCCATGTTTCAGTGGATTCTTATTTTATTTAGCAAATATTATTCATTAAATTGCTTAGCGAGTAGCTTACAAATCTTATACTTTTCCTGAAAAATGAAGAGGCAGGGTATTACCATCCTTATTTATGTATACCTACAATACTTACTATATCTTGTTTTATTTTCTATTTTGTTGCTCCTTTGTTTTAGGAGACCTTCATATTTGCAGCTGAAAAATATCTAAGGTGCAAGCAAGGTAAATTTCTTCTGATGCTTGCTATACAATATTGATTCTACATTTTAATTGGAAGTATCTATAATAATATACAACTAATTCGCCTGTAATTATGTATGCAGATGTAGAAAGATATTTTTGGTAAGTATTATATGTATAGTGGTCATCTCATTATGTCATTTACTAAGCTTCTTATTATTTCTTCTAATCAAATTAGTTTTTTGAAAATGGTTCTTAATAGTTGTATGAATTTACAGGTTCGGTTCTTATTAATTGTATTAATTATACCTCACGTGCCAAAATTGGATGATTTCGAATAATCTCTTAAAGAAATGGAAAATGCTAATTTGCAGTGAGTGAAGTATATCTTTAAAGGTGAAGTATATCCGTGGATGGTTGAAAAGAAATGGTAGTGCTTGTAAGGAATGAGCTTGAGGTGAAGGAAGCTTGTGAATAGTGAAGCAGTAGATTTGTTTTGATGAATTGATGATAATGAGAATAAAATAAGATTAGCAAATATTATATTTGAAAAAAAATGTAATGTTGAATGTTGATTATGAGATGAGTGATTAATATAATACATTGATTATGAAATGTGTGTTGATATTAATCGTGTTGTATTTATATTAGGATTGTGTATTGAATGGAATACAAATTATGTGTGTGATGAGTGTGTGTGTGTGTATATGTGTGTGTGTATATATATATATATATACATACATATATAATGCAGATCAGAAGGGGAATAGCAGCGGATTACCAACAAAAAAGGGAGGTTAAGTTTCAATTTAGTTTTCATCGCTAATCCCTTGGCAATTAGTAAGGATTTACCAATGCCTTTTATAAATAATAATTTATTATAAATTATTTATCCGTCGGTAAATAATCGGTAAATAAATGAAAATTAAATTTATAAATAAATTGATATTTTTATTATATAATTAGTAAAATGACGGAAAACTATCGGAAAACTCTTGCTAAATTCCGTCGCAAAATCCGACACAAATACCGTCATGGTTTTTACCGACCACAACATTATGTAGGAAATCCGTCGCTAAGGCCTATTTAGCGACGGATTAGAAGCGGATACTGCCGCTGCTATATGCAGTTTTTCTTGTAGTGATCATTCTTGGCCTTATTATTTTCATAGAAAGGGGACTACATTCTTATAAATACACCTTGTATCCATTGCAAATACCATCCCAATTTTCCTGTATTCTATTCTCTATTAATAAAGGTCTCTTTTCTTTTAATTCTGTAATTTTTATTTTCATGGCAATTTGTGTTGTCTAGTCAATTAGATTTGCTAGAACACAATTGCTATTGCAATTTTAATATTCATTAGTGATTGACCGTCTGATTAGATTCAGCGGTAATCCTAATTTTATTTTCCTGTTAATTTATTTCTATTCTGCAAATTTATTTCCCGCAATCTGTTTTATTTTTAATCATTGAATTGATTATAGATTCGATTAGATTCAAATCTATAATTCATTCAATTGCAGTTTTACTTGTTTTTATTGATAATTACAACTTTAGTTATCGGTTCAATTAGATTTGTTCTAAACTGAATTGTAATTTCAATTTTGTCTCATCTTCAAGATTTATCTAACTTGCCCACGAAATTATATAAATAATTTGATTTAATTTACCTCCCTGTGTTCGACCTGCATACTACACGATCTGTGTGCTTGCAGAATTTATTTTAAAATTTTGCGCTTTTCTAGTTCATAGGAAAGCATCGATCAGTATCTATTAAGATTTTGTTTGTGATATTTAAATTCTTTTCAAAGTTTTGTGATTTGGGACTCCGTGATTTAGTGATTTTAGTGAATTTGGAGTTTTGTGGTTCTATGTCTTTATCTTGTGAAATTCAAAAGTTATTCGTATGAATACTTTATACGAGTTTAACCTTGTAGTGTATTGTTCCATCTTATTCCTTTGTGTATTAAAGGAATATCCACCGTAGTGATTTAATCACCTATTGTTCTTATATAACCTATACTGTTGCAAGTTAGATTGACCCGTGTGTGTATACCTCGGGTCAGACCGAGACGTTTCAGGTTTAGTTATCGTGTTTGGAGTTTGGGTATATCACTACTGGACTATCTCTCTTGTTGCTATTCCTTGTTATGTATCCGAGTTTTGAGTGTATTCTTCAATGTGTATCTTATTGTATAAGTAATGGTTTATGTATAACCATTTGTTTGTAGCACATGTATTTGTCGTATTCTATTGTTGTAATAATATGTAAACTGTTCGGTGAGCTGTAATTGTGTATCTAAATGTACGATGCTCTGAGCTGATTTTATAGCAGTCGTAGAGTTGTATTACACAAGTATTAAGTATGTCAAGCCACATAGAAAGAAAAAAAACCGAGAGTACATCACCGACGTACTTAAGACTTGTTTATGCAAATCTACGAATGGTCGGTCCTATCAAGCCCTATTCTCCTCTCTAACAGACGACATTACTTGTTAATACTCTTTATTAGGGTGGGTCTAAGGGTGGGGCGTTACACATAGTTATTATGAGGAAGTCATTAAAGTAGTTTCTTTAGATAGTACACGAGCTCGTGCACTACCCCCTTCTTCCATTGCAATAAGTTTGCTTTGCTGGAATTTGTCTCTGAATCATTTGAGTCCCTTAGTGATTGCCGGTTTCCAGTTCTTTACCTTGGCAAGTTTGGATATGGGGTAGTCAATATAGACACTAGCGTGTCTCGTCTAGTAAGTGTGTGAAGGAGAAGTGGGTTACTTCGAAATGGCGAATGCAGCTGATGTTATCATTTGTCGTGGCACCAAAAACCGTTGGTAAGGTTGATGATGCAGATTAGTGCACCTGGTAGGTTGTGCCCTTAAACTTTATATTCAGTATTATTCGGTTATTCTATTTGCTTGCGATGTGGGATGTGATTTTTTTCTTTCTAAATGGCCATCTTTGTTGATGGCTTATGGGGATGGGTCATCTGTTGGGTGGTGTGTGCATTGGTTTGGTTGTTTTGTGCAATGGCCTTATATTTATTTGGCTGATCGTCTTTTGTATAGTTCTTCTTGCATGGGTTTTTCCTATCTATTAGTTGTTGAGCATAGGAAATTGGGCTTAGTACCTGAGCGCTGGTGGCTCATGGTTTTTTTGTTTCGATAGAGATGGGTTGTGGGCTTTTTTGTTTTTTAGGTGGAACTTATTAGGTTCAGCTATGTGTGGCGTTTGTCACATATGTTAGTTGCAGAGGGAACTTTGCGGCATGTTTTGTTCCCTTAGTTTTTTTACTTTTGTTCGATTGTGAATTGGGCTGCGTTTTTGCTTGGTTCGTGGGTTGGTTTGTTCACAGCAAACAAATCTATGGTTTGCTGGTGAATTGCATGGCTGCGCTTTTCTAAGGTGTGTGGGTTGCTTTGTTTACCATTCTTTTTGGTTCGGCTTGCTGACGGGTAGCAGGCGTAGGCATGTAGCTATCCTTTAGGGGTGTCTGTAAGTATTACCTCGTTGTCACCTTTTCTAGAGCTAAGCGGTTTCTTGTGGGATTGATTAGGGTTTGTTGCATTCCCTAGTCCTGGTGTCTTATCGACCATTGGTTACCCTACCCCATGCAGGTTTGTCAACCCAATGACAGTTTTACGTTACTGGTTCCACACATCATTGTGAAACCTCGGGCAGTGATGTTTCTACATATCCCATCTCTTCTTTGGTTTCTTTGTCTGGATTGGATGATTGTCAGCTACTTCATCTTTTTTCCGTATTTCTCACTCGCTTCCTCTTCTTAGTAAGGCTGAAATAGGGATTGTGAACGATCTCGTAGATCGCCTTGCCATGAATTGCTACTCTTGTCATTTGGTTTCTGTTTCTCTTGAACAATCGTCCACGTCAGACTCTTTAACTCCTAGTTCAGGCCCTTGCTCCTATCGCCCAAAGGGGTTATCTTCCTGTCCCTCCCATAGGAGTATGCAGTCTCAGACTCGTACTCCTTGCATCATCTACAATCGTTCTCTCACGGCTGCTGAGAAGATAGTTAGGTCTACTCATCATAGCCTTTATCTGGTTCAAGTGTTTTTTTTCATATGTCCCCATTTGCTTCATTCTTAATATTTTACAAATGGCAAACTGTTTATTCTAGAATAGGAGTATATCGGGAATGATGCTGCTATTTCGCATCTTAAACGCATTGTCCTAAAGCATTCTATGTATTTGATGGCCATTCAGGAACCTTTAGTGGGTTTGGAAACATTACCGAATATCGTCCTTCATTTTAATTTTGGTGGAGGAATTGTTAACTCATCCAACAAAATTTGGATTCTTTGGACCAAAGATGATTCTTCGTGTCTTTTATTCGACTCGCCTCAACAGTGCTCTCATCCTTTTTCCCCTCACCTTTTCGATTTTTGGCGGTCCATACCAAATGCGATCAGGTAGAGTGACATGATTGGTGGAATGATATCCTCTTTCTTCCTGAGCTCTAGCTTAGTGCATCTATAGTTAGGGGATTTCAATGTTGTCTTATGCCAGGCCAAGAAACGGGAAGGATTCTCTATCAACTGCGTGTCGATAGAGGATTTCAATTAGTTCATTATTCAACTATTTTGTCAAAGGTTTTTTCATTGGATCGGCGTCACCTAGTTTACCAACCAGGACCAACAGATTCTTTCTCGCCTAAATCGGGGTTTTAGGTCTGAGGGCTGGATTGGCTTACCATTCTCATTCTCAATTGAACATCTCCATCGCAACAACTCAGAACATGCTCTTATGATTCTGAAGTGCACTCCGCTTTCTTTGTCGAGTCCTTTTTCATTTCGTTTTTAGGCTATGTGGCAGTCCCACCACTCGTTCATGTCTACGGTGAAGGAATCTTGGGGGCTCCCAACATCTGGGGGCCATGTCTTGGTCTTCTATCTTAAACTTCACATTCTTAAAACCTATTTGAGAAATTGGAATAATCGAGTTTATAGGAACATTTTCGACAGGGTCTTAAGAAGCCCTCATTTTGGCGGAATCTTCTTTTGATGTCGAATCGCCGCCTTCCAACATGACAGGATGGGCACAAGCCCAACTTGCCTTCAATTTCGAGATTAGCGTTGAGAATACATTTCTTTAGTAGAAAGCTATAATCAAATGGGTCATTGATGGTGACTCCAACTTGAAATTCTTCCACTCTACTATTAGAAAGAAGAATAATATCCTAACTATTAGTCAGATCCTTTGTCCCAGTCACTGTGTTGCTTTAATCCCCTCGGAGGTTGAGGAAGTTATCCTATCCCATTTTCTGGCCTTTTTATTGGAACCTTCTGCCGATCAATATGATCCTAGTCTCCTGTCCTTTATTTTGTGTTTGGTCCCTCCATTGGAGGCCTTTTCTCTATATTTCCCTTCCTTGATGGACGAAATCCAGTTTTTGTTCTCTCTTTTAGAAAGGATAATGCGAATGACCCAGATGGGAACAACGGGGCTTTTATCGATGTGCTTAGGAGGTTATTCGCCAGGAATTTTTTCTAGCAGTTCAATCTTTTTTGTGTGCTGGAATGATCCTTAAGGGATGGACGCCCACCAATTTTTTCCTTATCCCTAAAGTTAAGAATCCTCAAACTTGCTCAGATTTCAGGCTCGTCGGTTTATATAACTTCTTGAACAAGGTCATTTCTGTAGGATATAAATTAACCCCAGAGGGGGTGAATAGGGTTTATCGTAGATTTTCGCAGAGTAACTAAATAATATCAAGCACAGATAATAATCAGAGTAAATGCGGAAAATAAATAACATACAGATATACCCAGCTTCGGCAAAAACCTACCTACTGCTGCATTCCCCAAGGTTTCTACTAGGAGTTAAAACAATCTCTACGCTTTCAATCTCCTGTAAACTCGCGATACTCGCTCCCAACTGTTCTTAACCCAACGTTCAAAACTTGCATTGGTTTCTATCCCTGAAACCAGAATTCCCCGAATTACAAACCCCGTAATTCGTCTCCCTAGTTTTAGAGACAAACTAGAAAACTCTAAATTTGATTACAAATTGAAACTAAAACAAATAAAAACAAACAATTAAAAACCAATTAAAACAAATATAAGAACCCTAGTTTTAATTTATTTAAAAAACACTTTAAGTCCTTGTCCCCTTTTAATAATTTGGTCGGCCACTTTGTTTAGTCCCTTCTCAGTCTTGCCCGATCTCCTTTTTGGACTCTAGGAGAAAGAATGGCTTGTGGCGATTTCACTTGAATTTGCATAAATCCTTCACTTGAACTTGCCATGGTATTTCACTTGAATTTTTTTTGCCTTTTTTTAAAAAGACTTCACTGTTATATCAAGGAACAAAAAAATTGTTTTGCATGTCCAAGAAAAAAACTTGCTCAAATATTTTGATCACTGTCCATATTCAATTTGCTACATCAATTTTGTTTTTACTGGAAATCATATTTCCAAAAGAATACTGGAAATATTTGCATGCTTGCCTTCCATTTGTGCTTGACCCTGTTTTGCTTTGCACGATAACATATAGGTTCTGATGTGCACTTGTATATGTGTCACAATATATCCCATGCTTTCATTTGCAAACAAATTCCATTCATGTCCATTTGAGCTGCTCCATTATTTTCTCTGATATGATGCATCCATATGTATGTTGGGTCGAACAATACTGCTTTGACCATTCTTGAACATGTGAAAGCTTGTCTCGGCACTTTGTTATATCACCACTGTTTTGCTGAGTTGTGTTCCACCTTGATCATGTTGCACCATGCAAGTTTGTGTATGTTTATCACCATTCATGCACACCCTGATTTTCTGCTGCATAATGCTTTGTGTATATGATCTGGCCATAATTACTTTGATCTGGACTGTCTTGAGTTTGCTCCATGTATACATTGTTAATTTGATCGACACTTTGAACCATGCAATTTTATCTTGATCACCACTCTATTTCCTGACTTGTAGTTGTATCATGTCCTATTGCACTTCCATGTTGACTCACCATACATGTTGCATAGTTTTTGTTGATACTTGCTGTTGTGTTCACCCATGCTTCATGCTTGTACACTCGACCATTTGGTCATGCTGACCCATGCCACTTTGTTTACCCATATGAATGAGATATGAATTCTAATATTTGCTCATTGATGTTGTTCCATTTTCAAGTGCTCGACCACTTTGTGATATGTTGAGTTGTTTTCACTTTGGCTTGACCAAATTCATGTCAATGCAGTCATGTTGTATGAGTGTTGCACTGAGTCAAGTTGGTCCACATGGATGCTCCTCAGTTGCATACAGTATTTTGATTGGCGAGGCAGTGCACACGTGTACATTTGTGCACGTGTGTATATGCAGTCAATCCGACAAATTTCCTCTCCCTGCACTGTATATACATATTATCTGCCTTATGGTATTTACAGTGTACCACTATGAATATCATAAGCCGTCTAGACACAGTTGGATATATATAAATCAGATCAAATCATGAAAAATGATGGAAAAAAACTGGAATTCTGAGGCAAATATTAAAAATAAAATTTATATTCGCTAGAATTTAGAATATTATTTATGTTCCAGATACTGTGTGTGTGTTTCATGTGACAAGTGTGGATGACTGGACTGTCAGAAAGCTGTGAGGACAGAAGACAGAAGATTGAGTAGAGTGTGTATATGTGTCAGTGTTTATGAGTGAATGTATAAATGTCAATGTGTCTGTATAACTGAGTGTGAGTGTTGTAGTGAGGAACTTTGTATACAATGAAGTTGACTGTATTGAAATGAATACCAGTGAAATGTACAAATATTGGAGTTTATAAATCTGTACTGTTTGAATGTTTAATTCTTATGCAGTAGTATTCCATTTAAATATAAATATTATATTTATGCCTGTGATGTAGAAAAACAGTACAACAACAAACACAATTAAAATAATATTTATTTGGTTGATATCATCGAACAAAAATCATATAATTGTGTATACGACATCGTTATATACAACAATCTCCCTCGTTTGATGATGACAAATAAATAAAAGATTTTGAGCACAATAAATGTGTTTGGCAGTGAATATTGAACTCCCCCTATTCATATGCTCTCTCTACAACCAAACTCCCCTTATAAATGTGGAAAATATGAATAGTGAAATCCAATTGACCATTCTCCCTCTAGATATTTAATTTTCAATCATAAAATATTCTTGAATTAAACGCTCACCAATCAAAATCTTGACCATTCTCCCCCTTTTGTTATCATCAAAAGAATAACAGAAATCGAAATAATGATGAATATAAACCGTAAATATAAATTCACGTTAAGAGAGAGGGAATATATATCGTAAAACCCATTTAATCAAACAAAAATCATAATAATCTTTAAATCAGAAGCAAATTTCACTTTCAGAATGAATGGATTTACGATGGATTTTATAGAATGAGGAGAGTTCAATAACATTGAATATTTGAATTGAATTACAAAGATTTGAATAAGCTCAAAATGTGTTAGTAGTAACCACGCATAGCCCAAAGGTCTTTTAAATGGGGTTAGTAGTAACTTAAATGTATCCACTCTAATAAGTTCCATCCATGCACAGCCCAAAGGACTTTTAAGCAAGAATGGAAGCACATAGCGATTAAGGTAATTCAACCACGCATAACCGTGAGGACTTTTAAATGGGATTGAATATTACAGATAAATTATATAATTTATATATTTTTCTTTTTCTCTTCTTTTAATTTTATTTTTAGTTCCAAGAATAATTAGAACTCCCCAAATTAAATAAAACCATGATGAATGACAGAAATATGGTAGATATAGAAGATGGTCGTGAAATAAGCTCTAATTCAAAGATATTATAAAATCTATCCAATCATCATGAGATTTTAAAATAACATCTCTTCTAGTTATGAATTATACCATAGTCACAACTCGTCGCAATTTCAAAAATCAATTAGTAATTTTGATGATTTCAAACATGGTTCAAATTGGTCAATAATTTCAATTTTTAATAAATAATCAAAAATAATTTTAAAATTGAAAATATCAATTTCATGAGGGGTTTTGAAAATATCGATGAAAGTTGAAAACCAGTTTCAAAAATCAATCAGTAGAATGTAAAATTATCTAATGTTTCAAAAGTTGATTGCTCTTAGACAATTTTAAAACACTTATATATGAAATTTGAATTGTCTATGGAATTTAGAGAAATCCAGTCACTGATTTTCCAACCCATCGTCCAATCACCAAGGTACTCAAACGAATCAAATCAATTTCCTTATCAGACAGCACAAGATCATTTTTAAAGTAAGAATCACAAGTGATTTTTTCAGAGAATTTTTAAACAAGAGCAAGAAACAGGTAGTGATCAAATCTGAAGATAATTATTTGAAATCACTTGAGAAAAAAAAATCAAATTTTATAATCCAAGAAATTCAACAATCAATCACAAATGATTTCAAAATCAATATAATCAAGCCAAGTAAAAAATTGAAATTTTCACAACTAGTCAATCATGGCTTTCAAGTAGTCAGCTGCATTGAGTTCAGTTTTTCAATATTTTCCAGAAATGAATAAGAAGAAACTCAAAACAACAAAAATGTGTGAAATTTCATTAGCATTCAAGAACATCATAAATTTCAAAATTCCGATTTATAGTGCTCAAGATGTGCTCAAAATGTTATGACCCAATCAACATAAATCAGCATAAAAAAAGGAAATAAAATTAAAAAGGAATAAAAACAAGAGTTTAGAGATCATACCTGTCTTGCCATAGTCAATGTGAGCCAACGAATCTCCAACTCTAAAATCTATGGCTAAGTAACTCCAAAAAATTCGAAGATATAAATCAATTTGAAAATTTATCTCTCTAAAGCACAGTTGTTCCTTAGCCTCCCTCGATACCTAAGTGTTTATAGGATTGAGTGGTCTAATAAAAGTTGTTTTACCACTCTTGTCTTCGTTTACATGTTTTGGTACGCAAATCTGTTTAACAATCCATTATTATCTATTAAAGTACCCTTTGGAATTCAAATTCGTTTAGAATTATTCAAATTCATTATGTTATTTTTTGGAATCCAAACATGTCTAAATGAATTGTTTTTAAACGAGTTATATTGTTTATGATTTAAATAACCTTTGAAATTATTGGACTTCAAAATTTCAATTCGATCGTTTTCAAAGCCATTTAAAGGATTTTTAAAATCATTAGGATTTTGTTTTTCTACTTGATCAAATCCAAAACCAAGCCCCCTTTTATTCTGAAAAAAAATTTGGTTTTTTAACAACATATTCAACGATATCTCTCCTTTAGAAAATTTAGTCAAAGTTGACTCAAGTCGTTGAATTTAAAATATAAGATCGCTATTTTCTTTCATTAAATTTGAACAACGATTAATAGCAATTTTCCTCTTTTCAGTATCAGTTTGTTTTAAAACCAAATTCTCATTTTCAAGTGCTTTGATTTTAGCATTGGACTTAGAAATTTCAATTTCAAATTGTTTTTGCTTTTCAAAATCAAGTTTTTCAGATTCTCTAAGCTTTTCAATCTCCTTCTCAAAATCACGATTTTTGTTCTTCAAATTAACGTTTTTACTTTTAAGTAACTCAAAATTAGTTTTGAATTTCAAAAGATCATTACTCAAAAATTGGCATTTTTCGCATTCTGAAAACGGTGAATTCTTAACTTTTACAAGTTTTCTTTCTAAACTGTTATTTTCTTGAACTAGTTTTGACCTATCAGATTTCAATTTATTAACTTTTAGTTCAAGGGAATTAACGGTTTTTGTGAGGTCGTGACACATTAAAATTAAATCTTTATAAGTAAAATTTGATACCTCACTTGAATCCTCTTCACAACTTTCCGGATCAGATCGTGCCATAAAACAGAAATTAGCTTCCTCTTCATCACTTTCAAAAACTTCTTCTCCTTCCTCGTCATCCCATGTAGCAGCAAAAGCCTTCTTCTTTCTTCTGAACTTCTTCTTCTTTTCATTTTTAAGCTGTGGGCAATTCGGTTTGATATGTCCGGGTTTCTTGCAATTGTAGCAAAACACTTCATCGTCTGAACTTTCTGAACTTTCGGACTTGTTAGTTTTTGAATTCTTCTTTTGTGGCTTGTAATTTCCTTTGGCCCACTTTCTCAAAACCATGGCTAGCTCTTCAGCGGGATCTTGATTGTCACTTTGAACAGTATTATTTAGAACGATCGTCTTTTTCTTTGATTGAGAATTCTTTCGTTCTGCTCTTTCTTTTAACCCCATCCCGTAAGTAATCAGATTTTCGATCAACTCTTCCATGCTTATTTTATTCAGATATTTTGATTCTTGAATCGCTGTCGCCTTAGCTTCAAAATTCATCGGTAGTACTCTCAATATTTTTCTGATCAATTCCACTTTGGTATAAGATTTACCAAGAGCTTTTGCATTGTAGACTAGTGATGAGAAGCGTTCATACATCTCTTTTATATCTTCGTCTTTTTGCATAGAAAAATTTTCATATTCGTTGCTGAGTAGAGCGAGACAAGACTCCTTAACTTGAGAACTACCTTCGTGCGTGACCCCCAACGTATGCCATATTTCCTGCGCAGTTTCACAATGATAAATATGATTAAATTCAGTTTTATCAAGAGCACAAATTAAAGCATTCATTTCTTTGGCATTAGTTGAAAATATTTTTTTATTATTAGCATCCCACCTGTCTTTCAATTTAGGAACTTGAACATTATTAACAATAACTATGGGAGATCTATAACCCTTTTTGATAATATCCCATACATCATAATCGACTGAACTCAAATAAATTTTCATCCTAGCTTTCCAATAAGCATAATTAGTTCCATTAAACATTGGTAGCCTAGCTATGGACTGACCCTCAGAAAAAGCGTTATTAGACAGATTCATAACTCTAGAGTTAAAATAAAATAAACCTGCTCTGATTCTACTTGTAGGATCTAAATTAACCCCAGAGAGGGGGTGAATAGGGTTTATCGCAGATTTTTGTAGAGTAATTAAATAATATCAATCATAGATAATAATTAGAGTAAATGCGGAAAATAAATAACACACAGATATACCCAGCTTCAGCAAAACCCTGCCTACTGCTGCATTCCCCAAGGTTTCTACTAGGAGTTAAAAAAATCTATACGCTTACAATCCCCTGTAAACCTACAACACTCGCTCCCAACTGTTCTTAACCCTATGATCAAAACCCTGCACTGGTTTCTATCCCCGAAACCAGATTTCCCCGACTTACAAACCCCGTAATTCGTCTCCCTAGTTTTAGAGACAAACTAGAAAACTCTAAATTTGATTACAAATTGAAACTAAAACAAATAAAAACAAACAATTAAAAACCCTTAAAAACAAATATGAAAACCCTAGTTTAATTTATTTAAAAAACACTTTAAGTCCTTGTCCCCTTTTAATAACTTGACCGACCACTTTGTTTAACCCCTTCTCAGTCTTGCCCGATCTACTTTTTGGTCTCCGAGAAAATGAATGGCTTGTGACGATTTTTCTAGAGTTTCAACTTTTCTTGAAATTGAATCCGCTGCTCTCTCCCGTAATGAACTCGAGTTTCCAATGGCTATTCTCTTCTTCAATTTAGTTGTTGAACGATGATTTGGATCCAAGTTTACTCCTTTCTCTGGTATGAATTTTAATTTAGAATTTTTTTTATTTGTTCGAACTTGGATGATTGATGCCAGTGATGAATGGTGTTATTTATAGGATTAAAATTTGTAAATATCTTTGATTTCGACTAGTGATTTGGTCTTCAATTGTTGCGTATATTTTGGTGTTGAAATCTTCTGAAATTTTGGAGAATTCTTCGATTTTAAACCTGAATGTATATTGCTTAAATTTTGGTCCTTGACTTTGAATTTGTGAACTTTGAAAACATTTAACTTTCTAGAAATATCTTGCGTGTTGAATTCTTCAATTTTGAAATAACCTCTATCAAAAAATAAATGTCGTATATATTTTCTAGAGACAAACTCTTGAATGGATTTTCTGGAACTTCGATAATCTTGAATTTGTACGTATTAAAAAATATATAAACAATCATTGCCTTGATCTTCCTTTGAACAGAAACAACACTTAAACTTGCCAGATTTTTTTGAACTGATAAGAACAGTTGCTCTATTAAACAGTTTTCACAAATCCTTCACTTGAACTTGCCATGATATTTCACTTGAATTTTTTTTGCCTTTTTTAAAAAAACTTTACTGTTATATCAAGGAATAAAAAGAATTGTTTTGCATGTCCAAGAAAAAAACTTGCTCAAATATTTTGATCACTGTCCATAATCAATTTGCCACATCAATTCTGTTTTTTACTGGAAATCATATTTCCAAAAGAATACTTGCCAATACTGGAAATATTTGCATGTTTGCCTTCCATTTGTGCTTGACCCTTGCTTTGCACAATCACATATAGGTTCTGATGTGCACTTGTATATGTGTCACAATATATCCCATGCTTTCATTTGCAAACAAATTCCATTCATGTCCATTTGAGCTGCTCCACTATTTTCTCTGATCCGATGCATCCATATGTATGCTAGGCTTGATCAATACTGCTTTGACCATTCTTGAACATGTGAAAGCTTGTCTCGACATTTTGTTATATCACCACTGTTTGGTTGAGTTGTGTTCCACCTTGATCATGTTGCACCATGCAAGTTTGTGTATGTTTATCACCATTCATGCACACCTTGATTTTCTGCTGCACAATGCTTTGTTATCTGATATGGCCATAATTGCTTTGATCTGGACTGTCTTGAGTTTGCTCTATGTATACATTGTTAATTTGCTCGACACTTTGAACCATGCAATTTTATCTTGATCACTACTCTGTTTCCTGACTTGTAGTTGTATCATGTCCCATTGCACTTCCATGTTGACTCACCATACATGTTGCACAATTTTTGTTGGTACTTGTCGTTGTGTTCACCCGTGCTTCATGCTTGTACACTGGACCATTTGGTCTTGCTGAATCATGCCACTTTGTTGACCCATATGAATGAGATATGAACTCTGATATTTGCTCATTGATGTTGTTCCATTTTCAAGTGCTCGACCACTTTGTGATATGTTGAGTTGTTTTCACTTTGGCTTGACCAAATTCATGTTAATGCAGTCATGTTGTATGAGTGTTGCACTGAGTTGAGTTGGTCCACGTGGCTGCTCCTTAGTTGCACACTGTATTTTGATTGGCAAGGCAGTGCACACCTGTATATTTGTTCACGTGTGTATATGCAGTCAATCAGACAAATTCCCTGTCCCTGCACTATATATACATATTGTCTGCCATGTGGTATTTACAGTGTATCACTGTGAATATCACAAGCCATCGAGACACAGTTGGATATATATACATCAGATCAAATCATGAAAAATGATGAGAAACACACCAGAATTCTGAGGCAAATAAATTTTTAAAAATAAAAATTATATTCGCTAGAATTTAGAATATTATTTCTATTGCAGATACCGTGTGTGTGTTTCATGTGACAGGTGTGGATGACTGGACTGTCAGAAAGCTGTGAGGACAGAAGATAGAAGATTGAGCAGAGTGTGTATAAGTGTCAGTGTTTATGAGCGAATGTATAAATGTCAATGTGTCTGTATAACTAAGTGTGAGTGTTGTAGTGAGGAACTTTGTATACAATGAAGTTGACTGTATTGAAATAAATATCAGTGAAATGTACAAATAGTGGAGTTTATAAATTTGTATTGTTTGAATGTTTAATTCTTATGTAGTAGTATTCCATTTAAATATAAATATTATATTTCTGCCTGTGATGTAGAAAAGCAGTACAATAACAAACACATTTAAAATAATATTTATTTGGTTGTTATCATCAAACAAAAATCATATAATTGTGTATGCAACACCATTATATACAACGATCCTCTCTCCACTCTCACTCCCTGCGATGCTTCCACTCCACACGCCCGACTCCAGATCGAGATTTCCTTTTTGTTTTTTTTTCTTGATCGAACACGACGGAAGATGGGGAGGGCTCCATCATTCCATTTTTTCCATGAGGAGGACTTGGAAGCGGATTAGAATGGGGATCAGGAAAGTAACGAGACTACCCCCGTTTGATGCCCTTCTAGAAATTAAAATAAGCAGAAGATTCCAGAGACAAAGAAGTAATACAAGCCCGTTTGGCCCAAATGGTTTAGGTTTGGTTTAAATTCTGTTTTACCATTGTTGTTTTATGTAAATTAAGCTATGATAATTTATGGATTTAGTTCGTTTGACGTTCACTTTTTTATTCGTTAATTTAATAACCAAATTAAGACTATTTTGTTTTCAACAGTTTCGATTATATAAAAGAAATTATACGCTACCGCAGAGAATTATATCTAATATAATCCATTTCTTTCAACTAATAAACCATCGCCAACCCAATCCCAGTATAAAAAGAATGTTTCACAACCCATAGTACACCCTACAACCAGACAATTGACAATTTCATTCAACGTTAGAACAATTTATTTGTCAATTTAACATTTAATCATAACAAATGCATTTTCTAACAATCATATTCAGCATCGCCAATGAATTCCCTTAATTTAATTTGACACATTGCAATGAATCATAACATGCGTATAATGCGAAACCGGGTTGTTCCAATATTCGTCATCTATTTCTATTTCATTGGTCTCTTTATATATAAGTCTTAGAGCTAGTGACTAAACTAATCCCTATGACATGGGGCTAAACAAAAAAAATATAAAAACATATTCGCTCATATATGTTACAACACACAAGTGATTTTTCACTAATTCAAATTTAATTTGTTTGAAATCTTTCAGTTTTTATTTTTAAATTACCAAGAATTTGGCCAAAGTATTCTAAGAAATTGAGAAGCACCCCTTGATAATTTAGAGCCGCAACAATAAGTGTTCCAAGTGATGGATGCTACTTGGCACACGTCCTATACGACTGCTCAAACTCTAGAAGTCTTCACTCCAATTTTCACTCCTCTACCTTCCCGATTCAAAAATCCATGAAATTTTGGAGAATTTCAAATCCTCCTTGATGATTCTAAATATCAAGGCCAGTGCATTCCAAACTTAAATGATCCTCCAACATACAAAAAATCCACCGTAACAAACTCCGATGCAATGAAATCCAATCCAACAAAATTGACATGTTGGTTCTTCTTCTGCTGCATGAAGCAAATTCTAGAAGACATCGCTATGAAATTGGACAATAAGATAGTTGGGATTGTTGACGTCATACACGGACATCAAATGAAGAAATCTCGCTCGAACTCTGATAGTCCAAACACAAACAACGTACGTTCAACAGAAAAATTCAGTAAGCTGCACTGATATTATTGCTTGTGTCAAACGTCTATTAGAAAAAGCGGATTTTACTTTTGTTGAAGAAATGTGTTATAAAACAAAACAAAACATATAATAAACAAAAGACATTAGAGAGAACAAAAGAGATAGAGGAGAGACTTTTATTTGCATTGCTTCCAGTGTATATTATTTCTATTACATTGGCTCCTTTTTATATAGGCTTTGGAGCTGATGTTAAACTTATTCCCATGATGTGGGACTAAATAGAATATTACAAAAGCATATTCACTCTTATATATTACAACACTCATCCTTGAATATGCATCTTCAAAATCTTGAATGCTCTACTAACTAGAAGTTGTTCTTTTAAATCGTATGTGATGATTGCTCTCCCTTATTATTATTTTACTTGCATATATCCGTTCAGTCGATACAACTATTGTCTGTTGCCTTCAAAACTCTATATAGGAAAACCCAATGGGAAAAAACCTTGAATGAAAAAAAGAGTACACAACGTTTGACATTATGGACACCATATTAAAATGGTATTCCTTAAAAGTGTTTGATGCTTCGGGGTCAAAACAATGCCTCATTAAAAACCTTTTTATGAAAAACTGTGTGGGAAAAATCATAAACAAGGAAAAGATTGCAAATTTATTTCATCTTTAGGTAACATGTTTTACAATGTTACAGCAAGAATTGATACTTTAGGATCGAAATAATGTCTCATTAAAAACCTTACTAACAAAAACCCAGTGGGAAAAATATTAGTGGAGGAAAAGAGTACATTATAGCATAATTTCTATATGAGCTCATGACAACTTCAGGTTGTTAATTAAATATTCGCATATACGTGTATATACGTGCGTCCACGTATTCCATATGTAATTGATTTGCATATTCTTTCCCATTCAAGTTACCTATTTTAGAAAAAATTGTTCATAAGGTTCCAATCATTAATTTTTGCTTATCGAGCAATGTCAATGCGAATCATAAAGATCGTATCATAATATCCAAAACATCTGATTTGGAACTGTATTGAACTTCTGATTCAAATAAAATATGTAAACAACAAGTTATTAATCAATATTGAACTTTTGGTTCAAATAAAATATATAAACAACTTCAAATTGTTGAACTGTATTTAACTTCTGCTTCAAATAAAATATATAAACAACTTCAAGTTGTTAAAATTTATTCTTCAATACAATATTAAATATAAGTATATAAGCAAGATATAACTCATTTTGAAAATTGTGCAATCTTTGGATGCATTATCATTGTCGCATATGATGTAACTTCTTTAAGAAGTATAATGTTTTTATTTCGCTCAGTTTCAATAAAGCATCAGGCTTAAAAATTATGAAGTATTTCAAGTTCATTGATCAAGAAACTTCAAGTTACTATGCATATATATACACATACATATGTATATCAATTTTATAAATTTATGATGAACTTCTTGTTCTCAATCTTTTAACATACTTCTATTTTGAAAGCTTTTACATTCTTGTTAATTGTCAAGAATTCAAACTTATAAACTTTATCAAAAGGTTTCCTTTTTTTTCATAATTCAAGACTTCAGGTCTCAGATCTGAGTTATACAACTTCTTCCATTACATTAGATATTAGTTGTCAAATACATCGAATAATAATACATATGACTATCTTATTCCAAGCACAAACATACATCATCTAACTTACAATAACAATGATTTTAATACATATATAATAATATGGTAATGCAGTATGTATTACCATAACGATATATTTAATGCATTTATTATAAAAATAACGGAAATAACCATTATATGGTCTAAATATATGATCAAATTAATAAATTTTACTTAAATCAACAGAATAAAATTTGGATTTAGCTATAGTATTGATCAACGACAAAACTGAAATAAACAACTTATAGTTGTACTGCATTTCTCAATAATCAAAATTTCTAAAATATCATATATATATATATATATATATATATATATATATATATATGCATAATATCTGATCAAGAATTGAGTAGAAATGCATAATTATAGAACCGAGATTTTACATTCTTTAATATGAATGATTCGAAAACTTGCAGATCTATACATAAAATTTACAACATAAAAATCACACGTTTTAGATTCAAATTATACAATCAATATAAAGATGTTTTAGATCTTTCTTTTTACATCAAAATTACTTCTTACCATCATAGAAATTGCAGGTTCTATGTTTTCCATTTTTTGACAAAGATAACTTCTGCAGTTACTTCCGGTGTGCAAAATTAAGATCAATATTTAGTTCTTAACTTAATATGATCTTCAAGATGCATATTTTCTTTATAAAAGTTTTCCTAAGATACAATAAAATATTTCTTGCAGAAATATAATATGTTCTAAAATGACTATGATAAAACTTCAAGTTTTATCATAATTCATATACTGCTATTGTATATTTTAAATTGAAGCAACTTTTCTAGAAAGTGCATTTGTTCATATATGAGAGTCATTTTACTATTTTTCTTCAAGAAAATAGTATTTATTATAAATAATGATCTCATCTAACAATAAATTTCTTCAAGAATTGTGTGTAGCATAAAATTAGAATATAAGCCTTTTTCCTTTTTATTGAAACTTTTCCTTTCATTACTTTTTTAAATCCTTTTCTGTTACATATCATTTGCTATAAGCAAAAATTAAATGCAATCACATGCTTCGAGGCTTTTATTTCAACTTTGTCATTTGCATATGAACTATAGGTTCCTCATTTGCATATGAACTTCAGGTTCCTCATTTGAAAGAAATTATATATGAACTTCACGTCGTATGAACTTCAGGTCATTTGCATATGAACTTCAGATTCCTTATATGCATATGAACTTCAGGTTCCTCATTTAAAAAAAAAAAAAAAAAAAAAAAAAAAAATTGTATATGAACTTCAGGTCATTTACATATGAATTTCAGGTTTCTCATTTGAAAGAATTGGTTTACATTGTGAGTTTTCAATCTCACTTCCAGTGATAAATAAATATTGCTATTGAATTTAAATGCTACATCATTATATTTTATAACCATAATTCTGTTAGATATACAAAAAAATCATTTTTTTTCAAGAGATATTCTGTCTTTAGTCATGCCAAAAGAATTACATATGAAAAGTAATAGTAGATCGGAAAGGATAAAACTAGATCTACCTCTACATCATCAATAATGTAAACAATACATATACAATCAAATCTCCGTTCAGATTTGGAAAACTCAAAATTTGATCCGCAAAGAAATGAAAGAATACATCTACACATATTTAGGATAAACAAAAATAATTAGATCTACAAAGTTAGATCCACTAGAACATAATCTAGATCTGCAATAAAAAAATAGAAAAAGAGATCTAGAAGTTTAAGTCAGATCTAAAAGAACAGAAGATATGGCAAATTCATAGATCCATTGATCAAATATTCTCAAACAGAAAATAATTGTAGAACAAATATATAAATCCATGAATTGATATCCTCAAATAAAAATTACTTACATGACAAATTCATAGATGTAGATCTAGAAGATTTCAACAAATAATTACAATAGAATCTCGTGCTGATAACGTGTTATAAAATAAAACAGAACATATAATAAACAAAAGACATTAGAGAGAACAAAAGAAATATGGGAGAGACTTTTATTTCTATTGCTTCCAGTGTATATTATTTCTAGTGTATATCCTCAAAAAGAATAATATAGGCTTTGGAGCTGATGTTAAACTTATTCTTATGATGTGGGACTAAATAGAATATTAAAAAAACATACTCACTCTTATATATTACAACAAAATGCATATTATTAGAACTAATACATAGTTATTTAATACGATGCAAGATAATGATCCCAAAGACCGGTTGTCATATGAGATATACATCTATCGTACGAACCAAAGACGATGTATCAAAAGCGATGACTCTAGTCGTGATAATTACATGTCACATGATCACAAAAATATATTTCTATATTAAGTATTTCTGCATTTTATTTATTGTATTTGTTAACTTTTAAAGTAATATGCTTGTATTTAATTTCTGTACTGTAATTCCATTTCAGTTATACGCATATTACAAAACAAGCCAAATCGGTTATTTATCAAATACACAATTGAATCAAAGATCACAAATTAAAATATCAAGTTTAAACACTCTAGTTGGAACCGCAAATGCATTTTTCATTTATCATTCAACTCCGTTTAATTATCAGGTTAAGATAAGATGCTTTAGATTCTTCTGCCGCAAATGCAACTAAATACCAAGAAAACGTGAGAATTTGAGAATATTCCTTGAAAGGAACAAAATGCTCATTTGTGGAATCCACTACGGGTTTGGTTTTAAGCTATTTGAGCTATAAGCTGGCTTCTTTCAAGTTTCAACTACATATTTGCTTGCTTGATGGATGGATTCAACCTCAGGGGTTCCAAAATAGGCTGTTCTAGCTTCGAACTAGGCTCCACCACCCCCTACGACTAACTTATCAATTGCTTTCTCGTCGTCTTCACTTAGCTTCTTCCTCAACCCTGGCAGCCTCTCCTACACCACACTTAGCCCACCTTTGAATATGCCTTAATCTTAACATGCCTCTTTCTACCAACTATCATTTCTCCTAATCCTATCCATGAGAGTTGGTCAGAAGTTCCAGCATACAATGCACCGTAGTATCCAGTAAGCATTTTCATATATCAATTGAGACTTGTTATTGAAGTGGGATTTTTTTTGTCTTACTGTTACTTAAAAGCACAAAATGAAGAAGAAGATAAATGCAACAAAAGACATTCAGAATACAAACACTTTGATTCAATTCCAATTTTTAAGACAACAAAAGATAACTTAGCAGGAAGCAGCTGTGAAAGACAACACCATTCCACCAGCTCCTGAATCATTCATTCAACCAAACTCAAACCTTTTCTCTCTTCCTCTCCTCCATTCAAAAAACTCTTTACAGCATCTCGTACATCTTCAAACTCGCTCTCCACCTCAAAAAACTTCATTATTCTACCCAACTCCTTGTCCTCCAAATCATTTACAAACGCCTTAACAGGCAGTGCATTCTCAACCTGCATCATATAACTGGTCGGATTGTCATCTACAATAACAACCCTCCTCAAGTCTCTTCCAATATCCGATAAATCCTTCACGAACTTACCGCTCATTTCTGTACAAGAATCTCTGTACAATCTATGATCAAAGATCTCTCTTTTAGCGTCCAGTCTATCTATCACAAGAGTAGCGTACTCTTTCAACCCTGCTGTAAAAACAACCACTTCGTACTTCTCCGATAACTTCTTTAAGAATTCGTCGACCCCAGGTCTTTTTAAAACGTAGAATGGAATGACTTCGCCGTCCAGCGATGGATATACTATGAAATCGTATTTCTCTGGAGGCGGGGTGGTTTTTGAATGTATTAGCGTTTCGTCTAAGTCGAGAAAGACGGTCTTTTTGGATGGGTTGCTTGAGGGAGGGAGAGGGTTACTAATGTGTTGGGGAAGTGGACTGAGGCGTTGAAAGCCATTGTTTTTGTGGTTGGAGGAAGATAAGTTAACGGCTATGTGTGTGAATAGTTTCAGGAGCTTTGTGCGACAAACGCGGAAAGAGCGACGGATTGAGGAAGAAGCAATGGGTTTTTTGGGAGAGGATTTTTTGTGGGACTTTTTGGAGGGTCTGTGGGTCTTTTTGGCGAGTCTGGAGACCATTTTGGGAAGGGAATGGAGGAGGGACGAAGGGATGAAGGAGAGTGTTTGATTTACGGAGAAATGGACGGATTGGATTAGCAGGAGGTGGGCGATTGGACGGCGGTGTGGGAGTGAATATATTTGAATAGTTGTAATCGCGCAACGGTCAAATTTCTTTTCGTCGTCACGCAGGTGCTTTTTAAGAAGCTAGCGGTTGAACTTCAACTTAGCTGGCAACATCTAATGAATTTTCCATCTACAGTAGAAATAAGTATGGGTCCATTCACATTTGTCTCAATCTGCTCAGTGTTCATTATTATAGTAATTAACGTGTTTTGGAAATTAAATGCACTAAAGAATAGATAAATTAAATGCTGATCTTAGAATCAGATGTACAATCATGAAATTCATAACGTGGCAAAATGATCGCAACAAAGTTTCTTTTTGATCATTCCAACTGAAATGGATTTATTTAGAAACCCTTTAGATTGTCAGAGCAAACCAGGGTGTTTGTATTGAGAATCACGATTAGCTAGTTTATTTTGTACCAACCAAGAAAAATGTGTGGATTGCGGTCCACGCCTTCACGTGGATTACAATTAAATGATGGATCTAAACCTACTTATGGTAAGTTAGTTAAGACACCAACTTGTTTTTCCTTCTTTGGAGGTTGGATTTTTTTTGATTCATTATGAATTGATCAATCCCAACATTCTCGATTCGGAATGACTAGGTTATCGGTATTAAAACTAAAAGCATATATGTTTTTGTTTAATAAAATGAATTGTACAAAACCGAGTCCTAAAAATATCTATTACACAATTCTCTAATATTATCAAGCGAAATCATTATTTTATATTATGTTCCACAAAAAATGCCTACATTAAAGAATAGGTAAAATTAAACGTTGATCTTAGAATCAAATGTATATTCATGAAATTCATAACGTGCTGAAATGATTGCAACAAAGTTTCTTTTAGACCATTGCAAACCGAGTGTTGATTGAGAATGGAACGAGCGTTGGTTGGAAAGCAATTGATTCACAACAGGGAGTCGGTTGGTCTAAAACAGTTTGCTTTGATAATCCTATAGGTTGCCAAAGCAATTCAGGGTGTTGGTTTGAAATAACGATTTTAAGCCGGTTAAGGGAAACGTGTCGATTGCAATCCACATCTTCATGTGGATTGCAATACAACAGATGTGGATTGCAATCCATACGAGAGATCTTATTAGTCGGTTTGAGATAAGCCGGCTAAGCCCCAACTTGTTTTTCCTCCATTGGGGATTGGTTTTGTTTAATTTGTTACGAATCGACTAATCCCAACCCACGCTGTTAGAGTTGATTTTGGTTGATTCGTTACAAATCGACCAATTCCAACCCCCCGAATTGGGAATGACCTTAGGTTATCAGAATTTAAACTAAAAGTTTATATGTTTTTGTTAAATACGAGGAATTGTACAAAACTGAGTCATAAGAATATCTAATACAAGAATTCTTTAGTGTTATAAGGAGAAATCTTTTTTTTAATTTATTGGGTTATTAAGTTAACTACATTGAAAATACGATTGTTAACGATAAAAATCGTCAATACCCAACGTGAGAACAGATAATGCATATATAATGGAATTTAGAGGGTAATTGATCTAGTGGACACTTAAGGATAACTTAGCCTCACCAAGCTCGACCTAACTTGATGTTTCCTAAATATCAAGATCCTAAGTTCAAAGATTAGTTACTCTTCCTTCTAGAGGTGAGTATCACGCTTACGGGACTTAAGGATCGACAGTTACCTTAAGGTAAGGATTTTATAAGCTCATAGAAGGTAGAAAGCCTTGTTACATTAGTGTACCCTAGATTCAGAATGAAATATTATACATTTTGTAGAGAAGAAAGAGGCTAATACACCACAACAGTTATGTTTGGTGAATATTATAGCCTTTAATGATGAAAGCGATACTTTCACATCGATCAAGCCTATGAAAGGCCTTGGTTGTGTCAGTTATCGTGTCATAAGGCTACAACAGGTCTTTTAGAACATTGTGCTATGTTAGGCGTATTGCGAGAAAACAGAAGCACAAATATGAATCATGAGGGAATGTTCATTGATTACACTCAATGATCCCCCTTTTGATGTGTTCATACTTAAGTCCCCCACATATGAGGTTAGTGATAACTCCCTGTTAAATCAATAAGGACACAGTATGATTATCGAATCGAGAGTAATTTTGATCTCGGTTTTCCCTTTTAGTTTATTTTGAATGTATTACAAGTGATGTGGAAAACCCTAATTCAATTTATAAATTAGGGTTTGAGCTCTCAGAAATGAATACACGATTGTGGAATAAGAAAGTCCCCTAAAATGTGACCCCTATGATCTTATTTATAGGCAATTTGGGCCTCCTTTGGCAGTAATCAGGTAGGAAGCCCATATCTGCCTCATTGCCTCGGTACTGGTTTCCTTCGGTACCAGTTTCCTGGCATCGATCTCCTTTATTGACTCCTAGCTTCGGTACCAGTTTCCTTCGGTATCTCTTTGTTTCGATGCCCCGGCTTGGGTAGTTGTAACACCCTGCATTTTTAAGATAATTAAAAATGTGTATATATATATATATGCATGGATATATAAATAATGGTGATGTGCAATTTAAATTAGTGGAAGAAACGGAAAAAATTAATACGTTAACGATATATGTAAAAGAAGAGAAAATAAAATAAAAACACTTAATTTAAATATCAGGAATTAAGTAAAACGGACATCACCATTGCGTCCGCCTCGAGATTCTGATTCAGATGGACACTTGGTTTGCGTAAATCAGACACTGTATGAAGAAGTTGTTAAGGTTCGAAGTTTGTATATGCACAAGAGAAATATATATATATACACACACACACACACGCACACACACACAAACAAATTAGAATATAAAATAAAGAATAAGATAAGGATTGCATGTAATAAATACCTGCATTGAAGAAGAAAAATGTAATGCATGCATTGAAAAAAAGAAAGGATTGGTTGCATGCAATGTAAATATGTTGCATGCATTGATTTGCAAACATAATGCATTAACATTAAAAGAAAAATAAAAGAAAAAAATTCATGCAATGGTTTAATTTAAGTATTGTAACTAACATGAAAAAGAGAAGTAAGGAGAGAACAATAATTATCATTGTTCTAAGACTTATTAACAAAAGACTTCATAGCTCAGTTGGTTACGGCATTGGATTTGTAACATAGAGGTCAGGGGTTTGAACCCCGGCGACGGCATAATTTTTATCTTTGTTTTAGAGAGAGCCAACTAAACATGCAAATATATGTACGTATACAAATTCAAAATTTGAAAGGATAAGAACGTACGGATAAGGAAATAAAGAAAAATATATGTATATATATGAGAATATATATATATATATATAATATGTATATGAAAGATAAAATTTCAAGATAAGGCTACGGTCAATGAAATATGGCAAGAATCAAATAACGGTGCAACATCGTTTGAATTTTGAAAATAAAACGAAATTTGTGTGTATATATATATATATATACGCATAAAATGGTCGTTAGAGGAATTGTATACATATAAGAATATTTCATGTGAATAAATAGTTAATTAAATTCCAGAAATTCAAAAGTTCGAAATTCAAATTTCTACGCCAAAACAGCTTGCGGGACCCAATGCTGACTCAGCACTGCGTGTACGATAAGATTTGGCCAGATTCATCTGCGAATCTGAACTATTTTCTTAACTGGGTTCAATGCTGACTCAGCGCTGCGTGTACGATAAGATTTAGCTAGATTCGTCTGCGAACCTGGACTATTTTCTTAACTGGGTTCAATGCTGACTCAGCACTGCATGTACGATAAGGTCTTGAGCACCTATATAAACACACCTAGACCTAACCCCGGCGACGGCATAATTTTTATCTTTGTTTTAGAGAGAGCCAACTAAACATGCAAATATATGTACGTATACAAATTCAAAATTTGAAAGGATAAGAACGTACGGATAAGGAAATAAAGAAAAATATATATATATATATATGAGAATATATATATATATATATATATAATATGTATATGAAAGATAAAATTTCAAGATAAGGCTACGGTCAATGAAATATGGCAAGAATCAAATAACGGTGCAACATCGTTTGAATTTTGAAAATAAAACGAAAGTTGTGCGTATATATATACGCATAAAATGGTCGTTAGAGGAATTGTATACATATAAGAATATTTCATGTGAATAAACAATTAATTAAATTCCAGAAATTCAAAAGTTCGAAATTCAAATTTCTGCGCCAAAACAGCTTGCGGGACCCAATGCTGACTAAGCACTGCGTGTACGATAAGATTTGGCCAGATTCATCTGCGAATCTGAACTATTTTCTTAACTGGGTTCAATGCTGACTCAGCGCTGCGTGTACGATAAGATTTAGCTAGATTCGTCTGCGAACCTGGACTATTTTCTTAACTGTGTTCAATGCTGACTCAGCACTGCATGTACGATAAGGTCTTGAGCACCTATATAAACACACACCTAGACCTAACCCTAAATTCATTAATCAAAGTAGTGGCGTCACCATGCTACTCAACTCTAATCTAACCTAGCCTCCATCAAATCAAATTAGAGTTTTTAAGACAACAATCAAAGTTAGAGCTTTTAAATTGGAGTTCACGAATTGGATAATAAGAATTGAATTCTACATCAAAGGATTAGCTATTCAAATTCAGAAAATCAGATCCCAGAATTCAAGATCCGTTCTTTAATCAGTGAGTGGAATTACAATAAACTTGTTGCATAATAGTATTATTATCGTTCGTCATTCCCCAGTTATAAATTCAATTCAAGATTCATGTTATAATAATTGTCCTTTTATTCTCCTTCCCCTTTTTATTTTTGGATCTAGGTTATCTCGAACCTATACGAAATCTTATTATACATACGTACGATTGAAATATGGGAATATTGGGACATAATTTATTTTATGCAATCGAGGAATATAATATGTAATTTGGGGATTGTGGCATAACCATTATTATTGCAAATATTGGGACAATTGGCGAATTGTATATTGGGACTATTCAATGAAATAAAGTTTGAATTGGGAATTTTGGAGCGTATTCCAATAATGAATCTTTGGGTATGTTTTGGAAACATGAATCTATGCTGAATAGTGCGCAACTATGAATTCCGATTTATAATGTTAACCTGAAATTGTGTAAATTTAATTGGAATTATTGAATATGGAATGGGATTGGGAAGAAGTGATTTATTTCAAATCTAATATTGCGGGATTGAGGTTTTAAACTATAAGTTTAAATTTTGGGTTTTGGGAAAAACGAATCTAAAGGTAAGAATCCTAAGTTGATAAAGGAACGGATAAAACTTAGCTTATGCGATTATGAGACCTCTTATGTGATTATGAAACCTAACTCATAACCTGAAATTGATGCTTAACGTTCTCATAAAAATTATTAACTGGCTAAAGTTGACTAACTCGAGGTTAGAATGAGGTTGCGGTGTAATTCTGCCCTGAACCGCCCGACATATCCAGTGGCCGCAAACAATAGGGTCTAATGTGAGAAGTTAGTCATAACGCGCTTAAACCCAAGGTTAGATTGGGTTGTTGTGTAAGGCCGCCCGGAGCCGCCCGGCACATCCAACAATCGCAACAATAGGTCTAATATGAGAGGTTGGTGCATTAATAATCAATTTATGCTAATGACACGTGCTAGTATGGTAAGGTTAGGTTAACAACACTTAACCAATTTGACATGATGCGTGGGTGGGTTAAGTTAATATGAACTGAAAGACAACACTTAACCAAATTTGTGGAATATACGAGTAATGCATGAGCGGGAAGGTGGGGTTAAGTAAAACTTGACATATGGACAAACTTAACCAACACAACAATAGGGAATGGTAACTACCTATTATAAACCAGAGTTGCGGTAATGTAAAATTAAATAATAGGTAAACTTGTCCTAGGGACAAGGGAAGATTATGACTTAAGATGTAATACAAGACTTGAAGGGTGGGACGACTTATACTATGAAATAAGTAATCTAAGCTGAAAAGGTGGGAAAGCACTCGTACGCTATCGTTTGATAAAGAAAACTTAAGTCAAACCTTAGTTAGTGAACTAAGTATATAACGATAAAGGCAACCAAGTGTTGAACCTTAGTTAGAGAACTAAGTAAATAAAGATGAAGTTAACCAAGTGTTGAACCTTAGTTAGAGAACTAAGTAAATAATGATGATGGCAACTGGGTAATGAACCTTAGTTAGAAAACTAAGTAAAATGGCAACCGAAATAACGAACCTTAGTTAGAGAACTAAGTAAGCAACGGTAAAGATAACTAAGTAAACCTTAGTTGAAGAGGACTAAGTAATAAACCTTAGTTAAAGAGAAACTTGGTAATTAGAATTGAAGGACAACATAAACGAGGATAACCAAGTTAATAAGACAAAGCAAGCGCGTAATCAGAAGTTTAGACATAAGGTTTAATAGTACGAAAGGATAAGGCGCTTGGACTAGTTCATACGATAGGGGATGAATAACCAAACTCGGTAGATCATCACAGTGCCGTAGGGTGCGAGGGGGAGCGTACGTCGATCTGATCATATAGAAGGCTCCAACGGACTGGGTTACGAAGCACGCGACTTAGAGGGGACGTGAGGATACTCTTGGTATCCCTCTGTGAAAATGCAGATGATCCGCCTTTGCTTACAGAGGTTAAGGTCTACGTAAGAAGAACCAAGAGCATGCCTTGGTTGCAATAATAAGGCAACCTAAAGACTAGGATGGACTAGTGTGAGTCGGTGATAACCAGTTGGCCCTGTGATAGCACGTCGTCGGCTACCTACCATCTTGAGTCAATCGAGCACGAAATGCGGAAAGGCGGAGAACTCCAAAAGACCATATACTTGCTATCTAGTTATGGGCGAGGTTGGCCAATAGGTTTGTGGGGGCATAGAGGGCCTGCGTACAGTTCTCATTCTTGATATTCTTGGGTGCCTTTCATTAGTTGAGGGAGGGGTCAAGTGGGACCATAGCCACAGTAAAAACAGACCTTAGCATCAGCATCGGCAGATAACTTAATGTAACACCCCACCTCCGCCAGGGTGGCTCTTGCAAGAACCCTGACTTTGGAGGGGCGTTTGTACCGGGTAAACATGCATAATGATATATCAAGGCAGAACAAGAACATATGTATATATGTAAACAGAGTAAAGAAGATAAGTAAAACAGCGGATGATTTCAAACTATTTCAAAACAAGTCTGATACAACATAATGTCAACTTTCCAAATACACAAGTCTAGATAAAAACAACATCACTGAAAAACTGAAATACATAAGTACTATCCCCAAAATAAGTGATAACCATAGCTAGCTTCATGTCAAGACCGTACATGAGCTAAAATCCCACAAGCAAGCGATCAGAAATCCAAGCTAAGCTCCAATATTCCCACCCTGAGAACCTGGAGGGGGGGGGGGACGGAAGAAAAGAGGCGAAAGGAAAACAGGTCAGTCAAAAAGACTGAGTAAGCCCTACTACAATCAATGTAAACCGATAAAGTTAACTGGCATGAGAAGCAGGGATAAACATAAGGATAACTACATACTAGCATGATGATTAACTAACAAGGTAGATAAAGGTGTCATCGCATAATCAGGTTTAAGGTTTTTGCACCACAGGTGTACTAGCAATCTAACATGACTTGAATAAACAAGTATTGATCCCTTGGCCCAAGCTTTGGCCCAATAACATGAAGTGACCCTAATACGCGGTCCAACCAAACGGTCTAGTCGATCGGCTCCCTATAAGCATAACTCGTCACGTGTTGGTGTCAATGCGACCCAAACATAATTGTAGTCAGACTGTGCAGGGTCTCCCGTCGGGTGTATCAAGCCCTAGGGTGTCAACCCCTGAACACCATAAACATAAGTGCACAGTCTCGATCTACTGGTACCCGTGCATGTTTTCCCCGGCTTCGGACTATGTGCACGACCATAGTCCGCCCGGAACTACACCGGCGTACCACTCTGCCGTCGTTTTTGGTCTCTTACCTCAAGTCCAGTAATTGTGCCCCCCACCCTAGCCTAGTCCCTAGGGTCATAATGATACAAACTTGGGATTACTGCTGGAGTGGACCCCCATTGCTAGGATTTTTCTAGTGGGTTAAGTACGGTTTAACCCTTTTACTAATCATGGATTAACTTGGTTAAGTGTAACGATGAGTTCACGACTTAACCCTGATTAATCTACCAAGCCCAAATTGGTTAAGTATTAAGTGGACCATGACTTAACCCTAATCATGAGGCATTAATTAATTAATGTGCCTTAACCTCTCACATTAGACTTTGTTGCGGTTACTAGTTAAGCCGGTCGGTTCCGGGTAGCTTTACACCACAACTTGGTCTAACCTCGGGTTCAAGGTACAACATGACCAACTTCTCACATTGGGTCCTATTGTTTGTAGCAACTAGTTAAGCCGGTCGGTTCCGGGTAGGTTTACGCTACAAACTCAATCCAACCTCGAGTTGGTCACACTTATATTTTCTAAGTGTCATGTCCATCATGTTTCCACAACATGTTACAAGTTTTCAAGAATTTGGGTAGACCTAACTTAATAGGTAAATTCCCAATGGATAGACCTAACTTAATAGGTAAATTCCCAATCTTATGTTTTTATGTCTTTTAAGTTTACCCAACCCCAAACGCAATCCCATCGCTTACATATCGCAATAGCGCATAAAGGATAGAAAGAGGGAACTTGGCATAACCATGACATAAAGGTGTTGAAGCCACAAGTTTAACATGGTGGCATATGAAATGTACATATGTTCATATACTTGCATATTACATTTTTAGGCCTCAAAAACATGCATAAAACCAAACTTAGCATATTGGTGATACATGGTGATAAATGACATGTAGAAATGGCCATAAGTTCGCATTTAGCCTCACATGCAAGTTATCATAAGAGTGATAACTTACATGTTGCCAAAATGCAACCTTTAGCATAAAGCTTGAAGCTTTATGTTCATATACTCAAGGTAAGCTTGCATAACATGATAACATGAACAAAATGATCAACCCAAACTTGCATAACATGACTTGCATATCATATGACAAACTTGCATATCAAACTTGCATAACATAACATGATAAACTTGCATATCATAACATGGCAAACTTGCATAACATAACATGATAAACTTGCATATCATAACATGGCAAACTTGCATAGCATAACATGGTAAACTTGCATATCATAACATGACATACTTGCATAACATAACATGATAAACTTGCATATCATAACATATCAAACTTGCATAACATGACATGGTGAACTTGCATATCATGGCAAACTTGCATATCATAATGATCAACCAAACTTGCATCATTCATTTAACTTTAGAGTTTAAATATGAAAGTAGAAAAGGGCTTACAATGCTTATGAAGACACAAAAATATGACAAAGCCCTTATGCAATCAATTAGACCCAAAATGCAAGCTCTAATAGAAAATCCCTTGAGCAAAAATGATCAAAACCCTTGCTTTATGATGTAAATATGGAAACTTGACTTGAATGCAAGCTAATGATGCTCATACAAGCTTGAAAACACTTGTATGCATGGAAAATCTCTCATAGAAATTTATTTAGGAATTTTATGAAGAGAGTGGAGGCCATGAGAGGATTGATTTTGCCATAGTTTAGTTGTATGAGTGAATAATGTTGATTTAGGCTTAGGTTAGGGTCTTATTTATAGAGATTAGGATTAGTTCTAGCCTTAGGATTAAACCCTAGTTCTAATCTCAGCCCTTAAAACCGAATCTGGCCCCCAAACTCAACACAACTCCAAAATGGTGCACCAGGCAAAACTGCCCGGCTGAACCAAGTCGACAGCCAAGTCGACAGGGCTGTCGACTTGGGTCCAACCAAGTCGACTCCCAAGTCGACAGGGCTGTCGACTTGGGTGCTCTGGCGGGAATTTTCCACCCTGGCCCAATCTGACCCTAATTTCCAAATTCAAACTTGAATTTGAAATCTGTTTTGAACTTGAAATTTTCTGAAAACTTCATTGGGCCTTAATCGGGTCATACGGACTCCGATTTTCGAAAACTCGGACTCTATTTTGCGTATTTTTCCGAGACGAACGCAATGGCATAGCCCGTTTCCCTTGATTCAGATTTATAAATTAAATTCTGCCTCGATTTATGTTATAACAGGTTATTGAAAATACGGGTTGTTACACTTAAAGCTCCCGACCGAGTTCCGTGTTTCTTGATTTTCGCTGCCACGGGACTCGGGTCACACATATAAAGTACATGTGCAACTAGATATCTAGCACGTTTAACGATAGGTTGGGACGTAAAGTCTAGGAACGCATATCACTCGGGGTAGTGTGTCCTAGACTAGAGCGCATTGTTCGATAGGTAGCATAAACCCTAGTTGGACCTAGGTAGTGTAAACCCTGGCTGAACCTAGGAAGCATTCGATAAAGTAAACCCTAGTTGGACCTAGCTAGGTAACACTTGATGGTAAACCCTAGTTGGATCTAGGTAGTATTCAATAGCAGAGCTAGTAAGACCTAGGTTGGCAGTCCAAACGCTTAAGCAACACAGGAATGGTAGTTTTACGCAGACTTAGTGAGAATATATATATATATATATATATATATATATATGTATATATATATACACATGAAAGCCCGTACGACATAAGATATTGGATAAGGAACTGCGTACATATGACAAGATGACACGAGTTGGATAAGGGACTACGTACACATGAAAAGAGGACACGAGTAGGGGGTAACTACATATACATTGTATTAGGTTAATCTACTAGTGGATGGATAAGTATAGCTTAAAGAGCTAACATTGTTAACAACCTAATAACCAAGAAAATGTAACTGAATGGTATATATAGGATTATACAGAAGTTTATTCTAAGTCCAGTCACACAGAACTTATGTTCTGACCCCCTCCTCATTACATACTTCCAGGTTAGGTTCATGACAGAGATGGTATAGCTTTGGATACTGGTTTAGCAGTATTGTTAATAAGGTAAGGCTATATTTGAATATATTATACTTTATTTTCTTTCGCTGTGAGATGCTTTACGAGTTATGACATGTTTCTTTATCTCTGCCTTTTTCTGTAGGATACCAGAGCACCCAACTCGGGTTTCAATAGATTGGATTTTTGAAAAAATTCGGTCCATCGGAACTCGGGTTGTTACAGTAGTAACCTCTTATTGTTGGCCCGTCTTCAAGAACTGTTCTTATACTCTTTTCTTTGTATTTCTGGCATTGCTTTTGGTAATGGTATCGACACCAAGCCTGTTGGCATCGATAACACTTTTATTTGCTCTTCTATCTTGTTGTTGGTTCTATGATTTCAATTGATTTTGGCATTGAGCTCCACTTTCTTTGTGAGCGATATTGCTTCCTCCAATATTGATACTTGGCTCCAATGCTTAGCTTCATTTCACTGTTAGCTTTCGATATCGCTTTAACGCTTTAATCTTGCTTCCTTGGTATCAACTTTGGGCCTTTGGTTTCTTTCCTTTGGTACCGAAACTGGATCAACTACCCCTCCATTTAGTATCGACACCAAGCCAACTTTTCCCAACATGTTAGTGTCGATCGCATGCTTCCTTCCTCCTTATCTTGGTATTGGCATCAAACAGTATGTTCCCATGTTGATGCCGATAGTATTCCTGCTTTGGTGCCAACTTCTTCTTCTTGGTTCCTTCTTTAGTATTGACTCTTGTATGATAACCCTTCACCTTAACTTGGTTTCGGTATTGAATTCTAGTAGTAACATTTGCTCTCCCCCTCTAATGATGGGGCATTCCTGACTTTTCTAGTCAGCGCTTTTGTTCCTGTTTTGAATATCTTCATTTGAGATTTTACCTGTAAAAAATTCAACAAATAATATTTGCATTAGTCCTTTATTTAGAACGAGATGTATACAACAATTTTCTCATATTATGCTAGGCACTATCCAGACCTAAGCCTAATGATAGATAAAACCAGCAAAAAAAGGATAGTATGTTTTACTATTTTACATATCATGAGTTTAACGAAATCCCCCTATATGAGATATGGGAAATTATGACCCTCTTTAGAGCGCTTTATTATGGAAAACCTGATATACCGACTCGATGATTAGTTTAAAAATCCTTTTCCGAAAATAGAGTAGTAGGCCTAAATTCCATATTTAAGGCATGACAGTAGAAGTCTGGAAACATGTTCCTCTGACTTGAGTCTATGTAATTGAATCCCGAAAGCCTACTTTTCAAGAAATAAGAATCATAGTCCGGAGACCCAGATTCAGGTGTAAATAATAGAAGACTAGAAATCCATATCTGATAATAATAGAAGCCCTAAACCGAAATCCAGATTCAGGTATTCAATAGAAGGCCAAAAAATCCACTTTTAGCAATAATAGAAGTGCTGAGCCAAACCCAGATTCAAGAATAAATGATGAAATACCAGAAATCTACTTCTGGTATTAATAGAAGTCTCGAACAGAAACCAGATTCGATTATTTGTAGTTTTGCTGCATATTCCAGGATTATTCTTTAAAGCAGAGGTTGTACGTACTTTGAGCGCTCCTTTTGAGCTTTTGTTCCCTTCTGTGGGATAGTGATAATGTATAAGCAGAGGCGAGTGCGTTCTTAGAGTCTTCTCCAGAGCTTTGTTCCTTCTTGCGGGATATGTTGAAAGTAGAGTATGTACGTGCTTAGAGCGCTCTCTTTGAGCTTTTGCTCCCTTTTGTGGGACGAGACATAAGCAGAGGTAGAGCATGCTCATTCTAGAGCAGAGGTAGGACGTGCTTTGTCGGAGTAGAGGCAGGGTATGCTCATTTAGAGCAGACACATGGCGTGCTTATTGTTCTCCTCTGAAGCATTCGTTCCCTTTTGTGGGACGAAGACATAAGAAGAGGTAGGGCATGCTCATCTCTAAAGCAGAGGCAGGACATGCGTAGTTGAAGCAGAGGCAGAGCGTTCTCATCTATGAGCAGAGGCAGGGTATACTTATTTAGATGCTCCATCCCGACAAGAAAGGTGTGGATCATAGGATTACACTTTTGATGCTTTAACTTGGCCCTTTCTGATTTGGATGCGGCTAAAGATTTGCACACCACCTCCCTTTGGGAGATCCCTTGCCCTGGTTATATTGGCGGTGGCAAGGGTTTTTCTGCCATTATAGGCTATTTCACCCATTCCGAGTGGTTCCAAATTTTGAAGAAGGAGGGATCCGTACCCCTAATCATGTGGACATGATCTTCTTTCATTCATTTACCATTTGGTCTACAGAGTCGATTTTTTCCATATGTGATTTCTTGATGAATGATCAAGGATCCTTTACCAGTTTGGACTAAGGGGTCCATCCGTAGATTCTTAGTATTTGTCATTACCCTTTGTAAGGCCAAGTCCCCTTTTTAAAAACTTCTTGTTCTTACTCTTGAGTTATAGTACTTAGTGATTCTTCTTTGATACTCAGTTGTTTTAATGGTTTCTTCATCTTTTAACCCATGAATTAGGTCTAAGGATTCCCTTTTCAATTCTTGATTTGGATTAAATGCATAAGCTATTCTTCTGTGTGAAGAGATCTCAACTTCGATTGGAAGCATTGCCTCACGTCCTTATGTTAGAGAGTATGGAGTATGTCCCATCATCATCTTGGCGGAGGTTCTATATGCCCAAAGTACCAATGGCAACTCATCTACCCAATTTCCCTTAGCTTGGTTTAACCATTTCTTTAAGATTGTTTTTACGGTTTTGTTTGCAGCCTTAATGACATCATTTTCCCTTGGATATGCAACAGAAGAGAAACTCTTTATGATTCCATTTTTACTGCAAAACCGTGTGAAATCTTCACTTTCAAATTTTGTTCCATTGTCTGATTGATCTTATAAGGGAGTCTAAACCGTTTGACGATATTCTTTATCACAAACCTTAGCACCTTTTTAGATGTGATAGTTGAGAGTGGTTCTGCTTCCACCTATTTAGTAAAGTAGCCGACTGCTACTACCGCATACTTAGCTCCTCCTTTAGATGTAGGTAAGTGTCCAATTAAGTCTATTCCTCATACATCGAAAGGACATGGTCTTGAGATAGGGGTTAAGTCATTTTGAGGTAATCGGGGTATCCTATAATACCTTTGGCATTTCTCACATTGCTTGACATATTCTATTGCTTGATTAACCATTTATGGCCAGTAAAAGCCTTGTTGCATAACCCTTTTTGCTATTTTGATTTCGCTAGAATGGTCCCCATAGAAACCTTCGTGTGTTTCCTTTAACAACTTGAGCCCATCTTCTAGGCTTACACATCTTAAGTAGGGGAGCGAATGCCCTTTTTTATAAAGTACCTTATTCATAATAACAAAGGTAGGTGCCTGATGCTTAACCCTTCTAACATCTTTCCTATTGGAAATTAATGTTACATTCAAGAGATAATCTATAATGGGAGCCATGCATGTATTCTCATAATGATAGTTCATTTCGATTTGTACTGGTTCCTCACTAGAAGATTTATCTATATCTTCTTGCCTTTCGATTCCTTTTGTCAAGGCTTGGGATCTAGTTAAAACTAGTAATTCCTTTCCCGATTCAGATGCGTCATGTTCGATGTTAAGCTTCTCATGATATCCTACAGGGATAATCCGAGTTTCGGGTGCTTCTCTAGAGCTAGCCAATTTTGCCAAAGAATCGGCTTGAGAATTTCCCTCTCGAAATCTGATGTACGGAAAAATATTCAAATTGGGTGAGCATTTTCAATACTCTCTTCAAATATAATGCTAACTGAACATCTTTGGTTTGATACATCATTAGCTGGGAATCACTAAAGATCTCAATTCGGAGAATTCGGGGTATCTTCAGTTGTGGGGCTAAATTCAATCCTGCTACCAATGGTTCATATTCGGCCAAATTATTCATTGCAGCGAACCCAAGCTTCATCCCATAGTGTAAGTGGTTCCCATCAGGAGTGATTATTACATACACTGTTCCTTCTCCTTGCTTATTCGATGCTTCATTTAAAAATAACTACCATTTGGCCATAAGGTCATTTTCAATTATTGACTGTTCTATAACAAAACTTGTGCATTCATTGACAAAGCCCACTAGAACTCATCCTTTAATCGTTGTTTGTGGTCGGAACTCAATTACATACCGACTAAGCTCAGTTCCCTAATTTATTAGCCTTCCGAATGTCTTTGGCTTACTGAAAACTTGTTTAAGAAGAAAGTTGGTTAGAACCTTAGTGGGATGTGCTTGAAAGTAACTTCTAAGATTCTGAGCTGTAAATATCAGACAGTAAGCCAAATTTTCTATTATAGGGTATCAAATTTTTGCATCCTTAAACCTTCTGATAACATAATAAATTGGGAATTATGTTCCGTTACTTTCTCTAATGAGAACCGAACTGATCACATGTTCGAAAACAACCATATAGAGATACAAGTCCTCCACACTTTCGGGAATAGATAAAATTTGGGGTTTCCCCAAATAATCTTTTAACTCCTCAAAAGCCTTTCTGCATTCCTCACTCCATTCAAAATTCTTCTTTTTCTTAATTACATCAAAGAAATGCACACACTTATCAGTGGCTTTAGAAATGAATCAATTCAAGGCTGCTAATTCCAGTTAAGCTCATGACTTCTTTGCTTGTTTTGAGTTCGTCCATATCCTTTATGGCTTTAATTTGGTTGGGACTAGCTTCAATCCCATATTCACTAACAACATATCCTATGAACTTTTAAATTGGACGCCAAAAGAACACTTCTGAGGATTTAATTTCATTTAATATTTCCTTAAGATATTGAACATTTCCTCTAGATCCTCCAAATGATTTTCTGCCTTTTTAAATTTCACTAGCATGTCAACTACATATACTTCCATATCCCGCCCTATTTGATCTTGAAACATTCGGTTAACCAATCTTTGGTATGTTGCGTTGGCATTCTTCAATCCAAAGGGCATTACATTATAACAAAATGTTCCCCAATCAGTAAGGAAGCTCTATGCTCTTCATCTGGTTTGAACATAGGGATTTTATTATATCCTGAGTAGGCATCGAGGGATAATAATTTTATGTCCACTGGTCACATCAACCAATTGATCTATTGGGGTAAGAGGATAGCAATCCTTTGGACAAGCTTTGTTCACATCTGTGTAATCGACACAAGTCCTTCCATTTACCATTGGACTTTTTCACTAACACGGGGTTGGCTAACCATTTGGGATAAAAGCCTCTTGAATAAACCCATTTGTAAGTAATTTATTTACTTCCTCTTTCAAGGCTTCTGATCTATTCCTGTTATATTTCCTTTTTGTCATATAGGGGTTAAATATGGATTAATGTTCAGAGTGTGGCTCATAACAGACGGGCTGATCTCTACCATATCTGAATGGGTGCAAGCGAATACATATTTGTTATGTTGCGGGAATTGAATCAAATCTATTTCAATGGTACTTCATCATTTTTCCAATTTTAATGGTCTTAGCTGTGTCAGTTGGATCTATGTTTATTTCCTCCAAATCCTCTACTGGTTTGATTATTTTTATATCTCGTCGGAAGTCTAGTTTTGTTATGATTTATTCTTCTTCGACTAAATTTATCTCTTCAGTCCTCTTCCTTTTGCTTCCTAAAGGAGTGTATCTATCATTCATACGCTTGTTAATTTTATTGATTCTTATTTTAGCTTCGAATGTCAAATGTAGAAATCTGCCATTCAAAGGCTAGAAAACAGTTGAAGAATCAAAGTAAGCAAGATACTCCCTTTTATACCGGTCAAGGGTGGCAAAGTACAACTCATGGGAGATGAATTGTTCTCCCCTGATTGTGCCCTTATCCTATTTTGTTAAGAACTCCATGATAAGATACTTTGACGAGATGAAGGCGTCCACTTCATCCAAAGCCAATGATGATGAAAAGAGTCTCGAAAGTTTTGTAGAGAGTAGGCAATCCAACATGGACCAAAAGCTTGATTTGCCCAATTGGAGTGGACCCTTTGTTGTTGAAACCGAAGATAGGCTCATTACTCGGTTCCAACCTTTGTTCAGAAAGACCCATTTGGTCAAAAGCATGCTTAAAGATCACATTCACCGCACTCCCAGTACCAACAAGAATCTTAGAGACCATCGAAAGCCCAATCTGTGCTGTTATCATAAGAGGGTATTTATGTGGATGATGAACACCCTTTTGAATTTCAATTGGCGACACCACCAGGTTGTGCATTTTGATGTTGTAGTGGGTATTCTTAAGTGATGGATCTTCTTGTATAGAAAATATACTCTCACGGGCCTCTCTCAAATATCGGTTTCGAGTAGCTTGACCATTCCCAGCTGGATGTGGCCCTCCACGGATCACATTTATTCGATTTATTAGAGGGACCAGATCTAGTTGACCCTCTTCAACTGGGGCCTCTACAAAGTTAGCTTAGATCTTTCGATGCCCGTTGGTATGTTGGGTTACTTGCTGTTTGTCCAGAACGGATTCTTTTAAGTGCCCTTCTCGAACGAGCTTCTGAATTATGCCTTCTAGTACTTTGATTTCGTCAGTCTTGTGGTATTCCCAATATTTTCCTCCAGCATATGGCTTTGGGTAGTTTTTAGCTTGAAAGAAACTGGGAAGTTGTTGACTCTCTCTTTTGCCACAGCATATATGAATGAGATGGGTTTGCTTAAAGCCACGGAGATAGTGTTGGAATCTTCCCATCTCGATTTCTTCTAACATCCATCGAATCAGAACTTCCCACCTTGAGGTTTTCGATTAAAGCCAGGCTTTCTTCCTTCCCCTCAGGAGCCGAACTCCTTTGAGTAGTACAATTCATCCATGCAGGTGAATTTATCTGCTTGAAAATGGATGACTTGAAAATATTTGCATCCTCGAATGTAAAGTTCTTTCTAGAACGAAGTGTTCTCCATTAGTCCCGAATGAACAACGATGAGCTTGTCATGGTCGTTCATGTCTTTTGCCTTCAGAGCCTCAATGTTAAACCTTTTCAAATAATCACCCAAAGACTCTCATGCCTTTGCTTTATGTTAGAGATGAAAATGTAGTCCATCGTTGGGTCCTTGCAAATGCAAAACTATGCAGAGAACTCGTAAGAGAGTTGCTTCCATGAGTAAATGATGTTCTCCTGATATTTACAATACCACTTAGTGGTTTTCCCTTGGAGTGTTACTGGGAATAATTGGCATCGAACGGATCCCGACATGTTGTAGAGATCCATTTGGCTGTCACAAACTATTAGCTGATCATCAGTGTCGATGGTTCCAAGATACTTGATGGTCCGGATCTTCACACGCAATAGTATTACAGTATTCATACTTTCATCGATGAAAAGGGCCACCCTTTCATTTTCGTTAACCTTTTCGTCCAAGGTTCTTTTCCTTTTACTCCCCAACAGATCTTTGATAGCTTTCTTTGCTATGTTATTAACGTAAGCTTTTGTATTATCATAATCCGATCTATTGAGATTGTACCCTTTGGTAGTAGAGCTCCCGGATTGCTCCTTGTTGTGTTGATTACCTTGGTGGTCTACCTCTAAAAGATGGGGACTCCTCTTCTTTAAGGATGTTAGGTTGATCTTTTGTTTTCCCTCATATTGCTGGATGGGAGAATTTTTTCTTGGAGATTCAACTTCGTCCCTTCGACTTGGTTCAGTATTCTTGGAATACTTTTGCGCTTGGATGTTTTTCCACAAACTCCACATTTCAACAAGCTCTTGTTCTAGAGCTTTGATCTGGATGGCGTTTTCATCGGTAGAATTCTGGTTTGGAGGTTGCACTAGATTAGAGGATCCATCTTTTTCAGTAGCGTTTAAGTTGAATGACGGAGATATGTTTTCCTCAAGTGTGGTATCAAGAACTGCTTCTTCGTTTATGCTGTTTAACCTTTTTGACTTCATTTTATCCTTTCATTAAGCAACAAATTCACAAAATTAATCTATAATATGATAAGAGAATCGAAGGTTCAAGCCCTTCTTCTAACGCCAAAATGTTAACGATAAAAATCGTCAACACCCAACGTGAGAACTGATAATACATATACAATGGAATTTAGAGGGTAATCGATCTAGTGGACACTCAAGGATAATTTAGCCTCGCCAGGGTCGAACTAACTTGCTGTTGTTTAGGTATCAAGATCTTAAGTTCGAAGATTAGTTACTCTTCCTTCTATAGGTGAGTATCACACTTACGAGACTTAAGGATCGACAGTTACCATGGAAAAAGGGAATTATAAGCTTGCAAAAGGTAGAGAGCCTTGTTACATTAGTGTACCCTAGATTTAGGTTGAAATAATATACATTGTGTAGAGAAGAAACAGGCTAATATACCACAACAATTATGTTTGGTGAAATATTATGGCCTTTAACAATGGAAGCGATACTTTCACATCGATCCAATCTACGAAGAGGCCTTGGTTGTGTCAATTATCATGTCATAAGGCTACAACAAGTCCTTTAGAACGTGTGCTATGTTAGGCTTATTGTGAGAAGATCGAAACATAAATATGAATCATGAGGGAAAGTTAATTGATTCCACTCAATGATCCCCCTTTTAATGTATTTGTACTTAAGTCCCCCACGTATTAGGTTAGTGATAACTCCCTATAAAATTAATAAGGACACAATATGATTATCGAATTGAGAGTAATTTTGATCTTGATTTTCCCTTTCTATTTACTTTGAATCTATTACAAGTGATGTGGCCCAATTCAATTTAGAAATTAGGGTTTGAGCTCTTAGAAAAGCATGTAAGATTGTGGAATGAGACAATCCAATAAATATGACCCCTCGGGTCTTATTTATAGGCCATTTGGGCCCCTTTGGCAGTACTCGGGTTGGAAACCCAGATCCGCCTCATTCCCTCGGTACTGGCCCTCCTTTGTGGCATTCGGTATCGGTTTCTTGGAATCAGTCTTCTTAATGACTCCTAGCTTCGGTACCAGTTCCATTCGTTGTCTCTTTGTTTTGATGCCCCGGCTTCGGTACTAACCTCTTAGTGTTATCCTGTCTTCAAGAACTGTTTTTATACTCTTTTCTTTGTAATCCTGGTGTTACTCTTGGTAATGGTATCGATGCCAAGCCTGTTGATATCGATAGCACTTTTATTTGCTCTTCTATCTTGTTGTTGGTTCTATGCTTCCATTTGATTTGGCATCGTGCTCCCCTTTCTTTGTGAGTGATATTGCTTTCTCCGATATTGATACTTGGCTCCAATGTTATGCTTCATTTCACTGTTAGCTTTTGGTATCGCTTTAAAGCTTTAATCTTGCTTCCTTGGTATCAAATTTGGGTCTTCGGTTTCTTTCCTTTGGAACTGAAACTGGATCAACTACCTCTCCCTTTAGTATCGACACCAAGCCAACTGTTCCCAGCATGTTAGTGCCGATCACATGCTTCTTTCTTCCTTATCTTGGTATCAGCATCAAGCAGTATGATACCATGTTGGTGCTGATATCATTCCTTCTTTGGTGTCAGCTTCGTCTTCTTGGTTCCTGCTTTAGTATCGACTCATGTATGATACCCCTTCACCTTAACTTGGTTTCGGTATCAAGTTCTAGTAGTAACAATAATGATTGCTTTAGGGCAAATAAAGTATTTATTGGATTAATTTTAATGCTAAGTTAAAAAAACTTATTTCAACTTTAGACATTCTTGTATACTCGTTATAAAAATAAATATGGTTTTAACCAAGTCAAATTTAGTATTTTTCCATTGTTAAAGTACTCAAGCACAAAATAATGGTTTGTACTTATGAAACCTTTTTTTAATTGAAAGTGAATAAGATACTTGTTTTTGATAAAATTAAAATAAAATTTTCTAATGGAGCTGACGATCAATTTAAACTCAGTTACACGAAAGCAAATGGTTGGCTAAACAACTATTAAACTACTTTATTAGCCTTTGCATAAAATAACACTACAAGAAAACCTACCTTTAATTACATTTATTGGTAGCGTTCATAGTGTGAATGCAACTGATACTAGTTTCTCAATTTTTTTTGGTTAATTTTAGATCTTACCGCCTCCACCGCCAATTAGTAAAAACGCATCCCGTCTTTTCTCTACTATCCCTTAACTTTTTCTATTCTCCCTCTTCAATAAAATTTCCCTCCTCTTGCTTTCATCTTCTGTCACTCTCATTTTCTGTTCTACCCATCACTCGTGTTCATTTTCCATCACGTCCATGCTAGATGCTACCTTGTCGATCCTCTCCCCTCAAGTCAGTTAATAGGGATCCCCCACCTAATCGATCTTGTCCCCTCTGCTATCTTCACAAGCCCCAAATCAACAAATCGAGGTAATCGCTATTTTTGTAGTACAAATCACTGTTAGTTTACAAATTGAAATATTGTTACTTGTTAGTTAAGCTGTAAATCTATGTTGTTTTCATTTTTGTACTCAAACATCATGCCTAATGTTTTTTTATCAAATTTAGAAGAAAAAACCTTTATTTTGTTCAATATGGATATTATATCTGATAAAACTGGTTGGTTTAATTTATCACCTGTAGTGGATCTATTGGCATTTTAAGCTCCATTGCTTTTGGTATCGATTCCAGTGTGCTGCTTCATTGATTCTTGAAAGGTATTCATTTGGATTTGTTTGATCAATTTGATTCAACATACTTGATATTGTATTTAAACTGGATATCAAATATATACAAATTGTTGTAATGGATATGAAGACTATATAATAAAATACGATACAACTTCACATAGACTAGGCATGAAACTTACCAGATTTTTGTTTCTGCATGCTTCATGGAAAATTCTTCAGTTTGTCTCCTTTCATGTGTAAGCGATGTAAGCAATTTCGGCCATTAAGCTCTTGGCTTTCCATTTTCTTGTCAGGCATGATGCTTCTTCATAAAACATTTCTCTTCCAATTGTTGCAATTTAACTTACTTTATATGTGATTCCACAAGTCTTTGTAGTGTGATTACATTCCTAAAAAGGGTTATCATGTGTTTCTTCTTCTTGTTTACATGGTGAATAAACCAATTCTTGGACTTTAGAGCTTTTAGTCTTTTTCTGGTCAGTATGTGCATTAGAACTTTATACGTAGACTAAATATTTTAGGAATGTTTATTGCAAGTCAGTTGAACCGAGTCCATTATATTTCCTTCACTTTGTTTGGTCAAGTTCCCCATGATGATTTAATTAAGAAATCATCCCATGTAGGCTTCCAGACCCATGTATCTTGTTGTAGATTCTTTAATCAAGTCTAAGCAAGTCTGTGCTTGCTAAGCTTAACATGTCATAGTTAACCAAACCTCTCGACATTGTGTTGTATAAATCTAAACAAGATTTGTATTCTCTATAAGTAATAGAGAATTAAAACCCTTAATGGCATGCATAGCCATTTTGTTGTTGTTGCATCTTAAGTTTAGTTAGTCCACTGCAGCATGTCAATGTGTGTCCTATTAGCTTAATAGGCATAGTTAAACAAATGCTCTCAGTTTTTTTGGATACATTCATATTTCTGCATGTGCAGGCTTTCCTTGTTTTCGAGAGTTAAAGTATATATTTTTTATGATTTAGTCCATTATACTGTTGAGGGTTATAAGAACATGGTAAATACCTCTAGTTCAGTCTGATTTTACATGCTTTCATTTTATATTTGCGTTTGCTATCGTAGCAAGCCAATCCCTTTAGCTATTGTAACAAGATGATTCCTACAACATAGAAGCGAATTGAAAACTTCATATAGATTCAAGGTTTTGTGATTATTATAGCTTATTGTCAATATACTGGGTTGTATGCAGAAATTTGGTTAGGACTGATGTATGGAGCTGTTAACCCATAAAATATGTTCCAGAAAATGATGAGCATGTTTTGGTTGATTTTTGATTTTAGGTCATTAGGTCCTTTAGGTCGTCGTGTCCACTCTAGCTCGACAAGCTCCCTAACTCACATGAGTGCCCTAGGTCGTTACAACATTTTAGATCGTTCAAGTAATATGTGGTGTTCATGAGGCTTTGGCTCGTTTGAACATCTTAAGTTGTTTGGGCATCTTGGTTCACTCAGAGGCTAACTCGTAAGGTTCTAGGATCGCCAGCTCACTAAAGGTTTTAGCCCGTTTCATCAAAGCCCAAACCGCTTCATTCTGGTTTAGCCCGTTCCGAACAACTTAGCCCGCTCCGCTCTGTCCAAGCCCGCAGTGTCACAATCTAGCCCACACCATGTCCTTTAGCTCGTGCTACCTTCAGCTAGAACGAGTTGGGTCGCTCCGCCTTATTTAGCACGTCCCGCCTTGCTTTGGACCATGTAACGTCCATTCTAGCCCGTCTATGACCTAAAACAAGAGCACAGTATTTACATGATTGCAATCTGGTCTGAACTCCACCTATAAATACCCCCCACATTCCTTTACTAGGGAGGGGGAGCTTTTGGGTCATGAAGTGCTGCCGAAATTTCCTACAACTATTCTAAGCAATTCTAAACACTTATTCTCTAAAATCAAGTAAAGATCCTTGGTGAATCCAAATAAGATCTATGTGGGAAAGAGTGTTAATCTGTTATAAGAGAGAAGTAAATCTTGTAATCAACATATTGATAATGGAATCTCTTACGAAAGTGTGCGTAGATCCTCATTGGATCGAACCACTATAAAAACTTCGTGTTATTACTTTTATGCTTTTTATATGTTTTTGATTGTGGCCTCACTTTATTCTCCCCTACCGGATTGGTGAAGTGCATTTCATGCACCTTTGGTGTTGAATCCAATTTCAAGATCAACATTTGGCGCCCACCGTGGGGCCGCGTTCACATCTCCTACCTCTACTCACGCCTTGCCGTTAAGGTTCTAGGTTGCATCCTTCTTCAACATTATGGCCAAATCTAAGAAAACCACTAGCAAAACCGTGGTAGAAGTCGATGATGTTGCTAATGAAGAAACGCCACTCACAAACCATTTTGAAGTTGGCGAAAATTCAGAAAGCGGAGCCGGTATGACCAGAAACGGATTAAAAGTCGCTATTGCCAACGTCAACAACCGAATGGATGCCTCTACCAAAATTATGATGGAAAAACTTGACGCGATCCTTAACGCTCGATCACATCCCATTCCTCCGAAAGTGCATGTAGATCTCGAAGGGAATGATAAGTCGCCCGCTTATGATCATAACCGCAACAACAATATGGAAGACGGTTATGATAGGGCAAGTGACAGAGATGAAGCTAATATCAAATAATCGAGATCAAAAGCTAAGAGTCATTACAAAAAGAATGCTCGAAAGGTCATTAACCCCGTCGTAGGGGCACCCTCCCGGCGAGAAGGCAAAGCACCTAAGCTCTTTAGTCACAACCGTATTCTTGGACGAACGTTTGGTAAGGAGCTCAGCTTCGTAGAGCATCATAGCACCAAAGAATACATCTCAAATATGATAGAACGGGCTATGAAAAAGAATCAAGCTAGCAAAGATGATGAAAGGGAATGGGGCTTCTCTCCCGATATGACTCCATTCACCGAGAGAATCCTCGAAGTAGAATGTCCGAAGAAGTTCAACCCACCAACTCTGCCTCCGTATAACAGCCTCGTTGACCCAAACTACTTTTTGTTCAAATATGAGTGGCATATGAGTGCGGTAAAGGAAACAGATGAAATGAGATGCACGTATTTCCCTCTCTACCTAGAAGGAGCCGCATCGCTCTAGTTCACAAAACTACCTCCTAAATCTATCGACCGGTTCTCCGATCTAACCAAAAAGTTCAAAGAGCAGTTCCGCTTATATGCTACCAAAGCCAAGGATGCTATAACACTCTCAGCCATGAAACAAAAGTTAGGAGAAACTATCAAAGCCTTCCTTAGTCGGTTCAACATTGCCTTATCTGAAGTAAGGAATCCAGAGCCGCGCATAGTCCTCATTGCTCTATTCGATGCTATAGACAAAACGAGCGAATTTGGAAGGTGGATAAAATGAAAGAACCGACCATGCTCGATGAATTCTATAAAAAAAGAAGAGGAGTACATGAGGATGGACAACAATCCTATGCCCCTTCAAATCATTGACGGTAATCTGCTTCTTGAGGCTCCCACAAATTCAGCCATGCAATCCAACCAAAAGAGTATTCAGGGGCAGAAGCGGATCAGTGGCGGAAATGACGGCAAGGTTACTAAAAAGTCTTGCCTTTTCAATTCGTCAGAGCTAACTCCTTTTAACGACACTCCTGAAAACGTCTATCTGGCGACCAAGAATTTTGAGGAGTATGCGGAGCCAAACCCAATGAGGATAAGTAACAAAGCAACAAACTCGGGAAAGTTCTGCAGATTTCACAACCAATCCGGTCACAACACTAACGAGTGCCGACACATGAAGAACCTTTTTGAGGAGTTGATCAAGAAAAACAGGTTACAACAATATGTAAAGAATCCACAGGCTTTGAATCCTTCTGCAATTCCTAAGGGGCCAGGGGAATCGAATGATCAGTCCGGTCCAAGCAACGTAGCTTCTGTTCAAGCCAATCCAAGACTGATTATCAACTAATAGTTGTTGAGGGTGCTCCAATTTGGGTGGCTTGGAATAGGCAATAAGCATTGCTATATCCTTACTTTATGCTCTACTTATTGCCTTATTTCATGCTTTGCTTTGCATTTTACTTTCTGTTATATTCAAGACTTATTGTAGAACAGTCTGTAATAATCTACAGGTGATACACTGAGCATAAGCTTTGCGACTAAGGGTATATATGTTTGAATGAGTTTCTCGCTTGTGAAGTCATGTGCCAAATCGAAACTTTCGTAAAAAGTTAATTTCATATTGCAAGTCAACTGTCGAGTGCTTGCTCCTGTATCATAGCGACTCCGACAATGCTGGTTCAAGGGCTGAATGCTATGAATTCCCAACATGTGAGAATGCAAAAAAAAGAAGGGAAAACACTACCTTGAAAAGTAAACGGAAAAGTCGCAAAGATTTAAACAGTGAGCAAGCGCCACGACAAATAGATGAAAAAGCTGAAACTTTTATCAAAGGGGCATCTCCCTAAGTAAGAGGCCCAAAGCTTCAGCTTCTAGACCAGAATAACTTGCTAAGTCAAGCATATGGTAAAGGAACTGATAGCCACCCCGCGAAGCGATAGAACAACCAAAAAATCCACTTGCATAGCATCTAGAATCTCATATGTGAAAAGTGTCGAACTATTCGCGTAGCATCTGAAATGTCAGATGTGAAGAATGAAAAAATCCACTTGCGTAGCATCTGGAATCTCATATGTGAAAAGTGTCATACTATTCGCGTAGCATCTGAAATGTCAGATGTGAAGAATGAAGAAATCCACTTGCGTAGCATCTGAAATCTCATATGTGAAAAGCGTCGAACTATTCGCGTAGCATCTGAAATGTCAGATGCGAAGAATGAAAAAAATCCACTTGCGTAGCATCTGGAATCTCAGATGTGAAATGTGTCGAACTATTCGTATAGCATCTGAAATGTCAGATGTGAAGAATGAAAAAATCCACTTGCGTAGCATCTGGAATCTCAGATGCAAAAAGTGTCGAACACACTCATATGAGTCATAAGAGTGATAACGTCTAGGATCTACGGTCAACCTGAGTTGACAGGTCAAATTTAAGCGTTAATACGAATTTGAATTAGAATACTACGACTATGCAAACAATAATTAATGGGTTTTGGACCGTCAGATAAGATGGTCCTATGCTAGCATTCAATTCAATGCAAGTCAAAGTTTGTTATAGTTCTTCTCTAACTAATCCGTTGTCAATATGGACAGTTGATAACGAGTATAAGTCCGAAATCATGTAAAGCTTTGTCTTAAATGTATAACAGGAGGCACAAGACGAACAAATTCAAAATCAAAAGATCGCCACAGCGAATAATTTTTGATTTTAGCATAAAGGATTGAAGTGCATCAGGCGAAATACAGTTTCGTCACTACATCACAAGTCCAATACAGAGACATTGGACGCAAAATATCATAAGTGTGTTTAGCGAGGACCGGCAATCGCATATACAACCGGTCTACAGCATGAGCACATAAAAGATAAATAGCAAAAGACAAACAAGATAACTTCTTCCTTTCATCTATAGATCATTCCCCACCTTGAGCGGGAGGAGGAGTACCAGTCATCTCTGCCTTGCCTCCAGGACTTGATTGTTCAGCAATGATCTCATCCTGAGACCTAAGAGCCTGAATAAGCGTGGCCTTGTCCTTCTCCAAAGTGGTGATGAGCTCAATGTTCTCCCTATTCAGCCTCTGAAGCTCACAAGTAAAGGTATTCCAGGCTCCTAATTTTCGCGCGTAATATTGACCAATTTCATCAAGGCGCTTGTCCGTCCAAGTCCTAGTAGCGTCGAGTTGCGTCAGTAAATGTTTCCTCACAATGTCCAAATCATCAGAGACTGTTTGATTGTCATACGGGTATATATCCAAGCTAAACTGTTCAAAATTCACTTCTTGAAGACAACAACCTTCGAAGCGATTAGCAAGCTCAGAGGTGTGTGGTTTGGAAACATAACTAGGCTTGTCTATGATGACTTTTAGCTTGGCCAAACTGGGGGCAATAGGGGCAGTTTCAATTTCTGACATCGGAAGTTTTTCTAACCTAAGGTGCTTGCGAGTTGGGTCCTTACTTGAAGTGCCTTCAGTTCTTTTAGACATCCTGTGAAAATAGCAATGTCAAGATGTGAGTATCAAACCGGAAAACAACATATTCAAGATGTTTCAGATCGTTCCTACCAGCCTTAGAATTTTAGGCGTTCTGTATGGTATCGGGCTCTAGGTCGTTCTACACAACCAAGAAGCTTTAGGTCGCTACAACAGTCTGGTTCCACATGGAGTCTTTTACTCCAAGTTTTTTTGGTCATGAAAAACATAAGACTGCAAGGGTTCAGCGACTCAAAGTTTAGGACTGAAACAACGACCTAAGGCCTTGAATTATCACAACGACCTAGAGTGGGATTGCGGTCTAAAACCTGAAAGTGGTTGCAATGACCAAACGCGAGCCATTGCAAAACAGCGACCTGAGATGTACAACCATTAGAGGCACTTCAACTTTGAAAAGAGTGGCGAGGCATGATATTGCGAATTAAGGACATCAAAAAACTACAGAGTTGAGCAAGGTTATTATCCTGGAGCCATGACCAAGTTGTGAGAATTTGTACATGAAAGTTAAGCTAAAAATCATCACAAACAGGCACACTCAAAGTTACTTAACCCATCAACATTGTCATCAAACGCACGATTGAAATTGTACCAAACAATAATCTCACAAAGTCTAAGAATATCAAGTTCAACTTAAAATGTACATGTATACAGTAAGTAAAAGCCTTAAATCGCACCTGGTTCTTGGTGATGAGGAACTTCGAACTTGGTTATAAGGCTAAGAGATTATTTGGACTTCAATTGCTTTGATGATGGTGTGAATGGTGGATTTAGTTGATATTGGCTGCCATTGATGAGGGTTTTTAGCTTAAGTGAAAGTTTTAAGTGAATGATGACTTGAAGAGGAGAATACCAATGGACACTTATTAATATGCAACCTGGGAACCGTGACGACTTGGAACCATATCACGACCTAAGCAGCTGGACGACCTAGGAATGAAATACTCTAAGGGCTCACGCGGTCTGAAGGCCCAAACGACTTAAAATCTTAAATTGCATGCTAATCTAACCTAATTCGAAGCCCGTACTATTTTTAATAAATACGAACTACGAGGGCCAAATGTTAACCCATAAAGTATGTTCTAGAAAATGATGAGCATGTTTTGGTTGATTTATGATTTTAGGTCATTAGGCCCTTTGGGTCGTCGTGTCCACTCTAGCTCGACGAGCTCCCTAACTCACATGAGTGCCCTAGGTCGTTACAGCATCTTAGATCATTCAAATAATATGTGGTATTCATGAGGCTTTGGCTCGTTTGAACATCTTAATTCGTTAGGGCATCTTGGTCCACTCAGAGGCTTACTCGCAAGGTTCCAGGATCGCCATCTCACTAAAGGTTTTAGCCCGTTTCATCAAATCCCAAACTGATTCATTCTGGTTTAGCCCGTTCCGAACAACTTAGCCCGCTCCGGTCTGTCCAAGCCCGCAGTGTCACAATCTAGCCCGCACTGCGTCCTTTAGCTCGCGCTACCTTCAACTAGAATGAGTTGGGTCTCTCCGCCTTATTTAGCACGTCCTGCCTTGCTTTGGACTGTGTAACATCCATTCTAGCCCGCCTATGACCTAAAACAAGAGCACAGTATTTACATGATTGCCACATGTTCTGAACTCCACCTGTAAATACCCCCCTACATTCCTTTACTAGGGAGGGGGAGCTTTTGGGTCACGAGGTGCTGCCGAAACTTTCCTACAACTATCCTAAGCAATTCTAAACACTTATTCTCCAAAATCAAGTGAAGATCCTTGGTGAATCCGAATAAGATCTATGTGGGAAAGAGTGTTAATCTGTTGTAAGAGAGAAGTAAATCTTGTAATCAACATATTGATAATGGAATCTCATATGAAAGTGGACATAGATCCTCATTGGATCGAATCACTATAAAAACTTCGTGTTATTACTTTTTTGCTTTTTGTATGTTTTTTATTGTGGCCTCACTTTATTCTCCCCTACCGGATTGGTGAAGTGCATTTCAAGCACCTTTGGTGTTGAATCCAATTTCAAGATCAACGGGGGATTTTGAAATTTTTGTTTGTAGAAATGAACAATATTAGGTACAAAAGATAGGGATATTGATATGGTACGGTAATGTGGCACCTTTATGTACAAGACAATAATATACCAAAGTTAGGAGGCAGGAGCTAAATAAAAGAAAAACGGTTACGCATGGTAGCATCCCATGAAGAAACAATGCACTAGAAAGTTAGCTTTTTATATCATAATAATTAGTGGCTAATTCTCTTTTATTAACACATTATTTAGACACAAGTGGCTAGGAATGTAGGCAAATGGTATTGCACCCGGTGTACAAATTTGTTTCAAGGAATCTTTTATAGTTGGTTATATATAGGACCACTATGTAATGCAAAAGGCATGCTAAATCTCTCCTCTCTTCTTCTCCACTTCTCCTCTTCTCTCTTCTTCCATATTTTCTGATTGTTACAGAATGCAATCTATATCAGTTGCTGCTTTCGCCGATTTGGACATGGATGCCACCTCCCCTACCACCATCTATCAAATCGACAAACAGATCTCCGCCTAAACCGCCTTCATTAGCACATTTTGCCTTTTCTTCCATGACTTCTTCAACAATGGCTGCGACATCCAACCCAAATTCGGTCCACACTTACATCCTACTGCCTAACCTACCATCCAAAGAAACTAATCTCACAACAACCTTACAAATTACAGAATATGTGGCATCAGTTTTCCCCTTGTTCATTCTCTTCATAGTCGTAATCCTCATCGATGACCTCCCCCTCCGCGCTGTCTGTTTTCCTAATCTTCTCCACCTTCATCTCGGTAGCAACTTCTTCTCTAACTCTATCCCTCCTGAATAGGGCAACTGGAGGTATTTGCAATACCTCACCCTCTCCAACAATGAGTTAAGCTGTCAAATTCCTTCTGAAATCTGGAGCCTATCAAGTTTCCGCGAGCTCTGTCTTGGTTATTTCAACTGCTACAAAGGCAGGATTCCTAAAGAACTCGGTAAAATGAAGAACCTTGTTGGGTTCGGCATAGCAAACTGCAGTATCACTGGCCAGATACCTGACGAAATCGGAGAGTTGCAAAATCTTGATACTTTATTCACCCAGGTCAATGGAATATCTGGCGGGATTCCAGCTGCCATTGGGACGCTGAAGAATTTGAAATCACTTGATTTGAGCAACAATGCATTGACCGGAAACATTCTGGTGAGTTTCCAATCTTTGAATGACTTGACATTGTTGAATCTCTTTAGAAACAAATTATCCGGAAACATCCCAGAGTTCAAAGGCGATTTACCAAGATTGCAAGTGCTGCAACTATGGGAAAACAATTTCATTAGGAATTGTTTTCTCCAAATTTGGGATCAAACACCTAAGGTGTAAAAGCTACACTTCACCTATTCGGTAAGAATATGGAACCGCGAAATCGCAAGTTAAACGAATAAAAGCAAGTAAGAACACAAAGGAATTTTTATAATGGTTCGATTCTCTATGAATCTAAGTCCACTTTCAATCCATTCTCATTATGATATTCAAGCTTACAACATATGGATTTTCCCTTATTACAATCATTTCTCCCTTTTAAACTTCCTTATAATCTAATTACACTTGACTTTGGCGAAGAAAATGAATAGATCTTTTAGCTTTGTGATGAATCTTCAACCACTTGTGTGCCTTGATCCTTTTCCATGATCTTCATAGGTTTCATAGTGAATTAGCATTCTATTTTAGCTTTTGAGAGGAGAAGAAATTGTTTGAATGATGCTTGAGAGATTCCTCTTAATCTGGGTTTGGTCATTAACTCGTTGATTTTGTTTTTAGTTTTCCATTTAATTTGGTTTATTGTTTGAGTTTGATTTTTATTCAAAGAATTTTGGTCCAATTGATCTTACCTAACATTTATAATAGTTGAGAGAAAATAGTGTCAACTGCAACTATTTTTTCCCTTCTAACTATTTAAGCTTCTCGCTTTTCAATGGCACTGTGAAGTAAATAAAGAGCCTTATTCAGTTATTCTTGAAATCGAGGCAGCTTTCCATCTTTCAGCTGAGATTTAAATCTCATCACCCTACACAAAAATCATCTAATCCTCATCAATTTTCTTCTCAATTCATGCTTAAACACATCTATGTGCAATTTCCTTTTATTTCTTTTCTTAAATTATTTCTTGTTTTGTTTTCTGCTTTCTTTCCCGATGGCATAGGAACTTGCACTTTTGCTACTTTGCTAAATTGCATGACTTCGATATTAAGAGGTACCGTTAGTGTTGATAAAATTTGTCATTTGGTTGGGTTCCAACTAAAGATTGAATTATCGTCAGGCCTGTGATGTGTTTTAGGCACAACTGCAATTTATTTAAATTTTTAATGATTTTAATGGAATGAGATCCATTTATCTAAATATTTCTTGATGTAGAACTGGGTTAATTTTCTACCAATAAATAGCATTGAAAATTACAAAAAGGTTATCTGAATTCTTGTTTATGATAAACTCATTTTTAGAACATCAATGCTACCTAGTTGCATTTCAGATATCCACTTTGGATAAGGATATACTAACTAATACGAATTGTTGTTTGGCATTTGGAATAGGTCTTTGTAGATTGACTTTCCCAGGAGCCAGCAGCATCTTACTATGGGGCATGGTTGTTGGCATACCTACCTATAGGGTTATATTCCCATTATTTTGAATGAAATTTGATAGTGCTTAAGTTTTGCAGATCATTTTTGTTGTTGTTTACAACCTACATGAACTTGTATTTTCTTTTCTTAGTTCGAAGCGTGGGTCATGCCGGACTCAAACAATTCGTTTGTTCAGTCTATCATGAACCAATGATTGAGATTCCATTTTCATGTCATCCTACAGAATTGCGGTTTACGTTTCAGGTTTTTTGATGTGGTTATTATCAGTAAAATGCCATTCGTTATGGTTCTAACTTTTAAATCATGAATATACAGTAACATGTCAACTGCCGTGGTCGATACGCATCTTGAGTTTGTTAAGATTTCATAACAAAAAGTCATTCGCTCACTCCTACTACTTGAAGTCAGATGCACATTTTGGGTTGCTAGGGTGAGTTTTCATTCAACACGATGCACAAGTTGTTGAACCTATTGCATATATTTGATTTTTTGCATTAGTTTACTGTAAATTTTCATTCTATGATGAATTATCCGTTTCTATGTCAGACTAAAGCGAACAGTTACTATGTGTATACCCAAAGTGGGATTGAATTATATGCCTGACCATAAAATATATTGCTTGCAACCAATTTGCAGCACCGATTATGTTAACATTTGTGGTGCATGATGTCTATGTGCAGCTCACAATGCTTATCCTGGTAATTCATATTTATTTCTTCTACCATTGATCTCTACTTGTTTTTTTTATAATATACCTGACTATGGGCATGATGTTTATAATTGTGGTGCATGGTGTTTTGATCTTATGTTTCAGCAAATGAATTTTATTTTCCTGATTGTACTTTCGAACTTACCTGCTCGACTGAGTGCTTTGTTCTGGTTTTTATGGAATTATTGTTATATAAGAATTAATATTATTTTACACTGAATTTACTAGCTTCAAAATATTATTCATTCATACAACAAATTGGAAAAGAAATAATACATGTGATGCTACTTCCACGGAGACCGTAGATGAGGGTGACAATAATTACAGTAAGCTTTAAACAAAGGAATATCACAAATTGTTGCATTTCCAGGTATTACAGGGCTTCTGCAATGTGGATAATGTTTTTCACAGTATATAGCTAATTGTTGTTTGCACTCACAAATGACGGTATTCTTATCTTTTCTGAGACTTCCTTTTATGCATTTGGTATTACAGCGCTTTGTACTCGATATTAGTGAAAACAAGCTGGGAGTATTGTTATATGGAGTTTCGCCCTTTTAAATTTAGGCAAAAATAAACTACTTTAGTCAATTTGAACTTTTCAGCGTATATACGTTTCATTCCCTTTTCTGTCAATTGATAAATCAAAATAATTTGTTGGTTTTGTTAGAGCTTTTCATATGTTTTCTTTCTCAGGGCTATTATGTTATGTATTGCGCTATGAATCATATTTAACAAACTATTATGTTAGAGCTTTTCATATGTTTTCTTTTTCACGACGCGATGTGTGGAATAACCAAGCTTTCTTGTATTTTACAAACTATTTCGATTAGTGATAGTGAAAGAATCAATTGTTAACATATTTGCCAAGTAAGAACATGTAGTTATAACAAAATTCGGATACAAGGAAATCTCGTCAAAAGGCAAAATGGAGCTCACCGCTTCATAGCTGAAAGAATTCGACGGATCGGACCCTACCAAACCAATATATCTGTCAACTGAATCCACCATCTACGACTTCACCATGGCCGCCAATTTCTACGGCCTAGGTGGGCCCTACACACTCTTTGCGGGACGTGAATCGAGCCGCGCGTTGGCAAAGATGACCAAGGACGAGGCTGACATCAATGGAAGAATCAATACCTCACGGACAAGGAAAAAAGAGTTCTCGATGACTGGGTGAGGAAGTTTGAAGCTAAGTATCCTGTTGTTGGTCGCCTTGTTTGATTATATTATGTTCTTTAGCAGTGTTTTATGAAATTTGTTGCCAGATTGCTATTAAAAAAAGTACATGTAGTTACACTATATATGGTTAGGTTATACTACATATTATTTATCCATTTGATTCATGCCAATATATTCTACTCCTGCCTTCTTTTTGAGCAGTTTGCAATATGGTTAGGTTATACTAAATATTATTTATTTATTTAGATGAGATGAATGTGGTTACTTGTTCACATGGTTAGATAAGATGAAAATGGGTCTATGCTTCATAATTTTGTTCTACATCTGCTCATTTATTGTGCTGCCTCATCCAACCTTGAGTGATTCTTTTGTCAGTCTTATCCAATACTACTTGGATTATTGCAGTTGTCTGGAAAAATGTAGAATGAAGAGGGGAATTGGGTGAGGGGAACAATCATTGCACTAATTGATGGACTTGGACTGATCACTGTAGATTTATATGATATACCCATAGACAGAAGTATGCCTTTTTTAAAACTAGAAACTTCATTTCATTCCTAAGAAACCAAAATATATAGCCAAAACGGTTGATTGGTTATTTTGCTGTACTTTGTGGTAGACTTGAGACTTCACATCATTTTATTTGTTGTCTAAATAAGGAAAATATTCGTCTAGTTAAAAACAATCAAAATAGTGCAATGCTAATTGGTTTTGATGTACAACCATGGTAGATATATGTGGTTAGCTCATATGTTTCCCCGAATATGGATCGCCACATGATAAGTTGTCATCATTTTTGTTTCTTGTGCTTTTTAGTGACGCCGGTAGCTTTTTCTTCACATCATTGTTTTTTTGAGAGGAACATGTCCTGAATCAGGCTGTTTTGATGTTGAAGTAGAAAATTGTCCACCCTCTTTTTTATGATGTTGAAGGCGCCATGTTTGTTTCTTCTTTCGAACCAAGTGATTTTGGTATGTGCTGAGAAGTATGTACTGACTTGAGAACTAAAATTGTTTTGCATGTGCGTTTTTATTTTTGTAGTATCTGATGGTAGAGTGAAGAAATTACAACAAGCCTTGAAGATTCTTTTAGATGCTGACAAGCAACTTCAATATTCAAGTGAGAGAACAACATGGTTGAAATTAATAATAGCAAGAACAAGACGGTTAAAGGTTCATTTTTTTCGATTTGTAAAACCACTAGCCGATGTTCGTTCTGTTCACACAGACATTCTAGTACCCTTTTGAAAAATCATTTTATCATCAACTTTGACCATATTTTTATTGGTTACTGATATGTTATAGCAGGTCATTTAGTAGTTACATAAATAAGTGAACAGTTTCTTGTCATATAATGTGTTTTATTTCAGTTTATAACATTTATCGAGTATCATCATCGTTGCATAGTTGGTAACTAATTATCATTTGTAGCTAACTTAATTGAATGAATGGATGTCGCTTTAATTGAAGCTAATTGCCAAATATAGAAAAAAGAAAATACTGAATGCATATCTGATGGTGAAGCTCATAAGTTACATGCTTCCTCATAAATTTTTATTCATATGGTTGTATTTGCCTTTTGTTGAATGCTAGTAAAGGATTACTATTTATAGCCACTAAACGTTGAAAGCCGGTAAAATTTGTTTAGTATTACAAAAAGAGTAACGAAATAATTTAAAAATCAACAAGTTTATAGTAATAGTAAGTTATAAAATATAAACCAAATTAACTAAGTGTTAGACCCAAATGTGGTTCTAACACCCAAATTGATTAGAAACAAGATAAACTAAAACAGAAATAAAGATGAACACACAAGATTTATAGTGGTTCGGCGAAGAAATGCCTACGTCCACTTAGTTTTCACTATATTCAGCAATTCAATTACAAATGCAATGTAAGATTCACTCACAACTCACTTTTGTTCACTCAAATGATTAAAACAAGAAATGAAAGATGATTTGGATTCTCCGGGAGTTAAGGAGTTCGGATGATGGAGGTACTTAGATTCTCAAAAAATGCTGAAAAAGATCCCTCTCTTTGTCTCTAGATGGGGTATTTATAGGTGTGAATTTGCCTGAGATTCAATCCGGGTCGGAACACGTGTCATCCATCGCACTCTCTTCGGGTTCGGATGGACTATCAAGCTGACAACACATCAAAGAGATGGACGTTAGGGGTAGGAATTAGTCATATCCGGTCCGGTTCTCCAGGCGACTTTATAGGAGATTAACCTGGATCATGGGTGCGGGTCGGAGGTGTGCATGTTGGGGGTCGGATCGGAATACCCGATCCGAACCGGAGTGGCTTGGACGTCTCTCCTTCACTAATCATACTCCGCTCCGCTGCAGCGTCGTGGCAAGCAAAAGACTTTCCGATCCATTTGAGATTTATTGGCCTTCCGACCCGATCAGATATGCTTTGCCAATTTATCCAGTAAGAGACATCCGATCCGAACAGAGAATTCTATCCGATCCGAACCGATATGCTGCTATCAATCTGAATTGTGGTGTTTTCTTCCGATCCGAACCGGAGTCTTATAACTTGAAATACTCTTCAATGGTTGGTTTCTTGACTTTGTGTTGCCTAGTTCACAAAGTAGGCTAACATTTTGCCCCCTCAAAGGATGCTTTCGTTGTACAAAGCGTGCTTTGATGTCGTTTAACCAGAATTGTCAGGAGTAACGCACAGATTTCTGTTCGGTTCGGCGTCCGACCCGAACACATTTTCTTCATTTCTGAGCAAATTTGGGAACTCATCTCGCCATGTAATGCTTCTTGCAGGTATGCTCCTCCTTTACTCTCCTTCTCTTCAATTCGAGTCGGATGCTAAATCAACGTGTGAAATTTCCACTCGGTTCGGATTCCGATCCGAAGCGTATTCGTGGATTTAGTTCTTAGACATTGGGCCTTCAGAGAGAGTTGTGCTACTGGGCTTCCACTCCGGTCCGAGCGGGCGAGACAAAATAGGGAGACGAGGAGTCAACACCATTCTTTATATAAATTCACTATTGCCTTCATTCTTTTCTCCTTCTTTTCTGTTGCCGCTCGGACCTAAGTATTGAAAACATCAGAAACTCGAATATTCTGAAACTATCCCTCGTAGATTTCTTAAATCGAACACGTAGGTAGCTCTTTAATCTCGAATAGCTTCATAGTAATTGCTCTTGATTTCAATTTGTGTTGGATTGGGATGGTTTAGCCACAGGCTTCGCTTGAACTCCACGTCGTTACTGGTGGATGCGCCGTCGCTTCGAGGCGTTGCGAAGCTGGAGAGGGCAAATTTCTGCCCTTAACGATAGCTTTGGTGATAACATGAACTTGTTTGTGAGAAAGGGGGGAAAGAGGAAGAAGACGAGGAGCGTGGTGACCAACTGGAGTCGGTTCGGGTAGAAGACGGAGGAGCGGAAAGGAAGGAGTAGGATAAGGGATCGGTCCGGGTTACACACTTTAGAAAGACAGGGAGGAAAGAAAACGTCGGTTCGGGTCGGAGAAGTGAAGGTTGAAGTAAATGGATTGGTTGAGTGGTGCTAGTTCGGTTCGGATCGGGTCACCCGATCCGATCAGATCAGTCCTGCTTCCGAACCCGTTGCTTCCCTTGTCTTAAACTGGCCTTGCTTTAATGATACATCCGAACCGACCACTATCTGTGTTTGTATTGAGCCAGCCATCATATGTATATCCGAACCGAACCGAACGTATCAAACTTGGCACATAAAGACTACCCAATTAATTCAACTAACGCTTACTCTAGACGAATATGCTTCGCGGACAGTTAGGATAGTGCCTTGTGAACATAAACGAGAATCAAGGACAACTCTGACTATTACTTTCTCTTTAAAGCTTCGTCTTACATTGCTGTACTTCTATTTTGTATTTCCCACATTTGCTGCACACACTTTAGTTCACACACATACACAAAAAGGGGGACACGGGATAATTCACTCTAATCCGTGCTATTGCTTCTTCAATAGTTCCATGACAATGAGGCCCAGACGCTCTTCTCGTTTAGCTGAGAGGAAAGAAGCTCCAGAAACTTCCAACAAAACCACTCTCGAGGATATATCTTCTTCATCTGACCCAGAATGGGACAGCGAGGGTCCGGATTACGGAGTTGGTCATCGGGAAAGCGATAAAATGTCTTCAGAAAATGAAGTTTCCCTAGGCTTTGAGGAGGAAGGAGGGATTGGTGACAATCGAGCACCCGATGAATTTGACTCAGCCATTATATTGGAGTCACCTCCAGATTCCGTAGAATCAACAATTGACAACGACCGACTCGTAAGAATTTGCTTGAAGTATTGAATAATGAAGAGAGACACTTTAGTGCCCTCGCGTTCTGACCGTCCCCATAACCCTCCAGAAGGATATATGACGGTCACTCGTCTGATGTGCATGGTTGGCGCCATTCCTCCATTCTCGCCTTTCATCGTCGACTTCTTAAGACAAATGCGGATTGCCCCCATGCAGCTGCATCCCAATTCATATGCCTATCTGCATACCTTATTCATAGCATATCGTGAAATTCTAGGCGTGGAGCTCACGTTCGACGATGTTCATTTCTTCTATAATTTCAAACATCGGACTAGAGAAACCCCTTCTTTCTGTTACTTTGAGTCGGTCCCAAAGAGGAAGATAATCTCTACGCCGTTTAGCAGCAAAGCTGGTGACTCCAGACTAGAGTGGTTCTATATAAAGCAACAGTCTGGATGCGCCAGGAGATGGACAAAATCAAGTAAAGCATTGATTTTCTGAACCCGGACTCTATACACTTGAATCATCACTCTTGACCTGTTTTCCTTTTTGTTTGCAGTCGACAACCCCAAACAGATATCAGACCAAGTGTTCTTTGATCGGATGCACCGTCTTCTCAATGGCGACCAAAAATTCCTGACTATTGACGAGGTCCTTAAAGATGAGTACCTTCATTTTCACGGGCTGCTATCCGTTTTCCGTAGCATCGGTCATGGGACGGTCCCTTATGCATATATTCCTCCAGTGGAAACAGTTCCAGAAATAGGAGAAGGCTCGGGAATTCCTGCAGCTTCTCTTCAAACTTCACCTTCTCCCTCTTCCACTCAAGATGATGAACTGGCTAATCTGGCCAAAAAACATCGTGAAGGGTATATTGCCCCCGAGGAAACTACCTCGGTAGACAAATCAAAATCTCCCCAAGGGTCGCCACTTCACGCTTCCGAAGGGGATGTTCCTAGCACCGACGAGCACATATTTCAGGGTTTGGGGGATCTCCCCTTACCCGAGACTATATATACTTCAGAAGATTTCAGAAAGGACCCTTTAGTCTTCACTTCTTCTGAAGAAACTACTCCTGCTAAGGCCAAAGAGCCTGCCCGCACCGGTCTAGCTTCAGACTCGGGTTGGTTGGGGGGACACACACACCACATAGGATGCACTTTACACCGTAGCACTAGCATTCATTGCACTTCTTTCTCCATGGATCCGTCGATTCTAAACTTCGTTTAATCTATCGTGCAGGTACAATGTCTCGATCCTCTTATGATATAAGAAAGCTTCGCCGCAGCATGTCCAATCCTCCTCAGGATGCTGAGTATAATCGCCGGGATGACCGTGGTAGGGAGGAAAGAAGACCCTATGATCCTTATCGATCTCGATCCTCACGCTCCCGCTCACCAGTTCGACCGGAACAAGAAAAATACAAAAGCTATCAAAGCCGTAGGGAGGAGGATAGACCACAATCTAGGGATTCCACTTCCTCCCATGAAAAGCGGAGTAGAGAGAAAACTCCTCCAAAGGAAACTGGGTCTAGAAGTAAGCAAAAAGTCCCTGCTACTAAGCGACCTCGGACAGACAAGGGTTCCACAGAATCTTCTTCAGGAAGGGACACTGAACTAACACTCCTCGCCCCTCCTCCACCAGATGCGGGAACCGCAGTAAGGCTGGCATATTTAAAGGAGCAATTTCCCGAGCACTACTTCGAGACTCTGACCTTTCTACCTTCCCTTGAACCTATTTCTTCTAACTGGGCAGAGGAGGCCAGAGCAAAGATTGATTTGGTGGAAAAACAATATACCGAGATGTACAAGTATTCTCGCAATCTTTCCAGAATCATCCGCACTCTAATGACAAATGCTGACTCAATGCACAAAACTGCGGAGGAAGATGCCAAGGCCCTAAAAACCTTAGGAAAAAATTTAGAAGATACTCAAGCTCAACTAGCTATCGCTCAGAAGAACGCTTCTAACTTCAAACAACAGTTTGAGGACATGCAAAAGCGCTATCATGATTTGCTTGAATCCCACACTCAGGAGCGTTCTGAGTTGAAGAAACAGGCTGACGAGGCCAAATCAGAGGCTGCTAAGACACGCCTCGCTTATGCTGAGCTTGAGCAGAAAAATGCCGAGTTAGCGAAAAGGAGTGCTGAGTTGGAAAAGAAGAATGCTGACTTGGCCTCGAAGCTGTTGGAGGCAGAAAACAGGGCTGCTCTGGCTGAGGGCAACGTGGAATGCGCTATTAAATCTGCGGAGGAAACCCGCAAACAACTATCAGAGGCGGAGGCTGATATTCAGGGCTTCGGCGAACTAATGATCGAATTCTTCGCGCACATTATTCGTCGTCGAAACATTTCCTGGATTGAGGACTATCCATCCACTTTGGTTCATGTGTGGAATCAAATCGTCGAGTGGGAAAAAGAAGAGCTTAAGGTCGATTCCCTCGATGAAGATAAGCTGATGGAGAAGTATTTGAGAGACGACGAACCGGAGCGCCTAGCTGAAGGGCGCCGTCTAATTGCTGAGGCCATGGAAGAAGAGAGGCGGAAGTCTAAACAGAAAACCATTCCTGAAGCTGGTTCCTCTTCTTCTGCTCCTGTAACTCCCGAAGTAGAAGGGTATGATCCCGAAAACCCGGGAATTTCCCGAACAACTTTGCTATCTCCCATTCCTGAAATAACTCCAGAGGTAGTAGTCACCCCGGCTGAAAAGTCTTCAGAAGGTATTCCTATCTTTTCTCCTCAATTTGTCAAGGCTGCTACTACCTTTGGCTACATGACTGAATGTTCGATGAGAAATCCTTTGCTCTCGCCTGAGTTGATAACCGATGTTTCTCATTTTGTAGGCGTTGAATCCTCCGCGAAGACAGATGTAGTTCAAGGAATTACCACTGGGACAAAGCCCGCCGATAGGGTCAAAGAAGGGGAAGACAAGGCTGCTTCCACAGACCTGGGGGAAAGAAGTGAACCAACTAAGGTCACTACTCCCCATGATGAAGAAATGATTGCAGCTTTAAAAGACGACGGAGGAGACGAGGGGCATGATGAGGAACCGGAGATTGTAATAACTGGGGAATCGAAAAGCGCTGATGACGTTACCTTGGCTGCCATGAAGGCTGATCAAGACAAGCGCTTGCAATTAAAGGCTGAAGAATTAGACCCTGAGGTCCTCAAGCCCCTCGCAGTTGTGGATGCAGGTTCAAGGTTAGTTGTTAAGCTCTCCACTAGATCTATTACCGAAGAACTTGCTAAAAAATCTTCTCTTGATTCCAGTGCCCCGCCCTCCGGGAAGAAGTCTGCTGGCCCCAGTACTACATCTTCAGGGAAAAAGAAATCAAAGCGGATCTTGACTGAAGCCGAGAAGGAAGCAAAAGATGTAGAAAAAGCTGCCAAGAAATCGAAGGCTCATTCCAAGCCCAAATAGGGGGTTCCCCTGTATTTTTTAACATCTTTGTAAACCAATAAGTGCTGCTATACCAGCAGCTTCTGCACTTTCTTTTTCAGTTATTTCCCTGTACAAATTCATTCATTAGTAAATAAAAATAATTCACTTTTTGCAATGCTTATTTGTTAGCAGTTCTGCACTTATGTAAAAATGTCTGTCTATAGTTATGAAACAAAGTTGTGGAGAGGGGAGATATGTGTATGTATATGTGTCCCCAGTCAATCTCCATAAGTTATTCAGTGCTTAACCATGCAATCTGAACGCTCCCGATTCTCTAACGGGATAGCATTTCCTGTGTCATCAATACCTGTTGTTTTTTTTCCTGGCATTTCTTTTATACTCTCTCTCATTCTCTTGAGAGTTAGAGTTCGAATTCAGATATTTGTTTATTCCCCGGTCGTTCAACGGGAAAAGATTTCTTTCTCGGCGCTCGGTCGGAGACGCCTTTATACTCTCTTTCTCTCTGGAAAGTTAGAGTTCGGAGTTGAGCCTCTTTCTCAGCGCTCAGTCGGAGACGCTTTTATACTCTCTCTCTTTCTCTGGAGAGTTAGAGTTACGAATAGAATTTCTTTTTCAGCGCTCAGTCTGAGACGCTTTTATACTCTCTCTCTCTCTATGGAGAGTTAGAGTTACGAATAGAATTTCTTTTTCAGCGCTCAGTCTGAGACGCTTTTATACTCTCTCTCTTTCTCTGGAGAGTTAGAGTTAGAATGTCGTTTTCTCATTCTTTTACGTCTTATCGCACAAATAATCATTGTGCTTCTCTTTATGTCCAAGCTGTTTTCAACCTTTTTTAGGCTCTGAGTTATCCTGTATTTTATAATCACAACAGAACAACTAATGAATGTAAATGCATAAAAGTAAATAACACACAATATTTTTATAGTGGTTCAGCTAAGTCATAGCCTACATCCACTTTATAGTCCTGTATTCATATCATCAGATTTTCCCAAGGCAAGTCGTGCCTTATTACAGAGTTTACAGAAAGAACAGCAAAAAGTATAGCATTTCTAATCCAAATATCGCATTAAGTGTTGGGCATTCCATGCTCGAGGGACTTCTTCGCCATCTACGGTCGTTAACTTGAATGTTCCTTTATCAAGTTTCCGTTGGATGACAAAGGGTCCTTCCCATTTTGGGCCGAGGTGAGGAAGGGATGGAAAAACTCTCTTTAGTACCAAATCTCCTGGTTCAAAAGTCCTAAGACGAACTTTTTTATCATAATAGCGTGCCATCTGACGCCGATGTCTTGCTGCACGCAAGTCTGCTTCGTCCCTTTTCTCTTCGATTTCATCAAGAGACTCAAGTAGAAGTGCCCGATTCGTCATCGGGTCATAATACGTCACCCTGTGGGAAGGAACTTCCAGTTCAACTGGAATTACTGCTTCTGAGCCAAAGGAGAGAGAGAAAGGGGTATGACCGGTAGCCGTTTTAAACGTTGTTCGATATGCCCACAAGGCTAGGGGCAATTCATCAACCCATTTTGCCTTTGCACGCTCTAATCGCTTCTTGAGGATAGATTTTATTACCTTGTTTATCGCCTCTACTTGCCCATTCGATTGCGGATAGGCAACTGCAGTATATCGTTTGTCTATCTTATATTTCTGGCAAAAATTTCTGAATTCAGTGCTATCAAACTGGGTCCCGTTGTCAGTAATAATCGTCCTTGGGATCCCGAATCGGCATATAATATTTCTGACCACAAAACTTACCACCTTTCTTGTGGTGATCTTAGTCAAGGGCTAAGCTTCCACCCACTTTGTGAAATAATCCACGGCTACTATGGCATACTTAGCTCCCCCTTTAGCAATCGGTAAAACTCCAATGATATCGATTCCCCATGTGGCAAATGGCCAAGGACTCACCATCGATTTAAGCTGGGTTGACGGTGCCCTGGGGATTTTGGCGAATCTCTGGCACTTATCGCAGCGTCGTGAATAATCAGCTGCATCTTTGTTGATCGTAGGCCAGAAGTATCCGTACCGCAATATTTTCTTTGCTAAAGTTTGACCTCCTGTATGATCTCCACACTCACCTTCGTGCACTTCTCTCAGTACACGCTTGATGTCGTCGTGTGCGATACATCGTAACAGGGGCATAAAAAATCCTTGTCTATAGAGAGTATCGTCTTGCATAACATATCTGGCAGCTTTGCGAACTACGGCTCTTTTCTCACTTTTCTTCGATGGGAGTGTCCCATTCTTAAGAAAACTCTTGATTGGAGTCATCCATGACTCCTTCTCTGGTTCCGCTTCATGAACGAATTCAATTTCCACTGACTCAAAGCTTGGCGACTCCAACGTTTCAATTGGAATTACCTCAGTCTCTTCTGGATTGTCGGAACTAGCCAATTTTGCTAGTCTATCCGCTTTCTGGTTTTCTTCTCTGGGAATATGTGTTATGTTGTACCGCTCTAAGCTATTTAATAGCTCTTTCACTTTCTTGAGGTAAGCGACAAGTCGAGGTCCTCGAGCCGCGAATTCCTCTCGTACTTGACAAACAACAATCTTAGAGTCACAAAATATGTCCATCATTTTTACTCCGAGGTCTTTAGCGAGTTTCAGCCCGGCAATCAGGGCTTCATACTCAGAGTCATTGTTTGTTGCCGAAAATTCTAATCGCAGGGCGTAATATAACGACCGTCCCTCGGGAGTGACTAAGACAATCCCAGCTCCGGATCTTCGGTCATTTTTAGCTCCATCTGTATATAATTTCCACGGATTCATCTCTAGCTTATCCTCGGATTTGACCACTCGGTCATTGATTATTTCTTCCTCTGGAATGGTGAACTCCGCAATAAAGTCTGCTAGAGCTTGTCCCCTGATTGACTTTCGTGGTTGAAAATTCAAATCAAACTGGCTTAGTTCTATGTTCCATTTAATCAACCTTCCCGACGCTTCGGGTCTCTGCAACACCTGTCTTAACGGCTGATCGGTGTATATGGTTATTGGATGGGCTTGGAAGTAGTGACGAAGCTTTCGGGATGCAATCAGGAGGCTGTAAGCAAGCTTCTCGATCTTTGGGTAGTTGCGCTCTACCGCTGCTAATTTCTTACTCACATAGTATACTGGCCTTTGTACTTTGTCTTCTTCTCGAACCAGAACTGTGCTGACAGCGTGAGCCGAGACTGCTAGATAAACAAATAGTTCTTCGTGATCTACGGGCTTTGATAAGATTGGCGGTTTTTCTAACATCTCTAACAGATTTTGAAAGGCCTCGACACAATCGGGAGTCCACTGGAAGTTCTTCTTTCCCCTTTTTATCAAATCAAAGAACGGAACACATTTATCGGTGGCTTTGGAGATGAATCTACTTAGCGCCGCTACCTTCCCTGCCAGACTTTGGACGTCTTTAATTCTCCTTGGTTCTTCGATATTTCTAATCGCCGCTATCTGGCTAGGGTTTATCTCAATTCCTCGGGAACTCACAATGAAGCCAAGGAACTTTCCCGACGCCACTCCAAATGAACATTTTAAAGGATTCAATTTCATACGGTATTTTCGCAAGATACCAAACATTTCTGCTAAGTCTTGCGTATGACTGGAGGACTGCTTTGATTTAACAAGCATATCATCCACATAAACTTCCATAGTTTTTCCTATTTGATCATAAAACATTCTATTTACCAACCGCTGATAAGTAGCTCCAGCGTTTTTTAATCCGAACGGCATTACAACATAACAATATAATCCCAAATTCGTAATGAAACTTGTATGCTCTTGGTCTGGTACATGCATAGGAATCTGGTTGTATCCAGAGTATGCATCCATGAAAGAGAGAAGTTCATGACCTGCTGTCGAGTCTACAAGCTGGTCAATCCTGGGAAGTGGGAAACTATCTTTTGGGCAAGCCTTATTTAGATCTGAAAAGTCAATACAAGTTCGCCACTTTCCGTTTGGCTTCTTTACCAAGACAGGATTCGATATCCAGTCGGGATAAGTCGAATCTCGAATAAATCCATTTTGCTTCAATTTCTCTACTTCTTCTTTGAGAGCAGCCGACCTCTCTGGGCCCAGCATGCGTCTCTTTTGCTTCACAGGCGGATGCTTCGGATTTACATTCAATTTGTGACTGATAATGGAAGGCGATATCCCACACATGTCAGCATGGGTCCAGGCGAACACATCTAAGTTTGCCTTCAAGAAGTCTGTCAGTTCTTCAGCACGACGTGGATCCAATTGGGAACCAATCTTCAAAACTTTCGTCGGATCAGTTTTATCAACAGGAATTTCCACTGTCGCTTCATTAGGAGTTGCATTCCTAACCTCTGGTTCCTCGTCTTTTCTAGGATCCAGGTCTTCAGGCGTTCCTTTGGGCAACTCCCTTGGGTTCAATCTCTCTAATTGCTATGCCGAGTCCCCCTTTGAGGGAGATGAGGCATCCTTACTCTCAGCATTAACTCCTTTCATCAACATCTTCAGTTCGGCCACATAGCAGGCCCGTCCAGAAACCTGATCCCCTCTTATTACTCCAGTCCCGGCTTCGGTTGGGAACTTTAGTAACAAGCACCAAGGGGCGATACAAATTCTAAATTCAGCGAGGGCAGGTCTCCCTAAAAATGCGTTATAGGGCGAATCTACGTCCAATACTACGAATTGAAGCATTCGCACTCTTCTACGTTCTCCTTGCCCTAAAGTCACGGGCAACTCTATGTATCCCATGGGAGCTGTCGTCGCTCCGTTGAAGCCTCTAATCCATCCTTCACAAGGTTTCAGATCTTCGGGCTCAAGCTTCATCTGATCAAATGACTTCTTGAACAAAATATTAACGGAACTTCCGTTGTCTACTAATACCTTATGGACCAAGGCCGGCCTAATAGTGGTGGTAATAACCAACGGATCATTGGTGGGAGATTGTATTCCCGTGTGGTCTCGGCTGCGAAATACCACGTCATCGAACATGGTTTTTTGTTGTTTTATAGGGGTGACATCTTCCAAATCGTCACCTTCATTCACATCTAGATGCTTGGCAGCATTCACATATTGGTCCATTGACCTAAAACTTCGGATTGCCGGGTGAGGTCCGCCTACTATGGAGTTGATGACGATCCCTTTACCTTTCTGCTGCGCGGTAGGCTTAGGAGCAGGTAGGATTTGTTTTGGAGCCTGCTCTCCTTGCCCCCTGTCCCTCGGGGCAACCTTGTACTCATCCAACTTTCCTTCACGCAGCAGCTTTTCGATTACATCCCTCAAATGCCGACATTCATTGGTCGAATGTCCATGTGTTCCGTGAAACAAGCAAAATTTCCCTGTCGCCATTTCTTTCTCGGTCGAATCACGAGGTGGCGGTCTTTTGTACTGCAACACATTGTACGTGTCCAGGTAAATATTTTCCAGGGTGTCATTCAATGGTGTGTAATCCTCGTAGTTCTGGAATCGGGGCCTTTTGTTTGGGTCACTTCCCCTATTTCTGTTTCTCCTATTACCGTTCGAATTACGGTTGTTGTTGTTTCCCCCGTTTCCAGTATTGCCGTTTCCACCCTTGTTTCCTACATTTACTTCGACCTTGCCAGAACTTTCCCCAGACTGCTTCACGGCAATATTACTCTGCACATTCTCCTTTGAAGCTGTCTCAGACTTTCTTTTTCGGTTTGCCCTGGCTTCCTCTCGTCTCAGATAAATATCGGCTTTTTCGTAGAATATCGCCCTTGTGGGAGGTGTTTTCCCAGAAAGGTAGTCTCCAAACTCGGATTCAGGATCGACTCCTTCCTTCAATGCCATCAGAATAGTGGGCTCGTGCGGGTCGCTGACCTCAGTTACAGCTTGGTTAAAACGATCTAAATATGCCCTTAAAGACTCTCCTGGTGCCTGTTTGATTCTCGACAATTCAATAACACTCTTGGACTTTCGGGCATGTAATCGGAACTAGTTCATGAAACGCTCACTTAGTTCTTTGTAATTAGAAATTGAACGTGGAGGAAGTCGGGTAAACCAAAATAATGCCACATCTTCTAGGTAGATTGGGAACGCTTTGCACTTTACTTCATCAGGGGCAGCAGCGGCATTCATAAGCCACGAATACCGCATCAAGTGCTGTCCTGGATCAGTCCTTCCGTTATATTTATCCATCTGTGGCAAGTTAAAGCGTCGGGGAAACTGGAAGTCTAGGATATCGTCAGTGAACGGAGTATGGCTTCGCTCAATGCCATAGTCTTCATTTGTGTAATTCCGGCTCTCGGACATAATTCGGCGAACCATTGCTTGTACATCGGCACTAGTTAGGGGCTGCTCAGGTTCCCTGGCCCTAGTGTCCGAGCTCCTTCTGGGCTCATGCTCAGGAGATGCCCTTCTTCTTCGAGCTGCCTCTGCTCGATTCCTTTCCCTGTGTTCCCGGTCGATCTCGGGAAGAGGGGACTGGAGTCTTTGCCCCCGAGTGGGGCTATCATTTCCTAATGCTCGTGCGATATCCTCGCGAGATCCCAAAGATCCAAACGTTAGCTGCTCCACGTTCTGAGGTCGTTCGAGTGGCCTTCATTCACGGGGCCTCTCTTCCTCGGAAGATGAAGATTGATCTACGGGTGTGTGACGGACCGGTGATGGAGTTCTCTGCCGGTGGAGCTCATTGATCTCCCGACTCATGAGCCTCATATTTTCCTGCATCATGAGATTAGTGCGCTCATGAACTCTCATAGCTTCCCTCGTGCTCTCAAGCATATCAAGCAAGCGCGAGAAATCTCCTTGAGTGATGGGAGCAGATGGATTGACCTGGTCTCCAACCCTGGCAGCTGGAATTGGAGCATTCGTGGGGACTCGAGTAGATGTTCCAGCTTCACCAAGCATCGGGTCGGATCAGAGGTAGGAAGTCGGGTCGGATCGGAGCTGGGGTGCCTGGTCGGATCGGTGCGCAGCGAGCAACTCGGGTCGGTTCAGATTGGGGGAGTGCACTGCTTCGGAGTCTCCTACCCGGATCGGATCGGAGCTCTCCCCTTGCTGTCGGTTCGGATTTCCTGCATTGACTCTTCCTGCTGCTGAACTCTGCCCCCGAGACCTTGTTACAACAGCATGTTGCTGATCTTCGCCAGCTCCATTTCCTTGAACAGACTGAACTTCCTTGCCTTTTCCTTTGGCCATGAGTTTTTGACAATTACTTCAACGAATGTAAGAAAGCGGAGAAACTTAAGGATTCACTTCTTTGAACTCAACGGTCCAAAAAGTAGAAAGAGATCCCGGAAAATAAAGAATTTAGATGAGAATTCTCAGTGAAAGCACCAAAATGTTAGACCCAAATGTGGTTCTAACACCCAAATTGATTAGAAACAAGATAAACTAAAACAGAAATAAAGATGAACACACAAGATTTATAGTGGTTCGGCGAAGAAATGCCTACGTCCACTTAGTTTTCACTATATTCAGCAATTCAATTACAAGTGCAATGTAAGATTCACTCACAACTCACTTTTGTTCACTCAAATGATTAAAACAAGAAATGAAAGATGATTTGGATTCTCCGGGAGTTAAGGAGTTCGGATGATGGAGGTACTTAGATTCTCAAAAAATGCTGAAAAAGATCCCTCTCTTTGTCTCTAGATGGGGTATTTATAGGTGTGAATTTGCCTGAGATTCAATCCGGGTCGGAACACGTGTCATCCATCGCACTCTCTTCGGGTTCGGATGGACTATCAAGCTGACAACACATCAAAGAGATGGACGTTAGGGGTAGGAATTAGTCATATCCGGTCCGGTTCTCCAGGCAACTTTATAGGAGATTAACCTGGATCATGGGTGCGGGTCGGAGCTGTGCATGTTGGGGGTCGGATCGGAATACCCGATCCGAACCGGAGTGGCTTGGACGTCTCTCCTTCACTAATCATACTCCGCTCCGCTGCAGCGTCGTGGCAAGCAAAAGACTTTCCGATCCATTTGAGATTTATTGGCCTTCCGACCCGATCAGATATGCTTTGCCAATTTATCCAGTAAGAGACATCCGATCCGAACAGAGAATTCTATCCGATCCGAACCGATATGCTGCTATCAATCTGAATTGTGGTGTTTTCTTCCGATCCGAACCGGAGTCTTATAACTTGAAATACTCTTCAATGGTTGGTTTCTTGACTTTGTGTTGCCTAGTTCACAAAGTAGGCTAACACTAAGTTTTACAAAAATCAAATGAACTTATAATAGTAATATGCATAAATAAGATTTATAAATAATAATAATTAATTAATTAAACTTTTTGAAAACCAACTAAGATTAATAAAAATTAACAAGTACTATAAAATTTAACTAAGTTATTGATTTTATATAATTAACTATGACCTATAAACAATAAGTATAACCAAGTATAATAATAATAAACTAAGTTTATAATACTAATAATAATAATAATAATAAATTATAAATGCTAATCAAGTTAATTAAGTTTTATAAAAGTTAACTAAATTTACAATAATAATAATTTAACTAAGTTATCAATGTTTTATGAATAATAAAACTAATAAATAAATAAGTGTTATTACAAATTAACTAAATATTATAAATATATAATAATAATATATTTAAGTTAAATAAATTTTATAAAAATTACCTAAGATTTATGAAAACCAACAAAGTAATATTAAAATTTAACTAATATAACTAGATTTATAGAAATAAACAAGTTTATAATAACAATACTAATAATAATGATAATAAACTAAGTTTATAACAAAAATATGGAACTATATAATAATGACCAAGTTACCTAGCTTTTTAAAAAATTAACGAAATTTATACTAATAATAACAATATAGCTAAGTTGAATAAGTGTTAGTAATGATAATAATAAATTAAATTAATTTTATATAAAAAATGCATAATAATAATAATAATTAACTAAGTTAACTAAATTTTATAAAAGATAATTGAGAAGTATACAAAATAAATAAGCATATAAAAGTTAACTAAATATAATAAATATTTAACTAAGTTAACTAAATTAACCAAGTTTTATAAAAGTGAACAAGTTTATACTACTACTAATAATAATGAATCATGTTAACTGAGTTTTATAAAAATTAACTAAATTTGTAATAATAAATCATGTTATGTAATTTTTGTAAATAGTAAACTCAACAGTTATGTGTCTTATGTAAACTTGACTTATAGATGATGACATAAACTATTGTTTTAATGTTACTCGATAATTCATGGCAAATTCTTATTGTTGATTATCAACCTTATCTACAGGTAATTAGCTTTTTTGGAGTGAATATTATCGACAACAATGGACATGACTTTAATTGTTATATGTATTATGATATTTGTTAGTACTTATTGTGTAAACTTGTTTATGAATGCTTGCGGTATGTGAATTTGTTGATTTTGTCAAATAACTATTATCTAAATGGTTATAGAAAATACTTATGTGACTAATGTGTTCTTTGTTATTCGAGTATGATGATTATATAATTGATTGATTGTTGATTTAAATTAGATTTTTATATGATTGCTGCTAATTTTGGTTTGATTGACTGCTGGAAATAATAGGAGCCATTAATGCGTTTTAGTAGCATTTAAGAAACGTCACCGAAACAAATGTAAAACACCAACCAATAACAAACTCGTAAATGTACACATTAACATAGTGTATATGGAGGTTCTAGGTGTAGAGCCCACCTTCGAAGATGTAAATATTTTCTACCACATCAAGCATCGCCAAAAGGGGACTCCTTCCTTTGTCTATTTTGAATCCGTCCCAAAGAGAAAGATCATCAGCGACAGATTTAGTAACATGGGCGACATAAGACCCGAAAGGTTTTACATTCAACAACAGCCCGGGAGCGCTAGGAGGTGGTTGCAATCTAGAAATGTTCAAATTTTGGCTTTCCCGTTTCAATTACACTTGCAGCTCTACTAACCTCTCTTTCTTGCTTTTAGTTTTCAAATCCAAATAAAACACAAGGGCAAGTATACCAAAATCGCTTGACTGACTTATTGAATGGTAATCCAGATTTCCTGAGCATTAGAAAGTGTGTCGTTGACGAGTTTCTCCATCGGCACCATCTGCTATATATGCGGCGAAGCAATAATGTAGGAGGTCGTGCTTGCATATACGTGCCCTCGGCGCAAGTCCTTCTGGATCAGTGGGGATAGAAAGCATGCCTTCGGCTGAGGGGCAAACGACAATGATTGAAGTTGGAGAGGGCTCAAGAGTAAAGACCCTGCGGGCTAAGGTCAAGAACTACAACCAGGAGACAAAGTGATAACTCCTTAGATAGGCCCTACCTAGGTTCCCAAAATTCCTTCTCCGATCTACACTCAAACCGAGGAATTTCTAGAAAAAACACCCGAGGACGAGTCTCGGGGTAATTCTCCGAAAGGTGCATCTCCTTCTGAAAGGAAATCTACACCCATGATTTCATCCTCTGCCAAGTCTCCCGTTAGGTCTTCTTCTCACAATCCCCATCAAGAGGATTCCATATTCAAAGATCTGGCTAATCTCCTTGTGCCTGACGACATATATACTTCCTAAAATATTGGTTCTGGCTCTTTCTTTCCGCCGTCTACAAAGACAGGACAGACAAAACCATCGAGCCAAACTCCGGGCTCTGGTCCGTTGGGGGGATCACTTAGGACACACACCACACTAGCACTGCATGTAACAAAACTTATGTGATATATTGCCTCCTGATTCTTACATTAGCTTGTGTTGACTTGCTCGTATAATGTCTTACCGACACGACAATCCTAGGGACCTTCGCGAGAGTCTTCCCAGGTATGGCTCTTATGCTGAGCATGATTACAAAGAAGCTCACAATAGGGACAAGAAAAGACGCTATAACTCGAGACATCATCAATTCTCAATATCCCACTCTTAGGCCCGTTCTGATTCCGATAAGCATAAGAGTCGCCAAAGCCATCGCGAAGAAGAGAAACAAGTACCTAAAGCTCCGCTTCCTTCAAACGAGCCTCATTTTCAAGAAAAACTTCCCAAGAAACATATTGATCCCAAGGACAAGGAAAAGGACAAGAGCAGCGCGACAATTATTCCCACCAAGCGCAAGTCTACTGATATAACTACGACAAAACCTGTGGTGCTTGATCCTTCTACTGAACAAAGAATAAAGGTCTTAAAGGAACAATACCCAGATTATCATTTCAGCAACATGCATTCCGTGCCCAACCTCGAACCGGTCCTATCCAATTAGACCGACCCTATCAAGGTTCAGATAGACTTTGTGGTCTATAAATAACAGGAAACCTGCAAGTATGCTCAAAAGTTGTCCAAAATTATTAGGGAGCTTCAGCAGGACTTGGACAATCAAAAGCTCATGTCTAAACATGATGCGTCTAGCAAGGCCACTGCCATTAAAGAATGTGAGGAAGCTCAGACCTAACTTGCTTTTGCACAGCGTGAAGCCGAGAACTATAAGAAACTGTACAACGAGTTGCAGTAATGTTTCCACACCAAACTTGACAACCATAGTAGAGAGCAGACAACTCTCAAGAAGCAAGTTGAAGATGTCACAACCGAGAACGCTGAACTAAAACTACTGTGTAATCGCTTTGAAATAGAAAAGACTGAGCTCGAGAAATAGGTTGCCAATCTGAAGGCTAGGTTGTCTGGAGAGAGAGCCGTATTAGCCAAGGGACAGTATCCATGATATTAGAATTAAGCACAATATCCATGACATTCAATAAACAGGTAAGTAATCAACATGATTAACACGTTTCCAACATTCCCAACCTATATATTCCTTCGCTAAAAGGGAAGCCGATAGGTTAGAGCTCTATTGCTCTGCCCTTACTCGATATCAATCTTAACTTTCACAAATAGATAAGCCTACTTCGTCGGCTTATTAGTGTTAAACATTATCAATTACCTTTTAATCTAGTGACTTAATCATGACAAGGTTTAGCAATTCATAACCCTTTCTAACCTTTGTTTTATTTGAAAAGATTTTTAAAAAGAAGATATTTTAGAAAGAAGATATTTTGAAAATAAGATATTTTGAAAAGAAGATATTTTAGAAAGAAGATATTTTAGAAAGAAAATATTTTAGTAAAAAAGATACTTTGAAAAGAAAATATTTTAGAAAGAAGATATTTTGAAAAGAAAATATTTTAGAAAGAAGATATTTAAGAAAGAAGATATTTTGGAAAGAAGATATTTTAAAAAGAAGATATTTTAGAAAGAAGATATTTTAAAATTAAAAATACTCTAGTATGAGTTAAGAGAAAATATTAAAAATATCAGACAATTTACATAAACTTAAAGAACATTTACAATACTTTGAAATCCAAAAATCAAGGTTAAACGTGTAGTTTTGCACTAGTGAAGTTTGTCATTTTCAATGGGTTACTTATAGCATTCTACTATTCAATAACTTGAAGCTAGTAGAAATACAAGTAATACGAGATTCAATATGATAAGAAATAACTAAGCATGCCATTACAAAGTTCCATACAAAGTGTTGAAAACACAACAATTCATATTGCATCTATAGCGACTATCGCTATAGGTGCACTTTCAAGTTCAAGTCTACAATATGTGAATTCCCTACTAATCCTTATGTGCTTTGTTTCAAATCCATTCCACTTGTTATAAAAGTCAATTCAAGTCCAATTCCATGTCCATTCAAGTCCATTTCAATCCATTAACATGGATCGCATATATCGCTAACTTTTAAAGTTAGAATCAAGTTAACATGCTTAACATAAGTTACCAACATTCAAGCAACTTTTAGTATAGTTAAAGCCATGTAAATGATTTATGTTCACTGTCCTAAATAGTGAGTAATCTCACCTTAATTCTTAGCAAATCGAAGATCCAAGAACAAGAATAAAGATCCAAGCGAGCAGCCTCCTTTCTTTCCTTCCTTTCCTTGCTTTTTCCTCCTTCCTCCTTCAAAGTAGCTCGCAACCTCTAGATGATTTTGGAGAGAGGATTGGGTTTTGCAACTTATAACTTTCTAGAAGGTCTTTTAATGGTATAAGAAGGTTACTCTCAAAGTTTGAGTTAATTTGAGTATGTTTTTAGAAAGTTAGTGAGTAAGAGAGGGAGATGAAGAAGACATTGTTTTTATTCTTAAAGCTTAGTGTAATTTGTTAATGAAAAGATCAAGTCTAGATAAGACTTACTCATATTATACTTCGTTTCCCATGTACAATCTTAAGCATCCTCACTCCAATGTACCTTTACTAACCTCACAACCTTAGTCCTAAGCTTCTTTATATCTCTATCCACAACTCGAACCGAATATAGTCAAATTCGGCTCCACTTCCAAGTCTTCCAGTTGCAACGCTTCTACTTACGCAAATGTGATACATGAAATACATTATGCACACCTGATAACCTAATTGGCAACTTGACTCTGTATGTGAGTGTACCAGTCCTCTCTAGAATCAGGAATGGTCAACATAACGATGGGCCAACTTTCTCGCCCACCCAAACCGAGCTACACTTCTCATTGGCGAAACTTTTACAAATACAAAGTCTCCAACTGCGAATTCCAAGTCTCTTCGCCTCTCAAGCTCTTCTGTCGATTTTGTGCTTCCTTTATTCGCCTTTGAACCTATGAACCTTATCTGATGCCTCCTTAATCATATCTGGTCCAAGTACCAGGCGATCTTCCGGTTCTACCCAACACGATGGAGATTTGCAAGGTCTTCCATACAACGCTTCAAAATGTGTCATTCCAATACTGGCTTGAAAACTATTGTTGTATGAAAACTCAAAAAGTGGTAAATTCTCTTCCCACGAATCAAGATCAATCCTGATCAAATTGCAGCCCTTAAGGGAATTCAGGAGCCTCGCCGGAAAAAGGATGTTCAGAGTTTAGCAGGAAAGGTAGCAGCTATGGGATGATTCATCTCAAAAGCCACTGATAAATGCCTGCCCTTCTTTGAACTGATAAAAAGGGGGAAACGGAACTTTGCTTGGACGCCCGACTGTGTCAATGCCTTCCGAAATCTGCTTAACCATATTGAAAAGCCTCTTATTCTATCGAAACCTGTAGACCATGAAGACTTGTTCATCTATTTAGCAGTATCCACACATGCAATAAGCTCAGTCCTGGTCCGCGAAGAGGATCGAATGCAACGACCGGTCTATTATGTGAGTAATAAATTGATCGGTGCCGAATGTAATTATCCTAGAATTGAAAAACTGGCCTATAGTTTACTAATCACGTCGAGGAAGCTTCGGCACTACTTCCAGGCCCATCCAATTAAAATATTCACTGATCAGCCTCTTCGACAAATCTTACAACGACCAGAAGCAAGCGGGAGACTACTAAAATGGAATATTGAATTAAGCCAGTTCAACCTAACGTTTATTCCTCAGAAGTCAATCCGAGGACAAGCCTAAGCTGATTTCATAGCAGAATTTATGACCCCGGAGGAAGAGTGTCAAGTTGATGACCCCGAGCCTATGAAGGTTGATCAGGAGCCAATTAGCTGGAAGCTTTACACGGATGTGGCCCGAAATAAACAGCGTTCGGGAGACGGCATAGTACTTTTGTCCTCTGAAGGGCGCTCGATTTATTACGCTCTGAGGTTATATTTTTTGGCAACCAATAACGACTCTGAATACGAAGCCCTGATTGCTGGGCTCAAACTAGCGAAAGACCTGAAGATAACATCGCTCGACATCTTTTGTGACTCACAGCTTGTAGTCTGCAAAGTCCTAAAGGAATTCATTACCTGAGGAGAACGACTGGCTTCTTACCTCAAAGAAGTCGAGAAGTTGCTGCGGGACTTCGATCGATACAGCATTTCCCATATTCCTCGGGTAGAAAACCAGAAAGCAGATAGGCTAGCAAAACTGGCTAGTTCAGACTTTCCGAACGAGATAGAGTTAGTTCCCATAGAAATCTTGAAAGTACCAAGCATTGACCAGATGGATGCCGATCAGACGGATGTCGAGCCCGAAGAAGAATCATGGATGACTCCCATCAAAAATTTCCTTCTCCACGGGCAGTTGCCTGAAAAGAAAAACGAAAGGTGAGCTTTGGTACGACAAGCCTCCAGGTATCTTGTTCGTCAAGGCCAACTCTATAGAAGAGGGTTTTCTGTTCTTATGTTCCGATGTGTAGCCAACAATGACATCAAAAGAATACTACAGGAAGTGCATGAGGGGGATTGTGGAGCACACATCGGGGGGCAAGCCCTGGCCCGAAAAATACTGTGCTATGGATACTTCTGGCCGACCGTTAATAAGGACGCCGCTAACTATGCCAAAAAGTGCGATAAGTGCCAGAAGTTTGCGCAAATCCCACGGGCGCCCCCAACGAATATTACCCAGATGACAAGCCCTTGGCCGTTCGCTACGTGGGGAATTGACATCATCGGAACTTTGCCTATTTCGAAAGGGGGTGCTAGGTACGCGATTGTGGCGGTAGATTACTTCACAATATGGGCAGAAGCCTAGCAGATGACTACGATTACAACAAAGAAGGTTATTAACTTTGTCGTCAGGAACATTATATGTCGATATGGAGTACCTCGAACCATTGTCACGGATAACAGAACTCAGTTTAATAGTCTGGAATTTCGAGATTTTTGTGAGAAATATCATATTGAAAAGAAATACACCGCAGTCGCGCATCCTCAATCCAATGGTCAAGTTGAAGCAGTCAATAAGATCATTAAAACCATTTTGAAGAAACGGCTGGAACGCGCTAAAGGAAAATGGGTCGACGAGTTACCCTTGGCATTATGGGCGTATCGCACTACCCATAAGACCGCTACAGGGCATACCCCCTTTGCTTTGTCATACGGGTCCGAAGCAGTCCTTCCGATCGAGCTTGAAGTCCCGACTCACCGGACGACCTACTATGATCCCCTGACTAATAAGGCACTTCTCTTGACGTCCTTGGACATGGTCGACGAAAAAAGAGAGGAAGCGAACCTTCATGCCCAGGCCCACAGACAAGGAGTCGCTCAATATTATAACCAAAAAGTCCGACCAAAGACCTTCGAAGTAGGTGACCTGGTCTTGAAACAAATCTTTCCAGTCCCCATGCATATGGGCCCGAGGTGGGAAGGACCTTACGTCATTCAGAGAAAGCTCGATAATGGAAGTTTTAGATTAACAACTGTGGATGGCGAGCCGTTTCAAAGAGCATGGAATGCGGAGCATTTACGACATTATCTCTCTTAGAATTTATGTTTTTGCTTTCTTTCTGCATTTAGATTGTTGATTTATTTGTTTCTTAGCATTGTAATAAGCGACCAACATTAATCGCGCTAGCATATTAATAAGAGTCTCCGTTCCTGCTCTGATTTGTTGTAATTATAAAGAGCTAGTGATTGCGATTGAATGACTTATCTTACAACTTTTACCTTGAATAAATCTAGGATAAAAGTCGACGTCCATCCGGGCATACTGATCGACCATCAGGACTCAACTCCCGACCTCATTGACTTGAGGAAGAGTATAAACGACAATCGAGCGTGAATGGTGCACCTTGACAAAAGACCGCTCAAACAATAAAACTTTACCCTTTCTTGACCAAAGGATAAGTATAAAAGCCTGATGGCGCCCCTGCTTAGTTGTACCCAAACCTCGATTAAGGATGGGACTTCTTGAGTTCGACGCGGAGATCATCACTCAAGTATCTACCCGACACTGGGGGCAAAAGAAATAGCAAGCGCCCCCGACAAGGGTAAAGGGTGACTCACCCTTGACATTGAAAACATAACCATGAGATTCACACGACATCTATGTTATACATGTTATCATTACTTACGAAATAAGTTGATTTTCATTCATAATACCCTGATATCATCACAAAATATTACTGCATGACAGGTACCATTCAAACAACGATATCACAGATACATCACTAGACAGTTACACAGAAAAAGAAAGTCCTAAACGGGAGGTGGCATTAGTCCTTGCTCCATCATTTCAGCCAACTCTTTCTGCCTGATCATCTCCAGCATTTCTTCGGTGGTCATCACACGTCTCGACCCTCCAAGTGTGCTACCAAAGGGACGAGGAGTCGAAGCAGAAGCCCGTGGATTCATCGAGGTAGCAGGGAATGGAGCTGCGGAAAGAATGGTCGGAGGAACAAACTGGAGAGGCCTGGCGATCACATGATCTTCGATATGTTCTGGTTTTGTGGCAGAAATTCCCTTGTTTTCCTGATCCTTGATCTCAGCCATGGATGGGCAATCCTCTCTTTTGAACTCCTCGACGATCTCGACATCGGGAGATACCAAGTCGATCTCCTCCACTCCTGCAGTCTTGTCCGTTTCATCCATGGTGCCTTTCTTCTCAACAACAGATCCTTCATCTCCACTGTCAGCAACCGGAGAAGTCCCTACAGAGAAAAAAAGGAAATATATAGATTAGGAGGAGATGATGGATTTTAAAAAAGTGGGGGAAGGGGGGATTGCCTTCCATGTTAAAGCCGGCCACATGTCCTTCCGCAGCCTTGACTTTGTCGGACGAAAAAGTAGAAGACGAACCCTTTTCCATAACCGTGTGCGCAGAAGATATGGGAGCATAAGGCCGACTGTCACTAGCTTCGGTTTGGGAAACCGATTTTCCTTTCGCCTTGCGACGTTCCGCTTCTGCTATTCTCTTTTCTTGATTTTGTGCCTCCGTCACGATGGCACGTTCCCTATCATTCAGAATACGGCTCATTAATGACGCCTCATCCACTAGACGTCCCTATGTCGTCTTCTTCTCTTCCCATAATAGTACCTTCCATACGTCGGCTAACGACCTGGGAAATCCCGACATCCAAGACAAATCCCTGTGGCGAAGGAAATTTGCGCAAAACAAGAGAACTTGGCGAGCATGTCCCTTCTTCAACTCAACTTTCTCTCGGGCATGCTCAGCCTTAAGGGTCTCGATTTCAACATCATGTTGAAGCTTCAAATTACTAGCAAACTCGATCGCTGTGGCAGTATTCTTCTCAGCCTGATCCTTGGCTAACTCGGATGAATGAAGGGTAGCCTTTAAATTCTGAATTTCAAGATCAAGTCGAACTATATCCTTATTCAAGGTTTCAATTTCTTCTCTCATAGAATTGCATTCCTGTCCTCTCTGTTGAACCTGAATGTTTAAATCTTCGACCTCTCTCCCATGCTTTTCTTTATATGCCGCTGCCTATAGCTCTTGATCCTTGATTTTCTTCTCTAGGAACCCAAAGGTCCTCTTACCACTGTCAACGTCCCTTTTTAAACCTGCGATCTCGACGAGCTTACCCTTTAATGCTCTACTCACTTGCTCGGCATATTCTAGCATAGCATCATATTGAGATAAGGAATATTCCAAATTATTGCGCATGCGGCGACGAAAGCTATGGGTTAATGGTTGTATTTCGGGGGTGGCCCAATCTCAGAAAAAATGAGATCGGGGAAATTTCATTCTAATTCTTGGAGTCGATCGGCGGAAGAAGTTCCAACTGTAGGACTGGGACGATGTATCACTGTTCGAGAGGGCCCGACTCCTTTTCTCTCCGCGGGATTGTGAGAATTATCTTTTTTCCTTTTCTTGGGCGCACGATCCAACTCTTCCATATCTCCCAACGTTCGATTGTGTCTTCTCAAGCGTCTCTTTTTCTGTCCATCCTGTTCCTCGGGCAGTTCGTCCTTTCCTTCTTCCCTCGATTCTTCCTTTTTTCCTTCCTCATCTCCTCTCACATCTTCTATCTCCTTCCTTTTGCTATTATCGTCTTTTTCGTTGCCATCTTTTTCAGTGCGTGGCAAAGTAGCCTCCCCTAACCCAGTGTCCATTAGGAAGGAGGCAAATAGATCTCCATAAAACTCTTCATCGACACCTACAAGGAAAGCAAAATGAAGCAAGTGATCCTCGATTTATACATAAGCATTTGATGTTGTGACACGCAATAAACCTTATAATCATGACAAGATTATACCTCCCGATACCGCCTTGTCTGTCTGGAAAGGACATTCCTTCAGATTGGTTGGCAAAGAATCGATTTGGGTCTAAGCTTTGAGGTGAGAGAATAATGTTAGGCATTTGAAGATTTTCCAACCCTGGAAGAGGTGTTGCTTTAAGCCCCGCTTGTAAGTCATGAGTCGAGGGGAAGTCATCCTCAACTCCCGAATCTTTCGGATGAACCCCGATAGGTTCCTCTTCGTTTGTTCCTCTTTGAGCCTCCTTGGGAGTTCTCTTAGCAGCAACCTTTTCTTTTTGTCGACGACCGACCTCATCACGAGCAACTTCTTGAAACTTGAACTTTCGAATCCGCCTTTTGAAAGAGGGCTTCTTCAAACTGGATTTCTCTTTCTTTCCAAACAGAGGGCGAGTGGGGGATTTTTCAGTCGAACGAATCGCCTGTTCGTCCTCCGACCCCTTCGTGACTGGGGGCACCTCGTCTTGAGCTGATACTATAGGGTCAATTCCGTCTTTTGCCGATCCCCTTGTCCTACTTCGGTCGAGTAGGGCATATTGGTGCAAGTTTTTATCGGTCAGGCAGTTCCAAAACTGCCATCGCTCCTTCTTTATCCTGATTAATCGCTCATGGCGCTCTTTAAAAATATCATCCTCAGGTCTTACAGGCTTGGCCTCTATATATAAAATAGGATGATCAGAAAGAAAAATCTTTGTGGAATAGGAGTGTATAAAGAAAAGGGGAAAACCCACCACATTTGAGCCAGTATCGAGCACACCCCGGTTGCTGCTTAATCCAAAACCAATCTCGCTTGGGATCACCCGCCTTGCTTGGGACATCCTCGATAATCTTCCAGCACCGAATAGCTTCAAAATAGAGTAAAGAGGGAGACTGTGTCTTATTGTGTCTAAAGTTAAAGAGAAAGGCTATGTCATCAAAGGTCAGAGGATAACCCAAATATTTCAGATATAAATAGCAGGTCGATAGCAAAAATCCATAGACTATTGGATGAAATTGCATCGGAGCTAAATTCATCCGACACAGAAAATCGACAATGAAAGAAGGAAAGGGGGGAATGGCTCCCACGTTGCACATCGGAAGGGAGATCGCCATGTAACCATCCGTGGGATTGTGAGGTCTTGCAGCCTTCTTAGGAACAAGAACTTCGTTAAATGAAATATTGTGCTTTGCGGTTAAATGCTGAAGTCGTTTGAGGGTAATTTTGGATTCTTCTACTTCCGGAGGATTCCTCAAAATCTCCACGCCTGGGAGCATATCGAGTGCCAGCGGAATGGGAACTGCTTCAACTAGCTCGACTGCTATTGAAGGAACAGACAATGGATCCATCGAACGAATTTTAGGGTCATTGCCAAAAGTAGGCTCTGATTGACCCAAAGACTTTGAAGAACTGTCCATTCTCATAAAAAAAGGAATCTCTCCACCAGATTCTTGCTTACGGGTATCACATGTTATAACCATTGACCTACGAAGAACTTGTGGCGTAAAGATAAAAGAAAAGCACAAAAGAAGAAATAAAGTCAGGATTTCTTTCTACAAGCATAGCCTTAGTAAACCGTGAATAAACAAGTGATGCAGTTTAGATTATGCAGGAATCGGTATCTCCTACGTCGCCCTTTTTAGCATGGTCACGTGCCTTAGGGTTCGAAGACACTTCGATTCACAAAAATGCTTGGAAAAGGCGGGATCTTTTTGACCTACCATCAAAATCAGGGTTTCGTCATCAGCGGGTCTTATCCAAAGGACGGAAGCCTTGCCTTGGTGAACCGCACCACCGCTGACTCCGACGGTTTGATGCGGAAAGCCTCCGACGATTGGACCCAATCGAACCCAAAATTATAACGAACGAGGGGGAGACTTCGTGCAAGAATGTCATTTGATATAAAGGATGATTCATACCTGAAAATATGACTTTAGGTGGAGGTGATGATCGCTAATCGTCTCTCTTTCTGGAATGGTAAATTAGCCCCTGTAGAGATTAAAAGTAAAAAGAAAAAGGTAAATGGGATTTTACTTTTATAATAAATAAAAGAAGAGCGACTATTCCAATTCAGCCAATATGATTGGACCAAGTGGACGTGTAAAGAAGTTGGAGGGCTGGAGATCAATTGATAAGACGGGAAGATTGGGAGGCGTCATCATTATCTGAACTAGTTCATAGTTTTGAAATAGTTGATTGGACTCGACGCAATTTACAATGTCCATTGAATGAAAATTAAAGTAACCAGTGAGACAATCGGCATACAGAATCTGACTTGAGATTTATAACAACAAAGTATGTTTCTTACTAAACGAACCATACTTTGGGGGGCAAAGTGTTGACGGGCCTTCGGACTGCCCATCAAGGCATAGCAGCTCGGTAGATCTGTATACAAAGTCTTCAAAATAAATGGGGAAAGCCCATTCTCCTAGGCCACTTTGTCCGTAGAGTGCGGCCCAGAAGGAGCTTGAGATGACCAAGCCTGATCAGTTGCGATTCGTTCATTTAAAGTTCAAAAAGCTAGCCTGAAGAATAGTTCATTGGAAGATCTTTCCAGTTCAAATCACCCAAAGCAGACGGATCGCAGGCCGCCTCATACCAGTTATTTGGGAAGGAGCACCGATTCTTCAGCAGATACTGAATCATTCAGCCATAAGTATTCTTTTGGATCCAGTGACACGTGTAGATAACGGCTAAGTGTTTTATCATCTATAAATACCTGTGTTTCAATTCAGAAAAAACATTGTAATTGTAATAGTATATATATATATATATATATATATATATATATATATATATATAAAGTGGACGTAGCACCATCTTCGCCGAACCACTATAAATACTCTGTGTGTAATCTTTTCAATTCCTGTGCATTGTTTATTGTTATTAATCTTCACCCATTCTCTACAAAGTTCTTCTCTCTGGGTGTTGAACCAGTTTTTGTGACAACCCGGATTTCGACAGACCGAATTCTTTTAGAAATCCAGTCCATCAAGACCCGAGTTGGGTGCTCTAGTATCCTGCAGAAAAAAAAGAACAAAGATAAAGAAAGTATGTCAGAACTCCTGAGAATCTCACAGCGGAAGGATTAAAATATAATATAGTCAAAACATAGCTTTTACCTTATTAACAATACTGCTAGACCAGTATCCAAAGCTATACCATCTGTGTCATGAACCTAACCTGGAAGTATGTAATGAGGAGGGGGTCAGAACATAAGTTCTGTGTGAGTGAACTTATAGTAAACTTCTGTATAACCCTACATATACCGTTCCGTATATCTTCTTAGTTATTAGGTTAATCTCATCATTAGCACTCAAGGCTAGACGTATGTCGTTCAATTTCACGTACTAGCATATTAACCTAATGTCTCGTATATGTGGATACCCCCTACTCGTATTTTCTTTCCTACATATGTGTACAGCCTCTTTCCATTCACCGTACAGACTTTGTTACGTAACTATATACTATATTAGCGTAGTGCCATCATTTCCGTAATTGTTTGGACTGCCACGTCTCCTTAATTCGATTAGGGCTTATGCCAACTAGGACTACTAGGGATTATGCTACCTAACGAAATACGCCCCCTAGTCTAGGACGCACTACCCGGAGCGATATATGTTCCTAGACCTTCCCCGTGTAAGTATCGTGAACCGTTTTCGATGACTAGATGCACATGTACTCTATATGTGCTACCTGAATCCGTGTTAGGGAAAATCAAGAAACATAGAACTCGGTCGGGAGTTTTCAGATATCTGCCGTTGCAGATGCTAAGGTCTGTTTTATTCCAGTGGCTATGGTCCCACTCGACCCCTCCCTCAACTAATGAAAGGCACACCTAAAAAAAATGAGAACTATACGCATGCCCCCTATGCCCCACTAACCTATGGCCATCCTCACCCATAACTAGATAGCAAGTATATGGTCTTTTGGAGTTCTCCGCCTTTCCGCTTCACGTATCTCGACTGACTCAAGATGGATGGTAGACGACGAGTTGCTATCACAGGGCTACCGTTTTCTCGCCGAATCACGCTGGTCCATCCTAGTCTTTAGGTTGCCATAATTTGCAACCAATGCATACCCTTGGTTCTTCTAACGCAGACCTTAACCTCTGTGAGCCCAGGAGGATCATCTGCAGCCTCACAGAGGGATACCAAGAGTACCCTCACGTCCCCTCGAAGCCTCGGGCTTCGTAACCCAATTCGTTGGAGCTTTCCTTTTTACTCGGACGGACGTTCGCACCTTCCCGTGCCTTAGGGCACCGTGATGATCTACCTCTTGTGGTTAATCATCCTACAACGTACAGGCTGTCCCCAAGCACCTTAGTTTTATATGTCATTAGACCTACGTCTAACCATTTATTTTGCGCTTATCAGTTTCCACCTTTAACTTGGTTATTCGATTTAACTTTTCAGGTTTTCCAAGTCTCCCTGGCTTATTTGTTTATACTTAACTCACTTAAGTCCATTAACAAGCCTTATGACATGTCATTTATCAATTTCATAAATTATCCTCTTTGTGGGCCACAACAACATGTCATATTTATTCATGGTTAAGTATGCCTTATCCCACATATATACTGATTAGGAGAGCAATCCCCTAAATACCAGCCCCGAAGACCGAAATCAACATCAGACTAATACCCCAGGAATCATTCTACCCAACCAACATATATGGTTCAAATTTGCTCCTTCTTTATTTTCAAGCCTCTTAATTTGTAATTGAGTATATCTTCTCTTATAAGTTATTTCATATTTTTTCCTTGTCGTTCTTATAACTTATCTTTTCTTATAAGTCATCATTCCCCCTTGTCCCTAGGACAAGTCTAACCCATTATCCTCCTTTTTCTTGGTCAAACTTTTTAATAGGTTGTTAACCATTCCCCATATTCTATCATTAGTTCGGATTAAACCTTTTTGTTATTATTTTCATGTCATACACTTGTCTTACTATGGTTAAGTCTATACTTACATGTTCATACATATCTTGTTTTATTACAGTTAAGTCTATACTTACCTGCACCACTTAATTCTCTAACCATACCCATGTCACCCACATGTCTTATTATGGTTAGTATTCTTTAATTCATTTATTATGCTATAGCGATGTATGACCACCCACATTGGACTAACATTTTGTGGCTGCTGGATGCACCGGGCGGTTCCGGGCAGTCTTACGCCACAATCTGAGTCCAACCTCATGTCATAAATCGTTACGCTCAAATTCCCTCCTTCGACCCATCACATTAGACATCAATTGTGGCGGCTGGATTTGCCGGGCGGTTCTGGGCAGTCTTACACCACAATCGTGTCTAACCTCGTGTCAAAGGTTCATTTATATTCGTATTTCACCTAAACCCCCAAATTTCATGCTATACAGTTCAAATTAATTCTTAAGTCTTGTCGAGTGGTCATAAGTTAGACCAATTTCATGTTGATTCATAAAATATGATGTAACCCAATTTCCCATCTTTTATTCAAATTTACCAATCCCAAATCATTTATTTCCTATGGTATTCATACTTTTAATAAAGTCCAAGTTCCCTAAGAATATGATTAACATATTAAATTATATGATTAACATATTAAATTTACCTAATCTCAATCCTCATTTTATTTCCTAGTGTCTTAGGCTAATTTTGCAAGTTCATAAGCCAATTTATATTCAAACCCTTTAAATAATGATAATCTTATGCCACAATTCATATTACGTTCATACTTATACTTCCCAATTGGTTTTCATATTCAAACCTTGCTAATGTCATATTGTACCCAAACCCGTTGTGGTTCATAACATAACTCTCCAATTTATGTCATTTCCCAAAATCAAGTATTTCCCTTTTTCGTTCACAATAATCATTCAGTCGTATTTATTTCGAAATAGACCTAGGCTCGAGATAGCCTAACTTATAACAATAAAAAGGGAAGGATAAAAAGGAGAAACATAACCATAGGCATAATAATTAGAATTAAACGAATGGAAACATTACAGATCCAATCTTTCATAATAATTTCATTTCATGTTACATGGGGAATGTTTGAACGATAGATAATAACCTTATACAAAAGTTGTATTATAACCCACTCACATTGGTTGTCATCTTCAAAATAAGGATTAGATAACTCTAGAAGTGCTTTCCCTCTTTTGCTTAGCTTGAATTTCTGTTTTGAATCATCTTTAATTTCTTTTTGCCACAAATTTGCGAGTCTGGATCCATTATCCTCTCTTTAAATCTCTTTTCTATCTCATATGCTGTTCTAGATCTCATTCATTTTACTTTATAGAATAGTTGTTGTAGAGAGGAAGGAAGAATAGGTTCCAAGCTCTTTTTTTTTTAAGCAGAAGAAGATAACAAGAGGGGGAAGAGAGAGACATGGCTTCGCCATGAGTTGTTGTGGAGTTTATAATGAGCCTAGAGTTGTTTATATAGGTGCCAAAGTATGAATCTTGCCCCAGAACTAGTCCAAATACGTCAAAGTGTACCCAGAACTGAATCTGGGAAAAGTGGAGCAGGTCGACACCCAGGTCGACTATAGTGTCGACCTGGGGGGGGGGGGGGAGGTCGACTATATAGTCAACCCCCTGGTCGACCTGCCCTGGGCGGGATTTTTCCCGCCCAGTCTTCCTGTGTTTGAAATTCGAATTTTGGCCTTGGTTTTTTAGTTGTTTAGTTTAATTAATTTCTGAAATTTCAAAACACTATATCTGACTCATACGGAATCCGATTTTCGAAAACTCGGACTCGATTCTATGCAGAATTCCGAGACAAATGTAATGGTGAAATTCGTTTGACTTAATTCTTAGTTTTAAGTTAAGTATTCCATATTTTCCATCATTGTTAACTGATTTGTTTTCGTGTATCACCATTACTATTAAATATCTCGGAATATATATATATATATATATATATATATAAATGCGGGGTGTTACAGTTTTTGGTATCAACAATAACAATACTAATAATAATGATAATGATAATGATAATAAACTAAGTTTATAACAAAAATATGGAACTATATAATAATAACCAAGTTACTAAGCTTTTTAAAAAATTAACGAAATTTATACTAATAATAACCATTTAGCTAAGTTGAATAAGTGTTAGAAATGATAATAATAAATTAAATTAATTTTATATAAAAAGTGTATAATAATAATAATAATAATAATTAACTAAGTTAACTAAATTTTATAAAAGATAATTGAGAAGTATATAAAATAATCAAGCATATAAAAGTTAACTAAATATAATAAATATTTAACTAAGTTAACTAAATTAACTAAATTTACCAAGTTTTATAAAAGTGAACAAGTTTATAATACTAATAATGAATCATGTTAACTTAGTTTTATAAAAATTAACTAAATTTGTAATAATAAATCATGTTATGGAATTATGTAAATAGTTAACTCAACAGTTATGTGTCTTATGTAAACTTGACTTATAGATGATGACATAAACTATTGTTTGAATGTTACTCGATAACTCATGGCAAATTCTTATTGTAGATTATCAACCTTATCTACAGGTAATTAGCTTTTCCGGAATGAACACTATCAACAACAATGGACATGGCTTTAATTGTTATATGTATTATGATATTTGTTAGTACTTATTGTGTAAACTTATTTATGAATGCTTGCGGTATGTGAGTTTGTTGATTTTGTCAAATAACTATTATCTAAATGGTTATGGAAAATACTTATGTGACTAATGTGTTCTTTGTTATTCAAGTATGATGATTATATAATTGATTGATTGTTGATTTAAATTAGATTTTTATATGATTGCTGCTGATTTTGATTTGATTGGTTGCTGGAAATAATATGAGCCATTAATACGTTTTAGTAGCATCTAATAAACGCCATCGAAACAAATGTAAAACACGAACCAATAAAAAACTCGTACCTGTACACATTAACATAGTGTATATGGAGGTTCTAGGCGTAGAGCTCACCTTCGAAGATGTAAATATTTTCTACCACTTCAAGCATCGCCAAAAGGAGACTCCTTCCTTTGTCTATTTCGAATCCATCCCAAAGAGAAAGATCATCAGCGACAGATTTAGTAACATAGGCGACATAAGACCCGAATGGTTTTACATTCAACAACAACCCGGGAGCGCTAGGAGGTGGTTGCAATCTAGAAATGTTCATATTCTGGCTTTCCCGTTTCAATTACACTTGCAGCTCTACTAACCTCTCTTTCTTGCTTTTAGTTTCAAATCCAAAGAAAACACAAGGGAAAGTATACCAGAATCGCTTGACTGACTTATTGAATGGTAATCCAGACTTCCTGAGCATTAGAAAGTGCGTTGTTGACGAGTTTCTCCATCGGCACCATCTGCTATATATGCGGCGAAGCAATAATGTCGGAGGTCCTGCTTGCATATACGTGCCCTTGACCCAAGTCCTTCTGGATCAGTGGGGACCGAAAGCATGCCTCCGGCTGAGGGGCAAACGACAATGATTGAAGTTGGAAAGGGCTCAAGAGCAAAGACCCTGCGGGCTTAGGTCAAGAACCACAACCAGGAGACAAAGTGATAACTCCTTAGATAGGCCCTACCTAGCTTCCTAAAAGTCCACCGATCTACACTCAAACCGAGGAACTTCTGGAAAAAACACCAGAGGACGAGTCTCGGGGTAATTCTCCGAAAGGTGCATCTCCATCTGAAAGGCAAATTACACCCATGATTTCATTCTCTGCCAAGTCTCCCGTTAGGTCTTCTTCTCACAATCCCCATCAAGAGGATTCCATATTCAAAGATCTGGCTAATCTCCCCATGCCTGACGACATATATACTTCCTAAAATATTGGTTCTGGCTCTTTCTTTCCTCCGTCTAAAGAAGACATGATACCTACAATGACAGGGTAGACAAAACATTGAGCCGAACTCCGGGCTCTGGTCCGTTGGGGGGATCACTTAGGACACACACCGCACTAGCACTGCATGTAACAAAACTTATGTGATATATCGCCTCCTGATTCTTACATTAGCTTGTGTTGACTTGCTCATACAATGTCTTACCGACACTACAATCCTAGGGGCCTTCGCGAGAGTCTTTCCAGGTATGGCTCTTATGCTGAGCATGATTACAAAGAAGCTCATAGTAGGGACAAGAAAAGACGCTATCACTCTAGACATCATCAATTCTCCCGATCCCGCTCTCTGGCTCGTTCTGATTCCGATAAGCATAAGAGTCACCAAAGCCATCGCGAAGAAGAGAAACAAGTACCTAAAGCTCCGCTTCCTTCAAACGAGCCTCATTTTCAAGAAAAACTTCCCAAGAAACATATTGATCCCAAGGACAAGGAAAAGGACAAGAGAAGCGCGACAATTATTCCTACCAAGCGCAAGTCTACTGATATAACTACAACAAAACCTGTGGTGCTTGATCTTTCTACCGAACTAAGAATAAAGGTCTTAAAGGAGAAGTACCCAGATTATCATTTCAGCAACATGCATTTCGTGCCCAACCTCGAACCAGTCCCATCCAATTGGACCGACCCTATCAAGGTTCAGATAGACTTTGTGGTCCATCAATAACAGGAAACCTGCAAGTATGCGCAAAAGTTGTCCAAAATTATTAGGGAGCTTCAGCAGGACTTGGATAATCAAAAGCTCATGTCTAAACATGATGCGTCTAGCAAGGCCACTGCCATTAAAGAATGTGAGGAAGCTCAGACCCAACTTGCTTTTGCACAGCGCGAAGCCGAGAACTATAAGAAACTGCACAACGAGTTATAGTAACGTTTCCACACCGAACTTGATAATCATAGTAGAGAGCAAACAACTCTCAAGAAGCAAGTTGAAGACGTCATAACCGAGAACGCTGAACTAAAACTACTGTGTAATCGCTTTGGAATAGAAAAGACCGAGCTCGAGAAATAGGTTGCCAATCTGAAGGCTAAGTTGTCTGGAGAGAGAGCCGTATTAGCTAAGAGACAGTATCCATGATATTAGAATTAAGCACAATATCCATTATATTCAATAAACAGGTAAGTAATCAACATGATTAACAAATTTCCAACATTCCCAACATATATATTCCTTGGCTAAAAGGGAAGCTGGTAGGTTAGACCTCTATTGCTCTGCCCTTACTCGACATCAATCTTAACTTTCACAAATAGATAAGCCTACTTCGTTGGCTTATTAGTGTTAAGCATTATCAATTACCTTTTAATCCAGTGACTTAATCATGACAAGGTTTACCAATTCATAACCCTTTCTAACCTTTGTTTTATTTGAAAAGATTTTTTAAAAAGAAAATATTTTAGAAAGAAGAAATTTTGAAAATAAGATATTTTGGAAAGAAGGTATTTTAGAAAGAAGATATTTTAGAAAGAAAATATTTTAGAAAAATATATTTTGAAAAGAAGATATTTTAGAAAGAAGATATTTTGAAAAGAAGATATTTTAGAAAGAAGACATCTAAGAAAGAAGATATTTTGGAAAGAAGATATTTTAAAAGGAAGATATTTTAGAAAGAAGATATTTTAAACTTAAAAATACTCTAGTATGAGTTAAGAATAATATAAAAAATATGAGACAGTTTACATAAACTTAAAGAATATTTACAATACTTTGAAATCCAAAAATCAAGGTTAAACGTGTAGTTTTGCACTAGTGAAGTTTTGGTCATTTTTAATGGGTTGCTTATAGTATTCTACTATTTAATAGCTTGAAGCTAGTAGAAATACAAGTAATACAAGATTCAATATGATAAGAAATCACTAAGCATGCCATTACAAAGTTCCATACAAAGTGTTGAAAACACAACAATTCATATTGCATCTATGGCGACTATCGCTATAGGTGCACTTTCAAGTTCAAGTCCACAATATGTAAATTTCCTACTAATCCTTATGTGATTTGTTTCAAATCCATTCCACTTGTTATTAAAGTCAATTCAAGTCCAATTCCATGCCCATTCAAGTCCATTCCAATCCTTTAACATGGATCGCATATATCGCTTACTTTTAAAGTTAGAATCAAGTAAACATGTTTAACATAAGTTACCAACATTCGAGAAACTTTTAGTATAGTTAAAGACATGTAAATGATTTATGTTCGCTGTCCTAAATAGTGAGTAATCTCACCTTAATTCTTAGCAAATCGAAGATCCAAAACGAGAATAAAGATCCAAGCGAGCAACCTCCTTTCTTTCCTTCCTTTCCTTGCTTTTTCCTCCTTCCTCCTTCAAAGTAGCTCGCAACCTCTAGATGATTTTGGAGAGAGGATTGGGTTTTTCAACTTATAACTTTCTAGAAGGTCTTTTAATGGTATAAGAAGGTTACTCTCAAAGTTTGAGTTAATTTGAGTATGTTTTTAGAAAGTTAGTGAGTAAGAGAGGGAGATGAAGAAGACATTGTTTTTATTCTTAAAGCTTAGTGTAATTTGTTAATGAAAAGATCAAGTCTAGATAAGACTTACTCATATTATACTTCGTTTCCCATGTACAATCTTAAGCATCCTCACTCCAATGTACCTTTACTAACCTCACAACCTTACTCCTAAGCTTCTTTATATCTCTATCCACAACTCGAACCGAATATAGTCAAATTCGGCTCCACCTCCAAGTCTTCCAGTTGCAACGCTTCTACTTACGCAAATGTGATACATGAAATACTTTATGCACACCTGATAACCTAATTGGAAACTTGACTCTGTATGCGAGTGTACCAGTCCTCTCCAGAATAAGTAAGTCAACATAATGATGGGCCAACTTTCCCGCCCTCCCAAACCGAACTACACTTCTCATTGGTGATACTTTACAAATAGAAAGTCTCCAACTGCGAATTCCAAGTCTCTTCACCTCTCAAGCTCTTATGTCAATTTTGTGCTTTCTTTATTCGCCTTTGAATCTCTGAACCTTATCTGATGCCTCCTTAATCATATTTGGTCCAAGTACCAGGCGATCTTCTAGTTCTACCCAACACGACGGAGATTTGCAAGGCCTTCCATACAACGCTTCAAAAGGTGCCATTTCAATACTGGCTTGATAACTATTGTTGTATGAAAACTCAAAAAGTGGTAAATTCTCTTCCTACGAACCTCCAAAGTCTAAAATGCATGCCCGAAATAAATCTTCTAATACTTCGTTCACCCTTTCTGCTTGCCTGTCAGTCTGCGGATGGTAAGCGATACTCAAGTTTGTGCTCGGTCCCCAAGGCATCATGCAACCCCTTCCAGAAATGACTTGTGAAAATCGGATCTCTATCACTCACGATACTACTTGAAATGCAATGAAGCCTAACTATCTCTTTAATATATAACAATCCAAACTAGAAGCAGTCCTCTTTGCCTTTACTGGTAAGAAGTGCGCGCTTTTGGTTAATCGATCTACAATAACCCATACACCTTTGTTGCCTCTCCTCGTCCTAGGCAACCCGTCGATGAAATCCATAGAAATCAGCTCCTATTTCCACTTAGGAATCTCGAGTGGCTGAAGCAGTCTGACTGTCTTCTGATGACTACCCTTTACTTGCTGGCAGTTAGCACAACTGCTTACAAATATCAAAACATCCCTCTTCATGCCCTCCCACCAGAATGTCTGCTTCATGTCTTGATACATTTTAGTTACCCCCGGTTGTGTCGTCAATCGTGAATGATGACTTTCCAATAGAACCACTTGCCTGATTCCATCAACATTCATAACACATAACGTACCATTCATTCTTACAATGCCATGGTTATCCACTTCGAATCCGGGCCATTTCTCTGTAGCAATGTTCTCACTTACCAAATTAGCAAAATGAAGATCTCTAAGCCGATTCTGTTCGATACGACTAATCAGGGTCGGTTGAACTTCTACATTTCCCATAACATATCTTCTACTGATCGCATCAGCTACAACATTATCCTTTCCTACGGTATACATTATGTCAAGATCATAGGCTGCAAGAAACTCCAACCATCTTTGCTGCCTCAAGTTCAAGTCTTTTTGCATTAAAAGATACTTCAAGGATTTGTGGTCCGTATATAACTTGAACCTATCCCCTTACAAATAATGCCTCCATATTTTTAACGCAAACACTACTGCTAATAACTCCAACTCATGAGTCGCATACCTCGTTTCATGCGGTTTGAGCTGCCAACTTGCATAAGCAATAAATCTTCCATGTTGCATCAACACAACACCCAACCCTGTTCCACACGCATCGGTGTAAACAGTCAAACCTTCACCTCCATCTGGTACGGAAAGAAAAGGAGTACTAGTCAACTTCTCTATAAGTTTTATAAAGTCTTGCTCGCACTTCTCTGTCCATACGTATTTGATATCTTTCTTCATCAGCTTCATTAAACAAGAAGCGATCTTTGCGAAATCCTGGATAAACGTTTTATAATAGCCTGCTAGACCCAAAAAGCTTCAAATATCAGTAGCGCTTTCCGGCCTTTTCCAGTCCTGAACAAACACAACCTTCGTAGAATCAACAGAAATACCTTTTGTAGAAATAATGTGGCCCAAAAATCTAACTTTCGAATGCCAAAAATGACACTTCGAGAATTTTGCCTTCAAAACATTATCCCTCAATGTTTCTAATATTATCCTCAAATGGCACATATGTTCTTCCTCTGTATTAGAGTAGACCAGAATATCATCAATGAATACAAGAACAAATTCAACACATCTCGAAAAACCTAATTCATTAGGTCCATGAAATATGTTGGAGCATTAGTTAAATCGAACGACATAACTAACCAATCATAAAATTGATCGGACCTAAAAGCGTTAAGGGTACTCTCTTCTCTGCTACCCTTAACTGATGGAATCCTGTAGCAAGATCAAATTGAGAAAACACTCGAGCTCCATGAAGCTGGTCGAACAAATCAACTATCGTAGGCAAAGGATACTTGTTCCTAATAGTTCGTTTTTTAAGCTCACAATAATCGACACATAATCTTAAAGAACCATCTGCCTTCGTAGAAAAGACAACAGGAGCTCCCCAACTTGAACGACTTGGTCGGATCAAGCTCTTCTACAATAGATCATCCACCTGAATAAATAGCTCCAACTTCTCCTTCGGTGCTAACCTTCGAATAGACAACACGATAGGCTTTGCATCTTTAATCAAATCAATGCAAAACTCTATCTCTCGATGAGGTGGTAAACCTGACACCTCCTCAAATACATCTACAAAATCTCGAACAATGAGAATAGAACTCAATTCTTCCTCCACCACATCCAAGGAATAAAGGAAACTAGCTATAAGTGAGCTAGGTCCTCCACAAAATACTATGAAAATTTTCCCTTCATCGGTCTTAAATGAGACAGTCCCCTTCTTACAATCTAGAACCGCAGAATATCGAGACAGCCAATCTATCGCGAGTAAGACACCGAAACTCATAAAACCCAAAATATACAAATCAGAAGGGAAGAGTTCGTCCTAATAAGAAATCAGAACTCCTAAGCATTCCATACAAAGATTTGTCGATCCCTCAATAGGGTTCGACACAAAAATAGATTCTAAAGCCATTACTGGCTCAAGTTTCAGTCTATCAACAAGAGTACGAGAAATAAAACTAAGAGAAGCACCAATATTAAATAAGACACGAATAGGAATGCCAAAAATAGATAGAATATCTTCCATAACTTGCTTCCCATTTGTTGCGGCAGAAGTGGAAGATGCTGAAGCTAAAGCAAAAGCTCGAGGTTGTCGCCCCTTCTGTAGCAATGGAAACTCCCTAGCAAAATGACCCGACTTATGACAGTTGTAGAAGCCCTCCCTCGGAAGAAACCGAGTCTTGATCGTCTGTGGTTCAAACTTTGGATTCTTAGCAATTGGCGCCCTAACCACTGGTACCCTTTCCGCCTTTTTCCTTTTAACCTCCGTACAGTTCTAAGTAAAATGGCCCTTCTTCCCACAATTATGAAAACTAAACCAAGATATATCTTTATTTGGTTGAAAATTCCTCTTATTCTCCCCAGTTTGTGCGGAATTAGCTGATTTCGAAATTAAACCCTCAAACCTCAGCCCTATGTTTGCCAAATCCAAAAAGGATGCCATGATGTGTTTTATCATGTCTCGATGAAACTCTGGACGCAATCCTGTAATGAACTTATCATTCTTCTTCGGTGGAGGATCAATCAAACCTGGTCCGAACAAAGACAGTGTAATGAATCGCTTCTCATACTCTGCTATCGTTATAGCCCCTACTTTAAGTCCATGAAACTCTTGTATAACGGAGTCTTTCTAGCTTCTGGAACAAACTTCTTTTCAAATTCCTCCTTAAATTGGGCCCAAGAAAAGTCCTCCTCTTGGACTTCCAAAGTAATAAAACTCCACTAATCCATAGCCGTATCAATTAAATGTCGTGATGCCAATCGACACTTCATTGCAACATTTAGCTCCATATTCCCGAATATACGGTTACATTGCTGGCCAAGTCTGAACTTCTATGATTGATTCCGAGCCACTAAACCTCCTTCCCCCCAAGCCTCTCATAGTCACGGCAAAGTGAAGCAAATCCCATCTGAGGCATGACTTGTAGACCTCTTCTACAACACCTACTATTGGTTCCTCCACATCAACTGCATTCCATAGTGCACGATTCTCACCATTAGTGATAATACTAGCTCGGCCACCGCTACATATGCCTCCTCTAGTATTTGCAGTACGAGTACTCATAGTTTACCACCTGAATTATAGTAAACATATTTAGATTACTTGAAGTTAGAATTATTTCAAGGAAACGATACAAAGATGGGTTTACTACTAAGAAAGACCTTATTTAAGAAAGGGTTGCGAGAAATAGACATTCCTAAGGAATATTTACAAAGTCTAGTTTTCAAAATACAAATACGCTCTCATATGTATAATACACTCGACTCATTATAGGGTGTCGCTTACCTCATCTCTAATGATCCATACCTAACCAAAGCCAAGGTGTTCGCTCAACCTTGTGCTCTGATACCAAATGTAACGACCCGACTTTTCGAACCTCAAAAGTCGACACTAAATACGTCCACAGTTTTCATATGCTGAACATCCAAGTGCCGGAAAGTCGAATTGTTAGATAAAATAAAAATTAAAAGAAGTAGAACATGGAAGAAAACATCAGAATCTCACAGCGGAACAGAAAATATAATATCAATGTAGTACAAAAGGGTCACTCTGAATAAAGGAATTTCAGAGTTATAAAAGCCTAAGTACCATCATCAGCCTGGACAGTTATAACTGCCTGCCCTCACAATGCTGATATATACATAACTAATACAGTACAACATAAATAGAAATAGGTAGACAGATAATGAAGCCTCCAGCTCGTCTTCCGAACTCTAAAGCATCCAAAGTAAAACCTACCATACTCAGCCTACTCGAAAGAGTACGGAAGGATTTTAGGGAAAACAAAAACCAAGCGTCAAACATCCATCTGGTATGAGAAACTCAAGATACATATTGCATGTAACAATACTGAGGGGACCATGTAGATAACCACTCTGATTTTCCCTTTAAAAGAAAGTAACCTTTTATTAAGTTTACTATTGTAGTATAATAGATAACGTCTAGGTGTAGAATATAAATAAATCACATAGCTGGAATGGTTACATTGGTTACATTCGACAACCATTAAGTGTACGAACAAAACCGCTAAAGCACGTTCGCATATTAGATTTTCCATCGGAGATCTATCAATACAGATCTGAACTCCATGCAGAAGGGTCAGAAAATACCTCCGAGCGTCGTATATCTCTAGATAAAATATACCATAAGGTAAACACAATTGGACCACGCACGAAAACGCCGATTAGATATAAGCATACACTAGACATAGAGTTAATATATCCTCCCATAGGTTAGAAAACCCCCAGATTATGCTCCTACTCTGTTTTTATCCATATTCGATGTCGAGGTTTCGTTCGGCATATTTCACACAAGTCTTCATCACTCAAATAGAAAATGAATCCCAAATAGGATTCCTACTTCTCGAACAGATCATGAATCACTACTTTTTTCCAAGCATCTCGAGAAGTTTCCCAATCTTCATATAGATTCCCTTTTTTCTTCAACCGCTTCCAAAATGTAGAACTCGTATTCTAGGTTTGAAATGGTATTCGATAAGTAAAACACTTATCAATCCTGGTCTCTTCAGAACTAATAGATGAACTTCTGGTTAATTCAATTCTGGTTCTTTCAAAAGTAAGTGAAAGCTTGAGACGTTTCATACCAACAATCCTCCCCAGGGGTTCTCATTGGAATCGTGAAACTTTCGCGATATTTCTTAAGTTGTAATGGTATAGTTCGATAGTTGGCTAGCTATCCGAACAATATCTTATGGAAACCATGGTTCATACACTTAACTCGTTTCCTACATTATCAAATTAACTATCCCTCGAGCAAGAGTGAGGCCAGGCAAGTTAGGGCACTAGTCGCATATCACCCCTTGTGTAGACACCCCATTTTTGACACTTACAGATAGATAAGCCTACTTGTCGGCTTATTAGAATTAAGCAAAGTATCCACGATATTTAATAAACAGGTAAGTAATCAACATGATCAACATGTTTCCAACATTCCCAAACTATCTATTCCTTGGCTAAGAGGGAAGCCGGTAGGTTAGAGCTCTATTGCTCCATCCCTACTCGACAACAATCTTAACTCTCACAAATAGATAAGCCTACTTCGTTGGCTTATTGGTGTTAAGCATTATCAATTACCTTTTAATCTAGTGACTTAATCATGATAAGGTTTAGCAATTCATAACCCTTTCTAACCTTTGTTTTATTTGAAAAGATATTTTAAAAAGAAGATATTTTAGAAAGAGGATATTTTAGAAAGAATATATTTTGAAAAGAAGATATTTTAAGAAGAAGATATTTTTGAAAGAAGATATTTTAGAATGAAGATATTTAGAAAAGAAGATATTTTAGAAAGAAGACATTTTAAACTTAAAAATACTCTAGTATGAGTTAAGAGATAACATTAGAAAGATGAGACAATTTACATAAACTTAAAGAACATTTACAATACTTTGAAATCCGAAAACCAAGGTTAAACGTGTAGTTTTGCACTAGTGAAGTTTTGGTCATTTTCAATGGGTTACTTAGCATTTTACTATCCAATAACTTGAAGTTAGTAAACTATAAGTAATACAAGGTTCAATATGATAAGAAATCACTAATGATGCCATTACAAAGTTCCATACAAAGTGTTGGAAACACAACAATTCATACCGCATCTATAACGACTATCGCTATAGGTGCACTTTCAAGTTCAAGTCCAAAATATGTCAATTCCCTACTAATCCTTATGTGCTTTGTTTCAAGTCCATTTTACTTGTTATACAAGTCAATTCAAGTCCAATTCCATGTCCATTCAAGTCTATTCCAATCCATTAACATGGATCACATATGTCGCTTACTTTTAAAGTAAGAATCAAGTTAACATTTTTAACATAAGTTACCAACAGTCAAGCAACTTTTAGTATAGTTAAAGACATCTAAATGGTCTATGCTCTCTGTCCTAAATAGTGAGTAAACTCACCTTAATCCTTTGCAAATCAAATATCCAAGAACAAGTATATAGATCCAAGCTAGCAGCCTCCTTTCTTTCCCTTCTTTCCTTGTTTTTCCTTGCTTTTTCCTCCTTTCTCCTTCAAAGTAGCTCACGACCTCTAGATGATTTTGGAGAGAGGCTTGGATTTTTCAACTTCTAACTTGTTAGAAGGTCTTGTAATGGTATAAGAAGGCTACACTCAAAGTTTGAGTTGATTTGGAGTTGGTTTGAGTATGGTTTTAGAAAATTAGTGAGTAAGAGAGGAAGATGAAGAAGACATTGTTTTTATTCTTAAAGCTTAGTGTAATTTGTGAATGAAAATAGGAGGTATATTTCTTCTTTTATAGGAAAAGCAAGGTGAATGAGAAAAGACCTAAAAGCCCCTAAAACCCTAATCTTATGTCATCTCGCTTATGTCATCTTGCTTATGTTATCTCGCTTATGTCATCTTGCTTATGTCATGCAAGACATCATTAATATTTAGCTAACCATAAATATGAAAAATATTTTTATTTGCTAATTACTTTCTAAATGATTAATTGGACATTCATTTAAATTTTAAACAACTTTATTGAGAAAACAACTATATCGATAAAACGGTGTTCGGTCATTTTATCAATATTTTTCCAGAAATATTTTTTTGAAAGCATTTTTCCAAAATGAGTCTAGGATCGTTAATTACAAATTAAATGATGTTTAACAAGGTCATAAAATCATATTTATAGCATTTAATAATATTGCGAACAGTTATGATATTTGAAGATTAAGTGTTCTAATTTTTCGGGTCTTTACATTCTCGTACACTTAAAACATTTCGCCCTCGAAATTCAAACGAGAATGGAAATCAAAGAAGATAGAAGAACAATATGCATATATAGATTACTTCCAGAAACTATATACAAACTAAACAACAAGACATAAACGATACTGAGGTAAGAAATCCCTAGTTAAGATCAAGTTTGAATAAGACTTCCTTAGATTATCATCCGAGCATCCTCACTCCATTGTACCTTGACTAACCTCACAACCTTAGCCCTAAGTTGCTTTATATCTCTATCCACAGCTCGAACCGGATGTCTCAATATAATCAAATTCGTCTTCACCTCTAAGTATTCCAGTTGCGACGCTTTTACTATCATCGAGGGATTGTGCAAATACTTAAGCAAGTGTGATACATGAAATACATTATGCACACCTGATAACCTAATTGGTAGCTTGACTCTGTATGCGAGTGTACCAATCCTCTCCAGAATCGGGAATAGTCCAGTATTAGTGGGTATCTCAGGCTCAGCTCGTATTAATGACCCCAATCCTTCTGTGTGGGTGTAAAAGCCGAGTTCTTTGAGCACTTAGTCTAATTGCTTTTGTACTCTTCTTTCGTAAGTCCAGGTTAAAGTTTGGGTTAAAGCGGTCTCTATTCGTGGTGCATCATTTCACGCTTTATCCTTTTATACTCAACCTCAAATCAAGAGGGTTTGAGTTAATCGGGTGAACAGTTGTGTCATTAGCCTTGACATTCCATCAACACTTTAGTCTTTATAATGGGAATTTGCCGGCTCGAGTGTTGATGTCGAACTCGAATTCAATCCATATTCCATTACACGATCTGGTAGATGAAGTTGTTCGGGCAAGTGGTTAAGTCACACTAACCCTGGTTTTACACTTTCTTTCCCCCATGCCAAGGGCAAAGGATACTTTCAAGGAAGGTCGAACTATTGGAGAATGGAGTTTTTATGACAACAACCTTATTTCAATATTAATTGATTATAAAATATATACTAACACTTTTGTATAGAACATATAAATATATATATACACATATGCAGGATTTATACACAAGAAATATTACTGAAAACTGTACAGTTTAAAGATATTAGAGATTCAGAGTTCAAAGATATTTCAAGACTCATGAGTATTCAAGATTTCAAGAGTTCAAGACTAATATAGTTATAGAGTCTAGATTATGTAAGACTCTAAATAGCACTCCAAGTTCAAATCCAAATTCTGTTTTCAATTTCTATCTTCAATCCTCTCTCTTTTATTTTCTCTATATTTTATTCTCTATCCTTATATTCTTCTTTCTTATTTTAATTTTGTTTTAAAAAACTCAAAGTTTTATAAGTTTCATATTTTTACATTTTATATTTATATAGTTTTAAAACTTATAATTTTATAAATATGTTTATATAGCTTATATTTATGTTTTCATATGATTTCCCACTTTACAATATTAATTTATAACACTAGATTTTAAATCAAGAATTTCTTAAATTATATTTATATCAAAACACTTGAAAAATGTTCAAAAATGAATTTTGAACTAAGGTTATGTCGACATATAAAAAATACTATGTCGACATATAACTGTCATTTTTTCATTTTTGAAAGGAAGCGTCTTTTCACTAATTGTGACGGTTCGGAAGCGTTGCAACCTTTCACACACTATAAATAGGGCTTGAGTTCGAATTTTTAATCATCTCTTCTTCTCTAACTTCACTCTCTTCCATTACACCATTATTCTTAATCATTTTTATGATTTCTACATTTATACTCTGCCAAATTCAATTCCGTTTTGATCAAACTTCTTCTCTCTACACTCTCTACTCATTACTCTCTGAATCAAGTGCAATTGAAGAGTTATAGGGCTGTCTATAATTGTTTGGGTTGTATTGGTGATAATCGGCGGTATCCCTTGTAGCTGTGAAATCAACGACGGGTAATCGGTGGTATCCCTTGTAGCCGTGAAATCAAGGAAGGTATAATTGATCAAGTGTGTGAGTGGAAATGGTGGTATCCCTTGTAGCCATGAAATCAAGGAGGGTTGTAATTGGATTTTGATATAGTAATAAAACTCTATGCAATCCAACGTTGCATGGGACTGGACGTAGGAGCAATTCTGAACTAGTATAAAATCCAGTGTGTTCTTTCCTTTTATGCATTTTTATTTCTATTTATTTTTGTGTTTGTGTTTGAATTTGTGTCTGTGATTGTGTTTGTGGTGATTGGTTCATATAGTAGTTCACATAAGTTTTAGATTATGTTTAAATTCTCAAAAAAACCCCTCTAGTGTTTGTTTTGCCTTAACGATCCATTCCGCAATCCCTAACAATTGGTATCAGAGCAAGGTTTTTATAAAAAGTTCATAATCTGATTTTTGAAAATGTTAAATGGAAAATTTTTATCACTAGTTTTAAGTCATGTATCACATAAAGTATTATATGAGTCTTCATTCAATTTTATTAAAAAATCAAGTTATTATGATTTGATTTTTGAAATGTTTTAAATTTTGAAAATTTTGATCTATGGATGTATTACAAAAAATATCATGATATTATTGTTTAAAATTGTAGTTAATTAGTCACTTTGAAGTGTCATTTATTTTTTGAAAAGTCATTTGATTCTTTGAAAAGTTGTGTCATTTTGCAGGAAAAGATGTGCTATATGACTTCTGAAAATTCAAAAGTTGAAAAGATGGGTAAAGTAGCTGTTGGTGATTCAAATTCTGAAATGGTGACCATTGAAAATTCAAATTCTGAAAAGGTGTCTGTTGGAAATTCAAATTCCGAACTGGTGTGTTACATGGGTGTTGAAAATTCAAATTTTGAAGGACATTTGAAAAAGAGTAATGACGATTGGTGAAAAGACATCAAGAGGAAGAAATCACTACAAGAAAATGCTATATTAATAGCAAGTAGGGATTGCAAGGGAGCTTGACTTGCTATTATTAAGTGGTTAGTGATTACCTAAGATAGAGCATGACTTGTTTAAATGCAATTGTTATTGACGTTGACGCCGTTATTACCGAGGTGAGTTTTTTTCCGTTTCCCTCCATCTTTTTTTCATTGCCGCTAAAATCCCTTATTCCTTTTCTTCGTTCAGTGCCACCTTACTCACGTTTCTTTCCTCGTGACTCCCTAGAAAACCCTAAATTACTCCCCTACCGCTCTGTTTTCAAGAAAAACCATATCGCTCTTCTGCTACCTTGAAATCTCGAAACTAAATCCATACTCCTACTTCAATTTTAGCTAACTTTCTCCTAGTTGATTATCACATCATTCGCTTTTCTTCGATCAACAGCTCGGTAAGTTTGATATTGATGCATGTTTGATTTCCACTCCCATATTCTATTCGATTTCAATTGTATTCCGTGGGATGAGCAGTTTTTTGTTGAATCACTTTCTGATTTGACATTATATATGGCATATTACACAGTTTCTCATTTACTACAAGAGAACGAAGAAGTATTTTAGGGATTTTGAAAACAGTTGCTTTTATTCTTGTTTTGTGCATTGAATCCTGCCCGACCTGCTCAATTCATTATACAAGAGGGTAGGTTAGAAATTACAACTAAGCGATAGATCCAGTTGATGAATAATTTATTTTCCGAATAACCCAAAGTAGCACAATCTTTCATACACCCTAAAACCATGGCCTATTGCCCATAGCAAAATGGATTACTAACCTGCTATTTTTCAAAACTTTAATTTTGATTGTGAAGCTAACATTAGATTTGTGAAAGGGCATTCTTTCTCTTGCATCCGACTTACAATTTTGATTGTAGGCCAATTTGTAAAATAAATAGGTTTTACGTTACAATTGTTTACAAATAAAGGTTTCTATTGTATGTACACCTAACCTACTACACAGTCCTAATCTTTTCCATTCTTAAGCTGCTGACTGAAAGTGCTAAGCTACTGCACAGTCCTAATCTTTTCCATTCTTAAGCTCTTGATTTGTTGGTATTGTATTTGTTATCAAGTTTGTCAGCTTGAGCATCAACTCTTTGATCATGTTTTCCTATCTTCAACAAAGGAAGCTTCCAGTTTTTCTCCTTTGATAGATCCTTTGTAAGCAATGGTCTGTCCCGGTTATACCTCATTTCTGCATGGGCATCGACAGGTTTTGGGCCAACAAAGAGTGGTATTTTGTGGTCACATTCTCTTTGGCGTGGTAAGTATAGTTTAGATTAGTAACAGTAGGAAATTTGGCCTATATTTGTTGAATTTCAGAGGGTATTTCAGTGTTGTTATAAATTACATGGATTCTGATTTCCTTTTGAATGTAGCAATAAAGTAATCTAGCCTTATGCACTATCCTTAAGTTTGTTGTTACTGTCGTCTACCTTGCTGTTATTTTTAAGTCCTTGCTAGAGATATTCTTTTCCCCTCAGTCGGAATTTTATCGATAACTTAGTAAAATTAAATGAAATATGACCGACTTCATTCATCCACTGTGCTTCATGAATGACTTAGCATCCTTTCAGTGATATGAGTAGCAAGTCAACAGGCATTTTACAACATTGACATTTAAACATAATATCCATGAAAATTCCTTTTGCATGTAATTTTTTCACCATTGGCTACCTTTACAACATACTTAGTGGTCTCTTGAATTGGCAGTTTTATCTTTTTAGCAATTTTAGAATTGATGAAGCTATGTGTTAAGTCAGAATTAGTAAGTACTTCAATCAGTTGATCATCGGTGTAGCCTTGAACCCTAATGGTTGAGAGTGTGATAATGCCACACATGGAACTAACTGATAACATAAAAGTAATATTCGTTTTCATTTTTTAAAGAAGGTAATTCTTGAGTTTCTTGACTGTTTGAATTCTAGTTATCAATTTTAGTTTCTTCTCCTTCACTATTCTATAGTGACATAACACCCTCAATTATGTAAACTTGTTCGGATATCCATGCCCTGGATGCCACTTCTCATTACGACCAAAACATATATTTTTCTTTCTCCATTCAGTAATTTCTTGAGGAGTAAGCCGCTCTCTCTCTCTCTTTGAATTTGACACCTTGCTGCCTCTTTCGATTGTAATTTTCTCGGTGAAGTCTGTAGTTATGGATGTTTTTCTAAAATTTTAATTTTCTTTTATTTGTTCTTTTGCACTGAAATACCTTGGCTAGACTCACTGATTTCTTCATTAAGGCTATCTACAAAAAAATTCCTATAGAAATGATCATGTAAGGCATTAAACATTCCTTGCAAATGCCCAAACAGAGAGAAATAGGACACCACTATTGAGGTTTGTTTTAAATTAGAAATGGCACTACAGGTTTTCTGAAATTCCTCTGGTGCAAATATGACCAGTAATTCTTACTTGAAATATTCCAATTTTCATAAATCTTGACCTGTTTTATAAGCCAATTGTACTATGTGCGTGCGTCTTTCTTTAAATGAAATGAACATGTTGGCACCTATTCACTTTTGAGCATTTTGTGCTCATATAAATGTTTGTCCATTGTGTTCATACATGTAGGTGCACTTATTTGTATGATACGTTACGGCCTAAATTGATACATGAAGGAAATCTTGATGCTCTGTGTGAGCTTGCTGATATTCTAAAAATTGAAGTCCTAGATGAACAACTTAGTAGATATAGTGACTCACTTGCAGGATTAAGGCCCACCCTACAAAGAATATTAGCAGATATTCATGAGAGATTGACATTTTGTGCCCGAACACACATTGTTGATCAGGTATTGATTATGAAAGTAGTTTATTTCTTTTATACTCATCCATTTCCTTTTTATCTGTTCATTACCTTTGGGTTCTACATTTGTGACATCATAATGTTTTCGTGCCACATGTGCCTTAATAATTTAAGAACTTGACATATTGTTTCCATTATTTATACTAATAACCAAGGCTTAAAATTTGGTTTCTACGTCATTCTTTGTCTTTAAAAATATAAAAACTAAACTGCCAAGATGTGCTCACTTGTTTTTAGACCACCTCAAGTTGAAAGTGAGAACATCTTCTTTGTTTTGGATCAACAGCTGCCGGAATCTATGGCTGAGTTTTGGAGTTTCCTACTGGTATAGAAACCTCAAACCATAGTAACACTTGAATTTCCTATGTTGGTCATGGGCCATGGCAAAGTTGCAGTTTACCTATGATGTTATTTGAAACATATCAATGTTTAATTACTAAATTAGGTTAGATGGATATATTATATTTGATATTTAGCGACAATATGTAAAATAGTTTTTTAATCTGTTTGGCAAGTTCTGTAGTCTTTTGAAAAGAATTCCTTGGAAACCTAATAAATCCACAAGATTATTTGTTCCAGTCTTGTGTATGTTCTTCCCGTGCTCCCCACTTTGCAATTTTAGTTGATCTCATGTTTTTTTAGTTTGGAAGTTTTATGATGCATTTGATTCCCATCCCTCATAATCGTTCAAGAACCATATCTTTGTTTGGTTGTTCAACCAAAATTCAAAATATTGATAATCAATATCTTTTCGGTTTGTCGTCAATTGAAGTATCTCTGTATGCAAAATATGGGTAACTGTACTTTACCGTCATGCTATTCTACTTCTGTTACTGTACTGTTGAATTTTTTATTGATTGAAAATCACTTTTTTTCTCAAAAAAATATATATCATCTTCCTCGAAATAGATGCTCTAGTTTTATGTTTTGTCAATCAATCTTGGGACAAGAGGAAATATTTACATTAAACTTTTTTGTCAGTTATATCCATTTCACTCAAGATCCCAACATTAAAATAATTCGTTGAAGTGAACCCGCTAAAACTATAAATTTAGCTGAATTAACCTGATGACACATGGTAAATAACAAAATAAATATGATAGTTTTTGTGGTGCATATCTCCATAGTAAACCAAAAATTTTATAGATGTTTATATTATTTCTTTTCCATTTTATTTTCTGCACAAACTGGTGAAACTTTTTCTATTTTTTTCTAAGTATGTTTGATACCAGATTGTATGTCTACATGGAGTAGTATATTGAATACAATTAGTATATATACTTACTGACTTTAATGTTTTATACATTGAAATCTGTCCTTTGCCTAAGGTTTCATGCCAATTGAGTATTGTACTCTTAATGTAGTTGGTGTTAGCATAGTACCAAACTGCTAAGATTTGCTTGAACTGTAAGATTACATGTTTGGTATTGTATTTGGATAACCTTTTTTTGTACATTTATCCCAATTTAGGGAATTAATTCATAGACTGTCCATAATAACAATTCATTCCTGTAATTTTTAAATGAGAATTCTTCGTACATTAAAATCTCCTTATATAAACAGTTTAATTTTCATGTATTTTGAGGTTGTTTTGTATTGCAGTACCTACGCGAAACACATGTTCTCTGATGATGGATTACATATTTCTCTGTGGACAAGTCAAAAACAAATTTGAAAAATTTGGAAGCTTTTTGGTTTGATCGATTTTAGATTTCATGATTGAATTTTTACACAGTGGCTTGCTGGTGCAAGCTTGCACCAGCAAGCTCGGAATAGCAAGCATAGCTTGTTGTTCCAAACTATCCAAGTGGCTTGCTGGTGCAAGCTTGCACCAGCAAGTGCACAGTGCACAATTGCTTGCTAGTGCAAGATCGCACCAACAAGTGCACAGTGCACATTGGCTTGCTGGTGCAAGCTCGCACAAAAAAATTGCATCAGCAACATGTCTTTGATTTCTAATTATATGTAGTTTTACATATTGAAATTTTACAGGCTTCTTAACAAGTGGCTGTAAAGGTGAAAAGGGGGTTACTGAAATTACTTCAAGAGAAACAGGGAGTATTATATATATATATATATATATATATATATATATATATATATATATATATATATATTCCTGAGTGGTTAAGCTTTTTTAGCAGTAAGGAATTTGCTAGCAAGATAACTCCTTTTATTCGGGCTTGGTGGTGAATGGATGAATGCTAAAAGAAGAAGTGTAATGTTTTAGACCATCTCATTTTTGAATTGATCTAAAGCATGACAGTATATGTGTTGATGTTACTTTTTACCAAAAGGATGAATAGCATACTATTTCTGTTTAATAAAGCTCACACACCATTTATTTTATGAACAGGGTAAGGCTGAGAATGGAAATGTTGTGTGGGAAAGGGTAAGTTGAAATATGGTTCCAAGCAAAAGAAAAAAATAGCATTCCAGAAATATGTTACTTGCGAAGGAGGAAGGAGAATCAGGACTGAGCAGTGAACTTGCAATCGCCAGATTGACTTGCATCTTAGATAGCTATAAGTTTATTGAATTCATAATCGTACTTCATTCAGTTGGCACCCATATGAACAAATCTTCTCATATATGACTTTTGTCATGCTAAACTGACTTAAATTACTATAAAGCTTGTGATAAAATTTTCTCAATCAAATGACAACCATTTGTTGGGATGTGGTTTCCTGAGGCCGCAAGAGCTATGGTTCTTCAAGGTGCAGAAATATTGTTATTCAAGGATCACTGGAAGCGGGTAATGCAAGGACATGCAGGGGCTAACTTGGTATTTTTATTTTATTTTCAAGCTTGTTTGTCTTGTCTTTTACTTCTTTTTCTCCGAAAATAAAATAAAAATAAAAAATGCAACGTGCAATGGAAGGCGATTAATGTAGGTTTGTGTTGTTGCTTCAAATTGATTCGGTAAGGAAATAATTACAACCGAACATGGTGATAGCGTATGTACCTAGGCTTCTTGTTTTTTTCCATTCTATTCCTTAGTTGCATTATTTTTGTGTTGCATGTACCTAGGCTACTGCTACAGAGCAGCTGCTATGCATACCCTTTTTTTTGGATATATTATAAGAACATATTAAATTGGAGTAGCTATTCAGATTTCTTTAGTTGCTTTAATGAATAGTATTCATGAAATAAAATGGTAATCGATGCTTCATAGGGTCTCGCATTTTTGGGCTGCAAATGAAGCGATTTTAACTGAAAACAACTTGTAACTGTAAACATAAATTATAATAGTATTAGAAGATAAATATTAACATGTTTATAATAAATAACCAAGCTTGTAATAATAATAATAAATTATAAAATATTAACAAAGTTAGCTTGTTGTATTAGTGCATATGCACTCTTTCGCCCAACCTAAGATAGATTGTCATTATTCACTAGATTTGAATACCAGATATTGTGATTTTATCACCTTATGAATCATATTAGCATTTGTTAAATCAGGGAACATGTCATATTCATTGCATTGACATCTATGATTGGCACATGAAAATGCATCTGCTAAGTTTTGTTAAATTCCGGGACATCCCATTAGAACATCACAATTTTTTTTTGTTTGTACTAATTTCAGACGACCAGTGTACTTTCTTATATTAAACATTGCATCTTTGTATTTTATGACTAATAGACGTGTGTATTTTTTTTCACAGGCGCTGTATGATGCTCTAGGTTTATGCTATGGTGAAAGACATGAAAAAAATATGTTGTCGCACTCATTATTCTTCAAATGTATTTGCATTGATGTTCATACATCTTTACTTTTATTATGTATTGTTTTGTTTAGCTATGGTTGTATGGATTTTTATTTAGTATGTATTGTTTTGATCAGCTACAATTGCAAGAATTTTTACTTTTGATCACAAATATTTATATGCTTCAAACTTTGTATGATATACTTTTTGATCATAAATATTTATATGCTTAATATTGTGCATGAAATACTCTTTATAATGACTATACATACTATAACATTATTCTAATGTAATAAAAATATTATGCAATGATTTAACAGCTTTCATGGCAAGTATATTATGCAATAAAATACTAAATTGAGCTTTCTATAGAGTTTCTATAGTGTTTATAATTGCAACAACAAGCTACGAAATTTTTACAGCGTTTGTAGTTGCTATAATAATCAAGCAATGCTTATCTATAGCGTTTATAGTTGCTATAAATAGCAATTAAATGACGTCATAAATATTAGTAGCATAAACCACAACTCTGCGTAAAAATTTTATCGCAAGCAATAAACGCTATAGATAGCAATTTTACGTTACAAATCGTCCATTTAATGGCAATTCTGAATCGCTATGAGTAACATCATTTATAGCATGTTTTATATAGCGATTATCAAGTTGCTATTATAGACCCCTAACATATTACATCATGTTAATATACAACGTTTATAAAAACGTCATCGTATCCATTCATAGCATTTTTTAAACGTGGTAAAAAGGTCTTTTTTCTTGTAGTGAATAAAAATACACAATGTAAATCAACAAATAAATGGGTACCAGATAAGTAGAAACTTTTTTATTCTCATCTATAAGTAGATAAAATACTGTACTTTCCTTCATTTTATTTGGAATGCCGCTGATTTCATGTAAATCCATCAAGAATTGATCAAGTAATGATCAAATGAAGTTTTGGTGAATAAAGAGAAAAGGAAATCAAAACTATCGACAAAAATCTTCAAATTGCATCCTAAGGTTAGGCTATTTTGTCCCAAATCATTTTCCAGATTGTAGTTCTCGTTCTTTTAGTCGTTTTGATGGGTAGATCATCAAATTCCGATAAAAATTGAGTGAGATATGGCGATTCGAAGTTGACTACCTAAAAACAGAAAAACTATTACTGGATTTTATGTTTCCTTCTTACTTTTTTGACTTGATCCCCCCAATACAATCCAAATTCATCCCTAAGCTGTTGTAGATCATAGTCCTTAGATTTCTCTTCGATTTGCCGCTGATTTCGTCCAAATCCGTTAAGAAACGAAGAAGTTATGGCTCTTGCAAGATTGATCGAAAATTGAAAATCGGGAGGAAGAAGAAGAAGAGAACTAGTTATGAAGAGACATGACTTTTGGGCCTTTATATAGTAGTTGAAGTGTCCATTCATTCAAAATTCAAATTCAAATTTTGGCGCCAAGTTGGTTGAACTACTAAATCTTCAATATCTTTCTCGTACGATCTTCAAATTCAGCAAATAAGTATACTACTCTGATCAGAAAAACGAACCCGTTGCAATAAAGTAGATCTCATCGTCAAAATTTGAAAGACGTGAATGTATGGTTCATGACAATGGAAGTACAACAAAATGGAGGATTGCAAAAAGACGTACGCCTTAATTAATTTTTAAATTTTTGGTGGATGTTTTGTTTGCTTTGTTTTAAATTTGAAATTTAAATTTTAAAATTCAATTTTGAAATTTAAAATTCAAACTTGAAATTTGAAATTCAAAATTAATTATAATAAAATTAATAATAAAATAAATTTTGGATGTTCGTTAGGATTAATATTATTTTATAAATAGTTAAACCTGAAATATAAATCGATATTTTAAAACCAAAGTCACAAAACCATATTTTCTTTGAAATAATACAAATATGTCAACATACATATATCTATATGTGGACATATCAGCCTATAGAATGAAATTCAAATTTTGAATTTCAAAGGTTTTGAACTTTCAAACTTCCCTCCATCTTTTCAATAAGAAAATGCCAATTCAAACTCTAGTTATTAACTTTGTATGTCTACTTATTTTCTTATATCTAGTTTCAAAATATATATATTAAAAGTATTTAAATTAATAAAATTATATAGACATGTTAATATGATATAAAAAGTTAATATAACTTTTTGATATTGTTATAAAATATAAATTTATTCATCTTTTATATAGTTTAAACATGCATAGTTTAAATTATAATTATTCATATGATTTCATAACAATTTTGGGTTACATTATCACAAATACTATTTGTTACTTAAATAAATATTTTGATTTCTTATTAAGATTTATAAAAGCTTAAATATTTAACCTAATATTTTGGTATAATATATATATATATATATATGATTTTATGTCTTAAATATAAGAAATTATAGTTTTATAGTTTAATTTATATCCAGATTTCATAATTTTGTTATGATTACAGATTTCATTTTAAAGTTTTAAAGTATAAATGGTTCCTTAACAAATTAATATATTTTGATTTCTAAAAGTTTAAATTTAAAATTGATTTGTATCAAAAGATTGATTTATATTTCATAATAAATTAAAAAAAAATTTAAAAAAAATAGGTTTTTATATATACAATTATGACAATATGTTTACTTTGTATGCTACAATTCTATATTCTCTTTAAAAAGATCTTCAATTTTTACTATATTAAAAAAGCACCCTATTAAGATTATTTAATTCCACATTTCTGATAGAATTATTTTAATATTTTATCATATATTATGAATACCATAAAACTTTTATCTTTATTATCCTTTCAATCTCTTTCTTATGTATCATTAACCTAAGTCTAGAAATTAATATATATTATCTTTGTTTAATTCAAATAATTTGTAATATACATGGGGATATATAATAGTTAGATAGTATGAAAAGCTTTTATCTAATTAGAATTTTAGGACTATTAATCAAATACATAACATATTTACTTTGTCTTGATTAACTCGATTGGCTTGATTAAATTGATTGAATTGATTGACTTATTTGGTTTGTTTGACTTTAATAACTTGATTGGCTTACTTGACATGGTTAAATTTCATTAGTGGTTGATAGGTTTGTTAGAAATATACTTATGCATTTGTATTTGATAGGAGCTTTATAGGTTTTAGGATAAATAGAAGTTACAAGAAACGTTTGGTTTCGTGTTCGAATTGATGTTTTGTGACAACAAAACTTAAATTGGTTGATTACTTGAATTGATTGCTTTAGTTGACTGCTTGAATTGATTGCTTGAATTGCTTGCTTTAATTGATTGCTTGAATTGTTTGTTTGAATTGCTTATTTGGATTGACTTGCTTGTTTGAATTGATTGGTTTGCTTAGTTTATTATCCTTCTATTCAGTTTATTAGTATAGTATAGTCATAATTTTAGGGGGAGTTATAATCTTTTAAGATTAGAATCAAAATCAAGGATAGTTATATTTAGTCATTAGGATCATTTATAGAATGGATTTAGGGGGAGTATTTTATGCTAGGATATATAAATAGATTTAGGATTTAGGGGGAGTTATTTGTGTATCTTAGAAATTAAGTATAGATTTAATTATAAGATATGTTTAGATGGTTATATGATTTAGGGGGAGTACTTTTAGAATTTATTTTTTATGATTCCAAAGGGGAGAAATTATAAAATATAGACATAGTTTATAGGATTCATATAGACGGGGGGGGGGGGGGGGTATTTGAAGGGTCATCATCAACAGGTACATATAGGTATGTTATTTTATAAACTAAGGTTGTCATCATCAAAAAGGGGGAGATTGTTGGAGAATGGAGTTTTGATGACAACAACCTTATTTCAATATTAATTTATTATAAAATATATACTAACACTTTTGTACATAATATATATATACACATATGCAGGATTTATATACAGGAAATATTATTGATGGCTGCACAATTTAAAGATATTAGAGATTTAGAGTTCAGAGATATTTCAAGACTCATGAGTATTCAAGAGTTCAAGACTAATATAGTTATAGAGTCTAGATTATGTAAGACTCTAAATAACACTCCAGGTTCAAATCCAAATTTTGTTTTCAATTTCTATCTTCAATCCTCTCTCTTTTATTTTCTCTCTATTTTATTCTCTATCCTTTATATTCTTCTTTCTTATTTTAATTTTGTTTTCAAAAACTCAAAGTTTTATAAGTTTCATATTTTTTATTTTTTATATTTATAAAGTTTTAAACCTTATAATTTTATAAATATGTTTATATAGCTTATATTTATGTTTTCATATGATTTCCTACTTTACAATATTAATTTATAACACTTGATTTTAAATCAAGAATTTCCAGAATTATATTTATATCAAAACACTTGAAAAATGTTCAAAAATGAATTTTGAACTAAGGTTATGTCGACATATAAAAAACACTATGTCGACATATAACTTTCATTTTTTCAATTTTGAAAGGAAGCGTCTTTTCACTAATTGTAACGGTTCTGAAGCATTGCAACCTTTCACAGACTATAAAAAGGGCTTGAATTCGAATTTTTAATCATCTTTTCTTCTCTAACTTCACTCTCTTCCATTACACCATTATTCTTAATCATTTTTATGATATCTACACTTATACTACCGAATTCAATTCCGTTTTGATCAAACTTCTTCTCTCTACACTCTCTACACTCTCTACTCATTACTCTCTGAATCAAGTGCAATTGAAGAGTTATAGGGCTGTTTGTAATTGTTTGGGTTGTATTAGTGATAATCGGTGGTATTCCTTGTAGCCGTGAAATCAAGGAAGGTATACTTGATCAAGTGTGTGAGTGGAAACGGTAGTATCCCTTGTAGCCGTGAAATCAAGGAGGGTTGTAATTGGATTTTGATATAGTAATAAAACTCTGCGCAATCCAGGGTTGAATGGGACTGGATGTAGGAGCAATTCCGATCCAGTATGAAATCCGGTGTGTTCTTTCCTTTTAGGCAATTTTATTTCTGTTTATTTTTGTGTTTATGTTTGTGTTTGAATCTGTGTCCGTGATTGTGTTTGTGGTGATTGATTCGTATAGTAGTTCACATAAGTTTTAGATTCAATTTAAATTCTCAAAAACACTATTCACCCCCCTCTAGTGTTTATTTTGCCTTAACGATCCATTCCGCGATCCCTAACGCGAACCGCAACCTGGTCGTTCATACTAGTTCCATCAATTCATGAGGAAGATTTTTAGATATATATATAAAATATTCTCAAAAACACAAGTCATAGAGAAATAAATGTAGTAAAAAACAAGGAACAAACAATTTTTATAGTGGTCCGTCCAATCCTTAGTCTACGTCCACTTTATAATCTATTTTTATACCAATCAAACAGCTTCGGGCAAGTCGTGCCACATTACATAGTTTGAAATAAAAAAGAAAATAAATACAAGCTCAATTTCAAGTAGTGTTGTAAATGCTCGGCATTCCATGCTCTGAGAAGATGGCCGCCATCAACAGTCGTCAGCCTGAAAGTTCTGTTATCAAGCCTCCAATGAATGATGTATGGTCCTTCCACGTCGAGCCCACGAAAGTCGGGGTCGGGAAGACACACATCAGTACTAGGTTTCCGGGTTCGTAAGTCCTTAGTCGAACCTTTTGATTGTAGTATCGGGCAAACTGGTGTCTGTGTTCCAAGTCAAGCAAGTCTGCTTTATCTCTCTTCTCGTCGATCATGTCCAGGGATAAAAGGAGAAGAGCCTTGTTTGTCATAGGATCATAATATGTTGTTTGGGGAGAGGGGACTTTAAGCTCTACCGGAATGACTGCTTCCGCGCCATATGGCAGTCAGAATGGAGTGTGGCATGTTGCTGTCTCGTAGGTGGTCCCGTATGCCCATGAAGCCTAGGGTAATTCATCAACCCACATGGCCTTCGCATGCTCTAATCATTTTTTCAGAATGGACTTAATGATCTTATTCACAACTTCTACTTTTCCATGCGATTGTGGATGAGCCACTACGATGTATCGCTTCTCAATGTGGTACCATTGACAAAAATCTGTGAACTCTGCACTATCGAATTGTGTCCCGTTGTTAGTGATGATAGACCTCGGGATTCCAAATCGTCATATAATGTTTTTGACAATGAAATTGATCACTCGCTTTGTCGTGATTGTGGTTAATTGTTCGGCCTCCGCCCACTTCGTCAAGTAATCATCCATGATTGTGTACTTGGCACTGCCTTTAGTGATTGGGTGGCTTCCAGTGATGTCAATTCCCCCATATGGCAAATGGCCACGGACTTTCCATCAAGATGAGTTGGTTAGGTGGAGATCTAACAATACTTGCAAATTTTTTGCACTTATCACAACGTCATGAATAGCCAACTGCGTCTTTATTTATGGTTGGCCAGAAGTATCCATATCGTAGTGTCATTTTTGCCAACATTTGTCCTCCGGTGTGACCACCACAGTCGCCTTCATGTACTTCCCACAATACCGCATGATGTTGCCATGGGCTATACATCGGAGCAATGGAACGAAGAAACCCCTTCTATAGAGCATGCCGCGCTGCATAACGTATCTAGATGCTTTGCGGACAATAGCATGTCTTTGGTTCTTTCTCTCTGGAAGGATTTCATGCTGTACGAAATTCTTTATGGGGGTCATTCAGGACTCCATTTCAGGTTCAGTCTCCAAGACTTGGCCGATCTCCATTTGATCAATACTCAGAGTATCCAGTGCTTCAATCGGAGCCATCTCTGTGTCATATGGATTTTCAGAACTTTCTAACTTAGCCAATTTGTCTGCCTTTTGATTTTCTGTTTGTGGGATATGAGAAATGCTATAATGATCCAATCCATCTAGAGACTCCTCAACCTGTTCTAAATAGGCTGGTAATTGTGGTCCTTTCGTATGAAACTCTTTGCGAACCTAAAACACAACAATCTGAGAGTCACAGTAAATTTCCAGTGCAACTACTCCCAATTCTTTCGCAAGCCGCAGGCCGGCAATTGGGGATTCATACTCGGAGTCATTGTTTGTAACGGGAAAGTTCAATCGTAAGGCATAGTAAATTGACCATCTCTCAGGAGTTACTAGTATAACTCCGGCACCGAACGATCGATCGTTATGGGCATGTCTATATACAGCTTCTAAGTGCTCGATTCCACTTCAGATCCCGAGGGGCCAGCTTCCTTGTCCAATACACGATCTTTAAGGATTGTGAATTTTGTTAGTGTTTGCCCTAAATAGATTTTCTCATAAGGAAAGTAAGATCAAATAGGCTTAATTCAATGTTCCATTTGAGCAATCTTCATGATGCCTCAGGTCGTTGGATGACCTACTGTTGCGGCTGGTCGGTATATATCTTGATTGGATGGGCCTGGAAGTAATGGAGGAGCTTTCTTGAACCGATCAATAGGCTGTAAGCAAACTCCTCGATCTTCGGGTAATTTCGTTCAGCTACGGCCAACTTCTAGCTAACATAATATACCGGTCTTTGAATCTTATCTTCCTCACGAACAAGTGTTGAGCTGATCACATGCAGTGATAATGCTAAGTATATAAACATGTCACATGATCTACCGGCTTGGATAGTGTCGGTGGTCTCTCCAGATGGCCTAGCAAGTTCTGGAAGGCTTTAACGCAGTCCGAGGTCCATTCGAAGTTACGCTTCCCTCGCTTTATCAACTCGAAGAAGGGTATGCACGTGTCGGTAGCCCTAGATATGAATCTTTTGAATGTCGCAACCTTCCCTGGTAAACTCTATACATCTTTGATTTTCCGCAGTTCGCGGTTATTCCATATCGCTGCAATTTGGTCCGGATTGATCTCAATTCCACAGGAGCTAACGGTGAAACCCAAAAACTTTCCTGATGCGATGCCGGAAGAGCATTTCAAAGGGTTGAGTTTCATTCTATAGTGACGGAGGATATTGAACATTTCCACTAAATCTGAGACATGATTAGCTGATTGCTTGGACTTCACGAGCATATCATCCACATATACCTTCATGATCTTCCCAATCTGATTATGAAACATACGATTCATGCGTCATTGGTACGTTACACTAGCATTCTTCAATCCGAAAGGCATCACCATATAACAATACAACCGAAGGTCTGTGATGAAGCTGGTGTGCTTTTGGTCTGGCACATGCATTAGGAATTGGATGTATCTCGAATATGCGTCCATAAATGATAGAAGTTCGTGTCCAGTGGTTGAGTCCACCAGCTGATCGATCCTTCGAAGCGGAAAGCTATCTTTCGTGCAGGCTTTGTTCAAATATGAGAAATCGATGCATGTTCGCCATTTTCCATTGGCCTTCTTAATGAGAACTAGGTTTGATATCCAATCAGGATATGCTGCATCTCGAATAAAGTCATAGCTTTTCAACTTTTCAACTTCCTCTTTTGAGGCTGCAGACCTCTCTGGGCCAAGCATATGCCTTTTCTATTTGACAGGGACACTTTTCGGGTTGATGTTTAATGCATGGCTCATGACCGATGGATATCCCACACATATCAATGTGGATCCATGCAAATACGTCCAAGTTAGATTGTAAGAGTTTGGTCAATTCCCTTGTTCGGAGGGGATCCAAGTGGGATCCGAATTTCAAGACCTTGGTCGAGTCATCGTCATCAATCAGAATATCCACAATCGTTTCAGTACCGGTCGCCTTTCTGCATCCTGGTTCCTCGTCCTATCTGGGATCAATATCCTCGATGTAACAATTTGGCTACTCTGGCCGGGATGTATCCTTTATTAACTACGCCGAGGCCTCCTTAGCGGAGGAGGAGGTGTTCTTGGGTTCTGTATCATCTCTTTAGCGGATCGCCTTCCATTCAGCTATGTTGCAGGCTCTCCCCGTCACCTGATCCCCACGGAACATTCCTATTCCCGATTCAGTTGGGAATTTTAGCAATAGGCACCAAGGCGCGATGCAGGCTCTAAATTCTGCAAGGGTTGGTCGCCCTAAATATGCATTATAAGGGGATTCAATGTTCATCACAAGGAAAGAAAGGATTCAAACTCTTCTGCAGTCTCCCTAGACGAGTTCTATGGATAAGTCAATCACACCCACTAGCGTTGTCGTTGAACCATTAAGACCACGTATCCATCCGGTGTAGGGTTTTAGATCTTCAGGTTCTAACTTTCATCTGGTTAAAAGCCTTCTTAAATAGAATGTTGACCGAACTTCCGCAATCAACTAAAACTTTTTGTAATGTTGCTGGACCAATTATGGTTGTTATTACCAAAGGGTCTATGCTTGGAGACTCTACTCTAATTCTCTCTCGATCACGAAATACAATGTCATATGTCATTGTTCTTTGCTGCTTGATCGGTATAGCATCCTTGGGAATACTGCACTCCTCTACATCAAGATGCTTTGTTGCGTTAACATACTGTTCCATGGCTCGAGTACTAGAACATGTCGGATGAGGTCCTCCGGTGATGGTGTTGATGACTATTTCTTCTTATTTCTACTGGACCGTGACCCTAGGAGCTACTTGTCCCTGATTTGGAGCAGATCCTCCTTGCCCCTGTCCCTTGAGGCAACCTTATGCTCATCCAGCTTTCCTTCTTGCAGTAATCTTTCTCCTACATCTCTCAGGTGTCGACATTCGTTGGTTGAATGGTCGTAAGTTTCGTGAAACAGGAAGAATTTCCAGTTTCAAGTTCATTTTCCATTGAATCCCTGGGTGGAGGCTTCTTACATTTCATTACATTATAAGTGTCCAGATAAATGTTGTTCAGGGTATCGCTCAATGGCATGTAAGTTTCGAAGGATTGGAAGCGAAGCCTTTTTCTAGAATCACCCCTATTACTTTGTTCCTTCTGTTACCATTGTTACCCTGAGAAACATTTCCTTCGTTACGATTGCCGATATTGACTTTGACTTTTTCGGAGCTATCGCCGAATTGCTTGAAAGCAACGTTACTCTGAATATCCTCTCTTACAACTTCACTGACCTTCTTTTCCTATTTAAATATACTTCTTCTTGCCGCAACCGTGTATTTGTTTTCTCATGAAATAATTCAATGGTTGTAGGGGACTTTCTGGCTAACTATCTTCCGAATTCAGTGTCCTTGTCCACCCCATCTATCATCGCCATTGGAATAGTCTCCAGATTTGGATTACCTACTTCCGTGACAGCCGTATGGAAGCGGTTCAAATAATCTCTCAAGGTCTCCACAGGAGCTTACTTAATCACTGAGAGCTCTATGGCATGCTTGGATTTTTGGCGTGCAGTTGAAATTGATTCGGAAACTTTTCGCTTAGGTCCTTGAAGTTGGGAACCGACTGAGGAGGGAGTCTAATATACCAAATCATAGCAATGTCCTCAAGATATATCAGAAAGGCTTTACACATTATAGCATTAGGGGCTGTCGCAATGTTCATATACCATGAGTATTGCATCAAGTGTTGGTGTGGATCAATTCTACCCAAATAACGATTCATAGTGGGCAAGTTAAACTATCATGGAAATTGTACTTCTAAGATACCACCCGTGAAAGGTGTGTGACTACGGTCCATGCCCTAGTCTTCATTGGTATAGCCTCTACTGTCTCTCATTATCTAATGAACCATTGCTTCTACCTCAACATTAGTCAACGTATGCTCCGGTTCAATGTTATCAGCTCTTCTGGACCCTCTTGCCCTCGTCTAAGGCAACGCCACCTGAGATGTCGTCTGAGTTCCCTTGCCCTATGTGGTCTCGGTCAGTCACAGGACGAGTGGGATGAAGGAGCTATGCTTGAGTGGATCGGGAAAGGTTTGCATCTCTAGGAAGAAAATGAGATCCGCGCATCGTTAGTAGCATAGGTTCTTCTAGGTTGGGATCATTATGACCAAGATGAACTGTTGCATCTTCCCGAGAAACCAGTGAGCCAAATCAGACTTGTTCTAGATTCTCAGGTCTTTAAAGAGGTCTCCTCTGTCGTGGATGTTGTTCATTTTCCTCAAAGGAAGATGAGTGTCATGTTTCTCGGTGATAAGTAGGTGATGGTGTTCTCCGTCTTCGAAGTTCATCCATCTGCTTTGCCATCATGCTTATATCATTACGGATTGCAACGTTATCCCGTCTCTGAGCTTCTAGAGCATCATTGGTTTCCTACAACCTGGCGAGCAAGCGTGCGAAGTCATTTTGAGAAAGAGGTGTTGAACTAGCAGGTTGGTTAACTATGGGGTCAGCAGTACCAGATGCACCTTTACCGGGTCGGACCGGCGCATCATCATCGGGTCGGATTGGTGCACTACCTTTCGGTCGGGTCGAATTCGTCCCGGGTTGATTTGACCCGTGTACCAGGGCTGCTGCTACAATTTGTTGATCGTCTTATCGCTCTTCATTAGGATCATTTCTTCGAGAAGCTTGTTGGTTCTTATCTTTTCTCGGAGCCATGGTAACTAAACTTGTTGAAATCGTTGAAAACTTCGAAAATGACGAAAACACATATTATCTCTTAGGACTGGTGATCTAAACAGTAGAATAATAATCCTGAAAGCTAAGAATTATAATTTCTCAGTGAAAGCACCAAAATGTTAGATGAAAAAATGGCACTAACACCTAATTGATAAGATTTTATAGAGATTAGTGAAGAAAAATATACTAAAAACAAGAAAAAGCAAGCAAGCACACAAAATTTATAGTGGTTCGGTGTTAACGAGCCTACGTGCACTTTATAATTCTTCAATTCAGTAGAAATTACAAATACAAGATTTTGTATCACTCAAACATTCGATTACAATTGATTTCTCCTCTCAAATAATGATTTCCACTCAAAAATCACTGCTATGTGGTCGGTTCGAATGATAATATTGGCTGAATATGGGGTATTTGAGTTTTCAAGTTAACAAAGATCCTTTTTTTCTCCATTGGGACGGGTATATATAGGTGCAGATAAAAGGAATTAGGCGGGAACAGTTACACACATACGTGGCAACAGGCTCGGGTTTGTAGCTGTGTAGTGGTGATCGGTCCATGGCCACGCGGCATTAGAGTCGATAAAGCAGAAGACAACTGTGTGAGTATTTGGTTGTACATAAGTAGATAAGAAACCAGGTTGGGTCATTCCCATTCGATCCGATGGGTTTTCGACTCGAGTCATCCCTATGGCTTAAACTTGAGTTGAGTCTCTTTTTCTTCTATTCGACCTGCCAGTACTGTAATGACCTAGATTTTTAGTACTAGAATATTTAATTTATTTAAATTTGAATGTGATAATTTGAGATGTTAAATAACTTGAATTCATAAAATACGAGTTATTTAATATAACTGAATAGAATCTGGAAGTTAATACGAAATTAAATTAATTATGTAGCTTTTGGAAATTTCTGTTTGAGCGAGTATGATAATAATAAAGATAAATAGAAGTGTTCGTAAAACGATTAAATATTAACTCGATTTAATTAACACCAAAAATAGTGCTTTTGCAAACAGCCTCGAAATTCGACGAAATAAGTGTCATCAAGTCCGAAATATTGCAGTGTAGCGGAATTTCAAGTTTCGTAGCGATTAGAGCTACGGTGTGGTCGCGAGCACTCAAAACGATCGACTAGAATATGCTTGATTATAATAGAATAAAATAACAAAAAAATATCTAACCAAAATATCTAAAAATAACTAGTACAAAATATCCTTGACTTCTCTTATAACCTGTCCTCATTTTCATCGGCTGCAACAAAAATAACAGGCAGCCATACTTCATTTCTTCTTCTAATTAAATCCCCTCCATTTCTCAATTACATTCAACAACCTTGAATCCTTTGAACTCGTACTAGTGGTAGCTTCAGATTAGTGTATTTCTTTTCAGACTCAGTTGTCTTTGGTAGGCTCGACTTTCCTACAGGCCACGCTAGGGTTTAGATCGCTTTTCATGTGAGGGCGTTGGGGTCCGAGCGAGTGGTATGAGTGAATTCGCTGAGGAGAGGGGCATGTTTTGTTCACGGTTTGGAGGACTCCGATCACTTATGGAGAAATGCGACAGTGCGTTTCTCATTTGCAAGTAGTAGGTCGCACTCTTGAAGGTGGGGTCGGAGTGCATGTTGAGGGGTTGGTCGGGTATGTTCATGAAGGGAAGCGCGGTGGTGAAGGCAGAGTGTCGAATAATGGCTCGGGGAAGGGAATAATGGTGGTCAAACATTCGATAAATGGTTTTTGTGGAGGAGGAGGGAACGCTACGTTTAATATTAGAGATTTGGGGAAGATGGTTAAGCGGGCTCACGTGGATAGGTAAAGGTCTGGACTTTTAAATTAATTTAAATAAGTAAAGTTAATTACATTTTTAATTGTGTATTAACTTAGAAATGCAATATTTAGCTCGTATGACATCCGATTGACGAACTGTCAGTTGCGTTGGGATCGTGGCTAAGAATGCTACGTGTCTGGAGTGGATTGGTATCATTATGGAGAGTTTGTAATTTTATCTAATTTCAAATGCTGCTTTGAAATTAGATAAAATAGAGTGTAATCATTGATTGGAAATGGATGTTGAGTTTAACTCACACTTATTGCTATACTACCGTACCGTACCGTATAATAGTATTGACTATTTATTTACATATTTATATGTACAATTGGATGTATGGATGATTTACTGCTTTATTGGTGGTTTTGTGTGTGTGGGTGTCTATATATATATATAATTACCATTTCTGAATGGATGATCCTTTGACACTACTTGCGTTAGCAGAAGATTCATCTTATATAAATTAGCTAATTTTGAACCGTATTACATGTATACGTGCTTATATATGAGCTGTGATGAAGGGGGACAGGTTGGAGGAATCCAAAAGGATTCCTCAATATGATTGTTACCGTATTTATATTCATATGTAGTATTACAAATTGATTGTGTATTAAACCTGACTGTGGACCTCATTGATTATATAACATTGTTACATATGAAATTATTGTGAAGGGAATATATTATTTTATATAATATATTGAGTTTGTCTATTTCACACAATTTGGTATGTTTGGCATAAATGGACCGAATTAGGAAATTGTAGTGACCCGCATTTTTAGCTGTTGAATAATTAATTAATTTAATTATTAATTATCGATGTGGCGATATCGATGACCGAAATTAAATAAAAATGAATATTTAATTAATAATTTTAATATAATAATTATATATTATAAGCCCGAAATGGTCAAAATAGTGAAATTCATGATATACTGTGAATTGGATAGTATCAGAGGATTGGTTGAGTTTATAATCGAAATATAAATAACGAATATATTCAATCGACGACAGTTGAACGTATAATTTATAATATATTTATAAACGAGCTCGAAATGGCGCTGCAGTTCGCTATTTGGCGATTTGAACTTCAACTGAATATACATGGTTCGTTTTAAATCGGATTTCTGTGAAACAAGAAACGTGTGGAGCTGGTAGAGTATATCTTTCTAGTGGAAGAGAAAAATCAGGATTTCATCATGTAGATTTTGAGATATGTCCAAATCAAATTTCAGAAAAAGTCGCTGTGGAATTCCTTTATAATTTGCGACGCTTTTTATACGTTATAAATGGATTTTCAGTATAAACTGAATATCGAGATAATCTGGAATCTGAAATATCAAGCTGTAAATTCTGATATGATATTCTGGGGCTGTACGATATCATATGTGAATATATACGATAATAATTAATTTTAAATAATTAATTCAATTATATTTAAATATATTTATATATTTAAATAGGCTATTTAGAGCGTTAAAAATAGCCAGTTTTGCAAACGAAGTCGGAATTCGACGAAACCTGTTTTGTTGGATCCGCAATGTCAAGTAGTTGTTAGATTTCCAGTTTCGTTATTTTTAGAGTTAGTATGTGGCCGTACGGATTTTTAGAGTGAGAAATAGTCAGTATTTTGACAGTTAAAAATACGCTGTGTGAGCAAACGGAGTCGGAATTCGACGAAACCAGTTTCGTTGGGACCGTAATGTCGAACTCTAGCTACTTGTCAATTTTCGTGATTTTTGGGTATCGTATGTGATCACAGAAATTTTAGAGGACGAATATAAATAGCATTTGGTTAAAAATAAATTAAATAATCGAATATTAAAATATTATAATCTCCCTATAAATACCCTTACCCCCTTAACCTAACTCTAATATTTTCAGTCGGTAGTCAACTGTAGGAAAAATCCGCCGTCTTCAAATTTCTTCTTCCAGTAAACAAAGATCCACTTCAGAAAAATCATAGAAAGAAAAATAAAATCCTATAAATCGTTATACTTATATTTATGGCTTCCTTGAGTAATTCCTTTTGATTCGGTACCTGTCTTGGGTCATGCGATGCTGGTTTTGGGGAATCGACAGTATACAATATGCGTCGGGGTGTATTTAGGGTTCGGATTCTTGAGGATTTCAGTTGGAGATAGGTAAAACGAGGTTTAGATTTGGGTTTGTTGACGAAAACCGCACTTTCTCGCGAAGATTGGTGGGGTTTGGTTCGTTTTGCTGTCGATGGTATTACTGTGTATCGACTAGGAGGCTGCGACGCAAGACGGAAAGGGGGTTGCGAGTTCTTGGTGGTTAGGTGGAGGAGGGAAAGGCCGGAAGGAGGAGTTCAGTGGTGGTGTTCTGGTGGACATCGGTGCGTCATGGAGGGAGTTGGGTGAAGGTGAAGTGCGGTAATGGTATGATGCTGGAGTCGAAAGTTCAATCGGGGAAGAAAGGAAAGAATCTGGGAGCGGTTTGGGTCTGGACGGGTATGGGCTTTAAGTGGTGAGGCCCGATAAATAAATAGCTTAAGTTTATTCTTATTTAAAATTTGTTTAAAAGCGTGAAATCGTCATAACTTTATCATACGTGATCGAAATTCAGCGAAACAAGATCCGTTGGGATCGCATGGACGGGAGCAACACGATGAGACTGACCGGGAGTGAATCCGAGCATGTTACAATTTATGGAGTAATAAATTGTCTGACCGAGTCGAATAACGCAAACCGTTATTCAACGATTAACGCCCAACTGTGAGTAAAAACTCACTAACTCTCCTCAATTTATATTTTTATATAAATTGTATTTTATTTCTGTATTTGACTGCTAGTTATGTACTGTTAATTTGGACTGTTAAGTTGTATTGTTAAATTGGACTGTAGATTGGACTGTTAAATAATTGATTGAAAACAGAATGGATATATATATATATATATATATATCTACATATATGTATATATCGTTATTAAATGGTGATTTTGTTATCAGTGTATTTCATTAGAAATTCAAGTGATGTTATATACGTTGTTTAACATCGGTGGATGCAGGGAAACAGGTTGGAGGAATCCGACTGGATTCCTCAACATTTATTTTACTGTTATTTGTATATTGTGATATATATTGTGATATATAATCTGTTGTTGATTGTATATGTTTGGATGATATTGATCATTTGACAGTTGGTTGTTTTAAAAAAATAGAAAACACTGAAAATGTAGAAAAGGGGATTTTCAATATTTATATTGAAAATGAATCTATTTATAAAATCGAAGGATTTTATAAAAGGATATTTATTTAGAATAAATAAATAAAATAAAGGAATGTTTATTTAGATTAAATAAATAGAATAAAGGATATTTAATTAGGGATTAAATAATTAGAGTTATAAAGGAAAATCTATCTAGGAAAATAAATAGATTATACAAAAGGAAATCTATTTAGGAAATAAATAGAAGTTAAAATAAATAGAAATAAAAGAAAAGTTAGTTAGTCGGATATAAATATTCGAATCAAGTTAGTTAAGTGGTCAAACCAAGCTAGTCGAACCAAACTAGTCAAGCTAGTCGAACCCAACCGAGTCAAAATGGTCGAGTCGAACCAAATCGAGCCAAATGGTCGAGTCGAACCAATCGAGTCAAGATGGTCGAGTCAAACCAACCGAGTCAAGCTGGTCGAGTCGAACCAATCAAGTCAAGCTGGTCAAGTTAGTCGAACCTGGTCAGTCGAGTCGAGTAAATCAAACTTAGTTAATCGAAAGGAGTTTATCGATTTAGTAAATCGATAGGAGTTAATTGATTTAGTCAATCGAGATGAGTTAATCGGTTTTAATGAATCGAGAGGAGTTAGTCGAATATGGTATTCGAACCAAATGGTCAAACCAAGTGGTCGAACCAAGTAGTCAAGCCCAGTGGTCAAACCAAATGGGTCAGGTTAGCCAAACCTGGTTAGTCAAACCAAATGGGTCAGGTTAGCCAAACCTGGTCAGTCAAACCAAATGGGTCAGGTTAGTCAAACCTGGTTGGTCGAACCAAGTAAGTCGAGTTAAGTTAGTCAAGTTAGTCGAGCCTAGTTAATCGAATCGAATTGGTCGAACCAAGTAAGTCGAGTTAGTTGAGTCAAGTTAAGTTAGTCAAGTTAGGTTAATCGAGTTAAGTTCGTCGAGTTAAAGTTATCGATGTTAGTTTCATCGAAGGGAGTTATCGATGTTAGTTTCATCGAAAGGAGTTATCGATGTTAGTTTCATCGAAAGGAGTAATCGATGTTAGTTTCATCGAAGGGAGTTATCGATTATAGTTTAATCGAAGTGAGGTTTTTTAAATATGAGATATTTGAAAAGGAAGAGTTATCGAATATTAGTTGATCGAAGTGCGATTTATCGAACAAGAGTTATTCGAAAAGAGATTTTTGAATATAGTTTATTCGAAAGTAAGATTTTCAAATATGAGATATTTGAAAAGGAAGAAGTTAATCGAATATAGGTTATTCGAAGAAGAGTTGATCAAATAGAGATTTCTCGAAGAGAGTTAATCGGCAAATTCGATTATATCGAATTCGGGAAAGTACTTATACTTTCCAGTGTTTAAATAGAGATTTATTTATTTATAAATAAATAAGTGTTAGGTTAATTATTCACTAATAAGAATAGAAGTTATAATTAAAGTTAGATAATTCGAAAGTAGGGATTATAACGTTATCGTTATAACCAATGTTTTAAATATAGAAGTGGCTTAGTAAAATTTAATCCGAGAAAGGCGTAAAGAAGTTGTTAAAGATTAAAAGATAAACTTTGACCATTTCGAAGTTATAACGTTGTTCAGTTAAGGTCTGAGAGGTAATTATACCCCAACTTGAGTGACTTCCTTCTTAACTAAGAAATGGTAAGGTTTGGTCGTAAAGAAGTTTTGGAAATGTTTTCCAAACGAGAATCAGAAATGTTTTCTGATAAAATAAAATAAGAATTTAGAATGTAGGGAAATAGGAGATAAGTAAATAAATGAACTAAAGAGACTAATGTTAAATGATGTTTGTTCGATATAATTTCCATCTGGGAATAATATCGTTGTTTGCACACTTGTTTTTCTTTGATGGTTAAATCACAGACTATCGAAGTTTTGACCATTTTAACGTTCTTAATATGGAGAGACCAGTTGGATTATTATCCAAAGAACCACTCTGTATTGGCATAAGCATCGCGAATCATATATGCCAAAGATAATTGAAGACGGAGTAAAATGCAAGGGCTATCCTGTTTACAGAATAGTGCCTTCGGTTTGTCCAGTCCCAGGACAACTTGTATGGACGAAGGTCTGACAGAGTATATCCAATGGATCGCGTAAGTTGATCTGTTCAAACGTATTCACGTTTGGTGACAGAGGAATTCGTTTCTCTTAGTTGTATACCCGTGTTATTTTTGGATAAGTCAATTTGTGATTTGGCGGGTATGACGATGTGACATTCTAAGTGAATGAAGATGAATGTCTAACAGAGTATTTTCAGAAGGGTCACGTACATTGATTTCTTCAACCGTACCAAGAGTGGAAGCGGAGAAGGAAACTTCTTTAAGCTGACACGTAATGTATTGTTGTAGACGTCAATTAGTGATTTTCGATGGATCTGACCATGTGGCATTCGAAGTAAATCTATTGTGATGATAAAGCGTAGCTTCTAGCCTCACATCCGGTAAATGACAGAAATCGGGCAGGCAGCATGGCTAAGTCGGTCGCACCGAAGTAGGGTGTATAAGCACATATCTAGTGAATATTCATTTGTTTCTTAAATCTATCAATGCTGTCCCATATATATACGGGAACGGTTGCTGATCCCAACCGTTGGTGATGTACATTCGATACACTCAAGCGAAATGAGTGGTCGGTCATGTGTGGCTGAGTTGCAAGATGTTCTTGTTGAACTCCAGTGTATCGTTCCTAGAGTACACTGATCGGAAGGTGGTTCCATACCTTGTCATAGTTGGAAATCCAATCATCCAATACGTGCTTGCGATTTTGATTGTATACTATATATGTAGTAACGTGAGATGCAAGCGTTTCTGCTAGATTGATATTTATTTGTACTTAGACATTATTATAATATCAGAATGATATTGCTTTGAAAAGTTATTTGGATTCTCATAAGGGAAAAACCCGTTCCGTATTCACGGCGTGGTCTTATGAGATATCATATACCTGTTTAAATGATTTGAGTTTATTCACACCAGTCCCATGACTGACCCGGAGTTTATTTTGTTTTCCCTAAACTCTTGGGTGCCTAAATTTGTACGGGCAGTCAAGTAGTCAGGATTTACAGGTATACTTGAAGAGCTGGAGCAGGAGGCTTCTGGATCATATAGCTATAGTTATTTCCGCTGTGTTGTAAGTGCTGTACTCTGATAAGTGCTATTGTATACATAACTGTTATATTTCAAAGTTATGTTATCTATTATATGTTATTCGTTCCGCTGTGAGGTTCGTGTTACTCTGATGTTGTGTTCTTCTTCTTCTATTCTAAGTTTCTATCTTATCTATTCTCACCTTCTAATTTCTTTCATTAATTACCGGGATTTTTCGATGTTTTGGTTATCGACGTCGAGCTTACGTCGATAACCAAAGTCGCTCAAAATCCGGGTCACTACAGTTGGTATCAGAGCTTAAGTTAAGAATTACTTGGCTCTGTGGCGTGATTCAGTAGAGATGGGATTAGTAATATCCTAGACTGAGTTTGAGTGTATATATACGAGTGAACGTATTTGTTAGTTAATATAAAATGATTTTATATTGTGGAGTTTTATTGGTTGAGTTGTTTGTAAATTCTGGTCGATCGGTTTGATCCACAGTATCGATAGGGGTTACTAAACACTCGAATACGATGAACCGTCGTGGTATGTTTTGAAAGAGGGTAAATGGAATAATTTTACCTGAATATATTTTGATATAGTATATTGGTTATGTTGGTTGATATTATAATCGAATTAGATTATAAAAAGGTGAAATGATTATAAAAATAACTAATCAGAATTCATATAAGGAAATATATGAAATAAGATGAAATGAATCTGAAATTTAAATCAGAATTGGAATTAAAATAAGGAAATTTTAAGTTCCTGGGAGATTTTGAAAATGTTTTTCAAATCTGAAAATGATATAGTATTGAACACACTTGTTCGCTGGAAAATAAACTCCGATGGTGCATCATCGGTGTTCATTTTCGAGTTTGTAAGTGACGAATTACTAGCAAAGGCTTCGTTTTTGAATTGTTTTGAGAAAACAAGTGGTTTAGAAATTCAAATGTTTTGAATTGGTGTTATGATTTCAAATTGATTTGAAATGAACTCAGGAATTTAAAATTTTGGACTTAAAATTTAACTAATGAAGTTAAATAGATTGAGATGGTATAAATGAATAAATAAATTTAAATTTAACTTGAACTAAGTTAAATAAGACAGATTTGATTGGAAAATAATCTGGAATGGAATTTCATTGAGGAGTTAAGAGTTTGAAATTTGACATTAGAGTTTGAATGGAATTTGACTTGAGTAAGCAAATGAGTTGGATTTGAGAATGAATCGATTGAGTTTGATTGGATTGGTATGACATTGGTATACATTGAATTGGTAACAGATGGAAGGGATATAATGGTATGCCCGACAAAAAGGTACAAGTTTATATTTATACATGAGTTTGGAGTTTTATGAGCCGAATTGGCAAACCGCTTGGCTGTTTGATTTTCTTTTGGGTTAAAGAAGGCCCAGAGAGGCGAGTTGGAGTTTGAGATATTGACCAGTACAAAGGAGGTGCTGGCAAAAATTTTCGAAAAGTGAAGGTGTTAGAAAATTTTCAGAATTTTTGAAAAATTAGGTTAGTCGGAATAAATTAATATTTTAGTCGATATTAATTGGTTCAGTTGAAACCGGAGACAAGAGGTAAACAGATAAATTTTTACCCAGAAGATAGGGTCGTCCCCTAGCTTAGCAATTTCGAGGACGAAATTTTATTAAGGGGGGAAGATTGTAGTGACCCGCATTTTTAGCTGTTGAATAATTAATTAATTTAATTATTAATTATCGATGTGGCGATATCGATGACCGAAAATAAATAAAAATGAATATTTAATTAATAATTATAATATAATAATTATATATTATAAGCCCGGAATGGTCAAAATAGTGAAATTCACGATATACTGTGAATTGGATAGTATCAGAGGATTGGTTGAGTTTATAATCGAAATATAAATAATGAATATATTCAATCGACGACAGTTGAACGTATAATTTATAATATATTTATAAACAAGCTCGAAATGGCGCTGCAGTTCGCTATTTGGCGATTTGAACTTCAACTGAATATACATGGTTCGTTTTAAATAGGATTTCTGTGAAACAAGAAACGTGTGGAGCTGGTAGAGTATATCTTTCTAGTGGAAGAGAAAAATCGGGATTTCATCGTGTAGATTTTGAGATATGTCCAAATCAAATTTCAGAAAAAGTCGCTGTGGAATTTCTTTATAATTTGCGACGCTTTATATACGTTATAAATGGATTTTCAGTATAAACTGAATATCGAGATAATCTGGAATCTGAAATATCAGGCTGTAAATTCTGATATGATATTCTGGGGCTGTACGATATCATATGTGAATATATACGATAATAATTAATTTTAAATAATTAATTCAATTATATTTAAATATATTTATATATTTAAATAGGCTATTCAGAGCGTTAAAAATAGCCAGTTTTGCAAACGAAGTCGGAATTCTACGAAACCTGTTTTGTTGGATCCGCAATGTCAAGTAGTTGTTAGATTTCCAGTTTCGTGATTTTTAGAGTTAGTATGTGGCCGTACGGATTTTTAGAGTGAGAAACAGTCAGTATTTTGACAGTTAAAAATACGCTGTGTGAGCAAACGGAGTCGGAATTCGACGAAACCAGTTTCGTTGGGACCGTAATGTCGAACTCTAGCTACTTGTCAATTTTCGTGATTTTTGGGTATCGTATGTGATCACAGAAATTTTAGAGGACGAATGTAAATAGCGTTTGGTTAAAAATAAATTAAATAATCGAATATTAAAATATTATAATCTCCCTATAAATACCCTTACCCCCTTAACCTAACTCTAATATTTTCAGTCGGTAGTCAACTATAGGAAAAATCCGCCGTCTTCAAATTTCTTCTTCCAGTAAACAAAGATCCACTTCAGAAAAATCATAGAAAGAAAAATAAAATCCTATAAACCGTTATACTTATATTTATGGCTTCCTTGAGTAATTCCTTTTGATTCGGTACCTGTCTTGGGTCATGCGATGCTGGTTTTGGGGAATCGACAGTATACAATGTGCGTTGGGGTGTATTTAGGGTTCGGATTCTTGAGGATTTCAGTTGGAGATAGGTAAAACGAGGTTTAGATTTGGGTTTGTTGACGAAAACCGCACTTGCTCGCGAAGATTGGTGGGGTTCGGTTCGTTTTGCTGTCGATGGTATTACTGTGTATCGACTAGGAGGCTGCGACGCAAGACGGAAAGGGGGTTGCGAGTTCTTGGTGGTTAGGTGGAGGAGGGAAAGGCCGGAAGGAGGAGTTCAGTGGTGGTGTTCTGGTGGACATCGGTGCGTCATGGAGGGAGTTGGGTGAAGGTGAAGTGCGGTAATGGTATGATGCTGGAGTCGAAAGTTCAATCGGGGAAGAAAGGAAAGAATCTGGGAGCGGTTTGGGTCTGGACGGGTATGGGCTTTAAGTGGTGAGGCCCGATAAATAAATAGCTTAAGTTTATTCTTATTTAAAATTTGTTTAAAAGCGTGAAATCGTCATAACTTTATCATACGTGATCGAAATTCAGCGAAACAAGATCCGTTGGGATCGCATGGACGGGAGCAACACGATGAGACTGACCGGGAGTGAGTCCGAGCACGTTACAATTTATGGAGTAATAAATTGTCCGACTGAGTCGAATAACGCAAACCGTTATTCAACGATTAACGCCCAACTGTGAGTAAAAACTCACTAACTCTCCTCAATTTATATTTTTATATAAATTGTATTTTATTTCTGTATTTGAATGCTAGTGTAGTAACCCGGATTTTCGGCGACTTTGGTTATCGACGTAAGCCCGACGTCGATAACCAAAACATCGAAAAATCCCGGTAATTAATGAAAGAAATTAGAAGGTGAGAATAGATAAGATAGAAACTTAGAATAGAAGAAGAAGAACACAACATCAGAGTAACACGAACCTCACAGCGGAACGAATAACATATAATAGATAACATAACTTTGAAATATAACAGTTATGTATACAATTGCACTTATCAGAGTACAGCACTTACAACACAGCGGAAATAACTATAGCTATATGATCCTGAAGCCTCCTGCTCCAGTTCTTCAATGTATCTGCAAATCCCGACTACTTGACTGCCCGTACAAATTTAGGCACCCAAGAGTTTAGGGAAAACAACAAAGTAAACTCCGGGTCAGTCATGGGACTGGTGTGAGTAAAACAGTTTAAACAGGTACATGAACAAGTAAACGATATCTCATAAGACCACGCCGTAGAACGGAACGGGTTTTTCCCTTATGAGAATCCAAAATATCTTTATATCAAAAACCTTTTGATATTATAATAATGTCTATGTACAAATAGATATCAACTAGCAGAAACGCTTTCATCTCACGTTCTACATATATAGTATACAATCAAAATCGCAAGCACGTATTGGATAATGGATTTCCAACTATGACAAGGTATGGAACCACCTTCCGATCAGTGTACTCTAGGAACAATACACTGTAGTTCTACAAGAACATCTTGTAACTCAGCCACACATGACCGACCACTCATTTCGCTTGAGTGTATCGAATGTACATCACCAACGGTTGGGATCAGCAACCGTTCCCGTATATATATGGGACAACATTGATAGATTTAAGAAATAAATGAATATTCTCTAGATAGGTGATTATACACCCTACTTCGGTGCGACCGACTTAGCCATGCTGCCTGCCCGATTTCTGTCATTTACCGGTTGATGAGGCTAGAAGCTACGCTTTATCATTACCTCAGATTTACTTCGAATGCTACATTGTCAAATCCATCGAAATCACTAATTGACGTCTACAGGCATACATTACGTGTCAGCTAAAAGAAGTTTCCTTCTCCGCTTCCACTCTTGGTATAGTTGAAGAAATCAATGTACATGACTGTCTGGAAATACTATGTCAGACATCCATCTTCATTCACTTAGAAATGTCACATCGTCATACCCGCCAAATCACAAATTGACTTATCCAAAAATAACACGGGTATACAACTAAGAGAAACGAATTCCTCCGCCACCAAACGTGAATACGTTTGAACAAATCAACTTACGCGATCCATTGGATATACTCTGTCAGACCTTCGTCCATACAAGTTGTCCTGGGACTGGACAAACCGAAGGCACTATTCTGTAAACAGGATAGCCCTTGCATTTTACTCCGTCTTCAATTATTTTTGGCATATATGATTCGCGATGCTTATGCCAATACAGAGTGGTTCTATGGATAATAATCCAACCGGTCTCTCTATATTAACAACGTTAAAATGGTCAAAACTTCGATAGTCTGTGAGTTAACTATCAAAGAAAAACAAGTGTGCAAACAACGATATTATTTCCAAATGGAAATTATATCGAACAAACATCATTTAACATAAATCTCTTTAGTTCATTTATTTACTTATCTCCTGTTTCCCTATATTCTAAATTCTTATTTTCTTTTATCAGAAAACATTTCTGATTCTCGTTTGGAAAACATTTCCAAAACTCCTTTACGATCAAACCTTACCGTTTCTTAGTTAAGAAGGAAGTCACTCAAGTTGGGGTATAATTACCTCTCAGACCTTAACTGAACAACGTTATAACTTCGAAATGGTCAAAGTTTATCTTTTAATCCTTAACAACTTCTTTACTCCTTTCTCGGATTAAGTTTTACTAATCCACTTCTATATTTAAAACATTGGTTATAACGATAACGTTATACTCCCTCCTTTCGAATTATCTAACTTTAAATTTTAACTTCTATTCCTATTAGTGAATAATTAACCTAACACTTATTTATTTATAAATAAATAAATCTCTATTTAAACACTGGAAAGTATAAGTACTTTCCCGAATTCGATATAATCGAATTTGTCGATTAACTCTCTTCGAGAAATCTCTATCTGATTAACTCTTCTAATTAACTCCAACTGGTTAACTCTAACTGGTTAACTTTAACTGATTAACTCTATTTGACTAACTCAACTTAACTAACCCCTTTCGAATAACATATTCGATTAACTAACTTTCGAATACCATATTAGATTTACTAACTTCGAATACCATATTCGATTAACTCCTTTCGAATGTCTATATTCGATTAACTCCTTCTCGAACGATATTCGATAATCTCTCTTCGAATAACTAATATTCGATGGCTCTTTCTTTTCAAATATCTCTTATTTGAAAATCTCACTTCGATTAAACTATAATCGATAACTCCCTTCGATGAAACTAACATCGATAACTCCTTTCGATGAAACTAACATCGATAACTCCTTTCGATGAAACTAACATCGATTTATTTAACTTGACGAACTTAACTCGACTAACTTAACTTGACTCGACTAACTCGACTTACTTGGTTCGACCAATTCGATTCGATTAACTAGGCTCGACTAACTTGACTAACTTAACTCGACTTACTTGGTTCGACCAATTCGATTCGATTAACTAGGCTCGACTAACTTGACTAACTTAACTCGACTTACTTGGTTCGACCAATTTGATTCGATTAACTAGGCTCGACTAACTTGGTCGAACCACCCGATCAACTCAACTTATTTAACTTAACTTATTTCTCAACTCGATCAACTCGATTAACTCCTATCGAATAACTAATATTCGATTAAACTCCATTCGCTTGACTCTAGATCGCAGCAATCACAATGTTTGACTAACTCTGTTTCAAATAACTATATTTGATTAACTCTAGTTCATTTTAACTCTAATCGATTAACTCTAACTAATTAACTCCAACTGGTTAACTCTAACTGATTAACTCTAACTGGTTAACTTTAACTGATTAACTCTAACTGGTTAACTCTATTTGACTAACTCGACTTGACTTACCCCTTTCGAATAACATATTCGATTACTAACTTTCGAATACCATATTCGATTAACTAACTTCGAATACCATATTCGATCAACTCCTTTCGAATGTATATATTCGATTAACTAACTTCGAATACCATATTCGATTTACTTTATTCACTTTATAAAGATTTCCTTTTTAACGACGTTTTATCCATTTGAAAAGATTTACTTTTAAATAACGGTTCTACACTTTAAAAATGATTTCCTTTTTATAATGTTTCCTTTATAAACCAATTTCCTTTTTTTTAACTCTATTTATTTTCTAAATATTCCCTTTTCAATTCTATTTGCAAATGGTTTGCAAATATTCCCTTTTCAAATTTATTCTTAAAAATATTCTAACTCCTTAACTTTCCGGGAAAATTCGCCATAACCTCCTTTGTATCGGGAGTATCGGGAAAATCCCCAAACCCGCCACACAGGCCTTTCCATTCAAAAGAAAATGTTTTGAATTTATTTCCTTTTTAAAATACCTCCTATTTATAAATATTCCCATTTATAAATATTCCTTATTTATAAATATTTCAATTTATAAATATCTCTGTTTTCAATATCACTTTGAAAATCTCCTTATCAACATCCTGTATGTTATGGTATTCAATCATATCAAATCACGATGATAAATATCGTCCAAACACATATAATCGACACAGATTATATATCACCTCATATAACACAATATATGAAAAACAATAAAATAACTGTTGAGGAATCCAGTCAGATTCTTCAACCTGTTTCCCTGCATCACAGATGTTAGACAATATAGATAACATCACTTTCAGTTCCATATGATATATTCTGTTAAACAGAATCAAATATAGAAATTTAACTAACTGACTAGCAGTTCAATCAAACAATCAACACACAGTAAATCAGACAATTTCTAGCAGTTCTAAAGGTACAACATGAAATTATAAACTGTTCAGAGTTGGTGAGTTTTACTCACATTTGCAGTTCATCGTTGAAGAACGATAAACTGTTTATTTGATTTGAATCAAACAATTTATTTCGCCATAAATTCATACGAGCCCCAATCCACTTCAAACCAGTTCGTTTGTGTAGTCCTTTTCGATACGATTCCAACGTGACCTGTTTTGTTGAATTTCGTTTATATACGACCAAGTTATAACGTTTTAAAGTTACGTATATTTTATATAATCATAACATGAATTATATAAAATCGAACGGGCTTTAACCTTAAAACTTGGCCCACTCCACTTCTACAAAGCCCAGGCCGCCACTACTTCTTCTCCGTTCTGATGAACACCGAACCTCCTGTAGCCATTTCCCAATACTTCTGCCCCATTTATCTACTCCAACATTTCACTAAAATTCCTACAAGAACATCCATCGTCTTCCTCTTCGAAAACCCTACCACTCCATACCCAAAATGCACGGCTCGACCACCTCCTGTAAATCGCGATCCACTCGGCCTCACGCACAGACATCGACGTTCATTTGCATCGAATCCTCCAAGACTTGCACCTAAGGTGCGGAATTACACCCTGATGCCAAAAACAATACTCAAAACTTGAACTAATGCTTCACTAACTCTCGAACTCAAACCCTAGATCTACTGTACAAAAACCCGAACACCATACCCATGTCGCACCCACTAAAACCAGTACAGAATCAAACGGTATCACTCTCTGATCTCGAATACAAGGTTCCCATGATTTATTGATTTTTGTGGGATTTGTTTTGATTTTTATTTCGATTGAAACTTTACTGGGAGATGAAAATTGTTGGCGGCTCATGTTTTGATCAGTGGAAAACTGAATTAGGTTTAGGATTGTTAAGGGTAGTGGTATTTATAAGCAAATATAAATATCTAGATATTTTTTTAAAAGGAATATTCCCGGTATATGCTTATTCATATATTCATTATTTTCTTCTAAAAATCGCTGTGACCACACATAGTATTCAAAAATCACCAAACTGAACATACTGCTAGAGTTTGACATCACGGTCCCAACAAAACTGGTTTTGTCGAATTCCGACTTCGTATGCTCACTCAACGTATTTTTAACTATCAAAATACTGACTGTTTTACACTCTAAAAATCCGTACGGCCACACAGTGACTCTAAAAATCACGAAACTGGAAATCCAACAACTATTTGATATTGCGGATCCAACAAAACTGGTTTCGTCGAATTCCGACTTCGTTTGCAAAAGTGGCTATTTTTAAAGCTCTGGATGACCCATTTAAATATATAAATATATTTAAATATTATTAAATTAAATATTAATAAATTCATATTATCGTATATCTTCACATATGATATCATACAGCTTCAGAATATCATATCAGAATTTACAGCTTGATATTTCAGATTTCAGATTTATCAATATTCAGTTTATATCGAAAATCCTTTTTATAACATAAATAAAGCGTTGCAAATTATAAAGGGATTCTACAGCGACTTTTCTGAAATTTGATTTGGACGTACATCAAAATCTACACGACGAAATCCCGATTTTTCTCTTCCACTAGAAAGATATACTCCACCAGCTCCACACGTTTCTTGTTTCACAGAAATCCGGCTTAAAACGAATTTTGTACATTCAGTTGAAGTTCAAATCGCCAAATAGCGAACTGCAGCGCCATTTCGAGCTCGATTTTAATTATAATATAATTATACGTTCAAACTGTCGTCGATTCAATATAATCGTTATTATATTTCGAATTGAAACTCCACCAAATCTCGTATGCTATTCAATCCACACGATATTGTGAATTTCACTATTTCCGACTATTTCGACATTATAATATATTATTATATTATAATTATTTACTAAATATTCAATATTATTTAATTCACGTTCTCGATATCGATAAATCGATATTAAATAATTAAATAAATAAATTGTTCAACAGCTAAAAATGCGGGTCACTACAGCTAGTTATGTACTGTTAATTTGGACTGTTAAGTTGTATTGTTAAATTGGACTGTAGATTGGACTGTTAAATAATTGATTGAAAACAGAATGGATATATATATATATATATCTACATATATGTATATATCGTTATTAAACGGTGATTTTGTTATCAGTGTATTTCATTAGAAATGCAAGTGATGTTATATACGTTGTTTAACATCGGTGGATGCAGGGAAACAGGTTGGAGGAATCCGACTGGATTCCTCAACATTTATTTTACTATTATTTGTATATTGTGATATATACTGTGATATATAATCTGTTGTTGATTGTATATGTTTGGATGATATTGATCATTTGACAGTTGGTTGTTTTAAAAAAAAATAGAAAACACTGAAAATGTAGAAAATGGGATTTTCAATATTTATATTGAAAATGAATCTATTTATAAAATCGAAGGATTTTATAAAAGGATATTTATTTAGAATAAATAAATAAAATAAAGGAATGTTTATTTAGATTAAATAAATAGAATAAAGGATATTTAATTAGGGATTAAATAATTAGAGTTATAAAGGAAAATCTATTTAGGAAAATAAATAGATTATACAAAAGGAAATCTATTTAGGAAATAGATAGAAGTTAAAATAAATAGAAATAAAAGAAAAGTTAGTTAGTCGGATATAAATATTCGAATCAAGTTAGTTAAGTGGTCAAACCAAGCTAGTCGAACCAAACTAGTCAAGCTAGTCGAACCCAACCGAGTCAAAATGGTCGAGTCGAACCAAATCGAGCCAAATGGTCGAGTCGAACCAATCGAGTCAAGATGGTCGAGTCAAACCAACCGAGTCAAGCTGGTCGAGTCGAACCAATCAAGTCAAGCTGGTCAAGTTAGTCGAACCTGGTCAGTCGAGTCGAGTAAATCAAACTTAGTTAATCGAAAGGAGTTTATCGATTTAGTAAATCGATAGGAGTTAATTGATTTAGTCAATCGAGATGAGTTAATCGGTTTTAATGAATCGAGAGGAGTTAGTCGAATATGGTATTCGAACCAAATGGTCAAACCAAGTGGTCGAACCAAGTAGTCAAGCCCAGTGGTCAAACCAAATGGGTCAGGTTAGCCAAACCTGGTCAGTCAAACCAAATGGGTCAGGTTAGCCAAACCTGGTCAGTCAAACCAAATGGGTCAGGTTAGTCAAACCTGGTCGGTCGAACCAAGTAAGTCGAGTTAAGTTAGTCAAGTTAGTCGATCCTAGTTAATCGAATCGAATTGGTTGAACCAAGTAAGTCGAGTTAGTTGAGTCAAGTTAAGTTAGTCAAGTTAGGTTAGTCGAGTTAAGTTCGTCGAGTTAAAGTTATCGATGTTAGTTTCATCGAAGGGAGTTATCGATGTTAGTTTCATCGAAAGGAGTTATCGATGTTAGTTTCATCGAAAGGAGTAATCGATGTTAGTTTCATCGAAAGGAGTTATCGATGTTAGTTTCATCGAAGGGAGTTATCGATTATAGTTTAATCGAAGTGAGGTTTTTTAAATATGAGATATTTGAAAAGGAAGAGTTATCGAATATTAGTTGATCGAAGTGCGATTTATCGAACAAGAGTTATTCGAAAAGAGATTTTCGAATATAGTTTATTCGAAAGTAAGATTTTCAAATATGAGATATTTGAAAAGGAAGAAGTTAATCGAATATAGGTTATTCGAAGAAGAGTTAATCAAATAGAGATTTCTCGAAGAGAGTTAATCGACAAATTCGATTATATCGAATTCGGGAAAGTACTTATACTTTCCAGTGTTTAAATAGAGATTTATTTATTTATAAATAAATAAGTTTTAGGTTAATTATTCACTAATAAGAATAGAAGTTATAATTAAAGTTAGATAATTCGAAAGTAGGGATTATAACGTTATCGTTATAACCAATGTTTTAAATATAGAAGTGGCTTAGTAAAATTTAATCCGAGAAAGGCGTAAAGAAGTTGTTAAAGATTAAAAGATAAACTTTGACCATTTCGAAGTTATAACGTTGTTCAGTTAAGGTCTGAGAGGTAATTATACCCCAACTTGAGTGACTTCCTTCTTAACTAAGAAATGGTAAGGTTTGATCGTAAAGAAGTTCTGGAAATGTTTTCCAAACGAGAATCAGAAATGTTTTCTGATAAAAGAAAATAAGAATTTAGAATGTAGGGAAATAAGAGATAAGTAAATAAATGAACTAAAGAGACTAATGTTAAATGATGTTTGTTCGATATAATTTCCATCTGGGAATAATATCGTTGTTTGCACACTTGTTTTTCTTTGATGGTTAAATCACAGACTATCGAAGTTTTGACCATTTTAACGTTGTTAATATGGAGAGACCGGTTGGATTATTATCCAAAGAACCACTCTGTATTGGCATAAGCGTCGCGAATCATATATGCCAAAGATAATTGAAGACGGAGTAAAATGCAAGGGCTATCATGTTTACAGAATAGTGCCTTCGGTTTGTCCAGTCCTAGGACAACTTGTATGGACGAAGGTCTGACAGACTATATCCAATGGATCGCGTAAGTTGATCTGTTCAAACGTATTCACGTTTGGTGGCAGAGGAATTCGTTTCTCTTAGCTGTATACCCGTGTTATTTTTGGATAAGTCAATTTGTGATTTGGCGGGTATGACGATGTGACATTCTAAGTGAATGAAGATGAATGTCTAATAGAGTATTTTCAGAAGGGTCACGTACATTGATTTCTTCAACCGTACCAAGAGTGGAAGCGGAGAAGGAAACTTCTTTAAGCTGACACGTAATGTATTGTTGTAGACGTCAATTAGTGATTTTCGATGGATCTGACCATGTGGCATTCGAAGTAAATCTATTGTGATGATAAAGCGTAGCTTCTAGCCACACATCCGGTAAATGACAGAAATCGGGCAGGCAGCATGGCTAAGTCGGTCGCACCGAAGTAGGGTGTATAAGCACATATCTAGTGAATATTCATTTGTTTCTTAAATCTATCAATGCTGTCCCATATATATACGGGAACGGTTGCTGATCCCAACCGTTGGTGATGTACATTCGATACACTCAAGCGAAATGAGTGGTCGGTCATGTGTGGCTGAGTTGCAAGATGTTCTTGTTGAACTCCAGTGTATCGTTCCTAGAGTACACTGATCGGAAGGTGGTTCCATACCTTGTCATAGTTGGAAATCCAATCATCCAATACGTGCTTGCGATTTTGATTGTATACTATATATGTAGTAACGTGAGATGCAAGCGTTTCTGCTAGATTGATATTTATTTGTACTTAGACATTATTATAATATCAGAATGATATTGCTTTGAAAAGTTATTTGGATTCTCATAAGGGAAAAACCCGTTCCGTATTCACGGCGTGGTCTTATGAGATATCATATACCTGTTTAAATGATTTGAGTTTATTCACACCAGTCCCATGACTGACCCGGAGTTTATTTTGTTTTCCCTAAACTCTTGGGTGCCTAAATTTGTACGGGCAGTCAAGTAGTCAGGATTTACAGGTATACTTGAAGAGCTGGAGCAGGAGGCTTCTGGATCATATAGCTATAGTTATTTCCGCTGTGTTGTAAGTGCTGTACTCTGATAAGTGCTATTGTATTCATAACTGTTATATTTCAAAGTTATGTTATCTATTATATGTTATTCGTTCCGCTGTGAGGTTCGTGTTACTCTGATGTTGTGTTCTTCTTCTTCTATTCTAAGTTTCTATCTTATCTATTCTCACCTTCTAATTTCTTTCATTAATTACCGGGATTTTTCGATGTTTTGGTTATCGACGTCGAGCTTACGTCGATAACCAAAGTCGCTCAAAATCCGGGTCACTACAGAAATTATACGAATTGGAACGGGAATTGGGAAATTGAAAGAAATAGTTTTGGAATAAAACAGTCTTATAAATTCTTTCATTTTAAAACCTATTTTAGCTATTTTACTATATATACCTTTTAACTCTTTTGTTTTAAACCTATTTTTAACTTAATCATTTTACCCCTTTTATTAGAAATTTGTTTTCAAGTTATTTTACTATATATATTTTTGAAACCAATTAAGCCTGTTTTATAAGATTTGGAAATGATTTTGCGATTATAACAAACCTGTTATAATCAATGATTTAGAAATCATAGTACTTTACCTTATTGATTGTTTATCAATATTTACATCTTTAAACGAATATTTTAATGATGTAAATGAGTATTAAAATGGTTTTGGGTTTGTTGGGACAATGTGTTAATTACATTCATCTTGAACCCTTTTAGATCATATCGATGAAGTTTATATAATTGAATCTTTAAATGAACATTTAAAGATAATTATATAGAGGGAATTGTTTTGGGTTTGTCTAAAACATTGTTTTAGCAACACTTGTCGTTAAACCCTGGAATATAGTTAAACTATAATTAAATTGTTTATCGAGTTTGAATATATTTAGATCTTTAAATAATGGATTCTTTTAAAGATAGAAGCATGTATAGAAATATTTCAGGATAAAGATATGGAATAAGACGTTTAACTTATAAAAGAGAAGAGGTTCTTTATTAAACAATGGTTTTAACCTCTTTGATTATATTTTAATAGATCATATAAATGAATTATGGATATACTTATAGCGGAGGGATAAGTATATGAGTACTTTTTGAAGTATTGAAGATAAAAAGGAAATCTTGTAATTGAATTGTGATTATACTTATACCAGAGGGATAAGTATATTAAAAACCCTTTTTAAGTAGTTAGGCCATAAAGGAATAGGAAATCGTAGAATATATACATATATCACTTATACATATAAGATTGAATATATACAACAGTATATAAAGGAATATTAATCGAGTACGAGTTACTGATTAATAAGTGAAGTCTTTTTTGACAAGTGAAGTTTTATTAGTTAAAAGAGTTTTACTAATAAAAGAAGGTTTATACAATGAAAGATTAATTAAATGGGAAAGGGATTAGAAGCCGTTTATATGAGTTAATTATGCTTCCACTATTTATCATGCTTCGTGATCTTGATAGTGCCTTGAATGTTTATTCGTTTGTTATGGAAATTAAGCGAAGCTGCTTTCCATATACAATCGTTTGTTGTGTGAATTATAGTCGGTTAATCGACTATAGAACTTGACCATAAATATAGCGATTGGTTTTGAGAAGAACGGGATTGGTAAGTGTTCTACTTATCGAAAACCACTTCAAAACTAGTATATGGGTTCTATGTTTTGGAAACAGTTGTGAAGTGAAGGTTATGTGGAGATTCGGGATCTGTTGAGATGCTCGAATACTTGTAGCGATTCTAGGATCTATGAAGGTATCTATGTGTGATTCAAAGATCTGTTGATGTATCGGAATCCGTGTGTGATTCCGATATTTGTGAAGCAATCTATGTGTGATTCCAAGATCTATTTAGCTATGGGATTCCATCTGGGAATTCTTGTTTTGTTCGAGTGATGAAGACTCATGTAAAAGATGCCGAACGAAACTTCGACATCGGAAATGGCAGAAAATAGAGTAGGAGCACAATCTGGGGTTTAGCTAATTTGTGTCACTGCAAGAAAACTTCACATAGACATCGGCTACAAATCGATGTCTTCGTTTTTCGGGAGCGATGTTGATGTCGGTGATGTCTAAGTGCCAAATTTTTAACATCGGTTAAAAAACAATGTTGAAGCTACAGTAAGACATCATAATATAATTAATAAACGATGTATTAACCCTTTTTTTGTTTATTTGCATGAACTGAATTTTGATAATGGCTTATTATAAGTCTTGTATTACTATAAACATATCATGTAAGTAGTACAAAATGACTGATACATCGTCTATGGTGGGAATAATGTTGTAATATATATATATATATATATATATATACACACACACACACCCCCCATATCATTTATTTCTAAAAGAAGAGATGTCTATACAATAAACAAATATCAGTTCATTTTCAGTGAAATGATGTCTATGTGGTGTTTAGGCATCATTTCCCTTTAAAGGAGGGATGTCTTTGTTATGTTTATACACCGTTTTTGTTCTACATAGCTGATGTCAGTCATAATTTTAAACATCAATATTTTTCTTGATATATGATATATGTCCTACCATAAAAATGCAATACCAATACTAAAAAAATGCAATAACAATACCAAAAACAAAAATGCAATTTTGGCCACAAACATTAAACACAAAATATTTTTACATTCGTTAAAACCATCCACTACAAACATTAAACAAGCACATGTTTTTGTTCTACATTACATTCCAGTCAGGTTTTCATTAAACAAGATTTATAAGTGTTCTACAACAAAACCGAGCGCCTCATTACGCACCTCCTCCAATTGCTCCACACTGTAAGACTTTCGATTCTTCATGCTCCACCGCAAAGATGATAAATAGCTTAGTATATACAGTATGGCAAAAGTTCGACGTCATACACAGTATGATAACAGTAAGTGAGTATTATATAAAATTTAGTAGGACAAGCATCTCTACGCTTCTTTTAGCATACACATGTACATAAGACTAAACAACTAAACTTGGTAGGGAAGAATGACTGGTGGTAATTTCAACTAAAAGTACATATGCTTTCTTACTATTGGTATATAAAAGTATATACTTTATATGTCTACTAGAATCAAGTGCAAAAGTTCGACATCGCACACAGTATGGCAAAGCCATTCAGATTTTAATGATAACGGTATGGAAAAACCATTCCGATTTCAATGATAACAGTATGGCAAAACCATTCAGATTTTTGATTTCAGTGCCAGACTATGTGATACATATCACTATATAGAGTTCACAGTATATTAATTCAAATAAGAATGTACTTTACTAAAAATGTCATATGTATTATTTTGGTAAGGATGTATAAATTGCTCAGTTTAAACTTTAAAAAATGCTACTAATACCCAAACTGAAGATTAACATCATTTCGAATTGATTATTTATGACATGATATAAATTATCCTCAATGCAGTTATTCGATGAAATTTAAGGGAAAGCATCATTTCTTTTTCCTGGCAGTAATCAGGTTTTTCAATGCAATACAATTGAAACTGGATTTAAATCATGGATATTAAATATTTGCTCTTGTATGGTAAATTTTCCAATATGCGTAAATTGTTGCTTATCGGTTAAGCAGGTAAAAGAGTCCATTTTTCTTTTTATAGTAATAATTTGTGTTTTTGAAATTGATTTTGATATTAGAGCTACTGCATCTAAATTAAGAACTTATATTTCCCTCTCGTAACTTATACCATCTTTATTTTGGTTCATAAACAATATAATTTAATTGTAGATTCAAGCAAACAATTTTGATATTCCTTGTTTTAGAATGAATTGAGTATTTCCTTTAGTTGCCCTAAGAATAAAAGTGCAATGTGAGAGACCAGTTTGAAATGACATTTAAATCAAAAGAGTTTATGATTATTCTTATTATTTATAGAATTGATCAGATGTTTGAGTCACTATATCACTGAACACAATGACATTCAGATTGAGTTTTGAATCAAAACTTGAGAATCATATTGAAATTGTGAAGGGCAAACATGTATCGGGACATCCCAAGAGTTTAACACTTAGAAGATTAGATATGAACCATCATCGACGATGTCATTTCGACTTGATTCACTAAAATAGTGACATCCAACACAAAACTTATAGGAAACTTAAAGTTAAATAAAATCCCACAGTATTTTTTCGGATATGGGACTAATATTCTTTCAACACTATCCAGATAGCACCCCAATGACAGTAAAATCAAAACAGCGTATTTTTGCACTTGATTATACTAGTATGAAGCAAGAAAACATGAAATAAACATAAAGTTATCAAAGTTGCATGTCAAATATCTAATGCTCGCAGTATTTAAACGCATGCTTCTTCCAAAAAAAATAAGTTATTATGAAAATACAGAACAGGAACGTGCATTGTGTTCAAAACATGAACAACAAAACACAAACCACATGCAAAGAAAATCCAGATTCAATATATGTTTCCTTTTTAAGTAAAATAAAATCCTTATCCTCAATTATTTCTTTTATATAGCGCATTACCACGTAACCGCATTCATGGCCACCAGACTGTTTTGGACATCCCTATTCCAATAAAGTAATGACATATATATATCAGCTACCAAATTAATTAAACATTAATTTAAGTATGCCATAGTTAGAAGTGGAAAAATACTTACGGTGAGATTCTTTATTTTAGGCATTTTATTGCTCTTGCTTGTTTGGGAATTGAAACTGTAAACTGCCCTGCAAATTATATAGAAATACTTCATCATATCAAACTCAAAAAAGCATCGATGACGCTAAAAAAAATCAATTAGGAAAAATTACTTCGTTAATGCTTTCTCAAAAGTAAAAAAATGGCCCAAATGAGGCAATGGATTGAGAATATAAATATCACCATCCTATATTATACTCAAAATCCAGTGCATGCTGTTATCATAAAAAATATTCCAAAGTCAAAATAATACATATTCACACCAATGTTTATATGCCGAATTATATATACATATAGGTTTCAACAAACACTTACCTGCTATTATGCGGTATGAAATATATGCGATCACTGTGGTCTCTTAGCCTTTACACAACGTAAGATTCAAAATCTCCATCGAGTTGAACCGTCTGTCCAGGATGAAAAAAGAATATGTGTCCAAGTCATTTGCCTCGCGTATCTTAGTAAACAAGAATCTAGATAAATAAAATATAAACATTTGAACCAGAACATGCAGAATTGAAAAAATACTAACAGCATATAGGCTGATATAACAGCTTGCCCAATCGTTTCAAACTGCACTAATGCTAACACATTCTCATGCAGCAAAAAAAATGTCATCTCTTCCCCAAAAACCTTTGCATCGCATGGTATCTGGATTGAGGCCCCACCATCTTTCGTCAAGGTCATTGCATGTTTATATATCAACCTCCACCTCTTTGGCACACTCTTAGGTGGCTCTACTTGAGAATACAAGGTCTAGAATCTCTACAATGACTAACCTGTTTTTGGTGGCGGCAACTCCTTTTGTTAATCTATAGAAAAATAATCTACCATCATACAAACATCAAACACATTTCTATTTCCTCATTTCATGCACAACGAATAAACATATATTATTTAGGTAAGCACATAACATAGGTCATGGGAAACTGATCAGTTCCACAGGCTAGGCTACAACAGAGCCAACATCTTGATGTACAACCTCCATTTCACTAGGTACGGGCATACGAAGCAACACATCTGGTTCGGTACATCAATGTAACACCCCGTATTTTTAACGACATTAAAAGAGGATAAATTAAATTGTAATTAATTTAATATTCAAAATTAAGGAAAATGGACTGCGCCATTGCGTCCGTCTCGAAATTCTGGTCAAGATAGACATTTGGTTTGCATAAAACGGACATCGTATGAAGAAGTTATGAGAGTTTTAAGTTTGTATACACATAGAAAGATTATATATATATACACATGAGTCAGAGATGAGTCAGAATTTTATCCAAAACTGTTGCAATTTGAAAAATAAAAAGTGGTGGCAATTTTCCCACTCTATGGGGTCGAAACCCCTTAAAGGGATGTCGACACCGGAGTCGACCCCTACGGGTGTCAACACCAGGGTCGACCCACCCACAGGGGTGTCGACACCCCTAGGGCTGACGTAGCAGTCGGTTTCAGAAGGTCTGGCAGTTATGTATACGTGGTCATTTCTCTTGTTTTCTTCATTGAGAATTCATGGTGGCCAAACTCTACCGGTATTTAAACTGATATGGATCCGTTATCATCTTCAACTAAAGCAAATCAATTGGAGATTCAAGATCTAATATTTTCTAGTTCTATCTTCTTATCTAAACTCTGTGAGTCCCTAGTTGCTTTTAGATTTGAATATTTAAAAGTAAATATGACACGACTATGACTTGGATTTGTTCATATGCCTAGATTATATCAGATCCATTGTAAATTGTGATTATATAACATTCTGAATTAGTTAGGATTTGGATCTAAACCTCTATCTAGACGGATCTTTTGTAACTTCTATGACATGCCATAATGTGAATCTTAAACCTTAATTGTGTAGATCTACTTTTAAACTACTGGATCTAAATTGTGTGGACATTTAATTTGTTAATTAGATCTAGATTATCATCTTGTGCCTATTATGTTATATCTGAATAGTTGGACATCTAAATGGTTAATTAGATCCTTTTATGCTCACTATGACATCATAGTTATGTTAGAACTAGTAATTGCTACAAGTTCATCAGATTTATGCTCATATGTCCACCTTATCACCATGCTAGTTTATGTTTATGCCAAGTTATGTTAAAACAATCACTTTGGTTATATTTCTATTATATTTCCCTTTTATCGTTTATGACTAGGCTATTATCTAGCCTAGGCATGCCACCAATTTTGTGAGTGCGCTAGTTAAAGAACGGGGGAAAAAGGTTAATACTGGCATAATTTGAATATAAACATCATTGGACATATAATAAAAAATATTGAGTAAAATGGGCATTACCATCTATAAAGGAATAGGTTTAATTAATTGATTAATTAATAATGAATGCCTAGCATTACAATTAGAAATTGTAATGACGCTTATGACACGAGGTTAGGTTGCATTAGTGGTGGAAGTCTGCTCGGACGCGACCGACATATCCAGCAGCCACTAATGTTGAACCTAATGTGAGAGGTCTAAGTGCGCAAATACGAATCGGGCTATGACACAAGGTTAGGCCAACTTGTGGAATAAGACTGCCCGGACCCGACCGACATATCCAGCATCCACAAGTTGTATGCCTAATGTGGGAGGTCTAGCCCATTATAAACCATAAATGGACATGGTAATAAATTGGACTACTTAACCAAATCTAATCCATAGGGATTGTATGACTGTGAACTAAAGTTAGGGTTAAGTAAAATTGATTGGATAGTGGATGGGTTAAGCAAATTTGGAGGGATGGGTAATATGTAAATATAGGCCCACAAACTTAACCCGATAAGGTTATGTAATTAAATACACCTAGTGGTATACATGACCAGTTGGAATAATAAAGTTATGTAATTAAAGACACCTTTTAGGGTAAACATAACTTGTAGAAGTGATAGGGTTATGTAATTAAAGACACCTAGTGGTATATATAGCTAAAGAAAACCTAGTGAGGGGTACAAGACAAAGGGGAGAGCTTGTATCATATTCTGTGGGATCCGTTTCATCTAGTAACCTGGAGTAGGTATCAAAACATGTACTTCGTACTAGGTCGGAGAAGGGGCACGCTTACTGGACTAATTGTAAGAGATCCGAACGTGGAGGACGTTATGGGCAGCGAAAACCAACCGGGCCATGTGCGAGCATGAACCGGACAACAGGGGATAAGATGACCGTGACACCTGTAGATATGGGGATGTGCATATCAGCGAGGGGTTGCCACTTTAGGACCTGATACATCCTACCGCGGGGCCGGCACAGAGTATCTACAGAGTAGGGAACTGATCGATTAGGGTACATTTGGACGTATGCCTAAGTCTACCACCTTATAGTGGAAGGGATCATCTCATTCTGCTTATACTAGTAATAGTGCAGAGTAATCATTAGAGAAGCATATACACCTTGTCCTGTCTACCTTGTCACACCTGCCATTTATGTAGTGATCTCTCTTATCCATTTTATATGCCTTTCATGCTACTTTTATTTACTTGCTAAAAGTAACTATACTTGCCAGACCATGACGATCCCAAAACCCGAGGGGCGGTATTAAGGATAATCATTGGAATATAACACATTAATCATCATAGCAGATTATAGATATAAGCAAAAACAATAAATAGAATAATTTACATGAATATGACAGCGGAAACACAACATGTAACAATCATCAGAATAGCACAGCGTAGGATATAACTTAGTGAATAAAAGGGAAGTGATCAGTCATCATCGCCAGAGGCGGAATACATACATGCAGTGAGACATAATAAGGGTACCAGTCTACATCGCCGAAGGCGGTACATATACATATGAGAATAAATACTGAAAATAAAGCAGTCTGCATCGCCAGTGGCGGAATCATAAAATAAGTACAATAATGGCAGAAAATGTCAAAGTCATCTCTGTGAAGTCAGCCTCGCCATGAGCCAAAATGCACTCTATGCAACAGTGCAGAGCCAAAAACAACCTGTCACCTATGAACTAGGCTTCCCGTGTGAAAATAAGGGCACCCGCGTTTGCAAAGTGAAACAAACAACGAGTCATTCATGGGGACTAGTATGAGGAATCTATTTAACAGTTTAAACAACAGTAATAAGCAAATCATAGGACCACGCCACTTTCGCGGAACGGGTTTACTCCAGTGATTGCTAGTGCATTTAAAACAAAGTAAATTCTTTAAAACAACGCAATGCTTTTAAAAAGAATGAAGCCATTACAAGACTCAAGTCCCATCATACAATGCAACGCAAGCCGGAGGATAGAGTTTTACCTTATAATGGCCAAATATGCTTGATACGTATAAAGCAAAATCAATTGATATTATTACTAGTGCATATATGTTTCAAAAGCGAATAGCATCATAAATATTAATCATAGGCGGCATAACTGCCATCTACTATGTCGCCATACTAGTTCTACAATCGAGTCCGTTATTTCGTATTGGAAATTGGATTTCCGTCATGAGTCGAGGCAAGGGGCAAGCTCCTCTCCGCTTCAAGACATTCTAGCAAATGCCTCAGGACTACACACTCTGGGTAACCCTGGATGCTTTAGGGCCGGTCCTCTCTTACGTTTGAGGATTGGCAATTCCTGAACACACGTTTCCCGGTCCTTACAGACCTATAATCGAGGCGCCTCGCATTCCAACAACCACATAGGTGAAAAATAGATATAAATGTCAGGGCTGATAAGCCACTGACACCACCATATCTAGAAAGAAACGTCGTGCTCTCCCTGCAGTCCGTATCCCATTTTTAACTCATACCGGGGTGTGAGGCTCGCGAATCCATGCTATACACAAAGCCAGGCCACGTAGACTGTGCTTTGATCATCATCCACAAGACTTTGCTTTGCAACAGAAGCCTTGATCACAGCATTTTGGCATGCCACATAGGCAATCCACTCCATACGATTGATTTCTATCGATATATAACCTCTGAGCTCGTACGTCTCAGAGAAGGGCGTTAAGCAAAAGAATAAATTCTCCACCGCCAAACAGATATATATTTAACAGAGATCAATCAGTATAGAACAAAATCCAATGTCAGACACACAGTCCATTTACAAGTCCGTTCTGGGTCTGAACGAAACCGGAGGCGTCAATTCCTCGTATATCCATACAATCAACACATACGTTCAGACGGCTACTACTTCCGTTCCTTCACGGTAGCTACTCCGGTCAGGAACCTCAGCAGCGCCCATCCAACTGATACGAAGATTGTCGGTCTTGAATCGTCTTTGCATTTCCCAATTCGAATCGCTCGATAAATTATTTGAAATGAGGGTTAGCTCGGCCTTTTCAAATAATTCACGTAATTAGAATTTAAATCGATTCTTTCCATGGTTATATTATTCGACATCCGTCTTTCAGTTCTTTAGTGTTATTTTCGTGTCAAGCACATACAACCATCAAATATCAAACAATTCAAGCCCAATTGGTTTATTTGCAATCTATGTTGCTTATAATATTTTATAACGATTTTTCGCCATTTTTATTTATTTAAAAATGGCCATATTTAATTAAACGACGTTTCAGGTCGTGCCATGGCACTGGCGCTGTTTTTCCCCTAATTTGTTTTACACATATCGGAAAATCTAACCGTTGGATTTCTACAAAGTCTATATCAGTGGGAAGATATTCCCAAAGCGAACCCAACGGTTCCAGTTTCGTGAAAATCCGACGGTCGGATCTTCCACACTAGTCGTTTGAAGTTACGGTTTCAAAATTCGAACTGCAGCGTCGTTATTCGATTTAATTTAATTATATTTATATTTATATATAAATATAAACGATTCTGGCACTGTTTTTCTTCAGATTTGAATTAAACATTCCGGACAATCCAACCGTTGGATTTTTACAAGGTTGGTGCCGTTGGGAAGATATTTCCAAGGCGAACCCAGCGGTTGCGGTTTCGGGAAAATCCGTTGGCCGGATTTCTCGTACTAATCATTTCAAATTACGATTCCGAAACACGAACTGCACGGCTTCGATTCCTTTTAATTATATTTATATTTATATATATAAATATAGTTCATTCTATAATTCCAACTATAGTTCATTCTATATTTTCAACTTCGTTTTCACTTCAAATATTTCACTAACGCCTTAGTATTTCAAAAAAATTCGCCATAACCTCCTTTGTACGGGGAGGGGTTTGGAAATTTATTGGGCCGTGTTAGGTACCCAATAAATCCTAAAAAGCATCCACATATTTATAGTGATATATTCTGGTGTTTACGGGGGAGCATGTATAGATAATCACTCCAGAGAATAAATTCTCGTCACCCCGTTTCCGTGTGGAAATAAATAGTCCATGTGCCGTATCTAATAACTAGAGAGATGTGATTATTGTCAACTCCAGACCCGTGTGGGGTTTTTATTAATCTGGCAATTTATCGTTATATTTTTATATAGCCCATATCAGTCATCAGTTCAACCTGTAGTATATAGTCATCGCCATACAAGCCTCTCACTCGTATGGTAAATCTTCCACCTCGTCACACAAGCTCCAATTGCTTATGTGGAATATGATGAAGTATGCCTATCGTCAAGAAGTATGCCATGTAGTGTAGTTCAAAATTAATTGTTACTATCCTATGGCGATATTTATTATTTCACACAGAATAACCAGCACTCCGCATCCAATGGCATTCACAGGAGTTGATATAAAAATAAAATTGCGTAGCCAACTCATCAAGGCTTACCTATTTGTCGGGCACGCAAATAATTTCTTTACTCTACAGCTAATCCATTTTTCCTGTTCAACACATGTATATATATGCAGAACAAAGCCAATAATAATATTTCTAGCAAACTATTATTTATTTCAACACGTGTGTATTTTTATCAAAGCGTATACATGATAAAAGAAATATTTTTATCATCAAAAATATATATTCGACACGTGAATGTTTTTAACACTTCATATTCACAATAAAAATGTAGTTTTTATTGTCGATTCATTTTATTTTAACATACGATAACATTCAACACATGAATTTCAACTCGACGAACGAATTTCAATTCAACACATGAATATTCTCTATAGTTTGTATATACATAAAAACGTGATTTTTATCGCTAAAGCTATTTGTTTAAATTCAAATAACATCCAACACATGAATTTCAACTCAATGAATGAATTGCAACTCAACACATGAATATTCGCTATAGTTTGTATATATATAAAAATGTGATTTTTATCACTAAAGCTATTTGTTTAAATTCAAATAACATCCAATACATGAATTTCAACTCAACGAATGAATTGCAACTCAACACATGAATATTCGCTATAGTTTGTACATATATAAAAATGTGATTTTTATCTCTAAGACCATTTGTTTAAATTCAAATAATATTCAACACATGAATTTCAACTCAACGAATGAATTGCAACTCAACACATGAATATTTTCTATAGTTTGTATATATATAAAAATGTGATTTTTATCGCTAAAGCTATTTGTTTAAATTCAAATAATATTCAACACATGAATTTCAACTCAACGAATGAATTGCAATTCAACACATGAATATTGGTTTCAATATATGTAATTTATTTCAACGAGTGAAAATTATTCTAACACATGTATATTTCAGAAAATTTCGGCAGCATAACGGCAGGGTAGTTAAAACCGGGACCGTCCCTAGTACGGCTCCTCGCTCTACCTTAAAACCTCGCGGTTTTTGACAAGGGAGATCATGCATCTAGTTCGCACGCAGGCGGCATGTTTTATTTTCATTTCCACAATCCTATTCTAATTTGTTTCAACCACAAGAGGGTATTTTTCAACCACAAAGGTATTTTTCAACCACAATATCAACCACAAACAATTATTTCCAACCATTCGCTATACCATATAATATCACGTCAATCACAAGCAATAAATATCGTCCATGGTCTGTGGACGAGGGGAGTATATATATATATATATATATATATATTATTTCTATAATTCACTTGCATTTCATCGCAATTCAAAGCATATATGTTTAATTCAACGCTTGTATAATTTATACATCGCTAATATAACTTATACGACACATGTACATGAGGTATACAACGCGTATATAATTTACACTTCGCTTATATAATTTATACAACGCGATTCCATTCACACAATTTTGTTTAGATTCCTCACATTGGTTTTTGCAGTGCTAAAAATCGTAGGAAGATCAGAAAAATCCGCGGCTTCTTCTAGATGGTAGAGAGCCTCCTTGCGGTCACGGTGTCTCCTGTTTCATCGAATTTCGTTAACGAACGAAAAAGATATTATTTTTCAAAGTTTTGCAACGCTTAAAAGTGTTATTTTCATTTCAGAATAATAAAGGTCGTACCTTTATTTTTGATTCAGAACTAGGTTTGCAAAATTCGTGAAATCCGTAGATCGTTGCTTCGATCAGGTAGTGCCACGCCCTCGGGCTTGGAGAGACGCACCTGCACCTAGGAGTGGGGTCAGTTCGGTGGTCGGAGGAAGGATGGGCGGCGTCGGAAAGACGTTGACTAAGTGGGGGTGGTTCAGGCGATACAGGCGATGGTGGTGGGTGGGGTTTGGTCGGATGTGAAGAGGGGAGGAAGGGCCGTCGAACTGGGGTGGTGGCGCGGCCTAGCTTTGCCTGTGGTGGCGGGAAAATCAAGGGGAAGTTTCGAGCAATGTGGATCATCGATATCGCCTGGGGCGGCTAGGGTTTCTGAGATTTTTTTTTTTAAGAAAAAATCCTATTGGTCGAGACTTTATAGGAAATTCTAAATAGTGTTTTTACAAACGAACTCGAAATCAAACCCAACGATTGTCGCCCCAAGCTAAATACCCCCATTCCGGACACAATGGGATATGTTTCGTTGGCCAATTCGACTGTTACAGTCAGTTATTTTTCAAATTAAAGTATAAAACATTCAATATTTAATTTGAACGTACATTTCAATTTACCAGGGCCACAAACTAAATCGAAAAATTCCAGAAAAATAAATCTAGCTTTGTTTTGACGATTCGGTCCTAACAAAACCAGTTTCGTCAAATTCTGAGCTCGTTTGAAAAATGGCCATTTTTAGGTCAACCCATTTTAACAGAAATTGACCAATCTCATTTTCTTTTGTCCCTCTCACATACTAGCTTCAAAAATTATGAAATTTGAAACTTAGCAATAATTTGACATCCCGGACCCAACAAAAGTGGTTTCGTCGAATTCCGAGGTCGTATGCAAAATATCAATTTTCAGGGGCTATACATGCTATATAGCGACCTTTCTGAAAGTTCATTTGGCCATAACTTTTGATTCCCGTTATGAAACTTCGATTTTTCAGATTCGTTAGAAAGGTACTCATAAACAGATTTAAATATTTTCAGTTTCGCTAAAATCCGTTACATTTTCCACCCGGTACAGTCAGACAAAGTTTGTATTCAACATTTCAAACTGCCTTACTATACCCAATTCTTTATTTTATTGAAATATGCTATTTTAATTATTCAAATTCTTTGGTATTAACCAATTTTAAAATTTTTAAATTGGTTCACATTTTCTGGGTTATTACAATCTCCCCCACTTAAAACTTTTCGTCCTCGAAAAGGAAATAACAGCAAAGTAGGAAACAAAATGTAAATGCAAAGTATTGTAAAGGTACCTTGCACCGGAGTTAGTCAGAGATGTCCACTCTGCATTTGGGGTAGGCTTGTTTAATGCTTTCCTCAGTCTCCCAAGTACAGTCTCTAGGATCACTACTCCACTGCACTTTGACTAAATGAATCTTTTTGCTCCTTTGCTCTCTAGTTTCTTTGCCAACTATCTTTAATGGCTCTCTTCTGAGCGCTAATTCTGGAGTTATGTCTATATCCTATTGCGCTGCTTCTTCCACAACAAGATCTGGATCATGAACATGTTTTCTGAGTTGAGACACGTGGAACACATCATGTACACCAGGCAACCAATCAGGTAATGAAACCCTATATGCAAGAGTTCCAATCCGTTCAAGTATAGGAAAGGGACCAATAAATCTCGGTGCCAACTTCCCAGTTTTGCCAAATCTGATTACTCCCCGCATTGGAGAAACTCTTAAATAAACATAATCGCCAACGACAAACGATAAATCTCTTCTTCTCGCATCAGCATAACTTTTCTGTCGGCTTTGTGCGGTTTTCAATCGCTTCTTAATGAAATCGACTTTATCCGATGCTTCTCGAATCATATCGGGCCCTAACACAAGTCTATTGCCAGGTTCTACCCAACATGCGGGAGATCTGCATGGTCTACCGTATAATGCTTCAAATGGAGACATTCCTAGACTTGCTTGATAGCTATTGTTATAAGAGAATTCGGCTAAATGTAAGTGATCTTCCCGTGAGCCTCCAAAATCAATAACGCAAGCCCGCAGCAAATCTTCTAGAATTCTATTCACCCGCTCAGTTTGGTCGTCTGTCTACGGGTGATAAGCGGTGCTTAGATTCAATTTGGATCCCAATTCTGTCTGGAATGCTTCCCAGAATTTGCTAGTAAATAGGGGATCTCTATCACTGACTATATTGAGCGGCACCCCATGCAGTATAACTATTTCTGTGAAGTAAATCTGTGCTAAACTTTGAGCCGTTCTGTTGGATCTGACAGGTATGAAATGGGCGGTCTTCGTGAAGCGATCTATGATTACCCATATACTGTCGTTTCCTTTCCTAGTTCGAGGCAAGCCATCAATGAAGTCCATCGAAATTTGCTCCCACTTCCATCCTGGAATTTCTAATGGTTGTAATAATCCAGCCAATTTCTGTTGATCGCTCTTAACTAGCTGACAAGTGGGGCATCTACTAACATATAATGAAATATCTCTTTTCAAAGCTCTCCACCAGAATGTGCGTTTGATATCATTATACATTTTGCTCACACCGGGATGGATACTTAATTTGGACTTGTGGCACTCATCAAGTATTTCTCTTCGAAGCTCTGGAAGGTTTGGGATGCAAATTCTACCCTTCAATCTTAGAACTCCTTTGTCATCGAGTCGGAAACTTGTGGATTCACCTCCCTTGACTCTCTGACTGATTCTTTGAATAAATTCATCGTCTTTCTGTAGAGTCGAGATCCTGTCAATTAATGAAGACGTGATGACAAAACTGGCGATGATTTCATTCTTTCTGCTGAGCGCATCTGCTACAACATTGGCTTTCCCTGGAGTGTATAGAATCTCAAAATCGTATGCTGCAAGGAATTCTAACCAACGCTGTTGTCTCAAATTTAGATCCTTCTGAGTGAATAGATATTTCAAGGATTGATGATCTGTAAATAGTTCGAACTTCTCGCCCAATAAATAATGCCTCCAGATTCTCAAAGCAAACACGATAGCTAATAACTCAAGATCATGAGTTGCATAGTTTCTTTCATGCGGCTTTAGCTGACGGCTGGCATAAGCGACCACTTGGCCTTTTTGCATTAGTACTGCGCCTAGCCTTCTAATAGAAGCGTCTGTCCATACAGTCAAGTCTTGGTTGCCTTCTATAATTGTCAATACTGGAGCGGTTGTCAATTTCAGTTTCAGCTCCTGGAAAGCTTCTTCACATTCGGGAGTCCATTTGAATTTCTCATGCTTCTTTGTAAGCTTTGTCAATACACCAGATATCTTTGAAAAATCCTGAACGAATTTCCGATAGTAACTAGCCAATCCGAGGAAACTTCGAACTTCTGTGGGGGTAGTAGGTTGTTTCCAGTTCTGAATCGCTGTAATTTTGCTTGGATCTACATCAATCCCTTCTTTTGATACGACATGGCCTAGGAACTTAACTTCATCCTGCCAGAAGACACATTTAGAAAATTTAGCTTTCAAGACATTTCTCCTTAGAATTTTCAACACTTGTTCTAAATGTTTTGCATGTTCGCCTTCCGACTTGGAGTAGATTAAAATGTCATCGATGAAGACTAGAACAAATTTATTCAATACACCACGGAACACTCTATTCATAAGATCGACGAAGTATGCCGGAGCGTTACACAAGCCGAACGGCATTACTAACCATTCGTAGAATAAATCGGGACCCCTGAAGGCTGTCAAAGGAACACAGTCTTCTGCTATACGTAATTGGTGGAAACCTGTAGGTAGGTCCATTCTAGAAAATACTGTTGCTCCATTTAATTGATCTAATAGATCGTCTATTCGTGGCAAGGGATATTTGTTCTTCAGTGTCTGCTTGTTGAGATCTCGGTAATCAACACAAAGTCTTAGAGTACCATCTGATTTCGGGACAAATATTACAGCTGCTCCCCAAGCTGAAAAGCTCGGTCTGATCAAACCTTTCCAAAGTAATTCTCGGGTTTGACTACCTAACTCTTCTTTTTCTTTCGGGGCCATTCTTCTAATTGGATGTACTACTGGTCGGGCATTAGGAATTAAATCTATCCTGAATTCAATTTCTCTTTGCGGCGGTAAGTTTTCTACTTCTTCAAACACATCCGCATAGTTTTTAACGACCGGTATCTTTTCTAATGAAGGGGGAGTAACTTCTAAAGAAGACCAAAATTCTGTCCTATTAATTTCTGAGCCATGGCATGGTATATATATATATATATATATATATATATATATATATATATAGGTTCAAGCTTCGTTTTAACTTTAACAATTCGTTCGGCACATCTAACTTCGGCCTTATATTTTGTCAACCAATCAAGTCCCAGAATAATGTCGAATTCGGAAAGGTCCATGATGATCAAATCAAAAGAGAACTTGTAGCAAAAATATGAGACAGGCGCTCTACAATATGAACTGAGACTAACAGAACCTCCTATCGGGTTTTGAACTTTAATTGATTCTTTAAGCTTTCTTTGTTTCAATTTTAACTTATGAACAGTGTTACCAGAAATGAAGCTACGTGATGCACCAGTATCAAAAAGTACAGAAACAGGAATATTTTTAATGGTAAGGGTACCTCCCAAGACGTCGGGTTTACCTGATCCATCGGTAGTAGCTGGCGGGGTCTTCCCGTCATACACATGAGCCACTTGTGCATTCTGCTTCAAAGGACAATTCCTGCTATAGTGCCCTTTCTTATGGCAGTTGTAGCATTCGGCTGAGTCTGGATTTGCCTTTGGCTTCCTCGGGGCTTTGCACACATTAGAAAAATGTCCTGGCTTCCCGCAGTTGTAGCAATTCCCTTTCGGTATCTTTCCAGGTTTCTGAGTAGCGGCCGCTGTAATGCTAGACTCTGGCTGATCTGCTGAAGCTTTGCGCTTATTTCCAGCTTGGCTTTTGGCACGGTCTTGGCTGGCGGCGTGCCTTTCATCCATATCTTCATAATTGCAAGCCATTTCTACCAATTCTGCAAAGGAGAGTTTGATGTTACTCATGGCTCTGTCATGGTACTTGCGCTTTAGCCCAAATATAAATCTCTTGTTCTTAGCTTTGTTAGTCATAACAAGCTCTGGAGCATAGCGCGACAACCGGGTGAATTTATTGAGGTAATCTTGGATAGAGAGATCTCCTTGCTGGAGATTAGCAAACTGCTCTCGCATCCTCTCTAAGGCCTGTTCAGGTACAAACTTCTCATTGAACATGGTTTTGAATTGCTCCCAGGTCCTGACAGTACCTGCTGCATCTTCTGAGGTGATGGCATCCCACCACAGCTCTGCTTCTTCCTGTAAGAGCCAAATACCTAGTCGTGCTTTGTTGTTGGTTCCCAAACCCATGCCTTCAAAGATCTTTTCACAGGTCTTCAACCAAGCAATAGCCTCTGTCACTGTACCCATGCCAGAAAAGGGTTTTCCCCCCGGGTTCCTATACCTCTTAGCTACTCTGTCTAGCTCAAAGTCCTGGGGTGCTGGTGGCCGAACAATAGGGCCTTCCACAACTACGGGGATATTCCCCCGTCCTCCTGCTCGGCCTCCACGGCCTCCTCTAGCTGCTGCTGCTCGCTTAGCCATCAGAAAGAGTACTGTATAAGCAAGAAAAGAGTCAAGCTCACAGATTTGATAATTTTCATATATGATAAAGCAGGGGAACATAAGGAAAGGTAATGATGTACTGATCAAATTGTTTTGCTAATCTGCTTAGCTCATTCTAGGACATTACTAATCCTATCTCTAATGAGCTACTTGCCTTAGAACACTACTGATTCTATTCTGACGAGGTGTTTAATGTGTTAGATCCCGGAACTAAGGTTAACCAAAGCTCTGATACCAACTGTGACGATCCCAAAACCCGAGGGGCGGTATTAAGGATAATCAATGGAATATAACACATTAATCATCATAGCAGAGTATAGATAATAGCAAAAACAATAAATAGAATAATTTACATGAATATGACAGCGGAAACACAACATGTAACAATCATCAGAATAGCACAGCATAGGATATAACTTAGTGAATAAAAGGGAAGTGATCAGTCATCATCGCCAGAGGCGGAATACATACATGCAGTGAGACATAATAAGGGTACCAGTCTACATCGCCGAAGGCGATACATATACATATGAGAATAAATACTGAAAATAAAGCAGTCTGCATCGCCAGTGGCGGAATCATAATATAAGTACAATAATGGCGGAAAATGTCAAAGTCATCTCTGTGAAGTCAGCCTCGCCATGAGCCAAAATTCACTCTATGCAACAGTACAGAGCCAAAAACAACCTGTCACCTGTGAACTAGGCTGCCCGTGTGAAAATAAGGGCACCCGCGTTTGCAAAGTGAAACAAACAACGAGTCATTCATGGGGACTGGTATGAGGAATCTATTTAATAGTTTAAACAACAGTAATAAGAAAATCATAGGACCACGCCACTTTCGCGGAACGGGTTTACTCCAGTGATTGCTAGTGCATTTAAAACAAAGTAAATTCTTTAAAACAACGCAATGCTTTTAAAAAGAATGAAGCCATTACAAGACTCAAGTCCCATCATATAATGCAACGCAAGCCGGTGGATATAGTTTTACCTTATAATGGCCAAATATGCTTGATACGTATAAAGCAAAATCAATTGATATTATTACTAGTGCATATATGTTTCAAAATCGAATAGCATCATAAATATTAATCATAGGCGGCATAACTACCATCTACTATGTCGCCATACTAGTTCTACAATCGAGTCCGTTATTTCGTATTGGAAATTGGATTTCCGTCATGAGTCGAGGCAAGGGGCAAGCTCCTCTCCGCTTCGAGACATTCTAGCAAATGCCTCAGGACTACACACTCTGGGTAACCCTGGATGCTTTAGGGCCGGTCCTCTCTTACGTTTGAGGATTGGCAATTCCTGAACACACGTTTCCCGGTCCTTACAGACCTATAATCGAGGCGCCTCGCATTCCAACAACCACATAGGTGAAAAATAGATATAAATGTCAGGGCTGGTAAGTCACTGACACCACCATAGCTAGAAAGAAACGTCGTGCTCTCCCTGTAGTCTGTATCCCGTTTTTAACTCATACCGAGGTGTGAGGCTCGCGAATCTACGCTATACACAAAGCCAGGCCACGTAGACCGTGCTTTGATCATCATCCACAAGACTTTGCTTTGCAACAGAAGCCTTGATCACAGCATCTTGGCATGCCACATAGGCAATCCACTCCATACGATTGATTTCTGTCGATATATAACCTCTGAGCTCGTACGTCTCAGAGAAGGGCGTTAAGCAAAAGAATAAATTCCCTGCCGCCAAACAGATATATATTTAACAGAGATCAATCAGTATAGAACAAAATCCAATGTCAGACACACAGTCCATTTACAAGTCCGTTCTGGGTCTGAACGAAACCGGAGGCGTCAATTCCTCGTATATCCATACAATCAACACATACGTTCAGACGGCTACTACTTCCGTTCCTTCACGGTAGCTACTCCGGTCAGGAACCTCAGCAGCGCCCATCCAACCGATACGAAGATCGTCGATCTTGAATCGTCTTTGCATTTCCCAATTCGAATCGCTCGATAAATTATTGAAATGAGGGTTAGCTCGGCCTTTTCAAATAATTCACGTAATTAGAATTTAAATCGATTCTTTCCATGGTTATATTATTCGACATCCGTCTTTCAGTTCTTTAGTGTTATTTTCGTGTCAAGCACATACAACCATCAAATATCAAACAATTCAAGCCCAATTGGTTTATTTGCAATCTATGTTGCTTATAATATTTTATAACGATTTTTCGCCATTTTTATTTATTTAAAAATGGCCATATTTAATTAAACGACGTTTCAGGTCGTGCCGTGGCACTGGCGCTGTTTTTCCCCTAATTTGTTTTACACATATCGGAAAATCTAACCGTTGGATTTCTACAAAGTCTATATCAGTGGGAAGGTATTCCCAAAGCGAACCCAACGGTTCCAGTTTCGTGAAAATCCGACGGTCGGATCTTCCACACTAGTCGTTTGAAGTTACGGTTTCAAAATTCGAACTGCAGCGTCGTTATTCGATTTAATTTAATTATATTTATATTTATATATAAATATAAACGATTCTGGCGCTGTTTTTCTTCAGATTTGAATTAAACATTCCGGACAATCCAACCGTTGGATTTTTACAAGGTTGGTGCCGTTGGGAAGATATTTCCAAGGCGAACCCAGCGGTTGCGGTTTCGGGAAAATCCGACGGTCGGATTTCTCGTACTAATCGTTTCAAATTACGATTCCGAAACACGAACTGCACGGCTTCGATTCCTTTTAATTATATTTATATTTATATATATAAATATAGTTCATTCTATAATTCCAACTATAGTTCATTCCATATTTTCAACTTCGTTTTCACTTCAAATATTTCACTAACGCCTTAATATTTCGAAAAATTTCGCCATAACCTCCTTTGTACGGGGAGGGGTTTGAAAATTTATTGGGCCGTGTTAGGTACCCAATAAATCCTAAAAAGCATCCACATATTTATAGTGATATATTCTGGTATTTACGGGGGAGCATGTATAGATAATCACTCCAGAGAATAAATTCTCGTCACCCCCGTTTCCGTGTGGAAATAAATAGTCCATGTGCCGTATCTAATAACTAGAGAGACGTGATTATTATCAACTCCAGACCCGTGTGGGTTTTTTATTAATCTGGCAATTTATCGTTATATTTTATATAGTCCATATCAGTCATCAGTTCAACCTGCAGTATATAGTCATCGCCATACAAGCCTCTCGCTTGTATGGTAAATCTTCCACCTCGTCACACAAGCTCCAATTGCTTATGTGAAATATGATGAAGTATGCCTATCGTCAAGAAGTATGCCATGTAGTGTAGTTCAAAATTAATTGTTACTATCCTATGGCGATATTTATTATTTCACACAGAATAACCAGCACTCCGCATCTAATGGCATTCACAGGAGTTGATATAAAAATAAAATTGCGCAGCCAACTCATCAAGGCTTACCTATTTGTCGGGCACGCAAATAATTTCTTTACTCTACAGCTAATCCATTTTTCCTGTTCAACACATGTATATATATGCAGAACAAAGCCAATAATAATATTTCTAGCAAACTATTATTTATTTCAACACGTGTGTATTTTTATCAAAGCATATACATGATAAAAGAAATATTTTTATCATCAAAAATATTTATTCGACACGTGAATGTTTTTAACACTTCATATTCACAATAAAAATGTAGTTTTTATTGTCGATTCATTTTATTTTAACATACGATAACATTCAACACATGAATTTCAACTCGACGAACGAATTTCAATTCAACACATGAATATTCTCTATAGTTTGTATATATATAAAAATGTGATTTTTATCGCTAAAGCTATTTGTTTAAATTCAAATAACATCCAACACATGAATTTCAACTCAACGAATGAATTGCAACTCAACACATGAATATTCGCTATAGTTTGTATATATATAAAAATGTGATTTTTATCGCTAAAGCTATTTGTTTAAATTCAAATAACATCCAACACATGAATTTCAACTCAACGAATGAATTGCAACTCAACACATGAATATTCGCTATAGTTTGTACATATATAAAAATGTGATTTTTATCTCTAAGACCATTTGTTTAAATTCAAATAATATTCAACACATGAATTTCAACTCAACGAATGAATTGCAACTCAACACATGAATATTTTCTATAGTTTGTATATATATAAAAATGTGATTTTTATCGCTAAAGCTATTTGTTTAAATTCAAATAATATTCAACACATGAATTTCAACTCAACGAATGAATTGCAACTCAACACATGAATATTGGTTTCAATATATGTATTTTATTTCAACGAGTGAAAATTATTCTAACACATGTATATTTCAGAAAATTTCGGCAGCAATAACGGCAGGGTAGTTAAAACCGGGACCGTCCCTAGTACGGCTCCTCGCTCTACCTTAAAACCTCGCGGTTTTTGACAAGGGAGATCATGCATCTAGTTCGCACGCAGGCGGCATGTTTTATTTTCATTTCCACAATCCTATTCTAATTTGTTTCAACCACAAGAGGGTATTTTTCAACCACAAAGGTATTTTTCAACCATAATATCAACCACAAACAATTATTTCCAACCATTCGCTATACCATATAATATCACGTCAATCACAAGCAATAAATATCGTCCATGGTATGTGGACGAGGGGAGTGTATATATATATATATATATATATATATATATATATATATATATATAATTCACTTGCATTTCATCACAATTCAATGCATATATGTTTCATTCAACGCTTGTATAATTTATACATCGCTAATATAACTTATACAACACATGTACATGAGGTATACAACGCGTATATAATTTACACTTCGCTTATATAATTTATACAACGCGATTCCATTCACACAATTTAGTTTAGATTCCTCACATTGGTTTTTGCAGTGCTAAAAATCGTAGGAAGATCAGAAAAATCCGTGGCTTCTTCTAGATGGTAGAGAGCCTCCTTGCGGTCACGGTGTCTCCTGTTTCATCGAATTTCGTTAACGAACGAAAAAGATATTATTTTTCAAAGTTTTGCAATGCTTAAAAATGTTATTTTCATTTCAGAATAATAAAGGTCGTACCTTTATTTTTGATTCAGAACTAGGTTTGCAAAATTCGCGAAATCCATAGATCGTTGCTTCGATCAGGTAGTGCCACGCCCTCGGGCTTGGAGAGACACGCCTGCACCTAGGAGTGGGGTCAGTTCGGTGGCTGGAGGAAGGCTGGGCGGCGTCGGAAAGACGTTGACTAAGTGGGGGTGGTTCAGGCGATACAGGCGATGGTGGAGGGTGGGGTTTGGTCGGATGTGAAGAGGGGAGGAAGGGCCGTCGAACTGGGGTGGTAGCGCGGCCTAGCTTCGCCTGTGGCGGCGGGAAAATCGAGGGGAAGTTTCGAGCAATGTGGATCGTCGATATCGCCGGGGGCGGCTAGGGTTTCTGAGATTTTTTTTTTAAGAAAAAATCCTATTGGTCGAGACTTTATAGGAAATTCTAAATAGTGTTTTTACAAAGGAACTCGAAATCAAACCCAACGACTGTCGCCCCTAGCTAAATACCCCCATTCCGGACACAATGGGATATGTTTCGTTGGCCAATTCGACTGTTACAGTCAGTTATTTTTCAAATTAAAGTATAAAACATTCAATATTTAATTTGAACGTACATTTCAATTTTCCAGGGCCACAAACTAAATCGAAAAATTCCAGAAAAAATAAATCTAGCTTTGTTTTGACGATACGGTCCTAACAAAACCAGTTTCGTCGAATTCTGAGCTCATTTGAAAAATGGCCATTTTTAGGTCGACCCATTTTAACAAAAAATGACCAATCACATTTTCTTTTGCCCTGCTCCAAAAATTATGAAATTTGAAACTTAGCAATAATTTGATATCCCGGACCCAACAAAAGTGGTTTCGTCGAATTCCGATGTCGTATGCAAAATATCAATTTTCAGGGGCTATACATGCTATATAGCGACCTTTCTGAAAGTTCATTTGGCCATAACTTTTGATTCCCGTTATGAAACTTCGATTTTTCAGATTCGTTAGAAAGGTACTCATAAACAGATTTAAATATTTTCAGTTTCGCTAAAATCCGTTACATTTTCCACCCGGTACAGTCAGACAAAGTTTGTATTCAAAATTTCAAACTGCCTTACTATACCCAATTCTTTATTTTATTGAAATATGCTATTTCAATTATTCAAATTCTTTGGTATTAACCAATTTTAAAAAATTTAAATTGGTTCACATTTTCCAGGTTATTACACAGACTTTATGTCTGACCCTTTTGTTTCCTCTTCTTTCTTCCGTTCCGCCCTAGGTTCCCAAGGAGGAAACAATCAGGCTTAGTTAGGACTCAGATATCATCTTGCTAGAGTTGCTTTCGAAGTATGGCTCAAGTTCTTATCTCTACTATGGCTTTGTCTCTTTTATTTGGGGAATTATGTTTTCTTTTAAGTATTTGTGTACTCTAATGGTAAAAGACAAAATTTATATTGTTGTAATGGTTTTTGTGACTTATGGTATTTTGGACCACGATGTATGGTTTGAGTTTGAAATAAAAATTTGAATTTCCACTACTATCTTAATTATATCTATCTTGCAATATTATGTGTTTGTTTACCTATAATGCTTCACGAAACTTAATGCATTCCCTTTATGTGTGACATTAACGGACGTGGGGTGTCACACTTGGTATCAGAGCTGAAGTTTACCAGATTGGATAAAGTTTTTGAAAAATATTTTCAAAAAGGTTTTAAAAGAAAGCATTTTCAAAAAGAAAAGTCTGTTTTGAAAGGCATTCCCCAAGAAGCCATATGTAATATCCTTCGGTCCTTTGTCTAAATCTCTTTCCTTTTTCTTTTCAGCATGTCTGGGGAACCAAACATTCCTAATATCCCAGAGGGCGTTACAATACCCATATGGTTCCGTAGGTATGTGGAAGCCACGTCACCTGCCGAGGGCCAAGGAAACGTTCCTCCCCCAGCTGCACCAGTTATTCCTCCTCCTCCCCCTCCAAGAGCAGATAATTTCAATAAGATCTACAAAGACTTATGTGCTATGGGAGGGAAGTCATTCCATGGGAACGAGACATTCGTAGAAGCGCGGAATTTGTTCAAGGAGACCGAGGACTTGTTCGTAATCTTTGAAGTAGAGGATAGAAGGAAGGTTCAGATAGTCTCCTGACTACTGAAAGACAAAGCCTCATTTTGGTGGGAAGTTACCCAGGCTAGATGTCCGGTGGAAACTTGGGAAGATTTTAGACAAAGATTTGAAATAAAGTTTCTTTTCCAAGCCGAGAAAAGCATGCAGATGGAGAGGTTCTTGGCACTAAGACAAGGGAACTTGACGGTGAAAGAATATGTGAACAAATTCAACTAGCTAACAAGGTTCGGGTTTGAATTGGTGGATACTCCACACAAGAAGGCATTGCGGTTTGCTAAAGGGCTAAATGAACCCCTTCATGGGTTAGCCATGTTCTATATTCCAATGGGAGCCACTTTTGAAAAGCTTGTCGATATGTCCCTAATGCATGAGGAAGAAAAGGGAGAAAAGAAGGAAGTAAAGGCTGAGGAAACATCACAAAATAAGAAGGTGTGGCCTAAGAAGGGGCAGCAGCAACAACAACAACAAAAGAAAGGTGGAAAGAATGACAAAGGCAAGGATAAGAGAAAATGTCGCAATTGTAGGAAAGATGGTCACTTGGTCAAAGACTATAAGCGAAGGAAGAACTCTTGCTACCATTTTGGAGAGCTCAGACACTTTGCTAGGGAGTGCCCGAAGAAACAGGGATCGCAGGGACAAGGTCAAAGGGCAGGAACTTCTGGAGGGCAGGTGCATGTTTTCGCGATCAGTGCTCCTGATAGAGGTAGAAAAATTTTTGTGTAAGGTTTAATTTCTCTTTCAAACCATCCTATTAGAACACTTTTTAATTCTGACGCTTCACATTCATTTATATCTAGTTCTGTAGTTGAATCTCTGCGCTTAATTACTAGTATGGTAGTGGATCCCATAGTTGTTTCAAAACCCATTGGTGGTTCGGCTCATTTATCTATGATTTGTCGGAGTTTGAAAATATCTTTGTTAGGCATCGAGTTTGAGTGCGACACATATGTGCTCGGGTTTATGGGCTATGGGTTGATTCTAGGAATGGATTGGCTTACCACGTATGATGCCATTCTGGATTGTTGGAAGAAGGTTGTTAGGATTCTGACTTGTCATGGGAGGACCCTCGAGATTCCTTGTGACCCATAAGGATCGGTTATGCTTAGTTTCCTAGAGTCTCTTGATGCATATATCGATGATCTACAATCTGTTCCAATAGTCCAAGATTATTCCGATGTTTTTGATGAGGTACGGGCTTTACCTCCAAGGTGCGAGATCAACTTTCGTATATACCTGGTGGACAATGCAAAGCCAGTTGCATTACCGGTGCGCCATATGGCTCCAAGGGAAAGAAGGGAGCTGAGTAAGCAAGTAGGGGAGCTACTTGAGAAAGGATTTATCAGACGAAGCATATCTGAATGGGGTTCTCTGGTTGTATTCACAACTAAGGAGGATGGTTCGCTTCGTTTGTGTGTTGACTATAGAGAGTTGAATAAAATCACCAAGAAGAATAGGCACCCGCTTCCGAGGATTGATGATTTATTTGATCAGCTTATTGGTGCCTCAGTACTTTCCCAGTTAGACTTGGCCATGGGGTTTCATCAGTTGAGGGTGGCTGAGGATAGCATAGATTTGAATGCTTTTAGGACTCCGGATGGTTTCTTGGAAAGGTTAGTTATGCCTTTTAGGCTGATAAATGCACCCGCCTATTTTGTTGATCTGATGAGTAGGGTGTTTCGGGAGCACCTAAATAATTTTTTCGTAGTCTTCGTTGACGATATTTTGATCTTCTCTAAGAGCGAAGAAGAGCATGCCCAGCATTTGAGAGAAGTTTTGAGAACTCTCCGTGCGCATCAGCTTAGGGCGAAATTCTCCGAATGTCATTTTTGGAGAAAAGAGGTGAGATTCTTAGTGCAGGTGGTCTCCAAAGAAGGGATAGCTGTAGATCCCGCAAAGGTGGTTGATGTGCAAGATTGGCAGATTCCTGAAAATGCTACCAAGTTGAGAAGCTTTCTTGGGTTAGTAGGTTATTATAGGAAGTTCATTAAGGACTTCGCAAGGATATCAGCCCCACTCACTAGGCTACAAAGAAGAATTAGGCGTTATCATGGGATATAGATTGTGATGTTGCTTTCCAACGACTAAAGAGGGCTTTGAAAAAAGCCCTAGTCTTGACCTTGCCTAATAGGAGTAAAGTGTTTACCGTTTACACTGATGTGTGTGGTATAGGGCTTGGTGTGGTTCTGATGCAAGAAGAGAAAGTGGTGTGTTACGGTGGTAGACAGTTGAGAGTTCATGAGAAGAACTACCCCACCCATGATCTAGAGCTAGCTGCCATAGTATTCGCGCTTTAGACGTGGCGCCATTATTTACTTGGAGAGAAGTTCGAGTTATACACCGATCATAAATCTCTCAAATATCTGTTCTCCCAAAAGGATCTCAATTTAAGGCAACAACGGTGGATGGAGTTTCTAGCTTCTTATGATTTTGAGATTGCTTATACCCCTGGCAAGGGTATTGTGGTGGTAGACACACTAAGTAGGCAGATGATAGCCTTGAGTCCTCTGTTTGTGGAGAGGAAGAGCTTGGAGTTCATATCAGCTTTTGATTTTAGACCCTCCATCGAGATTTTGCCTGATTTGTTTGCATCCTTGGAGATACGACCAACTCTTATGGATAAGATAGGAGCTTCGCAACAAGGTGACCCACAGATTTTAGACATCATGGAAAAGCTCAGAAAAAGGGAGACTTTTATTCACCTCAGTAGATATGCCATAGATGAAAAGGGGTGGTTGCGACAAGACGGAAGGCTTTGTGTTCCTCAAACTGGAAGCTTGATAAAAGCAGTTTGAGAAGAAGCCCACCATTCTAAGATGACTATTCATCCAGGCAGTGATAAGATGTACAGAGACATGAAAAGGGTTTTCCTTTGGGCTGGGATAAAGAAAGATGTAGCCGAATTTGTTTCCCAATGTCTAGTTTGTCATCAAGTTAAAGCTGAGCAAAAGAAGCCCGGTGGTTTACTTCATCCTTAGGAGGTTCCTCAGTGGAAATGGGAAAGCGTCTCTATGGATTTCATAGATGGTTTACCTAGATCAAAGAAATGCAACGCCAGTATTTGGGTAGCAGTGGACAGATTGACTAAGAGGGCTCAATTCATTCCAGTGAAGAGTAAGAGGATGTCATCATGGTTGGCAGCAATTTATGTTCGCGAGATAGTTCGTCTTCATGGAGTGCCTTCCAGCATCGTAAGCGATCGTGACCCTATCTTTACTAGTGAATTTTGGAGGAGCTTGCAAGATGCATTAGGTGCACAGTTGTGTTTGAGCACCGCTTATCATCCTCAGACCGATGGGCAGACGGAGAGGGTGAACAGAATTCTAGAGGATTTTTTAAGGCTGTGTATCCTAGACTTCGGAGGGACTTGGGAAGAGCACCTTCCTTTAGTAGAGTTTGCCTATAACAACAACTATCAATCCAACTGTAACAACCCGTATTTCGATAACATGTTAAGACGAGAATCAAGGCAGAATTTAATTTTAAATTCTGAATCAAGTAAAACGGGCTATGCCATTGCGTTCGTCTCGGAAAAATACGCGAAATAGAGTCCGAGTTTTCGAGAATCGGAGTCCGTATGACCAAGTTATGGTCCGACGAAGTTTTCAAAAAATTCAAGTTCAAAAATGAGTTCTAATTTCGGAAATTAGGGCTGGAGGGCTAGGCGGGAAAAATTCCCGCCAGGTACCCCAAGTCGACAGCCCTGTCGACTTGGGAGTCGACAAGGCTTGACCCAAGTCGACAGCCCTGTCGACTTGGGGGTCGACTTATGGTGGCCGGGCAGTTTTGCCTGGTGCACCTATTTCCTGTCTTGGCTAGGTTTTTGGGCCTGGTTTGAAATCTGATGGTTCAGGTTGGTCCTAGGGTTAATCTAAGGGTCCTAACTAATCCTAATCTCTATAAATAAGCCCCTAACCCTCTCCTAAATCCTCATTATTCATTCATGCAACTAAACTATGGCAAAATTGCTCCTCTCATGGCCTCCACTCAAAATCCTAGCCTCCACTTCATTTCTATGAGAGGTTTCATGATCATGTGAGTGTTAGAGAGTCCCTATGTTAGTATGAGAGCTTCTCAAGTTGATTTCAAGGCTAAAGCTTTGACCTTTGTTCATCAAGATGGGGTTTTTATTGATTTGGAGCTTTCATCTTTGGGTTTTTGGATGATGGCATGCATAGGCGTTGTCTCAATCTTTAACTTAATCGGTTTGTGCCTTCATAGCAATGTAAGCCCTTTCCCTACTCTTAGATATTAACTATGAAGTTAAATGTTCATGTTGCAAGTTTGGGTTTGATCATTGAGTATGATACATGCTATCATGTCATGCAAGTTTATGAAGTCATTATCTTGATCTTGTGGGCTAAAAGCTACAACCTTTATGTTGAAATGTTGCATTATGCAACATGAGAACCCTCATAACCTTTATGTCAACTTGCATATGAAGTCATAACCCTTATATGATGATATATGCGAGTTACTAGTCATCATTCCATGTCTTTTGTCACCATGATTCGCTTATGTGCCAAGTTTGGGTTTATGCATGTTTTTGAGGCTTAAGAATGTAACATGCAAGTTAATGAACACATTTGTGCCTCATTTGCCACCATGATTAACTTGTGGCTTAATATCCATTTTTGTCATGCCTTTGCCAAGTCTCTTCTTTTAATCCATTACGTTGTTGCGAACGTATATGCGAGTTTAAAAGCGTTGGGTTATGTTATGGGTAATTTCTAATGACATGAAAATACAACTTGAAAACATGACTTGAAATATAACATGGAAGTTGACATGTGAGTATGTTTGAAAATATGAAATTGGGAATTTACATATTAAGTTAGGTCTACCCATACTATGGAATTGGGAATTTACCTATTAAGTTAGGTCTACCCATATTCTTAAAAACTTGAATATGAACATGACACTAGACTAAACATGAAAGTGACCAACTCGAGGTTGGGTTGAGTTTGCAACGTAAAACTACCCGGAACCGACCGGCCTAACTAGTAGTTGCAAACAATAGGACCCAATGTGAGAAGTTGGTCATGTTGTGCTTGAACCCGAGGTTAGACCAAGTTGTGGTGTAAAGCTACCCGGAACCGACTAGCTTAACTAGTAACCACAACAAAGTCTAATGTGAGAGGTTGAGGTGCATTAAGTAATTAATGCCGCATGATAGGGTTAAGTTAATTTGATTAATGACTCTTAACCAAATATGACATGGACAATGGGTTAAGTAAATTGATTAGGCCAATGATACTTAACAAAACATGACAAGGTTGGGTAGGTTAAGTAACTTGATTTGCCTAATGACACTTAACCATTTTTATACGACTGGTGGACGGGGTTAAGTTAACCAACACTTAATCAATCCAACACGATAATTTGGTAAGGTTAAGTAAGTTTTCTTAATGACACTTAACCGAAAAATACAGTTAATGGATGGGGTTAAGATTAGACTCAACTAGTCTGAACATGGAAATCGGATGGGGTTAAGTTAGCCTAGACTTAATTAATCCCACTTGGAAGTTTAATGGGGTTAAGTTAAACACTTAACTAATCTAACATGATGATTTGAGGTGGTTAAGTGACCTATACTTAACCAATCTAACTCGTGAATTTATTGAGGTTAAGTTAACCTATACTTAACCAATCTAACGTGAAAACATGATAAGGCTAAGTCACAAATCGCTTAAATACGCTTGACCGATTTGACTCAGTAATTTGATAGGGTCAAGTTAATATATACTTAACCAACTTGAGCATGGTTTGTAGGGTTAAGTCTTGAACTTGGATACTTAGCCAATTTTGACATGATTTGTAGACGGGTTAAGTCATGAACTTAAGTGACACTTAATCCATTATGTAAACCCTAGTTCTGATGATTAGGTGGATAACCGTAGTTAACAAGGATAACGGGAATAAGGCTAAGTGGTAAACCTTAGTTGAAAAATAACTAAGTAATGATTCTTAGTCAAGGAAATTTAGACCAGTTCATAGATAGATGAGTAACCTGATACGGTAGGTCATCGTTTAAGTATACGAGTAGGAGCAAGTATCTGATTTAGATAAAGGCTCCAGCGAACTGGGTAACGAAGCAGCGGCTTCGGGGAACGTGAGGATATTCTTGGTATCCCTCTGTGAGCTGCCAGGTGATCATACTAGGCTCATGAGAGGTTAAGGTCTGCGTTAGAAGAACCAAGAGTATGCCTTGGTTGCTATACGAGCGATCTAAAGACGGGGATGGATAGGGGATAGTCGACGATACACGGTCGTACCCTAGATAGCATTTCGTCAGGCTACCTACCATCTTTGGTCAAGCGTGTACGTACGGAAAGGCAGAGAACACCCAAAAGACCATAATTGCTATCTAATTATGGTTGCGGTAAGGCTAGGATTGTGGGTTGGCCAGTAGTGTGTTCTCATACAGGATTTATCCTGTCTTGTCTTTCACTAGTTGAGGGAGTGGTCTCGTGGGACCATAGCCACGTATAGAAAAAACAGACCTTAGCATCTGCATCGGCAGATAAATCGAAAGCTCCCGACCGAGTCCTGTATTTACTGGTCTGCCCTGTGACAGGACTCGGATGGCACGGTGTGATACATGTGCATACAGTCATGGAAAAACGATTCACGATGAATGCGTGGGAAAAAGTGCGCGGTTGACGGTTAGCGTAAATCCTAGTGGCCCTGGGTGGTTGAACCAAAACCGAGATACGAAAACGTGCAATAGGTAAGCATAATCCCTAGTAGTCCTAGGTAGCATAAGTCCTAGTTGTACAAACAATGATTCATGTTGAAAGACCCTAGTTAGATATAGGGTGACAATCCAAAACGATCTTAAGGATCATGGAACTATGTTAAAGTAGTATAGAATCTCATGGGAAAGCCCGTATGGTCTACGGCAAGGGACTGAACATTTACATGGAATAAAACTTACGAGTTGAGTAACCTATATATGCGATATATTAGGTTGACATAGACCATTACACGACTTTTGAGTAAGGGTCATTCATGGTTAACACATGATACGGTGGGGATACTAGTACGGTAGGTGCAGAGCTAAAAGACAGGATAGATACCATGGGATGTTATACGTGATAGATATCTTGGGGATATTATACTTGACAGGAACCTGACGATGGGATACCTTGTTTTATCTTGACACCGTAATTTATCATGACACCTTAGTTTATCTGAGTTCAGTAGTTCATCCTGTTATTTTGATTTAGCTTATCTATCTTGTCATCATGCTTATGTTCATCTCAGTTACTCATGTCAGTTAACTTTACTAGTTTTGATGCTGATAGTAGATAGGGCTTACTCAGTCTTTTTGACTGACCCGTTTTGTTTCGCCTCTTTTCTTCCGTTTCCCCCCCAGGTTACAGGGAGGAAATACTGTTGTTTAGTTCGGACTTCTTCTGCTTGAAGGTCATCATGGATGGCTTGGACTTTTCTTGGCTATGGCTACTTTACTATTTTTACTTAGGGGAATAATTTATGAAAAAGTCTTTATGCTTCTTTACTATTGCAAGAAAGGTTTTGATGTACTCTGATGTAAAAGGCTTTAGACCTTAATTATTGATGTTTATGAAAGTTCGATTTTACTTCCGCTATTTTATATGTTCTGTCTTGTGATATTTCTGTGCATGTTTACCAATAATGCCCCTCTAAAGCTAGTGCATTCCTTTGCGAGTGACCCTAGCGGAGGCGGGGTGTTACACCAACATCGGCATGGCACCCTTCGAAGCATTGTATGGACGACCCTGTAGATCACGAACTTGTCGGTGGGAATCTACAGAAAGATTATTACTTGGACCAGATATGGTTAGAGAAACATCTGAAAAGATTGACCTTATTCGACGGCGAATGAAGATAGCTCAAGATAGGCAGAAGTCCTATGCAGACAAGAGAAGGGCTGACATCGAATTTGAAGTGGGAGACTTAGTTTTTATCAAAGTATCACCTCTAAGGAATGTGGTTCGCTTCGGATCAGTAGGGAAGTTGGCACCTAGGTTTGTGGGACCATTTCCCATAACCGAGAGGATTGGCCAAATGGCCTATAAAGTAAAGCTCCTAGAAAATCTATCCAGTATTCATGATGTTTTCCACGTTTCTCATCTACGAAAGTGTTTGTATGACACCGCGGAAGTCGTGGAGCCGAGTGTATTAGAAGAGGTAAAAGTGGAACGGGAGGCGACAGTCAGGCGAGTCCCTACCCATATTCTTGGATCAGAAGTTAAGAAGCTAGGCAATAAAGAAATCAAGTTACTAAAGGTTCAATGGGGAGATAACCCGGAGGATGTGACTTGGGAGACAAAAGCCAAGATTCGTGCTTCATACCCTTTTCTTTTCGAGGGTATGTCCTTAACTCCTTTTCCTAAGTTTTATCGATGCTTGTTTCTATCATTTGAATATATCCTATCCATAGTATATTTAACCTTTAGATAGGAATCCTATAGATGTAAACATGTGTTTGAGACATGTTATGTTTGATGAATGCAAGTGGATGCAAGTGTTTGCTAGTGGCTACCTGTGGATGCATATACACACAAATTAGGCACTATATCGGCTCAATCACTCTCTGCATATGGATGTGTGTGCATTTTCTTTTCTTTTATTGATGGAAATGGATGTATTACCATATGGATGTTTCATTTGGACGAATGACTGTGCACACATATAGAACTCACATGTTATAATAGGATTATTTGCATACATATTGGACTCATGGCACTAACATACATTGCATTCAGGAGGTCAAATGAATCAGTAGACCACCTGATTTCCGCATTAGTGTTGGGACATATACACACACCCTTGCATATATTCATATAAGCATTAGAAGTCTTTAAGGACAATGGATTCCAGTGATTGATGGATGAGTAGATGGATGATGGATGGTAGGATATGCATTCTTCTTAACTTAGAGATTTCGGGGACGAAATCCTTTGAGTAGGGGAGAATGTAACACCCTGTATTTTTAACGACACTAAAAGAGGATAAATTAAATTATAATTAATTTAATATTCAGAATTAAGGAAAACGGACTGCGCCATTACATCTGTCTTAAAATTTTGGTCAGGATAGACATTTGGTTTGCGTAAAACGGACACCGTATGAAGAAGTTATGAGGGTTTTAAGTTTTTATACGCACAGAAAGATTATATATATACACATGAGTCAGAGATGAGTCAGAATTTTATCCAAAATTGTTCGAATTTGAAAAATAAAAAGTGGCGGCAGTTTTTCCGCTCTAGGGGGTCGACCCCCTTAGAGGGGTGTCGACACCGGGGTCGACCTCCCTTAAGGGGTGTCGACACCAGGGTCGCCCCACCCACAGGGGCATCGACACCCCTAGGGCTGACGTGGCAGTCAGTTTTAGAGGGTTTGACAGCTATATATACGCGGTCATTTCTCTTGTTTTCTTCATTGAGAATTCATGGTGGCCAAACTTTGCCGGTATCTGAACTAATCTGGATCCGTTATCCTCTTCAACTAAAGCAAATCAATTGGAGATTCAAGATCCAATCTTTTCTAGTTCTATCTTCTTATCCAAACTCTGTAAGTCACTGGTTGCTTTTAGATTTGAATATTTAAAAGTAAATATGACACGACTATGACTTGGATTTGTTCATATGCCTAGATTATATCAGATCCAATGTAAATTGTGATTATATGACATTCTGAATTGGTTAGGATTTGGATCTAAGCCTCTATCTAGATGAATCTATTGTAACTTCTATGACATGCCATGATGTGAATCTTAAACCTTAATTGTGTATATCTACTTTTAAACTATTGGATCTAATTTCTGTGGACATTTAATTTGTTAATCAGATCTAGATTATCATCTTGTGCCTATTATGTTAGATCTGAATAGTTGGACATCTAAATGGTTAATTTAGATCTTATTTTGCTCACTATGACATCATAGTTATGTCAGAACTAGTAAATGCTACAAGTTCATCAGATTTATGCTCATATGTGCACATTATCACCATGCTAGTTTATGTTTATGCTAAGTTATGTTAAAACAATCACTTTGGTTATATTTCTATTATATTTCCCTTTTATCGTTTATGACTAGGCTATTATCTAGCCTAGGCATGCCACCAATTTTGTGAGTGCGCTAGTTAAAGAACGGGGGAAAAAGGTTAATACTGGCATAATTTGAATATAAACATCATTGGACATATAATAAAAAATATTGAGTAAAATGGGCATTACCATCTATAAAGGAATAGGTTTAATTAATTGATTAATTAATAATGAATGCCTAGCATTACAATTAGAAATTGTAATGGCGCTTATGACACGAGGTTAGGTTGCATTAGTGGTGGAAGTCTGCTTGGACGCGACCGGCATATCCAGCAGCTACTAATGTTGAACCTAATGTGAGAGGTCTAAGTGCGCAAATACGAATCGGGCTATGACACAAGGTTAGGCCAACTTGTGGAATAAGACTGCCCGGACCCGACCGACATATCCAGCATCCACAAGTTGTATGCCTAATGTGGGAGGTCTAGCCCATTATAAACCATAAATGGACATGGTAATAAATTGGACTACTTAACCAAATCTAATCCATATGGATTGTATGACTGTGAACTAAAGTTAGGGTTAAGTAAAATTGATTGGATAGTGGATGGGTTAAGCAAATTTGGAGGGATGGGTAATATGTAAATATAGGCCCACAAACTTAACCCGATAAGGTTATGTAATTAAAGACACCTAGTGGTATACATGACCAGTTGGAATAATAAAGTTATGTAATTAAAGACACCTTTTAGGGTAAACATAACTTGTAGAAGTGATAGGGTTATGTAATTAAAGACACCTAGTGGTATATATAGCTAAAGAAAACCTAGTGAGGGGTACAAGACAAAGGGGAGAGCTTGTATCATATTCTGTGGGATCTGTTTCATCTAGTAACCTGGAGTAGGTATCAAAACATGTACTTCGTACTAGGTCGGAGAAGGGGCACGCTTACTGGACTAATTGTAAGAGATCCGAACGTGGAGGACGTTATGGGCAGCGAAAACCAACCGGGCCATGTGCGAGCATGAACCGGACAGCAGAGGATAAGATGACCGTGACACCTGTAGATATGGGGTTGTGCATATCAGCGAGGGGTTGCCACTTTAGGACGTGATACATCCTACTGTGGGGCCGGCACGGAGTATATACGGAGTAGGGAGCCGATCGATTAGGGTTGTAGTTATGGTACATTTGGACATATGCCTAAGTCTACCACCTTATAGTGGAAGGGATCATCTCATTCTGGTTATACTAGTAATAGTGGAGAGCAATCATTAGAGAAGTGTAGACACCTTATCCTGTCTACCTTGTCACACCTTCCATTTATGTAGTGATCTCTCTTATCCACTTTATATGCCTATCATGCTACTTTTATTTATTTACTTGCTAAAAGTAACTAGACTCGCCGGACTTTATGTCTGACCCTTTTGTTTCTTCTTCTTTCTTCCGTTTCTCTTCCCCAGGTTCTTAGGGAGGAAACACTCAGGCTCAGTCAGGACTCAGATATCATGTTTCTAGAGCTGCTTTCGAAGTATGGCTCAAGTTCTTATCTCTACTATGGCGTTGTCTCTTTTATTTGGGGAATTATGTTTTCTTTCAAGTATTTATGTACTCTGATGGTAAAAGACAGAACATATTGTTGTAATGGTTTTTGTGACTTATGGTATTTTGGTCCACGATGTATGATTTGTGTTTGAAATAAAAATTTGAATTTCCGCTGCTATCTTAATTATATCTGTCTTGTAATATTTTGTGTCTATTTACCTATAACGCTTCGCGAAACTTAATGCATTCCCTTTGTGAGTGACATTAACGGACGTGGGGTGTCACAATCCATCTACCGAAACATGAAGACAACCAGACAGCATATCCCTTCCATGTATTTTATTACTCGATCCATCTTCAATGGGGAAAACAACACCAAATGCAACCTTGGTGTCTATACTACCAACCGACAACTCACATTTTCGCATAAGCTACGAATTATAAATAAAGGGTCAAAATAAAATGTTTCCCCATCTTTTTCTCATGGTAAGTGTATTATATAATTTTTTTATTAATATAAATCTAATTATATAAATCATAAGATGAAAATTATATAAATCTAATTATTTCCTTTATTTCTGGAGCTAGCAGATTAACAATAGCTACACAGTCATCAACATCACCATCCAACACCCATCCTTTTGCAGTTTTTGGTTTCTTTTCATATTGATCTCCTGGTGGTTGGAAACTTGCTTTGTCGAAAAAATTTGGCGACTGAAGATTGGCTCCAGCATAGATCATCGCCTTCAGTTTTTCGATTTCCACCATCATCTCTTGCTTTGCCAACATCAGATCCTTCTTTGCTTTCTCTAGCTCCGCTGATGTAACGGCTGGAAATTTCCGACTCCTCGAGAGTCGGAAATTCCGAGACGTTTGTGAAAGAATTTAGAAGGTGAGAAAGAAAAGATAGAACTAATAGAATAGAAGAAGAAGAAGAACATCAGAATCATCAGAGTAACACGAATCTCATAGCGGAACGAATAACATATAATATATAACATAACTTTGAAGTAAACAGTTATATATATACAATAGCACTTATCAGAGTACAACACTTACAACACAGCGGAAATAACTATAGCTATAGAATCTTGAAGTCTCCTGCTCCAAGCTCTCCATGTATATCTGTAAATCCCGACTACTTGACTGCCCGTACAAATTTAGGCACCCAAGAGTTTAGGGAAAACAACAAAGTAAACTCCGGGTCAGTCATGGGACTGGTATGAGTAAAATAGTTTAAAAACAGGTATAGGATATCTCATAAGACCACGCCGTGAATACGGAACGGGTTTTTCCCTTATGAGTATCTGAACAACTTTGACAAGCAATATCATTGTGATATTATAATAATGTCTAAGTACAAATAGGTATCAATCTAGCAGAAACGCTTGCATCTCGCGTTCTACATACATAGTATAAAATCATAAACCGCAGGGCGCTTATCGGAGAATGGATTCCAACAGACAAGGTATGAGAGCACCTTCTGATCAGTGTACTCTAGAGGTGATACACTCAGGGTTCAACAAGAACGTCTTGCAACCCGGCCACACATGACCGCTCACCCATTTAGCTTGAGTGTCGCGAATATATTGCCACCACGGTTATAGGCCATCAAACCGTCATCCGAAGATACAGAATCAAAAAGAAGTATAAATATGAATATTCTCTAGATCGGTGACAATACACCCTGCTTGGGGATGACCCAACTAGCCATGCTGCCTAGCCCAACTTTTGTTACTTCCAGGTGTGAGGCTAGAAGCTACGTCTATCTTCAGAACATCTGATCACCATTCACTTTGAATGCCACATCGTCATACCCGCCAAATCACAAATTGACTTATCCAAAAATAACACGGGTATATAGCTAAGAGAAACGAATTCCTCCGCCACCAAACGTGAATACGTTTGAACAAACCAACTTACGCGATCTATTGGATATACTCTGTCAGACCTTCTTCCATATACGTTGTCCTGGGACTGGACAAACCGAAGGCACTATTCAGTGAATCCATCCTACCTAGGCTTTTCACAATAGCCCTTGCACTTCACTCCATCTTCAATTATCTTCAGCGTACTTGATTCGCAACGCTTATGCTAATACGGAGTGGTTCTTCGGATAATAATCCAACCGGTCTCTCCATATTTACAACGTAAATATGGTCAAAACTTTGATAGTCTGTGATTCAACTATCAAATGAAAACATGTCGGTGTACAAACAACGATCTTATTTCCAAATGGGAATTCGATCGATCAATCATCATATGTTCATATTTCCTTATTTCATATATTTAGAAAATATATGTTATTAATCATTGGAAAACATTTCCATAGCTTATTTTCACATCACTATTATTTCGCAACTATCAGTCCCTAACTGTAACTAGTATGAGAACAATTCTCTAAGTATCAATTCGGAAGGTCGAAACCAATATCAGATCGTCACTTAGAAAACCGTTCAACTTACCCTCTCCAGTCAGTTTCTGAATTTGCTTAACTCTATTTCTTAAATTCTTATCATGAAAACATTTCATTTTCTATGTTTAGAAAACATATCTGACTATATTTGGAAAACGTTTCCAAAACTCATTTACGGATTTCCAATGAACGTTGTATAAAACATCGTTACGCTTAATCCATTAATCGCTTATTACTTAACTATATTCCAAATCAACCTTTCCTATCGAACCACAACTATTCCTTTGTCAATTCTGAAGTCAATCAAGTTGGGGTATAATTACCTCTCAGACCTTAATTGAACAACGTCCTTTACTGTGAAATAGATGAAGCTCATCACTCACTTTTTACAATCATTTGTTTATGCAAATTCTCGGATTCAGGTTACGAATCCACTTCTTATATGACAACGTTTGATTATAACTATAACGTTATAATTCCTACTTCTGCAATGTCTAACATAAATTATAACTTTATCTCCTAACTCGAATAATTTAACAGACACCTAATTTCTAAATCAATAACTAAATCTTGATTTAAACCCTGGAAAGTAAATAGTACTTTCCCGAATTCGCTAAAATCGAATTCGACGTATAACTCTCTTTCGAGTAATCTCTATTTGATTAACTCTTCTTCGAATAACCTATATTCGATTATCTCTCTTCGAATAACTCATATTTGAAATCTCTCTCTTTCGAATAAACAATATTCGATCCCTTTCTTTCGAATATGCTATATTCGAAAATCTCCTTTCGATTTACTAATCGATAACTCCTTTCGATCAAACTAAAATCGATACCTCCTTTAACTTTATTCGAATAACTAATATTCGACTAACTCCTTTGGATCAACTCATTTGATTAACTCCTTCGAATAACTATTTTGAATAACTTACCTTCGAATAACCAATATTCGATTTACTCTAACTCGATTAACTTAATTCTAATCGATTTACTCCATCTCGATTCAACTTAATTCAAATCGATTAACTTAACTCAAATTGATTCACTCCTTTCGAATAACTAAATTCGATTTAACTCTAATTGAATAACTAATATTCAATTAACTCTTACGTGTTTAACTCTATTTGAATAAGTAATTCGAATCACTCTAATGTGTTTAACTCTATTCAAATATCTAATTCGAATAACTCATTTCGAATAACTAAATTCGATTAACTCTTTTAACTTTACTCGAATAACTATATTCGATTACACCTTCTTTCGAATAACTATATTCGATTAACTCTTCGACTAACTCCTTTGGATTAACTAACTTCGAATCACTCCTTTGGATTACTAACTTCGAATAACTCTTCGACTAGCTCCTTCGGATTAACTAACTTCGAATAACCAATATTCGATAACTACTCTTCGAATAAATAATATTCGATAACTCTTCTCAAATGAATCATATTTGATTTCTCCACTCGAATAAACTATATTCGATAACTCTTCTCAAATGAATAACATTTGATTTCTCCACTCGAATAAACTATATTCGATAACTCTTCTCTCGAATACACCATATTTGATAACTCTACTTCGGATAAGTGATATTCGACAACTCTACTCGATTAACTCTACTTGGATAACTCTAACTGATCAACTCTAACTGGTCAACTCTAACTGGTCAACTCTAACAAGTCAACTCTAACTGGTTAACTCAACTGGTTAACTCTAACAGATTAACTCTAACTGGTTAACTCAACTGGTTAACTCGTCTCGATTAACTGAACTAGTCCACTTAGTTTAACTTAGCTAATTCACATTGATTAACTCTAGCCGATTCACTTAGTTTAACTCAACTAATTTACTTCGATTAACCACTTAGTTAACTTAACTAATTCACTTCGATTAACCACTTAGTTTAACTTAACTAATTCACATCGATTAACCACTTAGTTTAACTTAACTAATTCACATTGATTTACTCTAACCGATTCACTTAGTTTAACTTAACTAATTCACTTCGATTAACTCGACCAATTCACTTGGTTAACTCCTATTTATTTAACAAATAAATATCTCCTTTAGTTTAATTCTATTTATTTAATCTCTAAATAAATATCCTTTATATTTCTTTTAACGAATATAATTCCTTTATATTTTGATTAACAAATATATCCCCTTATATTCGATTAACATATATATCCCCTTGCATTTGATTTACAAATATAATTCTTTTATATTTGTTTTACCAACTATATTCCTTTATATTCAGAATCCTTTTTCTTATATATATATATATATATATATATATATAAAATCCCTTGATTTTATATAAATAAACTATTTTCAAAATATACTTTGAAAACCCCTCTCCTACATTCTGGTATTTCTCATGGTATTTAACACGCCATATAACAACGATAAATATCGTCCACCACACAAAATCACACAGCTTATATACATCACATTATATATCACAATATAAAAATCACAGTAAAATAACTGTTGAGGAATCATGTTGGATTCCTCCAACCTGTTTCCCTGCACCACAGATGTTAGACAACACCAGTATAATATTCTGTTAGAACAAAATCAACATATAACTATTTGACGGTTTATATATATATATATATATATATATATATATACATATATATATAATCTCTACTAACTGACTAGCAGTTCAATCAACAGTCAACACACAGACAAACAGACAATAATTAACAGTCCTAAGAATACACTGTAAAAATAGAACTATTCAGAGTTGGTGAGTTTTACTCACATTGACGCGTTAACCGTTGAATAACGGTTTGCGTTATTCGACTCAGTCGGACAATTTATCTTGCTATAAATTGTAACGGGCACCAATCCACCTCCAGTCAGTCTCATTGTGTTGCTCCCGTCCATACGATCCCAACGTGACCAACCGTCCGAATTTCTGACATCGTATGATAAAGATATTAACATTTCAAGTTGTTACACTATTTAATTTTAACTAAAATTAAATTTCTTTAATTTGGTTGGGCCTCACCATCATTTAGACTTCATCCCACTTCTGACAAGGGCCTACCCGCAAATCCCTTTTCTCTCTCAATCGACTTCGCATATTTCCTACCTTCCTTCAGACAAATGTACATCCGCACCCTCTCTTCTATCCATATGTTTTTGAACGTCCAGATCCTATTATCTACAAAACAACTACACTACTTCATTGTCACACTGTACACCTTCCATTTCATTTTCCATTTGTTTAACTTCATCAAAAACAATCCTTGTTCAAAACCGTACCACCCCAGAAAATCATCAAAACACTGACAGTCTCCTCATCCCGTTCGTTTTTGAACTGATCAGCAAAGCATGGCTATTTCCGTGCTCACCCCCCCCATTCGATCTTCCTTCATTCGGTTTCCAGCATTCGAACTTCACCTCCCATAAATCAAAACCACATGATGTTACGCCTGTTGCCTCCTTTTTGTTTCCTCAGCATGCAAAACCCCGGCTTCATCTCCCCAATTCATGGCTCCTAGGCAAGCTTCGATGCACCCAAAAGAAAGGTGCTAACGTTTCCTTTCAGTACTTTCTGTCTCTCCCATATATAACGCTCGCAACTTACTGTGTTGCGTGAGAACCCTCATAGATTTCATATATAGGTATATATATATTCCAGGATTTTGTTTTGCTTAAAAACTTTGCTGTTGAAGACATTGTGGCGGCTTACCCTTTTTCTTGTATTTAAAATGCGAGTGTGAGGCTGAGAGGAAGGGACGTGGTCTCTTTTAGTTCATACCTAGTTTAGGATATTTTTATTTATTTTTCTTTTCGAATTTATAAAGCACTCCATTTTGACTTTCCTGAAGACAAGGGTGGCGGCTCAAATGTTTTGAGATGAACGATAGTTTTTGGTTAAGGAGGATTAAAAATGTTTTATATAGGAGAGTTTAGAGGATGAAGAAACTTCCACGTTTTTCTTCCTTTTATCACACAAAACTTTCGGCTGAAAACATGAGAGGGGTGGCCTTCTTCTGATCATAGAGAATGAGGAAATACCTTAGGATTTTTCGAAGAAGTTGTATTTATATATATATCACTTCATATTGCTATACTATTTTATTTATTCATATAGTTACATACTGTTACGAACAGAAATAAAAACACCTTCGTGACGAGCGAGGTGTCCCGATCCCAAAAATGTAATAACACCGGTAGATGAACTCATATTGTGAAACCCCGAAATGTTGATTATATGGTGCAAAATACTCCAAATAAAAAGTTGCTTATTTAATTAATTAAAAATTACAGTAAAATTCTAAAAATTAAATTATCCCTACGTCTCTAAAGAACCTTGTCTAAATTCACACACGATATCTAGTTATTTCGAAATAACCGTTATGGCCACGAACGAATATACCGCTGTTTTTCTGAATATTTGATTTGGACATATCTCAAAATCTACACGACGAAATCCCCATTTTTCTCTTCCACTAGAAAGATATACTCCACCAGCTCCACACGTTTCTTGTTTCACAGAAATCCGATTTAAAACGAACCCTGTACATCCACTTGAAGTCTAAATCGCCAAATAACGAACTGTCGCGTCGTTACGCGCTCTATTTTAATTATAATATAATTAATACGTTTTAACGCCGATTATTAAATCGATTCGTTATTCAAATTCAATTCTAAACTGAATTAAATATTTTAGCTGATCCAATTCACACAGTATTGTGAATTCGGTGATTTCCGATTATTTCGACATTATAATATATTATTATATTATTTATTTTAATTAAATATTCAATATTATTTAATTCAAGTCATCGATATCGCCCAATCGATATTTAATAATTAAATAAATTAATTATTCGACAGCTAACAAAACGCGCCATTACAGCTGACCTCTGCCGATCACGCGCCATCAGCTCAGACTTGGTGATTTGAAACCTTCTTTATCATGGCAAATTAAACTATATCTTGGAAGTAACAAAGTTTCCAACTGCCTGGACCCTACCTGTATGCTCAGGAGTATCCAGTGCAATAGTTAGAACATCATTACTTCCACTAGGGCTAAACTCCCCCTTCTGTTTAGTTTCAAACAAGGCATCTTATACACACCAAAAATTAAATGAAAAACCATGTTTTAGGATGATTTTGAGAAAAAACAAAATAAAATTATCACATGAGGCTTACAATTTTTTCATTCATCTTAGCCAATTCTTCATTTACTTCCATGTTATCCTTTGGCTTTCGAGCCTTCTTCCAGAAAACTGCTCGACCAACTTCTTCAGCAACCTTTAGCTTCCCCAACTTTATCTATTTAAGAGGAAGCAATATTTCAAATCCTCGAGAAAATGATGAAAATTACAATTTACTAGTTAGTTGTGTTCTTACTTCCTTCAAACCAATGTACCCGTTTCTTGACAAGCGATGATGATATTTCCTCTTACCAACCACAGCACTTAGTTTCTAATGAATTGGCTGCAACCAAAAATATAAATATGAACTTTTTGTTTTTATTTTTTTTTATTATTTTGAAAAATATTAATAAGTAATCTGTAACTTAACCTTTTTATATTTTTTATTACCTTGAAGTTGTGATCTACTTATTAATAATCATATTTATGTATGCCATGGAATTTATAAAAACAGAACTAACAAATTAATATAAGCGTATATACCTGCCAACTAGAAGAAGTCCTCAGTGCAACAAATTTTTTCCAACTCGACTTACCAACAAATGAATATTGCTTCGGTAGCCTAGAAAGCTTCTTCTTCTGTTCAACAAATGGCAGCACAAATTTACAAGTGAAGTTTGTCTTGAACTGTCTCCATTTACAGCCTGCAGATTTTAACATAAAATTCTCAAGCATGGGATATATTTTGAATGTATCCTGCACAACATTTAAATACACATCTTATATATATACCATAAGCTCAATATTCTCTAACTCATCACAAATTTAAAGAAAAACAAATTACCTGAACATTGAGCCATATTTTTTCTTTCAAATCACGATCTACTTTTGTCCATCTTTTAATGTCTATGGGGACCAATGTTCTAGCTAATATGTCTATGTAGGACCGCAATATCTTCCGAGTATCCCTTCGGGAACTCCAAGTGCATTACAGGTAACTTTTAACTTCTTTCCATGAGATTTTCTCATCACCACTTTTGCATGGCACATACACTTCGTGCACCGCCAGATTTTCTTTTTGTAGATTCAGTAGTAGTACTCGTTGGTTGCACCGAGTTTGATGATGTAGGTTCCAAAGCTTGCCCGGAGTTTGATAATTCCTTTTCACTCATCTTTGTTCAATCTACAAAGTTATAAAACATAATAAAGCAAATTAGTTAGACAATGGCATGATGAAACAAATTAATTAGACTATGAGACAATGGCATGATGAATCATATATAAACAAGAAACCAAAAATAAATTATTTAAGGCAAATTGTCATACCAAAGGACTACGACAACAACAATATAGAAGAAAATAGCAAATTAACTAGAAGTAGATTCCAACTAATACATAAGACCTAATGTAGACTACACTACGATATTTGCGTTTTCGCCCAAATCCCCTTAACATTTTGTCTTTGATTACTTGCACTAGCTTCAACGTCATCCACAAAACCGCATAAAGGGATTTTCATAGTAGAATGGTGGATTTTGTAAGGTGATGTCTCCTATACCATCTTCGTAGTACACCTCACGATAGTCTCGAGTCGTAGGCTTAAGCACAATAAACTAGGTAGCATCAATTGGATCTTCGACATAAAATACTTGTTGGACTTGGTCAACAGACACATATTTGTCCTTCTTGTGGCCTTGTCGACTAAAGTCCACAAGTGTAAATCCAAGCCCATCAACCTTTATACCTCTATCATTTGCTGCTCATTTACACAAAAACAAGGGGGCTTTGAATGCATGGTAATCCAACTCCCATATTTCTTCGATTATCCCATAAAATGTCATATCACCTTCCACGGGATTTAAATCTTTAGCACTAGCAACTTGGATGATCTTGGCAACTAATGACATCCCACTGTTTTGGACAACCCTTGCATCATCTCGGTTCTTTGTGTGGTATTAGACCCAATCAACTAGATACCCTTCATAGGTTAAAATAGAAAATGTTAGTTTGCCTTCCAACTAACGTATCGTTTCAGAAACAGCTTCGTCCCTATTTTCCATTATTTCGGTACTGGCCTGCAAATATAATTGCTAACACAATGTAAATACACTTAAAATTATCATATATATTAAAAACCATAACTATGAATACACAATAATAAACAATGAATTTTCTTTTAAGCAACACGACTTCTATTTAACTTCTATTTAATATGATTTTTCATATTTATACATTATCTAATGTAAACTTACCTTTCTTTCAAACCAATCAACAAACAGTCAATTATGTTCTCCCACCAACCACTGAACACTCTTTCTATTTCCTCGATAAATCCTTTCCTGATACTCCTTATGCATCCTGAATATAATTACGTAATATAAGAATCATTGCACATATATATATAAAAATAATAATTCTTAAAGAATTAAATACCTATACAATTACAGAATACTTACATAATATATGGCTTAACTTCATTGTTGTTAAGAAGGACATTTTGATGCGCCTTATTTTGTTCTTTTTCTTCCACCAACTTTATTGTTGCAGCAGATAATGGACTAGTAAGTTTTTCTTCATCCTTCCGAAGACCAGCAGTTGTACAACTGTGTTTAAGAAACTCCGTGCAAAATTCAATTGATTCTTCTCCGAAATAACTTTCAGCTATACAACCTTCCGGAGAAAATCGATTTAGTACATAACTCTTCAAGACTTTATTGAATCGTTCAAGTGGAAACATCCATATATAAAACACTGGTCCACATAAACGCAATTCTCTAACCAAATGGACAGTGAGATATAACATTACAGTGAAAAATGAGGAAGGAAATATTTTTTTCCAACTCGCATAAGGTCAATATCACATCTGATTGCAATTTGTTCAGTGTAGACACATCTATGACTTTGTTGCATAGAGAAAAGCATGACTTTGTTGCATAGAGAAAAGCACAGTCTGATTATACCAAGTCTAACATTCTTCGGAAGTACAAAATGTATTGAAATTGGTAGTAACTGTTGAAGGAGGGTATGAAAATTGTTCGAAAACGAATATTCTATGAATTAGAAAACCGTCGTGAAGTGTAATAAACCGCAAGCGCATGGCGTACACTTGTAGTACGTTAGCGAGTACGAGTAGATCCACAGGGAAAGAAGAAATTTTAATTATATTCAATCAAATTAAAACAAACTTTGGATTGATTTAATTAACAAAAACTAATTAAAAATATAAACTAAGTTGAGAGCTAAATATGATATGAAAGCAATTTGGCAGCAATTTCACCCTTATGACTACACAAATCAACATACAATGATTTCATGATCTCTCATTTGATCTTTTGTGTAATTAGTTAGTGCATTTATCATAAGCACGGCCTAATGTGTCATTATAGAACACACTTAAACCGTCAAACTCTAACACACTCTCTAATCCACAATTATACTTTCACGAAATGACATCAAAAACGAAACTAAAATTTACTTTAAGCATATTCTATTTAATATTAATTTAGTAATATAGAATATCAAATTTTGAATTTCAATCCCACTTCAATTACCGTATTCATATGTAGATGAACTGATGAAGAGGCAATCTTGTGTTTATGTTGACTAAGCATAGCCTATTTTGTTGTCAAGAAACATAGATTATCAAAACCAAAACTCAAACAGCAATGTAATTACTACTTCAGTCATTTCATTAAGCATAAAAAGAGATCATAAAAACCAAAATATGTTGCATCTACATAATCAAGAGGGCTTCATTACCCTTAAATCAAAGGGATTAGCCTCTCATGTTTGTTATTCTAACAACAAAAGTAGATTGCAACATAGAAAAAAAACAAAAGAAAAGAGAACTAAATAAAGGAAAATCTATTCTAATTGCATAATATAGATCTAAACTACTTGCATAAAAGAAAAGAACATGTAAATAAAAGACAACTAATTAAAATTGCATTAAAAAGAGAGATTACATAAAAGAAAATGGCTAAGAAGCCATGGAAGAAAAAGAGGTTTTGATTTGAGCCTCCACTCTAAACTAAATAAACTCCAAGATCCCCTTAATATGTACACAACTGGGTTATTTATATATAAGCAAAACCCTAATTCAACATTTCGCGTGCTACCAAAAATGCCCATTAGGAAGTATGGCCACTAAGTAATCATTAAGCTTTAATTAACTCATCATCAAATTTTCATGAAGCTTTAACATCCACTTATTTGTTCATCAGCTTCAAAGTGTTGAATTATGTAAGTGGGAAGGGAGGTGGGGTCCTCCATGATCATGTATAAGAATTATTTCCTCTTCATTCCTTTGTATGCATATATATCTTTATGAAGTCCTCTTTTATATGCATCAAATTTCTACAAAAACATGAAAAATGTCCAAGTAAAAATACTCAAAATAACATAATCACAAAATATGACCATTTCCCCCTATATAATAATGAATGCATGATGTTTTGAAATAAGTTGAACTATGGTTTAAACATGATAAAATACCCACATATGACATTTATTTAAACTAAACAAGAATAAATATGTGAATATAAATGTGCATTTTTACGTGCACATCAAATACCCCCACACTTATATTTTTATTCATCCTCGAATAAACTGAAAAACTAAGCTAAATCCATTTTCATAGGGAGCACGATTGCATGCAACAAGCCGTTAAACCTCTGGGTGTCCATAGTAGGATGAGTGTTGTCTTGTGAGGGTTTTCAGCGGGTACTACCCACAAAATCCAAAAGTTAAATGCAAAAAATATTTACAAAATGCAAGATTCGAAAATATTTACAAGATGAATGCAAGTTTTCAAAAAAAAATTACAAATGGGTAATTTACTTTTAAATGAATCGAATGAGTTAAACACAAGTTTGGGTCATCACTATTAAATTTTAGTACGTTACTAATCAAAACTTCAAACAAAAGTCAGGTTATCGTTACAAACTCCTCTAGCTTGGCAGTTATTTCGGTTGAAAACATAGTGCAAATATGAAATGAATTCTAAAATCGATATCAACAATCGTAAAATGACATCTCAATTTCCTTTTGTTTAACAAGTTAGGTCGAAAAAGTGAAGATAGTGCTTGGAATTCAAGTGCTTACCCTCTAGTTAATATGAGAAATGTATACATTATTACTATTTACAAACACCTAACCGAAAAGACCAAGGTATACCACCTGCGAGACTTTAGGACATAGTTTGGAGGATTGTGCAGACCGACGCTGATTTTGTCAACAAGATGTCGGTAATCCTTAAGTGTCCAACTCATAAAATGAGACCAAGGTGTCCTACCTGTAACGATACGTATTTTTACAATATAATAATTAATTAATTTAATTATTTAAAAAGTGATCTAGAGATTTAAACGGTTGTTTAATTAAGTAATATTGAATATTTAATTAATATAAATAATAGAATAATATATTTATTTCCGAAATGATCGGAAATAACAGAATTCACAATATTGTGTGAATTGGACAATTTAAAATATATAATTCAGTTTAGAATTGAATTTTATTAACGAATTTATTTATGAATGCCAGTTGGATGTATAATTTATATTATAATTATAATCGAGCTCGAAATGGCGCGACAGTTCGTAATTTGACGATTCGAACTTTAAACTAATATACAGAATCCGTTTTAAGTCGGATTTCTGTGAAACAAGAAACGTTCGGAGCTAGTGGAGTATATTTTTCTAATAGAAGAGAAAAATCGAGATTTCGTCGCATAGATTGGGAGTTATGCCCAAATCAAATTTTCAGAAAGTCGCTATGGAATTCATTTATATTTTTAAATGATTTATTTATATTATAAAAGGATTTTTAATATAAATTGGGTATCGATTTAACACTGGATTTGGAATATCTAGTTATAAATTCAGATAGGAATATTTTGGAGCTGTAGATGCAGGGAAACAGGTTGGAGGGATCCTACTGGATTCCTTAAATATTATTACTATTTATTTTCTAATATTGTGATATATGACGTGATATAATCTGTGATTGATTATGATGTATTCAGATGATATTGGCCTTTTTATTTGGTATTTTAAATACCATAAGTATTAATGAAATGTAAAAAGGGAAATTTCAAATAGAATTGAAATAGAAATATTTGTAAAACAAATAGAATTGAAATAGGAATATTTGAAAAATAAATAGAATTATAAAAAGAAATAAATATAAAATCAAAGGATTTTATAATAGTAAATAAATGTAAAATCAAAGGATTTTATAAAAGGAAATAAATATAAAATGAATAGAACTTTATAAAAGCAAATATTTGGATAACAAATAGAATTTTATAAAAGGAATATTTGGGAAATAAATATTAAATGAAAATCTGTTTTAATACATAAATTAAGAAGATTAATTTATAAATAATGTTTTATAAATTGAATAAAATATTTATCTTTTGATTAATAGAATATATAAGTCTGAACTTATATAGAGAAGTAGAAATCGGTTTTAACACCGATATTTTAAATAGAATGTGAACTCAGCATTTATAAAGAGAATTATAAATGAGAGTTAAGTGTTAGAAATAAAGAGGAGATTTCACATGAATAATTCTATAAATAGAAGTATAAATAGAATTTGGAAATGGGATGTTATTTTAAAATACGAAACCAAACTTAATGGATTATATAAAAGAAATATTATTCACATTCGATGTGAATAATGGATTTAAGTAAATATTTCGCAAATAAAAACATTTATAAATGAAATTAGTTTTTAAAATAGAAATTCAAATAGAAATAGAATTTCGAATGGGCTAGGAATAAATATCTTGTTTTATAATAAAAACAAGTGTTGTAATTTATAAACAATGTTTATAAATAAATTAAAAATAATTATTAATGGATAATTTGGATTGTAATTTTAGTAGTGAATATAAAATGGGAAATTAGGAGTTGGTTTAAAGCGGTAAGGATAGAATTTATTTCGATGTTCGAAATATGAATAGAATTGAAATAAAATCCATAAAGATTTGTAATTAGAATTCGACTAAGCCCGATGTTATAAAATAATTTATTTGAAGGAATTATATATTGAATAAATCGGGATTTGACAAGATAATTAGCATTCGACTGGAAACCGATATTTTATAATCGAATATAAGTTATTCGAAGTGAGTTAATCGAATATAAGTTATTTGAAGTGAGTTAATCGAATATAAGTTATTCGAAGTGAGTTAATCAAATATAAGTTATTCGAAGAGAGTTAATCGAATATAAGTTATTTGAAGAGAGTTAATCGAATATAAGTTATTCAAAGAGAGTTAATCGAATATAAATTATTTGAAGAGAGTTAATCGAATATATTTATTCGAAGAGAGTTAATCGAATATATTTATTCGAAGAGAGTTAATCGAATATATTTATTCAAAGAGAGTTAATCGAATATATTTATTCGAAGAGAGTTAATCGAATGTAAGTTATTCGAAGAGAGTTAATCGAATATAAGTTATTCGAAGAGAGTTAATCGAATACATTTATTCGAAGAGAGTTAATCGAATTTGAGTTATTCAAAGAGAGTTAATCGAATATAAGTTATTCGAAGAGAGTTAATCGAATAAAGGTTATTCGAAAGAAACTATCGAACAGATTACTCGAAAGAGAGTTATACATTGAAATTCGATTATATCGAATTTGGGAATGTACTATTCACTTTCCGTTTTTAATCAAGATTTATTTATTTATTAATAAATTAGTTGTTTGTTTATTTATCCAAATTTAATAAATAAAAGTTTTATTTAAGTTATTATATTTCGGAAGCATGAGATTATAACATTATTGTTATAATCAAATGATTTCGGTAAAAGGAGTGGATTCGTAAATAGAATCCAAGATTTCTATAAGGAAGTTTTGTTAAAGATTTAAGAGGTGAACTTTGTCTATTTCAAGGTTAGAAATGCTATTCAGTTAAGGTCTGAGAGGTAGTTATACCCCAACTTGATTGACTTCATTTTTAACTAAGGAATGGTTAAAGTTTGATAGTGAAGGTTGGTTAAGGGAATTTAGTTAATGAGTGTAATGGTTTGAGTTGGCATAGCGATGTTTTATTTAAACATCTGTTTAAATTCAATGAAGGAGTTTTGGAAATGTTTTTCCAAACAAGAATCAGAAATGTTTTCAAATATAGAAAATAAGAAATGAGAGTAAATATGGAAATGTTTTCCAATGATAAATAACGTATATTTTCTAAATTTAGAAAATAAGAATTTATGGATATATGGAAACAGAACTAGGGAAATGACAAATTAAATTAAAGGGGATTGGTGTTAATTGATGATCTGCTCGGTAAGATTTCCATTGGAAATACGACCATTGTTTGTACACATGTTTTCCTTTGATAGTTAAGTAACCGACTATCAAAGTTTTTGACCCTTTCCGTTGTCAATACGAAGAGACCAGGATCAGATTTATTATTTGAAAACCACTCCGTATCGGCATTAGCGTTGCGAGTCAAATCTGATGAAGATAATTGAAGATGGAGTTTATGCAAGAGATATTCTGGCGATCTTAGGTAGAAATTGCCTAAGATGGATTTACAGAATAGTACCTTCGGTTTGTCCAGTCCCAGGACGACCTGTATGGAAGAATGTTTGATAGAGTATATTTAATAGATCGCGTAAGTTGATCTCTTTAAACGTATTTACGTTTGGTGGCAGAAGAATTCGTTTCTCTTAGCTGTATACCCGTGGTATTTTTGGGGAAATCAATTTGTGATTTGGCGGGTATGACGATGTGACATTCAAAGTAAATAAAAGTGTGATCTATACGTTATGGCATCTAGCCTCACAACCAGGAAATGGTATAAAATCGGGTAGGTTGCATGGCTAAGTGATTAGCTGCCAATTAGGGTGTATTGTCACCTAATCTAGAGAAATTCCATTTACTTCTATAATCTATTTCGATGTTGTCCCTTTCGGGAAACGGTTACTGATCCCAATCGTTGGTGATAATACATTCGGTACACTCAAGCAAAATGAGTGACCGTTCATGTTTAGCCTGGGTTACAAGATGTTCTTGTTGAACCCGGTGTATTCCTCTCTAGAGATACACCGTCGGAAGGTGGTCCCATACCTTGCCAGTTGGAATTCATTACCCAACAAGTGCCCGTAGTTTTTGATTATATATTATGTATGTGGGACGTGAGATGAAAGCGCTCTGCTAATGATTATTATATTGTGGTTGATGGACATTATTATAATATCAAAAGAATTTTGATATTAAGATTATTGTTTCTTTCAAAACGATTTTGTAAGTTGAATCAAGTGTTTTGAATTCTCATAAGGGAAAAACCCGTTTCGTGTTATACGGCGTGGTCTTATGAGACATCATTTATTTTCTCAACTGTTTCAAATTTTTTTACTCACACTAGTCCCATGACTGACCACCCAGAGTTTATTTTGTTTTGTTTTCCCTAAACTCTTGGGTGCTCAAATTTATATGGGTAGTCAAGTAGTCGGGATTTACAGATACACTAGAAAGAGCTTGGACCAGGAGGCTTCAGCATCATTTTATAGCTATTGTTTATTTCCACTGTGATGTAAGTGTTGTACCCTGATAATGGTATGTATATACAAACCGTTTTGTATTCCAAAAGGATATGTTATCTATTATATGTTGTTCATTCCGCTGTGAGATTCGTGTTACTATGTTGTTGTGTTCTTCTCCTTCTTCTATTCTAATTTTCTATCTTATCTGTTCTCACCCTCTAACTTCTTTCTATTAATGTTCCGGTATTTTCGATTCTGGACTAGTCGACATGGTGTGTATGTTGATTACCGAAGTCAAAAATTTCCCTGGCCGTTACACTACCCATGCACTGCCTCGCGGACTAACGTGTGAGTTGGGATAGAGCTTGGCGAGTTTGCACACCAACGCTAGATGTACTAGCAATGTTGGATACCCTTGGATTATTATTATATATATATGTACATTTTTTTTTGCTTTTTTTACATAAGAGAGAGAGTTAAGTGAGAATATCTTAGCACAACTTCAATTAAAAGATCTAAAATGTTATCGCAAGTTGTCTAAATCAACCATTCATTTAATCGGATTACAATTTAGAAAACATTTCATACTCATCACCTACGAATCTCCCGGTATACTAGTTACACCAAATTTGCTCATAATTCAAACTTTTCTTCCGTTATCAGTTAAGAGAAGTAAATCTCTAAACATTTTAATCGAACGACCAAAATTGTATGCTAACTCCATCATGTCTTATTTAGAACTAAATAGAAGTGTGAAACTCTATATTTTTTTTAAGAAAAAGTAAAAAAATTGCAAACTCAAACTATGCAAAACAAAATGAAAATGAGACTTCCTCCACACTTAAAAATACACTGTATCCCCACAGTTGTCAGTCAGACATATCTTAGTGAAAAGGAAAGAAAATAAGAGGGTAAGTGCGGCTTACCGGATAAGCGTGCAAAAAATATGCAGTCATCGAATAGATGAACCAGTCCACAATGGACAAATGGATCAGTCTCACTAAGATTATGAGACACAGCTTAAGTACAGAAAACCAAATTGTAGAGAATTTTATATTAAGTTTCAGATTTGGAAAAACAAATTTTGTTTTTTCAAAAGTTTGAGTTGCTAATTTTAAAATTTTGAGCTTACAATTGATCCTAAAATCGAATTGAATTTCTGTCGCAACTAAAGAAAGGTCAATGAGCCAGGGTTCAGTAAAAGTTTCAAAAACAAAGTTTGATTTTCTCAGATGATGTATGAATTGAGAGACATGTGCATCATTCTCACCCTACACTTGTTTTAAGAAACAGTGTTCAGTTTAGCTTTGATATTTGAAATTTTGTTGATTAAAGGTTCATTCGTAAACCTAAAGTTAAAGCCTAACAAATGAATTTTCATTAAATTTCAAAATTGTGTTTTTCTCAAAGACCGTGTTATTCCAAAAAGAGTTCATGTACTGTAGAAATTTATCATTGAAAAAACAAGTGATCACTGTGAGGTTCAATTGAAACGATCAAGTCACAAGGAGTTTCAACAGTTTTAGAAAAATCGTCATTGTGTTTAAGATCAAATTCAGCAGTTTCGTTGTTTTCAACCTCAAGAATTTCTAAGTTTTCGAATGTTTTATTTCCAGTTTCAGACCCTACAACATTATCATCAATCAATTTAAGAAGTTTTTTCTCATCAGAGTCGTCCTCACTTAAACAGTTGTTACCAACTTCATCGTTTCTTTCAGGTTGACAATCTAAAGTTGATAAATTTTCAAAATCTGAAAGAGGAAAATCAAATTAAAAATTGGCGTCTTCATTTTCAAGAGAATTTGAATTCAAATCAATTACAGAGATTTCATCAACTTCATTAAGATTTTCATCAATTTCAAAAGTTAGTCGAAAATCATCAATTGTGGGCAAAGGTGGATTATCATTCAAATCGCCATACGTTGAAACTTGATTTTGTTGGTCACGTCGTTTCTAGAATGTTTCAAATACCAAATCTGTGTGATTATCAAAAACTTCGTTCATTTTCTCAACAAAATGAAACTTATAATTATTAACTTGAGAAGTTTCAATTTGAAATTGTTGAGAACAAGAGTCGTTAATCGCACCATCATTGAAATTATTGCCATTGCCAAAATCATTCGTAAGGTGATTCACATTTCCATTTTGAATTTGAAATTCATTATGCAGTTTGGAATTGAATTGACAAGGGTTATAATCAAAATCATTTGAATTTGGAAGTGAATTCAAATTTTGATTATTTTGAAAACTTTGACTTGAATTATTGCACAAGTATGAATTACACTATTCACTTATTCTTTGATTTTGTTGTGTGCTCATTTTAGGTAAAGATTCAATACTTGTTTCAAGATTTGAGGGTTGGTTGTAATTTTGAAATTTTTGTGGCGCAAAATTAGGATTATTATGAAAATTTTGAAAAGTTGGTGGTGTAAAATCCAAATTGTTTGTACAGTAGTTATTATTAAAATATCCATATGAATTTGGTGTAAAATTATATGGATTATATTGATTTTCACAACTATCATAAAATTCATGAGAATAAGGAAATTGAGACATTTTCAAGTTTTTTTTTTTTTTTGATTTTTTGTTTAAGAGAAAAGGGAATATTCACAAAAGAAAATTGTTTTTTTATTTAGGATTTTTGTTTTTTATGTATGCATCAACCTAATGCAAATATATGAATGCAAGCTAAATATTTACAGATTTTCTAAAATTATAGAATGACGGTTAGATTAATTTCAACAAAAGATTTCTCAGCCAGTTAACGGGCAGGAGTTATCGGTGCACCAGGAATCACCCTAGCAATGTAGCCGAAGGTTTAAGTACCTTTAGAGGAACAACCGATATATATTTATGAATCACCGTGTACTATTTATAAATGGTTATTATTCTGCTGTAATCTGGACACCGAGAAATAATTCGTTAGAAATAATCAATTTATCAAAATATAATGATGTCCTTAGAAAATAAAAACAAAAAACGAATGCAAAACAGAAATTAAACGTGAATTAACGATGCCACTACAAATGAATTTTTACTTTTTTTTGGATTTTTTTAATGCAAATGCAAGCAAGCAACAATGCAAGTAAATAAAAACAGGGTTGAGAGCACAATACTAGAGTATGCAGATTTTTTTTTAGCGGCAATTTTTGATTAAAGCAAGGAAAGTAACGTGGGTTTTTGAGCAAAGCACAGCAGTTTCCCTCCTTGTGCAACCTGAAAAGGGGAGGATATATATATGTACCATGGAATGACAAGTATTTTTTTTTGAACAGATTAGAAAAAAATAATTAGCATTCTAGAAAATGAATGCAAACACATTATGTACAACCAATATTAGCAGGGAATGCAACTAACCACACAATGGAAACTCTTTTATATATATATATATATAAAATTTACACAAAGTTAAACAAACAATTCACACAAAAAGAACAGTAAAGAAGAAGGGATGAAGTAACCTAAAACATGAACAAATGAAGAGACTAACAAATGTATGCAATGAGAAACTTGGTTTTTTTTTTTAGATAAACTAAGAGAACAAAGAACACACAAATGCAAATGAACAAAAAAAACACACAATAATTTTTTTTCCAATAAAGAAAAACACAAATGCAAATACAAAAAACAAACAATGCACAAATCAATACACACACAACACTAGAAAAAAAAATTAAAAAAACACAATTTTTTTTTAATGAAGACTAATGCAAAATAAACACAACTAAACTAAGGCAAAACAAACATACAAAATGTGCATAAATTTTTTTTTTAGAAAAGAGAAAGAGAACACTTATCAAACACAAACAAAGCAAGTGAAACGAACACACACAACCTCCTTGTTTTTTTATATAAAGATGAACAACAAACAAGAACAACCACACAAGCAACAACTAGATGCCAATAAAAAGGGAAACAAAGAGGATTTTTTTTTGGACGAGAGAAGAGTTGGTTTAGGAGAAGAGGTGGTATATGGTAGTGAATTTGAATCGGATGTGAGTTGAAGGAGAAGGAAAAGAGGTGGTTTACGAGGATGGTAAAGGTTAATTGTTGAAAGGGAATAGTTTGAAAGGCTTCTTAAGTAAGGTGTTGTGAAGAGGTTTCAGGAGGAATGCACTGTGATTGGAAGTGAAGATTTGTGGAGTTGCGAATGAAGTTTTGTTTGAGTAGAGGGTATTATGTGAGGATGGATTTTCGTGGTTGCGGATTAGGAAGAAGGTGTTGAAGTGGTGATGAAGTCACTTTGTGGAGGAGATGGTAAGGAAGTTGGTACGTGATGTTGGCAGAAAAGTTTTGATGAATTAATTGTTGAACTTTATATGGTAGAAGAAATAAAAGAACTTGTAGAAGGATTTTTGTAAAGATTCGAAAGGAGTGTAAAAAGGGGAAAGTATTATAGGTGAAAAAATAATTGTAAAAGAGTTTTTTTTATTGTTCTGAAAGTAGAAAAGAATTGTAAGAGGGAAAGACATTGTAGACATGAAAGAAATGGGGAAAAAAGGAAAATAAATTGCACAAAAATTGGCAAAAATTATTATTTGTTTTTTTTATTGTAAAAGAAGAAATATGAGAAATTGGAAAGAAATTTATAAAGAAAGGAAAAAAGCAAGCAATAAATTGGGAGGTTATTGGAGATAAACACAGAAGAAATATAGAGCAAGGATAAGAAAATTTGAAAATAATTCTTTTTTTTATTTGTAAGAATTGTGAAAAGGAAAGAAAATTGTAGAAAATTGGAAAGAAATAAATGAAAGAAAAGGAGCGAATTGTATTGAAAACAGGTTGGAAATTGAAAATAAAAGGCAAATATTTTTTTTCTCTTGTCCTTGAGATTATGGTATCAATCAATAATACCAAATCAATTAAACAAGAATTTTCTTTATATATATACAAGAAAATAAAAGAAAAAAAATAAAACAAACATTTTTTCTTAAGAAGAACAACAAAATTAATCCGAAAAACTTTCCCCATCAACGACGCCAAAAACTTGTTCGATAATGAATATTTTATGAATTAGAAAACCGTCGTGAAGTGTAATAAACCGCAAGTGCATGGCGTACACTTGTAGTACATTAGCGAGTACGAGTCGATCCACATGGAAAGAAGTAATTTTTATTATAGTCAATTAAATTAAAACAAACTTTGGATTGATTTAATTAACAAAAACTAATTAAAAATATAAACTAAGTTGAGAGCTAAATATGAAATGAAAGCAATTTGGAGGCAACTTCACCCTTATGACCACATAAATCAACATACAATGATTTCATGATCTCTCATTTGATCTTTTGTGTAATTAGTTAGTGCGTTTATCGTAAGAATGACCTAATGTGTCATTAGAGACCACACTTAAGCCGTCAAACTCTAACACACTCTTTAATCCACAATTATACCTTCATGAAATGACAACAAAAATGAAACTAAAATTTACTTTAAGCATTTCTATTTACTATTAATTTAGTAATATAGAATATCAAATTTTTAATTTCAATCACACTTTAATTACCATTTTCATATGTAGATGAAGAAGCAATCTTGTGTTTATGTTGACTAAGCATAGCCTATTTTGTTGTCAACAAACATAGACTATCAAAACCAAAACTCAAAAAACAATGTAATTACTACTTCAGTCATTCCATTAAGCATAAAAAGAGATCATAAAAACCAAAATATGTTGCATCTACATAAACAAGAGGGCTTCATTACCCCTAAATCAAAGGGATTAGCCTCTCATGTTTGTTATTCTAACAACAAAAGTAGATTGCAACATAGAACAAAAACAAAAGAAAAGAGAACTAAATAAAGAAAAATCTATTCTAATTGCATAAAATAGATCTAAACTACTTGCATGAAAGAAAATAACATGTAAATAAAAGACAACTAATTAAAATTACATTAAAAAACAGAGATTACATAAAAGAAAATGGCTAAGAAGCCATGGAAGAAAAAGAGATTTTGATTTGAGCCTCCACTCTAAAGATCCCCTTAATATGCACACAAGCGGATTATTTATACATGAGCAAAACCCTAATTCAACATTTAGCTTGCTACCAAAAATGCCCTTTATGAAGTATGGCAACCAGGTAATTATTAATCTTTAATTAATCTATCATCAAATTTGCATGATGCTTTAACATCCACTTATTTGTCCATTAGCTTCAAAGTGTAGAATTATGTAAGTGGGAAGGTAGGTGGGGTCCTTCATGATCATGTATAAGAATTATTTCCTTTTCATTCCTTTGTATGCGTATATATCTTTAGAAGTCCTCTTCTACATGCATCAAATTTTTACAAAAACATGAAAAATGTCAAAGTAAAAATTCTCAAAATAACATAAGCACAAAAAATGACCATTTCCCCCTATATGATGATGAATGCATGATGTTTTGAAATAAATTGAACTATGGTTTGAACATGATAAAATGCCCACATATGACATTTATTTAAACTAAGCAAGAATAAATATGTGAATATAAATGTGTGTTTTTATGTGCACATCAACAATCATGGGACTTCAACCCATACAACTTTAAATCAGGTAATGATATACAGTTTTTAATATTTGATGCATGTCCATAGGGAAGTTTCACATTCTACAACGACGATAACATTTATTTTCTTTTGCCTTGGAAAAAGTATAAGGTGCAGGGGGTAAGTACATTTTCTTTTCTCAAATTACAGGAGCTAAATCATCCCTTATACCCATTTCAACCATATCAAGACAAGAGGCAACACTATCTTTAGTCTTAAATTTCAATTTTAATAGTGTCCCTATCAAATTATCGCACACATTTTTCTCGATGTGCATAACATCAAGACATTGATCAATATGGTGAAACTTTGAATATTCTAACCCAAAAAAAATTGGCTTCTTCTTCCATAAAGATTCTACTTTATTTGACTTCTTCATCTTAAATTTGAAGTGTTCTTGCTGCCTTAACACTTGTTCTCCAGAAAGGGGTGTTGGTGCGCATCCGAACTCTTGTTCTCCATTGAAGGCTTTCCTTTGCCTCCTATACAGATGATTTTTATCCAAATACTGACGATGACCTTGGTAACACATTTTCCTACCGCGACTTAAATACTTAGCTACAGTATTGTCGCCACATATTGGACAACACTTATAACCCTGATTGACGCAACCAAATAAATTTCCGTAGACAAGGAAATCTTTATCGTCCACATTAAAGATGCTCTTAAAGTGAAATATTTCTTATTAAACGCGTCATATACATTTGGTTCACTTTCCTCCCACAACTTCTTCAAATCATCAATCATTGGTTGAAGATATACGTCAATATTATTACCTGGTTCATGCGGCCCAGAAACTAATATTGTTAGCATCATAAACTTCCCCTTCATACGCAAGCACGGAGGTAGATTATAAATTACTAACAGGACCGGCCAAAAGCTGTACCTATAACTTAGGCCATTAGTATGTGGGTTTATACCATCCGCCGCCAATGCTAAGCACAAGTTTCTTGGCTCACTACCAAACTCAGGCCACTTGTGATCAATATTTCTCCAAGAAGGAGAATCTGCTGGATGACGCATGTGGCCATCTTCAATTCGGTTGTTCGCATGCCAGGTCATTAGTTTAGCAGTGCATTCAAACTTAAACAATCGTTTAAATCTGGGAATTATGGGAAAATACCACATAACTTTTGCTGGTATATTAATCCTAACTTTACCATCTTTTCCAATCTTCCAGCGAGATATATGGCACTTGGGACGCTCGGAGGCCTCAAGATTTATACACTTGTATAATACGCAATCATTTGGACATGCATGGAATTTTATATACTCAATCCTAAATTAGATAGGGTTTTCTTCGCATCATATGTAGCACCAGGCAGCACATGATCTTTAGGTAGGAAAGAACCAATATAAGTGAGAAAATCAGTGAATGCGGCGTTGCTAATTCCAAACCTAGCTTTACAGTTATACAACTTTAATACTGACTCTAACTTAGTGCACTCGCTTCCCTCAAATATAGGTTGTTCAGCATTAGCCACAAACCTCTTGAACTTAAATGATTCTTTATCGTAATCCCCATCATTGTAGGCTATTTCATAAATATCAGTTGTTTTTGAGGTAGGGGTTCTGGTTTGTAGCAAGACTCGTAGTACCAACAGATAAAGTGGTAGCCCTAGAATACTCTTCCCTATGCCAAATCCACTAAACATACCCTAAACTAAACCCATTTTCATATAGACGACCTCTAAATGTTTTAACCAAAATTTTTTAAAATTAACACAACGTCCATATGGGCAGGGAATTGTCTTAGGATTTTTAGCATTTCCTTCAGCGAATATCAAGAAGTTTTCAATACCGATTTCATATTGTAAAGAATCCCTATCTTCTTTAATCCATGACTTATCCATTTCAACCACTGACAAATCAGAAATACCAAATTCAAGCTTACCCGCTTAGAACATATATGAATTAGAAATATCAAACCAAGCTTAACCACTTACAAACCAAAAGCAATATTGATGCAGCGCATCATGAAAGACGTTCACACGTGAGCTATAGGTCGTCCAGTGACCTATGGAAGTCGTCCATCGACCTAAAGAGGGCTTTCATCGACTTAAAGCAAGAAAGAGAAGCTTTCGGGTCGTCCAGCGTCCTAATGAAGACTTTCTACGAGAAGTAAGGGAGAGAAGGTCGTCCAACGATCCAAAGCTTGAAGAATTAGGGAATAGGTCGTCCCGCAACTTAACTAAGTCGTTCCACGAGCCAGAGAACAGGGAAAGGAGGTTCAACGACCTAAAGAGAAGAGGCGTGCTTGGAGAGACGTTGCTAGACCGTGAGGAGGATAATTCGATGCATTTGGGTCGTGCTGCTTGAAGTAAGGTCGCGTCGCATCTGTTGGGACGTTATCTTTGATGTGTTGTATTTGGGTCATGTTGTGTTGGGCCGTGTGTGTAAACCCTATAAATAGGGGTCTGGTGTGAGTTGTAAAGGTTGTTGACATTTTAATAAATCCCTTGTGTGAGCTTTGTTCCACCATTAAAATTGGAAGTTGAGTGTGATCTCCTTTCTCCATCTTCGGATATTAAAGTGCGCTCGAATCAACGAACTTGAAGTCGATTCACGGTATCGCTTGCGAGTCATCAACGTTCGAAGAATCGTAGATCGACAACACGGTATCTTGCGAGATCAACGTGTTAAAGATAGAGAGATTCCGACATCAAAATATCAACGTAATTGAGCACTTATCCTATCCTAGATCGTATTTCCATGGATCCATCCATTCGTGCGAAGTTAGATCCTGGACACTGCGCTGGTTTTATATCAGAGCGAGATTTCCATATTTTGGTTGGATCGCCGGAGCCTTGATCGCCATTATTGGTTGGATCGCCAACGCTAGATCGCCATCACTTGGTTGGATCGCCAGAAACCATTCGGCTTTATCACCATCACCACCATATCTCCATTGTCATCCTTCGAACTGTCGTCAACACCGTTGGACCGTAACCCTCATTTGGGCCGACATCCGAGGATCGCCACAGTTGAACCACAACCGCCATTTCCACATCGTCGCCATCACGATCTCCATCACCTCACCAGACCGCCATCACCATTTGAACCATCACCATTCCATAGATCGCCGGATCCTTTTAAACCGCCCTCCTCATCAAACTACCATCAACATCCGTTTAAGACCGTCGCCGCCTGTTTAACCCGCTATCACCTTTAAACTGCTATACATTTCAAACCGTCACCATTCACCTCGTTACCATCCCCATTAACCCGTCCCAACGTTTAAACCATAAACTCATCTAGAATGTGAGCCACAGTTTGGGTCGTTCCAGTAATTTGGACCGTGCAAATGATTTAAAAGTTTGGTTGATTGTGGATTTTTGAAGATCATAATACCTCCAAGACGTGCTAATCGCCATCAAAACGTCGAAGAGATGTATCGGAGAGAAGAAGCCGAAAGAATGGAGAAGAGAATTAATGATAAGTTTGATGATGGAATTAGAAGATTAGAGAGGCTTATGTTGGATATGAATCAAGCTAGAAGAAGAGCATCGCCTGATTCAAATTATGGTGGACATCGAACTTCACCATCGAATTCGGAGAGGAGAAGAAGATCACCACCCTTAGATCGCGATAGAAGGGATATGAATGACCGAAGACATGAAGATGGTCATGATCGACATCGTTATCATTTAGATTTTGAAGAAGAAGGAAGTAATAGTCATTCTCATTATCAAGGCCACATTCAGGATCCATATCATCAACCGAAAATTAATCATAATTGGGAGTTGGGGATGAAGACAGAAATTCCAGAATTCAATGGTGGAATGTCAGAAGAAGAATTACTAGATTGGCTGTTGAATGTAGAGGAAATTTTGGAGTTCAAGAATGTGCCTGAGAATAAAAGAGTTCTATTAGTTGCTACTCGTTTGAGAGGAAGAGCTATTGCTTGGTGGCAACAAACTAAGCTAACTCGAGAAAGGATGGGAAAGCCGAAAGTTGTCACATGGGAGAAAATGAGAAAGATGACGAGAGCAACATTCTTACCTCACAATTATCAGTCTCTTATGTATCAACGTTTGCAGAACTTGAGACAAGGAACGAAGTCCGTGAGTGATTATACTAATGAATTCTACCAATTGATTGCAAGGAATGATATCATGGAAACAGAGGAACAATTGACTGCTAGATATGTTGGGGGATTGAGAACACAGATTTGAGACATGGTGAATATGTTTCATCCAATGTTTGTTGCTGAAGCTCACCAAAAAGCTCTATCTTGGGAGAAGCAAGGAAGACGGGAGGAGGAGTGTTCACGAATTCCATTAATCAGAACAAAAGTGTTAGTAGCAGTGCTAAAGTTTCCAAACCAGTGTCTAAACCTGTTGCCAATGAAGCTGCTAAGCTGAAAGTCAATTCAAATATCAAGTGATTTAATTGCCAAGAGCTGGGCCATAAAAGCAATGAATGTCCTAAGCTAAAGAAGAGAACAATGATAGATGAGGATGTAGAAGCTGAAGTGGACTATTCTCTACCACCCAAATTTGACGATGATGTCGAAAATGATGTGGAAGAAGTAGAGTCAAGAGACGAAGGGAGTATTTTAATGATGAGAAGATTATGTTTAACTCCAAAGCATGTAGAAGAGACAAGTTGGTTGCGAAGCAATATTTTCCAATCTACTTGTACTATTCTCGAAAAGGCTTGTCGTTTTTTGATTGATGCAAGAAGTTGTGACAACATAATTTCTGAAGAAGCTGTTAAGAAGCTGGGATTGAAGAATGAGAAACATCCTAGACCATATAAGCTTGCTTGGTTGAAGAAAGGAGGAGAAGTCATCGTGGTAAAAAGAGCATATGTGTCATTTTCCATTGGCTTGAAGTATAAAGATGATATTTGGTGTGATGTAGTTAACATGGACGTATATCATTTACTCTTGGGAAGGCCATGACAGTATGGTCGATCAATTCAACACGATGGTCAAACCAACAGCTGTAGTTTCATGTTTGAAGGTACTAATATCACTTTGGTTCCTAAGAACCATGAGCAGAGTGAAGTCAAAGCAGAGAAGAAAGTGAACTAGACTAGTCTTCTATCTTTAAAGGAATTTGTTGAAGTAGTAGAAGAGAGTCATGAAGTGTTTATGTTGATTGGGTTTGAATCAAGTGGAGAACTTGATATTTCTATTGAAGCTAAGCCTATACTAAAGAGTTTGAAGATGTATTTTCTGAAGAATTGCCGAAGGAATTACCTCCGCTCAGGGACATACAACATCTGATTGACTTGGTGCCAGGTGTAGTGTTGCCTCATAGGCCACATTACCGAATGAGTCCGAAGGAGCATGAAGAGCTGAGGAGACAAGTTGAATAGCTACTTGAACAAGGGTGAATACGAGAGAGCCTTACTCCTTATTTCGTATCTGCCTTGTTAGTTCTGAAGAAAGATGGTTCATGGAGAATCTGTATGGATAGTAGAGCTCTCAACAAGATCACTGTCAGGTACAGATTTCCTATGTCAAGACTCGATGATCTATTAGATCAAATCAGTGGATCTGTTATCTTTTCGAAGATTGATTTGAAGAGTGGTTGCCATCAGATTCGAATTAGATCAGGGGATGAATGGAAGACCGCATTCAAGGCTCGTGAGGGGTTGTATGAATGGTTAGTTATGCCATTTGGTCTATCGAATGCACCAAGTACTTTTATGAGAGTGATGAATTAGATATTTAGACCATACATCGGGAAGTTTGTTATGGTTTATTTTTATGATATTCTAATCTATAGTGCTAGTACGGAAGAGCATATACAACATTTAAAAGCAGTATTGATGTTTTTTCGTTAAGAACAATTTTATGCTGCAACGAAGAAGTGCGTGTTCATGACGCAAAATGTTTTTTTTTCTGGGATACATCGTTTCCAAGGAAGGAATTCAAGTGGACTAGAATAAAGTCGCTGCAATCAGAGATTGGCCTCGACCTAAGACCATAACAGAAGTCAGAAGCTTTCATGGTTTGGCATTATTCTACCAAAGGTTTATTCCAGTGTGATGGCTCTTGTTACTGATTGCATGAAGGGAAAGCAGTTTATGTGGACGAAGGAAGCACAATTTTCTTTTGAGAAGATCAAGGAACTTTTGACGACAGCGCCAGTCCTTTTGTTGCTAGATTTTCAATTGCTATTTGAATTGCATATAGATGCATCGAAGGTTGGAATCAGAGGGGTGTTGAGTCAGAAGGGTCATCCTATTGCATATTTTAGTGAGTAGCTATTTGGAGCAAAGATGAGATACAATATGTATGACGTGAAGTTCTATGCTATTGTACAAGCCATAAAACATTGGAGACATTACTTATTTCATAAGGAGTTTGTTCTATATACTGATCATGAAGCATTTGCTAGATCAAGATAAAATTGTTGTAAGACATGCATCGTGGATTGCTTATCTGCAATAGTTTACATTTGTTGTGAAGCATAAATCAGGAGTGACTAATCGCGTAGCTGATTCTTTGAGTCGAAGAAATCATTTGATTACAATTATGCGAGTCGAAGTAGTTGGTTTTGATGTACTTCCAGAATTGCTAATGACAGATTCATATTTCTCGCAGATCATAGACAATGTCAAGGAAGGAAATATAGAAGGTTATGCGCTGATCAATGGTTTTCTATTCAAAGGAACTCAATTGTGTATTCCAAATTGCAGTTTAAGGATGAAGATCGTCAAGGAATTGCATGAAGAAGGACACATGGGCCGTGTTCATACTTTGAAGCTGATTTATGACTCTTATTTTTGGCCATCTACGAGGAAAGAGGTCGAGAAGTTTGTGCAGAGATGTCATGTTTGCCAAGTATTGAAGGGAACTTCCACTAATGTGGGATTGTACATGCTGTTGCATGTGCCCACTAAGCCATGGGTGGACGTTAGTATGGATTTTGTCTTGGGATTGCCGAGGACCCAACGAGGCAATGATTCTATCTTTTTGGTAGTATATCGATTTTCAAAGATGGTTCATTTTATTGCTTGCAAGAAGACAATAGACGCTGTGAATGTTGCTCAGTTATTCTTCAAAGAAATTTATTGACTTCATAGGTTGCCTGAATCCATTGTTTCAGATAGAGATACTCTTTTTCTAAGTTATTTCTGGATTAGTTTGCGGAAGATGATTGTAATGAAACTGAAGTTTAGCAGTGCTTATCATCCGCAAACCGATGGACATACATAAGTGGTAAACAGATCTTTGGGAAATTTGTTGAGATGTCTTGTGAAAGATAATTTGAAAGTTGAAATGCGAAGTTGTGTCAAGCTGAGTTTGCACACAATCATGTTTTTAATCGAAGTACTGGGTTCAGACCATTTCAGATAGTCTATTCAATCATGCCGAGAGGACCCTTGGATTTGTCTATTGTTCCACAGTAGAAAGGAGTTGTTAAACCAACTAGTGATTTTGTTGAAGAATTGAGAGAATGTCGCAAAGTTATGCAGGAACGATTTCTTAAGATAAATGAGAAGTACAAGCAATTTGCAGATGTGAAGCGACGAAGTGTTAACTTCAAAGAAGGAGATTTTATGTATGCAGTATTGACGAAAGATCGTTTTCCTATGGGAACTTACAATAAGTTTAAGGCTAGAAAGATTGGTCCTATAGAAATCGTGAAGAAGATAAACGACAATGCTTATCAGTTGAGGTTGCCGGAGGGTGTGTACACTTCTGATGTGTTCAATGTCAAGTATTTAATTCCATATTATGAGGATGAGCTTATCGATGAAGAAGAATGTGTGAATTCGGGGTCGAATTCTTCTCAACCAGGAGAGGATGATGCAGCGCATCATGAAAGACATTCACACGCGAGTTATAGGTCGTCCAGCAAACTATGGAAGTTGTCCATTGACCTAAAGAGGGCTTCGGGCGACCTAAATCAAGGACGAGAAGCTTTCGGGTCGTCCAGCATCCTAATAAAGATTTTCTACGACCTAGAGCCAGAAGGAAGGGAGAGGATCGTCCAATGAGCCAAAGCTTGAAGAAGTAGGGAATAGGTCGTTCCACAACTTAACTAATCGTTCCGCGAGCTAGAGAACAGGGAAAGGAGGGCCAGCGACCTAAAGAGAAGAGGCGAGCTTGGAAAGACATTGCTAGATCGTGAGAAGGATAGATCTATGCACTTGGGTCGTGCCACTTAAAGTAAGGTCGCACCGCATCTGTTGGGTCATTATCTTTGATGTGTTGTGTTCGGCCGTGTATGTAAACCCTATAAATAATGGTGTTGTGTGAGTTGTAAAGGTTGTTGACATTTGAATAAATCCCTTGTGTGAGCTTTGTGACACCATTAAAATTGGAAGTTGAGTGTGGTCTCCTTTCTCCATCTTCGGATATTCGAGTGCGCTCGAATCAACGAACTTGAAGCCGATTCACGGTATCGCTTGCGAGTGATCAACGTTCGACGAATCATAGATTGACAACACGGTATCTTGCGAGATCAACGTGTTGAAGATAGCAAGATTCCGGCATCAAAAGATCAGCGGAATTGAGCATTTATCCTATCCTTGATCGTATTTCCATGGATCCATCCATTCGTGCGAAGTTAAATCTTGGACGCTACGCCAAGTATGAACAGAAAATGTTATACGAACATAGATTTGAGCAGCTTACCACTTACAAACCTAGATTTGAGCTTTAAACAGAGCTTCGAGCTTCACGAAGTATCTTTACAAATTAGGGCTTTGAGTGTGAGTGGAGAGAGCAGCTTCAAAAATTAAGGTTCAAGAGATTGGGGGCAAAAGAGAAAAAAATCGTAGGCGAAAACTGAAAATTTTCTGATTTGTTTTTTATTTTGGTTTGGTGAAAATTTTGGCTAAAGGCACTGAGGGAAATAATTTGGTAAAGGGAGGGAAACAAAATGTTAAGGGGGAAATAATTTGGGTAAGGCGCGGCCTGATTTTTCTTTTTTTTCTAAAGCGTGTATAAGACATCGCTCCTTTGATAAATGATGTGCGGCCTGATTTTTCTTTTTTTCTAAAGTGTGTATAAGACATTGCTCCTTTAATAAAACGATGTCTGAGAAACCAACAACATCAATTTTCTTTTTGACAATGTTAAAAATCGTTTTGACATCGACTGAAATTACAAGCGATGTCAAAACTGTCATGTATATTCTACTTTTTCTTGTAGTGTGTTAGCATATGTTGACTCCATATCTAGAGTATGCTTCTTATCGAATCATTGCGGGAGCTCTTTGAAGTTATGCGTTAGAGTTTGGTATATTTGGTTCCATGTGGTGCACTTCAGTGTTTTCGTGCGTGTGCTAGTTGTGTTTACCTTATGGTATATTATATTTAGAGATATAGGACGCTCGGAGGTACTTTCTGACCCTTGTGCATAGAGTTCGGATTTGTATTGAGAGATTTCTGATGGTAAATCCAATTTGCAAACGTGCCTTATTAGTTTTGTTTGTACACTTAATAGTTGTCGAATGTAACCAATGTTATCATTCCTTCTATGTGAATTTATTTATATTCTACACCCTAGACATTATCTATTATACAATTATACTTCTCTTAATAAATGGTTGGCTGCTTCCGAATTGGCGTAAATGAAATAAGTTACCAAGGTTTATATATTTTATATATGTAAAAAAAGTTTTCATAACTAAATATTAGTTATATGGATGAGTTGTTTGCTAAGAATTATGATATATAATTATTGATTAATTTGTAGTTATACCCGGCCAATTTATGGGTTTTAACTACTGTGTTTGGATAAGAGTGATTTTATCGATTTGCTTGCATGGGTTGGGTAGATTGATAATGATGGGAACATTGAAAACAAACACCTTGTGAATTCAGTTTCATGATTTTACTATAAGGCATTCGATGATGATGTTGGGTAAGTATTCAATCTAAATGTGAATTGTTTAAATTGAATTGAAACAGGAAATTATGCTAGTACAATTTATAAATGTGATTTATAAATATGAAATGGATTTGTGTTGAAAATCAAAGAGTTTGAAATTCCGGTAAATTTGAATTGATTTTTAATGCTTATGGAAATATTGAAATTTATCGGAAGTGTTTAAAAGGATTTTAAAAGATTTTGAAAAGCGTTGTTCTTGCTTTGGTAGCTGAAAAATAATGTTGATGATGACTGCAACATCATTGAGACTAATTTTCGAGTTTCTAAGTAAGATCTTGCTACCACGGATAGTAGTTTGGATTTGAGTAGATTTATGTTTTGGATCCAAATTATTTGAAGTATAAAATTCAGGAATTCAATTCTAAAGTTTTCAATTAAGTTATATATGGATGCATATAGTTTATATATTGGAGATATATGATATTGCACCTCAGTTGATATGATGTTTGGTAGATTTCATCTATTAATGGAAATGGAATGGGATGTTTGACGGTTTTGGATAGTCAATATTTCCAAGTTAAATCTGAACATTTAACCAGTTTATGTGAATACGTAAGTGAATATGTTTATAATTTATAAACTAAACGAAGTTTGAACTAATTAATTAAATTTAATTAAAACGAGATCATTGCATAGCGGCAGTTCGTGATTTTCCGAATTGAAGTTTAAATGGATGTATAGGTTCCAATTAAAGTCCGAATACTTTGAAATAAGAATCATTCAGATTTATTGGTTTATAGTTACCTAATGAAAGAGAAAGATTTTGATTTCATCTTGTAGATTTTGAGTTATGGATAAATCAAATTTTCAAAAAAATTGTGGTTAGGCAGTTCGCAATTTAAAACTAAAATAGAAGTTAAATCAAAATTATAGAATTTGAATTTGAGAAGTGATAGGTTGAACCAAACAAATTTTGAATTATTAAACCTGCTGAGGTAACTAAAATGATCAGGTTATTTGTTTATACACTTAGCTAATATAAGTGCATGTTGAAATTTGAATTCGAGTATTGAATGAATAAGAAAATAAGTGAAATCGAATATGTTAATAATAAGAATTTTAGTAAGGAAATAACTATAGAAATATAGTTGTATTGATTATAGAAGTTGTTCTGATGTTAAATGTTGTGCATTGTGTGTAGTTTATATAACACTTGAAGTAAATTTTATGGAATGAGTTAGAAATGATATTAGTATAAGAAGAACATACTAAGTGAGAAAATATGAAGAATAAAATAATTGGTATAGTAATAAATCAATTGGAATAAGTACATAAGATTTACATAGGTTGTTTTATTCGCTTTGCGATATGATCTAGATTCGAGTGCGTGATTTTGTGGTAGATTATATCAATCGGAGTTGGTATTTTTCACTTGATTCTTGACGATGAAGTTAGATACATGATTTTTGATTAATTATCTATCATAGTATATGGCTATGTAAGGAGAATGATGGTTTTTAATCAAGAAACCAGATCTGATTTTGCGCTAGACTGATCGAGTGAACGATACTAGTCTAAAAGTGAAATTATGTGACCGAATAAGTGATTGAATTCGATATTACGTACGAATGGCTTATGTATATCGTATGGCTTTAAGAATAATTCATGCTATGTTTGACTTGTGGGGAATTTGGAATTGGATCTTTGAATTGTTTGAGGTTGCGTGAATGATTGGTTAATTGTTAACGTGAGGTTGTTGAGCATAAGGAGATGCTTAATGGATTGTTTATCGTCCTTGTGCGTTGATGGGGTTTCAAAACTTAAATTAACCTCAAGTTATGGCTGTTAGTGATATGATACTGTTATGTGATTGTTGCTTATGGATTTGCACCATTATTACCAGTTGCATCATATTTGGATTTTTTTTCGTATGATTTCTATGTTTTTTATACACATGTTGGAGTCATTATGTACTTGTTTATTTGCTTAACTCTTTTGGGTTATGTAAGTATATACAGGTTTATGGAAGAAAAAGTAACTAGTCGCTTTTGATTTCTTAAGTAGATACTTGTTTGCTCAACAAATAGGTACACATTTGAGTAATTGATTGGGCTTGATGGATTTTATGACCCGGATATGGGTAGCTGCTTGGCTTTTGTTTTCTTATTGGATTGAGAGAGGCCCTGCGTGGCAATTTTGTTTTTTTTGGATTAAGAAGTACAAAGGAGATGCTGGGAAATTTTCCGTAAATTTCGGGCTTTAGAAATATTTAACATGATTTTGGAAGATAAAATTTTAAAGTAAATTTAGTAGGTTTATTGACATTCAACTTAACTTATGATTTCGGGACGAAATCCTTTTAAGGGTGGAAGAATGTAATGACCTAGATTTTTAGTACCAGAATCTTAATTTATTTAAATTTTAATTTGATTATTTGAGATGTTAAATAACTTGAATTCAGAAATTACGAGTTATTTAATATAACTGAATCTAATCTGGACGTTAATATGAAATTAAATTGATTATGTAGCTTTTGGAAAATTCTATTTGAATGAGTATGATAATAATATTTTATTATCGACAAATAGATGTGTTTGTAAATCTATTAAATATTAACTCTATTTAATTTACAAGTACAAATAATGTTTTAGCAAACAGTCTCGGAATTCGACGAAATCAGTTTCATCGAGTCCGAAATATTGTAATGTAGTAGAGTTTCAAGTTTCGTAGCGATTGGAGCTACGATGTGGTCGTGCGCGCTTAAAACGATCGACTAGAATACACTTGATTTTAATAGAATAAAATAACCAAAAATATCCAAAAACAACTAGCATAAAATATCCTTAACTTCTCTTATAACCTATCCTCATTTTCATCGGCTGTAACAAAAATAACAGGCCACCATTCTTCATTTCTTCTTCAAATTAAATCACCTCCATTTCTCAATTAAATTCAACAACTTTGGATCCTTTAAACTCATACTAATGGTAGCTTTAGATTGGTGTATTTTTTTTGATGGTAGGTTCGATTTTCCTACAGACCATGCTAGGATTTAGATTGGTTTTCATGGGGAGGGCGTCAGGGTTCGAGCAAGTGTTATGGGTGAACTAGTATGGGAGAGGGGTACGTTTTATTCATGGTTTGGAGGACTCCGATCACCTATGGAGAAATGAGACAGTGGGTTTCTCATTTGCGAGCAGCATGTCGCACTCTTCAAGGGGGGCCGGAGTGCCTGTCGAGGGGTTGGTAGGGTATGGTTTGCAAAGGGAAGCGCGGTGGTAAAGGCGGAGTGCTAAATAGTGGCTTGGGAAAGGGGATAATGATGGTCAAACATACAGTCAATGGTTTTGTAGAGGAGGAGGGAACACTGTGTTTAATAGTGGAGATTTCGGGAAGATGGTTAAGCAGGCTCACGTAGATAGGTAATGGGCTGGACTTGTAAATTAATTTAAATATGTAAAGTTAATTACATTTTTAATCGTGTATTAACTTAGAAATGCAATATCTAGCTTGTACGATATCCGATTGACGAACCGTCAGTTGTGTTGGGATCGTGGCTAAGAATGCTTCATGTTTTGAGTGGATTAGTATCATTCCGGAGAGTTTGGAATTTTATCTAATTTCAAGCGCCAGTTTGAAATTAGATAAAATAGCGTGTAATCATCGATTAGAATGGATGATGAGTTTAACTCACGCATATTGATACACTATTGTACCATATAATAGTGTTGACCGTTAATTTACATATTTATATGTACAATTGGATGTATGGATGATTTACTGCTTTATTGGTGGTTGTCGATATATATATATATATATATATATATATATATTCTCGTTTGTGAATGGATGATCATTTGACACTACCTGCGTTAGCAGAAGATTCATCTTATATGAATTAGCTAATAGTGAACCGTATTACATGTATATGTGATGATATATGAGTTGTGATGTAGGTGGACAGGTTGGAGGAATCCAACAGGATTCTTCAATGTGATTGTTACCGTATTTAAATTCATATGTAGTATTATGAATTGATTGTGTGTTAAACCTGACTGTGGACCTCATTGATTATATAACGTTGTTATATGTGAAATTGTTGTGAAGGGAATATATTATTTTATATAATATATTGAGTTTGTCTATTTCACAAAATTTGATGTGCTTGGTATAACTGGACTAGATTGGGAAATTATACGAATTAGAACGGGAATTGGTAAATTGTAAGAAATGGTTTTAGAATAAAACAATCTTATAAATTCTTATATTTTAAAACCTATTTTAGCTATTTTACTACAGATAACTTTTAACACTTTTATTTTAAACTTGTTTTTAACTTAATCCTTTTAACCCTTTTATTAAAAATCTATTTTCAAATTATTTTACTATATATATATATATATATTTGAAACCAATTAAGCCTTTTTTTATAAGATTTGGAAATGATTTTGGGAGTATAGCACACCTATTATAATCAATGATTTAGACATCATAGTATTTTACCTTATTGAATGTTTATCGATATTTACATCTTTAAACGAATATTTTAATGATGTAAATGAGTATTAAAATGGTTTTGGGTTTGTTTGGACAATGTGTTAATTACATTCGTCTTGAATCCTGTTAGATCATATCAATGAAGTTTATATAATTTAATCTTTAAATAAACTTTTAAAGATAATTATATAGAAGGAATTGTTTTGGGTTTGTCGTAACTATTGTTTGAGCAACACTTGTCGTTAAACCCTGGAATATAGTTAAACTATAATTAAAATGTTTAACGAGTTTGAATATACTTATATCTTTAATTAAGGGATTCTTCTAAAGATAGAAACAAGTATAGAAATCTTTCAGCATAAAGATATGGAATATGATGTTTAACTTATAAAAGAGAAGAGGTTTCTTTATTAAGTAATGGTTTTAATCTCTTTGATTATATTTTAAGAAATCTTATAAATGAATTATGGATATACTCATACATATACCAGAGGTATAAGTATATGAATACGTTTTGAACTATTGAAGCTAAAAAGGAAATATTGGAATTGAATTGTGATTATACTTATACCAGAGGGATATGTATATTGAAAACCCCTTTTAAGTAGTAAGGCTATAAAGGAATAAGAAATCGTAGAATATGTACATATATCACTTATACATATAAGATTGAATATATACAATAGTATATAAAGGGAAATTAATCGAGTATGAGTTACTGATTAATAAGTGAAATTTTATTTGACAAGTGAAATTTTATTTGACAAGTGAAGTTTTATTAGTTAAAAGAGTTTTACTAACAAATGAAGTTTTAATTAATGAAAGATTAATTAAATAGGAAAAGGATTAGAAGCCGTTTATATGAGTTAACCGTGCTTCAACTGTTTATCATGCTTCGTGATCTTAATAGTGCCTTGAATGTTTATTAGTTTGTTATGGAAATTAAGCGACGTTGTTTTCCATATACAATCATTTGTTGTGTGAATTGTAGTTGGTTAATCGACTATAGAACTTGACCATAAATCTAGCGATTGGTTTTGAGAAGAACGGGATTGGTAAGTGTTCTACTTATCGAAAACCACTTCAAAACTAGTATACGGGTTCTATGTTTTGGAAACGGTTGAGAAGTGAAGGCTATGTGGCGATTCGATATCTGTTGAAATGCTCGAACACATGTAGCGATTCTAAGATCTATGAAGGTATCTATGGGTGATTCCAAGATCTGTTGATGCATTGGAATCCATGTGTGATTCTGAGATTTATAAAGGAATATATGTGTGATTCGAAGATCTATTGAGCTGTGGGATTCTATCTGGGAAGTTTTGTTCTATTTGAGTGATAAAGATACGAGTGAAAGATGCCGAACGATACCTCGACATCGGAAATGGAAGAAAACAGAGCAGCAGTACAATCTGGGGTTTTTGCTAACCTGTGGCAGGATATATTGACTCCATATCTAGTGTATTCTTATTATTGAATCATTGTGGGGCTCTTTGAAGTTGCGCACGTGAGTTGGGTATATTTTGTTCCATGTGGTGCACTTCAGTGTTTTCGTGCATGGGCCAGTTGTGTTTATGTGACACCCCATGTCCGTTAATGTCACTCTTTAATAGAATGCATTAAGTTTCGTGAAGCGTTATAGGTAAACAGAAACAGAAATATAACAAGACATATAAAATAATAGCGGAATTTAAAACTTTATTAAGCAGAAAAAATCGTGGTTCAAAACATAGTTACATCATGAGTCTGAAATACATCCAGTACATCAACTTAAAACTTCTGTCTTGTACTAAAATCATCAGAGTGCAATAAATTAAGAAGCATAATCCCCAAAGTATATCCATAGTAGAGAAGATATGAAATCAAGCAGTACATCTAAGCAACTCCAAGTGGAATGAAAGAAGAATCTTGATCAAGCTTGAGTATTCCCACCTTAAGAACCTGGAGGTGAAATGCAAGAGAAATAAGACGAAACAAAATGGGTCAAACATAAAGTCTAGCGAGTCTAGTTACTTTTAGCATATAAATTATTAAAAGCATCATGACAGGCATATAAGTTGGAGAGAGATAACAGAGTCATAAGGCAGGTATAGAAAGGTAAACAAGATAAACATGATAGAAAATATTGCGCTTCTCTAATACTTTTCTCTGCACCAATACTAGTATCATATGAATAAGATGATCCCCAACAAGTACAAGATGGTAGACTTAGGTGTACTTATAGTGAGAGGTTTTACCCCATACAATAACAAATAGCCCAACTAAACTTATCGGAGTTACCCCTAAGGATAATAACAGGCTCCTAAACAAGCGGGACTAAATGTACCCTAATTACTACCCCCAATCAATCGGCTCCTTAACTCCGTAGATAACCTGTGCTGGCCCCATAGTAGGACGTATCACTTCCTAAAGTGGCAACCCTTCATTTACAAGATGTTCACAAACCATATCTATAGGTGTGACGGCGTCTTAACCTCCCTAGTACGGACCGATGCACACATATGACCCCGTCGGAATGCGCCACCCACACCGTCCCTCACAGAAGTGACCTTTTATAATCAGAACTGTAAGCGTACCCCGACTCCGACCTAGTTCGGAGTACTCATTTGATACCTATATGGGTTACTAACTGAAATGGATCCCACACACAAGATGATACAAGGTTCCCCTAGGCTTGCATCCCCACTACTAGGATTTCAACAGGTTATGCCTACCAGTGTAACAAGATTGCATAACCCCCAGTAGGTTAAGTTTGTGGGCCTATATATGCAAATATTTCCCACCGCCACAAGATTTACTTAACCTCCCACTGATTCAAACAAGTTTACTTAACCCCAACTCAAGTTGATAGGTTCATGTAATCCTTATGGATTCAAACAGGTTAAGTATTACAGGTTAACCGGTTATCCCCATTTACATTGACTTCTTTTCAAGTTGCCAAGTTCCACTTGCTTATTAATTTCATATATATAACTTAATCAATTTAAGTTTATTAATAAGCCCATCACATGTTATTCTTTATATTGTAATTAACGAAAGTAATCTACAATCTCTCATCCCTGGATTGTAATTAACGAAAGTAATCTACAATCCCCTTATATTATTCATTATCTGATCCCATAGTTACAACAACATGTTTTACTTAATATGTAATTAAGTGTACTTCATCTCCGTTCACCTATTTCTCGTTTAACATGTCACTACAGCTTGTCGTTGTTTACTTATTAACCTAGTTCTCTTAACTAAGGTTTACTAATAAGCTTCCCTTCCTTTTATTATAACTTATGTTATAATTTCCACTTGTCCCTAGGACAAGCTTATCTGTTATATAACATTCTCATTAATGTAATTAATTATAATAGGTTACTATTATTCCCCGTTTATTCCAATTCATTTCCATTAATCACAATTTGTGCCATTTATTTTTGTCTTTTTTATACATATATTCATATGTTTATGCGCTAGACATCTCACATTAGGTCTACAACTCGTGGATGCTGGATATGTTGGTTGGGTCTGGGCAGACTTCTTCCACAAGTCGAACTTAACCTCGTGTCTTTGCACGTAACATGTTTATGCACTTAGACCCCTCACATTAGATTCACACTTGTAGATGTTGGATATGTCGGGCGTTTCCGGGCAAACTTCTACCATAAGTGTAATCTAACCCCGTGTCTAAGAGCAGTTACAGTTTCTAACTACTGTAAACCTGTGCATATTCATCCTTAAACAATTATTCATGTTCATCGTAGGCTTTTCAACTATAGTATTTCGTTTCAACTGATTTCAGCAGATTTGTCATTTTAACAAATTAAACATCTTCGCAAGTTACAGCAGGTTACCCATAGTTTTATTATCATGTTCTGCTAAATCTTAAATTAAGCCTACAGATTTATATACCCCAAATTATGGTCATAATTCACCATATAACATTTGCCCCAAGTTTTAGCCAAATTGTGCAGTATAGGTTATGCCCCCAAAAACCCCAATCATGATTCACTACACGAGTTATGCCCAAATTATAGCTTTAGATCAATGTATAGACTATGCCCCAAAAAAATCCCAATACAAGTTATGCCCCAATTTTATCGTTTCCTATTTTGTGCGTTCACATATTTCAGCGATGGGCCTAGGCCCAAAGGTAACTTGGCTATAAAAAAGGGAAAAGTAGAAGGGGAGAGAATATAAATAAGCATAATAACAAGATAGACATATGATGGCCAAAATAGGCATAGCAACTAAATAAGCATATAGTGACAAAATTGGGTGTAATGACAAGATAGGCAAACTAGATTAATAGGCAAAAGATGACATGATTAGGCAAATTAGCATAATAGGGATGTCAAGAATAGGCATATATGTATAAATAAATAGATCAGGTGTACTAGTAATGGCAGATCTGATTTGATAAATAGGCACAGGCTTAGATCCAATTCATAAACATGTCAAGATTAACTTTTAAATGTTTATATCTAAAAATAACATAGACTCATTGTGATTGGATCTAAGAAACGGAAGAACGATTGCAGATGTTGTATCACAGATCTCTAAATTTGTATAACTTGATTGTTGAAGAAGAAGAAGGCTAGATCAGAATATGTTAGGGCAGCACCTCGTTGTCGCCATTGAACTAGATGAATAAAACAATGGGATTATGGTCCTATTTAAAGCATAGGGTCAATGAATCTAGCCAAGAATTCAGTCCACATAAGCAGGAATTAATCTGGTTCGGATCTGGAGGTGTCAACCTAGGTGTCAACGCCCTCCTTATGGTGTCGACCCATGGTTCGACACTCCTTAGGTGGGGTCGACCCCCAACGGTCCGAACTCCAGCCCAAGCCCGGATCTATTGATTTCGAATTATTTTGAATTTTTGGAATGGTTTTAAATTGTTTTATATATGTATAATTCTCTTATGCATATACAAACTTCAAACCTTAATATCTTTTCCATATAGTGTCCGTTTTACGCAAACTTGGTGCCTATCTTAAGCAGAATTTTGAGACGAACACAATGGCGCAGTCCGTTTTGCTTAATTCCCAATATTTAATTAAGTATTCTTTAGTTTATCATCTTAATGTGTTATAAAATTAAGGGGTGTTACATTCTCCCCTACTCAAAGGATTTCGTCCCCGAAATCTCCAAGTTAAGAAGAATGTATATCTAAAATCCATCATCCATTTACTCATCCACCAATCACAGACATCCATTGTCCTTAAAGACTTCTAATGCTTATATGAAAATATGCAAAGGTGTGTGTATATGCCCCTATACTAATGCGAAAGATCAGGCGGTCTACTGATTCAGTCGACCTCCTTAATGCAATGTATGTTAGTGCCATGAATCCAACATATGTGCAAATAATCCTATTATGACATGTAAGTTTTATATGCCTGCGCAGTCATTCATCCAAATGCAACATCCATATGATGATACACTCACTTCCATCCATTAAAAGAAGAAAAATGTGCACACATCTATATGCAGTATGAGAGTGATTGAGTCGATCTAGTGCCTAATGTGTGTGTGTATATGCATCCATGAGCAACCACTAGCAAACACTTGCATCCATCAAACATAACATGTCTCAAACACATGTTTACATCCATGAGTTTCCTACCTAAAGGTTGAAGATTCAACGATAGGATATACTTTAAATGATAGAAACAAACATGAATAAAAGCTTTTGGAAAGGAAGTTAAGAACATACCCTTAAAAAGAAAAGGGTACGAAGCGTGAGTCTTGTCTTCTTCCCATAACTTGCATCCTCGTGGTCATCTCCCCACTGAACTTTCATCAATTTTACCTCTTGGTTGCATAGTTTCTTAACCTCTAATCCAAGAATACGGGTAGGAACTCGTCTAACTTTCGCCTCTCGTTCCACTGCTACTTCCTCAAGCATACTCGGCTCAACTACTTCTGTTGTATTGTGCAAACATTTCCGCGGATGAACATCCTCTAATCTTGCTGGTAGCTTTACCCTATAAGCAATTTGACATATTATTTCCATTATGGGAAATGGTCCTACAAATCTTGGCGCCAGTTTCCCTACAGATCCAAAATGAACCACATCCCTCTGAGGTGATACTTTGATGAAACCATGTCTCCCACCTCAAACTCAATATCGGTTCTTCCCTTGTCTGCGTATGACTTCTTCCTGTCCTAAGATGTCTTCATGTGCTTGCGGATAAGATCAATCTTTTCTGAAGTTTCTCTAATCGTCTCAGGTCCAAGTAGAGGCCTATTTCTACTGTCTCACTTTGAGATCCTTCTGCGAGAACAGATACTTGAGCGACTTATGGTCCATGTAAAACTCCAACCTCTCTCCAAGCAAATACTGCCACAAAGTCTTAAGCATGAATACTATAGCAGATAATTCTGAAACATGGGTAGGGTAGTTCTTCTCATGAACTCTTAACTGTCTACCTCCATAACATACGACCCTTCCTTCTTACGTCAGAACACCACCAAGCCCTGTACCACATACATCGATGTATACTGTGAACACTTTATTCCCATCAGACAAAGTCAAAAATGAGGCTGTTGTCAGAGTCCTCTTCAATCGTTGAAAAGCATCATCACAATCTATATCCCATGAAAATGTCAGATTCTTCTTCGTTAGTCTGGTGAGTGGGGCTGATATCTTTGCGAAGTCCTTAATGAACTTTCTATAATAACCTGTGAAACCAAGAATGCTTCTCACCGCCGTTGCATTCTTTGGGATTTGCCAATCTTGAACTGCAACTACCTTCGCGGGATCCACTGCTATCCCATATTTAGAGACTACATGCCCTAGAAATCTCACTTCTTTTCTCCAAAAATGACATTTAGAGAACTTCGCCTTAAGTTGTGCACATGGAGTGTCTTCAAAACCTCCCTTAAATGTTAGGCATGCTCTTCCTCATTCTTTGAGAAAATCAAGATATCATCAATAAAGACCACAACGAACTTATTTAGAAACCCCCGAAACACCCTACTCATCAGACCAACAAAATAGGCGGGTGCATTCGTCAACCCAAAAGGCATGACGAGCTACTCGAAGAAACCATCTAGAGTTCTAAAGGCAGTCTTGTCTATATTGCCCTCGTCCACCCTCAACTGATGAAACCACGTGGCCAAGTCTAACCGAGAGAAAACAGATGCACCAATAAGATGGTCAAACAGATCATCTATTCTCGGAAGTGGGTGCCTATTCTTCTTAGTGAGTTTGTTCAACTCTCTATAATCCACACATAAGCGAAGCGAACCATCCGTCTTAGTGGCGAATACTACTGGAGCACCCCATTCAGATATGCTTCGCCTAATAAACCATTTCCCAAGTAGCTCCCCTACTTGTTTGCTGAGCCCCCTTCTTTCTTTTGGCGCCATATGGCGCACTGACATTGCAATTGGCTTTCCATTGTCCACCAAGTATATACGAAAATCAATTTTGCGCCTCAGAGGTAAGCCTCGAACCTCCTCAAAAACATCAGGATGTTCACAGACTACTGGTACAAATCATAAACCATCGATGAATGCATCAATCGACTCTAGGAAAATAAGCATGACAAACCCCTTAGGGTCACAAGAAATCTTCACGGTCCTTCCATGGCAAATCAAAAGTCTAACGACCCTCCTCTCACAATCTAGAATGGTACCTTACATGGCTAGCCAATCCATTCCTAGAATCAAACCATAGCCCATGAAACCAAGCATGTAGGTGTTGCACTCAAACTCGACGCCTAACACAGATATTCTCAAACCCCGAAAAGTCATAGATAGATGAGACGTAACCCCAATGGGGTTTGAGACAACAACGGGATCCAAAACCATACTAGTACTATTGTGTAGAGACTCAACCACAGAATTAGATATAAATGAATGCATAGCGTCGGAATCAAAAAGAGTTCTAATAAAATGATTGGAAAAAGAAATCAAACCTTCGACGGAAACTTTCCTACCTTAATCTGGCGCATTGGCCATGAGAGCATGCACCTGCTCTCCAAAAGATCATGCCCGTTGGCCCTATCCTTGCTTCTTCGGGCATTCCCTCTTATAATGTCCAACTTCACCACAGTTGAAGTAAGCGTTCTTCCTTTTTCGGCAATCTTTGACCAAATGACCCAAGCGCTTACAACCATGACATTTCTTAGAGGAATTACCTACTCGTGATGGTGGAGGAACAATGGATGTAACTGGGGGAGGGACGTCTCCTTGGCTCCCGGTAGGTGTCGTAGCCTTAAGATACCTACGGAACCAGTCTGATACTTGAACACCCTCGGGAATATTCGGTTCCCCAGACATGCTGAAACGAAAAGGAAGAAGGGATTCAAACAGAGAATCGAGAGATAATTTATATGGCTTTGGGGAATATGGTTTTCAAAACAGACCTTTCTTTTGAAAATGCTTTCTTTTAAAACCTTTTTGAAAACAATTTTCAAAATCTTTTATCCGATCTGGTAACCTTCAGCTCCGATACTAAGTGTGACACCTCACTTCCGTTAATGTCACTCTTTAAGAGAATGCATTAAATTTCATGAAGCGTTATAGGTAAACAGAAACAAAAATATTACAAGACAAATATAAAATAATAGCGGAATTTAAAGCTTTTTTAAGCAGAAAACATCGTGGTTTAAAACATAGTTACATTATGAGTCTGAAATACATAAAACCCAGTACATCAACTAAAAACTTCTGTCTTGTACTAAAATCATCAGAGTACAATAAATAAAGAAGCATAATCCCCAAAGTATAGCCATAGTAGAGAACATATGAAATCAAGCAGTACATTTAAGCAGCTCCAAGCGGAATGAAAGAAGAACCCTGATCAAGCTTGAGTATTCCCACCCTGAGAACCTGGGGGGAACGGAAGATTAAGAAGAGGAAACAAAATGGGTCAGACATAAAGTCTGGCGAGTCTAGTTACTTTTAGCATATAACTAAGTAAAATCATCATGACAGGCATATAAGTTGGAGAGAGATAACAGAGTCATAAGGCTGGTGTAGCAAGGTAAACAAGATAAACATGATAGAATATATTGCACTTCTCTAATACTTTTCTCTGCACCAATACCGGTATCGTATGAACAAGATGATCCCCAACAAGTACAAAATGGTAGACTTAGGTGTATTTCTAGTGAGTGGCTTTACCCCATACAATAACAGGTAGCCTAACTATACTTATCAGAGTTACCCCTAAGGATAATAACAGGCTCCTAAACAAGCGAGACTAGATGTACCCTAATTACTACCCCCAACTGATCAGCTCCCTAACTCTGTAGATACCCTTTGATGTCCCCACAGTAGGATGTATCACTTCCTAAAGTGGCAACCCTTCGTTTACAAGATGTGCACAAACCATATCTACAGGTATCATGGCGTCTTAACCTCCCTAGTCTGGACCCATGCAGGCACATGACCCCGTCGGAATGCGCCGCCCACACTATCCCTTACATAAGTGAACTTTTATAATCAGCTCAGTAAGCGTGCACTGACCCCGACCTAGTTCGGAATACTCGTTTGATACCTATATGGATTAATGACTGAAACGGATCCCACACGCAAGATGATACAAGCTTCGCCCTTAGGCTTGCATCCCCACTACTAGGATTTCAATAGGTTATGCCTACCAGTGTAACAAGATTGCATAATCCCCAACAGGTTAAGTTTGTGAGCCTATATATGCAACTATTACCCATCGCCATAAGATTTACTTAACCCTCCCACTAATTTAAACAAATTTACTTAACCCCTACTCAAGTTGATAGGTTCATGTAATCCTTAAGGAATCAAACAGGTTAAGTATTACAGGTTATCACCATTCACATTGACTTCTTTTCAAGTTGCCAAGTTCCACTTGCTTATTAATTTCCTATATATAACTTAATCCATTTAAGTTTAATAATAAGCCCATCACATGTTATTCTTTAGATTGTAATTAATGAAAGTAATCTACAATCTCTCATTCCTGGATTACAATTAACAAAATTAATCTACAATCCCCTTATATTATTCATTGTCTGATCCCATAGTTACAATAACATGTTTTACTTAATATGTAATTAAGTATACTTCATCTCAGTTCACATGTTTCCTGTTTAACATGTCACTACAACTTGTCGTTGTATACTGATTAACCTAGTAACTAAGGTTTACTAATAAGCTTCCTTTCCTTTTTATTACAACTTATGTTATAATTTCCACTTGCCCCTAGGACAAGCTTACCTATTATATAACACTCTCATTAATGTAATTAATTGTAATAAGTTACTATCATTCCCCATTTATTCCAATTCATTTCCATTCATCACAATTTGTGCCATTTATTTCTATCTTTTTATATAAATATATTCATATGTTTATGCGCTAGACCTCTCACATTAAGTCTACAACTTGTGGATGCTGGATATGCCGGTTGGGTCCAGGCAGACTTCTTCCACGAGTCGGACTTAACCTCGTGTCTTAACATGTTACGTGTTTATGCACTTAGACCCCTCACATTAGATTCACCCCTTGTGGATGCTGGATACGTCGGGCGGTTCCGGGAAGACTTCTACCACAAGTGTAATCTAACGTCGTGTTTAAGTGCAGTTACAGTTTCTAATTACTGTAAACCTATGCATATTCATCCTTAAACAATTATTCATGTTTATTGTAGGCTTTTCAACTAATGTATTCAGTTTCAACATATTTCAGCAGATTTGTCATTTTAACAAATTAAACATCTCCACAAGTTACAACAGGTTACCCATAGTTTTATTATCATATTCTGCTAAATCTTAAATTAAGCCTACAGATTTATATACCACAAATTACGGTCATAATTCACCATATAACATTTGCCCCAAGTTTTATCCAAATTGTACAGTATAGGTTATGCCCCCAAAAACCCTCACTAATGATTCATAATACGAATTATGCCCAAATTATAGCTTTGGATCAATGTATAGACTATGCCCCCAAAAATCCCAATACCAGTTATGCTCCAAAATCCCCATACAAGTTATGCCCCAATTTTAACGTTTTCCATCGTTCCCTATTTCGTGCATTCGCGTATTTCAGTGATAGGCATAGTCCCAAAGGCAGCAGGGCTATAAAAACAAAAAGGAAAAAGAAGAAGGGGAGAGAACATAAATAAGCATAATAACAAGATAGACATATGATGGTCGAAATAGGCATAGCAACTAAATAAGCATATAGTTACAGAATTGGGTATAATGACTAGATAGGAAAACCAGCTTAATAGGCATAAGATGACATGATCAGGCAAACTAGTGTAACAGGGATGTCAAGAATAGGCATACAGGTATAAATCAATAGATCAGGTGTACTAGTAAAGGAATATCTGATTTGGTAAATAGGCATAGGCTTAGATCCAATTCATAAACATGTCAATATTAACTTTTAAATGTTTATATCTAAAAATAACATAGACTCACTGTGATTGGATCTAAGAAACAGAAGAATGATTGCAGATGTTGTAGCACAAATCTCTAAATTCGTATAACTTGATTGTTGAAGAAGAAGGCTAGATCAGATTATGTTAGGCGAACACCTCATTGTCGCCATTGAACTAGATGAATAAAACAATGGGATTAAGGTCCTATTTATAGCATAGGGTCAACGAATCTAGCCAAGAATTCAGTCCACGTACATAGGAATTAATCTGGTTCGGACCTGGGGGTGTCAACACCTCCCTTACGGTGTTGACCCATGGGTCGACACCCTTTGGGTGGGGTCGACCCCCAATGGTCCGAACTCCCGGCCAAGCCCACATCTTCTAGTTTCGAATTATTTTGAATTTGTGGAATGGTTTTAAATTGTTTTATATATGTATAATTCTCTTATGCGTATACAAACTTCAAATCTTAATATCTTCTTCATATGATGTCCGTTTTACGCAAACTTGGTGTCTATCTTAAGCAGAATTCCGAGACAAACACAATGGTGCCATCCGTTTTACTTAATTCCCAATATTTAATTAGGTATTCTTTAGTTTATCATCTTATTGTGTTATAAAATTATGGGGCATTACAGTTTACCATATGGCATATTTTATCTAGAGATATACGATGCTCTGAGGTACTTTTGGACCCTTGTGCATTGAGTACGGATCTGTATTGAGAGATCTACTATGGAAAATCCAATATGTGAACGTGCCTTATCAGTTTTATTTGTACACTTAATAGTTGTCAAATGTAACCAATGTAATAATTCCTTCTATGTGAATTTATTTATATTCTACACCCTAGACATTATCTATTATACAATTATACTTCTCTTAATAAACGGTTGGATGTTATAGGAGGGACAACCGTTACGGACATCGTATGGCCTCAGATTTTATTGATATGTGTTACTTAAATGTTAAGTTATCTCATGCAGTTGCGTAGCCTGATCAGTGTTTTATTTTAGGATAATGCTCGGTTCAGACCGAGTATTTTTACAGATTGGACTTGGATTGCTTTGGAGCTTTAGAAGAGGAGTTGGTGACGAGACCTATACTCATACTCTTTTATTTTATTCTGATGTGTATGTTGTTGTATGTATTAGTAAGAACAGGTTGTTATAACTATTCAGGCCGATTCATTGTTTCAGTTTACTCTGATTTATGTATGTATTTAAAGTTTTTTGCTTTTTGTAAAGAGCACTGTTATTATTATAGATTATTCGTTCCGTTGTGAGATTTTGTTCTTCCTTCTCCTTTCTTCTGTTCTTCTATCTCCTTTCTTTTCCCCCTAACTATCAGGCTTTCTGGCACTTGATTTGAGATACATAAATATGGAGGATGTATTAGTGTTGATTTTTGAGAGCCAAAAAATCGGGTCGTAACAAGTACATCATTCAATTCGACCCGATGGTCCCATAACTGGTTCGACCCAATGGTCCGATGAGTAATTTGATCTGATTCTCTTGCTATCGAATTGTTGTGGTTCTCGCTTTTTAATACACTTGTTCATAGATGTTTAGATTTTGTGTGGCCAAGTCACAAAGCAGGCCAACAGTTAATCTTTAAAATGTATAAGAAAAATAACTTAGTTTTACCTATATTTCTGGTTTAATCTGTTCTATGAGACAACTTTTAATTTAGTTTTTTCATACAATGCCATTTAAATGAGCATAATTCTCAAGCTATCGCATAAGAAAAATACTTACTATTTTGTGCAATCATTTCTATACACTTAGAAATGCACATTCTACTTTGTTATACATAACCAAAATACCAAATATAGAAATGATAATTAGTACAATGTACATATTGATTTAAGTCACAATGTTTTGATTTATCATGGTGTTAACACCTTATAAATGGTAACATAATATATAAATACTTATATGATATGATATCATATTTTGATCATTAATTGATATATGCCATTATGTGTGATATCTTGTAATAGCCCGCATTTTACGTATCGGAAGATCCTAAAATATTTTTATTTTATTCCTTGAGGATTGGATCATTCTCATTTCTTATGGGGATGTGAGACATGTCCATAATGTTTACCGATTTTATTTGTGAACTTTTTGCCCCTATCAGTCTTGTACATAACTTTTGACTCAGGTCGAATCAGATGGTGAGACCTGTGCCATTGGAAATGGATTGATGATTGCCTTTCCGTAGAGTGGTTACAGTAAAGATTTGGTTTAACGGTTTGGGAGAAATCGCTGTTTTAAGGTTTTTCAGTTGTTGTTCAGGTTTGGAGAGCCTAATGGGCTGAATTGGGGAGGCCCATTAATGGGTTGGTGGAAACTACAAATAAGGGGAGAGGGGTATGGAGAATAGGTTACTTCTCCCATTCTCTTATTTAGAGGCCTTGTGCTTCTTCTTCCTCTAACACCTTTCCACCATTAAAAATCCAAATCTAAGGAGGGAAATCATAGATCTACACCATTGGAGGCTAGATCTACATTATTTCAAGGGCGAATTCATCGGATCGAGGAGTTTGGTTTGAATTGCTCGCTGTCCAGATCCATAATTCTATCATTTTAGCTTGTTTTGAAAAATCGGTGAGTGGATCACATCTCTCACATGGATTCAATAAAGTTTATGGCTAGTAGATCATGTTTTTCATCAAATTCAAGTGTTTTTCCTTAGATCCATGCATTGGTAAGTTCATTTTCATATAGATCACCTAAGGATCTGATTTAGCAAGTTTAGATAGGTAATTTCTATGATATTTCATACGAATGTGCAAGTTAGATCCATGGTTTTTGTTCATACGCATATTTGTGGTGATTTTGGAGAACTTGACATTATCATGGATAGAATTGTCATATTGATGATATTGTTGATTTCATAACATGCTTGTAATCCTTCTGGATGAATTGGATAAGTTAGTTTCGCCAGATTTATCGTTTGGTGAAGTTTTGGTCAAAATCGAAGTAGAATTGCAATATGCAGACTTTGGATCGGACCAAAGTTGGATCGGACCAAAGCTGGGTCGGACCAAAGTTGGATCGGACCAAAGTTGGGTGGACCGAATGTAACACCCCACCTCCGTTAAGGTCACTCACAAAGGGAATGCATTAACTTCAGTGGAGCGCCATAAGTGTATAGAACGGATAAATTACAAAACAGACAAAAATTTAAACAGCGGAAAATAAATAAAAACTTTATTTCATTGATAAAACAACAGCTTGGTAAAACAGCTTGTACAAAGATTGTTTTCCAACACCAAAACACCCTTACCCATTACAACAAAGCATCTGTCTTGTTTAACAAAATAAAGAAGCATAAAATGACAATGATATTCCCCAATAAAGCATGAGCCAGCCATAGCAGTGGAAAAGAGAGTCCAAAGCAATACATCATCTATCTTCAAGCTTGGAAAAAAACTGAGCTAAGTGGTAATATTCCCTCCTTGTGAAACTGGGGGAGGGGGGGGAGGGAAATGGAAGAAAAGAGAGCGAAACAAAACAGAGTCAGACATAATGCCTGGTAAGCCCAGTGATTATTCAGCATGTAAACAGGTAAAAGGATCATGACATGAATAAACTGGATACCAGACCATAACCATGATAATAAGCATAACAAGAAAACAAATGATGATCGTTAGATATGACAATGTAAGATACACTGAATGCGCTTCGGTTCTTTCTCTGATTTCCTATTTTCTCTGCACCACCCAATTAGCATCCTAACTAGTGTCTTTTATAGAACGATTCGTATTCCCTACTAGTGTCCCAACTAGTATCCTATGAAAAAGGATCCATATCTCCTACTAGTGTCCCAACTAGTATCCTGTGTTATAAAATAAGGTGATCCCAACCCCGCAATTGTGGTAGCCTTCAGGTGTACATCTAGTATGAGGATCTTACCTCAACCAGCCTAATTGCCATGAAGATGTTAGATGTACCCTTACTATCCTATCGATCAGCTCCCTACTTGTATTAACTTTCCTTGTGTCTGTGCCAATCGGCCCTCTCTTGCATGTAAATACCCTGTGATGGTCCTACCATAAGGTGTATCAATCCCTATGATAGCAACCCGACACAAATTCTAGATGCACAGTGTATACTACTGATGCCCAATGCCTGCTTTTCCACTCCGGAGCTCGTGCACGCCCATACTCCGTTGGAACTACACTGCTGCACCCCTTGCCGCTATTTTACCGCTTATAATCAGTCCAGTAATCGTGCCCCCACCCTGCTTAGTTTCAGGGTACCATGATACATCTGTGGGTTACTGCTGAAATGGGTCCCCGTTACTAGGCTTTTCTAGGGTCTATTCGTATACCCCCCAAATTGGTTAAGTGTTATCCATCCATTCAAGTTAACTTAACCCATCCACACACCATGTCATGTTGGTTAAGTGTTTCTTATTAACATAACCCTTCTCATTCATCATGTTATAATTGGTTAAGTGTTTTCTATTAACTTAACCCTGTTCATTCATCATATTATATTGGTTAAGTGTTTCCCATTAACTTAAGCCCATTCATTCATTGGTTAAGTGTTGACTTAACCCTACCACTGGTCATGATACATTGGTTAAGTGTTGCCCTCTTGTGTTACTTAACCTTATCATACATCATGTTATATTGGTTAAGTGTTGCTCTCTTGTGTTACTTAACCCTATCACACATCATGTTATATTGGTTAAGTGTTGCTCTCTTGTGTTACTTAACCTTATCACACATCATGTTATATTAGTTAAGTGTTGCTCTCTTGTGTTACTTAACCCTATTACACATCATGTTATATTGGTTAAGTGTTGCTTTGATTAACTTAACCCTACCATTCTTAGCCTGTCTGTTTCTTAGCTTTAATTTATTCATTAAAGCACCAATCTCTCACATTAGATCTATATTGTTGCGGTCGCTGGATGTGCCGGGCGGTTCCGGGCGGCCTTACACCACAACTCAATTTAACCTCGGGTTTTTGGGCTTAAATGCGCTAACCTCTCACGTTAGATCTATATTGTTGCGGTCGCTGGATGTGCTGGGCGGTTTCGGGCAGTCTTACACCGCGACTCAATCTAACCTCGGGTTAGGCATGTTCGTCTTTAGCCAATTTACATATTTGTCATATGTGTCCAAATCTATGTGTCAAATTTTCCACAAGTCTAGCCAATACAAGTTTATGCCACATTCCCATGCTATGCCCAAAATTTACTCAACTAAATTATACCCAATTTTCCCTGCGTTATAATCGCACGTACAACGAGATTCAATCTAAGTTCTGAATGAACTTAGTATTCACAAAAGCAAGTAAAAAGTGAAAAATAGAGAAGGAGCATAAGAATTAACATAAGAAAAAATAGGCATGTAAAGATGTACCCAATTCAAGAATCATGTTTCAGTTTTGTACATTAACAATATGTGTAAACAAGCTAAGCAATTTACACCATAGGTATAAAGATTAGATAGAATTGGACTTAAGAGAATCGGTAATTTTCATGTACAACATGATAAGTCCCATTATATAAATCACAATAGTCTCATAAGCATAGGATGTACAACACGATAGGTTCCATCATATCAATCACAACAGTCTCATAGGCATGATAGGTTCCATTATGTCAATCCAACAGTCTCATAGGCATGATAGGTTTTATTATGTCATCCACAATAGTCTCATAGGCATGATAGGTTCTATTATGTCAGTACAACGGTCTCACAGGCATAGGATGTACAACATAATAAGTCCCATTATATAAATCTCAATAGTCTCATAAGCATAAGCAATTTAGATTTGACAAAAGGATAGACACGAATCAGAATTAGGCGACGTTCTAGATCCGATTATTACAGTCATGATTTCTATTAGATGTTTAAATCTAAATAATAATTGAACTTATAGAAAAAGGACAGATCTTGTATTCTGGGATCTGATTTCTGAATTTGTTTAGCTATTCTTTAATGTAGACGTTCGATTCTCTAGTTTGGATTTGGTTTGGCGCTTTCTAACTTGATTTCTAATTTGGAGAAGATGGAGGCTAGGCTAGCTTAGGGATGGACAACATGACGGCTTCATTGTGAGGTCTAGAGTTGAGGGTTATGAGTGTATACATAGATGTCTAGGTTTAATTCTAGCCTTTAGATTAGTCAAGGAGAAATCAGAGCCATCAAACCAAAAAAATGTGTCATCCAGCCAACCATAGCATGACACATAAGCCCTAATACCTCAGAAATTAGTCATAGGCCAATCAAAGAAGGCCACATCAGCTTAGGGCTTCAAAAATTTGTCATTGGAAGAGGATCTCAAAGGGGTCGACTCCCTACATGGGGGTCGACACCTATGTCAACTCCCCTATAGGGGGGTCGACACCTATGTCGACTACCCTATAGGGGGGTCGACACCCTGAGCGGGAAATTTTCCGGTAAGCCTGTTCTATCCGAATTTCGAATTTTGAACTGGTTTTTGATTTTAATTATTAATTATATTTATTTTCTGCTTAAACTTGAAATCTTCTAACCTCCATAACTTCTTCATACGGAGTCTGATTCACGCAAACTCGGACTCTATCTCAAGCAGAATTCCGAGACGAACGCAATGGCCTAACCCGTTTCACCCAATTCTTATTTTAATAATTAATTATTCTTTAATTATCTCTTATGTTTCGTTTAAAAAATATGGGGTGTTACATTTCCCCCTACTTAAAGGATTTCATCCCCGAAATCTCCAAGTTAAGAAGAATGTATATCCTACCATCCAACATCCATTTACTCAACCATTCAATCACAAGCATCCATTGTCCTTAAAAAGGTTTTTGATGTTTTCATGAACATATGCATAGTGTGTATATATGTCCTTACCCAAATGCAAAATCGGACGGTCAACTGATTCAGTTGACCTCCTTAATGCAATTCATGATACTGCCATGCGTCCATAATGTATGCAAAAGAACCCTATTGATACATATCATTTCTATATAAGTGCACAACCATACATTCAAATGCATCATCCATATGATATCACATCAAGTTTCAATCCATATATATATATAAATCCACTCATGCATATGCAATATGGAAGTGACAGAGCCGTTCTAGTGCCTAATATGTGTGTATATGCATCCACGAGCAGCCACTAGCAAACACTTGCATCGACCAAACATAACATGTCTCAAACACATGTTTACATCAATTGGCTTCTACCTAAGGATCGAGGATAGGACCGAGAGGATATAATTAAAAGATAAAGACTAGCATGCAAAAAAAACTTTACAGAAAAAGAGAGATCAAGGATATACCCTCAAAAGGGTATGATGCGCGTATCTAGTCTTTAGCCTTCTAAGTCGCATCTTCTTGAGCTTCAACCCATTGTGCTCTGATTGTCTTAACTTCACGATTGCATAGCTTCTTAATTTCTGTTTCCAAAATATGAGTTGGAACTCATTTCACTATCACCTCTCGTTCCACCCCTTCTCCTTTTAGTGTACTCAGGACTACAACTTCTGCTGTGTCATGCTAACATTTCCTCAAAGGGTCTTCAAAATTCACTAGAGGGTATTCCATGTGGAAGAACTATTTCTTGAAAATAAATAGATGCTAACCATGTTACCAAGTGTAGTTATTAAGGTGATTAAAGGCCTCTTCTCTACTTAACTTATCCATTGCGTCAACTATCTGAGAGTCTTTTCTTTGTGAAGTCCCTATTTGATCTAAAAGCATAGGTCTTACTCTTAGCGATGCTAACTACTAACTTAACCGAAGGTTTAAAAATCAAAGGTTGATGTGTATTCTGAATTTTTCCTTTTCACATAAAGAGGACTTGAAGTCAACCTTTTTCTTCTTAAGGCATTCGCTACGACCTTACCCTTCCTTTTCACATCAAAATGGCGCCTAGTCCCGTGCCACATACATCTGTGTATACCGTAAACCTTTTACTACCATAAGGTAAAAGTCAAAACTGGGGTCGTTGTAAGAGCCCTCTTCGATCATTGGAAAGCGACATCACAATCAATATCCCGAGCAAAGGTTAGATTCTTCTTCGTTAATCTAGTAAGTGGGGCTAATACCTTCGCAAAGTTCTTAATGAACTTCCTATATTAACCCGCTAGTCCAAGAAAGCTTCTTACTTCTGTTGCATTCCTTGGGACCTTTCATTCTTGCACTGCAACTACTTTTGCGGGATCTACTGTTATCCCTTCTTTGGATGCCACATGTCCTAGAAACCTTACTTATTCTCTCCAAAATGGCATTTTGGAGAACTTCGCCTTAAGTTGATGTGCTCGAAGTGTATCCATGACTTCTCTTAAATGCAAAGCATGTTCTCCCTCGTTCTTTGAGAAAATCAAGATATCGTCCACGAAGACTACTACAAACTTATTAAGGAACTCCCTTAAACACCCTACTCATCAAGTCAACTAAATAAGCGGGTGCATTCGTCAAACTGAAAGGCATGACGGGCCACTCAAAGAAACCGTCAGGGGTCCTAAAAGCAGTATTGTCTATAATGTCCTCAGCTACTCTTAGCTGATGAAACCCTATAGCCAAATCTAGTTGGGAGAAAACAGACGCATCTACAAGCTGGTCAAACAAATCATCTATTCTTGGAAGTGGGTGCCTATTTTTCTTAGTCAGCTTGTTTAATTCTCTAAAATCCATGCATAAGCGAAGTGGACTATCCGCCTTAGTAGCGAACACTACTGGAGCACCCCATTCAAAAATACTTCGCCAAATAAACCCCTTCTCAAGCAACTCTTTAACTTTCTTGCTGAGTGTAATGACCCGCATTGGCAGAGGTATTATAATTAATTTATTTAATTATATAAATAGTGAATTTAATGGTCGTGGAATTAAATAATAGTGAATATTTAATTAAAATAATAAATTAAATAATATATTTAATTCTGAAATAATCAGAATTGGCTGAAATGACGATATGGTGTGAACCAGATCATCTGTGATATTTAATTCAGCTTGGAATTGAATTTGAATAACGAATATATTATATAAATGACAGTTTGAACGTAGAATTATAATATAATTACAATCGAGCTGGAAATGGCGCGGTAGTTCGCTATTTGTCAATTTGAACTTTAACTGAATATATAGAAGTCGTTTTAAATCGGATTTCTGTGAAACAAGAAACATTAGGAGCTGGTGAAGTATATCTTTCTAGTGGAAGAGAAAAATCAGGATTTCGTCGGGTAGATTTTGAGATATGTCCAAATCAAATTTTAGAAAAGTCGCTGTGGAATTCCTTTATAATTTATAAAGGAATTATTTATATTTTAAAAAGGAATTTCAATATAAATCGAATATCGGGTTGACCCTGATTTGAAATATCGAGTTAGAAATCCATATAGGGTTTTTTGAACTTTATGGTATTCCACTGTGAATATAGACGATAATATTTATTTTTAAATATTAAATTTAATTATATTTATATATATTTATATATTTAAATGGGCTATTTAGGGCTTTAAAAATAGCCACTTTTGCAAACGAAGTCGGAATTCGACGAAACTAATTTTGTTGGATCCGCAATGTCAAATAGTCGTTAGATTTCCAGTTTCGTGATTTGTAGAGTCACTGTGTGGCCGTACGGATTTTTAAAGTGAAAAACAGTCAGTATTTTGACGGTTAAAAATATGTTGTGTGAGCAAACGGAGTCAGAATTCGACGAAACCAGTTTTGTTGGGACCGTAATGTCAGACAGTAGCTGCATGTCCAGTTTCGTGATTTTTGGGTGTCATGTGTGATTGCAGGAATTTTAGAGGACAAAGAAAAATAAAGTTTACTTAAATATTAATATAAAAGCGATTTTTAAAATATTAAAAATCTCCTATAAATACTCCTTAAAATTCTCATAACCCTAAATTTACATTCCCTCTGGTCAACTATCTTTCCGCCGCTGCTCATCCTCTTTTCACAGTAAAATCGCAAAGTATAATTCCAAAATAAATCCAACATAAATCCATAAATTATAATACTTGCATATCTATGATCCCTTGGCCGTTCTCTTCGATCTGGTAACCATTTTAGTTGGTGCGATTCTTGTTCTATGGGTTCGACAGTTTCCAGCATGTGTTCAATGATGCTAGGGTTGAGATCGATTTAAGAAGGAAGCATCGATTAAGGTTTTCGTTGTCATTTTTGGACTCAGGGTATGGAGTGGAGTTTGTATGCGGTTTTTGGGAGGATCCGAAGCAGGTTGGAGTCGCACCTGTAGCCACGATTTGGAGAACCGCGATGATATCCGGTGGTGCGCAACGAAAGGGGAGAATAGGAGAAGGAAGAGGTGGAAAGGAGGAGGAGAACCATGCTTGAGTTGTTGGAGTTCATTAAGTAATGGCTTGGATTGAAACTTCTGAAGTCATCGAAAATGGTAAAGAGGATGGAGGAGCTCGCGTCAGATTTGTTGGGGAAGAAAGGTCACGGTGGGCTTTTCAAATATGCATTTGGGCCGGATTTAAAATAGTGAGGCCCGCTTTTATAACACTTAAGTTTATTTTAAATTATAATAGTATATTAACTTGTTTAAATCATAACTTGGTCATACGACATCGAAATTCAGCAAAACAAGATCCGTCAGGATCGTATGGACGAGAGCTTCACAATGAAGTTGACTGGAAGTGGAATGGGGCTCGTTTGAAATTATGGCGAAATAAACTGTTTGATTCAGATCAAATAACAGCTTATCGTTCTTTAACGATGAACTGCAAAGGTGAGTAAATCTCACCAACTCTAAACAGTTTATAATTTCATGTTGTATTTTTAGAACTGTTAGAAATTGTCTGATTTACTGTATGTTGATTGTTTGATTGAACTGCTAGTCAGTTAGTTGAATTTCTATATTGATTCTATTTAACAGAATATATCATATGGAACTGAAAGTGGTGTTATCTATATTGTTTAACATCTGTGATGCAGGGAAACAGGTTGGAGGAACCCAACGGGGTTCCTCAACATTTATTTTACTGTTTTTCATATATTGTGATATATGATGTGATATATAATCAGTTGTCAATTATATGTGTTTGGACGATACTGATCATCGTGATTTGATATGTTGAATACCATAACATACCGAAATGTTGATAAGGGAATATTTTCAAAGTGATATTTGAAATAAAATATTTATAAATGGAATATTTATAAATAAGAAATATTTATAAATTGGAATATTTATAAATAGGAAATATTTAGAAAAAGGGAAAACGTTATAAAAAGGAAACTGTTATAAGAAGGAAATCATTTTAAAGTGGAGAACCGTTACTAAAAGTAAATCTTTAAAATGAATAAACGTTGTTAAAAGGGAAATCTTTATAAAGCGAATAAAGGAGTTAAATCGAATATGGTATTCGAAAGGAGTTAAATCGAATTAGTTATTCGAAGGGAGTTAAATCGAATATGGTATTCGAAAGTAGTAAATCGAATTAGTTATTTGAAAGGGGTTAGTCGAGTCGAGTAAATTGAATAGAGTTATCGAATATTAGTTTATTCGAATAGAGTTAAAGGAAAAGAGTTATCGATTTATAGTTTAATCGAAAAGAGTTATCGATTAGTTTAATCGAAGTGAGTAATCGAATATAGTTTATTCGAAAGGAATTATCGAATTTGGTTATTCGAAGGAGTTATCGAATTTAGTTATTCGATGGAGTTAATCGATTAGAGTTAAAGCAAATGAGTTAATCGAATATCGTTTATTCGAATAGAAAGTAAAAGGAGTTAATCGAATATAGTTTATTCGAATAGAGTTAAAGGAGTTATCGAATATAGTTTATTCGAAAGGAGTTAAGTGAGACGAGTTAATCAATAGCGTTAGTCCAATAAAGTTAATCAAATAGCGTTAGTCTAATAGGGTAAATTGATAAGGTTTAATCGAATAGAGTAAATTGAATAGAGTTATCGAATATACCTTATTCGAAGGGAGGAGTTGTCGAATAGAGATGTATTCGAACGAGAGTCACGTAAGGAAGTGTTAAAGGGTTAAAAGATGAACTTGCCCTATTTCGAGATTTGAAATGTTGTTCAGTTAAGGTCTGAGAGGTAGTTATACCCCAACTTGATTGACTTCGTTTTAATTTAGAAATGGGTAAGGTTCGAGAGTGAAAGTGGTTAAGTGAATTTAGTAAATAAATATGATGGTTTGAGTTGGCATAGCGATGTTTTATCTAAACATCTGTTAAGTCCAACGTAGGAGTTTTGGAAATGTTTCCAAACAAGAACCAGAAATGTTTTCTAACATAGAAAACAAGAAATGGAAATGTTTTCCAGTGTTAATAAGATATATTTTCTAAATTTAGAAAATAGCAAATGTTGAATATAGCGAAACAGGAGATGAAAAATGAACTAACGAGATAAATGTTAAATGATGTCTGATTGATAGAATTTCCATCTGGAAATAATATCGTTGTTTGCACACGTGTTTTTCTTCGATAGTTAAATCACAGACTATCGAAGTTTTTAACCATTTTAACGTTGTTAATATGGAGAGACCGGTTGGATTATTATCCAAAGAACCACTCTGTATTGGCATAAGCGTTGCGAATCATATATGCCAAAGATAATTGAAGACAGAGTAAAGTGCAAGGGCTGTTGTATAAATCTTAGATAACAGTGTCTAAGATGGATATACTGAATAGTGCCTTCGGTTCATCCTATTCCTGGATGACTTGTATGGATGAATGTATGACAGAGTATTTCCAGAAAGGTCACGTACATTGATTTCTTCAATCGTACCAAGAGTGGAAGCGGAGAAGGAAACTTCTTTTAGCTGACACGTAATGTATGGTTGTAGACGTCAATCGGTGATTTGATGGATTTGACGATGTGACATTCGAAGTGAATATGGTGTGATGATATAGCATAGCTTCTAGCCTCACATCCGGTAAATGACAGAAATCAGGCAGGCAGCATGGCTAAGTCGGTCGCTCCGAAGTAGGGTGTATAATCACCTGATCTAGTGTTTCATTTACTTCTAAAAATCTATTGTTGATGCTGTCCCATTCGGGAAACGGTTGCTGATCCCAACCGTTGGTGATATACATTCGATACACTTAAGAGAAATGAGTGGTCGGTCATGTGTGGCCGGGTTGCAAGATGTTCTTGTTGAATCCAGTGTATTCCTCTCTAGAGGTACACTAGCGAAAGGTGGTTCCATACCTTGTCATAGTTGGAAATCCATTACCCAATACGTGCTTGCGGTTTTGATTGTATACTATATATATGTAGAACGTGAGATGAAAGCGTTTCTGCTAGATGATTATTATAGTTGTGGTTGATAGACATTATTATAATATCAAAAGGTTTTTGATATAAAGATATTTTGGAATCTCATAAGGGATAAACCCGTTCTATTATACGGCGTGGTCTTATGAGATATCATTCACCTGCTTGAACTGTTTTAAACTGTTTACTCATACCAGTCCCATGACTGACCCGGAGTTTATTTGTTTTGTTTTCCCTGAACTCTTGGGTGCCTAAATTTGTACGAGCAGTCAAGTAGTCGGGATTTACATATATACTGGAAGAGCTTGGAGTAGGAGGCTTCAGGATTATATAGCTATAGTTATTTCCGCTGTGTTATAAGTGTTCTACTTTGATAATGATGTATATTCAAGTACTGATGTATATTTCAAGTTATGTTACATATAATATATGTTATTCGTTCCGCTGTGAGGTTCGTGTTACTCTGATGTTGTGTTCTTCTTCTTCTTCTTCTATTCTAAGTTTCTATCTTATCTTTCCTCACCCTCTAAATTTCTTTCATTAATTACCGGGATTTTTCGATGTTTGGTTAGTCATCATTGAGTTTATGGCGATAACCAAAGTCGACAAAATCCGGGTCATTACACTGAGCTCCTTCCTCTCCCTAGGAGCCATGTGTCGTGCGGGTAATGCAATTGGGTTGGCATTATCAACCAAGTATATGCGGAAATCTATTTCACGTTTTGGGGGTAGACCCTTCACTTCATCAGAGACATCGGGATACTCATGGACTACTTAATCAGATTGCAAATTATCAACAGATGTATCAAGAGATTCTAGGTAACTAAGTATGACAGAACGCTTAGGGTTACACGAGATTTCGAGGGTATTACCGAGGCGAGTCAAAAGTCTAACTAACCTCCTTTCAAAATTAAGAATGGCACCATTACTGGATAACCAATCCATCCACAGAATCAACCCATAACCCATGAAACCAAAAACGTAAGCATTACATCTAAATTCAACGCTTAGTATAGATATTCCCAAATCCAAACAAATCATAGATAAATGAGCCGAACCACCAATAGGATTTGAGACAACAATGGGATCCTCTACCCTACTAATACTAAGGTGCAGAGACTCAACTATGGAAGCAGATAGAAAAGAATGTGAAGCGCCGGAATCAAACAAAGTTCTAACAGGATGATTGAAAAGAAAAACTAAACTCTCAACAGGAACGTTCCTACCTCTCTTAGGTACATTAGCGGTGAGAGCATGCAATTTCCCTCTAAAAGATTTTGTCCTTTGCCCTTGTCCTTGTCCTTCGGCAATCCTTGATAAGATCCCCTGCTTCACCATACTGAAAACAACCACCTGTCTTCTTCTTCCTACAATTAAATGACCCACTATACCTTAGAAAAGACACTCCCTCTTGTCGCGGGATCTATTATTTCTTCCATTCTTCTTATATTTCAATCGCTTGTTTGTGATTCTTCCACTTTGGCCTCTTTCTTTTCACCTTTCTCCTTCTACGTGGATTAAGCCATATTGACAAGCTTCTTATCCTTAACTATCCTTGTGTAACTTGTTGACAAGCTTCTCGAAACTACCTCCATCGCACGGCAACCCACAAAGCTTGAAAGAAGATTAGCCACAGGTGAAACTACTACGGCTACAGATGGTGGTTGGGCACTACTTCTCCCTCGACATGTGCCGTACGCCTATGAAACTATGGCAAAAAAAAGGAAGAAGAGATTCAAATAGAGAATCGAAAGATAGTGCATATGGCTTTGGGGAATATGCCTTTTAAAAACAATACTTTTCTCTTGAAAAACGCTTCTTTAAAAACATGTTTTAGAAAACACCCCTTTTTAAAATATGCTTTTGAAAAATCATTTATCTGTTCTGGTAACCTTTAGCTCTGATACCACATGTAACACCCCACCTCCATTAAGGTCACTCACAAAGGGAATGCATTAACTTCAGTGGAGCATCATAAGTGTATAGAACAGATAAATTACAAAACAAACAAAATTTTAAACAGCGAAAAATAAATAAAAACTTTATTTCATTGATAAAACAACAGCTTGGTAAAACAGCTTGTATAAAGATTATTTTCCAACACCAAAACACTCTTATCCATTAGCATCTGTCTTGTTTAACAAAATAAAGAAGCATAAAATGACAATGATATTCCCCAATAAATCATGAGCCAGCCATAGCGGTGGAAAAGAGAGTCCAAAGCAATACATCATCTATCTACGAGCTTGGAAAGAAAACTGAGCTAAGTGTAATATTCCCTCCTTGTGAACCTTGGGGGGGGAAGAAAAGAGAGCAAAACAAAACATAATCAGACATAAAGCATGGTAAGTCTAGTGATTATTCAGCATGTAAACAGGTAAAAGGATCATGACATGAATAAATTGGATACCAGACCATAACCATGATAATAAGCATAGCAAGACAACAAATGATGATCGTTAGATATGACAAGGTAAGATACAGTGAATGCGCTTCGGTTCTTTCTCTGATTTCCTATTTTCTCTGCACCACCCAATTAGCATCCTAACTAGTGTCTTTTATAGAACGATTCGTATTCCCTACTAGTGTCCCAACTAGTATCCTGTGAAAAAGGATCTGTATCCCCTACTAGTGTCCCAACTAGTATCCTGTGTTATAAAATAAGGTGATCCCAACCCCGCAATTGTGGTAGCCTTCAGGTGTACATCTAGTACGAGGATCTTACCGCAACCAGCCTAATTGCCATGAAGATGTTAGATGTACCCTTACTACCCTATCGATCGGCTTCCCACTTGTATTAACTTTCCTTGTGTCTATGTCAGTCGGCCCTCTCTTGCGTGTAGATACCCTGCGCTGGTCCTACCATAAGGTGATTCAATCCCTATGTTAGCAACCCGACACAAGTTCTAGATGCACAGTGTATACTACTGATTCTCAGTGCCTGCTTTTCCACTCTGAAGCATGTGCATGCCCATACTCCGTCGGAACTACACTGCTGCACCCCCTGCCGCTATTTTGACCGCTTATAATCAGCCCAGTAATCATGCCCCCACCCTGCCTAATTTCTGGGTACCGTGATACATTTATGTGGGTTACTCCTGAAATGGGTCCCCGTTACTAGGGTTTTCTAGGGTCTATTCGTATACCCCCCCAAATTGGCTAAGTGTTATCCATCCATTCAAGTTAACTTAATCCATCCACACGCCATGTCATGCTGGTTAATTGTTTCTTTTAACTTATCCCTTCTCATTCATCATGTTGTAATTGGTTAAGTGTTTTTGATTAACTTAACCCTGTTTATTCATCATATTATATTGGTTAAGTGTTTCCCATTAACTTAACCCCACTCATTCATTGGTTAAGTGTTGACTTAACCCTACCACTGGTCATATTACATTGGTTAAGTGTTGCCCTCTTGTGTTACCTAACCCATCACGCATCATGTTATATTGGTTAAGTGTTGCTCTCTTGTGTTACTTAACCCTATCACACATCATGTTATATTTGCTAAGTGTTTCTCTCTTGTGTCACATAACCCTATCACACATCATGTCATATTGTTTAAGTTTTGCTCTCTTGTGTTACTAAACCCTATCACACATTATGTTATATTGGTTAAGTGTTGCTTTAATTAACTTAACCCTACCATTCTTAGCCTGTCTGTTTCTTGGCTTTAATTTATTCATTAAAGCACCAATCTCTCACATTAGATCTATATTGTTGCGGTCACTGGATGTGCCGGGCGGTTCCGGTCAGCCTTGCACCACAACTCAATCTAACCTCGGGTTTTTGGGCTCAAATGCGCTAAGCTCTCACATTAGATCTTTATTGTTGCAGTCGCTGGATGTGCTGGGCGGTTCCAGGCAGTCTTACACCGCAACTCAATCTAACCTTGGGTTAGGCGTGTTCATCTTTAGCCAATTTACATATTTGTCATATGTGTCCAAATCTATGTGTCAAATTTTCTACAATTCTAGCCAATACAAGTTTATGCCACATTCCCATACTATGCCCAAAATTTACTCAATTAAATTATACACAATTTTCCCCGCGTTATAATCAGACGTACAACGAGATTCAATCTAAGTTCCGAATGAACATAGTATTCACAAAAGCAAGTAAAAAAAGGTAAAAATAGAGAAGGAGCATAAGAATTGACATAAGGAAAGATAGGCGTGTAAAAATGTACCCAATTCAAGAATCATGTTTCAATGTTGTACATTAACAATATGTGTAGACAAGCTAAGCAATTTACACCATAGGTATAAAGATTAGATAGAATTGGACTTAAGAGAATCACTAATTTTCATGTACAACATGATAAGTCCCATTATATAAATCACAACAGTCTCATAGGCATAGGATGTACAACATGATAGGTTCCATCATATCAATCACAACAGTCTCATAGGCATGATAGGTTCCATTATGTCAATCCAACAGTCTCATAGGCTTGATAGGTTTTATTATGTCAGCCACAACAGTCTCATAGGCATGATAGGTTCTATTATTTCTGTCCAACAGTCTCATAGGCATAGGATGTACAACATGATAAGTCCCATTATATAAATTAAAATAGTCTCATAGGCATAAGCAATTTAGATTTGACAAAAGGATAGGCACGAATCAGAATTAGGCGACTTTCTAGATCCGATTATTACAGTCATGATTTCTATTAGATGTTTAAATCTAAATAATAACCGAACTTACAGAAAAAGGACGGATCTTGTATTCTGGGATCTGATTTGTGAATTTGTTTAGCTATCCTTTGATGTAGACGTTCGATTCTCTAGTTTGGATCTTGTTTGGCGCTTTCTAACTTGATTTCTAATTTGGAGAAGATGGAGGCTAGGCTAACTTAGGGATGGACAGCATGACGGCTTCATTGTGAGGTTTAGGGTTAAGGGTTATGAGTGTATACATAGATGTCTAGGTTTAATTCTAGCCTTTAGATTAGTTTAGGAGAAATCAGAGCCATCGAACCAAAAAAATGTGTTATCCAGCCAACCATAGCATGACACATAAGCCCTAATACCTCAGAAATTAGTCATAGGCCAATCAGAGAAGGCCACATCAGCTCAGGGCTTCAAAAATTTGTCACTGGAAGAGGATCTCAAAAGGGTCAACTCCCTACAGGGGTGTCGACACCTATGTCTGAATTTTGAACTGGTTTTTGATTTTAATTATTATTTATATTTATTTTCTTCTTAAACTTGAAATCTTCTAACCTCCATAACTTGTTCATACGGAGTCCGATTCACGCAAAATCGGACTCTATCTCAAGCAGAATTCCAAGACGAACGCAATGGCGTAACCCGTTTCACCCAATTCTTCTTTTAATAATCAAATATTCTTTAATTATCTCTTAAGTCCCATTTCAAAATTATGGGGTGTTACACCGAAGTTGGGTCGGACCGAAGTTACGGTCGGACCGAAGTTGGGTCGGACCGAAGTTGGGTCGGACTAAAGTTGGCTCGGACATAAGTTGGGTCGGACCAAAGTGGGTCGACCTATTCTGGTAAGCCATTTTTGCCATTTCTGGTAATTCTGGTCGGATTCTTCCGATGATGATGTAACTTCAAAGTGAATTCAAGTGGGAAGTTTGGAAGTGTTGTAAAGTGTTTGTTGTTCATTGTATGCAACAAATGGATAGACAACTCAAGAATGTATTGAGTTCGTGTGAAGTGACAGCTCTAAGGTGTTCTGAGCTAATTAATAGTCGTAATTGATAACGACTAGAGAGGAGAAGGCCGAGGAATTATCATTGTCATAGGTTCTAGCGAACTCAATGCAAAGGTAAAATTGAAGACCAATTGTAGGTCGATTGCCTTTGGCATCGTGTATGGCCTAGAAACATGTTGAGCATAGCATGTAGCATGTGTTAAGTATAGCATGTGGAGTTTTGCTAGAACCGGGGCGTCATGTGTCGTCCTTGACAATTGACGGTAAATTGTTAGCCAGTCACACGATAACGAGGTTTCCGAAGCAAGGTTGGTGGTGATAGCTAGAGTCAGTCATGGACGTTTGAATACATGTTGTGATCATGATTGAGTTACTTTGCCATATATGAATGGATGCTTTAATTGCCATGACTGAATTGTTATTCCTTTGGGTATATGGATTGTAAAGGCTATCACTATCATGTAATGGGGAAGGAAATTGAGAGTTCTTCTCTGAAGCTAGGTAGATTAGTTGATTATTTACCCATTCTCATATACTTTATTGATGAAGTTTGTAAGCTATTTTATCGCTCCCTAAGACTGTTGTCTGACTCAAGGTTTTATGTTTCCTCTTATTACCTTGGGTTGTTCATCCGATTGTCGAATGGGAAGACTAAGTAGCAGGTGACAGGTGATAGCTTAAGTGAGGACGGTGTTGCTATTCGGAGGCGAGCAGAAGGCTGGCGTACTATCTTTCTAGCATTTGTTTCCGCTGTGTGCTATTTGTATGAGTGTTGTAGTGAGGAAAATTGTTCAAACACTACTGTTGCTATCCACGTGTAAGGGAAATACTTTCTAGTTGTCATGAAATTTTAGTGTTTTCTGCTTCACTATCACTACATGTTGTATATATTCTATTATAATTTATCCTTGTGTTGTGAGTTTATGACAAGTTTCGTTTATCTACCATACCTTGATGATCGTCTATAGCTGCCTAGCACACCTTTCAGCGCATTATTCCTCTTGTATAGTGCGGGGGCTGTGGGTGGTCGTCACATTTGGTATTAGAGCCAGGTTAACCATTATGGCCAAAGTTCGAAGACGGAATTACGTACGAGAGACGTACTTGTAGATTTCAGTTGGATGTTTACTATATATATTAGCATATATAGTAGTAGCGGTTGTTTTACTTTAGCAGTTTATCTTGTAAGTGGACTAATCATTCTATTTTAGATTTAGAATGAGTCGTCAAACCTCTAGGAGTGAGCCTGAGATTGGAAGAGTAGGAGATGGAAGGAGCCGATTGGAAGCATTAGCTGTTGCACCGGAATATCTAGTTATGTTTGGGGCAGCCATGATGGCAGTAGCCATGTTAAGGATGCCCATTCCAGAAGCGTCAGTAGAGCATGGTGTTCCTGCGCAAGTACCCAAAAGGGATTCTGTTAAGCAACAGAGGGAATATTCTCCAACAGATGAAGAAACCTTTATTGGCCCTAGTGCTAATAAGAAGAAAAGCAAGAATAAGATATTTAAGAAGAATGCCACTTGCTTTAATTGTCAATTGGAGGGTCATTATGCCAACAATTGTGAGAAGCCAAAAACCGAAAGGAAGTGCTTTGAATGCAGCAAGCCTGGACATAACAAGAAAGACTGTCCGGACCTTCCAAAGAATAGGCAACTAGAGGAAGCATGTATTGTGGAAGCTATTCCAATTTCCTATTGTATTCCTGAAGAGAAATAGGATAAGTTGTTGTCTGGATGTACTTCCAGCCAGTGAAGTTGTTTGAGTTCTACTTGGCAGTAGAGAATCATCATCTTTTACCTATAATAGGATTGTATGTTGAATGGGTTCGGAACTTGAAGTTGTTATAGACCTTTAGTTGTAATTGATCTAGTATGGGTTCATCTGCTCAGTGCAAGCTTTGTGGATCTAGTATTTTTGATCATGAATGCTCACTTATGAGTGGTTGCTTAATTGTAACTTTCGCTGGGTTTGAAATCACCTTGGGCATGGATTGGCCCAAGAGATGTGCAGCAAAAGTGAGTTGCGAAAAGCTAGAGATGATAGTCAGGTATGTGGAAGGGCGGAAGGTGTTGATTCAGGGTAACCCGAAGATGGTGTTCTTATAAGTTGTCATATTCGCTTGTGATTCCACAAGAAGACTTGTCATCTGTGCTGATCGCTAATGAGTATGAGGATGTCTTTGACAAGGTCAAAGGGTTGTCGCCGCATCGTGATAACGAGTTTAGAATCGATTTGGTCGAGGGTGTTAGACCAATCGTTATGCCTCTTAGGCGGATGGCGCCTAAGGAACAGCGAGAGTTAGAGGTGCAGATTCGTGACCTTATGGGAAAAGAATTCATTCGAAGAAGCGTTTCCGAATGGGATGCACCAGTGGTATATACAACCAAAGCAGATGGCTCGTTAAGATTATGTGCGGACTATCGTGAGCTGAACAAGGTGACTAAGAAGAACAAGTATCCATTGCCAAGGATTGATGACTTGTTCGATCAGCTTCACTAAGCTAAAGTGTTTACTCAAATGGATTTGGCAACGGGATTTCACTAGTTGAGGGTGGCTAAGGATAGTGCACCGAAGACTGCTTTTAGGACACCATCCGGATTCTTCGAATGGTTGGTGATTCCATTCGGGTTGACTAACGCGCCAGCCTATTTCGTGGATCTTATGAATAGAGTGCTTAGAGATGAGTTGAACAAGTTTGTGCTTGTTTTCGTGGATGATATTCTGGTTTACTCCAGGAATGAAGAAGAACACAAGAAACACTTGAGAGTTGTGTTAGAGATCTTGCGAAAGCATCAGCTGAAGGCTAAGTTCTTGAAGTGTCACTTCTAGGAGAATGAAGTGAGGTTTGTAGGTCATGTTGTTTCTGGGAACGGGATAGCCGTCGATCCCGCTAAAATGGCAGCAATCCAGGACTGGTATCGACCTAAGAATGCGACGGATGTTCGGAGTTCCCTTGGGTTGGCAGGATATTACCAACGGTTTATCAAGGATTTCTCCAAGATAGCTGCACTGTTGACAGCATTAACGAAGAAGAGCCAAGTGTTTTCGTAGGATGCAAAGTGTGAACAAGCGTTCGAAATCCTGAAGGAGAGATTGACGAGTGCTCCTGTTTTGACCATTCCAAGTGGGAATGAAGAGATGGTGATATACACCGATACATGTGGTATTAGACTTGGAGCAGTGCTAATGCAGAAGGATAAGGTTGTGGAAAACGCGAGTCGACAGCTAAAGCCGCATGAAAGGAATTATCCAACTCATGATTTAGAGTTGGCGGGGATTGTGTTTGCTCTGAAGATATGGAGACATTACCTGTTGGGAGCTCGATTCGAGTTGTTTACGGATCATAAGCCATTGAAGTATCTTTTCTACCAAAATGATTTTATTCTTCTGCAGCAACGGTGGTTAGAGTTTTTGGCATCGTATGATTTTGATATAGACTATACTCCTGGCAATGGTAACCCAGTTGCAGATGCATTAAGTCGAAGACACGCAAGATTGGGAATGATGTTTTCGGAATTGAAGAGCCTTGAGTATTTGGCAAGGTTTGATTTCAGAACAAAGTGTGAGTTGGAACCTGAAATGTTGGCAAGCTTATCGATAAGACCTACTCTCATCGAAAGGATTAGCGATAGCTAAAAGCAAGATGCAGAGCTTGTCGAGTTTATCCCGAAGCTGGAACCGAAAGACAAAGAGTTCGAAGTCGATCGAGAAGGTTGGCTTCGAAAGCAAGGGCGATTAGTTGTTCCTGATATTGACGGATTGAGAGATGAGGTTCTGAGAGAATGTCATCACTCGAAGTTGACGATTCATCCCAGTGGTAATAAAATGAATCAAGATATAAAGCGAGTCTACTACTGGGAAGGGATGAAGCGAGATATTGGAAAGTTTGTTTCCAAGTGCATGAATTGTCAGTTGGTGAAAGCTGAACAGAAGAAGCCGAGTGGGTTGCTTCAGTGATTAGAAGTTCCTACGTGGAAGTGGGATCAAGTATCGATGGATTTTACCGATGGACTACCTAGAACCAAGCCAGGAAATGGGTCGGTCCATTCAAGATGGGCCGGGTCGGTTCAGAAGTTCAGGTGATGAAGGGGTGATCGGATCGGGTCGGTCATGTTGGTGATCGGATCGGGTCGGACACGTTGAGGTAGCCGGATCGGGTCGGTTGTGTTGTGCAACCGGATCGGGTCGGTCATGTTGAGGTAGCCAGATCGGGTCGGTTGTGTTGTGCAACCAGATCAGGTCGGTTATGTTGTGACCCCTGATCGGGTCAGTCTAAGATTTTGTCTTGGGAAAAAGTCAGAGTGGGTCGGTCAGTGGAGCTGGTCGGGTCGGGCAATGTCTGGTCGGGTCGGCCGAGTTGGAAGGCACAAGTCGGTCGGGTCCAAGTGGGTCGGTTGGTTGGGTACTCTAGACGATCGGTCAAGTTGGAGGAGTTTTCAGCAATGCTTCTAAATGCTATAGTGGGTGGCTTAAGTGCTATGGGTTGTTGGACCGTTTCCGATAGAGGAGCAAATCATAAAGCTCGCATATAAAGTGGTTTTACGCGAGGGATGTAGAGTGTGCACAATGTTTTGTGAGTCGTTTTTGCGAAAATATTCGCATGGTCCGGATGTAGTAGTACCTCCGGAGTAGTATGTCGACCTTATAGTTGAGTTCGTAGTTATGAAATCTCGTAAGCCGCTTCATGTTATGGCTAATGACACGAAAAATCTTAGGGAAAAGACGTTTAATTTAGTTAAGGTACAATAAAGTGGGGATGGCGACGATATTACGTACGAGACGGGAAAGAGTATAAAAGACGACCCATCCAAAACTCTTCATCCGTATGACCCATTGATATCGTGCAATCATTATTTATTGTTGATTTTGTTGTTATCTTTGTTGTTGTTTTATAGAATTCTACGTGCTAGGATAAGGCTATAGACGCATGGCTTGATGGTTGCTAGTTTCAGTGATAGAATTGGCTACTCATGGATGATAGGCATGCGGAATTGTTGTGATTACTTGTGTTTGCTAGGAATTTCGGGGACGAAACTCTAAAGGGGGAAGAATGTAACAGCCCGCATTTTACGTATCGAAAGATCGTAAAATAATTCTCTGAGGGTTGGATCATTCTCATCTTTTGATATGTTTCTTATGGGGATGTGAGACATGTCCACAATTTTTACCGATTTTGTTTGTGACCATTTTGCCCCTGTCAGTCTTGTACAAGGCATAACTTTTGACTCAGGTCGAATCATAGGGTGAGACCTGTGCCATTGGAAAGGAATTGATGATTGCCTTTCCGTAGAGTGGTTACATTAAAGATTTGATTCAGCGATTTAGGAGAAATCGCTATTTTAAGTTTTTCAATGAGTTGTTCAGGTTTGGAGAGCCTAATGGGCTGAATTGGGGAGGCCATTAGTGGGTTGGTGAAAACTATAAATAGGGGGTGAGGGGTACGGAGAATAGGTTACTTCTCTCATTTGGAGGCTTGTGCTTCTTCTTCCTCTAACACCTTTTCACCATTAAAAATCTAAATCTAAGGAGGGAAATCATAGATCTACACCATTGGAGGCTAGATCTACATCATTTCAAGGGCGAATTCATTGGATTTAGGAGTTTGGTTTGAATTGCTCGCTGTCCAGATTCATAATTCTATCATTTTAGCTTGTTTTGGAAGATCGGTGAGTGGATTACATCTCTCACATGGATTCAATAAAGTGTATGGGTAGTAGATCATGTTTTTCATCAAATTCAAGTGTTTTTCCTTAGATTGATGCATTGGTAAGTTCATTTTCATGTAGATCACCCAAGGATCTGATTTAGCAAGTTTAGATAGGTAATTTCTATGATATTTCATACGAATGTGCAAGTTAGATCCATGGTTTTTGTTCATATGCATATTTGTGTTGATTTTGGTGAATTTGACATTATCATGGATAGAATTGTCATATTGATGATGTTGTTGATTTCATTACATGCTTGTAATCCTTTTGGATGAATTGAATAAGTTAGTTTTGCCGAATTTATCATTTGGTGAAGTTTTGATCGATATCGGAGTTGAATTGCAATATGCAGGTTTTGGATCGGACCAAAGTTGGGTCGGACCAAAGTTGGGTTGGACCAAAGTTATTCGAACTGAAGTTGGGTCGGACTAAAGTTGGGCCGGACTAAAGTTGGGTCGGACTGAAGTTGGGTCGAACCGAAGTTGAGTCGAACCGAAGTTGGGTCGAACTGAAGATGGGTCGGATTGAAGTTGGGTTGGACCAAAGCTGGGTTGGACATAAGTTGGGTCGGGCCAAAGTGGGTTGGCCTATTCTGGTCAGCCATTTTTGCCATTTCTGGGCAGCTATTTCTGGTCGGACACTTCCGGTGATGATGGGACTTCAAAGTGAATTCGATTGGGAAGTTTGGAAGTGTTGAAAATTGTTTGTTGTTCATTGTATGCAGCAAATTGAGAGACAACCCAAGAATGTATTGAGTTCGTGCGAAGTGACAACTCTAAGGTGTTCTGAGCTAATTAATAGTCGTAATTGATAACGACTAGAGAGCAGAAGGCCGAGGTTGTCGTAGGTTCTAGCGGACTCAAAGAAGAGGTACAATTGAAGACCAATTGTAGGTCGAGTCTCTTGGGCGTCGTGTATGGCCTAGACACGTGTTGAGCATAGCGTGTAGCATGTGTTGAGTATAGTATGTAGAGTTTTGCTAGAATTGGGGCGTCGCGTGTGGTCCTTGACAATTGAAGGTAAATTGTTAGCCAGTCATACGATAACGAAGTTTCCAAAGCAAGGTTGGTGGCGATAGCCAGAGTCAGTCATAGACGTTTGAATACATGTTGTGATCATAAATGAGTTGCTTTGCCATATATGAATGGATGCTTTAATTGTCGTGACTGAATTGTTATTCCTTTGGGTGTATGGATTGTAAAGGCTTTCCCTGTCATGTAATGGGGAAGGAAATTGAGAGTTCTTCTCTGAAGTTGGGTAGATTAGTTGATTATTTACCCATTCTCATATACTTTATTGATGAAGTTTGTTAGTTGTTTTATTGCTCACTAAGACTGCTGTCTGACTCAAGGTTTTATGTTTCCTCTTATTACCTTGGGTTGTTCATCCGATTGTTGGATGGGCAGACTAAGTAGCAGGTGAAAGGTGATAGCTTAAGTGAGGACGATGTTGCTGTTCGGAGGCGAGCAGGAGGCTGGCGTACTATCTTTACTACTATCTAGTATTTGTTTCCGCTGTGTGCTATTTCTATGAGTGTTGTAGTGAGGCAAATTGTTCAAACACTACTGTTGCTATCCACGTGTAAGGGAAATACTTTCTAGTTATCATGAAAGTTTAGTGTCTTCTGCTTCACTATCACTACCTGTTGTATATATTCTATTATATTTTATTGTTGCGCTGTGAGTTTATGATAGGTTTCGTTTATCTACCATACCTTAATGATCGTCCATAGCTGCCTGTCACACCTTTCAGCGCATTATTCCTCTTTTATGTGTGGGGGCTGTGGGCGGTCGTCACATATCTGGTAATTCAAATTGATATTACTCATATTAAGTTAACTAATATGAATATTACAATGGTTATCAATGTTAATGTTAACATTCAAATAGTGACAATCTTCTATTAAGTGTCTAATGTTCAATAATTGTCACTACGTGTGTTAATTTGTTGAGGCAATACTCAAATGATCCTCATGTTGTAGTTTGTTTTTAAGGAAATACACTTCACACTCGCTTCCCCACATCGAATATCTATATTTCATTAAAAATTTGGTACATTCATAAACAGAATTACCATTCTTTCCACATAAGCCAAATATTTCAGGGCTTTGATCTGTTAAGAGTCGGGTATTCCTAATCCTATTAATATTCCGTATCATGCATATGTTCAGCATTTGCAAATTTGTGGCCGAATATGGTAAGTGGTACAATCTCTATATATACTAAAAAAATTAGAAGGTTGTGTTAAGATGTTCATAACTTTAAATAAAATCTTCTATATACATTCCAAATACAAATGAATGGGAAAAGAACAGGGTAGGGAAAAATAGTTATTCAATTAAGCTCATCTAACAATAAAAAAAATCGGTACTACCAAACAAATATTTATGAATTTTTTATGGTTGACCACTAATCTAAAGTTGCAGCAATATAGTCCTTAAGAATGTTTTATAAACCATACATATATATATATATATATCTTCTATTACCTAGTTCTTCAACAACTAACTTCCAACTCAAATTTTAGTAAAACTGAGTCAAATGAGACTTGGAATAAGAGTAATAACTCTTAAAGCAAAGAAAAATACAAGAAATTATTGCATTCTTTGAAACTAGCAAAATATATAAACAAACCATAAGGAGCACATAAATAATTCACATGAATTTCCAAAGATAACCATGCAGCCAATACAGTATTATGTAAGGTAATTGCAGAGCATGTATGCTTAGATAAATTATGCAATGAAATTTATAGTAATATAGAAAACTGACTTCAAGTGTAAGTGACATGTGAATATCCCATTATAAGCTAATAAACATTGAAAAGAAAAGAAGAAGAAAAATTCCGGTGTACACTCACATTTAATCCAAACATTGTATTGTCTAGCTTGTTATGCATGACTCCCTTTGTTAAGCTCCACAGATGCAATTCTAGGGTCCTTTCTTCTTTTTTCTGTGACTAAATTTCATCTTCGTCCTATTCTTCACCATTTCCAATAATAAATCAAAATCAATTTTTTATTGGTTTTATACCTAGATTGACATTGAGAAATGTAACACCCGAAATTTTTGAACGTTCAAATCGATAATGATCCTCAATGTCTACGTAAATAAATCAAAAATATGGATAGTTATTGGGATTTATATAAGAAAAAGAAGAGAAGAAGAAAAACACACACAGAATCTCGCAGCGGAAGGACAAAATATAATAATTAAATAATAATTCATGAAGCTGCTAAAACAAAAATTTAATTTTACAACAATTATTAGAGTTAACTATCATAAACATACCAATATTTGCAGCGGAAATAAATAATAATAATACTTCTAGCAAGCTCCATCTTCATCTTCAAAACAGTGTCTTCGATAACTGAAACTCAGGCTGACCCGAGCATAAATGAAAGACAAAAATACTCGGATCAGAACTAAAATATTCTCATATCAATTAAATCAATTTCATGTGATAATATAAGTGCAATAACTTAAGAGATGTTACGGGAAATTCCATCTCTTAAGGATCCGTCAAACTAGATACTATATAATATAATACGCTATTATAATAGTGTCTATGGTTAAATATAAAAAATTAAAATAGTGAAAGCGGTATTACCATTATTACCCTTACACCGTTTATACCGTTGCCATACAGTTTGCATATAACACACCAGTACGTCGATGGATAGGGATGCGACGTGATACGACAATGTTAAATCAAAATCGTAGGGGGCTCGATCAGGATAAATATGATAAGGCATCGAGGCATTACCCATCAATAGGATTCTACCGGATTGCGGACTTAGGCCGGTGGTAATGCATAGCTGCGACTACCGCTCACCCCAGACAATGCTCCCAAAAATCAATGGCGCCAATCAATCACAATGTAATATATATGGTATCGAAGAAGCATATCTGCTAAGAGGAGCTAGCTCACATTAACCTGGGTATGGCTCCTATTTTAGTCATTTTAATTATGACCCGAAGGTCAAGGCTATCCATCATCGTTCTCTTTCTTCAAATCCAGTAACCGCCTCCAAATCCATCCTACTTCATTTTGGAACTCCACCGCGTACACAACTGTTAAAGTGGTTTTCGGTATTGGCAGAGAGTATGACAATATCCGACCCTGGTCTCTTTAACAACCAATCGTATACATTTTTCACATCGGTCGGTTCTTTTACATTTCAAAGGGGTTCGTACTTCATATCAAAATTACAGATTTTCATAAAATCATTTCAATATTCAAGAGAGAATATTATTCATCATAAAATCTACATCTAAACTAATTTAAAATCTTGAAACAATTCAAACTTTAAAATAATTTGAATATTAAAATAGTTAAAAAAATAAAATAGTTTAGATATATAATTTAAATAGTTTGAAAATAAATAATTTGTATTTAAAATAGAATTTTCAGATTTAGAAAAATCTATAGTTAAAACATAAAATAGTTTATAAAATAAATATTAAATTATTAAAAATGGTTTATTTGAAATAATTAATAAATATAAAATAGTTATAAGGTAAATAGTTTATAAAATGGTTTAAAATACTATAGTTGGAATTTGAATCGTTTCTTCAAAATTTTACCAAACTGGAAATCATATTTCAGTTTCAAATCACTCGACTAAATTTCGATATCTTAACTCAAAGGATTTGACTTCCCATTTATATTGTATTCGATTCAACAGTTCAATTTCAAACAATTCGATTTAATAATTCGATTCAAATAATTGAATTTCAATTATAATTCTCACTTTGAGTTATTCGTTTATAAAATCTCGAGTTCACAATTCAATTATTACTATAAATCAAGTTAATTCAAAGTAAATATCATAGATGAATAAACAATTCAATTTCAATAAATTTAGTTCATATTCAATTCAGTTTTTAACTTCAGTTATCCACATTTACGAATTCTTTAAAATTTAACTTTTAAATTTCAAAGCTCGAAGTTCAAATTTAAAGAAATTCGATTAATAATATCATTTATTGTCTTTAAAACAATATTCCAAAAATTCAAGGTTAAAAGCGACTTTTATTTAACCAACTGGTGTCCGTAAAAAAATTCTATCCTATGGCCAAGTAACACTTGAAATTTAATTTTAATATTTTGGGAATGGATATATATCATTTCAATCCAAATCGGGGTCATAGGTATTTATCATTTCAACCTACGTTCTTAATTCATTTTAATGATTAATTCCGGGTTTATTTGATGCCCGTAACATCTAGGGTAATGGTTGGGATTAATCAACAAAAATCAGTAACATATATAAACAATGTCGATAACAATATGAATTACATATCAATACACAAATATATAAATCCACGGCATCAATCAAAATCACTACATCTAAACAATTCAATGTGATATCAGTTTACTAGTCATTAGATTTGAGTTTTTTAAATAGAAATTAAATTCTAACTGTAAAATTTATATCAACAATTAAATTAAATTATACAGTCTATACAAATTTAACATAAATAATAAATTTAAACAGTCAAACAACAACCAAAACAATCATATCATAACATGAATTCAATTTAACTAATAATAAGATATTTTAGTTAGGTGTGAGTGGGTTTAATTAATCACCTTTTCTTCTGAACGCGTTTGAAATCCAAAATAAGCCCTAAAATTTAATTATCTCAGAATCTATCTAAATCAGTGTCATTGCGAAGAGCTCGTCGATATGATTCTAACGCAACAAACCGCGTGTCAATTGGAGCTAGTATGAAGAAGTTATACGTGTTTTAGTGATTGAAATTTATATAAATTAAAACAAAAAAAATGGCATAAATTATTACATATATGTGCCACGTCATCAACTCTGCGCCCTCCCTTCTTTTTCATGTATCTCGCAATCTCCAGTACCCATAAACCCATAAGTCGTGATTTTCAACCCCAAACCGCACCCATATCGAATCACCGAACTACGATCTGACGCTTCCCACTTGACCGTCATCGACAGCTCTGCCATCGCCCAAGATCCGGCCAAACCCTGTCGCCACCTCCGCCCGTGATCAACTAGAAATAGTGCTGCCTTCCGTATCCAATTTTGGCGAATTGTGGACGCAATACAACAAACCACCATACAGATTTAAAGATCGTCTCGAGCTCTTCGATCTTCATATTAGAGGTTTCTGAATTCATCGATTGGATTAAGAGATTTTAAGCCTTAAAGTTTCAAAATTTAAGGCCATTAAAAAAACATGGCGGCTCAGCAAGGAATTAGGGTTTTGGAATATTATTTTAATATTAAATTCCTCATTTTGCATGTATTTAAGCCAAAATTCGGATTGAGTCCAAATCAGGCCTGCTTATAGCCTACCGATAGGTTTTGAAGCCTTCTGAACGCAATGGAATATGTTTCAAAGCCCAATTCTAAAGTCTATAGAAGTTTCTATTAAAACTTGATTATTTAATTGGATTGTACATATAAATTTATATGCGTTTTAATTTCTTACGATCAAATTATAATTTCGATGACTATGAAATTTTAGATCATAAAATAATTTACCATTTCTGATTCAATAAAATTAATTTCATCAAATTCTAAGATTTTTTTGCAAAAATGTAAAATTTCATATATTTATAAAATAAAATATTCAAATTTAACTTTAAAATTGAATTCAACAGTCTAAAATCTCTATTCAAATCAAAAATAGAATTCAAATAAATTTCATGAATAAAATTTCTTTTTATATGAATTCCATATTGATTATCAAAATACTTCAATTTTTGTGTTTTAATTATAAATTACATAAATCAAAATATTTCAATATATAAGTTTCAAATATCATTATAAATCAATATATCAAAATAAAAAAATTATATTTAAACCAATATTGTACAAAATCACATTAAATTTAATAATTTAAATTATCGCAAAATCTTGGGATGTTACAAGAAACTAATCAATTTCAGACGTGCATTTCTTTTGTTCTAAGACATATAACAAAAAAGCGGTATGTATAAAAGCATACATTTCCTTTATAGAACTCAAGCTGCTAAAAAAATTCAGTTTTTGTGATAAGTATGTAACAAGATTAAGAAAACTTCTTCCACCACAACCTACTTTTTATGCTATTGGCTCTATATTCAAAATCTACAAATATAAACCTACTTATCAACGAGTCAGACACAAAAAAGACATGTTTCCATAACCTGCTTGCGACCACACACTATCCATCAATCTTTTTATTCAACTGCACAATAAATCTTTATATTTTTATTCATTCTCTAACCATAATATATGAGTTTGTTTATTATTTAGAGAAGTAGTGCACAAAAGATAAGAAGTGGTCATCCTGTAAAGTTAGCGAATAAACTAGACTCTTCACAAGGTTGTTTCCGGTCTTTGTTTGTAGGTATGACTTGTAATGCAAAGTCTAGTTTCATGAGAATATTTTGGGGATGGAAAGTAAAAAAAAATATGATGCTATATATTCGGCAATTGGTTACAAAATCCCTGTAATAGATTGGCTAAAAATATACCACTTATTATGCATTGTTGCTCCTTTTTAATAACATAAAAATAGGAACCTCGTGCTATAACCTAAATACAGAATTTTAACTACATGTACTAAAATTAAAGACTAACTGAAATATTTAGGACAAAGACTTCTTATTAAGTATGCTCAAAATGCCATTTTTATTTACTTAATTTATTTATTTACATCAATTAATATCGTGTTATATCACCATTAATGGCAACTTGGAAAAATATCTAATCACCTACCCTACACCACCCTGCAATCAAATTATGGTTAAAAAAATTACCTAAGGATCTCAAACATTCAGTTAGATCAAATTTAGGGGATAAAAGTACCGCTGCAGGAAAACGAATGGGTAAAACGATATGTAAATATGCAAGAGAGGATCATAATGAATAGACTAGGAATCATAGGAAGGGAAAGGGGAAAAAATGCCATCATACCTCTCATGATGGTTCAAAAATAGAGACATCAGATTTAGGGTTCTATTCAAAATAAAAGGAGGATGATAGGGAACCAGTTTAGTAGAGGTCGTTTATGAATTTACTAATTTTGAGATATGGTTCCCGAGTGTTTTTTTTTCTTTTCTTGGGAGTAACGAGTTGAAAGGAGGACAGGAAAAAGGAAATGGTTAAACACTTTCATTTCTTGCTCCTACACAAAAGATTTATTTCCCGCCCTATTCTTACATAGCGTTTAATACTTTATATTTACGTGCTTCGTTACCTTTAATTGCAGACAATGAGGAAATGACACGCATTAGAGCTATAAAACCCCCAAATTGTTGTAGTGACCATTCGAGTTTATGTATGGCAATTGAAAGAACATTTGAAATATGAAAGAAAAAATTTTCATACTAAAAAATATACCAACATACGCATTCAAAACTCAAATAAAAGTTGTTATTGCTACCACGACTATATACAATTGTATATGCAAATACAACATGGGTGATCTAGATTTTATGGCATATGATGATGATCTAGATCTTATTCCAAAGGAGTACTCTGAAGAATATACCGACTGGAGAATTACAAGAAACAAAAAACTTGCACCGACTCAACGAAATCAAAACATTGAGATCACAATACTTCGATATAGAACAAAAGACGAAATTGTTGCAGCAGGGTTGCACTGATTGATTTGTACTGTTATGTATTTTTGCATTTTATAAGTTTCCATAAGATTATTATGTAGTGTATTAATCTATTTGGTTTACTGTGTTATTCTTCTTTAATGATACCGTTATGTTTTAAACATAGATTTGAAATATAAAAAAAACAAAAAATAAAATGGTTCGGTGCACACAAACACACCCTAAGATCAAAAATGGAATACGGATCCATGGATGGACAATATTAGCATTGCAAAACTATAAAATTTAACTTCTTCAAATACATAAGTGTTAATGAAGTCATGAAACCAATTCATCCAAATAAAGTTATTAATCATGGATTATCACACGAAACGGCGATTCAAATCTTTGCTATACATCTAGAAAATCTTTAGTTCTAAAAATATAGTAATCGCTTAAGAATGTATACCTTGATTTCAACCACAAAAAAAATAAAAGAAAGGAGAATAAAAAGAGAAATGAACCAATACATCATTTTGATGATCACCGCAGATGATGTCCTGATACACTTGAGCACCTCTCTTACCCACAGATAAAAAAAACACGTGAATTAAAACATTATTTTATCCAACTAGAAGAATTAACTCCTACATGTAATTCCTATTACTTAATTTTCTTTATTGATTTTCGAAGCTTATATTAAATTAAATCCAGATTTATTATAAATGGAAATAAAAAAAGTTTATTTTATTTGTACATCTAGTTTGGCCTTTCATCTACACTTGGGAAGTTTGTCTTATTACTTATTAGTACTCTACTTAATACTTATTTGTACTTTTTGGTGTCCACATGTTTTTATTAGAGCATTTCTAGCGGTGGTTAAAGACACGAAAATGTGGCAAGTGCTCGTTTAAATAAATTTCTCAACACTAGAGCAAAGACGATTCAAGCATGGAGTTCGAATTCAAATGGGACGTCATCCTTTTTTCTAAGTTGTGATTTATAGGTGAAAAACAAAATTCCGTTTGTAGTCAAAATTGGTTTTTGTTTATAAATGGGTTTTTGTTTCCCGTTTATACATAATAAAAGGAAAGAAAAATGAAAACGTCGTTGTTTCCTACTTGACTATTGAAGAGTTGGGAGAAATCAAAAATTTTATTTGTCTTCCTCCTCTTGATTATCCACATACTGCTAGAGATGCCTTATTGATTTTTGATGTTTATATTGAATTAAAACCACATATTATAAATGTAAATAACACCTTCTCAAGTGCAGATAAAAGTCATATATGAATAAAAAAAGTTTGCTACTTCCATTTGTCCAAGTAAATATTAAATTGTACAAATAAGTAATAAAAATAGGATGCTAAAAGTAAGCAACAAAAAAAAGTATACCTTGTTACTCATTTGTACTTGTAGCTGGGCCTTTCATGAATCATCAACATTTGAGGTCGAACTACATATTTTCTACATGTACAAATAAATAATAAAAATACAAGGAAATAAGTAGAATTACAATGGAAGATGCATGTGATCACTAAGAATATAGATAACTTTAATCAATTTGCAAATATAAGCTAATCCAAAATGTTAGATACAATATTGGCACGAGTATGATCAAGTCAAAAACTTGCACAATGGTAACTATGATAGAAACTATGACTAAAGCAAGAAAGAAAATTGATGTGCATCTCAAAGAATCTTCATTAAAAACAAGATTTTAGTGGTGTTAAGCAACGTTTGCACTACAAGACACATAGTATATAGCAAAGGGCGTTGGAAACAGCCTTCGACGGCTCCCAACAGAGCTTGATTTCCGGAATTTTCTTTATGTTATAAAATATAAAATGATGGAAGCCGTTGGTTTTAATGTTGTTGGCGACCATTACTTAGTCAAGCAGAAATAAAACAACCTGCTATCATCTTCCCCATTTTGTTTCTCAAACCAAAAACCCCCAATTCTTCCCTCCCCAATTCTAAAATCACCCATCGCTATCTTCTTTGGAGTTGCTGCTCTCTCCAACGACCAAAAGGCTCTCTCTCCTTCTCTCTAGTCTCCAATTTATCTCCAATTTTTGAGGTATAAGCCCTAATTTTTTGAATACCCTAGATTTACTAATTTAAGGTTCATTTGTTTGTTAGATTATATGTTTGTATGTATAGGGTTGTTAATATGTGCATATATAGGTTGAATTAATCATGTTGCTAATATAAAGTTAATTAGTTTATGTTGTATGTATATGTGCATATATAGTGATATATGTATAGTATTGTTAATTAATCTATGTTAGGTTGAATTAATTGAGGCTCAATTCTTGTTATCAATTTCTGTATTGCAAGTTTATGTTGTTTGTGTCACAATATAATTATGTGCATGTATATATATTGAATTAATATATAAGAGATTTTAGACTTTTTAAGGGACATTTAGTGGAAATGGAAATAATTAAGCTTATGTTTTATAAAAAATTATCGAAAACGATATTTAATTTTAAAACGTATGGTTAGTTCGATCGAATGTTGAATATATACGTATATGTGATAAACTCCGTATACGTACAATTAAGGACTGAAATTAAACCTTAGAGTGTTTTTCGGCCTCGTATGATAAGTATTATATATGATTGTTATGTGAATGTTCGTTTTGTTAACAGAACAGACATTTATATTGATCATACACAATATTTGTTGGATTTGTCCTTGTATTGGACAAGTTACGAATACAATAACGAAATTAAATCTCGTAAATCATTTTATTTCAAAGATTTCTCAAAATTTTGAAAGCGTTTCCTTTATGTTCCCTAGGTACATGTAATTGCGTACTGTTCAGGGAACTGAAGCGAAGTGCTGCCGAAATTTTGTTGAATCGTTTTAATTGAAAAGATTTACGCAATTTAGTTACGTTATTGTACTTGTAATGGGAGGTAGGATGACCTACCAGCAAAGTGTAAATGATCAACTAACATAACATTCAGCAATAAAATTGTTTTAATAAAATATTAATGCAAATTTTATCATACTTTATAATTATATATCTACTTAGGAAAAATGGACAATTATTTTATTGATTGAAGCTAGATGTACAGACTAAGAGAAGCTGATGGCACAATAAGTGAACAACTTATTAATGGTGTTGACATGTTTATTGATTTCGCTTTAAGTAACAATGGAAACGTCGTCGAAATCCATCGTTCATGTAGTAGATGCAAATTATTGAAGCATTTGATACCGAAAATGGTTAGAGTTCATTTGCGTTAGTACGATTTTGTGCCGAACTATTTGGTTTGGGATCGTCATGGAGAACCATTAGCATCACATCTGTACAAGTTGAGGAGGTAGTGAATAATGAAATTGCTACGACGAATCTCGTAGAACATATGGTTGAAGATGTTGCACGTTCAATGTTCCCGGTTCAACAATTTAGTGATGACGATGGTAATGATGAAGAAGAACCAAATATTGGAGCAAAAAAAATGATTTATTAAATGCCGCGAAGAAACCCCATTGGGAAGGCTGTAAAAGTGGAAACCAATTATCAGTAACTGTTGAATACATTGCGATGAAATCTAAATACAACTTCACAGAAGCTGGATTTACAGGTATTGTACAAGCTGCGAAGCGGCATATGCCTTCCAATAATTTAATGTGCGAAAATCATTATGAAGTAAAAAAAAAAATGATGACGGCTTTTGGTTTACCGTATGAAAAATAGATACATGTCTAATGGGTTGCATGCTATTTTGGAAGGAAGATATCAATCTTAAGAATTATAAAATATGTAATCAGGAAAGATACAAACCAAGAAAGAAAAAGGGAAAGGAGGTCTCGTATAAACATATGCATTATTTACCTATTACTCCTAGACTACAAAGGTTATATGCATCTTCTATAACCGCGCAACATATAAGATGGCACAGTGTGAGAACACAAGAAGAAGTTATGTTAACACACCCAACTGATGGAGAAGAATGGAAGCATTTTGACTAGAAGTATCCCGATTTTCCATCTGAGAGTCGTAATGTTAGACTTGGTTTATGTACGGATGGATTTTCACCATTTTCTTAATTTGGTGCTAAATATTCGTCCTGACCTATAATTGTCACACCTTATAATTTCCTCCGTGGATTTGTATGATAACTCCTTATATGTTTCTCACAATTGTTGTTTATGGTCCTGATGATCCGACACAAGGAATCGATGTTTATTTACAACCGTTGATTGAAGAATTAAAAAAATTGTGCTACGAAAGAGTAGAAACATAAGATATTTCGCAACAAAAGAATTTTCGTATGTATGTTTATCTATTGTGGACAATCAGCGATTTTCTTGTGTACGCAACGCTTTTAGGTTGGAGTACGGCTGGTCCTCTAGGTTGTCCTTACTGCATGGAAGAAAAAAGAGCATTTTCTTTACCTTATGGAAAGTAAATTTCATGGTTTGACTATCATCGATATTTTCTTCATATCAATCATCCTTTTATAAGAGATAAGATTTTTTTTATAGCTAATAGGCATGAAACTTTGAGGCCACCTATAGTATAGTCAAGTGAAGATATTAATGAACTTGTAAAGGATTATCCAAAGATACATGTAACTGGAGAATAGACTGAAATTCAAGGTAAGTCATCGGTTCGTAATTGGTGCAAACAAAGCATATTTTGGTAGTTTCCTTATTGGAAAATCTCCTGATTCGTCGTAATATTGATGAGATGCATAATGAGAAAACGTGTTTGACAATGTGTTTAATACAATTTTGAATGTCAAAGGGAAGATGAAATATGATTTGAAATCAAGACGTGTTATTGAAGTAATATGTAATCGTCTTGAGCTTCATATAAAGCCAAATGACACCACAAAACCAAAAGCATGCTATGAACTGGACCATAATCAAGTTAAAATACTTTTAAAATGGGTGGAAGGATTAAGATTCCCAGATGGTATATATTCTAATCTTCTTAGATGTGTCGACTATAAAAACAATAAACTTAGCGGGATAAAAAGCCACGACTGTCATGTTATGATGGAAAATTTGTTGTCCATCGCTTTCAAAGTACTGTTTCCTATAAAAGTTTGCACTACTGTAGCATAACTTAGTCTGTTCTATAAAGAGCTTTGTTCTGCTACATTAAAAATGACCATCTACGTAAATTAGAGGAAGAAATCCCTATATTTCTCTATAAACTAGAAAAAATATTTCCTCCAGGTTTTTTCAATGTTATGAAGGATTTACCTATTCATCTTTCATTAGAAGCACATCTTCGAGGGCCTGTGCAATATGGATGGATGTATCCATTTGAAAGGTATATTAATATTTAGTTAATTAAATATTAGTTAATGAAATGTATAAAAAAAATTAATTTACAATAATTCTAAATAGGTATTTAAATAATCTAAAGAAAAAACTGAGACAGAAAGCTCGAGTTGAAGGTTCAATTTGCAAATCATGCATCGAAGAAGAAGATTTGTTTTTTTTTCCTCATTATTTTAGTGATTATGTGAACATATCATTTGAAAGTACTACGCGTAATGATGAAGGCATTGATCAAGATGATTAAGCGACTTTATCTATTTATGAAAAATATGGTCAGCCTTCTGGTAGATGTGTGGAAGCATGGCTGGATGATAGAGATTATAATGCAGCACACACATATACTCTTTTCAACTACACTGAAGTTTCACCGTTCATTAGGTAGTGAACTTATATCATCCATACATGTACTGTATCTTTAATCATAATGTAACATTTTTCCTATAATTGCAGGATTTACGAATCACAACATCCAAACGGCGATATTAGCAAAGAATTCGCTACTTTGTTCACTAATTACGTTTTTGATACAATAAATTGTGCTGTAGATGAAGGATTGAAACACTTAGCAATTGGCCACAATGGAAAGTCAAGACATATCCAATATTCTTTGTTAATGGATATAAATTTAATACTAAAGAATATGGTGCCGAAAAATTAACTAATGATAGGTATGTATTTATTAAAGTTAGTGATGATCCAAATGACATATAAATGATTTTTATGGCATACTAACCCAGAATTTGCAATTGACATATTTCACACAACCCGAGAAAGAAGTATTTTTGTTTAAATGCAACTGGTTCAGCAACGTTTTAGGTTCTCGAATCAACGTGCACCCAAAATATAATCTTGTAGAAATAAAACATACATTCGCGTTATTATAAGTACGATCCTTTTGTACTTGCTAAACAAGCTCTTCAAGTATATTACGCTCCGTATGCATCTCTAAGAAGAGACAAAATAGATTGGTCGGCTATTTTTAAAACAAAGGAAAGGTTTAAATTTGATAGACGGAATATTCTTGATGAACAAGCTTATCAAGCAGATGTCGAGGAAAATAGAGGAATAGTAATAACTAATGATCAAACAGATATTGAACGTCGAAATGATGAATCGAATGCATTAATTAAAGCATTTGAGACTACAGATGAACCGTATATAGAGTAGGAAATAGAGTCAGAATCTGAAAGTGACGAGGACTAACCAATAATCCTCATTTTAAAAAGGTAATTTTATGTTATGTCATGTCATACTGTTTGATTTACATAATCCTTTTTATATTATGTCATATTTTTTGTCATACTGTTTGTTGTAATGTTATAATTTTATGCCATGTCATATTATTTATATCGCATAGTCCTCTTATATTATGTCGTATGTTTGTTTACATAGACCTTTTATGTTATGTTATATTGTTGTTTGTAAGTCTGTAACAAGTATGGCTTCACACGGTCCTGTAGGTGGTGATGGCAGTGGTCCATCACAGAAGCTATCACGTCTTGCGGTGTGGCTTAAGGTAAAAACTAGTAGAGGGTAAGTATTAAGTCATTTATGTACAATAAATTATATATATATATATATATATATAGCCATGAAATATTAAATGTTTTTTTTCGTTTAACAAAGGAATTTTGAGTTAGAGCCTTCCAATACAGTCTTGGCGATATGAAAATGCTTTCACATGGCATGTGTGACTTCATGTTGGCCCAAGTGGACATTGGTACCAGACATTGTCAAGGAGACTATTTGGCAGGATTTTCTTGTATGGGTGATATATCTTTTGTTACATTAAGTAGTCATGCTCCTATTTAATCAGATCATATTTATGCTATTTTAAGAAAATGTAGGGTGCGGTGGGTCTCCAGAAGACATATATTTCGCTCGTACGGCGCCATTAGAACAGCAAAGTGGCTAAAAATTACAGAGAAACACTAAATAGCATAAAATCAGGTGGAAAATAAACCGGATTAGATAAGCGCTAAGGTCTGGGACTATATGCATACTTGGTGGAATAATGAGCAGTTTCAGATAAATTTACTGCATATTTAATTTATATTGTTCTACTCAATTAATATATAAATTAGAATAAAACATTTTTAAATTTAATTGTATAGGTCGAGCCCGTGAGAAATTCAGAAAATAGGAGCAAGAACCTAGTTACAATTCGCGGTGTTTCTAAGTCATTCCAGCACCAACGCGAGGACCTAGTATATTTATTAATTACACAGTTATAGATTTTAAGTTATAAGTTGTTTAAACTTATAGTTGATTTAACTTTAAGTTCTAATTTGCATATAAGCATATTTTAGGAGAGACAGCGTGGTGTTCATGTGTCGTACTGAGACGTTTTTGAGCATACACATGCAATGAGTCAGATCGACGACACAAGCTCAGTTTCCTACTCTTGGGACCACGATGCCAAGGCACGTGATGCATATGTTAGTATAACATAGTTAATTTAAATTTATAATTTAATTAAAATAGTGTTATCTAAATTCAATTGTATTTTGTTTAACATGATAAATTTCAGCTACAAAGGGCATAGATGCTTGAGGGGACTAGGAGGATCAAATTGACTACCGAGGATGAGGATAAGATTTTTGATGCTGTCATGAATCCATCAACCCAGAATAGATGCTATGGTTTTGTCAATCTAGCGGTAATAGAAACTTAAATTTATAATAAAAACTAAAATTTACTTGAATTGCTATTATGAAAAACTGAAAATCTAAAATTATATACGGGTCAGGACATCTCAGCAGTCGTACTAAAGGGCTCAAGACAAGGGGAAGATTGCACAGCTACAAGCCCAGATCGTGGAGCTTAATGAGAGTGATCGTCGCCACGAAGTGCAGATGGAGCAACTTAATCAGCGTCTGGCGGAGTTCATTGCCCAGTACGGTACGGGTCCTTCATCTTCCGGGGGAGAATGAGTTGAGATTAGCTTGTTTTAATGTTGTGTGTGTGTGTGTGTATATATATATATACATACATATACGCTTTGAGAGTGTGTGAGGATTATGTTTGATACATTATGATGGTTTATATGTGTAGATGTTGTGTTGGTGACGATGGTTTGGACGTGACGTTGGATGACTGTTTATTTTGATGTTGGGTTGATGACGTTGGGATGTATGTACATATATGTTGTGTTGAGATCATTGGGTTGGTGTATTTTCTAAATATTAGTTTATGTTATATGTTTTGCATGTTTTTTTTGGTATAATGTTATGTTTGGGTATATATGTGATTGTGACTGTGATGTATGTGCTCGAAATGGAGCTGTTTTGACTATTATGAGATTATGAGTGGCTGGAAGTGAGTAATCTGAAATCTATAAAAAAAAATACCTAGATTTCCAATGGCGTCCAATGGTTGGCAATGGCTTACTGGCCAAACATGAAATACACATAACCAAGTTATACAGTTGGAAACCGTTGAAAATTTTCATTGGAGGCATTGCAAGTCGTTGGAAACCATTGATTTGTATATCAATGGCTTTACCAACGGTTTTCTAGTGGTCGCCGACGACCCCTAGCCGTTGGAAACTTTTGTTCCTCTTATAGTGTTGGGGGTAGGCGGTGGTATCTGTGTGTCAATTTAATGTGTTTGGGATTGGAACTATTTAGACAGGTTTGATGCGTCGATTTAGGATTCGATCTATTTGATATCTAATCAGGAACTAGATTTTAAACAGGTTGGAGGGATATATTTTATTTCTATTACTGAGGAAGGAGGAAAGCTAATGTTCGTAAATCAAGTTGCGATGATAAAGCATGATTTTTTACTTCAAAAAAAATAATTTTGATTAGTAGAAGTATGTAAATCTCCCTAACGCTCGATTTGATGAAACTAGTGCAAATGACCTAAGGCAAATGACTTTGTCGTGGTGAGGTGGCTAACAAAAAAGTCATTTTTTAAGAAAGAAAAATTGTTGTTGTTGTTATTGTCGCATCTTTTTGCATTTGTAGTTGCTTTTTACGTTAATGGTAAATCAAAAAGGCTACATCCTTTCTTTAGCATCTCTTTACATCTATAAAACTCCATAATCAACCTTGGATCGACTATACAACAATTTTAACAATATGATTTGATTTCCCTCAATTCCAAAAGCAAGAGTATGAACTTTTAGATATTCGTGCATTAAAGAGATGATTGACTAGTGTGTTTCATCGCAACATCCCATATTCTAGTTGAATAAACCACATAACCTCTATGCCTAGTTTGGCTATAGGAATCGTATTGAATAGTGATAATTTGCATATTAAACATACAACATATAAAAAATAACTTTTTGTTACATTGTTTTTAAACTTGGTTGTTCAAATAGAGTATGTAAACATGTTTGTTTAGGTGAATTGAATGTGTTTTAACAAGTAATACATAAAAGAGCTTCATGACTTGATGTAAGATGAACAGTCCAAACCAGTATAAAATTTACTAGGCAAAATATTATATTATTATTTTTGCATGGACATTATTTACTATTTGTAATCATCTATAATCTTGTTCATAGTGACTAACAAATGGCATCAAAGCCTGCTGTTTTACTAATCGAAACACCATAGTGCAATGGCCAGAAAGAAAAGATATAGTCAGAGCACAAGGGTAGTCGAGAAAAAGCTAAAAGTTTAAAAGCCGATAAGAGTCTATAGAATCAAAGAACATGCGTTGCTTAGCTAATCTTAGATTTCTTATGTGATGTTATTTCAGAAACACACAAGAAAATACATAAAGATTTTAAAGCATCACAAAAGTCAATTATATTGTTTAGCCAAATTAGAGGATTGTGAGCATAATATTGGTATTTTAATATAAGGAAACAAGTTCTTAGTAAAAAAAATTTAAAGTGTTTGGAAACACATTAGAAGAACGTATTTTACAAAAAGAATTTCTATTAGAAGATAGTGAGTATTTAAATGATAAAAATTATGAGCTTGAAAAATGAGTCGGCTGTTCAAGTTTCAATGGCGTCAGATCTGATACCCCATCGCCTTCCCCTTCATCTCGTCTAACCCACTCTCCCTGCGCCCCACTCTTTCACTCTGCCTTGCTCCTCCACCCTTCTCCACCTCACCGATGGTCAAGAGCAAAAACCAGAAGTCTTGTCTCAACACTGGATCTAGATCTGATAAATCGGCAACAAGATCTGGTCGCCAATACAAGCTTAGCGCCGCTGAGCACGATCTGGCCGCGACTGACTCCGACTCGTCGGAGAGATCTCTTCCGTCTGACCTTGCTTCTGCTAAAGCACTTGAGTTCCTGCTGAGTGAAATTCCTAATGCTCCGCAATTATTAACTACGCCAACAGCGAAACCTAGTCCTTCATCCATTTCTTCTATGATCAACGCTGCTAACATCTCCTGGTCTACTACACAAGATAAGTCTCTCTGTAAAATGAATTAGGGCGATTTGTCTGAGGTCTGTGAACCTGCGATTGAGAATAGGACTACTATGAATGTTGAGGTTATTGGAAATCCCATTGTTAATGCTTCCTCAATGAACGATGCCAGTGTTGATGTTAACTTGAATGGTGATGGTGTGACTGTTGTGTGTGATGATGTTCATTGTGCTGCAGTTGCTCAGGTCTGCGCACAACATGTTCAGCAAAATGCCATGCCAGCTAAGTTACCATGGAAACCCCTATTTGAAACACTTCCAAACATCGCCGGTTTATATGAACCGACTCATTTCTCCATCCCGGATCCAGCATCCGGTCCATCTCCTCCTCTTGAAATACTCAATGAAGCTAAAAACTTTTGGAAAAACCAAGTAGTTGGTTTTTTTTAGATTCTAAAACACCAAATTTTGATATGCTTGAGGCGTGCCATGGAGTATGGCGGCTACATTGGCAAATGAGAATCACATATGTTAATGGGATGTATTATTTTAAATTCTCATCTACTGCCGAAAAACAAAGAGTTTTGGAAGCAGCTCCAGCAATTATTAGACGTAAACCGTTCATAGTCACTCTCTGGTATGCATCTGTGGATAGAGCTAGAAACCAGATCCTCTCTATCCCCGTGTAGGCTCAGTTTAATAATGTTCCTTCAGTTCTACAACCGCCTATTGGGCTCAACTGTCTTGCGTGCCATATAGGATAACTCAAATGTTTTGATACCAATATGGTAGCTAGGAGAAATCTTGTATTTGCGAGAGCACTAACTGAAGTTACTCCAGATAAGCCACTTCCAACCCAGCTAAATGTATGCATTGAAGATAACTTATATTTTGTTTATGTTACATACAAATGGATCCTAGAAATTTGCAACCTCTGCAAATCCTTTGGTCATGTTAAGGAGAAATGTACTACAACGAAGGACAACATTCAGACTGTCAAAGTGCCTCTTCCTTGTTCCCCTCCTGTGATTTGGGTTCCCAAAATCAAGCATGTTGTTATCCCTCCTACGAGCGATGTTGGTAATAAAAACTCTGATAAGGCTCCAACTACAGGTCAAACCTTTGACTGGAATAAAAACAGATAGGATTCTGACACACGGTAAAACGGGAATGAACCACAGCTTGAGTGACGGAACATTTTACATTCATGTAGACAAGGCGGATGTGTCTAGGAAGTTAATGTATAAAGTGGAAAGTGAAGGGCTTAAGTTAGCAATGGATGGTGATGATGGTTTAAGCAACGAGCAAATTCTCCTCGATACTGTTTGGGACAAACGGCTTCTATATTCTGAGAGTTCTCCATGTTATCTGTTTGATCTGGCAGTGCAAGATGTTTCGCCTAGTGATGCTGTTGGAGGCTAGTTCTTTGACAATGCATGGTAGTCTAGGCACTTCGGCTTAGCTCCTATTTTCTTTTTTATATGTAAGAAGTGGATAGACCACCTTAATAACCACTAGCTGATGGCAAACCACAATCACCTGTACTTCATGTATTTTATTATTGGTAATAATAACAGATGTTTGCGGTCACCTTAAAAACCGGTCGGATTTGCCAAAAAAAAATTATGATCTTTAGAAGAATATCGCAACATTGAAAAAAAAAGGGAAAATTCTTTAAATGATTCTAAAGTAAAGTTTTGTCTGCTGAAGAAAAGAACAGTGCTTTAATAGATAAGATGCTTTAACAAATTAAAGAATGTGAACTTTTGAAAGATAACAATATTAGTGATTTTAAACCTATTTCTAATCAATTAAATGAGGTAATCACAAATTTATAGAGAAAAAGATGATTTATCTTCTTCAATTAAAATATCAAAGTTCACAATAATAGAACTGGTTTAGACTATAAATGGATAACTGGAGAAAAGGTACTAGATATACATTCATGTATACACGTTTTAATGCCAGTACTAAATTAAAGAGATTCTAAAACCAATTCTTGTAACGATAATACTATGATTATAAATAGAAAAAACCCTTTAAATACTAAATCAATAGCAATTGATGCTGATAACGCAGTCGTTAATGGCGACACTAACTTCCTCTTTTTTTCCTGTCTCCGCATTCTTCCACTCCTTTATCTTCCTCCTCCTTTCTATCCACTTATTTGTCCACTTACTCTTCTTACCTATCTTCCTCCTCTTTCCTGATTTTTCCTACGTTGCCGTAACACTGACTCTTGATTTTAACGCTCAGATCTAACCTTTTTCACCAAATCTCCCCTATTTTATCCAATCCCCTCCTCAGCTGCACACGAAGACCCTAACCTGCCTCAGCCTTCCCTTCTTTTTCTATGAGTGGTGGCCCCTCCTGGGTTTCTCTCGAGCTTCTTTCGTTGCCTCTTTAGTTCGATTTCGCGACTCCCTTTTCGAATGATTCCTGTAATAAGCTACGTTAGGTGTCCTTGCGAGTCTGCCCGATACATTCAGGAACGAAGCTAGAGGGGGGCAAGTAGGGGCCACGCCCCCCTTGGTTCCATAATTAAAAAAATGGTTAATTCATGTGCCGTTAGTCTGACTTTGTCAGGAGAATGGAGCCGGTTTTGGTTGTTGGGTCTACTATGAAGTTTTCGAAAGTTAACTTGGTTTTATTTAGGGGGTGGTTTCGGCTTGCGTTGGGACTGAAGGTATTGGATCCGACATAGAGTTTCCAATGTTTGCAGTAACTTCTTGCTCTCTGAAGTGTCTCACGTCTCACCTCATTGTTAGCCTGATATGCCATATAATTATTTTTACTGAGTATGTTATGGTTTGAGTCTCTAGCTTAGTGAACATATGCAGTCTTAGCTTGGTGTCGATGGTTGGTAGTTTTGGTTGTAATGGTGCCTTCGTAGAGTTTGATCTTCAATGTGATTTTGGATTCATCTTGCGGGTTCTGATTTGTTGGCTTTTTGCGTAGTTTTGGGATGTTGCTTTGTGATTTTAGGAGCTTATACGTTGTTTTTCTCTAAATTATGTTGTGTGGCTGTGATGCTGAGGTTGTTGGGTTTAGGAGGTGTAAGTTTGTGTTGGATTTGTTTGCTCCACTGGCCTCTCTCGGCATATATGGTGAAGTCTCGACTCTCGATCATGCTGGAGTATTCTAGTGGTTGCATTTTTTTAGCTTTTACATTCTTTGCCTGGCCATTTGGTGATAGCTAGGGTTCTTTTGCCCTGGCTACATCCGGTGTCATGCTGGCCTCGTTATTCACTCTGGTTAGTCGTTCATGTACTTGCATGTACCATGTCTCTTTCAGTTGGCATGGTTTGTGTAACGACCTGCATTCTACGTATCAAAGGGTCGTAGAATATTTATTTCTTTTTCATATGAGGTCGTATGGTCGTGTAATTTTGGGGAACGACTATTGGGGTCATTTCCCATGTTCACGATTTTTGCCGATTTTTAAATGACCGTTTTACCCCTAGTAGATCTTGTTTCGCCTATAACTTTTTATTGGTAAGGAGTTTTGACTTAAAACCACTTCCATTAGATCCGGATGATGGTTAACCTTTCCGTAGAGTGGTCACACTAATCAAACGGACTTACCTTTTGGGAGATATGGCTTAATGAAGGTTTGGAAGGTGAAAAAACAGCTTAAATGGGCTTAATAGGGTAATTAGCAGCTAGGCCCATTGGGGATTTCGGGATTTGAGCTATATAAGGGCTGATTAGGGTTAGAGAAACCTTTTCTTTGTCATTTTCCAGTCGCCACTTACCTCTCTTCAACCCTAACAATGACCTCCAACACCCAAATCACCTTCTAATCACCGTTTAATCAAGTTTTAGCCTAATTTACATCAAACCAAGGCAAATTAGCATAGAATTTAGGATAGAGCTGCTGGAACACATAGAGATTCAACCCAAATCAGAGATACTTTCTGATCTATAAGTAATTTGTGGCTAAGGTGAGTGATTTGCATTGTTTTTCACTAATTACGGTTAATTAGGGGTGATTAGTGTTAATTAGCGAAATTATGCCTCAGAAAAATCTGGAAAATTTTGTAAAATTCTAAAATATTATTTTAGGGCTCTGGTAAAAATTTGGGTAAATTTGGAGTAAGTTTGCTAATACTATCATTAGTTATAGTTAAACACGATTAAGGGGAAAACATAGATTTTTGGGTATGTTTGATCCATATTGACATGTTAAATTGTTGTTTTGGTGTTTATTGTTGATTCTCTATGTTGCTATGACTGTATGGTATGCTTTGTGATTGATTAGAAAAGTTAGAATGGTCGAAAACACCATCATATGGCGTAAAACAATCGCTGGAAAAGTTGCAGGAAATGTGCAGGGTTTCGGATCGGATCGGATATGGGGCTCGGATCAGATAAGAGAACCGGGAAAGGGAATTCGATTCGGATCAGAACCTAGCACAAGAGGAAAAGCATGGCAACAAGGAAGGCCACGTGAACTAAGACGGGATCAGATCGGGAAGTTACGGATCAGATCGGAGACGGAGGAGGGAACCAGATCGAAATCGGGAGATGGGGTACCATACGAACCGAACCGAGGCAGAAGCACCATCCGAACCGAACCGAGCAAGGGTGACTGAACCGAACCGAGCAAGGATGACTGAACCGAACCAATGAGGATTGGAGCACTACGCATTTTCAAACCAAACCAAGGCGTGGGCTATGACCAGCGAACCGATCCGGATGAAGACCAAAACCCGAGATGCAAAGGTAGTCCAAATGAGAAGTTAGAATTCGGGATCCAGATGGGAACCAACGAGTTAACTTCAAGATTCGACTCTGCTGCGGGACGTGTGCAAAGGGGTTATCGATGTCTATATCTTTGACTCACCACTGAGAGACGGATTAGTGGCTATGGATAAGTGCAGTGGGGTTGTTATGACTCCATGGGGTAAAGTGATCGTAGTAGGACTATGAGCCAGTGCAGTGGGGTTGTTATGACTCCATGGGTCAGAGTGGACATAGCAAAGTATTAGTGGTTACGGATCAGTGCAGTGGAGCCATCATGACTCCATGGGGCAGAGTGATCGTAACAAAGAATTGGGTGATCAAAGTGGTAGGTATCGTATGCTTTACGCACTGAGTGAGAAACGTGAGGATGATTGCTATGTTTGATGTTTTGCTATCACATTGACATGCACACCCCTCCCAATTGTTTTCACACCATGTGTTAGTGTCACCTTAGATATTGTACATCTTGTTGTGCTAGCTCCTTGGTTGCAGGTCCAGGTTCAGATATGGTTATGTATACCTGTTATTATTCTGTTTTACTGCTTATTGCTTATACCAGACTTTTGTCTGACCCAGAGTTTTATGTCTCTTCTTATTACTCTGGGTGCTCTTAAATGGGAAGACTAGAGACAGGTCAGGTGATTATGCACGAGTTGCTGTACCGAAGACAAGCAGGAGGCTTCCACATATGATATATGTAAATATTCTCCATGTGTTGTTACTGGCCACTACTTTGGGCATTAGTAGTGTACCTCTTTATTTTGCTTTAGAGACAGTATTTCAAATTTGTAATAATGTTGGTTTGGATGATAAGCTGTATTTTTTATTTCCGCTGCTATGATGTTCAGCTTATACATTGTCTCGCCTGTTTTATGTCAAAGTTATGTTATTATTATATTTTATCCCATGCGCTGTGAGACATTCTGCAGGTTCCTTGTTAGTTCAAATTCCTTTCTTTTCTTTTCTTTGGTGACTGTCCCGTGCTAGTTGGACATCGGCATTGCGCACTTTCATTGGAAACGTCGGCTGGTGCGTGGAGGGCCGTCACACTTGGTATCAGAGCTCTAGGTTGCGTAGTTAACCTACGGAAAGACACCAGGGAGAGACAACACGTATATGAGAGCACGTATTTGTGATATTTTGGTTTCCAAAAGCTATATATACTATTAGTATATCTAAGGATGGAGTCGCACTACACTGGCACCACTGAAGAGATGGTTAATCGTTTTCTCCTTACAGATTGAACAATGAGCCGATATACGAGGAATACTGGTTCAGGATCCAATAATAGGAATGCTCCTGATATGAGGACGATGTTCACTGACTTCATGAGAGAGATGCTTAGGGATGTTCAGAGGGCAGCTCCTAATGCTGCAAATGGTGGTGGTGCAACATGCAGGCGCCTAGAGCCGATTTCGCCAAGCTCTGTAAGGACTACACTAGTCTTGGTGGGAAGCCATTTCACGGAACGGAATCGGCTACAGAAGTTCAGGATTGGCTCGATAGTTGTGAGCGCATCTTCGAGGACTTGGGGATCGATGAGGCAATGAAGAGAAGCTAGCATCGCGTCAACTGCAAGGACGGGCTATGAATTGGTGGAATGCTATTAAGGCAGCTACCCTGAGGATCAAGTTACTTGGGATCAGCTCAAGTCCCGATTCAGTGATAAGTTTGTCCCAGCTGCTCAGAAATCAGAATTGTTTAGGAAGTTCTTGGAGCTTAAGCAGAATGGTAAGGCAGTCTCGGAGTATATTGCTGAGTTTGATACTTTATCGAAATATGGATTATCTCTTATCGACACTCCCGAGAAGAAGAATGAGAAGTTCATAACAAGCTTAGATCAGTACTTGGGGGAAAGGCTTATAAACCATATTGATGAGACTTTTGAATCGATTTTTGGGAAAGCATTGAGATCAGAGTGCCTTTATACTAAGCCCAAGGCTGAAATTACTGTTGCATCTGCAGAGGGGCCAAAGCCGCAAGCAAGCGGTGGAGGCAAGAATAAAAGGAAGCAGAGTCAAAACCAAGCTAAGGATGGTCAGAAGAAGAAGAAGAAAGATGTTGAGTGCTTTAGCTGTGGCAAGAAGAGCCAATATGCCAAAGAATGTCGAGCAAAGCTAGCGGACAGGAAGTGCTTCAACTGCGGCCAAGTGGGACATCACAAGGATAAATGTCTGCAACCCCCTAAACAGATGCAGATTGTGAAAGCATATGCTATTAATGATGCTCCTTTTTCGTCGAATGCCCCAACTGTAGTGGAGAAAGGAAAGAATGGCGTCATTCAAGGTATGCTTTCTGTTTATGATGTTCTTGTTCAGTACTGTTTGATACCGGGGCTTCCCGTTCCTTCATATCTAGTGACCTGGTAGATAGGTTGGGATTGGAACTCGAGATAGTTGATAGACCTTTAGCAGTGACGAACACGATTGGTAGTTCGACTAGCCTTAGTATGATTTGTCGTAATATGGTCTTATCGAGTCATGGATGTGTGTTTGCTTGTGATTGCTTTGTTTTGGGCTTTACTGGGTATGGCATTATTTTGGGAGTCGATTGGCTCCAAAGGTACGGGGTGGTGGTAGGCTATGAGGGATTTTCGGTGACTATTAGATCGGATGATGGGCGGAGGGTATTGCTTGGTAGCCTACCTAATGATGAGGTGATGGCTAGTTTTCTAAATTCCCTCGACATCCTGCAGGACGAATTATCAGGGGTTCCCGTTGCTGGCCAGTATCCGAATATCTTCGAGGAAGTGACCGGACTTCCACCACACCGAGAGATTGAGTTCCATATTGATTTAGTGGAAGATGCCAGCCCTGTGGTGATGCCACTTCGTCGTATGGAACCAAGGAAGCAGCAAGAGCTCGGGGTGCAAGTGAGCGATCTTTTGAAGAAGGGATTTATCAGAAGAAGTGTCTCCAAGTGGGGAGCACCAGTTGTATTTGCCACTAAGGCAGATGGTTCCCTTCGTTTATGTGTGCACTATCGCGAGTTGAATAAAGTGACTAGGAAGAATGAGTATCCTCTTCCACGGATAGGTGATTTGTTTGATCAACTGGAAGGAGCAAGGGTGTTCTCCCAATTGGACCTCGCGACAGGATTTCATCAGCTCCGAGTAGCAACTGAGAGTATTCCTAAAATGTCATTTCAGACGTCATCTGGATTCTATGAGTGGTTGGTCATGCCATTCGGGTTGACCAATGCACCAACATATTTTGTGGATCTTATGAATAGGGTATTCAAGGATTAATTGAATAAGTTTGTTCTTGTGCTCGTAGACGATATCTTGGTTTACTCGAGGATAGAGGAAGAACACAAGGAACATTTAAGGATAGTGATGGAGGTGTTGAGGAAACACCAATTGAAAGCGAAGTTTTCTAAGTGTCACTTCTGGAGGAGGGAAGTGAGATTCTTGGGCCATGTTGTTTCAGAGAATGGTATTGCCGTGGATTCTGCGAAGGTGGCTACGGTACAAGATTGGTCTATGCCTAAGAATGAAACGGACATAAGAAGTTTCTTGGGGTTAGCTGGATATTATCGTAAGTTTATCCAAGACTTCTCCAAGATAGCAGCACCGTAAACTCAGTTGACTAAGAAGAATCAAGCTTTCGTTTGGGACGAGAGGTGTGAAAATGCATTTAAGAGTCTAAAGGAAAAGTTGACGCATGCGCCAGTATTAGTCATTCCTAAAGGGAATGAAGAGATGATAGTATACATGGATGCATGTGGTACCAGACTAGGTGTTGTATTAATGCAAGGAGGTAGGGATGTAGCTTATGCAAGTCGGCAACTGAAACCGCATGAGAAAAGATATCCTACCCATGATTTGGAATTGGCAGCGATCGTGTTCACATTGAAGATGTGGAGACATTATCTCTTGGGAGAAAGATTCGAGTTGTTTACTGATCATAAATCGTTAAAGTATATTTTCTCTCAAAAGGATTTAAATCTCCGACAGCAAAGATGGTTAGAATTCTTGGCTTCCTATGATTTCGATATCGCATATACACCAGGAAAGGGCAATGTGGTAGCTGATTCATTGAGTAGAAGACATGCCAGTTTAGGGGCTATGTTTCTTGAATGGAAGCAATTAGAGTATATCGCTGGGTATAATTTCAGACCAAAGTGCAAATTGGATCCAGAAGTGCTAGCAAGTTTGACGATCAGACCCACTTTGATTGAGGAGATTGGTTCCAGTCAGAGGAACAATCCTAACCTATTGGAAATCATCTCCAAGTTAGAGATGGGTATCGACGAGGAGATAAACAAGTTTGGGCTTGATCGAGAAGGATGGCTTAGAAAGAATGGGAGACTAGTTGTACCCAATGTCAATGGATTAAGATATGAAGTGCTTAGAGAATGTCATCACTCGAAACTGACTATACATCCTGGTGGTAACAAAATGTATCGAGACATGAAGCAAACTTACTACTGGGAAGGGATGAAAAGAGACGTTAGGAAGTTTATATCCAAACGCATGAATTGCCAGCTAGTTAAAGCCAAGCAAAAGAAGCCTAGTGTGTTGTTGCAACCATTAGAAATTCCATAATGGAAATGGGAACAAGTCTCAATGGATTTCATTGATGGGTTACCAAGGACTAGATCGGGACATGATATCATTTGGGTGATTGTGGACCGATTGACCAAGAGTGCAAGGTTTATACCTGTCAAGTCAAATAGAACGGCAGCTAAGTTAGCGGAACTGTATATGAAGTGGGTAGTGAGATTTCATGGAGTACCCAAAGGCATTGTAAGTGACCGAGATCCGTTGTTTGCTAGTGGATTTTGGAAGAGCTTACAAGAGGTGTTAGGATCAGAATTACAAATCAGTACCGCGTATCATCCTCAAACCGATGGTCAGACAGAGAGGGTGAATCATATATTAGAAGATCTCTTGAGAGCTTGTATATTGGATTTTGGTGGATCATGGGATGACCATTTGCATCTAGTGGAATTTGCATATAATAATAGTTATCAGTCCAGTATTGGTATGACTCCATTTGAAGCTTTATACGGAAGACCGTGAAACTCACCATCATGCTGGTTAGAAACCGGTGAGAAGTTTGTGCTTGGGCCAGATGTGATAAGAGGAACTTCAGACAAGATCAGGGTTATCCAACAGCGAATGAAGGCTGCCCAAGATAGGCAGAAGGGTTATGCTGATAAGAGAAGAAGAGATTTAAAATTCTCCATTGGCGACTTGGTGTTTGTCAAGATTTCTCCGTTAAAGAGCGTGATTCGAATTGGTAGGAGAGGCAAGTTAGCTCCAAGATTTGTTGGTCCATTCCCAGTTCTCGAGCAAATTGGGAATTTGGCATATAAAGTTGAGTTGCTAGACAAAATGGAGGGAGTTCATAACGTGTTTCATGTTTCCCAGTTAAGGAAGTTCGTGCATGACCCCGATATGACTATTTCACCGGATTAGTTGGATGACATCGAAGTAGATCCCGAGGTGGTTGGGAACCACAAGCCGATCCGTATTGTCGAGAGCGATACGAAGCAACTTTGAAGGAAGGCCGTGAAACTGGTCAAGGTTCAGTGGGGCGAGAATGAGAGTGACTGTACTTGGGAAACAGAGGAGAGCATAAGGGAATCGCATCCAGAACTCTTTGCCTGGTAAGATTTTAATAGTAATAGTTTCTTCCCTTGTTAGTAAACCACATACTACGGTAGGCTTGTTGTGTATGTTTGATTGTTTGTGAATGACTGATAGGCAGGTGGGACACCTTTGTATCTTTTTGTTAAGGAATTTCGAGGGTGAAATTTCTTAAGGGGGGAGAGTGTAACGACCTACATTCTACATATCGAAGGATTGTAGAATATTTTTCTTTTTCATATGAGGTCGTATGGTCGTGTAACTTTGGGGAAAGACTATTGGGGTCATTCACAAGAAAATTATATTGATCATCTAAATTGTTTTCGATTCACTTTATTTTAACTCAGAATCAATTTAATTTCGTTTTAGTATTACGACAATTTAATATATTCGATATAAAATCGAAATCGATTTTTAAATCGATAACTTAATATAAAATTCATTTATATTATCAAATCAATATTTAAAACGATATTAAATATTTAAAATAAACTGTTCGAAAAATCCAGGTCGTTACATGGATCTTGTTTTGCCTATGAATTTTGATTGGTAAGGAGTTTTGACCTGAAACCACTTCCATTAGATCTGGGTGATGGTTTACCTTTCCGTAGAGTGGTCTCATTAATCAAACGGACTAACTGTTTGGGAGATATGGCTGAATTAAGGTTTGGAAGGTGAAAAAACAGCTTAAATGGACTTAATATGGTAATTAGCAGCTAGGCTCATTGGGGATTTCGGGATTAGAGCTATATAAGGGCTGATTAGGGTTAGAAAAACCTTTTCTTTATCATTTTCCAGCCGCCACTTACCTCTCTTCAACCGTAACAATGGCCTCCAATACCCAAATCACCTTCTAATCACCGTTTAATCAAGTTTTAGCCTGATCTATATCAAACCAAGGAATATTAGCATAGAATTTGGGATGGAGCTGCTGGAACACAAAGAGATTCAACCCAAATAAGAGATACTTTCAGATCTATAAGTAATTTGTGGCTAAGGTGAGTGATTTGCATTGTTTTTCACTAATTACGGTTAATTAGGGGTGATTGGTGTTATTAGCGAAATTATGACTTAGTAAAATCTAGAAAAAATTGAAAAATTCTAAAATATCATTTTAGGGCTCTAATAAAAATTTGTGTTAATTTGGAGTAAGTTTGCTAATACTATCATTAATTATAGTTAAACATGATTAAGGGGAAAACATAGGTTTTTGGGTATGTTTGTGTGACGGCCCGCCCCGCACCAACCGACATTTACTCCAAAAGTGCGTTGTACACATGTCCAGTTAGCACGGGACGGTCGTCAGAAAAAAAAAAGAAGACGAAGAAACAACAAAGAACCTGTAGAATGTCTCACAGCGCATAGGATAAAATATAATTACAACATACTTGACATAATACAGGTGAGACAGTGCATAAGCTGAAAATAAACTAACATAGCAGCGAAAAATCCAAATACAGCTTATGATCCAAAGCCAACATTATTACAACTTTTCAAACTGTCTCAAAAAGCAAAAGCAAGATAAAGGAGATACACTACTAATGCCCAAGCAGCGACCACCAACGACACATGAAGAATATCTATATATCATACGTGGAAGCCTCCTGCTTGCCTCCGAATCAGCTACTCGCGCATCACCAGCTAACCTGCCTTTAGTCTGATCGTGTGAGCACCCAGAGTAATAAGAAGAGACATAAAACTATGGGTCAGACAAAAAATCTGGTATGAGCGATAAGCGTCTAAACAGAACAATAACAGGTATACTAAACCATACCTGAACCTGGACCTGCAACCAAAGAGTTAGCACTACATACTGTACAACACTCTAAGGTGCCATTTCAAATAGTGTAAAGGTAACGGGGGTGGGGGTGTGCATGTTATAATGATGGAAAACAAATCAAGCATAGCAACAATCCTCACATCTCTCACTTAGTGCATAAAGCATACGATATTCACCACTTCGATCACCTCAATACTTTGCTATGATCACCTTGCCCCATGAAGTCATAAATGGCTTCACTGCACTGATACATAGCCACTAATCCTTCGCTATGTCCACTCGCCCCATGGAGTTATTCACCCCATCTTCGCTGGCTCATAGCCTTACCAATCCTTTACTATGTCCACTTTCCCCATGGAGTTATTCACCCCATCTGCGCTGGCTCATAGTCTTACTACGATCATTTTGCCCCTCGAGTCATAATGACTCTACTGCACTGATAACGTAGTCTTGCTACCATCACCTTGCCCCTCGAGTCATAGTGACTCTACTGCACTGATAAGTAGCCCAACATTCATTTTCAGTGGTGAATCGAAGTTATGAACGTCGACAACTCCTTAGCACACGCCCCGCAGCAAAGCCCAACCACGAAGTGAACTAATTGGTTCCCGACTGGATACTGAGCTCTAACTTCCAACTTAGACTACCTTTGCATCTCGGGTTTTTGGTCAATAATGGTATTCGGTTCGGCCATGGCGTTCGGGTCTTCTGCTCGTACTATGTTGTTCGATCTTCACGTTCGGTTCGGGTCGGTCACATCACTTCGGTTCGGTTCGGGTGTTGCTCCCGGTTCGGTTCTCCTCGTGCTCTCCGATCCCACGCTACGCCCCTTCGGTTGTGATGCTCCAGTCTGATCCCACTCCTAGTTCTTGTCCGATCCGATCCAGCTTCACCCCAATTCGAACCGGTCCGGGCCTTCCTTCTCGCCCCAGCATTTGTATGCTGCTGGAGATGACACCACTTTGGTTCGGTTCGGCTATCCGATCCGACCCCCTTATCCGATCCGAATTCCTGTAGCATTTCCTGCAACTTTTTCCAGCGAACAGTTTACGCCGCTCGACGGCGTTTTCGACCATTCCAACTATTCTAATCAATCACAAAGCATACCATACAGTCATAGCAACATATATAATCAACCACAAACACCAAAACAACAATATGATAGGTTAAAATGGATCAAACCTAGCCAAAACCCCATATTTTCCCTTAAGCATGTTTAGGTGAAACTAATGATATGATTAGCAAAACTTAACCAAATTAACCCAAATTCATATCAGAGGTCTAATACATCATTTCGGATTTTATAAATAATTTTCCAGAATTTTATCATGTTTAACTTCGCTAATTAATACTAATTACCCTTAATTAGCCATAATTAGTGGGGAACTATGCAAATCACTCACCTTAGCCACAAATAAAACCTCAAACTGAAATGATTCTCTATTTGGGCGTGAATATCAATGCTAAACAGCAGCTTTAATCTTGATTTGGTGAAGATCTCCCTTGATTTGATGTTGCTAAGCTTAATCCTTGATTAGAAGGCGATTTGGAGGTGATTTAGAGGTTGGAGGCCATTTTTAGGGTTTCCAAGAGGTAAGTGGAGGCTAGAAAACTGAAATGAAATGAAACCCTAACTCATTTCAGCCTCCCCATAACCCTAATCCCGAAATGGGTTATGGGCTCATTCACTATTCACCCTATTTGGCCCGGTTAAACGGTTTTTCACCTTCCAAACCTTATTTCAGTCATATCTCCCAAACGGTAAGTCCGTTTTTCACATGTGACCACTCTACGGAAAGGTAAACCATCATCCGGAGCCAATGGAAGTGGTTTTAGGTCAAAATTCATTTCCAATCAAAAATAATGGCCGAAACTAGATCAGCTAGGGGCAAAACGGTCATTTAAAAAATCGACAAAAATCATGAACATGGGAAATGATTCTAATGGTTGTTTCCCAAAGTTACATGACCATATGACTTCATATGGGAAAGAAAGAAATATCCTACGATCCCCCGATGCGTAGAATGCGGGTTGTTACATTCTCCCCCTTTTAAGAAATTTCGCCCCCGAAATTCCCTAACCAAAACACACAAAAGGGTGTCGCATGCCTATCAGCCCTAAAACAACAATCAAACATGCAAAACAAGTCTATCCTAGCATACGGAATAACTAATTCGCAAAGTAAATCTTACCAGGCGAAGAGTTCTGGATGCGTCTTCCTAATGCTCTCCTCTGTCTCCCAAGTACAGTCATTCTCGTTCTCGCCCCACTGAACCTTGACTAGATTCACCGCCTTCCTTTGAAGTTGCTTCGTACCGTGCTCGACAATACGAATCGGCTTACGGTTCCCAACCGCCTCGGGTTCCACTTCGAAGTCCTCTAACTGATCAGGTGAAATAGTCATATCTGGGTCGTGTACGAACTTCCTTAGTTGGGAAACATGAAATACGTTGTGAACTCCCGCCATCTTTTTTGGTAAGTCAACTCTATACGCCAAATTCCCAACTAGTTCAAGAACTGGGAATGGGCCAACAAATCTTGGTGCCAATTTGCCTCTCCTGCCAAATCGTATCACGTTCTTCAGCGGAGAAATCTTGACAAACACCAAGTCACCAACGGAGAATTTTAAGTCTCTTCTCCTCTTATCAGCAAAACTCTTCTGCCTATCTTGGGCAACCTTCATTCGTTGCTGAATGACCTTAATCTTGTCCAAGTTTTCTCTTACCACATCTGCTCCAAGTACAAACTTCTCACCGGTCTCTATCCAACATGATGGTGAGTTGCACGGTCTTCCGTACAAAGCTTCATATGGAGCCATACCGATACTGGATTGGTAGCTATTATTATATGGAAACTCTACTAGATGCAAATGGTCATCCCATGATCCACCAAAATCTAATATACAAGCTCTCAAAAGATCTTCCAATATACGATTCACCCTCTCCGTCTGACCGTCGGTTTGAGGATGATATGCAGTACTGAGATGTAATTCTGACCCCAGAGCCTCTTGTAAGCTCTTCCAAAACCCACTAGTAAACAACGGGTCTCGGTCACTCACAATGCTTTTAGGTACTCCATGAAATCTCACTACCCACTTCATATACAATTCTGCTAACTTAGCTGCCGTTCTGGTCGACTTGACTGGTATAAATTTTGCACTCTTAGTCAATCGATCCACAATTACCCAAATGCTATCATGTCCCGATCTAGTCCTTGGTAAACCATCGATGAAATCCATCGAGACTTGCTCCCATTTCCATTCGGGAATTTCTAATGGTTGCAACAAACCACTAGGCTTCTTTTGCTCGGCTTTAACTAGCTGGCAATTCATGCATTTGGATATAAACTTCCCAACGTCTCTTTTCATCCCTTCCCAGTAGTAAGTTTGTCTCATGTCTCGATACATCTTATCACCACCGGGGTGTATAGTCAGTTTTGAGTGATGACATTCTCTAAGCACTTCATCTCTCAAACCATTCACGTTGGGTACAACTAGTCTTCCATTCTTTCTAAGCCATCCATCTCGATCAAGCCCATACAAATTCATCTCCTCACCATCGATATCCATTTCTAACTTGGAGATGATTTCCAATAGATTAGGATCGTCCCTCTGGCTGGAACCAATCCGCTCTATCAAAGTGAGTCCGATCGCCAAACTAGCTAGCATTTCTGGATCCAATTCGCACTTTGGTCTGAAATCAAACCCTGCGATATACTCCAGTTGCTTCCATTCAAGAAACATAGCCCCTAAACTGGTATGTCTCCTACTCAAGGCATCGGCTACCGTATTACCTTTCCCAGGTGTGTATGCGATATCAAAATCATACGAAGCCAAGAACTCTAACCATCTCTGCTGATGGAGATTCAGATCCTTTTGAGAGAAGAGATACTTTAACGATTTATGATTGGTAAACAACTCAACTCTTTCTCCCAAGAGATAATGTCTCCACATCTTCAGCGCAAACACGATCGCTGCTAGTTCCAAATCATGGGTAGGGTACCTTTTCTCATATGGCTTTAGTTGCCGACTAGCATAAGCTACAACCTTACCTCCTTGCATCAATACAACACCTAGTCCGGTACCACAAGCATCCGTGAATACCGTCATTTCTTCATTCCCTTTAGGAATGACTAACACTGGCGCACGCGTCAACTTTTCTTTTAGACTCTTGAATGCATTCTCACACACTCCGTCCCAGACGAAGGCCTGATTCTTCTTAGTCAACTGAGTCAACGGTGCTGCTATCTTGGAGAAGTCCTGGATAAACTTACGATAATACCCAGCTAACCCCAAGAAACTTCTTACATCTGTTGCATTCTTGGGCGTAGGCCAATCCTGTACCATAGCCACCTTCGCAGGGTCCACGGCAATACCATTCTCTGAAACAACATGGCCCAAGAATCTCACTTCCCTCCTCCAGAAGTGACACTTAGAGAATTTCGCTTTCAATTGGTGTTTCCTCAACACCTCCATCACTATCCTCAAGTGTCCCTTGTGTTCCTCCTCTGTCCTCGAGTAAACAAGTATGTCGTCTACGAACACAAGAACAAACTTATTCAACTGATCTCTGAATACTCGATTCATAAGATCCACAAAGTATGCTGGTGCACTGGTCAACCCAAATGGCATGACCAACCACTCATAGAATCCAGACGGCGTCCTAAATGCCGTTTTCGAAACACTTTCATCTGCTACTCGGAGCTGATGAAATCCTATCGCGAGGTCCAACTGGGAGAACACTCTTGCTCCTTCCAGTTGATCAAACAAATCATCTATCCGCGGTAGAGGATACTTATTCTTCCTCGTCACCTTATTCAACTCGCGATAGTCCACACACAAACGAAGGGAACCATCTTCCTTAGTGGAAAACACAACTGGTGCTCCCCACTCGGAGACACTTCTTCTAATAAACCCCTTCTTCAAAAGATTTCTGACTTACACCCCGAGCTCTCGCTGCTCCCTTGGTGCCATACGACGAAGTGGCATCACTATAGGTATTGCATCTTTCACTAAATCAATACGGAACTCAATCTCTCGGTGTGGTGGAAGCCCGGTCACCTCCTCGAAGACGTCCGGATACTGGCCAACCACGGGCACATCTGACAACTCATCATGCGGGATGTCGAGGGAATTTATAAAACTAGCCATTACCCCATCACTCGGTAGACTACCAAACACTACCCTCCGCCCATCGTCCGCCCTAACTGTCACCAAAAAGCCCTCACAGTCTACCACCACCCCGTATCTTTGGAGCCAATGGACCCCCAATATAATGCCATACCTAGTAAAGCCCAAAACAAAGCAATCACAAACAAACATACATCCATGACTCGATAAGACCAAATTTCGGCAAATCATACTAAGGTTAGTTGAACCACCAATCGGGTTCATCACAACCAACGGTCTATCGACTATCTCGAGTTCCAGTCCCAACCTATCCACCAGGTCACTAGATATGAAGGAACAGGAAGCCCCAGTATCAAACAAAACTCGAACTGGTACATCATAAATAGAAAGCATACCTTGAATGACGACATTCTTTCCTTTCTCCGCCGCGGTTGGGGCATTCGACGAAGAAGGAACAACATCAATAGCATATGCTTTCACAATTTGCTTCTCTTTAGGAGGTTGTGGACACTTATCCTTGAAATGTCCCACTTGGCCACAGTTGAAGCACTTCTTATCCGCTGACTTGGCCCGACAATCCTTGGCATAATGGCCCTTCTTACCACAGCTGAAGCACTCAACATCTTTCTTGCTCTTTTTCTGGCCATCCTTAGCTTGGTTCTGCTTCCTCTTGTTCAGAGAGTTATTCTTGCCTCCACCGCTTGCTTGCGGCTTTGGCCCTTCTGCAGATGCAACCTCAGTTTTTGGCTTAGGGTAAAGACTTTCTAACCTCAAAGCTTTCCCCACAATCGATTCAAAAGTCTCGTCGATGTGGTTGATAAGCCTTTCCCCCAAGTACCCATCCAAACCAGTAATGAACTTCTCATTCTTCTTCTCAGGGGTATCGAAAAGGGATAGTCCATACTTCGACAAAGTGTCGAACTCAGCAATATAGTCAGAGACTGCCCTACCATTCTGCTTGAGTTCCAAGAATCTCTTAAACAACACTGACTTCTGGGCAGCTGGAATGAACTTCTCACTAAAGCGAGCCTTGAACTGATCCCAAGTAACCTGATCTTCTGGAGTAGCTGTTCTAATGGCATTCCACCAATTCATCGCTCGCCTTTACAGCTGACGAGACGCTAGCCTTCTCTTCATCGCATCCTCAATACCCAAGTCGTCGAAGATACGATCACAGCTATCCAACCAATCCCGAACATCTGTGGCTGACTCCCTTCCGTGGAACGGCTTCCCACCAAGGTTAGTGTATTCCTTGCACAGCTTGGCGAAATCAACCCTAGGCGCCTGCACTACTGGATCACCACCATTTCCGGGATTAGGAACTGCCCCTTGAACATCCCTAAGCATCTCCTTCATGAAGTTGGTGAACATTGCCCTCATGTCAGGACCATTCCCATGATTGGTCCCTCTACCAGCACCCCTGGTGTCTCGACTCATCGTTCAATCTGTAAAGAGAAAACGATTAACGACCCCATAGTGGTGCTAGTGCAGTACGACTTCATTCTTATACTACTAATAGTATGTATGTATATAGTTTTTGAAAACCAAAGTAATCACAAATACGCGCTCTCATATACGTACTATATCTCCCTACTGTCTTTCCCTAGGTTAACTACGCAACCTAGAGCTCTGATACCAAGTGTGACGGCCCGCCCCGCACCAATCGACATTTACTCCAAAAGCACGGGACGGTCGTCAGAAGAAAAGAAAGAAGACGAAGAAACAACAAAGAACCTGTAGAATGTCTCACAGCGCATAGGATAAAATATAATTACGACATACTTGACATAAAACAGGTGAGATAGTGCATAAGCTGAAAATAAACTAACATAGCAGCGGAAAATCCAAATACAGCTTATCATCCAAAGCCAACATTATTACAACTTTTCAAACTGTCTCAAAAAGCAAAAGCAAGATAAAGGAGATACACTACTAATGCCCAAGTAGCGACCACCAACGACACAGGGAGAATATCTATATATCATACGTGGAAGCCTCCTGCTCGCCTCCGAATCAGCTACTCGCGCATGACCAGCTAACCTGTCTCTAGTCTGCTCGTGTGAGCACCCAGAGTAATAAGAAGAGACATAAAACTATGGGTCAGACAAAAAGTATGGTATGAGCGATAAGCATCTAAACAGAACAATAACAGGTATACTAAACCATACCTGGACCTGCAACCAAAGAGTTAGCACTACATACTGTACAACACTCTAAGGTGCCATTTCAAATAGTGTAAAGGTAACGGGGGTGGGGGTGTGCATGTCATAATGATGGCAAACAAATCAAGCATAGCAACCATCCTCACATCTCTCACTCAGTGCGTAAAGCATACGATATTCACCACTTCGATCACCTCAATACTTTGCTATGATCACCTTGCCCCATGAAGTCATAAATGGCTTCATTGCACTGATACATAGCCACTAATCCTTCGCTATGTCCACTTGCCCCCATGGAGTTATTCACCCCATCTGCGCTGGCTCATAGCCTTACCAATCCTTTACTATGTCCACTTGCCCTATGGAGTTATTCACCCCATCTGTCTGGCTCATAGTCTTACTACGATCACTTTGCCCCTCGAGTCATAATGACTCTACTGCACTGATAACGTAGTCTTGCTACCATCACCTTGCCCCCTCGAGTCATAGTGATTCTACTGCACTGATAAGTAGCCCATCATTCATTTTCAGTGGTGAATCGAAGTTATGAACGTCGACAACTCCTTAGCACACGTCCCACAGCAAAGCCCAACGACGAAGTGAACTCATTGGTTCCCGACTGGATCCTGAGCTCTAACTTCCAACTTAGACTACCTTTGCATCTCGGGTTTTTGGTCAATACTGGTATTCGGTTCGGTTCTCTTGTCCATGTCTCTCGGTTCGGTTCGGCCATGGCGTTCGGGTCTTCAACTCGTACTATGTTGTTCGATCTTCACGTTCAGTTCGGGTCGGTCACATCACTTCAGTTCGGTTCGGGTGTTGATCCCGGTTCGGGTGTTGCTTCCGGTTCGGTTCTCCTCGTGCTCTCCGATCCCACGCTACGCCCCTTCGGTTGTGATGCTCCGGTCCGATCCCACTCCTAGTTCTTGTCCGATCCGATCCAGCTTCACCCCAATTCGATCCGGGCCTTCCTTCTCGCCCCAGCATTTGTATGTTGCTGGAGATGCCACCACTTTGGTTTGGTTCGACTATCCGATCCGACCCCCTTATCCGATCCGGATTCCTGTAGCATTTCCTGCAACTTTTTCCAGCGAACAGTTTACGCCGCTCGACGGCGTTTTCGACCATTCCAACTATTCTAATCAATCACAAAACATACCATACAGTCATAGCAACATGTGTAATCAACCACAAACACCAAAACAACAATATGATAGGTTAAAATGGATCAAACCTAGCCAAAACCCCATATTTTCCCTTAAGCATGTTTAGGTGAAACTAATGATATGATTAGCAAAACTTAACCAAATTAACCCAAATTCATATCAGAGGTCTAAAACATCATTTCGGATTTTATAAATAATTTTCCAGAATTTTATCATGTTTAACTTCGCTAATTAATACTAATTACCCTTAATTAGCCATAATTAGTGAGGAACTATGCAAATCACTCACCTTAGCCACAAATAAAACCTCAAACTGAAATGATTCTCTGTTTGGGCGTGAATATCAATGCTAAACAGCAGCTCTAATCTTGATTTGGTGAAGATGTCCCTTGATTTGATGTTGCTAAGCTTAATCCTTGATTATAAGGCGATTTGGAGGTGATTTAGAGGTTGGAGGCCATTTTTAGGGTTTCCAAGAGGTAAGTGGAGGCTAGAAAACTGAAATGAAATGAAACCCTAACTCATTTCAGGCTCTCCATAACCCTAATCCCGAAATGGGTTATGGGCTCATTCACTAATCACCCTATTTGGCCCGATTAAGCAGTTTTTCACCTTCCAAACCTTATTTCAGCCATTTCTCCCAAACGGTAAGTCCGTTTTTCACGTGTGACCACTCTACAGAAAGGTAAACCATCATCCGGAGCCAATGGAAGTGGTTTTAGGTCAAAATACATTTTTAATCAAAAGTTATGGTTGAAACAAGATCAGCTAGGGGCAAAACGGTCATTTAAAAAATCGACAAAAATCATGAACATGGGAAATGACTCTAATGGTTGTTTCCCAAAGTTACATGACCATATGACTTCATATGGGAAAGAAATAAAAATCCTACGATCCCCCGATGCGTAGAATGCGGGTTGTTACAGTTTGATCCATGTTGACATGTTAAATTGTTGTTTTGGTGTTTATTGTTGATTCTCTATGTTTCTATGACTGTATGGTATGCTTTGTGATTGATTAGAAAAGTTAGAATGGTCAAAATAGCCATCGTATGGCGTAAAACAGTCGCTGGAAAAGTTGCAGGAAATGTGAAGGGTTTTGGATCGGATCGGATATAGGGCTCGGTTCGGATAAGAGAACTGGGAAAGGGAATTCGATTTGAATCGGAACCTAGCACAAGAGGAAAAGCATGGCAACAAGGAAGGCCACATGAACTAAGACGGGATCAGATCGAGAAGCTACGGATCATATCAGAGACGGAGGAGGGAACTAGATCGAAACCTGGAGATGGGGTACCATACGAACCGAACCGAGGCAGGAGCACCGTCCAAACCGAACCGAGCAAGGGTGACTGAACCGAACCAATGAGGACCGGAGCACTATGCATATTCAAACCAAACCAAGGCGTAGGCTATGACCACCGAACCGATCCGGATGAAGACCAAAACCCGAGATGCAAAGGTAGTCCAAATGAGAAGTTAGAATTCGAGATCCAGATGGGAACCAACGAGTTAACTTCATGATTAGACTCTACTGCGGGACGTGTGCAAAGGGGTTATCGATGTCTATAGCTTTGACTCACCACTGAGAGACGGATTAGTGGTTATAGATAAGTGCAGTGGGGTTGTTATGACTCCATGGGGCAAAGTGATCGTAGTAGGGCTATGAGCCAGTGCAGTGGGGTTGTTATGACTCCATGGGGCAGAGTGGACGTAGCAAAGTATTAGTGGTTACGGATCAGTGCAGTGGAGCCGTCATGACTCCATGGGACAGAGTGATCGTAATAAAGAATTGGGTGGTCAAAGTGGTAGATATCGTATGCTTTACGCACTGAGTGAGAGATGTGAGGATGATTGTTATGTTTGATGTTTTGCTATCACCATGACATGCGCACCCCCTTCCCATTATTTTCACACCATGTGTTAGTGTCACCTTAGAGTATTGTACATCATGTTGTGCTAACTCCTTGGTTGCAGGTCCAGCTTCAGGTATGGTTATGTATACCTGTTATTGTTTTGTTTTAATACTTATCGCTCATACTAGACTTTTGTCTGACCCAGAGTTTTATGTCTCTTCTTATTACTCTGGGTGCTCTTAAACGGGCAGACTAGAGATAGTTTAGGTGAGACGACCCCTTTTCCCGTACAGACGGAGACAAGGGTAATCTTTGGAATATAACACAGAAACAGATAATAGCAGAACATAATTAAATAAATACACCAGATAATGAACAATAGAATATATTGGATAAAAGTAATCATCAGAGTTACATAGTATTCGGGATCTTACTTAGTACAATTACAGTTCAACTATACATATATGTCTACAGCGGAAAACAAACATAATGTACACTAGGAGCTGAACAGCATAAAAAGAGATAAATGATAGAATCCATCTTCAGCTCCAGCTATCCAGAAAGAACCAGCTAAACCTGATTACAAGGCTTCCCGTGTAGAAAAAAGGGGGCACCCGAGTTTGAAAGTGAAACAAACTACGAGTCAGTCATGGGACTGGTATGAGAAATCTACTCAACACACTCAAAATATGGCTAATCACAGGACCACGCCACTTTCGTGGAACGGGTTTACTCCATTGGATTGCCAGTGCTTTAAAACAAATCTTTCTTTTAAACAACGCAATGCTTTTTATAAAAATGATGCCATTATAAGACTCAGTTCCCATCACACAATGCAACGCAAACCGGAGGATAGTGTTTTACCTTATAATGGCCAAAATATGATTGATACGAATAAAACAAAAGCAGTTGATATTATTACGGGTGTTTATTTGTTTCACATACAATTTCAATCATAACTATCAATCATAGACGGCATTGGTACCATATATCATGTCGCCATATATATATATACAATCAAAACCGCACAGTCACGTATTTGGAAATTGGATTTCCGCCATGAACCAAGGCAAAAGACAGTCCTTACCGAATTCGAGACAATCTAGCCCATGTCTCAGGCCCAGACTCAGGTGTGCCCTTGGATCGTCAGGGCCGGTCCACCGATGTGGATTATTATGCCTGAACACTACGTTTCTCCGCCCTTTGGGGGCGTAAACGAGCCAACGAATGGCTCCATCGGTCACGGATCGACCGATATATCCGAGGCGCCTCGCAATAGCAACAACCACACAGGTGAAAAGTATATAAATGTCAGGGCTGGTAGGTCACTGACACCACCCTAGCTAGAAAGAAACGCATGCCCTCCCTGAGGTCCTTCTCCCGTTTCTGGTTCATACCGGGGTGTGAGGCTCGCGAATTCACATTATACACAAAGCTACGCCACACAGGCGGTGCTTTGATCATCACCACAAGACTTTGCTTTTCAACAGAAGCCCTGATCATTTGCCACTTAAGCATGCCATACTAGCAATTCATGCCATGCGACTGATGTCCATCGATACACAACCTCTGAGCTCGTGCGTCTCAGAGAAGGGCGTTAAGAAAAAGAATAAATTCTCCGTCGCCAAACAGATGTATATTTAATAGAGATCAATCAACACAGAATAAAATCCAATGTCAGACACACAGTCCTTTTACAAGTCCGTTCCGGGTCTGAACGAAACCGGAGGCACTAAATACCTCGCAAACCCATCGATCACCACGTTCGTCTGGACAATCACCACTCATTATCCATATTTCGGGATGCCTCCCAATCAGGACCTCGGTTACCATCCAAACGAGATGAAGATCTCCGGTCTTCGACCACGTCTTCATCTTCGACTTTCAATCGTCGGTCAATTATTTGAAATGAGAATTAACTCGGCCTTTTCAAATAATTCACGTACATTTAGAATTTCAAATCAATTTATTTCAATGATTAAATCATTCGACAACACCAATTTTGTTCTTTAATGTAGTTTTCACACCAAACACATTCAACCATCAAATACCACATAAATCGAGCAAATTCAGTTTATTTCCATTCCATATCGTTTATGATATTTTATAACAATTTAGCGCTATTTTTATTTATTTTAAAATAGCCAATTTAGTCAAAACGATGCTTCGGGCCATAATGCGGCCGTGGCGCTGTTTTTCTTCAGATTTGATTTACACATATCTGAAAATCTAACCGTTGGATCTTCACCAAATTTACATCATTAGAAAGATCTTTTCAAAACGAACCCAACGGTCCCAGTTTCGGAAAAATCCGACGGTCGGATCCCCCGGTACAATCGTTTGAAGTTTCGATTTCAAAATACGAACTGCGGCGTCGTTATTCGATTAAATATAATTATATTTATATATAAAAAAAAATATAATCGATTCTGGCGCTGTTTTTTCCTCAGATTTGAATTAAACATTCCAGACAATCCAACCGTTGGATTTTTACAAAGTTGGTGCCGTTGGAAAGATATTTCCAAGGCGAACCCAATGGTTGCGGTTTCAGGAAAATCCAATGGTCGGATTTCCCGCACTAGTTGTTTGAAATCACGGTTTCAAAACACGAACTGCAAGGCCACGTTTCGTTTTAATTTTATTTATATTTATATATTATATAAATATAGTTCATTCGACAATTTCAATAGCGTTTTCACTTCAAATATTTCACTAACGCCTTTAAATTTTGGAAAATTTCGCCATAACCTCCTTTGTACGGGAGGGGCTGGGATAATTCCCAAATAGCCACACGGGCGTCTCATGTCAAAAAGAAAAAGAAAAAGCCAAGCGGCTAGCCAACAGGCTCATAAAATCATCACCCAAACAAAACAGTAAAGGTGTACCTATTTGTCGGGCACAAAAATTTTATTCCTCTTCTCTAGCCCCTTTGCTATAACCTGTTCAATAAATATGCACGTATATATATACAATTTTTATCACTTATCATTTCCCATTCAACTTCATATTTGATTTACTTTGGTTTAAAAGCACCATTCATTCTAATGCTGCATGCATAGGCTAAAATCATATCATTAGCTAATTAATGTATATTTCAACTCATGCATATTTTATTTGAACAAGTGGCTATTTTTAACACTTCACATTTCAAAGATGATATTTTTGGCGAACTAAAGCACATTTCAACACATGACTATTTTTTTTAGTTCCTATGCATGTTGAAAATGATATTTCTTCACAAATATCTATTTCAACGTCCGCATATCTTTAGCATATCACATAGATGATAAAAATAATATTTTTACCATTTAAAATATTTATTCGACAAATAGATGTTTTCAACACTTCATAGTTTCAATAAAAATGTAATTTTTATTGTTCGATCTTTTTATTCAACACATGAACTTTTCCACTACACACACTTCTCAACACATGAGCATTTCCACACATGGATATTTTATTTATGTTGTTCATATAAGAAAGATAGAATTTTGTTGTTGTTGAGACTATTCATATATAAGGCGAATATTTTACATACTTCATATATATTATAAAAATGTGATTTTTATTGTTTAGACACTTCATTCATTCACAAATGAATTTAATTTTCACACATCACTTTTCAACACATGAACATTTCCACACATGGATATAGTTTCAACATATGACTTTAATTTCAACGCATGAAAATAATTTCAACATATGAAAATTATTCTAACACATAAAGATTATTCAAAATTTCGGCAGCATAACGGCAGGGTAGTTAAAACCGGCAACGTCCCTAGTACGGCCCCTCGCTCTACCTTAAAACCTCGCGGTTTTTGACAATGGGAATTCATGCATCTAATTCGCACGCAGGCGACATGTTTTATTTTTATTCCCACAAATATTTCCAGTTCATTTCAATCACCAATGGGTATTTTTCAACCACAATCAACCAATATCAACCACAAACAATCACAATCAACCATTCGCTATCAAACAATTTTCACACCAATCATAATCAATAAATATCGTCCATGGTTTGTGGACGAGGGGTGTGTATATATATATATACATATATATACACATATATATATATATATAGCAATTCACTTCTATTTCAACACATATATAATTTTTACAACGCATATATAACTTATACATCGAACGTACAACTTATACAACGCTTAAACAAGAAGTGTACAACGCTTATGCAACTCATACATCGACTATATAATTTATACATCGTCGTTTTCCATATCGTTTATAAATTAGAGATCTCACATTGGGTTCTACTCCACCAAAAATAGCAGAAGGCTCTGAAAAATACGCGGTCTCTTCTAGAAGGTAGAAGACGTCCACACGAGTCCACTGTCTCTTGTTTCACTGAATTTCGTCAACACAGTAAAAAGATATGATTTTTCAAAGTTTGCAACGGTTTAAAGGTGTTAAAACAGATGAAAATAAAACAAGCCGTATACCTTTCTGAAACGTTCAAAACTAGGTCTCGAATTTGTGGTCAATCCGTGAAGCGATGCGTCGATCGGGCGGTGCAGCATCGAAGAGGGCCGAGCGGCGCACCCGCGCCTGGTGGTGGCTCTCCGTTCGGTACAGCGAGATAGGCACGGCGGAGCTCGAAAGTCCCGGACTTCCCGGGCTTGTAACTCTCCAAATACTGAACGATAATTAGCAAACTTTACATGGATTTGTAGACCTTTCCTAGATCTACGAAAAACATAACTAAGGGGTGGTGTTTCGTTGTGTGGATTAGAAGAAAAAGAAGAGAGAAGGTGAGAAAGCTCTTCCGTCGTGCGCCAGAAGGATTGCCGGGGAGAGAGAAAACAAATGAAGGAATCTGATTGGCCGGCCCTTTTTTTATATTTATTTAATTTTAAAATCCGAAAATACCCCTTTCCATATAAGAACACCAATCCAAACCCAACGACTGTCGTCCCCAGCGTTTTACCCCCATTACGAACACAATGGGATATGTTTCGTAGGCCCATTCGACTGTTTCAGTCAGTTTTCATTCAGATTAAAATATAAAACATTCAATATTTGATTTGAATGTACATTTCAATTTGCCAGGGCCACAAACTAGTTCGAAAAATTCCAGAAAAATAAATCTAGCTATGTTTTGACGATACGGTCCCAACAAAACTAGTTTCGTCGGATTCTGAGACCGTTTGCAAAAAGGCCCATTTCTGGTCGATCCAATTTAACTGTAAATGACCAAAACACGTTTTCCTTTGCCACGCTCACATACTAGCCTAAAAAATTATGAAATTTGAAACCTAGCAATAACTTCACATCTCGGATCCAACAAAAGTGGTTTTATCGAATTCCAAGGTCGTTTGCAAAATGGCCAATTTCACAGGCTATATAAATTCCATAGCGACCTTTCTGAAAATTCATTTGGCCATAACTTTTGCTTTCTGCTATGAAATTTTGATTTTTCAGATTCGTTAGAAAGGTATTCACTAACAGATTTAAATACTTTTGGTTTCACTCAAATCCGTTTTGTTTTGCACCCGGTACAGTCCGACAAAGTTTGAATTCAATTTTTGAAACTGCAGCGCCAGTTCAGGCCTTGTTTATAATTAGAATTAATTATATTCGTTTTCAATTTTCGATTCAAACTCACTTTTCATTGCTATTATTTAAAATATTTATTTTAAATATTTAAAATCCATTATTTTTGCCAATTTAAAAATTTTAAATTGGTTCAGATTTTCTGGGTCGTTACAATCTCCCCCACTTAAAACATTTCGTCCTCGAAAAGGAACAAAGTCGAAAGTGGTTTGATTAAACAACTCTACGTTCGATCTGGCTTCCATTCTCCAACCTTTCAGTTTCTAAGAATTTTCCAATTCTTCAAAAATTTGGCTAACACCCGGAATTTTCGAAAAATTTCTCCATAATTCTATCGTTGCTTAAATTAACTACTGTTTCAATAATTCAATTAATCAAATCTACGATCACACAACACAAACAACAATCAATTTGTTTTTAAGCTTTCAAAAATATACTAATCAAATCCTATATTCCTTTAAAATCATTCAGACTATAGAATTAAAAGTGCACATCCATGGAAAGAAAATAACAATAGAATAGAGCACTAAGTGGTAATGCAAAGTATGGTAAATGTACCTTGCACCGGAGTCAATCAGAGATATCCACTCGGCATCTAGGATAAGCTTTCTGAATGCTCTCCTCAGTTTCCCAAGTACAATCTCGCGGATCTCCACTCCATTGCACTTTGACTAAGTGAACCTTCTTGCTCCTCAGCTCTTTGGTTTCTTTGCCGATGATCTTTAGCGGCTCTCTCCTCACAGCTAATTCTGGAGTAATTTCAATATCCTGTTGGGCTGCTTCTTCCACGATCAAGTCTGGGTCATGAACGTGCTTTCGGAGTTGAGATATGTGAAATACATCATGAACTCCAGGCAACCAATCAGGCAATTTAACCCTATAAGCGAGAGTTCCGATCCGTTCCAGAATAGGAAACGGACCAATGAATTTGGGCGCCAACTTTCCAGTTTTACCGAACCGGATAACTCCTCTCATCGGCAATACTTTCAAATATACGTAGTCGCCAATAACAAAGGATATATCTCTTCTTCTTCTATCGGCATAGCTCTTTTGCCGGCTTTGAGCGGCCAATAATCGTTTCTTAATAAAATCGACTTTGTCGGCAGCTTCTTGGATCATATCAGGCCCCAACACAAGTCTATTACCAGGTTCGACCCAACAAGCAGGAGATCGACACGGTCTACCATATAATGCTTCGAATGGTGACATTGTCAGGCTCGCCTGGTAGCTGTTGTTATATGAGAATTCAGCCAAATATAGATGGTCTTCCCATGATCCGCCGAAATCTAGAACACAAGCCCGCAATAGATCTTCTAAAATACGATTCACCCTCTCAGTCTGACCATCTGTCTGAGGATGATAAGTGGTGCTCAAGTTCAACTTCGTTCCCAGTTCTACTTGAAATGCCTCCCAGAATTTGCTAGTAAATATTGTATCTCTATCGCTGACTATACTGAGCGGCACTCCGTGTAGTCTAACAATTTCCCTGAAGTATATCTGCGCCAGACTCTGAGCAGTCCTGTTTGATCTGACAGGTATGAAATGGGTGGTCTTCGTGAAGCGATCTACGATCACCCAAATACTGTCATTTCCTTTTCTGGTTCTGGGCAGACCATCAATGAAATCCATAGAAATATGTTCCCACTTCCAACCAGGAACGTCTAGCGGTTGTAATAATCCAGCTAGTTTCTGTTGGTCGCTTTTGACTAGCTGGCAAGTAGGGAATCGGCTAACATATAAAGAAATGTCCCTTTTCATCGACTTCCACCAGAAGGTGCGTTTGATGTCGTTATACATTTTGGCTACTCCCGGATGGATACTAAGTTTTGACTTGTGGCATTCATCCAGTACTTCCTTTCGAAGCTCAGGAATGTTAGGGACACAGATTCGACCTTTGAGCCTTAGAATTCCATCATTATCAACTTGGAAACTCGAGGGTTCGCCTTGTTGAATTATCTCTCTGATCTTCTGAATGAAGTGATCATCCTTTTGAAGAGCAGATATTTTATCTATCAATGAAGTCGTGATAATAAAGCTGGCGATCATCTCATTCTTTCGGCTTAACGCATCGGCCACGACATTGGCTTTCCCTGGAGTGTATATAATCTCAAAGTCATATGCTGCTAGAAACTCCAGCCAACGTTGCTGCCTCAGATTCAAGTCTTTCTGGGTGAACAGATATTTTAACGACTGGTGATCTGTAAACAGTCCAAATCTTTCGCCCAGAAGATAGTGTCTCCAGATTTTCAAAGAGAATATGATAGCCAATAACTCAAGACCATGAGTTACATAGTTTTTCTCGTGCGGCTTCAATTGATGGCTAGCATAAGCAATCATTTGGCCCCTCTACATTAACACTGCGCCAAGGCCTTCTCTAGAAGCGTCAGTCCATACTTTTAAATCCTGATTGCCATCGATGATGGTTAACACTGGAGCTGTCGTTAATCTTAACTTTAGCACTACAAAAGCCTCTTCACATTCTGGAGTCCACTTGAATTTAGAATGCTTCTTTGTAAGCTTCGTTAAGTGACCAGATATCTTCGAAAAGTCTTTAACGAATTTCCAATAATAACTAGCCAATCCGATAAAACTGCGGACTTCAGTGGGGGTACTGGGCTGTTTCCAATTCTAAATAGGTGTGATTTTGCTTGGATCCACAGCAATTCCTTCTTTCGATACGACGTGGCCTAGAAATTTCACTTCATCCTGCCAGAATATACATTTGGATAGTTTGGCTTTTAATACATTCCGTCTCAGAATTTCTAGAACCTGCTCTAGATGCTTTTCATGTTTGGCCTTTGATTTAGAGAAGATTAGAATATCGTCAATGAAAACTAGAACAAATTTATTCAAAACTCCTCTGAACACTCTATTCATTAGATCGACAAAGTAAGCTGGAGCGTTACATAAGCCGAACGGCATTACTAACCACTCGTAGAATAAGTCGGGACCTCTGAATGCTGTCATTGGAACACACTCTTCGGTAATTCGAAGTTGATGGAAGCCTGTAGCTAGGTCCGTTCGTGAAAATAATTGTGCGCCATTTAATCGATCTAACAAATCATCTATTCGCGGCAATGGATATTTGTTCTTTATGGTCTGCTTGTTCAAATCACGATAATCCACACATAGCCGTAGAGTACCGTCAGATTTTGGGACAAACACCACTGCTGCACCCCAATCAGAGAAACTAGGCCTGATCAGACCCTTCCATACTAGCTGTCGTGTTTGATTGTTTAATTCCTCTTTCTCTTTCAAGGACATTCTTCGAATAGCGTGAACTACCGGCCTTGCATTTGGAATTAAAGCAATTTTGAAATCTATTTCTCTCTGCGGAGGTAAGCGAACAACTTCTTCGAACACATCCGCATAATTTTTGACGACAGGAATGTCTTTCACTAGGTCGGGAATATTCTCTGTGATTTCAGGGATATTTTCTATTTGGGCTGGAGAAACATTCAAAGCTGCCCAAAAGTCCTTCCTATTAGCATTCTGACCTTCACAGGGGATGGTTATATAATCACCTGATTTAATCCTCGCCTTAACGACTCTGTCGACGCATTTAACCTCAGCTTCATATTTGGTCAACCAGTCTAACCCCAAGATAAGATCAAACTCTGTAAAATTCATGACGGCCACGATGGTAGGGAACCGATAACGAGAAAAGGAAACCGGCACTCCACAAACCCAACTGAGATCAATGGAATCCCCAACCGGATTCTGGACAGTCATTGGTTCTTTGAGCTTCTTCAAATTCAAATCTAGTTTCCTAGCTGCATTCTTTGCAACAAAGCTTCGCGACGCGCCAGTGCCAAACAGTACTTTAACTGGAATATCTTTGACAGTAAGCGTGCCTTCTAAAACATCTGGCCTTTCCTGAATAGCCGATGGCTCAGAAGCTTCTGCTATTTCAATTATTTGAACCACATTGGTCTTTTTTAACAGCCAGGAATTCTTCGCAATATGACCAGCCTGGTGGCACTTATGGCATCCTCTGCCCTCATGAACCCTTCTTTTGCTTCTTTAAAGATTTGCATTTTCCTTGCAAATGCCCCTGCTTATGGCAGTTATTGCATATGACAGTTGTTACTGGTTCCTTCTCAGATTTAGTCCATTTTCTCTTAGCACCGGGCTTCTTACTGACCTCAGACGTTGTACTGGCCTCGGGACGATCAGTTTCAGATTCAATTTTATTACTAGAGCTGACTTCCTCATCGTCGCGCAACATGCCTTTTTTGTCGAGATCTTCGTACTGATAAGCCATATAAATCATTTCTGAAAAAGGAAGCTTCACATGCCTCATTACTTTATTCTGGTATTTCCTTTGAAGCCCATTGATAAATCTCAAATTCTTCCTCTTCGGGTTTTGAATTAGATGAGGAGCAAAGTGAGAAATTTCGTTGAATTTCTTATGATATTCTGGGATTGTCATATCTCCTTGTATCAGATAAGAAAATTCATCGCATAATCGCTCAGTCGCTTCGGGAGGAGTAAATTTTTCCAGGAAAATCACTTTCAATCTACCCCAGGTGATATCACCTTCGGGATTATCTTTAACAACTGAATCCCACCAGAACAAAGCTTCATCTTTGAGTGCCCAGAAGGCCAGTAATCTTTTCTGGTCATCCCTCAGCTTTAAACTCTCAAAGATTTTCTCAGCAGAACGAATCCAAGCCTGTGTCTTCATAATGGATTCTTCACCAGAGAACGGTATTCCACCCATATTTCAATATTTGATTAATAGGGCCTTAATATCCGGTTCTGCATTCCTTCTGTTTCTGAAACTCATTTTCTAGTTCTTCTGCAAACAGCAGATCAAGTGTCAGGTCAACAGAAAAGATATTTCAAAATATAAAGACAAATACTTGAATGTAAATGTGTCTATTTAGGTGTTATTTCATTCTGCTACTCATACGAGGATATTACTGATCCTGTCTGTATAGAGTTGCCCGTCCTAGAACATTACTGGTTCTATTTCTGACGAGTTCGTTAATATGTTATATTCCAGAACTAAGATTAACCAAAGCTCTGATACCATGTTGAGACGACCCCTTTTCCCGTATAGACGGAGACAAGGGTAATCTTTGGAATATAACACAGAAACAGATAATAGCAGAACATAATTAAATAAATACACCAGATAATGAACAATAGAATATACTTATAAAAGTAATCATCAGAGTTACACAGTATTCGGGATCTTACTTAGTACAATTACAGTTCAACTATACATATATGTCTACAGCGGAAAACAAACATAATGTACAATAGGAGCTGAGCAACATAAAAAGAGATAAATGATAGAATCCATCTTCAGCTCCAGCTATCCAGAAAGAACCAGTTAAACCTGAATACAAGGCTGCCTATGTAGAAAAAAGGGGGCACCCGAGTTTGAAAGTGAAACAAACTACGAGTCAATCATGGGATTGGTATGAGAAATCTACTCAACACACTCAAAATATGGCTAATCACAGGACCACGCCACTTTCGTGGAACGGGTTTACTCCATTGGATCGCCCTATGGGACCGTGGGACATCACCACGAGTCGAGTCATCTCCTCTGAACCGAACCATCTGCGCAAGGCCCACGAGACGAATCCCTGGAATGACTATGACGAACCCCTGGAACACAAGGAACCCGATCTATGTAGCACGATCCGACCCGTTGGAACACGATCCGCTGGGAGTTCACGATCCGACCAGAAGAGGAGACCCGATTCGATGGAGACTGGATTCACGAAATGATGGAGGAGTGCGACCCGATCCGATGCAGGAGGCGCGACGCGACCCGAATGACTAAGGTCGATCCGATCCGATGAAGAATGTGAAGGCTGATCCGATCCGATTCGAGGGTGATGACCAATAACCCGAGATGCAAAGGTAGTCCAAATGGAAGTTAGAGCTTAGGATCCCGGAACCAGTTGGGAACCAATGAGTTCACTTCATGGTTGGACTTTGTTGCGGGACGTGTGTTAAGGAGTTGTCGACGTTCATAACTTCGATTCACCACTAAAAAGGAAGAATGGGCTACTTATCAGTGCAGTAGGGTCATTACGACCTGAGGGGCAAAGTGATGGTAGCAAGACTACGTTATAAGTGCAGAAGGGTCATTATGACCCGAGGGGCAAGGTGATGCGTAGTAAGACTATGAGCCAGTGCAATGGGGTTCTTGTGACTCCATGGGGCAAAGTGGACATAGTAAGGATGGTAAGGCTATGAGCCAGTGCAGTGGGGTTCTTGTGACTCCATGGGGCAAACTGGACATAGCAAAGGATTTGTGGCTACGTTATCAGTGCAGTGAAGCCATTTATGACTTCATGGGGCAAAGTGATCGTAGCAAGGAATGTTGGGTGATCGAAGTGGTGAATATCGTATGCTTTACGCACTGAGTGAGAGATGTGAGGATGGATGCTATGCTTGATTGTTTGCCATCATTATGACATGCACACCTCCCCCACCTCTGTATCTTTACGCCGTTTGATATGATAGCTTAGAGTGTTGTACAGTGTGTAGTGCTAACTCTTTGGTTGCAGGTCCAGGTTCAGGTATGTTTTAGTCTACCTGTTATTGTTCACTTTAGATGCTTATCGCTCATACCAGGCTTTATGTCTGACCCAGAGTTTTATGTCTCCTCTTATTACTCTGGGTGCTCACACGAGCAGACTAGAGACAGGTTAGCTGGTGATGCGCGAGTAGCTGATTCGGAGGCGGGCAGGAGGCTTCCACGTATTATATATATACACATTCTCCCTGTGTCGTTGGTGGTCGCTACTTGGGCATTAGTAGTGTACCTCATTTATCTTACCTTTGCTTTGAGACAGTTTGAAAAGTTGTAATAAGCTGTATTTTGGATTTTCGCTGCTATGATGTTTAGTTCTGATTTTCAGCTTATGCACTGTCTCTCCTGTTTTATGTCAAGTATGTTATTATTATATTTTGTTCGATGCGCTGTGAGACATTCTACAGGTTCTTTGTATGTTCATTTCCTTCTTCCTTTACCTTCTGACGACCCGTTCCGTGCTAACTGGACACGTGTACAGCGCACTTTTGGAGTAAATGTCGATTGGTGCGGGGCGGGCCGTCACACTTGGTATCAGAGCTCTAGGTTGCGTAGTTAACCTAGGGAAAGACACTAGGGAGAGATAGTACGTATATGAGAGCGCGTATTTGTGATTATTTTGGTTTTTCAAAAGCTATGTATATATATACTATTAGTAGTATAAGAATGAAGTCGCACTGCACTAGCACCACTATGGGGTCGTTAATCGTTTCCTTTTTACAGGTTAACGATGAGCCGAGACACAAGGGGTGCTGGTAGAGGGACCAACCAAGGGAATGCCGCTGACATGAGGGCTATGTTTACTAACCTCATGATAGACATGCTTAGAGAAGTGCAAGGGGCAATTCCCAATCCCGGAGTTGGTGTTGGCCCAGTAGTGCAGGCGCCTAGGGTCGATTTCGCCAAGTTATGCAAGGATTACACTAGTCTTGGTGGGAAGCCGTTCCACGGAACGGAGTCGGCCACGGATGTTCAAGATTGGATGGATAGCTGTGACCGTATCTTTGATGACTTGGGTCTTGAGGATGCGATCAAGAGAAGGCTAGCGTCTCGTCAGCTGCAAGGACGAGCGATGAATTGGTGGAATGCTATTAGAACAGCTACTCCAGAGGATCAGGTTACTTGGGATCAGTTCAAGGCTCGCTTTAGCGAGAAGTTCATTCCAACTGCCCAGAAGTCAGTGTTGTTTAAGAGGTTCTTGGAACTCAAGCAGAATGGAAGGGCAGTTTCTGATTATATTGCTGATTTCGACACTTTGTCGAAGTATGGACTGTCTCTCATTGATACTCCTGAGAAGAAGAATGAGAAGTTCATTACTGGGTTGGATGGGTACGTAGGGGAAAGGCTTATCAACCACATCGATGAGACTTTTGAATCGATCGTGGGGAAAGCTTTGAGATCAGAGAGTCTTTACCCTAAGTCAAAGACTGAGGCTGCATCTGCAGAAGGGCCAAAGCCGCAAGTAGGCGGTGGAGGCAAGAATAATTCTCAAAATAAGAGGAAGCAGGACCAATCAAAAGGTGGCCAGAAAAAGAGCAAGAAGGATGTTGAGTGCTTCAGCTGTGGAAAGAAGGGCCATTATGCTAAGGAATGTCGGGCCAAGCCAGCGGAAAGGAAGTGCTACAACTATGGTCAAGTGGGACATCATAAGGATAAGTGTCCGCAACCTCTTAAGGAGAAGCAGATTGTGAAATCATATGCTATTGATGATGTTCCTTCTTCGTCGAATGCCCCAACTGCGGCGGAGAAAGGAAAGAATGTTGTTATTCAAGGTATGCTTTCTATTTATGATATATCAGTTCGAGTTTTGTTTGATACTGGGGCTTCCCGTTCCATCATATCTAGTGACCTGGTAGATAGGTTGGGACTGGAACCCGAGATAGTCGATAGACCATTGATTGTGACGAACCCGATTGGTGGTTCGACTAGCCTTAGTATGATTTGCAGGAATTTGGTCTTATCGAGTCATGGATGTATGTTTGTATGTGATTGCTTTGTTTTGGGCTTTACTGGGTATGGCATTATATTGGGAGTTGATTGGCTCCAAAGATACGGGGTGGTGGTAGACTGTGAGGGCTTTTTGGTGACAGTGAGGGCGGATGATGGGCGGAGGGTAGTATTTGGTAGCCTACCTAGTGATGGGGTTATGGCTAGTTTTGTAAATTCCCTTGACATCCCGCAGGATGAGTTGTCAGATGTGCCCGTGGTTGGCCAGTATCCGGACGTCTTCGAGGAGGTGACCGGGCTTCCACCACACCGAGAGATTGAGTTCCATATTGATTTAGTGAAAGATGCCAGAACTATAGTGATGCAACTTCGTCGTATGGCACCAAGGGAGCAGCGAGAGCTCGGGGTGCAAGTCAGCGATCTTTTGAAGAAGGGATTTATTAGAAGGAGTGTCTCCGAGTGGGGAGCACCAGTTGTGTTTGCCACTAAGGCAGATGGTTCCCTTCGTTTGTGTGTGGACTATCGCGAGTTAAATAAGGTGACGAGGAAGAATAAGTATCCTCTACCACGGATAGATGATTTGTTTGATCAACTGGAAGGAGCAAGAGTGTTCTCCCAGTTGGACCTCGCGACAGGATTTCATCAGCTTCGAGTAGCAGATGAGAGTGTTCCGAAGACGGCATTTAGGACGCCGTCTGGATTTTATGAGTGGTTGGTCATGCCGTTTGGGTTGACCAATGCACCAGCATATTTTGTGGATCTTATGAATCGAGTATTCAGAGATCAGTTGAATAAGTTTGTTCTTGTGTTCGTGGATGATATCCTTGTTTACTCAAGGACAGAGGAGGAACACAAGGGACACTTGAGGATAGTGATGGAGGTGTTGAGGAAACACCAATTGAAAGCCAAATTCTCTAAGTGTCATTTTTGGAGAGAGAAGTGAGATTCTTGGGTCATGTTGTTTCCGAGAATGGTATTGCCGTGGACCCTGCGAAGGTGGCTACGGTACAGGATTGGCCTACACCCAAGAATGCAACAGATGTAAGAAGTTTCTTGGGATTAGCTGGATATTATCGTAAGTTTATCCAGGATTTCTCCAAGATTGCAGCACCGTTGACTCAGTTGACTAAGAAGAATCAGTCCTTCGTCTGGGACGGAGTGTGTGAGGATGCCTTCAAGAGTCTAAAAGAGAGGTTGACGCGTGCGCCAGTGTTAGTCATTCCTAAAGGGAATGAAGAGATGACGGTATACACAGATGCTTGTGGTACCGGACTGAGTGCTGTAATAATGCAAGGAGGTAGGGTTGTAGCTTATGCTAGTCGACAGCTAAAGCCGCATGAGAAGAAGTATCCTACCCATGATTTGGAATTGGCAGCGATTGTATTTGCGCTGAAGATGTGGAGACACTATCTCTTGGGAGAAAGATTTGAGTTGTTTACTGATCATAAATCGTTAAAGTATCTCTTCTCCCAGAAAGATTTGAATCTCCGTCAGCAAAGATGGTTAGAGTTCTTGGCTTCGTATGATTTTGATATCGCGTATACACCTGGGAAAGGTAATGCGGTAGCCGATGCCTTGAGTAGGAGACATGCCAGCTTAGGGGCAATGTTTCTTGAATGGAAGCAACTGGAGTATATAGCGGGGTTTGATTTCAGACCAAAGTGCGAATTGGATCCAGTTATGCTAGCTAGTTTGACGATCAGACCCACTTTGATAGAGCGGATTGGTTCTAGCCAGAGGAACGATCCTAATCTATTAGAAATCATCTCCAAGTTAGAGATGGGTATCGATGAGGAGATGAATGTGTATGGGCTTGATCGAGATGGATGGCTTCGAAAGAATGGAAGACTAGTTGTGCCCAACGTGAATGGTTTGAGAGATGAAGTGCTTAGAGAATGTCATCACTCAAAACTGACTATACACCCCGGTGGTAATAAGATGTATCGAGACATGAGGCAGACTTACTACTGGGAAGGGATGAAAAGAGATGTTGGGAAGTTTATATCCAAATGCATGAATTGCCAGCTAGTTAAAGCCGAGCAAAAGAAGCCTAGTGGGTTGTTGCAACCATTAGAAATTCCCGAATGGAAATGGGAGCAAGTCTCGATGGATTTCATCGGTGGCCTACCAAGGACTAGATCGGGATATGATAGCATTTGGGTAATTGTGGATCGATTGACTAAGAGCGCAAGATTTATACCAGTCAAATCGACCAGGACGGCGACCAAGTTGGCAGAATTGTATATGAAGTGGGTAGTGAGATTTCATGGAGTACCCAAAAGCATTGTGAGTGACCGAGACCCGTTGTTCACTAGTGGGTTTTGGAAGAGCTTACAAGAGGCTCTAGGGTCAGGATTACATCTCAGTATCGCATATCATCCTCAGACCGACGGCCAGACGGAGAGGGTGAATCGTATATTGGAAGATCTCTTGAGAGCTTGTATATTGGATTTTGGTGGATCATGGGATGACCATTTGCATCTAGTAGAGTTTGCATATAATAATACCTACCAATCAAGTATTGGTATGGCTCCATATGAAGCTTTGTACGGAAGACCGTGCAACACACCATCATGTTGGATAGAGACTGGCGAGAAGTTTGTGCTTGGACCAGATGTGGTGAGGGAAACTTCAAATAAGATTAAGGTCATTCAGCAACGAATGAAATCTGCTCAAGATAGGCAGAAAAGCTATGTTGATAAGAGGAGAAGAGACTTGAAATTCTACGTTGGTGACTTGGTGTTTGTCAAGATCTCTCCGTTGAAGAGCGTGATTCGATTTGGCAGGAGAGGCAAGTTGGCACCAAGATTTGTTGGCCCATTCCCTGTTCTTGAACTAGTCGGGAATTTGGCATATAGAGTTGGCTTACCAGAGAAGATGGCAGGAGTTCACAATGTATTTCATGTTTCCCAACTAAGGAAGTTCGTTCACGACTCAAATGTGACTATTTCACCCGATCAGTTAGAGGACTTCGAAGTAGAACCCGAGGCGGTTGGAAACCGCAAGCCGATTCGTATTGTGGGTCACGATACGAAGCAACTTCGAAGGAAGGCGGTGAAGCTAGTCAAGGTTCAGTGGGGCGAGAACGAGAATGATTGTACGTGGGAGACAGAAGAGAGCATTAGGAAGATGCATCCAGAACTCTTTACCTGGTAAAATTTACTTTGCAATTTAGTTTTCCACATGCTAGGATAGACTTGTTTAGCTTGTTTTGCATGTTTGATTGTTGCTTTATGATTGATAGGCATGCGGGAACCTTTGTGTATGTTTGGATTAGGGAATTTTGGGGGCGAAATTTCTTAAGGGGGGGAGAGTGTAATGACCCGTATTCTACACATCATAGGATTGTAGAATATTTATTTCTTTCCCATATGAAGTCGTATAGTCATGTAACTTTGGGAAACATCTATTAGAGTCATTTCCCATGTTCATGATTTTTGTCGATTTTTAAATGACCATTTTGCCCCTACTTGGTACTGTTTTGGCCATAACTTTTGATAGGAAAGGAATTTTGACCTGAAACCACTTCCATTAGATTCGTTTGATGGTTTACCTTTCCGTAGAGTGGTCACAATAGCCAAACGGACTTACCGTTTGGGAGATATGGCTAAAACAAGGTTTGGAGGGTGAAAAACTGCTTAACCGGGCCAAATCGGGTGATTAGTGAGTAGGCCCATAACCCATTTCGGGATTAGGGTTATGGGAGGGCTGAAATGAGATGGAGAATCATTCCATTTCAGTTTTCTAGCCTCCACTTATCACCAAGGAACCCTAAAAATGGCCTCCAACCTCTAAATCACCTCCAATCATCTTTTGGTCAAGGATTTGGCTTAGCAACCCCTAATCAAGGAAGATCTTCACCAAAGCAATATAGGAGCTGCTGTTTGGCATTGAAATTCGCATCAAACCAGAGAATCATTTCAGATCTTAGTTTATTTTGTGGCTAAGGTGAGTGATTTGCATAGTTTTGCACTAATTATGGCTAATTAGGGGTGATTAGTGTTAATTAGCGAATTTAAACATGATAAAATTCTGGAAAAATGTTCATAAAATTCGGAATGATGTTTTAGACCTCTGATATGAATTTGGGTTAATTTGGTTAAGTTTTGTTAATCCTATCATTACTCTCACATAAATATGCTTAAGGGGAAATATGGGATTTTGGGTATGTTTGATCCATTTCTACCTATCATATTGATGTTTTGATGTTTGTGGTTAATTATGCATGTTGCTATGACTATATGAAATGCTTTGTAACTGGTTAGAATAGTTGGAATGGTCGAAAACGCCGTCGAGTGGCGTAAACAGCTCGCTGGACAAGGTGCAGGGATTCGGATCGCATAGGGGATTGAGGGACGATCGGATCGCCCTATGGGACCGTGGGACATCACCACGAGTCAAGTCATCTCCTCCGAACCGAACCATCTCCGCAAGGCACACGAGACGAATCGATGCAGCGCCGTGCCCAAACTGAAGTACACTGATCCGGATCGCGAATGAGCATTACCACCCGATCCGCGTGGAGATGGAACCCGATCTATGTAGCACGATCCGACCCGTTGGAACACGATCCGCTGGGAGTTCACGATCCGACCAGAAGAGGAGACCCGATTCGATGGAGACTGGATTCATGAAACGATGGAGGAGTGCGACCCGATCCGACGCAGGAGGCGTGACCCGACCCGAATGACTAAGGCCGATCCGATCCGATGAAGAATGTGAAGGCTGATCCGATCCGATTCGAGGGTGATGACCAATAACCCGAGATGCAAAGGTAGTCCAAATGGAAGTTAGAGCTTAGGATCCCGGAACCAGTTGGGAACCAATGAGTTCACTTCATGGTTGGACTTTGCTGCGGTACGTGTGCTAAGGAGTTGTCGACGTTCATAACTTCGATTCACCACTAAAAAGGAAGAATGGGCTACTTATCAGTGCAGTAGGGTCATTACGACCTGAGGGGCAAAGTGATGGTAGCAAGACTACGTTATAAGTGCAGTAGGGTCATTATGACCCGAGGGGCAAGGTGATGCGTAGTAAGACTATGAGCCAGTGCAGTGGGGTTCTTGTGACTCCATGGGGCAAAGTGGACATAGTAAGGATGGTAAGGCTATGAGCCAGTGCAGTGGGGTTCTTGTGACTCCATGGGGCAAACTGGACATAGCAAAGGATTTGTGGCTACGTTATCAGTGCAGTGAAGCCATTTATGACTTCATGGGGCAAAGTGATCGTAGCAAGGAATGTTGGGTGATCGAAGTGGTGAATATCGTATGCTTTACGCACTGAGTGAGAGATGTGAGGATGGATGCTATGCTTGATTGTTTGCCATCATTATGACATGCACACCTCCCCCACCTCTGTTTCTTTACGCCATTTGATATGATAACTTAGAGTGTTGTACAGTATGTAGTGCTAACTCTTTGGTTGCAGGTCCAGGTTCAGGTATGTTTTAGTCTACCTGTTATTGTTCACTTTAGATGCTTATCGCTCATACCAGGCTTTATGTCTGACCCAGAGTTTTATGTCTCCTCTTATTACTCTGGGTGCTCACACGAGCAGACTAGAGACAGGTTAGCTGGTGATGCGCGAGTAGCTGATTCGAAGGCGGGCAGGAGGCTTCCACGTATTATATATATACACATTCTCCCTGTGTCGTTGGTGGTCGCTACTTGGGCATTAGTAGTGTACCTCATTTATCTTAGCTTTGCTTTGAGACAGTTTGAAAAGTTGTAATAAGCTGTATTTTGGATTTCCGCTGCTATGATGTTTAGTTCTGATTTTCAGCTTATGCGCTGTCTCTCCTGTTTTATGTCAAGTATGTTATTATTATATTTTGTTCGATGCGCTGTGAGACATTCTACAGGTTCTTTGTATGTTCATTTCCTTCTTCCTTTCCCTTCTGACGACCCGTTCCGTGCTAACTGGACACGTGTACAGCGCACTTTTGGAGTAAATGTCGGTTGGTGCGGGGCGGGCCGTCACATATAGTCTAGTTTAGTGACTAGTTCCAGTGCTCTAACTTAGACATGGTAGCAGTGGACGGTCCACCTTAAAAACCGAACTGTAGCAGATTGATAATCTATCAATCTCCTATAATATTGTAATTACCATTTGTTAAAATAATAAGTGTTTGCGGTCACTTTAAAAACTGGTCGGCTCTGCCAAAAAAATTTGATGTTGATAAAAAGGTACCTTATAATTTAGTCGATGATTGTAACATCCTTTATTCAAGGCTCGAAAATAAATGCTACGGATGTTGTAGTCATCAATAGTATTATCCTCTGGTGATAAATGGTGATTGATTAATGAATCATAATACCGAAGATAAAAAATATGATTTTTTTTTTGAAATACATTTCATTAATTAACATCATTCATTACATACCCTATGCATAAATCTACATTCGAAATTTTTTACAACTAATGCAGATTAGTCCAAGGGGGATATATGAAGATGTCCCTTTAGCTAAGCAATGACTAAATATTAGGAAACTATATAACTTTTCCTTCACATTCGTACGCAAAATGTACAGTAGAAAGAAACTTCTAAATATCTAAATTGTATCATGCACATCTCCACTATCTTATTCGTCTAAACAAGCACATGAAATATCTACTCTCGATCTACTCAAATAAGTACTCAAGTGATTATGCTGGAAAACTAAAACTTTGGTGCTGACGACAACCCAGTGTGAACAATAACCTACAATCACAAACCAAAATAAATATCTAGAGAGATCATAATACTTGACAGAGCAGATTCTCCACTCATTGTTATCTCATAAAACTTAAATTATTCAATATTGTGGACTTGCATTCACAATAATTAGAAATAATAAGTAATCATGTGCATTTGCGCAATATTTAATGGATTATCCCATGCCATTATCTGACTAGCCATCTTAACACTTTTATGATTACCCATCATATATTCAAATGACTATCCATCTAAATATTACATGGCCACCCATTATAAATTGGATGACTATATATCTTAAAATTGTGGAGACTTATTATCCCTAACAATCTGGATTACCTCCCCCATATGGTTTACTCATTTTAATCTTATAGATTACCATCCAATACATTTTACATATTAAAATGATGTGAACAAACCATCACATACCCCATAGTTTTCCTAGGATAGCTATAAATACATATTTGCTAATTGAAGACTATATATCACTAACATCACATAGACCATCAATCTCACATTCTATATTTTTCTGAGGAAAACAAACAGATCTTTTATTTTTGTTTCGATGAGTGAATAATTTGCATTTCCGCAATTCAGTAATTGAATTGCAATCATTGATTCGTGAAGAATTTCAATTAAAGTGCTTAGCGGTTCTATAGCAATGGGGATACAAAAGGTATAGCGGTGATAAAGCAGGTAATAGTGGGAGTGTAGCGGAGGAGCAAAAAAGTTCATTAGATATGCAATAAAATAATTAAAATTAATTAATTATTGTTCTCACAATATATTTGTTGTGAGTAGAAGTTGTATATATGTAAATATGTGTATAGTGGTGTGTTGGATGTAAATATGCTATGCATTAAGCTATTAGAACAAATAGTTTTGTTCCGACACCTGAGCCAAGAAGGTGATACCGAAGCCAATACCAAGAAGGTAATACGAGAAGCAATACCGAAGTCGAAGATGATGCTGAAGCCGACTCCAAAAAGGTAATACAAGAAGCGATACCGAAGCCAAAAAGAAGACCGAACCTGATGTCAGGAAAATGATACATGAAGTCGATAATGATGCCGATAATGAAGTAATGAAGTCGATACCGAAGCCGATAATGAAGTAATGATGCCGATATCAAAGCCGAGGAGTCAATATAAGAAAGGCGAAACCAAGAGTAAATGAAAGCGATACCGGAAGGTGTAACCAAGAAAAATGCCAATGGCATTAATGTGATATTGTTACCCATTATATTTTTTCTATAAATAGTGGTGGTGTACTACTAATTTGAAATTAACGAGAAAGTTTCATCTTTTCTTATCCGTATTATTTTTTCTCCATTAATAACATGGTATCAGAGCAGCAATCCGTGAATTAATTTCAATATCTCAAATCCATTTTTTAATCTTATTCGTGAATCGTGGGAGAGACCAAATCGGTGATGGAGGTCATGCCGATGATTTCAAAGATAACAGAGCATAAGTTGAGTGAATCGAATTACTTTAATTGGAGTAAAATGATTCAATTGTATTTATGGATTATTGATAGAAATAATCATCTAGTTGAAAATCACCTGAAGTTGATCCATTTGACAAGGATGCAATGATTTGTATTCTATATAATGTTCATTTTTTTCTTCTAATCCGGAACACAATCAAGAGTGATATCATTAATTTGGTGAATCATTGTGAGTTCGTGGAAGAGCTTATGGATTATCTGGAGTTTTAATATTCTGGAGAAGGAAATATAAATCAAATGTATGAAATTTGCAAGTCATTTTATCAAGTGGAAAAACAAGATCAGACACTGATGAATTATTTTATGACATTCAAGAAGACTTATGAAGAGTTTAATCTGCTACTTCCTATCAGTAATGATGTTAAAGGGCAGCAGAAGCAGAGGGAGCAAATGGCTATTACGAGTTTTTTGGCAGGTCTCCCATATGAGTATGAATCTGCTAAATCTCAAGTTTTATCTGGATCAGATGTAACATCGCTGCATAATGTGTTTACGAGGATTCTTAGAATTGAAGTTTCAATTTCAAATCCAACTTTATCAGTTCAACACATCAGTGCTTTGATTGATACAACTAATAAACGTCAAATGTGTAAACCTAATCAGAACTCATACAAAAGAGAGAATAGTATGCTTGGATATGAAAATCAGACAGTGAATTTATGTGCATACTACAAGAAAATAGGCCACACTAAATTTGAATGTTGGAAGCTACATAATAAGCAATGACTGGTTGGAAATCAACAAGCAGTAAATGTTGCGAAGACTCAAGATCAAGTTAGCCAAGATGTTATGACTTTTGTTGAAGAATTTGATAAATATACTGAACATTAGAACAGTCCCAACAAGTCAGTTCAACCTATTTCCACAATTGCAAATAATAGCAGTTTAGTCAATCCAGGGAGAACTCAATGGGTCATTGATTTTGGTGCTACAGATAATATGATAGGTAATCATAGTCTTTTCTCTAGTTTTCAATCACAAACTCCTACTTGTAACGTCACCTTAGCCGGTGGTTCCCCTTCAAACATCCAAGGGTTTGGAACAACAAGTCCAACTTATTCACCTTCTCTATCAACGTCTGCCTTATACATACCTAAACATACATTTAATCTACTCTCTGTCAGTCAAATAACACAACAATTGAATTGTTCTATCTCATTCTTTCCATCTTATTGTATATTCTCGGATATCATGACTAAGAATAGTATTTGTAGAGGGCATGGATCAAAAGGACTGTATGTACTTGATGCTCGTACCACAAATCAACAATCATTTATCCGTTCAAGTATTTCTCAAGCCTTAAAGACACACTATCAATTAGGGCATCCATCTTTACCCTTTTTAAATAAGTTATGTCGACAATTTAAATCATAACAGTCAATGAACCGTGAATCATGTCAGTATGCTAAACATCATCGTGTAAGGTTGAGTCCTAGAATAAATAAAAGATCTAACTGTCTTTTGAGCTTGTTCATTTGATATTTGGTGTCCATCATCTGTGATTTCTAAACCAGGGTTTATATATTTGTTACTTTTTTGGATGATTATTCATGTATAACTTGGTTGTTTCTTATGAAAAATCGATCTAAATTATATTCAATATTTTGTTCATTCTGTGCTGAAATCAAAACTCAGTTCAATGCTTCTATTAAAATTCTAAGGAGTAATAATGCAAAGGAGTATAGTTCGAGTTTATTTCAAACTAGTCAAAATGGAATTGAGACGACCCGAATTCCCGTTCTCACGGAAACAAGGTTATCTTTGGAATATAACACAGAAACATATAATAGCAGAACAGAATTTAATAAATACACCAGAATGAACAACAAAATATACTGGATAAAATTAATCATCAGAGTTACACAGTATACAGGATCTTACTTAGTACAAATAGAGTTCAGCTATACATAAATGTCTACAGCGGAAATAAACAAAATATGTACAATAGGAGCTGAACATCATAAAAAGAATAAATGATAGAATCCATCTTCAGCTCCAGCTATCCAGAAAAAGAACCAGCTAAACCTGAATACAAGGCTGCCCGTGTGGAAAAAAGGGGCACCCGAGTTTGAGAGTGAAACAAACTACGAGTCAGTCATGGGACTGGTATGAGAAATCCACTCAACACATATATAATTGGCTAATCACAGGACCACGCCACTTTCGTGGAACGGGTTTACTCCATTGGATTGCCAGTGCTTTAAAACAAATCTTTCTTTTAAACATCGCTATGCTTTTTATAAAAATGAAGCCATTATAAGACTCAGTTCCCATCACACAATGCAACGCAAACCGGAGGATAGAGTTTTACCTTATAATGGCCAAAATATGATTGATACGAATAAAACAAAGGCAATTGATATTATTGCTAGTGTTAATATGTTTTGAAGACAATTTCAAATCATAACTATCAATCATAGACGGCATGGGTACCATATATCATGTCGCCATATATATATACAATCAAAACCGCACGATCACGTATTTGGAAATTGGATTTCCGTCATGAACCAAGGCAAAAGATAGTCCTTACCGAATTCGAGACGCTCTAGCCCGTGTCCCAGGACCCAGACAAAGGTGGGCCCTTGGATCGTCAGGGCCGGTCCACCGATGTGGATTAAAATTCCTGAACACTGCGTTTCCCCGCCCTTTGGGGCGTCAACGAGCCAACGAATGACTCCATCGGACCCGGATCGTCCGATCAAACCGAGGCGCCTCGCAACAGCAACAACCACATAGGTGAAAAGTATATAAATGTCAGGGCTGGTAGGTCACTGACACCACCCTAGCTAGAAAGAAACGCATGCCCTCCCTGAGGTCCTTCTCCCGTTTTAGGTTCATACCGGGGTGTGAGGCTCGCGAATTCACGTTATACACAAAGCTACGCCACACAGGCGGTGCTTTGATCATCACCACAAGACTTTGCCTTTCAACAGAAGCCCTGATCACTGCATCTTAGCATGCCACACAGGCAATTCATGCCATGCGACTGATGTCCCTCGATATACAACCTCTGAGCTCGTGCGTCTCAGAGAAGGGCGTTAAGCAAAAGAATAAATTCTCCGCCGCCAAACAGATGTATATTTAACAGAAATCAATCAACACAGAATAAACTCCAATGTCAGACACACAGTCCATTTACAAGTCCGTTCTGGGTCTGAACGAAACTGGAGGCACTAAATACCTCGCAAACCCTTCGATCACCACGTACGTCTGGACGATCACCACTCATTATCTATATTTCGGGATGCCTCCCAATCAGGACCTCGGTTACCATCCAAACGAGGTGAAGATCTCCGGTCTTCGACCACCGTCTTTATCTTCGACTTTCAATCGTCGGTCAATTATTTGAAATGAGAATTAACTCGGCCTTCTCAAATAATTCACGTATATTTAGAATTTCAATTCAATTTATTTCAATGGTTAAATTATTCGACAACACCAATTTTGTCCTTTAATGTAATTTTCACACCAAACACATTCAACCATCAAACATCACATAAATCAAGCAAATTCAGTTTATTTCCATTCCATATCGCTTATGATATTTTATAACTATTTATCGCTATTTTTATTTATTTTAAAATAGCCATTTTATTCAAAACGACGCTTCGGGCCATAAGGCGGCCGTGGCGCTGTTTTTCTTCAGATTTGATTTACACATATCTGAAAATCTAACCGTTGGATCTTCACAAAAATTACATCATTAGAAAGGTCTTTTCAAAACGAATCCAACGGTTCCAGTTTCGGGAAAATCCGACGGTCGGATCTCCCGGTACAATCGTTTGAAATTTCGATTTCAAAATACGAACTGCAGCGTCGTTATTCGATTTAATATATAATTATATTTATATATATATATATAATCGCTTCTGGCGCTGTTTTTCATCAAATTTGATTTAAACATTCCAGACAATCCAACCGTTGGATTTTTACAAAGTTGGTGCCGTTGGAAAGATCATTCCAAGGCGAACCCGATGGTTGAGGTTTCGGGAAAATCCAATGGTCGGATTTCCCGCACTAGTCGTTTGAAATCACGGTTTCAAAATACGAACTGCACGGCCTCGTTTCGTTTTAATTTTATTTATATTTATATATTTATATAAATATAGTTCATTCAATGATTTCCATATCGTTTTAACTTCTAATATTTTTCTAACGCCTTAAATTTTGAAAAAATTTCGCCATAACCTCCCCTGCACCGGTAGCATCGGGAAATTGCAAATAGCGTTCCCGGTCCTTCTAATCTCAAAAAGAAAAAGAAAAAGCCAAGCGGCTAGCCAACAGGCTCAAAATCATCACCCAAACAAATCAGTAAATGTGTACCTATTTGTCGGACACAAAATTTTATTCCTCTTCTCTAGCCCCTTTGCTATAACCTGTTCAATGAATATTGCATGTACATATATATACAGTTCTTATCATTTATCAATTTCTATTCGACTTCATATTTGATTTCTATTTGGTTTAAAAACTCCATTCATTCTAATGTTACATAAATAAGTGCAAATCATTTCATTAGCTAATTAATGAATATTTCAACTCATATATGTTTATTTTGAACAAGTGGCTATTTTTAACACTTCACATTTCAACGATTTATGCATACAATAAAAATATGGTTTTTATTGTAAAACAATTCATTTCAAAACACTACTTTTCTATATAGTTCATATAGTCGATAAAAGGTGATTTTTATTATCAAACAATTTATGTCAAAATATGAATACCATTCAACACATGAATTTCTAAACAACGAATGAATATCAATTCAACACATGAATGTTTTCTATGGTTTTTATATATAGATAAAAATGTGATTTTTATTATCGAACAATTTATTTCAAAATATGAATACCATTCAACACATGAATTTCTAAACAACGAATGAATATCAATTCAACACATGAATGTTTTCTATGGTTTTTATATATAGATAAAAATGTGATTTTTATTATCGAACAATTTATTTCAAAATATGAATACCATTCAACACATGAATTTCTAAACAACGAATGAATATCAATTCAACACATGAACGTTTTCTATACAATGAATAAATATAGTTTAAGCATATGAAAATAATTCAAACACACAAATATTATTCAAAATTTCGGCAGCATAACGGCAGGGTAGTTAAACCGGCACCGTCCCTAGTACGGCTCCTCGCTCTACCTTAAAACCTCGCGGTTTTTGACAATGGGGTTCATGCATCTAGTTCGCACGCAGGCGGCATGTATATATTTATTTCATTTCCACAAACTAATCCTATGTGGTTTCAACCAAATATTTCTCAACCACAAATGGGTATTTTTCAACCACAAATCAACCAATATCAATCACAAACAATCCCAAACAGTCATTCGCTATCAATCAATTTTCACAACAATTTCAACCAATAAATATCGTCCATGGTTTGTGGACGAGGGGCGTATATATATATATATATATATATATATATATATATATATATATATATATATAGATAGATATAGATATTTATATATAGCAATTCACTTTCATTTTCGACACATATATATAATTTTTAAATCAGAAATCTCACCAATAGCTATCCAACTGCACGACACTTCCTTATAGAAATCTTCGCCTTTTTCCGCTTTCGCCCGTATTCTCTACACATGTAAAAATCGAATTTTTTACTATGCTATTCAATATATAAAAATCTGATTTTTACTTTTTAAAGTTCAAATCCTTTTTCTCTTTAAAGATTAAACCTTTTTCCTATTTAAAGATTTTACCTTTAAAACAAATCAGTTTTTATTTCTAAAACAAATCAGTTTTTATTTCCTTTTTAAAAATCAGGTTTTTATACTTTTTAAAATCAGTTTTTATCTTTTCTAAAAATCAGTTTTTATCTTTTCTAAAAATCAGTTTTTCTTTTTTTAAAAAAAAAACAGTTTTATCCTTTTAAAATTCAGTTTTAACTATTTAAACAAAATCAGTTTTTATTCTTTTATTTTTATAAAATAAAAATAAAATAAAATAAAAATATAAAAAGAAATACTTACAGATAGGGGGGGTTTCTGCAGTTCGTCGGCGGCAAGGCGGAGTTGGGCTTCGAGGTGGCGGCTCGGGTTTCGAACGGTGGTGGCAGGAGGAGTTGCTTCGAGGGGGGTGGCGTGACGTCTTCGCGAGGGGTTCGAGGGCTTCAAGGGGGGCGCGGCGACTTCGAGGTGGGCGGCGGCTTCGGGGTCTTCGTCGGCGTCGAGGTCTGGAGGGAGGACGGCGGCTTCTAGGTTTAGGTTTTTTTTTTTCTTTCTGACTAATGAATCGGGGGGCCAAGCAGAAGAAAAAGGGGGGAAAGAAAATTAAAATAATATTTTTTTTTTATTAATTCATTATTTAATTTTGGTAAAAAGGTTGACTTTTACATACGACCTCGAAACGAGGCCCACTGCCTGTCGCCCATAGCGTTTTACCCCCATTTTGAACACAATGGGATATGTATCGCAAGCTGATTTGATCGTTACAATCAGTTTCCTTTTGAATTTTCATTTAAATCACTATATTGAATTTTAAACGTACATTTCAAATTACCGGGGTAGAATACTAACTAGAAAAATTCCAAAAAAATATTTTCTAGCTTCGTATTGACGATACGGTCCTAACAAAACTAGTTTCGTCGAATTCTGAGACCGTTTGCAAAATGGCCAATTTCCAGTCGATTAAGATCAACTGAAATCGGTCAAACGCGTTTTCTTTTGCCACGCTCACATATTGATTCGAAAAATTATGAAATTTGAAACCTAACAATAACTTTACATCACGGATCCAACAAAAGTGGTTTCGTCGAAATCCGAGTTCGTTTGCAAAATGTCCATTTTTAAGGGCCTGAATTTCATAGCGACTATTCAGAATTTTCAACTGGACATATCTTTTGATTACCGCTATCAAATTTCGATTGGTCGGATTCGTTGGAAAGATATTATCAATTAGATTCCATTATTTTTGGTTTCACTAAAATCCGGATTGTTTTGCACCCGGTATTTTCAATTGAAGTTTGAAATCGAATTATCGAACTACCGCGCCAATTTCAATTCTATATATAATTATAATTAATTATATTCGTTTTCAAATGTCGATTCAAACTCAGTTTTCATCGCCATTATTTAAAATATTTATTTTAAATATCTAAAATCCATTATTTTAGCCAATTTAAAATTTTTAAATTGGTTCAGATTTTCTGGGTCATTACAGGAATGCTACATGAAACATCTTATGTTGACACAACATCTCAAAATGAAGTTGCTGAAAGAAAGAACATACATTTGCTTGAAACAACACGGGCATTGTTATTTTATATGAATGTGCCTAAGAGTTCTGGGCTGATGTTGTTTCTACATCATGTTTTTCAATAAATCGTATGCCTTCAACTGTTCTTAATGGTGATATACCATACTCAATTATCTTTCCGTATAAATTGCTATATCCTATTAAGCCAAAAATATTTGGGTTTACATGTTTTGTTCGAGATGTCACAACATAATATCTAAACTCAATCCAAAATCTATCAAATGTATATTCCTTGGTTATTCTAATTTGAAAAAAAATATAGGTATTTTGCTCCTCTCTAAATAAATATATTATATATGTTGTTGTCACCTTCATTGAAGAAACACCATTTATTCAGTTATCACCAAGCTTCCCTTATCAAAGTCTGGAAAGTCAAGGGAAGAACGATGATTTTTCTTGTATACGAAATATCATATTCTATACAAGAAGAGAACAATATTAATGACTCTCTTGAAACTAGTTTATCACCTTCTCGTGATACAGCTCCATCTACATCTGATACAATTCCTCCACCTGAACATTAACCTATTTCCCTATTTAATCCTAATACTGATCTTCCTATTGCTATAAGGAGGGGAAAACGTCAATGCATGTATCCTATTTCTTTATTTGTCTCGTATAAACAGTTAAACTCATCTACTTTTCACTTATTACTTCTCTTGAATCTGTTTTATACCTAAAATTGTTGAAGAAGCATTATCAAATTCTGGATGGCAGGCTACTCTGGTTGAAAAAATGAATGCTCTTGAAAACAATGAGACATGGATTTTAGTTTAATTACCTGAAAATAAGAGACCTATTGGGTGTAAATGGGTATTTATTGTAAAAACAAACTCTATACTTCAATTGCTCGATTAAAGGCACACTTAGTTGCAAAAGGATATGCACAGATTTATGGAGTGGATTATTCTGATAATTTTCCCCAGTAGAAAAGTTAACCTCTATTTTGATGTTTATTTTCTTAGAAGCAACATATAAATAGAAATTACATTATCTTGATATAAAGAATTCATTTCTTCATGGTGATTTGAAAAAAGAAGTTTACATGGTTCGACTCCCTAGATTCATTGCACAAGGAAAGAGTGGTATAGTGTGCAAGTTGAAGAAGACACTGTAAACAAGGTCGTAGAGCTTGATTTGGAAAGTTCAGCAATGCAATGGAAACCTTTGGAATGGTGAACAATATATGTAATCATTCAATGTTCCATAAGAATATCGTGTAAAGACCCGTAAATTCCCACCCTTTGAATCGACCATAAACCACACAGGTCTGACCCAAAAGGTGAAAATCTACGAATACTTTAACTTTGGGGATACAACACATCAGAACAAAAACACAGACTTTTATAACATCAATAATAAATGTTACATCAGAGTACAGAATATACATATCAGAGTACATTGGAAAAATAATTACAGCGGAAGAATAAATTACAATAAATGAATACATTGCAGCGGAACTAATCTCGGTGGAAGGCTATCAACACTATGGCCACAGCTTCAATCTTCAATCCAGGATCTTGTTTTATCTATCTGTCAAATAAGCAACTCGACTGCCCGTGTGGAAAGAGGGCACCCGAGTTTGCAAAGTGAAACAAACTACAGGTCAGTCGTGGGACTGGTGTGAGAATTCTACTTAACCTATATAATATAATAAGGCTAATCACAGGACCACGCCACTTTCGCGGAACGGGTTTTCTCCTATGGATTGCCAGTGCATGACTAAAGTAAATCGTCAAAATAACGCAATGCTTTTTAGAAAAATGAAACCATTATAAGACCCAAGTCCCATCACACAATGCAACGCAAACTGGAGGATAGGGTTTTACCTTATAATGATCAAAAGATGCTTGATACGAGAAACACGGTATTACATAATAATAGTGTGCAACCAATTTGAAATACATCAAAGTAAATATATCAATCCTAGACGGCATGAGTGCCCCATCCCACTATGTCGCCATATATAGGTATACAATCAAAACCGCGTGATGTCGTATTGGAAATTTGGGTTTCCATCTGAGTCAAGGCTAGGGAGGAGATCCTTACCGATTCGAGACACTCTAGCAATGCCCCAGGATTGGTACTCTGTCCAACCCTTGGATCCTGCAGGGCCGGTCCATACGTTAACGCTTAATGGATTGGCAATTCCTGAACACACGCTCCCCGGTCCTTTTGGACCTATAATACGGCCAGTGGCGACCGCATAAACCGAGGCCTCGAAAAATCCAACAACCACAATGAATAAATGCCAGCGCTGGTAGGTCCCTGGCACCACTCTAGCTAGAGAGAAACGTGTGCACTCCCTGCGTTCCCTTCTCCCGTTTTAGACTCTACCGGGCTGTGAGGCTTGCGAAGTCACGATATACACAAAGCTATGCCTAAATAGACTGTGCTTTGATCATCAACCACAAGGCCTGCTTTTCAACAAAGCCTTGATCAATTGCATCTTAGCATGCCACATTGTCAGACTCTACCATATCATTGATCATCTACCAATATATATATAACCTCCAAGCTCATACGTCTTAGAGAAGGGTGTTAAACACCAAACAGAAATATATAATTAGTAGCGTTCAACAAATACAGTAGAAAAGAATACAATGTCAGACACGCAATCCATTTACAAGTCCGCTCTGGGTCTGAGTGAAACATTGTGTCCGTCGATCTCCAAATGCGTTTGGACGATCATTACCAAATACCTTGCCTTGGAAGGCCAATCCCAATTCAAGATACCAGTCATCATCATCCCAACGATGTGAAAACCTTCGGTCTTCAATCACCATCTTCGTCTTCGACTCTTGATCGTCGTGTTGATTATTCAGAATGGGTTAAACCCGGTCTTTCTAAATAACTTGCGTAATTTGGGATTAAAAACAAATATTGGAAAATCACACATTTCGTCACATCCCAACTCAGAATATTCTTTTTAATAAGATATTCAATTAAAAAGATTCTCATTAATTTTATCAAAGATAAATATTTAAAATAAAATCTATAAATCAATTTCTAAAAATATGGAATTCCACAGAAATCCAATCAATACATAATCGATATAGATTTCTGTATCAGACTAATAGTATAAATGGAATAACGGCAAAGCCTCTTAAATTCCATATATAATATCGGTCTTCTTTTACAGAAGCCCATCTCAATTATTACCAATAGAATTTCCACTTAATTCCTATTTAATATATTAGTTGAAAAACTTGATTTATAGAAAATGTCTTTTTAAATCTATGAAATAGATTCATAAGTTCCAAATAATAATTTCAATGCAAATTGGATTAAAGGATAAATGTCGTTTAAAACATCGTCCACGGTAAATCCACTTCACATCTCAATTTATTACATATCACAAAATATGATTGCAAATGCTAGTAATCTTTTAAAAACATATTTTAAAATAATCATAAAAATATTCTTTATATAAAAGATTCTAAATGAGAAGTATTCTTTATTTTACATATCTTTATCTTTTACAAATATTCTTTGTTTAACATATACTTAATTAAAAATCTATTACGAAAAATATATGCACTTAATATAAAAAGGATTTCTAATGTAAAAATAGTCTTATTTAAAAGAACACTGGAATCGAAATGAGACTCAAACATTTACCATATAATTTGGATTATAAGGATTTCACACACATCATATATATGACAATAACAGTATAATCATCAAGTCATCCATTACATCCAAAGTGTAATTTCCCCTGTGTAAGCGTTAAAATTAAATAATAATGCTCATCACAGCCTGTCGATCTAACGATCAACATACAACTAAATATTGGGATTAGTGTATGTAAATTTTCATCCCAACACCCGTGTGGGGTTTTCAACCAATCAAGCAAATGATAAACTAATTTGTGCACTTGGGCGATGTGTGAAAATTATCGTCCCAATCACATACACAAGTCGGGTAACTTGTCTATGGAAGTGTATTACACAATATATAACACGACGATAAAAATGTCTCTTTTATTTATATTCCTTTTATCGCCTATAAACGGTCAATAAAAATGTGATCTTTATTTCTATACTTTTTATTGTAATTTACATTTTTACTTAACAAAATGTCCTTTTTATTCTAACTTACATTTTGAATGTAATTTTTCTTTTTATTGTTTATTTACATCAAAATGTAAATGTTCCCTTTTTCATTGTTTATTATTAACAGCAAAAATCTCGTCTTCTATATTTATTCTTTTCAATGAAAGCAATTTTACATAAAATTGTAATTCTTTAATTTTATCCTTTTTATTTGTCTCTAGAAAGACAATAAAATGTAACACAAAAATATATTCTTTTTATCGCATCTAAAATGATGATAAAAATATAACATTAACATTGCTATTTTTATCGCATCAAAAATGCCGATAAAAATGAACCACTAACATTGTCTATTTTTATCGCACCAAAAATGTCGATAAAATGAATCACTAACATTGTCTATTTTTATCGCACCAAAAATGTCGATAAAAATGAATCACTAACATTGTCTATTTTTATCGCACCAAAAATGTCGATAAAAATGAATCACTAACTATTCTATTTTCACCGCATTCAAAATAACGATAAAATATTCAACATTAACAATTCTATTTTTACCGCATTCAAAATAACGATAAAATATTCAACATTAACAATTCTATTTTTACCGCATTCAAAATGTCGATAAAATATTCAACATAAGAAATGAAAGCAAAATGTTCTTTTTATTACTAAAAGGAAAAACAACAAAGATGCTTCTTTTGTAATGCTAAAAAGAAACATGACATAAAAATGTTCTTTTAATGTTAAAAAGAAGAAGCGACAAAATGACCCTTTTTATGTTAAAAAGAAAAGGTGACAAAATATGTTTTTTAATTCTAAAAGAAAAAGCGACAAAAATTATCTGTTTATTCTAATGCAATATCTTTACAAAAGTGTTATTTTAATATCAATGCGAATTTTCAATTTCTTACTACATATAAAAATGTAAACTTTATTTTACAATTATATATCCCATCATAAATTACATATAAAAATGTAAGTTTATTTTTTTTTATCGCAAATCCCCTTTCTAATTACATATAAAAATGTACTTTTTATTTTACATTGTAAATTGCATATAAAAAGTAGGTTCTATCCTTATGTTGTATTTGCATTATAAAATGCAAATGAAAAGGTAAGTTTTATTTTCAATGTTATATTCGTATTATAAAGTGCAAATAAAAATGTAAATTTTATTTTCAAGTTTTATTTTCATTATAGTATGCAATAATAAAAATAGCTTTATCATCAAGTTATATTCACATCATGAAATGTTAACAAAAATGTAAGTTTTGTATTCAAGTCTCATTTGCATTACAATATGCAAATAATAAAATAAGTTTTAGTTTTCAGGTAATATTTACATTATAAAATATAAATAAAAAGGTAAGTTTTATTCTCAAGTGATATTTACATTATGAAATGTAAATGAATACAATAAAAATAAAAAGTAAGTTTCAAGTTCATTTGTGTCTTGAAAACACAAATAAAAATATAAATTTTAATGTAAATCTTTATTTCAATACTTTGTTCGCGTCAAGGGATGCAAAACAAAATATAATTCTCTTTTTATTTAAACATTTTGTTTGCATTGAGAAATGCAAGAAAAATATAATTCTTTTTATTCTAAATGTAAATCTATATTTTGTCATTTTGTTCGCATCAAGGGATGCAAACAAAATACAATCTTTTTATTCCTTTGTACATTTCTGTTTGAGAAATGCAAACAAAACACAATCTTTTTCTTCAATATTGAATTGATATTTCACATCAATTCAAATAAAAGGAAAATTTCCCTTTTTTTTTATTTTCTTTTTCTTTTTTTTTTCCCAATGACAAAAGTATGGATTTTTGTTTCATCTTTATTCAATGACAAAAATATGAGTTTTTGTTTCATTTTTTTTCGGTGACAAAAATATGAATTTTTGTTTGTTAACTTTTAATGCAACAAAATTAAGAATTTTTGTTTTCTTTTTATGCAACCAAAAATGAGAACTTTGTTAGTTAACCTTTAAGGCGAACAAAAAGAAATATATTTTATTCGTTGTTCATAGTCTATTGTAAACAAAACAAATAAAAATAATATTCTATTTGTCATTCAATTTCCATAGTAAAATCAACCAATAAAAAGAGTTTTTTTTTCTTTCTTCGTCATTCCGATTATATTGTAGTATCAACAAATAGAGGTACGCTTTATTTGTCGTTCAAATTTCATTGTAACATCAACAAATACAAATAAAGTTTTATTTGTCGTTCCATTTCTTTGTTCATTTCAGAAGAATGAAAATGACATTAAAATAAAATAAATTAGAACGTCTAGATTTGAATAAAATATGTTTTAAATCTAAATTTAGATTTAATTTTCCAACTGCAATTTAAACTCAATAACATATACAATTTAAAGACGGATTTAAGCATAACATGAACAATAAGCACACCACAAGCAACAATCGATAATTCATACACACAAAACATTTCAGAACTAAATCATCATCATCATACAATTATTTTAATGTGGGAAAATAAATTAATAATTAATTAAATAATAAAGATTTGAACTCTCACCTCAAATTTTGGCTGAAAATCAACTGTCTCCGTTTCAGCCGCGGTCTGTTCCATCGCGAAGCTCTTAATTTTGTGATTCCAACGCAATTTACGGTTTGTCAAACGGACCTCGTATGAGAGAGTTATGAATTTTTAAACATCGGATAATTTAAATATTTAAATTAATAAAATAATAAAAAAAAAGGAAAAAGGACCTTCTTCTTCACGTCGTTCTGTACATGCCGAAACCCATGAAGCCGCCGTTGCTCCTTCCGTGCGCACCACCCCACAGCACCCCGTTCGCCGATCAGACACTGCCACCGCGACCGCCATGCCGAGAGCCACCTACACCATCAACCTCTTGAAGCTCGGCCTCCCCAATCACCTCAAAATCCACCGAAAACGCAGCAACTTCTCAGCCAAAATTCGCAAAATCCGTGCACCAAAATCCGATCTTAACCGTATAGATTTGTAGCCCTCTGAATTCTCTTCGATTTGGTAGGTCATACGTCAATTTTCGTCGAACGGATCAAAAGTTATTAGCATTTGAAGTTGGAGCAATTCTGGCCATCAATTTCTGGGCGGCGGCTGGCCATTAGAGAATTAGGGTTAGGGTTTTCGGATTTTTATATTATTTTAATATTTAATTCCGAATTTCGTGAAATAAAGTGGATTTTTGGACTTTCTCGGATTTGGGCCTGCTTACTGTCGATCTTAACGTTTTGAGGCCTTCTGAACGCGATGGGCTATGTCCCAATGTCCAATTCTGATGTCTACACGTTTTTTTTTTGGTTTTTAATTGAAAATACAATATTAAATTAATTATTTAATTCCTACCGTACATTTAAATGTGCCGGGGTCACATACGACCTCAGAAAATTCTAAAAAAAATATTTTTAGCTTTCTTATGACGATACGAATCCAACAAAATTATTTTCGTCGAATTCTGAGACTGTTTGAAAAATGGCTATTTTTAAGGCGTTCAAATTTAACTGTAAATAGTCAAAACACATTTTATTTCGCCACGCTCACATATTAATTCGAAAAAATCTGAAAATTGAAACCTAGCAATAATTTGACATTCCGGTTCCAACAAAAGTGGTTTCGTCGAAAACGGAGATCGTTTGAAAAATGACTATTTTTAAGGCCAATATATTTAATATTAAAAATACAGTTTTTAAACAAATAATTTTCGAAACTCAAAATATATAAGTGTTTACTATTTTTCAATGCAGAAACGTCATTCCGAACTCAATGGAAGTGGTTTCGAGTTCAAATTCCTATATATGTGAAAAGTAGCCTTTCGGGCCCTATATATTCTACAGCGACCTTTCTAAAAATTGAATTGGCCATAACTTTTGATTTCCGTTATGAAATTTCAATTTTTCAGATTCGTTAGAAAGATATTTTTAAATAGATTCTAATATTTTTGGTTTCACTAAAATCCGTTAAATTTTTGCATCCTGTACGGTCAGTCAAAGTTCAAGTTTGACTTTTCAAACTACCGCGCTATTTCTAACTCTTTTGTTAATTAAAATTAAATCATTCATTCTAACTTCGATTTAAATCAAATTTGTGATCATTATTATTTAAATAAATTATTTTATATTGTCAAAACTCATTAAAATTTTCTAAAATAAAATTTTTAAATTGGTTCTGATTTTGCGGGTTGTTACATATCGAATCTGGTATAATTTTGCTCGTGGTTTATATTGATGATATTGTTATAACTGGCAGTGATGAACAAGGTATTTCGTCCCTTAAGACCTTTATTCACAATCAGTTTCACACTAAAGATTTAGTAGACTTAAAGTATTTCCTATATGTGGAAATTACAAGAGAATGGGAGTATTGTTATGTCTCAAAGAAAGTGCATTCTAGATTTGCTAGAAGAAACTGAAAATTTAGGTATTAAACCTAGCACTATTCATATTCCATTAAATTGTAACATTGTAGGAAATGGAGAATTGTTCAAAGATCCAGAGAAATATAGGAGATTGGTAGAAAAATTGAACTATCTAATTATTACACGACCTGACATTGCTTTCGTCGTTAGTGTTGTAAGTTAGTTTATGGCATCTCCTACTGTGTATCATTGAAGCATACAGAAATATATTTGAGTTATCTTAAGGGAACTGTTGGGCAAGGAATTGAGTACAAGAATCATGGACATGCAAAGGTTGAATGTTTCTGTTATGCTGATTAGGCACGAACAAACCTGGATAAAAAATCTATATCTGAGTTTTGTGTATTTCTAGGAGGAAATTTGATTTCATGGAAAAGCAAGAAATAAATGTTCTTTCTATATCAAGCGCTGAATCTGAATATAGGGCTACGGCTAAAGCAGTTTGTGAAGTGATGTGGGTGCATGGATCATCTTATGCATGAAGTTGCAATAAATATTGTTAAACCAGTATCTCTCTGTTGTGATAATCAACCTGCAATACATAATGTATCTAATCTAGTGTTTCATGAGAGAAGAAGAATATTGAAGTGGATTGTCAATTCATTATGGAGAAGGTTCAACTAGATCTTATTCTGACCAAGCATGTCAAGACTGAAGAGTAGGTAGCTAATATGTTTACGAAAGCACAGAGTGGTGCTAGAATCAAGTATTTATGTAGCAAGTTGGGCATGATAAATGTCTATGAACCAACTTGATTGGGAGTGCTGGGAGTAAAAGTTGTATATATGTAAACACATATATAGTGGTGTGTTAGGTGTAAATATGCTATCAGGATCAACTTGTTAGAACAAACAGCTAGGTGCTAACACCGGAGCCAAGATGGCGATACCGAAGCCAATATCAAGAAGGTAATACGAGAAGTGATACCGAAGCCGAAGATTATACTGAAGCCGACACCAGGATGATAATACAAGAAGAGATACCGAAGCCGAAGACGAAACTGAAGTCGATGCCAGGAAGATGATACAAGTACTCGATACTGAAGCCTATATCGAAGCCGACAATGAAGTAATGAAGCTGATACTGAAGCCAAGGAGACAATATAAGAAAGGTGATACCAAGAGGAAATGGAAGCGATACCGGAAGGTGAAACCAAGAAAAATGCTAGTGACATTGACATAATATTGTTACCCATTGTACTTCTTCTATAATTAGTGGTGGTGTACTACTGCTTTGAAATTAATGAGGAAGTTTCATCTTCTCTTATCCGTATTATTTCTTCTCCATTGATAATACTATATGTAGAAGTAGCTAACATTAATCAATCTTATATAACAAAATCAAATAATATCATAGTTGTGCACACTAGATTTGATGGATATAATAGATTTCTACAATACACCGGGTACTTATGCTTCAAAATTAGCTACTTAAACTATTTTATTAAAAAAAAAGACAAGTATCCAAATCAAACTCTATATATTAATATTGCTAAAGCAAGTGTTAAAAAGCCTCGATTTAGCGGATGGAGCGGAAAAGAGTGGGGCTAAAAGCAAATCGACTGTTCACCAGTGCTAAATTAAAATAGCATAGCGCATGAAGAGCGCTATGAGTTTCAACGAGGATTTTGCGGGATTTTAGTAGTGGTTTTAACTGCATAGTCCAAAAATATAACCTATATCTATTGGTATTCCCAATTGGTTATTTTTAATATATGCCAATTTATTACCATTGGTGCCCTCAATTGTTTGTGTTGATGACATATTAACATTGGTCATATAATGGAATAATGGTACCCCTATCCTAGTCAAAACAAGAAATATAACATAAAAATATGAACAATACCTTTATGTCCTTATTGCTTCCATTTAAGTCGAAGCAAAGAAATACTGCTATCTACCGATTAAATAGGCAACATGGAGTCGAAGTGAAATCTTTTTGCCTGAATGTAACACCCCGTAAAATTCATAAGTATTAATAATAATTAAATAATTAAAAATAAGCACTTAAATGGTATGGCTGGAAAATGAGATTTTGCAGGTTAAGGAATTTGGCTACGAAACTCTTTTATTTGGATTCGAAGCGAAATTCTGAATCCTTTTCATATATAATATGCTAAAAACGATCAATATATGAAGAACTAATGAACAAATGAATTTGGATAGCAAACACAGAAAATATATATAATTAAATGAATAATACATATATATTTATCCAAGATAAATTCAAAACAAAGAGGGAGAATTCAAATTTTGAATTGAAGATAAGATCAGGGGGACAAAGTATATTGTTTATAAGAAATAAGATTAAGAGATTAAGGAACATATTAATTAAAATAAACAACTCAATAATGCAGCCTTATTGGGTATTCCAGCCCCGAAGTGGTCGACCACCCCCCTTAAGGGGTGTCGACCTCTGGTCGACCGCTTGGCGGTTGGACATCCCAATAAATCTAGCTGGTTAGGTTTTTTTTGTTAGGGATATATAAGAATAGAAGGCTTGGATAATTTTAATTAATTCAACACTTTATGCTCACACGGGCAATTATATACAGCCCCTCCTATCACACTATGAAACCCTAATCATTCTTTATCCCTGCCTCCATGCTGCTTCTCCACAATTGCTAAATTCTAGAGAAAAATAAAAGAATAAGGTTAAGGTTTTCTTCTATTTATCCAACTCTATTATTAACCTCTCTCTATTCTCATATGAGTTTAGTATTCTGGAATTTGGCATAAACATATATATATATATATATATGAGATTCTAATATATGTTTCTTATATATATATATATATATATATATTAAGAGAATTATTGGAGCACGATTGATTGCAAAGATTAAAACACAGATCCAGATGTACTACAGATTTCTCTCTATTCTGCCTAGATCTGTGAGTGAAATGTAGTTTACTTAGGCATATCCATATTTTTATTAGTTTATCATGTGAATAGATATGCCTAGGAGGATTTGGATATCAACAATATAAACATTTAAAACCCCTGTAACCTCTATCTTGTAATTGCGTATGAATTGTCATGGGTATTTGGGTTTTGTCGATTTTTGGTTTTAATATTGGATTAAAGATGGAAATGGGTGTTGCTACTATTATTCCTATTTTATGTAATTCACCTTTATTTATCATTTGATCGTAACCTAAAATGTTTGGATTTTATTGTTTCATGATTTGAATTGGATTTGGATCCTATTTTGGATCCAAACGCATTCACAATTGACATAAGTCAAATGTAAACATTTTTATGTGCATTACACCAAAAAGGGGGTGAATTGGATAAAGTATGAATTACAAACATACATGTGTAAGTGTATGTAATACTCTCTTTTCAGTTCAGTATTGAAATCATTTCTACGTACCGAGGATGCAAGGTGAAATTTTATATATGTATGTTTTTCCATCCACTACTATTTTGCAATTTGTCATTTTGCCATTATGTCTGTGTTGTAGCCGTAAAAGTATGGAAACTCTAACTTGTATACCTTTAATTGGACAAGTTGACAATTTCCACCTCGTTAGAACGTTTCACCATTTATACGAATATTTACATTATTTAGGCGTTACTATTATTATACTTATATAAACGTAATCAACGTAATTAACGTTGTATTAGCATAATAAATGCGGTTAGCTTAGATTCGAATTTGAAATGTCCCCATAATAAACATATGTTTGATTGCTTGTGTGTGCGTATATAGAATGGATTTATATACATATTAATAATGACAAATAAATACGAGGTTAGTCTCCATTTGTGGTAGAAGTCTGCCCGGAACCAACCGGCAAATCCAGCAACCACAAGTGGGCCCAACTAATGTGAGAAGTCTAAGTGCCATGGGCCATTCAAAAATTTAGTACACTAGACACGAGGTTATACCAACTTGTAGTAGAAGCCTGCCCGGAACAGACCTGCATATCCAGCATCTGCAGGCGTACGGTTTAATGTGAGAGGTCTAGTGTGTGTGTATATATAACTATATACATATGTCTATTATGTGAAAATAGGCAGGTTTACTGTGCATTTAGAAGGTCTTAAGTAGCTGACTCACTTTTTATCTAGTTTGGGTCCCAAGTGGTTAGGACTAGGATCCCTCCGAAGGTTTATTCCTTGGAGAGGAACCAAAGTCATGGGGCCCACCCTTATTAGATTTGAAGTAGATTTTTGGGTCCTCCTTGATACGACCCGGGGTTTTTGCGATCCTAGTTATCGACATATAACACCATGTCGACTAATCAAGCATCGGAAATACCGGATAGTCCATGAAAGAAATTAGAGGGTGAGAATAGATAAGATAGAAACTTAGAATAGAAGAAGAAGAACAACACAACATCAGAGTAACATGAACCTCACAGCGGAACGAATAACATATAATATATAACATAACTTTGAAATATAAATCTGTACTTGAATATACATATCACTTCCAAAGTACAGCACTTACAACACAGCGGAAAAACCATAGCTATATAATTCTGATGCCTCCTGCTTCAGCTCTTCAAGTATCTGTAAATCCCGACTACTTGATTGCCCGTACAAAATTGGGCACCCAAGAGTTTGGGGAAAACAAAACAAAATAAACTCCAGGTCAGTCATGTGACTGGTGTGAGTAAACTCAAATTATTTGATTTAACTTTCAAAAATCCTTTTGAAACAAAGGATAATCGTTTGTAAAACAATATTATTCTGATATTATAATAATGTTTAACACAAGTAATATCAATCTAGTAGAAACGCTTGCATTTAACGTTCTACATATATAATATACAATCAAAACCATGGGCTCTTATCGGGTAATGGATTTCCAACTATGACAAGGTATGGATCCACCTTCCGATCAATGTACTCTAGAAGTGATACACTGTAGTTCAACAAGAACATCTTGCAACTCGGCCACACATGACCGACCACTCATTTCGCTTGAGTGTATCGAATATATTGTCACCTTATATTTGGTAAACCAACATAACCATTCCCGGGAGATACAGAACTGAAAGAAGTAACAAATATGGATATTCTCTAGATGGTGACAATATACCCTACTTGGTTGCGAACCAATTAGCCATGCTGCCTGCCCGATTTCTGTCATTTCCCAGTTGATGAGGCTGGAGGTCATAACGTATCTTTCAACAGATTACTCATTCATTTACTTTGAATGCCACATCTTCATACCCACCAAATCACAAATTGATTTCCCCAAAAATACCACGGGTATAAGCTAAGAGAAACGAATTCCTCCGCCACCAACGTAAATACGTTTGAAACGATCAACTTACGTGATCTACCAGATATACTCTGTCAGACATTCATCCATTCAAGTTGTCCTGGGACTGGACAAACCGAAGGCACTATTCCGTAAATCCATCCTAGGCAATCTCTACCTAGGACTTATACAACAGCCCTTGCACTTTAATCCGTCTTCAATTATCTTTGGCATATATGATTCTGCAACGCTTATGCCAATACGGAGTGGTTCTTTGGATAAGAATCCAACCGGTCTCTCCGTATTGACGACGGAAAAATGGTCAAAACTTTGATAGTCTGTGATTTAACTATCAAAGAAAAACACGTGTGCAAACAACGATATTATTTCTGGATGGAAATTATATCGATCAATCATCATTCATCATTTATCTCTTAAATTAATTTACCATTAATTTATTCATTCTCCATTTCCTGTTTCCGTATATATACATAAATCCTTAGTTTCTAAATATAGAAAATATACGTTATTAATCAATGGAAAACATTTCCATCTCCTTTCCACATATCACTGTCATTCCAGTATTCTTTACCATCCAACATTTCATTTTCTATAATTAGAAAATATTTCTGATTATATTTGGAAAACATTTCCAAAACTCATTCCTTGGATTTAAACAGATGTTTAAATAAAACATCGCTATGCCAATTCAAACCATTACCTTTACTAACTATATTCACTTAAACAACCTTCATTATCAAAACTTACCATTCCTTAGTTAAGAAGGAAGTCAATCAAGTTGGGGTATAATTACTTCTCAGACCTTAACTGAACAACGTTTTAACTTCGAAATAGTCAAAGTTTATCTTTTAAACCTTTAACAACTTCCGTGCGAATCTCACGGTTTATATTTACGAATCCACTTCTTTTATAAAAACATTGGTTATAACGATAACATTATAATTCCTACTTTCGAAATATCAAACTTCGAATATAACTTTTATTCTTTAATTTGAATAAATAACTAAACGATTTATTAAATAAATAAATCTTGGTTTAAAAATAGGAAAGCAAATATTACTTTCCAACATTCGATATAATCGAATTTCAACGTGTAATTCTCTTTCGAATAAACTCTATTCGATAACCGTTTCCTTCGAATAAACTATATTCGATAATCACTCTTCGAATAACCATATTCGATTAACTCTATTCGATTAACACTATTCAATTAACTCTAATCAATTTACCCTTATCAGTTAGCTCTATTTGATTAACTCTATTCTATTAACTCTATTTGATTAACTCTATTGGATTAACTCTTTTTTATTAACCCTAATCGATTAACTCTTATCAATTTACTCCTATCAAATAAACTATATTTGATTAACCCCTTTTGAATAAACTATATTCGATTTACTCCTTTCTCTATTCGAATAAACTATATTCGACAACTCCTTTTAACTCTATTCGAATAAACTATATTCGATATCTCCTTTTAACTCTATTCGAATAAACTATATTCGACAACTCCTTTCGAATAACTAACATTCGATAACCCTTTCGAATAACTAATATTAGATAACCCTTTCGAATAACAAATATTCGATAACCCTTTCGAATAACAAATATTCGATAACTTCTTTCGAATAACAAATATTCGATAACTTCTTTCGAATAACAAATATTCGATAACTTCTTTCGAATAACAAATAATCGATAACTTATTTTCGAATAACTAATATTCAATTACTCCTTTCTCTATTCGAATAAACTATATTCGATTAATTCTCTTCTTCGAATAACCTTATTCGATAACTCTTTCTTCGAATAAACTATATTCGAATAACTCTAATCTGACTAACTCTAATTTAATTAACTCTATTCGAATAACAAATATTCGACTAACTCTTGTTCGATTAACTCTATTCGAATAACTCTGGTTCAATTTAACTCTAATCGATTAACTCTAACTGATTAACTCTAATTGGTTAACTCTAACTCTAATCGATTAACTCTAACTCTAATCGATTAACTCTAACTGGTTAACTCTAACTCTAATCGATTAAATCTAACGCTAATCGATTAACTATAACTCTAATTGATTAACTCCTATAACTCATTTTGATTAACTACTTTGATTAACTCTACATCCATATTCAGTTTCAAATATCGATGTTAAAATCGATTCTTACTTTCCTATATAAGCCCTGACTTGTATATTCTATTTATCCAATGATAAATATTTTATTTTATTTATAAAATATTATTTATAAATTAATCTTCTCAATCTATTGGTTACAACAGATTCTATTTAAAATGTTTGCTTTAAATCTATACCATGTTATACCCGTGTGCGAAGCATGGGTTTAAACTTTCCTGATGTAAAATTCTATTCATTTGCCAAATATTTCCTTATATGACATTCTTTTCCCTTCCCAATAAATCCCTTTAATAACTCTATTTATTTTCTAAATAAATATTTCCTTTTTATAACTCTATCTATTTAACAAATAAATATTCTTTTCCAAACCTATTTATTTAATAAATAAATATTTTCTTTTCAATTCTATTTGTAATTTTTTACAAATATTCCCTTTCCAAATCTATTTGTAAATGGTTTACAAATATATCCTTTTCATTTCTATTTGTAAATGATTTACAAATATACCCTTTTCATTTCTATTTGTAAACGTTTTACAAATATTTCTCTTCCTATTTGTTTTACAAATATTTTCCTTTTATATTTGTTTTACAAATATTTTCCTTTATCTTTGTTTTACAAATATTTCCTTTTATAAAATCCCTTGATTTTATAAATATTCCTTTATATTAAATCCTTTGATTTTATAAAGATTTCAATTTCAATATAACATTGAAAAATCCCTTTTCATATTCCAGTATTTGTTATGGTATTTAAAATACCAATTCACAATGATCAATATCATTCAAACACACATAATCAACAACATATTATATATCACATCAAATATCACCATATATGAAAACAGTAAAATAAATGTTGAGGAATCCAGTTGGATTCCTCCGACCTGTTTCCCTGCATCCACAGATGTTAAACAATATAATTAACATCTACTTCATTTCAATATGAAATATTCTGATAAATAGAATCAATATTTGATTAACGATTTATATATATATATCGTTATCAATAATTTCAACCAATCAATCAGCATTTCAACCAAATAGTTAATACACAGCAATCAACAGATAATTATCAGTTCTAAAAGTATGCTATACAACTATAACTGTTCAAAATTGGTGAGTTTTACTCACATTTCGCGTTAACCATTAAATAACGATTTGCGTCTGTTGATTCAGACGGACAATTTATTTTTCTGTAAATTTTAACGAGCTCAAATCCACTCCCAGTCAGTTCCATGGTGTAGCCACCGTTCATACGATCCCAACGGATCAAACCGTTCGAAATTCTGATATCGTATGACCCAAATATAACATTTACAAGTTAGACAGTTTTTAAATAGTTTTAATTTAAATAAAACTTGGTTAGCAGGCCTCTCACCCTTTAATAAAGCCCATACCCACTTGGTTTCTCCACCCGTTCAAATACTGTTCCTTCTTCTTCTCAGGAACTGAAAATGTGACTTCCTCCTTAAATACACAACGCCTACTTCAACCTCTCTCATCTCCTTCCATGCTTCATGAAATCCCAAACTACCAACACCATTTCGATCCCCTACGAAATCTCTACCAACCTGTCTCCTCAATTTCACACTCGATCACCTCCTGCCAATTCCGATGCCCACTCAAGGTCGCGATCTCTAGTACAGAACATTGACGGAAAAAGTAACGGAAACCTTCCAAGTTTCGTACGCGAGTGCAGTTTCACACCCTAATCCTAAAAACAATGGTGAATTGAACCAATACTTCCTCGTTTTGGCAAAAACGTCAACCATAGAAATTGTTGAACAATCCCAGCGAACCCAGACTTTGATCAAGCTTCCCAAAACCAGTACTAACACGAAGCTCTTGCTTTGCCGATCTCTACAAACTAGTTTTCATGAATTAAGGGATTTTATTTCGATTTGTTTGTATTTTATTTCGATGGGAACTTTACTGGAGAAATGAAAAATGTTGGCAGTTCATTTTTTTTCTTGCATTTATGAAGGTGAGGGTGAGGGTGAGGCTGAGAAAGAATAACGTGTACTATTTGGGTTCATAAGTTAGGATATTTTTATATTTTATTTTGCCAATTTCTCATTGTATCTGCCTTCTAAAAATCCCTATGATTACATACGATACCTAAAAATCACGAAACAGGACATGCAGCTACAGTTCGACATTACGGTCCCAACAAAACTGGTTTCGTCGAATTCCGACTCCGTTTGCTCACACAGCGTATTTTTAACCGTCAAAATATCGACTGTTTTTCACATTAAAATCCCATACGGCCACATACTGACTTCAAAAGTCACGGAAATTGAAATCTAACAATAATTTAATATTGCGGATCCAACAAAATTAGTTTCGTCGAAAACAGAGGTCGTTTGCAAAACTGGCTATTTTTAAAGCTCTAAATAACCCTTTTAAATATATAAATATATTTAAAATAATTAAATTAAATATTTAAAAATAAATATTACCGTATATATTCACATAGAATATCACATAGCTCTAAAATATTCCTATCTGGATTAATAGCTCGATATTTCAAAGTTCCCAGTTATATCGATATTCGATTTATATTAAATTCCTTTTATAATATAAATAAATCGATATATATTATAAAGGAATTCCATAGCGACTTCTAAAATTTGATTTGGACATAAATCAAAATCAACACGATGAAATCCCGATTTTTCTCTTCCATTAGAAAAATATACTTCACCAGCTCCGAACGTTTCTTGTTTCACGGAAATCCGATTTAAAACGGACCCTGTATATTCAGTTGAAGTTCAAATCGCCAAATAGCGAACTACTGCGCCATTTCGAGCTCAATTATAATTATATTATAATTATACGATCAAACTTCATTTAAATAGTATATTCGTTATTCAAATTAAATTCTAGGCTGAATTAGATACTTTGAATTGTCCATTCACATTATATTGTCAATTCACTATTTTTGATTATTTCAGAAATTAAATATATTATTCTATTATTTATATTAATTAAATATTCAATATAATTTAATTAAACAACCATTTTCACTCTTTAAATAATTAAATAAATTAATTATTATTTGTATAAGTACGGGTCGTTACACTCCTTCTCTAAAAGTGGTTAGGCATAAAACAGTGGCGAAGTAGGGTAGTTCATGGGGATGTCCACTTCCTCTAGAAGCTTGTAAGGGCTCAACTAGGGACAGATTGGTAATTAAAAGATATATGACCATTGCTTGCTCACCAACTGTCTAAGGGAAGTCTTAAGCGACATAGGTGTCCTAATGGGTAATATCAGTTAAGTGGTAACGTTCGCAATACTACTTCTCATATTACAATTGAGAGTATAAACTTAAGAATGTTAACGTATTAGGATGGGGTATAAAAGGGCTAGGGTCCTCCTTAGGGCTATAAGAGATTATAAGAATCCACCTTTAATAGTGCCGTAAGTGACCGAGAATGCCACCTCGTTGGGTCTTTACCCTAAAAACACTAATAGGCGATTGACTGGGATTTCCACCCCATTGGTTTGATACTTGGTGTTTGTTGTGTGCTGTGAAGACATACCTTGACATATGTAACCTGCTAAAAATATAGGGTATGGACATTAAGTAATACTATATTTCAGTCACACAGAACTTTATATTCTAACTCATCTCCTCAACATATTCAATAGGACAGTAGATTGGGGTAAAAGCCAGGGATGAAGTCATAATTGAAGCTGATGAAGAAGACAAAGTTGTCATGCTATCATTAGTAGTTATTGATTTACTTCTTTCGGAAACTTGTGAGAATGAACTATTTGATGTACCCATTTAACAAATGTAACTGTGACTGTTGTATTTCTGTGGTTGTTAAATAAACGGTATATCTTATTTTTAGTATTATATTTTCTCTTTCCGTTGTGTGAGATTTCCATTAAAAATATCTGTGCATATATATTCTATGCAAATGTAATCCTTACAGGAACCAATGACCCATTTAGAATGGCTATAAGTTTTGTTGGACCTTTTTTAGGTCAAAATTTAGGCCCATTCCGGGCGGGTTGTTACATTTGGTATTAGAGCATTGGTTACCCGATTATAAGGGAATTATACGTATCAGAGGCGTATTTGTATATTGAAAAAGATTTTTCAAACTATATATATAATATATATATTTACTCTAATCAGCATACGCATTTATGCTAGGCATCTTTATCGTTTTCTTCCCTTTTCTGCCTAAATGCTATCTCAGGAGTATCCACTAAAGGATTCTTCCTTTTCTTTTTAAATAGTAGAAAGGATGAAAACCCAACTGAGCAGGGTAACCAGGCAAGGCCCAGATACTTGCTAGAATGGTTTCAACTGTATCTCCATACTATTGAATGACCCCTGTTGCTAATCATACCTCGGCGAGACCTATAGCTCCTGCCGCTGAGGTAGCCTTTGACTCTTCCCGCCTTTGTAAGACTTTCACGCATCTTGGAGGGAAATCCTTTTCTGGAAAAGAAAGCTTTACTAATGCCATGTATTGGCTAATGGACTGTAAAAGGATTTTCGAAGTAACTGGCTGGCCTGATGAGGTAAAGAGGAGGACTACAGCCTGGCATTTGAAGGATGAGGCCCTTGAATGGTGGAATTTAATATTGGTGGAAAACGAGGATCGATTTCAAAGCCAGTTTTGAAGCAAAAAAATTTCCAAGGGCAGAAATGACTATCCAGCTAGAGAAATTCACCCACCTCAAGGAAGCTTTAGCCTACAAGAGTATGTATCCAAATTAATCGAATTATGCAAGTTTGGAAGAGGATTGGTAAACAACCCCATGAACAAAGCCCTGAGATTTGTTAAAGGACTGAACTCTCTGTTGAAAGAAACCTTATTAGCCCAAGTAATGTTTAGGGCAACAATTGAGACTCTAGTTGAGACAGCTATTTTATGCACGGCAGAAGGCGTCAAGGAGGACAAAGATGGTGAGAAAGGGGAAAGCTCCAATAAAAATAAGAAGAAGGAATGGTGGAAAAACAACCAGAAGAACGAATTCAAAAAGGACGCAAAAGACTTGTATGAGGTGCAACCGCAAGGGCCATAAGGCCAAGGATTGTAGGACCTCGTTAGCGAAAAAGGAGTTCAAAGGAAAATGCTACAACTGCCATGAAGAAGAACACATGTCCAAAGCCTAAAGTTTTCAAGAGTGGCCAAAACTATGCAACAGAGGCAACACTAATTCAAGGAGGACCGTTAAGAGATCAAGGGCAGCCCGCACTTGAAGGTAGAACCTCTGTATTAGGAAATTCTATATACACCTTGTTCGATTCCAGAGCAACCCATTCTTTTATCTCCAAGAGGATAGTAAATCTGTTGAACCTTTCCATATCTATCTCGGACAGTCCGATAGAGGTAGCCAATCCTATCAGAGGATCTAAGTATTTTGAGCTGTTGTGCAAAGACCTAGTATTGGAGGTCGACAATGTTGAGTTCTATTGTGAAGCGTATGCGTTAGATTTCATGGGGTATGACCTTTTCCTAGGTATGGACTTGCTGTCGTTTTAAGGGTTGCGATAAGAGAATCATTCATCTTAGGAGTCGAGGAGGACGCAGCCTAAGTATTCCTTGTAATGATAGAAACAAGGATAAAGCCTTATTATATTCCTTATCTCCTAGTTCTGAAGGACCATCATATGTCCCTATAGTTTGTGAATTCTTGGATGTCTTTAAAGAAGTCACGGGACTTCCTCCCCATAGAGAAATCTCTTTTTGTATTGACTTAAAGAAGGGCACCAGACCTGTAGCACTACCCTTGAGGCATATGGCGCCTAAGGGAAGAAGGGAGTTAGATAAGCAGATTTCAGAATTATTGCAAAAAGGTTTCATTCGTCGAAGTACCACAGAATGGGTGCACCTGTTGTGTTTGCCACCAAAGCAGACGGATCCTTGAGACTTTGTGTGGACTATAGGGAACTCAATAAATTAACCAAGAAGAATAGGTACCCTTTACCTAGAATCGATGACCTTTTTGACCACTTGGGAGGAGCCCGAGTATTTTTCCAACTAGACCTTGCTACTGGATTTCACCAGTTAAGAATTTTGGAGGATAGCAAGGACAAAACTGCGTTTAGGACACCAGACGGAGTATTCTAATGGGAAGTTATGCTCTTTGGACTGACGAATGCACCCACCTTCTTTGTTGACCTCATGAGTAGAGTGTTTAGGGGCATTCTAAATACGATCGTGGTATTCTTCATGGATGATATCTTTGTATTCTCAAAAGACCATAAAGAGCGTGAAAAGCACTTGAGACAAGTGTTAGGGATATTAAGAAAGAACCAATTGAAAGAAAAATTCTCGAAGTGCCATATCTGGAGGAAAGTAGTAAGATTTTTAGGACATATTGTGTCGAGCGAAGGCTTGGCCATAGACCACGCAAAGATTGAGGCAATTAAGGAGTAGAGAATACCTCGAAATGCTACAGAAGTAAGAAGCTTCTTTGGATTTGTCCGATATTATAGGAAATTCATTAAAGACTTTGTCGATATTGCTACTCCATTAACCCAATTAAAAGGAATAATTTTGTGTTTGCTTGGAGTAATAAATGTGATATAGCCTTTAAGAAATTAAAGGAAGTATTAACTAGCGCACATGTTCTAATTATACCTGATGGTTCGAAGTTGTTCATCATTTACATCGTTGCATGTGAGACCGGTTTAGGAGCAGTCCTTATGCAAGAAGGAAGAGTAGTTGCCTATGCTAGTAGACAACTCAAGGATCCAGAGAAATGATACTCAGTTCTTGACCTTGAGTTAGCCGCAGTAGTGTTCGCTCTTAAGATGTGGAGGCATTATCTTTTAAGGGAGAAATTTGAACTCTTTACTAACCATAAATCCCTTAAATATTTATTTTCTCAATGTGACTTAAACTTGAGATAACAAAGATGGATGAAATATATCGCCTCATTTGGTTTTATGATCAAGTACACCTCGGGAAAGGGGAATGTTGTGGCGGATGGTTTAAGTAGGAAACATGCGACTTTGAATGCAATAATAGAATAGAAGAAATTAGAGTTCCTCGCTAATTTTAATTTGCAACCCTCACCAACCACGTCTAATGGTTTCCTTGGGGCTATGATAATTAGACCTACCTAAGAGAAAGGATCCAAAGCGCACAAGACATTGACGAGGAGTTGAGAAGCATCAAAGAAAAGGTGGGAAAGAAAGAGATCTTTCCTCATTTGGTTAGGTATTCAATCAGCGATGATGGGAGATTACTTTGGGATGGATGACTTTACATTCCCAAAGATGAAGGATTAGGGAGACAAATTCTGGAGGAGTGCCATAGGTCAAAATTGACCATACACCCCGGTGGACATAAAATGTACAAGGATATGAAGAGGAATCTCCACTGGGAAGGAATGAAGAGGGATGTAGCCGAGTTCATGAACAAATGTTTAACAAGCCAAAAAGTGAAAGCGGAGCAAGGGAAGCCCAGAGGACTGTTACTACCTTTAGAGATCCCCACGTGGAAGTTGGAACATATTTCCATGGACTTTGTAGATGGACTTCCTAGAAGCCAAAAGGGTAATGAGGTTATTTGGGTTGTAGTAGATTGTCTAACCAAAAGCGCCCATTTCATACCAGTCAAGAAGACAACGACTGTAGCCTCGTTAGCCCAATTATATGTCCAAGAGATATTCATACTTCATGGAATCCCATCAAGTATCGTGGGTGATAGAGACCCCTTATTCACGAGTGAATTCTGGAAAAGACTACAAGCAACATTGGGAACAACCCTTAACTTAAGCACAGCTTATCATCCACAAACCGACATACAGACAGAAAGAGTAAACCGAATCTTGGAAGACTTGCTTAGAGCTTGCATCATCGACTTTGAAGGAGTTTGGGAGCAGCATCTACCGCTTATGGAGTTCACGTATAATAATTAGGGTTGTTACGATTGGACCATTCAACTGTCGAACCGAACTAACAATTCACACGGTTGCCGTCTACTACGGTAACAGTGATGGTAACGGACGTGAATTTTGATAACCGCGATAAACCGTACCAACCGCACATGATTTTTTTTAGTATTTCATAAAAAAAAAATATGTTTTTCAATAACTTAACAAGAAAAATAACATATATATAAATTATTTGCTTCTTTATTTATAGACAACATGCACATGGATGGTTTGTTTGATAGATAAATAAACGAATACTTAAAATTAATGTTAAAACTTGAATTATTTATGGATAACAATGTAAATTTACTGTAATGGTTGCGGTAACAGTTAGGCGGTTATGGTAACAGTTATAAAATTTGTCAACCGTCAACAACGGTTGCGGTTACGGTTGGATTTAAAATTGACGTTTGTCGTAACCGTAACACCCCTAATAATAATAGTTTTAAAACGACGATTGGTTTGGGCCTTTTTGAAGCGCGATATGGGAGGCGATGCCAATCGCCAACTTGTTGTTGGGAAACCACCGACAAGGTTATACTCGGACCAGACTTCGTCTTTGATTCCACGGAGAAGATATCTTTGATTAGGCAGAGGATGAAGAAGCCCAAGACCGTCAGAAGTCGTATGCCGATAAGCGAAGGTGGGAACTTGAGTTTAATGTTAGAGACTTCGTATTCTTGAAAGTATCCCCTCTTAAGAAGACTGTTTGGTTTGGGAAGACTGGGGAGTTGGCTCCCAGATTTATTGGGCCTTTTCGTGTTATCGAGAAGATAGGATCTTTGGTTTATCGAGTGGATCTCCCAAAGCGTCTATCGAGAATCCATAATATTTTTCATGTATCTCATCTGAGGAAATGCCTTCATGATTCAACTGTCAGACTCGAGCTTGAAAAAGTTGGGAACATAGAAAAACTCGAGTTGCAGTCCAGGGTGCCCCGTGCCACTGCAGGGATTATAGAGCACAGAATCAAGAGACTCCGCAACAAAATCGTATGCCTCGTCCGAGTACAATGGGGAATTGACCCTGCGGAAAGCACATGGGAGACCGAGGATAAGATGAGACAAACTCATCCAGAGCTTTTCTCAGGTAATTTTTCTTCAAATTTACGTTTATGGATGCATTGTAATTGCTAGATTGAATGTTAGGAAATGAATGCAACACCATTGCACCAGAGCACTTATATGGAAATACACGCATAATTAGGTTGTTTGCATACATATTACATCACTTATTACACCTACATGCCATTATAGAGCTCAATTTAGTGGGTCCGCAGTTCATAATCAGTGCGAGTCATGGATGCTTATGGTTGATTTAAAAATAACATGGATGTGATCGAGCGAATTGTGTTTTTTGCCCCTTAAACAGATTTCGGGACGAAATCCATTTTAGGGGGCGGAGAATGTAACACCCTGTAAAATTCATTAGTATTAATAATAAATAATTAATTAAAAATAGGCAACTAAATGGTATGACTGGAAAATGAGATTTTGCAGCTTAAGGAATTTGGCTACGAAATTCTTTTATTTGGATTCGTAGTGAAATTCTGAAGCGTTTTCATATATAATATGTTGAAAATGGTCAATTTATGAAGAAGTTATGAACAAATGAATTTGCACAGTAAACATAGACAATATATATATATATATATATATATATATATATATAATTAAATGAATAATATATATATATATGTGTGTGTATGTGTGTCCAAGATAAATTCAAAATAAAGAGGGAGAATTCAAATTTTGAATTGAAGATAAGATAAAGTATACTATATATATGTAATAAGATTAAGAGATTAAGGAACGTATTAATTAAAATAAACAACTCAGCAACGCAACCTTTTTGGGAGTTCCAACCCCGAAGTGGTCAACCACCCCCTTAAGGGGTGTCAACCTCCGGTCGACCGCTCGGCGGCTGGACAACCCAATAAATCAAGCTGGTTAGGGTTTTTTTAGGGATATATATGAATAGAAGGCTTGGATTAATTTTAATTAATTCAACGCTCTATGCTTACACGGGAAACTATATATAGCCCCTCCTATCACACTATGAAACCCTAATCATTCTCTATCCCTACCTCCATGCTTCTCCACCATTGCTAAATTTCATAGAAAAATAAAAGCATAAGGTTAAGGTTTTTCTTCTATTTCTCCAACTCTATTCTTAACCTCTCTCTATTCTAATTTATATGACTTAAGTATTCTTGAATTTGGCATAAACATATATATATATATATATATATATATATATATATATGAGATTGTAATACATGTTTCTTAAATATATATATATGTATGTATATTAGAAGAATTATTGGAGCACGATTGATCATAAAGATTAAAGCACGGATCTAGATCTACTACAGATTTCTCTATATTCTGCCTAGATCTGTGAGTGGATTGTAGTTTACTTGGGCATATTCATATATATTTTTAGCTTATCATGTGAATAGATATGCCTAGGAGGATTTGGATATCGACAATATAGTCAATTAAAACCCCCGAATCCTCTATCTTGTAATTGCAGATGAATTGTCATGGTTATTTGGGTTTTCTCGATTTTTGGTTTTAATATTGGATTAAAGATGGAATTGGGTGTTGCTACTATTATTCCTAGTTTATGCAATTCATCTTTATTTATCATTTGATCGTAACCTAAAAAGGTTCGGATTTGATTGTTTCAAGATTTGAATTGGGTTTGGATCCTATTTTGGATCCAAACGCATTCACAGTTGAAATAGGTCAAACGTAAACATTTTTATGTGCATAACACCAAAAAGGGGGTGAATTGGAAAAAATATGAATTACAAACATACACGTATAAGTATGTAATACTCTATTTTTATTTCAGTATTGATATCATTTCTACATGCCGAGGATGCAAGTTGAAATTTTATATATGTATGTTTTTCCATCCGCTGTTGTTTTGTCATTTTGCCATCATGCTTACGTTGTAGCGGTAAAAGTATGGAAAACCTAACTTGTATACCTTTAATTGGACAAATTAATAATAGCCACCTCGTTAGAACGTTTCACCGTTTATACAAATATTTACATTATTTAGGCATTATTATTATACTTATATAAACATAATTAACGTTGTATTAGCGTAATAAATGCGGTTATGTTAGATTCGAATTTGAAAAGTCCCCATAATAAACATATGTTTGATTGCTTGTGTGTGCGTATATAGAATGGCTTTATATACATATTAATAATGACAAATAGAAATGAGGTTAATTGCCATTTGTGGTAAAAGTCTGCCCGGAACCGACCGGCAAATCCAGCAACCACAAGTGGTCCCAACTAATGTGAGATGTCTAGGTGTCATGAGCCATTCAAAAACTTAGTACACTAGACGCGAGGTTAAACCAACATGTAGTAGAATCCTTCCTGGAACCGACCGGTATATCCAACATCTACAGGTGTACGGTTTATTGTGAGAGGTCTAGTGTGTGTGTGTATATAACTATATATATACGTCCATTGTGTGAAAATAGGCAGGTTTACTATGCCTTGAGAAGGTCTTAAGTGGCTAACTCGCTTTTTATCTTGTTTGGGTCTTAAGTGGTTAGGCTAGGATCCCTCTGAAGATTTATTCCTTGGAGAGGAACCAAAGTCATGGAACCCACCCTTATTATATTTGACGTAGGTCTTTGTGTCCTCCTTCTCTAAAAGTGGTTAGGCATAAAACGGTAACGGGGTAGGGTAGTTCACGAGGATGTCGACTTCCTCTAGAAGCTTGTAAGGGCTCAACTAGGGACAGATTGGTAATTAAAAGATATGTGGCCATTCCATGCTCACCAATTGTCTAAGGGAAGTCTTAAGCGACATAGGTGTCTTACCGGGTAATATCAGTTAAGTGCTAACGTTCACAATACTACTTCTCATATTACAATTCAAAGTATAGACTTAAAGAACGTTAACGTATTAGGACAGGGTCTAAAACGGCTAGGGGTCTGCCTCAGGTTTATAAGAGATCATAAGAATCCACCTTTAATAGGGCCATAAGTGACCGAAAATGTCACCTCGTTGGGTCTTTACCCTAAAAACACTAATGGATGATTGACTGGGGTATCCACCCCATTGGTTAGATACTTGGTGTTTGTTGTGTGCTGTGTAGACATACCTTGACATATGTAACCTGCTAAAAATATAGGGTATGAACATTAAGTAATACTATATTTCAGTCACACAGAACTTTATGTTATATCCCCTCTCCTCAACATATCCAACTGGTCAGTAGATCGGGTAAAAGCCAGGGATGAAGTCATAATTGAAGCTGATGAAGAAGACGAAGTTGTCATGCTATTATTAGTAGTTATTGCTTTACTTCTTTTGGAAACTTGTGACAATGAACTATTTGATGTACCCATTGAACAGATGTAACCGTGAATGTTGTATTTCTGTGGTTTTTAAATAAATGGTACATCTTATTTTTAGTATTATATTTCCTCTTTCCACTGTGTGAGATTTCCATTCGAAGTATTTGTGTATATATATTTTGTGCAAATGTAATCCTTACAAGAACCAACGACCCGTTTAGAATGGCTCTAAGTTTCGATGGGCCTTTTTTGGGTTGAAATTTAAGCCCATGTTACACCGAACCCATGTCGACTCTATATATAAGGCAACTAATTAAATTAAATATATTTTGACAAAGAAATGCTTTCGATCTTCGATCAAATAGGTTTCATTTAAAAATAATAATGCTTCACCCTGCCTATCCATCTTACGGCAATACAGAACAATGTAGAATCTTCTGATAGCCGAAATAAAGAGTATTTAGGGTATTGACCTTATATGATACAACTTAGTGTATAAGTATGTCGTCTCTTCAGGGATTCAGCATAAAGTATTTTATAAATGTATCACAGAAGAAAAGGCAGTGACATATCTATTTGGCTTCACTTATAAAATTTAAGAAAAAGAGCAGATGTAAAATGCCTCCAATAAAGATAGGAGTTGACCTTTATATTAAAACAAGTGGCTCGCCTAGGTCAACATGAGTGGAACTGTCTAAACCTTGTTTCGCTCTCTACCTTATTGGAAACCATTCCATACCAATGAATAATATCTTATGCTTTGACCCAGCAGATGTGAAGCTAAATGAGGCGATATAGACTCTAAATTGTCGTTGGTGGAACAGTGATTAAGAGAAAAACATTTTTCTCACTAAATCAAGTTCTTCTTTTTTTTACCAACTCCTCATACATATCAAACACCTATTGTTGTATTTTACAATTTACATAATCATTTCAAAAATTATATTATTTATTCATCTTATCCAAAGGCTAAATACAACAAACTAAATAATTAATATCATTAATTAGTTACGAGCGTTACGGTATGCACTTCGAACGTGATTTTTTTTATATTTAATAATTTAAGAGAAAGGATTAGCATTAATATTTAATTGTTTTATTGTAGTGCAGTTAGTTATTATTTTTATTCTTAGGTTGCGACATTTATTTTTCTGTTAGTTTAAATTTTCATTTCTATTATTTATTATTAATAAATAATATATAGATATAGTTGATTTGTTAGATCCTAATTTGAGTGATACTTAAATCTGAACATATTTCTAGAGGATTATTTGAATTGGTAAGGGAAGTTTTTCATATATCTTATTTTTTAATGGTATTAAGATTTGAAATTGAATGACATTTTTGGTAACTTACGATTGCACCAATAATTTGTGAAATCGAAGATATTACAACTATCAATAAAGATAATGATATGAATATTTTGGGTCTTCTATGTCATCTCTATTTAAAAAATGCTACATATATGTAGCTATTTTTAGATATTTATCCTAAATCGACTCAATCCTATGAAGTAGCTTTAACCTAATTTTGTGGATCAAAATATTTGAAGCCTACAATTTTTTAGGATCTCAACTTTTGAAAAAGATTACATAAAGGGAATTTTTTGGTACTTCATGATTGGACCAAAAGTATGGGTTTTCAAGACAATTATTGATAAAGATTTTCCCTTAAGCTTTTTTTTCGAACGTCATGCAGCGACGGTGCTTATATAACCTAATAACACGTTGTACATCACCCGATCGATGTAAAAAAATAGTCAAGAGAAAGAAATAGTAAAAGAAAAGACAAAAAGGAAAGAAAAGAAGAAAATAGAAGAGAAGGGAAAGAGAGGAACAGAACATAAACACAATCACAGAATCTTACAACGCATCAGAGAACATGTAATATGTTACAACCCAGAATTTCAGAACCAATTTAAAGTTTAGTTTTAATTGATATTCATGGAAATTAAATATTTTATACAATTTATTTTGAGAATAAACGATGAAAAATTTATTTAAAACGAAGTTATAACGTATGAATTTATTTTAATTATAAAACGAGCTTGAAATGTCACGGAAGTTTGAAAATTCAATTTTAAATATCAATTAATTATACAGAATTCAAAATAAATCGGATTTCAGTAAAAAGAGAAACATTAGAATCTGTTTAATAGTATCTTTCTAACGAATGTGAAAATTTGAGATTTTACTTTATAAATTGTAAGTTATGTCCAGTTTAAAATTTAAAATAGTCGTTATGGAATTTATATATATTTTAATAATATATATAGCCCTTAAAAATAGCCATTTTGCAAACGACCTCTGTTTTCGACGAAACCACTTTTGTTGGATCCAGAATGTCAAATTATTGTCAGGTTTAGAATTTTAAGTAATTTGAAATTAATATGTGAGCGCAGTAAATTTAAACGCGTTTTCAATTTTAGTTTAAATTTAATAAGCTAGTTCAAAGGTCATTTTTTAAATGGTCTCCAAATTCAACAAAATTAGTTTTGTTAGGACCGTATTTGTAAAACATAGCCAGATTTCAAATTTCATAATTTTGGAGTCATTATGTGGCCTCGGTAAATTAAAATAAACATTGGAAATTCAATATTGAATGTTATACTAAATTATATTATAATTTTGATGCAAACTGATCGAAACGATCGAATCAGCTTATGAAACATATCCCATTATGTCCGGAGTGGGGGTATTTGTCTAGGAGCGGAAGTTGTTGGGTCTCGTTTGGAGTTCGTGGCATTAAAAAAGTAAGGTTTGAATTAAATAATATTATTTTATATTATAAATACCCTGGAAAATCTAAACCTAAGTCAAAACCCTCTTTTGAAGTCAACATCTCTAGCTGCCGTTTCTTCCTGAATAAATGGCGGAAAAATTCAGACTTTGATCCTCTAAAAACTCAAAATCCACGCAATATTTCTTAATTCATCCCACAGCAAAAATGTTCATCTCGATGAACTCTCGCAAATCAATGACCATGATATGAATCTTCAAAGTGAATCGCGACAAAATTGAAGCTCAAAGGAGCTGCGTTTGAAGCGCACCTAGGAGGTGCAAGTTCGACAGTGAGCCTGGCGTTGGAAGACGGGATGGAGGCGGTCGGTGTGGTCATCGTGGATGGTGGTCCGGACCATTGTAGAGGCGCGCTATTTGATGTACAGGGCCGTGAGTTTGGGTTCATCATGCGATACTAGAGGGATCGGAGAAGAAATGGTTTTGGGAGGGGATTAGAGAAAGTTAGCTGACGTGGAAGGATTAGAAAATGTAATTAGATTAGTCAATTATATTATTAATTTTATTTAATGTAATCAAATGATTAAACGTGTGTATCTCATTCATATGAGCACAGAATTCAGCAAAACTGGAACCGTTGGAATCATGGAGTCGAGCTCTACAACATGAAACTGACCAGAACGGAAATGGAGCAAGTTAGCCTTTGAGCTAAATTAAATGCCTGTTTAATTTAGTTTAAAAATAAAATCGTCAATTAAAGACTGACGGAGTGGAAACCAAAAGTGAGAACTCTCTCACTCCAATTATTTTATAATTATTATATCTATGATTGAATATATTTATTTATTGCCAGTGATTGCAATATTTGTGTGGTGATTGATGGTTGTTTACAGTTTTAACGTTATCATTATTAAACTATGAAAATAAAATTATGTTCGCATGGATTGTGATGTAAACCTTACACTGGTATTAGGACGATAATTCATTACAACAAATTATGATATTAACAACCCCATTTAATAACACGTTATGGTGAAGTGTTATTATTTATATTTAATTATTGTCTTGCCAAGTCATTTTGTTTTGCCGAATCCGAGTTTGCTGCTCCAACCATTACAAAACTCATACCTATTCTGTTTAGTACTTCAGGTGCTTCTCTACCTTCACTGTAACGCTCTCATTTTCTAAGCCGTCGGAAAATTATTTTGTCTCCCTCCAACTTCAGGAATTCTTTTCCCTCTCCCTCCGAAACAATTTCACCTCCCTCCAAAAAGCAGAAGGTTGTTTCGATCCAATCTCTTCACCTGACCGAAATAAGCAAACTCCTTCCATGTCCAATCTCCTTACCCTATCCATCGAAGTCGTGGTGATTCATTCCTTTACCCTATGAAACCCTAATCTTCGATTTCGATTCTGGTAAGCGGTGATGATCTGAAACTCTCTATATCCCTACTACAGGATTTCGAGGCTTCTTTAAACTACCATTCAATTTCATGGTTAGGGTATCCTTAATTTATTGTTGGTTGTTTTGAAATTTTATTCATCTTCCACTACATCATGGCTTTTGGGATGGATGCTTTAAACTTAATTTCAGATCTTATGAAAAAGTGATGCTTAAACCCATTTTGAAAAGGAAAAACGGATCTGAGATGTGGTTGCATCGGCTATTACAGATACTGACATGAATTTGATATGTAGGGAAAATGTTGATACTATGTATTTGAACGATGCTGAAATTTTCCGTTTACATTTTAATTAAGAAAGATGAAGTGAAAAATTATTGAATAAAAACTTTCCTTTTCTCTTCTTAACGCTGCTGCCAGCTGCCTTTTCCAATTCTCTAAATTTGCCTTCATTCAAATAACTCATGTTCATTCCCTACAACATTCATATGTGATGGTGTCAGCATAGAAGACTATTATTATGATGCTCAAAAGTGCTCTATCGAGTTCCCCTCAGATTTACCATTTTCTTGTTTCAAAATTTCTGTTTTGGTGATTAACATAAAGTAAATTCATCCTCTACAAAATTATATTGTTGATCTAATTTTTGTGATACTCAAATGCTAAAGATTGATTTCTCCAAGCACATGTAGAATCACGTTGCTGTAGACATTTGCGATGTTTTTTCAACTCTAGCTTGGAGATTCCTCATGCACATCATCTGCTTGTTAAATTTCTTGTCCATGTTTACTATCACAAAGATCATAATATGTGTTTAAGTTAGTATATTCATCTGTGTACTCTTTTGGCATAAGATGTTATTGAAAGTAATTTGCTTTTGTGTTATGACAATTATCTATTAGTTTATAACTGGAAATGATTTTTTGGTAATAACTCAACCATTGCTCATCATGTTTCGAACCTTCTGCTTGTAGTGTGACTAAAAAACTGTAAGATTTATGATTGACTAACTCCTTATTGGTCAAACATGGTTTGGCTATTTAACAGGTTATATTTCCAGCACTTGAGAGGCATGTTAAGAATATTGTACATGCATATTCTTTGGTACACAGAGTTGAGAGAACCCTTTTTAGTCGGTTGTCTGGGCTTTTAACTTCTAGTGCTGATAATGAACCTAATTTTTGGAGGAAAGCTTGCTTGATGCATTGAAGCTATTAGGACATCGGTTAACCAGCATACGTCTAAAGAAGAAAAGCAGGTAATGAATTATGAATTTGTTTACCTAGTATTGTTTGTGGCATTACTGATGGAAATTCAATATAACTTATGCTATGTGTATTACAAATTAGCAAAAATCCTACCATTGGTGTAAGCATGAATCTAGAAAATAAAATATTGATTACATATGACAATATTATTAAGAGTTGTCTCGCACGTATGGGATGAGAGCGGTTGGTTAAATATAGTCCCATATCTGGAATAAATCGATTGGTATGCTCTATAAATCTGAGTCAGTTGGCATGTAACTTTGATGATTCTTATCGGCTAGCTCATACGTAAGCCATGGACCATTGTGTCCATGGATTGGGTATGACCATGTTGACACAAGTACCCTTTCAGCTTGTAATGTATTATTGTATCTCTAGCTACCTCTTGTGCATGCCATTATTTAGAATAAACCGGTTAATTAATTTTTATATTAATGGATGATTGGGATAAAATTTATAGGTACTCACCATAAATTAGCCACATGGAGGAATAAGTATAATTTTATATTAATTATTTTTTAATTAATGGAATAAACTAGTTAATTAATTTTTATATTGATCAGATCAGAATTAAAATATTTTTTGTTATTGCTTCTAATGTAAATGATCATAAACTGGTTGATAGGTGTGGCTGGGTACAATAGATTTGGTAGTTATGAGATAACTCATCCACGCAAATGAATTGGAGGAGCTATAATTGGTAGGTGAGCAAACATGCAGTGGGACATGATCACTGCACATTGCTTGAGTTCAAAATGGGAGCATGGGAGGGAGGTTAGGAATGGAGACACGGTTTTGGAATGGTTGGGTAGGGAAGCATGATGAAGCAGATCAGGGTTTAAGGTAGAAAAAGAAGGGGTGATATTTGGTATTCTGGAAAATTAGTCAAGTTCATGTGTGAGGAGAGAAGTAGCTTTTTAGTAAGGCGAATCATTCTTAGACGAGTTAGTCGTTACGTTGATAGTTTGGTTGTTTCCATGGTTAGCGGTGGATTTGTGAATATTTTCAGTTCTCGTTTTTGATTGAAAATTCAAATCATGCTTTGATGTACTAACTCGCATCAGGCTATATCATGATGTTGATGCTTCACAAAAGAGATATTTGTTCAAGTAGTCCTACTACGACTTCAGATTGATGCAATCATTTTTCATTAGTTTGTGATATAGTGAAAACATATCGGACTAAAACTGTGTATGAAGTGTTTGAGAGGATCCTTGTATTGGAATATTATAGGGTAAGTTTTCGGCATCTGGATCATTTTCCTCCTTCTCACTGTCTTTCCTACTACCTCTTCTAATAGCAGAGAACACTTCGGTTAATATCCTTCTCTTGATTCGGCCTCTCTTAGGCGCTGGGTTTCTCAGACTTGGTTTCTTCTGAAGTCCCGGAACCTTATAAGTTGTTGACATAATGATTAATTGTTTTAAAAGAGTAGTGTGTAGAAAAAGATGAATTCTACTTTGGTTGGTAACAAGCATGATAGGCTAAAGTATTTATAGATGGTGAACGTGCATTGATTATAGTTTGGAGCTTTGGATTATTTGGAATATTATTATTCTGGGTACTTTAAATTCAAACTGTCTCAGACTCCAAAGATATGTATACTATTTTTTTATCCACTTAAGTCTACAAGGATAATTATTTGCATTCAGAGGTGTATTCGTATAACACATCATGTTTTAGAATATATGGACATTAGGCTATCAAATTTTATTACCTAACTTGTTAGAATTATCCATTTTGTTCCACTTGCCTCAATATAACTATAGTAACTATCTTGTTATTTTATTTATTTATTTATTTAGTTATTTTTTAAATAAAGTTTATCAATCATAACTTTGCATAAGGATGCAACAAGATATGTTAGACACTACAGATTTTGTGGTTGATTCATACATGATCAAAAACTTTTTATATTCAAATATCAGTATATTTAGCATACAGTATAGTTTAGTCACAGTGCAAAATATGTTGTATGTTTAGATGCTATGATGCTACATGTTTAGATTCTATGATATGTTACATTCTAATAGTTTTAATCAAAAATATATGTTGTGTTCATTATCTAACTGAATTACAGTATTTAGAGAAAATAAAAAATAGCTAGAGTTTTTTTTTTTTTTTTTTTTTGAGGTAATAGTGTTAAACATTTAATTTTATTTTTAGTATGGCACATCGCATGGGCCCTACTTCTTGGAAAATGTCCTCTATTTTGATTGAATGTTCAAGTGTTCATATCCTGTTCTGATCAAAATAGTTTCTTTTATGTTAAGAAGAAAAAGGGGTATACATACTTTGTACATACTCTGGGTGATATGTGAAGAATTTGATTATAAAAAAAGTTGTTTTGGATTTTACAGCATCTTATCGTTGATTTCTTTTTGAATTTTAAATGGAGTCCTGCTAACTGCAGAATTATTCCATTTTCCCTACTAATGAATAATCCTTTGGGAACCGACGTAAATAATTTTATTTCCTCTATAGGGTTAATTTGGGTTGATGACGCAACTTTCTGTTCTGGAATCTTTGTATACAAATACATGGTTGTGAAGGTAAATAAGAATATTGTTGTCTATCCTCTAAGATAAGGAGTGCTTTGTTATCATCCTACTTTTCCTCCCAATGGACTAGCATTAGACGAATTTTTTTAGTGTGTATGGGTATATGTGTGTGTTTTCCTTCAACTTCTTTCACTAAACTTAAAAAAGTTCCTTTATATGTATGCACACACATGTGTGTATGTATATGTTGTAAAAAATTTCAATTTTTTTTCAATTTTTTGGGTGCAAAACTTACTGCTTCCCAGCTATTATTAGTTTCTTGGTCTCAAGCACTTCAGAAATATTGTCCTGCCCCCCTTTCATATAACAATTTCTTAGTCTTATATGAAGACCTCAATGAAACACTTAAAGCTGATATCTCGTTGAGTGCATTTAAAGAGCATTGACAAATCAACAGCCTTGTATCATGTGTGCAAATTTATTGTATCACGTTTAAAGAGCACTGAGTAAATTTATTGTATCTGTAGGGTAGTTTTGTTATGTTACTTATGTATAGTATCATTGTTTGTTGGAACTCTTAATCATTGTTGGACGAATGGATTTCGCTATAAAAGAAAAATAATCAGCAGCATCATGTTTTTTAGAATTCCCAATTTATTTTGTGTTGTTCGTAGTTGTTCGTCTTTAACTTAAGATGCCTTGTTGCTATGTAAATGCATGTACTTGCAGGTTTCAAGCAACTCATTAGGTCATCATTTTCTTTATAATTTAATCATAAGTTGTTGCTTTTCAGGTAACTCATATCAGGAGCATCATCTTTTTAATCGCATAATACTCGTTGAATTGAGAAGATGTCAAGTGTATCTCATATCAAATCATCACCAGCGAGCAGATTTGTTGTAAGTTGTTCTTCTAGCCCCTTCTTTAAATGGTACTTTAATTAGTCTTTGCTTACATTTAAACAATTTTTTGGTTATTTGGGTCTTTGCATACCTTTTTTGCATCCATTCTGTATTTTATGATATCGTCAAAAGAATATTGTCATACATAAGAGAAATTTAATATTATATATAATCATACATAAAACAAATTTAATATTATTGAAAAATCAATGTGATTTACAACTTTGGAAAAATTGATCATATAATTTTTTATTTTTTCATGAAAAAATGTAGTTATTTTTATATGTTTTCTTCCCATGTAAAAGAAGGGGATAATGTGCAGATTCCTATACCTTAGTGGAACAGCTTCAATCTTTTGTGATACTTCCCTTTCTAAATTTCGTAACTTCGTCATAGGAACAAGCTAGAAATTTAAGTTATTCAAAATTTGGTATAGAGGTTTTTTCCTTTTGAACTTCAATTTTGAATGCACCTGAAGGTGGCATCCTCATGGATAAAAGGAATAAACACAGGAAGCTTAGAACTAGTAAGTACCAAATCGATTTTGAAATGGCATCATGCAATTATAAAGGAATAATGTTTATTCTCTCTTGAATGAACTACAAAACTATACCGATATAGTTGATTAACTAAGCTATTCTGCTTCCTCTTATCGTTAAGTTATTTTAGCTTATTGTTTATTAGTTTACCGCTAATGGTAAAGATCGAAATTTAAGCTGCATTTAGTGTGTAGCGATAGCTTACCTTGTGTGTATGAGTGTATCTACGATAGGATAAATTGCTGTTTGTAAGGCCTCTTATTTCAACGGCAGTTGCCTTAACTGTGCGTCTACAATTTTGGTTATTAAAGTTAAGGACTACTTAGATACTGGGCAATATAAATTGCTGTCACTCCAGATTGTATACATTCAATTTAACAGTAAATTGCAAGTCAAGATATTTGGTCCCCACGAATCTAGAACCTACTTGTACAAATAGAACTACAACACCAGTACACAACATAGGTAAATAGCATATGTCCATAGAGACATTCATTGTGGAATTCAGCCCTTGAATAATGAGTACAATTGACAAGAGAATAAAATTTGTGTTCTATAGTTCCATGCATAACAGGGATTCTAGGTTTAGGGCCATTTATATGATTTCTTAGAGGATATATTTTGCATATCACCAACATGTAAGAAACCTATGGTAATATGAATATTATTTTCCATATCTTTTTTATTTCCGATCAAAGTACGTATTGTGTGTTCGATGCATGCTTGTTTAAGAGTTTACAAACAAAACCTTGTTTTCCTTGATATTTTTAGAAAATATGCTTGATCATTTTATTCTTAGCATGACTTGGAAGGCGCCTTGATATATACAAGGATGGTAGTGTGTTATGTTCATGTATTATTGTGGTATTAGATTTTTAAGGGTGACATTTGAGCATGGTCGAAATACATATTAGAATTTTTCTTCCAATTGAATACTCAGTCTGATTTTTAAGGGTGGCATTTGTTATGGATCTGTCTGGCAATAGCAGACCTTTATCGGTGGATGGTGGGTTTGGCACGCCTTATAGTATCCACCCGGAATGGGCTTTGCAGACCTTTTATAGGTTGAACGTGGGAGGGATCACAATTTCACCCAATCAAGATGCGGGCTTGTTTAGGACTTGGAATGATGATTCAATCTACATTCCTGTTTTGTTTGGTGTGACTTATGTTTACGATCCTAATGTTACCATTAATTATACACAACTTCTCATTTTCATATATCATTCCAAACATTGATTGTTGCAACCTGTATTAGAAATGAAAAAAGTAGTTATCCTCTTTGTAATCATTGTAATCTTGAGTAGAATAACAGAACCAGATTCATCTAGTTTGTTCTATTCTTCTTAAATATGATAATATTATTCAGTTTTCAGAAAACCCATTAATTATACAAAGAGTTTGCCCGCATATATCGCTCCTGTGGATGTGTATTCCACAGCTAGGTCAATGGGATCTTCTGTAGCATTGAACAGGAATTCAAATCTAACTTGGATTCTGCCAATTGATGCAGGGTTTTATTATCTGGTCAGGATGCATTTCTGCGAGATTTCATATCCAGTGACAAGGATCAATATGAGGACATTCAATTTGTTCCTTAATAATCAGACTGCATATGCATATTTGGATTTGATTGGCATTTCCGGCGAACTAGGTAATCCTTACTATTTGGATTTTTCTGTTTTGATTACTGGAAATGGTGGGGTGGATTTGCGAGCTGATTTGCACCATAATGAAGAAGGCAAGCCTGAGTATGTTGATGCAGTTTTAAATGGTCTTGAAGTGTTTAAATTAGAGAAACATGGCAATCTTGTTGGTCTAAAATCCTAATATTTTGCATGAACCAGATGTACGGTTTGATAATGCTTCGAGCTATTTAAAGAACAAGAAATCGAGCAACAAATCTAAGGTGATTTTGTCCTTGCTGTTGATACGCAACTTTCATTACTCGTTCTTCATAACATTAAGGTATATTTCATTACTTTATTTATATGTCGCTTGAACATTATTTATATGGTTGCCTGAACCTGGACATGTATACAAAACTTAAAATACTTGGATGACTGAATAGTATCATACTGTGCTATGAGTATATTAGATTGCACAAATATTTATGTAGAGCATGAATGTTATTTCTAGTTCGTGGTATGTCAGGCATCTCTTTCCTGTTCACAAATATACACGTGTTTGATGGGCAATTTGAACATTAGGAAATCATGAATGACTTGTCTAATACCAATAAGCAGATTTACCACAGGATCTAAACCTCAGGCTATGATTGGAAACTCATACCAACAGTATTGAAGAAGCGTGTACACACAATGCGGTGAATACAAAATTGAAGTACAAAACTTTGATGGAGGAGAGCGGTTGGTTAGGGTTTTATTGTAGGTTTTAAATTTGAACAATGTTTTAATTTTTGTTAATTTAAATTGACATCAATATGAAATTAAAAACATATATATTGAATTTATTTTCTGTTAGTTGATCATTTATCTTGCTATCATGAATACGTGTCACATTTGTTGAGTATTATAATTTTTTGGGTCATGTATTGCTTTTGAAATTGTTATGACGATTCATTTGATTGTTTTTATTATAATATATTGAAAAGCATTATAAAAGATGATATAATATGGGAGCTATACAGTGTTATAGCGCGATAAACCTGCTATTGAATTGATATTTTATAGCAGTTATATAGTGTTACAGAAATTCATTATTTTCATGAAGAATGACATGTTTTATAGCGGCAATAGTGAGCTACTATCTTTACGTATCATAGCGGCATATAGCCGCTATAAAATCATACTCTTTTATAGCGGTAGTTTCTGTGTTATAATTATTCAACTGTTTTTTATAACATGTTGATATACAGCGCTTTCCGGGCCGCTATAGTATTGTTTAATAGCGGCTATGTGCCGCTATAAAAGACTATTTCTGTTGTAGTGATTTTACACATCGCCCAAGTATACAAATAATAATATTTGTTTGAAAACCCCACACGGGTCAGGGTATGATAATTAATCACATCTCCCTTGGATTTAATTGTATGTCAACCGATTGATTAACAGATTGTTATAAGCATTATTTAATTATTTAATGCCTATACAGTTGTAAATTGCACTCAAGATGTGAATTGAATGTTTAATAGTTGTTTATCACTATTTTTCAATACATGCGATGTATGGAATCCATATAAATAAAATTATATTAATTAGTTGAGTCTGATTCCAATTCAGAAATAATGAATATTTTAAAATAATATTCAGTGAAGAATCAAAATATGATTTTGATGTCCAATTTTGGAAGGACACGGAAATGTTTGAAATATTCATAATTGAAATGAACATGAAGCCGAGTTAAGTAGATGTACGCTATTTTAACTCGAACAGAATTTTCTGTCGATTTTATTCATTTTATGATGAATATCGAAAAGATTTGATTTCAAAATTTGATATTTTGAAATGATATGGAATATTCAATTTTGATTTAAAATTGAAATGAAAGTTAGAATCATTTTTAAAACGAATTTATAAATGTTTTATAAAATACGTTTTAAATGGAAATCAATGAAAATATATTATATATATTAAAATGGCCTGAATAGAACGTTTCGTGCAGCGACTGTTCGCGAATTTCGATCATTGACTTTGAATTGACATAATGGGAGATCCGACCGTCGGATTCTCCTAAAACCAGAAACATTGGGTTCGTATTGAAAAGAGATTTCAGATGATAATAAGAGATTTGAAATCTAATGGATAGATTTTAAGATATTTCCAAATCAGTTTTGGGAAAAGGCCGCTATGGATGCAGTTCGGTGGTCGATATTGGAAACCGGCTGTAAGGGCCTTAATAAAATTATTAAAAATATGAATAAATTATGTAAAATCATAATAAATGATTTTAAATGGTTTTGGATGAAATATTCCAAGTTTGTAAAAATAAAATATATTTTTATTTGAATAAGTTGTTTATTGACTTGAGTAAAGAATTGAAATGGTTTTAATATAACCAGAATTTTCCAACGTATGAATTGGAAAGGATTTGAATGGAAATAATCTTCGAAATATTTCAATATTTGATTCCGTGATTATACGGATATTGTTGAGAAATTTGGAAGATACAGATATCATTATTCCCGATAAAATATCTGTTAGTTTCATAATTTGATACTGAATATAAGTCGATATAATTTCTCTTCAGAACCTTGTATTTAATATCAAATTGAATTTTGGGTTTGTCGTGAATGGTGTCTTCAATAACACTGTTCTTAAACCCAGTTGAGAATAGAATAAATCTTTTAATTAAGATTTAGAGAGAAGTGTACCAATTAATTAATTTTATTGGAATTGAAATGAAAGTTGATTTTTGGTTTATCATGAACAATGTTTTAAATAACATTTGTTCTTCAACCCAATTAACAGGGAAGTTAAGATTTGGAATTTATGGAATTTTTCCAAAGTAAAGTTTTCCAATTTAATATATTAAATTGGAATTGAATGGAATTCGATTTACTAATAATCGAGATAAGCTTCTGTGAAGGAAGACTGTTGCTATTTATGGAATTAAAAAGGCTTTGTCGTTATTCCATTTATAGTATTATTCAGATACGGAAATTTATATCAATTATATACTGATCAGATTTTCGTGAAGATTCCATTTTGATGGAAGAGGATTTTGGGTTAATCGTGAACTTTGTTTTAAATGACATTGGTTCTTTAACATTAAAGACAAGATAAATTTCTTAAAGTTGAATAATCATTAAGTAATGATTTTTGATATTAAAACCAAGTTAGAGTTTTAATAAATTTTTAATTAGATTGGAATGTGAATGAGGTAATTAAATTTACCGAATTCATGAAATGATCAAGAATGGAGTACCACTAGTTTTACTCCTTGCGATAGTTAAATCTTTGATTGGATTTGAAATGGGAAATTATAATTAATTTTACCAATAACACTGTGGGTGTTAGATATGGAGTACTACCAGTTTCGCTCCATGGGATGAACAGGTTGGGATTGGAATAATAAAATAAATGGTTACTTCGGTAAGGATCGATAATCCCGACTAGTTGACAAACCTTAATTGGGTTTAAGTTGTGAAAAGATAAAATAAAATCTTTTGAAAATGATATACAAAGGAAGATTAAAGAATAAGTTTAAAAGAACTTATCTTTGACAAAATTAATGGGAACCTTTCCCCTAAGATGTGAATATTTGAACAAAAGAATATTCTGAATTGGAATGAGGCATATAATGTGTTATTATAGCACTTGATTATAAGATACGCGAGTTATTCGTAAAGACCGGGTTTAACCCATTCTGAATAACTGATACGATGACTAAAAGTCGATGAAGACGGATGTTGAAGACCGGAGATTTTCACATCGAATGGATGATTATTGATGTCTTGATTGGGATGTACACCCAAGACGAGGTAATAAGTAGTAATCATCCAAACGTACTTGGAGATCGACCGGATATGCGAGGGTCTCTCTCCTGTATTGGACATATGGGACGAGGAATAAGGTGCCTCCGGTTTCGTTCGGACCCAGAATGGACTTGCAAATGGATTGTATGTTTGACATTGTATTTCACGTTGTATTCATTGATCTCTGCTATATATATATATATATATATATATATATATATATGTTTGGTGGTGGAAAATTTATTCTCTTGTGTAACACCTTTCTCTGAGACGTCTGAGCTTAGAGGTTATATAATGGTGGAAATCAATGGTATGGTATGTTTGACAATGTGGCATGCTGAGATGCATGGATCATGGCTTTTGTTGAAAAGCAGAGCCTTGTGGTTGATGATCAAAGCACAACTTTAAGTAGCACAGCTTTGTGTAGCATTAATTCGTGAACCACACACCCCGGTGTGAACCAAAAACGAGATAGAGACTACAGGGAAATGGACATACGTTAGCTTCTAGCTAGAAGTGATGTCATGGTATGGAGCCCATACATTTTACTTATGTGAATGTTAGGTATTATTTGATGGAAGGCGAGGTACCTCGGATTTGATTTGAGTCTCCAATGGCTCTAGACTTGGTCGATGTTACGACTGACCAGTTTTGGAGGTTCGATAGAATCGGCTAACGTATTGTTTATGGTATTGCCAATCAGTGATGACTGACCGGCCCTGAAGATATGAGGCTCGCTAAGGGCGCGATCCTAAGGCATGTGCTAGAGTGTCTCGAAATCCGTGAGGAAGATCCCTTGCCTCGGTTCATAGATGGAAATCCAATTTCCATTACGTGACCTCTCGGTTTTAGTTGTAAACCTATGTATGGCGACATAATATATGGTACCTATGCTGTCTATGATTGATACAATTACATTTGAAATTGTTTCAACACTATGCACTTATAGTAATATTAAAATGATTTTTTTTAAAGCGTATCAAGCATGTTTGGCTATTATAAGGGAAAACTCTATCCTCCGGCTTGCGTTGCATTGTGTGATGGGACCCGAGTCTTATAATAGCTTCATTTTTTAAAAAGCATTGCGTTATTTTATTTTTAAACTGATATTCATGTGGAGTAAACCCGTTCGTGACATACGGCGTGGTCCCTTGATTTACCCAACATTAAAATCCAGTTAATAACTGTTTTAGTTCTCACACCAGTCCCATAACTGACTTGGAGTTTATTGTTTCTACCTAAACTCTGAGTGCCTATATTTTCCAAATGAGCGGCTTGTAGTTTTGGTTTTCGCAGATATTTCTTTTCACAGGATCCTGGATTACAGCTAGAGCTATATTCGGAATGCTTTGTATCGGTGTATTTCTTTCAATTGTGGTAGTTGATGTTTTCCGCTGCACATTATGTTTATGTATTTAAATGTAATTTAAATCTCTAATATTTTTCCACTGTAAATTATTTATTTGTACTATGATATCTTGTACTCTGATGTAAATTGTTGTAATAGCAATGAAACGTTCTCATGGTTGTGTTCTGATGAGCCGTGTTCTCAAAGCAGTCCACCTTCTTGTTCGGTTTAGGTCGACCGGGAAGTTTGGGTCGCTACATAATAGCAACAATCATATATATAAAACAAGCGAGACAATTGTAGTTATATAAACCATATAAATATGGTACATAGGCTCATATAGTTGTACAGAACAATAACATAGTCTATACAAGTGATAAATAAACTCAAACTGATAATCTATCTTTAAAAGAATAAATAACACTATCAAGGCTCAAAATTATCGCACAACGGAATAATCAATGGTAATAAAGGTATAAATATGAAAAGGTGTCATCTCCAACTAGCCCATCAATGCAGCTCCATATGATATTCATTCACGTTACCTTGCATATTCATCAGCATCATCGATGAGCACCAAATGTAATAAGAGAGAAAATAAAACCTTAGGTTAGACAACAGTTTGATGTGAGTAATAAATAAATTGCAATGCACTGTAAAAGTCGTAATAGTATATACGGCGTGGAGGTTACGGAAGATCATATATGTCCTTCCTTTACATCCACAAAGTTAGCACATAACAATCGATACATACTACACAACGTTTAATATCATATAAAGAGGGTGTGATAGATGTCTAGGTACCAAAAGGTGGTAAATAGATAAATAACCATAGTGTCCATTATCCATCCTAGCCTTCACTCACTCAATGCGTTGGATACGTATAATATTTGTATGGTTCCATCATCAAATCAAGGACTGCTATAGTCCGGCCTCGTACCAGAATCCATGTCACTTAGACAACCATGAACTAAACTATCTAATGATAGTCCGGGGCACGTAGATCTAAGAGCCATCGTCACCCAACGATCATCACAAAAGTACCCCTGCTTTACCAGTACTTACCAAAACTTACAAACATTATGAACCTTGTACACATGTTTTCCCCACAATAGAGCCCTTCCTGGATTGTCCTTGCAGTATTCCTCGAAGCTATTATAGTCCAGGGATCATTCCAAGCCCGTTGTCAACTGTAGAATGTCAACATCCCCAGGACTCTCCTCCGACAATCCCAACATTTCGACTCAAAGTTCCTTACTTCGCATCTTAGGAAAAACCATTCGTCGTAGTGGCCTCCAACTATAACCACTAATCGAAGAGCCACAATGTTGAAATAACTATTGAACGAACCATCATATCCTGCTCCTCGAAATCACACCATCGTCCACGTCGAATTGGCCGAAGTGTCCAATAATAATAATAGTCGACATCATTCATTCTACAGTAGTAGATAGCGACTACTCGGATCCCATATTTAACCAGAACTGATCAAGTACACGTACAAGGAAATGTCAGTCATTTGTCGCAAAATTCGACATGTCATCGAGTCCATTCTCCATCTTCAGATCGACCACCAAGGTCCAATGTTGCTCCACCTTTAAATCCTTTGACGAGCTCCTGTCGAGCTCCAATGCTGCTCCATCGTTGAATCTATCCTTACGCTCTAAAGCTCCTTTGAGAATTTCCACCTGTTCGAGTATATCATTCTTGTGCGCTCGATCACTATACACTGATGTGTGTGTTTGATAGACAAGCACCCTCAAACTCTAACAAACAAGATTTCCTGATACTAAACCGCACATGGACGATATTTTAAGCTAAACTAAGCAAACAATTCAACCATGCAACTAATACTAATATTAATTCATAAATTAGCATACAAACATCCATAACAACATTACTAAACAGAACCTACCTATGACACTCAAAGTGAAAATAAATGTTCAAATAGCCTAAGTCTAGCAATATGGTCAAAATAGCGTAAAATAACGCATAAATAGGTAAACGCATAGTAGCACGCAAATAGGTAAAATTGCGATAATTAGATTAAAACTATTTAACTCACTTTTTTATTTTTTTTATTTAATAGGTTCAATTATCCTAGGAATTACGTTTTATAATTAGAATCATTTGAAAATGTTAATTAAATACAATACGTACGACTATAGTTCAGTAAGAGACAATACACTTATCTCAACCAAATCCACCCATATATGCTCTAAACTCAAAGTTCGCAGATTGTCAATAAAAATTCAAGTAGTTAAATAAATGATTAAATATATGGTTTAAACTAAAAACCCAAATAATAAAAATATCATGTAAGTATGGTTTAAAATTTAATTTTGGTCAGTAAATTACAGGTCAAACTTGTATAAAAGATAGCCACAAAGACCCGAGGCTTAAAAAAGCCCAATGATCAAGGATTGCACCTTAGCACCCCTCATGATAACATAAGACAACATAATATGTTGTATTTAATTCCCAATTGTTTGATATATGTCAAAGACATTATTTCTGCACTTTATATGTATCATTGTAGATGTTGAAACTATCCGCTTATTGGATCATACTCAACTATATTTCTTTAATCAACAACTGTTGCTGATGATTCAATCATAGTAAAAATTTGCAATAGGAAATAAATTTGCTTCCATTAGTGTTTCATAGTGTACATGTGTTGCTAATGACATTCAAATTTTCTTTTGATGCCGCCAAACTAAAGGACTAGCTGAATGATACTATTTTGCTTTTCCCGCATCGCTTACTATTTACTTCACCCGGATAGGCACCTAAAATTCAAAATGCTTAATTTTTATTTCTTTCAAATTGAACGCTGCCACCGAAGGGAAAAGAGAAGCTGTCAAATAGTTTGACAACATGACAAAAGCTCCTACCTGTCGACATCCTACGTAGTTGCCAAGTAAACATTTCTTCTCCAAATTTTTGTAGAACCATGGATTTTCATATCGTTGGTAAACTGGCCCAGTTGATTGATTTCCCGATGAATCATAAAACTCTAAATTGTTTGATTATTGTTTGAAATACTTGGATTTGATGTGTCATTTGATTTGGTTTGATTTAAATTGTTTAATTGTGCATAAATATACATATAACTTAAACCAATTTATATATATAAATAAGTTTAAGTTTGATTGTGAATAAATGGTGGAAAGCGATGGATAAACGTGGGATAAACATATTTACATCATCTTATCGATGTAAATTAAGCCATACTTTTACATGAGTAAGATATTTTTTTTTTGGATGCCCATAGAGCTATCTATTTGTGGTTTGCTGGTTTTGGCAGCAACAAGTTGTAAGTGGTGCTACTTCTGCCAAGAATGAGGACAAACGTTGGATGAACTGTCCTCCTGTGAAAAATATTTACTGCATTGAACGTGGAGACTCTTATGGTGTTAAAAGGAGAATATGCAGGGCAAATGTAAATGTAAAACGTGCATGCTGCATGATAAGAATTTATAACAGATTGGATGCAAATGGAAATTGTTTAATTGGGTATCATGAAGCAACTAAATCTGTGAAGTTCAACTGCTAATTTGCTTAGGCATATCCTTTCGTTTACTTCTGCAGGTAGCTCTGTAGAGTGACGGTTTATGAGTGAATAACATGGAGGGGAGTATGGAGAACGTGAGTTATGAGCAGTGGTGCAAGGTAGGTTCGCACAAATGCTTGTGGGAATAAACGTCCTCATTATGGGTCTTTCTTTTTTTTATTTGGTAGTTTTTTTTTAATGTTGTATGTAGTTCAAGTTTCCATGTTTTGTTTTTACATGTGTTCAGGTTAGTATGCTAACCTTGTTATGTACTATTTTAGTAATTAAAGAGAGCATACCAATTTTCAAATTTATATATATATATATATATAACACGTTGGTTTTAATAGAATTTAATATGTGTTTGTATTGGATTTAAATGCTTGAACTATAATACTTAGATATAATCCATATTCAATAGTATTAGAGTATAATCAATCAGAGAAGTTGCTATTTGTAATTAATATTACTTTTATTTGAGTTTTTTGATGGATGACAAAGGGGGAGAAATAAAATATGGTGCTAGAGAAAGGGGAATTATCGAAATAAAGGGGAGGTAGGAAATATATTTTATAAAAAGGTTGTCATCATCAAAAAGGGGAAGAATGTTAACGTATGAATATTTTGATGATAATAGCAATAGGTATGACAAGTAGTAGCTTTTTTTTTTTTTTTTTTTTTTTTTTTTTGAAAATTGGTACTCTATATTTCTATTCCAAAAGAAAATACAACTCAAAGTCTCAGAAAGACAAATCAGAAAAAAAAAATACAACAAACATTATAACAAAACATACAACTGAGTATAACTGTCACACACACTCAACAAGCTTCCAAACTCAACATGGACAGCCGAGCACCAAACAAACTGCGACCCTTCTTTAGCCTGTATCAACCAATTCAATGCCCCATCTTCTCAGCAAAGCTTCGTTCATTTCTGATCTGATTGAGGTGCTACCATTTCCCTTAACCAAATACACAATCTCTCTTTCAATGATCTTCAGTTTGTTTTCTTTGCTAATGCTATTGCTTCCAAACTGCCTTACGTTTCTCTCAAGCCATATGTGATACACTGAACATGTAAATGAAGCACAAGCCAAATCAGTTAGTTGATTCTTTCTTTTAAATTTCTGTAAAATCAAACCTGCTTCGTCTTCTACTGAACCAGCCCCATCTGAATTCAAATCCAGCTTCTCCTTCAATGATTTCCAGATATATCTGGAATATATGCATTGAAAAAATAAGTGACTAACCGATTCTTCATGCTCTCCACACAAAAAACATACATTTTCCTGCACTACCCCATACATTGCCAATTTATCCTTTGTACTTAGTCTCTCCATAGCAGCCAAATACGTAATGAATGACATCCTATTTGAATTTTTACCATGCCAAATAACTTTAAAAGCTTGCTTGACTGGTAGCTTCTCCCTAGCATACTCATACACATTATGAAATGAGAATTCTTTATCTTCTCCCCAAAAATAAACATCAGATAACCCATTTCTGTTCAGCTTAACAGTATCCACTTCTTGATGAACTTCTCTCGTAGCCGCATGTAGCCTACTATCGATCCCACCATCTCGAATGATAGATGCCACCAGTTCATCTTTATAACCCGGTAAATGAAACCTGGAAAATCCCAACAAATCCACTAAGCACCTCCCATTAATCCAAGGTTCAAACCACAATAATGTATTTGCACCTGAACAAATCACCTTCGAGAACAACTGTTTACCACTTTTCCTCAACCTCAGAATTGATTTCCAAGTACAAGAGGAGTTGTTGTCTATTTCCATATGCCAAAATAGTTTATTAATGCAATATCTGGCCTTCATCCACTTGCTCCAAAGCGATGAATCACTAAGAAACTTCCACATCAACTTTATGCAGGCTGCTTTCTTTAAGACCTTGAACGATTTAAGGCCAATTCCTCCTTCACTCTTGGGATTTCATAGCACTTCCCATCTAACTTTATGTTTAGATCCTCCCCATAGAAAATCCGTACATAGAATGTTCAATTTGTCGATTGTGTATTCCGGTAACTGGTAAACAGAAAACCAATATAACACCATAGGGATAATAACAGACTGAATAAGTTGAGCTCTGCCAGCAAAACTCAGAAAATTAACGTCCCAAGCTTGTATCTTCTTTTGCACCTTCTGAAGCAAATGTTGACAATCATGATAATGAATGTAGTTTGTAGATAATGGGACTCCAAGATATTTAATTGGAAGTTGCCCCACCTCAAAGCCAAGAATACCAGTCATTTCTCGTGTTCTCATAGCCGAAGAGCTGAAGAAATTTTTTGTCTTGAGAGTACTAACTTTCAATCCACTGAAATGCTCCAATTTATCAAATACAGCTTTTAGAGATAGAGCACTATTAACAGAACATCTCCCAAACACCAATATGTCATCAGCGTAAATTAAATGAGAAATCACAGGATCAAAAGCATGCACAGGCAAAAATGACTTCATTAGAACCACTTCATTCATGCAAAATGAAAAAAACTCCATAGCTATTGTGAACAAATAGGGAGACAGTGAATCCCCTTGTCGAATACCCCTATTCGAAGTAATAAATCCTCTAGGAAGTCCTTGTATCATGATAGAAAAGGTAGGGGTGGAGATACATTCGTAGATGACATTGACAAAGTGTACCGGAAACCCCATAATTCTCATCAAATGACAAATAAATTCCCGGTTTATTTTATCATAGGCCTTATGAAGATCTAATTTAACACAAAACTTATTCATCCCATGTTTCTTAAAATCTCTTATCAATTCATGAGCAAGCAATATGTTATCCCCTATGTGACGTGAAGGAATATACGCACATTGACTTGTAGAGATGATGTGAGGAAGAAACCATTTGATCCTATTACAAAGAACTTTACTAAAAATTTTATAATAAAGGTTGCAACACGCTATTGGCCTATAATGAGAAATTTCAGTAGGCACATCAACTTTAGGAATTAAAGTAAGAAACGTATGATTACAACCTTTTGGGAGCTTGGCATACTTGAAAATGTCTTGGACAGCAGTTAGCAAATCCACTTTCAATTCCTCCCAATGGAGCTTGAAGAATTTAGAATTAAAGCCATCCGGACCAGGACTTGTATCTTCATGCACTGAGAAGAGAGCCTTTCTAACCTCTTCCATAGAAATAGGTCGAAGCAAGTCTTGTTTACCTTGTTGATTGATGACAAATGACGACTGAAAGAAAGGAAAATGATTCGATCTAGGTCCATTAAACATATCAGTAAAGAAAGACATAGCCTCTTCAGCCACCTCATCTTGCTTATATACAAAATTCCCATCTGAATTTATTAAGGCTTTCAAATAATTGCAATGCCGACGTGCTGACATCTTAGAATGAAAGAATTTAGAATTAGTATCCCCCTCTTGTAACCACGCAACTTTTGATTTTTGTCTATAATTCCAAAATTTTATTTGCTTCTGAATCATATAATGTCTTTTAGCCTCCAACATTTCATCATATAGTTCTATATTCTCAGGTTCCAGGTCTGATGCAGCCTCCTTTGATTTAAAATTAAGTTCGAATTCTAACAGAAAGTCATCCTTTGGCCTAACACGATTCCAGGATTTTAATTCTCTTTTGCAAGCCTGCAGTCTTTGTTGAAAAGTGTAACTTGCATGGCCCCAAACACAATCACTTAAACCTCTATCAATGCAATCTTTATAACCATCAGTAAAACACCATTCATTACTGTACCTGAACGGAAATCCTTTCTGCAAGGAAGTAGGAATTAAATCAATTAACATTGGGTTATGGTCACTTGAAAACTGAGAAAGAGAAAAAGCTCTCAAATCATTAAACTTTTGTAGACACAAATGATTGACAAAGATCTTATCTATGTGATTAGCAATGCCTCTCCTCCTCCACGAGAAATTGAATCCAATAGCTCTAATTTCGATAAGGCCTGATTGAGACAAGCAATTGTTGAATGCTCGTAATTGCTGAAAAGGAACTGGAAGCCCACCTTTCTTATCAGTTGGAGATGTAGAATTATTAAAATCACCTAACAATAGCCATTCAACATTTATACTTTCAGACTCTTCAATTAAGTTCTGCCACAAGACTTGCCTTTCAGAGAAATTGTTACTTGCATAAACAATTGAAATCACCAGGGACAAACCACCTGAATTATTAGCTTGCATAGTAACATGCTGGCACGAGGAAGAAATCACATTAATTGACCATACATCAACCTGCCAAGCTATTAAAATACGACCAGAATAATTCGTCTGCTGTTGGGGAATGAAATCCCAGTTTGATGGAAGAAATCTCCTAAAACTTTGTTGTTATTAACTTTTAACTTGCTCTCTACCAAGCCAAACAGAGTTGGCTTGTGTTTTGTCAAGAGGGATAAAATCTCACGCATACGGTATGGAGAATTCATCCCTCTAACATTCCAACACATGATCGTCATTTAATTATTACAGAGCTCCTAGTGCTTCTTTTAGGAGGAGCTACTTTTACATTTGAAACAGCCTTTGCCTTACCCTTTAAATGATCCATATAATCAGCATTTCTTTCTACTCCCTCTGAAACATCATGACTATCCTCTTCAAAAGATTGGTCCTGTAATGCGTCTACAGCCATATTTAGAGCATCTTGCACCAATACATTAGGTAAATCATTATTTAGAAAATCCAGATCCCCTTGGCCAGCTTTGGGATCTTTAGGTACACCATTATTCTCTGGTTGAGGCTCAAAAGTAACCTCAACAGAATCAGAAATATTCTCAGAATTCTCTACATTTCCTTTGGGATCATTAGATTCATCTACATGACCTGAAGAAGAAGCATGATATGTCTCTGCATTATCTGAATTATTCACTGAATTCTCATCATATGCTACAACCCAAGCTGGTTCTGATTCTAGCTCGTGCACCATTAAATTGTGACCAAATATTTTGCATTTATCACATCGAGGAGGTAAAAATTCATATTCAACTAGAAAATCCTTCAAAACACCCTTAGGAAGTTGAATAGGAATTTTGTCAAACATCTTCGCTTCAAAATCTATCGCAATCAAAATTCTAACATACCTAGTAATCTTCTTATTAACAGTGTTTTCATCAATACGTATAGGTTCCCCAATATAACTTGCAACCCTTGACAAAGCCTTTACAGACCACAACTCCATATCTAGATTGTGTATTTTGATCCAGATCTGGACCTTATCTAGAACAAAATTCTCAAATATATATCCAGGATACCACTTGTTGATCATCAAAAGATTACCAAAATATGAGTGCATAGACGATCTCATAACTGAAGCAAAATCCATAGCATCTTCAAACTGAACAGTGAAATGAAAACCAGAGACTATGTGGACAACGAAATTACCTTTCGGTCTCCAGACCTTTCGGATATAATCCTTCAGCTTCCCCACTGATAATCTGAATTCGATCGGCCAATGGTTTGACATATTGGAGAGATTCAGAAATTGATTTAGAACTCTCTGCTGTATTGTGATCATTTGATTCCACTCGAGATGGATTTCGATTAGGAATTGGATCTGAAAAAGATTTCGGCGGGAGATTTGGGACGTCCGCCATTAAAATGTGAAAAAGATTATTTATATATATTAGCATATATTTACTTATATATATATATATATAGTGTATGGTACATGCTTTATAACAGGCGTTGATAATCAAGAAGACTTATAGTAACAAAACTATTGTGATACTATAGAGACGGTGACTAAGATCGGTGATGCGAAACCAAGACTCATGAGTTATTGAGAGTTCAAGAATTCAAGAATAATGAAGATATGTATTGAATTTTCTCTTGTGTTTTCTCAGATTTTAGATTATCTAAGAATCGAATGGAAGTCACCATTTTGGTTGAAGGAGTGTGAAACCCTAGCTTCTGAAGTCGGCTAGGGTTTTGTGATGTTATGTTTTATTTTATGTCGGTTAGGTGTTGTGTTTTGTACCACTTTATAGTGGGTCTGGGCCATGGGCCTAACCTTGTTTTACCTAATTCAAAAAAAACAAATAAAAGATATGTATTGGAATCTTAGTTATAAATGTTAAAATTCGATGGCACTCATCTAATCTCTTTTTAAATGTATTTCAAACTATTTTTCAAATGATTTTTCAGATGGCTTATAAAATAAAATTATCAAAGTGTGTATTTTATGATTATTTTTAAGATTTAAGTTTGATATTTTAAGTTTCAACTATTTTAGATACAATTGATAATATATCTATTTACTATTTTAATTTTGATTATATTTGATATTTGTATTATATTTTAGTATTTGTTAATATATATTTCATATTTATAGTTTAATACATTTTATATTACTATTTTAATCTTTGTTGTTTCGAGCATTTAGTTTTGGATTTTAAAATTTACTTTATATTGATATCTGAGCTTAAATTATTTAAAATTATCTTGATAATTTTTCTTAAGTATTTTTATGTTTAAAACTATCTTTTACTATGTATAATAGTTTCTAATGTTTCCGGCTTAATTATACATTTTTATATTTTCAGAATAAGATTTTCAAATATTAAAATGCAAGTATGTCGACATAGTGCCTATTTAATTTCATTTTTCAAAAGAAGTGTATATTCGCCATACCCTTTCACGAATGGACATGACCACTATTTATATATAAATAGCAGCGGTTTTCTATGAATTTTTAATCACCTTTTCATCTTCTTCTCTACCATTTCTAATCAAGATCCTACTTATATTCTTTCAAATTTTCAAGTGAATTAAACTATTTCTCCTTAGTTTTTGATTCTCTATCATCATCTCCCTAATCTCTCAAGATCAAAGTGCAAATCATAGTTATAGAACTGTTGTAATCACGATCACAAGGTCAAGTTTGCATTCCATTGTAAAATATATTCTAAAGGGTATGATTTGTTATCCCATAAATCAAGTTAGGTTTGATCGTACCCGAAAAGCAATTGGATGTGTCTTGTTGATTCGAAAATACAGTAATGTTGTGTCTAGAGGCAGAAATTCTAGAGGGTGTCTCCATGTAGCCTTGAAATCAATGAGCGTAAAAGATTTTGAAGATATTAAAATTCATACAGGCTTTCTTGCGGGACTGGATGTAGGGTAACTTCGAACCAATATAAAATTCAGTGTGTTCTTTTCTTTACTTTACTATCTTTTATTGTTTTTGATTTTGTTGTGATTTCTGTGATTTATATGATAAATATGTGATAGTTTGCATATATACAAGTAAAATTAAAGTAATTCAAAAGAATTCGTATAAATTGCACAAACATATTCGCCCACCACTCCCTCTCTGGTGTTAGGTTTGCCTTAAGATCCACTTTTGTTGCACTCACATAGAATGTAGTTTTAACTTATGTTAAGCGATTTGGCCTTAGACTTAGACTTGTACCTTTATATCCTAACCGTGTTGACTTGATTTAAAAGTGGACCAACCAAATTAACCTTTTTGTATTGCTAAAGCGAGATTCTATTGGAACACAAGTTGATGACGCACCAACTCTCGACTTTTGCTTCAACTACAAATATAAACACATAGGATCCAAGTGGTAAGATCTATGTAAATTTTTGGGTGACAATCTTATGGTTTCAGGCACGACACATAGAAAGAACAATTCTTATTAATATATGATTCTGAATGAGTTTAAAGTTTCAAATGATACAAAATTGTTTATATTATGTTGATGGACCTATCCAAAATGATCATTTTATTATGAAATATATCGAAATTGACAAATGAAAAAGAACTTTATGAAAGGACAACAATGCATCATCCCACCCTATATATACAAATCAAAGTTTGCAAAAAACGCTAGGCAAACACCAAACTAAAAACGTAGACTATAGATTTTATCGTCTAGGCAAGGATTAATCAAAGATTTATTGAAACTATTTGTTTTTGATACACTCAAGCATTTAGAATGAAATTTTTGTATTTTGAATGAAAAACTAATATTTGTTTAATTTTTACTAATTTAAAATGAGCATTATAACTTTGGATATTTTTACAAGCAAGCATGAAGGAAAATTTGCTTAAAGCAAATATTTTGATGCCTATGAAGGGAACCGATCCAAAATTGATGCACGGACATTCTCATAAACCTGCTAATATGCTCAAGTAATATAGTAAATCTCATCCAAACAAAGGACTTTGCTACATCAATCGGATTAAAAGTCAGTTAAAAACACAAAACAACTGAAATACGTTGAAATAAAATGTGTAATACAAGTAGCGGATGGATATCGGGGGTGATAACTAAGTTAAAGGTCCGGATTACTTCCGTGTAATCTTAGGGCCCATATTCTCATCATATTCTCACCGCTTAAGAAAGTGGTAGTTCTAGGATTTTGCCCAAACAAAACCAGCCTAGTGTCTAGAATGATTTTTACAACAAGAATACAGATTATTTTCTCTATACTACCGTTAACCTATCCATGTCTCCTTCTCTTAATTAAAAGGGGGGATTAATCAGTAAAACCCTTTTAGATTTCTATTCTTATTATAAGTTGCAGATAGTGAAATCGCTCTTTTATCTAATTGTAGGTAAGTTCGTCGATTCTACCAGCCCAATCCGAACGTGGATACCAGTTTAACTATCCAAATCCGACGTGGTTGTTATTAGGATCACAGGTCTGATATTGTTTGATCGCAGGTCGGATATTGTTATTAGGACCGCTGAGCTAAGAACCCGGATACTACACAACGGGGTTGAAAATTTCAATCTGCCAATGGGCCGGATGCAGGCGCATAATTCCATTTATCAATACGGGTCTAGGTTTTGATATGAAACCTTTTCTGGTTTTGCTGCAAACGCTGAGAAACGAACAGTATACAACATCGGTAAATGCATTGCCCAGATTTGGATGAACACTCGTTTTGCACTGACATTAGCACCACTACATTCATGAACATGACTTTAATTGCACAAATATCCAGATCATCCAACCAAATCTATAAAATATCCATATATTTCTAGATTCAAAAAATGATAACTTATCGTCGGTAAACGGATATCCTTTAACAGATGTCACACACAAAAGACGACAAGATAATTTTACAGATAACGCTGCCAGTAATTTTATGGACAATTTCTAATCAGTTTGAAAGTAATTTAGTAACCACCAAAATGCCTAAGTTCTGTTGACAACTAATATAAGTAAACGAATATTGAATAAAATCAAAATGAATATGAGCGGAGCTATAAATACATAACTTCGAAGGACAAGCAATCAAGCGAACATTCTGAGGAAATTGCTTGCATATGCCATTGGCTTTACATCTGGGTGCGGCTGCAAGAAAATTGAATGATGATTCAAAATAACTCATATTAAATATCGATCTCAATATGTAGTTAAATTTGATTTACTGTTTTTAGGCATTACGAGAAAAAAAAAAAAAAAGGCTCTATTTCTATGCTTACCACAGCTGAGTAAGAAACAATATCTGGCTTCATTTCAGGTGCTTTAAATCGTATGTATGCTCCTTTGTTACCCATCTGCAAAATTTAACAATATACTAAAACTACAATATAATACAGCAATTGTGAAGATTAACAGCTGAGATCAAAAATGCTATTTTCATTGATCAATGGAAAATGAAACCGACAGAATAGCTGCAGGGAAACTTTTCAGTCCAAGAACAAAAAACAAGGCAAAAACAAAAAAGGAAGATGCATGACCAGCCTAGCATGAAAAAAAAAAAAAAATTGCACTTTCATGTATAATATTTACTTTAGGAATTTCAGAAATGAAATTGTTTTGAGCTTTAACAGAATAGCTGCCATTGTATGCTGTATATATAAATGCATTATATTAGCTAGAAAAGGTTAATAGTAGATGTAATGTTGCCATAATTGCCAGCACTTCATTATACTTAATTATATATAAAAAAGCTCATACTAGTTGCCACTAAACATACAGCAAAATTCAAACAATACTGACAAGTAAACATACAGCTCAAGCAAAAAATGAAAGTGAGATTACCTGATCACAATAGTTAGGTGCAGAAAACACGGTAATAAGCTTCCCATCATGGTCAATCTCATAGCCTTCATCTTTAACCTCATGTGACCGAACAACAAGATCTGCAACAGCAGACAGCACAACTAAGCACATAAATATTTTTAAATGGCAGGGAAGAACGTTATTGCTTACCCAGATTATTTTCTTCCAAAAACTTTTTAGTGACGTCTGCTCCAAAGGAGAGGCCTACACCTCGCTTGCTGGGGCCCCTTCCTAATTGAGGTTGTGGGTCACTCCAAAGTATTTCACACATTAATCCTGTCGTTTTGGAAAAAAAGCAGCAAAAAGAAATTATAATAGACAGGATATAGAATAAAAATTTAATCCTGGATTAACTCATCGACAGATTCATGGTAGGAGTTGCCATCTAAGAATTTGTGGGTGGTTCACACAAAGTTAAAACTGTTCGGTACTAACCATTTCACAAGCCCAACTGAATAACCTCTATCCATCTATATATATATATATATATATATATATATATATATATATATATATATATATGTATGTATGTATGTATGTATGTATGTATGTATGTATGTATGTATAAACACATTGAATAATTTGGTCATACTCAAAAATATAATGAAATATTTATTCATTAATTACTACTGATAGTAAAGCATAAGACATTTTAGCTATCTCATTGATTCTAGATGTTCTCCCTTCTCCTTGGTTCTTTGTACATATTTTATTTTCAATTTATTAGTTTACCATTATATGCTTGTTTTACAAATTTTCTACGATCATTTTGGTTCAGACATTCTGAAGTCTATAAAGTTATTTACATATAATTTATTTGTTACCTCCTAATGTTTTATATTTAAGTCCAATCATTTAGGTGGAATTATGTAATAAAAATTTGCGTTATTTATATAAATTCAGTTAACAAATATTTCATAAAAATAAATACTAAGTAACGACAATTTAATTTTTTTAACTCTTTGGTAGCAACCAAAATGGTAAAATTAAAATTTCCGTTCAATTACATAAATTTATAATCACTTGAAATAATAATAAATTATAGTACATTAATCCCAATAAATTTATCATACATATCATTGTAACTTCTATTTTAAACTTCAAGTGCCTAAATTTAAAATTAGCAATATTATTTACGAAACTAACCTCCACTTATCTCTTAATATTTCACATTTCATTCCATATTTCCAAATCAACCAAGCGATTTTAAATTAAAACTATTAGATAAATCTAATTAACTAATCTATTAATTAAAAGTGACGTAGAAGAATCTATTTTAAACTTCAAGTGCCTAAATTTAAAATTAGCAAAATTATTTACGAAACTTACCTCCACTTATCTCCTAATATTTCACATTTCATTCCATATTTTCAAATTAACTAATCGATTTTAAATTAAAATTATTAGATAAATCTAATTAACTAATCTATTAAATAAAAGTGAGGTAGAAGAATTTATTGCATTCTTATTAATTCTAGGATTTCTCTCCTCTCTTTAATTCTCTCAACATATTTCATTTTCAAATCCCTGTATAATTTATTGCTATTATAATCACAATGTTTTATTAATTTTTTATCGTATCACTTATATTAAAATAATGACATTTAATAAGTTTTTGTCCTATTTTTTACATTCAAGTCTACATCTATTTAAATTAATTTATGTGATCTTAAATTTAAACTTTTTAAATACAATTGACTAATATTCGTTATATGGTCTAATAAGCTAAGAAAATGACAATTTCACGTACAATTTACCACATTTAAATTGACAGAATGGTGAAATTAATTTTTCATTCAAAGCCATACATATTCAAATTTTCACAATTATACAGGAAAATTATCTTTATTTCTCTTCCAATATTCTAAATTCAAATCCAGTATAATTCTTTTTAAAATTAGTATTTTATTATAAAGAAACATATGCCTATATTGTCCTTTTGAGATCAATGCCTCTTGAAATTTTTTCACTACAAAATAAAAAAAATTCACTACAAATTTTTTCACTACAAGTGATGAATATTTCTTATTTTGTAAATTAGAAAAATCATTATGTTTTTTTTCTAAAATTGGTAGGCCAAGTTGATTTGTTTATTATTGATAAAATTTATGTTTGTAGTTGTACGAATGACATTAGAATAAATAACAAGTGATGAATATTTCTTATTTTGTAAATTAGAAAAATCATTATGTTTTTACTTAATATGCCATGTGAAAACGTTAAATTTTAATTATTTAGGTTCATAATTTACATTAGTTAACACTTAACAGATAAAATGTACAACGTTTTGACTAAAAAAGATATTTTTCTGCATTCTATATTGTCCTTTTGAGATCAATGCCTCTTGAAATTTTTTCACTACAAAATAAAATTATCAAGGTATCAAACATAGGTTGAAAATTGTATTGTTATTTTTACATATCTAGAAAAAAATTGTAGGCTTGTAGCCATGTTTTATTTTCAGTTAACATTTCTTTTAGTTGTATAATAGATATTTCGTTTATCACTTTAATAATATCATATGCTTTTACTTTTTACTATAAGACCTGCGAAAGCATTGAAATATATTGACCATTACTATTACATATTCATTTTCAAATATTTTTGTCATTCTTTCAAGTAATGTTCGAAATCGATTTCTATATTGTATCTTATAATGATATGTACCACATGATAAATATCAAATTAAAAATCAATGTACATTAACATTTATCCATGGAAATTTATAAACAGACTAAATTTAAAATTAATTAAGAATACCAACATCCATTTATTTTTTTAGTAAATATAAATCTTAAAGACTAATAAATTAGTATATAACTCATTTTTATCTGCAAATACAACAATTTAATTTTCATTGAAGTATAAAATACATTTATCATATAACAAAAAATACTTCTGTAATTAGTTAATACCTTATTATGCATAATAAATTTAAGTTTTAAAAATATTTATGAAACTATTTTTTTTATATAATATACCATATGCAACGCACGAATTACATGTTAGTATTTAATATTGAAAAGCATATATTATGTAAACACCAACATTAAGATATATGAGTTGCATGTACAAGAATTAGATCAAAAAGTCCAACACAAATGTTCTGGATGGACTGAGTCATCATTGTATCACTCCAATAGGGAAAAGCATTTGAGTAAGGATCTCTATTCATGGTATTTGGTTTGATTATGTCAAATCAAGGTAACTCAGAAGAAAAACTGCAAAATCCAATCCAGATCATCGTAATTGATTAGTTAACATGTTGGATAATCGTATTCTGAAATATGGAGAAATCCATTAGCCTATCTAAAAACCTCACTTATTAATTTAATGATTGGTAATTGTGACCGGATTGCTATTTCGGTTATTACTCAAATGCTACTAAAATAGGTGCTACTGGGCAATAAAACCAATTTCTAGCTCACAAGTAGCTAATAACCGCTTCTGTGTAGCAAACACTCGCCTAATATTTCAGAAAATCAAATTACATATCGCAGGCCATTAATTATGGATGTATACCACCTCTGTTCTCATATGAGAGTATCAAAAATGCCATACAGGCAAAAATATTGATAAACTTCCTTCCTCCTATCAGGGGATGCTCTAACTAGAAGTCAAGGGATGAACTAAGCAACTGTTACAGTGGATCAATGTGTTTCTTTTTGTCCTGGGTCAAGTTCAGGCCGTGTTTTGGTATATTTATTCCACTGCTATTCCTAAGATGACCCTCCTTGGACACTGAGCGTGTCTTCTCGGACACCCTTATGCAGATCATGCATCCCATAACTCTTTCATTTGGAGCATGACTCCATAGGAATAATTTTATCTAGTTCAAAAACATGTGCTTCGAGATTAGTACGTAATGCTATAGTGGTTCTGTAGATTAATGTACTGACAATGATGACTAGAGCGAACTGAAAGAATTTATTGGTTCACGACTAAAAACTATATATACGTATGTACATGCAGAAATAGAGAGAAGAGATGTGCTAATACCTTCTTCAGGAGGTTCACAGAACCGATCAATAGCTCTGATATCAGAAAGCTTAACTCCATCAACACTAAAAAGCCCACCGTGAACAACAAAGACTTTATTATTTATGACATGAGCAAGAGGTAAACAACAAAAAACTTCTGCAAAAAGCTCCACAAATGTTTCACTCAATTTAGATCTGACTTCTCCTTCAAAACCATAAATTTTATTCATGCTCTTGCTTTCATGGTTTCCTCTAGCAAGATACATAGCTGAAATTCAAAAAAGTAAAATAAGAATATTAATTGTCGAACATGAATTCGGAGATCTGGAAATACGACCAATCCTATGTTATACGTTTTGCATATACAATGTGAAGGAAAGAGACTAAGCATATATCTAACATAAGTTCAAAAAAGTAAAATATGACCAATCCTACATTATATCTTCGCATGTGAAATGTAAAAAAGAGACTAAGCATATACCTAACATAAATATAGTATTATCCTCAACAAAATGCAAAGATTTAGAAAAAAACCTCGATCCACAAAATCAAATAGTTCAAAATAATAATTAGAAATGGAAGAAGATCAAACTAGACGTAAAGACTATACCTGATGGACACATGCATTTAAAAGCAAATAGTGTGAGAATGACTTCAATCGAGAAAGAACCTCGATCCACAAAATCACCATTAAAGAGATACGGATTATCTTCCGAGGGGAGTCCATTGAGTTTGAAGATATTTAACAAATCATAAAACTGCAATTAGAAATATACAAAACATAATTTGAGAAATAGGTTCAAAAGAGCAGCACATACAAAATACCATCAATTTTTATTTTATATGCAACTACAGTAGGAATTTGAGCTACAAACTTCAGTAGAAAAAAAAAGAACAAAGAAATAAACCGGATTGAAAAATCAAAGAAACTACCAAAATTTGGCTAGCTTAGAGCTCAAGTGCATTAAATATGTTATATATGCCCAACATGAGTTGTGATACGCACAGCAAACACGAACCAAAGGCTTCTTTTTATGCATTTGGATGTGCATAAAAAAATAACATATCTTCAAAGGATAGGTAAATTTTACAGTTGTTGCTCTTATGCTTTGTTAAAGCAACTCTTTACATATTTCCAGCTGAATATAGTCACATGGTTCTTGTTAAGCTATCAGATTACTGGAAGGAAATTTTGTCCAATGACAAACAGAGAATCAGGTACCAAATATCGTAACACTATGCACAAACCATTGAGCATACGAAAACAAAGCCATCAAATTTTCACTAACATACACAATTTTTCTCAAATTTAATATGAACTCCTACATAATGCTTACATGCCATTACCTGACCATGAACGTCACCACAAACTGTGAAATGCTTCCCGTCAGCAACATTTATGTCAACAAGTGAAGGCAAAGATCGCAACAGTTCTCTAGCTTGTAGAACTATTTGACATGCATACCTATAACATGATAAAAGAAGAAACAACATCTATAACTTCCACTTTAGGAGAATGGTTCCATAATCCTTAAAAACAAAATACCTTTTGTGTAAAATTTTCTGGTTCTTAAAATCATCCATCATTTTCTGTACAAAATCCAAAGTTACAACTTCTCCATCAATTTTTGCACCAGTGTATTGTGGCTCAACATCTATATGTCATATTTCCAAATATAACCATTAATCAAGCACAATATAAAATCAATACAACTCTTAACTAGACCATAGGAGGGCACAACACACTTGTGGAAACAAACTAACTGATTGAACAGCATAGGGACACACTAAAGCCACGTTTTCAAATACTTTTTTTCCAGCAAAAGTCACTATTATTCACAAGGCATGTATAGTGCAATTATAGTTTACTTCTCAATCGTGATTAAACTAGAAATAGGATCAAGTGCAAGAGTCTACTTGATTTATTTTCTCTCCGTAAATTAGAACCCAGTACACACTGCACGCATCAGCATGCTATTTGTAGCATAGATTAATTGTGGGAAACAAAGCATTCCCCTTCAATATGTGTATGTATATACATATATTGGGGGAGTCCTGCATGCATGTAAACACACACAAGCTATGAAAAGCGCTTGTGTGTGCAATTGTATAAAACAAGAATTAGTGTTTGCATGCTTACATCTAGCTTTGTAACAAAAAGACAGTGAAAAACATAGAATGGAGAAAAACGAGTTTCAGTTAACAAAGTAAAATTTGGTGACAGGTATATGATACCTATGCAGTGATAATCAATTGAATCAGCAACAGAACGTCTCTCAGAATCTTGTGAAGCAATTGCTTCTTCAAAACGGATCTTTTGAACAGCCTTTTCACACTCCTTCAATTTCCTTGCAGCATCTGGATCGTTTGGAGAAATTCTTTTCACCTATGACCAAGTTAGATTTATTCGATATTGCAAGCAGGCAAATAAATAATTGTGACTGAGGCGAAACCTTTCAATTCCAAATATTAGGGGGGAAAAAACAAATCATATGAAAGACACTGCATGCCTAAGTAGAGTAAGAAGGACAGGATGAGCAGTTCAGACTATCAAGGCTTGTTAGTTAGAGAAATGATGATAGCAGTGCACATCAGTTCCATGGAACATGAAGATGGAAGACTGATTTTGATGATCAAGAGGGTAACAGAATGTATGGCTTACCATAACAAGTTTAGCTGTTTAAAGTTGACAGTGACACATCATGCAAAAAGAACAGGTTTAAAGCGTGAATGATTACAGACACTGTGTTATTCAATTAATATGCTTTCAATTTGGACAAAATCAGTGCAGTTAACTAATCATGTTCGTATTTTGGTACATAGGTCATCCAATTAAATGCTGGTGCAATAGTTGCAGTTACATAGAAGCAAACTAATGTAAAGTATAGGTCTCCTATTTCCATATTTCCCCATCTGGGTGCAATAGAGTAAATTTCCACAGATATATGTATGAAATATTTGTTGTAACCAATACATACATGCACACAGACACACACATACATACATATACATATATACGATGTGAATAATTTTAATCATCAAGACCTTTTCATGGCAATGCAACAAGATATTGCACTATTTTGGCAATGCAATGGGATATTGTGCTATTTTGTTTCAAAAAAAATTGACTGCAAATTTTGGTATTAAGAACCATGAAAAGGCAAGCACTACAACAGACATCACCCGCACATTAATTTATTAAGAATTTCACATGTAAGCTCTAGCTCTACGGCTCTACCTTCCCGTTCTTTTGAATGAAATTCCCATAACAAATGCAAAAAGAACATAACCTACAAGGCCTTCAAATACAACAGACATTAATGTAACATTTCTGACAAGCAACCAAATATTTCAAATATATCTAACGTTGGAGATTATTAATCGATAAACCATAACAAGTTGATTGAGTATGAATAATTATGCTAAAGGGGACATCATTATGAATCTTCTATATTTATTTCTCTTACGACAATGAAAAATTTTATATGGAGGCGACATTATTTTCATATCTAAATGCAACTCGGTATTTTCATACAACGACAAGAACTCAAGACAACCGTTTCCCATGACTGAAAAGAGAACTGCTATAATTTGACATAAATAGAAAGTAACAAAATATTCCAATCTTGGGAGCAAACACGACCACTCGTACAGAATTGACTAACTGATTAAAAAGATTAATCGCATTAGTTAGTAATGGCTTAGTTGAACATGCCTGCTGTAAATCTTTTAGAGCTTCTTTGAACTTTCCCATAGCTAGATATGCTGCCCCACGCCTATAGTAACCCTAAACACAAGTATGCAGCAAAAAGCATACAAAGTTAAAACAAATCAAACCTTATAAATAGATAAATCTTTCAAAGAATCCACCTTTGAATACTTTGGATCAATTTCAATAGCCTTAGTAGCATCTTGCACAGCACTACCATATTCCTCAAGCTTGGTGTGTGCAAATGCACGATTTGCCCAGTAAATAGCATTAAGGCCATTTTGTTCAATAGCTTGAGTATACAAATCAACAGCTTGATTATATTTGTTTGCTGCGAAGTGAGAATACAAAAAATTCTTTATAAATGAAAGACAAGAGATTCAATAACTACACAGGAATCACAAAGCATCTTTCTGAGAAACATTGCAAATAAAAGGACAAGTGCTGCAGGTAGAACCGTTTAAGTGGTGCAGTCAAAATTTACAGGCAACTTACAGTAGAAGGAAAGACAACCTGACAGAGTTCTTAATCCTTTTTATTTTTATTCTATAAAAATCTTAATAGTTAACATTTTTTAACTTGATGCTAAACTTCCAACTACCTCATGACAGTTTACTGTTGACACAATGTTCAAGGTACCAGGATCATCGAGTATCGTTAGGTGACCAACTCGAATATTTCTGTTGGTTTTAAACATGCAAAAGATTCAAGTGACAATCATTGCTTATATAGCTACCAGCAACTCCAGATAATGCAAAGTAAACACCAAATAACTCAATGAAGTTAGATTATTTCATTTGAATGTATGTAAGCTAAAATCAATTTACCCTTAAATGCTGCATTCGCCAAATTTTTAAGCTCTTCTGCCCGCTCAACGTTTGATGTTGTGGTTCCAACCATTGTGCTCATCTGGTAAAACGCTTTTTGATTAAATTTAGGTATTCAATTGCTGAATAGGAGATGCTCTGAGTATCAGGCCACTATGCCAGTCAAATCTGCAACTAGTTGATTAAATTGCAAAAGGAATCAAGGTGATTGATTCAAAGTTGAAAAGTACACGAATTAAATTGGGTGTGAAAACAAGACAAATCAATTCTAATTTAGAAAGAAATGGGTTCTGTTGATGTAACACGTGCCCTAACAACAATTGTTCAGATTTATTCACCCTCTAGTTAAAAAAAGGCACAGAGGTAAGAATCGCACTATAAAATAGAAGGGATCTTTATAGTACTTGTAAATATCAGCAAGAAACTTAAAACAGGTTAACATGTACCTTTGGGGACTTAGCACTTATCAGTGGAAACAAAACCCAAAAAAATTGCAGTTTTCCAAAACATCTATGTTGCTTGCAACAATGTCAGCAAAAACCACAGGAGCAGACCTTATTATTAATAAGATAGTGTCAACTGTCAATTAATACGATGAAACAAGGATCACTAGTTCCAGCATGGTTACATAACTTTTAACCTGCGGGTAAAATAGGTATTGCTGGTGTTGAATTGTATACAGTAACACAAGGCAATTCATGGCAAGTGATGCACTTACTGTAATATAATCAACTTGTGTGAGATATAAATTTTATCGTAACCTCAAAATCAAAAGAGACAGCATACCAAACAGCACCATGACCAAAACAGCTAATTAACCACAAGATTCAAGCTGGTCATGCATATAGGTAATGGAAGAACAACAAGTCAGAATCAAACGAAACAATACTGACTCAAATTTGTTACTTCTTGGCAATCCCGCTTTAATCATGTTATGGGATAAACGCATACTAATCAAAATGCCTTAGGCTATAATTTTATTTAATGCATTGGTATAGCAATATCGAAAATAACACCAAATGTCAACAATGCTCTGAAATCCGACCTGCATTTTGAGGTTTGCCTTGTTACTTTTTCAGTCATCCAGAAAACTTGTAGATCTGACAATATACTTTTAAGTGGTATTCATAAAATTATTCAAACAGAACTTGTATATTTCAACACGTGCATTTTTGCAAGGAAAGGATAGGCAGAACATTTCAAGTCCTAGTTGCCATATCAAAAACCAAATTATAATTCTAGCGCCAAGGATTCCATTTGTTTGGGCAAGTGAAAGCAGTGAGCTTGACTCAAAATAATAACAAATACCATGATCAATTTCCCATCGTTGTTTCCCCACTTACACAAAATGCCAAAAATTGTATCTATAAACTGCCGTCTACTCACAATGGTTGACACATACAATATCTAATTTCTGATGCACCCAAAATAAAGAGCAATGCCACTAGAGTATGCTTCAATCTAGGAAATATTATACAAATCGCTTGGTTCAAACTTGAAAGGGCAATTATGACAAAACTAGCATTTATTATATGGCATACATTCATGCATACACAGATCTAACGATGCAAACCCATTATAAAGAATTATAAGACCAAGTAGTCATAAGTGGTATATGAAATATTATTGGTTCACATCATATTTTACTGCACCTTAGTAACATGACCGATTACACAAACTAAGAAATCCATCAGCACTCCTTATTTGATATTTCAAAAGCTTTACAACTAAAACCAACTTATATCTAGGTACAGCAAATAGAATCAGTTAGTTTGACCACCACTTTTTTATCAAGTAAGAACGCTTACTAACCACTTCCCCAAGAAACGTATTAACACAGCAATTAACAAATGACACATGGGCTATATTGTGTGTCTCAACTAAGTGTTATCAAAATGCGCACTATAGTGCGCTATAATGACCAACAGCACAGAGCTTGCGCTGTTGTACTTATAATAGCATAGAGATTCCCTATAGCACAAAAGTAGTGTGTTGTTTTATTATAGTGCAAAATAGCACATGACTCCAAATAGCATGCTATCTTAATGTGTTTCTTTTTTAATTGTTTAGACGGCTAAAGCTCAAAATAGCACGCTATTGTACCTAAAAGGACACAGAGGAGATGTCGTAGAGTATGACTCGAAAAAAGAGGAAACTGATGATTGTTTAGATTTGGATGAAACTAAAAACTAGGCTTCAAAATTTTAAAGTCATATTATAGTTTCTATGTTAGGGCATGTGACTAGTGTTAGGGCATACGATGGTGAGACCAGAGACTTTCCAATTAACATAGGGTTACATCAAGGTTCGGCTTTGAGCCCCTATATTTTTGCATTAGTGATGGATGAAATCACAAAAGATATACAAAGGGAGATTCCCTGGTGTATGCTCTTTGCCGATGATGTTGTGTTGATTGATGAAAGTAGAATAGGGGTTAATCGACAACTGGAGTTGTGGAGGGAGACCTTGAAATCAAAGGGTTTCAGGCTTAGCAGAACTAAAACAGAGTATATGAAGTGTGAGTTTAGCAGTGTCAGGTCAGATGACGGAGATGTTACCCTGGCCGGTAGAGTAGTACCCAAGAAGGAATCGTTTCGATACTTAGGATCTATGTTGCAGTTTGATGGAGAGATTGATAAGGATGTTAGTTTTAGAATTCAAGCAGGATGGATGAAATGGCGACTAGCATCTGGCATTCTCTGTGATCGGAAGATTCCTCAGAAGCTTAAAGGAAAGTTCTATAGGACAGCAATCAGACCTGCAATGTTATATGGTGCAGAATGCTGGCCTACTAAGAGGCAACACGTTCAGAAGATAAGTATAGCAGAGATGCGAATGCTGCGTTGGAGTTGTGGGCATACCAGACGAGATCGGATTAGAAATGAGGATATTCGGGAAAAACTTGGAGTTGCACATATTGAAGAGAAGTTAGTCCAATACCGCTTGAGATGGTTTGGACATATCCAACGTAGACCATACGATGCACCTGTACGCGCTGGAATTCTAGGTCGCGCCGAAGGCCCAAAGAGAGGTAGAGGTCGACCTAAAATGACATGGGAGGAGATAATAAAGAGAGATTTAAGTAACTGGAGTTTATCGGAAGAGCTGGTAGTTGATAGGAGTGCATGGAAATTGACAATCCATGTACCAGAACCATAGTTGTTGTTTTTTTCACGTTTACTGAACCTTTTTACTTTTTATTTACTATTTCAGATTTTGTTTCACTTTTATTGAACATTTTTACTTCTTATTATTATTATTATTTAAAAAAAACCTTTATCGGACGACTTTTATTTAATTGGTTATTTTAAACCCTTATTTATATATATATATATATATATATATTATCATCATTATTAATTTTATTTTATTTTAATTTTGGGTTCCATATCTAGCCAACCCCAACTTGTTTGGGATATATGGCTTTGTTGTTGTTGTTGTTGTTGTTGTAGTATTATAGTTTCTATGTTCTGTTATTGTACACTTGAATCATGTTTGACTTCGTTTATTTGATTCTTGTTATTGTAGGCTTTATATATGTAATTTTCAGTTGACCTTATTTTCACACATTATAGCTTTTCTTGTTTATATTTTTTTCTTAGTTCTTGTCAGTAGAATTTTTTTTACGTTTTACGCAAAAGTGTATCTTTCATGCAGGTTTTTATAGAGTTCTACCTCACCATAACTCATAAATAGGAATAAATTTCATCATAACTCACAAATATAAGAATAAATTCTAATCAGTAAGACACAAGTATCTTATATTCACCAAGTATTTTGAATGTACAATATAAAATTATTAAATTTTCTCCAAAATAATTACATCTTTAGCTGCGCTGCTTTGCTTCTGTTTCATTTTGTACAGTGGTCTGACCACCATAAATTCAACTTAAGTTATTCTACGCTTGTGCAAAACACCTGTTATCATATTAGTTATAAAGAGTAGCATGGCCCACTATAAAAAAATCAGCTTGTCTTGCCCAAAAAAATTACATTTTACATCAAAAAATATTCAATACAGCATGAAGTATGGTAGTGCTTGTATTTGGAGTCTAGAACGGTTTGGATATGGCGCAAAATATGCAATAAAATAGAATCAAAATTCAATTAGGCAAAAAAAATTGATTAACTCTTGTTGCATGAACCAAATAGTGTGCGCTGTAGCGCATAACACAAAATAGCGCATAGCGCAAGCTTTGCGCTATTTGCTTATTGACCACACTACTTCAGCTATTCTGGTATCATGCTATTAAAAAAAATCCACAGGAACATAGCAACTTTAATAAAATAATCTAGCATTGAAAGGGGAAAGGGTTATAGTAAAATTGCCCATGCCAATATCCCTCTAATGGAATTCCCGTATCTGAGTGACTCCCATCTATTAACAAAAACAATATGACCTATTTTATTGTACGATTGTAAGATGAATATCCTACATTCTTATGGTTCTCCTAAAACAACACTTGCTTTTTTGAGTGCCACAATAATTCCTTGGTTATATAGAAAAACTGGACAAATCAAACACCAATAACACCATGATAACTGAGTAACTAGCATAGAGATGTTGAGAATGTCAAATTGAACATGTCAAGTTATCAAGAACCCTCTTGAAGAACAACTTTTTTTTCCTAAATATAACAAATAGTGCAAAAGTTAACAGATTTGGCCATTCTATCTGAAGTTAAAAACATATTTCAAAGTCACTGAACACCCAAACCTTTCAGTAACTTCTCTTGATAAGGTAAAAAAAGATGGAACTCATCTGGGTTTTAATGAAAATAATCCAATCCACGCTTTACACGAATTAATTATGACCATAAGAAAAGGGAAAACAGCATGTATTTTATAGTGTTCACCACGAAAAATATCTGAAAACCAACGATTAATCGAGCTATACTATACTTCATCTTTAAATTAAGCTTACGACTACCAATATTACAATAAATCGCAAAGCAAAACAAACAACAAAATAGCCAAGCTGAACAGCGGTGGTTAATTATCGTAAAGCGTTGAAATAGCGTACCTTATACCGTTAGATCTTAAATCTCGATAACAAGGAATCAGGGTTTAAGAATTTGATACGGAAAGAAAACCCTAATGGAAGTTAACAGCATTTGGGGCTACTTCATAAAATTACGTACTTATATAGATAGCTTTTTCAGTAAATGGGGCATTAAGTATATTCATTCAATTGAGCAATATGACGCATGTAACAAGAGGGACATGGGAATGGCATGATGTAGAGAGTTATGCTCGTAGACCACACACAACTTGTTAAACCTATTATTCTATTAAATATTAGTAAAGTGGAATGATATTTTACTTTTAAATTAGTTTATTATTTTACACTAATTTATTGTTTTTCTCACATTATTTTATTTCTTCTATTATTTTGCATTCTAATATGTACGTTTCAAAGTCTACACAATTATTTATTAACGGTCACTTCTTAAAATTTTATATTTAAGTCTGCATATTTAAATTAATTACAAAACACAAAGCTGAAGTAATTTAAGTAAATTTAATTAACTAATACTTTTTTAAATTCTAAAAATGACAAAATTATGTTTCTTGACTCCAAACACCTACATTTCAAAAAAATTATAATCATTTAAGTGTCTCTCGATTCTTTTCAAATATTTTATATTTAATACCATATTTTATAATTAATTACATAATTAAAACCATATAAATAACTTCAACAAACTATTATTCATTGATTCGCCTAATAAATCACATCAAGACTTATCATATTCATATTAACGAAATTGAAAGAAAAAAAAAGCAAATATAATATATTAACACGTTAATCACATAACATAAATTATACACATAAATAATCATCACAAGATCAAAGTTGAACTCATTTACATTAATATATTTATCCTGTGTTGCATTGTAATATTAATGTCAAATGCCGACATTTTAAAATTTACTTACTTATTTACAAAACACTATACAGTATCATTTAATATTCTACATTAAAGTCAATATGGTTAAGTTAATTATGTGATTTTGTTTTTAACAAATGAATTCAATCAATCAATTCTTGTTACTTCATTTAATTAATGCTAGGTGTGATTTTACATCATGTTTATATCGATGAAAATAACAAAATTAGTTTTTCTTCTAAATATGAGGTTAAATAAGATCACATAGTTTAAATAATATATGCAAAACAATAATAAAAAGATTAATAAATTATACACTTATCTCGATAAGTTTATCATAAATTGAACAAAACAATTTCCTCTTTAAATATCTACATTTTAACTTTTCTACAATTATGTGTTGACCCTTCTTAATTCTTTCATGATATTTTATATTTCAATCCATTTGTTTAAACTACTCATGAAATCTTAAATTTTAATTATTTAAATAATCTTAAAGAGTATTCAGTTCATTTTTCTAATAGCTCTTTAAAATATACGTCAATTATAATATGTATATTCATATTTAAAAACGGTATTTTTACATGTAGTTATAAAAATGTATTAATCACATAACGTGGACTATGTATATAAACAACAAGGACAAGATTAATTTGTAAATTAATTATGATACATTTGTATCAAGAATTTATCATATATTGTCGGGAAACAATGGCTGAGTCACGGACTAGGTCGCTTTCTTGAAGATGATTCGGCAATCTGGTCAGAGGTGCAAACCAGTTCGTACTTTCGCCGCCGCTTCTATGATAAAACAGCCTCTGAAAACAATAACTGATTTGCTTGCACAACAAATCAGTGCAGATTTGCATTTTCGAAAACAAGCACTACTCGAAAATTTCTGAAAGAAAATTTTAATGCCGGAAGTAAGAAGAGAATATGTAATTCGGTGTGTTTTTTCTCGTTGTAGATAAAGACTATATATAGAACGAAAATTAGGGTTTTACTGAGTGGTGGGAGAAAAAATCGGATCTGCTGAAATTACGGGACAAAAGTTTACCGTTGCATAAACATTACTGTTACATAAAAATTTCTATAAAAAAAAGGTTCGAAAAAAGCAATGTTTTTTCTGGTCCAAAAATATAAGTGTCTACACCACAAAGTCAAGACCCAAGCCCAAACCAAACCAAACCGGACCGGATCGGGTCGAGTCGAGTCGGTCGGTCGCGCGTGTGTGGTGGTCATGATGCATGGTCTCCCTCCTCACAACAATGCATGTATTGGGAGCCCCAATGCCCCAACATGACTTCTTAGAAACAAGTATAAATACTTGCTTCTTTCATATAGTCCCACGTCGTGAGACTATTCACATATAGGAGACATTCATACACTTATTCCAACATTTTTAATAATTGACCTAATGTTTATAAAAAACATTTCCAACAATCCCCCACTTGAATTTTTAAAAATATTTTCAAGCGGTTTCAAAAAAAAACATAAGATTGTGCATAAACAAAGGTGTCAACCGACTTGAACCTTTGCATAGTGAATAAGATTCAGTTTTTACTAGAGTGACACGTAGTCTTGAACTCTATTCTTGCCATCAAACCACTCACAACCTTTTCTATAGTGCAATCAAATAAGCCCGTGCATTTATGGCCATGCACGTCTATCCTAGTTTAGTGAACGCTATAGAAGTTTTGCCCAAAACTCCATAGGAAACGGCTACCTTTCCACATTCACAAAGGTGAGTCTATCAAGAGCACTCCTGAAGGTAGGTACTCCACTCCAAATAGAGTATAGATCTCATTAAGAGTTTCTATTAACTCATCCTCTAATCACTTCAGGAATATATGCTTCTTGGTTTATTAAATAGCATGTTCAACTCATATCACTACACAACTTGTTTTTACCCATTAAACCTAGTTCTTGGGATCTCCAGTCATTTAGGTCGGGTTACCATTGTGCGTGGCTCAACAATCTAAAGGCAATAGTCCCATTCTTTTAGAAGAATTATGGACTTTCTCTCTGGACAGTCCTTTCGTCAAAGGATCTGCCAAAGTTTCATCACTACGTACGTAATCCACTCTAATGGTACCTGTAGAAAGTAGTTCTCTAACAGTGTTGTGCTGTAACGAACCGGGATTTTCGACTCCGAAAATCAACATCAAACTACCATGTTGACCATTCAGACATCGAACATTCCAGATCATTAATAGAAAGAAGTTAGAGGGTGAGAATAGATAAGATAGAAATGTTAGGATAGAAGAAGAAGAAGAAACAACACAACACAGAGTCTCACATCGCAGCGGAACAAAATATAATACAGAATTGAATCTTTATTGAGAACTTTGAAAATACTTACAATATCAGAGCACATCAACATCTGGACAGTGATAATCTGTCCTCATACAACACACAGCGGAATACTAGTAATACCATACGTCTGGACTCTTCCAGCTCGTCTCTTCACAGTAGTCGATAACCTGAACCTGTACAACCCGGCCTAACCCGAGCATTTACAAAACACCGGGTCAGTCTGGTGAACCAGAGTGAGATAAACTCGCACAGTAATAAGGGTGAATCATCCAATCATGATTTTAAAGTTCAAAAATCTTTTCAAAAGAGAAGGATAATCGTAAGACCAAATCCACACATAAACACGGACGATTTTTACCTTACGATAACCCAAAACAGTTTTGAAACCAGTATCTTTTCTGATATTATAATAATGTCTAAATACAAGTAAATAACAATCTAGTGGAACGCTTGCATCTCACGCTCCACATATATAGTATACAATCAAAACCGCAGGCGCTTATTGGGAATTGGATTCCGACTTGACAAGGTATGGGTCCACCTTCCGATAGTGTATCTCTAGAGACGAATACACTGGGTTCAACAAGAACTTCTTGCAACCCGGCCCTCACATGACCGACCACTCATTTCGCTTGAGTGTATCGAATGTATATCACCGACGGTTGGGATCAGCAACCGTCTCCCGACAAGGGACAGCATCGAAACATAGATTTAAGAAACAAATAGGACTTCCTCTAGATAGGTGATCATACACCCTAATGGGAGCGACCCACATAGCCATGCTGCCTGCCCGATTTTTGTCATTTCTCGGTTGATGAGGCTTGAGGTCTAGATTTCTCTTGATCATCTGGTCATCATTCACTTTGAATGCCACATCGTCAGATCCGTCAGATATCACTAATTGATGTCCACAAAAATACTCTAGCTGAAAGCTAGAGAACGGCGATTCCCTGCCAACAACTATCGTACGTTTGGAGAAATCAACGTACGTGATCCTTCGGAGATACTCTGTCAGACATTCGTCCATATACGTCATCCAGGAACAGGATGAACCGAAGGCACTCTCCTACCGCATCCAATATAGGAATCACCCCATGGATCAGTAGCGAGAAGTCCTTGCAACCCCGTAGATTCCAACTACGACAGAATCACAGTTTATCTCTGCTTGCCAGGCAGAGAATATTAGTGGTTCTTCCGTGTATGATAGTCCACGGTCTTCAATGCTCCATCTCGAACATCTTCTGAGATCTTCACGTATTTGTTGGTCGGAATGGTTTTCGAATATAAATTCGATCCCGGTCTTTCCATACCAACAATCGTATTGGGAGGGTTTGATAGTCGGTGTTTTAACTATCAAAATAATCAGTGTTGCAAACATGACACTCCAATGAGTTCACTGGTTCAGTATTTAGCATCACCTGGCCTTTAACAATCTAATTTCCTTTTTGTTAAATTTAAACTTCCAGTTCTTTTAATATTCAAAAATACGATATTTGAATAACTCTAATTTCAATTAACTAACATTCGTCTTAACTCCACTCGCTTGACTCTAGATCACAGCGATCACAATGGTTACACCTGATTCCCTCAGGAAACATCCGACCGCCGTAGGCTATCTGCAGCCCTGCGAATTACGCTAGCAGTCGTACGAAATGGCACTTAGCCGAATAATTATGTTTGGCTAATCCTATTTCGAATAACTATATTCAATTTCCCAATTTGAAATCTCATTTAAAATTCTCCTTTTTACTAGATCTCGTTTTCAAATAACGTTAATGTAAAATTAACGTCTTAACACTTTGAAACTTACTTAAAACCCCTGGTTTATAATAAACCTTTTTTTTTATCGTATTCTCCTTTCACTTAATTCATATAATTGAGTACGTTTATTTCCTTTCACCATTCAATTGGCTTGCATCTCACATTAAATCCCCTTTAAAGCCTTATTTAAATTCAAACAATATTCATTTAACTATTTAGTCAAAACACATTACTTGATAAACAAATTCTAATTCCAACTGGTCGATTTAATTAACTCAAAAACTTGATTATCTCATTAACCGATTTCAACAATCCTCGCTTAAAAATATGATTAATTTCAATAGATTCTAATTATTTGTTTTCTTTACAAAACAATGATCACAGTTTAACCCTTTCAATTCATTTCCTATCCTTCAACTGGTAAATCTGATTAACATCTTTTGCAAAATAACGTCATAACAAATCAAAGTCTTAAATAAAAATATTTATTTATTTCTCTTAAATAACTTTTATTCAAATCTAACCCTAGTTATAAAAATAAATTTTATAACCTCAACTTTATCGATTCACCTGACGGTAAAACAATATTTATAACCCAATTGGTTTTATAGGCCATACTCTGCTAAACACTTAACCAATATCACCTATTGGTTCAAACCAAACAGATGTTGAATATTAAAAATCAACAATCAATTCAAACAATACAAACAGGGCAGTTCATATATGAGAATATGAAAATAAATAATATATTTGAGGAATCCGGTTGGATCCCTCCAACCTGTTCTTCCCTGTATTCAAATGGTTATCTCAAATCAGACGGTTCAGTTTTGTTTAACTGATAAATTAAATAACGACCATTTAACATCAACCATAAGCAATTCAAACAATTCAACCATTTAAACATGTTTATAATAAACATGACCAACCAAGGTGAGTCACCTTTATTGGAACCAATCGTTAAAAATAACGATTTGAAATTAAACACAGTTTAATTCCATCGGTTAAATCAACATACAACTGTATAACTAGCAAATAGGCAACCATCAGCAAGCAGAGCACACAAAATAAAAACACCCAATTTATATAAAATATAAAAAGGGTAACTGAGTGAGATTAACTCACCTTGAGTTGCGTTGTCACAACGGCTTGTTTTACAAGCTTCCAGCTGCGCTCAACTCCGTCCGTCCCCTTTTCATAATATTTACGTCCGTCGGTACGGTTTCCATGTCCCTTGGTTTTGCCCGATTCTGTGTGCGAATGACACGGTTCTAAATTAATTACGATATTCCTTTATTATAATTGATAATCATTTATCCTAATTAATCGGTAATTAATGTTGATCAACTTTATATATATTATTAATTTAAATGATAGGTTAAACCCAATTAGGCAGTTTTCTAAAATAGAGTAAGAAAATTAGAAATGTATTGTGTACCACCTTCTTCCTTCTGTATTTCGAATACCCATCTTCTCCATCAGTGTGCTGAAACTCCTCTGTTTTGCTCCACTTTCCCATGATGTCTGCCCATCCGTTCTTTTTCTGTTTTTTTTTTTTTTTTTTTTTTCATCCTGAAGGTTTCACGCCTGCACACATTTCTTCCCACAATGGCACGATGTACATCGGCAAACTTCCCAACAGTCACCACACATGAACCCTCTCCGCGCCTTGCTTCCTCTCCACTCTTTTCCACCTAAAAATGATGCCTACTGCTCTTCTTTTACCACTTCTGTAACAACGGCATGAACCCCTTCACGCACTGTCGTGCGGTCGTACCCCTCCTCCTTCATGAATTACTACAGCTTCCTCTCCATACATGCTTGTCCTTTGTGTTAGCTTCCCCGTGCTTTCCTTCTCCAATCATTCTTCCCGCCAACTTCCCCTTACTCCCCCTCTATTTTCATTTAATTATTTATTCTGTGGCTTCCTTTTTCTCCCACCGAACAGCGAGCTCATTCACGAACTCCGCATTCACGAACTTCATCCGCATTCACGAAACACTCGGACCAGGCTTGCGCCAAACCCCTCCACGGTTTGAGTTGTGTTAAAATGTTAAACTTTGAAAAAGAAATCTTTTGGTTTGCAGGCAAAATTGTTTTCGAACTTAAGTGGTTGTTTGTTATTTGAGGGGATGCTTTGCTGTGAAGGAGTGTGTTCTTATTTATAGTGAAGGAAACGTGGGGAGCAAACAACCGACATGTCATTTCATCCCATCCCCTTTGTCGGCAAGGCATAGTAGTTTGGCAGACAAGAAAACAAAGATTTGAAAAAGGAACAGTGGGATGTATTTTATTAATAAAATAATGTATGAAACTTTGTCATGGAGAAATCATGTTAAAAATCACTACAAATGATTTCTGTCTACTGATCAAAAAACTATTCTTGATGTAAAAAGGTATTCCAGATCCAATGGGACAAGTTTCATCGAAATCCGAGGTCGTATGGAAAAATTTCCTTTATGAAACCAGAAATGAACACACGTTTAATTTTTCCACGGTCACCAGATAAATCAAATCCACTTGAAACTGCGAACATTGACAATAACTTTTCGATACGAACCCAACGGCACTAATTTCGTCGCATTCTGAGACTGTTGCCCCGGTAGGCTGTTTTTACCTCGAACCGCAATACTCCTTTTAACACCAAATTTTCCGGTCTCTAAAAATAACAAACTATATACTTATTCTGACTCTAATCGACGATACGGACTCAACGGAACTGGTTTCGTGGCCTAATTCGGTTGTCTGCTCAAGTTATGCTCAAATATCCATTTATTATATAAATTACACGCTATAGAATTTGAACGGGCGTTTATGGTTGTTGTGGTCACATACGATATCGGTTTGCCATGCCATTTGACACCGTGCAATAATTTAACGATACGGTTCTAATGAAACTGATTTTGTCGAAATCTGAGTCCGTTTGCAAAACGGCCATTTTAAAGGCCTATAATTTAATAACGATTTTCCATAGCGACTATTTCAAATTTTGATTTGGCCATAACTATCAAACTATAACACGAAATCTGGATTTTTCTCTTTCATATGAAAACTATTGTCAATACGGTTCCAACGTGTCTTGTTTCACAGAAATCCGACTTATATCGAATCCTGTATTTTTAGTTGAAGTTCAAAACTCCATTTCACGAACTGCACGCCATTTTCAAGCTCGAATTTATATTATATATAAATTATAACGTTCAACTTCGTTTCAATAACGAATTAAGTATTAAATTCCATCAATATTCCCAACATAATATTTAAAATAAATAAATTAAATTAAATATTTGACGGGCAAAACACGGGTCGTTACATTCTTCCCCCCTTAAAATAATTTCGTCCTCGAAATTGCTAAGGTAAGAAAGAACGTTATAAACTCATTAATTCCAAATCTAATTTTATATTAAATTAGAAACCAATTCAATACTGTAAATAGATATTTTCAAAAATATTGAAAAATTTCTAACACTTTAAATTTCCGAAAAATTTCGCCAGCACCTCCTCTGTACAACTCAATCGGTACAACTCCAACTCGCCTTTCTAGGCCTTCTCCAATCCAAAAGAAAATGAAACAGCCAAGCGGCTTGCCAAATAGGCTCATAAATCACCAAACCCATATAAAATAAACGTGTACCTTTTTGTCGGGCACATCATTATATCCTTTCCATCTGCTACCCTGACAGCATATACAAATGCATTCTCCAACCAAAATTCCAATTTTATCCTTGAAACCAAATCCTTCACACGTCCAAACCAAATCCCATTGATTTCCATCCATTTTCAATTCCAATTCTTAACTTACCAGTCTTATACCATTTCAGCTTCCTGTCTCCCAGTTCAAATCTGATTCTGCTCGATATATTATATCTCGATCAAATTTTCATTTAATTGGTTTCAATTCAATTCATATTTGCTTTCACAAATTCCTTTAATTTGTTTTAATTGCTATCTCTCCTGGGAGTTTTTAAACAGTTTGCTCTTTCAAGAAAATCAAATATTCCTTTTACAGGATTCAAAACAACTTGTTTTTCTCAAAGTAATTCAAACAAAATTTTGGTAGTAATCCGTCACTTGCCACTCGAAAATGAACACCGATGATGTCCGGATCATCATCGGAATCTATTTTCCAGCTATCGAAGTGAGTTCAATACTATGTCACTTCCAAAACCAGTTCTAAACACTTTCATTTTGAAATCAGTTCAAAATATCCTTTCAAATGCTTGTAACAAATTTAAAATCTCCCAGGATTTTAAAATTCTCATATATTCAATTCAAGTTCATTTGCAATCATCTTTCCCCCTTTAAGGAATTTTAATTCCAATTTTTGATTTAGATTTCAGATTTAATTCATCTGATTCCATATTATACGAATTCTAATTGGTTATTTATATAACCATTTCACATTTTATAATTTTATTGGATTATAATCACAACCAACACATCCAATATATTATAATTACAATATATATATTTCCTCTATATCAAAATATACTTTGGGTAAAATTATTTCATTTACCCTCTTTTCAAAAACATACTGTGTTGAATTATCCTGTTCAAGAGTTTATAAACACTTATCGACACAGTTTGCATTACTGTATCGACCAGAATTCATAAACTACTCGACAGACCAATCGACACAATATAAACAGTTTTTATATCAATTTACAAATACGCGCTCATATATATACACTCAAACTCAATCTAGGGTATTACTAACCCCATCTCTACTGAGTCACGCCACAGAGCCAAGGTAATTACTTAACCAACAGCTCTGATACCACTGTAACGAACCGGGATTTTCGACTCCGAAAATCAACATCAAACTACCATGTTGACCATTCAGACATCGAACATTCCAGATCATTAATAGAAAGAAGTTAGAGGGTGAGAATAGATAAGATAGAAATGTTAGGATAGAAGAAGAAGAAGAAACAACACAACACAGAGTCTCACATCGCAGCGGAACAAAATATAATACAGAATTGAATCTTTATTGAGAACTTTGAAAATACTTACAATATCAGAGCACATCAACATCTGGACAGTGATAATCTGTCCTCATACAACACACAGCGGAATACTAGTAATACCATACGTCTGGACTCTTCCAGCTCGTCTCTTCACAGTAGTCGATAACCTGAACCTGTACAACCCGGCCTAACCCGAGCATTTACAAAACACCGGGTCAGTCTGGTGAACCAGAGTGAGATAAACTCGCACAGTAATAAGGGTGAATCATCCAATCATGATTTTAAAGTTCAAAAATCTTTTCAAAAGAGAAGGATAATCGTAAGACCAAATCCACACATAAACACGGACGATTTTTACCTTACGATAACCCAAAACAGTTTTGAAACCAGTATCTTTTCTGATATTATAATAATGTCTAAATACAAGTAAATAACAATCTAGTGGAACGCTTGCATCTCACGCTCCACATATATAGTATACAATCAAAACCGCAGGCGCTTATTGGGAATTGGATTCCGACTTGACAAGGTATGGGTCCACCTTCCGATAGTGTATCTCTAGAGACGAATACACTGGGTTCAACAAGAACTTCTTGCAACCCGGCCCTCACATGACCGACCACTCATTTCGCTTGAGTGTATCGAATGTATATCACCGACGGTTGGGATCAGCAACCGTCTCCCGACAAGGGACAGCATCGAAACATAGATTTAAGAAACAAATAGGACTTCCTCTAGATAGGTGATCATACACCCTAATGGGAGCGACCCACATAGCCATGCTGCCTGCCCGATTTTTGTCATTTCTCGGTTGATGAGGCTTGAGGTCTAGATTTCTCTTGATCATCTGGTCATCATTCACTTTGAATGCCACATCGTCAGATCCGTCAGATATCACTAATTGATGTCCACAAAAATACTCTAGCTGAAAGCTAGAGAACGGCGATTCCCTGCCAACAATTATCGTACGTTTGGAGAAATCAACGTACGTGATCCTTCGGAGATACTCTGTCAGACATTCGTCCATATACGTCATCCAGGAACAGGATGAACCGAAGGCACTCTCCTACCGCATCCAATATAGGAATCACCCCATGGATCAGTAGCGAGAAGTCCTTGCAACCCCGTAGATTCCAACTACGACAGAATCACAGTTTATCTCTGCTTGCCAGGCAGAGAATATTAGTGGTTCTTCCGTGTATGATAGTCCACGGTCTTCAATGCTCCATCTCGAACATCTTCTGAGATCTTCACGTATTTGTTGGTCGGAATGGTTTTCGAATATAAATTCGATCCCGGTCTTTCCATACCAACAATCGTATTGGGAGGGTTTGATAGTCGGTGTTTTAACTATCAAAATAATCAGTGTTGCAAACATGACACTCCAATGAGTTCACTGGTTCAGTATTTAGCATCACCTGGCCTTTAACAATCTAATTTCCTTTTTGTTAAATTTAAACTTCCAGTTCTTTTAATATTCAAAAATACGATATTTGAATAACTCTAATTTCAATTAACTAACATTCGTCTTAACTCCACTCGCTTGACTCTAGATCACAGCGATCACAATGGTTACACCTGATTCCCTCAGGAAACATCCGACCGCCGTAGGCTATCTGCAGCCCTGCGAATTACGCTAGCAGTCGTACGAAATGGCACTTAGCCGAATAATTATGTTTGGCTAATCCTATTTCGAATAACTATATTCAATTTCCCAATTTGAAATCTCATTTAAAATTCTCCTTTTTACTAGATCTCGTTTTCAAATAACGTTAATGTAAAATTAACGTCTTAACACTTTGAAACTTACTTAAAACCCCTGGTTTATAATAAACCTTTTTTTTTATCGTATTCTCCTTTCACTTAATTCATATAATTGAGTACGTTTATTTCCTTTCACCATTCAATTGGCTTGCATCTCACATTAAATCCCCTTTAAAGCCTTATTTAAATTCAAACAATATTCATTTAACTATTTAGTCAAAACACATTACTTGATAAACAAATTCTAATTCCAACTGGTCGATTTAATTAACTCAAAAACTTGATTATCTCATTAACCGATTTCAACAATCCTCGCTTAAAAATATGATTAATTTCAATAGATTCTAATTATTTGTTTTCTTTACAAAACAATGATCACAGTTTAACCCTTTCAATTCATTTCCTATCCTTCAACTGGTAAATCTGATTAACATCTTTTGCAAAATAACGTCATAACAAATCAAAGTCTTAAATAAAAATATTTATTTATTTCTCTTAAATAACTTTTATTCAAATCTAACCCTAGTTATAAAAATAAATTTTATAACCTCAACTTTATCGATTCACCTGACGGTAAAACAATATTTATAACCCAATTGGTTTTATAGGCCATACTCTGCTAAACACTTAACCAATATCACCTATTGGTTCAAACCAAACAGATGTTGAATATTAAAAATCAACAATCAATTCAAACAATACAAACAGGGCAGTTCATATATGAGAATATGAAAATAAATAATATATTTGAGGAATCCGGTTGGATCCCTCCAACCTGTTCTTCCCTGTATTCAAATGGTTATCTCAAATCAGACGGTTCAGTTTTGTTTAACTGATAAATTAAATAACGACCATTTAACATCAACCATAAGCAATTCAAACAATTCAACCATTTAAACATGTTTATAATAAACATGACCAACCAAGGTGAGTCACCTTTATTGGAACCAATCGTTAAAAATAACGATTTGAAATTAAACACAGTTTAATTCCATCGGTTAAATCAACATACAACTGTATAACTAGCAAATAGGCAACCATCAGCAAGCAGAGCACACAAAATAAAAACACCCAATTTATATAAAATATAAAAAGGGTAACTGAGTGAGATTAACTCACCTTGAGTTGCGTTGTCACAACGGCTTGTTTTACAAGCTTCCAGCTGCGCTCAACTCCGTCCGTCCCCTTTTCATAATATTTACGTCCGTCGGTACGGTTTCCATGTCCCTTGGTTTTGCCCGATTCTGTGTGCGAATGACACGGTTCTAAATTAATTACGATATTCCTTTATTATAATTGATAATCATTTATCCTAATTAATCGGTAATTAATGTTGATCAACTTTATATATATTATTAATTTAAATGATAGGTTAAACCCAATTAGGCAGTTTTCTAAAATAGAGTAAGAAAATTAGAAATGTATTGTGTACCACCTTCTTCCTTCTGTATTTCGAATACCCATCTTCTCCATCAGTGTGCTGAAACTCCTCTGTTTTGCTCCACTTTCCCATGATGTCTGCCCATCCGTTCTTTTTCTGTTTTTTTTTTTTTTTTTTTTTTCATCCTGAAGGTTTCACGCCTGCACACATTTCTTCCCACAATGGCACGATGTACATCGGCAAACTTCCCAACAGTCACCACACATGAACCCTCTCCGCGCCTTGCTTCCTCTCCACTCTTTTCCACCTAAAAATGATGCCTACTGCTCTTCTTTTACCACTTCTGTAACAACGGCATGAACCCCTTCACGCACTGTCGTGCGGTCGTACCCCTCCTCCTTCATGAATTACTACAGCTTCCTCTCCATACATGCTTGTCCTTTGTGTTAGCTTCCCCGTGCTTTCCTTCTCCAATCATTCTTCCCGCCAACTTCCCCTTACTCCCCCTCTATTTTCATTTAATTATTTATTCTGTGGCTTCCTTTTTCTCCCACCGAACAGCGAGCTCATTCACGAACTCCGCATTCACGAACTTCATCCGCATTCACGAAACACTCGGACCAGGCTTGCGCCAAACCCCTCCACGGTTTGAGTTGTGTTAAAATGTTAAACTTTGAAAAAGAAATCTTTTGGTTTGCAGGCAAAATTGTTTTCGAACTTAAGTGGTTGTTTGTTATTTGAGGGGATGCTTTGCTGTGAAGGAGTGTGTTCTTATTTATAGTGAAGGAAACGTGGGGAGCAAACAACCGACATGTCATTTCATCCCATCCCCTTTGTCGGCAAGGCATAGTAGTTTGGCAGACAAGAAAACAAAGATTTGAAAAAGGAACAGTGGGATGTATTTTATTAATAAAATAATGTATGAAACTTTGTCATGGAGAAATCATGTTAAAAATCACTACAAATGATTTCTGTCTACTGATCAAAAAACTATTCTTGATGTAAAAAGGTATTCCAGATCCAATGGGACAAGTTTCATCGAAATCCGAGGTCGTATGGAAAAATTTCCTTTATGAAACCAGAAATGAACACACGTTTAATTTTTCCACGGTCACCAGATAAATCAAATCCACTTGAAACTGCGAACATTGACAATAACTTTTCGATACGAACCCAACGGCACTAATTTCGTCGCATTCTGAGACTGTTGCCCCGGTAGGCTGTTTTTACCTCGAACCGCAATACTCCTTTTAACACCAAATTTTCCGGTCTCTAAAAATAACAAACTATATACTTATTCTGACTCTAATCGACGATACGGACTCAACGGAACTGGTTTCGTGGCCTAATTCGGTTGTCTGCTCAAGTTATGCTCAAATATCCATTTATTATATAAATTACACGCTATAGAATTTGAACGGGCGTTTATGGTTGCTGTGGTCACATACGATATCGGTTTGCCATGCCATTTGACACCGTGCAATAATTTAACGATACGGTTCTAATGAAACTGATTTTGTCGAAATCTGAGTCCGTTTGCAAAACGGCCATTTTAAAGGCCTATAATTTAATAACGATTTTCCATAGCGACTATTTCAAATTTTGATTTGGCCATAACTATCAAACTATAACACGAAATCTGGATTTTTCTCTTTCATATGAAAACTATTGTCAATACGGTTCCAACGTGTCTTGTTTCACAGAAATCCGACTTATATCGAATCCTGTATTTTTAGTTGAAGTTCAAAACTCCATTTCACGAACTGCACGCCATTTTCAAGCTCGAATTTATATTATATATAAATTATAACGTTCAACTTCGTTTCAATAACGAATTAAGTATTAAATTCCATCAATATTCCCAACATAATATTTAAAATAAATAAATTAAATTAAATATTTGACGGGCAAAACACGGGTCGTTACATGTGCTTACGACGTATTTGTCGTCTCTTACCGTTATAATAACAGTTCTGAACTTTTGCAATAGCTGATGTACTATTGCAATGGATCAACACAGCTGGTATCGGTTTTTACCATAAGGGAATCTCAGCTAGCAGATTTCTCAGATACTCTGCCTCTTCACTAGCTGTAGCTAGTGCTATCATCTCAAACTCCATAGTAGACTGAGCCAAAATAGTCTGTTTCTTGGATTTCCAAGAAAAAGCTCCTCCAGCGATGCTAAATATATAGCCACTGGTCGCTTTAGAATCATCAGATAAGGTATTCCAGTTTGCATCGGAATATCCTTCAAGTACAGCTGGAAACCTTTCACAATGTAATCCGAGGTTCATAGTTCGTTTAAGGTATCTCATGACTCTTTCAATAGCATGTCAGTGCTCTATACTAGGTCTACTGGTAAACCTGCACAATAATCCCACGACATAGGCAATGTCGACTCTAGTACAATCAATGGCATACCGAAGGCTGCCAATGATGCTCGCATAATCAGACTGTCTTACACCTTCACCAGTGTTCTTAAATAACTTTACACTGTGATCATATGGTGTACTTGCATGTTTACAGTCAAAGTAATTGTATTTCTTTAGTATCTTCTCAATGTAACGAGATTGATCCAAAGAAAGTCTCTTTCCTGACTTAGTAATTTTAATACCAAGGATTACACTCGCCTCACCTAGATCTTTCATATCAAAATTGGCACTTAATAAGGATTTGACTGAGTTTATGGCATGAATATTTGACCCAAAAATGAGTAGGTCGTCTACATAAAGGCATATAATAGTGCAAATGTCATTCTCAAATTTGTAATAAATGCATTTGTCACTTTCATCAACTTTAAAACCATGTGAAATGATTAAGTTATCAGATTTTTCATGCCATTGTTTAGGTGCTTGTTTTAAACTATATAATAATTTATCTAATTTGCATACTTTATGTTCTTGACCATGTACTACAAATCCTTTGGGCTGGTCCATATAAATTTCTTCGTCTAATTCACCATTCAAAAACGTGGTTTCACATCTATTTGGTGTATTAATAAATTATGAATAGAGGCAAGTAAGATTAATACTCGAATGGATGTGATTCTAGTAACGGGTGAAAAAGTGTCGAAGAAATCTATATTTTCTTTTTGTTTAAAACCTTTAGCTACTAGTCGTGCTTTATATTTATCAGTAGTACCATCAGGTTTTAATTTTTTTTTAAGCACCCATTTACAGCCTATAGATTTATAACCAGGGGGTAAATCTACCAAATGCCAAGTCTTATTGGACTCCAAAGAATCCATCTCATCATTTATAGTCTCTTGCCAAAAATCGGCATCTAAAGAAGATAAGGCCTCTTGGAGGTTCAGGGGATCCTCCTCAATAGTAAAAGCGCAAAAATCTGAACCAAAGTCTTTTATGGTTCTTGCTCTTTTACTTCTTCTAGGTTCAGCTTTAGAATTTTCATTAAGTTCTACTCTAATAGGCATACTTGAAGTGCCCCCACTATTCCTTAATTTAAAAGGAAATTTTGTTTCATAAAATTCAGCATCATTTGATTCAATTATATTATGTGCATTTATGTCATAAAATCTGTATGCTTTGCTATTAATAGCATAGCCTATAAATACACATTCATATTCTCTTAGGGTCTGGAATGCGAACATATGCTAAACAACCCCAAGTTCTAAAGTATGAGACATTGGGTTTATGATTCTTTAAAATTTCATAAGGTGAAATTTTATTCTTAGATTTGAGGATCTTATTCAGAACATAGCATACAGTCAATAAAATTTCCCCCCACCAATGTTTCGCTACCAGAATTTAATAGGATGACAACTACTAATTCAGTAAAGGTCCTATTTTTTCTTTCAACTTTACCGTTCATTTCAGGAGAATAGGGTGCAGTTCTCTCATGTACTATACCATGTAGTTTATAGAAATCCAGAATTGAAGTAGATTCATATTCTGTTCCTCTATCACTACGAAGTCACTTAATTTTTCTATTTGCTTGATTCTCAATCTCAGTTTTGAATGTTATAAACATGTCAAAAGCATCGATTTTATTTTTCATAAGGTATACATATGTGAAATCAGAGCAGTCATCGATAAAAGTGATAAAATAACGATGTCCATGTCTAGTCAAAGTGCCATCAAGCTCACATATATCAGAATGAACCAAGTCTAAGGGTTCAGAAACTCTATCAACAGATTTATGAGGTTTCTTTATGATTTTAGCTTGTGTACAGAATTCACATTTATCTGGTTCAGATTCTGTCATTTTAGGAATCATATTTAGGATGCTCATGTTATGAACTATTCGTTTATTAACATGATATAATCTAGAGTGCCAAATATTAAAATCACACAACATATAAGCAAAAGTAGTCACTTTATCAGTTTCAACATTCAATTTAAACATGCCCTCACAAGCATAACCATTTCCCATAAAAGCTCCCTTATAAGTTAAGGTATACAAATCAACCCCAATAACTTGAGTAAAACCTGCCTTATTAAGGAGAAAGCCAAAAACCAGATTCTTTCTTATCTCTGGAGTATGCATAACATCTTTCAGAATAACAGTCTTTCCAGAGGTAAACTTGATTTCCACATTGCCAATCCCTGCAACTTTAGTGGTGTGAGAATCTCCCAACAACACTTTCTGATTTTCAATAGCCGTGTATGTAGAGAACAAGTCGCGATCATAGCAGACATGGCGAGAAGCACCAGTGTCTACCCACCAACCCTCTGATCCACTAACAAGGTGAATCTCAGTAATCATAGCCGTAAGAGGCTCCTCAGTTAGGTTAGCCTGCGGTGTAGAGCTTGGCCTGTTCCGACACTTTCGTGCCATATGACCTGGTTTTCCACAGTTGTAACATAGAAACAACTGTCCAGAATCATTCATTTGGGCTGGTTTCTGGTGTCCTTTTGGGTTTCCTTGCGGATTCTCATTCTGTTTGTTGCGTCTGTTATGATTCTTAAATGATTTGTGGTTCGGTTTCATAACAACGGGTTTGGTCTTCTTAGTGTTGTTGTTATTAACAATCAACACCTCTTCTTTCTGGTCCTGCTTGCATGCCTCCTCCTCAATACGGAGGCGTGTGATCAAGCTCTCTAAGGAAAATTCCTTAGTTTTATGTCGTAAGACATTCTTAAAATCTTTCCAGACTGGGGGTAATTTGTCAATGATAACAACAATTTGAAATTGTTCATCCAATGCCATACCTTCGGAGATGATCTCATGAGCTATTTTCTGAAGCTCATGAGACTGCATCTCTACTGATCTGTCATCAGTCATATTGTACTTTAGGTAGTGGCTTACAGCGTATTTCTTTGCCCCTGCCTCATCTGTATCGTACTTCTTCTTCAATGCTTCCTAGATCTCCTTTGTTGTCTTTTCATCTAGGTTGTAGTAATCATACAGGTCATCGCTCAGTCCATTCAGAATAAAATTCTTGCATAGGTAATCCTGTTCAGTCCAGGTCTGCAGTTGCATTGACTGTTATGCCATCTTTGCAGCATCAGCCTCGTCGGGTCTGTCTGGTAGATGCGATTTGTCAGTAGTCATCGCAGCCACAACCTTTCTCATCATCAGGAAGAACTCCATCTTCTGATGCCATCGCTTGAAATGCAAGCCTTCGAATCTGAACGGAGCAGCAGTTACGAGACGAATCTGGAAAGAAGAGGGTGAAGCAGCATCGTCTACTGGAGTCGGTCGGTCGCGCGTGTGATGCATGGTCTCCCTCCTCACAACAATGCATTTATTGGGAGCCCCAAGGCCCCAACATGACTTTGATTCTTTCATATATTCCCATGATGTGGGACTATTCACATATAGGAGTCATTCATACACTTATTCCAACATTTTTAATAATTCGCCTAATGTTTATAAAAAAACATTTCCAACATATATTATATCATAAAATTCTTTTTGAATGTCAATAACTTCACAACAAATATATATATATATATATATATTGCAAAATTCTTTTCAATTTCTCCTGTTATGCTATATAGTTAAACTAACTTCGTAATTTTACATTTAAATTATTTAAACAAATTTGTTAAATAACATTTGCTAATTCATTTAATAAATTATTAAAATATATCAATTTCCACATGTAATTCTATATTAATAGAAATGATTAAAAAGATTCTCAAATACACACACATACAAATTGTTTGTGTAAGCTAAAAAAAACATAAATTATACACAAACAGTAATAATAATTTTAATTGATAATTTATATATTTTGAAATCCTTCTTAATTATCTTTTAGTATTTAACATTTCAAGTTCACATATTTAACTAACCATGTAATTGTAATTTTTTTTTGAAGTAACCATGTAATTGTAAATTTAAAGTACATTTAGATAAATATGATTAGCTAATAATCAACAATCCATATAATAAATCCTACAAGTACGAGAATTTTGATGTATACAATATCCATATATATGGGGAAAAAAATGATAAATGTATTTCTTCTTTATCCAATATTTAAAATGTGTAATATAAATACATAAGTAATAATGACTGTTTTAGTTTTTGTTCCATATATTTTCTTTGAAATATTATTGTACATCATAGAGCATATTTTATAATTTCATTTTGAACAAACCAACAAGTATAAAATATATTTTACAATATTGTGATGTGAACGCACGAACTAAGAAAATATGAGACTACATAAACATTCACATTTTCAGCATGCTATCACGTCATGTTCGACTCATAAATCAACTAAAATGCTACATTGAATTATTTTATAATTATCAAAGTTGAAAGCATGATACTCCTATAGCAATATGATATATATGATTAATTGCATGGATTAAATTGCTTTAAAATAAAAATTAAGTCCGGATAAAAGTTCATATGTTAACAAGCTAACATGTGACCAAATCTCTTCTCAATTACAAATATGCACAACACTCTTCTCAATTTTCTATTAAAAAAATTATAAATAAATCTTTATGTTTGATTAGTTATGTTGATCATTAATTCAAGTTATTTAAATAAATTCAATTATCCAATGTCCATTAATCCAATAATAATCCTTTATAAAAGATGACAAATCTACACACACATATACAAAATAACCATATTAATAAAATGGTAAAGTTTCTTATTCTTCACGCATACATATAAAAATATATGTCATATAACATAAATTGTTTTTATGATCAAGAAAAAATATAAAATATTTATATATACTATTTTATATTTAAGTTCACCGATATAAATTATTACATAACTCAAAATTTAATTTGTTTAAATAAATTTAATTAATTAATATATCTTATAAAGGCTAAAAATGACAAAATTATGTTTTTTTTACTTCAAACACCTTCAATTTAAAAAATTATAATCATTTACAAGGTTCCTCTCAATTCTTTTCTAACATTTTATACCTAAGATTATGTGTTATGTTAAGGATGCGGAATGCGGATCTTAAGCCGAAATTAACATTAAAGGAGGGGTGAATGGTGTTTATGTGGAATTTAGAGAAATCTTAAACTAATTTGAATTACTATATGAATCACACAATGATTATCACACCAGAAATGATCACAAATACAGAAACAATCACAGACACAAAAATAAGCAAAAATATAAAATTTAGAAAAGGAAAGAACACACTTGATTTTATACTGGTTTGGATTACTCCTACGTCCAGTCCTACGTAACGCTGGATTGCGCAGAGTTTTATTATTATCAATATCCAAGTACAACACCCTAATTTCACGGCTACAAGGTTAACACCGATTTCACCACCCTTGAGTTCACGGCTACAAGGTTAAAATAGTTCCCTTTTCTAGATTTCAGGGCTACAAGGAACACACCCTTTCCCAAACGATTCCCAAACAATTACAACAGCCCTAGAATTCTTCAATAGCACTTCCAAATAGATAGTAGTTGATAGAGACTGAGAAGAGAAAGAGAATGGTATAATTTTTTTTGAAATCGGCAGAATCTAAGTATAGAAATCAAGAAGTTTATGTATTTTAATGGTGGTAAGTAAATAGGTGATGTAACGAATAGGGATTTTCGACTCCGAAAATCAACACAAAACTACCATGTTGACTATTCAGACATCGGAAATACCTGATCATTAATAGAAAGAAGTTAGAGGGTGAGAATAGATAAGATAGAAAATTAGAATAGAAGAAGATCACCACAGAATAGAATCAGAGCAATACGAATCTCACAGCGGAACGAATAAAATATATAATATAACTTTGAAATAAAACGGTATATATATATATATAATAACATTATCAAAGTACAACACTTACACAAAGAGGAAATAACAATAGCTATATAATCTTGAAGCCTCTTGCTTCAAGCTCCTCCAAGTATATATGTAAAGTCCTGAACAACTTGACTGCCCGTACAAATTTGGGCACCCAAGAGTTTAGGGAAAACAAAACAAAACAAAATAAACTCTGGGTCAGTCATGGGACTGGTGTGAGTAAACTCAAATCATTTGGTTTAACTTTTCAAAATCCTTTTCAAAAGAAATGATAATCGTAAGACCGTTCCACACATAAACACGGATAGTTTTTACCTTACGATAACCCAAAACATTTTTGGAAATCAATACTTCTCTGATATTACAATAATGTCTAATCACAAGTAAATAACAATCTAGCAGAACACTTGCATCTCACGTTCCACATATATAGTATACAAACAAAACCGCTGGCACTTATTGGAGGTTGGATTTCGAATATGACAAGGTATGGGACCACCTGCCGATAGTGTATCTCTAGAGGCGAATACACTAGGTTCAACAAGAACGTCTTGCAACCCGGCCCATACATGACTGATCACTCATTTCGCTTGAGTGTATCGAATGTATATCACCAACGGTTGGGAGCTACCCACCGTTTCCTGAAAACGTACAGCATCGAAAATAGATAAAAGAATGAAATGGATTTTCTCTAGATAGGTGATATACACCCTAATGGGAGCGACCCACATAGCCATGATGCCTGCCCGATTTCTGTCATTTCCCGGTTGATGGGGCTTGAGGTCATAATGTATCTTTTGGAATTCCTAACCACCATTCACTTTGAATTCAACATCATCATACCCGCCAAATCACAAATTGATTTCCCCAAAAATACCAGGGTATAAAGCTAAGAGAAACGAATTCCTCCGCCACCAAACGTAAGTATGTTTGAAGAGATCAACTTACGTGGTCCGTTAGATATACTTTGTCAGACATTCGTCCATTCACGTTGTAACGACCCGGATTTTCGGCCGTTGAATTCTGAATATTTAAATTTGTTTTAAGAATTTTAATTGAATTACATATAGGAATTTATTAATTAAAAACGAAGTTTGAACATTAATTTATAATATAATTATAAAATGAGCTCGAAATCGCACGGCAGTTCGTGATATAGAGTTTTAAACTTCAACTGAGGATACAGGATTCGATATAAGTCGGATTTCTGTGAAACAAGACACGTTGGAACCGTATTGATTTTAATTTTCATATGAAAGAGAAAAATCTAGATTTCGTGTTATAATTTGTTAGTTATGGTCAAATCAAAATTTGAAATAGTCGCTGTGGAAATCGTTATTTAAAATATACGTGTTAAAATAGCCGTTTTGCAAACGGACTCAGATTTCGACGAAATCAGTTTCATTGAGACCGTATCATTAAATTATTGTACGGTGGTGAGTGGCGTGGAAAACCGATGTCGTATGTAACCACGGTAGCCATAAACGCTCGTTCAGTGCAATTAAATTAATTCAACTGAATAAAGGGATATTAGAGTGTAACTTGAACAGACGATCGAATCAGGCCACGAAACCAGTTCCAGTGAGTTCGTAGCGTCGGATATAGTCAGGGTAGGTATATAGTTTGTTATTTTTAGAGATCGGCAAATTTGGTGTTCAGAAGGGCAGTGCGGTACGCGCCAAAAATAGCCTACCGGGGAAACAGTCTCAGAATGCGACGAAACTAGTGCCGTTGGGTTCGTATCGAAAAGTTATTGTCGGTGTTCGCAGTTTCAAGTTGATTTGATTTATCTGGTGATCATGAAAAATTTAAATGCGTGTTGATTTCTGGTTTTATAAAGGAAATTTTTTCATACGACCTCGGATTTCGACGAAACTTGTCCCATTGGGTCCGGAATACCTTTTTACACCAAGAATAGCTTTTTTATCAGTAGACAGAAGTCGACTGTGGTTAGTTTTACTTGATAATTCACAGCTAAGTTTCGTATAATCTAAAAAGATAAAATAAAATGCCATTCTATATTTAAACCGTACAGACCAAACATTTGCTGTCCGTGTTTTCAATGTCCTACGGAACGTGAGATGACACTCCAAGCCGACCTATCCACAGCTATTATCAAATTCCTTTGTCGCCAAGGTTTTAGAATCGTACAGACAAAGCAATGTAAATCACCGGTCTACTTGTCCCTATTTCTGCAGCTATTTACAATTGCGTGGCCACCAAACTTTTCCCTTTATAAATACATGCATATTAACGTTCAGTATTTATGCCCGTGAATAACAAATACATTGTTCCACCCCAAAAACGTAGGGTACAAAATCATTTCAATAATCAAAGCCAAGTTTCACTAATCACCCAACACAAAAATCCCTGCGCCTGGCCAAGACGAGGCTATCAATACCTCCTAATCGACGATCGAAGCAGCATCTTAGTTGGATTTTTCCTCAAAGTCGTGAGGTTCACTTGGGGATTTGCGGTGATAGGCAACAAGTTGGGGAGCGAGGCTTACGGCAGTGGGAAAGGAGGAGGATTGGCGTGGGTTCTGTTGTTGGAAGTGGGTAGGGTATGGAAGGGAAGTCTGATGTTCTTTCAAAGATTGAATGGTGAACGTTTTGTTGGATTTGTGGTGAACCAAAGTGAAGAATAGGAGGTCTGGGTAAAACTTGTGTTGAATGGAAGGACGGCCATTGATTTACATTTCAGAAAAGCAACAAAGAAGGAGTGGAATTGTGTATATATTGAATGAAAAAAAAAAAAAACAACATGAGTTCATGTGATTAACAATCAAGATGGATTTAGAGTATTGATGGCTGGAGTTGATCTTTCAATGATCGGTTGAAGCCAAAGCAAAGAAGCAGTGAACCAACTGTTGAACTAAAACAGTATCGACCGCCGTTATATCCAAATAAAACGTAACTGGTAAGAATAATAATTATATAATTAGTTAGCTAATTAATTTAATTAAAACCGTGATAACTAAACTGCAAATAATTTTAGGTATGGACAGAATTGAACCAAAACAGTTGCTTTGAAACTGACATGCTTGAGAACGGAGCAACCGGAATTCATGATCAAATCAAACGCTTGTTTTATTGTAAATGAAACAAGAGCAGAATAGTCAACTGCGAAACGAGGTGAGTAACTCACTTACTTCCTCTCGTTTATATTTTAATATATAAACGAGTTTTAAATATTTTTATAATGTGCAATGATTGATTGGTTGAATAGTTGGTAATTTGGTTGAATTGGTTGATAGGATTACACCATTAATTGATCATTAGTTCTGATATTTCATTTTGATGTGAAATAATATTATTGATGTTGCTAACATCTGTGGATGCAGGGAAACAGGTTGGAGGGATCCAACTGGATCCCTCAACATTTTATTTACTGTTTTATTTAATGGTGATATATGTTATGCTACATTATCCATGGTTGAATTTGTGTGTTTGATTTACCCTGGCCTTAGGAACCTGGTATTTTAGATACCGTAAAATATCATCAAATGTGAAAAAGGAAATTTGAATTTAAAAGCAGAGTTTATTTCCAAATTAGAAATAATTTCTTTTTCATTGAGTTGCAAATGGAAACCTATTCCATTGGGTAAACCAAGAAAAATGTTATGAATAAAAATATAAATTAAGTGAATCATTTACCATTGGATAAATTAAAAAGGTGAGTTCAAATATGAATGTATATTTGAAAGTGAGTATCGGTTTTGAAACCAATATTTGGAAATGGATCCGAGTTAGCAAAGTACAGAGGAAAGTTTAAAGAAAGATTTTCAAATGCTTAAAATAAAAGAATAATAGTTTAAAACAAGGAAATATTTTGCAAATAAAATGTATATAAAAAGGGATTTATAGAAATCGAATTAAGTGGTTAAAAAAAATGTAGAGGTTATAAATATGTTTAAAGGAGAACTTGAATTGTTTAAAATAAACAGAGTTTATAAATGAACAACGGAAGCGTGTGCGTCGCACACGGTATTTTATTCAAAACAGCAATCATAGCGCTGTTGTTATAAGAAATGTTTTTTTTAAATTTTAAGCAGCGATTTTAACGCTGTCTTTGTAAGGAATGCTTTTATAAAACTAAACAGTGATTTTAGCGCTGTTGTTATAATAGATGTTGTAAATCTATACAGCAATTTTAGACGTTGCTGTTATAATAAATGTCTTGGTAAATCTAAATAGCAATTTTAACGCTGCCGTTATAATAACTGTTTTAATAGCAATTTTAATGCTATGGTTATGATAAGTGTTCTATAATGCTAGGTAGCGGTTTAACGCTGTTGTTGAAAGCAATGTTTATAAACCAAACATTCGAAGGCAACAATTATAACACTACCGTTATAATCAATATTTTATAAAGAAGGTGTGTTCGTAGATTAAATCCGAGAGTCGCGAAAGCAATGTTTAAAGTTGTGAGCTCTGACTATTTCAAAGTTAAGAATGTCGTTCAGTTAAGGTCTGAGAGGTAATTATACCCCAACTTGACTGACTGCATTATTGACGGAGAAATGGTTAAGGCTTGATAGCAAGGATTGGTTAGTGATATCGTTAGTTAACGAATGATTTATGATTTGAGTTATAATAACGATGTTTATAACGTCAGTTTAATTCAAAGGAAGTAGAAATGTTTTCTAATTGGAATAAGAGATATTTTCTCAATAAAGGAATTATATATATTGGAAATGTTTTCCAATAATCAAGAGAGAAAATAGGACTTGAAAGAACACGAAAGATGGGAAATGGGATTTTGAAAGGACAATGTAATAAAGAACTAATATAAAAAGGGCCCAGTATTGTTTGATGCTTGATTGATAGAATTTCCATTTGGAAATAGGACCGTTGATTGTATGGATGTTTCTTTGATAGTTAAATCACCGACTATCAAAGTTTTATTTTATATATACCTCCGTTGTCAATATGGAGAAACCGGGGTCAGATTTGATATCTGAAAACCACTCCGTATTGGCGTAAGCGTTATGAAGCAACTTGTGCTGAAGAAAATTGAAGACGGAGTTATGCAAGGGCTATCCTGTTTACGGGTTAGTGCCTTCGGTTTGTCCAGACCCAGGACAACTTGTATGGACGAGTGTCTGACAGAGTATTTCCAAAGGGGGTTACGTACGTTGATTCCTTCAAACGTACGAAGTTGGTGGCATAGAAGGGAAACTTCTTTAGCCTAACAATCTGAGTATTTTTGTGGGAATCAATTAGTGATTTCCGATGGATCTGACGATGTGGCATTCAAAGTGAATGATGGCCAGATGTTCTGGAAGATAATTCAAACCTCAAGCCTCATCAACCCGGAATTGGACAAAAATCGGGCAGGCAGCATGGCTATGTGGGTCGCACCCATTAGGATGTATGATCACCTATCTAGAGAAATTCTTTTTGTTCTTAAATCTATCGATGCTGTCCCTTATCGGGAGGCGGTTGCTGATCCCAACCGTCGGTGATATACATTCGATACACTCAAGCGAAATGAGGGGTCGGTCATGTGTGGGCCGTGTTGCAAGATGTTCTTGTTGAACCCAGTGTATTTGCCTCTAGAGATACACGTTCGGAAGGTGGTCCCATACCTTGTCAAGTTGGAATCCAATCTCCAATAAGCGCCTGCGAGTTTGATTGTATATTATATATGTAGAGCGTGAGATGCAAGCGTTCTACTAGATTTTAATTACTTGTGATTAGACATTATCATAATACCAGATGATATATGATTTCCAAAATGTTTTTGGGTTATCGTAAGGTAAAAACCATCCGTGTTTATGTGTGGATCGGTCTTACGATTATCATTTCTTTCGAAAAGATTTTGAAATTTAAACAAATGGTTGGAGTTTACTCACACCAGTCCCATGACTGACCCAGAGTTTATTTTGTTTATTTTCCCTAAACTCTTGGGTGCCCAAATTTGTACGGGCAGTCAAGTAGTCGGGATTTTACAGATTCACCTGGAGGAGATTGAAGCAGGAGGCTTCACCAGTTAGCTATAGACTATCATATTTTCCGCTGTGTACTATGCGGTACCAGGAAACAGGTGTTTATAACTGTTCCAGGGATGATCGTTGTGCTCTGATAATGGTATGTATATACAAATACTGATTTGTGCTTCAAAGTTATATTATATAATATATTTTATTCGTTCCGCTGTGAGTTTGTGATCTTCGTTTTCTTCTATTCTAAAAATTCTTTCTCTCTATTTCTCATCCTCTAACTTCATTCTAAAAATGATACGTATTTCTGTGCAATTTGAGTTGGACGTGTGGTGTTATTAGTCGACTCAAAGGGTACGGATTTGCGGGTCGTTTCACACGTTGTCCTGGGACTGGAGAAACCGAAGGCACTATTCTGTAATAGGATAGCCCTTGCATAAATCCATCTTCAATTATTTTCATCATATTTGATCGCAATGCTAACGTCCATATAGAGTGGTTTTCAGATAATGAATCTGATCCAGGTTTCTCCGTATTGACGACAGAAAAATGGTCAAAAAATTCGATAGTCGGTGATTTAACTATCCAAGAAAAACATGTGTGCAAACAATGATATTATTTCCAGATGGAAAATCTATCGATCAATCATCATTCCACATTTATCTCTTTAGGTTAAATTATCATTAATTTATCCATTTACCCATTTCTATATATTCGTAAATTCTTATTTCTAAATTTAGAAAATATACTTTATTGATCATTGGACACATTTCCATATTTGCTCCATTCCTTATTTTCTATATTAGAAACATTTCTGATTCTTATTTGGAAAACATTTCCAAAACTCCTTCATTTGATTTAAACAGATGTTGAAATAAAACATCACTGAGCCAATTCAAACCATTACACTCATTAACTAAATTCACTTAACCAACCTTTACTATCAAACCTTACCCATCCCTTAGTTAAAAACGAAGTCAATCAAGTTAGGGTATAATTACCTCACAGACATTAACTGAACAACATTTCTAACCTCGAAATAGACAAAGTTCACCCTTTTAAATCTTTTAACCAACTTCCTTACATAACTCAGATTCTATTTACGCATCCACTTCTTTTACCAAAATCATTTGATTATAACGATGGTGTTATAATCCCATACTTCCGAAATAAAATAACTTAAATATAACTCTTCCTTATTAATTTGGATAAATAAACAAATAACTAATTTATTAATGAATAAATAAATCTTGGTTTAAAACGGAAAGTAATTAGTACTTTCCCTAATTCGATATAATCGAATTTCAACTTACAATTCTCTCTCTAATAATCTGTATTCGATAACTCCCCTTTCAAATAACTATATTCGATTATCTCTCTTCGAATAACTATATTCGATAATCTCTCTTTCGAATAAACTATATTCGATAACTCTTCCTTTAGGATAGCTTATATTCGATTTACTCTCTTCTTCGAATAGCTTATATTCAATAATCTCTCTCGAATAACTTATATTCGATAATCTCTCTCGACTAACTTATATTTGATAATCAAATATCAGTTTCCAACCGAATATTAATTTCCTTATAAAATCCTGATTTATTCAATATATAATTTCTTCAAATAAATCATTTTTAAAACATTGACTTAGTTGAATTCTAACTACAAATCTTTATGGATTTTATTTTGTCCCTTTTTACATTTCTTGTATCGAAATGGATTTCATCTTTCCCTTTTCAAAACAACTCCAAATTTTCCATTTTATTTACCATTGAATTTGAAATCTCAATTATCCACTGATAATTATATTTTAGTTCATTTATAAACATTGTTTATAAATCACAACACTTGTTTTCCTTATTTAACAAGTTATTTATTTCTAACCATTTGAAATCCCATCTCTGTTTAACTTCTATTTCAAAAACCCAATTTCCTTTACAAATGTTTTTATTTCTAAAATCTTTACTTAATTCCATTTTTCACGTTGAATGTGAATAATATTCCTTTATACAATCCCTTTAGTTTGATTTCGTATTTTAAAAAAATATCCCAATTCCAACTTCTATTTATAGATTTATTTATACGAAATCTTCTTATTATTTCTAACACTTGAATCTCATTTAAAATTCCCTTTATAAATGCTGAGTTCACATTCTATTTAAAATATCAGTGTTAAAAACTGATCTCTACTTCTCTATAGAAGTTCAGACTTATATATTCCATTTATCAAAAGATAAATATTCTTTTTAATTTATAAACATCGTTTATACATTTATTTGCTCAATTTATCTGTTAAAACATATTTCTATTTAAAATCTACTTTGAAACCATCTCCTCGTAGTTCTTTTATATCTTCTTAATTCTCTTTTATAATTCTATTTATTTCCCCAAATAATTTCTTTAATAATTCAGTTTGATTTCCGAAATATTTCCTTTCAATTCTATTTGTTTTCCTAAATATTATGTTTACTCCATAAAGTTCTTTATTTACTTCTTATTACTTTCATTTAGTATTTTAACCAAATCGGTCTTTCAAACCTCCATATAACTATTGTTAACTTCATACAGAAGTCTTTTATTTAATTTTCAAATATCTCCTTTTAATAAGTCCCTTTGATTTTATAAAATTCCAAAATCCTATATTCGCTTTATACATTTCTTGTTATAAAATACTTTGATTTTATACGAATATTTTTATTTCAATATACACTTTGAAAATTTCCTTTTTATATAAAATCCTTTGATTTTATATAAATATTTTATTTCAAATTATAGTATGAAATTTCCCTTTTCACACTCCAGTATTTCCTTTGGTATTTAAGAGTACCAAATAACAATGATCAAACACACATAATCAACAATAGATTATAAATCACATCATATATCACAATATATATGAAAAACAGTAAAATAAATGTTGAGGAACCCAGTTGGGTCCCTCCGACCTGTTTCCCTGCAACCACAGATGTTAATCAACATAAATAACACAAATATGAAGTATTCTGATAAACATAATTAATATTCGATTAACGATTTATATATATCATTATCTAAATTTCAATCAATTAACTAGCAGTTCAACCAAACAGCCAACACACAGCAAACAATCATTATTTATCATTTCTAAAAATATGTTATAAAAATATAAGTTGAGCAGAGTTAGTGAGATTTACTCACCTTGTTCGGTTTATCGTTAAATAACGATAATTGGTCACTGATTTGATTCAGGCGTTTAATTTCACCATAAATCCAAACGAGCTCCAATTCACTCCCGTTCAATTCCATTGGGTAGTGTTCGTCCATACGATCCTAACGGATCTTGTTTTGCTGAATTCTGATATCGTATGACACAAATATTCAATTTACAAGTTAACACAATTTTAAATTAAATAAACTTTAAATTCCCTTTAAAAATCTTTGGGCTTAACCTCATTTCAGCGGCCCATCACCGAATTCAAAGCCCACCTGCTCCTTCAACTTGTCTTCCCCAAAGCACAGACCGTTCCTCCGTGTATTTGCCATTGCTGCTCCTTCCTTCGATCAGTTCTTCCACCTTTCTCCACTATTTCAAAATCAAACAACACCATCGAACTACCCTTCGCTATCTCCTTACATCCATCGTCACTTTAACACACTCAACACCCCCTTCCACACCATGGCCTCGACGCACTGCAGCGCAAGGTGCGAACCAAAATGGTTTGAAATCCCCCCAAAAATACACGCAAGTTTCCATTCTCCTTCACGATTCCAAATCCGCTCTCCATTTTTCGAATTAATCACCACCAAAGCAACAAAGTCGAGCCCTAGAATAAAGTGACTACCGTTGTACACTGTCGGGTTCATCAAAACTGCATCGCACGCCTCAAAAGTGGTATAGATTCGAAGAGTATTACTCAGGGATTTCGAAAATATAGGATTTGGGATTTATAACTTTTGTTTTGAATTTCTTTTGATTTTTGAACCTCACGACTTAAGGGTTTGGTGGCGACCAGAAATGTATTGACCGTGGAATGTAAAATGTATTAGGGTTAGAAAGATGTAGGGTATTTATAGGTAGATTATATAATTTTATATTCGATTATAATATTAAATATAACCAATCGTAATATGTGTTTGTTGTTTAAAAATTCCTATAATCACATACGATACCCAAAAATCACGAAACTGGACCTGTAGCTACAGTTCGACATTACGGACCCAACGAAACTTGTTTCGTCAAATTCCAACTCCGTTTGCTCACACAACATATTTTTAAAGTCAGAAAATTGACTGTTTTTCACATTAAAATCCTATACGGCCACATACTGACTCCAAAAATCACTAAACTGGAAATCTAATAATAATTTAATACTACGGATCCAACAAAATTAGTTTCGTCGAAAACGGAGTTCTTTTGCAGAACTAACTATTTTTAAAGCTCTAAATAAACCCTTTTAAATACTAAATATATTTAAAAACAATTAAATTAAATATTTATAAATAAATATTATCGTATATATTCACACTAGAAAATCATACAGCTCCATATCGGGATTCATAACTCGATATCCCAAAGTTCCCAGTTACATCGACATTCAATTTATATTAAAATCCTTTTATAATATAAATAAATCGATATAAATTATAAAGGAATTCCATAGCGACTTTTCTAAAATTTGATTTGGACATAAATCAAAATCTACACAGTGAAATCCCGATTTTTCTCTTCCATTAAAAAAATATACTTCACCAGCTCCGAACGTTTCTTGTTTCACAGAAATCCGATTTAAAACGGACCCTGTATATTCAGTTGAAGTTCAAATCGCCAAATAGTGAACTACCGCGCCATTTCGGGCTCGATTATAATTATATTATAATTCATACGTTCAAACTGTCGTTATCTAAATATATTCGTTATTATAAATCAAATTCTAAACTGAATTAAATCAGTCAAATGATTCAATTTTCACATATTGCCATTTCAGCTAATTCTGATTATTTCAGAACTAAATATATTATTTAATTATTATATTAATTAAATATTCACCATTATTTAATTTAAACCATTTAAATCTATAAATTACTATTTAAATAACTAAATAAATTAATTATTATATCACTGAAAATACGGGTCGTTACATTCTTCCCCCCTTAAAATAATTTCGTCCTCGAAATTGCTAAGGTAGAAAACAAACCCTACTAACTAGTTACAAATTATTTGTTTACTTCTTACTCCAGTTTTAACTAAACCAATTTAATTTCAATTAAATATTTATTTATTCCTACTAACGAAAATTTTCAAAAATCCTGAAAATTTTCTAACACTCGAAATTTTCGAAAAATTTCGCCAGCACCTCCTTTGTACTGGTCAATCGGTACAACTCGCCTCCCTAGGCCTTTTCCTTTCAAAAAGAAAATCAAAAAGCCAAGCGGCTTGCCGATTCAGCCATAAAACCTCATATGGAAATTAAAACATGTACCTTTTTGTCGGGCATATCATTATATCCTTGCACTTGCTTCTACTCAATACCTGCTGATCATATATCCATTTATACCAGTCGATTTCCAATCAATTTCAATCAATCAAATCTCAACACAATTACTCGCTTATCCAAAGCCAAATTCCATTTCAACTCAATCGTTTGGTTATATCCAAGCCAAATTGCATTTCAAACTCAAGTTTTATTCTTGATTCCAAACTCATAACTAACCCAGCCAATACTATTTCAAATTTCTATCTCACAATCCAATTTGCCTCGATATCACTTTAATCCAATTCAATTTCAATTTGGGTTCCCAAAATTTTATTATTTTGCTTCAAATCAAACAATCTTTCCTCGGGAATTTTTAAACAGCTTTGCTTTTCTCAAAAATCAAACAATCCTCTTTCGGAATTCAAAACAACTTGCTTTTCTCAAAACAATTCAAAAACAAAATCTTTGGTAGTAATCCGTCACTTAGAAACTCGAAAATGAATATCGATGATGGTCGACTTCATCATCGGAAATTATTTTCCAGCGATCAAAGTGAGTTCAATACTATATCATTTCAAAACTCATTTTTAAACATTTCCATTTTGAAATACATTTCAAAATATCATTCACGATGCTTGTAAAACAATTTAAAATCTCCCAGGATTTTAAAATTCTCATATACTTAATCCAAATTCATTTAAAAACACTTTTCCAACTTTTAGGAATTTTAATTCCAATTCTGATTTTAATTCAAATTTAATTTATCTGATTTCATATATTACACTTATATGAATTCTAATTGGTTATATTTAACCATTTCACTTTTTATAATCTCATTTGATGATAATGACAACCAACACATCCAACATACTATAATATTTCCAATATTAATCATTCGTTTATATCAAAATATAGTTTGGGTAAAATTATTTCATTTACCCTCTTTCAAAACATACTGTGTCGGTTTATCGTATTCAAGCGTTTAGAAACTCCTATCGATACAGTGGATCAAACTGATCGATCATAACTTATAAACAACTGAACCAATAAATCTCCACAATATAAAACAATTTTTTTTATAAAATCTACAAGTATGTTCACTCGTATATATACTCTCAACTCAATCTAGGGCATTACTAACCCCATCTCTATCGAGTCACGCCACAGAGCTAAGGTAATCACTTAACCTTCAGCTCTGATACCACTATAATAAACGGGGATTTTCGACTCCGAAAATCAACACAAAACTACCATGTTGACTATTTAGACATCAGAAACACCTGATCATTAATAGAAAGAAGTTAGCGGGTGAGAATAGATAAGATAGAAAATTAGAATAGAAGAAGAAAATTACCACAGAACAGAATCAGAGTAATACGAATCTCACAGTAGAACAAATAAAATATATAACATAACTTTGAAATAAAATGGTGTATATATATAAAATAACATTATCAGAGTACAACACTTACACACGGCGGAAATAATAATAGCTATATAATTCTGAAGCCTCCTACTTCAGGCTCCTCCAAGTATATCTGTAAAGACCTAAACTACTTGACTGCCCATACCAATTTGGGCACCTAAGAGTTTAGGGAAAACAAAACAAAATAAACTCTGGGTCAATTATGGGACTGGTGTGAGTAAACTCAAATAATTTGGTTTAACTTTTTAAAATCCTTTTCAAAAGGAATGATAATCGTAAGACTGATCCATATATAAACACAAATGGTTTTTACCTTATGATAACCCAAAACAGTTTTGGAAATCAATACTTCTCTGATATTACAATAATGTATAATCACAAGTAAATAACAATCTAGCAGAACGCTTGCACCTCACATTCCACATATATAGTATACAAACAAAACCACTGGCACTTATTGGAGATTAGATTCCGACTATGACAAGGTATGGGACCACCTGCCGATAGTGTATCTCTAGAGGCGAATACACTGGGTTCAACAAGAACGTCTTGCAACCCGGCCCACACATAACCGACCACTCATTTCGCTTGAGTGCATCGAATGTATATCACCAACGGTTGGGAGCTACCCACCGTTTCCCGGAAAGGGACAGCATCGAAAATAGATAAAATAATGAAATGGATTTTCTCTGGATAGGTGATATATAGCCTAATGGGAGCGACCCACATAGCCATGTTGCCTGCCTGATTTTTGTCATTTCCTGGTTGATGAGGCTTGAGATCATAACGTATCTTTTGGAACACCTGACCACCATTCACTTTGAATGCCACATCGTCATACCCGCCAAATCACAAATTGATTTCCCCAAAAATACCACGGGTATAAAGCTAAGAGAAACGAATTCCTCCGCCACCAAACATAAGTACGTTTGAAGAGATCAACTTACGCGATTAGTTAGATATACTTTGTCAAACATTCATCCATTCACGTTGTCCTGGGACTGGACAAACCGAAGGCACTATTCTGTAAACAGGATAGCCCTTGCATAACTCCGTCTTCAATTATTTTCATCATATTTGATTGCAACACTAACGTCCATATAGAGTGGTTTTCAGATAATGAATCTGATCCCGGTCTCTCCGTATTGACGATGGAAAAATGTTCAAAAACTTCGATAGTCGGTGATTTAACTATCCAAGAAAAACATGTGTGCAAACAACGATATTATTTCCAGACGGAAAATCTATCGATCAATCATCATTCCACATTTATCTCTTTAGATTAAATTATCATTATTTTATCCATTTAAACATTTCTATATATTCGTAAATTCTTATTTCTAGATTTAGAAAATATACTTTATTGATCATTGGACACATTTCCGTATTTGCTCCATTCCTTAATTTCTATATTAGAAAACATTTCTGATTCTTATTTAGAAAACATTTCCAAAACTCCTTCATTTGATTTAAATAGATGTTTAAATAAAACATCACTAGGCCAATTCAAACCATTACACTCATTAACTAAATTCACTTAACCAACCTTTACTATCGAACCTTACCCATCCCTTAGTTAAAAACGAAGTCAATCAAGTTGGGGTATAATTACCTCTCAGACCTTAACTGAACAACATTTCTAACCTCGAAATAGACAAAGTCCACCCTTTTAAATCTTTTAACCAACTTCCTTACGTAACTCAGATTCTATTTATGCATCCACTTCTTTTACCAAAATCATTTGATTATAACGATGGTGTTATAATCCCATACTTCCGAAATAAAATAACTTAAATATAACTCTTCCTTATTAATTTGGATAAATAAACAAATAACTAATTTATTAATGAATAAATAAATCTTGGTTTAAAACGAAAAGTAATTGGTACTTTCCCTAATTCGATATAATCGAATTTCAATTTACAATTCTCTCTCGAATAGTCTCTATTCGTTAACTCCCCTTTTGAATAACTATATTCGATTATCTCTCTTCGAATAACTATATTCGATAATCTCTCTTTCGAATAAATTACATTCGATAACTCTTCCTTTCGGATAGCTTATATTTGATTAGCTCTCTTCTTCGAATAACTTATATTTGATAATCTCTCTCGAACAACTTATATTCGATAATCTCTCTCGAATAACTTATATTTGATAATCAAATATCGGTTTCCAACCGAATACTAATTTCCTTATAAAATCCTGATTTATTCAATATATAATTTCTTTAAATAAATCATTTTTTAAAACATTGACTTAGTTGAATTCTAACTACAAATTGTTACAGATTTTATTTAAACCCTTTTTACATTTCGAGTATCGAAATGGATTTCATCATTCCCTTTTCAAAACAACTCCAAATTTTCCGTTTTATTTATCGTTGAATTTGAAATCTCAATTATCCACCGATAATTATATTTTAGTTCATTTATAAACATTGTTTATAAATCACAACACTTGTTTTCCTTATTTAACAAGTTATTTATTTCTAACCATTTGAAATCCCATATCTGTTTAACTTCTATTTCAAAAACCCAATTTCCTTTACAAATGTTTTTATTTCTAAAATCTTTACTTAATTCCATTTTTCATGTTGAATGTGAATAATATCCCTTTATACAATCCCTTTAGTTTGATTTCGTATTTTAAAACAATATCCCAATTCCAACTTCTATTTATAGATTTATTTATACGAAATCTTTTTTTTATTTTTAACACTTAAATCTCATTTAAAATTCCCTTTATAAATGCTGAGTTCACATTTTATTTAAAATATCGGTGTTAAAAACCGATCTCTACTTCTCTATAGAAGTTTAGACTTATATATTCCATTTATCAAAACATAAATATTCTTTTAAATTTATAAACATCTTTTATACATTTATTTGCTCAATTTATCAGTTAAAACAGATTTCTATTTAAAATCTACTTTGAAACTATCTCCTTGTTGTTCTTTTATAACTTCTCAATTCTCTTTTATAATTCTATTTATTTCCCCAAATAATTTCTTTTATAATTCAATTTGATTTCCGAAATATTTCCTTTCAATTCTATTTGTTTTCCTAAATATTATATTTAATCCATAAAGTTCATTATTTACTTCTTATTACTTTCATTTATTATTTTAACCAAATCGGTCTTTCAAACTTCCATATAATTATTGTTAACTTCATACAGAAGTCTTTTATTTAATTTTCAAATATCTCCTTTTAATAAGTCCCTTTGATTTTATAAAATTCCAAAATCCCATATTCGCTTCATACATTTCTTGTTATAAAATACTTTGATTTTATACGAATATTTTTATTTCAATAAACACTTTCAAAATTTCCTTTTTATATAAAATCCTTTGATTTTATATAAATATTTTATTTCAAATTATAGTTTGAAATTTCCCTTTTCACACTCCAGTATTTCCTTTGGTATTTAAAAGTACCAAACAACAATGATCAAACACACATAATCAACAATAGATTATAAATCACATCATATATCACAATATATATGAAAAACAGTAAAATAAATGTTGAGGAACCCAGTTGGGTCCCTTCGACCTGTTTTCCTGCAACCACAGATGTTAATCAACATAAATAACACAAATATGAAGTATTCTGATAAACATAATTAATATTCGATTAACGATTTATATATATCATTATCTAAATTTCAATCAATTAACTAGCAGTTCAACCAAACAGCCAACACACAACAAACAATCATTATTTATCATTTCTAAAAATATGTTATAAAAATATAAGTTGAGCAGAGTTAGTGAGATTTACTCACCTTGTTCGGTTTATCGTTAAATAACGATAATTGGTCACTGATTTGATTCAGGCGTTTAATTTCACCATAAATCCAAACGAGCTCCAATTCACTCCCGTTCAGTTCCATTGGGTAGTGTTCGTCCATACGATCCTAACGGATCTTGTTTTGCTGAATTCTGATATCGTATGACACAGATATTCAATTTACAAGTTAACACAATTTTAAATTAAATAAACTTTAAATTCCCTTTAAAAATCTTTGGGCTTAACCTCATTTCAGCGGCCCATCACCGAATTCAAAGCCCACCTGCTCCTTCAACTTGTCTTCCCCAAAGCACAGACCATTCCTCCGTGTATTTGCCATTGCTGCTCCTTCCTTCGATCAGTTCTTCCACCTTTCTCAACTATTTCAAAATCAAACAACACCATCGAACTACCCTTCGCTATCTCCTTACATCCATCGTCACTTTAACACACTCAACACCCCCTTCCACACCATGGCCTCGACGCACTGCAGCACAAGGTGCGAACCAAAATGGTTCGGAATCCCCCCAAAAATACACGCAAGTTTCCATTCTCCTTCACGATTCCAAATCCGCTCTCCATTTTTCGAATTAATCACCACCAAAGCAACAAAGTCGAGCCCTAGAATAAAGTGACTACTGCTGTACAGTGTCGGGTTCATCAAAACTGCATCGTACGCCTCAAAAGTGGTATAGATTCGAAGAGCTTCACTCAGGGATTTCAGAAATATAGGATTTGGGATTTATAACTTTTGTTTTTAATTTCTTTTGATTTTTGAACCTCACGACTTAAGGGTTTGGTGGTGGCCAGAAATGTATTGACCGTGGAATGTAAAATGGATTAGGGTTAGAAAGATGTAGGGTATTTATAGGTAGATTATATAATTTTATATTCGATTATCATATTAAATATAACCAATCGTAATATGTGTTTGTTGTTTAAAAATTCCTATGATCACATACGATACCCAAAAATCACGAAACTGGACCTGCAGCTAGAGTTCGACATTACGGACCTAACGAAACTTGTTTCGTCGAATTCCGACTCCGTTTGCTCACACAGCATATTTTTAAAGTCAGAAAATTGACTGTTTTTCACATTAAAATTCTGTACGGCCACATATTGACTCCAAAAATCACGAAACTGGAAATATAATAATAATTTAATATTACGGATCCAACAAAATTAGTTTCGTCGAAAACGGAGTTCGTTTGCAAAACTGGCTATTTTTAAAGCTCTAAATAAACCCTTTTAAATATTAAATATATTTAAAAACAATGAAATTAAATATTTATAAATAAATATTATCGTATATATTCATAGTAGAAAATCATACAGCTTCATATCGGGATTCATAACTCGATATCCCAAAGTTCCCAGTTATATCAACATTCAATTTATATTAAAATCCTTTTATAATATAAATAAATCGATATAAATTATAAAGGAATTCCATAGCGACTTTTCTAAAATTTGATTTGGACATAAATCAAAATCTACACAATGAAATCCCGAATTTTCTCTTCCATTAAAAAAATATACTTCACCAGCTCCGAACGTTTCTTGTTTCACAGAAATCTGATTTAAAACGGACCCTGTATATTCAGTTGAAGTTCAAATCGCCAAATGGCGAATTGCCGCGCCATTTCGAGCTCGATTATATTTATATTATAATTCATGCGTTCAAACTGTCGTTATCTAAATATATTCGTTATTATAAATCAAATTCTAAACTGAATTAGATCAGTTAAATGATTCAATTTTCACATATTGGCATTTCAGCTAATTCTGATTATTTCAGAATTAAATATATTATTTAATTATTATATTAATTAAATATTCACCATTACTTAATTTAAACCATTTAAATCTATAAATTACTATTTAAATAAATAAATTATTATATCACTGAAAATATGGGTCGTTACAGGTGAAGAAGGAGACGAAAAAGTAATTAAAAGTTCGAAATTGACCACTATTTATAGTGACCCAAAGGTTGCAACGTTTTTGAAACATTTCAAATAGTGAAAAAACACTTCCTTTGAAATTTAAAAATAAGACGGTTATATGTCGATGTGTTGAAAAATGTATGTCGACATATATTAGTATTTTTGAATTTTAAAACATTTTAAAGTGTTTAAATTAATATATATATATATATATATATATATATACACACATATGTATATATATTCTAGAAATTCTTGGATCAAAACATAGTAATTCAAATGAATGTTCTAAAGTGTAAAATCATATAGAAACATAGTAATATATTATATAAACATATTTATAAAGTTATATGATTTAAATATATATATATATATAATAAACATATTCTTATAAAAATTTATAAACTATAAATATAAATTTGAAATCATAATAATTTGAAATCGTTTAGAAAAGTGGTTTGAAATAACTTAAAATCAAAATATGAATTTTGAAAACGGAGTTTGAAATTTGAAAAACGGAATTTGAAAATGGAGTGCTATTTAAAGTCTTACATATAGATAGACTCAAATACTATATTTTCTTGAGCTCTTTGAAATATTGATATCTTGATACTCACGAGTCTTGAATCTCTTTTGAATCCTGAATCTCTTGGAACTCTAAAACTGTACAGTCTTCAGTATTTAAATCCTGTATACAAACCGTACATGTATGTATGTATGTATGTATGTATGTTTGTATGTATGTATGTATATTCTGGATAAAGATGTTAGTATATATTTTATAATCAATTAATAATGATAATTGAAATAAGGTTGTTGTCATCAAAACTCCATTCTCCAACAATCTATCCCTTTTTGATGATGACAACCTTGATTTATAAAATATTTGTACTTGTTGATTTGATTCTTCGAATACTCCCTCTTTCACCATGAATCATACTAACTCCCCCTTAAACTAAGCCTAACTATAACTCTTCCTACTTCATAATTTCTTCCACTTTGTCATCAACAAAAAGAATCTCTAACTATACTCCCCCTAAATCTATGAAATAAATTATCCTAATGTCTTACCATATATATATATATATATATATATATCATAATCTTATATATATATATAAGATTATGATTCCCTAAATTTATGCCTATATTATTCTAATTCTAACAAGAAAGAGTATAAACAATTCAAGTATTTCAGTCGCTATTTACAAGTATTTCAATCCAATCATATACAAGTTTCAAACCCAACCAAATTAAGAAATATTTTCAAGCAAATTCAAACAAATTCAAATCAAACAAAAATAATAATCAAATCATATCAACCGATTCAAACAAATTCAGATATCTCTTGGAACTTTCACCCATCCATCTCCTCCAAAGATTGGATCCTTCTTGATGACTTCCAAATCTTCATCTTCTTTGGTGAGTGGTGCTTTAGCGAGATTGTTGTCTTTGTCTCTGAAAAGAGAAGAGATTAACCGACAGTGGCATCAAAGTGTTTCTCTCGATGTTCAACCATCTTTATTTGACTCAATTCGAGATGATGTTGATTGCGAAGTATTATAGATAGGATATTCTTGATTGAATTGAGCGTTTCTTCAAGATTCTCACTCAAATTGTGAATAGGATTTGCCATAATTTGATAATATAGAAAAGGAATGATTAGAGAAGAAAGAAAGAGTCTAGAATAATTTTTCTGGAAGAAAAGGGTATTTATAGAGCCTAGAATTCATTGGAAATGAATAGACACTAGTTGGTTATTTAAATTTCAAATTTTGAACAAATTTGAAAAACTGGCAGTTATGTGTCGACATGCTTAAAAATGTATGTCGACATACCTATGTTAAATTTGGTTATATTGGATTTTTTTCTTAATTTTTGAATTATTTATTTTATTTTATTTTATTTTAATGCTTTACAAATATTAGAGATCAGTTTAGATAGCAAACAATATTATATATTAGTACTTAAAAGAAGGTACATACGAACGGTACAAGGTACTAGACACAAGATTCGAAAGCAAATACAAGCAATACGAAAGATAACATAAACTAGATAAGCTTAGACTTTAGCGGATGATGAGGAGGAGATGATAATCCAAGTTTTCTTCCTACTTTTCCAAATAACTTGTTCATTTTAGAAGACATTTTATTAAGTGTCTTCTTTATCTTCTTTTGGTTCTTGGCTAACTTAACTTGATTTTGGATAAGCATTTCTTTTGTTATGGTTCTACTATTAGTTTGACACTCCACACTTCCCAAAGAGGTTTCTTCTTGTTCTTCTTCTTCAATTTTCATTGGATTCTCTTCTTGTTCCATTCGGGCTTGTTTTTCCGCATATGTTTTACAAGGCTTAAAAGTGATTGGAGTTTGCATTAGGGAAATATTTCCCGAGTTAAAGACCTTCCTTGATACAAATCCCTTTCCTTTAAGATCAACTCCCAAATATTTAAAGATGCGGGTGAGGTATACTCCATGATAAAGGGTATTTTCTTTGGGGGACATTTCTTTGGGATTAAACTCTTTCAAAATTACATCGGCCCAACTAATATCATAAACATCAAAATTACTTTGAACTAAAAACATTGCATCAACATGTTCATCATCATTTACGTCGATAACAGAAGACCCAAAATATGTCACCCACTTACTTACTAATTTTACATCATACTTTTGTGAAGCGATTTTTGTAACCATATACACCGTTTCTTTTCGTTCATTATAGGAGTATTTTTTTTGACCTTTGATCCCTTTTGTTTGTCACCAACATGTACCGACGTTTTGTTTTCTTTTAAATTCAACTTTCCATCAAAGTAGCAAATAATTAGGATGAAATCCGACATAGTTCTTCAATGGAAAATTTGCAAGGTTTTAGAACAAATAATTGTTAAACAAATATTACTGACATAATAAAGCAAAAAAAAAAAAAAAGAGCTAGGGTTTGAGTATATTTGTGAAACATAAAAATTTGAGCTAGGGTTTGAGTTTTAACTAAGTAAATACCTTCAAATTGTTGTCCAGTAGCTGTGAGAAGTAATCCATTGGATATTCCTTGTTTACTTTGACATTTTATGAAGATTTTGAAGATTTTTGAGGTCAGTGGAAGGACAATACGATTTTTTGCTTTTTATCCTAAAATAGAAGTGATAGACAATAGAGGCAGAAGAAAGCATATTAGTAGGGTTATTGTTCAAATCACTAACAGGCGCACTTGTCAAGTGCACCCCGTATTATTATTGTTTTTTAAAGGCCAGCTCATCACTGAGCTAGTCAAAATCAATCTATATTTGCAAAGTTTTTGAACCAGCCTATTTGTGCTTTTAGTTTTATAAACTAGCCTCTTCTGAGAATTTATCCTTAATTTTGGGACTTTTCTCCCTTTTCTTTCATTCTCTCCAAATATTTTATTTTCAAAAAAAATTATTACCTTACACTTATTTACTTATTCTATCTAATTTTGTACCTCCTTCATTAATTTACATTTTGGTATGGACATTATAAGTTTTTACAATTATTTAGAGATCATTTACCATTTAGATCCTAATATTTTATATTTAGGTCCACGAATATAAATTTATTACATTACTCAAAATTTAAGTTGTTTAAATAAATTTAATTAGCTAATATGTCTTACAAGTACTAAAGAATGACAAGTTTATGTTTTCTTACACCAAATACTTACAATTTAAAATTTTTATGATCATTTACAAAGTGCCTCTCAGTTCTTTTCTAATATTTTACATTTAAGACCATATGCTATTATCAATTACATAATATGGAAATTATATAAATAATTCTGGAAAACTGTTATTCATTGATTCATTTAATAATTCATATCACTACAAACTATGTTCATATTAATGAAATGAGATAAGTTTTATTCATATATAAAAATATATCAATCATGCAACACAAATTATATACATAAATAATAACCAATGCTTAAAATTTAATTCATTTATCTCAATATATTTACTCCACATTGCGTTAATGCATTTAATATTAAGGTTAATCACTAGCATTTCGATTTTTTTTAGTTATTACATAAATAAGACCATATGCTATTATCAATTACATAATATGGAAATTATATAAATAATTCTGGAAAACTGTTATTCATTGATTCATTTAATAATTCATATCACTACAAACTATATTCATATTAATGAAATGAGATAAGTTTTATTCATATATAAAAATATATCAATCATGCAACACTAATTATATACATAAATAATAACCAATGCTTAAAATTTAATTCATTTATCTCAATATATTTACTCCACATTGCGTCAATGCATTTAATATTAAGGTTAATCACCAGCATTTCGATTTTTTTAGTTATTTGTAAAAGGGACAGTTTGGCTCAGGTCCCTATTATGTTTCAAAATACTAAAAAACTCCTTGTTTAAAACCTTTATAAATTAGGTCCTTGTTTTTCAAAAATCATCAAAAATTCAACAAAAAACAACGAAAAATTTATAAAAATTCGAAATTAAATTCTACCCGTAATCATCCTCATATTCATGCATTAAACTACAAAAAACATGATTCAAAAAATAAATAAAATATGCATGCTCTAGTAAATTGCAACAAATAATGCAACTATTTGGAATTGTTGCTGATATTTCTGCAACTTTTCCAATTTTTTACATCAACTGTAAAATAGTTGCTGATATATCAGCAATTTACAGTAATATTTGCAGACTTTGCTGTAATTTTTCACCTGTCTTTTATTCATTCGATTTTGCATCAAGTGTAGAATAGTAGCTGATATATCAGCAATTATTCATCAGTCTTCCATCATCTATAAAATAGTTGCTGATATATCGGCAATTATATAAAATAATTGTTGATATACCAAAAATTATTCATCAACCTTCCATCAATTTCAAAATAGTTGCTGATATATCAGCAACTATATATAAATAACTATTGATACATCAGTAATTATTCATCCGCCTTTCAACTAAATTCTGGGTGAGTAATTGCTGATATATCTGCAATTATTCATTAAAGTTGCTGATATTTCATATATATTGTTATAAAATAAAATAGAACATATGTTAAATGTAATGTACCGACTTTTTTCGACTATTTTCAATTGATTTTAATAAGGAATTAAAATGAGAAAAGCAATTTAAAACAAAACTAAAGTAATTCTTGATATATATATATAAATATATGTATGGAAAAATAGAGAAAATATTGTATATACTTGTTTGATCTTAGGATTTGAAAATATAAAACAAATATACTACATTCAGATAAAAATCATAAGTGATAATACATATATAGATAAATACTTCATAGTTTATTATTTTAACAAAGCAAGGATTTAAAAACAAAAGCCTTATGACATGAATTATATAAAGGGTATTTTATTCACTTTAAAGATAAAGAAGGACTTTAAAGAAAAACAACATGTATGAATATGGCAAGAGACAATCCGACCATAACATGAACAAATGGCGCATAAAACATTTGATCTTTTTACCAAATTAAATATCTTGAACATGAGACAAAAACAAAGTCACAAAAAGACAAAAAAAATTAATGAGTGATACTCAAAATAGTAAACTAAGATATTGAAACCATTCCCTAAAGCACCTAAAGAAATTCTCAGGTTAAGCTTGTGTGTGCACAACTTACATAAGAGAAATATCGAGCAAGAAGGAGACAAAGAAAAACCCATTTTATAATGCTTTAAAATCTAAAGAGGATACATTCATTTAATGAAGGTATGTTCAAGCTTCTAGAAGAGAGAACCTAGTACAAGTCTATTGGCTATTGAACCTTAAAAAACAAATTTTTACTGCTTGCATATTTAGCATATATTGGCCATAGGTAACTAGGAGGAAGGGTTAAGGCTAATGGGAAATTCACTGTAGAAACCATGTGCAGGAAATTAATTATAAAACTTTGAACTCAACTATAATACACCTCAGACCTCTCACATTTTTCACACAACAAAACCGAAGTTCACATAAAAATTTATGAAGATCTTTACTGGAATTTTGGAGAGCATTAAGGTGAGGAAACACTTACTGTATTGTTTAAATTCCTTGTTTAGTTTTAATACTCTATAGGAATTTCTACTGTAAACATTGTTTTACTGTCAACAAGAAATGTTTAATGCTAAGAACACCTTCATTTACATCTATATAAACTAATATACCATGTAGAAACAATCTAGTATTGATTACACAAGATTGGTTGATGATCTAAGCACTTTAATTAAATCTGAACCGTGTTCTGTGAAACACAAAGTAACTGATCATGGATTCTCAGAAGAGAATACCATCAAACCCTCAACCTAAATTTTAAGATCAACTATATTAAGTATATAGGTATGAGAAATTTCAAACAAGAAAACACAGAAATAAACATTTGCAAGAAAAACAGTTTAACAGCTTTTACAGTAAACTCTCTGTATACATGAATTTTCAAATCAGACGAAACACTGTTTTGTTTACATAAGTGGAATTAGGATAGAAAACCATGAATTTTAAAGTTAATTCCGTGATTTTTAATAATGTGGAACTCGAGAATTTTGGGGATGGATGGAAAATGGAATTGGAGGAATTTCTGACGATCGGCGCCATCAAACTCCAGGGCGAAAGGAGGGGAGGAGCATGGGGGTTCATGGATCATCAGAAAAATATAAATTAAATTTTCCATTGCATAAATTTGGAGAATGAATCAAATACAGGGTTTTTGTCTGTTTTTGGGTGCACGAGATTTGAAGATGTCGTGTGGGACCCTCGGCTGATCGAGTGGGCTAGAACTCGGAGGGGAGGAGTTGGAGTGGTCGGAGAGTTGATCGGAGGCGGTGCAGGCATTTCTGATGAACTGAGGGGAGAGAACGAGATGGATTCTTCGATGAACCCATTCGAAGAAGAAAGTGAAACCACGGTGAAAACACTGTAGCGTCGGAGATGGTCAGGTCTGGTGGCGGCGTCGGATTCCGGAGGTGAAATGGGGTCTGCGTCGATCAAGTTGGAGGCGGTATGGTGGTTGGATCGACTATGCATGTGCACGATGGGGGGGATGGTGTACATCACAGGGAAGAAGAAGAGGGGGTACGGTGTGCACACGAGAAAAATGAGGAGAACGATGGTTGTGGCAAGAGGCTTGGTACTGGTACTTTGGCAAAGTACCAGGGTGTTTGGAAATGGTGTGGCGCACGAGAAAAATGAGGTGAACGGCGTGTGCAGGGGGTCTGGTACTTTGGGAAGTGGTACTTCCGATATTCAAAAGTGGTACTTCCGATTTAAACTTGGCAAACAAAAATCATAGTCGTGGCAAGGATTTTTCGTGCCCGGTAACTGGTACTTTAACAAAACTGGTACTTTGACAAATCTGAACGAGATTTTAAATTGAAACAGTTTTAAATTTAAAATTTGAAAATAAATAAAATTTAAATAAATAAATAAATTAATTAAATATAAAGAAGAGTTGTTATTTAATTAATCGAAGGCAAGTGGAAAGAAGAATTTGTTAGAAGATCAAAACAAAAAGTTCGACTATAAAAGTTCGATCAGTTTTGAAATAAAATAATAAGCGAATAATTAATTTAAATTATTAATTTAAATTACTTATAATAAGGGAATAATTTTAAAAGGGAAGATGAGTTGGAAACATCGTCTGAGCAGTGATAATATATGAAGTAAAAATGCCATGTGCGAAGCACGTGCATTATCTACTTATTCCCAAATAATGATCAAACCTGAACGAAACACTGTGTGCAACGCATACAACTTAACTGATCATTTTTAAAAGATAATTAAATTATTCTGATATGAACCAGGTAAACAAACACTGTTTATATAATGATAATTAATCCGAAAACTGAATAATAATCATAATTAAGCCGATAAACATTCATCGACTATAAAAGAGATTAGTACATCGTTTCGAAGAGTTTGGAATAAATATTCCACTTCGACTCGAGGTATACGACGCATGTCAGAATACTGAAGACGACAATATACAAGAATATTTTTGGTCTGTTCAGTCCCATGACAAACCCGAATGGACGAGTGTCTGACAACGTATATCAGTTAGATTCTACACATCGAATTTACGTAAGTATATTACGTTGGTAGCGGAGAAATTTGTTTCTTTTAACTTTATTGCCCATAATATATTTGGGTAATCAAATGAGTATTTCTGACGGATAGGACGGTGTGGCATTCAAAGTAATTTAAGAAATAAATCTGTCAGAAGAGAAACGTGACCTCAAAACTTCACAACCAGGAAATAACAAAAGTTGGGCTAGGCATCATGGCTAGTTGGGTCTTACCCAAGCAGGGTATATTATCACCATCTGGAGGACTTCCATATTTAACTTCTTAAATATCTTTCGCTGCTATAGCTTTCGGAAACGGTAAATCGAGCTCAACCGTAGGAGTGATATTATATTCGTTACACTCAAGCCAAATGAGTGGACGGTCATGTGTGGCCGGGTTACAAGACGTTCTTGTTGAACCCCAGTGTATCCTCTCTAGAGTACACTGATCAGCATGTGCTCCCATACCTAGTCTGTTGGAATCCAATTTCCAATAAGCGCTCTGCGACTTTTCGATTTTTACAATATACATGAACGTGAGATGCAAGCGTTTCACTAGATAACTATTTATTTGATACAAACTATTGTAATATCAAACGTTTTGATATAAAATATTTGGGTCATTATCCATATGCTAGTTATGGTTTGGCCTAACGATTTCTAAAGTAAATAAATCTGTCAACATGAAACCTTATTACTTATTTCCCTATTTACATATTTATAACTATGTTTCCTCACACCAGTCCCCTGAATGACCCAGAGTTTGTTTTTTGTGTTCCCTAAACTCTTGGGTACTCATAATATTTTATGATTAGACAAGTAAATTCAGGTAGGCAAGTGGAACCTGATGAAGTACAAGTTCAAGACCCTTGTGGCACATCTATTTTAATTACCCAGTTCAGTATCTATGTTGTTATGGTATGGTAATGTATAATTATGATGTTGAACTATGATAATGATGTATTATGATGTGTCAGACTCAATGATGTAATATATTATGTATTTGTGAAATTCCGCTATGAGATTCTGATGTCTTCTTATTCTTCTATTCTATTAGTTCTATCTTTTCTATCTCATCTTCTAAATTCTTTCAATAATGACACGACTTTCGAGGCATTGAAAATCGCGCCATACAGTTGGTATCAGAGCGAGGTTTCTGAACACCTTGGCTTAGAGTTAGTGCTGAGAGAGCGTATTTTTATAAAAACCATATAGTATAGGACGAACCTACTTATTAATTTAGGAAATCCCTAAGACTATTTTCTGAATGAGTATTAACTCTCAAATCATATACTCAGGAAGTTGACAATGAGTTCTCAAGCAAGGCGAGGCCGAGGAGCAAGTCAGGCAAGTTAGACCAATGGGAACACTGTTAATCAGACCCAAGTGGATACAACTGAAGTGGGCCAAGCTCCAACGCAACCAAACTTCACTATGATTTGCAAGAACTACACTACTCTGGGAGGAAAGACTTTTAAGGGAACTGAATCACTGGTTGACGTCCAAGCATGGATTGGATCTTGTGAGAAGATTTTTAAGGGACTAAAGTTGGATGACGGGTATAAACGTCTCTTAGCTTCATGGAATCTGGAGGGAGCTGCAGATATCTAGTGGGATGCCCAGACTGCAAATACTCCAGAGGAGAATTTTACTTGGGCAATGTTCGAAGAAGCTTTTGAAGCTCGGTATCTGCCAGCAACCGGGAAAACAAGGAAACATGACTATCACTGAGTACGAGAACAAGTTCAATGCACTGTCAAGCTTTGGACCAGAGTTGGTAAATACATCATTGAAGAAGAACGAAATGTTTGTAGCTGGACTGAAGGATAGTCCGCAAGGCCATATGATGGGGCATTTGAAAGACCCGTTTGTCAAATTAGTGGATTTTACTCTCAGGTATGAAGCCCTGGATGCTAAAAACCCAACTACAGCAAAGGCTCAGACTGGAAAAGCAAGTGGAGGAAATACCCAGAAAAGGAAGTTTAACCCCGACTGGAAAGATAACATGAACTAAGGAAAGGCAGTTTAGCAGAAAACTGAAAATCGTTTCAAGAATGTTCTGTGTCACAACTGCAAGCAGAAGGGACACAATGCAAGATTCTGTAAGCAGAAGGGAAACAAGAAACCTCAACAACAACAACCACAATAGCAACAAAGGAAACCTCAGCAGCAACAACAACAGCAGCAACAGATGCAGAGAAATGAGATGGTAGTGAAGAATCTCTGTTTCAACTGTCACCATCCTGGTCACATGGTGAAAGATTGTCCACTAATGAAAAGGGCACCACAGGCAAAGGTTTATGCCATAAAGAATAAACCATCTGCCTCTCAGATAGTGAAGGAGAAGGGAGTGCTGGAAGTACTTTACAATTTAAAGGAATTTACCTTCGAGTTTTATTTGATACCGGCGCTTCACACAGTTTTATTTCTTCTGAAACCGTAGATCAATTTAACCTTAAACCCCTTATTTCCCCAAACCCAAATTTGTGTATCAAATCCCATTGGTGGTAAAACTGAGTTGAAGATGTGCTGTGAGGATATAGCACTGTTATACCTCTCACATTCCTTTCGTTTTGATTTCTATGTCCTAGATTTCAAAAGTTTCAATTTTATTCTTGGATTGGACTGGCTGAGCGAGTTCCAAGCTAAGATAAAATGTGATAAAGAAACCATAACCTTGATAACAAGTCTAGATCGTAAAGCTAGGATACCTTGTGGAAAACCCGGTATTCACAACTGTAGTTTCCTATACGCCTAGAAGCACCCCAAGAGAACCTTGAAACTTTGGATGTTGTTAGAGAATTCAAAGATATATTTGAAGAAGTCGGAAGTTTACCTCCTCATCGGGAGATAGAATTCCGAATCGATTTAATTCCAGGAGCAAGACCGATAGTTCAACCAAAGAGATGTATGGCTCTAAAAGAAGTTTTGGAACTGGAGAAACAAACTCGGGATTTGCTGAGTAAAGGCCTAATCTGACCTAGTTTTTCTAGTTGGGGCTCGGCAGTAGTTTTTGTAGTGAAGTCTGATGGGTCGTTACGACTGTGTGTAGACTATAGAGAGTTAAACAAAGTAACCATCAAAAATAAATATCCTTTACCCCGAATCAATGATCTTTTCGACCAATTGCATGGAGCAACAATATTCTCCCAAATGGACCTAGCAACAGGATTTCACCAACAAAGAATCGCTGAGGATAGCATTCCTTTAATAGCATTCAGAGGCCCGGATTTCTTTTATGAGTGGTTGGTTATGCCATTCGGTCTGACCAACGCACCATCATTTTTCGTAAATTTGATGAACAGAGTCTTTAGGAAAATTTTGAACAAGTTCGTTCTAATTTTCATTGACGATATTCTGGTTTATTCAAAAACTAAAGAGGAACATCGCTATCATCTTAGAGTAGTTCTAGAAACTCTAAGAAAAAACGTGTTGAAGGCCAAGTTTTCAAAATGTCATTTTTGGAAGTCTAAGGTGAGATTTTTGGGACATATCGTGAATGGAGATGGAATATCAGTAGATCCTATAAAAGTTGAATCAGTACAACAATGGAGACAACCTCGTACACCAACCGATGTTCGAAGTTTCCTAGGATTGGCGGGATATTACCGAAGATTTATCCAAGATTATTCAAAGATATCATCTCATCTGACGAAGTTAACAAAGAAAGGCCAAAAGTTTATTTGGACCCCAAAATGTGAAGAATCTTTCCAGAAGTTAAACAGGAAATTGACCGAAGCACCTGTACTAGCTGTTCCCATGGAACGAGTGGATTCGCAATTTACACTGACGCTTGTGGAGTTGGATTAGGAGCTGTGTTGATGCAGAACGGTCGTGTAATTGCATATGCAAGTAGGCAATTAAAGATACACGAGAAGAATTATGCAACTCACGATCTAGAGTTATTAACCGTTGTTTTTGCATTAAAGATATGGAGACATTATCTGTTGGGTGGAAAATTTGAGCTTTTTACAGACCATAAACCATTGAGGTATCTATTTTCTCAGAAGGATTTAAATTTGAGGCAACAACAATGGTTGGAATTTCTTGCATCATATGATTTGGACATCATTTATACACCCGGCAAAGCAAATGTAGTAGCTGACGCTTTGAGTAGAAATGCGATTTTATCCCTATTGGAAGTCACACCGACTCTCCAAGAAAGGATTATGAGTAATCAAAGGAGAGATGCCAAAATGTAGTAGATAATTCAAGGAGTCTCAAATGGAAAGGAGTTTGATTTCGAGTTGGATAACCAAGGAGTATTAAGAATTAACAACAGATTGTGCATTCCAGACATGGATGGACTGAGGCAAGAAGTTTTGAAAGAATGCCATGCATCAAAATTAAGCATGCATCCCGGAATTCATAAAATGAATAATGACATGAAGAGAGTATTCTGGTGGACAGGAATGAAGAAGGACATTACAACTTATGTGAATGAATGTCTATGCTGCTAGCAAGTCAAAGGAGATCATCAAAGGACTGCTGGACTATTACGATCATTGGAGATACCCAACTGGAAATGGGAAATGATATCGATGGATTGCTCAGGACAAGAAGAGGATTTGGGTAATTGTAGATCGGCTAACAAAAAGCGCACATTTTATTCCAGTTAAACCGACACGCACAGCCGCATCTTTAGCCGAAGTTTTCATGAGAGAGATTATACGATTGCATGGAGTCCCAGCAAGCATTGTAAGCGATAGAGACACCATCTTTACAAGTAAATTTTGGGAAGCATTGCAAAAGACTTTGGGAACAAGATTGAATTTTAGTACAGCTTACCATCCTCAAACGGACGGTCAGACTGAGAGAGTAAACCGGATATTGGAAGATTTGTTAAGAGCATGTATTCTAGATTTTGGTGGATCATGGGAGGATCATCGACACCTAGTAGAATTCGCTTATAACAATAGTTACCAGGCAAGTATAAAGATGGCACCATACGAAGCACTGTACGGAAGACCTTGCAAAGCACCCGCATGTTGGATCAAATCCAAAGACAAATTAGTACTTGGACCAGATATGATCCGAGAAGCAATAGAGAAGGCAGAGTTAGTGAAGTTAAGAATGAAAGAAGCTCAAGATCGCCAGAAAAGCTATGCTGATCAAAGGCGAAGAGATCTTGTATTTGATATAGGAGATCTGGTATTTATGAAGATTTGGAAAAGCCGGAAAGTTAACTCCGCGATATGTTGGACCCTTCCGTATACTAAAGAGAATTGGATTTCTAGCTTATAGAGTTGAATTACTAGAACATATGGCAGGGATTCACAACGTATTCCATGTATCTCATTTAAGGAAGTGTTTGCACGATCCGTCCTTAATTCTGGAACCATCTATTCAACAAGAGATAGAGATTGAACCTGATTTGACAGTGAATCGACAGCCATTTCGCATTATCGATAGAGAGGAAAAACAGCTTTGCAACAAAGTGGTAAGTCTGTTAAAGATTCAGTGGAGCGAAAATCCAAAGGATTGCACGTGGGAAACCAAGAAACATATCAGGAAATTATATCCAGATTTTTCTACAGATTAGGTATGATTTACTATTTGGTTGTTTGGATGAAATGAAACTTGGATTTCTTCATTTTTGTGAGCATTGATATGTACATTTTTGGATTCAGATTATTTAGGACTTATGAACTCTCTTGTTATGATTCTATCATTGATGAGTTCTATTTCCTTGTTTACTTTCCAGATGGCACCTTTGATGAAGACTACGACTAGGAATAGACTGACACCATTTCAGATCGATAGGCTGCAGGCAAAGAGAGAAAGAGTCGGAGACTCGTAAGACGTTCGAGAGAGATCACCTAGCAAAGACGAGGGTACTCATAGGACATCAGGGGGGTCAAGTATCGGTAGAAGCGAACCTATGGAGCAAGATGAAGACAGTCGAGGATTGACAGATGAAGATGATGTATTGATGATAGAGACAGGATTTAGGGGTAGTAATGGAAATGACGACAACAACAAAGATGAAGACAATGATAAGGATATGGATATCAATGGCGAGGAAGAAGACGAGGAGGGGTGCGAGGAAGAGGAGGATGTGGTCCCAGAGACTCCAGTCGTTGCTATGGGAGATCAACCAGAGGAGTTTGTTGACCCAGTGTTAGCGATATGGGCGAGACTAGAGCAAGCTCTCGTAGAGTATCATGCAGTAGGTGGATTTGTAGAGATCTATGGAGACTACGGATATCCGGTGATATGAGTGTATCTACTTCCACCAGTAGAGGTTATTAAGATTCCCGACGACGATAAGGAGGAACCAGTTACCGAGGGAATAGTTGGGGGTTTTGAGTTATCAGATGATGACGATGAGGTGGTAGAGGTTGTGAACATCCCGGACGACGAGTGGATTGTGATTGACAGTGACCGGAGGAGTAGAGTAGAGGGATGTGTGTGGACGATGTATATGTATATTATATAGCCAAAACTTGAATTAGTCAAGTATAGCCTAAGTATGTAGTATGTTATGTATGACTAGTACGAATATGAAACTAGTGTATAATTATCATTTACTAAGTGGATATGATATGAAGTATCATCTTTTGGGAAAATCTTTCTATCTTTCTTACTTTAAATTTCGGGGACGAAATTCTTATAAGGGGGTGGACTGTAATGTCCCGACTTTTTCCGACTATTTTCAATTGATTTTAATAAGGAATTAAAATGAGAAATGCTATTTAAAACAAAACTAAAGTAATTCTTGATATATATAAAAACATATGTATGAAAAAATAGAGAAAATATTGTATATACTTGTTTGATCTTAGGATTTGAAAATATAAAACAAGTATACTACATTCAAATAAAAATCATAAGTGATAATACATATATAGATAAATACTGCATAGTTTATCATTTTAACAAAGCAAGGATTTAAAAACAAAAGCCTTATGACATGAATTATATAAAGGGTATTTTATTCACTTTAAAGAAAAAGAAGGACTTTAAAGAAAAACAACACAACATGTATGAATATGGCAAGAGAAAATTCGGCCATAACATGAACAAATGGCACACAAAACATTTGATCTTTTTACCAAAACAAATATCTTGAACATGAGACAAAACCAAAGTCACATAAAGACAAAAACAATTAATGAGTGATACTCAAAATAGTAAACTAAGATTTTGAAACCAATCCCTAAATAACCTAAAGAAATTCTCAGGTTAAGCTTGCATGTGCACAACTTGCATAAGAGAAATATCAAGCAAGAAGGAGACAAAGAAAAACCCATTTTATAATGCTTTAAAATCTAAAGAGGATACATGCATTTAATGAAGGTATGTTCAAGCTTATAGAAGAGAGAACCTAGTACAAGTCTATTGGCTATTGAACCTTAAAAAAACAAAATTTTATTGCTTGCATATTTAGCATATATTGGCCATAGGTAACTAGGAGGAAGGGTTAAGGCTAATGGGAAATTCACTGTAGAAACCATGTGCAGGAAATTAATTTTAAAACCTTGAACTCAACTATAAATACACCTCAGACCTCTCACATTTTTCACACAACAAAATTGAAGTTCAAATAAAAATTTCTGAAGATCTTTACAAGAATTTTGGAGAGCACTAATGTGAGGAAACACTTACTGTATTGTTTAAATTCCTTGTTCAGTTTTAATACTCCGTAGGAATTTCTGCTGTGAACATTGTTTTACTGTCAACAAGAAATGTTTAATGCTAAGAACACCTTCATTTACATCCATATAAACTCATATCCCATGTAGAAACAATCTAGTATTGATTACACAAGATTGGCTGATGATCTAAGCACCTTAGTTAAATCTGAACTGTGTTCTGTGAAACACAGAGTAACTGATCATGGATTCTCAGAAGAGAATACCATCAAACCCTTATCCTAGTATTTTAAGATCAACTATATTAAGTATATAGGTATGAGAAATTTCAAAGAAGAAAACACAGAAATAAACATTTGCAAGAAAAACAGTTTAACAGCTTTTACAGTAAACTCTCTGTATACACGAATTTTCAAATCAGACGAAACACTGTTTTATTTACATAAATGGAATTAGGATAGAAAACCATGATTTTTAAAGTTAATTCCGTGATTTTTAATAATGTGGAACTCGAGAATTTGGGGATGGACGGAAAATTGAATTGGAGGGATTTTTGACGATCGGCGCAATCGAACTCCAGGGTGAAAGGAGGGGAGGAGCGTGGGGGTTCATGGATCATCAGAAAAATATAAATTAATTTTTCCATTGCATAATTTAGGAGAACGAAACAAGTATAGGGTTTTTGTCTGTTTTTGGGTGCACGAGATTTGAAGATGTCGTGTGGGACCCTCGGTTGATCGAGTGGGCTCGAACTCAGAGGGGAGGAGCTGGAGTGGTCGGAGAGTTGATCGGAGGAGGCGCAGGCATTTCTGATGAACTAAGGGGAGAGAAGAGATGGATTCTCCGATGAACCCATTCGAAGAACAAAGTGAAACCATGATGAAAACACTATTGCGTCGGAGATGGTCAAGTCTGGTGGCGGCGTCGGCTTCCGTAGGTGAAGTAGGGTCTGCGTCGATCAAGTTGGAGGCGGTATGGTGGTTGGATCGACTGTGCATGTGCACGATGGGGGGGACTGTGTACATCACAAGGAAGAAGAAGAGGGGGTACGGTGTGCGCACGAGAAAAATGAGGAGAACGATGGTTGTGGCAAGAGGCTTGGTACTGGTACTTTGGCAAAGTACCAGGGTGTTTGGAAATGGTGTGGCGCACGAGAAAAATGAGGTGAACGACGTGTGTAAGGGGGGGGGGTATGGTACTTTGGGAAGTGGTACTTCCGATATTCAAAAGTGGTTCTTCCGATTTAAACTTGGCAAACAAAAATCATAGTCGTGGCAAGGATTTTTCGTGCCCATAACTGGTACTTTAACAAAACTGGTACTTTGACAAATCTGAACGATATTTTTAATTTAAACAGTTTTAAATATAAAATTTGAAAATAAATAAATTAAATATAAAGAAGAGTTTTTATTTAATTAATCGACGGCAAGTGGAAAGAAGAATCTGTCAGAAGATCAAAACGAAAAGTTCGACTATAGAAGTTCGATCAGTTTTGAAATAAAATAATAAGCGAATAATTAATTTAAATTACTTATAATAAGTGAGTAATTTTAAAAGGGAAGACGAGTTGGAAACATCGTCTGAGCAGTGATAATATATGAAGTAAAAATGTCGTGTGCGAAGCATGTGCATTATCTACTTATTCCCAAATAATGATCAAACCTGAACGAAACACTATATGCAACACATACAACTTAACTGATCATTTTTAAAAGATAATTAAATTATTCTGATATGAACCAGGTAAACAAACACTGTTTATATAATGATAATTAATCTGAAAACTGAATAATAATCATAATTAAGCCGATAAACGTTCATAGACTATAAAAGAGATTCGTACATCGTTTCGAAGAGTCCGGAATAAATATTCCACTTCGACTCGAGGTATACGACGCATGTCAGAATACTGAAGACGATAATATACAAGAAGATTTTTGGTCTGTTCAGTCCCAGGACAAACCTGAATGGACGAGTGTCTCACAACGTATATCAGTTAGATTCTACACATCGAATTTACGTAAGTATATTACGTTGGTAGCGGAGAAATTCATTTCTCTTAGCTTTATTGCCTGTAATATATTTGGGTAATCGAATGAGTATTTCTGATGGATAGGACGATGTGGCATTCAAAGTAATTTAAGAAATAAATCTATCAGAAGAGAAACGTGACCTCAAAACTTCACAACCAGGAAATAACAAAAGTTGGGCTAGGCAACATGGCTAGTTGGGTCATACCCAAGCAGGGTATATTATCACCATCTAGAGGACTACCATATTTAACTTCTTAAATCTCTTTCGCTGCTATAGCTTTCAGAAATGGTAAATCGAGCTCAACTGTAGGAGTGATAATATATTCTTTACACTCAAGCCAAATCAGTGGACGGTCATGTGTGGTCGGGTTAAAAGACGTTCTTGTTAAACCCCAGTGTATCCTCTCTAGAGTACACTGATCGGCAGGTGCTCGCATACCTTGTCTGTTGGAATGCAATCTCCAATAAGCGCTCTGCGACTTTTCGATTTTTACTACATACGTGAACGTGAGATGCAAGCGTTTCACTAGATAACTATTTATTTGATACAAACTATTGTAATATCAAACGTGTTGATATAAAATATTTGGGTCATTATCCATATGCTAGTTATGGTTTGGCCTAACGATTTCTAAAGTAAATAAATCGGTCAACATGAAACCTTATTACTTATTTCCCTATTTACATCTTTATAACTATGTTTCCTCACACCAGTCCCCTGACTGACTCAGAGTTTATTTTCTGTGTTTCCTAAACTCTTGGGTACTCATAATATTTTATGAGTAGACAAGTAAATTCAGGTAGGCAAGTGGAACATGATGAAGTACAAGTTCAAGACCCTAATGGCACATCTATTTTAATTACCCAGTTCAGTATCTATGTTGTTAGGGTATGGTAATGTGTAATTATGCTGTTGAACTATGATGATGATGTATTATGATGTGTACTATGATGTATCAGACTCTATGTTGTAATATATTATGTATTTGTGAAATTCCGCTATGAGATTCTGATGTCTTCTTATTCTTCTATTCTATTGGTTCTATCTTTTCTATCTCATCATCTAAATTCTTTCAATAATGACATGACTTTTGAGGCATCGAAAATCGCGCCGTTACATTAAACAAGAAACCATTAGAGAGAACAGAAAAGATAAGAGAGAGACTTTTATTTCTATTACTTCAAGTCTGTATATTTCTATTACATTGGCTCCTTTATATATAAGCTTTGGAGCTGATGTTAAACTTATCCCCATGGTGTGGGACTAAATAAAATATAATAAAAGCATATTCACTCTTATATATTACAACGCTCCCCTTTGAATCCGCGTCTTCAAAATCTTGAATGCTCTGCTAACTTGAAGTTGCCCCTTTTAAAACATATATGATGATTGCTCCCCCTTATTATTATCTTGCTTGCATATATCCGTTCAGTCGATACAACTATTGTCTGTTGCCTTCAAAACTCTATCTGGAAAACCCAATGGGAAAAACCTTGAATGAGAAAAATAGTACGCAACATTTGACATTATGAATATCATATTAAAATGATATTCCTTAAAGGAGTTTGATGCTTCAAGATCAAAATAATGCCTCATTAAAAACCTTTTTTATGAAAAACCCTATGGGAAAAATCATAAACAAGGAAAAGAGTGCAAATTTATTTCATCTTTAGGTAACATGTTTTACTATGTTACCGTAAGGGTTGATACTTCAGGATCAAGATAATGCCTCATTAAAAACCTTACTAACAAAAACCCAGTGGGAAAATATTAGTGAAGGAAAATAGTGCATTATAGCATTATTTTAAATGTTCCCCCTTATTTATAACTCATTGTTCAATTAGTCTATTGATGTAGTCGACGCATGCCAATTTTGTACATCATCTTCTGGAATGTTGGTTTGGAAATTGCCTTTAAGAACAGATCTATTCGCTTTTCTTGAAATTGGATTTGTTTCTCCTCTTTCTTGTTATCCTTTCATTCATGTATAAAGAGAGATTTAGAAGAAATATTCTCCATCCTATCACCCATGATATAATTCACTTGAATCTGAGCCATGCAAATTGCCTTGTCTTTATAAATAATAGTTTACTGCATCAAAAAATGTTTGATACTTCTGGATCAAAATGTTGTCTCATCAAAACCTTACTAAGAAAAACCCGATGGGAAAAATCTTAGTGAAGGAAAAAGAGTACAATATAAAATGTCATATTTACTACGTCAAAAGTAGTATGATACTTCTGGATCAATGTAATGCCTTGTTAAAACCTTAATAAGAAAAACGCAGTGGGAAAAATCTTAAATAAGGAAAACGAGTACATTATAACTTATTTTTGTATGTTATTTTTGGGTTGATACTTCTGGATCATGACCCATGCCTCATTAAAACCTTACTAAAAAAACCCATTGGGAAAAACTTAGTTAAGGAAAAAGAGTTCATTATATCATACTTATGGATGCTCCCCCTGATTTACTAATTTCCTCTGAATTCGTATTTGTAACGACCCGCATTCTATGCATCGAATATTTATTTCTTTCTTATACGAAGTCGTATGGTCATGTAACTTTGGGAGACGACTATTGGGGTCATTTCCCATGTACATGATTTTTGCCGATTTTTAAATGACCATTTTGCCTCTAGCTGATCTTGTTTCGACCGTAACTTTTGACTGGAAAGGAGTTTTGACCTGAAACCACTTCCATTAGATCCGGATGATGGTTTACCGTTCCGTAGAGTGGTCATATGTGAAAAAAGGACTTACCGTTTGGGAGATATGGCTGAAATAGGGTTTAGAAGGTGAAAAACTGCTTAACCGGGCCAAATGAGGTGATTAGTGAATGGGCCGATAACCCATTTCGGGATTAAGGTTATGGGGAGGCTGAAATGAGTTAGGTTTTCATTTCATTTCAGTTTTCTAGCCGTCATTTACCTCCTAGGAACCCTAACAATGGCCTCCAACATCTAGAATCACCTCTAATCAAGTATTAGCTTAATATACGTCAAATCAAAGGGAAATAGTACCAAATCAAGGTCGGAACTGCTGTATAGCCTTGGGAACAGCGCCAAACAGAGGATAATTTCAGATTTGGTATTTTGTTTGTGGCTAAGGTGAGTGATTTAAATAGTTCCTCACTAATTATGGTTAATTAATGGTAATTAGTGTTAATTAGCGAATTTAAACATGATTAAATTCTGGAAAAATATTCATAAATTTCGAAATATTGTTTTAGGCCTCTGTTAGAAAATTTGGTTAATTTGGTTAAGTTTTACTAATCCTATCATTAGTTTTTCTTAAACACGCTTAAGGGAAAATATGGGGTTTTGGCTATATTTGATCCGTTTTAACCTATAAAATTATTGTTTTGGTGTTTATGGTCAATTATACAAGTTGCAATAATAGTATGGTATGCTTTGTGATTGTCTAAAAGTGTTAGATTGGTCAGAAACGCCGTCGAATGGCGTAAACAGCTCGCTGGACAAAGTGCAGGAAATATGCAGGAACCGGACCAGATCGGATCGCCCTACCCGACCCCGACCCATTCGTGAACGGAGACACCGAACCGATCCACTCACCTGGAGAGATCCACGAACCAAATCGCCATGAGAGTGAGTCCACGAGCCAATCCAAACAGATGAAGAAACTCGACCCGATCCGATCCGAACCGATCCGAACAGATGAAGAAACTCGACCCGATCCGAATGGGTTCCATGAACCGAAGCTCAGCTCGAACCAAAGGGAGGCCGATCCGATCAGGGAGGCGCATCACGACCCGAACCAGGTGGTTGATCACGATCCGAACCCAATGGGTATCCTCTGATCCGACCCGAAGGGCTTGTCAAGAATCGAGATGTTAAGCACGAGTAGGGAGGGACCGAACCAAACCGACTTGGGTGGGGAAATCTGACCCGACCCGATGTGGATAATCACAGGCAGTGTAATGACCCGTGTTTTTTGCCGTCAAATATTTAATTTAATTTATTTATTTTAAATATTACATTTGGAATATTGATGGAATTTAATATTGAATTCATTATTTAAAGGAATTTCGAATGTTATGTATATATATAATTATAAATCGAGCTCGAAATAGCGCTGCAGTTCGCAATATAGAGTTTTGAACTTCAACTGAAGATACATAGTCCGATATAGGTCGGATTTCTGTGAAACAAGAAACGTTGGAGTCGTGTTGACAATAGTTTTCGTATGAAAGAGAAAAATCCAGATTCCGTTTTATAGATTGGTAGTTATGGCCAAATCAAATTTTGAAAAAAATGCTATAAAAATCGTTATCGGCCTTTAAAATGGACATTTTGCAAAGGAACTCTGTTTTCAATGAAATTAGTTTCATTGGAACCGTATCATCAAATTATTGTTTGAAAATCAAATTGCATGGCAAACCGATGTCGTAGGTGACCACGGTAGCCATAAACGCCCGTTTATTTTCTATAGCGCGTAATTAATTCAATAAAGGGTTATTTGGGTATAACTTGAACAGACGATCGAATTAGGCCGCGAAACCAATTCCGTTGAGTTCGTATCGTCGATTAGAGTTAGGATAGGTATATTTTTTGTTATTTTTAAAGACCGGCAAATTTGGTGTCAAAAAGGGCATTGCGGTGCGCGTAAAAATAGCCTATCGGGGAAACAGTCTCAGAATGCGACGAAACTAGTGCCGTTGGGTTCGTATTGAAGAATTATTATAGGATTTCAAGGTTTCAGGTTTATTTGATTTATCTAGTGATCGTGAAAAATTTAAATGCGTGTTCATTTCTGGTTTTATAAAGGAAAATTTTTCATACGACCTCGGATTTCGACGAAACTTGTCCCATTGGGTCCGGAATATCTTTTTACACTAAGATTAGTTTTTTTTATCAGAAGACAGAAACCGTTTGTAGGTTGGTTTACGTGTTACTTCACAACAAAGTTTCGTTAATTAATATTAATATTTGATCCCTTAACAATGATATATATGTTATAACTAACTAAAATTTCTGCACTAAATGTTGATTGCGTCCCAATTCTCCATCGTTTTGTTTACCTTTTTTGCGTCCCACATCATTATGTTTCGTGTATCCCAATCCATCTCAGCACCGTGCACGCCAAGTATATTTTTGAACTCTTCACCACGAAATACAACTATCCTAATCTACCGCATACCTACCCAACAGTTTGGCTACCAAGTTTCTATCTCTATAAAAGCACTGTCGCCATCCCTTTTTTCTCAGTAATGGAAAATTTGGCTTTCCACCACTGAAATAAATCAAAACGTTTTGAAGCATCGACGGATCACAGGGTAATGGATATTCTGACAAGGAGTTAGTCGGTGCCATTGTTTTGGGTGCTCGCGGAGTATCGTGGGGCTGACGATGAAGTGCATGAGGTATATTTTCTATAGCATGCGAATGGAGGTACGGGGTACGGTTTTGAAGAGCCTGATTGAGGTTCCAGTTCGGAATAAGGGGAGTAAGAGTGCTGTCTTGGTTTTATTTATGGGTGCTGGTATTGACGACGTGTGCTGTCAGAAAACGGTGGGCTTTGGCCGTTCATTTGCTATAGAAATAAATAGATGTAAACATGAAGGCGGGGGAGGGAGGTTAAATGTTTTTGGGGAGTCACACTACATGGGAAGAGCGGTATGAGAAGACTTGCGTTTGGATGTAAGGTAAGGAGGGAGAGACGGAGCAGGTTGCGGAAGAAGTAGGGGAGAAAGGCAAGTGGGCTATTCAAATGAGGGAGATGTGGTATACAAGGAAGTGGGCTTTCGGCCTTTTTGAAAAAAAAGAGAAAGAAAGAAAGAAAAGAAAAAGAAGAAGAGGGAAGTAGAAGAAAGAACTGCATGGGCCAAACGAAGTGCATGAGAAGGGAGCAATCGGAAATGAACAACAGGTAAAGGAGGTAGTAGCGTGACTAATGATGAATTAATATGTGCCTATTTCATAATTTTCTAGATTAACATCCCTAAGAACCATTATTAATATACCTAATGGGTTTAGAAATAATTTAACATGTGCCAAATTCTGACCCAAACATGCAAACCGATATTTATGTGGCCAACGTTTGTAGTAACACTGTTTAAAACATTTACTAAGACTTAAAGTGGTGCGCGATTTATGTAATGATATAATTAACATAATTACTTTATTAATTAAAATTTAATCGAGGTAATTATTTTAAAATTAGACCGTAACTATATTGTGTGTATGAGGTTCTCGTTGTTAACATAATTCAACGAAACAGGAGGTGTCGGGATCGTCGCGACAAGCACTCCATTCTGAGACAAATTTGAACGCATTTCGATGGAGTCGGTATTTCAATTTAATTAAACGCATGTTTATTTTTATTGAAAATAGTCGTTATCTCTACGAACGGAAAACCAGGTGAGTTAAACTCACTCAGTTTCCCAATTATATTTTTATAAATTGGGTTTTTATTTTGTGTGCTCTGCTTGCCAATGGTTAACTGTTTGCTAGTTATTTATTTATTTGTGATCTAACTAATGAAATTAAACCATCGTTTAATTTCAGTGCAATACCAAATCGTTATTTTAACGATTGGTTCCAATAAAGGTAATTCACCTTGGTTGGTCACGTTTATAAAATAAACGTGTTTTAAAATTGTTTGAATTGCTTATAAATTGGTTGGTTGGTCGTTATTTACTGTTATCAGTTAGATGGAATTGAATTGTCTAGTTTGAAATAACCGTTTGAACACAGGGACGGACAGGTTGGAGGGATCCAACCGGATTCCTTAAATATATTATTTATTTTCATATTATCATATATGAACTGTCCTGTTTGGGGTGATTGATTTGATGGTTGATTATTGAATGTTCAACATTTGTTAGTTTAAACCAACGAGTAATATTGGTTGGGTATTTGGCAGCGTATGGCCTATAAAATCAATTGTTTTATAAATATTGATTCACCGTCAGGTGAGTCGATAGAGATAAAGTTATAAAATTTATTTTTATAACTGGAGATAGATTTTGAATAAAAGTTATTTAAGAGAAATAAATATTTTATTTATTTAAGATTTTAATTTGTTAATAATTTATTTTATAAAATAAATTCTGATGTTAATCAGATTTACAAGTATGAGAATAAGGAATGAATCGAGGGGTTAAACTTTGATAATTGTTTTGTAAGGAAAACAATTAATGGAATTATTTTAAATAATTATAATTTTAATTAGTTTAAAAAGAGGATTATTTGGGATCGGTTAATGAGATAATCGAGGTTTGAGTCAATTAAATCGACCAGTTTGAATTGAAATTGATTATCAAATCGATGGGTTTCGATTAAAATAGTTAATGAATATTGTTTAAATTTAAATAAAGTTTTTAAAGAGATTTACTATTGAATTTAGTTAATAAAGGAATTAACTATTGAAATAGTTAATGATTGAAATAAGTTATTTTTGTAATTAATGATGATTTGGGAATTTACTTTTTAAATGGGAATGCAATTAAAAGTGATCGATGGTGGAATATAATCAAAGTGAATGGTGAAAGGAATTTATGAACGGGTTTTATTTTTAAAACCCGAAATTTTATAAAGAAGTAAAAAAGAAATTTTCAAGCGAATACAATAGCTCGAAATAAATGTTACTTAATCAGTTGAATTAAGTGAAAGGAGATTTGGAGATAAAAGGGTTTATTATAAACCAGAGTTTATAAATGAGATATAAAGTGTAAAGCGTTAATTTTACATTAACGTTACGTGAAAGTGAAATCAAGTGAAAAAGGGAAATAAGATTTCCAAAGTGGATAAGGGTTAAATATGTTTTGAAAGGAGATTGGTAAAAGGGAAATTTAAGAAAGAAGTGGGTCATAAGATTTTGGTAATAAATCCGAGCTATAAATGAGTTTGGCTAAAGAGGCAGAATTAAGAGTGGTGTACTTAAGTATTGAATTAGGAAAGAATGGTATATTCGAGAAAGAGATTTTCCAAAGGATAAGGAAGTCTGTGAAAAATGTGTTTTGAATGGAACATTAGTTTTGATTACACCTCATATTTATCTAAAGATATGAACGTTGTTGATCAAGGTCTGAGAGGTAAAATAAAATACCCCAACTTGAACGACATTAGGATTATCTGAAGATGATATTAGTTGGTAATCGTAAAAGAGGTTAGTGATAGTTCATTATTTCCATTAGTGAACTAATGCAACGTTAGTGAGAATTGGAAAATATACATAACGAGAGATCCGAAGTAAAGAAAATGTAAAGTTAGTTTTATTCTATACTAATCAATGTTAGTTATGGTTTTGAGAATGGAATACAAGATATTACGTAACGCTATTTAAAGAAAAATGAGTTGAATGGATTTTCCATGTTTTAAATAATAAGGAATGATGTTGAAATGTTTTGAAAGGAGAATTAAGTGGGAATCGAATATGGTTATTTTACCAAGTATTATAAAGAAATGGTGTTGAGAACATTGGTATATTAATCAAGAATTCAATTATCGTATTTCTAAATATTAAAGAGTTGGAAGTTTTAATTAAGCAGAAGTGAATAAATTTGTTTAGCTAAAAGGCCAAGTGATGCTGAATACTGAACCAGTGAACTCATTGGAGTATCATTATTGAAACACTGTTTATTTTGATAGTTAAATCACCAACTATCAAACCTGTCCAATACGATTGTTTGTACGGAAAGACAGGGATCGAATTTATATTCGAAAACCATTCCGACCAACAAACACGTGAAGATATCAGAAGATGATCGAGATCGAGCATTGAAGACCGTGGGTTTTCATAAACGGAAGAACCACTAATATTCTCTGCCTGACAAGCAGAGATAAGCTGTGATTCTGTCGTGTTTGGAATCTACGAGTTGCAAGGACTTCTCGCTACTGATCCATGGGGTGATTCCTACATGGATGTGGTAGGAGAGTGCCTTTGGTTCATCCGGTTCCTGGATGACTTGTATGGACGAGTGTCTGACAGAGTATTTCCGGAGGGTCACGTAAGTTGATTTCTTCAAACGTGCTATAGTGGTTGGCGGAGAATTGCCGTTCTCTTAGCTTCTAACTAGAGTATTTTTGTGGACGTCAATTAGTGATATCTGTCGGATCTGACGATGTGGCATTCAAAGTAAATGGTGATCAGATGTTTCAAAAATAAACTCTGACCTCAAGCCTCATCAACCGGAAAATGACAAAAATCGGGCAGGCAGCATGGCTATGTGGCTCGCTCCCATTAGGATGTATAATCACCTATCTAGAGAAATTCTGATTTACTTCTTTAATCTATATTTCAATGTTGTCCCTATTCGGGAGACGGTTGCTGATCCCAACCGTCGGTGATATACATTCGATACACTCAAGCGAAATGAGTGGTCGGTCATGTGTGGGCCGGGTTGCAAGATGTTCTTGTTGAACCCAGTGTATTCGCCTCTAGAGATACACTATCGGCAGGTGGTCCCATACCTTGTCATAGTTGGAATCCAATCTCCAAATAAGCGCCCGCGGTTTTTGTTTGTATACTATATATATGGAGCATGAGATGCAAGCGTTCCACTAGATTGATATTTACTTGTATTTAGACATTATTATAATATCAGACAAGATATTGGTTTCAAAAATGTTTTGGGTTATCGTAAGGTAAAAACCGTCTGTATTTATGTGTGGATTTGGTCTTACGATTATCCTTTTCTTTTGAAAGATTTTGAACTTTAAAATCATGATTGGATGATTTATCCTAAATACTGTGCGAGTTTATCTCGCTCTGGTTCACCAGACTGACCCGGTGTTTTGTAAATACTCGGGTTAGCCCGGGGTGTACAGGTTCAGGTTATCGAATGCTGTGAAGTCCAGAGACGAGCTGAAGATGTTCAGACGTATGATATTATATAGCTACTACTACGCTGTGTGTTGTATATGGGAACAAGTTATTATAACTGTCCCGTGGTGTGATGTACTCTGATATTGTAAGTATCTTTAAAGCTCTCAATAAAGATTTATTTCTGTATTATATTTTATTCCGCTGCGATATGAAACTCTGTGTTGCATTGTTTCTTCTTCTTCTTCTTCATCTTCTATTCTAGTATTTCTTTCTTTCTTATCTCACCCTCTAATTTCTTTCTAATAACTATCTAATGTTTTCGGTGCTTGGAGGGTCGGCATGAGTTACGGTAAAGGTACTTATGTCGATTTTCGGGGCCGAAAATCCCTGGGTCGTTACAGTGGTATTAGAGCTGAAGGTTAAGTGATCACCTTGGCTCTATGGCATGACTCAATAGAGATGGGTTAGCAATACCCTAGATTGATTTGAGTGTATAAATATGAGTGACGTATTTGTAGGTTTTATAAAAAAATTGTTTTATATTGTGAAGATTTATTGGTTGAGTTGTTTATGAGTTCTGATCGATCAGTTTGATCCACTGTATCGATAGGGGTTTCTAAACATTCAAGTACGATAAACCGACACAGTATGTTTCGAAAGAGGGTAAATGAAATAATTTTACCCAAATTATATTTTAATATAAAAGGATGATTAATATTGGAGATATTATGGTATATTGGATGTGTTGGTTGATTATAATTGAAATGGTTATGAAAACAACCAATTCGAATTCGTATAATGTAAAAGCAGATTTATTAAATCTGAAATTTAAATCAGAATTGAAATTTAACATTCCTAAAAATGGGAAAGGTGCTTGCAAATGAACTTGGATTGGATATATGAGAATTTTAAAATCCTGGGAGGTTTTAAATTTGTTTTACAAGCATTGTGTTTGGTATTTTGAAATAGATTTCAAAATGAAAATATTTAAATACGGTTTTGATAAGTGATATAGTATTGAACTCACTTCGATAGCTGGGGAATAACTCTGATGATGCTGGCCACATCATCAGTGTTCATTTCCGAGTTCTAAGTGACGGATTACTACCAAAAATCTTGTTTCAAATTGCTTTGAGAAAAACAAGTTGTTTTAAATTCTAAAAAGGAGTATTTGATTTTTGAAAGAGCTGAACTGTTTAAAAACTTCTAGGGAAATCGTTTGAACAAAGGCAAATTTAAATAGAAATTGTGAAAGCAGATATGAATTGAATGGAAACCAATTAACTGAAAATTTAATCGGGATATAATATATCAAGTAGAATCAGATTTGGAATTGTGAGAAAGGAATCTAAAATGGTATTGGACTGGTAAGTTAAGAGTTGGAATTGATGATGGATGGAAATTGAGTTGAGAATGGGTTTTGGCTTGGACGCGTGAAGGATTTGGTTTTGAGGATAAAATTGGAATTTTGTTTGGGAATGCATTGGTATATGTTGACAGGGTAGCAGATGGAAATGATATACAGATATGCCCGACAAAAAGGTACACGTTTATTTTTATGTGGGTTTGGTGATTTATGAGCCTTTTTGGCAAGCCACTTGGTTGTTTTATTTTCTTTTAGATTGGAGAAGGCCTAGAATGGCGAGTTGTAGTTGTGCCGATTGAGCCATACAAAGGAGGTGCTGGCGAAAATTTTCGGAAATTTAAGGTGTTAGAAAATTTTCAATATTTTTGAAAATATTAATTTACAATATTGAATTTATTTTTGATTTAAACTAAATTAGATTTGAAATTTTATGGGTGGTAACGTTCTTTCTTACCTTAGCAATTTCGAGGACGAAATTATTTTAAGGGGGGAAGAATGTAATGACCCGTGTTTTTGGCCGTCAAATATTTTATTTTATTTATTTATTTTAAATATTACATTTGGAATATTGATGGAATTTAATATTGAATTTGTTATTTAAACGAATTTCGAACGTTATATATACATATATATAATTATAAATCGAGCTCGAAATAGCGTTGCAGTTCGCAATATGGAGTTTTGAACTTCAACTGAAGATACAGAGTCCGATATAGGTCGGATTTCTGTGAAACAAGAAACGTTGGAGTCGTGTTGACAATAGTTTTCGTATGAAAGAGAAAAATCCAGATTCCATGTTATAGATTGGTAGTTATGGACAAATCAAATTTTGAAAAAAAGCTATGGAAATCGTTATCGGCCTTTAAAATGACCATTTTGCAAACGAACTCTGTTTTCAATGAAATTAGTTTCATTGGAACCGTATCGTCAAATTATTGTTAGAAAATCAAATTGCGTGGCAAACCGATGTCGTAGGTGACCACGGTAGCCATAAACGCCCGTTTATTTTGTATAGCGCGTAATTAATTCAATAAAGGGTTATTTGGGTATAACTTGAACAGACGATCGAATTAGGCTGCGAAACCAATTCTGTTGAGTTCGTATCGTCGATTAGAGTCAGGATAGGTATATAGTTTGTAATTTTTAAAGATCGGCAAATTTGGTGTCAAAAAGGGTGTTGTGGTGCGCATAAAAATAGCCTACCGGGGAAACAGTCTCAGAATGCGTCGAAACTAGTGCCGTTGGGTTCGTATTGAAGAACTATTATAGGATTTCACGGTTTCGGGTTTATTTGATTTATCTAGTGATCGTGAAAAATTTAAATGCGTGTTCCTTTTCTAGTTTTATAAAGGAAATTTTTTCAGACGACCTCGGATTTCGACGAAACTTGTCCCATTGGGTCCGGAATATCTTTTTACACTAGGATTAGTTTTTTTACCAGAAGACAGAAATCGTTTGTAGGTTGGTTTACGTGTTACTTCACAGCGAAGTTTCGTTAATTAATATTAATATTTGGTCCCTCAACTATGCTATATATATTATAACTAACTAAAATTTATGCACCAAATGTTGATTGCGTCCCAATTCTCCACCGTTTTGTTTACCTTTCTTGCGTCCCACATCATTATGTTTCGTGTATCCCAATCCATCTCTGCACCGTGCACGCCAAGTATCTTTTTGAACTCTTCACCACAAAATACCGCTATCCTAATCTACCGCATACCTACCCAACAGTTTGGCTACCAAGTTTTTATCTCTATAAAAGCACTGTCGCCATCCCTTTTTTCTCAGTAATGGAAAATTTGGCTTTCCACCACTGAAATAAATCAAAACGATTCAAAGCATCGACGGCTCACAGGGTAATGGAGATTCTGACAAGGAGTTAGTCGGTGCCATTGTTTTGGGAGCTCGCGGAGTATCGTGGGGCTGGCGATGAAGTGCATGAGGTATATTTTCTGTAGCATGTGAATGGAGGTACGGGGTACGGTTTTGAAGAGCCTGAGTGAGGTTCTAGTTCGGAATAAGGGGAGTAAGAGCGCTGTCTTGGTTTTATTTATGGGTGCTGGTATTGAGGACGTGTGCTGTCAGAAAACGGTGGGCTTTGGCCGTTCATTTGCTATAGAAATAAATAGATGTAAACATGAAGGCGGGGGAGGGAGGTTAAATGTTTTTGGGGAGTCACACTGCATGGGAAGAGCGGTATGAGAAGACTTGCATTTGGATGTAAGGTAAGGAGGGAGAGACGGAGCAGGCTGCGGAAGAAGTAGGGGAGAAAGGCAAGTGGGTTGTTCAAATTAGGGAGACGTGGTATACAACGAAGTGGGCTTTCGGCCTTTTTGAAAAAAAAAAAAAAAGAAAGAAAATAAAAAGAAGAAGAGGGAAGTAGAAGAAAGAATTGCATGGGCCAAACGAAGTGCATGAGAAGGGAGCAATCGGAAATGAACAGCAGGTAAAGGAGGTAGTAGCGTGACTAATGATGAATTAATATGTGCATATTTCATAATTTTCTAGATTAACATCCCTAAGCACCATTATTAATATACCTAATGGGTTTAGAAATAATTTAACATGTGCCAAATTCTGACCCAAACATGCAAACCGATATTTATGTGGCCAACGTTTGTAGTAACACGGTTTAAAACATTTACTAAGACTTAAAGTGGTGCACGATTTATGTAATGATATAATTAACATAATTACTTTATTAATTAAAATTTAATCGAGGTAATTATTTTAAAATTAGACCGTAACTATATTGTTAGTATGAGGTTCTCGTTGTTAACATAATTCAACGAAACAGGAGGCGCCGGGATCGTCGCGACAAGCACTCCATTCTGAGACAAATTTGAAAGCATTTGGATGTAGTCGGTATTTCAATTAAATTAAACGCGTGTTTAATTTTATTGAAAATAGTCGTTATCTCTACGAACGAAAAACCAGGTGAGTTAAACTCACTCAGTTTCCCATTTATATTTTTATAAATTGGGTTTTTATTTTGTGTGCTCTGCTTGCCAATGGTTAACTGTTTGCTAGTTATATATTTATTTGTGATCTAACTAATGAAATTAAACCATCGTTTAATTTTAGTGCAATACCAAATCGTTATTTTAACGATTGGTTCCAATAAAGGTAATTCACCTTGGTTGGTCACGTTTATAAAATAAACATGTTTTAAAATTGTTTGAATTGTTTGAACTGCTTGTAAATTGGTTGGTTGGTCGTTATTTACTGTTATCAGTTAGATGGAATTGAATTGTCTGGTTTGAAATAACCGTTTGAACACAGGAACGGACAGGTTGGAGGGATCCAACCGGATTCCTCAAATATATTATTTATTTTCATATTATCATATATGAACTGTCTTGTTTGGGGTGATTGATTTGATGGTTGATTATTGAATGTTCAACATCTGTTAGTTTAAACCAACGAGTGATATTGGTTGGGTATTTGGCAGCGTATGGCCAATAAAATCAATTGTGTTATAAATATTGATTCACCGTCAGGTGAGTCGATAGAGATAAAGTTATAAAATTTATTTTTATAACTGGAGATAGTTTTTGAATAAAAGTTATTTAAGAGAAATAAATATTTTATTTATTTAAGATTTTGATTTGTTAATAATTTATCTTATAAAATAAATTCTGATGTTAATCAGATTTACAAGTATGAGAATAAGGAATGAATCGAGGGGTTAAACTTTGATAATTATTTTGTAAAGAAAACAATTAATGGAATTATTTAAAATAATTATATTTTTAATTAGTTTAAAGTGACGATTATTTGGGATCGGTTAATGAGATAATCGAGGTTTGAGTCAATTAAATTAACAGGTTTGAATTGAAATTGATTATCAAATTGATGGGTTTCGATTAAAATAGTTAATGAATATTGTTTAAATTTAAATAAAGTTTTTAAAGAGATTTACTATTTAATTTAGTTAATAAAGGAATTAACTATTGAAATAGTTAATGATTGAAATAAGTTATTTTTGTAATTAATGATGATTTGGGAATTTACTTTTTAAATGGGAATGTGTAACAACCCATATTTAGAATAACAAGTTATAACATAAATCAAGGCAGAATTCAATGATAAAATCTGAATCAAGGGAAACGGGCTGTGCCATTGCGTTCGTCTCGGAAAAATACGCGAAATAGAGTCCGAATTTTCGAAAATAGGAGTCTGTATGACCCAGTTAAGGCCCATGGAAATTTTCAGAAAATTCAAATTTAAAAACAGATTTCAAATTCAGCTAGGCAGGATAGGCGGGAAAAGATCCCGCCACTCCCCAAGTCGACTTGGGAGTCGACACACCCCAGGCTGTATCGACTGCCCAGTCGACACCCCTATCGACTTGAGTGGTCGGCCACTCTGGCCTAGGTGCACCTGACTTGTTTCTCAAGACATGTTTGGAGGCTAGTGACGTGAATTGATGGCCCAGATCTGAATTAGGGTTAATCCTATGGTCTATACTAACCTAATCATCTATAAAAAGACCCTAATACCTAGCCTAAGTCATCATAAATCAATCCTACAACTAAACTATGCCAAAATGTTTAATCATGGCCTCCACCCTCTTGTCATGGCCTCCATCTTCATTCATATGAGAGTCCCTAAGCTTGTTTGAGAGTTTCTAAGCTTGATTCAAGGCCAAAAGTTCAATCTTTCTTCATCAAAGCAAGGATCTTCTTCTTATTTCTCAAGGGTTTTCATTGAAGCTTGCTATTTGGGGATCTTTAGAGTTGCTAGTGGCTTCGTCTCAATCTTATTTATATTTTATAAGTCTTCATAAGCATTGTAAGCCCTATACTACTCTTAGATTCTAACTATGAAGTTAAATATGACATGTTGCAAGTTTGAGTTTGGGCCTAAGTATGATACGTGCTTTGATTCTATCATGTCATGCATAGATTTATTCTATGCATGTTTGTAAAGCTATCACCTTGACCTTATGCATAGAAAGCTACGATCTTTGATTGGAAATGTTGCATAAAGCAACATAGAAACTCTCATAAACCTTATGTTATCTTGCATATGATGTTATATGCGAATCACTAGCTATCATCCTATGTCATCTATGATCATGTTTCACCTATTTGCTAAAGTTTGATATTATGCATGTTTTGAGGCTTACAATGTAATATGCAAGTTCATGATCTCTCATAAACCTTATGTTATCTTGTATATGGTGTTATATGCGAATCGCTAGCTACCATCCTATGCCATTTATGATCATGTTTCACCTATTCGCTAAGTTTGAATGTTATGCATGTTTTGAGGCTCATAATGTAACATGCAAGTTTAAATGAACATATTTATGCCTCATATGCCACCATGTTTAACTTGTGGCCAACCTTATTACCTTATGCCCTTTTTGTCATGTTTTGCCAAGTTCCCTCTTTTGATCTATGTTATGTTATGCGAAACGTACATGCGATAGGAATGCGTTGGGTTTGGGTAATATTAATGACATGAAAACATGATTTTAAAATATGACATGAACATTGACTTGTGATTATGTTTGTAAACATAATAATGGACATGACACTTAGAAAATGTGAGTGTGGCCAACTCGAGGTTGGGTTGAGTTTGTAGCATAAATCTACCCGGAACCGACTGGCTTAACTAGTGGCTACAAGCAATAGGACCCAATGTGAGTAGTTGGACATGTCGCACTTGAAACCCGAGGTTAGACCAAGTTGTGGTGTAAAGCTACCCGGACCCGCCCGGCTTAACTAGTAACCACAACAAGGTCTATTGTGAGAGGTTGGTTGCATTAAATTAATTAATGCCACATGGTAGGGTTAAGTCATGGACCACTTGAATACTTAACCAATTAAACACGATGGGTTGACGGGGTTAATTCATGAACCTTGGGTACACTTAACCAACTTGATACTTGATTGGATAGGGTTAACCACATTTATCCCGTTAGAAACCCTAGTTACGTGGTCCTTTTCACCAGTAACCCTCTTGGTTGTATCATGATACCCTAGGGACTAGGCTAGGGTGGGGCACGATTACTGGGCTGACATGTAAGCGACCAAAACGACGGCTGAGTAGGTGCGCCGGTGTGGGTTCAGGCGGACTATGGTCGTGCACATAGTCCGGAGTTGAAAAAGCAGACACGGGCACCAGTAGGTTTAGACTGTGCGTGCTTGATGTGTGTCCGTGGTTGGCACCCTAGGGCTTGATACACCCTAGGGTGGACCTAGCACAGTTTGACTACACTTCGTGGTTGGGCCGTATGACACCGACACTTGACGAGTAGGCTTTTAGGGAGCCGATCGACAAGACCGTGTTGTTGGACCTTGATCTAGGTCATCTCGGGATGTTGGGCCAAGATTGGGCCAAGGGATCTTTTCTTGTTGATACTTGACATAGATTACTAGTACACACTTGGTGCAACTTAACCTTGTATATGCGATGCCACACTTGATATGTCTCTTCACCATGCCAGTTATCACCCTATGTTTCATCTCTGCTTTACATGTCCAGTTAACTTTATTAGTTTTTATACTAATAGTAGATAGGACTTACCAGTCTTTTTGACTGACCCGTTTTCTTTTGCCTCTTTTCTTCCGTTTCCCCCCCAGGTTTGCAGGGTGGGAACACTGGTACCTAGCTGGATCTTTAGCTGCTTTTCTGGATAGCTCATGTACGGTTTGGACTTGAGCATGCTATGGCTTTATTCTACTTTGGGGATAGTTACTTTATGTTTTTTTCAGTTTTCAGTTTATGTTCTAGACTTTGTTTTGTGGGAAAATAATGACCAAGTACTTTGATGTAACTTGACTATGGTTTTGAAATGTTAGTTTTATCCGCTGCTTTACTACTCTGTTTTACTTATATGTTCTGTTTTATGATATCTGCATGCATGTTTACCTTGTTTAACGCCCCTCCAAAGCTAGTGTACTTGCAAGAGTGGCATTGGCGGAGGTGGGGTGTTACATTTGGTATCAGAGCGAGGTTTACAAGATTTGAGCAAAAGTGTTTTTAAAAATTACCTTTTTGGAAAACTATTTTCAAAACCAATTAAGTATTTTCCAAGAAAAGTCTAGTTATTTTAAAAGGCTATTCCCCAAAAGCCATTAGCACTATCCTTCGTTTCCTCGTTCTAAATCTATCTTTTCTCCTTTTCAGCATGGCCGATCTTAACCTTCCCGAGGGAGTGACCATCCCCGGATGGTTCCAGAGGTACTTGGAAGCTAGGGCCAACGATGTGGGCCCAACAAATACCCCCACCGTAACTGAGGTCCCTCCTCCTCCTCCTCCTCAGCATCCACAAGCAGATTTCGCAAAGGTTTGCAAAGACTTTAAGGCAATGGGTGGCAAGAATTTTATTGGGACGGAGACTTTTGTTGAGGCGCGAAATTGGTTGAAAGAAACTGAAGATATCTTCGCCATCTTTGATGTGGAAGACCATAGAAAGGTTTTATTGGCAGCATGGCTATTAAAAGAAGAAGCTGCTTATTGGTGGGAGGTCACCAATGCTACTAGGCCTATAGAGACTTGGGCCGACTTTAGGACAAGGTTTGGGCTTAAGTTTCTATCATCAGCTGAGGTGAATCTGCAATTAGAGAAGTTTATATCTTTGAAGCAAGGGGACATGACAGTGAGGGAGTATGTGAATAAGTTTAACCAGCTCGCTCGATTCGATTTGGACATGGTTAATACTCCCCAGAAGAAGGCTTTACGCTTTGCACGAGGGTTGAATAAGCCATTACAAGGTTTGGCCCTATCTCATATACCCATGGGGGCCACTTTTGAAGGCCTAGTAGACATGGCATTGCTTCAAGGAGACGATAAGAATGGCAAGAAGGAAGTCAAGACTAATGAGACTCAAACCAAGAAGACGGACTCCAAGTGGGGAGGAAATCAGAGTAATCAGAACAACAAGAACAACAAGGGCAACAAGGGAAACAAGGCCAAGGAAAAGGACCCAAGAAAATGCAACTTCTGTGGGATGGTTGGGCACATAGCCAAAGATTGCAGAAAGAAGAAGAGGAAGTTAGGCGAATGCTTTCATTGTGGAGAGACTGGACACTTTAGCAAGGATTGCCCCAAGAAGCAAGGGCAGACTCAGCGTGCAGGACCTTCTGGAGGCCAAGTGCATGCTCTCAACACTGCTCCAGTTCAGGACCGAGGTAGTATTTTTGTAGAAAGTCTTGTTTATATTTCTGACTTTCCTGTTCGCACTTTATTCGATTCTGGCGCATCGCATACCTTTATTTCTTCTGACATTGTTGAAAGTATGCACCTAAGTACTAGTCTAGTTGAGGATCCGGACAGTGTTTCAAATCCAATTGGGGGTTCCGCTCATTTATCTATGATTTGTGTGGATTTGAAGATTTCTATCTTGACCGTAGAATTCACGTGTAATGCTTATGCTCTCGGGTTCACGGGATACGGGTTGATTTTGGGCATGGATTGGTTGTCCAGTTATGGATCCATTCTCGATTGTGAGCATAGGGTGGTGAGGCTCATGACTCGCCTCGGTAATACCCTAGAGATTTCTTGCAACCCGCTGGATCCCGTCATGTTATGTTATCTTGAATCTCTTGACTCGTCCATCAATGATCTGCAATATGTAAGGGTGGTTCGAGAATATCCCGATGTATTTGAAGAGGTTAAGGGGTTACCCCCTAAACGAGAGATAGATTTTCGCATTTATCTTTTTGATAATGCCAAGCCAGTATCATTGCCCATTAGGCACATGGACCCGCGAGAAAGAAGAGAGCTCAGTAAGCAAATCAAGGAGCTGCTTGAGAAATTTTTTATTAGGTGAAGCATTTCTGAATGGGGTGCTCCGGTGGTATTCGCTACTAAGGCGGATGGTTCGCTTCGTCTATGTGTTGATTATCGAGAGTTGAACAAGCTGACAAAGAAGAATAGGCACCCGTTACCGAGGATTGATGACCTCTTTGACCAGCTTGTTGGTGCTTCTGTTTTCTCTCAGCTCGATCTAGCCACCGGATTCCATCAGCTTAGAGTGGCTGAGGATAGTATTGATAAAACTGCGTTTAGGACTCCAGATGGATTCTTTGAATGGTTTGTCATGCCATTCGGTTTGACTAATGCACCCGCCTACTTCGTAGATTTGATGAGTAGGGTGTTCAGGGAGTTCCTTAACAAGTTTGTTGTTGTCTTCGTGGATGATATCCTGATCTTCTCAAAGGATGAGGAAGAGCATGCTAGGCATCTCAAGGAAGTGATGGATACGCTTAGAGCGCATCAGTTGAAAGCCAAGTTCTCCAAATGTCATTTTTGGAGAAGGGAAGTTCGGTTTCTTGGACATATAGTTTCTAAGCAAGGCATAGCGGTGGATCCCACGAAAGTGGTTGTGGTTCAAGACTGGAAGACTCCTAGGAATGCAACCGAAGTAAGAAGCTTTCTCGGTCTGGCGGGCTACTATAGGAAGTTCATCAGGGACTTCGCTAAGATTTCGGCCCCTCTTACTAAGTTGACGAAGAATAACTTAGTCTTTGCATGGGACTTAGAGTGTGAGCTTGCTTTTCAAAGGCTCAAGAGGGCCCTTACCACAGCTCCAGTTTTGGCATTACCCGATAGTGGTAAGATGTTTACCGTGTACACCGATGCATGTGGCACGGGGTTAGGTGCTGTTCTGATGCAAGAGGGAAGAGTAATATGTTATGGGGGTAGGCAACTTAAAGTTCATGAGAAGAACTATCCCACTCATGATTTGGAGTTGGCGGCGATCGTCTTTGCACTCAAATCCTGGCGCCACTATCTTCTAGGCGAAAGGTTTGAGTTGTATACTAATCACAAGTCACTCAAGTACCTCTTCTCGCAGAAAGAGCTGAATCTAAGGTAGCAAAGGCGGATGGAATTCTTGGCATCATGTGACTTCGAGATAGCTTATACCCCTGGCAAGGGTAATGTTGTGGCAGATGCACTAAGCAGAAGGAGGCTGACTTTCAGTCCCTTGTTTATTGAGATGAAGAACTTAGAGTTCTTAGCAACCTTTGATTTCACGACGGCTGTTGAGACGATGATGGGTTCATTAGCATCACTTGAGCTTAGACCCACAATTCTTGATCAAGTAGGGACTTCACAGAAGGAAGACCCGCGGATAGTTGAGATCATGGACAAGTTGATTCGTGGTGAGACGTCTAGTCACCTTGCTAGATATACTATTGATGACAAGGGTTGGCTAAGGCGTGATGGAAGGCTAAGCGTTCCACAAGTGGGAGACTAGGTGCATAAAGTTCTCGAAGAAGCACATCACTCGAAGATGACTATACATCCTGGAGGAGATAAGATGTATAGGGATATGAAGCGCATTTTCTTCTGGGCTGGAATGAAGAAAGATGTGGCAGAGTATGTTTCAAAGTGTATAGTGTGCCAACAAGTGAAAGCCGAGTCGAAGAAACCCGGTGGGCTATTACATCCATTGGAGGTCCCGCAATGGAAGTGGGAAAGTATCTCTATGGATTTTGTGGATGGATTGCCTAGGTCAAGGAAAGGGAATACGAGCATATGGGTCATAGTTGATAGACTTACGAAGAGTGCTCATTTCATCCCAGTGAAGAGCAAGAGGACCGCATCATGGCTAGCATCTATTTATCTTCGAGAGATAGTGCGGTTGCATGGAGTTCCTTCTAGCATAGTTAGCGATCATGACCCAATTTTCACTAGCCAGTTCTGGAATAGTTTGCAAGAAGCGATGGGTACGCGATTGAATCTGAGTACAACCTATCACCCCCAGACGGATGGCCAAACCGAAAGGGTGAATAGAGTGTTAGAAGATCTTTTGAGGCTTTGTGTTCTTGACTTTGGTGGTACTTGGGAAGACCACCTTCCTCTTGTAGAGTTTGCTTATAATAATAGCTATCAAGCTAGCATAGGGATGGCACCATTTGAAGCTTTGTATGGGAGGCCATGTAGGTCACCATCTTGTTGGTGGGAGACAACGGATAGGCTTATACTTGGGCCCGATATGATACGGGACACATCCGAGAAAGTTGAATTGGTGAGAAAACGGATGAAAGCGGCCCAAGACAGACAGAAATCCTATACTGACAAGCGAAGGACAGATTTGGAATTCGAAGTCGGAGATATGGTTTTCGTGAAGGTTTCTCCTTTGCGTAATGTGGTTCGTTTTGGAGCAGTTGGGAAGCTGGCACCAAGGTTTGTAGGACCCTTCCCTATCATAGAGAGAATTGGAAAGATGGCTTATAAGGTGGAATTGCCCAAGAAGCTAGCCGGAGTGCATAATGTCTTTCATGTCTCGCATCTCCGAAAGTGCCTACATGAGTCCGCTGAGGTGGTTGAACCAAGCATTCTTGAAAACGTGGAGGTAGAGAAAGAGGCAACCTTGAGGAGAGCTCCGATTCGTATCTTGGGAACAGAGATCAAGAAGCTAAGGAATCGAGAAGTCAAATTGTTGAAAGTTCAGTGGAGTGAAGCCGATGAAGATGCAACTTGGGAAACCGAGGAGAAGATGCGTGGGCTTTATCCATTCCTTTTTGAGGGTACATTCTCAATCTCCTTTCCTAATTAGCATATCTTTCTTTTTGCTATCCATGTTTATCCTGTTTATCTTGTTATCTCGTTAACCTTGTCATGAGAACCTTAGGTAGAAACCCTTTGGATGAAACATGTATTTGAAACATGTTATGCTTGATGTTTGCAAGTGGTTGCAAGTGTTCGCAAGTGGATACTCGTGGATGCATGATACACATTAGGCACTAAGATCGACTCACACACTTTCATATTGCATATGCATGAGTGCTTATACTTATTCATGGATGAAACTTGTTATGCTATCACGTGGATGTTGCATATGGATGAATGTTATGTGCACTAATGTAGGGATTATAAATTATGTTAGGATTTTGCATACATATGGACTCATTTCACTAACATACTTTGCACTAAGTGGGTCTACTGGATCAGTAACCGCCTGATTTTCGCATTAGATAAGTACATATACACACACCTTTGCATATAATCATACATCATTTAGAATTTGTTAAGGACATTGACTGCACGTGGATGATGTTTTGAGTAGATGGATAATGGATGGTAGGATACGTTCTTCCTAACTTAGAGATTTCGGGGACGAAATCCTTTATGGTGGGGAGGATGTAACAACCCATATTTAGAATAACAAGTTATAACATAAATCAAGGTAGAATTCAATGATAAAATATGAATCAAGGGAAATGGGCTGTGCCATTGCGTTCGTCTCGGAAAAATACGCGAAATAGAGTCCGAGTTTTCGAAAATTGGAGTCCGTATGACCCAGTTAAGGCCCATGGAAGTTTTCAGAAAATTCAAATTTAAAAACAGATTTCAAATTCAGCTGGGCAGGATAGGCGGGAAAAGATCCCGCCACTCCCCAAGTCGACTTAGGAGTCGACACACCCGAGGCTGTGTCGACTGCCCGGTCGACACCCCTGTCGACTTGGGTGGTCGGCCAGTCTGGCCTGGGTGCACCTGACTTGTTTCTCAAGACATGTTTGGAGGCTAGTGACGTGAATTGATGGCCCAGATCTGAATTAGGGTTAATCCTATGGTCTAAACTAACCTAATCATCTATAAAAAGACCCTAATACCTGGCCTAAGTCATCATAAATCAATCCTACAACTAAACTATGCCAAAATGTTTAATCATGGCCTCCACCCTCTTGTCATAGCCTCCATCTTCATTCATATGAGAGTTCCTAAGCTTGTTTGAGAGTTTCTAAGCTTGATTCAAGGCCCAAAGTTCAATCTTTCTTCATCAAAGCAAGGATCTTCTTCTTATTTCTCAAGGGTTTTCATTGAAGCTTGCTATTTGGGGATCTTTAGAGTTGCTAGTGGCTTCGTCTCAATCTTATTTATATTTTATAAGTCTTCATAAGCATTGTAAGCCCTATACTACTCTTAGATTCTAACTATGAAGTTAAATATGACATGTTGCAAGTTTGAGTTTGGGCCTAAGTATGATATGTGCTTTGATTCTATCATGTCAGGCATAGATTTATTCTATGCATGTTTGTAAAGCTATCACCTTGACCTTATGCATAGAAAGCTACGAGCTTTGATTGGAAATGTTGCATAAAGCAACATAGAAACTCTCATAAACCTTATGATATCTTGCATATGATGTTATATGCGAATCACTAGCTATCATCCTATGTCATCTATGATCATGTTTCACCTATTTGCTAAAGTTTGATATCATGCATGTTTTGAGGCTTACAATGTAATATGCAAGTTTATGATCTCTCATAAACCTTATGTTATCTTGCATATGGTGTTATATGCGAATCGCTAGCTACCATCCTATGCCATTTATGATCATGTTTCACCTATTCGCTAAGTTTGAATGTTATGCATGTTTTGAGACTCATAATGTAACATGCAAGTTTAAATGAACATATTTATGCCTCATATGCCACCATGTTTGACTTGTGGCCAACCTTATTACCTTATGCCCTTTTTGTCATGTTTTGCCAAGTTCCCTCTTTTGATCTATGTTATGTTATGCGAAACGTACATGCGATGGGAATGCGTTGGGTTTGGGTAATATTAATGACATGAAAACATGATTTTAAAATATGACATGAACATTGACTTGTGATTATGTTTGTAAACATAATAATGGACATGACACTTAGAAAATATGAGTGTGGCCAACTCGAGGTTGGGTTGAGTTTGTAGCATAAATCTACCCGGAACCGACCGGCTTAACTAGTGGCTACAAGCAATAGGACCCAATGTGAGTAGTTGGTCATGTCGCACTTGAAACCCGAGGTTAGACCAAGTTGTGGTGTAAAGCTACCCGGACCCGCCCGGCTTAACTAGTAACCACAACAAGGTCTAATGTGAGAGGTTGGGTGCATTAAATTAATTAATGCCACATGGTAGGTTTAAGTCATGGACCACTTGAATATTTAACCAATTAAACACGATGGGTTGACGGGGTTAATTCATGAACCTTGGGTACACTTAACCAACTTGATACTTGATTGGATAGGGTTAACCACATTTAACCCGTTAGAAACCCTAGTTATGTGGTCCTTTTCACCAGTAACCCTCTTGGTTGTATCATGGTACCCTAGGGACTAGGCTAGGGTGGGGCACGATTACTGGGCTGACATGTAAGCGACCAAAACGACGGCTGAGTAGGTGCGCCGGTGTGGGTTCAGGCGGACTATGGTCGTGCACATAGTCCGGAGTTGAAAAAGCAGACATGGGCACCAGTAGGTTTAGACTGTGCGTGCTTGATGTGTGTCCGTGGTTGGCACCCTAGGGCTTGATACACCCTAGGGTGGACCTAGCACAGTTTGACTACACTTCGTGGTTGGGCCGTATGACACCGACACTTGACGAGTAGGCTTTTAGGGAGCCAATCGACTAGACCGTGTTGTTGGACCTTGATCTAGGTCATCTCGGGATGTTGGGCCAAGATTGGGCCAAGGGATCTTTTCTTGTTGATACTTGACATAGATTACTAGTACACACTTGGTGCAACTTAACCTTGTATATGCGATGCCACACTTGATATGTCTCTTCACCATGCCAGTTATCACCCTATGTTTCATCTCTACTTTACATGTCCAGTTAACTTTATTAGTTTTTATACTAATAGTAGATAGGACTTACCAGTCTTTTTGACTGACCCGTTTTCTTTCGCCTCTTTTCTTCCGTTTCCTCCCCTAGGTTTGCAGGGTGGGAACACTGGTACCTAGCTGGATCTTTAGCTGCTTTTCTGGATAGCTCATGTACGGTTTGGACTTGAGCATGCTATGGCTTTATTCTACTTTGGGGATAGTTACTTTATGTTTTTTTCAGTTTTCAGTTTATGTTCTAGACTTTGTTTTGTGGGAAAATAATGACCAAGTACTTTGATGTAACTTGACTATGATTTTGAAATGTTAGTTTTATCCGCTGCTTTACTACTCTGTTTTACTTATATGTTCTGTCTTGTGATATCTGCATGCATATTTACCTTGTTTAACGCCCCTCTAAAGCTAGTGTACTTGCAAGAGTGGCATTGGCGGAGGTGGGGTGTTACAGAATGCAATTAAAAGTGATCGATGGTGGAATATAATCAAAGTGAATGGTGAAAGGAATTTATGAATGGGTTTTATATTTAAAACCCGAAATTTTATAATGAAGTAAAAAAGAAATTTCCAAGCGAATACAATAGCTCGAAATAAATGTTACTTAATCAGTTGAATTAAGTGAAAGGAGATTTGGAGGTAAAAGGGTTTATTATAAACCAGAGTTTATAAATGAGATATAAAGTGTAAAGCGTTAATTTTACATTAACGTTACGTGAAAGTGAAATCAAGTGAAAAAGGGAAAGGGAAATAAGATTTCCAAAGTGGATAAGGGTTAAATATGCTTTGAAAGGAGATTGGTAAAAGGGAAATATGGGAAAGAAGTGGGTCATAGGATTTTGGTAATAAATCAGAGCTATAAATGAGTTTGGTTAAAGAGGCAGAATTAAGAGTGGTGTACTTAAGTATTGAATTAGGAAAGAATGGTATATTCGAGAAAGAGATTTTCCAAAGGATAAGGAAGTCTATGAAAAATGTGTTTTGAATGGAACATTAGTTTTGATTACACCTCATATTTATCTGAAGATATGAACGCTGTTGATCAAGGTCTGAGAGGTAAATAAAATACCCCAACTTGAACGACATCAGGATTATCTGAAGATGATATTAGTTGGTAATCGTAAAAGAGGTTAGTGATAGTTCATTATTTCCATTAGTGAACTAATGCAACGTTAGTGAGAATTGGAAAATATACATAACGAGAGATCCGAAGTAAAGAAAATGTAAAGTTAGTTTTATTCTATACTAATCAATGTTAGTTATGGTTTCGAGAATGGAATACAAGATATTACGTAACGCTATTTAAAGAAAAATGAGTTGAATGGATTTTCCATGTTTTAAATAATAAGGAATGATGTTGAAATGTTTTGAAAGGAGAATTAAGTGGGAATCGAATATGGTTATTTTACCAAGTATTATAAAGAAATGGTGGTGAGAACATTGGTATATTAATTAAGAATTCAATTATCGTATTTCTAAATATTAAAGAGTTGGAAGTTTTAATTAAGCAGAAGTGAATAAATTTGTTTAGCTAAAAGGCCAAGTGATGCTGAATGCTGAACCAGTGAACTCATTGGAGTGTGATGATTGAAACACTATTTATTTTGATAGTTAAATCACCGACTATCAAACCTGTCCAATACGATTGTTGGTACGGAAAGACCGGGATCGAATTTATATTCGAAAACCATTCCGACCAACAAACACGTGAAGATATCATAAGATGATCGAGATGGGGCATTGAAGACCGTGGGTTTTCATAAACGGAAGAACCACTAATATTCTATGCCTGGCAAGCAGAGATAAGCTGTGATTCTGTCGTGTTTGGAATCTACGAGTTGCAAGGACTTCTCGCTACTGATCCATGGGGTGATTCCTACATGGATGTGGTAGGAGAGTGCCTTCGGTTCATCCGGTTCCTGGATGACTTGTATGGACGAGTGTCTGACAGAGTATTTCCAGAGGGTCACGTACGTTGATTTCTTCAAATGTGCTATAGTGGTTGGCGGAGAATTGCCGTTCTCTTAGCTTCTAACTAGAGTATTTTTGTGGACGTCAATTAGTGATATCTGTCGGATCTGAGGATGTGGCATTGAAAGTGAATGGTGATCAGATGTTTCAAAAATAAACTCTGACCTCAAGCCTCATCAACCGGAAAATGACAAAAATCGGGCAGGCAGCATGGCTATGTGGGTCGCTCCCATTAGGATGTATAACCACCTATCTAGAGAAATTCTGATTTACTTCTTTAATCTATATTTCAATGCTGTCCCTATTCGGGAGACGGTTGCTGATCCCAACCGTCGGTGATATACATTCGATACACTCAAGCGAAATGAGTGGTTGGTCATGTGTGGGCCGGGTTGCAAGATGTTCTTGTTGAACCCAGTGTATTCGCCTCTAGAGATACACTATCGGCAGGCGGTCCCATACCTTGTCATATTTGGAATCCAATCTCCAAATAAGCGCCCGCAGTTTTTGTTTGTATACTATATATATGGAGCATGAGATGCAAGCGTTCCACTAGATTGATATTTACTTGTATTTAGACATTATTATAATATCAGACAAGATATTGGTTTCAAAAATGTTTTGGGTTATCGTAAGGTAAAAACCGTCCGTGTTTATGTGTGGATTTGGTCTTACGATTATCCTTTTATTTTGAAAGATTTTGAACTTTAAAATCATGATTGGATGATTTATCCTAAATACTGTGCGAGTTTATCTCACTCTGGTTCACCAGACTAACCCGGTGTTTTGTAAATGCTCGGGTTAGCCCGGGGTGTACAGGTTCAGGTTATCGAATGCTGTGAAGTCCAGAGACGAGCTGAAGATGTTCTGACGTATGATATTATATAGTTACTATTCCGTTGTGTGTTGTATATGGGAACAAGTTATTATAACTGTCCCGTGGTGTGATGTACTCTGATATTGTAAGTATCTTTAAAGCTCTCAATAAAGATTTATTTCTGTATTATATTTTATTCCGTTGCGATATGAGACTCTGTGTTGCGTTGTTTCTTCTTCTTCTATTCTAGTATTTCTTTCTTTCTTATCTCACACTCTAATTTCTTTCTAATAACTATCCAATGTTTTCGGTGCTTGGAGGGTCGACATGAGTTACGGTAAAGGTACTTATGTCGATTTTCAGGGACGAAAATCCCTGGGTCGTTACAGGTAGAATACTTCGAGGAGCACGATCCGAAGCATAGTGAAGAGGAGCATGCCGAACCGATCCGGAGATGATGACCAAAACCCGAGATGCAAAGGTAGTCCAAATGGGAAGTTTGCACTCAGGATCCAGATGAGAACCAACGAGTCAACTTCGTGATTGGACTTTGCTGCAGGACGTGTACGAAGGAGTTGTCGACATCCATAGCTTTGTTCCACCTCCGGGAGACGATTGTTAGGATATGGATCAGTGCAGTGGGGTATTTATTACTCCATGGGGCAGTGCGATCGTAGCATGGCTATGAGCCAGTGCAGTGGAGTCGCCATGACTTCATGGGCCAGAGTGGACATATCAAGGACTAGTGGTTATGGATCGGTGCAGTAGGGTTGCCATGACTCCATAGGGCAGAGTGATCATAGCAAGTAATAGGGTGATCAAAGCGGTGGATATCTTATGCTTTATGCACTGAGTGAGAGATGTGAGGATGGATGCTATGCTTGATTGTTTGACATCACTATGACATGCACACCCCCTCACTCGTATCCTTTACACCATATGTTAGTGGCACCTTAGAATATTGTATGGTATGTTGTGCTAACTCTTTGGTTGCAGGTCCAGGTTCAGGTATGGTTTAGTATACCTGTTATTATTCTGTTTTGCTGCTTATCGCTCATACCAGACTTTTGTCTGACCCATAGTTTTATGTCTCTTCTTATTACTCTGAGTGCTCTTAAACGGGCAGACTAGAGACAGGTTAGCTGGTTGTGCACGAGTAGCTGTCCGGAGACGAGCGTGAGGCTTACACGTACTATTCTATATATATTCTCCCTATGTCGCTGCTGGTCGCTACTTTGGGCATTAGTAGTGTGCCTTTCCTTTTCTTTTGCTTTAGAGACAGTTTTAAAGTTGTAATAACGATAAAGGGGAAAATAAGCTGCATTTGGATTTTCCGCTGCTGAGATGTTTAGTTTTCAACTTATGCACTGTCTCGCCTGTTTTATGTCAAAGTATGTTATTATTATATTTTATTCCATGCGCTGTGAGATATGCTATAGGTTCCTTGTTAGTTCAAATTCCTTATCTTTCCTTTCTTTGACGACCATCCCGTGCTGGTTGGACATCGGCGCAGCGCACTTTCATTGGAAATGTCGGCTGGTGCGGGGCGGGCCGTCACAGTATTCTTCTTTCAGTAACTCAAATTGCTTACAAATACTTCTTAATGAAAATTTTCTTTTAAAACTTCATGTGCATTTCCATGCTTCAGGCATGTTTTCTTATTTTAAACGCCTTCCTTTTGTGATTTGTATGTTACTAATATTCATTTATGAATATACTTCAAGTGCTTATAATTTTCTGTTTCAGTCGGACTTGCATGTTGCAATACATATCTAATGAATAAGACACCTTTCATTACTAAGCAGGAAGTAATCTACTCATCTTGAAGTATATCAAGATTTTCATTATAACAATACTTAGAAGAATGAAGTATATCAAGATTTTTATTACAACAACACTAAGGAGGAAGTAATCTACTCACCTTGAAGTATATCAAGGTTTTCATTACAACTATAGTTAGAAGAATGTTCCAATCTATCATCCATGTTCTTGGTATTCTTTATAATAACAAATGTTATTTATGTTCTTCAGGAACTTATATATTATAATATTTTTTGCATATCGCAACTAACACTTCAATGGATATTAAGAGTTTCATTACAACAATTCTTGAAAGTAGGAAGTGATCTACTCATCATGAATTATTTCAAGATTTTCATCACAACAATACTTAAAAGAATGTTGTAATCTACATTTCTTGCTCTTTATCACCACCAAAGTTATTTAAATTCTTCTGTAATTTGTATACTTTCATCGTTTATACCTTCAGGGTATTGTAAGCGTTTTAAACTCTATAATCAATTCAATTATCTCTGAAAATACAATGCTCATGGCATTTAACATGTTGTTGACACTCTATGGTGCTTCAGTAACTTCCGTGTGCTTTTGTCATTATATATATTTCTATTTTTATCTTATGAACTACAGGTTCATATCTTATGGACTACCAGTCCATATACCTTATTTAGGATAATTTCATGATGGCCAATCATGTTTCTCTCTAATATGGGATTTTTAATCCATTTATAAATATAAGCGCTTTATTATTTATTAATTTATCATCGATGATTATTTCTTATTAGTTCTATACATAATTTATTGAGATCTCAAAACTTATCAAGCTTTAGGTATCTAAACCACTTCTGGGGTTATTTTGACAATCATGTCATGGGTTTCTTTCAAAGCACCTTTATGTGTTTCTTAAGGAACACTCACCTCCTTTATTTTGCATCTTTATGACTTACTCAAAAGATATTTTGAACTGACTTTTATACCACATTTTTAGCTGTTATTTACACCTTTTGATCCTTCGGGGATTCAAATGTATATTGGAAAGGTCTATTAGGGACATAATTGATAATTTATGCAAGTTACTTAATACTTTGCATAATTCTATATGTTAGCAAATATTTAACATCGATGATTACTTTATCCTCCCCCTCAATGTTGACAAACATTGTCACTTTAAATAATAAACCTACTTTGGATTCATTTTTGATCCATTATAGCATCATAGCTAGCAAATACATTAGATTTATTTCAACTGTTGGAGGATAATTCTCTTATTAGTTGATAAGATGCATTCATATTGTATTGCTTATTCCCTTTCAATGATCTAATGATTTGGAGGAATTTTCTATCATCTGAATATGCACATGACTTCAGGTCATTCAATATTGATGTCAATCACTTTCTGAAATATAAAATAATATATGCATAATTTATAATATGAGCTCATGATAACTTCAGGTTGTTAATTAAATATTAGCATATATGTGTATATACGTGCGTCCACGTATTACATATGTGATTGATTTGCATATTCTTTCTCATTCAAGTTATTGATTTTAGAACAAATTGTTTATAATGTTCCATTCATTAATTTTTGCTTATCAAGCAATGCCAATGTGAATCTTAGAGATCGTTTCATAATATCCAAAATATCTGATTTGGAACTGTATTGAACTTCTGGTTCAAATGAAATATATGAACAACTTTGCGTTGTTAATCCATATTGAACTTCTGGTCCAAATAATATATAAACAATTTCAAGTTTGTTAAACTGTATTGAACTTCTGGTTCAAATAAAATATATAAACAACATCAATTTGTTAAAATTTATTCTTCAACATAATATGTAAATATAAATATATAAGCAAGATACAACTCATTTTGAAAATTGTGAAATCTTTGGATATCAATTTTATTAATGTTATTATTTCACACAGTTTCAATAAAGCTTCAGCCTTTTAAATTATGTAGTATTTCAATTTCATTGATTAAGGAACTTCAAGTTCCTATGCATATATATAAACATACATATTATATCTAGTTTATTAATTTATGACGAACTTCTGGTTCTCAACCTTTTAACATACTTCTAATTTAGAAGCTTTTACATTCTTGCAATTGTCAAGATTTCAAACATGTAAACTTCATCAAAAAGTTTCTTTTTTTTCATATCCAAAATTTCAGGTCTCAGATCGGATTTATACAACTTTTTTCATTGCATTAGATATTAGTTGCCAAATACATCGAATAATAATACATATGTCTATTCTTTTTCCAAATACAAACATACATCATTTAACTTATAATAACTAATGCTTTTAACACATTTATAATAATATGGCAATACAATATATATTACCATAACGATACATTCAATGCATTTATTATAAAAATAACGGAAATAACCATTATACGGTCTAAATATATGAATCAAATAAATAAATTTTACTTAAATCAACATAATAAAATTTGGATCTAGCTACAGTATTGATCAACGACAAAACCAAAATAAACAACTTATAGTTGTACTGCATTCCCAATAATCATATTTTCCAAAATACCATATAAATGCATAATGTCTAATCGAGAATTGAGTAAAAGTGTATAATTATAAAACCAATATTTTACATTCTTTAATATGAATAATTCCATAAACTTGCAGATCTATACATAAAATTCACAACATAAAAAGTACATGTTTTAGGTTCAAATTATACAATCCATATAAAAATCTTTTATATCTTTCTTTTTATGTCAAAATTATCTCTTACCATTATAGAAACTGCAGGTTCTAAATTTTCCATTTTTTATAACAAAAATTGCTTCTGCATACACTTCAGGTGTGCTAAATTAAGATCAATATTCAAATCTTAGCTTATGATCTCTGAGATGCATATTTTCTTTAGTCATTAAATTTGCATTATCAACTTTGATATTTGAAAATATTTCAATGAAAATTCTTTTATAGACATATCAAAGTATAATATCGCTTCTGGAATATTCCATAAACACCATTTAGGAAAAAATTTATGAATTTTTTTTCTACAAATATTTTATCACTTTTAATTATAGAAATCTCTTCTGAAGATATTTTATTATTTTCAAATAAACAGATCTCTTCTAACGACATTTTACCATTTCCAAATGTACAAATATCCTCTAAAGATATTTTGTTATCACTGCTTCTGGGATGAACTTATCTCCTCCAGAGATAAATATATACAAACTATTGAAATGTCATATCAATATACAAAAATACATACCAAACCTTAAATGCAGTAAAAAAATTAGGTGCATTAAATAAAAATAAGATTCAAGAGAGAAAAGAAATCACTACTTCTGGAGTGTATGATATTCCTTCAGGGAAGGGAACATACCTTTTATTCATGTAATTGCAATGCAAAAAAAAAAAAAAAAATCTATCATCTCTTCTAGGATGTTTGATTTGTTATATAAAATTAAATCTCTAAAACATCTCTTCAAGAGAATGATATGCATATATCTTCAGGATATTCAGTTAATATAAACTGCACATGAAAGATGTCAGTTAGATGAAACCCGTTTACAGTTTTTCTATTGAATCCAACGTTATTGTCACATATTATGATGTGTGTGTCTCTTTTAACTTCTTCTGGAAGTATAATCTTTTCATGTCACAACATTTAAGAAAGCTTCGGGCTTTAAATTTTTTTCTTCTTCAACATATGAACTTCAGGTTCATATTATTTCAGATTCCAAAGAATTAATATACTTTATGGTTTTTCATTTGTTTATTTTTCATAATTCACTTTTGGTGATATATCAATATTTGATATGAACTTAATACGATCTTCCAGGTACGTATTATATTTATATTTGTTACTCTAAGAAACAATACAACATTTCTTCCGGAAATATGAATTATGTAACAAAATCAAATTAAATTCAATGAATTTATTTGAATAGAGAAGAACAAATATTTTTCGAATCCAAAAGGATAAATCAATACAACCAACATCTCATTTTTAAATCATGTAGGGATCTCAAATGTATATAACTTGAGTATAATTTTGAGATCAATAGTATGATTACGTAAAAAAAATCAGATCTATAATAGAGTGAGATCTGAAATATGATTACCAAAATAAGAATCAAATCTCAAAGTATAGATCTATATGAGTTCTAAAATTATAAGACTAAACAAAAAATCTTGAAGATAACACAATAGATTTAAATCTAGAATGAGATGATATCTAACAAAAATGGAGATTTGAAAAATCAAATCAATCAGGTCAGAAAAATAACCTACAGTTTTGAGATCTATAATTAGATCGGTTAGAGCTTCGTGTTGATAATGTGTTATAAAATAAAACAGAACATATGTTAAACAAGAAACCATTAGAGAGAACATAAAAGATAGGGGAGAAACTTTTATTTCTATTACTTCAAGTCTGTATATTTCTATTACATTGGCTCCTTTATATATAGGCTTTGGAGCTGATGTTAAACTTATCCCCATGATGTGGGACTATATAAAATATCACAAAAGCATATTCACTCTTATACATTACAACATATATATATATATATTGCAGAATACTTCCATGAATATTTGCAATTCTTTGAATTGTTTTTGTACAGAAGCGCAAAAAAACATTAAAACACGTTGCTACAATAAAAACAAGGAGCCACTTTACATTTAGTTTCAAAATAAGGATGCGATCATAATTTCCACTTTATAAAATACCCCGCGATGTCACTAAAAATTATATATTTTAATCGGTATATTTAAATTAGTTATTTGATCTTGGATTTAATAAATAAATTAAATCAATAATTTGTTGTTAATTCATCTAGTTATTACTAAATACATCGTTTTAAATGGCATACCATATGCATATCAACGAATTCTATAGTGGCTAAGTCAATCAATAAAATTAGTTTTTCATTCAAGTATAAAGTTAAATAAGTGACACATAAATAATAATAACAAATTTGTTCATGTATCTTAATAAATTTATCATACATTGAAAAGAAAAAATAGCTTCAAATACTTATATTTTAACATTTTTACAATTGTTTACTAAACTTCTTAATTCTGTAAGGATAATTTATATTTAAATCCATACGTTCATAAAATCATAAATTCATATTATTTAAATCATCATAGTGAATATTAAGTCCATTTATCTATCATGTTTTAAAAATATACAGCAGTTTTAGTATATACATACACACACAGATACTTTTTTTTAAGAAAAATGATATATTTTTTCACTCAGTTATAAAGAAGTATAAATCATAAAAACAAGCACTAGTGTTCAAGTGGTTAAGACATTCCGACATAGTGCGAGATGTCACATGTTCGAATCTCGCTTTACGGGATTTAACCCACGTGTCATATAATATGTTACACACTATTTATACTTATATATAAAGTACCCAGTTTTAGAGAAAAGTATAAATCACAAAACATAAATTATGTATATAAACAATAAAAAGGTTAATATGCAAATCATTTATGATTCATTTATATTACGAATTTATCATACATCATACCATAAAACTATTTTTTAGCATCAATAACTCCACAACAAGTTTATACATTTTTACATATTTTTCTCAATCCTTCCTACTATGTGTCCATATATTTAAACTAATTTCATAATTTTAAATTTGACTTAATTAAACAAATTTCTTTTAATAATATTTGTTAATTCATAATAAATCACTAACATACTTTAGTTTCAACATTGATAGTATACTCATATTAATAAGAGTAAAAAAAATATTTTGTCTCTCAAAAACACAAAAAAATAGAATTTTAATTTATAATTATATATTTCACCAAAATTTAGTATATGTTGGATAATAAAGTAATCCTTCAGACATTAAAATGATCAATACTATTTATAGTAATATTGTCGTGTGCAACACCTGGGCTACACACCAGTTTGGTCTAAATTTGAACAAATCAAAGTAGATTTGCATATATTTTTTTAATATACTAATATAAATTATTATTATTTATTTTTATTTTTGAAATTGATATTATGTACAAGTTTTAGGTAGTATGCCACATATTATATGTCAATATAAGTTCAAATCACGCCACGTATGCTTCCAACATGAAACCTCTTGCACCAAAGTCGAAATGTATAACTATTGCGGCGATGGTGTTGGCCCTAATATCTTAAACTGTATTATTTAAAATCATGTTCATTGTTACTATGAACGGATGTACTCATTAACCAGGTGGGGCCAAGGCCCTACCTTATTTTTTTAATTATCTTTTACGGAAACATATTTTATTTAGCCTCGTCTCAAAAATTGAATTTGCCTTATCTGAAAGAAACTTTGCCTGTACCTTTGGTAATGTCATGGATATCTTCATATTCCAATAATATGCAATACTCGGTTTTCTGAGAAAAATGTGACCTTATCTGACTTCAAGTGTTGGCTCTGCCACTATCCGCTTCTACTTGAGTCTAAACATCTTAGCATGGATCTTTGCATTTTTCATCTCTGTAAAAGAAATCAAACCAACTTCATGTCAAACCAAATCCACATAATATAAAATAAATATAAAAAATTTCACCGCAAATAAGGTTACGCAAGTATATCGAAGCTATCGACAAATTCGCTATCTTCAAGGCTAGAATTTATAGATAGCGAAGACAGAGAATGATCTGTGTGCCTTCGATCGAAGAAGATGCAAAGCTAATCAGTTTTCCATATTCATCATGTTTGTGTATATATGTTAGTAAGTGTAACGCCCTACATCTTTATATAATTAAATAATTGAAATTTTACAAACAATGAAAAATAGACATTTTTGTAATTGTCAGAATTAAGCTATGGTAGTTGCGTCATTGCATCTGTGGCAATTTTCTGATTTTTTTTCACATAAAGTTTGTACATATTAGAGCTAATATGAAAGAGTTACGAATATAATTTGAAATTGCTTTGCCAAAAATAATAATATATAATTTGAAATTCAAATGTTGAGCATATGTACGCAATGGAAAGAATTGAAATAAAATGGCATTCATGGAAATAAATGAATTATGGAGAAAGAATTCATATATAAGCAATTAATAGGAATAACGGTTTTTGTTAAAATGGAAAATTTATTTTAATGCATGCAGTTAAGAAAGAATTCAAATACTTGTAGTACGGTTAAAAAGTGTTATTCTTTGTTGTACTCCGTTGATGGTAATTAATTGGTGTGATTAATTCATACTAAAAGATATGTTTGCACATAGGGTATAATAAGTTAATAGGAAAAAATGTACAATTCTATATTTAATGTTAATAAGAAAGAACTCGCCATTTTATGATAGTTGTTGCCATAATTAAAACATATTACAAGTGATATATATATATATATATATATATATATATATAACACTTGACAAATATTTTCATACATTTTGAAAGATAATATAATGGTGTATGCATACAAAAAGAAAGTATGCGGGGAATACATTGGATAATAACATATATATTAATTTACAATTGATGCAATCAATCAATTAAGAAATTAATTAAGCGTCAATTAAAAAAGAAAGAAACATACATGTCAGTTTTTTAGGTAATGAAGTGGCAGTTTAAACATGTAATTTGTAAATGTGTGATTTGGTTGCATAAAGAAATTAATTTGCATGACAATTAAAAAGCAAAACATGTCAATTGACTAATTGGCAACTAGTGAACGTCTTAAGAATGGTATCAATTAATAAAGAAAATGTCGTGGTTGTGTTAGCTACTATGTAAATTAGTTGGCTATAGAAAAATGTCATTTACTGATTATTTGTTTTTAAGTTAAAAAGAAAGAAAAGAATTGGAATGTGTACAAATATTAGAAGTTTTAAGAATAAATTAAATAGGTATAACTTTTATATGCATTCAACCAATTGAGGTATTAATTGACATATTTAAACAGGTGAGAAATTATAACATATAATAATCAATTAATATTGGATATATATATACACACACATACATACACACATATGCATGATCTAATTAATTTAGTAGTAAAGAAGAGAATTTTATTTAGAAGGAAACGTTTAAACATTAACGTTTATAATAGATAAACATAAACAAAAGAAATCATGCATATATTTTAAATTGATGACCTGATTTGCAATATTTTAAACGGACGAACGGCAATGTTTTGACTCTCTATAAATAAAGGGGCAAGGCTAGCCTTCAAACTCCTATTTGTTGAATAAGGATGAAATCCCTATCACTCTTCTTTCTCATCTAATTCTTAAAAAGTTGGATAATTTATATTTAGGATTTATGAATTACAAATTGAAGACAAAAAAAATTATATATCTAAAATAGAGATGTTCAAATAAAATCGTCTGAGCTTGGAGTACTTCCTTGTCAAGGTAAGTGGATCTAAATTATAATAGTTTGCTATATCGTTTGATTCATGTAATAATTTATAATTTGTTCTCTTCTTCGTTTTTTGTAATGACCCGAAAATCCGGTCCAATTTGAGCTGACTAAATAACACAAGTCCAACCCCAAATTGCACTGGAAACCAGGAAATTAATAGAAAGAAATTAGAGGGTGAGGAAAGATAAGATAGAAACTTAGAATAGAAGAAGAAGAACGCAACATCAGAGTAACACGAACCTCACAGCGGAACGAATAACATATAATATATATAACATAACTTGAAATATACATCTGTACTTGAATATACATCATTATAAAAGTACAACACTTACAACACAACGGAAATAACTATAGCTATATAATCCTGAAGCCTCCTGCTCCAAGCTCTTCCAGTATATCTGTAAATCCTGATTACTTGACTGCCTGTACAAAATTGGGCACCCAAGAGTTTAGGGAAAACAACAAAATAAACTCTGGGTCAGTCATGGGACTGGTATGAGTAAAACAGTTTAAAACAGTTTGAACAAGTAAACGATATCTCATAAGACCACGCCGTATAACGGAACGGATTTTTCCCTTATGAGAATCCAAATTATCTTTATATCAAAAACCTTTTGATATTATAATAATGTCTATCAACCACAATATAATAATCATCTAGCAGAAAAGCTTTCATCACACGTTCTACATATATAGTATACAATCAAAACCTCAAGCACGTATTGGGTAATGGATTTCCAACTATGACAAGGTATGGAACCACCTTTCGCTAGTGTACCTCTAGAAAGGAATACACCGGGTTCAACAAGAACATCTTGCAACCCGGCCACACATGACCGACCACTCATTTCGCTTGAGTGTATCGAATGTATATCACCAACGGCTGAGATCAGCAACCGTTTCCCGAATGGGACAACATCAACAATAGATTTTTAGAAGTAAATGAAACTCTAGATCAGGTGATTATACACCCTACTTCGGAGCGACCGACTTAGCCATGCTGCCTGCCCGATTTCTGTCATTTACCGGATGTGAGGCTAGAAGCTACGCTTTATCATCACACCAGATTCACTTCGAATGTCACATCGTCAAATCCATCAAATCACCGAATGACGTCTACAACCATACATTACGTGTCAGCTAAAAGAAGTTTCCTTCTCCGCTTCCACTCTTGGTACGGTTGAAGAAATCAATGTACATGACCTTTCTGGAAATACTCTGTCAGACATTCATCCATTGAAGTCATCCAGGAACAGGATGAACCGAAGGCACTATTCAGTACATCCATCTTAGGCACTGTTATCTAAGACTTATACAATAGCCCTTGCACTTTACTCCGTCTTCAATTATCTTTGGCATATATGATTCGCAACGCTTATGCCAATACAGAGTGGTTCTTTGGATAATAATCCAACCGGTCTCTCCATATTATCAACGTTAAAATGGTCAAAACTTCGATAGTCTGTGATTTAACTATCAAAGAAAAATACGTGTGCAAACAACAATATTATTTCCAGATGGAAATTATATCGATCAAACATCATTTAACATTTTATCTCTTAAGTTCATTTTTCGTCTCCTGTTTCCCTATATTCAACATTTTTATTTTCTAAATTTAGACAATATACGTTATTTACATTGGGAACATTTCCATTTCTTGTTTTCTGTATTAGAAAACATTTCTGATTCTTGTTTGGGAAAACATTTCCAAAACTCTTACGTTTGGATTAAACAGATGTTTAGATAAAACATCGCTATGCCAACTCAAACCATTTCCTTTAATTACTAAATTCACCTAACCACCCTTTACTGCCGAACCTTAACCATTCCTTAGTTAAAAACGAAGCCAATCAAGTTGGGGTAGAACTACCTCTCAGACCTTAACTGAACAACATTTCTAACTTTGAAATAGGCAGAGTTCACTTTATATTTCTTTAACTAACTTCCTTACTTAACCTTTCTTTTCGAATAACTATATTCGATTAGCTCCTTTTTTGATTAGCTCTATTTGATTAACTCTATTTGATTAACTCTATTTGATTTATTCTATTCGATTTACCCTATTGCATTCACTTTAACCAATTAACTTTATTTGATAAATTCTTCTCGAGTAATCCTTTTCGATTAATTCTTTTCGAATAAACTATACTCGAATAACCCATTTCGAATAAACTATATTCGATATCTCCTTTCGAATAAACCATATTCGGTATCGCACTACGAATAACTTATATTCGATTATCTCATTTGGATTACTTCGATTTGATTAACTCATCTTGACTAACTCAACTTGATTTACTTACTTGATTAACTCAACTCGATTCGATTAACTAGGCTCGACTAACTGGGTTCGACCAACTCGATTCGACTAACTCCTTTAGATTAACTCACTTCGACTAACTCCTTTGGATTTACCAACTTCGAATAACTCCTTTGGATTAACTAACTTCGACTAACTCCTTTGGGTTTACTAACTTCGACTAACTCCTTTGGATTTAACTCACTTCGAATAACCAATATTCGATAACTCCTCTTCGAATAAATAATATTCGATAACTCTTCTCAAATGAACAATATTCGATTTCTCCACTCGAATAAACAATATTCGATTTCTCTTCTCTCGAATAAACTATATTCGACTACTCTTCTCTCGAATAATTCCATTTGAATAACTCTAACTAGTTAACTCTAACTCTAACTGGTTAACTCTAACTCTAATCGACTTCTCCTATTCGAATAACTCCTATTAGATAATGTTTATTCATTTATAAAGATTTACTTTTAGTAACGGTTCTTCACTTTATAAATGTTCTCTTTAATAATGTTACTTCACTTATACAAGTGTTGTGTACATATTCTATTTAAAACTACGGGTGTTGAAACCAATATCTCTTCTTGATTCTATTTATTTTAACAAATAAATAATCCATTTTATAGTATCTTTTCTATTTATACTAAATAAATAATTCACTTTATAAGTATTCCACTTATAAATATCTTTTTTATAAATATTTCCTATTTATAAATATTCCTGTTTATAAAATCTTCTTTGATTTTATAAATAATTTCCTTTTATAAAATCCTTTGATTTTATAAATAATTTATTTTCGAATATCACTTTGAAAATTCCCTTATCAACATTCTGGTATGTTATGGTATTTAACACATCAAATCACGATGACCAATATCGTTCAAACACATATAATCGACAACAGATTATATATCACATCATATATTTCAATATATGTATCACAGTAAAATAAATGTTGAGGAATCCAGTTGGATTCCTCAAACCTGTCTCCCTGCATCCACAGATGTTATACAATATAAAATCAACATTACTTTCAGTTCCATATGATATATTCTGTTAAACAGAATCAATATAGAAATTCAACTAACTGGCTAGCAGTTCAATCAAACAGTCAACACACAGTCAATCAGCCAATATTTAACAGTTCTAAAAATACAACATGAAATTATAAACTGTTCAGAGTTAGTTAGATTTACTCACATTGGACTATCATCGTTAATAACGATAATTGTCGTTGATTCAGATTGGACAATTTATTTCACTATAAATTGTAACGAGCTTCGATTCACTCCCGGTCAGTCTCATTGTGTTGCTCCCGTCCATACGATCCCAACGGATCTTGTTTTGTCCAAATCTGATAATGACAAAGTTATATACATTATACGTTAATACAACATTTTAAATTAAATAAACTTTAAATAAAAAGGGCTTGGGCCTTTACCAACATTTCGGCCCACTTCAAATATCCAACCCGCTCGTGCTTCTCTCCCTCACCACAAAACTGCCGTGACCTGCTCCTCCACTTTCCACGCCATTAACACAAACCGATCTCATCGTCTCTCCCTCCATGAACCATCGAATCCCAAACAAACATCACCACTCTTCTTCTCTCCATCTCCTCTTCTTCCTCATGCCAACATCATCAACCTCAACTCACCCGTACCAATCGCGTTCGACAGTATTTTCCGCGATACGCTTCAGTACTCGTGACATTTTTAATCACCTATACTAACAAAACTTTGCTACCTGCCTCCATTCACTCTCCTAAACCTCATTAGCACCTCGGTTTCGTCGATTAAAGCTTCAAAATCAAGAATGAATGAACCCTAGTTGCTGCGGTAATCTTCGACTTCCAGGAATCGATATCGAACTCAAAGATTTTGGTATAAAAATGTAGAGAATCATCTGAGCAACTCAAAGATGTATATTTCATGAATTATTGAATTTTATTGGGATTGTTTGGATTTTATGAGGATGATTTTCTTCCACATTTTCATTTTTTGGAAAGACGATGGAGGTGGAATTTTTTGTTGACTTATGAGAAAATAGGTTTAGGGGTTGGATGGTTATCAAGCTATTTATAGGATAGGAGGGATATTTTTTTATGTTATATTTATATTGATTTTTAAATCAACCGCTATGTATTTGTCATTTAAAAATCCATATCATCACACATGATACCCAAAAATCATGAAAATTGACATGCCATTAGAGTTCGACATTACGGTCCCAACGAAACTGGTTTCGTCAAATTCCGACTCCGTTTGCTCACACAGCGTATTTTTAACCGTCGAAATACTGACTGTTTTTCACTCTAAAAATCCGTACGGCCACACAGTGACTCTAAAAATCATGGAACTTGGAATCTAGCAATAATTTGATGTTGCGGATCCAACAAAATTAGTTTCGTCGAATTCCGACTTCGTTTGCAAAAGTGGCTATTTTTAAAGCTCTAAATAACCTTTTTAAAAATATATAAATATATTTAAATATAATTAAATTTAATATTTATAAATAAATATTATCGTCTATATTCACGGTGGAATACCATACAGCTCTAGAATATTCCTATATGAATTTCTAACTCGATATTCACTTCTTGGTCAACCCAATATTCTATTTATATTAAAATTCCTTTTTAAATTATAAATAATTCCTTTATAAATTATAAAGGAATTCCACAGCGACTTTTCTGAAATTTTATTTGGACGTGAATCAAAATCTACACGACGAAATCCCGATTTTTCTCTTCCACTAGAAAGATATACTCCACCAGCTCCATACGTTTCTTGTTTCACAGAAATCCGATTTAAAACGGCTTCTGTATATTCAGTTGAAGTTCAAATCGCCAAATAGCGAACTGCCGCGTCATTTCCAGCTCGATTATAATTATAATATAATTATACGTTCAAACTTCGTTTATATAATATATTCGTTATCGAAATTCAGATTCTAAACTGAATTAAATATCACAGATGATCCGGTTCACACCATATCGTCATTTCAGCCAATTCTGATTATTTCAGAATTAAATATATTATTTAATTTATTATTTTAATTAAATATTCATCATTATTTAATTCCATGACCATTTAATTCACTATATCACTATTTTATAATTAAATAAATTAATTATAATACCTCTGCAAATGCGGGTTATTACATTCTTCCCCACTTAAAATAATTTCGTCCTCGAAATTGCTAAGGTAGAGAACGACCCTATCGACTGGTTAGAACATATTTTTTCACTTTTTAACTCCAGTTTTCAACTGGACCAATTTAAATCCAATTAAATTATTAATTAATTCTTATCAACGAAAATTTTCTAACGCCTTAAATTTTCGAAAAATTTCGCCAGCACCTCCTTTGTACTGGTCAATACGTCAAACCACCACTTGCCTCTCTGGGCCATCTCCAACCCAAAAGAAAAACAAACAGCCAAGCGGCTTGCCAATTCGGCTCATAAATCTTATATCCAATAGAAATATAAACTTGTACCTTTTGTCGGCATATCATTATATCCTTTCCATCTGTTATCAATTCAGCGGATACAAGGGTCATCCCAATCAAATTCCAATCTGCTTTTATCCACAACACACCCATTCGCTTATATCCGAGCCAAATATCATTTCAACTCGAGTTTCTTCTCGATTCCCAACTCTTAACTTGATTATTCCATTACACTTCAAATTTGAATCTCACAATCCAATTTGTCTTGATATCATTTTAATTCAATCTCAGTTACCACTTTACTTTAATTCAAATTTGCTTTCACGAATTTCTTTTAAATTTGTTTTTAATTCAAACAGTCTTTCCCTGGGAGTTTTCAAACAGTTTACTCTTTTCAAAAATCAAATTTTCCCTTTGAACATGTCACTGAGCCCTTAATTAATATTCCATTAGTTAAATCACTTCTCTATTTCTTTATCAATATTTGTTAACCAAATATTTTCAATAACCATATTGGCCTTTTTTGTTATTTGGAAAACATTTCCGAATATCGCCTTACTTTATTTTCTAAACATTAGAAAATATATGCTATTCATAGTTGGAAAATATTCCAATTACTTATCTCTTTTCCGATCTCGTTTATTTCTATATTTAGGAAATATTCTTTATTATATTTCCAAGCTTACACTTATTTGGGTTAAAACGGATGTTGTGTAAAACATCGTTACGACAACCCATATACCATATTCAACTAACTCTTATTCAACATTGATCTTCGAGCCTGAAATCTTACTATTTATTTGTTAATAATGAAATCAATCAAGTTGGGGTATAACTACCTCTCAGACCTTGATTGAATAACAATTATAACGTCAAAGCAGATATGACTACTTACTCGAACAATCAATACCATACAACTACTTATTCACTTTTAAACACGTATACGCTTCCTCTTTCTATTCTTACTAGATTTTATTCTTAGTCTTCCTTTTTGATTTTACTATTCTATTTCTAAGTTCGTTTCCTTATCGACTTCTATATATATCGATAAGTTGATTTCTAACTATCAAATTATTTTAAAAATATTCTAACTCCTTAAATTCCTGGAAAAATTCGCCATAACCTCCTTTGTACCGGGAGCATCGGGATATTTCAAATAGCCTCCCATGGCCCTCACCAGTCCACAAGAAAAAGAAAAAGCCAAGCGGCTAGCCGATACGGCGCATAAAATCTCATATATGAATTAAATACATACCTTTTCGTCAAGCATTCTATTTATATACCTTCATACCTTATCCATACCTATCTCATGTATATTTATACCTGCCCAATCTATTTTAACTGTACCTGATCGTTTTAACTCAATACGCTAATTAATTTGTAAATTAACTCTTTAGTCTATTTCACTTTTATATTTGAACATGACATGTTCAAATATATTTTAACTTGCTTATTAACTAATTTGAATCCAAATTTCAAATTTAAGTTCTATATTCGATTTTGAATATCCATTTACAAATCCAATTCACCTTTCAAAGTTCAACTTCAAATTCAAAACTCGATTAACTAATTCCTCTTCGACTTAGTAAATTCTTTTCAATTTCTATTCAAATTTTATATTACTTCTATTATTCAAATCTATATATCAAATTCTATATTATAAATCCCATTTTGAAATTCAACACAACTTGTCTTTCCCAAAACAAATTCAAAACAATATCTCTGGTAGTAATTCGTCACTTACAACTCGAAAATGAATACTGATGATGCAGCTGTCATCATCGGAATCTATTTTCCAGCGATCGAAGTGAGTTCAATACTATAAAACCATTTCTAAACATTTCCACTTTGAAATTCAATTCAAAATATAATTCACACTGCTTGTAAAATAATTTAAAATCTCCCAGGATCTTAAATTTTCCTTATTTTTAATCCAAATCAATTTACAAATACTTATCCCATTTTTTTCAGAATTTTAATTCAATTTCTGGTTTAAATTTCAGATTTAACTCATCTGATTTCACGTATTTCACGTATATGAATTCTGATTGGTTATTTACATAACCATTTAATTTATAATCTTACTCGATTATAATAAAAACCAATATATCCACTTTATTATAATTTTGATAAATATATATATCTTCTCTATATCAAGATATACCTTGGGTAAACTTATTTTAATTTACCCTCTTTCCAAAACATATCGTGACGACCCATCGTATTCGAGTGTTTATAAACTCCTACCGACACAGTGGATCAAACTGATCGACCAATACTCATAAACAACTCAACTAATAATTCACCACAATATAAAACTATTTTTATATCAATAACAAATACGCACTCGTATATATACACTCAACTCAATCTAGGGTATTACTAACCCCATCTCTACTGAGTCACGCCACAGAGCCAAGGTAATTCTTAACTTAACCTTATGCTCTGATACCAACTGTAATGACCCGAAAATCCGGTCCAATTTGAGCTGACTAAATAACACAAGTCCAACCCTAAATTGCACTGGAAACTAGGAAATTAATAGAAAGAAATTAGAGGGTGAGGAAAGATAAGATAGAAACTTAGAATAGAAGAAGAAGAACGCAACATCAGAGTAACACGAACCTCACAGCGGAACGAATAACATATAATATATATAACATAACTTGAAATATACATCTGTACTTGAATATACATCATTATCAAAGTACAACACTTACAACACATCGGAAATAACTATAGCTATATAATCCTGAAGCCCCCTGCTCCAAGCTCTTCCAGTATATCTGTAAATCCTGACTACTTGACTGCCCATACAAATTTGGGCACCCAAGAATTTAGGGAAAACAACAAAATAAACTCAGGGTCAGTCATGGGACTGGTATGAGTAAAACAGTTTAAAACAGTTTGAACAAGTAAACGATATCTCATAAGACCACGCCGTATAACGGAACGAGTTTTTCCCTTATGAGAATCCAAATTATCTTTATATCAAAAACCTTTTGATATTATAATAATGTCTATCAACCACAATATAATAATCATCTAGCAGAAATGCTTTCATCTCACGTTCTACAAATATAGTATACAATCAAAACCTCAAGCACGTATTGGGTAATGGATTTCCAACTATGACAAGGTATGGAACCACCTTTCGCTAGTGTACCTCTAGAAAGGAATACACTGGGTTCAACAAGAACATCTTGCAACCCGGCCACACATGACCGACCACTCATTTCGCTTGAGTGTATCGAATGTATATCACCAACGGTTGGGATCAACAACCGTTTCCCGAATGGGACAACATCAACAATAGATTTTTAGAAGTAAATGAAACTCTAGATCAGGTGATTATACACCCTACTTCGGAGCGACCGACTTAGCCATGCTGCCTGCCCGATTTCTGTCATTTACCGGATGTGAGGCTAGAAGCTACGCTTTATCATCACACCTGATTCACTTCGAATGTCACATCGTCAAATCCATCAAATCACCGATTGACATCTACAACCATACATTACGTGTCAGCTAAAAGAAGTTTCCTTCTCCGCTTCCACTCTTGGTACGGTTGAAGAAATCAATGTACATGACCTTTTTGGTAATACTCTGTCAGACATTCATCCATTGAAGTCATCCAGGAACATGATGAACCGAAGGCACTATTCAGTACATCCATCTTAGGCACTGTTATCTAAGACTTATACAATAGCCCTTGCACTTTACTCCATCTTCAATTATCTTTGGCATATATGATTCGCAACGCTTATTCCAATACATAGTGGTTCTTTGGATAATAATCCAACCGGTCTTTCCATATTAACAACGTTAAAATGGTCAAAACTTCGATAGTCTACGATTTAACTATCAAAGAAAAATACGTGTGCAAACAACGATATTATTTCCAGATGTAAATTATATCGATCAAACATCATTTAACATTTTATCTCTTAAGTTCATTTTTCATCTCCTGTTTCCCTATATTCAACATTTGTTATTTTCTAAATTTAGAAAATATACGTTATTTACATTGGGAACATTTCCATTTCTTGTTTTTTGTATTAGAAAACATTTCTGATTCTTGTTTGGGAAAACATTTCCAAAACTCCTACGTTTGGATTAAACAGATGTTTAGATAAAACATCGCTATGCCAACTCAAACCATTTCCTTTAATTACTAAATTCACCTAACCATCCTTTACTGCCGAACCTTAACCATTCCTTAGTTAAAAACGAAGCCAATCAAGTTGGGGTAGAACTACCTCTCAGACCTTAACTGAACAACATTTCTAACTTTGAAATAGGCAAAGTTCACTTTATATTTCTTTAACTAACTTCCTTACTTAACCTTTCTTTTCAAATAACTATATTCGATTAGCTCCTTTTTTGATTAGCTCTATTTGATTAACTCTATTTGGTTAACTCTATTTGATTTACTCTATTCGATTTACCCTATTGCATTCACTTTAACCAATTAACTTTATTTGATAAATTCTTCTCGAGTAATCCTTTTCGATTAATTCTTTTCGAATAAACTATATTCGAATAACTCATTTCGAATAACCTATATTCGATATCTCATTTCGAATAAACCATATTCGATATCGCACTTCGAATAACTTATATTCGATTATCTCATTTGGATTACCTCGGTTTGATTAACTCATCTATACTAACTCAACTTGATTTACTTACTTGATTAACTCAACTCAATTCGATTAACTAGGCTCGACTAACTGGGTTCGACCAGCTCGATTCGACTAACTCATTTAGATTAACTCACTTCGACTAACTCCTTTGGATTTACTAACTTCGACTAACTCCTTTGGATTAACTAACTTCGACTAACTCCTTTGGGTTTACTAACTTTGACTAACTCCTTTGGATTTAACTCACTTCGAATAACCAATATTCGATAACTCCTCTTCGAATAAATAATATTCGATAACTCTTCTCAAATGAACAATATTCGATTTCTCCACTCGAATAAACTATATTCGATTTCTCTTCTCTAGAATAAACTATATTCGACTACTCTTCTCTCGAATAATTCCATTTGAATAACTCTAACTGGTTAACTCAAACTCTAACTGGTTAACTTTATGTAACGACCCAACTTTCGAACACATCGGAAGTCGTGCCATTATTAAGAAATAAGAATAGATAGAAGATATAAACACAGAACATCAGGATCTCACAGCGGAATTTTCACAAAAAAAGATAATATTTTATAATATTACACAACAGTACAGGATACAACAGAACATCATATGACTAGTGATACAACCCATTTTTAGTACATCAGTAATTATACATATCATTCACTACTGACTGGCAAACTTATAATTATACAATAGGCAAGTAGATAGGTAAGTCAGCCCACTGATAATCTTCATTCAGCATCATAAGTTCAACATCCTGATTCACTTGTCTATTCATAACAAGCGTTATGAATACCCAAGAGTTTAAGGGAAAACATAGAAAATAAACTCTGGGTCAGTCAGGGGACTGGTATGAGTAAACAATTTAAAAGCAGTTTAAGAAAACATCTCATAAGACCATGTCGTGAATACTGAACGGTTTTTCCTTATGAGATCAAAACACTTTTGTATTCTTTGAACCAGACATTATCAAAATGTTTATTTGATTTTTCACAAATAAATTAGAATCTAGGAAAATGCTTGCATCTCACATTTTCCAATATAGTATACAAACAAAACACGCTTGGCGCTTATGGAAATTGATTTTCCAACTTGACAAGGTATGGGTCCACCTTCCGCTGATGTATCTCTAGAGGCAAATACATTTGGGTTCAACAAGAACTTCTTGCAACCCGTCCCTCACATGACCGACCACTCATTTCGCTTGAGTGTATCGAATGTATATCACCGATGATTGTGTACGGCAACCATCCCCGAATGGGCAGAATCGATAGATTAAGAAACAATAAGAATTTCTCTAGATAGGTGATACTACACCCTAATGGGAGCGACCCACATAGCCATGCTACCTGCCCGATTTTTGTCATTTCCTGGGTGTGAGGCTTGAGGTTAGACTCACGTCATCAACACTTGTTTATTTCTTTGAGTGCCACATCGTCCAGACTTCCCGATCACTAATTGACTTCCTCAAAATAAATTACCGGTATACGGCGAGAGAAACGAATTCCTCTGCCACCATATAATTACGTTTGAAAAGATCAACGTACGTGACCAGTTGGAATTACTTTGTCGGACACTCGTCCATATAAGTTGTTCTGGGTTTGAACAAACCGAAGGCACTATATAAAAATATAGTCCTTGCATAACACCGCCTTCAACTTTATATTCCCCTGACGCGTAGCGTACAACCGATTCAAAGTGGAAATGTTATCCGGTACTTTGAAATGATTACGAACAATTCCTTTTGAAATTACAAATTTAAGCAGATAAAAGTACAGTTTATATTTATCGGTTCAGAACAGTACAATATGGATTATATTGCGATGACAAGGGTTTTGACTTACAGTTTTAGACTTGATAAAAGTTTAGCATCTACAAAACATCTCTATTCCATTTGCTTGATCTTCAAATATTTTGCAATAGAATTCAACTGGTACTATAATTTTTTAATTTAAAATAAATTTAAATTTATTAATTAAAACTAAAATTTTAGCTAACTTACTTCTGTATTACTCGACAAAAATTATCGATTCCTGATTCACTTGCTTTCCCTTCTTAAAAATGTTCACCTTTAAATTTATTTTGTTGCATCAATCATGTTATATTTTATTACTTAAAAACAAACTTAAATAAAACTAAAGCAAAATCCTATTTTAAATCTTAGTTCCTTTATTACCCCTTTATAATTGTGAATATAATTCTTTTAAATATCAAAGACTCGGTTTTAACTAAGGTTTAGAAATCTCTTGCAAACTAGAGAACCAGTTTTCAAAGTGTTTCTTTCATTTGCATGATTTTCCTTGGCCTGACCAGCTGGTGTTCATACGAGCCCACCCGAATGCATATCTCCAAAGTGCCAACCCCTTGGCCATTTGAAAATCATGTGAAAATCACAGAATCCATCAGTATTTTACTTGGCCGATCACATAGCAAAATCCAACGTCTTCTCCCTTGTGCATCACCAAGCTGTGCACGTGCACACTCGGTTCCGGCGCCTTCATCCAGCAGCGACCGGCCCCGCAAGTCCGTTCTTCCTTCCTGATCCCGACGGCGAGCTCCACTGGCTCCACCTCGACGTCCATCTTAAAAACCTTATACCACCCAAATTTCCATGAACTGACGTCATCGGATAATTCCCTCGTTGCGCCACCTCAGGCCGTCGAGCCACCTCCACCTCAGTACCCTACCAACGCCAGACTCAGGCGCGGCTGACCCCCCCTGACCGCAACCCCCTAGCAGTCTCGTCGACGCGCAGTCCTAGGAAGAACACCCGAACCCATCGACAGTACCAAACCCAAATTTTCGTTGATCTCACACACTTTGTTCATTTAAAAATTAAATCACTATTTTTCCAATGATCCTTGGCCTCTACCACAACTCCTGGCCAAACGCCATCACCCACGTCCATCCACTTCGCCGGAATTTGGTCAAAGCCCAAATTTTGATCATCCTAAATTTCCTCTTGATTTACTACATTTAAAATCATGATTTTAGTTTTAAAAATCACCATTTGTTCACTTGATTCGGATTCTATACACAAACTTTCAATTCATCACGTTTCAAAATCAAATGTTGATTCTTAGGACAGAGAGTGAATAAAAGTATACTGTTGTTTCAAACATAACAGAGGTGTTCTTCCCTTCATTAACCCACTTTGAACTAGAAATCACACATGCAGATGGTGATTTTCAAGATCAGACCTTCCCTCTTCAACTCCTACCTTATGAACACCAACCTACCCAAATTTCCAGACATGCATCCATAGTAACAGAACATGCTGTGTAAAAAGGTAACTAGTTCTCAAACTAAAACAGTTAAATCAAAACTTCCTGGTGATGTTTACATACAAAGCCTTGGTGTACTAATCCATAACAACCGAACATACATGCAACAAGAATTAAGCTAGATCAACCACACAAGATTGCATGCATCCACACAGTAAATGAAACTGCAGTAGGAGAAGAACAGACAGAAATAAAGTGTTGTTTACTCACTTTCAAGCTCTCCAACTCTTCTTCTTCTCTGATGAAGACTTAGGTTTTTCTGAGAATTTGTGTGTGTAGAATATGGCATGCAAGGGTGTCTTTATATAGTGGTAAGATATAATATAAAAATGGGGTATTAAATGCCTGTTCATAAATGTAGAGACAAAACAGTTTCTTTTTCTTTCCTCTCTGATTTTGACGGCCAACAAAAAAATACTATTGCTTTCCAACATCACACACCTACCTAGGATTCACCTGGCTTTAGCAGCCATTTCACATGAGATATTTTTTTTTCTTTCGCAAAGCCTTCCTATTGGTGTACTAAGGAAAATCAAATTAAATGCTCTTTGTACCTTGTGTCTCCTTTTTAAAAATTATCATATGTTCTTAGCCAAAAATAGAAGTCCTGTATGTCTCAACCATGCTCAGTTTTCACGTGTATTTACTCACATCTCTCCTATACAACATGTGCTGATTTAACATAAGTATAAAATATAAACACCTTGGCTTCCAAGGCAAAACATTTCTGCAATTTCTGCACCATTATGTGCTCACGGCCAGGTTATTTTTGTGCATAGAAAACTAAAAAAACATTTCTTGAATCTTATCAAGGGTAGCAATAAAACCATGTTTGTTTATACATGTTTTGTGGTCTTCTAGTGCCGAATTTTTTTTATTTTCTTTATCGATGAAATGCGATTTTAGAACAAGGTAAAATGTTTAGATCATGTTTTGGCCATGTTTACATATGTTTTAAAACGAGAATTTGTTAAAACAATCGATTTAAAGTCTTTTGAAAAATAACAATTGTTTTCGTCGAGTCATGTCCTTTGTTAAATGTCATCATAACTTGTTTCTTAACACAAATGTAAATTTCACTATTTCATTATCACATACCAAAGAAAAATAAACAAGTTCTAGTTTTAAATACTTGGTCAAAATTTTTGTTTGTTCACACATACCTAAAATTAAACGAGTTCCAGATCGATGTGGAAACCGGGATATTACATTCTACCCCCCTTATAAAAATTTCGTCCCGAAATTTGTAAACAGAAGATAAGTCCAAAAAAAATCATATATATTATACCAGGCGTTAAACGGTTACAGCAAAATGCACGTACTACACTCGACTAGAATCGAGTTATAGACTACTACTATGTACATACCTGCCACACTACTACTACTATATACATATCTGCCATACTATTACTACTACTATATACAATGCCATTTGGTCTGTCCATCTACTCCGAACCACTACTGATCTCGATGACGTCCTTGTCATCAGAGATAATAATCATCTCGTCATCGCCCGAGATGGTTACTATATCTACATCATCCGAAATACATATCACATCCTCGCTGTCGGAGATGTAAATCACCTCCTCGCTATCTGATATCTCAATAACCTCCACCGGCTCATCTACCTCCTCAGGTACATCATCGTCAGAAATCTCAATCACCTCAACTGGCGAAGGTGGGTACAACATCATGTCCAGGTATGAATCCTCCAAAAGCGGCTCTAAGTGTCCTCCATTGGCCACAAACTGGGCCACCTGCTGCTCTAAATGATCCCATAAGACTGCCAACTGACCATCCATGGGTATAGGCTGAGGGTAAATCCAAGGTCCATACTGTACTGGCTGAAGCTGTGGAACATCCTCCTCGGGCTGAGGCTGTGCTAACTGGATATCCTCTAATGGTAAATCCTCCTCTGGCTGAGGCTGTGCTAACTGGATATCCTCTAATGGTAAATCCTCCTCTGGCTGAGGCTGGGAAAGTGGGACATCCTCTACTGGGTCCTCCTCCACTGGGTCCTCTGACGGGTCATCCTCAGGGTCGTCCTCTGTCGGATCATCCTCGTCCGGGTCCTCCTCCTCAGGCTCACTCTCAGGGTCATCCTCTACCGGCTCATCCTCATCATCCCTATCATCATTATCACTATCATCATCATCATCATCATCCCCGTCACCTGCTCCCTCACCTATGTAGTATCCTCCCTGATGGTCCTCTCCATCCTGGTCTGACTCCTGTAGTAAGTCTCTGCTCCTGTCCTCCTCATATGAAGGCTCTCTCTGGTAAATTCCTGACTCCTCAGAGTCGACATACCTTCTCTCGTCCTCATGCTCCTGGGAACCTGTCATCTCATGGATACTAATACCAGTATATATCCTCAGTCTCTGGAGTGGCATCATCCTCTTCCTAGCTGTTCTCTTAAATATCGGTGCCATCTGGAAAAAGAAACAAAGAACATATTTCAGTACAAATGATAGTAACTGAAAGAGTTCATAAGTCCTACGAATGCTGAATCCTTGTATCATCCATAATCCATAGCGATGAAAACCCAAATTTCCCTTTCATACAAAAGATACATTCATACAATCCATACAACACTATCATACATCACATAGATCATACATCCAAACAACATACAAACATCTAGTCTATAACAAAATCGGGATAGAATTTCCTGATTTGCTTCTCCATCTCCCAAGTACAGTCATATGGGTTTTCGCTCCACTGTATCTTGAGCAGTTTCACGACCTTACCCCGGAGTTGCTTCTCTTCCTTGTCTACTACATAGACCGGATATCTGACTACCGTCAAGTTTGGTTCAATATCCAAATCTTCTTGAACCGATGGCTCTAGAACCGAAGACGGATCGTGCACGCACTTTCGAAGATGAGACACATGGAAAACATTATGAATTCCAGCCATCCTTCCTGGTAATTCCACTCTATAAGCAAGAGATCCAACCTTCTCAAGAATACGGAAAGGTCCTATATATCGTGGAGCTAACTTCCCTGTCTTACCAAATCTGATCGTCCCTTTGATCGGTGAAACTTTCACAAATACAAAGTCTCCCACGGAAAAGTTTAGTTCCCTTCGCCTTTGATCCGCGTAGCTTTTCTGTCGGTCCTGGGCTTCCTTCATTCGTCTTTTAACCAATTCTACCTTCTCAGTTGCTTCTCGAATCATATCTGGTCCGAGAACAAGCTTATTTCCCGACTCTACCCAACAAGTCGGTGACCTGCACGGTTTTCCATAGAGAGCCTCATATGGAGCCATGCCTATACTCACCTGATAGCTGTTATTGTAGGAGAACTCTACTAGATGTAGGTGATCCTCCCACGATCCTCCAAAGTCCAAAATACACGCCCTTAACAGATCTTCCAAAATCCTGTTTACCCTTTCTGTCTGGCCGTCCGTTTGGGGATGATATGCGGTACTTAAATTCAGTTTGGTCCCCAAGGTCGTTTGGAGTGCCTCCCAGAATTTGCTGGTAAAAATAGGATCTCTATCACTTATAATACTCACCGGGACTCCATGTAATCGCACAATCTCTCTTACAAAGATCTCGGCCAACGAAGCTGCAGTTCGAGTTGATTTCACAGGAATGAAATGCGCACTCTTTGTTAGTCGATCGACTACTACCCATACCCCTTCATATCCCTTTCTGGTTCTGGGTAAACCATCGACAAAATCCATGGATATCATCTCCCACTTCCAGGAAGGAATCTCCAAAGGTTTTAGTAGCCCTGCTGTCTTCTGATTATCACCTTTTATCTGCTGGCAGCATAGACATTTATTCACCCAGGCCAGAATATCTTTCTTCATCCCAGGCCACCAAAATGTTCGCCTCATATCCCTATACATCTTGTGTACCCCTGGATGAATACTCAGCTTTGATTCGTGGCATTCTGTCAAAACCTCCTGCCTTAGACCATCAACATTTGGAACACAAAGTCTTCCATTGATTCTTAGAATACCTTGGCCATCTAATTCAAAATCTGACTCCCCTCCTTTCATAACTCCTTGAATTACTTTCTCCAGATTCTCATCTCTTCGTTGGTTTGCCATTATCCTTTCCTGAAGTGTTGGAATAGCTTCTAGGAGAGAAAAAACCGCATTTCTACTTAGAGCATCTGCTACTACATTTGCCTTTCCCGGCGTATAGATAATGTCCAAATCATATGCCGCAAGGAATTCCAACCATCTCTGTTGTCTTAGGTTGAGATCCTTTTGAGAAAACAGGTATTTGAGTGGTTTTTGATCCGTGAAAAGCTCGAACTTCCCTCCTAACAGGTAGTGCCTCCACATTTTCAATGCGAAAACAACTGCTAACAACTCAAGATCGTGTGTAGCATAATTCTTCTCATGAATCTTTAATTGTCTACTAGCATATGCAACCACACGTTTATTCTGCATTAGTACTGCACCGAGTCCTACTCCACAAGCATCAGTATAAACCTCAAATTTACTTTTCCCATCGGGAACAGCAAGAACTGGTGCTTCTGTCAGCTTCTTCTTTAACTCCCTGAATGATTCTTCACACTTCGGAGTCCATATAAATTTCTCGCCTTTCTTGGTCAGCTTAGTAAGATGAGAAGAAATTTTAGAATAATCTTGGATAAACCTCCTGTAATATCCTGCTAATCCTAAGAAACTACGGATCTCCGTTGGTGTTTTGGGCTGCCTCCATTGCTGCACTGCTTCCACCTTGATTGGGTCTACAGAAATACCATCTCCGTTTACGATATGCCCCAAGAATCTCACTTCAGATTGCCAGAAATGACACTTAGAAAATTTCGCCTTCAAAACATTCGTCCTTAGAGTCTCCAATACTACCTTAAGATGATATCGATGTTCCTCTTCTGTCTTCGAAAAGATTAAGATATCGTCAATGAAAACCAGAACGAACTTGTTCAGAATCTTCCGAAAAACACGATTCATCAAGTCCACAAAATATGCAGGTGCGTTAGTTAAACCGAACGGCATGACTAACCATTCATAAAAGAAATCCGGGCCTCTAAAAACAGTTAAAGGAATACTATCTTCGGTGATCCTCAACTGATGGAATCCTGTAGCAAGATCCATTTGAGAAAACACCGTAGCTCCATTCAACTGATCAAAGAGATCATCAATTCGCGGTAAAGGATACTTATTCCTGATGGTTACTTTATTTAACTCCCTGTAGTCCACACACAGCCTTAGTGATCCATTAGACTTAGCCACAAACACTACTGCTGAACCCCAACTTGAAAAACTTGGCCTGATCAATCCTCTGGCCAGTAAATCTTGAGTTTGCTTCTCGAGTTCCACAACTTCCTTTGGCGCCATTCGTCTCTTTGGCTGAAAGATTGGTCTGGCTCCTGGGATTAGATCAATACGAAACTCTATCTCGCGACGTGGGGGTAAACTCTTAACCTCTTCAAATACGTCGGCAAAATCTCTGACTACTTCTAATGTCTCCAGATTCTCTTGTGGTGACTCCAAAGCGTACAAGAAACTACACATATGAATACCGGGTTTTCCACACGGTGTCCTAGCTTTGCTCCCAATATTGGTTATTAAGGTTACGATCTCCTTATCACATTTAATCTCAGCTTGGAATTTACTTAACCAGTCTATCCCAAGTATAAAATTAAATCCTTTGAAATCCAAAACGTAGAAATCGAAGAGAAAGGAATGGGAAAGGTACGAGAGCGCCACATTATCACAATACATTTTTAACTCCGTTTTCCCTCCAATAGGATTAGATACGCAAAGTGAATTCGGGGCAATTTTCGGGGTAAGTCTGAATTTTCCTACCGTGCCAGATGAAATGAAACTATTCGAGGCGCCGGTGTCAAATAGAACACGAACATCGTACCTTCGAGAACTCCCTTGCCCTTCACATCTTGGGAAGTTGATGGCTCACTTTTGATAGCATACACCTTTGGTTGTTGTGCCCTCTTCATGAGCGGACAGTCTTTCACCAAGTGTCCAGGTTGATGACAGTTGAAGCACAGATTCTTCATCACCATTGCATGTCCAGGGCCTTGCTGCTGTTTCTGCTGTTGTTGCTGAGGTGGTTGTTGTTGCTGATTTTGCTGTGGCTTCTTTGCTGCTGGTTTGGTGCAAAATTTGGCAATGTGTCCTTTCTGCAAGCAGTTATGACATTTGGTGTCTTTGAACTTTTCCTTGGCTTTTTCTCCCATCTTAGGTACCCCTTTGTTGTTGTTCCAGTTTGGATTGAATTTCCTCTTATTTGGATTCTCCCCACTAGTACCACCTGTTTGTACAGCTTTAGCAATTGGCTTCCTATTCTCCAGTGCTTCATAACGAACAGCCATATCCACTAGATCAACGAATGGAAGTTTTAGATGTCCAATCATCTGAACTTGTAGGCCATCTTTCAACCCTGCTATGAACATCTTATTCTTCTTAAGTGAAGTGTTAATCAGTTCCGAGCCGAAACAAGAAAGCGAGTTGAATTTGTTCTCATATTCTGATACTTTCAGATTCCCTTGCTTGAGATCAATAAAATCTCTATACATCCTCGTCTTTCCGGCAGCAGGCAGAAATTGAGCTTCAAATGCCTCTTTGAATTTGTCCCAAGTAAAACTTTCCTCAGGAACATTAGCGGTTTGGGCATCCCACCAAGTTGCAGCAGTTTCTTGAAGTTGCCATGATGCCAAAAGACGCTTCTGATCGTCATTCAACTTTAACCCTTTGAAAATCCTTTCACAAGACCTCATCCAGGCTTGGACTTCGGTAAAAGACTCAGTTCCTTTGAAAACTTTTCCTCCCAGAGTCGTATACTCCTTACAAATAGTCGCAAAGCTCTTATCCTGTTGAACTTGCGCAACTTCCTCTACTGTCTCACCCTGGTCTTGGGATCCAGTAGTACGACCAGTAATAGTGGAAGATCCCCTAGCTCGACCTCTTTGTGCACGGGTACTCATTTTGATCACCTGAATATAACAGGTTGTCAATCGGGGCTTAATAGGGTATATATAATCTAGGTATAACATCTAAGTTGTTTAAGTTCATTTTAAATTTTATAAAAATACGCTCTCTCACACTCACCTAAAGCCTAGGTAATCAAGAACCTAAGCTCTGATACCAACTGTAACGACCCAACTTTCGAACACATCGGAAGTCGTGCCATTATTAAGAAATAAGAATAGATAGAAGATATAAACACAGAACATCAGGATCTCACAGCGGAATTTTCACAAAAAAAGATAATATTTTATAATATTACACAACAGTACAGGATACAACAGAACATCATATGACTAGTGATACAACCCATTTTTAGTACATCAGTAATTATACATATCATTCACTACTGACTGGCAAACTTATAATTATACAATAGGCAAGTAGATAGGTAAGTCAGCCCACTGATAATCTTCATTCAGCATCATAAGTTCAACATCCTGATTCACTTGTCTATTCATAACAAGCGTTATGAATACCCAAGAGTTTAAGGGAAAACATAGAAAATAAACTCCAGGTCAGTCAGGGGACTGGTATGAGTAAACAATTTAAAAGCAGTTTAAGAAAACATCTCATAAGACCATGTCGTGAATACTGAACGGTTTTTCCTTATGAGATCAAAACACTTTTGTATTCTTTGAACTAGACATTATCAAAATGTTTATTTGATTTTTCACAAATAAATTAGAATCTAGGAAAATGCTTGCATCTCACATTTTCCAATATAGTATACAAACAAAACACGCTTGGCGCTTATGGAAATTGATTTTCCAACTTGACAAGGTATGGGTCCACCTTCCGCTGATGTATCTCTAGAGGCAAATACATCTGGGTTCAACAAGAACTTCTTGCAACCCGGCCCTCACATGACCGACCACTCATTTCGCTTGAGTGTATCGAATGTATATCATCGATGATTGTGTACGGCAACCATCCCCGAATAGGCAGAATCGATAGATTAAGAAACAATAAGAATTTCTCTAGATAGGTGATACTACACCCTAATGGGAGCGACCCACATAGCCATGCTGCCTGCCCGATTTTTGTCATTTCCTGGGTGTGAGGCTTGAGGTTAGACTCACGTCATCAACACTTGTTTATTTCTTTGAGTGCCACATCGTCCAGACTTCCCGATCACTAATTGACTTCCTCAAAATAAATTACCGGTATACGGCGAGAGAAACGAATTCCTCTGCCACCATATAATTACGTTTGAAAAGATCAACGTACGTGACCAGTTGGAATTACTTTGTCGGACACTCGTCCATACAAGTTGTTCTGGGTTTGAACAAACCGAAGGCACTATATAAAAATATAGTCCTTGCATAACACCGCCTTCAACTTTATATTCCCCTGACGCGTAGCGTACAACCGATTCAAAGTGGAAATGTTATCCGGTACTTTGAAATGATTACGAACAATTCCTTTTGAAATTACAAATTTAAGCAGATAAAAGTACAGTTTATATTTATCGGTTCAGAACAGTACAATATGGATTATATTGCGATGACAAGGGTTTTGACTTACAGTTTTAGACTTGATAAAAGTTTAGCATCTACAAAACATCTCTATTCCATTTGCTTGATCTTCAAATATTTTGCAATAGAATTCAACTGGTACTATAATTTTTTAATTTAAAATAAATTTAAATTTATTAATTAAAACTAAAATTTTAGCTAACTTACTTCTGTATTACTCGACAAAAATTATCGATTCCTGATTCACTTGCTTTCCCTTCTTAAAAATGTTCACCTTTAAATTTATTTTGTTGCATCAATCATGTTATATTTTATTACTTAAAAACAAACTTAAATAAAACTAAAGCAAAATCCTATTTTAAATCTTAGTTCCTTTATTACCCCTTTATAATTGTGAATATAATTCTTTTAAATATCAAAGACTCGGTTTTAACTAAGGTTTAGAAATCTCTTGCAAACTAGAGAACCAGTTTTCAAAGTGTTTCTTTCATTTGCATGATTTTCCTTGGCCTGACCAGCTGGTGTTCATACGAGCCCACCCGAATGCATATCTCCAAAGTGCCAACCCCTTGGCCATTTGAAAATCATGTGAAAATCACAGAATCCATCAGTATTTTACTTGGCCGATCACATAGCAAAATCCAACGTCTTCTCCCTTGTGCATCACCAAGCTGTGCACGTGCACACTCGGTTCCGGCGCCTTCATCCAGCAGCGACCGGCCCCGCAAGTCCGTTCTTCCTTCCTGATCCCGACGGCGAGCTCCACTGGCTCCACCTCGACGTCCATCTTAAAAACCTTATACCACTCAAATTTCCATGAACTGACGTCATCGGATAATTCCCTCGTTGCGCCACCTCAGGCCGTCGAGCCACCTCCACCTCAGTACCCTACCACCGCCAGACTCAGGCGCGGCTGACCCCCCCGACCGCAACCCCCTAGCAGCCTCGTCGACGCGCAGTCCTAGGAAGAACACCCGAACCCATCGACAGTACCAAACCCAAATTTTCGTTGATCTCACACACTTTGTTCATTTAAAAATTAAATCACTATTTTTCCAATGATCCTTGGCCTCTACCACAACTCCTGGCCAAACGCCATCACCCACGTCCATCCACTTCGCCGGAATTTGGTCAAAGCCCAAATTTTGATCATCCTAAATTTCCTCTTGATTTACTACATTTAAAATCATGATTTTAGTTTTAAAAATCACCATTTGTTCACTTGATTCGGATTCTATACACAAACTTTCAATTCATCACGTTTGAAAATCAAATGTTGATTCTTGGGACAGAGAGTGAATAAAAGTATACTGTTGTTTCAAACATAACAGAGGTGTTCTTCCCTTCATTAACCCACTTTGAACTAGAAATCACACATGCAGATGGTGATTTTCAAGATCAGACCTTCCCTCTTCAACTCCTACCTTATGAACACCAACCTACCCAAATTTCCAGACATGCATCCATAGTAACAGGACCTGCTGTGTAAAAAGGTAAATAGTTCTCAAACTAAAACAGTTAAATCAAAACTTCCTGGTGATGTTTACATACAAAGCCTTGGTGTACTAATCCATAACAACCGAACATACATGCAACAAGAATTAAGCTAGATCAACCACACAAGATTGCATGCATCCACACAGTAAAAGAAACTGCAGTAGGAGAAGAACAGACAGAAATAAAGTGTTGTTTACTCACTTTCAAGCTCTCCAACTCTTCTTCTTCTCTGATGAAGACTTAGGTTTTTCTGAGAATTTGTGTGTGTAGAATATGGCATGCAAGGGTGTCTTTATATAGTGGTAGGATATAATATAAAAATGGGGTATTAAATGCCTGTTCATAAATGTAGAGACAAAACAGTTTCTTTTTCTTTCCTCTCTGATTTTGACGGCCAACAAAAAAATACTATTGCTTTCCAACATCACACACCTACCTAGGATTCACCTGGCTTTAGCAGCCATTTCACATGAGATATTTTTTTTTCTTTCGCAAAGCCTTCCTATTGGTGTACTAAGGATAATCAAATTAAATGCTCTTTGTACCTTGTGTCTCCTTTTTAAAAATTATCATATGTTCTTAGCCAAAAATAGAAGTCCTGTATGTCTCAACCATGCTCAGTTTTCACGTGTATTTGCTCACATCTCTCCTATACAACATGTGCTGATTTAACATAAGTATAAAATATAAACACCTTGGCTTCCAAGGCAAAACATTTCTGCAATTTCTGCACCATTATGTGCTCACGGCCAGGTTATTTTTGTGCATAGAAAACTAAAAAAACATTTCTTGAATCTTATCAAGGGTAGCAATAAAACCATGTTTGTTTATACATGTTTTGTGGTCTTCTAGTGCCGATTTTTTTTTTATTTTCTTTATCGATGAAATGCGATTTTAGAACAAGGTAAAATGTTTAGATCATGTTTTGGCCATGTTTACATATGTTTTAAAACGAGAATTTGTTAAAACAATCGATTTAAAGTCTTTTGAAAAATAACAATTGTTTTCGTCGAGTTATGTCCTTTGTTAAATGTCATCATAACTTGTTTCTTAACACAAATGTAAATTTCACTATTTCATTATCACATACCAAAGAAAAATAAACAAGTTCTAGTTTTAAATACTTGGTCAAAATTTTTGTTTGTTCACACATACCTAAAATTAAACGAGTTCCAGATCGATGTGGAAACCGGGATATTACACTTTAACTCTAATCGACTTCTCCTATTCTAATAACTCCTATTAGATAACGTTTATTCATTTATAAAGATTTACTTTTAGTAACGGTTCTTTACTTTATAAATGTTCTCTTTAATAATGTTACTTCACTTATACAAGTGTTGTGTACATATTCTATTTAAAACTATCGGTGTTGAAACCAATATCTCTTCTTGATTCTCTTTATTTTAACAAATAAATAATCCATTTTATAGTATCTTATCTATTTATACTAAATAAATAATTCACTTTATAAGTATTCCACTTATAAATAACTTTTTTTATAAATATTTCCTATTTATAAATATTCCTGTTTATAAAATCTTCTTTGATTTTATAAATAATTTCCTTTTATAAAATCCTTTGATTTTATAAATAATTTATTTTCAAATATCACTTTGATAATTCCCTTATCAACATTCTGGTATGTTATGGTATTTAACACATCAAATCACGATGACCAATATCGTTCAAACACATATAATCGACAACAGATTATATATCACATCATATATTTCAATATATGAATCACAGTAAAATAAATGTTGAGGAATCCAGTTGGATTCCTCAAACCTGTCTCCCTGCATCCACAGATGTTATACAATATAAAATCAACATCACTTTCAGTTCCATGTGATATATTCTGTTAAATAGAATCAATATAGAACTTCAACTAACTGGCTAGCAGTTCAATCAAACAGTCAACACACAGTCAATCAACCAATATTTAACAGTTCTAAAAATACAACATGAAATTATAAACTGTTTAGAGTTAGTGAGATTTACTCACATTGGACTATCATCGTTAATAACGATAATTGTCGTTGATTCAGATTGGATAATTTATTTCACTATAAATTGTAACGAGCTCCGATTCACTCCCGGTCAGTCTCATTGTGTTGCTCCCGTCCATACGATCCCAACGGATCTTGTTTTGTCCAAATCCGATACCGTATGACAAAGTTATATACATTATATGTTAATACAACATTTTAAATTAAATAAACTTTAAATAAAAAGGGCTTGGGTCTTTACCAACATTTCGGCCCACTTCAAATATCCAACCCGCTTGTGCTTCTCTCCCTCACCATAAAACTACCGTGACCTGCTCCTCCACTTTCCACGCCATTAACACAAACCGATCTCATCGTCTCTCCCTCCTTGAACCATCGAATCCAAAACAAACATCACCACTCTTCTTCTCTCCATCTCCTCTTCTTCCTCATGCCAACATCATCAACCTCAACTCCCCCGTGCCAATCATGTTCGACAGTATTTTCCGCGATACGCTTCAGTACTCGCGACATTTTTAATCACCGATACTAACAAAACTTTGCTACCTGCCTCCATTCACTTTCCTAAACCTCATTAGCACCTCGGTTTCGTCGATTAAAGCTTCAAAATCAAAAATGAATGAACCCTAGTTGTTGCGTTAATCTTCGACTTCCAGGAATCGATATCGAACTCAAAGATTTTGGTATAGAAAAGTAGAGAATCATCTGAGCAACTCAAAGATGTATATTTCATGAATTATTGAATTTTATTGGGATTGTTTGGATTTTATGAGGATGATTTTCTTCCACGTTTTCATTTCCTGGAAAGACGATGGAGGCGGAATTTTTTGTTGTCTTCTGAGAAAATAGGTTTAGGGGTTGGATGGTTATCAAGCTATTTATAGGATAGGAGGGATATTTTTTTTATGTTATATTTATATTGATTTTTAAATCAACCGCTATGTATTTGTCATTTAAAAATCCATATCATCACACATGATACCCAAAAATCATGAAAATTGACATGCCACTAGAGTTCGACATTACGGTCCCAATGAAACTAGTTTCGTCGAATTCCGACTCCGTTTGCTCACACAGCGTATTTTTGACCGTCGAAATACTGACTGTTTTTCACTCTAAAAATCCGTACGCCACACAGTGACTCTAAAAATCACGGAACTTGGATTCTAAAAATAATTCGATGTTGCGGATCCAACAAAATTAGTTTCGTCGAATTCTGACTTCGTTTGCAAAAGTAGCTATTTTTAAAGCTCTAAATAACCTTTTTAAAAATATATAAATATATTTAAATATAATTAAATTTAATATTTATAAATAAATATTATCGTCTATATTCACGGTGGAATACCATACAGCTCTAGAATATTCCTATATGAATTTCTAACTCGATTTTCACTTCTGGGTCAACCCGATATTCTATTTATATTGAAATTCCTTTTTAAAATATAAATAACTCCTTTATAAATTATAAAGGAATTCCATAGCAACTTTTCTGAAATTTTATTTGGACGTGAATCAAAATCTATACGACGAAATACCGATTTTTCTCTTCCACTAGAAATATATACTCCACCAGCTCCATACGTTTCTTATTTCACGGAAATCCGATTTAAAACGGCTTCTGTATATTCAGTTGAAGTTCAAATCGCCAAATAGCGAACTGCCGCGCCATTTCCAGCTCGATTATAATTATAATATAATTATTTGTTCAAACTTCGTTTATATAATATATTCGTTATCAAAATTCAAATTCTAAACTGAATTAAATATCACAGATGATCCGGTTCACACCATATCGTCATTTCAGCCAATTCTGATTATTTTAGAATTAAATATATTGCTTAATTTATTATTTTAATTAAATATTCATCATTATTTAATTCCATGACCATTTAATTCATTATATCACTATTTATATAATTAAATAAATTAATTATAATGCCTCTGCAAATGCGGGTCATTACATTTTTCCCCCTTACCACGTCGGAATATATATTTTATGTTGAATTTTAGTTATGTGCAAAATATTCACGAACTTGAAATGTTGGCATATAATCGAATTGTGTGCTTAATCTATACGACTGATTATAATCCCTTTTGTTTATGTGTGTTGGAAAATATAGTTAAATTTGAATTATGAATAAAAAGGGAAAATTTGTTGATTTTAGGCAAAATGAATGTATAATGCCAAAAATTACAATGAAATGGATATTTGGATTGAAAATAAGCAAACTTGACATAATTACGGTTAGTCATAGTAATTTTTGTGGTTAAATGGTAAATACGACAATTTACATATTATTTGTAAGAAATCACCTTTCAGATCTAGAATGGAATGAATATAGAAATTGTTGGGATTGAAAGAAAAAAGTTATAAACTCAATTGTGTCCAAATTTTACTATAGTTATGTTAAAAAAAGGGGGAAAATAAGCTAAAACAAAAACTAGCGGATACTAGATTGATTAGTTAGGGAAAAAGGGATTGTATTTCCATAGTTCGGTTTGTAAAAGAAGTGGGAAACAAAATTTCAAGTTTAAAAATAAATAAAGGCATAAATTAGTACGAAATAGGGATTTTTCCATATTGTGCAAAATTCAATAGCCTAAAAATAATTCAAAGAAATGCATTGTAATTATGGGTTTTTATTGCAATAATTACCTTAAGCTATGAAAATAGTTTTTGTACGATTTTAATAACCAATCAATTAGCAATAAATCAAATTTCCTAAAGAATAAATTATAAAGATGGAAAGAAAAAAAGTAACGTTACTGAAAGAACGTTATGTAGGGAATAAAGGAACAAGAAAAATGCTTATTGTAAACTTAGTTTAATAAGGAAAAATTTATGGCAATGGTCCAATGGTGAAAAATAAACTACAACCTATATTTGCGTAAATATGATGATTGAGAAATCATAATAAACAAACATAGTTTATTTATTTGCAAATATGAATTTGATAGGAAATGATTGAAAGAACAATTAGGCCTTAATATGTACATATTTATTTACAATGGTGGGTAAATTACGAGCCTCAGATTTAGTGTTAGGCTTTATTATGAACATATTGACTTCGTGGTCAGGATCGAACAAACGATAGTTGGTCGTTGGACACCTATCATCATCATCATTCGGAGCGAGTACAGGAAAGACTGTAGCTAAACCAATCGGCCAGCAATGTTCACTATCTAATCATTAGATGAGGGACCACATGTTTATTTAGACTGTTTATTAGGGTCAGTCACTTAACACTTTTGAATGGTCTTTCATTAGTGAAATGGGAGGCTGGGTTGGGCCTAAAAGAGCCACTGAAAGAGACAAACCAAATTTTGATATATGTATTATGGGCCTAATGTGACCATTATTTTGGGCCTAATGTGGCCATTATTTTAGGCCTAACAAAGACATTCTTGACAGATATAGAAAAGTCCCCAATTGAGTTCCGTGGAAGAACTCCGGTTTTGGGTGCCTTTTTGGCACAACCATAGAAGTTTAGTCGCTTTCGTAGCGCAACTTAGTACGCTTTCGTGGCGTAGTGATGGGGACGCAGTTCGCTTTCGCAACATGGTCTAGTACGCTTCATAGCGTGGGTTGTTGCAGTAAGATATAGAAATTCTTATGTTATGGTCATGAATCATGTTATAAATGATGTGATTGAAATTATAAAAGCATATATATACATACACGCACATGCACACAAACACGACTGTGGTAATAGCTCTGTAATGACCCTCATTGTCAAAGGAGTTATAATTAATTTATTTAATTATATAAATAGTGATTTAGGGAATTAAATCATCGTTAATTAAATTATAGTGAATATTTAATTAAATTAAATAATAGAATAATATATTTAATTCAGAAATAATCAAAATATTGGAAATCACAATATAATGTGAACTGGGTCGTCCCTTAGATTTAATTCAGCTTAGAGTTGAATTATATTGACGAATATATTCAATCGACGTCAGTTTGAACGTAGAATTATAATATAATTAAAATAGAGCTTGAAATGGCGCGGCAGTTCGCTATTTGGCGATTTGAACTTCAACTGGATATACAGGGTTCGTTTTAAATCGGATTTCTGTGAAACAAGAAACGTGTGGAGCTGGTGAAGTATATCTTTCTAGTGGAAGAGAAATATCGGGATTTCGTCGTGTAGATTTTGAGTTATGTCCAAATCAAATTCTCAGAAATGCAGCGCCCTGACCATAAGGATTTAATTATATTTTATATAAGGATTTAAATAGAAATCGAACATCGATATAACTCTGACGATGTAATATCGAGTTGTAAATTCATACAGGAATATTCTGGAGCTGTATGGTATGACACTGTGAATATAGATGATAATATTTATTTTTAAATATTAAATTATATTATATTTAAATATATTTATATATTTAAATAGGTTATTTAGAGCGTTAAAAATAGCCACTTTTGCAAACGAAGTCGGAATTCGACGAAACCAGTTTCGTTGGGACCGTAATGTCGAACTGTAGCTGCATGTCAATTTTCGTGATTTTTAGATATCATATGTGATCATACGAATATTTAGAAGAGAAAAATGAATATAAAGTTGTTTAAATTATTGTGCACCCTAAGTCAGTATTTTGGAGATTTCACAGAATAAGTAAACTAGTCTATATTTTTATATTTTTGGGCTCGTGGGACGTTGGCCATCTCACCGGTATTTTTATTTCTATCAATAGTAGTTTTTAATGATAAAAATAAATGAAGCTCAAACCAAACTTATCCCTATATAATACCCCCTTAACTATTCTCTTAAAACCTAATTCCACTCTTCTGAAGTTTGAAACCGGCCGCTGTTTCTTTCCTCTTCTTCAAAACGTGATCTTACAAAAATCAAAAGAAATGGAAAACAAATCCTATAAATTCCGAAACATCCATGAATGGAATCACTGATTGTTCCTCTTCAATCCTATACCCCTCTTTGGAAGTTCGATCTCGATTTTTCTGTGGAAGCCGAGTTCATACGATGACCTAGGGTTCGATATTGGATGAAAATGGTGCTTCGATTCGGGAAACTGATGGTGTATTTGAGTTCAGAGGAGTGAATGGCTCTTGCGTTGGGCTTTTGGTGGTGTTCGGAGTATAAGGAGGTCGCTCGAATTCTGCTATTGTACATAACTAATGAACGACGGATTTCCATTGGGAGGTGCGAGCTTCATCAAATGGGGATGGAGATGTCGGGCTCGGGAAGAGATGACCCGTGGTGGCGACGACTTGACAAAAGGTGGTATATGATGGATGAATGGGGTGGTTGAAGTTCGGCTATGGTGTAAACGTGGAGGAGCAGGTGTCGTTCTTTTTCTAGAGGAGGAAGATGGTTTCGGGTTGGTACTTTATAAGTGGTAATGGGCCATAAAGTGAAGGTTGAGCCCACTTAAATTTATAACCAAGTTTATTTAATAAATGTGTTTTAACTTCGTAATGTAATAACTCTACATACTACGTCAGAAATTCAAACGGTCAGATTCGTTGGGACCGTATGGACGAGAGCTTCACAATGAAGCTGACTGGAAGTGGATTGGGGCTCGTATGAATTTATGGCGAAATAAACTGTTTGATTCAAATCAAACAACAGTTTATCGTTCTTTAACGATGAACTGCCAATGTGAGTAAAACTCACCAACTCTGAACAGTTCTATTTTTATAACGTATATTTAGAACTGATAAATGATGACTGATTGCTGTGTGTTAACTGTTGGTTGAGTTGTTTGTGTATTGATTGAAATCATAGATAACAATATATATATCGTTAATTGAATATTGATTCTGTTTTATCAGAATATTTTATATATGTGTTGTTTAACGTCTGTGATGCAGGGGAACAGGTTGGAGGGGTCCAACTGGACTCCTCAATATTTATGATACTGTTCTGTTCATATATTGTAATATATGATGTGATATATAATCTGTTCGATTTTGTGTGTTTAAATGATATCGACCATTGTGGTTTGCTATTTTAAATATCATAAAAGACCCTAGGATGTAAATAGAATAAAGGATTTTTTATAAAATCAATCGATTTTATAAAAGGAAATATTTTGAAAATAAAGTATTTATAAAATCATAGGATTTTATAAAGGAGAACATTTATTTAGAAAATAAATAGTATAAAGGAATATTTATTTGGGAAGGTAAATAGGATTTATAAAAAGAAAATTTGACGAGATATAAAAGAGTTAATCGAATTTAGTTATTCGAAGTCGAGTTAATCGAATATGGTTAGTCGAATAGAGTTAGTCAAACATAGTTATTCAGGATAAGTCACCATTTAGCACGACTGCTAGCGTAATTCACAGGGCTGTAGATAGCCTACGGCGGTCGGATGTTTCCTGAGGGAATCAGGCGTAACCGTTGTGATCTCTGCGATCTAGTGTCAACTGAATGGAGTTAAATTCAATATTAGTTATCCGAATAGGAGTTAAACAAATAGAGTTATTCAATTAGAGTAAATCAAAATGGAGTTAAACAGAAATTAGAAACTGACTAGAGATTAATAAGTTGAATAGTTTTCTAGGTATCGATCTGATGTTGGTTCCGGCCTTCGGGGTTTATACTTAGGAAGTTGTTCTCTTGTTAGTTTATAGTTAAAGTCTGATAGATGTGGAAGAATAGTGATACGTAATTAAGCAGATGGAAACGTTTTCCAGTGTTAATAACATATATTTTCTAACCATAGAAAATAAGGCAATATGAATATATATGTATATATATATATATATGTTAAATGATGATTGGTCGATAAAATTTCCATCTGGAAATAATATCGTTGTTTGCACACGTGTTTTTCTTTGATAGTTAAATCACAGACTATCAAAGTTTTGGCCATTTTTAACGTTGTTAATATGGAGAGACCTGTTAGATTATTATCTAAAGAACCACTCCGTATTGGCATAAGCGTTACGAATCATATATGCCAAAGAAAATTGAAGACTGAGTTAAGTGCAAGGGCTGTCCTGTTTATAGAATAGTGCCTTCGGTTTGTCCAGTCCCAGGACGACCTGTACGGAAGGAAGTCTGATAGAGTATATCTAATAGATCGCGTAAGTTGATCTCTTCAAACGTATTCACGTTGGTGGTAGAGGAATTTGTTTCTCTTAGCTATATACCCATGGTATTTTTGGGAAAATCAATTTGTGATTTGGCGGGTATGACGATGTGACATTCAAAGTGAATGAAGATGTGGCATGTAAAAGATAAGCGTAGCTTCTAGCCTCACATCCGGTAAATGACAGAAATCAGGCAGGCATCATGGCTAAGTCGGTCGCTCCGAAGTAGGGTGTATAATCACCTGTCTAGAGAATATTCATTTGCCTCTTTAATCTATCAATGTTGTCCCATATATATATATATATATATATATATATATATATACATATATATATGTGAACGGTTGCTGATTCCAACCATTGGTGATGTACATTCGATACACTCAAGCGAAATGAGTGGTCGATCATGTGTGGCTGAGTTGCAAGATGTTCTTGTTGAACTCCAGTGTATCGTTCCTAGAGTACATTGATCGGAAGGTGGTTCCATACCTTGTCATAGTTGGAAATCCATTACCCAATACGTGCTTGCGGTTTTGATTGTATACTATATATGTAGAACGTGAGATGAAAGCGTTTCTGCTAGATTTATATCTATTTGTACTTAGACATTATTATAATATCATAATGATATTGCTCGTCAAAAATGTTGGATTCTCATAAGGGAAAAACCCGTTCCGTATTCACGGCATGGTCTTATGAGATATCATATACCTGTTTTAAATTGTTTTACTCACACCAGTCCATGACTGACCAGGAGTTTATTTTGTTGTTTTCCCTAAACTCTTGGGTGCCTAAATTTGTACGGACAGTCAAGTAGTCGGGATTTATAGATACTTGAAGAGCTGGCGCAGGAGGCTTCAAGATTTTATAGCTATTGTTTTTCCGCTGTGTTGTAAGTGCTGGAGTTTGATAATAATGTATATTCAAATACAGATGTATATTTCAAATCATGTTATCTATTATATGTTATTCGTTCCGCTGTGAGATTCGTGTTACTCTGATGATGATGTTCTTCTTCTTCATCTATTCTATAAGTTCTACCTTATCTTTCCTCACCTTCTATCTTCTTTCTATTAATTTCTTGAATTTCCAGTGCAATTTGGGGTTGGACTTGGGTTATTTGGTCAGCTCAAATTGGACCGGATTTTTGGGTCATTACAGTTGGTATCAAAGCTTAAGTTAAGAATTACCTTGGCTCTGTGGCGTGACTCAGTAGAGATAGGGTTAGTAATACCCTAGATTGAGTTTGAGTGTATATATACGAGTGAACGTATTTGTTATTTGGTATAATTATTTTTTTATATTGTGGAGATTCATTGGCTGAGTTGTTTATGAGTTCTGGTCGATCAGTTTGATCCACTGTATCGGTAGGAGTAAATAAACACTTGAATACAATGGACCGACACAGTATGGATATGTGATATATTATCATATATAGGATGTGTTGGTAGTAATTATAATCAGATAAGATTATAAAATGTGAAATAGTTATATATAACCAATCAGAATTTATACAAGTGAATTATATGAAATTGAAATGAATTAAATCTGAATTTAGATCAGAATTGAAATTTAAAATCCCAGAAATGGGAAAGGTGTTTGTAAATGAATCTGGATTTAATATATGTGAATTTTAAGATCCTGGTAGATTTTAAATTGTTTACAACATGGTAAAAGGATATTTGGAATTGATTTCAAGGTGGAAATGTTTAAAAATGGGTTTTGAAAGTGCTATAGTATTGAACTCACTTCGGTAGCTGGAAAATAGATTCCGATGTTGATCATGACATCATCGGTGTTCATTTTCGAGTATGTAAGTGACAGATTGCTACCAAGGATTTTGTTTTGAATTTGTTTTGGGAAAACAAGTTGTGTTGAATTTCAAAAAGGAAAATTTGATTTTTGAAAGAGGTAAACTGTTTAAAAACTTCCAGGAAGAAAAGGTTGTTTGAATTTAAACAAATTAAAGTAAAATTTGTAAAATCCAATAGAATTAGGATTGAATTAAAAGCCAGTAAGCGAAAATCATTTGAAATAGATTAGTGTCAAGTAGAATTAGACTTGATTAGAGATAATCTGGAATTATATTGGACTGGTGAGTTATGGATTTGAAATCAAGAATAGTGCTTGAGTTTGAAAGAAAATTCGACTTAGGTGTAAGCGAATGGGTGTGTTAAAGATAAATTGATTTGGGATCAAGTTGGAATTGCATTGGTATATGTGGAATTGATGACATGTGAAGTGATAGAGTTGATATACCCGACAAAAAGGTACAAGTTTATATTTGATATAAGCATGAGATTTATGAGCCGAATTGGCAAGCCGCTTGGCTGTTTGATTTTCTTTTGGGTTGGAGAAGGCCTAAAGAGGCGAGTTGTGGTTTTACCGATAGGGCTGTACAAAGGAGGTTATGGCGAAATTTTCCGAAAATTTAAAGTGTTAGAAAATTTTCATAATTTTTGAAAATTTTAGTTAGTCGGAAGGAATTAATATTTTAGTCGATATTAATTGATTCGGAGAAACAAGTGATAAGGGGTAAACAGATAAACTTTTACCCAATACATAGGGTTGTCCTATAACTTAGCAATTTCGAGGACGAAATTATTTTAAGTGGGGAAGAATGTAATGACCCGCATTGTCAGAGGAATTATAATTAATTTATTTAATTATATAAATAGTGATTTAGGGAATTAAATCGTCGTTAATTAAATTATAGTGAATATTTAATTAAATAAAATAATAGAGTAATATATTTAATTCAGAAATAATCAAAATATTGGAAATCACAATATAATGTGAACCGGGTCGTCCCTTAGATTTAATTCAGCTTAGAGTTGAATTATATTGACGAATATATTCAATCGACGTCAGTTTGAACGTAGAATTATAATATAATTAAAATAGAGCTTGAAATGGCGCGGCAGTTCGCTATTTGGCGATTTGAACTTCAACTGGATATACATGGTTCGTTTTAAATCGGATTTCTGTGAAACAAGAAACGTGTGGAGCTGGTGAAGTATATCTTTCTAGTGGAAGAGAAATATCGGGATTTCGTCGTGTAGATTTTGAGTTATGTCCAAATCAAATTCTCAGAAATGCAGCGCCCTGACCATAAGGATTTAATTATATTTTATATAAGGATTTAAATAGAAATCGAACATCGATATAACTCTGACGATGTAATATCGAGTTGTAAATTCATACAGGAATATTCTGGAGATATATGGTATGACACTGTGAATATAGACGATAATATTTATTTTTAAATATTAAATTAAATTATATTTAAATATATTTATATATTTGAATAGATTATTTAGAGCGTTAAAAATAGCCACTTTTGAAAACGAAGTCGGAATTCGACGAAACCAGTTTCGTTGGGACCGTAATGTCGAACTGTAGCTGCATGTCAATTTTCGTGATTTTTAGGTATCGTATGTGATCATACGAATTTTTAGAAGAAAAAAATGAATATAAAGTTGTTTAAATTATTGTGCACCCTAAGTCAGTATTTTGGAGATTTCACAGAATAAGTAAACTAGTCTATATTTTTATATTTTTGGGCTCGTGGGACGTTGGCCATCTCACCGGTATTTTTATTTCTGTCAATAGCAGTTTTAAATGATAAAAATAAATGAAGCTCAAACCAAACTTATCCCTATATGATACCCCCTTAACTATTCTCTTAAAACCTAATTCCACTCTTCTGAAGTTTGAAACCGGCCGCTGTTTCTTTCCTCTTCTTCAAAACGTGATCTTACAAAAATCAAAAGAAATGGAAAACAAATCCTATAAATTCCGAAACATCCATGAATGGAATCACCGATTGTTCCTCTTCAATCCTATACCCCTCTTTGGAAGTTCGATCTCGATTTTTCTGTGGAAGCCGAGTTCATACAGTGACCTAGGGTTCGATATTGGATGAAAATGGTGCTTCGATTCGGGAAACTGATGGTGTATTTGAGTTCAGAGGGGTGAATGGCTCTTGCATTGGGATTTTGGTGGTGTTCGGAGTATAAGGAGGTCGCTCGAATTCTGCTATTGCACAGAACCGATGAACGACGGATTTCCATTAGGAGGTGCGAGTTTCATCAAATGGGGATGGAGATGTCGGGCTCGGGAAGAGATGACCCGTGGTGGTGACGACTTGACAAACGGTGGTGTGTGATGGATGAATGGGGTGGTTGAAGTTCGGCTATGGTGTAAACGTGGAGGAGCAGGTGTCGTTCTTTTTCTAGAGGAGGAAGATGGTTTCGGGTTGGTACTTCATAAGTGGTAATGGGCCATAAAGGGAAGGTTGAACCCACTTAAATTTTTAACCAAGTTTATTTAATAAATGTGTATTAGCTTCGTAATGTAATAACTCTACATACTACATCAGAAATTCAAACGGTCAGTTTCGTTGGGACCGTATGGATGAGAGCTTCACAATGAAGCTGACTGGAAGTGGATTGGGGCTCATATGAATTTATGGCGTAATAAACTATTTGATTCAAATCAAAAAACAGTTTATCGTTCTTTACCGATGAACTGCCAATGTGAGTAAAACTCATCAACTCTGAACAGTTCTATTTTTATAACGTATATTTAGAACTGATAAATGATGACTGATTGCTGTGTGTTAACTGTTGGTTGAGTTGTTTGTGTATTGACTGAAATTATAGATAACAATATATATATATATATATATATATATATATATAAATATATATATATCGTTAATCGAATATTGATTCTGTTTTATCAGAATATTTTATATATGTGTTGTTTAACGTCTGTGATGCAGGGGAACAGGTTGGAGGGGTCCAACTGGACTCCTCAATATTTATGATATTGTTCTGTTCATATATTGTAATATATGATGTGATATATAATCTGTTCGATTTTGTGTGTTTAAATGGTATCGATCATTGCGGTTTGCTATTTTAAATATCATATAAGACCCTGGGATGTAAATAGAATAAAGGAATTTTTATAAAATCAATCGATTTTATAAAAGGAAATATTTTGAAAATAAAGTATTTATAAAATCATAGGATTTTATAAAGGAGAACATTTATTTAGAAAATAAATAGAATAAAGGAATATTTATTTGGGAAGGTAAATAGGATTTATAAAAAGAAAATTTGACGAGATATAAAAGGGTTAATCGAATTTAGTTATTCGAAGTCGAGTTAATCGAATAGAGTTAGTCAAACATAGTTATTCATGATAAGTTACCATTTAGCACGACTGCTAGCATAATTCGCAGGGCTGTGGATAGCCTACGGCGGTCAGATGTTTCCTGAGGGAATCAGGCGTAACCAATGTGATCGCTGCGATCTAGTGTCAAGCGAATGGAGTTAAATTCAATATTAGTTATCCGAATAGGAGTTAAACAAATAGAGTTATTCAATTAGAGTAAATCAAAATGGAGTTAAACAGAAATTAGAAACTGACTAGAGATTAATAAGTTGAATAGTTTTCTGGGTATCGATCTGATGTTGGTTCCGGCCTTCGGGGTTTATACTTAGGAAATTGTTCTCTTGTTAGTTTATAGTTAGAGTCTGATAGATGTGGAAGAATAGTGATACATAATTAAGCAGATGGAAACGTTTTACAGTGTTAATAACATATATTTTCTAACCATAGAAAATAAGGCAATATGAATATATATGTATATATATATGTTAAATGATGATTGGTCGATAAAATTTCCATCTGGAAATAATATCGTTGTTTGCACACGTGTTTTTCTTTGATAGTTAAATCATAGACTATCAAAGTTTTGACCATTTTTAACGTTGTTAATATGGAGAGACCGGTTGGATTATTATCCGAAGAACCACTTCGTATTGGCATAAGCGTTGCGAATCATATATGCCAAAGAAAATTGAAGATGGAGTAAAGTCTAAGGGCTGTCCTGTTTACAGAATAGTGCCTTCGGTTTGTCCAGTCCCAGGACGACCTGTACGGAAGGATGTCTGATAGAGTATATCTAATAGATCGCGTAAGTTGATCTCTTCAAACGTATTCACGTTGGTGGCGGAGGAATTCGTTTCTCTTAGCTATATACCCGTGGTATTTTTGGGAAAATCAATTTGTGATTTGGCGGGTATGACGATGTGACATTCAAAGTGAATGAAGATGTGGCATGTAAAAGATAAGCGTAGCTTCTAGCCTCACATCCGGTAAATGACAGAAATCAGGCAGGCAGCATGGCTAAGTCGGTCGCTTCGAAGTAGGGTGTATAATCACCTATCTAGAGAATATTCATTTGCCTCTTTAATCTATCAATGTTGTCCCATATATATATACGGGAACGGTTGCTGATCCCAACCGTTGGTGATGTACATTCGATACACTCAAGCGAAATGAGTGGTCGGTCATGTGTGGCTGAGTTGCAAGATGTTCTTGTTGAACTCCAGTGTATCGTTCCTAGAGTACACTGATCGGAAGGTGGTTCCATACCTTGTAATAGTTGGAAATCCATTACCCAATACGTGCTTGCGGTTTTGATTGTATACTATATATGTAGAACGTGAGATGAAGGCGTTTCTGCTAGATTTATATCTATTTGTACTTAGACATTATTATAATATCATAATGATATTGCTCGTCAAAAATGTTGGATTCTCATAAGGGAAAAACCCGTTCCGTATTCACGGCGTGGTCTTATGAGATATCATATACCTGTTTTAAACTGTTTTACTCACACCAGTCCATGACTGACCTGGAGTTTATTTTGTTGTTTTCCCTAAACTCTTGGGTGCCTAAATTTGTACGGGCAGTCAAGTAGTCGGGATTTACAGATACTTGAAGAGATGGAGTAGGAGGCTTCAAGATTTTATAGCTATTGTTTTTCCGCTGTGTTGTAAGTGTTGTACTTTGATAATAATGTATATTCAAATACAGATGTATATTTCAAGTCATGTTATCTATTATATGTTATTCGTTCCGCTGTGAGATTCGTGTTATTCTGATGATGATGTTCTTCTTCTTCTACTCTATAAGTTCTACCTTATCTTTCCTCACCCTCTATCTTCTTTCTATTAATTTCTTGAATTTCCAGTGCAATTTGGGGTTGGACTTGTGTTATTTGGTCAGCTCAAATTGGACCGGATTTTCGGGTCATTACAAGCTCGGTGGCAAGGGGTTTGCCATATGTCGTTGGTTCAAGCTCTATCCTGAGAAACTATCCAACAAATTTTACTCTATCTAAGGGACAAAGTGCAGACATAGTCAAACCTACATCTTCCGAGGATGGACGACCTACCGTTGTTCTTCGGTGACCGTTCATTTTATACGCACACAAATATGATAAGGGGATATTATGCCATGGCTAATGGTTTGAAAACAAACTTTACCACTTGTATTTAGCAAATATTTATCTCTTTCTTTGTGAAAAGTGCTCACTAAAAATGCCCCAAATCATACATAATATATATTAAGATCATAATTTTCGGCGGCACGAATCTACGATGGTGTTCTTTTGTCAACTAGTTGTGCGGACCGATTAGAAACACATCGAAATTTGAACAATGGTAAATCATTCATTTTGATCCAAAGGTAAATTGCCGACGATGCAATAATCAAAAAGTATAGATGTGTATAGATAGTGAGCAGGTCCTCATGGTGGTCCTCGATCGAGAGAGATTAGTAAGATTTGGCTTGAGATTAGTTGGTATCCCTAGGTCATATGTAACAACTCACATCTTCATTCACATAGATATTGTCCCCAACTTAGCCTTTATATGAGAGTAAGGGTTTGTTCCTCAAAATGCCTCGATGCTACTAGGAGGTTGGACCCTACTATTTAAGTTCTAACTTTATATCCTAATTTCATGATGTAGGACTTCTAATTCCATCTCAACAATGGGGTGTTACAATCTCCCTATCTTCAAGCTCAATATCCTCATTGGCTCATTATCTCTTGACATTCAGGTGTAATGGTTAATGCGCGAGCCGCAATATTAACTGAGTATTGGCTCTAATACCACTGTAATAACCTGCACCTCCGTTCATGTAGATACTGTCCTAAACTTAGTCCCTGTATAAGAGTGAGGTTTTGTTATTCAAAAAGTCTCGGTGCTATTAGGACGTTGGACACTCTATTGTTTAAGTTCCCACTTCATACCCTAATTCCGCGATGTGGGACTTCTAATTACATCTCAATTAAGGGGTGTTACATCTTAGCGGGGGATGTTATTCTAAGGTTGAGAGGCCTTGGACTTGGAAGATGGTATAGAACATCTAGTGATGTCAAATAGACGAACAAGAGAGTGTAGTAGTGGCGACCGACAAAGATAGGTGGCGCCTAAAAACTATCAGGATTATTGGGGTCTTGTAGCAAATGCATAAGCAAAGGAAAAATAATAATATTATAATAAAATAAATAATAATCAATTAATTACAAAAGTGCCTCTTAACTTCAAACATTTATAACTATTACATATGAATTTTGTTTCATACAGGTTCATTCCATCGAGATTGTGGTGAGACAAGAAATGTTTTGGTATATTTTTATTGTTATTTCAGGTAGTTAAAAAAAAATTTAACTGAGCAAGTTTGTTATACATGGTTTGTATCTATCGATGTGGAAGTTTTAGGGATCGAGCTATTAATATAATAATGTTAGAGAATTTAATTCCTAAATATACGATAGTTCAATGAGCTAGCTCATTAATATGTGATAGTCCGAGGAGCTGATCCTTCAATATAAGATGGCCCAAGGTGTTGGGTCATAGACATATGATAGTCTGAGGAGATTAGCCTAAATATATGATAGTTCAGAGAGTCAAGTCCTCACTATGTGTATAACCTATACTTTTGACCATTTAAAAATTAAATTAAATGTAGAATTTAGAATAAAATTGCCAAAATTAAATTTTATTGATTTAAATTATATTTGGACTAATTTGAGTATAGTATAAAATGAATAACAAATTAGTAATGTATAATATTTGTTGAATTATTATATTGAAATTCGAATGCATGACTGTTTCAGTTATTAAATTTGATTGAGATGTATTTGAAGTGGAATATTAGATTTAAAACTAATAGTTATTTAATTTGATTAGCAAGTTAATGTTGGAAAAATGCGTGTTTTACATTAAATAGAATGATGGGTTTGATGGAAGAAAAAAAATCATATCTTGAATAAACTAAAATTTCAATGTTTTATATTAATGTTAATATGACCTATGTAACAAACCGCCTGGAATAGGCAAAAATCCTAACCCAAAAAAGGCTCATCATAAATTAGAGTCGTTCCAATTAACGAGTCGTTGGTTCCTACAAGCAGTAAATAAACAAAGACAACTAAAACGAAATTAAATCAGAATTCTCACAACGGATGGAATATAATAGCTGAAATTAGATGTACCATTAAACAAAACCACAATACTGTCAGTTACATCAAGTCTAAAATATCTTATGAAGATACATTAATAATAACACCCCACGGGTACAATAACTGCCAAACATGATAATAATAATAATAATAAGCTATAAAATCTTCTTTGCCACGCTATACTTTTCATGACTTCATTAATCAAGCGTTCCCGCCTATTAACCTGTTTTTGTTAGGAGGAGAGAGGTCAAAAAAAACAAGTTTTGGGTGAATGAAAATCACATAAGTTTAAGGGATGTCTATGTACCATACTTAGCAGTATGAATTTATCAGGTTATGTCTAAGAGAATTCAATACACAATCACATACAAGCATTGATTTGGTGAACTACTCTATAGTCACTTAAGGCCAACATAAATATATATATATATAAGAGCGGACTTCTTTGACCACTTAATACCCTTCGAGGCGGACTACCAATTGGTCACTTAAGGCGATCTGTATTTATTTTATGGGCAAATTCCTCTTATGATTACTTAATACCCTATGTGGAGCCTAGTCACTTAAGACCTCATTTTTTAATTGTCAATTTCATTAAATATACTCTCACTGTAAATGGAGAGATAGTAAGTAGTCACTTATTAGCCTAGGATGATAAACGACTAACCATTATTTATAACCTTCCCATGGTGGACCCCTATGTTACCATCTAGCTGTCGTTACTGGTGGACTCATAGCTACTTAATACTTCCCTTAAACATGAAGTTTCCCTTAAAAAGGACCTTAACATGATTATGGAACTCTTAGTAGCCCATCCATAAGTCAACCCTCACATACCCTAAGTAAGAAGCAGACAACTTACATAGAATAACCACACTCACTCGTAATTCTTTAAAACAATTTAATACCTCATAATTGCTAGAGAAAAGGGGACTCAATGACCACTTAAAACCAAATAAGGGTGGATCTTATGACTTTGGTCCAGAACAAATGAGTGAACCCTAGGACGGACCTAGTCCTAACCACTTAATGTCCAAATATGGTATGTCAGCAGCTTAATACCTTCTCGAGGCAGGCTTACTTCACACACACACACACACACACACACATATATATATATATATATATCTATATACAAACTAGACATCTCACATTAAACCGACTACTTGTAGATACTGAATTTGTCGTGCGGTTCCGGGAGGGCTTCTACTACAAGTTGGGTCTAATCTTGTGTCTTCATGTATTTATTATAATGACCCATGGCACTTAGACCTCTTATATTAACCCGATTTCTTGTAGATGCTAGATAGGCTGGCTTATTTCGGGCAAGCTTCTTCTACAAATAGGGTTTATCCTCATGTCTAGGTGTCACTAATACTAATAAAAGCCAAACACTCACGCACATACAAATTTCCTATTACGTAAATTTTAATTTCGAATTCCTAATTAAACACATTTATTAGGCATTTGTAATACGTTAATTATAGACTATAAATAGAAATAAATAGAATGTAAGTACAACGCATATTAAGAAACATCCTAAAACATAGAAATGTTAATCCTAATCAAAATTAAGGTTTACAAGTCTATTTTCTCTAACTTCATCATTATGGCATATAATGTTTATTCACATTCAAATCAATAATAGGGAAACATCAAACACAAACAAAATAACTTGTAACCTAGGTTTGAAAGATTACTTCAATAATAAAAGAGAAGAAAAGGTGTGATATGCACAATATATATAGTCCCTTTTTGGTACTGCTTTACATTTCATATGATTTTATACAAAAATTTAAGACTTCGGTAACATGCGTTTTAATACATTCAAACTATCAATTTTAGATAAGCAGATGTTTAAACTATTCAAGTTATCGTACCCAAACCTTTTGTTTTTGCACATATATAATTTATAATTGAACAAAAAGTAAATCAGACTATTATCAAGACTATTCAACACCTAAAAATCCCAACTTTTATCACATTTGTAATCAAAATCCAAAATATTCACAAGATTTTCCATTTCTGCATTTTATTAGGGATTTGGGGGACTTGCTTATATTTTGTTTTCGTGCAAATCCAAATCCCTTTAGGCACAACAATCCAAATCTACACTATCAAAATATTAAAAACAGTAAACTTATAAATTTTCCACTCACATAATTACTAGGAGAAGGATGAGGAGGCTATGTAGAAATAGTTTATGGATCATTTCTACACAAATATCATGTTCCAAACTTTCTCCTAAACCAATATATACAAGAATCCAATTAGAATCTTATATACATACAATTTCCAACTCCAGATTCTTATAATAAACTACATTAGAAAAGATAGAGAAATAGGTTTGGGAAGAAGAAGAAATCTAACATGTCTTATTTTATGGAATTTAGAACAATGGTGGAGAAGCACAATGGAGGTGTAGAAGAGAATAAAATATCAAGTCTGAGGGATAGGCTAAGATCTTATTTATACATGCTTATGTGTGCATGGTCCGTCGGATTAGTTTTATAAAATTTGGACAGTCCGTTCTAGCAAAATATAATAAAAACCCTAACAAAACACGCCTCTCTCCCACCCTCAGCCTTAGGGGCCATCAACCTCCTCCCTTAGAGGGTGGTCGATCCCCTAGTAGGCACCTCTCAATGGGAGAGGTTAACCCTCTTAAGGGTCGAGCACTGAGAGATTTAGGTATCGTTCATAGCCCGATGTGTGTGCATGGTCCGTCGAATTAGTTTTATAAAATTTGGACAGTCCGTTCTAGCAAAATATAATAAAAACCCTAACAAAACAAGCCTCTCTCCCACCCTCAGCCTTAGGGGCCATCGACCTCCTCCCTTGGAGGGTGGTCGAGCCCCAAGTAGGCACCTCTCAATGGGAGTGGTTAACCCTCTTAAGGGTCGAGCACTGAGAGATTTAGGTATCGTTCGTAGCCCGATGTAACAATGTTGCAATTGAGTTTGCATTCAACGCGTCTGAGCATCGGTTACGCAACAGTCCAATTTCCAACGTCCCCTCCTCCCACCTCTATAACAAATCCTCCCTTAGCTTATTGTTCCAGCTCTCCACACTTTCAACATACAATCCTCCTCTTCTTCTAATTTCTTTCGAGAAAATTCGAGCATCAAAATAGGTTTTTTATTACCGTTATTTTTATTATTTTCAGTTATTAAACATATTTTATTTCCGTATTTTTTGATAAAATTTTGTTTCTCTATTTTAGTATGGTCAACCGAAAAACTGCACATCACTGGACATTCAAAGTGCAACAATCCGGAAATGCGAGCCAGTTTAAAATTTTTATTTTGGCAATTTTAATGAATTTTCTATATTTAAAATGAATTATTTCAAATAATATCGACGAGAAATTTATTTTGAATGAATTCGAACATATATATTTATATACGTCGTCGTTAGAATATAAATATTTATTTATATATATATAAAAGGAATTGAAAATGGCGCGGTAGTTCGATAATTCGATTTCAAACTTCAAATGAGTGTACATGATTCAAAACAAGCCGGATTTTAGTGAAATCAAAAATAATGGAATCTAATTGAGAATATCTTTCCAACGAATCCGAAAAATCAAAATTTCATAGCGGGAATCAAAAGATATGTCCAGTTGAAAATTCAGAATAGTCGCTATGGAATTCTGGCCCTTAAAAATGGAAATTTTGCAAACGACCTCGGTTTTCGACGAAACCACTTTTGTTGGATCCGGGATGTCTAGTTATTGCTAGATTCCAAAATTCGTAATTTTTCGAATCAATATGTGAGCGTGAAAAAGGAAAACGCGTTTGACCAGTTTTAGTTGATTTTAATCGACTGGAAAATGGCCATTTTTCAAACGGTCTCAGAATTTGACGAAACTAGTTTTGTTAGGACCATATCGTCAATACGAAGCTAGAAAATATCTTTCGGGAATTTTTCTAGTTAGTATGTGGCCCCGGTAAATTGAAATGCACGTTCAAATTCAATATATAGAGTTATATTTTGATTTTTGCGAAAACTGATCGAAACAGTCGAATCAGCCTACGATACATATCCCATTGTGTTCGGAATGGGGTAATTAGCTAGGTACGACAGGCGGTGGGTCTCTAATACCCTCTCAGCCCTCCCTCCCGGCGTCTATTTTCAAAATAGAAAAAAAAACCTAAGTCTCGTTCGCCGCCGCTCCCTTCAGGGGGATGGCCGGCGCCGCCGCCGCCTATGGCGAGCCTCCCCAACCGTGGCAGCACCCCCTCCGACCTCCCTCTTGCGTTTCTCTCTCCCCCTCCTCCTTCTTCTGAATAAAACCGCCGCACCCCCCAAGCCTCGCCCCGACCTCCTCCACCCCCTGCTGGCCCCGCCGACGCCCTGTAGCCGCCTCCTCCGACAAACTACCACCTCCCTACGCCGGTGAGCCTCCTTGTTTAATTATTTTATCGTTTTTATTTATTAAGTGGATAAAAATATGATTTTTAAATCATTTCATTGTACGAAAGTATTCATGGCATTGTTTTAAATTTGTGAAAGGGCATAGTAAAAGTAAAGATTTGATTTTGAATATGAAAGGCGGGATTTTTAATTGATTAAAGGCGAGATCTTTATTTGTTTAAAAGATAAGAATAAGTAAAAAGATCGTATTTTTGGTATAGAAAAGGTGAGATTTTTAAATATGAAAAGTTTCGATTTTCATCGATATAAAGATTACATTTTAAAAAATATAAAGATTATATTTTTAAAAGTTAAAAAGGTTAGATCTTTAAAATGAAAGTAAAGTTTGAATTATATTATATAGATAGTAAAAATTTGATCTTTGTATATGTAGCAAGATAAAAATATGATTTTTATCATATGTGGAATATAAAAATATAATTTTTATAAAGAAGAAGTATTAAAAATATAATTTTCATTATATGTGAGTATTAAAAATATAATTTTTATTATATGTAGAAGTTAAAAATATAATTTTTATAATATAGAAAGGTTAAAAATATAATTTTTATATAGTGGCAATTGTAAAAATATGATTTTTATAAGTAGTAGTGGAATAAAAATATAATCTTTATCTATATAACAGCGGTGTAAAAATAGAATTTTTATCTATGTAGTAGCGGTATAAAAATGTGATTTTTATATACATAGCAACAATATAAAAATGTGATTTTTATATATGTAGTGGCTACGGACAATGAAAGTGACGAAAGGCGAGCACGATGATGATTTCCGCATATAAAGAGTCGTGGAGTTTGGATTAGCTTTGGTGAGAAATTCTCACTTTAAATCTTCATTTCTAGTTAAAAATATATACTAGGATGCAGACGGTGTTTAGTAGCACCCGACACCCGTCATCCACAGACCATGGATGGCTTGTATGTTTGATTGTTTGTTTTGGTGAAAATTTATTGTGTGTTGTGAGATGGAATAAAATATTTATATAGTTTAAAATATTTTATCGTTAAAAATGTAATTTTTAACGGGTATGTGAATGAATAAAAATCTGTTTTTGATGATTTGAAACCCCACACGGGTATTGGAATAAAATACGGCATACACTAATCTCAATAATTAGTTGTATGTCGATCGGTTGATTGACATGATGTTATAAGCGTTAGATATCTATATTTGATGCTTATACAGTGTAGTGCACTTTGGATGATGGTTGATTATTTGTCAGTGCTGTTATATACATGTGTTGTGTGGAATCCATATAATTAACATTATATGGTAATTGATTGAGCCTCATTCCAATTGGGAAATAAAGAATATTACGATATTCATGTGTTGAATAAAATATATATTCATGTGTTGAAGAAAATATTCATTTTTGAATAGAATAATGAATTTATTGAAATATATATAAAGCCGTGTTGATTAGAGATGCGCTATTTTGACGTGAACGATATTTACAGTGATTATATTCGTTTTTATAATGAATATTGAAAAGAGATTTAAAAATCGAATATTTAGAAAATGAATTCGAACTGAATTGAATAGAAAAGAAATTCGAATCGAATTGAATGAATTAGAAATTGAAATTGAATAGAAATCGATTTGAATTGAAATCAAATAGAAATGAATTCGAATTGAATTCGAATAGAAATGAATTCGAATTGAAATTGAATTAATTTGAAATTCAAATTGAATTGAAATTGAATTGAAATTGAATTAAAAATCGATTTGGATTAAAATCAATTTGAAATGAATTTAAAACGAATTTATAAAGGAAAATTCAATTTTGATTTGAAATTGAAAGGGAAGTTGAAATCGTTTCGAAAACGAATTTAAAACGATTTATAAAATTCGTTTTAAAAGGAAATCGAGGAAATATATATATATATATTATATATATATAATGGCCTGAATAGAATGCGCCGCGCCGCGGCAGTTCGTGAATTTCGACCATTGACTTCGAATGGACATTACGGGAGATCCGACCGTCGGATTCTCCTAAAACTGGAACCGTTGGGTTCATATCAAAAAGAGCTTTCCAATGAATATTTGAAATTTGAAATCTAATGGTTGGATTTGGAATTATGTCCAAATCAAATTAGGAAAAGGTCGCTGTAAGTGCAGTTCGATGGCCGTTGATGGAAATCGACTGTACGGGCCTTGATAAAATTATTAAAAATATCAATAATTTGTGTAAAATCATAAGAAATGATTTGGGAAGAATTGGGATGAAAAACTCCATATTTGAAAAGATAAAAATAGATTTTTATCAAAATGAACTAGTTTTGAACTAGAATTAAAATCAATTTATTTTTGAAATAAATAAATTGAATTTGAAAGTGGTTTTAAAAATAATCAGAATTTCCAATATACTAATTGGAATGGATTTGAATCGAAATTGTCTTCGGAATATTTTGATGTTGGATTTCGTGATTATACAGATATTGTTATGGGAATTTGAAGGATATATTTATATCGTTATTTCCAATACGATATTTGTTGGTCGTAGAATTTGATATTGAATATAAGCCGACATATTTTCTATTCAGAGCCTTGTATTTAATATCAAACGTGATTTGGGTTTGTTGTGAATGGTGTCTTCATCAACACTGTTCTTAAGCCCAGTTGAGAAAAAGATTAAATCTTTCTATTTAGATTTAATGAAGTGTACCAATTAAATAATGTTTAATTGGAATTGAATTTGAATGTGATTTTGGGGTTATCGTGAATCGTGTTTTAAATGACATTGATTCTTTAACCCAGTTAAAGACAAGATATTGATTTTCGAGAAGATTAAAACTAAGTGGAGTTTTAATGAATCTTTAATTAGATTGAAATGTGAATTGATAATTTAAATTATCAAATCTGAAAAGTGATCGAGAATGGAGTATCACCAGTTTTGCTCCAAAGCAATAGTTAAATCTTTAATTAGATTTGAACGTGAAACGGTAATTAGATTTACCGATAACACCGGGGTGTTAGATATGGAGTATCACCAGTTTTGCTCCATGGGATGAATAGGTTGGGATTGGGAAATAAAATAAATAATTACTTCGGTGTGGTTCGCTAATCCCGACTAGTTTGGAAAACCATAATATGGTTTGAAATGATATCCAAAGGAAGATTAAAGAATAAATTTAGAAGAATTTATCTTTGATAAAATTAATGGGAACCTTTCCCTAAGAATGTGAATTTTAGAATAAAAGAATATTCTGAATGGAATGAGGCGTTTGTTGTGTTTGTGTAACATTTGTTTATTATATGCGTGGGTTATTCAGAAAGGCCAGGTTTATACCCATTCTGAATAACTGATTCGGCGATAAGTCGAAGATGAAGACGATGGTTGAAGACCGGAAGTCTTCACATCGTTTGGGTGATTACTGATGATCTTGATTGGGCTGTACACCCAAGAGGAGGGAATCAGTTGGTGATCGTCCAGACATACTTGGAGATCGATGGATATGCGAGGAAAGTGCCTCCGGTTTCGTTCAGACCCAGAACGAACTTGTAAATGGACTGTGTGTCTGACATTGGATTTTATTCTGTGTTGATTGATCTCTATTAAATATACATCTGTTTGGCGGCGGAGAATTTATTCTCTTGCTTAACGCCCTTCTCTGAGACGTAGGAGCTCAGAGGTTGTATATCGATGGACATCAGTCGCATGGAGTGAATTGCCAGTGTGGCACGCGTAAGTGGCAATTGATCAAGGCTTCTATTGAAATGCAAAGTCTTGTGGTTGATGATCAAAGAACGGCCTGTGTGGCGCAGCTTTGTGTATAGCATGGATTCACGAGCCTCACACCTTGGTATGAGTCAAAAACGGGATAGTGACTGCAGGGAGAGCACGACGTTTCTTTCTAGCTAAAGGTGGTGTCAGTGCTTAAACTGGCTGACATTTATATACTTTTCACCTGTGTGGTTGTTGGATACGAGGCGCCTCGGGTATAGGTCTGTTAGGACCAGGAAACGTGTGTTCAGGAATAACCAATCCTCAAAAGTAAGAGAGGACCGGCCCTGAAGATCCAAGGATCATAGTGGGGTCCTGAGACATTTGCTAGAGTGTCTCGAATCCGAGAGGAGCTTGCCCCTTGCCTCGACTCATGACGGAAATCCAATTTCCAATACGTGATATTGCGATTTTATTTGTGAAACCTAGTATGGCGACATAGTGGTATGGGTCATTCATGCCGCCTATGATTGATATTTATGATTGAAATTGTTTTGACACTATACACTTATAGTAATATCAAAATAATGTGTTTTAAACGTATCAAGCATGCTTTGGCTATTATAAGGTAGAAACCCTATCCTCCGGCTTGCGTTGCATTGTGTGATGGGACCTGGGTCTTATAATAGCTTCATTTTTCTTTATTTAGCATTGCGTTGTTTGTTTTATGCACTGGTATTCTTGGGAGGAAACCCGTTCCGTGTTATACGGCGTGGTCCCTTGATTTACCGAACTTTAAAACTAAGATTAATAACTGTTTTAGTTCTCACACCAGTCACATGACTGACCTGGAGTTTATTGTTTTAACCTAAACTCTGGGTGCCCCTATATTCTACACGGGCAACTAGTAGTTTTGGTTTTGCAGATTTATATTCACAGGATCCTGATTTACAACTGGAACGATGCTCAGAAAGCTCTGTATCCGTGTGTTACTTTTAGTTGTGTTTTGTATTGTTTTTCCGCTGCTATGTAATTTATTGTAATCTCTGATATTTTTCAAATGTGTAATATTTATTCATACTCTGTATATTCTTGTATTCTGATGGAATTATTGTAATATACAATGAAATGTTCTTCTGTTTGTGTTCCGATGTGTCTTGTCCTCATCTCAATCCGGGCTTTCCTTACCGGGGAAGTTCGGGTCGTTATAAAGTGGTATCCGAGCTTTGGTTTACAGAGCTCGAGAACAAGACACATTAGAACCATATGAAAGAATTCATCAGATATTGGATTAGTAATATCCAATTAGGATAACTCGTTAGAGATAGGATCAGTAGTATCCTTGAACGAGTGTGAAGAGTATATTTTCCAAATGAAAACAATTTTGTTTTGAAGTTAAATTCAAGTATACGTATTTGAATATTTATTTATATTGAATTTGGACAATCCAATATATAAAGATTTCGCGTATACGCGTCATGAACGTATATTCGAAGTTTTAATATACTGGATAGATATAGAATCACATTCTAGACACCCGGGGATGATTCGGATGATGGTGCATCATCATTAGTATTCATATTCGAGTTTCGAAGGTGTGATATCTATATATTTCCATCAGACTGGTGTGAGAACCAAAACTAATATAGGATTATTTGTTGTGATTTGGCATCAAAAACATGATTTTCTGTATATATATCAAATTTATGAATTTGAAACGATAATCCACTAATTGATTGATGGTTGTGTTGTTTGTCTATTTGTTTTAAATTTTGAACCATTACGCCTAATAGAATCAAATAGCGAAGTGTATTGAAAATTAGTCGCATTTGCTTGCATATACATGTACTTACATTGAACAGGTCATAGCAAGGAGGCTAGAGCAGAAGAATAAAATTGTTTGCCCGACAAATAGGTACAAGTTTACCATAATTTACTGTTTTGTTTGGGTGATGACGATTTTATGAGCCGATTGGCTAGCCGCTTGCATTTTTCTTTTTCTTTTGAGTTGAAGAAGGCCATGGGAGGCTATATGAAATATCCCTAAGTCCCCGGTGCAGGGGAGGTTATGGCGAAATTTTTCGGAAATTTAGGGTGTTTGCCAAATTTTTGAAAAATTTGAAAAATTCTTAGAAACTGAAAGGTTGAAGAACTTAAGCCATAACGAGAATAATGGAATTTGAGTTGATTAGTTAAACAACTTTCGGCTTTGTTCCTTTTCGGGGACGAAAAGTTTTAAGTGGGGGAGAATGTAACAACCCGGAAATGCGAGCCAGTTTAAATTTTTTATTTTGGAAATTTTAATGAATTTTCTATATTTAAAATGAATTATTTTAAATAATATCGACGAGAAATTTATTTTGAATGAATTCGAACGTATATATTTATATACGTCGTCGTTAGAATATAAATATTTATTTATATATATAAAAGGAATTGAAAATGGCGCGGTAGTTCGATAATTCGATTTCAAACTTCAAATGAGTGTACATTATTCAAAACAAGCCGGATTTTAGTGAAACCAAAAATAATGGAATCTAATTGAGAATATCTTTCCAACGAATCCGAAAAATTAAAATTTCATAGCGGGAATCAAAAGATATGTCCAGTTGAAAATTCATAATAGTCGCTATGGAATTCTGGCCCTTAAAAATCGAAATTTTGCAAACGATCTCGGTTTTCGACGAAACCACTTATGTTGGATCCGAGATGTCTAGTTATTGCTAGATTCCAAAATTCGTAATTTTTCGAATCAATATGTGAGCGTGACAAAGGAAAACGCGTTTGACCAGTTTCAGTTGATTTTAATCGACTGGAAAATGGCCATTTTTCAAACGGTCTCAGAATTTGACGAAACTAGTTTCGATAGGACCGTATCATCAATACAAAGCAAAAAATATCTTTCGGGAATTTTTCTAGTTAGTATGTGGACCCGGTAAATTGAAATGCGCGTTCAAATTCAATATATAGAGTTATATTTTGATTTTTGCGAAAACTGATCGAAACAGTCGAATCAGCCTATGATACATATCCCATTGTGTTCGGAATGGGGGTAATTGGCTAAGGACGACAGGCGGTGGGTCTCGTTTCGAAGTCAAAATAAAAGTACCTTTTTGAAATTAAAATAAAAACTCTCTCTCTAATACCCTCTCAACCCCCCCCCCCCCCGGTCTATTTTCAAAATAGAAAAAAAACCTAAGTCTCGTTCGCCGTCGCTCCCTTCAGGGGGATGGCCGGCGCCGGCGCCGCCTATGGCGAGCCTCCTCAGGCGTGGCCGCACCCCCTCCGACCTCCCTCTCGCATTTCTCTCTCCTCCTCCTTCTTCTGAATAAAACCGCCGCACCCCCTCCCCCCCCCCCGAGCCTCGCCCCGACCTCCTCCACCCCCTGCTAGCCTCGCCGACGCCCTGTAGCCGCCTCCTCCGACAAACTACCACCTCCCTACGCCGGTGAGCCTCCTTGTTTAATTATTTTATCGTTTTTATTTATTAGGTGGATAAAATATGATTTTTAAATCATTTCATTGTACGAAAGTATTCATGGCATTGTTTTAAATTTGTGAAAGGGCGTAGTAAAAGTAAAGATTTGATTTTGAATATGAAAGGCGGGATTTTTAATTGATTAAAGGCGAGATTTTTATTTGTTTAAAAGATAAGAATAAGTAAAAAGATCATATTTTTGGTATAGGAAAGGTGAGATTTTTAAATATGAAAAGTTTCGATTTTCATCGATATAAAGATTACATTTTAAAAAATATAAAGATTATATTTTTAAAAGTTAAAAAGGTTAGATCTTTAAAATGAAAGTAAAGTTTGAATTATATTATATAGATAGTAAAAATTTGATCTTTGTATATGTAACGTGATAAAAATATGATTTTTATCATATGTGGAATATAAAAATATATTTTTATAAAGAAGAAGTACTAAAAATATAATTTTCATTATATGTAAAGTATTAAAAATATAATTTTTATTATATGTAGAAGTTAAAAATATAATTTTTATAATATAGAAAGGTTAAAAATATAATTTTTATATAGTGGCAATAGTAAAAATATGATTTTTATAAGTAGTAGTGGAATAAAAATATAATCTTTATCTATATAACAGCGGTGTAAAAATAGAATTTTTATCTATGTAGTAGTGGTATAAAAATGTGATTTTTATATACATAGCAACAATATAAAAATGTGATTTTTATATATGTAGTGGCTACGGACAATGAAAGTGACGAAAGGCGAGCACGACGAAGATTTCCACATATAAAGAGTCGTGGAGTTTGGATTAGCTTTGGTGAGAACTTCTCACTTTAAATCTTCATTTCTAGTTAAAAATATATACTAGGATGCAGACGGTGTTTAGTAGCACCCGACACCCGTCATCCACAGACCATGAATGGCTTGTATGTTTGATTGTTTGTTGTGGTGAAAATTTATTGTGTGTTGTGAGATGGAATAAAATATTTATATAGTTAAAAATATTTTATCGTTTAAAATATAATTTTTAACGGGTATGTGAATGAATAAAAATCTGTGTTTGTGGATTTGAAACCCCACACGGGTATTGGGATAAAATACGACATACACTAATCCCAATAATTAGTTGTACGTCGATCGGTTGATTGACAGGCTGTTATAAGCGTTAGATATCTATATTTGATGCTTATACAGTGTAGTGCACTTTGGATGATGGTTGATTATTTGTCAGTGCTGTTATATACATGTGTTGTATGGAATCCATATAATTAACATTATATGGTAATTGATTGGGCCTCATTCCAATTGGGAAATAAAGAATATTATAAAATATAAATAGTCATGTGTTGACGATATTCATGTGTTGAATAAAATATATATTCATGTATTGAAGAAAATATTCATTTGTTGAATAGAATAATGAATTTATTGAAATATATATAAAGCCGTGTTGATTAGAGATGCGCCATTTTGACGTGAACGATATTTACATTGATTATATTCGTTTTTATAATGAATATTGAAAAGAGATTTAAAAATCGAATATTTAGAAAATGAAATCAAATTGAATTGAATAGAAAAGAAATTCGAATCGAATTGAATGAATTAGAAATTGAAATTGAATTGAAATTGAATTGAAATTGAATTGAAATCGATTTGAATTGAAATCAAATAGAAATGAATTCGAATTGAAATCGAATAGAAATGAATTCGAATTGAAATTGAATTAATTTGAAATTCAAATTGAATTGAATTAAAAATCGATTTGAATTGAAATCAATTTGAAATGAATTTAAAACGAATTTATAAAGGAAAATTCAATTTTGATTTGAAATTGAAAGGGAAGTTGAAATCGTTTCGAAAACGAATTTAAAACGATTTATAAAATTCGTTTTAAAAGGAAATCGACGATATATATATATATATATATATATATATATATATATATATATATATCATATATATAATGGCCTGAATAGAACGCGCCGCGCCGCGGCAGTTCGTGAATTTCGACCATTGACTTCGAATGGACATTACGGGAGATCCGACCGTCGGATTCTCCTGAAACCGGAACCGTTGGGTTCGTATCGAAAAGAGCTTTCCAATGAATATTAGAAATTTGAAATCTAACGGTTGGATTTGGAAATATGTCCAATTCAAATTTGGAAAAGGTCGATGTAAGTGCAGTTCGATGGCCGTTGATGGAAATCGACTGTACGGGCCTTGATAAAATTGTTAAAAATATCAATAATTTGTGTAAATCATAAGAAATGATTTGGGAAGAATTGGGATGAAAAACTCCAAATTTGAAAAGATAAAAATAGATTTTTATCGAAATGAACTACTTTTGAACCAGAATTAAAATCAATTTATTTTTGAAATAAATAAATTGAATTTGAAAGTGGTTTTAAAAATAATCAGAATTTCCAATATACGAATTGGAATGAATTTGAATCGAAATTGTCTTCAGAATATTTTGATGTTGGATTTCGTGATTATACAGATATTGTTATGGGAATTTGAAAGTTATATTTATATCGTTATTTCCAATACGATATTTGTTGGTCGTTGTAACAACCCGAAAATCTGGGCCAGTTTAAAAATTTTATTTTGGGAATTTTAGCGAATTTTGATTATTTAAAATGAATTATTTTAAATAATATCGACGAGAAATTTATTTTGAATAGAATTCGAACGTATATATTATATAGATCGTCGTTAGAATATATATAATTATTTATAATTATAAAAGCAATCGAAAATGGCGCGGTAGTTCGATAATTCGATTTCAAACTTCAATTGAATGTACTGGGTGCAAAATAAACCGGATTTTAGTGAAACCAAAAATATTTGAATCTAATAGAGAATATCTTTCCAACGAATCCGAAAAATTGAAATTTCATAGCGGGGATAAAAAGTTATGTCCAGTTGAATTTTCAGAATAGTCGCTATGGAATTTCAGCCCCAGAAAATAGCCAATTTGCAAACGATCTCGGATTTCGACGAAACCACTTTTGTAGGATCCATGATGTCAAGTTATTGCTAGGTTTCAAATTTCATAATTTTTCGAATCAATATGTGAGCGTGGCAAAGGAAAATGTGTTTGACTAGTTTCAATTGATTTTAATCGACTGAAAAATGGCCATTTTTCAAACGGTTTCAGAATTTGACGAAATTAGTTTTGTTAGGACCGTATCGTCAATACGAAGTTAGAAAATATTTTTCAGGAATTTTTCTAGTTAGTATGTAGCCCCGATAAATTGAAATGTGCGTTCAAATTCAATATATAGAGAGATATATTGATTTTGATGAAAATTGATCGAAACAGTCGAATCAGCTTGCGATACATATCCCATTGTGTTCGGAATAGGGGTATTTGGCTAGGGGCGACAGTCGTTGAGTTTGATTTTGATTCCAAATGAAAAAAAAAAACCTAGTTTCCAAATTAAATAATATAAAAAGTATATATAAATATATATTTTCCTTTATAAAGCCCTAGTCAGCCCCGTTCCAGGTCAAACCCGTTAGCCGCCTCTCCCTCTCTGAAGCAACGAACGACTCTCGTGCCCCCAAATTAAATCGCCCCGATCTCCTCCCTGGCGCCACAATGTCGATGATCTCTTAGGGGAAACAACTCGCCTACCTGTGCTCTAGCACCGGCCGGAGGCGCCGGAGCTCTGAACGCTTCGTTCATCGCTGGCGAACTCGAAAAGGCAGCGCGCATTTCAGGGTTTTTCTGGCTTAATGGCAAGAGATAGAGGATGGGACCTGTCGGGGTTGGAGCGCTGAGAAGCGGCGCTGGGAAGGGTGGCCAACGATCAACGTCCGGCGGCTTCAGATGATGGCGCACAACAGATTTCCGGGGGGAGCTCCAATTCGCTACAGCAGACCTCGATACAGTGAGCTTCTCTTTGTTTTTTATAAAACTGAAAATATTATTGTTTTAAATTATATTATGGTTTTTATTTATAAAGAAATTGGAAAAAAAACTTTGTAAATTTATTTAATAGGAATTTCTATATGTATAACTTTGCTTTCTGTTAAATATGATTTTGAAAATAGAAACTAGGATTGTTTTGAAATAAAAACCTTTATTTATGAAAATAAAAACCTTGGTTTTTTAAAATAAAATAGAATTGATTTTTGAAAATAAAATATACTTTGTTTATGAAAGAAAATATACATCGATTCAAAATATAAATAACGGTGTTTTTAAAATGTGTTTGATAAAAATAAAATAGCGATGTTTATACATTGTTTTTACAATAGAAGAAGAAAATATAATTTTTGTCATAGGAGAAGCAGGATAAAAATGAGGTTTTTACATATACAGTAGCAGAGATATTAAAAATATGATTTTTATATAGCATAGATATTAAAAATATGATTTTTATATAGCAGAGATAATAAAAATCTATTTTTTATTATATATATAGTGAAACAAAAATGTGATTTTTATAGTATTGAAATAAAAAAGTGATTTTTAATATGAACAGCGTAGAGAAGACTGCGCTGGCTTGGCGGACAAATCCAAACCGTTCAGAAATAAAAATGGTGGAGTGGAACCCTAAGGTGAGAACTTCTCACCTTTTAATTTTGTTTTCTAGTTAATAATATATACTAGGATGCAGACGGTGTTTAGTAGCACCCGATACCCATCGTCCATAGACCATGGACGGCTTGTATGCTTGTTTGTTTGATTTTGATGTGTAGTTGATTGTGTGATGTGAAATGAAATAAAACATTTATATAGTTGAAATAAAATATTTTATAGTGGAAAATATTTTTTAGTTAAAAATAGAATTTTTAGCGCGTATATGAAATGAAATAAAAATAAACAAATCAGACGATTTGTTTATATACACACATTTGACTGATATTGATTGGGACGATAAATTTTACACATCGCCCAACTACACAAATAAAATCTGTGTTTGATTGTTTGAAACCCCACACGGGTATTGGGATGATATTTGACGTACACTAATCCCGATTGTTTAGTTGTATGTCGATGATTGATTGACAGACTGTTATGAGCGTTAAATATTTATATTCGATGCTTATACAGTGTAGAATGCACTTTGGATGATGGTTGATTATTCATCGTTGTTATTTTATACATGTGTTGTAGAAAATCCATATTTTTAACATTATATGGTAATTGATTGGGCCTCATTCAATATTGGAAATAGAAATATTCGAAATAGAATTATTTGAAAAAAAGAAATATTTGAAATAGAATATTTGAAAATAGAAATATACGAAGCCGTGTTGATTAGATTGACGCCATTTTGACGTGAACGATATTTATATCGATTTTATCCAATTTATAACGAACATCGAAAGTGATTTCAAAATCTGATATTTTGAATAGAAAACGAATTCGAATTGAATTGAATAGAAAACGAATTCGAATTGAATTGAATAGAAAACGAATTCGAATTGAATTGAATAGAAAACGAATTCGAATTGAATTGAATAGAAAACGAATTCGAATTGAATTGAATAGAAAACAAATTCGAATTGAATTGAATAGAAAACGAATTCGAATTGAATTGAATAGAAAACGAATTCGAATTGAATAGAAAACGAATTCGAATTGAATTGAATAGAAAAAGAATTCGAATTGAATTGAATAGAAAACGAATTCGAATTGAATTGAATAGAAAACGAATTCGAATTGAATTGAATAGAAAACAAATTTGAATTGAGTTAAAATGGATTTAAAACGAATTTATAAGAGAAAATTCAATTTTGATTGGAATTTGAAAGGGAAGTTGAAATCGTTTCGAAAACGAATTTAAAAACGATTTATATAATACGTTTTAAAAAGGAAATTGATGAAGTATATATTATATATATTATATATATAATATAATGGCCTGAATAGAACGCGCTGCGCCACGGCAGTTCGTGAATTTCGACCATTGACTTCGAACGGACATTGCGGGAGATCCGACCGTCGGATTCTCCTAAGACCGGAACCGTTGGGTTCGTATTGAAAAGAGCTTTCTAACGAATATTAGAAATTTGAAATCTAACGGTTGGATTTGGAATTATGCCCAAATCAAATTTGGAAAAGGTCGCTGTAAGTGCAGTTCGATGGCCGTTGATGGAAATCGACTGTACAGGCCTTGATAAAATTATTAAAAATAATAATAATTTGTGTAAAATCATAAGAAATGATTTGTGAAGAATTGGGATGAAAAACTCCATATTTGAAAGGATAAAAATAGATTTTTATCGAAAGGAACTAGTTTTGAACTAGAATAATAATTTATTTTTAAAATAAATAAAGTGGATTTGAAATGGTTTTGAAAATAACCAGGATTCCCAATATATAGATTGGAAATGGATTTGAATCGAAATTGTCTTCGGAATATTTCGATGTGGGATTTTGTGATCATACAGGTATTGTTATGGGAAATTTGAAAGATATATTTATATCGTTATTTCCAATACGATATTTGTTGGTCGTAGAATTTGATATTGAATATAAGCCGATATATTTTCTATTCAGAGCCTTGTATTTAATATCAAATGGGATTTTGGGTTTGTCGTGAATGGCGTCTTCATTAACGTTGTTCTTAAACCCAGTTGAGGAAAAGATTAAATCTTTTTTATTTAGATTTAATGAAGTGCACCAATTAAATAATATTTAATTGGAATTGAATTGGTATTGATTTTTGGGTTTATCGTGAACAGTGTTTTAAATAACACTTGTTCTGTAACCCGATAATTAATAGAATGTGATTTTGGATTGTCGTGAACGGTATCTTCAATAATACTGTTCTTAGACCTAAAGGAGTTAAGAAAATCAGAAACTAACTGGAGATTAGTTAAGTTGAATGGTTTCTGGGGTATTGATATGATGTTGGTTTCGGCCTTCGGGGTTAATTCTTAGGGAATTGCTCACTTGGTAATTTATGGTTAGGGTCTGATTGAAATGTAATGTGATTTTGGGTTTATAGTGAACCATGTTTTAAATGACACTGATTCTTTAACCCAGTTTAAGATTAAAACTAAGTGGAGTTTTAATGAATCTTTAATTAGATTGAAAAGATCGAGAATGGAGTATCACCAGTTTTGCTCCAGGCGATAGTTAAATCTTTAATTAGATTTGAACATGAAATGGTAATTGAATTTACTGATAATACCGTGGTGTTAAATATGAAGTATTACCAGTTTTGCTTCATGGGATGAATAGGTTGGGATTGGGAAATAAAATAAATAATTACTTCGGTGTGGTTCGCTAATCCCACTAGTTTGGAAAACCATAATTTGGTTTGAAATGATATCCAAAGGAAGATTAAAGAATAAATTTAAAAGAATTTATCTTTGATAAAATTAATGGGAACCTTTCCCTAAGAACATGAGATTTAGAGACTAACTGTAGGTTAGCTAAGAAGAATGGTTTCCTGGGTATTGATCTGATGTTGGTTTCGGCCTTCGGGGTTAATATTTGGGGAATTGTTCCCTTGCTAATTTACGGTTAGTGACTGATGAATTGGAATGAGGTGTATGTTGTGATTGTGTAACATTTGTTTACTATATACACGGGTTGTTCGGAAAGGCCGAGTTTATACCCATTCTGAATAACCGATTCGACGATAAGTCGAAGATGATGACGGTGGTCGAAGACTGGAAGTCTTCACATCGTTTGGGTGATTACTGATGATCTTGATTGGGCTGTACACCCAAGATGAGGGAATCAGTTGGTGGTCGTCCAGACGTACTTGGAGATCGACGGATATGCGAGGAAAGTGCCTCCGGTTTCGTTCAGACCTGGAACGGACTTGTAAATGGATGGTGTGTCTGACATTGTATTCCTTTATATTGTATTCGTTGATCTCTGCTAAATATATATCTGTTTGGCGGTGGAGAATTTATTCTCTTGCTTAACGCCCTTCTCTGAGACATACGAGCTCAGAGGTTATATATTGGCAGAAATCAGTGGTACGATATGGATTGATAGTGTGGCATGCTGAGATGCAGTGATCCAGACTTTTGTTGAAAAGCAAAGTTTGGTGGATGATGATCAAAGCGCAAATTTAATATAGCATGGCTTTGTGTATAGCTTTGATTCGCGAGCCTCACACCCCGGTATGGTGGTAAACTGATGGTTTGATCAGTATGCTTTTTAGTGGATGGGCACCTTAGTGGTGTCATGGATGGTCGACCGAGATGAACTTGGTGCTCAGGGATAGAGTAAGCGGTGTTTTCTCTCGCTGGGACGTAAGCCGCGGTGATACTCTGGTCCCAAAAGTGCGGATGTGCAGACGGTGTTTTCTCTTGTTGGGACGTAAACCGTGGGGAATTTCACTACGCGATCGATCTTTCGAATCAGGAGCCACCATGATGGAAATCCAATTTCCAATACGTGTATTTCGGTTTTATTTGTAGAGCATAGTATGGCGACTGTAACACCCCACTCCCGCTAAGGTCACTCATAAGAGGGGAATGCCTTAGTTTCGGTGAAGTATTTTAAGTGAATATAGAACAGTAAAATTACAACAAGACAGATATAAGTAATACTTGAAAATTTAAATCATCATTTCATTGCAGCGGAAAGTAAAACATGTTTGGTTACATCACAAAACCATACAAGAGTCAAGTACAAAATATCCATCTTGATAAAAATAAGTACATAATCCCACTATGTAAACAATAACCATAAAAGGAAAGATGAACTAAGCTTTACTTCAACGGTCCAAGCTCCAAAGGATAGATACAGCAATCTGATCAAAGCCCACTAGTACTAAGCCCACTCTGATAACCTGGGTTTGGGGGAAAAAGATAAAAACAACGGGGTCAGACATAAGTCTGAGTGAGTCCTATAACCCTAACAATACAATCGTTAAAGTAATTAGGGTATGATATAAACAAGGTATGGTACCTCTGGGGATAATGACTACACTACGTAGCCAACTAAACACGGGATGTACTAAGATAACCTGAAAGACGCATTTATCCACCCAAGGATAATTACTAGATTATACCACACCAGTTCTACCTACCAAGAGTAATTCCTACTTAAAGGTTGATCCCACTAAATGTACTTAGTAATTTTTACCCAGTAGTTTCGTGTACCCCTAGCTAACTACCTAGGTGTACCCACTACTCCCAAGCGATCGGCTCCCTAACGTAGATATCCGTGCTGGTCCCACAATGGGGTGTATCATTTTCCCAAAGTGGCAACCTGATAATATCAACGGTGCACGGCTTTATACCTACACGATGCAACAACGACTTACTAACCAGCCCGGGTCCACACACGCATATGAAACCCGTTGGTCCTACGTTGCCACCGCTAACCCGTTTTGGCCTCTTATAGTCAAGCCCAATATGCGTGTCCCGTCACTCGACTTGAGTCGAGCCCACTAAGATACGTTTGGGATATTGGTTGAGATGGGCCTCCCACAAGCTACCACCTAAGCTTGTTATTCTATCAAGTGTATCCCACTTAACCCTTTTTAATAATCATGTCTACCTTCATGTTATAAATCCTGGTTAAGTCGTTTAATCATATTTTAATTACCACTCAAGGCACCCACTAGATTTCCACATGCCACCCAAGTCATTTACTTAATTCCCACATGCCACCCGAGGCACTTACTTAACCCTTTAATCATGTTTAATTACATGTTCTACTTTGGTTAAGAATTCTAATCGTATTTTCTATTTCTACCCAAGGCAACCCACTAGTTTCCTCATGCCACCCAAGGCACCCCACTAGTTACTACAAGTCACCCAAGGCACCCACTTAACCCTCATGCCCCACTACATGCTTATATGGTTAAGTGTTTCTTTATTAATTAAGACCGTGATCCTCATAAAGACCCCTCACATTAGACTATCTTTTATGACCGCTGGTTAAGCCGGTTGGGTCCGGGCAGCCTTATGTCATAACCGAGTCTAACCTCGTGTCTTTACATTAATCACGTATTTAGTTTGTGCCTAAGACCTCTCACATTGGGCTAACATTTGTAGCAACTGGTTAAGCCGGTTGGGTCCGGGCAGTTTTACACTACAAATGAGTCCAACCTCGTGTCTTAGTCGATTAATTACATCTAATTAATCACCCCCATATTAATTGTCCCTAATTAATATCAAGTTTCTCATAACATGGGTAGACCTAACTCAATAGGTAAATTCCCATGGGGTAGACCTAACTCAATAGGTAAATTCCCACTTATGTTAATTTATTTTTATGGTATGCTTAATCATACCCAATCATACTTTTATTAACACATTTATTAACCCCGTCGTTCCCCACGCAAATCGTTCTCATTTCACGACATAATAAAAGGGAAGATCCATCACAAATATCATGGGTTTAACCAAATCTTAGCATATAACTTTGTCATGGGTTAAGAGAATGTCAACTTTCATATATGAGCATATATCAACCCAACTACATTTAACCCAAACTTGCATATTATCACACATGACTTGCATAACATATTGCATATGAACTTGCATATTATCATACACATATCTTGCATAACATGTTGAACTTGCATATAAGCATTCACATAACTTGCATAACATGTTAAACTTGCATATAAGCATTCACATAACTTGCATAACATGTTAACCTTGCATATAAACATATACATAACTTGCATAACATGTTAAACTTGCATATAAGCATTCACATAACTTGCATAACATGTTAGACTTGCATATTAGCATTCACATAACTTGCATAACATGTTAAACTTGCATATAAGCATATACATAACTTGCATATGAATTTGCATAACAACCTACACATAACTTACATAACATCATACACATAACTTGCATATGAACTTGTTAAACATGCATAAACCAACTTATTAAACATGCATAATATCACATACTCAGCATGCATAGAATCACATACTAAACTTGTATAATATCATATACTTAGCATGCATAGAATCACATACTAAACTTGCATAATATCATATACTTAGCATGCATAGAATCACATACTAAACTTGCATAATATCATATACTTAGCATGCATAGAATCACATACTAAACTTGCATAATATCATATACTTAGCATGCATAGAATCACATACTAAACTTGCTTAATATCATATACTTAGCATGCATAGAATCACATACTAAACTTGCATAATATCATATACTTAGCATGCATAGAATCACATACTAAACTTGCATAATATCATATACTTAGCATGCATAGAATCACATACTAAACTTGCATAATATCATATACTTAGCATGCATAGAATCACATACTTAACTTGCATAATAGATCAATGTTCAACTTAGTGTTTTGCATCATAATCATCATGAAACATAGCACCAAACTTGCATATAGATGTCATGATTACATAACATTAAACTTGCATGACATATGGTATATAACTTGCAAAACACATAACATACACTACACAAAGCTTGCATAAACACATTGATCCTCAAACATATCCATACATCATCATATCCTATCTTAATCAATTTAACAATTGATTATTAAGGAGATAGAATCTCACCAAAACAAAATTAGCAAACTAATGAAGAAGATTAAGAGGCTAGAAGTTGATTTGGAATGCTATCCCTTCTCTAATTTTGATGGAGGCTCCTTCAAGTTTCATTTTGCCATAGTTTAGTTACTAGATTTAATTATGAATGAATTAGGATAGGGTTAGGGTCTTATTTATAGGATTAGGTAGTGTTTTTAGGCCCTTAGATTAACCCTAGATTAGATTAGGACCCTTAGATTTCGGAACTCTCTAGAACCAGCCCTCCAAGCCAGCCTAAAACCCAACCTGGTGCAACCTGGTGCACCCAGGTTCACTGGACGCCACCCCCTGTCGACAGGCAAGTCGACAGGCAAGTCGACACCCCTGTCGACAGGCCTGTCGACAGCCCTGTCGACATGGGTAGGGCGGGAATCTTCCCGCCTGACCCTGCCTGTTCCATTCCAAAATCTGCAATTTAAATTTTAAATCTGTTTTTAGTTTTGAATTTTCTGCAAACTTCATTGGGCCATAACTGGGCCATACGGACTCCGATTTTCGAAAACTCGGACTCTATTTTGCGTATTTTTCCGAGACGAACGCAATGACGCAGCCCATTTCCCCCAATTCTCACATCTGAGATTATTTATCCTGTAATTAGTGAATTTTAGCATTAACCGAAATTCGGGGTGTTACATTCTCCCCTCCTTAAAGGATTTCGTCCCCGAAATCTCTAAGCTAAGGAGAACGTATATCCTACCATCCAAACAACCATCTACTCAATCCATCAAACACGGGCATCCATTGTCCTTAAAACAATTTCTAATAATGTATGAGCATATGCAAAAAGTGTGTGTATATGTTCCCTATCTAATGTACGAACATATGCAAACCATGATAGTGCCATGCATCCAATATGTATGCGAGATAACCCTATCGACACATACAGTATCTATATGAGTGCACAACCATTCACCAAAATGCATCATCCATATGATAACACAATCATTATACATCCATAAATATAGCTACCTACACACAATTATATGCAATATGCAATATGAAGTGACTGAGCCGATCTAGTGCCTAGAGTGTGTATATATGCATCCACGAGCAACCACTAGCAAACACTTGCATCCACTTGCATCCATCAACCATAACATGTCTCAAACACATGTTTCAACCATAGGTTTACCCTATCTAAAGGTCAAACAGTACTAACGAGAGGACATACTAAAGATAAGATAAGTACTAGGCTAGCGATAAAGGAGAAGTTAAAAGACATACTCTCAAAAAGAAATGGATACAAAGAACGCATCTTTGCTTCCGTCTCCCAAGTAGCATTGCTTTCGTCATCTCCCCATTGCACCTTAACTAGCTGAACTTCTCTGATCCTCAACTTCCTAGTTTCTGACCCAAGGATGCGAATAGGAGCTCGTCGAATCGTCGCATCACGCTCTACTTCCACTTCTCTAAGTAAGCTCGGCTCTACCACCTATGCGGTCTCCTGTAGGCACTTCCTCAAATGTGACACATGGAATATATCATGTACACCACTAAGTCTCTCAGGCAACTCTACCCTATATGCCATCCGTCCAATCCTTTCCTTAATAGGAAACGGTCCAACAAACCTTGGTGCTAACTTCCCAACAGATCCAAAGCAAACCACATTCCGCAACGGAGATATCTTGATAAAAAGCATGTCCTAATATCAAACTCAAGCTCTGTTCTCCTCTTGTCCGCATAAGATTCCTCCGCTTTCATCCTTCTTCGAATCAAATCAATCTTCTCTGAAATCTTTCTAATCATATCAGGCCCAAGCAAGATCTTATCCGTAGATTCCCACCAACATGTAGGTGATCGACAAGGCCTTCCATAAAGAGCTTCAAAAGGTGTCATACCAATACTGGACTGAAAGCTGCTATTATATGCGAACTCCACCAACGGAAGATGCTCTTCCCATGTACCTCTAAAATCCAAAATACATAACCTCAAAAAGGTCTTCTAAAATACGATTCACCCTCTCGGTCTGGCCATCCGTCTGAGGATGATATGCGGTACTCAAACATAACTGAGTCCCTACCGCCTCTCGCAAACTCTCCCAAAACTCGCTAGAGAAGATAGGATCTCGATCGCACACTATACTGGAAGGTATACCATGTAATCTAATAATCTCTCGAAGGTAAACTGAAGCTAGACATGGAATAGTCCTCTTTCTCTTCACGGGTATGAAATGGGCACACTTAGTAAGTCTATCTACCATAAGCCCGATCCCCGTATTACCCTTCCTTGATTTCGGTAATCCAACGAGACACTATCCCACTTCCCATTACGGAACTTCCAACGGGTGAAGCAACCCTCCGGGCTTCTTCTGTTCTGCTTTCACTTGTTAGCACACCAAGCATCTAGCGAAATACTTGGCCACATCTTTCTTCATATTGGCCCAAAAGAAAACTCGCTTCACGTCTTGGTACATCTTGCCCCTACCGGGATGAATGGTCATCTTCGACCGATGTGTATCATCAAGTATAGCCTTCCTCAAACCCCTGTCTTGCGGTACACAAAGTCTACCGTCTCTACGCAACCACCCCTTACCATCTAGGGTGTACCTACTCAAATGGCTGGACGACCCCCTCCTCGTGAGCTTCTCTACTAACTCATCCAACTGTGGGTCGTCTCGCTGTGCTTCGCCAACACGCCCCAAAAGAGTAGGCCTAACCTCCAAGGAGGCTAGCATACCGGGTACAAAGTCAACGGAAGGTCTAAAGTCAAACATAGAAATAAACCCTAAGCTCCGTTGTTTAACGATCAATAAACTCAAGGACAACCTTTTTCTTCTTAAGGCGTCTATTACCATGTTTCCCTTTCTCGGGGTATACGCTATCTCAAACTCATAAGATGCTAAAAAAAATCCCATCCAAAATCATCACAACCGTCCATCTCTCACGCAGACCACCCTAGTCGAATTTGACATCCCCCAAATGCAAGCCCCAAAGGCCTAAACCAATATCAGACAAACACCCAAGGGATATCTCCTTCGAGTTCAGGCGACCTACGTGAGATGATACTAGTAAAAAATGGCTAAATAATTAAGCCTTTGACCAACTTTGGATGTCCTTGCCAGTCTCGCTCCAAAACCACCGTTTATCCCATAACTGGCTTCGCTCACCCTATTGAGCACATACGAAAACTTATTTCGCTCCTAGAAAAACCAAGGTGTCATTACAAAGACCATTACAAACTTATTTAGGTACTCCCTGAACACCCTTCTCATCAAATCAACAAAGTATGCGGGGGTGTTCGTCAAACCAAATAGCACTACCAGCCACTCATAAAAACCATCCGGAGTCCTAACGACAGTCTTCTCCATACTATCCTCAGCCACTCTCAACTAACGAAACCCCGTGGCTAAGTCCAACTGCAAAAATACTGAGGCGCCAACTAACTTGATCAAAGAGATCATCAATCCTCGGCAATGGGTGTCTCTTCTTCTTTGTGAGTTTATTTAGTTCTCTTTAGCCTACACAAAGTCTGAGGGACCCACCCGCCTTCGTGGCAAAAACTATTGGAGCTCCCCACTCCGATATACTTCGTCTTATGAACCCCTTCTCAAGCAAATCGCCTACTTACTTATGGAGTTCCCTCTTCTCACGAGGAGCCTTGTGGCACACTGGCCAAGTCACTAGTTTGGCCTTGTTTAACAGATATATTCGGAAGTCAATCTCCCGCTCCGGAGGTAAGCCCTTCACCTTCTCAAACACATCCGAGTATTTCCGGACCACTCTAACAGATCGCAAACTCTCGACCGATGTGTCAAGCGATTCTAGATAACTTAGCATAACAGATTTTATGGGATTACAAGAGATCTCGAGAGTGTTACCCAAGCGGGTCATAAGCCTAACAACTCTCCCTTCAAAATCAAGAATGGCACCCCTACTGGATAACCAGTCCATGCTCACAAGCCCGTGAAGCCCAACAAGCATCACATCTAAACTCAACGCTAAGTATAGAAACTTTCAAACCCAAACACATCATGGAGCCCCAATTGGGTTTGAAACAACTAAGGGATCATCTACCAAATTGGTGTCTAAGTGCAGTGACTCACTAACAATGATGAGATTAACGAACTCGATGCGTCAGAATCAAATAAAGTTTGAATCAGATAATATAGAAATCCCAAATTCCAACCTAGACGGTCCTATCCCCATCTGGTACACTAGCCGTGAGGGAATACAACCACCCTCCAGGAGATTCCGAACCTTGCCCTTGCCCCTTTGGATAATCCTAATAAAATGTCCTATTCCTCCTAAAGGATAACTACTCGCCTTCTTTTTCCCATTCTCCACTCGCAACCTCCCACCAATGAGGTTTCATCCTTCATTAACCAAACAACTATTCAAGCCTTCCTCCCATTGTCCATCCAATAGGTAACTACAAGTCCTCCTCCTTCTTGAACCTACTTCTAATCTAACTAATGTCTAAGTCCCTTGAAGTGGTTTTCCATTCTTATCTATCTTAGAAAGATCGTCTATACGCGGAGGGGAAACTCAAAATGAGAGAGAGGAAGAGATTCAAAACGGAGAATTCGAAAGATATAGATATGGCTATTGGGGATTATGCTTTTCTTTCAAAAACTTTTCTCTTAAAAGACATGTTTTTGAAAATACTCCTTTCAAAAATATTCTTAGAAAATAGTTTTTCTAAAAATTTTATCTGTTCTGGTAACCTTAAGCTCTGATACCACGTGTAACACCCTACTCCCGCTAAGGTCACTCATAAGAGGGGAATGCCTTAGTTTCGGTGAAGTATTTTAAGTGAATATAGAACAGTAAAATTACAACAAGACAGATATAAGTAATACTTGAAAATTTATATCATACCCTAATTACTTTAACGATTGTATTGTTAGGGTTATAGGACTCACTCAGACTTATGTCTGACCCCGTTGTTTTTATCTTTTCCCCCAAACCCAGGTTATCAGAGTGGGCTTAGTACTAGTGGGCTTTGATCAGATTGCTGTATCTATCCTTTGGAGCTTGGACCGTTGAAGTAAAGCTCAGTTCATCTTTCCTTTTATGGTTACTGTTTACATAGTGGGATTATGTACTTATTTTTATCAAGATGGATATTTTGTACTTGACTCTTGTATGGTTTTGTGATGTAACCAAACATGTTTTACTTTCCGCTGCAATGAAATGATGATTTAAATTTTCAAGTATTACTTATATCTGTCTTGTTGTAATTTTACTGTTCTATATTCACTTAAAATACTTCACCGAAACTAAGGCATTCCCCTCTTATGAGTGACCTTAGCGGGAGTGGGGTGTTACAGCGACATAGTGGGATGGGGCGCTTATGCCGTCTATGATTGATACTTATGATTTGAAGATGTTTTATACAATATGCACTTATAATAGTATCAAATTATTTGTTTTAAACGTATCAAGCATTCTTGGCTATTATAAGGTAAAAACCCTATCCTCCGGCTTGCGTTGCATTGTGTGATGGGACCTGGGTCTTATAATAGCTTCATTTTTCTTTATTTAGCATTGCGCTGTTGTTTTATGCACTGGTGTTCTTGGGAGGAAACCCGTTCCGTGTTATACGGCGTGGTCCCTTGATTTACCTTACTTTGAAAATAAAGATAAATAACTGTTTTAGTTCTCACACCAGTCCCATGACTGACCTGGAGTTTATTGTTTTAACCTAAACTCTGGGTGCCTTTATTTTCGACACGGGCAGCTAGTAGTTTTGGTTTTGCAGATTTATATTCACAGGATTCTGGTTTATAGCTGGAACAATACTCGGAAAGCTTTGTATCCGTGTATTACTTCTAGTTGTGCATTGTATTATTTTCCGCTGCGATGTATTTAAATTTAATTTAAATCTCTGATATTTCTGTGTAATATTCATTTATACTCTGTATATTCTTGTATTCTGATGGAATTGTTGTAATAACAATGAAATGTTCTCCCGTCTGCGTTCTGATTTGTCTTGTCCTCACAATAATTCGTTCTTTCTCATCTTTTCGGAGACCGGGGAAGTTCAGGTCACTTCATTTGGTATCAGAGCCAGGTTTCGATTTTTATATATTGAATAGCAAAGTAAAAATTCGATTTTTACATATATAGAGAATACAGGCAAAGAAAGTGACAAGAGGCAAGAACGGTGAAGATTCCTACATATGAAGAGTCGTGGCGTTTGGATTAGCTAATCGGTGAGAACTCCTTACCTTTAATTTATTTCTAGTTTGAAATATATACTAGGATGTAGACGGTGTTTAGTAGCACCCGACACCCGTCGTCCACAGACCATGGACGGCTTGTACGCTTGTTTGTTTGATTTTGATGTGTAGTTGATTGTGTGATGTGATGTGAAATGAAATAAAACATTTATATAGTTGAAATAAAATATTTTATAGTGGAAAATATTTTATAGTTAAAAATGGAATTTTCAACGTGTATATGAAATGAAATAAAAATAAACAAATCGGACGATTTGTTTATATACACACATTTGACTGATATTGATTGGGACGATAAATTTTACACATCGCCCAACAGCACAAATAAAATCTGTGTTTGATTGTTTGAAACCCCACACGGGTATTGGGATGATATATGACATACGCTAATCCCAATAATTAGTTGTATGTCGATCGATTGATTGACAGACTGTTATAAGCGTTAAATATTTAAATTCGATGCTTATACAGTGTAGAATGCACTTTGGATGATGGTTGATTATTCATCAGTGTTATTGTATACATGTGTTGTAGAAAATCCATATAATTAACATTATATGGTAATTGATTGGGCCTCATTCCATATTCGGAAAATAAATATTTGAAATAGAAATATTTGAAATAGAAATATTGGAAATAGAAATATTTGAAAAAGAAATATTTGAAATAGAAATATTTGAAATAGAATATTTGAAAATAGAAATATATGAAGCCGTGTTGATTAGATTGACGCCATTTTGACGTGAACGATATTTATATCGATTTTATCCATTTTATAATGAATATCGAAAGTGATTTTAAAATCTGATATTTTGAAAAGAATTGAAATTTGAATTGAAATTGAATATAAATGAATTCGAATTGAAATTGAATATAAATGAATTCGAATTGAAATTGAATATAAATGAATTCGAATTGAAATTGAATATAAATGAATTCGAATAGAAATTGAATATAAACGAATTCGAATTGAAATTGAAAGAATTGAAATTGAATTGAATTGAAAACGAACTGAAATTGAATTAGAAATCAATTTGAATTGAATTTAAAACGAATTTATAAGGAAAAATTCAATTTTGATTTGAATTAGAAATGAAGTTGAAATCGCTTTGAAAACGAATTTAAAACGAATTATAAAAATACGTTTTTAAAAGGAAATCGACGAAGTATATATTATATATATTATATATATAATATAATGGCCTGAATAGAATGCGCCACGCCGCGGTAGTTCGCGAATTTCGACCATTGACTTCGAACGGATATTACGGGAGATCCGATCGTCGGATTCTCCTAAAACCGGAACCGTTGGGTTCGTGTCGAAAAGAGCTTTCTAACGAATATTAGAAATTTGAAATCTAACAGTTGGATTTGGAGTTATGTCCAAATCAAATTTGGAAAAGGTCGTTGTAAGTGCAGTTCGATGACCGTTGATGGAAATCGACTGTACGGGCCTTGATAAAATTATTAAAAATAGTAATAATTTGTGTAAAATCATAAGAAATGATTTAGAAAGAATTGGGATGAAAAACTCCATATTTGAAAAGATAAAAATAGATTTTTATCGAAATGAACTAGTTTTGAACTAAAATTATAATTCATTTATTTTTGAAATAAATAAAGTGAATCTGAAATGGTTTTGAAATGTAACCAGAATTTCCAATGATTGAATTGGAATGGATTTGAATCGAAATTGTCTTCGGAATATTTCGATGTTGGGTTTCGTGATTATACAGTTATTGTTATGGAAATTTGAAAGATATATTTATATCGTTATTTCTAATACGATATTTCTTTGTCGTAGAATTTGATATTGAATATAAGCCGGTATATTTTCTATTCAGAGCCTTGTATTTAATATCAAATGTGATTTGGGTTTGTCGTGAATGTTGTCTTTATTAACACTGTTCTTGAACCCAGTTGAGAAAAAGATTAAATCTTTTTATTTAGATTTAATGAAGTGTACCAATTAAATGATATTTAATTGGAATTGAATTGATATTGATTTTTGGGTTTATCGTGAACAGTGTTTTAAATAACACTTGTTCTTTAACCCGATAATTAATGAAATGGGATTTTGGGTTGTCGTGAATGGTATCTTCAATAATACTGTTCTTAGACCCAAAGGAGTTAAGAAAATCAGAAACTAACTGGAGATTAGTTAAGTTGAACAGTTTCTGGGGTACTGATCTGATGTTGGTTTCGGCCTTCGGGGTTAATACTTAGGGAATTGCTCACTTGCTAATTTACGATTAGGGACTGATTGAAATGTGATGTGAATTTGGGGTTTTTCGTGAACCGTGTTTTAAATGACACTGATTCTTTAACCCAGTCACAGATTAAAACTAAGTGGAGTTTTAATGAATCTTTAATTAGTTTGAAATGATCGAGGATAGAGTATCACCAGTTTTGCTCCAGGCGTTAGTTAAATCTTTAATTAGATTTGAACGTGAAATGGTAATTGAATTTACCGATAACACCGTGGTGTTAGATATGAAGTATTACTGGTTTTACTTCATGGGATGAATAGGTTGGGATTGGGAAATTAAAACAAATGATTACTTCGGTAAGGTTCGTTAATTCCGACTAGTTGAATCGATATTCAAAAGAAGATTAAAGAATAGATTCAAGGAATTTATCTTTGATAAAATTAATGGGAACCTTTCCCTATGAATGTGAAATTTAGAAACTAACTGTCGGTTAGCTAAGCAGAATGGTTTTCTGGATATTGATCTGATGTTGGTTTCGGCCTTTGGGGTTAATATTTGGGGAATTATTCTCTTGTTAATTTATGGTTAGTGACTGATGAATTGGAATGAGGCGTATGTTGTGTTTGTGTAACACATGTTTATTATATACGCGAGTTATTCGGGAAGACCGGGTTTATCCCATTCTGAATAACTGATACGACGATAAGTCGAAGATGAAGACGGTGGTAGAAGACCGGAGGTCTTCACGTCGTTTAGGTGATTACTGATGATCTTGATTGGGATGTACACCCAAGAAGATGGAAACAGTTGGTGATCGTCCAGACGTATTTGGAGATCGATGGATATGCGGGGTACTAGGTGCCTCCGGTTTCATTCAGACCCAGAACGAACTTGTAAATGGACTGTGTGTCTGACATTGGATTTTAGTCTGTGTGGTTGATTTCTATTAAATATATATTTGTTTGGCGGCGGAGAATTTATTCTCTTGCTTAATGCCCTTCTCTGAGACGTACGAGCTCAGGGGTTATATATTGATGGATATTAAACGCATGGAGCGAATTGCCTGTGTGGCATGCCTAAGTGGCAATTGATCAAGGCTTCTATTGAAAAGCAAAGTCTTGTGGCGATGATCAAAGCACGACCTTTGTGGCGTAGCTTTGTGTAGCGTTGTTTCGCGAGCCTCACACCCAGGTGGTGAACCAAGAACGGGAGAGGACCTCAGGGAGGACATGCGTTTCTTTCTAGCTAGAAGTGGCGTCGGTGGTTTTACACACCCTGACGAGTTTGACTTATGTGGTTGTTGCTGTTGCGAGGCGTCTCGGTTTGGTCGGACGATCCGGGTCCGATGGAGTCATTTAGTTGGCTCACCTACGCCCCATAGGGCGGGGAGACGTATTGTTCAGGCATAATAATTCACATCGGTGGACCAGCCCTGACGATCCATGGGGCAGTTGCGGCTGTTCCTGAGGCTCGGGCTAGACAGTCTCGAATCGGTTGAGGACTATCTTTTGCCTCAATTCATAGATGGAAATCCAACTTCCAAATACGTGACATTTGCGTTTTTGATTGTAGAGCCTAGTATGGCGACATGATATATGGTACCCATGCCGTCTATGATTGATATTTATGATTGAAATTGTTTTATACACTATGCACTTATAATAGTATCAAATGACTTGTTTTAAACGTATCAAGCATGCTTTGGCTATTATAAGGGAAAACCCTATCCCCGGCTTGCGTTGCATTGTGTGATAGGACCTGGGTCTTATAATAGCTTCATTTTTCTTTATTTAGCATTGCGCTGTTGTTATATGCACTGGTATTCTTGGGAGGAAACCCGTTCCATGTTATACGGCGTGGTCCCTTGATATATCTGATTTAAAATAAAGATTAATAACTGTTTTAGTTCTCACACCAGTCCCATGACTGATCTGGAGTTTATTGTTTTAACCTAAACTCTGGGTGCCCTTATTTTTGACACGGGCAGCTAGTAGTTTTGGTTTTGCAGATTTATATTCACAGGATCCTGGTTTACAGCTGGAATGATATCCGGAAAGCTTTGTATCCGTATATCTCCTTCAGTTGTGTTTTGTATTATTTCCACTACGATGTATTTAAATGTAATTTAAATCTCTGATATTTCTGTGTAATGTTCATTTATACTCCGTATATTCTTGTATTCTGATGGAATTGTTGTAATGTACAACGAAATGTTCTTCCTCCTGCATTGTTTTGTGGCTTGTTCTCGAACTATCCGCGCTTTCCCAACCGGGGAAGTTACTTTGATATTGAATATAGGCCGATATATTTTCTATTCAGAGCCTTGTATTTAATATCAAACGTGATTTGGGTTTTTCGTGAATAGTGTCTTCATCAACACTGTTCTTAAGCCCAGTTGATAAAAAGATTAAATCTTTCTATTTAGATTTAATGAAGTGTACCAATTAAATAATGTTTAATTGGAATTGAATTTGAATGTGATTTTGGGTTTATCGTGAATCGTGTTTTAAATGACATTGGTTCTTTAACCCAGTTAAAGACAAGATATTGATTTTTGAGAAGATTAAAACTAAGTGGAGTTTTAATGAATCTTTAATTAGATTGAAATGTGAATTGATAATTTAAATTATCAAATCTGAAAAGTGTTCGAGAATGGAGTATCACCAGTTTTGCTCCAAAGCGATAGTTAAATCTTTAATTAGATTTGAACGTGAAATGGTAATTAGATTTACCGATAACACCGTGGTGTTAGATATGGAGTATCATCAGTTTTGCTCCATGGGATGAATAGGTTGGGATTGGGAAATAAAATAAATAATTACTTCAGTGTGGTTCTCTAATCCCGACTAGTTTGGAAAGCCATAATATGGTTTGAAATGATATCCAAAGGACGATTAAAGAATAAATTTAGAAGAATTTATCTTTGATAAAATTAATGGGAACCTTTCCCTAAGAATGTGAATTTTAGAATAAAAGAATATTCTGAATTGGAATGAGGCGTTTTTTGTGTTTGTGTAACATTTGTTTATTATATGCGTGGGTTATTCAGAAAGGCCGGGTTTATACCCATTCTGAATAACCGATTCGACGATAAGTCGAAGATAAAGACGATGGTTGAAGATCGGAAGTCTTCACATCGTTTGGGTGATTACTGATGATCTTGATTGGGCTATACACCCAAGAGGAGGGAATCAGTTGGTGATCGTCCAGACGTACTTGGAGATCGATGGATATGCGAGGAAAGTGCCTCCGGTTTCGTTCAGACCCAGAATGAACTTGTAAATGGACTGTGTGTCTGACATTGGATTTTATTCTGTGTTGATTGATATCTATTAAATATACATCTGTTTGGCGGCAGAGAATTTATTCTCTTTCTTAACGCCCTTCTCTGAGAAGTAGGAGCTCAGAGGTTGTATATCGATGGACATCAGTCGCATGGAGTGAATTGCCAGTGTGGCACGCGTAAGTGGCAATTGATCAAGGCTTTTGTTGAAAAGCAAAGACTTGTGGTTGATGATCAAAGCACGGCCTGTGTGGCGCAACTTTATGTATAGCGTGAATTCGCGAGCCTCACACCTCGGTATGAGTCAAAAACGGGATAGTGACTACAGGGAGAGCGCAACGTTTCTTTCTAGCTAGGGGTGGTGTCAGTGCTTAAACTGGCTGACATTTATATACTTTTCACCTGTGTGGTTGTTGGATACGAGGCGCCTCGGATATAGGTCTGTTAGGACCGGGAAACGTGTGTTCAGGAATAACCAATCCTCAAAAGTAAGAGAGGACCGGCCCTGAAGATCCAAGGATCATAGTGGGGTCCTGAGACATTTGCTAGAGTGTCTCGAATCGGAGAGGAGCTTGCCCCTTGCCTCGACTCATAATGGAAATCCAATTTCCAATACGTGATATTGCGGTTTTATTTGTAGAACCTAGTATAGCGAGATAGTGGTATGGGTCATTCATGCCGCCTATGATTGATATTTATGATTGAAATTGTTTTGACACTATACACTTATAGTAATATCAAAATAATGTGTTTAAACGTATCAAGCATGCTTTGGCTATTATAAGGTAAAAACCCTATCCTTCGGCTTGCGTTGCATTGTGTGATGGGACCTGGGTCTTATAATAGCTTCATTTTTCTTTATTTAGCATTGCGCTGTTTGTTTTATGCACTGGTATTCTTGGGAGGAAACCCATTCCGTGTTATACGGTGTGGTCCCTTGATTTATCGAACTTTAAAATAATGATTAATAACTGTTTTAGTTCTCACACCAGTCACATGACTGACCTGGAGTTTATTGTTTTAACCTAAACTCTGGGTGCCCCTATTTTCTACACGGGCAGCTAGTAGTTTTGGTTTTGCAGATTAATACTCACAGGATCCTGATTTACAACTGGAACGATGCTCGGAAAGCTTTGTATCCGTGTGTTACTTTCAGTTGTGTTTTGTATTGTTTTTCCGCTGCTATGTAATTTATTGTAATCTCTGATATTTGTCAAATGTGTAATATTTATTCATACTCTGTATATTCTTGTATTCTGATGGAATTGTTGTAATATACAATGAAATGTTCTTATGTTTGTGTTCCGATGTGTCTTGTCCTCATCTCAATCCGGGCTTTCCTTACCGGGGAAGTTCGGGTCGTTATATGAAGCAACTCAGATTATGATGCAATGTGTTGTTGAAGCCTATGATGCTTGTGGTAGCAACAAAAATGGCGTGCACAAAGCAATAGCATAAAAGTTCAATAACGTTGTACAAACAATCTGAACATTGCACTGATAGACGAAAGCAAAACTCGAAATAAATATGATAGTCTTCGATGAGAGTGGCTTAAATGGGATGGTTTGATGAACAAAATTGGTGCTGGTTGGGACCCTAATAAGGAAATGGTTTCTAGAAGCAACGAATGGTAGGAAGATCATGTAAAGTTATATGAACTTGAATTTTTATGGTTTATTTATAGAAATTTAATTTCACATTCATTTATTTTTTTATTTTTAGGAGTTTGGACCAGCTATTACAAAATATAGAAGACGTCCACTTGAAAATTTGGAGATAATGCAACAATTATTTCATGGGACGGATGCTACTGGACAATCGTCATATACGCCTTCTGCTATTGTACAACCGTGGAAGATTGGTATGTCTCCTTTAACATAGAGCGTTTTAGATAGAACATGAGTTTTGATTGGTTTTTTAATCCATTGGATGAAATGTAAAATGAACGAATTCCAAATTTGAATTCGCCAACAAATCCTCCATTGCATCAAACTCCAATTAATCCTCGTTTCCTGTTTGCACCAAACTCCAATTAATCCTCCTTTGCACCAAACTTCAATGAATCATCCTTTGCAACAAACTTCACATCATGGTTCAAGAAGACGAAATGGTGAAAATAAAGACAAGATGGTCGAGCTCCTTGGAATAATACACGAGAGGCAGATAAAAAAATCTCGCATGCATTCTAATGGCCTGAATATCGGTACCAGCATAGATTCAATAGAAAGTTCTGTAAATTATGCAAATATGGTTCCTCCCATTCAACTCTTTGAGAAGGAGGTGAATTTGATCATGCAGAATCAATATTATTTGTTATGAAACCCGACAAGAAAGAGGTATTCACTGTTCTTACCGACGACATAGCTAACTTTTCTGATAAAACAAGGTAGTGCCAATAAGTAGGATTTTCATTTCTTTTTGTTATCGTATTTCTGTTGTATTTGGTTTTGTTAATGAAATGTAGTAGCTTTTTTAATATACAATCAGTATTTAATTTTCAAAACAAGAAAATATTAGAAATCCCATTATACAAAATTACAAATACCACGTTTAAGTACTATGCTTGAATGCCCTGTTCACAGCAAAAAAAGCATTCCTCATTCATTAACATGTCACGCTCAAGTATCCCGTTTGCATTCATAAAAAATGCACCCTTGTTTCCGATATCATTTCTATTTTATCAAATACGTTACTAATTATATTGATTCTTTCCTTTTCTATTAATGTGTCACTTTGATGCCTGCTGCATGAAGCATATCACATATATTCTCTCATACCCATGTTTTTTTTTCTTGCTATTTTGCAACTATCTCTTGTAAAATAGTGCTTTGGCTACTAATTGAGAATTAAATGTTCTCTCTACAGTTAACCAGATATTAGGGCTGACAATGGATACCCGAAAAATCCGATATCCATCCGCATCCGTATCCGAAAAGCGGATGAATATCCGATATCCGAAAAAATGGATGTGGATACGGATACATAGGTATCCGCATCCGAAAATTATCTGTCCGAATTTTTTTTTGATATTGTACTCAAAATTTTATGTATTTTAGCACAATGAATCAAATTTATTTATTGCTTTACTAAGTCGAAGCTTTATGTAATATGCATTAAATGCATATTAGCTATTCAGATTTATTTAATTTCGTCATATATGTTTATTTTTAACACTTTAGTGATCACTAGAATTGAAAATCATTTATGCAAAACTAGAAATTTTCATTTATATTTCTTGATTTATCGATCGTTGGCAGATAGGATAATTATCCGATATCCATCCGTATCCGCGAATACGAATATCCGATATCCGAAAATGATTTCGGATACGGATATAGCACTATCCGTATCCGAAAATATCCGTTGACAGCCCTACCAGATATCATTGACGGTTTGACATCCTATGACTTGAGACAAAAGATTAGGGCTTATTGAGGAAAGTAGCCAAGCACTTAACAATCGTTCTTGCATGTAATACTGATTATATGCTTCATTGCTAATGAATCTATTGTTTTTGTCAGTGGTAAACTTTTGAGGTATTGGCAGAGTTCCAAGAATATAGTCTTCGAGTCCATAGCCTTGGATGGCGGTTTCAACTTGAGGCTTCCATAACATAAAGTTGTTTTCATCCAATCGAACTATAATAAGTTGGCTTTGGGGATTTACGACAGGCTTGATCAGATTTTCTGCAGCCTGAGAATCAGAAGATGATGCAGAACTTCCTTCAGAAACGTTGCGTGACTCATGATGATAGAGAGTCAACCAAAATCAGGTACGAATACTGTAATTGGAACTTTGAATTGAGAATTTACAGAAATTTGTTGTAGTCTTATTCTCCAAAATGATGAAATATTTCTTATTTCAGTTTTGAAATAAGAAATCTGATTGTTTTTCTTGATTATGATAATTTCTTGAAATTCTTGATCGATTTCAGCAATGCAGTTTCGTTTTCCTGAATTATCTGATGTATGTTGTTGATGCAACCCTTAATTGATGGCATGACACAACAATATACATAGATAAATGCACTCAAATGACAAGATTAAATCTCAGATGATGCAACGAATCCAAATGATGAGATTTCTCTAATGGATTCAGTATATTTGCCCGCTCTTTTATCAATCTTTGCCGTGTTGCCCGAAAGGCTCTGATATCATGTTAAATTTCTACAGAGTATGATCGAATGGAGTTCAGAAGTATTGTAGATTGAATAAAAGAACTTGCGAAAATATTATTAATATTGAATGATGTATTACATTAATATGTTCATTGTATTTATAGAGTTTTATGGACTAAATAAAATAAGTGGGCTGACAGACCCAAAGCCCATTAGTCCATGTGTTATGCAATAAAAGAAATTGTACATAACGTTTCACATAATTTAGTCTGTCGGCTACTCTTATTTCTTATTTGTTACCACTCCATTCTTGTTCCATGCACAAGCATTGCATTATGTAGGATTACTATCGAACATAATATCAGGATTTAGTCCCATTGAGAAGGCCCCTATTCGACATCTCTTTTCATACTCTTTGTAACATGATTTTTAAATCCAAAAGAACCCCAAAATGGAGGCAGTGAGTCGGAAGGTAGAAAATTCATTTTTGTCTTCATCACCTGCGAACTCATGGTCAAGATCAACAAGTGGCATGCTGATGGGGGCGCAATATGCTGCTAGTGGGAGTATATGGTCATAGCAATGTAAATTTTGCTTGTTTGTATTTTTGACTTTGGATTTAATGGATTATGAAGAGAAGTGTAAGCTGATTCTCCATTAGCTTTTGCAACATTAGGGGACGAGTGAGCCTTAGACTGATCATCAAAACTACAAGAATTGTATGAATTCAGAACAAAAACATTTAGAAAGGCAAAGGTCGCAAAGTTATGAACTATACACGGAGCAGTCACACAAAATTTAGCTTGCATTCGAGCGAGGGCGGCTTCTACATCAGCAGAGGACGTAACATGTACAGCAGAAAGGTTAGCACTTGCGAGCACGAGCAAATGTGGAACAATGATCTCAGATGCATTGCTATCAAGCATAAGACCTTCATCAAAGATAAGGGGAGTGGTGGATGAAGTAATGCCAGTAGCATGATCAAGCGAAACTGTAACATTGGTCCTTTGTTCTTAAAACTAACTTTTCGACTAATTTCAACATGCACATTGACTTTGTGCACCTTGTCCACTCCGAATTGCTCGTCAACCTGGACGTGGTTATTAATTGTCATGATAGCTGTGTCAAAATTATCACCACAAAGCAACTTGTGTGGAGAAGTTACTGAAGAGTTGGTAGAGGCTTACATAAATGATATAGTATCATTGCAGTCCTTCCTAAGTTCAAAACCAGTGGTAATAATTTTATCATCAAAGGCCTGATTATCATTATTAGCCTCATTTTGACACATCTCCCCGTCTTCCCTAACATGTGCTAGATATAGCACATGTTTAACATGTTAAGAACAAGTATTTATGTTTGTCCTATCCTTACATAACTTGATGTGTTTAATTACTTAGTCTTTAGGAACGTGCATAGAGTTTAGGAAGTAGTTTTATTTTATTTTATTTACTTAAAGCTTATGAGTTTAGAAACAATGTAGACTTTCAATTGTTTTATGTTTAATCTCTCATTTTCTCTCTGGATCAAATTCTAACATGGTATCAGAGCAAGCGAGGTTAGAGAGGAGAGAAACACCTTCTTTTATTCCTTCTTTCCGTTTTAATGGAGATCTGTAAATGTGATCGGAGTGTTGACCAGATCTCGCATATAGATTCGATTCGCCGTACTTTACTAGCACTTAGATTCACTACCTATAGAATATACACGGGACCTCTTAAATCCTTTGTCCAGAGACGCAAGAAAAAAGAAAATTAACAAACACAAACTAATAGGGCATCTCTTCTAGGTTTTATAAGATTTTTTTTTGCAAAAGCTACACAAGATATCGAGCCAAGTGTGCAAACCATGCATTTTCCACCCAAAAGAAAGAGAAAGATCTAGATGGTTAATTTTGGGAAAAAATTGCAAGCTTCCAAATTCACAAAAAAACATAGACATCCAAAATCGCGAATTCCAAAAGCGATCAAATCGTGTTAGGTGATGGTGATCAAATTGGAGGATTGGTGACTTCAAGATGCGTACGTGCGACTAGGATGCCTGACACTGAAGATTTTGGGTTCAGGATGATTACGATGATTGATTTGGGATATTTGAAGCTTTGAATTGGTTAGACGAAGTGGAAAAGGGATTCAGGTGTTGGCTTGGTGAATTTGTGGTGACCAAAGCTAGGTTCGCGACTTCTAGAGTTTAGTGATTGTGGTTTGTTGCTGGAGTTCTTGTTTTAGGTGTTTTATGGTGTGAAAGCTCGGGTTTTTTCTCGAATTAGGGTGTGCATGTGGGTTGTTTGTTACTCAGTGTTAAGGAGTGGATGTGGGCTGTCGATCAAGCAGTTTTTATGAGAGTATTAGTTTGAAAGGAGACGGTTTGTTGGAGTTATTGAACGGTATTTGGCATGTATGATGGTGAATAAGAAGAATTAGTTGGTTTGTTATGGGTAAAAATTGCAGAAGTGGGTTGTTTAGCATGTTCTGGTGGAACGTTCAGGTGGTGAAGGTTATGGTTTGTAATGGTGGTGATCAAGTAGATTGGTGGTGAGGTAAGGTTGGTATCGGAAGTGATGTGTTGAATTTTGTGATTTCAAGAGAGGTTGTATGTAAAGAAGGATGACAGTTTTGGATGATGAAATGCGAAGGCAGGAAGTGAACATGTTGCTCTGTGAAGAGTAGGGTTCTGGCTAGTGTTTTGCGATGGAAGAAATTGCAGTACCTGATAGTAGTGTTAGTGTATGGGTTGCAGTGTGTCGAGTTGCTAAATAGTTGGACACGTTGTAGAAGGGAGTTAGTAGTTGGTCGAAGCATTGTGGCCGTTTGCTGATGTATTTATAGTCGTGGTGATGTGCTGAAATGCTGCAGAAATGAAAGTGGGTAATGTGAGGTGCTATAGCACTATGTGAGGAAGAGAAAAAGGAAACGGTTGAAGGTAGAGAATGACAATGGCTGTTAGATGTCGAACCCTGGTCAAGGATGTTGGTCGGTTTGTGGTTGGGAGGATGATCTGTCGAGTGTTGTTTAGGCAGAGACTGTTTTATGTTTTTTGTATGCAGGTGAAAGAGAAACGGTTAAGGTGGAATGTCAGAGTTGAAGTTGCTATTGCACAAGCATGTAGAGGTGGTCGTATTGCAGACGGTTGTTTGTGAATGATATTGGCAGTAGAGCGAAAGGGTTGTTGTGGATGGAGAAGAACAGAAGCGAGGCTGAAAACGATAATTGGATTTTTAGCAAATTCTAAACCCTGTCCAAAGTGTAAGCGGACGATTAAAGAAAACGAAGGATGTATGCACATGACTTATTCAATGTGTAAATTTGAGTTCTGTTGGTTATGCCTTGATGCTTGGTCCACACATGGAAATGAGACTGATAGATTTTATGTGTGTAATCATTATTAGAAAGCAAAGGCGGAAGGACAAATATTATGTAGGATTTGTTTTGAAAAATATAAATAAGTCAAATGTATGCAGCTCCTTGTGGCCATTTATATTGTTATAAATGTTATACAACCAAAATTATTTTTGCGATAAACGATGGCCCAGTATGTCTCAGAATCAGGTCCCCTAAGACATCTTGTGATGTTTCCATTGGTCCAAACATGATCAATGGTTTAGTTTCAGATGAATACAAAGAGTAGTATTCACGCTTCCTTTTGAATTCTTATATTGAAAATGACAAGGAGACAAATTGGTGTCCTGCTCTAGGATGCAACTATGCTGTGAAGATTGATCTGAGCAATTCAATATAGGATGTTTCTTGCACATGCACATGTTTTATTGTTCGAACTATAGTGAAGAAGCTCACTGGCCTGCAGGCTGTGAAACTGTGAAGATACGGACCGATAAAGGAGTGAAGTGGAAATGAGCTATGGAGGTTGAGGGTGCAAGAAGTGAAGCTAGTTGTTGTGATGATGTAGAAGAAAAATATTCCTGAGATAATGGTTAATGGATAGAATGGTGATGTGATGTGATTCGGAAAATAAAATCAAAGAAGAATGTGCAGTTTGAATTCGTGGAGAAAAATGCAACAAAGAGTAAAGGCAATGTAATGTAAAGAGAGCATACTAACGTATGATGAGATGCAATGTGCAACGATGCTTGTATGATGATGAAAGTTTTGTATTGATGAAGGCAGTGGAATATTGTGCGGATATTTGGAGTTTTGAACTTGTGGATGGTGTGGTTGTGATGAAAGGAAGGAGTCACGTGTTTGGATGGGCTGTTGTTGTTTGCATAGCATAGCAGGGAGGATGGTTGGTTAAGAATATTTGGGTGATGAAGTTGTATGCAAGTGTTGTTTGTGGTTTGCTGTTGCATGAAAGTTGAGAATGAAGTTTATGAAATGCATGCAGCAGTGTTTGGCAATTCTACGGTCCTAATGGCAAAAAGAATTGAATGTGTAGTATTTGGTGATGTCTGAAGCAGTAGATATGCAAAGATGGATTGAGTGAAAAGCACGTAGGAGCTAGCTTTCTTGTAGGAAAGTGATGTGGAAATGAAGTTGAAGATGACGATGTATAGAACATCATTTCCATTTGTGGAGTGCTTAAGAAAACTGTTTGATGAAACGCCTATTAGAAAATAGGTATATGCCTATAAGTAAAATAGATGTGAGAAATTAACCTATCACGCTAATGTTTCAGGCACCATACCATCCAGCAGTGAGCATAATGATTTATAAAGAAACAAAGGAATAGTGACAGACGCAGTAATAAAAACAGATAAGCTCTATGACGAGTAATACTACAATCTCCAGTGAAAATGAAATGCTTAACGATAAATGTTCTGACATGGCAGCGAAACCCAAATGGACATCATTTTTTGAGAAACCACCTAGTGACATGGGAAACTATGAACCAAGAGAATTTGTGCACAATATATCTAATGGTATTAGTGTACTTACCGATGAAGTGATTACAACTGGTGCAGATATCTGGTCTGACACTTTGGTTGGTTTTTTCCTAGACACTCCTCCCCCATATTTTGGTTGTAAAGGAACACTGTGAAAAAACACGGAATTTGCGTGGTGGACTACATTGTTCGCTTAGATCTATCAATGTTCTTTATGAAATTTACTAACCCGGAAGAGCATCTTCTTGTACTATCATTCGAACCTACAATAATAAGAGGAAAACCATTTATCATTACTCAGTGGAGCCAGACAGTAGACCTTGCTAGAGAGCATGTTCTCTCCGTACCGATATGGACATATTTCTCCAACATTCCCTCTGTATTGTAATCCTTACCAGGTCTAAATTGGTTGTTAAATTATATAGGAAAGCTTAGATGCTTTGATGCAAATACTATAGCTCATGAAAAATTGTTTTATGCTAAAGCTCTAATTGAGATATCTCATGATAAGTTACTCCTAGAGACTATTAAAGTAAGAATTGCAGATGACTATGTGTCAGAGGTGAGAGTTCGTTATGGGTGGACACCGGACATATGTACAAAGTGTCAATCCTTTGGTTACAAACATGCAAATTGTAATTGGAAACCAACTGATACTACCCCAATCCCAGTCTCTCCATCTGATAGAGCTCCTCTTCCACGTCCTACTATGAAATGGGTACAGAAAGCCCCTGTTACCATCCTTGCTTCAACATCTCAGCATCCGACTTCTGTTGCCTCTGAAAATGATGAAGTACAGGCAGTGTCTACACCAAGTGAGGAAGAAAAGTTGGAAGATAGTGATAGTGCATATAAAGATGATGATGGTATCTATTGGAAATCTGTAACAGCTTGTGACTTCACTACAATTCTGGAATGAGATATGATCCCCGAGAGAACATGTATTATATATATATATAACACCCTGAATTTTCTGTGAATATTAAAATTAACAAATCTATGTGTACTTAATTATTAAAGTGAGAATTAAGGGAAATGGGTTACGCCATTGCGTTCGTCTCGAAATTCTGCTTGGAATAGAGTCCAAGTTTTCATAAATCGGACTTCGTATGAGGAAGTTATGGCCCTCGGAAGTTTCAGCAATTTTATATAAATTAAAACAGTTCAGAATAAAAAAATTCGAAATTCAAAATTCAAATAGGGAAGCAGGCTGGGTGGGAATTCTCCCGCCCAAGGCCAGGTCGACCAGGGGGTCGACCTACCCTATACAGGTCGACCAGGGGCCAGGGTCGACCTACCCCCTCTCGGGCAGATCTGAATTTTGACGATTTCTGACTCTCTGCTGAGTCATTAGGGCTGATGTGGCTGTTCTAGATAACTCTATCTAGTCTAGATGGTTGTGATGGCTCCTATGATAATCCAACGGCTAAGGTTGATTTAAACTTCTATAAAAGAGTGCCTAGACTCAAACCCTAAGCCTAAACAAAATTTGTCTCTTGACCACCATGCTGCTGCTAGGATAGTTCTTCCTAAAGCTTAGGGATTAGCAAGTCAGAATTCTAGTTCAAAACACGAACAAATCATTCTCTTCTCTAACCTATCTTTGTGGGTACAATATCTTTCACAATATAATTAATAAATTAATTATGATGAGTTATAATTGGATTATGAGAACATGTCTGTTGAATCAAGTGATGTTGTTTAACTTTGTTATCTTATGTTGGTAGATCTATTTCATATGTCCAATTATACTTGTTTAACTTGATTCATTTTATACAAGTTTGGGATGTAAATCATATGCTGGTTCTTATATGAAACCTTATGCAAGTTTGGGTTGTTAAATCATATGCTAGTTTGTATGTGAATCTTATGCAAGTCCCTTTTTACATATGATAATTCGTATGTGAATCTTATGCAAGTTTGGGATGTTAAATCATATGCTAATTCGTATGTGAATTTTATGCAAGTTTGGGATGTTAAATTGTATGCTAGTTTGAATATGAATCTTATACAAGTCTATATGTGAATTGTACACAAGTTTATATGTGAATCAAGCATATACATATGCTAGTTTATATGCAGAAACATGTGATAAATTCATATGCAAGTTGTAGGAATCCATATGCACGTTTAAGTGAAAAACTATATTCACATTTTTAGGTGAAAATCATATTCACATATGCAAGTTTAGGTGAGACCCATAATTCATATATGCAAGTTCACAATTTCATGTTTAGATCTATATTTAGATCCATGGTAGTTTATGCAAATATATGATTCTATATGCCCATTGTCTACGCAAATTATTGGCTATGCAAATTTATGTTATAATTCTTATTTGCAAGTTACATCTATTTTATGTGTTATGCAAGTTGTGATGTTTCTTTTCTTTTTATGAGTTAGACTATTTGCGAGTCTAACATATTTCATATTAAAACGTACGAATAGCGTGGGGACAATGGGAAAATATTAATTATGTAAATTGTGAATTGGCATAAAAATAACTTTAAAAGACATATAATTAAATTGAGACATTAATTGGTATAATTTATATACCTAAAAAGTATGGACATAATTTAGGTGACAATTATGGACATAATTAATTTGGAAATTATTGAAAATTTGAATAGAGATAATTAATTCATATTGGGGTGAAATAATTTGTAATAATAAATGCCTAAGACACAAGGTTAGACTAGTTTGTGGTGTAAGACTGTCCGGACCCGCCCGACAAATCCAACAACCACAAACGGTAGTCTAATGTGAGAGGTCTAAGTCATAAATTAAATGCGTAACAATTGTAAAGACACGAGGTTAGACACGTTTGCGGTATAAGACTGCTCGGACCCACCCGGTAAATCCAGCAACCGCAAACGGGAGTGTAATGTGGGAGGTCTTACAAGGTTACGATTATAATGAATTAAGTAACACTTAACCAAGATAAACATGTGGTGGGATATGGGGGTTAAGTGGGTGACATGGGTGACATGTGAAATACGATTAGAAACACTTAACCAAATTGAAACATGTAAGAAGACATGAATAAGAAGGGGGTTAAATGGGAAATTCTAGTGGGGACCAAGCATAGATGGAAAGCTTGTGTCAGGCATGGGGTACCCTTTTCAAATCAGTAACCCATTAAGTATCTTTGTGAGCTCGAGTTAGATCGAGGACGGACACGCTTACTGGGTTTGATTGTAAGAGGTCAAAACGGGTTAACGGTGGCAATGCAAGTCCAACAGGGTCATGTGCGTGCGTGGGTCTGGGCTGGTAGGTAAGACTTTGTTGCATCATGTAGATATAAGCCGTGCATCTTTAGTGGTATTGGGTTGCCACTTTGGGTAGTGATACACCCCACTGTGGGACCAGCACGGGTATCTACGAGTTAGGGAGCCGATTGCATGGGGGTAGTGGGTGCAACTGGTGGAGATAGGGACAGGCGGCACCTATGAAGACAGCTAGGGGTACACGAGACTACCATTATGATTATTATGTTTAGTAGGCGGGATCAACTCTTAGGTGATTAGTAATGGTGCAGTATAGTAATTATCCTATAGTGATTAGGAGTGAGATTAACGCCAAAATATTCCTCTTGTTCATTTTGTCTTGCCCACTTTTTTCATAGTCATTCCTTGTTTTACCAGTTTATGCCTTATCCTAATTACTTTAATAGTTATATTGTTAAAGTTATGGTACTCGCCAGACTTTATGTCTGACCCCCTTTGTTTTTGCCCCTTTTCTTCCTTTTCCCCCCAGGTTCTCAGGGTGGGACTAGTGCTAGTGCAGATTGATTCAGATCTTTCTCTCTCTTTGGAAGTGCTTGGATTGCTGAAAGTAAAGTTCAACTCATCTCTTTTATGGCTACTTATGTTGGGGTTATGCTTTTTTACTTTATATACTCAGAAAACAATTTGTCAAGATGGTTACTAAGTGTACTTGGTTTGTCTGTTGGTTTATGATGTTGTTGTAATCAAACTATTTCTCCACTACAATAAAAGTTGTTTTAAAATTTTCAAGTACCAATATATGTATCTGTCTTGTTATATTCTGTTCTATTCACCAATAATACTCCATGAAAGTTAATGCATTCCCCTTGAGAGTGACATTAATGGACGTAGGGTGTTACAATATATGTTAACGATGTAGAAGATAACAATAGAAGACTGTTTTATAAAGCTGTAGGAAAAGAATTTGAGCTCGTTGATGATGGTGAGCCAGGTGAAGGGAACAAATCTTTATTCTATGATACTACATGGGATTGGGTACGCAAATTTCATAGTCCTAACTCTTGTTATGTTCCTAACCTTGTTGTACCATTTATGGAGTACGTCAATGTTATATGATTTAGTGATAGCTCTAGTTGTTCTTCTATTGGGGAACAATTGTAAGTTGTATTTAATAGAAGTAGTGTCATGCTACTCTCCTGTTTTGTAATGAATAGTATTATGACACTTCAAATCAGATGGAGTTTCTGTGCTGTGCAGAACTCCTTTTTCCTTTACCCACCTCTAATAAAGTGGTACGACCACTATAAAACCAACATTACCTTGCCAAAAAAAATAGGCGAGACTACGGGTGAACCAGTTTTAGTTTTCTGTCATCCAACAAGCAAAGGAAGAAGAGTTGCATCTCTAGGTTGTTGGGGAATGGTAAATACCGCGACATCAAGGGATGGTTCATATGCAAAAACTAAGAATAACAACCCCGAGTTTTGACAATAAATTAGTTATTTAATTAGATTTCAAAAATAAGAATTGTTAGGGACTGCGAAATGGATCGTTCAGGCAAAGCAAACACTAAGGGGAGGGGGGATGAGTAGTGTTTGTAGAAATTTAAACAAAACTAAAACTAGGGAGAACTATGGGATGAATCAAACACCACATACACAGACACAAATTCAAACACAGAAGCAAAATAAACAAAAACAACAATGCAGAAAAGGAAAGAACACACCGAATTTTATACTGGTTCGGATTACTCCTACGTCCAGTCCCACACAATGCTGGGTTGTGCAGAGTTTTATTACTCTTTCAAAAGTCAATTACACCATCCTTGATTTCACGCTCACAAGGAGACACCGATTCCTACTTTCTTGATTTCACGGCTCATAAGAACACACCGACTCCTATATCCTTGACTCATAACAAGGTTTATTCAACCTAACCAATTACAAAAAAGCCCTATAACTCTTCAATAGCGCTTGATTCAGAGAGTAGAGAGTGTAGAGAGAAGAAGTTTGATCAATTTGGAAGTGAATTTGACAGCGTATAAGTATAAAAATGATTAAGAATAATGGTAGGATGAAAGAGGATGAAGATGGAGAAGAAGAGATGTCAGAAAAGTTGGTTTTAACCTCTTTTTATAGGGTATGAAAGGTTGCAACGGTTCTGAAGCGTTTCAAATAATGAAAAGACACTTCCCTTCAAATTTAGAAAATAGCTGTTATATGTCGATATACATATTTTGCTATGTCGACGTAGCCATGTATAAATTTTATTTTCAAAGCATTTTTCTAGTATTTTGATATAAAATTAATTCTGGAAATTCTTAAATAAAATTCTAAAGTTGTAAATCAATATTATATGATAGAAAAACATATGAAAATATTTTTTAAACTATATAAATATATTTATAAAATTATAAGGTTTTAAACTATATAAAATATAAATAAAGTATATATATAAAACTTAAGTTTGAAAATCAAAGAAGAATGAAAATAGAATTAAATATAAAAACAAAATAGATAAGACTGAGGATTTAAAGAAAAAAAATAGAGAGGATTGAGGATTGAATTTGAAAATCAGAATTTGAACTTGAGTTTGAATTTGAACTTGAACCTGGAGTGCTATTTGGAGTCTTAAAAAATCTAGACTCTATAAATATATTATTCTTGAACTCTTGAAATCTTGATTACTCATGAGCCTTGAATCTATTCTGAATTCTGAATCTCTAAAAGCTCTTAAACTGTACAGTCTTCGGTATTAATTCCTGTATACAAACTCTGCATATATATATATATATATATATATTCTAGATAAAGATGTTAGTATATATTTTATAATAAATGATAATTGAAATAAGATTGTTTTCATCAAAAATCCATTCTCCAACACTCTCCCCCTTTTTGATGATGACAACCTTAGTTTATAAAATATCATACCTCTATTCATACCTGTATATACCAGTTGATGATGATCCTTCTAATACTCCACTTGTCTATATGAATCATATAAACCATGTCTATATTTTATAATTTCTCCCCCTTTGTCGTTATCAAAAAGAAATTTTAAAACTACTCCCCCTAAATCCTATAACTATCTAAGTAATTCCTGTACTAAAGTAAAGTACTCCCCCTAAATCTATCTATACCTTATAAAATACTCCCCCTAAATTTATGCCTATATAATATCCTAATTCTATATATATTTTCACCTAAATATATAACTCTCCCTTAATATATAATTCTCTATAAATTTCTATAACTCCCCCTAAATCTATGACTATACTAGTCTAATAACCTTAATAGAAGGATAATAAACTAAGCAAACTAATCAGTTTAAACAAGCAAATTAATCCAAACAAGCAATTCAAACAAGCAATTAAATAAACAGGCAATTCAAACAATCAACCAAATTAAATAATATGTGTTAATAAACACTTCTTGAACCTTTAATTAATCCTAGAAACTATAAAACTCCCCCTTAATCTAATACAAGACCTAGCCTATACTCTAATTCCCATAAAACTATAATAAGACCTTAATCTAGACTTAGAAATAACTCTGATAAGATATCCTTAAAACAATAATATAAGTTAAGTAAAGTGACTGAATCCAAACAATCAACCAATTTAGGTTTTGTTGTAACAAAACGTTAATAACTTCAAATCTAAACATTTATTATAACTTCTATTTATCCTAAAACTTATCAAGCTCCTATCAACCACTAATGAAATTTAACCATGTCAAGTGAGTCAATCAGGTTATTCAAGTTAAACAAATCAAAAAAACCAAACAAGTCAATCAATCCAATCAATTTAATCAAACCAAATAAGTCAATTAAATTAATCAAGACAAAGTAAATATGTTATGTGTTTAATTAATAATCCTATATTTCTAAGATAATTATTTCCCTATATAGTATACTTGTTATGAGGAGTTTGAAAGTTAATGTATATGTAATGCAATGTGTGAAGTATGTTGATTATAATGGAGTATGAAATGTATGTCATATGAAAAACAATATAAAATGCACCTTATGGTGTGAGTGATCTTGATTTGAAATGCTATTGTAATTTATAATGATGAATGGTATGAAATAAGATGTATAATAATAGTATGCAGAATGATTTGGTGATAATATCTATTTAGGTAAAATATATTCAAAGTACTATCCGACTATTATAAATTATTTTAATCAAACAACTATAATGTTACTTTCTAGACTTAGGTTAATTACATTAATTAAAAAATATATTCATGAAAAGTAGTAAAATATTCAAAAAAATCATGGAGTTAAATAATATTAGTAGGGTAAATATTGTAAAAATTGAAGATCTTTCTAAGGAAAATATAAAAATTGTATTAAAGTAAGCTGTATAAACATATATTCATAAGTATATATAAAAACTAATTTAAAAAGAACTTAAAATTTGATTTATGAGATATATATCAATATTTTGATACAAATCAATTTTAAATTTAAACTTTAGAAATCAAAACATATTTATTAGCTAAAAAACCATTTATACTTTAGAAGAAATCTATAGTTATAAAAAAGTAATCTATAAAACTTATTATATTAAAAAAATCATGTGTATATATTTTATATTAAGTTAGATATACAAGTTTTATAAATCTTAATAGGAAGTCAAAATAAGTATTAATTACAAATAGTATTTGTGATAATGTAACCCAAAATTGTTATGAAATCATAAGAATAATATATAAGTTAAACTATGTATGTTTAAACTTTATAAAAGATGAATAAATTTATAATTTATAACAATATCAAAAAGTTATATTAACATCCAAAATTTATTTTATTATTAATATTTTGAATTTCAAATTTCAAATTTCAAATCTGAGTTTTAAATTTCAAATTCGAGTTTTAAAGTTTTAAATTTCAAATTCGAGTTTTAAAGTTTTAAATTTCAAATTTAAAACAAAGCAAAACAACCAAAACATCCATTCAACCAAAAATTTAAAAATTAATTAAGGCGTACCCGAATTTTAGTTCCATTTCTTTGATATTCTCTGAATTTTGAATTGATCTTTTGGAATTTGATGACGAGATCTGCTCTATTGCGATGGGCTCGTTTTTCTGATAGGGATAGTGTATTCATTTGCTGAATTTGAACACCGTATGAGAAAGATATTGAAGATTTAGTAGTTCAACCAACTTGGCGCCAAAATTTGATTTTGAATTTTTTATTTTGAATGAGTGGACACTTCAACTACTATATAAAGGCCCAAAAGTCATGTCTCTTCATAATTACTCCTCTTCTTCTTCCTCTCGTTTTTCACTTTTAATCAAACTTTCAAGAGGCATAACTTCTTGGTTTTTAACGGAATTGGATGAAATCAGCGACAAATCGAAGAGGAATTCGAGGACTATGATCTAGTAGCAGTTTGGGAGTAAATTTGGATGGTATTGGGGTGCAGCAAGTCGAAACAGTAAGAGATATGAATAAAATCCCGTAATAGTTTTCAGTTTTGAATCATCAACTTCAAACTACGATATCTCACTCAATTTTGATCGTAATTTGACGATCTACCCATCAAATCAACCATGAGAACGAGAACTACAATCTGGAAAAGGATTTGGGACAGCATAGCCTAACTTGTGGATGCAATTTGAAGATCTTTGTCGATAGTTTTGGTTTTCTTCTCTCTTTATTCACCAAATCTTCATTTGATCATTACTTGATCAATTCTTGATGGAATCTCATGAAACCAGTGACATTACGAAGCAAATGAAAAGAAGTACAGTATGAGCATAAGTTGTAGATGAAAATTTAAAGTTATAAAGTGATTTGGTACCCATTTCTTCTTTGATTTACATTATATATATATCCATTTCTTCTTAATGTCTCTTCACCAATTGTCGTTACTCTTCTCCTCTTCTTGATTTATTTTCAGAATTTGAATTTTCAATAGCCATCAATTCGGAATTTGAATTTTCAATAGCCAAGTCAACCATCTTTTCAGAGTTTGAATATTCAATAGCCATATAGCACATCTTTTCCTGTAAAACAACACAACTTTTCAACTAATCAAATAACTTTTTAAATAATTCAAATGTCTTATCAAATATTCAAATGACTTTTCAAAATAACAGTAATGTTATGATGGTTTTGTAACATATCTATATATCAAAAAAATTAAAATTTTGAGTTTCGAAAAATCAAATCATAGTAACTTGATTTTTCAAAACAGTTGAATGCAGACTCATCTAATACTATGCAATACATAAATTTAAATTAGTGTTCAAAGTTTGCCATTTAAAATTTTCAAAAATCAGATTATGAACTTTTTGAAAGACCTTTCTCTGATACTAATTGTTAGGGACTGCGAAATGGATCGTTCAGGCATAGCAAACACTAGAGGGGGGGAGGGGGTTGAATAGTGTTTGTAGAAATTTAAACAAAACTAAAAACTAGAGAGAACTATGGTATGAATCAAATACCACAAGCACAAACACAAACACAGATTCAAGCACAGAAGCAAAATAAACAAAAACAAAATTGCAGAAAAGGAAAGAACACACCGGATTTTATACTGGTTCGGATTACTCATACGTCCAGTCCCACACAATGCTGGGTTATGCAGAGTTTTATTACTTTTTTAAAGGTCTATTAAACCCTCCTTGATTTCACGGCTCACAAGGAGACATTGATTCCTACTTTCTCGATTTCACGGCTCACAAGAACACACCGACTCCTATATCCTTGACTCACAACAAGGTTTATTCGACCCAACCAATTACAAAACAACCCTATAATTCTTCAATAACACTTGACTCAAAGAGCAGAGAGTAGAGAGTGTAGAGAGAAGAAGTTTGATCAATTTAGAAGTGAATTCGGCAGAGTATAATTATAAAAACCATAAAAATGATTAAGAATAATGGTAGGGTGAAAGAGGATTAAGATGGAGAAGAAGAGATGTTAGAAAATTCAGTTTTAACCTCTTTTTATAGGGTATGAAGGGTTGCAATGGTTCTGAAGCATTTCAAATAATGAAAAGACACTTCCCTTCAAATTTAGAAAAAAATAGCTGTTATTTGTCGACATACATATTTTGCTATGTCGACAAAGCCATGTGTAAATTTTATTTTCAAAGCATTTTTCAAGTATTTTGATATAAAATTAATTCTGAAAATTCTTGAATAAAATTCTAAAGTTGTAAATCAATATTATATGATAGAAAAACATATGAAAATATATTTTTAAACTATATAAATATATTTATAAAATTATAAGGTTTTAAACTATAGAAAATATAAATAAAGTATATATATATAACTTAGGTTTGAAAATCAAAGAAGAATGAAAATAGAATTAAATAGAAAAACAAAATAGATAAGATTGAGGATAAAAAAATAGAGAGGATTGAGGATAGAAATTGAAAATCAGAACTTGAACATGAGTTTGAATTTGAACTTGAATTTGGAGTGCTATTTGGAATCTTAAAAAATCTAGACTCTATAAATATATTATTCTTGAAATCTTGATTACTCATGAATCTTGAATCTACTCTGAATTCTGAATCTCTAAAAGCTCTTAAACTATATAGTCTTCAGTGTTAATTTCTGTATACAAATTCTGCATATATATATTCTAGATAAAGATGTTATTATATATTTTATAATCAATGATAATTGAAATAAGGTTGTTGTCATCAAATCTCCATTCTTCAACAGGAATTTCTGCAAACGATAGAATTTCACCATGAAACTTTAAGCATTGCGCTAGTCTTGGAATTCCGGTTAACTTTCATATTTGAAGTTTCGCGAACGAGTCCATATAAAAAAGTACGGATGAAATACAAAAAACGAACGGAAATTCTGGTCAACGTTATATTCCCAACGTTTACTGGGCAACTCTACACAAGGGCTGTCGATCGCCTAGTATAAGGGTGCTGACTGTTTCGTTTTTGATGCTCCCAGTGACGGCTAGGGTTGGAAGGTATGGTTTTATATAAAATATTATATAAACAGACGAATGTTTATTTAATCAAATCTAATGGTTCATGGCCAATTCCACCTCTATGAAAAATGTTAACTTGCTTCGTTGTACCAATCTAAATGAGTCGTATTTCCAAAAAAGAAAAAGGTATGTTACTACGATCTAAATTGCATGATGGTCTTGTCTAACTGCATGAAAATGAAAAGAAAAAATCAAAGAAAAAAAAATGAATGCAATGCAGACTCCCCCTATACTTGGTCAAAACAGTGTCCACATTGTAATACGTTTCCTTGATTTGAAAGATAACACATAAAGATGGATGAGATGCAAAATTATTTGTAAAATAAAATGAAGTTTAACCATTATATGTGTGTGCCAATTATAAGAAAAATGAAATCTATGATGATGGTGAATGTTTTGTGAAAAATGACGTTTCTTGTTCCCCCCACAGTTGCCTCTATTGAAAATGATGTTTGATGATTTCGTATCCTATTTTTGAGGTACACGAGGCTTGTCAATAAATTCTGAAATCAAGATCTTCCATATGCAAATTTCATAGTGACAATAATTTATACCATTCAGATGAAGATTACCATAATCTCATAAATTTGAGTGTTTAACCATCATTTCTTTTTGTTGATATGGAATTAAGGTTATCTTCGAGGTTTACTCCTAATTCAGCATTTAAACATTTAAAATTTAAGCTCGTCCGCAAATAGCTCTTCAAAAGACATATATGATACGTCTATTGAGATAGGATAATTATAGTGGCTAAAACTCTTTTCACTCATCGTTGTCGAATATAGAAAATCCAAAACTTAAGGTTGACATAAGTAGCTCTTATTACAAATTAAATAACGCACTCAAGTATATTTTATTAGTTGATAATCTCGATTTGAAGGGAAGGAGGATCTTATGGTCATTCACGTATAGTATAAATACTAAGGGATACGACCAATGTTTTACGGTAGTATGCGACCTCTTTTGCTAGTAGGTCAATAAATTAACTAATATATATCCGTGATCAAACCCTTGAGATAATAAATTTCACAGAATACACTCTTGTTCTTAAATATTTTGCAAATCAGATCAAGTTTTATAATTGAAAAACGATGAGAGTGATGATTTCAATTATGGAAATTCATTTCTCACCAAATTTGTTCAGAAATTTCAACCACACAACAATCAGAAATTAATAAATGTAAAGTTTAAAAAAAATTATACAAGCAAGCCGCTGCCCCTGCAGAAACTTTTTACAAACAATTTCTATATATTGCAAGTGTAGAAAAGAAGAGAGATGGTAGAAAGGGAAAGAAAATTGTAATAGGAAATAAATCAATAAAAAAATGCAAGTTTTTTTTTATTATTGTTTTGAAAGTAGAAAGGGAAAAATGTTAAAGGAAAAAATTTGAAAAGGGGAAAGAAATAGATGAAGAAAGGAAAAGAAATTCAAACAAAAACTGACAAGAATTTTTTTCCTCTAGATTTAGAGATTTTAGTATCAACACTAATACCCAATCAACTAAACAAGAATTTTTCTTTTCTATATATAAAAGAATACAAGAGGAAAAAAATAAAAACTAACACAAACAGGAAATTAAATAAATAATAAAATTTAATTGTTGTCCCCCGGCAACTGCGCCAAAACTTGTTTGACACTTTTCTTCGGAATAGAAAAATGCAAATTTGTTATAAATTACTGCAAACGCACTGGTGTGTAGCATGTAGGTCGAACATAGGGAGGAAAATTAAATTTTATTATTTATAAATTTCGTGGATGGGTTAGACAAATTTGGAGGGTTTGATTGAAAACTACGAAAACTGAAATTGCAATTTGATTTAGAACAAATCTAATTGAACCGATGACCAAATCACAATAATTAATTGAAACAAATTAAAAGTGCAATTGAATTTACTACAGATTCAAATCTAATCGGATCTAGAATAAATTCAATGATTAACTAAGAAAAATAAAACAGATACTGAAAATAAAAATTGCAGAAAGGAAATAAATGAACATAAAATAAAATTAGGATTACCGATGAATATAATCAGACTGTCAATCATTAATGGTAAAAATAAATGTAATAAAAAACTGTGCTCTACCAAATCTAATTGAACATATGGTATAAATTTACTAGACCCAAGAGGAGTATACAGTAGTAAACTCTCAATTCCTAGATAAAAGTTTACAAAGAGAATATGTGGTATTTATAGGGGATGTAGTCTCCTATCTATGTGTATATATCCATGTTCCTTTATTCAGCAAAAATAAGTGTTAACGATATTTTTCGTCAACACCGGAAATGGATCAATGGGGTAAATCTTAAGGGAAAATCAAGTGGGTTGTTTCTCTTTCCCGTTCGATTTTAGTGATGGATTGGGAAGTAAAGGCTGTTAGGCGTAGGCTCACTAGGATCTACCAGATTGGATCTAGGCTCAGCGAATGGAATTCGGTCCCCTTTTAAGGGTGTGATGAGTGTTGAGCTCCTCTGTTGAATGGATAATAGAACATGGTGATAACAATTAAAGAAATAAATGTGCGCACTTACAGAGCAATTTTATCAAGAAATTCTCCCTTCATTAAGCTTTTAATAAGAATACGTAGATGTTGTAGAGAAAGAATTCTCCATTGATGATTTTATAAGTTATTTCTGAGGATACAAAAAGTAAGAAAAAGTCCCCCTTAATGTGGCATTCGGGGCCTTATTTATAGTGGTTCAGGACTCCCTTCGTCGATGGGTTGGCGGGCCCGTAAGGAGCCTTGTCGGTCGCTTCATTCTTGGCTTCGGGTGCGAGATCTTTGGCCGCTTTCGGTGCATTGGTCAAGGTCCCTGAACGATACTTGAATCTCTGAAAGTGACTCGTGAATGTAAGCTTCTGGATATGAGCTTCCGGATGTAGGCTTCCGGCTTTATCATGAATACGTGGAGGGACTGGGCCTCGTGGTGTATGTTGATATCTGCCGGTTCGAAACCGCCATGGGTTTCAGCACTAAGTGAATTAGTTTGGGTAGCCCGTGTATCCGCTTGGGTCTTTGTTGACCTTTCGGTGGGCTTTCCATGGTAGCCTGGATTCCCGAGGGACGGCTTCCGATGCTACTCCTGTTATTTGTGTCTTCATCCTTTTGGTGTCCATGCGGTAGGTGCTCTAGGGGTTGGTTCCGGGTAGCCATCATGCTCCTTTGGTTTAGTGCTTCTAGTGCTTTCGCCTTTGGATGTATCAGTGTATGGATATGTTATTATTGAAGATTTCCTCTCGGGCTTTGTCTGTCGGGTTTGTTGCCTCTTATTTCTTCGGTTCTAGATCAGAGTGGTTCTTTACGCGGAGCTTTTCGTCGGATCGATACTGTCGAGAGAGTCCTGTCGGACTGACTATGGCGGAGGGGTCCAGCCTGTTTTTCTCTCTAGTCCTTTCCGACTTACTCCTTTAGGAGGAATAAAAGGTTGCAGTTGATACCGTCTTTCGGATAATGTCTTCCCGCTCTTTTTATTCACATTGTTAGGCCCCACTTTTTATTGAGCCTTCTGCGAACTTTCGGTCATCCGATACCCCTTCACTGTCATCTTTCTTCAATGTTGATTTTGGCGGTAACATTCCCCCCAGTGAAGGGGTGTTTTCGACTTTTCAAGTCAAACTTTTGACTTTTCTTCGGAATGTCATGTCAGAGTCTCCTGATCTACTCCAATTGGAAGCGTCGATTGGTTTTTATTTGTGCGGCCCAGATTGATTTTGGAATTTGAACCTAACTTTTTACTTCTTCATCATTCCCGTCTTTCATCTGCAAATCAAACTTTTAAACAAGATCACTATTCTTACAAAAGAAAATACTCAAATCCTCCTCTTTCTTGAAGACTCGAGCTTGATTACCAGTGGGTATTTTTACATCTTCTATAAACAGCGGTTCTAATTACACGTTACAATTGACACAATGGTTAGCTAAGGTTATGCTTAGGTCTTTAAGACATTTGCGCTAGGAACAATCGTACACTAGTTATGGTATAAAAGAATGTGACTTTCCCCACGTCCCCTCATCTAGATTTGATTTAGGGATCTACCTACGTGACCTCTGTTAATCGAGGTGTAATGACACTTAATAACATTAAAAATGCCTGTGGTATGTGTATTTGTGTAAGGGATACACGTACCGATCATATTACTATGAAACGATGTCACCTGGTAGAATCATGTTATACAAAAGATTTGCTACGGGGGAGGCCATGGGTTCCACGATTTCCTACCCTAAGGAGGTGTTTGCGTCCAAGCCATTCTTGCTTTTATCCAATAGCATGCGGATGCAATATCGGATGGTTTTGGCACAGTGGGCGCGGTTGCTGGGATTGCTGCTTCTCCAATTTTTCTTAGGTATTTCCCAGAAGGATTTTCCGCATACTCGGCCATTTGTAGCTGGCGTGGGGATTTTCACCTTTATTTGCTTGCTCCTCACTTTTAACTCACTTTTTTTTTTGGAGAAAACGTATTAATGGTAGCTGCTTCATTTTCCCTTTTATATTATCAATTTGTGGAACATGGGTTTACAAATCCTTGTTTTCCTTTGAGTTGGTAGCACATGGTTTAGTAGGGATAAGTTCTTCTTTATGCACCCTTGAACCTTTTTCCATATGGTTATCAGACGTAGTTTGTGTTATTGTCGACCCCACTTTCTCTTGATCTTGAATTTTGTACATATGGTATGCCTACCGAAACACCTTAAACAACCTTTCAGTTCATACGACTTCCAATTTTATGATTATGTGCAACGGTTTGGCTACAGCTGTTGTATCCGAAGAAGTGCAAACTATTGAGTCACGTAGCCCTGTTTGGGCTTGACATTGTTGTTATCATTTACGCTTTCAGTTCAATTCTTATGGTTGCTCAAGCTTATTTGGCATAGGATTGTTTTTATTCAACCCCGAGTCAGTCCTGAACGGTCCTGCATGAGCGACCGTTTGGCATCAAGAATGCGAGTACAATATGAGCTTGTCAAGCATGGACAAAGCTGGAGGGGTTGATCGTCCGTGACTTTTCCTTCGGTCGCACTGTTTGTCTTCATCTTGGCTGACCTTTAAATCCCCGAATTGCATGATCATTCATTGGTTCATTTGTACAGGATGGAAAAATCTCAGAAGTGCTGTGAGCGGGAGAAGCCTTTTGATTTAGACGCCCAGACAACCGAAATTCAAACAACCGGCCAGCCATTTGTAAATTCCCCCTTCGTCAGTCCTACTCGTGCGGAACTTAAAACAATTATTGGTAGGCCCCACTATGCCCCAAGGCCATGCAATCCTAAGCTTGCTAAGCGATTCAGGGATTGGGACCTATAGGGAATATCTTCTGACATTGATATTTCTCTATCTGACCAACAAACAATTTCCAGCGAGATGGTTGTTGCGAAGTCCCAGATGCTTGCTAGATTTGAGACCGCCATGCATCAGTTCGTGGAACACATGGACATGCTCAAGGATCATACTGCGAAACAAATGAGCGATTGGCACACACTAGCCTATTACCTCAAATGTTACACAGGGATAATCTTGAGCGCATCTCCATCTTAGAGAAAGATAAGGCGAAGTTAATCCAAGCTATCTGATCCCGGGATAGTGTTGTTGCCTCTTTCGCTCAAGGAGACATTGAGTTGGCAGGTCCAGAACGTAGAAAGCCCTTGGCCGGTGAACCTCCATCTTACTCTAATCAGGCTAAAAGGAAGGTTGGTAGGCTCAGGAAGAACAAATATCGGTAGTCTTCTTATCCCCCCGATGATTGCCTTTTTTTGCGAACTATGCTTTAGATCGGTTGTATAAGCGAGTGTCGGTCCTCTCGTTTAACTTTGTGTTTGTCTATGTTGTGACTTTGTTAGTATGGTACCTCTTTTTATCATATCGCGGCCTTTCACTCCGTTTTATCATACTGTTATCTGTACTTTTCGTGTTTCGCATAACCATTCACTTTGTCGATCATGTGGTTGTAGCATGCATGCGGTATGGCCAGTTTAATTTCGATGCTGTAGTAGCCTGCTATAGCTTTACTAGACTGGGAATGATCATGATTTCCGGTGGACCTTTACTATGTGTCTATAAAGGGACTCACTTCTCAAAACAACTGTTCTTGAAATATATCCTAATAAAAAATTGCTTCGAACAAAATAAAAGGGGTTAGTTACTCATTGGATGTTGTTGAAATCGTTTACGATCTTCTTTTTGCTTGCTCTCTGAATCGGCGCTACGATATGATGTCGTTTTTTTTAGAGTTGGTAAGGGTTTGGTATACTTGCAAAAAGGAAAATAACTAACGGATATACGAGTTGAAGGTACTTCCCAGAGGGGTTTGTAAGCCCATTATTAGTGTCAAACCTTGAACCCTCGCTGGTATTCCCGAGAGGGGCAAGCGATTCCTTTTCTGTTTGAGTCAGGAATTGTATTCATATGCTTGGTGCAGTCTTGGTGACTCCACACCTAGTGTAGATTTTTCTTTTTGCGGGATTTCCCTGGGTTATGACACGTGAGATCATCAGCTTGCTTTCGGACTTCGTTGAGAAATCGATTTAACCGAGATTCGGGCATTGAGTGGCCAGAACCCTTTCCGGCTTCAGTCAAGAGATGAATGGATCCAGATTTAGGTATTAGCACAGAAGACCGGAACCCCTTCCAGTACCAGTAAAGTGTTGGATCGACCCAGATTCGGGAATTCAACATTGGAGGCCAGAACCACTTCCGGTATTAATGAAGTGCCGAATCGACCCAGATTCATATTTTAAGGTAGAAGACCGGGACCCCTCCGGTATTGATAAAGTGTTGGATCGACTCAGATTCGGGTATTAGTATGGAAGATCAAAACCTCTTTCGGTATTAAGAGAACATCGAATCGTCCCAGATTTGGGTATTAGTATGGAGAATCGAAACCTCTTTTGATATTAAGAGAACGCCGTATCGACCCAGATTTGGGTATTAGCATAGAGAGCCGAAACCTCTTTCGGTATTAATAGAGTGCCAAATCGACCCAGATTCGGGTATTAGCATAGAGAACCGAAACCTCTTTCGGTATTAATAGAGCGCCGAATCGACCCAGATTCGGGTATTAGCATAGAGAACCGAAACCTCTTTCGGTATTAATAGAGCGTCGAATCAACCTAGATTCGGGTATTAGCATAGAGAACCGAAACCTCTTTAGGTATTAATAGAGCGCCGATTCGACCCAGATTCAGGTATTTGTATGGAGAACCGAAACCTCTTTCGATATTAAGAGAACGCTAAATCGACCCAGATTCGGGTATTAGCATGGAGAACCGAAACATCTTTCGGTATTAATAGAGCACCGAATTGACCCACATTCAGGTATTTAGCGTAGGAGACCGGAACCACTTCCGATATTAGTGAAGTGTCGAATCGACCCAGATTTGGGTATTAATATAGAGAACCGGAACCCCTCCCGGTATTAATAGAGCGAGTGTCCCCTTCAGATTTGATTTAGGAAGCAGAGGTTATACGTGCTTCTTGAGCCTCCCCTTGGGATTTCGTCGTCAAAGCAGAGGATGTACGTGCTTTGTCAACCACTCTCTGGGCCTATGCGTCCGGTGCGGTTGGCAAGCTTATCCATAAGCAGGGCCCAAGAACTTACCTGACCTCCCACCAAGAGGCGCCTCATCCTGACCATCGTAAGCGATGATGAGGGATTAGAAACTTAGATGGGGCCATCATAGGCACAGAACTAACGTTTACTCTTTTGACACTCTACACGGGCCATCGTAGGCACTGATAGAGGCTTATATGCCACCCCCTCCAAGGGGTTCCCTATCTTGACCATCGTAGGCGATGATAGGGGTTTGCGCTCCCTTCTACAGGTAACGCGGAACATAAGAATAGGTAGGATGTGCTCTTCTGTGAGCAAAGGTAGGACGTGCTTAGTTCGAGCAGAGGCAGGGCAAACTCTTCTGCGAGTAGAGGAAGGGCATGCTAATTTTTAGATGCACCGCCTTGACCATTTCGGGTGTGAAACGGCGACTTACGCTTTCGATGCTTTAACCCTGCCCCCTCTAGTTTGGGCAAGGAGAAAGACTAACACAATCATCCCCTCTTCGGGAGGATGCCTCTCCCCGGCCAATTTTGGCGATGACGAGGGATTTATTCCATTGATAGTTGGACCCCTTTTGGGTTTTCCTTTTTTAAAAATTCTGAGGAATAGGCTTTTTGTACACCGACACACATGCATTAACCATTTTCCTAAGAATTTTCTTAAATTCACCTCAATTTCTCGATAAATTCCTGTAGTCGACCTTAACTGGCGAATCTGACAATGGCTTCACCGAGAGTTCTGCAGCGATTAGTCTCATGTCCATTCATCAAGTGATAATGACAGTAAGGCCTTTCTGTCTTTTTTTGGTATTTAGGTCTCTTCTTCGTAGAGGTTCAATAGTTGAGTTCGTGTTTGGTTAGGAAGTAAACATTCTCCCTAGAAGTAATGAGGTGGCATTCCTGAGGTATTTTAGGCGTACACTTCCCCTTTCTCCGACGGGGTCTAATCCTTCTGCGAATTGTTTCAGTTATGGTTCTTATACTCTCGCCCTTTCTTTTCGGAAAATATCGGGATCGAGTTGTCACCTCTTTGGTCCATCCGTCGGCAAAGCAGTTGACGTTGTCCATTATTTCGCGTTCGAGCATCATTCCCTTAACTTTCCTATAGGGAACATCCTTCAAGTGGGGGAAAACGCTAATGTCTTCTGATGTAGATCCAATGGGTAAGGATGCCATGGTTTGTTCTATGTGGGAAGAGTTGCTATTCCCTGCCTCACAGGCATCTAGTTCCATCTTCCTCTTCCCCCTTATTGCTCGTAAAGCCTCTGCCCTTAACTCTTGCTCTTCCATCAACCTACGACTAGTGGTTCTCGACTTATCCGTTCGAGATCCTGAGAACCTTCATTTGAGTCTCTTGCTCATAACCTTACTTCTTCAAAGCTAGTCCGATCCGGGACGGAACAACACAAGTAGATTTGTGGCTGTTAACCACAAGGTCGGAGGTTCAGGCCCTCCTTCTAGCGCCAAAATGTTAACGATATTTTTCGTCAACACCGGAAATGGATCAATGGGGTAAATCATAAGGGGAAATTAGGTGGTTGTTTCTCTTTCCCGTTAGATTTTAGTGAGGAATTTTGAAGCTTAGGCTGTTGGGCGTAGGCTCACTGTGATCTACTAGATTGGATCTAGGCTCAGCGAATGGAATTCGGTCGCCATTTAAGGGTGTGATGAGTGTAAACCTGAGCTCCTCTGTTGATTGTATAATAGATCGCGATGATAACAATTAAAGAAATAAATGTGCACACTTACAGAGCAATTTTATCAAGAAGTTCTCCCTTTTTTAAGCTTTTAATGAGAAGACATAGATGTTGTAGAGAAAGAATTCTCCATTGATGATTTTCTAAGTTATTACTGAGGATACAAAAAGTAAGAAAAAGTCCCCCCTAACGTGGCGTCCGATGCCTAATTTGTAGTGGTTCAGGACTCCCTTCGTCGATGGGTTGGTGGGCCCACAGGGATCCTTGTCGGTCGCTTCATTCTTGGCTTCGGGTGCGAGATCTTTGGCCGCTTTCGGTGCATTGGTCAAGGTCCCTGAACGATACTTGAATCTCTGAAAGTGACTCGTGAATGTAGGCTTGCAGATATAAGCTTCCGAATGTAGGCTTCCGGCTTTATCGTGAATACGTGGAGGGACCGGGCCTCGCGGTGTATGTTGATATCTGGAGGATCGAAACCGCTACGGGTTTCGGTACTAAGTGAATTAGTACGGTAGCCTGTGTATCCGCTTGGGTCTCGGTTGGCCTTTCGGTGGGGTTTCCATGGTAGCTTGGATTCACGAGGGATGGCTTCCGATACTACTCCTGTTATTTGTGATTTCATCCTTTTGGTGTCCACGCGGTAGGTGCTCCGGGGGTTGGTTCCCATTAGCCCTCGTGCTCCTTTGGTTTAATGCTTCTAGTGCTTTCGCCTTTGGATGTATCTGTGTATGGATATGTTATTATTGATTATTTCCTCTTGGGCTTTGTCTGTTGGGTTTTTCGCCTCTGATTTCTTAGGTTCTAGATCAGAGTGGTTCTTTACGCGGAGCCTTTCGTTGGGTCGATACTGTCGAGAGAGTCCTGTCGAACTGACTATGGAGGAGGGGTCATGTCAGTTTTGCTCTCTAGTCCTTCCCGACTTTCTCCTTTAGGAGGAATAAAAGGTTGTGGTTGATACAGTCTTTCAGATTATGTCTTTCCGCTCTTTTTCTTCATATTGTTAGACCCTACTTTTTATTGAGCCTTCTACGAACTTTCGTTCATCCGATACCCCTTCACTGTCACCTTTCTTCAATGTTGATTTTGGCAGTAACAATAGGTCTTGTCAAGGATTGAACTCATGTCACTCTATCCAAATTTCCAGGCCTTTACAGTGTGTTATAGATTCCTTTGTGATGAAAATAGTATTGATTTGGAAAAGTAGTTTTTTCTTATCAGTTGATCTTTAATTGAATGAACGAGATATTTATTGAACAAACTGTGAAAACGCACGAAAAATTACCCAATGTAATATTTATTTATTTACAAACGATAAAATATAAAAGCATAAAATAAACACATTTTCACGTCAATCAACTAGCACTAAACATGAAATGGTGGATTAGACAAATCAAAAAATTAGGTAAGTTGACAAGTTCATCCTAATATACATTAGTGTAGACTAAGAGCATCTCCAATCCTTACCGCATGTAATGCCATAAAATGCATATGTGTCCACATCTATTCCACAATGTCAAATATATAAAACAAACTTCTATAATAAAATTTAATATTGTTCTCCAATGCAAATGTCTAGAAATATCCAATTTTGTACATGTGTCATTTTAAAAATATTTTAAAAATAAATAACTAAATAATAGTGGTTATATGCACTTCAACGTTGTGTACTACATTGTCTTCTACTAGACATTATGTTTCACAATGTCTTGTAAATTTATTGATATGTCATCTTTAAAATTCATTCCACATTTGCATTGAATGAAATAAATTTAACAAAAATGTTAATCGTTGATAGGTTTTTGATTTCACGTTTAAAATAGTGAGGGAAATGCTCAGGGGTGGAGCCATGTTTGGCTCAGGTAGGTCCATAGCCCTAGGTAAAAATAAAAAAATAACACAAAGAAGTAGGTTGCAAGAGATAGCCCTACCTCAAATACAAACTAGTCCCCAGTTGGAATTTAAATGAATATTTGCTTAAGTAAATCAGACAAGGAAACCCATTTTTATTGTGTTTCATGCTAACATCATTGTACATTCTTATATAGAAGTATGCTGAGTTCAAAAAATTTATGAATAATAACCATTGCTTTTTCATATTTTTTTTCTTTTGCATTTTTCTTCTAATCGTTGCCCTATCTAAACTGGTTGGCTAGATCCGCCATTGGAGATGCTACATCTATTTTTATTTGTACAGGCTTGCTAACCAAAGAATTCCATAGTATTATAAATGGCCAAAAATCATGTAACACACTGGATGAACCCTATAAGGTACCGCACATGAGGCCTAGGAAAACAAAGTTAACATAACTCTAAGGCAAACTTAGGCCACGTTTCCTGAGACGACCTTGACTTCCCCGATCGCAGAAGAGACGGAGGAGCCCAGATTATTTTGAGAACACGACGTATCAGAATACAAACATGAGAACATTTCATTGCTATTAAAACAATTTACATTAGAGTACAAGAATATATCAGAGTTTAGATAAATAATTTACAGCAGAAAAATAAATATCGGAGATTTACAAATTACAAAACAGCGTAACTATATATACATAAATATAATGCACAGTGGAAAACATCAACTACAACAACTGAAAGAAATACACAGATATAAAGCATTCCGAATGTAGCTCCTACCGTAATCCAGGATCCTGTGAAAAGAAATAACTGCGAAAACCAGAACTAATAGCTACCCGTGTGGAAAATATAGGCATCCAGAGTTTAGGCGGAAACAATAAACTCTGTGTCAGTCATGGGGCTGGTGTGAGAACTCAAAACAGTTATTAGCTTGATTTTAAAGTTGGGTAAATCAAGGGACCACGCCGTATAACACGGAACAGGTTTACTTCCATGAATACTCTGAAATGAAACAATTCATAAAAAACGCAATGCTTTTCAGAAAATGAAGCTATTATAAGACTCAGGTCCTATCACATAATGCAACGCAAGCCGAAGAATGTAGTTTTCCCTTATAATAGCCAAACATGCTTGGTACGTTTAAAACAAATCATTTTGATATTACTATATTAAGTGCATAGTGTCAAAATCAACTTCAAATATAAATGTATCAATCATAGACGGCATATGTACCATATATTATGTTGCCATACATAGGTTTACAACTAAAATCGAAAAGTCGCGTATTGGAAATTGGATTTCCATCATGAGTCAAGGCAAGGGATGTCTCCTTACCGGTTTCAAGACACTCTAGCAAATGCCTCAGGACTTGGATGCTGGCGAGCCCTTGGATCTTCAGGGCCGGTCCACACTTACTTTAGTGGATTGGTTATTCCTGAACACATGTTTCCCGGTCCTATCGGACCTATCACTTGGTCATTGGCGACCAATATATCTGAGGTGCCTCGCAATCCATCATCCGCATAAGTAAAAATGTCTGGGCTCCATACCATGCCGCCATTTTTAGCTAGAAAGAAACGTCATGCACTCCCTGTAGTCACTATCCCGTTTTTGACTCATACCAAGGTGTGAGGCTCGCGAATTAACTCTATGCACAAAGCTATTCTACTTAAAGTCGTGCTTTGATCATCATCTACAAGACTCTACTTTTCAAGAAAAGCCTTGATCATTTGCATCTTAGCATGCCACATTGTCAATCCATACCATACCATTGATTTCTACCAATATATAACCTCTAAGCTCATATGTCTCAGAGAAGGGGGCTAAGCAAGAGAATAAATTATCCGCCACCAAACAAATATATATTTAGCAGAGATCAATCAATACAACGCGAAATACATTAAATTGGAAAACGGTCTTCCTTTACATAAGCCCATCTCCATTATTACCAAATCTACTTCCATTCAATTCCAATTTAATATATTAAATTAGAAAACTTTACTTTGGAAAATTTCCATCAAACCTTAATAAAAAGATTTATTAATTCCAAATCATATCTTCACTGTTAATTGGGTTAAAGAACTAATGTTATTTAAAACATCGCTCACGATAAACCCAAAATCCAATTCAACTCCAATTAAATTAATTAATTGGTAAAACTTCTCGAAATCTTAATTAAAAGATTTATTCTATTCTCAACTGAATTTAAGAACAGTGTTATTGAATACACCATTCACGACGAACCCAAAATCCCATTTGATATTAAATACAAGGCTCAGAATAGAAATTATATCGACTTATATTCAATATCAAACTCTGAAACTAACGGATATAGTATTAGGAATAACGATATCTATATCTTCCAAATTCCTTAACAATATCCGTATAATCACGGAATCAAATATCAAAATATTCCGGAGAATATTTCCATTTAAATCCTTTCCAATTCATACATTGGAAAATTTTGGTATTTTAAAACCATTTCAATTCCTTTATGATCTTTACTCAAATTGGTAAATAACATATTCAGATAAAAATATATTTTATCTTTACAAACTTGGAATATTCCATCCAAAATCATTTCAAATCATTTATTATGATTTCACATAATTTATTCATATTTTCAATAATTTTATTAAGCCCCTTACAGTCGGTTTCCAATATCGGCCACCGAACTGCATCCATAACAACCTTTTCCAAAACTGATTTGGACAGATCTTAAAATATAACCATTAGATTTCAAATCTTTTATTATCACTCTAAAGATCTTTTCGATACGAACCCAACGGTTCCGGTTTTAGGAGAATTCAACGGTCTAGTCTCCCGTCACATCAATTTGAACTCAATGGTTGAAATTCGCGAACGGTCACTGCACGACGCGTTCTATTCAGGCCATTTAAATATATATAACATATTTCGTCGATTTCCATTTAAAACATATTTTATAAATCGTTTATAAATTCATTTTAAAACAATTTCAACTTCTATTTCAATTTTAAATCAAAATCGAATATCCCATATCATTATAATGTTAAAACGGTAATATTTTCAAAATATCAGATTTTGAAATCACATCTTTTCGATATTTATTATAAAATAAATAAAATCGACAGAAAATCACGTTCGAGTTAAAATGGTGTATATCTACTTAACTCGATTTCATATATTTCAATATTTTTGTGTCCATCCAAAATCGAACATCAAAATCATATTTTGATTTTTTTTACTGAATATTAATCTAAAATATTCGTTATTTCTGAATTGGAATTAGACTCAATCAATTACCATATAATTCTACTTATATGGATTCCATACATCGCATGTATTCAAAAATAGTGCTAAACAACTATTAAACAGTCAATTCACATCCAGAGTTCAATTTACAACTGTACGAGCATTAAATAATTAAATAACGTTTATCACAGTCTGTCAATCAATCGGTTGACATACAATTAAATCCAAGGGAGATGTGAATTAATTATCATCCCCAGACCCGTGTGGCGTTTTAACCAACAATAGTGAATTCAAATTAATCCTTGGTTAATAAATTTAACCAATTCTAATTTGATTCGAATCATTTTTCTAATTTGCCAATTTTCACTATTTAAATTATAAATGGATATTTATAATTTAATTTCAACTACCAAAAATTTATTAACATTATTTTAATATGTTACACATTTCAACATCACAAACAAAACATAACACAATCAATCAAATTCTATATGGGTTTTCAAACAATAGTGAATGTGAGCTAATAGACACCGTACAACTTTTTTGTGATAATTAAACAAATAAAAATCAATACTGGCAATCGCTACATTCAGTTATAAAATAAATAATTGTACAAATATTTGAGTGAGAAGGTTCTCACATTGGTTTCCGCTCCGTTAGTTTTTAATGGATGATTTTATTTTCAAACTAAATTAAAAGACATTTAATTTAGCTCAAAATTCAACTTGCTCCATTTCCGTTTTGGTCAGTTCCATTGTGAAGTACTCGTCAAGAGGATTCCAACGGACCCAAGTTTGTTGAATTCCGTGTTCGTGTGCAAAAGATATAACAGCTTAATATTAACCACCTTAATTACATACTTAATATAATTAATAATTAATTAAAATTAATCACCTTTAAAACAAAAAAAACACGTCTTCTTCCCTAGGTTTCAGCCGACAAAAACGAACCCAAGCTTCACCATGTTTCTTCCTCCACACGCGCCACTTCGAGACACCGGAACATGATCAACCCCTGCCTCAAGAAGCGCGCCAACTCCTTCTCCCAACGCCGACAGCTGCTCCCAGTTCGAGGGACCCACGACCTTGGAAAACATGATCGAACGCACCGTGTTTGAGAGCAAAATTTCAACGAAATACTATGCCAAACTCAATCAACCCCATATGAAACTGAAGCTCTCTCCAAGCTCTTTAATTTTTGTTTTATAAGTTTCAAAAATCGCTGAGTGGATTAGAACTTAAAGGAGGAAGAAGATCGGGAGTCCTAGGCCATTGATTTAGATTAAGGCCGATATGTTTTTTTTTCTCAAACGAGAATAGGGTTTTTGGTGGAGAGAATATATATATATATATATATATTATTATTATTTAATTCTAATTATTTCTTAGAGTGAATTTCGCATACGAACTCCAAACCCAACGACTATCGTTCCTAACTAAATACCCCCATTCCGGACACAATGGAATATGTTTTGTAAGCCAATTCAAATGTTTTGATCAGTTTTTATCAAAATTATAATATAAATTAATATAACGTTACATATTGAATTTGAACTTACATTTTAATTTACCGGGGCCACATATTAACTCCAAAAATTATGAAAATTGAAATCTCGCTATGTTTTGACGATACGGTCCTAACAAAATTAATTTCGTTGAATTTGGAGACCGTCTGAAAAATAACCTTTTTATTAGCTTATTAAATACAAACTGAAATTGAAAACGCGTTTAAATTTACTACGCTCACATACTAGTTCCAAATGATTTGAAATTTTAAAAATAACAATAACTTGACATTCTGGATCTAGTAAAAGTGGTTTCTTCGAGGTGCAAAATGACTATTTTTAAGGGCTATATATATTAAAATTTAAATAAAATCCATAGCGACTATTTTAAATTTTAATCTGGACATAACTTTTAATTTTTAAAGTGAAATCTAAGTTTCTTACATTCTTTAGAAAGATATAGTTAAATAGATTATAACGTTTCTTGTTTCATCCAATTCTGATATATGTTGAATTCTATACATTCATTCAAAGTTTAAAATCGAATTTTCAAACTACCACACCATTTCAAGCTTGTTTTAATTAAATTCTAAATTTATACATTCTAACTTTGATTTAAATAAATTTTACACTTTTTATTCTCAAAATAAATCATTCAAAATATTTAATTTCCATGAAATCAATTAAAAATAAATTTTAAATTGGTTTCGAAATTCCAGGTTGTTACAATCTCCCCCACTTAAAACTTTTTCGTCCTCGAAAAAGAACGGAGCTGAAAGTTGTTTAACCAACCAACTTAACTTCCATTCTAGCTTACATTCTTCAACTTTTCAGTTTCTAAGAACTTTCTAAACTCAAAAATTTGGCTAACACCCTAAATTTTTGAAAAATTTCGCCATAACCTCCTTTGTACGGGTTGATCGGTAAACCACAACTTGCCTTGCAGGGCCCTCATCAATCAAATGAAAAAGAAAAAGCCAAGCGGCATGCCAGTCGGCTCATAAAATCATCAAACCCAATAAATATAGTAAACACGTACCTATTTGTCTGGCATACATTGTTATTCCTCTTCTTAGCTTACGTGCTATGACCTGTACAACATATATATGTACATATATCCAATTGCAATCAATTTTCAATTCATTTCAATATTTTGATTCGATTTGGCTAAATTTACCTTTCATCCTCTTATTGGTTTTATTATTCCAATACTTTAATTAGTTAAATTAATAATCACACATCACAACCAGCAATCGATTAATTAATTAGCATTCCAAATATATCAATTTTATATACTTAAAAATAATATTTCAATGCAAATCAAAAACAATAAACTCTAACTAAGTTTTTGGTTCTCACACCAGTCAATTGGAAATATATAGGCATCCCACTTTCGAAACTCGAAAATAAACTACTGATGATACGTAGTCATCAATAGAATCATCCCCGGGTGACTAGAGTGTGATTCTATATCTACCGAGTATATTTGAGACTTCGAATAAACGTATATGACGCGTATATGCAAAATCTTTTTATACTCGATAGTCCAAATTTAAAATCAAATAAAATTCTCAAATCTTTATAATAAGATATAATTTTTCAAAACTAAATTCGCTTATAAATAATAATCCTCAAACTCATTCTAGGGCATTACTAACCCTATATCTAACGAGTCATTCTTATAGGATATTACTAATCCTATCTCTGATGAATTCTTTCATTCGGTTCTAATGTGTCTTGTTCTCGAGCTTTGTGAACCAAGGGTATGATACCATCTGAGACGACCTAGAATTCCCCAATCCCTGAAGAGACAGAGGAGCCCGGACTGTTTAGAGAACATGATGCATCAGAACATAAACATGAGAACATTTCATTGCTATTACAACAATTAATATTAGAGTACAAGAATATATCAGAGTTCAGATAAATAATATACAGCAGAAAAATAAATATCAGAGATTTACAAATTACAAAAACGCGGAAATATATATATACACATAAATATAATGCATAGTGGAAAACATCAACTACCACAACTGAAAGAAATACACGGATACAAAGCATTCTGAATATAGCTCTAGCTGTAATCCAGGATACTATGAAAAGAAATATCTGCAAAAACCAAAACTACTGGTTACCCGTGTGGAAAATATTGGCACGCAGAGTTTAGGTGGAAACAATAAACTCCGAGTCAGTCATGGGACCGGTGAGAGAAATCAAAACAGTTATTAGCTTGATTTTAAAGTTGGGTAAATCAATGGACCACGTCGTATAACACGGATTGGTTTTACTCCCATGAATACTCTAGAATGAAATAATTCATAAACAACGCAATGCTTTTTGGAAAATGAAGCTATTATAAGACTCAGGTCCCATCACACAATGCAATGCAAGCCGGAGGATAGAGTTTTCCTTTATAATAGCCAAACATGTTTGGTATGTTTGAAACAAATCATTTTGATATTACTATAAGTGCATAGTGTCAAAATCAACTTCAAATATAAATGTGTTAATCATAGACGGCATAGGTATCATATATTATGTCGCCATACATAGGTTTACAACTAAAACCGAAAAGTCGCATATTGGAAATTGGATTTCCATCATGAGTCAAGGCAAGGGATGTTTCCTTACCGGGTTCGAGACGCTTTAGCAAATGCCTGAGGATTTGGATGTTGGCGAGCCCTTGGATATTTAGGGTCAGTCCACACTTACTTTAGTGGATTGGTTATTCTCGAACAAACGTTTCTGTGTCCTATCGGACCTATCACTTGGCCATTGGCGACCAATATATCTGAGGCGCCTCGAAATCCATCATCCGCATAAGTAAAAATGTCTGGGCTCCATACCATGACACCACTTTTAGCTAGAAAGAAATGTCATGCACTCCCTGTAGTCATTGTCCCGTTTTTGACTCATAACGCTATGCTACTTAAAGCCGTGTTTTGATCATCATTTACAAGACTCTACTTTTCAACAAAAGCCTTGATCATTTGTATCTTAGTATGCCACATTGCCAATCCATACCATACCATTGATTTCTACCAATATATAACCTCTAAGCACATACGTCTCAGAGAAGGGTGTTAAGCAAGAGAATAAATTCTCCGCTACCAAACAGATATATATTTAGCAGAGATCAACGAATACAACGCGAAATACAACGTTAGACATACAATCCATTTGCAAGTCCGTTATGGGTCTAAAAGAAACTGGAGGCGCCTTATTCCTCGTCCCATATGTCCAATACACGAGAGAGGTCCTCGCATATTCGGTCGATTTCCAAGGATATATGGACGATCACCACTTATTACCTTGTCTTGTGTATACAGCCCAATCAAGACATCAGTAATAATCCAAACGATGTGAAGATCTCCGATCTTCAACCACAGTCTTCAAATCATCGACTTTTTGTCGTCGTATCAGTTATTCAGAATGGGATAAACCTGGTCTTTCTGAATAACTCGCGTATTTTATAATCAATAATCAAGTGCTATAAAAATACATCATACGCCTCATTCCAATTTAGAATATATTTTTATTCAAATATTCACATTTTTAGGGAAAGGTTCCCATTAATTTTGTCAAAGATAAGTTCTTTCAAACTTATTCTTTAATCTTCCTTTAGATATCATTTTCAAAAGATTTTATTTTATCCTTTAATAATTCTAAACTAAATTAAGGTTTATAAAACTAGTCGGGATTATCGAGCCTTACCAAAGTAATTATTTATTAAATTATCCCAATCCCAACCTATTCATCCCATGGAGCAAAACTGGTAGTACTCCATTTCTAACGCCCATCGTTTTATTGGAAAATTTAATTACCATTTCACGTTTCAAATCCAATTAAAGATTTAACTATCGCATGGAGTAAAATTGGTGGTACTCCATTCTCGACCATTTCTTAAATTTGGTGAATTTAATTACCTTATTCACTTTCCAATCTAATTAAAGATTCATTAAAACTCCAACTTGATTTTAATCTCAAAAATCATTACTTTATGATTATTCAACTTTAAGAAATTAATCTTGTCTTTAACTGGGTTAAAGAATCAATGTTATTAAAAACACAATTCACAATAAATAGAAGTCAACTTCCATTAAATATGGATTCTTCACGGAAAACAAATCAATATATAATTGATATAAATTTCCGTATCAAACTAATAATATAAATGGAATAACAGCAAAACCTTTTAAATTCCATATATAGTAATAGTCTTCCTTTACAGAAGCTCATCTCGGCTATTACCAAATCGAATTCCATTCAATTCTAATTTAATATATTAAATTGGAAAACTTTACTTTGGAAATTTTCCATTAAATCTTAATAAAAAGATTTATAAATTCCAAATCATATCTTCACTGTTAATTGGGTTAAAGAACTAATGTTATTTAAAACAACGCTCACGATAAACCTAAAATCCAATTCAACTCTAATTTAATTAATTAATTGGTAAAACTTCTCTAAATCTTAATTAAAAGATTTATTCTATTCTCAACTAGGTTTAAGAAAAGTGTTATTGAAGACACCATTCAATCCAAAATCCCATTTGATATTAAATACAAGGCTCAAAATAGAAATTATATCGATTTATATTTAGTATCAAATTCTGAAACTAACGGATATCGTATTGGGAATAACGATATCTATATCTTCCAAATTCCTCAACAATATCCGTATAATCACGGAATCCAATGGCGAAATATTCCGAAGATTATTTCCATTTAAATCATTTCCAATTCATATGTTGGAAAACTTTGGTTATTTTAAAACCATTTCAATTCCTTTATGATCTTTACTCAAATTGGTAAATAACTTATTCAGATAGAATATATTTTATCTTTATAAACTTGGAATATTCCATCCAAAATCATTTATTATGATTTCACATAATTTATTAATTTTTTAAATAATTTTATTAAGCCCCTTACAGTCTGATTCCAATATCGGCCACCGAACTGCATCCATAGCGACCTTTTCCAAAACTGATTTGGACATATCTTAAAATCTAACCGTTAGATTTCAAATCTCTTATTATCACCCGAAAGCTCTTTTCGATATGAACTCAATGGTTCCGGTTTTAGGAGAATCCAACGGTCGGATCTCTCGTTACATCAATTTGAAGTCAATGATTGAAATTCACGAACGGTCGCTGCGCGACGCATTCTATTCAGGCCATTTAAATATATATAATATATTTCATCGATTTCCATTTAAAACGCATTTAATAAATCGTTTACAAATTCATTTTAAAACGATTTCAACTTAGATTTCAATTTTAAATCAAAAATGAATATCCCATGTCGCTATAATATTAAAATGATAATATTTTCAAAATATCAGATTTTGAAATCACATCTTTTCGATATTTTTTATAAAATAAATAAAATCGACAGAAAATCCCGTTCGAGTTAAAATGACATATGTCTACTTAACTCGGCTTCATATATTTCAATATTTTTGTGTCCATCCAAAATCGGACATCAAAATCATACTTTGATTTTTTTTTTACTGAATATTATTTTAAAATATTTGTTATTTCTGAATTGGAATCAGACTCAATCAATTACTATATAATTTTATTTATATGGATTCCATACATCGCATGTATTAAAAAATAGTGCTAAACAACTATTAAACAGTCAATTCACATGCAGAGTGCAATTTACAACTGTATGAGCATTAAATAATTAAATAACGCTTATCACAGTATGTCAATCGATCAGTTGACATACAATGAAATCCAAGGGAGATGTGAATTAATTATCGTCCCCAGACCCGTGTGGGGTTTCAATCAATAATAATGAATTCAAATTAATACTTGGTTAATAAATTTAACCAATTCTAATTTGATTCGAATTAATTTTCTAATTAGCCAATTTTCGCTGTTTAAATTATAAATGGATATTTATAATTTAATTTCAACTACCACAAATTTATTAGCATTATCTTTAATATGTTACACATTTCAACATCACAAAAAAAACGTAACATAGACAATCAAATCATCTGTGGGTTTTCAAACAACAGTGAATGCGAGCTAACAGACACCGCACAACATTTTTGTGATAATTAAACAAATAAAAATCAATACTGGCAATCACTACATTCAGTTATAAAATAAATAACTGTACAAATATTTAAGTGAGAAGGTTCTCACATTGGTTTCCACTCCGTCAGTCTTTAATGGATGATTTTAGTTTTAAACTAAATAAAACAACCATTTAATTTAGCTCAAAATTCAACTTGCTCCTTTCCTGTTCTGTTCAGTTCTATTGTGAAGTGCTCGTCAAAAGAATTCCAACGGACCTAAGTTTGCTGAATTTCGTGTTCGTATGCAAATGATATAGAAGTTTAAATATTAACTACCTTAATTACATACTTAATATAATTAATAATTAATTAAAATTAATCACCCTTAAAACAAAACAAAAAACGCGTCTTCTTCCCCAGGTTTCAGCCGACAAAAACGAACCCAAGCTTCACTACGTTTCTTCCTCCACATGCGCCACTTCGAGACGCCGGAACATGATCAACCCCTGCCTCGAGAAGCGCGCCAACTACTCCTCCCAACGCCGACAGCTGCTCCCAGTTCGAAGGCCCACGTCCTCAGAAAACACGATCGAACGCACCGGGTTTGAGAGCAAAATTTGAACGAAATACTATGCCAAATTCATTCAACCCCATATGAAACTGAAGATTTCTCCAAGCTCTTTAATTTTTGTTTTATAAGTTTCAAAAATCGCTGAGTGAATTAGAAATTAGAGGAGGAAGGTGATCAGGAGTCCTAAGCCATTGATTCTGATTAGGGCCGACGCGTTTTTTTTTTGAAACGAGAATAGGGTTTTCGGGGGAGAGAATACATATATATATTATTTAATTCTAATTATTTCTTAAAGTGAATTTCGCATCCGAACTCCAAATTAAACCCAACGTGTGACGGCCCGCCCCGCACTACCGACATTTCCCTTGAAATGCGTTGTACCAATGTCCAACCAGTATGGGACGGTCATCAAAAGAAAGAAACAAGATGATGAATCAACAAAGAACCTGTAGTATATCTCACAGCGCATGGAATAAAATATAATAGTAACATAAGTTGGTATAAAACAGGCGAGACAGTGCATAAGATGAGAACTAAATCATAACCATCATAGCAGCGGAAATCCAAAAAAATACAACTTATGATCCTCCATTATTATAACTCCAAAATACTATCTCTAAATAGGAAATAAAGAAGGTGCACTACTAATGCTCAAAGCAGTGACCATCAACAACACAGGGAGAATATATGTAAATAGTACATGGAAGCCTCCAGCTCGTCTCCGGACAACTACTCGCACATCACCACCTAACCTGCCTCTAGTTTGCTCGTTTAGGAGCACCCAGAGTAATAAGAAGAGACATAAAACTCTGGGTCAGACAAAAGTCTGGTATGAGCGATAGTAGCAAAACAAAACAGTAATAGGTATAAGTAAATCATACCTGGACCTGCAACCAAAGAGTTAGCACAACAAGATGTACAGTACTCTAAGGTAAACAATAACATAGTGTGTAAAGTGGAAATGTGCATGGCATGGCGATAGCGAACATCAAACATAGTAGTCATACTCACATCTCTCACTTAGTGCGTAAAGCATATAATACCCACCGCTCTGGTCACCAAATCTTTGGGATCATGACGACAATTCCGTACAAGGATTGCTACGACCAATTTGCCCTTTTGGGGCTATGATGGCAACTCCGTACAATTACTACACTGTCCCCATTGCACTGGTCCACAGTCAATAACCCTAATGGGCCAACCAGTCCACAATTCCCTGGCTCTGGTTCGTCTACATGCCCCCTCTCTTCAGCGGTGAATCAAAGTTATGGATATCGATAACCCCTTTGCGCACATCCCGCAACAAAGTCCAACTCGAGAAGTTAACTCGTTGGTTCCCGCCTGGATCCTGAGAAATAACTTCGAATTTGGACTTCCTTTGCATCTCGGGTTTTGGTATCACTCGTCTTAGTTCGGGTCATGGTCCTCGTCAGCATATCCCCCTCAGGAATCGACAGCATACCCCCTTCAGGAATCGTCAGCATACCCCCTTCAGGAATCGTCAACATACCCCTTCAAGCATCGTCAGCATACCTCTTTAGGAATCGTCAGCATACCCCCTTCAGGAATCCGGTTCGTGACCATACCCCCCTGAGGAACCCGGTTCGTGACCATACCCCCTGAGGAATCCGGTTCGTGACCATACCCACCCGAGGAATCCGGTTCGTGACCATACCCCTCTGAGGAATCCGATTCGTGACCATACCCCCTTAAGGAATCCAATTCGTGACCATACCCCCCTGAGGAACCCAGTTCGTGACCATACCCCCTGACCACCTTTAGGAATTCTGCGGTTTTTCCAATAAGCTAATTTCGCCAAACGACGGTGTTTTCAACCATTCTAACTTTCCTATGACATCACAAAACATAACAAACAACAGTAACATCATACGAAATCAATCAAACACATCAAAACAACAATTTAACATGTTAATATGGATCGAACATACCCAAAAGCATGATTTTCCCCTTAGTCCCCTAAACCATGTTTTAGCCTTAGAATTAGCAAACTTAATCGAAATTAACCCAAATTTTCACTAGAGGCATAAAATAATGTTTAAAGATTTCTAAATATTTTTCCATATTTTTATCATGCATAATTTCGCTAATTATCACTAATCACCCCTAATTAGCCGCAATTAGCGAATAAAAGTGCAAATCACTCACCTTAGCCTTAAATAAGTCTCAGATCTAAAACTATAAATGATGTGGCACTGATCTCTATGCATTGCCATAGCTTCAACTCTGATTTGGTGTTGATTTCTCTTGATTTGATGCTGTTTTGCTTAATTAGTGATTAAATGTGATTAGGGAGTGATTAAAATGAGGTTTGGGTGATGGAGGCCATTACTAAGGGCCAAAGGGTGCTAGTGGCGGCTGAAAAATGACAAAAGAAGGGTTTCTCTAACCCCTTTCAGGCTTTATATAACCCTAATCCCGAAATCCCTAATGGACCTAGCTGCTAATTACCCAATTAGGCCCGGTTAAGCTGTTTTTCACCTTCTAAACCTTATTTCAGCCATATCTCCCAAACGGTAAATTCGTTTGATTAATGTGACCACCCTATGGAAAGAGAAACCATCATCTGGATCCGATGGAAGTGGTTTCAGGTCAAAACTCCTTACTAATCTAAAGCTATAGGCGAAACAAGATTCGCCAGGGGCAAAACGGTCATTTAAAATTCGGAAAAAATCGTGAACATGGGAAATGACCCAAATAGTCATTCCCCAAAGTTACACGACCATAAACTTCGTATCTAAATGAAATAATTATTCTATGATCCTCTGATGCGTAGAATGCATGCCTATCAACCATTAGCAATCAATCAAACATACATAACAACACAACAAACCTAACCTAACATGCGGTCTACTAATAAGAGAACACTATATCATTACTAAAACCTTACCAGAAAAGAGTTCTGGATACATCTTCCTTACGTTCTCCTCTGTTTCCCAAGTACAGTCTTTCTCATCGTCACCCCACTGGACTTTGACTAGTTTCACCACCTTCCTTCGAAGCTGCTTCATATCGTGCTCGACAATACAAATAGGTTTGCGGTTCCCAATCGCTTCGGGTTCTACCTCGATATCGACCAATTAATCTGGTGAAATAGCCACATTAGGGTCGTGCACAAATTTCCTTAACTAGGAAACATGAAGTACATTATGAACTTCAGCCATCTTGTCAGGTAACTCAACCTTGTACGCTAAATTCCCAACTTGCTCGAGAACTGGGAATGGACCAACAAATCTTGATGCCAACTTACCACTCCTACCAAAACGAATCACACTCTTTAATGGAGAGATCTTGACGAACACCAAGTCACCAATGGAGAACTTCAAATCTCTTCGTCTCTTATCAGCATAACTCTTCTGCCTATCTTGGGTGGCCTTCATTCGCTGTTAAATAACCTTGATCTTCTCTGAAGTTTCTCTTATTACATCTGGCCCAAGCACAAATTTCTCACCGGTTTCCAACCAACATGATGGTGAGTTGTACGGTCTCCTATACAAAGCTTCAAATGGAGCCATACAAATACTGGACTGATAACTATTATTATACGCGAACTCAACCAAGTGCAAATGATCATCCCATGATCCTCCAAAATCCAATATACACGCTCTCAAGAGATCCTCTAATACACGATTCACCCTCTCTGTTTGATCGTCGGTTTGAGGATGATATACGGTACTGAGATGCAATTCTGATCCTAAAGCCTCTTGTAAGCTCTTCCAAAACCCAATAGTAAATAATGGATCTCGGTCACTCACAATGCCTTGGGGTACTCCATGAAATCTCACCACCCACTTCATATACAGTTTGGCTAACTTAGCTGTCGTTCTATTTGACTTGACTGGTATGAACCTTGCACTCTTAGTTAATCGATCTACAATCACCCAAATACTATCATGACCTGATCTAGTCCTTGGTAAACCGTCAACGAAATCCATTGAGACTTATTCCCATTTCCATTTGGGAATTTCCAATGGTTGTAACAAATCGGCTTCTTTTGCTCAGCTTTAACTAACTGGTAATTCATGCACTTGGATATAAACTTCTCAACGTCTCTCTTCATCCCTTCCCAGTGGTAGGTCTGCTTCATGTCTCGATACATTTTGTTACCACTGAGATGTATAGTCAGTTTTGAGTGATGACACTCTCTAAGCACTTCATCTCTCAATCCATTAACGTTGGGTACAACTAGTCTCCCCTTCTTTCGAAGCCATCCTTCTTGATCAAGTCCATTCTTTCTTATCTCTTCACTATCAATGCCCATCTTAACTTTGGAGATGATTTCGAGTAGATTAGGATCATCCCTTCGACTAGAACCAATTCACTCAATCGAAGTCGGATCGATTGTCAAACTTGCTAACATTTCTGGATCCAATTCACAATTAGGTCTGAAATCATATCCCGCGATATATTCCAGTTGCTTCCATTCTAGAAACATAGCCCCCAAACTGGCATGTCTCCTGCTCAACGCATTAGCCACCGCATTGCCCTTTCCGGGTGTGTATGCGATATTGAAATCATATGAAGCCAAGAACTCAAACTATCTCTGCTGACGAAGGTTTAGATCTTTCTGAGAGAAAATATACTTTAATGACTTATGGTCGGTAAACAACTCGAATCCTTCTTCCAAGAGATAATGTCACCACATGTTCATCGCGAACACGATCGCTGCCAATTCCAAATCATGGGTAGGGTACCTTTTATCATGCGGTTTCAGTTGCCGACTAGCTAAGCTACAAACCTACCTCCTTGCATCAGTACAGCACCCAGTCCGGTACCATAGGCATCCGTGTATACCGTCTTCTCTTCATCCCCTTTAGGAATAACTGACACCGGCACACACATCAACTTTTCCTTGAGGCTCTTAAGTGCATTCTTACATGTTTCGTCCCAAGAGAAAACTTACGATAATATTCAACTAACCCCAAGAAACTTCTTATGTCTGTTGCATTCTTGGGCGTAGACCCATCTTGCACCGTAGTCACTTTCGCAGGCTCCACAGCAATACCATTCTCTGAAACAACATGGTCCAAGAATCTCACTTCCCTTCTCCAGAAGTGACATTTAGAAAATTTTGCTTTCAGTCGGTGTTTCCTCAATACCTCCATCACCACCCTCAAATGTTCCTTGTGTTCTTCCTCTGTCCTCGAGTAAACCAAGATATCGTCCACGAACACAAGAACAAACTTATTTAATTGATCCCTGAAAACTCTATTCATAAGATCCACAAAATATGTGGGTATGTTGGTCAACCCAAATGGCATGACCAACCACTCATAGAATCCTGATGGCGTCCAAAATGCCGTTTTAGGAATGCTCTCAACTGCTACTCGGAGTTGATGAAAACCTGTTGTAAGATCCAACTATGAAAATACTCTTGTTCCATCCAGTTGATCGAACGAATCATCTGTCCGTGGAAGAGGATACTAATTCTTCCTCGTCGCCTTATTCAACTCGCGGTAGTCCACACACAATTGAAGTGAACCATCTGCCTTGGTAGCAAACACAACTGGTGCTCCCCACTCATAAACACTTCTTCTGATAAATCCCTTCTTCAAAAGATCGCATACTTGCACCCCCGAGCTCTCGTTGCTCCCTTGGCACTATGCGACGAAGAGGCATCACTATAGGTCTGGCATCTTTCACTAAATCAATTCGAAACTCAATCTCTCGGTGTGGTGGAAGTCCGGTCACTTCCTCGAAGATGTCTGGATACTTTCCATCAATAGGCACATCTGGTAACTCATCTTGCGGGATGTCGAGGGAATGTAGAAAACTAGCCATCACCTCATCACTAGGTAGGCAACCCAATACCACCCTCCGCCCATCGTCCGCTCTAATGGTCACCGAAGACCCCTCATGGTCTACCACCACCCCATATCTTTTGAGCCAATCGACTCCCAAAATAATGCCAAACCCAACAAAGCCCAAAACAAAACAATCTCAAGCAAACATACATCCATGACTCGATAAGACCAAATTACGGCAAATCATACTAAGGCTAGTCGAACTACCGATCGGGTTCGTCACAACTAAAGGTCTATTGAAAAGTTCGGGTTTCAATTCCAACCTATCTACCAGGTCACTAGATAGGAAGGAATGGGAAGCTCTGTTATCAAACAATACTCGAACAGGAACATCATAAATGGAAAGCATACCTTGAATAACGATACCCTTTCCCTTCTACGCCGCAGTTGGGGCATTCAACGAAGAAGGAACAACGTTGATAGCATACGCTTTCACGATCTGCTTTTCTTTAGGAGGTTGTCGACATTTATCCTTGAAATGTCTAACTTGGTCACAGTTGAATCACTTCTTTTCCCCTGGACTAGCTCGACATTCACTAGCATAGTGGCCCTTCTTGCCACAGCTAAAACACTTGATATCTTTCTTGTTCTTCTTCTTCTGACCATCCTTGGTCTGGTTTTGTTTCCTCTCATTCTAGGAATTACCCTTGCCTCCATCGCTTGCTTACGACTTTGGCTCTCCTGTAGATGCAGTAACGACCTCGGTCTTTGACTTAGGGTAAAGACTCTCCGATCTCAATGCTTTTCCCATAATAGATTCAAATGTCTCATCAATGTGGTTTATAAGCCTTTCCCCCAAGTACCCATCTAAGCCAGTAATGAACTTCTCGTTCTTCTTCTCGGCAATGTCAATAAAGGATAATCCATACTTCGATAAGGTATCGAATTCATCATTATACTCCGAGACTTCCCTACCATTCTGCTTAAGCTCCAGAAACTTCCTGAACAACTCTGACTTCTGAGCAGCTGGGATAAACTTATCACTAAAACGAGTTTTAAACTGATACCAAGTAACTTGATCCTCAGGAGTAGTTGCTTTAATGGCATTCCACCAATTCATTGCACATCCTTGAAGTTGACGCGATGCTAACTTCCTCTTTATTGCATCTTTGATCCCCAAATCTTCAAAGATGCGCTCACAACTATCTAGCCAATCTTGAACATCCATAGCCGACTCCGTTCCGTGGAACGACTTTCCACCAAGATTAGTATAATCCTTGCTGAGCTTGGCGAAATCGGCCCTACGCGCCTGCACTGCTACACCACCACCGTTAGCAGCATTAGGAACTACTACTAGAACATCCCTAAGCATCTCCCTCGTGAAGGTAGTAAACATCATCCTCATATCAGGTACATTCCCATTGTTGGCTCCTGAACCCGTACTCCTCGTATATCGGCTCATCGTTCAATCTGCAAAGATAAAACGATTAACCATCTCCATAGTGGTGCCAGTGCAGTGCGACTTCATCCTTAGATATACTAGTAGTAGTGTGTATATATATATAGCTTTTCGAAAACCAAAATATCACAAATACGCGCTCTCATATTCGTATACTATCTCTCCCTGATGTCTTCCCCTAGGTTAACTACGCAACCTAGGCTCTGATACCAAGTGTGACGGCCCACGCCGCACTAGCCGACATTTCCCTTGAAATGCGTTGTACTGATATCCAACCAGTACGGGGCGGTCGTCAAAAGAAAGAAACAAGATGATGAATCAACAAAGAACCTGTAGTATATCTCACAGCGCGTGGAATAAAATATAATAGTAACATAACTTGGTATAAAGTAGGTGAGACGGTGCATAAGCTGAGAACTAAATCATAACCATCATGGCAGCGGAAATCCAAAAAAATACAGCTTATGGTCCTTCATTATTACAACTCCAAAATAGAGTATCTAAAAAGAAAAAAAAGAAGGTGCACTACTAATGCCCAAAGCAGTGACCATCAACAGCACAGGGACAATATATGTAAATAGTACGTGGAAGCCTCCACCTCGTCTCCGGACAACTACTCGCGCATCACCACCTAACCTGCCTCTAGTCTGCTCGTTTAGGAGCACCCAGAGTAATAAGAAGAGACATAAAACTCTGGGTCAGACAAAAGTCTGGTATGAGCGATAGTAGCAAAACAAAATAGTAATAGGTATAAGTAATTCATACCTACACCTGGACCTACAACCAAAGAGTTAGCATAACAAGATGTACAATACTCTAAGGTAAACACTAACATAGTGTGTAAAGTGGAAATGTGCATGTCATGGTTATAGAGAACATCAAACATATTATTCATCCTCACATCTCTCACTTAGTGCGTAAAGCATACAATATCCACCGCTTTGGTCACCAAATCTTTGGGGTCATGACGACAACTCCATACAACTATTACTACAACCAATTTACCCTTTTGGGGCTATAACGACAACTCCGTACAATTATTACACAGTCCCCACTGCACTGGTCCATAGTCAATAGCCCTAATGGGCCAACCAGTCCACCCTTCCCTGGCTCTGGTTTGTCTACGTGCCCCCTCTCTTCAGCGGTGAACCAAAGTTATGGATACCGATAACCCCTTTGCACACGTCCCGCAGCAAAGTCCAACTCGAGAAGTTGTTTCGTTGGTTCCCGCCTGGGTCCTGAGAAATAACTTCGAATTTGGACTTCCTTTGCATCTTGGGTTTTGGTATCATTCGTCTTAGTTCGAGTCGTGGTCGTGGTCCTTGTCAGCATACCTCCCCAAGGAATCGTCAGCATATCCCCTTCAGGAATCGTCAGCATACCCCCTTCAGGAATCGTCAGCATACCCCCTTCTGGAATCGTCAGCATACCCCTTCAGGAATCGTCAGCATACCCCCTTCAGGAATCGTCAGCATACCCCCTTCAGGAATCCGATTCGTGACCATACCCCCCTGAGGAATCCGATTCGTGACCATACCCCCCCTGAGGAATCCGGTTCGTAACCATCCCCCCCCCCCCTGAGGAATCCGGTTCATGACCATACTCCCCCGAGGAATCCGCTTCGTGACCATACCCCCTTGAGGAACCTGGTTCGTGACCATACCCCCCTGAGGAACCCGGTTCGTGACCATACCCCCCTGAGGAACCCGGTTCGTGACCATACCCTCCCTGAGGAACCCGGTTTGTGACTATACCCCCTCTGAGGAAGCCGGTCGTGACCATACCCCCCGACCACCATGAGGAATTCTGCGGTTTTTCCAGCAAGCTAATTTCGCCAAACGACGGCATTTTCAACCATTCTAACTTTCCTATGACATCACAAAACATATCAAACAACAGTAACATCATACATAATCAATCAAAAACATCAAAACAACAATTTAACATGTTAATATGGATCGAACATACCCAAAAGCATGATTTTCCCCTTAGTCCCCTAAACCATGTTTTAGCCTTAGAATTAGCAAACTTAATCGAAATTAACCCAAATTTTCACCAGAGGCATAAAATAATGTTTAAGACTTTCTAAATATTTTTATCATGCATAATTTCGCTAATTATCACTAATCACCCCTAATTAGCCGCAATTAGCGAATAAAAGTGCAAATCACTCACCTTAGCCTCAAATAAATCTCAGATCTGAAACTATAACTGATATGGCACTGATCTCTATGTATTGCAGCAGCTCCAAGATTTGGTGTTGATTTCTCTTGATTTGATGCCGTTTTGCTTAATTAGTGATTAAAAGTGATTAGGGAGTTATTAAAATGAGGTTCGAGTGATGGAGGCCATTACTAGGGTTCAAAGGATGCTAGTGGCAGCTGAAAAATGACAAAAGAAGGGTTTCTCTAACCCCTTTCAGGCTTTATATAACCCTAATCCCGAAATCCCTAATGGACCTAGCTGCTAATTACCCAATTAAGCCTGGTTAAGCTGTTTTTCACCTTCTAAATCTTATTTTAGCCATATCTCCCAAACGGTAAACCCGTTTGATTAATGTGACCACCTTTTGGAAAGAGAAACCATCATCCGGATCCAATGGAAGTGGTTTCAGGTCAAAACTCCTTACCAATCAAAAGTTATAGGTGAAACAAGATTCGCCAGGGGCAAAACGGTCATTTAAAATTCGGTAAAAATCGTGAATATGAGAAATGACCCCAATAGCCGTTCCCCAAAGTTACACGACCATATGACTTCATATGTAAATGAAATAAATATTCTACGATCCTCTAATGCATAGAATGCGGGTCGTTACACAACGACTGTCGTTCCTAACTAAATACCATATTTCGGACACAATGGAATATGTTTCATAAGCCAATTCAAATGTTTTAATCAGTTTTTATCAAAATTAAAATATAAATTAATATAACATTACATATTGAATTTGAACGTACATTTTAATTTACCGCGGCCACATACTGACTCCAAAAATTATGAAAATTGAAATCTTGCTATGTTTTGACGATACGGTACTAACCAAATTAATTTCATCGAATTTGGAGACCGTTTGAAAAATGACATTTTTATTAGCTTATTAAATTCAAACTGAAATTAAAAATGCATTTAAATTTACTACGCTCACATACTAGTTCCAAATGACTTGAAATTTTAAACCTATCAATAATTTGACATTCCGGATCCAAAAAAAGTAGTTTCATTGAAAATGGACGTCATTTGCAAAATGGCTATTTTTAAGGGCTATATATATGTATATATTAAAATTTAAATAAAATCCACAGCGAATATTTTAATTTTTAATCTGGACATAACTTTTAATTTATAAAGTGAAATCTCAGTTTCTTACATTCGTTAGAATGATATAGTTAAATAGATTCTATCTTTTCTTATTTCATCTAATTCTGACTTATATTGAATTCTATACATTCATTCAATGTTTACAATCGAATTTTCAAACTATCGCGCCATTTCAAGCTCGTTTTAATTAAATTCTAAATTTATACGTTCTAGTTTTGATTTAAATAAATTTTAAATTTTCTATTCTCAAAATAAATCATTCAAAATATTTAATTTCCATGAAAATCAATTAAAAATAAATTTTAATTGGTTCCAAAATTTTGGGTTGTTACATTTCCTTACTAGAAATTGCGCCAATTTGAAAATAGATGTATCCTAATAAAAGAAATAAACAACAATACACCATCCAATGCAATCAAGCTACGACACTGGAACAATAAATACTGTGTCGTAGTACTAGCCAACTACATCACACTTTGTAGAACAACTTTCCAATACAAATCAATCGAGTCATTTTGTTTATTGTTTAAGCAGATCGCATTCTCATAATGCTTAACTATGCCCACATAACAATAAGATATGTCAAGTTCAAACTAAAATACGCAGTAGTAGTTTAGCTCAATCAAAGGAAACTAAACTACTCTACGTTAACATATTTATATTTCATGATCCACTTAATCACTCAAATACTAAGTGTGAAAACGTACCATCTTGATATAACTATCAGCTAGCTGTATTATACTCTAACCAAATGCACAAATAAGAGTCAAGGAAGAGAAACTATGTGGTGGTTATTTGTTGAGCTGCATGCATGCATGCTAAGAAACAACTTCAATATGCAAAAGTACTAGGGGTAGGCATAAACCGCCCCGCAATGCGGAAACCGCCTAGATCGGACCGCATAAACGGTGCGGAAAACCGCACCAGATTCTCTCTCTAAAGCTAACAACTCAAACTGAACCGACCTGCAATGATACGGTTCAGTTGTGGTTTGAACTGTTACCAAACCATATTAAACCATACCAAACCGCATTGCTACATCGGTAATGTTACGATAAAAGATTAACAAGTTCCCATCTGAATTTTTATTTTAACTATATATATATATATTCTATTTTCAGCTTATGTTGTAGTTATATCAATTCAAGATAACACTATGTGTTTTAACTTTTAACCTTCAGGTGACACAACGTCATACAATCTTAAATTGATTGCTGATGAAAGTAATTCTCTTATTTCATATTTAACACGTGTTCAAACCGGACCAAACCAAAACCAGACCGTACTACATCGAAACTGAACTGTCTGAACGGTTAGTATAATGGTTTGTACTTTTGATTAACTGTTTGATGCGGTGCAGAAGCGGTTTGAGCTCCAAACCACACTGAACCGAACCGAACCAAACCGCGCCCACCCCTATACAAAATTGTGCTAGCACCCACTGAGGATATTTTGCATTATAGCAGCCAAAATAAAGGTAAACTGCATTGCCATCCCAAATGGAGACTGCACACAACACCTTAATCCGTGTAGGATGATCAATACTAGTGCAGGTTGATCGATTAAGCATTTTAGCAACAACGTGCGTAGGTTAATGAGAAGATAAGACATGCACATCATAAATTAAGTGAACTACATAAGATAACATGTGTGCAGCAAATTGAATCCAACAAAACTGAATAACCCATAGCCCATACACCATTACCTCGCAGTATTAAAGTCGGATAAAGTAGTCAAAGGGTCAAAACCGCACTGCATTCACAAGCTAAACTATGTTTCTCAAAATTCATAATAGTAACAAGCCAATATTTCAGGAATTCACAAAGTAATAAGTCAATGGTCTGCACACATGCATATGCAAAGCCACAATAAAAATCTGTCTTTAAAATAGAAGAATTGCATTAATAAGTAAACATCCGCTATCATAAAGGGACCATTGAGAAATACCGTATCATAACTACATTACTAGTTTAGACTGAAGAACCTTTACTATTTGAAAGGAAAATCACTATAGCAACAAAGGGGTATCAGAACATTTTTGATTCTCTAAGCTTTATATTGGAGCAAATAATCCTTTGCAAAGAATAAAGATAAGAGAAAACGATGTAGGATTCCTTAAAATCCATTACAAGTAAATGTTTATGTCTCTCTCCCTTTACTTTATTGGTACTTCCTGCCTTGTTCTATATGTTTTTTTTTGAATTATATCAAAATGATATTTAAAAAAACATTTAAAGTGTGTCTACATGGTTAGCGAGCTTTAATTAGCAGCACTATTTATTTAAGGGCAATTTAATATCAACTGAATTTGTTAATTCTCAATTAGGAAAACATTCAGGAGTCGTAATTGCTTTAGGAAACTAAGTCAGTGTTGTAAGATGAAAATGTTCACAAACACCATCTAGGTTAGAAAATTAAAAGAATTGACCCGTCCATTGATTACTATTTCAAGGTGTAAAGGAAAAAATGGACTTCATATCCTAAACATAACAAGATCTAGTGCAAGAAAGGTTCCCCATATAGAGTATAAAAGGCTAGCTCTTGGAAAAAAGGGGAGTCAAAGTATTCAACGCATAAAATACAAGTAATTGTCAGGAGATAATAAGAAACTGGGGCTAGGTAGATAGATAAAAACCAAATGCCACTAGCTATTCATTAACAAGTGGATGAAGAGGTAAATAAAGGCAACACCTAATATGCTCTAACATTACAGAAATATACCTCATTCGGAACAGATAGTACGTCCAAAGGTTGAAGAAACCTTAATCTTGTGACCAAAAATTCCAAAAATAGCAGAAATTACCTCCGCCTTACTTCTCCCATAAATGGTTGAAGTCAATTCAATGAAATACAAGTCGCGATTGGACGAGCAAGGATGATTATTAGAGGCATACCTTTCAAATTCTTGGAATAGTATAAGTTCTCTTCTATGGAATTTAACATCAATTATCTGAAGAATATTCCCATCCAAGTCCAATTTATTTAAATTGGAAAATCCAATTTCATTCTTAAGTTAACTCAGATTTCCTAAAATAGCCCAGCGGTTTAGAATTTGCATCATGGTAACAGTAATGTGGGTTCGAAACCCTGAATGGCATGCTAAGAGCTTATCATGTGCATACGCTAAGATCAGTCATTTATGTGGTGCTCGTTGACCGGCTAGGTGCACTAGGGAGGGTTTTACGACTCCGATCGGTTTCCCTCCTGAACAAATTCAAAAAAAAAAATCCTAAAGTAATGTCCATTTAGATGTTTAAATTTTCCTAAAACATTTTATTAATCATTTAAAAATGACTACTTAAGTAATAGATGAAAATAATTAAGTTTAAAACCTTTAAATAAACCAATTTCGAAAAATGTTGTAATAGCATTACAAAAACGTTACGATACGCTTATATTAGCTATTTTAGTCAAAATGACTTTAATATTATCCAAAAATCCACTTTATCAATTCAAATAACTTTTAAATGATTTAAAATGATTATACAATTTTTTTTCATATTTTAAATTATTTTAAAATAGTCATTTCCCATTATGGTTAACAAACTGCACTTATAGCGACCTTTTCAAAAACTGTTTTTCACATAATTTGAAATCTATAAATTATATTTTGAAAATTCCTCTTCTATTTGGAAACTATTATCATTAGAAAGCAAAAAAAATTGTTTCAAAGAAATCCGATTAAATTTGCTCCAGTTATGAGTATTTAAAGTTTATAGTCGAAATTCATGAACTACCGCAGCACCACTAGTCCTATTCAGATTATATTTTAAATTAAATTCAAAACCTATCTAATTTACTTCAAACATAGTTATTAAACATATTTAAATTTGTCTGAATATAATTTTTCAAAATTTAACCTTAAATTTCAAATATTCATATTAAATGAATATTATATTATTATTTTATCATTAAAATTATATTATTTTTCGAAACTTATGCTTTCAAATTCAAAATTTCCTGATATCCATTAAAAAATAAAGTAAGATAGTTTGAATAATAAAATTGAGTTTTCAACCTTATTTATACATCAAACTAAACTTCACTTTTCAAAGTTACTATTCGCAATTTGATTTCAAATTTGAACGCGCCATATATACTTAAAATCTTTACACTCTACACAAAGTTTTTCATATATATATATATTAGTTTAAATTTCAAATCATTTTGGATTTAAAATTCAAACTTTTATTTTCACCCATTATTTAAATGAATATACTATTCACTAATATTATCTGAGACTTATCAAATACCCATATATTTCCATATACAGGGTGTAACTTGTGCAATGTATGAATTATCACTACTAATCACCATATCATCATCCATATTCATAACATCCATATATCCATCTCAACATATATTTCACAAATATACATGTATATAAGCATTTTGTCAATAACGCTTATATTATAATCAATTCCTAATTAACCCAACATTAACAACCATTGACCAATCACAAACATACATAACTATATGTATAATACAACCATATATATAAATGAATATATATATATACATATATATATGTGAATAGTGTTTCTCACAATTATATTAGTTAAAATCAAGTTTCTGACCTTTGGATTCCACTCCACCAAACTTTACTAAACCATTGGACAACGTAATTGTCCCGTAAAATATTTTCTCTCTCTTCACACACACACACACGCACAGATATATATATATATAATACGTATACATACATATCTTCATCTTTCTCTCTCGCTCTCTTTTCTTATTTATTAATGGCGCAAGGGAGGAGGAGGGGAGAAGGGTGATGGCGCATAGCCTAGGGGAGGAGGAGGAATTAGGAGGAAGAAGAGACTTGGAAGCAATGGCTATCAAGCTTAGAAAGAAGATAAAAAAGAGAGAAGAAAAGAATGAATGAAATGAAAGGGCTAAAGCCTCTTTTATACGAATGGAGTAGGAGGATAAGTGCAAAATGACAAGGCGTTAAAGTGCAAAGTGAAAAGCAAAACCATTTTTGTTAATACATGGTTTTATGAAAAGGGGTAAGTGGTTTGTGTGAATAAGACAAAAATCCATGTGCTTGAGGAATTTTGGATTATTCCTAAGATTTTGTGACACTTTGATTACACTTTTTGAGCGTTCAACTTAGCTACACTTACCTATATTGCTATAAATCAAAACTCAACTCACGTTTAACCTTCTCAACAACCGACGAAAAACCAATTAAATTCGACGACTTTTGTTAACAAAAATCGAAGATTTTATGTTACTTAAGAACTCAAAAAAATTATTTTATTTATATATTTACTAATATATATTAAAATGATCATACTTAAAATGGTTTGGTCAATACGAATTTAAACAATTCATTTTGATAAAACCCGTTACATTTTTGTCAACATATTCCACCGTTTTATTTTACAGTTTTGAAAAACTATTAAACCGAATTCAAAACCTAACTTAACATCATTAAATTAACATTTTCAAATGTTTAAACCAACTTAAATTTGTCAAATTATAAAATCTCGCTTTTGACAAAATTTTAACATTGGACAAAACCCAATTTTGACAAAAGTTGACATATTTTGTCAACATATTTTATATTCTCAAATATCTTTGCTTACCATTTAAAATAAATTATTTTATTGTTTAAACAACTATATTACATCAATTTCAAAAACTCAAATTTAATTTGCATTCAAGTCGATAAGTTATAAAATCATGTTTTTTTGATACTTTTTGACCTAAATCCTCTTTAGACAAATTTGCTAATTTCTATTATTTTGACAAAACTTAATCTTAATATCAAATCTAACTTATCATATCTTTCTGGAGTCATCTTTATAATTTATCAATCCAAAATTTTACATAAGATCATCTTAAAATTTCATTTTTAAATTGACAAAAATCCAAGGATGTTACATATGAAACCTTGATAATGTATTTACAACTATTTATTCAATGATTTTATTCATTACTACACCCAAAATATTTATGCAAGTGATGTTTTAATTGTTTTGTTTGGCCTAAACATTATTTTTTTGACCCACTACACTTTATATGTACATACACATCTAAGTTATATGGTCCTTCAATGTAGTATATTTAAAAATGAATCGTTGCAGTTGCTCAGACATGCACATGCCAGAGGAATGTTATAACTAAAAGAAAACGACTTAAAAATTGCTAAAGCTTCATGTTTAGTATGCCAAAATTGTTGAAGTTACCTTATTGACCTTAATATTTCAAATTTCACTTTCTATATGCACAACATTAAATGGAGATGGTTAACATGCTCTGTTCCCTGCACATTACAGGTAGCGAAGGCCATTTTACATATTTTAGTCTTCTTCAAACATACGCCGGAGAAATGATCAACACACTACTAGGAAATGAAGAACGAGTGGCCTGCCTTAACGACGGCTAACGATGGTCTAAAATTAATGGTCCTCGCTAACCGATACATTAGTGAATGTAACTCGCGATCCAACCACTTTCCTCACCAATATTAATGCTCTTTTCCCTAAAATTTACCATGAAAACCAAACAAAAAACTAACCCCTGTTTATCTCCGCCCGCTGCCCTGCCTTGCCCGAGCTAGCTCAGCCTTCAACCATCTCCAAGCCTTCCAGCGTAGCCCGTCCTCCACAACATTAAATGGAGATGGTTAACATGCTCTGTTCCCTGCACATTACAGGTAGCGAAGTCCATTTTACATATTTTAGTCTTCTTCAAACATACGCCAGAGAAATGATCAACACACTACTAGGAAATGCCGAACGAGCTGCCTGCCTTAACGACGCTAACGATGGTCTAAAATTAATGGTCCTCGCTAACTGATACATTAGTGAATGTAACTCGCGATCCAACCACTTTCCTCACCAATATTAATGCTCTTTTCCCTAAAATTTACCATGAAAACCAAACAAAAAACTAACCCTTGTCTGTCTCCGCCCGCTGCCCTGCCTTGCCCGAGCTAGCTCAGCCTTCAACCATCTCCAAGCCTTCCAGCGTAGCCCGTCCTCCTTTTCTTCTAAATTTTGTTCCATTTTGCTAATTTAGGTATAATTTCTAATCCTAAATTGATAAATGTTGATGATTGTGTGCTTCCATATGTTGATTAGTCATTATTTTGTTTAATAGTAGATTATTAGTTAATTTAGGAATGCAGACAAATTCATATTATAGAAATTTAGGTGATTTTCGATTAGAAGTCAATGACTATTATGTACTGGTCGACGATAATATAATACAAGTTGATTTGATGATATAAATAATGGTTAGATGATAATTATAGATTAATGCTTGATTTTGGAATATGATTAAACTCTAATTTCGGAATTTAATTAGATAATTACCGACTTGAAATTAATCGATATATATATATATATATTGTGAATTAGTTGATGATAATTTTGGAAAAAGTTAATAATTATACAGTGCTAATTTATACCGTGCTAATTTATATCATGTTAACGATTAAACCACTATTAATGTCTACATTTCAATTTCGTAAAGTTCGAACAAATAAATTAAAAATAATTAAAACGTGCTTGTCGCACAGCGCAGTTCGTAATTTTACGATTTGAACTCTGAATAAGTGTATATGATACGATATAAGTCAAAATTCTTTAAAACAAGAATATTTTGAATCTATTGGATTATAATTTTCTAATGGAAGAGAAAAATTGAGATTTCATATGGTATATTTTGGATTATGTCAAAACCAAATTTCTAGAAAAATCATGATGTGGTAGCTTTTGAACTATAACGATTTATTTAATAAAATAGAAGAATTTTAAGAAAATGAAATATGAATTTTCATAAATAACATATACCTGGTGGGTATACTGACTCGTGGTGAATTTGGATATGATATGGTTATCATTGATTGCTTATTATTATACGTAATGTTATATTAAATTTGTGTTGTTTGAGATCATTACATCAACCTTCATGATACATAAAATAATATATATTAAAACTTATAATATAACATTACAAGTAGCCATAACCCAGGTCTCTGGAGGTCCTAGAAGAAGGAGGAGATCGTCATGCTCTATCAGCAAATGGTTGAGATACAAGGTTGGAGGAAGAATGGACTAACTATCATGCTCCATTAGTAGATGGCTGAGATGAAGGCTTGGAGGAAGAGTGGATTGATTGTCATGCTCGATGAGCGGATAGTTGCATTTTTATCTGAACATGGGAGGATGCCTGAGGATGAAGCTGGGTCGAGTGATAAGAACGATGATGAGTATAAGGATGGAAATGAGTATGTACTTGTCTTTTTTTATTTTTTTGGTAGCTTTTTTAAATATGATCATGTAATGGTTATGTATTTTGTTTGTTCTTGATTGTTTGTGGATATAATGGTGTGGATATGGTTTGTTATGATGGTTGTGGATGTGAAGGTTTGTTATGAAATGTTTATTGTTGTTATTTATGGTTTATTAGTTAGTTTGTGATATATGAGTTGGTTTATAGTAAATGTGTTGGATTGTGTTATGTATTTGAGTATATATGACATGTTTGGTTGTGCAATTGATTGTATCTGAGTTGTGGAATAAATAGTATATGTATGTGTGGCTTGAGGGAAGTACAATAGTTGAGAAATAAAAAACAGTTTCAGATTATCGACGGCTGGCGGTAGCTTATCAGTCATGTAGAGCTACGATTTACGACAGGTTGCTACGACCTGTAGTTCCAAATTAACTATGGTCGGCGACGGCTTGTTATGGATATTTTATGATGGTTGGCGACGGCTTGTGACACACATAAGATGATCCACAAAAAAGTCATGTGGTCAGATTAGCCATCCCCAATCGTAGCAAATTTAGTGACCGAATCGTCGCTAGACTTGACTTTTTTGTTAGCGTCAAGTTATATAGCGATGACTTTTAGATACAGTGGACGACGACTTGTTACGGCCATCGACAGCTAAAAGCCTTCATTATATGAAATCGTTCTTGTAGTGCCACTTCAATATGCAAAACTGTGCTAACATCCACTGAGGACATTTTGCATCATAGCAGCCAAAATAAAGGTAAACTGCACTGCCATCCCAAATGGAGACTGCACGCAACACATTAATTTGTGTAGGATGATCAGTACTTTATCCTAGTGCAGGTTGACCGATTAAGCATTTTAGCAACAACTTTCATAGGTTAATGAGAAGCAGACCCGATCCAACAAGTTAGGTTGCTCTAGCCCAAGTAGAAAGGAAAATTTAGTTAAAAAAAATCTCGGTAAATTGAGTAAAAAAAATCAAAAACTAACAAAGGGCACCATGAACTCAGGTTGTTTGGCACTTAACCTATATCACATGCCACTCCACCAACATCTCTATTGAAAACATTAGCTTGCTAGTTTATTTGTAAACAAACTTTAATATGAACTTCCCTAAAATATTGCCCTCTTGCGAGGGATTGCCCTAGGCGGCCGTTTTGATGGCCTTACCCTGGAGCTGGGCCTGATGAGAAGATAATAAGACATGCACATCATAAATCAAGTGAACTACATAAGATAACGTGGGCCCAACAAATTGAATCCAACACAACTGAATAACCCATAGCCCATATATCATTACCTCGCAGTATTAAAGTCGGATAAAGTACATAAGACATGAGTCAAAGGGGAAAAGCTGCATTGCATTCATAAGTTAAACTATGTTCCTTAAAATTCATAACAGAAACAAGAAAATAATTAAGGATTTCACTAAGTAATAAAACAATTATCTACACACATGCATAGGAAAAGCCACGAAAAAAAACTCTTTGAAATAGAAGAGTTGCATTAATAAGTAAACATCTGCTATCATAAAGGGACCTCTGAAAACTACAACATCATAACTAAGGCAAATTCTATTCAAACATCGCAAATTGCTTTACCTACACCATGTGATTTTAAATAAATTTTTAGACCAAAATGACCTTATTAAAATAGAATCAATATTAAAGAATGAAAATATATACAATTCTCCCTTGTTTGGATTATGTATACTCAATATAATTTCTCTTGTAAAGTTAGTATATTATAAATTAATTTATATTACTTGTTAAATTATTTTTATATTTCTTTTGAGGATTAAAATATATTCATATCATTACAAGCAACATTTATATATAGTCAATTTTAATAGTTTTAACTTTAATTAAATATAAAATTATAATTTAAAACTAACTACTAAAATTAATGTTATACAGAGTACTAAATTCTTCAATCTTTCATTCTAATCTAATCATGTTTAAATTTAACACCAAAATTTAATTAGTTTAACTTTCTAATATTTAAAAAATTAAGTTCAAATTTCCATCATCTAAAATTAAAAGTGATTTCAAAATAAAACAATCAAATAATTTAAGATACTAATGTTTTTTTTAGTTTTAGGTAAATATGTTGCAATGAATTCCCAGTTTTATGTAATTTAGTTTTAAGGTTAAAGAGAGGAAAGGTGATGAAAATATAAAAGGGTAATTTTGTGAAAGACATGGTGTATGAAAAGAAATTTTTGGTGTATGCAATTTTATTTCATTTTACGGTATATGTTAAGAAATTATAGGTGTATGAATAGAATTAGCCCATAACTAAATGGGATGAAAAAATTACGTGACGTCCAAGCTGCATTAGCACTCCTAAAGTCATAGTGCTCTATTCCATTCAAACAATGATAAAACACAACACCAGGATTAATCAAACCCAAATTAACTCAATTAGTAAGACCATATATTGCCTTTCTGAAATCTAGTCACAGCATTAAACCTAATCCTAAATGCTCTTGTCATAAGAACCACGCTGCCATGCCTATGTCGAAACTAAAGGATGAAGCATAACATCAAATCACCACACCATGCACCGTGCAAAGTATCAATAAAAGCAGAAACCAACCATTACATCAAATTCAGATGCACTATTTCAAATTCAAACCATCCTACCTCAAACCCATCTTCTTGCAAAGAGCGAAGTTTACGCACTTTAAGCTCTACATTCTCGCTCAAGGGTTCCACTCTTCCCTACCAGAGAGCCCCCACAAGCCCTAGCGTCTTCAACTCCGGCTAGCACTTCCAGACTTCATCGGACCTCCATTCTCAACCTTCAAAACAGCCCCATAAGTTAACCTTTTTGCCTAAAGTCACGTCAATGATCTATGCACATTACAACAATCAATAAATGGAGGGCACATACCAACATCTAATGATAGGGGAATGTTGTAAAGATATGACATTAGTAGTTCAGACGGAGAAACCTCTACTATGAAAGTTAAATCACTGCAGCGATAAAGGGGGATCAGAACTTTTTTGATTCTCCAAGCTTTTTATTGGAGAAAATAAATCTTTGCCAAGAAAAAAGGTAAAAGAAAACAATGAAAGAATAAAAGAGTGGAATCATCCCATCGGTGTAGGATTCCTTAAAATCCACTCCACGTAAATGTTTGTGTCTCTTTACTTTATTGGTACATTCTGCCTTGTTCTATATGGTTGCTTTTGTGAATTATATCAAATCGAAAATGATATTTTAAAAAACATTTAAAGTGCGTCTACATGGTTATGTGAGCTTTAGCAGCACTATTTGTTTAAGGGCTATTCAATATCAACTGAATTTGTTAATTCTCAATTAGGAGAACATTTAGGAGTCTGCATCAGGAAACTAAGTGTTGTAAGCATAGTTGTGAAGACCGAGTTGTACGTCAAACCGTGATAGTGGAAGGTCCAAGGTTTTCGTGGTTCAACCGGTCAGGCCGTGAGAACCGCGCTGATAGTTTATTTCTATTTTTCTGATTTAAACATAAAATTATTTTAAATAATATTTCGTAAAATGTAAATAATAGTGAACTATATCATCTAAAATTTAATTACATTTTCTATGAAATTATTTTTTAAAATTATAATAGTAAAAAATAAAGAGTGAAACAATTATTTTTTTGCAAATTTGAACAACCGTGAGGTTCAAAGAGGTTGGACCAGAGGTTTTTATAGGGTTTTGAGGTTAAACCGCGGGTCTGTGCACATGCAAGGTTATTTCAATTTCAGAACCAAGATGCTCTAAGGTCGGGGGTTAACCGCGGTCGAACCGAGGTTAGGTTGGGTCTTTAAAACACTGGTTGAAAGATGAAAATTTTCACAAACACCATCTGGGTTAGAAAATTAAAAGAATTGACCCATCCATTAATAAGTTTTACAAGTAGTAAAGGAAAACATGGACTTCATATCCTGAACACACAAAAAATCTAGTGCAAGAAAGGTTCTCCTTATAGAGTATAGAAGTCTACGTCTTGGCAAAAGAGGAGTTAAGTGTTCAACGTGTGAAATACAAGTAAATGTCAGAAGATAACAAGAAACTGGGGCTAATTAGATAGATAAAAACCAAATACTACCAGCTATTCTTTAAGAGCATCTCCAACAAGGTTACGGGTCATAACATTACGACCCGTAACATGTTGGGAGATATCGCGGATATCTCCCAACAGGCGCGAGCCGATTTTATCGGCTCGCAAGTTCACGAGCCGATAAAATCGGCTCGCGTGGCTCCCGCACCTATAAGTATGGCACGGGGGGGGGGGGTCAATATACTTTGCTTATTTTCTCCCTTTTTAATGTTTTTATTAATTCGGACGTATGGATGCTACCACACGTAACCAAATTGGCGAGATGTACAGTTCCAACTCTACAAGACAACGCAGCAGGTCCAGCACACCTTCCTCCACTAGCTGGGATGACTATTGAGGACTTGCGGATCCCTCATGAGTTGCCAGAGGGGAACATGCACCGCTCATTTACCGCGCTCGACACCTTTCCGGTATAAATTCTAATTTTATCATTTATAATTATTGAAATGTTGAACAATTACTATATTACGTAGAGAGCTTGATCAGTTGGTTTTATAGTTATAGTTTAATAAATTTACATTATAATTTTTTGTTGTATGACCTGTTGATTATATAGATATTGAATTTTTATGATTTTAACATTTACATTTACTGTACGGGTGAATAGTTTACTATATTATGTAAGGATTGTTATAATTTAGTTCATTTACATAGAGAGCTTGACCCGTCGGTTTTATAGTTATATCTTAGTTCATTTACGTTATATATTTTAGTAGTATAACATGTTGATTATATAGATATTGAACTATTATAATTGTAACATTTAGGGCACTTACATTTACATTCGCGGTAGTTGGGCGAAGTTTAGCACACATGCCCTTGATATTGTACCATTACATATTCGAGAGAGGCTACTTGCTAGTCCGTTCGGTGGATTTTTACGGATTATACCTCCGCAGTCCTTCGATCGACCTTTAGCAAAGGCCTTATCAGAGAGATGGTGGTCTACGACACACACATTTCACTTTCCTGATTTTGAGCTAGGTATCACCCCAGCAGATTTCTACATGCTTACTGGGAATGAGATTGGCTGCCCCGATAGAGTCTCCTGCCCATTCGATGCCTCCTACGAGTCACCCGAGTTGTACCTGCAGTATTTACCAGATTTGTCTGTAGCTCATATCGCCCATGGTGCTGTTTCAGTCACATATTTACTTGAGTACATTACTGCGCATCCCGGGACAGTGGAATTCCATGACATAGCATATCGGGCGACCATTTTATATCCCCTTGGTTCGACATTCTTTTCGAACCAACGGAGTACAATTAGATTGTGTTATCTAGTGGCATTAGTCAATTTAGATCAGCTACATATGATTGATTGGGGCAGTGCTATTTTGGGTTATCTGTATTCCGCTCTAGACTCTTACGTTTTTGGAGAGGTTGCGCAGATGTTTGGATTTTGGTACATGTTACCGTGCTGGTACTACGAGTACACGACCAACATGCATCCATGCATGTTGCCCACTGCTAGTCATACCGCCGAGTCCTTTTTCCCATGTATACGTAGATGTGAGAGTAGTCGCCTAGTCCGACATGCTCCTTCTGGTGTGAGACACGATCTGATGGAGGCCCGTACTCAATTAGATATAAGGGAGAGGGGCAACAAATTACGAGCTCCTTGGAACACATATTGGATGTTACTTTCAGCAGATGGCCCGCTTCCTGATGACCACCCGTTCGTCATTGCATTTCGTTAATCTGTTCGCCGTGTACTCTTGCTCCCACTGACCCACCTTCCTATTTGGTACTTGGGCGATCACTGTTACTATCAGGGCCCCGGCCAGACGCGCATACCCGGAGATCCACCTCTTCCCGATGATATGTTCGGGTCTCGTCGTTCTATAGGGAGACAGTACATTCAGGGTCTGAGACAGTCAAGATGGGTTGATACGATAGATTTTTTTGTTACCCGACGCAGACTTTGACACTTATTGGGCTCAGGTAGCTCCTAGGCGCTACCTGTTGCCGGATTACGTGCGGGGTGTGAAATCCGATCACATTGGTCCTTGATTGGTTACTGGTAGAGTTCATCCTCCATCGTTCACTTTTGACCCCACCCCTACACAGATCTTCGACCAACCTATGGAGTTCGCTCTGGAAGATACATTTCAGACATTTGATCTTAGCGGTACACAGGTGTCCCTTCCTATTATCTACCCACCTGCTCACATGGTAGCAGGTGTCCCTACTGTTGAATTATATCCGGCACATGAGTTATTCTACTTACTTGTGGATTTATTACCCTGTACGTTCTAAGTTATAGAAACCGATTTTATATGTTCTTATTTGTAGCATGCACCCCGGCTAGACCAGCACAGGATACATATTTCCGCTATTCAGGAGATGGCCTAGCTACATGCTCAGTCCTTATACCAGGAGCACCAGGCGATAGTGTAGGGATTGCAGGAGCAGATCGAGGAGTTAGAGGATAGACTAACAGCAGCAGGGGGTGGTGATATAGCAGGTTCAGGTACGGTTGTGGGATCGTGTGCTGGAGGTGGTTTAGGTGCTGCTGGAGGATCGGGAGGGGTTGGTGGATTAGGTGGTGATGGAGGTGTCGGTGGTGGTGGAGGATCGGGAGGCGGTGGTGGATTAGGTGGTGATGGAGGAGTCGGCGGGGGTGGAGGATTAGGTAGTGACGATGAGGATTTTCCTTATTATAACGGTGATGGTAGCGGGGATGACATGGAGGAGGATGGCGAGGAGTCTGAGCATGATCATGACGATGATGCTACGGACTTAGACTGACTATGTTGAGGGTTGTGCTGATGATAATTTTTTTTGGTCATGATGTATATATGTGTACGGTCCGTTGTAGCGGACTTTACGTTATTCTTTCGTGACGTATATATGTGTATGTCACGTTGATACATGTTGTATTATACTATCTACATTTCATGTGTATATGTGTATGTCACGCTGATGCATGGTGTTTTGTGTACTGGAACCTTTATTATCTATATTATATGATGTTATGTGTAATGTTAAACGATGTTTGAAACGTTTAATTATAAAACTATGTTTGAATCATTTTATTTATAATTAAATTATAAAATGAACTGCAGCGGTGCGGTAGTTCGTAATATAAGGTTTTGAACTTTAATTGGTTGTACAGGATTCAATTTAAGTTGGATTTCTATGAAACAAATAACGTTCGAATCAAATTGATAGTATTTTTCTAGTGGAAGGGAAAATCGAGTTTACATGTTGTAGAATTTTTTTTATGTCCAAATCAAAATTTCAAATAGTTGCTATGGAATTCCTTTATAAATTATAACGTTTATTTAAATAAAATAAAGTGACGCAAGACACGATGTACACTCCATTGGCATTATATAGGTGGGCACGACACGATGTACACTCCATTCACACTTTCTTTTCTTCCAGTCTCCTACTCCTTCCTCTTCGCCCATTCCAGCATTCCACTTGAAAAGAAAACGTGTAGTTGCCTTATTGATGTATGTCGAAATAGGGAAACGAAAGTGTAGACTCCACCTTGGCCAACTTGAGAAATGACGATGAGACGGTATCAAATCATCGAGCTGGAAAAGAAAGGGTAGTCGAAGGGCTAAACCCATTATGCTGGTGTGGAGAAGAATCAGTGGTCGTTGTTTCGAAAATCAAAAAAAAAAAATGCTAGTCGTCGATTTTTCGGTTGTGAAGCCTATGAGACCACAAGCTTTTCCCCAATGAAATTGATTGCTGTTACTTTAAGGAATGGATTGACCCTACGATGTGCGAATGAGGAGTTCAATATGCACTGGAAATGTAAGCCGAAATTAGATGCTTGAACAAAAATGTTACTGATACAGCCAGAGCTGGATTTTTCCCATGTCCGTGGTAGGCCTACGTGGAAGCTATCTTATCGTGTTTTGTTGTACTTTGAATTTGATGTTTGTGTGTTTAGTTGATGTGGTTCGTACGATTGTAGTTTGGCATTTATTCTTGTTTTAATATTGTAGTTCGTATGTTTATGTGGAAACTATCTTATTGTTGTGTTCATTACTATAAACTGGGATACGTATGGATATGCCTTTTAATAATACAAATATTACGCACAGTACAATGCTCATATCGTTCGTGATAGAGAATCTCCACTATGCACTAGTCACTGTCCACCGTAGCCATGATAGAGAATCTACATTATACACTGGCATTGGACACGGTTAATGTCATGAAAAAGAATCTACACTATGCACTATAGCTGTAATAGAGAAATGTTGAAAGCTAATTTATTTCTCAAAAAAATTTAATGTGGACGACCCTACTTGTTAAATTCCATGGCTACATAACGTGGACGACCCTGCATACATAAACTCCTAAGTAGCAATTACGTGGATGACCCTACACACTATAAACTACACCAAGACATGTACCGATATTGGAGCAATCGTACCAATAAGGTGGCACTCTATCCAGTAAAGGGGCGCCCTGTCCAATAAGGGGGCGTTTTGTCCAATAAAGGGGCGCTCTGTCTAATAAAGGGGGCGCTCAACCCAATAAAGCTACCCATTGACCAAGAACGCATACCTTATATACAACACCAATGTCGCAACCATATCTCATATCCAAACACATTCAACAACAGAAATGGATTCCAATTTTATGACATGCATCATGGCTTTTAACAGCGATTCGGATGAAGAGGAAATCCTTTAAGAGGAAGCAGAAGAAATACAGGAAATACGAGACTTATATCATGAAGCCTGCGACTCATCATCCACTTTTCAAGGAGGGTCGGTTCTTGGAAGGAGATTTATACACCGAAATCATGTTAAATACCATAAATCTCTAATGTAAGATTACTCCAATGAGAACTGCACTTACGGGCCTGATATGTTTCGTTGAAGACTTAGGATGCGGAGAAATCTATTTCTTCAGATATTGGTGGGTATTCTAGGTAACAATGATTACTTTAAGTACAAATAAAATGCATCGAAGATGCAGGGGTTGTCCATTTTCAGAAAATGATGGCCGCTATGCGAATGTTAGCTTATGCCACTCCTGTTGATGCTTTGGACAATGCATACCAAATAGCAGAGAGCTCAGCACTTGACACACTTGAAAATTTCTATCAGGCTGTGGTGGACGTCTACGAAGAAGAATACTTAAGGTCTCCGAACGAAGCAGATGTAGTGCGAATCAAGGAGATGCACGAAAGCAGGGGATGGCCAGGAATACTAGGGAGTCTGGACTGTATGCACTGGGAGTGGAAGAAATGCCCTAAGGGATCACAAGGTGCGTACAATGGGAAGGAAAGGCAACCAACCATCATTTTGGAAGCTGTGGCATCGTACGATCTGTGATATGGCACGCTTTCTTTGGAATCCCCGGTTCGAAAAATGACTTTCATATTTTCAATGATCTTTCTCAAGGCCAGGTACCTCCTTTAACATTTACCGTAGGCGTAAATACTTACGACCATGGCTATTACCTAGGTGACGACATTTACCCGAAATGGAGCACCATTATTAAAACATGTCCAAATCCATTGACTCGTAAACAAGCTAAATTTGCGGCGATGTAGGAGGCACAAAGGAAAGATTTAGAACGTGTTTTCGGTATTTTACAATCTAGATATGCAATGATAAGTAATCCACGTTGGTTGTGGTCTAGGGAAAAGATGTCAACAACCATGTTTGCTTACATCGTTCTACACAACATGATTATAGAAGACGAAGAGATATGGATGAAGGGCAATGCCACTACGAATATGAAGGTGCTTCGCAACAACCCCAAGTATTCTGACATAACACCTCACTAAGAGAAGTGGACTTAATCATTCATTTGGAACGTCAGGTTATTTTTAGAGATGCACAACTCCATATCCGGCTGCAGAAAGATCTTATGGATCATTTATGGAACCAATATGGCAATACCTAGTTATGAAGCTTCCTTGATTGTCGGAACGTGTGTTTTATTTTATGATGGTCCTAGCTTATGGATCTTTTATGCAGTAATGATATTGTAGTTTTTTATTTTACCCTAGGGGTTCTACTGTATTTCTACGGGTTGTTAACTAGCTATTTTTAAGTTCTAAAGTTAAATTAGTTTATTTCGGTGTTTCTAAACATAACTTTTGTGTACGAAAATAATAACTATTATCTTTTTTCATATTATAGTATAATCTAGGGTAGGGAAACAAATGTTTAAAATCTAAATGTATGGCGTGCCGACTTTATTGGCTCGTCACATGAGGAGTCGATAAAGCCGGCACGCGAGACCAATTCAGGATCCTGAATTGGTCCCGTAACATTTCATTTAATATTACGCCATGTAATATTCGTTGGGTACACAAAAGGGTCTTTATTCATGATTAAGAGGATGAATCCTCCTCTGTTGGAGATGCGCTAACAAGCAGATGAAGAAGTTAACAAAGGCAACATCTAATATGCTCTAACGTTATAGAAATATACCTCATTAGGGACAGAAGAATATATACATCCAAAGGGCGAAGAAACCCTAAACTCGTAACCAAAAGTTCCAAAATTAACTGAAATTACCTCCACCTTACTTCTGTCATAAATAGTTGAAGTCAACTCAATGAAATAAAAGTCGCGATTGGACGAGCAAGGATGATTATCAGAGGCAACTAATAATAAAACTAAAGAAGCATAAATTGCTTTCAAAATTCGCCAATCTATCTTCAATGAATAGGTAATGTAATACTAAAATTGGATATGGGGATTGTTACTGACACTCCAAGTATTATTAGAGGACAATGTCATTTTTTATTTTTAAAAAAATTGTTAAGGGAGTTAGCCCCTTAACAAAATGTAATTTTGCCTTCTTACCCATTTATACTTAATTTCACTCTTATGTTTATTAATCTATCTTTTAATGGTTAATCAAAATCATTAGCTATGAATAAATCAACCGCTTGACTGAACTAAAATCATTATCATAACATCTCAGCCGAAATAAAACAAAATTGCGTCCAGTAATTCATCAAAAAGTTTCAAAATTCAATGAGTCGATTCGATTAATTACACAAAAATCGAGACTTTTAGAACGAAGAAATTTAACTACAACCATCAAAATAGAGAAGAATAAAGATCAATATCACCTACCTTTCGATTAGCTTCTTCGCTATCTCATGATCTGGTAGAGAGGATAGTGATGTTTTCTTCGTTCTTATTGTTTTTTCTTCGACTTTGCCCTGACGTTATTTGCAGTTGAAACGATTAAGGGCTTTTGTGATTTAGGGGACTGACGACTTTACAGTGAGTGATTTTTAGAAGTAAGGGTAAAATCGTAAGGAGAAAAAAAATTTAGTGACTTAGATCAGACCGAAAAACACCAAATTGGCTCCTTGATGCAATTTAAAGTTTTACAGGAATGAATTGGATGTTCTTTCCGCCGATGCAGTGACTTGGAATTCGTACAGTGAAGAAGACCTATAAGCGTTGCCCACACTGTGCACCACATCTAGAAGGATTTGGAGAGCCCAATTGCTTTTGTTTTCGCTGACAGACTGTGCATCCCATCTTCTGGACAAAGTCATGAGGCAGTTTGGATTACGGTAGCATCTTCCTCAACCCGCTCCTCATTATGAAGTTAAAGTAAATGATGAGTTGTACAAGGACATGCTTGCTTTGTGGGATAATCGATATGCGTGTGAGGAACAAGAACGTGATTCCCTACTAACCGAGCAAGCTTACATGGCATGGTACTAAAACATTACGCGTCGGTTCGTGCTACCAAGACCAACTCCACTTCCTCCTGCATTTCCTTCTTCCTACAAATCAAGAGCTCCTCTTGAAAGGAATGTGGTACTTTCTTAATTTCTACGGTTCAATTGAGACTTCCTAATGATATTACTTCCTGTATTTATTTACAGGTGGATGGGGTTTACCACGCACTTGAGTTAGTGGATGAATTGGAGCAAGAAATTCCGGAGAAAGCAAAGGGAAATGCTTGTCGATTAAATAAATTCTTCGTTCTTGCTTATCTAAGAACAAAATGGATAGACCACGACCTACTACACCACCTCCTCTACCACCTGCTAAATTGGATGTTTTTAATCTACCTCGGACTTCTCGAAATAGCAAAAAGTACGTAAGCCGCAGGAAAGCCAAGAAGGAAGCATCTGGTGAGTCGTCTTTGCAACATTCCGTGTCGTTCAGTTCTTCACAACCTCCTCCAGAGCAAGTAAAGGAGGGCATCCAGGAAGAGAAAGAGGAAGAGGAAGAAGAGGTGTCAACACCAGAGAAGTTTAGACTTCAGCCACGACGAAATAAGAAAACGCCTTGGATTTTAAAAGAATTGAGGTGATTAGTTGATTTTACACTTTTACCAAATAATTTGCAACCATTTTATCTTTGTAATGATTCTGTATGATGTATTGGGTTGGATGGATGTTTGTTATTGTTTTGTTGGTGGATATGCAGTTCAAATGTTCTATGTCGAACCTTATGGTCGTTACGTAATTTGGATACGTTATTTTTTTTGTTAGATTTGCAATTTGGATATGTTATTGTTTTGCTGTTTATGTATTTTGTATTTGATTATATTTTGTTGTTGGACCTGTATTGGTCACGTATGTCAAATTGTATATGTCGATAACTTAGTTGTTTTGTAATTTGACATGTTATTGTATTGTGTGCAGCAGACTAAATTTGCTCACTGCCTCTTTGGAAGGCAGTGAGTAATCAACAGAGCGTTATCTCGGATAACGCCCAGCAGCGTTATCCTAGATGACGCTAATAGAAATGCTCACTGCCTCAACGGGGACAGTGAGCTCTCAACAGGGAGTTATCTCAAATAACTCCTTTGTAAAAAAAAGGTAAAATGAACTAGCGTAAACTGGGATGACGCCTTTAAAAAAAGGGTCTATTTTCGTGATTAGTTTTGAAAGTGACATGTTATTGTATTGTGTGCAGCAGACTAAATTTGCTCACTGCCTCTTTGGAAGGCAGTGAGTAATCAACAGAGCGTTATCTCGGATAACGCCCAGCAGCGTTATCCTAGATGACGCTAATAGAAATGCTCACTGCCTCAACGGGGACAGTGAGCTCTCAACAGGGAGTTATCTCAAATAACTCCTTTGTAAAAAAAAGGTAAAATGAACTAGCGTAAACTGGGATGACGCCTTTAAAAAAAGGGGTCTATTTTCGTGATTAGTTTTGAAAGTGACATATTTGTGTTATAACTTTTCAAAACTGGCCCAAATGAAAAAAAAATCCAAGCTTAAAAAGAAGAGAAACAAGGGACCAAGATTTCTTATATGGGTTTTCTTTTTTCCTAAATAAGAAAAAGAGAAATTGAGGAAGATGAGAAGATATTTATAGGTTAGCGAGATGGATCTAAATCTTAAAATCGTAAAGACATAAAAGACCATAATCGTTAGATATTAGATAACGTACAAAAAAAATTAAATATATTTCTCAACGTACGAGGTTATATATATATCAATGGTCGAAAAGATGGTCATCTATAGTGGAAAACGTGTAATGAGTATTAGAAATGAAATGATTGATTCATGGTTCAAAAAACTAGGTACAAATTGAAAGCTCGCCCTATTGTATATTAGCATGGAATTTGGGAAGAGGGCAAGTATTACATTCATTTTTTTTACTTGCATATGGAAGCTAGTCAAAGAATGACACTGTATCATAGTTGTGAAAACCGAACCGTAAGTCAAACCGTGGTAGTGCAAAGGTCTAAAGTTTTCGTGGTTCAACAGGTTAGATCGTAGGAACCGTGCTGATAGTTTATTTCTATATTTCTGATTTAAACATTAAATTATTTTAAATATAGATAAAATTTAAACAATTATGGCAAACACCCGTGTCCAAACTGATTGAGATACTTTCACATGATCCAAAAAGTCATGGGTTCAATTTTCTTCTTCAACCCACTTGTCTTGTAGTACGTTATATACTACCTAATTGGAATAATTATATAACAATTTGTCATAACAAGGTTGTAAATTTACTAATTTTTTATAGTGAAAGAAAACAATAATTTGTAAAATGTACATAATAATAAATTATATCATCCAAAATTTAATGACAAACACTATAAAATTATATGTAAAATTTACTATGTTAAAAAACGAAGAGTGAAGCGATTATTTTTCTCTCAAATTTGAAGAACCATGAGGTTCAAAGTGGTCGGTCTAGAGGTTTTTAAAGGGTTTTTAGGTTAAATCGCGGGTATTTGCACACCCAAGTTTGTTTCATTTTTATAGTCATGGCGCCTCAAGGTCGAAGGTTAACCGCGGTCGGATTGAAGTTGGGTTGATTCTTTTAAAACACTGCATAGTATTGTGAAACAATAAAAAAATCACACAAAGGAACGGAAGTACCTATCAGACACTGTGCATAAAATCTTGAAAAATAAAGCTAATATAACTCTAAAGCAAACTCATATCATGTTTCCATACTAGAAATTGTGCGAATTTAAAAATTAGATTTATATTAATGAACGAAGTAGACAATAATATATTCTCGAACGCAGCCAAACTACAAATATCACACGCATACTATGTTAGTTACAAGAAGGTGTCGTAGGTTATGTGATGGTACTGAAGTAATAGACCATTGCGCTATGGACTAGTGTACAATACCACATTTTTGTACAATCATTTTATCGTATAAATCAAGCACACCATAATGCTTGAGCATATCACGTACTATATATAACACTCAACTATATATGCCAACGTTATACTATTATAAGATATGTTCAGCACAAACTAATACACGAAGTAGTAGGTCAGTTTAATCAAATAAAACTGAACCCCTCTACATTAACATAGTTGTATCTCATGATCCACTTAACCAATCAAATACTAAGTGCATAAGCAGGCCACATCTTGATATAACTATCTGCACAGTATCAGGATCAAATCAAATACAAAAATACAATCAAAATAGAGAACTATGTTGCACTCGTAAACTGAGCAACGCACATGCATCAACAACTCCAAAGAAAGAAACCAACTTTAATAGGCAATATTACACCAACACTGGTGCACATGCCATTTTGTATCAGTTAGGAAATGAGGAAGAAGAGAGAAGAAGAGGTTAAGAGAAGAAGGGAGGAAGAACACCAGTAGTAAAAGGAAATCGATTTCATTCATTTCATACCCTTTCTTACAACCTCATCGAAATATATATAGCAGCTGTACGTATTCTCAGCCTAACAAAATTCAAACAGCTGTGACTACTACATTTGCTAATCAATTTCAGCAAATCATTCATAACAAATTACATGCATAAAGTGGAATATCCTATGCTTTAATGACCTGGCCACATGTACACTTTAATACATATAATAGTTAGGAATTCTAGTGCTTCTTTGAGGCCTTATGCTGCAATATTTGGAGCTGGCTTGTGCATGTGCTTCTGGTATCGTATCATTACTAACTCCTCGAAATCGACCTTGTTCTCAAGGTTATTGATACTTTGCATGGAGAAGAGGAGGTTATACTTGCTGTTGCTGGAAACAGATGATGTGTTGTCGGAGGAAATATTTATGAAAGTAAAGAGGACATTGATACATAAAGAAAAGAGGACGTCGAAGTTAGGGTTCCGAACGCGGCAAGAAATGGCACCGCGGAGGTTGTCGTCGGGTTGAGCAATTGATGAGGAGAGAGCAACGATGTACAGGGAGGTCAAGAAAGATGTATATGTAGTGTAATCAAATGTGCCGAATGGAAAGTAGGTGTGAGCGGCATTTATGACAAGGGGAAAGGAATTAAGGATGGCAATGGGGCGGGTCTAGGGTCCAAACCTGCTTGAACCGCCCCTATTTTGACCCATTTAGACCCGCCCCATAGGGTCTTCGGGGCGGGTAGACCCGCGACCCGCATTTGGAAGTTCGGGTCTCGGGTCGGGTCTGGGGCACGGCTAACCCGCCCCAACCCAACCCACACGATTTAAACATCATTAAAACACTTTATAACTATAATGATTACTTGTTAATCTTCTTAGGTATACATGGTTATAACTTGAATAATATTATTTTTTCAATCAACAAACTATAAAAATTTCATATTACTAAGTTGCATCAATGATAATTATATAATAACAAATGCATACATTTTGAATTATTATCTTACAGCTCATTTTTTAAAATTCTCTTATCATTGTGAACACATTATAATATGTATATAATTTATCATTTAATGGTAAAAAATATAAGTATATAAATTTGTGTATATTAGAACACAATATCACCGGGTCATGGGGCGGGTCGGGTCTACCCTGACCCGTACGGGTTTCGGGTATGGGGCGAAATTTCAGACCCGCACCGGGTCTACGGGGCGGGTCTGGGGCAGGATTTAAAAAGTCCGGGTCGGGTCTGGGGCACGAGTAACCCGCCCCAATCCGCCCTATTGTCATTCCTAAAAGGAATGCATGGAGCATTTGGTGGTCATAGTGATATCAAAGGTGAAGATAATGAATATAGCAACGTCGATGTTGTTGTCCAAGTTGATTTCATTGTCGATAGTGATTGTACCAATTATGATTTTGGGAAAGAAAAGGCGAGACGTTAGTATAGAGCCATGTGAGAGTGGTTTTAAGGTTAGTAATAGAGGAAATTGAGGTTTTAGATATGACGTGGTGAACTTGATGTGGGAAAAGCATAAGGACATAGATATTTGATAGTTAGAATTGTAGCACTTAACACGGAAAATATTGGTAGAGAAGTGTAACACCCCAAATTTTAACGACATTAAAAAGGGAAAAATTATATAATAATTAATCTAACATTCGGAATTAAAGGGAAGGGACTACGTCATTTCGTCCGTCTCGAAATTCTGGTCAGAATGGACATTTTTTTGCGTAAAACGGACACCGTATGAAAAAGTTATGAGGGTTCGAAGTTTGTTTACGCACAAGATAAATATATATATATATAATAAATTTCAGAACCTTCAAAAACAATTCAAAAATCAAAATTGGGCCAAAGCGGGCTGAGCGGGAAAATTCCCGTTCATGGGTGTCGACCCGCCTAGGGGGTGTCGACATGGGTGTCGACCCCCCTATAGGAGTGTCGACATAGGTGTCGACCCTCTATAGGGGTGTCGACCCCCCCGGACAGATCTGGGAAAAATTCGTTTTACGTACCTGGAATTGATTTTGGGTCTGGTTCATTGGTTCTAGGCTATAAATATGGTCCCTTATCCTCTTATTTTCTCCATTGGAGATCATAGAGGCCATATGCTGTAGGGTTGCAAATTGAAACAGAATCAAAGTCTACTACAATCAGTTTAGCTATTCAGAATTCATATCTCTCTCTCTCTCTAAATTTTTTGAACCTAACGTTGTGAGTTTCTAGTCACTTTTAGGTTTAAATAAATAACAGTAAATTGTGAAAGACTATGAATTGGATATGTTGTAAAGTATGGATCTATGCCAGTATTAAATCTTATGCCATGTAGATCATGATAGATCTAGTTCTCTAGATCTGATGCAATTGTGGTTATACTATGATGTTGCCTTTATGGATCTTGATTTGTAACTACGTTGTGGTAAATGTAAATCTATTAATCTTGACAGTTGCAACATTGCTTAGATCTAATTTTGTATGTAAATCACCTTTCATGTTGCGATCAACTTAGATATGTTGTAAGTTGCACATATTTAGATCTAAACATGATTATGATCATGTTTTATGCTAGATCCACTTTATGATCATGTTTTATGCTAGATCTATTTTATGATCATATCTTATGCTATGATAGATCTATCTCTCGAGATCCAATTCAATTGTGATTGTCCTAGTATGTTATTTTTGTTTCATTTGGATAGATCAAATCATTTATGTGAACCATGAACATATGCCACCTTGAATTGATTAGGATTGGGTCCATACCTTTATCTTAACTGTAACCTCTATGATGTGGATTTGGGTAGATCTATTTATAAACCTGTAAATCTAAACCTTTATTTATGATTAGATCTAATTTAATCTATTATATCTAGAGCAAGTGAACATTTTATGTAGATCTAAAGAATTATTTATGTTAGATCCCGTTATGATGATGATTACATGTTCATGACAATATGTATGTTCACCTTGATATGATGTTAATTACATGTTCATTCACCTTGTTGTCATGCTTATGCCAAAACTGTGTTGAAACTATCACCTCTATCATATTCCCTTTTTCATTGTTATGGCTAGACTACTTATTAGCCTAGATACCGCCAAACTACGTACGAATATATTAGTGAAGGAAACATGGGAAAAGGGATTTATAATTGGCATGTAATCTTTAAATGAATTGATATGTAATTCAAATTATCGGGTAAAATAGGTACTGACACCTATAAAAGGAAAGGATTAATTAATTGGTAAATTAATTAAAAATAACACAATTTGAATACGAACATTTATGGACATGTAATTCAAATTATTGGGCAAAATATGTATTGACACCCAAAAATGGAAAGGTTTAATTAATTTATTAATTAATTAAAAATGAAATGTTCAGTAATTACAATTAGGAATTGTAATTGTACTTATGACACGAGGTTAGGTTACATTAGTGGTGGAAGTCTGCCCAGACCCGACCGTCATATCCAGCAGCCACTAATGTTGAACCTAATGTGGGAGGTCAAAGTACGCAAATACGAATCGAACTAAGACACGAGGTTAGACCCAACTGTAGAATAAGACTGCCCGGACCCAGCTGGCATATCCAACATCCACATGTTGTAGGCCTAATATGGGAGGTCTAGCCCATTATAAACCATAAATGGACATGATAATGAATCAGACTACTTAACCTAATCTAATCCATAAGGGATTGTATGAATATGAACTAAAGATAGGGTTAATTAAAACATGCTTAGATCAGTGGAAGTTTTAAGTACATCTTGGGTAGGTGGGTAATATTAATATATATAGGCTCATAAACTTAACCATTAAATAAACGTGCTTGAATCAGTAGGAGGGTTAAGTACATCATGGGTTGGTGCGTAATATTTATATATATAGGCCCACAAACTTAACATGTCGAGGTTATGTAATTAAAGACATCGTTAGGTAAATATAACTAATGGAAAACCTACTAATGGGGATGCAAGACAAAGGGGAGAGCTTGCTCATCTTGTGTGGGACCCATTTCACTCAGTAACCCTTAAATAGGTATCAAACGGGTACTCCGAACTAGGTCGGAGTGGGGGCATGCTTACTGAGCTGATTGTAAGAGATCCAAACGTGGAGGCGGTGTTGACGGCACGTTCCAACGGGATCATATGTGTGCATGACTCCGCCTGCTGGGGAAGATAAAACGCCGTGACATCAATAGATATGGTTATGCACATCCGGAAAATGAAAGGTTGCCACTTTAAGGAGTGATACACCCTATTATGGGGTCAGCACAGGGTATCTACGGAATAGGGAGCCGATCGATTGGGGGTAGTAAATAGGGTACATCTAGTCCTGTCTAGTTCTGTGGGGTACCTTTGTTTCTGTCTGGGCTAACACCCGTTATTTCTTCTTGGGTACCAGTTCTGTTTGGGTTAAAATCCGTTACTATAGTACACCTAAAACTACCATTATGTTTCTGTTGGGATCATCATGTTTTTGTTAAGCAATTAGGGAATATGTAACCCTATTACATATCTGTTATTCTAGTATTGGTGCAGAGCAAGGAAAGTATTAAGAAGCACTATCTATTCTACCCTGTTGTCCTGTTTACCTTGTTATGCCTGTCATTTATGTATTGATCTCTCTTATCCACTTTGTATGCCTATCATGTTACTTTTATTTATTTACTGGCTAAAAGTAACTAGACTTGCTAGACTTTATGTCTAACCCTTTTTGTTTTCCCTTCTTTCTTCCGTTCCCCACCCCCCAAGGTTCTCAGGGAGGAAACACACATGCTTGATCGTGATTTTGCTTATTTTACTGGAGTTGCTTATATGTATGGATCAAGCTCCTTTCCTTGTAGCTATGGCCATATTTTGCTCTTGGGGAATTTTCTTTCTTTTATGTTCTCTGATATTTCTGAAGAAAAGGACAGTGGTTTTTATGTTGTAATGGGTTTTTATGTTTCAGACAAATGATGCTTTGGACCACGGTATTTTGATGATTAATGAAGTTGCTTGTTTCCACTGCAAATTTTTTTTATACCTGTCTTGTAATATTCTGTGTCTATTTACCTAAATGCTTCACGAAACTTAATGCATTCCCCTTGTGAGTGACATTAACGGAAGTGGGGTGTCACACTTGGTATCAGAGCTGAAGGTTACTAGAATAGATAAAAGTTTTGAAAAATATTTTTCAAAAAGGTTTTAAAAGAAATTATTTTCAAAAAAAAAAGTCTGTTTTGAAAATATTCCCCAAGAATCCATATGTAATATGCTTCGGTCGTTTATCTAAAATTCTTCCTTTTCCTTTTTTCAGCGTGTCCGAGGATCAAAACATTCTTAATATCCCAGAGGGCGTTACGATACCCGGATGGTTTCAGAGATATTTGGAGGCCACAACACCTGCTGAAGGCCAGAGAGACGCTCCTCCTCCTATTGCACCAGTCATTCCTCCTCCTCCTCCTTCTCCAAGAGCAGATAACTTCACCAAAATCTGTAGGGACTTCCGTACTATGGGAGGGAAGCCATTCCATGGGAATGAGACATTTGTGGAAGCTCGGAATTGGCTTAAGGAGACCGAGGACTTATTCGTAATCTTTGAAGTGGAGGACCGAAGAAAGATTCAGTTAGCTGCTTGGCTGTTAAAAGACAAAGCCTCATTTTGGTGGGAAGTCACCCAAGTTGGACCTCCGGTGGAAACTTGGGAAGATTTTAGGCAACGATTTGAAATGAAATTTCTTTCCCAAGCCGAGAAAAGCATGCAGATGGAAAGGTTCTTAGCACTCAAACAAGGAAACTTGACGGTGAAAGAATATGTGAATAAATTCAACCAGCTAGCAAGGTTCGGGTTAGAATTGGTGGATACGCCGCACGAAAAGACTTTGTGGTAGGCTAAAGGGCTGAATGAACCCCTTCATGGGTTAGCCATGTCCCATATCCTAATGGGAGCCACTTTTGAAAAACTTGTTGATATGGCCCTAATGCATGAGGAAGACAAGGGAGAAAAGAAGGAAGTAAAGGCTGAGGAAGCAACGCAAAATGAGAAGGTGTGGCCCAAGAAGGGACAACAGCAGAAGAAAGGCAAAAAGAATGACAAGGTTAAAGATAAAAGGAATTGCCATAGTTGTGGGTGAGAGAGTCACTTAGCTAAGGACTGCAGGAAAAGGAAGAATGCTTGCTTCGCTTGTGGGTAGGTCGGGCATCTTATTAAGTATTGCCCAAAGAAACAGGGCCAAGGTCAAAGGGCAGGAACTTCTGGAGGGCAGGTGCATGCTCTCACGATCAGTGCTCCTGAAAGAGGTAGAAAAATTTGCGTAGAAAGTTTAGTTTCTCTTTCAAATCATCCAATTAGGACACATTTTAATTCTGGCGCTTTACACTCATTTATATCTAGTTCTATTGTTGAATCTCTGCACTTAGTTACTAGTATGGTAGTGGATACCGTAGCAGTCTCAAACCCCATTAGTGATTCGGCTCATTTATCTATATTTTGTAGGGGTTTGAGAATATCTGTGTTAGGCGTCAAATTTGAATGCGACGCATATGTACTCGGGTTTATGGGCTATGGGTTGATTCTAGGGATATGTTGGTTTACCACATATGGTGCCATTCTGGGTGGTGAGAGGAGGGTCGTTAAGCACCTTCGAAATTTCTTGTGACCCACAAGGGTCTGTCATGCTTAGTTTCCTAGAGTCTCTTAAGGCATCTAACGATGATCTGCAATCGGCACCAGTAGTCCGTGAGTATTCTGATGTCTTAGACGAGGTTCGGGGATTACCCCTGAGGCGCGAGATTGATTTCCATATATACCTGGTGGACAATGCAAAGCCAGTTGCATTACCTGTGCGCCATATGGCTCCTAAAAGAAAAGAAGGAACTTGATAAGCAAGTGGCGGGGATACTTGAGAAAAGGTTTGATAGGTGAATCATATCAGGATGGAAAACCTATTGAAGACAGTCCTTGGGGAAGCCCATCATTCCAAGATGACTATTTATCCAAGTGGCGATAAAATGTATGGAGTTCGAGGTAGTAGGGCCAAACTTGTGAAAGGAAGTGAAAATAAAGAAGGAAGCAATGATTGGATAAGTTCCGACTTACATACTTGGATCGGAGGTTAAGAAGCTACGCATACTAGAAGTCAAGTTGGTGAAGGTCCAGTGGAGAGACAATCAAGAAGATGCAACTTAGGAGATCGAATACAAAAATTTTACGCTTCGTACCTTTACCTTTTCAAGGGAATGTTCTTAACTTCTCTTCCAAAAGATTTTATTCGCATTTGCTTCTATCATCTGAGTATATCCTATCAATCGAATCTTCGACCTTTAGGTAGGAAATCCCATGATTGTAAACATGTGTTTGAGACATGTTATGTTTTATGGATGCAAGTGGATTCAAGTGTTTGCTAGTGGTTGCCTGTGGACGCATATACACACACACGTTAGGCACTAGATCGGGTCAATCACTCTCATACTGCATATGGATGTGTATACATTTTCTTTTCTTTTATGGATGGAAATGGATGAGTTAGTATATGGATGTTGCATTTGGACAAATGTGTGTGCACACATATAGAACTTATATGATGTAATAGGTTTATTTGCATACATATTAGATTCATGGCACTAACATACATTGCATTAAGGAGGTCAACTGAATCAGTAGACCGCCTGATTCTTGCATTAGTGTTGGCACATATACACACACTTCTGCATATATTCATATAAGCATTAGAGGCTTTTAAGGAAAAAGGATGTCAATGGATGTTGGATGAGTAAATGGATGATGGATGGTAGGATATGCATTCTTCCCAACTTAGAGATTTCGGGATCGAAATCCTTTGAGTAGGGGAGAATGTAACACCCCAAATTTTAACGACATTAAAAGAGTTAAAATTAAATAATAATTAATTTAACATTCGGAATTAGAGGGAGCGGACTATGCAAAATTGCGTCCATCCCGAAATTCTGGTCAGAATGGACATTTGGTTTGCATAAAACGGGCACCGTGTGAAAAAGTTATGAGGGTTCGAAGTTTGTTGCACAAGATAAATATATATATATGTAATAAATTCTAGAACCTTCAAAAACAATTCAAAAATCAAATTCGGGCCAAAGCGGGCTGAGCGGGAAAGTTCCCGCTCGTGGGTGTCGACCCCCCTATAGGGGTGTCGACCCCCCCCCCCCGGATAGATCTGGGTAGAATTCGTTTTACGTACCTGGACTTGATTCTGGGTCTGGTTCATTGGTTCTAGGCTATAGATATGGTCCCCTATTCTCTTATTTTCTCCATTGGAGATCATAGAGGCCATATGCTGTCGGGTTGCAAATTGAAACAGAATCAAAGTCTACTACAATCAGTTTAGCAATTCAGAATTTAGATCTCTCTACTCTCTAAATTTTCTAAACCTAACGCTATGAGTTTCTATTCACTTTTAGGTTTAAATAAATAACAGTACATTGTGAAAGACTATGGATTGGATATGTTGTAAAGTATGAATCTATGATAGTATTAAATCTTATACCATGTAGATCATGATAGATTTAATTCTCTAGATCTAATGCAATTGTGGCTATACTATAATGTTGCATTTATGGATCTTGATTTGTAACTACATTGTGGTAAATGTAAATCTATTAATCTTGATAGTTGCAACATTGCTTAGATCTAATTTTGTATGTAAATCACCTTTCATGTTGCGATCAACTTAGATATGTTGTAAGTTGGACATATTTTGATCTAAACATGCTTATGATCATGTTTTATGCTAGATCCACTTTATGATCATGTTTTGTGCTCGATCTATTTTATGATCATATATTTTGCTATGATAGATCTATCTCTCGAGATCCAATTCAATTGTGATTGTCCTAGTATGTTATTTTTGTTTCATTTGGATAGATCAGATCATTTATGTGAACTACGAACATATGCCACCTTGAATTAATTAGGATTGGGTCCACACCTTTATCTTAATTGTAACCTCAATGATGTGGATTTGGGTAGATCTATTGATAAACCTGTAGATCTAAACCTTTATTTATGATTAGATCTAATTTAATCTATTATATCTAGAGAAAGTGGACATCTTATATAGATCTAAAGCAATATTTATGTTTAATCCCGTTATGATGATGATTACATGTTCATGACAATATGTATGTTCACCTTGATATGATGTTAATTACATGTCCATTCACCTTGTTGTCATGCTAATGCCAAAACTGTGTTGAAATTATCACCTCTATCATTTTCCCTTTTTCATTGTTATGGCTAGACTACTTATTAGCCTAGATGCCGCCAAAATACGTGTGAATATGTTAGTGAAGGAAACGGGGGAAAAGGGATTTATAATTGGCATGTAATCTTTAAATGAATTGATATGTAATTCAAATTATTAGGTAAAATAGGTATTGACATCTATAAAAGGAAAGGATTAATTAATTGGTAAATTAATTAAAAATGGCATAATTTGAATATGAACATTTATGGACATGTAATTCAAATTATTGGGCAAAATATGTATTGACATCCAAAAAGGGAAAGGTTTAATTAATTGATTAATTAATTAAAACTGGAATGTTTAGTAATTACAATTAGGAATTGTAATTGTACTTATGACACGAGGTTAGGTTACATTAGTGGTGGAAGTCTGCCCGGACCCGACCGACATATCCAACAGCCACTAATGTTGAACCTAATGTGGGAAGTCAAAGTATGCGAATACGAATCAGGATAAGACACGAGGTTAGGCCCAACTGTGGAACAAGACTGCCCGGACCCGACCGACATATCCAGCATCCACATGTTGTAGGCCTAATGTGGGAGGTCTAGCTTATTATAAACCATAAATGGACATGATAATGAATCGGACTAATTAACCTAATCTAATCCATAAGGGATTGTATGAATATGAACTAAAGATAGGGTTATGTAAAACACGCTTGGATCAGTGGGAGGGTTAAGTACATCTTGGGTAGGTGGGTAATATTAATATATATAGGCCCACAAACTTAACCGTTAAATAAACATGCTTGAATAAGTAGGAGGGTTAAGTACATCTTGGGTTGGTGGGTAATATATATATATATATATATATATATATGGGCCCACAAAATTAACCTGTCGAGGTTATGTAATTAAAGACATCGTTAGGTAAACATAACCGGTGGAAAACCTTGTAGTGGGGATGCAAGACAAAGGGGAGAGCTTGCATCATCTTGTATGGGACCCATTTCAGTCAGTAACCCTTAAACAGGTATCAAACGGGTACTCCGAACTAGGTCGGAGTGGGGCACGCTTAACGAGCTGATTGTAAGAGATCCAAACGTGGAGGCGGTGTTAACGACACGTTCCAACGGGATCATGTGCGTGCATGACTCCACCTGATGGGGAAGATAAGACGTTGTGACGTCAGTAGATATGGTTGTGCACATCCAGAAAATGAAGGGTTTCCACTTTAGAGAGTGATACACCCTACTGTAGGACCATCACAGGGTATCTACGGAATATGGAGTCGATCAATTGGGGCTAGTAAATAAGTTACATCTAGTCCTTTCTGTTTCTGTGGGGTACCTGTGTTTCTGTCTAGGCTAACACCCGTTATTTCTGTTTAGGTACCAGTTCTATTTGGGTTAAAACCCGTTATTAGAGTACACCTAAAACAACCATTATGTTTCTGTTGGGACCATCCTGTTTTTGTTAAGCAATTGGGGAATGTGTAACCCTATTACATATCTGTTATACTAGTATTGGTGCAGAGCAAGGAAAGTATTAAGAAGCACTATCTATTCTATCCTGTTGTCCTGTTTACCTTGTTATGCCTGCCATTTTATTGATCTCTCTTATCCACTTTGTATGCCTATCATGTTACTTTTATTTATTTACTGGCTAAAAGTATATAGACTCGCCAGACTTTATGTCTGACCCTTTTTGTTTTCCCTTCTTTCTTCCGTCCACCCCCCGAAGGTTCTCAGGGAGGAAACACACAAGCTTGATCATGATTTTGCTTTTTTTGCTGGAGCTGCTTATATGTATGGATCAAGCTCCTATCCTTGTTGCTATGGCCATATTTTGCTCTTGGGGAACTTTCTTTTATGTACTTTGATATTTCTGAAGTACAAGACGGTGGTTTTTATGTTGTGATAGGTTTTTATATTTCGGACAAATGATGCTTTGGACCACTGTATTTTGATGATTAATAAAGTTGTTTATTTCCACTGCAAATTTTTTTTATATCTGTCTTGTAATATTCTATGTCTGTTTACCTAAATGCTTCACGAAACTTAATGCATTCCCTTTGTGAGTGACATTAAAGGACGTGGGGTGTCACAAGAAGTTGATGTCGTCGCTATATGAAGGGAAGACGAGGAGGGAGTAATGTCGAAGGAAGTAGGGAGGTTGTCCAAGTTTTGGCTGTGGTTAATATTTACGGGTGGGAGGATGATAACGAGGAAGCTAAGTAAATAGGTAATGCGGCATGGGATTTGTTTTGAGTGCGGCATTTTATCAAGCAATTTCAATGCATCTTTGTATGCTACATCTTGCTTGCAACCATCACCTTATTCTTCGGCATTACTACGTCTCTTGTATATTGTACTTTCTTGTAGTAATATTTTGATTCTAGACTACTTTTGACTGAGGTAGTTACTAATTCAGTTTTCGATTTCAGTATTTCAATCAAGTTACAAGATGGTAAAGGATGATACAATAGGACTTTTGCCTTCTTTTAATCAAATATTTTGCTATTTTTCCCATATCATTTGTAATCAGGTCTGAGTATGCTTTATGTCTTTTCTTCACCACGACGGCAACAAAGTCGGCTTTAGTAAGGGAGGGCATAAGGCCCTTGGTGATGCCATACTGCAAGAATTGGCGGATTTAAATGGTAGAGATGTTGTAAAGAATCTCTTTTATAGACCTCACTAAGGAAGTCTCGAGATTAAATCCCTGAACATGGAAAGTGACATTGCCAATGCACTGATCAGTAATGCTGACGAAGCTGGCCATTCCTTGTGCCTGGTTGTTGGACTGGAATATGGTGGTGGGACTGGTGGCCATGGCAGAACCATCAGTAATCTGGCATAGCTTTTTGACATCGAAGTAGTCAACGACAATTTGATGGAAGAGGAGGTTGATTAAGGTGTAGATCTTTAGCACTGTGTTGAGGAAGAGTTTGGTGGGTACTTCATAGAAGATGGATTCAGTGATTTTGTTGTCAGTTAGACCATGGTGGCCTAAAGAGGTGAGGTGAGTAGAGATCTGCTTTCCTAAGATGACGTTGGAAGTGATTTGCTAAAGGCAGAAGGTTGGGTGGGAGTTGTTGATGAGTTGGTGGAGGAAGTTATCGGTGAGCTGGTGAAGTTTGGGAGGATGTGAGATCGAAAATGAAAGCACCAATTGGTGCACATGCCATTTTGTATCTGTTAGGAAATGAGGAAGAAGAGAGAAAAAGAGGTTAAGAGAAGAAGAGGTTAAGAGAAGAAGGGAGAAAGAACAATAGTAGCAAAAAGATATTTATTTCATTCATTTCATACCCATTCATACAACCTCAAGTAAATATATATAGCAGTTGTATGTATTCTCAGCCTAACAAACTTTGGACATCTGTAACTACTACATTTGCTAATCAATTTCAGCAAATCATTCATAACAAATTACATGCACAAAGTGGAATATCTTATGCTTAAGAGACTTGGCCACATGCACACTTTAATACATATAACAATTAGGAATTCTAGTGCTTCTTTGAGGCCTTGATGCTGCAATATTTGGAGCTGGCACATGCATGTGCTTCTGGTACCATATCAACACCTCTTGAAGACGTGTTGGAATATAACAACGAAAAATAAAGATAAACTACATTGTCATCCCAAAAGAAGGTGGTGTGTGGCACCTCAATCTGTGTAGGATGATCGATCTACATTTCATCCTTGCATAATTTCATCGATTAAGCGTTATAGTAACAAACCGCAAAAGTTAATGTGAAGATAAAATAGACCACGTCAAAGAGAGTTGCACAAGATAACAGAATGTCCAACGAACCAAATCCAAAATAACTAAAGAACATGTAACCCATATACTATTATCAGTGTTGAATTAAAGTCAGACTAGGTACATAATATATGAGCCAAAGGGCAAAAGTTTCACTACGTCCTATGTTCTTCAAAATACACAACAAAAGAAAACCAACAATCCCAAATTTCATGAAGCAACAAGTCAAAGAACTATGCACATGCACATGGAAAAACCAAGATAAGAAATGACCCCCAACATAAAAGAGCTGCATCATTATAAGTAATCTAGAATTTCCTTATCATAAAGAGACCACAAAAAACTACACCACCATAGCTCTTTAGGTTGACAATATTGAATGTCGCCCAAACTGCGTTAATGCTCCTAAAGCCATACTTCACACTCCATCAAAAATATGACAAAACACAACGTCAAGAGTAATTAGAGACAAACTAAATCGGTGTGTAAAAATGCATTGTCATTCTAAAGTGTAGCCACACCATAGTAACCAAATCTGAATTGCTCTAGTAATAAAGGACATTGTCACCATTGTTGTATCAAAGTAGTGCCCATAAATTCAAGGATAAACATAACATCAAATCGTCACACCACATACTATGCAAAGTATTAATACCATCACAAACCATCCACTCCATCAACTTCAAGCACACTATTCCAATTCAAATTATCCTACAAAAAAATTAAGTCTTACCTCCAAAAGAAAATTTTGCAGCCTCGAGCCATGTAAGTGACCTTTATAGTTACAATAATCTACAAATGAAAGACATGACAACATCAAATGGTAGAGAAAAATATAATGATATAATATCAGCAACCAAGTGAAGGAACATTTGCTATGAAAGGAAAAGCGCTATAGCAATAGATGAGGGGCTTAAATAGTTTTTTGATTCTCTATGCTTTGTATTTTAACAGATATTTTTCTGCCATGTAAAGAAAGTAAAGAAAATAAAGGGTGTAAGTTGGTCGGACTGGAACGAATGGAGGTATGTTCAGTTTATATTCTAAAAAAATCGAACTGAAACACGGATCGAACGAGATTTTTCACGGACAAATTTTACAGTCCCTAATTCATGTTCTAAATAAAATCGGTCGGACACGAATGGACGTGGTCGGACATAGCTATTCATATCACATTTTATTAGATTTTCTCTCAACTATATACCAAATTACAAGGAATTCGAACGAATACGGACTGAACATGATTTTTTCTCATACAAATTTTGTTGTCCTAATTCATGTCCTAAATGAAAATCGGACGGACTCAGACAAACGTAGTTCGATCAAAGACACAAAATGATGTTGGACATTTATACAAAATTTATAGCCCTAAAGAAAATAATAAAAGTATAAAGGAAAGGAGTTACCTCATGAATGTAAGATTTCTTAAAATCTTAACCACATTAATAATTATGTCCCTTTATTTGAATATCCTGTCTTGTTGATCTTGTTTGGATTATAGAATTGAAATCGGAAATGACATCTTGAAAATAGTTAAAATGCATCTACATGGTTATGTAAGCTTTAGCAACACTATTACTTATTTAAGGACAATTTAATATTAATTAAATTTTTTAGTTTTTAATTATGAAACCATTTAGGGTCGTAAGAACTTCGAGAAACAAGTTGGAGTTGTAAGACGAAAAATCTCACGATTCTTTCAAGTTGTAACAATGGAAGAAAGAGAAATAATAAATCAAAGAGTGGATGGATATTCACTATTGGTAGAGAAGCGATATCTCGGGCTATAGTGAAATAAGCGTGTTTTGTTGATTTCACCATGACTGCTGAATTTGTTGCATTGAATTACCTAGTAAAAACCAATGTCTTTGATATTTGTAGCTTGTAATAGTCAAGAAAGACAATCACAAGCATAAAGCTAAGTACATAATAGAGAATTTGGGTATAAGACACAATGCAGTAAGACAAATCTTGTTGAGATTTATGATACTAAATCACATTTCCACTAAAGCTGGCTATGTGTGTTAGTTATGGAAGTAGCTTTGCGACGAAGAAGATGGATTGCAAATCGAATTTCGGAGAAGGAAAGATATAGAGGAAAAGCCAAAAATTCTTAGTTGCTTCAACTCGTGTGATGAACCAGACATCTGAATAATGTCTTTGGAGTTTCCAGAGACTCAGCTCAAACATCTGGTTACTCATACCAGACGTCTAAGCGAGCAAAATATTTGTTTTGAATGGGACATATTAGATCTGATTTGTGATATTTCTAAGGGGAAACTTGTGTATTTGCCTAGGTTTTCTACTCTTCTAGATAATATACTTACAATTTTGAAATGTTATGCACTGAAATTGATGAGACTGAACTAAAGGAATTAAATTAGAGGATATTGATCTTAAAATAATCTCTAGGGTTAGCCATCATTCTTTGTGGTTCTTCGTGGTTACGTTCTTTCTCTCCAATAATTTTAGTCGTATAAATATTCTTTCCCTTTCTCAATTTGGTTATTCAATTGTATTTTATTCGTTTTAGCTTTGTTCTATTAATTGTAAACAAAAATTTGGAGAATTAACAAAGTGGGTAGTTGGGTGGAATATCTTATGTTATTGTGTTTGCTTTCAATTCCATCTCGTTTTCAATCCAAGTTATCTCTTTGTGGTTTGGATGACAAAGATCCTAATATAAGATTTCGTAAAACGCTACCTCTATTTTGGGCATGATGGTTGGTATCGGAGCTAGGTGATTTCAAAGCTTAGAGTAATTTTGTTTTTTATTATTGGTGTCGAGTATGATTTCGTTCTCGGAGATGGCTATTTTTGGTAGGAGAAATTGGGATATTTGGAAATTTAAGATGGAGGATGTTCTGTAATGATCTTCATGATCGATAAGAAAGCGATTGCATTGATTTTCCAATAACTTGATGGTTCAGTTTTCCATCATTTGGATAGTTGTTGATCCGCAAAGGATTTGTGAGATAAGTTGGTATTTTTGTACGAGTCAAAGATGCTAATAGTAATCCTTTTCTAGTAAGAAAGTTAATACAACCGAAACTAGATGAAGAGAAGTCAGTTGTAAAGCATTTGAATGAATTTCAAGATGCAATAAATCAATTGAAATATATAAAAGTCAATTTTGATGATGAGTTATAGGCTCTTTTATTGATGAGTCCACTTTCAGAAAGTTGGAAAACTTTGGTTGTTTCATTAATTGAATCCAGTGCTAATTGAACTCTTTCTAGAAGCTGTTCGAAGAATCCTTCTAAATGAGGAGCTTAGAAGAAAAGGGTCAGGTCTAAAATTAGTTCCAAGTGAGGTTATTGTAGCAAGGGACTCAAAGAAAGATACAATTTAGAAGAAGAAGGAAGCTAATGGTAAATGAGTTATCACCTGTCATTATTGTAAAGATCACATATGCAGGAAGTGTTATCCTTATAAAAGGGATGAGAAAAAGGCAATGCATGGTGATAGTAGTGATGATGCACAGGCAGGTTTTGCTGAAGGTACCAATAGTGATGTTTCTTGTGATGTCCTCTTCAGTGAAAACCAGTTTGGTAGATGGATTTAGGAGCCAGTTTTCACATTTGTAGGGATGTGAATTATTTCTCTTCTTACGAGAAGAATGTCAGCATGATTAGGATGACCAATGGAGTAGAGTTACCGATTTATATTATTGGATCTATCTGGTTTCGTATGCATGAAAATATGTTTAAGGAAGTCTCTGGAGTCAGACATGGACCTACTTATTCACATATTCTTATTTCTCCCTGTTCATGTAAAGAAGAGAGGAGTATTGGAAGAAGAAAACCTTTATAGATTGGTTGGTTATGTAGTCGACTGTGGAAAGCGAGTGACGATTGAAGGACCTAGTCAACAGCAAGGTGGAGAGGTTAATGTGGTCACTACTTATGATTCTAACATCGAGAATCATTTTTCAAACAGGACCTTCATGTTGATAGTGCTCAAGGGATCGATATTGACCAGGTAACGAGCTCAAGCCGAGTGATAGATTGGTGTCAAGTTGCAAAATCCACAAAAATAAGATGGAGATCTTTGTGGTATTACAAATGTTTTTTGGACAAGTTTTGTGTGATGCACCTCATGGGGAAGATACATCACATGCAGGCAGTGATTGAGCTTTGTAATGTAGTATGGTTGAGATATTTGGGATTTTTAACAGATCTAATGGTAACATGATTGTTTTTTCGTTGAAGATTTTGATATGATTTCATATTAAGGTGGAGTGTTGAGATTTATGATACTAAATCACATATTCATTGACGTCGACTATGTGTGTTAGTTATGGAAGTAGTTTTGTGATGGAGATGACGATTCACAAATCATATCTTGGAGGAGGAAGATATGGAGGAAAACAACTAGAATTTCTAAGTTGCTTCAACTCAGACGTTTAGGGGAATGAACCAAACGTCTGAGCAATGTCTTTGAAATTTCCAAGACTTAACTCAAACATCTAGTGTTACTCGGCCTTTTTGCCCAGCCACTAAAATTAGTCCAGGCTCACACGACTCAGCCTATCGCATAGTTAAATAACTCAGAACTGTTGTCTAAACACCTAGGAATCAAGCCCAGATGGATTCGTGCAAGTGTGGTCGTCTCGGGTTGTCAAAACTGCTCTCGAATGGCTAAGTGTTTGGGGATGGATATTTACCATCCTTCGGGATCGGTACTTATCCCCAAGCACCAAGACTTCTCAACAAATCATAAAAGGAAGTACGAGTGTTGTGGGATCTGTATTTATAAGACTCTCAGACGGTATTGATGGTTTTGTATCCCAAAACATCCCTTGGAAATTTGTATCCCCACGACATGCTTGGGTTTAGTACTTCTTACAATTCCATCAAAAAATCAACCAAGTATGTCAGGATCGGTATAGACCCTATGCCGTCGGGATTGGTATTTATGAGGAGAACTTCAGAAATCGGTGCTTCTTCCTGAAAGCATCCAGAGCCATGAACTAATAGAGTCCTCAAGGATTGACATTCCACCACATACTCCCTAGATTGGTATTTCCAAGGGTACTCCCAGGATATGAAGCGGACATTGCAAGTAGGATCCAATGCCTCAGGAACCGGTACTGATCTCGGAAGGCGAAAATTGAGGACACATGCCTCTCCACATGCTCCTTCTTTCTTACCTCATTATAAATACCCCATTCTGTAACAAGATCAGGGTTGATCTTTTGCTTTATTGACTCCTTGAGAAGAAGATATTGCACTTTGGACACCATTGCTCACTTTGCACTTCAGAACGATGGAATTTACCTCCTTCTAGGACACTTAAAATTTTGGGATGATATAGGCATTTCAGGAAAAAGAATCTAAGCTCCATCATGGACATATATGGATCTTCACTTTGCCATTTCCATTATAATTACTTGGAACTATTGTTCGCACCATGGTGCTTTTGACTAAGAAGTGAATAAAAAAGAAAAAAAATTCAAACTGGACATAGGTCCTTAAGAACCAAACCGCTATAAACTCTGTGTGATTTACTTTCCTGAATTAAGATTCTTACTGGACGTTTAGTTTCATTGTCTTGGACTTCCTTGGGTTTTTCTGACAACTTTTGAACATCAACATTCTGGTGCTTTCATTGAGGAAATAAAATCTTCATCTTTCCTTATGTTCTTTTACCAAGACTATGAGTGCTACTTAGGTCTCCTTAGAGTTACCTACCAAGTTTACTGAAAATGGTAAAAAAAGGAAAATCTGCTATGGTTGGACATTCTACTACTGATCGAGAAACTTCTCCCAACAGCAACCCTCTGAAGCTCCAGTCACCTTGATATGTCTACTTCCTCCAATCCTGAATCCCTAGTAACTCAAGCTCAGTTCTTTGAAGTAACTAAGGAATTGGAGGAAACCCAAAAATTGCTTAATGAACAAATTAGGCACAATATTGAGTTGATGGAAAGACTCTGAGAAAATACCCATACAGACATTTCATGTCTTCAAGAAAATAGGAATAAACAACTAATCATTACATTTCGGAAAGTCATTCTTCCAACAACCGCTATAGCGACCGTAGCCAAAGGCGGAGGGTTAACAGTGATGGTACTATAATTACTATCAGAGAGGGAGACTATCACTTTGATTGCTCCCAGTTGGCCACTAATAATGCTATAGGAACTAGCACTCAACCCACTACCAGGAAGTCTCCACCTGCCAGTGCTCAGAATGTAATATCCCGCACTTTCCCATTTTTCGAATTTTGAAAAAAATCGAAACTCAAACCCATCTAGGCACAGAAAGTATAAATCCGGTACTTGCAATTAATGAGCGTTAGCATAATCAGAGTAAATGGAATTAACTTACAGAGGAAATGAAATAAGATAACAATACTGATTAAGGCGGCAACCTTAAGGCATATCACCACATTGATATCAAGCATGAGAGAACGAGAACCGAAACAAAACTTGAACACTTGTTAAGACCTGTCTTCCCCGAGATAAACCTGAGAGTTGTTATGAGGAGGGGATTAGAAAAACAAGTCTTGGTGAGTAGAAAATGTATAACATTATCTATAATACAAAAATATACTTCGTTTTGTTAAAACAAAAACAAATGTCTAACAAGGCTAGTAATTCTAATCTTACCATATATATAATTACGCATGGCGACTAACCACAAAACCCAAGGTAATATTCTGCACTGAGTGGAAATGCAATACTAAGATAGATTGTTTAAGCATAAGTATAAAGCCTTATAACCACTACTAATTAATCAAGAGGTGGGCAACTAACTTCAAATTACCACACAAGGAGGGTACTTATTTATATATAGCCACTTAAGACCTCGCTAACTATGTAAGGTAATGGAGGATACTTACAATCTACACAAGGTGGACCCTTTTGTCAATTAATACCTTATACAGTGGTTTATTCTATTATAATATAAATTAGAGGACACTAGCTACTAAGTCCAACTAATCCAAGGCTTCCGTCATTCATGCATAAAACCATGCCCAGCATAAGACGAGAGATAGTAAACAGTTACTTATTACCTACAAGATAGGTAGATGGCATTTCTCCATTTAAGACCTTCCCCTCGCTGACCTATTTGTTACTATCCGGCAGGCCTTATTGGATAATTTACTTAATCACTTAATACTTCCTGCAGGATAGGAAAACCTTTGGTTCCTCTGGAGTGGTCGTTTAATACCTATTCCCAAGGCGAACCCATAACCCAATCACTTACTACCTAAAGGAAGCAGACTAACATGGGAATTACTAATTTCGTACCCAATACCATTTAATACTTCTTGATTATCGGGAGGTGAGCTATGCGATCACTTAATACACGTTTAAGTGTGGATCTAACTACTTAATACCTCTATCCCAAAGCAGGATTACGCTTATAGATAATTTCTTTCCAAGATTTCCTTTTTTGGGACGGGAGGCGGGTCCTATAACCACTTATTACCTCGAATTAGAGGTAAACCTTATTTTGGTGAATAATCCTAGCTACGAAATAACTGTCATCAAAGGTTCCTATGGTTAATGATATCTCACATTAGTTGTACATATACCCGACTACAAGAAAGTGCTGAATTCTGTCAAGTAAGGCAACTGACCTGGCATCATTAACCTACTAAGTCCAATCTTGATTCTTAATTATATTAATTCTATATTAACTAGAATTAGATAAGGAAAACTTATAACTTCTTATCTTCGGATGTTTATTTATCAATTTTCTTATTGGACTTAGTATTTACTACGAAAATCACAACCCATAAATCCCCATTTAATTTTCCTTTACTATCATTAATTAGGTTTCCTGCCATTTACAACTCTAATAATCATATTTCTTTAAGGCACCAATTAACCCATTAAATTCCATTTATGTGCCAACAGTTATACCTTCCTAAGGTATTTATTTTTCCTGTTTATATCGGTCCTATTTAATTTTACTCTATATATTGTACCTCCATTTTTGATTCCCCTTATTTACCATTTATATATTCATACGTATATATTTATAATTTATTAGATTCCCTAATTGGAATTACAATTCCTATCACAATTCAAATTGTAACCGTTTAGTATGTTTATTCTATTTAATCCATTTCCCCAATAGAAGATGATTACAACATTCCTTATTTCATTTATGAACTTATTTATAGAAAATCAAATTCATTTATTGCTACAACGGTGATAATGCCTATTTCCGTTTATTATGGATTATAATTCCATATACATTTCCACAGAAACGTCATAAACTAATCAAACATACAACAACAATAAACATTTACTATAATAATGTATTTGCGTTACTTACGTGGATTCGGGCGGATATGAATATATATATATATATATGTGTGTGTGTGTGTGTGTGTGTGTATATATGCATATATATATAAGCGCATTAACATAGTTACTATATTTTATTTATTATAAACCATTTATGTTTTGGTCTAAACTAATGACCAAAACAAACCTTTTTATGTTTAATATTGTTTTACATTCAAAATATTATAAAAAGGTTAATAAAACTACAGTTATTGTAAAATTGCCCAAAATTATTAAAAAGAGGATACAAACATATTTGAAATCATTAAAAAAAATTAAGAAATGTATGTTTTTGGAATAGTTTTTATAAACTATGTACAAATATACGTAAATTTACACATCCTTTCCTAGTTGTTTTGTACATATTCCTTGCTTATTTAAAACAATGTTCCTTTTATTAAAAAGAATAAAACGGGCGTTTCTATAATAACCAAGTAAAATCCCAACAACATCAAATATAAACAGCATAATCTTTTAATCTAAATTTTCATATATCTCAAATTAACACCAAATCTAAGAATCTGGAATAAAACTACAAATTTGACAATGGTTCTGGGACTAATTTCCATATCCAAGGCGTATACAATAACCACAAACAATTTTATGTGCAGTTGTAGGCAGTATAATTTAATTAGCCAAAAAGGCATACAAAACCGATATTCAAACCACAACCTATTATTCTAGATTTGACAAAAATAGTAAACAAATCTGATAAACTTTTATATATACATCTCAGATCTATTACAAATAAACCAAATATGTTATTTTAAATGATCTATCTAATTTTCTCACTCACCTGAAGCTATCCAAATCTGAATCTGAACAAACCTTTAGGCATGCAATTCCCAAAATCTTACAGATCTACAATTATTCTAAAAAGGGATTTTTTTAAAGATTTGTAGATCTACAAGAAAATAGGAAAGAGGGAAGAAATATGAATGGAAGAAAGCCTAATCGCAACACCATCTCCTTTGCACATAAATCTGATTTTAATCTTCTTTAATCTATGTTTATTTTGATTATATATATTTATATTTAATTTAGTTGAGGTTTGGAAGAAGAGGGAAATGGCAAAGCTTCGCTACTACCTTCAGAATTGTGTGCAAAAGAACGGGGTCTAACCCTTTATTTATAGAGATTAAACTGGCCCTAGACCGTTAGATTAGTTTTATTTTAGACCCTTCCTTATTAAAAATATTTATATAATAAAATACCCCTAGAAATCTAGCCGTCACTGCGAAAAATCGACCACAAGGGTCGACCCCTTTGGATTGATTAGTCCCAATAAGGGCTGGCTATATATGGTATAATTTAATTATATATTCTTTTGATTTATATTTCATCCGTTTTCGTCTTTCTTTCGTAACTTTTTCACAAGGACTCTGTTCGTTAAGTTCCAAACAAGAGTTAACCATAATTCCGTCACAAACGCAACGGTACCAGTTTCATGGTCGAGTTCTGTCGTTGGTGAAAATTCCATTATTGGAGACTAATTGAATAACTAAATGAATTATTGCCAAAATTCTGGGTTATTACATTCTTCCCCCTTAGAAAAATTTTCGTCCCAAAAATTTTACCAATGACTAAGTCATGGTGTTGGCGCCTGATTATTCTAAACTACACAACCAATTAGTGTCCATCCAATTTTGCAACCAAGTGCATATGTGCATAGTGTACATAATGCATCGCAACTATAAAACATGTATGCATAATGATTCTAAATCGGATCCTCCTATATGCATGAATTTTTATTTTTGGAAACAATTTTGAGAAAATATGGTGCAAAACATCCCAAATATACTGATTAGACTTATATGAATGCAAATTTTTGAAAACATTTTCATCCATAACCCTCACACTTATACGAATAGAGGTGCGAAGCAACGAATTTTGTATCTGAATCCTAGCATCCAATTCATTAACATATCCAAATTGCTTCTATTTATTTCTCCTAAGCTGGAAAAAGAAAATCAAAGCAGAGAAAATTAACGTTGCTTCCGCTTACAAATATTCCAATCCCCTTCCTATAGTGGAATTTTTCCTTGATAGCCCAAAAATACTCCAGAAATTTTCATTTGCAAACTACAAAGAAGGCTTGACACCAGCTCTAAAACGTAAAACGAGGTAATTAATAACTCACGTGCATCATCGACAAGGTATGGGAACAACGTTTTCTCGGCTAAAACTGCTTTTTCCTTATTACATTAACGTTTCTAATGCATCTTCCTTCCCATTGGGTAGCTAAATGCACAAATAATCATCCAAGAACCTTCCTTATGATTTTCATGTGATTGAAAATCGAAAATTTTCTATCGAAATAAGTTTCCGCTTGAAAAATCCTTTATGCAAACTTGAAATTCCTTTTTAGTATTGTTTACTTTCCATATTAGATTTGTATAAAAATAAAATTTTGGTAACATATGTTTTACTATATTTAAACCATCTATATTTATACAAACAGATGTTTAAACATACGTAAACTAACGTACTAAAATTTATGTTTACACACAAACCAGATTTTATGGTAAAGTAATAACAAATGAAAACATGAAATTTTAAAAAGCAAAATGATTATTTCTTTCAAACAGCATTGCAAAAAGTTAAAATTTTGTTTCACGGAAACTTAAACGATCCAAATCACATGTTGACGTTGAAGGTAGTCTGTCGCGCAAAATGTGAAAATTTAAACTACACAAGCAAACTCAAAAACAAATTTTAGATTAAAAGGAACAGCCGACAAACAATAAATACACCCGTGATGAAACAACGCAAAAACCCGTCCTTCACCAAAAAAATTTTACTACAAAATTATATACTTCTCATCTCTAAGACAATTGTTGGTTAAATAAGAAAACGTGATTCCATTCAAATAGATAAGCAAAATTGACACAAAATATTTTAAACATAGGATCTCGTTAATCGTCATGCGATTTCAAAGATAATACTAACAGCTACAACACACACAACGACAATAAATATAAAATGCTGAAAAGGGAATCAATGGATACAAGATACACAAGACACATGCTAACACCGCCTAAGCGCTAAAAGATGGTCGGGCTCCACGTTTGGAACTCGATCCATTACCACGCCCATGCCAGAAATGTAGTATGGAAGAAATGCAATCAATCTCGTGCGTCTGCCGACGCTACTCCCTCTGGACCTCGCAAAGCTTGGCCTGGATATCGCGGAGGAGAATAAGCTCTGGGATATCCTGGCGAGGTTGTTGTGGACTGGAGCGAGAGGTCCAGGAACTGGAGTTATAGGAAACTGAATGCCCATCTTGCGGAGAGTAGCACGATCGATAGCAGCTGGTGCTTTCTTGATTGACTTCTCTCCACTCAGCCTAATACCAAAGTGTGGAAAGACACGGGTGAGAATATGGCTATACCGGAGTGACTCCTCGGCGTTGCGACAAAAGGCTCAGAAAGTGAACCATGAGCATGCGTGCCTAATTGACGCCTATGCCGCTAATGATAGCATGAGTGGCGCGATGCACGGAAGAATATATCTTGTCTAGGACTCACGTCTTAGAAATAATATTGTGCTGGATGAAATGCACAATCAGACGAGCGATGGGTTATAGGTTACCTGTGTCCCAAACACAGTAGCTCCAACAAAGATGCGAGAAAGAATCTGTGGATCGTCCATCTCAGTGGCATCCAATTGGGTTTCGACCGTTGAAATACCTAGAATATCCACCAAATCCAGGTCGGTAAGCTCAATAGGAGTGTCCTTCACCTCAGACTGTACGATGCAAGTATCCTCGTCGATGTTAACTTCCATCCGAGCATCAAAGAGACGAATGCAGCATGGGAAATACTCGCGCTCGAAAGTATCGAAGCGTAGGATTGCTGCAATACTTGTGGCAATGAAACGCTCTTACAGCTGAATCTGAGTGAAATTGACAAATTTCACTGATCGCCCTTGATGAAACTCATAACTGGTTGTTTCCGAGTAAGTCTGAATCTTGCTCTCGCTTCCATCTAACCATGCAGTTTTATGCGTTGTCAAAGTAGGGTATTGCGCGTAGATATTCGAGGTTTGAGAGGGGCATCTGGAGAAATCGGTGAAATTAGCAAATGAAATTACAGTTCTGAAGTATAGAAGGACTTAGATCTATGCTGCAATAATTTTAGTGGAAATTAGGAGCGAAACGGAGCTAAAATCTTTGGTTTGGAGATTGGGAAATGGTGGGAAATTGGGTTCGGTAGTTTTGACAGAGAAAATGTGGGAGGAGGAGGCTGGAACAATAATTTATATCATCCCAGTAGTTCGGATCGGCCACAGGCCGTGCCCGGTTATGGGTTTCAGTCGACCCGACCCTGGAAAGGCGGTCGACCGCCCGGTTTGATTTCCTAAAAAAATAAAATAAAATTATTACGAGATCATATAGACTTCTCGACTTCACCAAAAAAAATTGTGCTGACATCCACCGTTTGTCGAGTCAAGAATTAATTCCCAAAACGTCAATCATTTACCTGCAGATTATTGCGACCAATCAAAGAACGGACGAAATTTTGAATAGAAAGTCAGCTAGAAATCTGTTAATAAATTAAAATGGATTTTCCCCTTACCTAGCTGTCAACAGAACCAAACGATTCATAAAATTAATTACCCCAACGCTAAATGGAATTTTTTCCTTAGTCTTTTCTCGAGAGACAATTTTAAAAAAGTTTCAAAATAAATTTCTATACTCATAAACTGGGGTCTCATAATTTAGATATGTTCATTAATTATATTACCATTTTTATTTCTAATTAGAAAAATCTTTCGTGTTCTGAGTCATCGAGAATTTAATTCTCGAAAAATGTTATTTATGTAAATCTCCATAATCCATTCGAGAAGAGAAGTATTAAAAATCACAAGAATATATAATGATAGTTTTAAATTCTGAGGCATAATCCTTGCCACTTCCAACTTTCTTCTTTCTATCAAAACAGATTGTTTATTAAAATTTACACAAACCAATAATCCAAAACATGTTTGGTTTATAGTTTTAAAAATTATTAATTAAACAATTCCTCGAAAACCATGGTTTAAAATTTTTGAAACCCCTTTTAATTTCAAAATAGTTTTAAATCTTAAATTTCTCGGAATATAAGGATAAGGACTAAAAAGAATATATCTATCAAAAGATTATCCAGATTCATACGACGAGATATCCAATAAGCAAATCCCGTAATTGTAATTTTGGGCTATGACGACACATTTGCGTGAATCATTCCATTAAAACCAGGAAAAGGTTATTAACTGGAACTCCCAAAAAAACCAACACAAGAAATCGCGACTATCTCAGTTGTAGCTAGCTTTTTGTCTAGTCACAATGCTCAAATCCACAGAATCACCACATTCCTCCCTCATGATCTTCGAAACAAAATCACCAAGCATATTGTAGGGTAAATCTAGGTTGGCAGAATACTCAAACTTCAAATATTTCTAACTCTTAGCCATTTGAAAACCTATAATTTGGCATATGACTAACTCATCATCGAAATAATTTAAAGTCGATTTGAGAAAGACGAAAGTAAAATAGAAAAGAAAATCGAATTTGTTCTCTCACTTATCCTAATTTAATTATTCCTTTGGTCGTCTAAACCTAAGTTCTAATACCAAATGTAATACATCACACTTTTCCGAGCCCGAATTTCGCCAAAAAATTGAAACTCAAACTCACCCTAGCACAGAGTATAAATTGGGTACCTGCGATTAAAGAGCATGAACATAATCATAGTAAATAAAACTAATTAATAACAAAAATGAAATAAGATAACAAATACCAACTAAGGCGACTACCTTAAGGCATATCACCATATCGATATCGAGCCTGAGAGAACGAGAACCGATACCAAACTTGAACACTTGCTAAGACCTGCCTTCCCCGAGTTAAACCTGAGAGTTGTTGTGAGGAGAGTGGTCAGAACAAGAAGCCCTGGCGAGAAGAAAAATGTATAACATTGTCTACAATACAGAACTCCATTTGGTCAAAACAAAACATACGTCTATCAAGGATTGTAATTCTAACCTAACGTTATAGATAATTACGCATGATGACTAACCACAAACCCCAAGGTAATACTTCGCACCTAGAGGTAATGCAATAATGAGATAGATCGTTTACGCATAAGTATGAAGCCTTATAACCACCATTAACTAATCAAGAGGCAGAAACTAACTTCTAACTATCATACAAGGAGGGTACTTTTTTGTATATAGCCACTTAAGACCTCGCTTCCTATATAAGGTAAGGGTGGATACTTATAATCACTTAATACCCAAAGCGGACCTTTTGGTCACTTAATACATTATACAATAGTTTGTTCTACCATAATATAAATTATAGGGCACTAGATACTAATTCCAACCAATCCAAGGCTTCCGTCATTCACACATACGACTATGCCCTACATAAAACAAGAGATAGCAAGCAGACACTTATTACCTATAGGATAGGTAGACGACATTTTTCCATTTAAGACCTTCCCCAGGCGGACCTCCTTGTTATTATCTAGCTGGATTAATGGATAATTCTCGTAATCGCTTAATACTTCTCATAGGATATGAAAACATTTGGTACCTCCGGAGTGGTCAATTAATACCGATGCCCAAGACGGACCCGTAACCCAATCACTTACTACCTAGAGGAAGCAGACTAATACGGGAATTACCAAGTTTATACCCAATATCATTTAATACTTTTTTATTATGGGGAGATGAGCATGTGATCACTTAACACACTTTTAAGTGTGGATCTAACTACTTAATACGTCTGTCCTAAAACAGGCTCACGCTTATAGATTATTTCATTTCTTAGGTTTCCTATTTTGGGACAGGAGGTAGGTCCTACAACCACTTATTACCTCACATTTGAGATAAACCTTATTTTGGGAAATAATCCTCACTACGTGATTAACTATCATCATGGGTTCCTTTGGTTAATGATGTCACACATCAGTTGTACATATATCCGACTGCTGGAAAGTGCAGCCTTATGTCGAATAAGACAATTAGCCTCGCATCATTAACATACTAATTCGAATCTTGATTCTTAATTATATTAATTCTTTGTTAACTAGAATTAGATAAGGAAAACTTATAACTTCCAATCTAAGGATGTTTATTTATTAGTTTTCTTATTGGACTTGTTATTTACTACGAAAATCACTACCCATAAATCCTCATTTAATTTTCCTTTATTATCATTAATTAGGGTTCTTACCATTTATGACTCTAACGGTCATATTTTATCAAGGCACTAATTAACCCATTAATGTCATTTATGACGTTAACGGTCATATCTTCCTAAGGTATTTATTTTTCCTATTTATATCAATCCCATTTAATTTTACTTTACATATTGTAACTTGTTTATTACCACATTTTTGATTCCTCTTATATACCATTTATGTATTCATACATATATATATTTATAATTTATTAGTTTCCCTAATTGGAGTTACAATTCCTAGCACAATTCAAATTGTAACCATTTAGCATTTTTATTCTGTTTAATTCATTTCCCCAATAAAAGATGTTTACAAGATTCCTTATTTTATTTATGACCTTATTTATAGAAAATCAAATTTATTTATTGCTACAACGCTCATAATGCCTATTTTCGTTTACTATGGATTATATTTCCATATACATTTCCAAAGAAATAGAAACTACTCAAACATATTCCCTGCTGTGTGAAGACCCGCAACCTCCCCGTAAAGGAAAGCGTCGGATAGTTCGAGAACAAACCACAGCAGAACACATATAAAAGAACGTTTCACTGTATATTACAACAATGCATCAGATTACAAGAATATACAGAGTATAAATGAATATTACACAGAAATATCAGAGGTTTAAATTACATTTAAATACATAGCAGCGGAAAATAATACAATACACAACTAGAAGGAGATATACGGATACAAAGCTTTCCGGATATCGTTCCAGCTGTAAACCAGGATCTTGTGAATATAAATCTGCAAAACCAAAACTACTAGCTGCCCGTGTCAAAATAAGGGCACCCAGAGTTTAGGTTCAAACAATAAACTCCAGGTCAGTCATGTGACTGGTGTGAGAACTAAAACAGTTATTAATCTTTATTTTAAATCATTAGGTAAAATCAAGGGACCACGCCGTATAACACGGAACGGGTTTCCTCCCAAGAATACCAGTGCATAAAACAAACAGCGCAATGCTAAATAAAGAAAAATGAAGCTGTTATAAGACCCAGGTCCTATCACACAATGCAACGCAAGCCGGGGGATAGGGTTTTCCCTTATAACAGCCAAAGAATGCTTGATACGTTTAAAACAAATCATTTGATACTATAATAAGTGCATAGTGTATAAAACAACTTCAAATCATAAGTATCAATCATAGGCGGCATGGGTACCATATATCATGTCGCCATATATAGGTTTACAAATAAAACCGCAAAGTCACGTATTTGGAAATTGGATTTCCGTCTATGAACCGAGGCAAAAGATAGTCCTCAACCGATTCGAGACGCTCTAGCCCGTGTCTCAGGATCAGAGCTCGAGTGACCCTTGGAGCGACAGGGCCGGTCCACCGATGTGGATTAAAATGCCTGAACACTGCGTTTCCCCACCCTTTGGGGTGTCAATGAGCCAACAAATGACTCCATCGGTTCGAGAACGACCGATCAATCCGAGGCGCCTCGCAACAGCAACAACCACATAAGTCAAACTCGTCAGGGCGTGTAAAACCACTGACGCCACTTTCTAGCTAGAAGAAAACGCATGCCCTCCCTGAGGTCCGTCTCCCGTTTTTGGTTCATACCTGGTGTGAAACACGCGAGGTAAACGTTACACAAAGCTACGCCACAAAGGCCGTGCTTTGATCATCACCACAAGACTTTGCTTTTCAACAGAAGCCTTGATCATTTGCATCTTAGCATGCCACACAGGCAAACCATCCTATGCAACCGATATCAGTCACACAGAATGAAATCCGATGTCAGACACACAGTCCATTTACAAGTCCGTCCTGGGTCTGAACGAAACCGGAGGCACCTAGTACCCCGCATATCCATCGATCTCCAAGTACGTCTGGACGATCACTAACTGTTTCCATCTTCTTGGGTGTACAGCCCAATCAAGATCATCAGTTATCCCCCAAACGACGTGAAGACTTCCGGTCTTCGACCATCGTCTTCATCTTCGACTTATCGTCGTATCAGTTATTCAGAATGGGATGAACCCGGACTTCCCGAATAACTCGCGTATATTTTATAAAAGTGTTACACAAACACAACATACGCCTCATTCCAATTCATTAGTCACTAACCGTAAATTAATCAAGAGAATAATTCCCCAAATATTAACCCCGAAGGCCGAAACCAACATCAGATCAATATCCAGAAAACCCTTCTGCTTGGCTAACCGACAGTTAGTTTCTAAATTTCACGTTCAAATCTAATTAAAGATTTAACTATCGCCTGGAGCAAAACTGGTGATACTCCATTCTCGATCTTTTCAATCTAATTAAAGATTCATTAAAACTCCACTTAGTTTTAATCTGTGACTGGGTTAAAGAATCAGTGTCATTTAAAACACGGTTCACGATAAACCCAAAGTCACATCCCATTAATTATCGGGTTAAAGAACAAGTGTTATTTAAAACACTGTTCACGATAAACCCAAAAATCAATATCCATTCAATTCCAATTAAATATTATTTAATTGGTACACTTCATTAAATCTAAATAAAAAGATTTAATCTTTTCTCAACTGGGTTCAAGAACAGTGTTAGTGAAGACACCATTCACGACAAACCCAAATCACATTCGATTAATTATCGGGTTAAAGAACAAGTGTTATTTAAAACACTGTTCACGATAAACCCAAAAATCAATACCAATTCAATTCCAATTAAATATCATTTAATTGGTACACTTCATTAAATCTAAATAAAAAGATTTAATCTTTTCTCAACTGGGTTCAAGAACAGTGTTAGTGAAGACACCATTCACGACAAACCCAAATCACATTCGATTAATTATCGGGTTAAAGAACAAGTGTTATTTAAAACACTGTTCACGATAAACCCAAAAATCAATACCAATTCAATTCCAATTAAATATCATTTAATTGGTACACTTCATTAAATCTAAATAAAAAGATTTAATCTTTTCTCAACTGGGTTCAAGAACAGTGTTAGTGAAGACACCATTCACGACAAACCCAAATCACATTCGATATTCAATACAAGGCTCTGAATAGAAAATATATCGGCTTATATTCAATATCGAATTCTACGACTAACAAATGTCGTATTGGAAATAACGATATAAATATATATCTTTCAAATTTCCATAACAACACCTGTATAATCACGAATTCCAACATCGAAATATTCCGAAGACAATTTCGATTCAAATCCACTCCAATGCAATCATTGGAAATTTTGGTTATTTTCAAAACCATTTCAAATTCAATTTATTTATTTAAAAATAAATAGAATTATAATTCTAGTTCAAAACTAGTTCATTTCGATAAAAATCTATTTTTATCTTTTCAAATAGGGAGTTTTTCATCCTAATTCTTTCTAAATCATTTCTTATGATTTTACACAAATTATTATTATTTTTAATAATTTTATCAAGGCCCGTACAGTCGATTTCCAACAATGGCCATCGAACTGCACTTACAGCGACCTTTTTCGAATTTGATTTGGACGTATCTCCAAATCCAACCGTTAGATTTCAAATTTCTAATATTCGTTAGAAAGCTCTTTTCGATACGAACCCAACGGTTCCGGTTTTAGGAGAATCCGACGGTCGGATCTCCCGTAATGTCCGTTTGAAATAAATGGTCGAAATTCGCGAACTGCCGCGGCGCGGCGCGTTCTATTCAGGCCATTATATTATATATATAATATATATAATATATATTTCGTCGATTTCTATTTAAAACGAATTATATAAATAGTTTTAAATTCATTTCAAAATCTATTTCAACTTCCATTTCAATTCAAAGCAAAATTGAATTCTTCTTTATAAATTCGTTTCAAAATTCATTTCTGTTCAATTCAAATTTCAATTCAATTTGAATTCATATTCAATTCAATTCATTTCGAAATCGTTTTCAATTCAATTCATTTCGAAATCGTTTTCAATTCAATTCATTTCGAATTCGTTTTCAATTCAATTCATTTCGAAATCGTTTTCTAAAATCGATATAAATATCGTTCACGTCAAAATGGCGTCAATCTAATCAACACGGCTTCATATATTCCTTTATTTTCAAATATTCTATTTCGAATATTTCTTTTTCAAATATTTCTTTTTCAAAACTGGAATGAGGCCCAATCAATTACCTTATAAAATTAATTATATGGATTTTCATACAACACATGTATATAATAGCATTGAAAATAATCAACCATCAACCAAAGTGCACTACACTGTATAAGCATCAAATATAGATATTCAACGCTTATAACAGCCTGTCAATCAATCGATCGACATGTTTAATCAATCAGGATGAGTGAACTTCAAATTTCATCCTAACACCCGTGTGGGGTTTCAAACAATCAAACACTGATTTTTTTTAGTTGTGCAGTTGGGCGATGTGTAAAATTTATCGTCCCAATCAATGTCATTCAAATAAGTGTGCATAAACAAACCGTCTGGTTTGTAAATGAATATTTATTTTATTCACTTCACGTTAAAAATTATATTTTTAACGATAAAACATTTTATTTCAACCTATGAATTTCTATTCAATTCATTCTTTAAATAAAATGCTATTTTTATTTTTCTAACTTATTTTAGAAAATTTCGGCGGCATAACGGCACGATACTAGAAACGGGACAAGGCCTAGCCTTATCCCCGGTCTAGTGAAGGCCCACGCCATTCACTCATCAATCAAATCAATTTCATTTTGCAAACCACAAAATTTGGAGTAAGGGTCTAACCTAGCCTTACTCCTTCGCCTTATAACGGCGCACGTCTAATCCTAACCAATTTATCGATTCGATTTTTCACATCACAAACCACATTCAAACCAATATCGCAATCAATCACCAAACAATCAAACAAACAAGTCCATGGTCTGTGGACGATTGTGTCGGGTGCTACTAAGCACCGTCTGCATCCTAGTATATATATATAACTAGAAAAATAAATTGAAAGGTGAGAAATTCTCACATATAGCTATCTTAGCTCCACGGCTCTTCTTCTGCAGAAGTCTTCATCGTTATCGCCTCTTCGTCATCTTCGTTGCTGCTTTCACTATATACGTAAAAATCACATTTTTACTTCGTTATTCAATATATAAAAATCCTATTTTTCTATCGAAGTTCAATATATAAAAATTCTATTTTTCTATCGAAGTTCAATATATAGAAATTCTATTTTTCTATCGAAGTTCAATATATAAAAATTCTATTTTTATATTCTCTATCCCATAAAGATTATATTTTTAATACTTTAAAAATATAAAAATCATATTCTTAATATTTCTATATAGTAAAGATTATGTTTTTAATACTTTAAAAATATAAAAATCATATTTTTTATCACTTTAAAAATATAAAGATCATACCTTTATCTTTCTACAATGTAAAAGATTATATTTTTCTTACTTTACAACATAAAATAAAAATTAGTTTTAAAGTAAATAAAAAAAAAAACAGTTTTTAAAATAACGAAAATTCAGTTTTAAAAATAAATAAAAATCAGTTTTAACTTTTAAAACAAAATCAGATTTATACCTTTCTTGAAAATCTGTTTTAAACCTAAAATCGAAATTAAAATAAAAATAAAATACAATAAACTACTTACAGCGAGTTTTTTTTTTTGAAAAAAAGGGGGGGCGGGGTCTTCGCGCGATGGAGCAGGAAGAAGGAGAAGGCGAGGATGGAGGGGCGAATCGAAGGTGGAGCGGCGGTCGTCGGAGGGCTATGCGGCTGAGGCTGCGGTGGAGAGAGAAGGAAGAAAAGGGGAGGAAGAAGAGGAGAGGGCGGCTATAGGGAGGGGGGGCATCGCGAGGTCGGCGGCGCTCCTCCAGATGCGGCGGCGGCGGATCCTACCCCCCCGCTGTCGTTCGCCATTTTTTTTTTCTCTTTTTTTTTTTTTTCGATTTCAGTCTGAAATTATAAAGGGGGGGGGCCTAAGAGGTAATAGGAGAGAATTTTAAATTTTATTATTTTATTTAATTATTTTAATTTCTAAAAAGGTTGACTTTTATTTTCGACCTCAAAACGAGGCCCACCGCCTGTCGCCCATAGCGTTTTACCCCCATTCCGAACACAATGGGATATGTATCGCAAGATGATTTGACCATTTGAATCAGTTTCCGTTTAATTTACATTTAAATCATTATATTGAATTTTAAACGTACATTTCAAATTACCGGGGGCACATGCTAACTTTAAAAATTCCAGAAAAATATTTTCTAGCTTCGTATTGACGATACGGTCCTAACAAAACTAGTTTCGTCGAATTCTGAGACCGTTGGAAAAATGGCCAATTTCCAGTCGATTAAATTCAACTGAAATGGTCAAAACGCGTTTTCCTTTGCCACGCTCACATATTGATTCGAAAATTTTTGAAATTTGGAATCTAGCAATAACTTTACACCACGGACCCAACAAAACTGGTTTCGTCGAAATCCGAGGTCGTTTGCAAAATTGCTATTTTTAAGGGCCTTATATATATAAAAATATATATAAATTCCACAGCGACTATTTCTAATTTTAAACTGGATATATCTTATCATTTCTAAGATGAAATCTCAGTTTGTCAACTTCGTTACAAAGATACAGTTATACAGATTCAAATATTTCTTGTTTCGTTCAATTCTGACTTATATTGAATTCTGTATATTCATTTGAAATTAGAAATCGAATTTTCGAACTACCGCGCCATTTTCAATTCCTTTTATAATTATATATAATTATTATATATTCTAACGACGACGTATATAATATATACGTTCTAATTATATTCCAAAATAAATTTCTCGTCGATATTATTTAAAATAATTCATTTTAAATAATCAAAATTCACTAAAATTGCCAAAATAAAAATTTTAAACTGGCCCAGATTTTCCGGGTTGTTACAATCTCCCCCACTTAAAACTTTTCGTCCCCGAAAAGGAACAAAGTCGAAAGTGGTTTGACTATTCAACTCTACGCTCGACCTGGCTTCCATTCTCCAACTCTTTAGTTTCTGAGAATTTTCAAAATTTCAAAAATTTGGCTAACTCCCTAAATTTTCGAAAAATTTCGCCATAACCTCCCCTGCAATGGGAGCATCGGGGAATTTCAAATAGCTTCCCCGGTCCTTCAGATCTCAAAAAGAAAAAGAAAAAGCCAAGCGGCTAGCCAATAGGCTCACAAAATCATCATCACCCAAACAAAACAGGAAATTATGTAGTAAACATGTACCTATTTGTCGGGCAAACAAATTTTATTCTCTGGCTCTAGCCTCCTTGCTATGACCTGTTCAATGATATATATGTATATGCAAGCAAATGCGACCAATTTTCAATACAATTCAATATTCGATCAAATTAGGCATACTAGTTCAAAATTATCAAACAATTAAACAAACAACACAAACATCAATCAATTAGTGAATTAGAGTCTCAAATTCGTAATTTGATATATATACGAAAATCAGATTTTTGATGCCAAATCACAACAATAGGCCCTATCTAATTTTGGTTCTCACACCAGTCAATAGGAAATATATAGAAATCTCACTTTCGTCACTCGAAAATAAATACTGGCGACAGTGCCCCATCACCAGAATTACTCCCGGGCACTAGAGGGATTCTATATCTACCCAATATATTAAAACTTCGAATACACGTTTGCAAGACATATATGAAAAATCTTTATATATCGGATTGTCCTAATCAATATAAAATAAATAATCAAATACGAATAATTGATTTAAATTTTCAAAACAAAAGTGTTTTCATTTGAAAAATATACTCTTCACACTCGTTGTAGGATACTACTGATCCTATCTCTAACGAGTCATTCTAATTGGATATTACTAATCCAACATCTGATGAATTCTTTCGTATGTTTCTAATGTGTCTTGTTCTCTGCTTTGTAAACCAAAGCTCTGATACCACGTGTGAAGACCCGCAACCTCCCCGTAAAGGAAAGCGTCGGATAGTTCGAGAACAAACCACAGCAGAACACATATAAAAGAACGTTTCACTGTATATTACAACAATGCATCAGATTACAAGAATATACAGAGTATAAATGAATATTACACAGAAATATCAGAGGTTTAAATTACATTTAAATACATAGCAGCGGAAAATAATACAATACACAACTAGAAGGAGATATACGGATACAAAGCTTTCCGGATATCGTTCCAGCTGTAAACCAGGATCTTGTGAATATAAATCTGCAAAACCAAAACTACTAGCTGCCCGTGTCAAAATAAGGGCACCCAGAGTTTAGGTTCAAACAATAAACTCCAGGTCAGTCATGTGACTGGTGTGAGAACTAAAACAGTTATTAATCTTTATTTTAAATCATTAGGTAAAATCAAGGGACCACGCCGTATAACACGGAACGGGTTTCCTCCCAAGAATACCAGTGCATAAAACAAACAGCGCAATGCTAAATAAAGAAAAATGAAGCTGTTATAAGACCCAGGTCCTATCACACAATGCAACGCAAGCCGGGGGATAGGGTTTTCCCTTATAACAGCCAAAGAATGCTTGATACGTTTAAAACAAATCATTTGATACTATAATAAGTGCATAGTGTATAAAACAACTTCAAATCATAAGTATCAATCATAGGCGGCATGGGTACCATATATCATGTCGCCATATATAGGTTTACAAATAAAACCGCAAAGTCACGTATTTGGAAATTGGATTTCCGTCTATGAACCGAGGCAAAAGATAGTCCTCAACCGATTCGAGACGCTCTAGCCCGTGTCTCAGGATCAGAGCTCGAGTGACCCTTGGAGCGACAGGGCCGGTCCACCGATGTGGATTAAAATGCCTGAACACTGCGTTTCCCCACCCTTTGGGGTGTCAATGAGCCAACAAATGACTCCATCGGTTCGAGAACGACCGATCAATCCGAGGCGCCTCGCAACAGCAACAACCACATAAGTCAAACTCGTCAGGGCGTGTAAAACCACTGACGCCACTTTCTAGCTAGAAGAAAACGCATGCCCTCCCTGAGGTCCGTCTCCCGTTTTTGGTTCATACCTGGTGTGAAACACGCGAGGTAAACGTTACACAAAGCTACGCCACAAAGGCCGTGCTTTGATCATCACCACAAGACTTTGCTTTTCAACAGAAGCCTTGATCATTTGCATCTTAGCATGCCACACAGGCAAACCATCCTATGCAACCGATATCAGTCACACAGAATGAAATCCGATGTCAGACACACAGTCCATTTACAAGTCCGTCCTGGGTCTGAACGAAACCGGAGGCACCTAGTACCCCGCATATCCATCGATCTCCAAGTACGTCTGGACGATCACTAACTGTTTCCATCTTCTTGGGTGTACAGCCCAATCAAGATCATCAGTTATCCCCCAAACGACGTGAAGACTTCCGGTCTTCGACCATCGTCTTCATCTTCGACTTATCGTCGTATCAGTTATTCAGAATGGGATGAACCCGGACTTCCCGAATAACTCGCGTATATTTTATAAAAGTGTTACACAAACACAACATACGCCTCATTCCAATTCATTAGTCACTAACCGTAAATTAATCAAGAGAATAATTCCCCAAATATTAACCCCGAAGGCCGAAACCAACATCAGATCAATATCCAGAAAACCCTTCTGCTTGGCTAACCGACAGTTAGTTTCTAAATTTCACGTTCAAATCTAATTAAAGATTTAACTATCGCCTGGAGCAAAACTGGTGATACTCCATTCTCGATCTTTTCAATCTAATTAAAGATTCATTAAAACTCCACTTAGTTTTAATCTGTGACTGGGTTAAAGAATCAGTGTCATTTAAAACACGGTTCACGATAAACCCAAAGTCACATCCCATTAATTATCGGGTTAAAGAACAAGTGTTATTTAAAACACTGTTCACGATAAACCCAAAAATCAATATCCATTCAATTCCAATTAAATATTATTTAATTGGTACACTTCATTAAATCTAAATAAAAAGATTTAATCTTTTCTCAACTGGGTTCAAGAACAGTGTTAGTGAAGACACCATTCACGACAAACCCAAATCACATTCGATTAATTATCGGGTTAAAGAACAAGTGTTATTTAAAACACTGTTCACGATAAACCCAAAAATCAATACCAATTCAATTCCAATTAAATATCATTTAATTGGTACACTTCATTAAATCTAAATAAAAAGATTTAATCTTTTCTCAACTGGGTTCAAGAACAGTGTTAGTGAAGACACCATTCACGACAAACCCAAATCACATTCGATTAATTATCGGGTTAAAGAACAAGTGTTATTTAAAACACTGTTCACGATAAACCCAAAAATCAATACCAATTCAATTCCAATTAAATATCATTTAATTGGTACACTTCATTAAATCTAAATAAAAAGATTTAATCTTTTCTCAACTGGGTTCAAGAACAGTGTTAGTGAAGACACCATTCACGACAAACCCAAATCACATTCGATATTCAATACAAGGCTCTGAATAGAAAATATATCGGCTTATATTCAATATCGAATTCTACGACTAACAAATGTCGTATTGGAAATAACGATATAAATATATATCTTTCAAATTTCCATAACAACACCTGTATAATCACGAATTCCAACATCGAAATATTCCGAAGACAATTTCGATTCAAATCCACTCCAATGCAATCATTGGAAATTTTGGTTATTTTCAAAACCATTTCAAATTCAATTTATTTATTTAAAAATAAATAGAATTATAATTCTAGTTCAAAACTAGTTCATTTCGATAAAAATCTATTTTTATCTTTTCAAATAGGGAGTTTTTCATCCTAATTCTTTCTAAATCATTTCTTATGATTTTACACAAATTATTATTATTTTTAATAATTTTATCAAGGCCCGTACAGTCGATTTCCAACAATGGCCATCGAACTGCACTTACAGCGACCTTTTTCGAATTTGATTTGGACGTATCTCCAAATCCAACCGTTAGATTTCAAATTTCTAATATTCGTTAGAAAGCTCTTTTCGATACGAACCCAACGGTTCCGGTTTTAGGAGAATCCGACGGTCGGATCTCCCGTAATGTCCGTTTGAAATAAATGGTCGAAATTCGCGAACTGCCGCGGCGCGGCGCGTTCTATTCAGGCCATTATATTATATATATAATATATATAATATATATTTCGTCGATTTCTATTTAAAACGAATTATATAAATAGTTTTAAATTCATTTCAAAATCTATTTCAACTTCCATTTCAATTCAAAGCAAAATTGAATTCTTCTTTATAAATTCGTTTCAAAATTCATTTCTGTTCAATTCAAATTTCAATTCAATTTGAATTCATATTCAATTCAATTCATTTCGAAATCGTTTTCAATTCAATTCATTTCGAAATCGTTTTCAATTCAATTCATTTCGAATTCGTTTTCAATTCAATTCATTTCGAAATCGTTTTCTAAAATCGATATAAATATCGTTCACGTCAAAATGGCGTCAATCTAATCAACACGGCTTCATATATTCCTTTATTTTCAAATATTCTATTTCGAATATTTCTTTTTCAAATATTTCTTTTTCAAAACTGGAATGAGGCCCAATCAATTACCATATAAAATTAATTATATGGATTTTCATACAACACATGTATATAATAGCATTGAAAATAATCAACCATCAACCAAAGTGCACTACACTGTATAAGCATCAAATATAGATATTCAACGCTTATAACAGCCTGTCAATCAATCGATCGACATGTTTAATCAATCAGGATGAGTGAACTTCAAATTTCATCCTAACACCCGTGTGGGGTTTCAAACAATCAAACACTGATTTTTTTTAGTTGTGCAGTTGGGCGATGTGTAAAATTTATCGTCCCAATCAATGTCATTCAAATAAGTGTGCATAAACAAACCGTCTGGTTTGTAAATGAATATTTATTTTATTCACTTCACGTTAAAAATTATATTTTTAACGATAAAACATTTTATTTCAACCTATGAATTTCTATTCAATTCATTCTTTAAATAAAATGCTATTTTTATTTTTCTAACTTATTTTAGAAAATTTCGGCGGCATAACGGCACGATACTAGAAACGGGACAAGGCCTAGCCTTATCCCCGGTCTAGTGAAGGCCCACGCCATTCACTCATCAATCAAATCAATTTCATTTTGCAAACCACAAAATTTGGAGTAAGGGTCTAACCTAGCCTTACTCCTTCGCCTTATAACGGCGCACGTCTAATCCTAACCAATTTATCGATTCGATTTTTCACATCACAAACCACATTCAAACCAATATCGCAATCAATCACCAAACAATCAAACAAACAAGTCCATGGTCTGTGGACGATTGTGTCGGGTGCTACTAAGCACCGTCTGCATCCTAGTATATATATATAACTAGAAAAATAAATTGAAAGGTGAGAAATTCTCACATATAGCTATCTTAGCTCCACGGCTCTTCTTCTGCAGAAGTCTTCATCGTTATCGCCTCTTCGTCATCTTCGTTGCTGCTTTCACGATATACGTAAAAATCACATTTTTACTTCGTTATTCAATATATAAAAATCCTATTTTTCTATCGAAGTTCAATATATAAAAATTCTATTTTTCTATCGAAGTTCAATATATAGAAATTCTATTTTTCTATCGAAGTTCAATATATAAAAATTCTATTTTTATATTCTCTATCCCATAAAGATTATATTTTTAATACTTTAAAAATATAAAAATCATATTCTTAATATTTCTATATAGTAAAGATTATGTTTTTAATACTTTAAAAATATAAAAATCATATTTTTTATCACTTTAAAAATATAAAGATCATACCTTTATCTTTCTACAATGTAAAAGATTATATTTTTCTTACTTTACAACATAAAATAAAAATTAGTTTTAAAGTAAATAAAAAAAAAACAGTTTTTAAAATAACGAAAATTCAGTTTTAAAAATAAATAAAAATCAGTTTTAACTTTTAAAACAAAATCAGATTTATACCTTTCTTGAAAATCTGTTTTAAACCTAAAATCGAAATTAAAATAAAAATAAAATACAATAAACTACTTACAGCGAGTTTTTTTTTTTGAAAAAAAGGGGGGGCGGGGTCTTCGCGCGATGGAGCAGGAAGAAGGAGAAGGCGAGGATGGAGGGGCGAATCGAAGGTGGAGCGGCGGTCGTCGGAGGGCTATGCGGCTGAGGCTGCGGTGGAGAGAGAAGGAAGAAAAGGGGAGGAAGAAGAGGAGAGGGCGGCTATAGGGAGGGGGGGCATCGCGAGGTCGGCGGCGCTCCTCCAGATGCGGCGGCGGCGGATCCTACCCCCCCGCTGTCGTTCGCCATTTTTTTTTTCTCTTTTTTTTTTTTTTCGATTTCAGTCTGAAATTATAAAGGGGGGGGGCCTAAGAGGTAATAGGAGAGAATTTTAAATTTTATTATTTTATTTAATTATTTTAATTTCTAAAAAGGTTGACTTTTATTTTCGACCTCAAAACGAGGCCCACCGCCTGTCGCCCATAGCGTTTTACCCCCATTCCGAACACAATGGGATATGTATCGCAAGATGATTTGACCATTTGAATCAGTTTCCGTTTAATTTACATTTAAATCATTATATTGAATTTTAAACGTACATTTCAAATTACCGGGGGCACATGCTAACTTTAAAAATTCCAGAAAAATATTTTCTAGCTTCGTATTGACGATACGGTCCTAACAAAACTAGTTTCGTCGAATTCTGAGACCGTTGGAAAAATGGCCAATTTCCAGTCGATTAAATTCAACTGAAATGGTCAAAACGCGTTTTCCTTTGCCACGCTCACATATTGATTCGAAAATTTTTGAAATTTGGAATCTAGCAATAACTTTACACCACGGACCCAACAAAACTGGTTTCGTCGAAATCCGAGGTCGTTTGCAAAATTGCTATTTTTAAGGGCCTTATATATATAAAAATATATATAAATTCCACAGCGACTATTTCTAATTTTAAACTGGATATATCTTATCATTTCTAAGATGAAATCTCAGTTTGTCAACTTCGTTACAAAGATACAGTTATACAGATTCAAATATTTCTTGTTTCGTTCAATTCTGACTTATATTGAATTCTGTATATTCATTTGAAATTAGAAATCGAATTTTCGAACTACCGCGCCATTTTCAATTCCTTTTATAATTATATATAATTATTATATATTCTAACGACGACGTATATAATATATACGTTCTAATTATATTCCAAAATAAATTTCTCGTCGATATTATTTAAAATAATTCATTTTAAATAATCAAAATTCACTAAAATTGCCAAAATAAAAATTTTAAACTGGCCCAGATTTTCCGGGTTGTTACATGCTGATTTGAAACAATGTTCTTTTTACTAAAAAGGCCAAAAGGGCATTCTATAATAACCACATAAAAGACCAACAACATCAAACATAAACAGGCATAATCTTTTTAACTAAATTTACATAAACCTCAAATTAATACCAAATCTAAGAATCTTGAATAAAACTACAAATTAAACAATGGTTTTTGGACAGACTTCCAGATCAAGGTGTATACAATCACCATAACCAATTCTACGAACAATTACAGGATATATAATTTAATTAACCAAAAGGACCTACAAACTCAATATTTAAACCGCAACCTATTATTTCATATTTAACAAAAACAATAAACAAATCTGATAAATTTTTAGGCATACATCTCAGATCTATTACAACGAACCAAGTAAGTTATTATAAACAATGTATATAATTTTTCCACTCACCTAAAGCTATCCAAATATGAATCTGGATAAACCTTTAGTCCTACAATTCCCAAAATCTTATAGGTCTACAATTATTCTAAAAAGGGGATTTTTTTTCTTCAGATTTGCATATCTGCAAGAAAATAGGAATGAGGGAAGAAATGGCTTATCACAACACCATCTCATTTGCACATAAATCTGATTCTAATCTTCTTCATTCTATGTAATGACCCGCATTTTCCAGGGATATAATTAATTTATTTAATTATATAAATAGCGATATACTGAATTAAATCGTCGTTTAATTAAATAATATGGAATATTTAATTAAATTAATTAATAGAATAATATATTTAATTCTGAAATAATCAAAAATATAGGAAATCACAATATTCTGTGAACGGGTCATCCCTAAGATTTAATTCAGCTTAGAGTTGAATTATATTGACGAATATATTCAGTCGACGTCAGTTTGAACGTAGAATTATAATATAATTAAAACAGAGCGCGTAACAACACGGCAGTTCGCTATTTGGCGATTTGAACTTCAACTGGATGTACAGGGTTCGTTTTAGATCGGATTTCTGTGAAACAAGAAAAGTATGGAGCTGGTGAAGTATATCTTTCTAGTGGAAGAAAAATATCGGGACTTCGTCGTGCAGATTTTGATTTATGACCAAATCAAATTCTCAGAAATGCAGCGCCCGGACCATAACGATTTAATTATATTTTATATAAGGATTTGAATAGAAATCGAACATCGATATAACTCTGACGATGTAATATCGAGTTGTAAATTCATACAGGAATATTCTAGAGCTGTATGGTATGCCACTGTGAATATAGACGATAATATTTATTTTTAAATATTAAATTTAATTATATTTAAATATATTTATATATTTAAATAGGTTATTTAGAGCGTTAAAAATAGCCACTTTTGCAAACGAAGTTGGAATTCGACGAAACTAGTTTTATTGGATCCGAAATATCAAATAGTTGTTAGATTTCCAGTTTCGTGATTTTTAGAGTCACTGTGTAGCCGCACGAATTTTTAGAGTGGGAAACAGTCAGTATTTTGACAGTTAAAAATATGCAGTGTGAGCATACAAAGTTGTAATTCGACGAAACCAGTTTCGTTGGGACCGTAATGTCGAACTCTAGCTACACGTCCAGTTTCATGATTTTTGGGTATCGTGGGTGATCGCAAGAATTTTTAGAAAGCCAAAATAAATAAAAATCAAAATATCTACACAAATATCTAGATATTTGTGAACCCTATATATACCCTTTTACTTTGCCAAACCCTTGAACTTTTCTCTTCTGGTCAAACACTTTCCGCCGTGATCTTTTTCCTCTTTTCAGAAAAGAACGAGAGTTGTAAAATCCAAACAATTTGGATAAAAATCTATAAATCAAATGAGTTGTATTTTTATGATCCTTGCAAGTTACTCTCCGATCTGGTGTATCTTTTGTTGGGTTCGGTGGATCTTTGTTTCATTGGAAACCCACCAGCGTGAGCTAGGGTTAGCGATTGAGGGAAATAGGAGGATCGATGTTGGATTTGGAGGATGGATTCAAGTTCGTGAAGGAGTTGGTAACTTGCATTGAGTTTTTGGGGGGATTCGGTGGCAAACAAGTTCGGTCGTCTGCTGTTGGTGATGTCGGAGTCTGGAGTTCGGATTCCAGAGGGTTCGAACGAGTGTAGGTTTGAGGGGTTGGTTGCGAAGCTCTTCGGGTGGTGAATCCATCGGCATAATCTATTTAGTGAATCATGAAGTGTTGGGGGAGAATTGTGGAAGAAAAATCACGGTAATGGCTTGAAGAAGAACAAGCGGGATCAATTTGTGATGGAGAAGAGAGAAGCGTAGCCTTGGGTATACACGGTTGGGCCAGATATTGAGGGGTAAAGCACATTTAAAGTTAAATACATGTTTTATTTAATTTAAAAATGTACATAACTGTAAAACATCATAACTTAGTCGTATGTAAACGAAATTCAACAAAATAGGTCACGTTGGAATTGTATCGAAAAGTACTACACATATAAACCAGTTTGGGATGATTCTGAGCTCGTCTCAAATTACGGTGGAACTAAACGACTGAAATGAATCAAGCGACAATTATCGTTATTTAACGATGATAGTCCAATGTGAGTAAAACTCACTAACTCTGAACAGTTTATAATTTCATGTTGTATTTTTAGAACTATTAAATATTGGATGATTGACTGTGTGTTGACTTTTTGATTGAACTGCTAGTCAGTTAGTTAAATTTCTATATTGATTCTGTTTAACAGAATATATCATATGGAACTGAAAGTGAAGTTATCTATATTGTTTAACATCTGTGATGCAGGGAAACAAGTTGGAGGAATCCAACTGGATTCCTCAACATTTATTTTACTGTGATTCATATATTGTGATATGAGATGTGATATATATTCTGTTGTTGATTATGTGTGTTTGGACGATATTTATCGTTGTTATATGATGTGTTAAGTACCATAGAAATACCTGGATGTGGGAAAGGGGATTTTCAAAGTGTATTTTGAAAATGAATTATTTATATAAAATCGATGGATTTTATATAGAAAAGGAAATGGGTTTTTATAAAATAAAATAATTATAAAATCGAAGGATAAATTATAAAAAAGGGAAATATTTATTTGTTAGAATAAATAGAAAAGATAAAGGGAAATATTTATTGGTTAAAATAAATAGAATAGAATTAAAGAAATAGAGTTAATCAAATAAAATTAATCGAATATGGTTAGTCGAATAGAGTTAGTCAAACATAGTTATTCAGGATAAGCTACCATTTAACACGACTGCTAGTGTAATTCGCAGGGCTGTAGATAGCCTACGGCGGTCGGATGTTTCCTGAGGGAATCAGGCGTAACCATTGTGATCGCTGCGATCTAGAGTCAAGCGAATGGAGTTAAATTCAATATTAGTTATTTGAATAGGAGTTAAACAAATAGAGTTATCCAGTTAGAGTAAATCAAAATGGAGTTAAACAGAAATTAGAAACTGACCAGAGATTAATAAGTTGAATAGTTTTCTGGGAATCGATCTGATGTTGGTTCCGGCCTTCGGGGTTTATACTTGGGAAGTTGTTCTCTTGTTGGTTATAGTTAGAGTCTGATAGATGTGGGATGATAGTGATATGTAAATAAACAAATGGAAATGTTTTCCGGTGTTAATAACATATATTTTCTAAACATAGAAAATAAGGAAATGTGAATATATATATATATAGATATATATATATATATATGAAATGATGATTGGTCGATAAAATTTCCATCTGGAAATAATATCGTTGTTTGCACACGTGTTTTTCTTTGATAGTTAAATCACAGACTATCAAAGTTTTGACCATTTTAACGTTGTCAATATGGAGAGACCGGTTGGATTATTATCCGAAGAACCACTCCGTATTGGCATAAGCGTTGCCAATCATATATGCCAAAGATAATTGAAGACGGAGTTATGCAAGGGCTATCCTGTTTACAGAATAGTGCCTTCGGTTTGTCCAGTCCCAGAACGACCTGTACGGAGGGATGTCTGATAGAGTATATCTGGTAGATCACGTAAGTTGATCGTTTCAAACGTATTTACGTTGGTGGCGGAGGAATTCGTTTCTCTTAGCTTATACCCGTGGTATTTTTGGGAAAATCAATTTGTGATTTAGAGGGTATGACGATGTGACATTCTAAGTGAATGAAGATGTGGTATGTGAAAAGATAAGCGTAGCTTCTAGCCTCACATCCGGTAAATGACAGAAATCGGGCAGGCAGCATGGCTAAGTCGGTCGCACCGAAGTTGGGTGTATAATCACCTATCTAGAGAATATTCATTTGCTTCTTTAATCTATCAATGTTGTCCCATATATATATACGGGAACGGTTGTTGATCCCAACCGTTGGTGATGTACATTCGATACACTCAAGTGAAATAAGTGGTCGGTCATGTGTGGCTGAGTTGCAAGATGTTCTTGTTGAACTCCAGTGTATCGTTCCTAGAGTACGCTGATCGGAAGGTGGTTCCATACCTTGTCATAGTTGGAAATCCATTACCCAATACGTGCTTGCGGTTTTGATTATATACTATATATGTAGAACGTGAGATGAAAGCGTTCTACTAGATGATTAATATATTGTGGTTGATAGACATTATTATAATATCAAAAGGGTTTTGATATAAAGATAAATTTGGATTCTTATAAGGGAAAAACCCGTTCCGTTGTACGGCGTGGTCTTATGAGATATCGTTTACTTGTTCAAACTGTTTTAAAATGTTTTACTCATACCAGTCACATGACTGACCCGGAGTTTATTTTGTTTTGTTTCCCTAAACTCTTGGGTGCCTAAATTTGTACGGGCCGTCAAGTAGTCGGGATTTACAGATACTTGAAGAGCTGGAGTAGGAGGCTTCAGGATTATATAGCTATAGTTTATTTTCGCTGTGTTGTAAGTGTTGTACTCCGATAATGTTATTGTATACATATACTGATTCTATTTCAAGGATATGTTATCTATTATATGTTATTCGTTCCGCTGTGAGGTTCGTGTTACTCTGATGTTGTGTTCTTCTTCTTCTTCTATTCTAAGTTTCTATCTTATATATCTATCCTCACCCTCTGTTTTCTTTCTATTAATTTCCTGATTTTCATTTTAATTTGGGGTTGGACTTGTGTTTTTGGTTAGCTCATATTGGACCGGATTTTCGGGTCATTACAGTTGGTATCAGAGCTTAAGGTTAAGTTAATTACCTTGGCTCTGTGGCGTGACTCAGTAGAGATGGGGTTAGTAATACCCTAGATTGAGTTGAGTGTATATATAGGAGTGAACTATTTGTTATTGATATAAAAATTTGTTTATATTGTGGAGATTTATTGGTTGAGTTGTTTTATGTGTTCTGGTCGATCAGTTGATCCACTGTATCGATAGGAGTTTATAAACACTTGAATACGATGAACCGTCATGGTATGTTTTGAAAAGAGGGTAAATTAAAATAAGTTACCCAAAGTATATTTTGATATAAAGAAGTATATATATTGGATATATTGGTTGTTATTATAATCGAGTAAGATTATAAAGTGAAATGGTTATGTAAATAATCGATTAGAATTCATATAAGTGAAAAATATGAAATTGAAATGAATTAAATCTGAAATTAAATCAGGATTGAAATTTCAAACTCTGGAAAATTGAAAAAAAAGGTGTTTGTAAATGAATATGGATTAAGTATAAGGAAATTTTAAAATCCTATGAGACTTTAAATTGTTTTACAAGTACTGTGAATGGTATTTTGAAATGTATTTCAAAGCAGAAGTGTTTCGAAATGGTTTTAAGAGTAAAACAGTATTGAACTCACTTCGATTACTGGGAAATAACTCTGATGATGCTAGCCCCATCATCAGTGTTCATTTTAGAGTTGTAAGTGACGGATTACTACCAAAGAGGTTGTTTTTGAATTTTTTTAGAAAAGCAAGTGTTTTGAGTCCTGAAAAGGAAATATTGATTTTTGATATGGTAAACTGTTTAAGATTCCCAGGAAAAATATTGTTGAATTGAAACCAAATTGAATTAAAATTTGGTAAAGCAATTGGAATTGAGTTGAAATCAGTTAAGTGGTGACTGAAATTGAATTAGAATATATCGAAACAAATTGGATTTATAAGATAGGAATTTGAAACGATATTTGGTTGATGAGTTAAGAATTTGAAATTTGATTTGGCTTGGATAAACGAATGGTTGTGTAGGGGATAAATTGATCAGAGTTTGATTGGATTGATGTTGGTATATGTTGGGTTGATAACAGGTGGAAAGGATATAATGATATGCCGACAAAAGGTACAAGTTTATATTTGATATAAGCATGAGATTTATGAGCCGAATTGGCAAGCCGCTTGGCTGTTTGATTTTCTTTTGGGTAGGAGAAGGCCTAGAGAGGCGAGTTGTGGTTTTACAGATAGGGCTGTACAAAGGAGGTTATGGCGAAATTTTCCGAAAATTTAAAGTGTTAAAAATTTTCAAAATTTTTGAAAATTTTAGTTAGTCGGAATGAATAAATATTTTAGTCGATATTAATTGGTGCAGTTGAAATCAGAAATAAGGGGTAAACAAATCTTAGGAATTCCAATAGATAGGGTCATCCTCTAACTTAGCAATTTCGAGGACGAAATTATTTTAAGTGGGGAAGAATGTAATGACCCGCATTTTCCAGGGATATAATTAATTTATTTAATTATATAAATAGTGATATAGTGAATTAAATTGTCGTTTAATTAAATAATATGGAATATTTAATTAAATTAATTAATAGAATAATATATTTAATTCAGAAATAATCAAAAATATAAGAAATCAAAATATTCTGTGAACGGGGTCATCCCCAAGATTTAATTCAGCTTAGAGTTGAATTATATTGACGAATATATTCAATCGACGTCAGTTTGAACGTAGAATTATAATATATTTAAAATAGAGTGCGTAACGACGCGGCAGTTCGCTATTTGGCGATTTGAACTTCAACTGGATGTACAGGGTTCGTTTTAGATTGGATTTCTGTGAAACAAGAAACGTGTGGAGCTGGTGAAGTAAATCTTTCTAGTGGAAGAGAAATATCAGGACTTCGTCGTGTGGATTTTGATTTATGTCCAAATCAAATTCTCAGAAATGCAGCGCCCTGACCATAACGATTTAATTATATTTTATATAAGGATTTAAATAGAAATCGAACATCGATATAACTCTGACGATGTAATATTGAGTTGTAAATTCATACAGGAATATTCTGGAGCTGTATGGTATGCCACTGTGAATATAGACGATAATATTTATTTTTAAATATTAAATTTAATTATATTTAAATATATTTATATATTTAAATAGGTTATTTAGAGCGTTAAAAACAGCCACTTTTGCAAACGAAGTCGAAATTCGACGAAACCAGTTTTGTTGGATCCGCAATATCAAATAGTTGTTAGATTTCCAGTTTCGTGATTTTTAGAGTCACTGTGTGGCCGCACGGATTTTTAGAGTGGGAAACAGTCAGTATTTTGATGGTTAAAATACGCAGTGTGAGCATACGAAGTCGGAATTCGACGAAACCAGTTTCGTTGGGACCGTAATGTCGAACTCTAGCTACATGTCCAGTTTCGTGATTTTTGGGTATCGTGGGTGATCGCACGAATTTTTAGAAAGCCAAAATAAATATAAATCAAAATATCTACACAAATATCTAGATATTTATGAACCCTATATATACCCTTTTACTTTGCCAAACCCTTGAACTTTTCTCTTCTGGTCAAACACTTTCCACCGTGATCTTTTTCCTCTTTTCAGAAAAGAACGAGAGTTGTAAAATCCAAACAATTTGGAAAAAATCTATAAATCAAATGAGTTGTATATTTATGATCCTTGCGAGTTACTCTCTGATCTGGAGTATCTTTTGTTGGGTTCGGTGGATCTTTGTTTCACTGGAAACCCACCAGCGTGAGCTAGGGTTAGCGATTGAGGGAAATAGGAGGATCGATGTTGGATTTGGAGGATGGATTCAAGTTCGTGAAGGAGTTGGTAACTTGCATTGAGTTTTTAGGGGGATTCGGTAACAAACAAGTTCGGTCGTCTGCTGTTGGTGACGTCGGAGTCTGGAGTTCGGATTCCAGAGGGTTCGAACGAGTGTAGGTTTGAGGGGTTGGTTGCGAAGCTCTTCGGGTGGTGAATCCATCGGCGTAATCTATTTATTGAATCATGAAGTGTTGGGGGAGAACCATGGAAGAGAAATCACGGTAATGGCTTGAAGAAGAACAAGCGGGATCAGTTTGTGATGGAGAAGAGAGAAGCGTGGCCTTGGGTATACACGGTTGGGCCAGATATTGAGGGGTAAAGCCCATTTAAACTTAAATACATGTTTTATTTAATTTAAAAATGTACATAAATGTAAAACATCATAACTTAGTCGTATGTAAAAGAAATTCAACAAAACAGGTCATGTTGGAATCGTATCGAAAAGTACTACACATACAAACCAGTTTGGGATGATTCTGAGCTCGTCTCAAATTACGATGGAACTAAACGACTGAAATGAATCAAGCGACAATTATCGTTATTTAGCGATGATAGTCCAATGTGAGTAAAACTCACTAACTCTGAACAGTTTATAGTTTCATGTTGTATTTTTAGAACTGTTAAATATTGGCTGATTGACCGTGTGTTGACTGTTTGATTGAACTGCTAGTCAGTTAGTTGAATTTCTATATTGATTCTGTTTAACAGAATATATCATATGGAACTGAAAGTGATGTTATCTATATTGTTTAACATCTGTGATGCAGGGAAACAGGTTGGAGGAATCCAACTGGATTCCTCAACATTTATTTTACTGTGATTCATATATTGTGATATATGATGTGATATGCATTCTGTTGTTGATTATGTGTGTTTGGACGATATTTATCATTGTTATATGGTGTGTTAAGTACCATAGAAATACCTGGATGTTGGAAAGGGGATTTTCAAAGTGTATTTTGAAAACGAATTATTTATATAAAATCGATGGATTTTATATAGAAAAGGAAAAGGGTTTTTATAAAAGAAAATAATTATAAAATCGAAGGATAAATTATAAAAAAAGGGAAATATTTATTTGTTAGAATAAATCGAAAAGATAAAGGGAAATATTTATTGGTTAAAATAAATATAATAGAATTAAATAAATAGAGTTAATCAAATAAAATTAATCGAATATGGTTAGTCGAATAGAGTTAGTCAAACATAGTTATTCAGGATAAGTTACCATTTAGCACGACTGCTAGCGTAATTCGCAGGGCTGTAGATAGCCTACGGCGGTCGGATGTTTCCTGAGGGAATCAGGCGTAACCATTGTGATCGCTGCGATCTAGAGTCAAGCGAATGGAGTTAAATTCAATATTAGTTATTCGAATAGGAGTTAAACAAATAGAGTTACCCGGTTAGAGTAAATCAAAATGGAGTTAAACAGAAATTAGAAACTGACTAGAGATTAATAAGTTGAATAGTTTTCTGGGTATCGATCTGATGTTGGTTCCGGCCATCGCGGTTTATACTTGGGAAGTTGTTCTCTTGTTGGTTATAGTTAGAGTCTGATAGATATGGGATGATAGTGATATGTAAATAAACAAATGGAAATGTTTTCCAGTGTTAATAACATATATTTTCTAAACATAGAAAATAAAGAAATGTGAATATATATATACAGATATATATATGAAATGATGATTGGTCGATATAATTTTCATCTGGAAATAATATCGTTGTTTGCACATGTGTTTTTCTTTGATAGTTAAATCACAGACTATCAAAGTTTTGACCATTTTTAACGTTGTTAATATGGAGAGACCAGTTGGATTATTATCCGAAGAACCACTCCATATTGGCATAAGCGTTGCGAATCATATATGCCAAAGATAATTGAAGACGGAGTTATGCAAGGGCTATCCTGTTTATAGAATAGTGCCTTCGGTTTGTCCAGTCCCAGAACGACTTGTACGGAAGGATGTCTGACAGAGTATATCTGGTAGATCACGTAAGTTGATCGCTTCAAACGTATTTACATTGGTGGCTGAGGAATTCGTTTCTCTTAGCTTATACCCGTGGTATTTTTGGGAAAATCAGTTTGTGATTTAGAGGATATGACGATGTGACATTCTAAGTGAATGAAGATGTGGTATGTGAAAAGATAAGCGTAGCTTCTAGCCTCACATCCGGTAAATGACAGAAATCGGGCAGGCAGCATGGCCAAGTCGGTCGCACCGAAGTAGGGTGTATAATCACCTATCTAGAGAATATTCATTTGCTTCTTTAATCTATCAATGTTGTCCCATATATATATATATATATATATATATATATATATATATACGATTGCTGATCCCAACCGTTGGTGATGTACATTCGATACACTCAAGTGAAATGAGTGGTCGGTCATGTGTGGCTGAGTTGCAAGATGTTCTTGTTGAACTCCAGTGTATCGTTCCTAGAGTACGCTGATCGGAAGGTGGTTCCATACCTTGTCATAGTTGGAAATCCATTACCCAATACGGGCTTGCGGTTTTGATTATATACTATATATGTAGAACGTGAGATGAAAGCGTTCTGCTAGATGATTAATATATTGTGGTTGATAGACATTATTATAATATCAAAAGGGTTTTTGATATAAAGATAAATTTGGATTCCCATAAAGGAAAAACCCGTTCCGTTATACGGCGTGGTCTTATGAGATATCGTTTACTTGTTCAAACTGTTTTAAAATGTTTTACTCATACCAGTCCCATGACTGACCCGGAGTTTATTTTGTTTTGTTTCCCTAAACTCTTGGGTGCCTAAATTTGTACGGGCAGTCAAGTAGTCGGGATTTACAGATACTTGAAGAGCTGGAGCAGGAGGCTTCAGGATTATATAGCTATAGTTTATTTTCGCTGTGTTGTAAGTGTTGTACTCTAATAATGTTATTGTATACATATACTGATTCTATTTCAAGGATATGTTATTCGTTCCGCTGTGAGGTTCGTGTTACTCTGACGTTGTGTTCTTCTTCTTCTTCTTCTATTCTAAGTTTCTATCTTATCTATCCTCACCCTCTGTTTTCTTTCTAATAATTTCCTGATTTTCAGTTTAATTTGGGGTTGGACTTGTGTTTTTGGTCATCTCAAATTAGACCGGATTTTCGGGTCATTACATTCTATGTTTGTTTTGATTATATTTATTTGGATTTGATTTAGGAGACGTTTGGAAGAAAGGGGAAATGGAAGAGCTTTGATGCTGCCTTCAGAGCTGTATGCAAAAGGATAGGGTCTAACCCTTTATTAATAGGGATTAGAGAGGCCTTAGACAGTTTTATATTTAAGATCCATCCATTATTAAAATCATTATATAATAAAATACCACCAAAAACCTAGCCGTCACTACGCAAAATCGACCATAGGGGTCGACCTCGAGGTCATCCTCTAGGCGACTACTCGGTTGACCTCTCTGGGTCGGTTAAGCCCAGTGAGGGGCGGCTATAACTGGTACAATTTAATTATATGTTCTTTATATTTATTTTTCGTTCGTTTTCATATTTCGTCCATAACATGGTCATACAAATGGACCCCGTTGCTAAGTTCCAAACATAAAAGTTGACTAGAATTCCATCACGAACACAACAATTTAGGTTTCATGGTCAAATTCTACTATTTGAAAAAAAATCCATTTTTGGAGCCTAATTAAATAACTAAATTAATTATTGCCAAAATTTCGGATTGTTACACAGAACTTGGTGTCTACGCTTATAACCATTACTCAGGCCCAAATTGCTTCCAGTATGCCTCCACATGACCAGAGGATGATACTCAGGTAGATGAAGACATTCATCATATGAGGTACCCTAGGCCTCAAACTCCAAAGTTGGATCGCGACCGTTGGAGTCCAATGGATATCCAACCTCTGATTCTCACCGACATGGTCTGTAGGATCATAAGGGAATTAGTAGGTCATGTCACCAACGAATGGGAATCCAATTTGAGACGTAACCCCTTCGCCTAGGTTATCCTTAACGTCGAATGGCCACAATGATTCAATATGCTACAACTCATGGTTTACTCAAGGAAGACTGATCCCAGTAACTGCATAAACCGATATGAGTGGCATATGGACTCTAGCCACGCAACAGACATGGTAAAGTGTAAATGCTTTCAGGTCTTCCTTGAAGACATAGCTCTGTTATGGTTCTCTCGACTTCCGTCGAGAACCATACCGACCTTTGATCAACTTTATAGGGAGTTGATTAAAAAATTCAGAATGCACATCACAAGGCCTAAAGACATCCTAACAATCTAAAATATCTACCAGGGCATAAGGGAAACTCATAAGAGCCACCTTGAAAGGTTCAAAAATGCCTCAATGGAAGTAAAATATCAGAGCCTCGAACTGTCCTTATTCAACTTGCTATGGGTATACTGCTAGATTTTGAATTTGGGGTCAGGATTGATAGACAATAGCCTAATTTTTTAGGGGTTTTCTACGAGAAAGAATTTTTTTCCTGTGCTTGGAAGAAGCACGCAGAAATAGGACTTCTCGAAGTGTCCATCCCTATAACCTACACCAGGGAGCTGCACGAGAAAGTGTCATTGCTAAACAAACTGGAAAAGCTCTAGGAAGGGTAAAGGGATCACCTAATTCAAGCCAAAACCAAACAACGACAAGCTTGGGTGCCACAATCCAGAGAAGGAGTCTAAAAAGCATGACCGATTTATTTCTTATAAGGTCTACACTCTATTGAATTCTCAGTTGGAGACAATTTACATCGAGACATGTAACACGATGCAGTATAAGAAGCCGGCATCAACAGAATCTACCGACAAAGAGAAGATCTCTGGAAAATATTTCAAATTCCACGACATGTTCATGAGAAGCATCTCGAACAGAATCTATGAGAAGCATCTCGAGACGCGATTGAAAAACTTATCCATGAGAAGCATCTCGAACAGTACATTCAGAAGCCTGCCTTCAAGGAAGCAGCCGTAGGCCTTTAACACTGTCACCTCCTCAAATCCAAGGGGCACTGGGTCGTCCAATCTGGGACCCTCCTAAAGGAATATTATGATTAATACTATATTCGGTGTCCTCACCCCACAAACGAAAGATTTCGACATATGAAGGAGTACGTAAACTTTATCAAGCATGATATTATGAAGAGTGCCCCGCCACGGATGGGACTGACTCGACAAAGTTATTGAAGACCATAAGGGATGACATCATCTTCAACGAATAAGATGCTATCAGAGTTGAAGCCTCGTTTATTGATCCGCTTGTTATCTCCACCTACATAGGCCCAGCCTATGTAAAAAAGATCCTCGTCGATTAGGTATGTTCCGTGAACATAATCATCAAGAGAGCCTACGATCAAACGAAACTTGATGCTAAAGACTTGAAGCCATTCCATGCCATAATTCACGGATTTAACGGCTCAGCAAACCACCCTGTCGGAATTGTTGAATGCCGGTACGACTCAGAGATGGTGATAGAAATTGAGTCAGAATCCTCACCTTCATAGTCATCAACATACCTTCTCACTACAATATCTTTCTGGGGCGACCAACCCTTGCAGAATTCCTAAACTGCATGGAACCATGGTGCCTACACATCAAGTTCCCAACTATGAACGAGATTAGAATAATCCGTGGCAACCAAGCCGCTGCGATAGCCTTCTACCTCATGTAATGGAAAGACACGATCAACCGAGAGAAGGGAAAAGGTATAATTGTAACGACCTGCATTCTACGTATCGGAGGATCGTAGAATATTTATTTCATTCTAATACGAAGTTGTATAGTCGTGTAACTTTAGGGAACGACTATTGGGGTCATTTACCATGTTCATGATTTTTGCTGAATTTTAAACGACCGTTTTGCCCCTAGCGAATATTATTCTGCCTATAACTTTTGATTGGTAAGGAGTTTTGACCTGAAACCACTTCCATTGGATTTGGATGATGGTTTACCTTTCCGTAGAGTGGTCCATTAATCAAACGGACTTACCGTTTGGGAGATATGGCAGAAATAAGGGTTGGAAGGTGAAAAACAGCTTAACCGGGCCTAATTATGGTAATTAGCGTATGGGCCCATAACCCATTTCGGGATTATGGTTATGAGAAGGCTGGTAGGGTTTGGAAAATCAGTTTTTATCATTTTTCTAGCTGCCATTTTCATCTCTTGAAACCTAGCAATGGCCTCCACCTTCTAAATTCATCCTTAATCACTTTCTAAATCGCATATTAGCCAAATCAACATCAAATTAAACCGGTTTAGCGTAGAAATCGAGATAGAGCTACTGTGTTGCATATAGATTCGACCCCAATCAGATATATTTTTAGATCTGAGATTTATTTGTGGCTAAGGTAAGTGATTTGCATTGTTTTTAACTAATTACGACTAATTAGGGGTGACTAATGTTAATTAACGAAATTATGCATTATAAAAATTTGGGAAAATATGTAGAAATTCTTAAATATTATTTTGTGCCTCTATTAGGAATTTGGGTTAATTTGGACATGTTTTGCTAATCGTATGGTTAGTTCATGATTAAGGGGAAAAACATGGGTTTTGGGTATGTCTGATCCATATTAACATGTTACATGGTTGTTTTGGTGTTTATGGTTGATTATACATGTTGCTATTACTGTTTGGAATGCTTTGTGGTTGTATAGTCAAGTTAGAATCGTCGAAAACGCCGTCGTATGGCGTAAATAGCTTGTTGAAAAAGTTGCAGAACTGGTCAGACACCCCCCGTTCGTGAAGCATATGCCATGACCCAACCCGATCGTGACACCCCCCCCCCATGAGCTGCCTGCATCATCACGAACCGCTCCACTTCGAGAATCGCGAGCTGACCCGGAGTTTGGAGTCATGACCCGAACATGAGCCATTCACGAACCGTGGAGCACCCTTCACCACGAGTCGAGCCACTCGTCACAAGTGCACCTTAGGATATAGGCCACAACTCACGAACCAGACTCGGGAAGCATTAGCATGAACCGCCAGAGGAGCACCACCATGAACCGGAGCATCATCACGAGCCGCAGGATGAGGACCACAACCTGGGCTGAAGTCATGAACTACGAGGAGTCTGGAGCTCTATGCACATACGAACCGAGACTTGGAGGAGTTGAATTCGAACCGAACCGGGATTATGACCAAACCCGAGATGCAAAGGTAGTCCAGATGGGAAGTTAGAACTCAAGATCTAAATGGGAACCAAGGAGTTAACTTCATGATTGGACTTTGCTGCGGGACGTGTGCAAAGGGGTTGTTGAGATCTATAACTTTGGTTCACCACTGAGAGACAGATTAGCGACTATGGATCAGCGCAATGAGACCGATAATACTCCCAAGGGAAAGTGATTGTAGCGTGGCTATGAGCCAGTGCAGTGGAGTCGTCATGACTCCAAAGGGGCAAAGTGGACATAGCAAAGGATTAGTGGTTGTGGATCAGTGCAATGGGATCATTATGACTCCCAAGGGAAGATGATCGCAGCAAAGTATTGGGTGACCAACTGGTGGATATCATATGCTTTGTGCACTGAGTGAGAGACATGAGGATGATTGCTATGTTCGATGTTTGTTATCACCATGTCATGCACAATCCCATTTTTACACTTTATGATAGTGTTACCTCAGAGTACTGTACATCTTATTGTGCTAACTCTTTGGTTGCAGGTCCAGGTTCAGGTATGGCTATTTATACCTGTTATTGTTTTACTTTGCTATTATCGCTCATACCAGACTTTTGTCTGACCCAGAGTTTTATGTCTCTTTATATTACTTTGGGTGCTCCTAAACGAGCAGACTAGAGACAGGTTAAGTGATTATGCACGAGTGGCTGTCTAGAGATGAGTAGGAGGCTTCCACGTATTATTTTACACATATTCTCCCCGTGTTGTTGCTGGTCACTGCTTGGGCATTAGTAGTGTACCTCTTTCTTTTGTTTTGGAGGCAGTATTATGAAGTTGTAATAAGCTGTATTTTGATTTCCGCTACTCTGATGGTTGTGGTTTAATTTTCAGCTTATGCGCTGTCTCACCTGTTTTATGTCAAGCTATATTACTATTATATTTTATTCCATGCGCTGTGAGATATACTACAGGTTCTTTGATGATTCATCGTCTTACTTCTTTTCTTTTGACGACCGTCCCATGCTAGTCAGGCATTGGCACAACGCATCTTCAGGGAAATGTCGGCTGGTCCAGGGCAGGTTGTCACATTTTGTATCAGAGCGAGGTTGCGTAATTAACCTAGGGGGAGACATCAGGGAGAGATAGTTTACGTAAATGAGAGTGCATATTTGTGATATTTTGGTTTTCAAAAGCTATATATATATATATACTAGTAGTATATTTAAGGAAGAAGTCGCACCGCACTGACATCAGTGAGGAGATGGTTAATCGTTTTCTCTTTACAGACTTGAAGATGAACCGTAATATGAGGAGCACGGGTTCAGGAGCAAACAATAGGTATGTTCCTGATATAAGGGCGATGTTTACCACCTTCATGAGGGAGATGCTTAGAGATGTTCAGAGGGCAGTTCCTAATGCTCCTAATGGTGGTGGTGCGGTAGCGTAGGCGCCTAGGGCAGATTTCACCAATCCACACAAGGATTATACTACTCTTGGTGGGAAGCCATTCCATGGAACGGAATCGGCTATGGATGATCAGGATTGGATGGATAGTTGTGAGCGCATCTTTGAGGACTTGGGGATCGAAGATGCAATGAAGAGAAAGCTAGCATCCCATCAGCTTCAAGGATGAGCTATAAATTGGTGGAATGCTATTAAAACAGCTACTCCTAAAGATCAAGTTACTTGGAATTAGTTTAAGACTCGCTTCAGTGATAAGTTTTTCCAGCTGCTCAGAAATCGGAATTGTTTAGGAAAATCTTGGTTCTTAAGCAGAATGGTAGGACAGTCTCGGAATATATTACTGAGTTTGATACTTTATCGAAATATGGATTATCCCTTACGGATACTGCCGAGAAGAAGAATGGGAAGTTCATAACTGGCTTAGATGGGCACTTGAGAGAGAGACTTATAAACAACACTGATGAGAATTCAAATATATTGTGGGGAAAGCATTGAGATCAGAGAGCCTTTACCATAAGCCAAAGACCGAGGTCGCTATTACATCTGTAGAGGAGCCAAAGCTGCAGACAAGCGGTGGAGGCAAGAATAATTCTCAGAATAAGAGGAAGCAGAATCAGATCAAGGATAGTTAGAAAAAGAGGGATAAGAAAGATGTCGAGTGCTATAGTTGTGGCAAGAAGGGCCACTATGCCAAGGATTGTAGAGCTAAACCAGTAGACAAGAAGTGCTTCAACTATGGCCAAGTGGGACATCTTAAGGATAAATGTCCGCAACCTCCTAAAGAGAAGCAGATCGTGAAAGCATATGCTACTAGTGTTGTTCCATCTTCGTCGAATGCCCCAACTGCGGCACATAAGGAAAAAAAATATCGTGATTTAATGTATGCTTTCTGTTTATGATGTTCCAGTTCAAGTGTTGTTTCATACCGGGGCTTCCCATTCCTTCATATATAGTGACCTAGTAGATAGGTTGGAATTGGAACCCGAGATAGTCGATAGACCTTTAGTAATGATGAACCCAATTGGTGGTTCGACTAGCCTTAGTATGATTTGTCGTAATGTGGTCTTATCGAGTCATGGATGTATGTTTGCTTGTGATTGCTTTATTTTAGGCTTTACTGGGCTTGGCATTATTTTGGGAGTCGATTGGCTCCAAAGGTATGAGGTGGTGGTGGACTGTGAGGGGTCTTCGGTGACCGTTAGGGCGGGTGATGGGCGGAGGGTACTGTTTGGTAGCCTACTTAGTGATGGGGTGATGACTAGTTTTCTAAATTCCCTCAACAACCCACATGATGAGTTGTCAGATGTGCCTATTGCTGGCGAGTATCCAGACATCTTCGCGGAAGTGACCGGACTTCTACCACACCAAGAGATCGAGTTTCGGATTGATTTAGTGAAAAATGCCAGACCTATAGTGATGCCTCTTCGTCGTTTGGCGCCAAGGGAGCAGTGAGAGCTCGGGATGCAAGTAAGCAATCTTTTGAAGAAGGGATTTATCAAAAGAAGTGTTTCCGAGTGCGGAGCACCGGTCGTATTTGCAACGAAGGCCGATGGTTCCCTTCGCTTATGTGTGGATTACGCGAGTTGAACAAGGTGACTAGGAAGAACAAGTATCCTCTTCTGTGGATTGATGATTTGTTTGATCAACTGAATGGAGCAAGAGTGTTTTCCCGATTGGATCTCGCGACATGTTTTCATCAGCTCCGAGTAGCAGCTGAGAGTGTACCTAAAATGACATTTCAAACGCCGTCAAGATTCTATGAGTGGTTGGTCATACTATTCGGTTTGACCAATGCACCCGCATATTTTGTGGATCTTATGAATAGGGTTTTTGCAGATCAATTAAATAAGTTTGTTCCTGTGTTCGTGGATGATATCTTGGTTTACTCGAGGAGAAAGAACACAAGGAACATTTGAGGATAGTGATGGAGGTGTTGAGGAAACACCAATTGAGAGAAATTTTCTAGGTGTCACTTCTGGAGGAGGGAAGTAAGATTCTTGGGCCATGTTGTTCCAGAAAATGGTATTGCCATGGATCCTGTGAAGGTGGCTACAGTGCAAGATTGGTCCACGCCCAAGAATGCAACAGACGTAAGATGTTTCTTGGGGTTAGCTGGATTTTACCGTAAGTTTATTCAAGACTTCTCCAAGATAGCCGCACAGTTAACTCAGTTGACCAAGAAGAATTAAGCTTTTGTTTGGGACGAAAGGTGTGAGAATGCATTTAAGGGTCTAAAGGAGAAGTTAACTTGCGCACCAGTGTTAGTTATTCCTAAGGGGAACGAAGAGACGACGGTATACACAGACGCATGTGGCACCGGACTAAGTGTTGTACTGATGCAAGGAGGTAGGGTTGTAGCTTATGCTAGTCGGCAACTGAAACCGCATGAGAAAAGGTATCCTACCCGTGATTTGGAATTGGCAGTGATAGTGTTCGCGTTAAAGATGTGGAGACATTATCTATTGGAAGAAAGATTCTAGTTGTTTACCGATCACAAGTCGTTGAAGTACCTTTTCTCCCAAAAGGATTTAAATCTTCGTCAGCAGAGATGGTTAGAGTTCTTGGCTTCATATGATTTTGATATCACATACACACCTGGGAAGAGCAATGCGGTAGCTGATGCCTTGAGTAAGAGACATGCCAGTTTAGGAGCTATGTTTTTAGAATGGAAGCAACTGGAATATATCGCAGGATAAGATTTCAGGCCTAAATGTGAATTGGATCCAGATATGTTAGCTAGTCTGACGATCAGATGGACTTTGATTGAGAGAATTGGTTCCAGTCAGAGGGACGATCCTAACCTATTGGAAATCATCTCTAGAGTAAAGATGGGCATCGACAGTGAGGAGATGAGCAAGTATGGACTTGATCGAGATGGATGGCTTCGAAAGAATGGGAGGTTGGTTGTACCCAATGTTAATGGATTGAGAGATGAAGTGCTTAGAGAGTGTCATCACTCAAAATTGACCATACACCCCGGTGGTAACAAAATGTATCGAGACATGAAGCAGGCCTACTTCTGGGAAGGGATGAAAAGAGACGTTGGGAGGTTTATATCCAAGTGCATGAATTGCCAGTTAGTTAAAGCTGAGCAAAAGAAGCCTAGTGGTTTGTTACAACCATTGGAATTTACGGAATGGAAATGGGAACAAGTTTCAATGGATTTCGTCGATGGGTTGCCGAGGACAAGATCAGGTCATGACGGTGTTTGGGTGATTGTGGATCGATTGACCAAAAGTGCAAGGTTTATACTGGTCAAGTCAAATAGAATGGGAGCTAGATTAGGGGAACTGTACATGAAGTGGGTAGTGAGATTTCATGGAACACTTAAAAGTATTATGAGTGAATGAGATCCATTATTTACTAGTGGGTTTTGGAAGAGCTTACAAGTGGCTTTAGGGTTAGAATTGTATCTCAGTACCGCATACCATCCTCAAACCGATGGTCAAACAGAGAGGGTGAATCGTGTATTAGAAGATCTCTTGAGGGCTTGTATAGTGGATTTTGGTGGATTATGGGATGACCATTTGCATCTGGTTGAATTCACGTATAATAATAGTTACCAATCTAGTATCGGTATGGCTCCATTTGAAGTTTTGTACGGAAGACCGTGCAACACACCATCATGTTGGTTGGAAATAGGTGATAAACTTGGGCTTGGGCTAGATGTAATAAGAGAAACTTCAAATAAGATCAAGGTTATTCAATAGCGAATGAAGGCTGCCTAAGATAGGCAGAAGAGTTATGCTGATAAGAGACGAAGAGAATTGAAATTCTCTGTTGGAGACTTAGTATTCGTCAAGATCTCTCCACTAAAGAATGTGATTCGATTTAGGAGGAGAGGCAAGTTGGCACCAAGGTTTGTTGGTCCATTTCCGGTTCTCGAGCAAGTTGGGAATTTGGCATATAAAGTTGAGTTGTCTGACAAGATGGCGGGAGTTCATGACGTATTTCATGTTTCCCAACTAAGGAAGTTCATGCACGACCCTGGTATGACTATTTCACCAGATCAGTTGAACGATATAGAGGTAGAACCCTAGGCGATTGGGAACCGCAGGCTAATTCGTATTGTCGAGTACGATACGAAGCAACTTCGGAGGAAGACGGTGAAATTAGTGAAGGTCCAATGGGGTGATAATGAGAACGACTGTACTTGGGAAACAGAAGAGAACATAAAGAAGTTGTATCTAGAAATTTTTGCCTGGTAAGGTTTTAATTGCGATTTAGTTATTCCACATGCTAGGATAGAATTGGTGTGCTATTATGTATGTTTGATTGTTTATAAATGGCTGATAGGCATGCAGAGCATCTTTGTATGTTTTGGTTAAGGAATTTCGGGGGCGAAATTTCTTAAGGGGGAGAATGTAATGACCCGCATTCTGCGTATCGGAGGATCGTAGAATATTTATTTCATTCTTATACGAAGTTTTATAGTCGTGTAACTTTGCGAAATGACTATTAGGGTCATTTCCCATGTTCATGATTTTTTCCGAATTTTAAATGACCGTTTTGCCCCTGGCGAATCTTGTTTCGCCTATAACTTTTGATTGGTAAGGAGTTTTGACCTGAAACCACTTCCATTCGATTCAAATGATGGTTTAACTTTCCGTGGAGTGGTCACATAATCAAACGGACTTATCATTTGGGAGATATGGCTGAAATAAGGGTTGGAAGGTGAAAAACAGCTTAACTGGGCCTAATTAGGGTAATCAGCATATGAACCCATAACCCATTTCGAGATTAGGGTTATGGGAAGCCTGGTAGGGGTTTGGAAAATCAGTTTTTATCATTTTTCTAGCCGCCATTTACATCTCTTGAAACCTAGCAATGGCCTCCACCTTCTAAATTCATCGTTAATCATTTTCTAAATCGCATATCAGCCAAATCAACATCAAATTAAAGCGGATTAGCATAGAAATCTAGATAGAGCTGCTGTTAGGAATTTGGAAAAATATGTAGAAATTAACGAAATTACGCATTATAAAAATTTGGAAAAATATGTAGAAATTCTTAAATATTATTTTATGCCTCTGTTAGGAATTTGGGTTAATTTGGACATGTTTTGCTAATCGTATGGTTAATTCATGATTAAGGAGATTAAGGGGAAAAACATGGGGTCTGGGTATGTTTGATCCATATTAACATGTTACATGGTTGTTTTGGTGTTTATGGTTGATTATACATGTTATTACTGTTTGGAATGCTTTGTGATTATATAGTCAAGTTAGAATAGTCGAAAACGCCGTCGTATGGCATAAATAGCTTGCTGGAAAAGTTGCAGAATTGGTCAGACACCCCCCGTACGTGAAGCATATGCCATGACCCGACCCGATCGTGACATCCCTCCCACGAGCCGCATGCATCATCACAAATCGCTCCACTTCGAGAACCACGAGCTGACCTGGAGTTTGGAGTCATGACCCGAACAGGAGCCATTCACGATCCATGGAGCACCCTTCACCACGAGCCGAGCCACTCGTTATAAGTGCACCTTAGGACATAGGCCACGACTCACGAACTAGACTCGGGAAGCATTAGCACGAACCACCAGGGGAGCACCATCACGAACCGGAGCATCATCACGAGCCGCAGGATGAGGACCACGACCCGGCTGAAGTCATGAACTACAAGGAGTCTAGAGCTTTATGCTCATAGGAACCGAGACCTGGAGGAGTTGAATTTGAACCGAACCGGGATTATGACCAAACCCAAAATGCAAAGGTAGTCCAAATGGGAAGTTAGAACTCAGGATCCAGATGGGAACCAATGAGTTAACTTCATGATTGGACTTTGTTGCGGAACATGTGTAAAGGGGTTGTCGAGATCTATAACTTTGGTTCACCACTGAGAGATGGATTAGCGGCTATGGATCAACGCAATGGGACCGTTAAGACTCCCAAGGACAAGTGATCGTAGCATGGCTATGAGCCAATGCAGTGGAGTCGTCATGACTCCAAAGGGGCAAAGTGGACACAGTAAAGGATTAGTGGATGTGGATCAGTGCAATGGGATCATTATGACTCCCAAGTGCAAGGTGATCGCAGCAAAATATTGGGTGACCAAAGTGGTGGATATTGTATACTTTATGCACTGAGTAAGAGATGTGAGGATGATTGCTATGTTTGATGTTTGTTATCACCATGTCATGCACACTACTATTTTTACACTCTATGTTAGTGTTACCTCAGAGTACTGTACATCTTTTTGTGCTAACTCTTTGGTTGTAGGTTCAGGTATGACTATTTATACTTGTCATTGTTTTACTTTGCTGCTATCGCTCATACCAGACTTTTGTCTGACCCAGAGTTTTATGTCTCTTCTTATTAATTTTGGTGCTCCTAAATGAGCAGACTAGAGACAGATCAGGTGGTTATGCACGAGTAGCTATCCGGAGACGAGCAGGAGGCTTCCACGTATTATTTTACACATATTCTCCCTGTGTTGTTGCTGGTCACTGCTTGGGCATTAGTAATGTACCTCTTTCTTTTGTTTTAGAGACAGTATTATGAAGTTGTAATAAGCTGTATTTTGATTTCCGCTACTCTGATGGTTATGGTTTAGTTTTCAGCTTATACGCTGTCTCGCCTGTTTTATGTCAAGCTATGTTACTATTATATTTTATTCATGTGCCGTGAGATATACTACAGGTTCTCTGATCATTCGTTGTCTTGCTTCTTTCCTTTTGACGACCGTCCCGTGCTAGTCAGGCATTGGTACAGCGCATCTTCGGGGAATTGTCGGCTGGTCTGGGGTGGGTTGTCACAATAATGATAGCACTTTGTACCAAAAGTCTCATTGACTAGCAGCCAGCAGGGTCCAAGTCCTAGATCAGACGCCACAGCTATCTTTCCCAATATTTTAATTCACGGAAGAACGGTGAGCTTCAGTATGAAAGGGCTATTCGGTGGATCCCACCCTTGATGTTCCGATCAACCCCGCCGACCCGGCATGGGTCTTAAAGATTGGATCACAGCTCTGCCCACTATCAGGGAAGAACTTGTGGACTTTTTACGGGCCAATGGTTACTTGATACTTCACTACCAAAGTCCATTCAAAACACTTTGACATCGGCGACCTCATCCTTAAGTGGATCTTTCCCACACTCATTAGTCTTGGTCCTCGCTGGGAAGATCCATACGTCATTCAACGGAGCCTTTGGATGGTACTTCCAAGATAACGACCGTTGATGGTGTCAAACTACCAGGAGCATGGAATAACAAGCATCTTTGTCGCTACTTCACCTAGCCTATTGTACAAAATAACTACTTTCCACAAATATTTTGTTTTCAGTTCAAGGCATTGTAAAAGAAAAGGTTGTTACTGCCAATGGTTTATTAGTAAAGGCTTTTAGATCTCTATGTTCTTAGTGTATTTGCATTTTGCATAGTATGTTAAAGTTGTGATGACAACCGACTTGCATACACGAGAGCACAACACTAGATTTTCTCCTCATAACTTGGAATCGGTCCACCACCTCGAGTCTTTTCTAAGATTCGGCCTTGTAGAGAGGTCCTCTCTCCATAAATCAACTCAAGTCTCCAACTAATGATGAAGCCAAGTATATAGTACTCATGATGCTTATTAATTTAAGTGTCAAACTCCATCCCTTAGTCTCTGGACTTAGGGGAAACTCACCTGCCGAGTATGTGTGATATTAACCACTGACTTGGCTAACTCTGTTCCTTAGAGTTTGGATCCGAGAATAAAACTGGTGAACCAACGATGCCCTGGACTCCAACCCGAATGAAAAAATGGGAGTTTATAAAGGACAAAACAATGATATCCATCCCTTAGCTCCTTCCGACTTAGGATCAACAACCTAAAGGAGGTCCCTACAGCGGAGCTACCAAACTTCGATTCATAATGGCTCGAGTTTAATGATTGAAAGGAAGCCTTGATAGTGGAGTTAACAAACTCTGACTTCATTCAAAGTACTTGAATCTAAGTGTGACGATAGGTATATAACATAAGTATGGTACTAGTAAATGTAAAGAATACTTAAACACTTAAAACAATATGCGATATAAGGAAAGTAAACTAACTTTCACTAGCACACTACACCAAAACAACAAATTTGACACACTTGGATGCGGAGATTTGATATGACTTAAAGCCGTATCAAATTTGATACTGCTCATAGCCATATCAAATTCATTTAGTATACCAGGTTGCGATCTGCACCATCTACAACAACTAAAATCTAATCCTACATCTTTAAAGTCTTCGATCAGCTCGTTTGACAAGACTTTGAGCCGTATCAGAATTTTCATTTTCCACAGCAGCTAAAATCCCCTTCCCTAACTAAATTCCGCATCATGTTTTCACTCCCCCGCTATTTTTCATTTCCTGCAATCCGTAATGTTATACAGTCCCTAAATCCACTCACTTCACATTCAGGATCTGAGATTAGGTTCCAATCGGAATGATTGTTCACATCGAGATCTTGGGTTCTAAGTTCGAGATTTTTGTTCAAGTCGAGATCTAGGGTTCGAGTCAAGATCTACTATTCGCGTTTAAATCTATGTATATTAAAATTCTATTGATATTTAACCGACTTTGATTTGAATTACTTTTAGTTTTTTTGAATTTTAGTAAGATTTTACGTTATCATCCAGTAGTTATTAATGTCTATTTTTTCGAATTTTGATCAGATAGTCGTGCGGTATTGAGTACCATGTTTAGGAAATTTAACTCTGTTTATTACTGTTACTGTGAGATAATTTTGTTACTGTGAGATAATATTGTTTAGGGAATTAGAACTACATTAATTATTTTGGTTTTCCATAGTAAATACTTACTAGATTGTTAACTCTTGCACTTCACCCTGGTATACAGTGACGACTGCCCAAGAACACACGTGTTGCAATAAAAACAGTAAACCTGATAGTTAGACATAGTAGCACCTATGAATTACAAGTGTAAATATAGAAAAGGATACAATATTGACATCAGATGTAAGCATTATCTCTGCATACCATCATGTGGTACATTTGAGTTATTTCATTATCCACTTCAACCATATTACATCATATATTTTTTGACCAAGCATGTAATTTGCAGGAACCTTTGTTAAATGGAGCTTCACCTGGATCATAATTGATCTATTATAAGATTAGAGATGCATGTTTAGGTTCAGCAGAAATTGGAATAGGTCTCGCCTGAGCATTGATAGTTGCTGTAGAGGTAATCTTAATTATTATTTTTTCCAACCGGATTATATTACAAAGACTTTTTATTGTGGTTAGGGAATATTTTTGTTGTATGTTTTGTGTGTATGCTCATTCACTAGCTGTGCGGTTTTAATTTATGTTTTTAGAATGCCTCATTAAATACTAAACAGAGCCTATTTATTAGTCCTGCTTTATAGTATGTTTACATTAATGCATTGTAACAAACAACACCTTTAAGAGCAATTGTGGAAAATACCGATTGCTCTACATAAGTCAATCCATTATTCACCTAAATACACACTATGGCCTCAAACTGGAAATGGAATTACAAAGAAAAGGTTCAAAAGCATACATACAAATGAAAATAAAATAAACCAGAATACCACCATGGCCTCAAACTGATACTAATTTCGTTTAGACTTCTCACGAACTTCAGTTCCAGCTAAGGTCGTAGTAAATAGAGATTAACCAATATATTTTGTCAATAATGATATACTTGTATTAGTGTCAAACCATTAAACTAAGGAAAAATTGGTTTTTTTTTACTCGATAGATATTGGCGAGTACAATGTGCATGTTACCCCTGATTGGGTCGATCAGTCAATTCCGTTGCATAATTGATACATGGAAGAAATCTTTTTGAAAATAGTCCGTTATATGGAAAACCCATTAAGGACAAAAAGAATTACTCTTTTCACTAAGAAAATACACTCTTAAATATAATTATATTTAGTAGATAACTAATTACAAAATAGATATAGCCTCATAAATAAGAGACAGTTTCAGTTATCCATGGAATAAAATAATTTGAATAATAAACGTCAAGAAAATTCATAAACTATTTGATTTAACTATGGATATTTTTCATTGGACTACAACAAATGATTACACAATAAAATCAAAAATTCATAAAACAGGGTTAACAATGATTAACATGGTAATATTACTCTATATTTCGTGATGATTATAGGATGGTCAAAATTGAATTTTTCAAGAAAGAACAATTGTAAAAAAAATTGAAAATAAATATATGGGTGGACAGAAAATTAATACCTATGTGTTATAACTCCATATCATTTGTTAGCAACACAGAAACTTTTAAAATACCCCAGTTTCCAATATAGCGATGGGCAATCGATTTTTTTTGCTTCACTACTTACTATGCTTAGTAAAAATATGATAGATATGTCTTCCAAAAAAAAAATACTTCAACTATCTAACAAATTCCCCAGAGTGTGCTCTTTTGCATTAAATACGATCATTTTCTTAATTTGCAAGAGATAAAAAAGGATGCATTTATTTACGATTACCTTAGAATGCAAGGTTCCTTGTCCTTTTCTTTTAAGACGAGAATCAAATCATTTTAAGCCTATTATAACAATAAAAATAAATGAATAAATTGACATTATGCAACCATCCTTTTTTTCACTTAACTTCTGGAAGCGACTGTTGATTTGAAAGTAACGAAACCTGTTTGAAGAACAATTTTGAAGAAGCAATGGATATAAAGGCCATACTTTCTTCGTAACTTCTTAGGATTTTTGCCATAAAAATATACTTCTAATTATCTCCTTAAAAAAATCTATGTATGGCTCTGTTTAAGCAAGTGCCAGGAAACAAAACATAGTCTAGTCAGTTGTCTTCCTCTTTGTCCAATATAGGTTGGTTTTTATGATTTGAATTGGATCAATAGAGCTTTAATTATTACAAATGATGATGTACAAAAATCTTATCTTTTTATATATTACTATTTTATAATCAATAAGATTTAATTTTGGATGTAATTTAATTTGTTTGTGAATGAAGAACATTCAATAGAAGAATTTACCAAATTATCTCGTGTAAAAACAGTGAGCATTTTGCGAAACAGTTGCAACATTGCATTGATTTGAATTTACGTCGTTATTTTGATTTCTTTTCAAATCATCCTAAGTTTATACATAAGGAGTTAATTTTTTATTGAATTGAATGTTTGTATTTTATGTAAATCAGAAATCTAATAATAGCCAATGAATAATTAAGGATAGCAGTAAAAAAAGGAATGAATATGAACGACGGTAAGGTGTTTTAGATATTAGAAAACGTTTTGAGCTGGGATGTTTGGAAATATTGAAATAAATAAATGAATAATTTCAACATCTACGCAAGGAAGTTACTTTACAGTTTACAGTTCTATATGAACTACTCACAAATTTGATTTTCATATTAATCCTTGTATGGTTAATCAGTATGTTTCACAAATCTTCATCAGCTATCGTCATTAAATTGTTTATGTTATGTAGCCAGGACATGGAACTATCCCGATTATCTGATCAGAACTCGACTAACAAAATGGTTAAACAAGAGGTATGTAGTTTGTTATTTGCTTATAGATTACCATGCGTCCATATATATTGTTTTCTTATTTATTCATCATGGGAATTTCAATTTTTCACATCTTACTGATGCCAATTAAGTTGTTTTAACCTGATGGTTTATGCCTTGGAGGAAAGGAAAAAATTACAAAATATCATATGCATATTGGTATTTTGCATTAAATAACTAACTCAATAGCATATGCACATTGCAAATCTTGACAACCATGTAAATGTATGTCTAAATTAACAGCAGTAGAAGTCGATATAACATGCAAAGAAAAAAATAGCAAAAATTAAAGCTAAAAAGGAAAAGGAGAGAAGAAAGAGAGATGAGCTATTTAACATTAAAAACCAGAAGATGGTGTAACTAAGTCCTAAATATTTATTCCTTTCGACAGTAAGATTTTTTTTTTGATAGAATAAACACCGGTTAACAGTACATAAGTCAGTCCATTGTTCAACTAAATGCACACCATGGCCTCAAACTGGAAATGGAATTAAAAAGAAAAGGTTCAAAAGCAGACATACAAATGAAAATAAAATGAACTGGAATACCACCATGGCCTCAAGCTAATACTAATTTTGTTTAGACTTCTCACGAACTATAGTTCCAGCTACGGTCATAGTAAATAGAGATTAATCGATATATTTTGTCAACAATGATATATTTGCATTAGTGTCAAACCATAATACTAACAAAAAATTGTTCTTTTACTCAATAGATATTGGCGAGTACAATGTGCATGCTAGCAGAGGTTGGGTTGATCAGTCAATTCATTGCATAATTGATACACGGGAGAAATCCTTTTGAAAATAGTCCGTTATATGGAAAACCCATTAAGGACAAAAAGAATTACTTTTTCGCTAAGAAAATACACTCTTAAATATAATTATATGTAGTAGATAACTAATTACAAAATAGATATAGCCTCATAAATAAGAGACAGTTTCAACTGTCCAAGGAATAAAATATTATGAATAATAAACGTCAACAAAATTCGTAAACTATTTGATTTAACTATGGATATTTTTCATTGGACTACAACAAATGATTACACAATAAAATCAAAAATTCATAAAAAAGGGTTAACAATGATCAACAAGGTAATATTACTCTATATTTCGTGTTGATTATAAGATGGTCAAAATTGAATTTATCAAGTAAGAACAATTGTAATAAAAAATTGAAGTTCAGTATATTGGTAGACAAAAAGTTAATACATTTATGGTAATACCTCCGCGTCATTTGTTAGCAACGCAGAAACTTTTAGAATGTCCCAGTTTTCAATATAGCGATGTGCAATCGGGAATCTTTGCTTCACTACTTACTATGCTTAGTAAAATATGATAGATATATCTTCCGAACAAAAATACTTCAACTATCTAACAAATTCCCCAGGGTGTGCTCTTTTGCGTTAAATACTTATTCCAAGTTATCAACTTTAAGTTTGAACGTTTACTGAACCATATTGTGTTATGTTTAATTTAATGAAATTATGTTTATTACTACATGTGGCATTTGCAACCATTTCCCGAACGAAGCCCCTTTCTTCTTAAGATTGGCTTTTTAGATCCACGGTCATCAAAAGTGGCTATTCCCTGCAGGTGGTTTCAGACTAGATGCCTTGAATTCAAAGTGCATTTAATGGATAAATTGTTGGAGGACCTGCAAAAAGGTTGATTGTAAATGGAATAATATGTATGCGTTATTAATTTTTATTATATATAATAATAATCTGATGATCATGGAGAACATAATAAAACTTGTTGATGATAAGTTTACTGCAAGATTAGCGTTATTACAAGTAGGACAATGTATTTTAGTAGGATAATGTATTTTAGTAAGACTGTATTTTTGGTTACAATTGTCTAAAATAAATGCTTGTATTGATTGTTGATATTCTAGTAGGACAATGTATTTTTTTGTATTTTTTTAAATTAGATACGTTTTATGGCCGTAACAAATTTAAATAAAGATATAGCTATAGTCGTATCTTTTTCTAAATTTGATACGGCCATTAGCCGTATAAAATAGAGAATTTGATATGACCATAAGCCGTATCAAACTGATAACGCCATAAGCCATATCAAATTGATAAAGACGCCAAAATTTGATACGGTCCATAGCACTGCCAAATCGAATTAGATACGGCCATGAGCACTGCCTAGTTGGCATTTCTGGTGTAGTGACAAGTCAAAACATTTACTTCTAATGACACGATATACATCAAAACCACATCGTGCCTCCAAAAGAGAGGGTCGTACTCGCGTATTCCACCGACCTTCTAAACTAAAAGATGTCTATGACAATCATTTAGGAGAGTCATCCTTTTTCTTCTTCTCAGACCCAGACTCAGGTGGCTAGTCCTCATCCTTCTTCCTCTTCCTCCTCGAGTCGCCTCCACCACTTCCTTTCTGCACCTTCGGTGGAATAGGCTTGTGGCGAGGTATTATCTCAAACCCCTTTCCTGGGTCCCCTTCAAACATCTTCTTCTCATTGGAGTCGTTTGGGACTTCAATGATTTTCGTGTTGGGGCCAAGTATCATCTTCAGGGGCTTAGGCTGAGACTTGATGGATAACGCCAGCACCATGGCTTTGTCTATCCCCTTTTCAGATTCCATTTTGGATTTCCTAACCATATTGTTGGCCTTCTTCCTAGTCTCCTTCTATCCTTCTTGCATGCCTCATGCTCAGCATTCAGCTTCCCCTCCCCCCTCGGGCTTTAGTGTATTGAATTCCTCCTCTAATTCCTTTTTGGTTGCCTCCTCATTCGATTTCTTTTGAAGCTGTACCTAGCAGTCATCGTTGTTTTGAAGCCGGTTATTGTCCCATTCCAAAAGAACCTGCGCATCGAAGAGGAAGACGAGTTAGTCTACTTCTAGTTCGTGTTATCATCTTTTCAAAATATCGATGAGAAAATGGTTATATCCCATCATTTGCTATGTGGCATCCGTTGGTATAGTGCTTTCGGCCATTAGCAGAAGGAAGCCTCGGTGTTCCAACCATGGACGGACGGGGTCATACTTCATAACCACAGAAGCTGGCACGGATGGGCCGCTAGTGGAACTAGGAGGAATAAATTGTTTGTATTAGGAAGAACCACCTTCAACTTCACGAGCAACTACGATGCTCCCTGTAATAATTGTCTTCCCTTTCTCAATAACATGTTGTTCTACCTCCTCTGCCTTGGTGTCTTCTTTAATCATAGCTTTCCCTTCCACCAACACCCGACGCTCCTCCTCTGTAACACCTTGCATTTAATTAAATAATAAATTGGGTAATAAATAAATATTGCATGAACACATATATGTGCATAAAATTTTAATGTTGAAATAAAAGGTGCAAGAGAAGAAATAAATAAATGCATAAATGAAAACAATGCATTAAAAGAGGAATAACACAATGCGTTAAAAAGAGGAATAAAACAATCCATTAAAAAGGGGGATAAAAGAATGAATTAATAGTATCATTAATTAGATTAAATAAGCATCCATTAAAAACAAGGAATTGAAAGGCAAGTTATTGATAAATTAAATAATTATGTGTATATATATACACGTAGATTTGAAATTACAAGTAAATATAGTTTATAACTGGAATAATATAAAACAAAAGAATTATATTAAGTAAGTGAATAACATTATTAATTAAGGTTCAAAATCAGATATGGTATATCAAGTAATAAAATTAACGTTACTTATTAACGTTAAAACCAGAAAACAATACGCAGCGAAAAAACGTGCCTAGACCCAAGATGGGTCGACCTAGGGGTCAATCCACACTACAATGGGTTGACATAGTTGTCGAGCCTATCGGGCCAAGATCTGTTTTTCGTGACGTGGATTTCTGATATAAACAGCTTGGATTTTAATTGATTAAATCCGACGGAGCAGATTTTCTCGTACATCTATAAATAAACTAGCAGGGCCTAGCTTTAAACTCATATTTTTCTGGGATGCTGCCCAGGCTCTGCCGTTCTCTTTCCTCCCTAATCATTTTTAGAAAATAAAATATAAGTTCATAGGGATTCTGCTTTAAGGTTTGATGATAAGAGATATAATTCTACAACATGGGTGTGAAGTATTCTGATCAACCTGAGGTAAGTTCTTGAATCTGATTTGTTTAGGTGATCATTATTCTTTCCCTCTTATTTTGATGTCATATTTCTGAATCCGTGGTTGTTTCAATATTATATTCAATTAGAAAGACCACCGAATAATAAATCTAGATCAGATTTGAGGATTGGAAAGATGATAGGAGAGTGGATTTAAATTATACCTTTTTAAATAATGGTATATTTGCTGTTTACATTCCGTGTCATTCTTAACATGTTAAATAATGGTAAGTTGTGATAATTATAGTATAATTCATTTTCAGTTTTGTTAAGAATATTACTGTTGTATAGATCTATTCTATGAATTCGTTAATTGGATAAAAACTACTATAATACTGAGTTTGTGAGATTTACAATAAAAAGTGAATATGTTACTTGTAAATGACAAATTGGATATTGTAAATCAAATTACAGTGAAATTGGGAATAACTGTAGTAATTGAGATTAAATCTGCGTAGAATATGTTGAGAACATTTTTGTTGTATAAAGCCTACTTCCATAAATCATCTGTCTGAATCGGAAATTACTGTAAACACTGTAATTAGGGAATTTACAATAAACATGAATATTTTCATAAGAGTATTATTATGCCAAAAGGTTGTAAATAGAAATACAGTAAAAATTTAGGAGTAATGAAAAAGAATAGATATGCCTAATTTGTATGTAAAATTTATAGTAATTGGAAAATTATATATAACCGCATTGAGACACGAGATTAAGTTGGACTTGTGGTAGAAGCCTGCTCGGAACCGCCCGGAAAATCCAGCATCCACAAGTGGTCAACTTAATGTAAGAGGTCTGGTGCTTAAAACAACAAAATAAATATTTTGGGGATTAATAAAATAAGGATACTTCTTTATCCATTAATGTCTTAGGGAAATATGACCATTAGGTTCATAAGCGATATAAATAAGTAACTAACAAAAATAAAGGCACATGTAAAAATATACAAGTCAGTAAAGAAACGAACGTTACAATAGTAAAAGTTTGGTTTAAAATGGAAAATGTGATGAACGGGGAATATAGCCTATTATAATTAATTATATTAATGAGAATGCAATAAGATAGGTAGACTTGTCCTAGGGACAAGTGGAATTGTAACATAGGTTAAAATAAATAAAAAGGGAACTTACTAATAAACCTTAGTTAAGAAAATTAAGTTAATAAGTAAACAATGAAAGGTTGTAATGACAATGTAAGAATTATGATCAAATAAGGAAGAATGAGGAGAACTTATGGAAAAAAAATAAGTCATACTTAATTATATACATTAACATGTTAACAAAAAACATGTGGATTGGAATAATATATACTTAATTATACATTAAGTAGAACATGTTATTGGAATTTGTAAACATGTAATTGATAGTAAATGACATGGTAATAAAAAGGGGTTGTAGATTACTTTCGTTAATTACAATCCAGGGTAAAAGGGTGTAGATTATTGTTGTTAAAGTAAGTGTGATTAAAAGATTATACATAGGGTCCAATAACACGTTTGTATGATGCACTTGGACCAGTCTGCATGAACGAAGGTGAAGAATCCAATGGAGTAGATTATCAGGGTGTCTAGATACACGTGAAGAGCACGTCCACTTGATTACTCGGCTCGACATGCAACTTGATTAGTTGGTGGGACTGGAGGGAAGCACGTGGCTTCCGAGGGACGCAGTAGGGTATCCTTGGTGGTACTCTGATGCGGTACATGCTTAGGATGTACTCGCAGAGGTGGGGTCTGCGTGATACCACCCGGTGCGTATACCTTGGATGCAACTGTAGCTTGGCAGTCAGAAGACTATGGCAGATGGCATTGGGTGATTCGGCGATTGCCTTAGAAGGAGATTAGGTTAGGACTAACACATGATAGTAATTGTCGGGTACCTCTCATCGGCAGTCAGTGGAATGCAGAAAGACTAGAGCTAAACCAAAATACCATTGACCTTTCACTATCGAGGCATACTGGTTTAGGGGCACGCCAAATTGGATGCTAAATTGGTTGTTAGGGGCATGTCATTAGCTCTTCATGTAGTCTTTCACTAGTTGAGGGAGGGGCCTGGGTAAGGCCATAGCCACCGTGAAAAAGCAGACCATATTGAATATTTGTATTGTAAGCCCCTAAAGGCAGGCCTATACAGATATGGAAAGTCTCCCAACTACGTTCCATGCATTGGATGCAGCCCTATTACGGGACTCCGATTACAACAGACTATATGTATGGGTGTGGGTCTAGGTACACGCACTGGGTGGTGTATCGTAGACGTTAGGGCATTACTCTGTATGCTTGCATGGCATAGCGAGGAGGGTCTTATGCAGTGACGTGGCGTAATGATTCGGATTTAAGTATGTCGTTCGGCGTAGGATATGCTTTTGTGGTATGACGGTAGGGAACATGCGAGGGAGGGTACTATGGGAAGTACCTTCATATGTTGGGGGTATCTACATATATACTATGATTAGCTTAATCTATTGGTATGTAGATGGGTACGACATGAACGTAGAGTCTAGAGTGGTGTTAACCCAATGTAACCTAATAAGTAAGAAATTATAACTGAACGGTATATGTAGGGTTATTTCAAAATGTATAATTTGTCCAATCATCGGAACTTTTGTTTTCTGACCCCCTCCACATAACACACTCGCAGGTCAGGTTTGTGGCAGAGATATGATTACTTTGTATACTGGTTGGACAATATTATTACATCGGTAAGGCTATATTTGAATACATTATATTTTATCCATCCGGTATGAGATGTTTTCTGAGCTTTGATATATTTATTATGTCTGTCTTTTTTGCAGGATACCAGACAAGCCGACTCAAATTTCGATAGATGGGGATTTTTGAAAAAAATATGGTTTGTCAAAATTTGGGTAGTAACATCTGGTATCAAAACTTAGGTTTAGGATTCCTATATAGATAGTGAGTGAACGTATTTGTATTTTTTAAGAAATATAAATCTATTTTATATATTCACCAAAATCCATAAAGGAACACACTAAATAGGAAGAGAGGCCTATAGGTAGAATTGGGATATCAGTTGTGTACACTAATGAAATGGTTATGGGAATTTGAGAATAAAAGACCCTTAGGAGGTTTGGGTGAAAAGTGTACAATGTGTTTTGTAATAAAGAAAGATGGATCCCATATGTTAGTATCTGAAATGTTGGTATTTCAGATTAGAGGGTTTAGCGGTTGAGCCTTATAAATAAAGAAAGAGGAAAATGAATTAGGACTATGTATAGTGGAGAAAAATGACTTTGTGGTAATATTTAGAGAGGTCTAAATAAGTTAGAAACCCACTTTGAGTTTAACCATATTGTTGACTTTTAAGAACTTGAAATTTTAAAAGCTCTTTGGTAATAGATTACAGCATTTTTTCAAGTTTTGACCTTAAAAGTTTATAATTGTTAAAGTATGTACTACATAAATTGTGTAGAAACAATTTTTGAAATAAAAAGAGGTATTTTTGAAGTTTAAAAAAAAAATATGCAAGTAGCATATTTGAAAAGTACATATTGGGTTTTAGGAAAAATGGGGTATATTTTGGGAATAGTGATTTCTTATGAAATTTTTGTCGAAACTCAATTCTTTCAGAAAAATATGTACATTAAAGAGCATGTATAGCTCGCTAGTTTTAAAGTATGAAAGGATTAAAAGGCAAATCATATAAAAGATTGCAATTTGGTAAAAACCAAAATTTTCAATAAAGAAAATTTTGAAAATCTCTATTCTTTTGGCAATAACTTTTTATAATTTTTTTTGTAAGGAATTTTTTATAATTGTTTTAACATAAATTTTTGTTGGGTGGACAAAATAAGTTGTAAAAGTTTAGAACAGAGTAGAAGTTTGCACCTAGATGCAAGTAAATAAACTAGTGTAGTAATTGAATCGGCATAGCAAGAATGAATAGAGGTGAAAATAATTGTCCTTGTCTACTCCTGTTTTTATGATTTGAAAAAAAAGGTTTTGTTTTTTTATGAGATATAATATTTTAATGGTTTAGCAAAAATAAGTTTTAATAAAAAAAAGTTTTGAAACTTTTAATTATTGGAAATAAAATGAAATGAGGAAGACAAACCTCATTTTTAAATCATTGAGTAGGTAAGGATTAGTACATAGGGAAGACGGGAAATATTTTGAGGCTATAAAGAAAATAGCAAGGACTATTTTGAAATAATAGTAAATTCCCGAGGAGTGCATAAGCACCATAAAGCCTAGGTAGTTACTTGGAAAAGACTATTAGTACACAACAAGGACTAGTGGTGACTAGTAGATGGAAAAGGGTAATTAAGTGTTTAGATCCTTTGGTTTGGACTTTACTTTATCAGAGGGGACATGGTCCTGGGATTCTTAGCCCTTGATAGTAGATGTGTAGAGTGCTTGTTTTCCTGTTATAGTTAAAAGATTAAAAGGCTTATTTGAAAATTAAACTTAGATCAGTGGATTAAGTTAAATAAGCTAATAAAAGATTGATGACATAACTAAAATGAAAATAACAAATCCAGTAAAGCAACAAACATGACAGTTGAGAAAAAATGAATTTTTTTGAGAAATGAGAATAGAAATGGATTTTTCCTAAGTTGAAAAAGAATACCTTTAATAAAGAATTTTTTATTGGAAATGTGCTTGGATAGTAAGATAGGGAATCTTCATAAAATAGTTACATAAAAACCAAGTACATATAGAAAAGCGTACATAAAGTAAAAATGGAGGATGTGAGGTTTTCCGTTTTCCACCTTTTTGTAACACAAGAAATTGAATTTAGAAAATTAGATTTTTTTTTTTAATTTCGCAAATTAAAATTTGTTTGGTAGGGTTTGGATGCAAAAATTAGATGAACTGCATTTTTACTCTGTAAGAGTGTAGGAAAAATTAGAAGAAAAAGTATTTTGATTTTTCAAATATTGCATTCATATAGAAATTGCTAATACATTTAGGATGTGTGCATCATGTTTTCAAAAGATTTTCAAGAAAAATTTGCATTCATATAAGAGGTACTGTTTTGGCATACATTACATTCATGTATTACTACGTTGTGTTACACTTTGCACGAGTGAACATATGGTTGCAGAAGTTGGATGTATACATGATGGATGTATATTGTACGAAGGATTACATAATTTTACCCATACCAATTTTCTAAGGGTGGGAGAATGTAACACCCGCATTTAACTAAATAATAAAATGGGTAATAAATAAAGATTGCATGAACATGTATATATGCATAGAATTTTAGTTGAATTAAAAAGTGCAAGTTAAGAGAAGAAAGAAATAAATGCAAATATGAAAACAATGCTTTAAAAAAAGGAATAAAACAATGCATTAAAAAGAGGAATAGAACAATGCATTAGAGGGAAATAAAATAATGAATTAATAACATCATTAATTACATTAAATAAGCAGCCATTAAAGGACAAGGAATCAAAAGCCAAGTTATTGATGAATTAAATAATTATGTACATATATGTATTAACATAGATTTGAAATTCAAAAGAAAATATAGTTTACAACTGGAATAATATAAAATAGAAGAATTATTCTAAGTAAGTGAATAACCTTATTAATAAACATTCAAAATCAAATACGTTATATCAAGTAATAAAATTAACACAATTTATTAACGTTAAAACCAGAAAACAAAACGCCGTAGAAAACGTGCCTGGACCCAAGATGGGGTCGACCCAGGAGTTGACCCACACTACATTGGGTTGACATAGGGGTCGACCTTATCGGGCTCAGATTTGTTTTGCATGGCGTGGATTTTTGATATAAATGGCTCGGATTTTAATTGATTAAATCTGATAGACCAGACTCTCTCGTACACCTATAAATAAACTAGCCGGGACTAGCATTAAACTCATATTTTCTAGGATGCTGCCCAGGCTCTACCATTTTCTTTCCTCTCCAAACCATTTCAAAAAATAAAATATAAGTTCGTAGGGATTTTGATTTAAGGTTTGAAGATAAGGGATATAAATCTACTATATAGGTGTCTAGAATTCTGATCAATGTGAGGTAAGTTCTCGAATCTGATTTGTTTAGGTTTCTCGCAGGGACTAGCATTAAACTCATATTTTCTAGGATGCTGCCCAGGCTCTACCATTTTCTTTCCTCTCCAAACCATTTCAAAAAATAAAATATAAGTTCGTAGGGATTTTGATTTAAGGTTTGAAGATAAGGGATATAAATCTACTATATAGGTGTCTAGAATTCTGATCAATGTGAGGTAAGTTCTCGAATCTGATTTGTTTAGGTTTCTCCTTATTCGTCCCCTCTTCTTTTAGTGTCAGATTTGTGAATCCGTGGTTGATTTACTATTAGATTTAGTTAGAAAGACCGCAAAATAATAAATCTGGATCAAACTCAAGGATTTAAAAGCTGTCAAGTGAGTGGATTTAAATTATACCTTTTTAAATAATGGTATATTTACCGTTTACATTCCCTGTCATTCTCAACATGTTAAATAACGACAAGTTGTGATAATTGTGGTATAATTCATTTTCAGTTATGTTAAGAATATTACAGTTCTATAGATCTATTCTATGAATTCGTTAATTGGATGAAAATTACTATAATACTGAATTTGTGAGATTTACAATAAAAAGTGAACATGTTACAGAAAATATTGTTAATGACAAATTGGATATTGTAAATCAAGTTACAGTGAAATTAGGAGTAATTGAGATTAAATCTGCAAAGAATATGTTGAGAACATTTCAGTTGTATAAATCCTATTTCAATTAATCATCTGTCTGAAATGGGAATTACTGTAAACAGTGTCTTTATGGAATTTATAATAAACACTAATATTTTCTTAATAGTATTATTATGCCAAAAGGTTGTAAATAGAAATAAAGTAAAATTTGGGAATAATGAAAAAGAATAGATATGTCAAATTTTTTTGTAAAATTTACAGTAATTGGAAAATTGTAGATAACCGCACCGAGACACGAGGTTAAGTTCAACTTTGTGATAGAGGCCAATCCGGAACCGCCTGGCAAATCCAGTATCCACAAGGGTCAACTTAATGTGAGAGGTCTTGTGCCTATATACAATAGGCAATAAATAAATAAGTAAATTAGTAATGTTTGGTGGGGTACAACAAATAGATATTTAAATAAGGTTACTTCGTTATCCATTAATGTCTTAAAGAAATATGATCGTTAGGTTCATAAGTGATATTAATAAGTAACTAACAAAAATAAATGGTACATGTGAAAATAAACAAGTCAGTAAAGAAATGGACATTACAAAAGTGAAAGTTCGGTTAAAAATGGAAAATGTGATGAATGGGAAATATAACATATTATAATTAATTATATTAATGAGAATGCAATATAATAGGTAGACTTGTCCTAGGGACAAGTGGAATTATAACATAGGTTATAATAAATAAAAAGAAAACTTACTAATAAACCTTAGTTAAGAAAACTAAGTTAATAAGTAAACAACAACGATATGTTGTGATGACAGCGTAATAATTATGATCAAATAAGGAAGAATGAGGTAAACTTATGCAATAAAATAAGTTGTACTTAATGTAATTAAGTAACATGTTAACAGAAAAAATGTGGATTGGAATAATATATACTTAATTATACATTAAGTAGAACATGTTATTGGAACTTGTAAACATGTAATTGACAATAAATGACATGGTAATAAAAAAAGGTTGTAGATTACTTCCATTAATTACAATCTAGGGTAAACGAGTGTAGATTAATGTTGTTAAAGTAAGCATAATTAAAAGATTAGACATAGTGTCTAATAACACGTATATGTGATGCGTTTGGACCAGTCTGTAGAACGAAGGTGAAGAACCCAACGGGGTAGATCATCAGGGTGTCTAGATACACGTGAGGAGCATGCCCGCTTGATTACTCAGCTCAACATGCAACTTGATTACTTGGTGGGATTGGAGGGAAGCACGTGGCTTCCAAGGGACGTGGTAGGGTACTCTGTAGTGGTCCTCTCCTATGGTACACGCTCAGGATGTACTCGCAGAGGTGCGGTCTGCGCGATACCTCCCGGTGAATAACTTGACTGCAACTGTAGCTTAGCAGTACACTACAACAAAAACACCATATTACAACTGTAATTTTATAACGGTCAGAAAATCACATTTGTAATAAAGGTTTTTTACAACGGTATTTTTCAAAAAGTTGTAATAACTGTATTTTTAACAACTCTTATATTTCAGAAGTTGTAATAGATGTCTATTATAACTTTTCTTCTATGGAAGTTGTAATAACTGCCAATTTTTACAACTATTTTATTGCTAGTTATAATGAATTTCTATTACAATCTTCCTTTTTTCAGTTGTAATATATGTTTATTTTAAATAAGTATTTTTTGTTTGTTCGTTTTAATAATTAATTGATTAATTTAATACTTACTATTTAAATAGTTAATTAAAAATAATAATCACCTTTAAATAATAATAATTGGAAATATGAAATAATTCATATTAGTAATTAATATTCATTAATTAATACAATAAAAAATTAATTACTATTTTATAATTTATATTAAATTATAACATAGAATTTAAAAAGTAATAATAACTAAAAAGTAATATTTAGTACTTTAGTAAAAAAATAGTTCTCAAGAAATTCATATTACATTTAATATAAATTTTTACTTATTAATTATAAATTATAATATTTATTTCTATAAATTTTGTGCTGTGAACCAAGAAAAATTAATGGCATGTGGCAGGAAACCTGAGGGAGGAAGCGGGAAGTTGGAAATTTTGGCGCCAAAAGTAACTCACGCGCTAAATTTTCACTCTCACGCGCGGCCTCTTATCTTCTTCTTTGCCCAAAAATCAAAATGGACTCTCTTTCTTCCCTCAAACCAAACGAAGTCCTGCCTCAGTAAATCGTCCCAAATCCCCGATTTCTCAATTCTGTATCGCGTCTTCTCATTTCAGTGCCCATCTTCCTTCTTCTCTAAATAATGAAAAAAAAAAACACCACTTTTAAAAATCGATTACAAATCTGGTAGCATTTTTAATTTGCATTCGATTTTCACAAACAAGGGTTTTGGGCAGCAGCCCTAGGGCGTCGATTTCGAGGCGACAGGGCGGTCATCGAGGGGATTTCGTATGGTGTTTTCTGGCGTGAACTGGTGTACATTGTGAGATCGAAATTCTTGGGTTTGCAGCTTCATAGTGTTTGGTTGTACTACCGATTTGTTTTGTTGGAACTAAGCCCTTTGGTCCTGTGGAGTTGTTCGAAGATGCTGGCTATTCTCTTTAATGTTGGGGCACCACCTCTTTCACCATCAAAACAGGTGATAGCTCGCTACAGTAATTTGTTGTGTTCTGGTAGGTGTTGCGTCATTAACAATCGGTACCTTCTCCTCCCGTGCTTTTTGGTTCATTGAAAGGTTGTAGCTCAGGTTATTTTAGTTCGGTTGACATTTGTGGTGTTACATTGCCTTGTGCAGTACTGTGCAGGTTGCATGTTTTAAATTTGAGGAGATGAAGTACTTAAAACATTTTATTTTTTAGTGTAGGAGCATGTTGTTTAAAATATGTTTGAATTGTTGTATAATAATTGTGTTCTTGATCTTCAGATGTGTAGGTGCATGTTTCCGGAGTGGGAGATTTCCAGTTTAGGTAAGCAGCAACACAATTATACTCTGTTTTTTGGTTATTTACTTTAATATCGATGATAGAATTTCCAGTTTAGGTGTAAATGCTTATTTATCACGATCTTCTGTTATAGCTATCAAGTGGTTTTACAAGAACAAAGGCATTGAAAGTACTGAAATATTAAAGTTTCTCTTGCTTTCCTAATTGTTGAGGTAAGCAGCAGCCACTAGCACAACATAGCGAAATTTTGTTCATTCACATAATATGAATCAAATACCATTTCTTACCTGCAATATCCGGTAACAAAATATCTTCTAAATGTTATCACTGCCTATAAAACTAACCAAAACTTGTGTTTTGTTTTGCACTAGTCAAAGTAAACAAATTTCATTCGCTCTTTCTGGATAATTGTTGTCAAACCTGCGTTATGTTTTGGTTATTCTCAGTGAAATTATATGCAATAGTCAGTTTTCTGTCGACTAGAGAACTACTGTCCTAATAACCATAGCATATCAAAATCCTAAAACAAATGGCAAAACTCCTTGAACTCATAAATCGCTTCCTTGAAACGTTCCCATCCAGTAGGCATGCTTCCAAATCTGCAAGACAAACATAGAAAAAAGATCTGAATATTGCAGGATTGTACAATCCTTTTTGCCTTTATCCTAATCCACTACAGGATTTTTCGCATCCAACTAGCTTAAACTCCACCTATCAGGATGAAAATACAGTATTCAAAATCTTAAACAGTACCATGAACATGATGGGTCCAACAGAACAAGCAATTTCATTGCTTATCTTCATCTTGTTTGTATTTTGGTCGATCAATTTCAGGGACTTGGAAAGAACACACTATGATTGGTTTGTGCATACGTGTAATAAGCTTCATATTGTACACACCGCTGGATCAGTTTGAGCGTGTGCAGTAAGGTTCATATTGTGCATATTTTATGAAAACCAAACAATACAAGTAGATAAGAAGAAACTTGATAACATTATTGTGCAGGTTTACTCTTCTAGAAAAAGAAAGTCGAGCATAAGTGAGAATTTACTCATGGTAGCTTGATGCATGCTTCGTAAGATTTGGTATTGTTGGCTTAAAAAAAACAATATTTGTTCTTTTTTCTAATATTAGCGTGTGCTTATGCAACAGGTGACTTGTTTTTGTGTATTTTTTTTAAACATTAAAGATTTAATGTTCATTTCTTCTCTCATACGGCCACATTTGTCTTCATACTCTTTCGATATATTTTTTGCTTTGATTCTTGTTGAATAAAAATACCAAGATATTTATTTGTATGCATAATTCAACTTTATAGGTTTCAGAGGCTTTCTTGCAGAAGCCGAATTCCGAAATGACTACCATTGGAGAAGCTGTTGGATCAACTGTGGTTTGGAATAAAAATTACGTTGTCTTTAACTAGAGTGCTTTTGAAGGGTATTCTTATGTATCTTTTGTGTTAGATCGATGTATGTATTTTGAAATGGTTATGTTTTTTGTGACGGGCTTAGTTGATGATGTACTATGTGTATGTTGATCGAATATTATGTTAATTAATATATATGAATGATTTCATATAATTATATTTGCTGCATTGAAATATGAATCATATTATTATTAATATATATGAATTCTTTATATTTGTTAGGTGTATATGAGTTACAATAGCAAAAAAAAGTTGTAATAAAGTTTATTACAATGGTGGTAAAAGTTGTTATACCTATGCTCTAATGTTATAACAGAATATACATCAATGCAGAATAAAAGTTGTAATAAAGTTTATTACAATGGTGATTAAAAGTTGTTAAATACCCTGTTTCACAACGGTGTTGCAACTGTGCAGAAACGTCGTAAAAGATATAAGTATATTACAACTTCTTAATACACGACGGTGGCTCCACCGTTGTAAAAACTTTTTACAACGTTTTTCCACTGTTGTAATATGGTATATTTGCTGTAGTGGTAATAAGACCATGGAAGATGGCGTTGGGTGATTCAACGACTGCCTCGGTAGGAGGCCGGGTCAGGACCAATACAGGATACTAATCGTTGGGTACTTGTCATCGGCAGTCAGTGGGATGTGTAAAGACTAGAGCTAAACCAAGATACCATTTTACTTTCACTATCGAGACATAGTGGTTGAGGGACACACCAATTTGGATGCTAGATTGGTTGTTAGGGGCACATTATTAGCTCTTGATGTTGTCTTTCACTAGCTGAGGGAGGGCCTGGGTAGGGCCATAGCCACCATGAAAAAGCAGGCCATACTGGATATCTATATTGTAGGCCCTTAAAGGCGGGGCTATATAGATATGGAAAGGCTCCAGACCGAGTTCATTGCATTGGATACATCCCTATTACAGGATTCTGGTTACAGTAGACAGTACGTATGGGTAAGGGTCTAGGTATAAGCACTAGGTGGTGTATCGTAGACGTTAGGGCATTACTCCGTATGCTTGTGTCACATAGCGAGGAGGGTTCTGTGCGGTAACATGGCATTATGATTCTGATTTCCGTACGTCGTTCAGCATAGGATACGCTTCTTTGGCATATCAGTGGGGACTGTGCGAGGGGGGTACTATGAGAAATACTTTGATATGTTGGGGGTAGCTACATATATACTATTATTAGGTTAATCTACTAGTACATAGATGGGTACGATGTGAGTGTAGACCCTTGAGTGTTGTTAACCCAATGTAACCTAATAAGTAAGAAAATATAATTGAACGGTATATGTAGGGTTATTTCATAATGTATAATTTGTCCAGTCGTTGGAACTTTTGTGTCCTGGCCCCCTCCTCATAACACACTCCAGGTCAGGTTTGTGGCAGAGATAGAATGACTTTGGATATTGGTTAGACAATATTATTACATCGGTAAGGCTATATTTGAGTACATTATATTTTATCCATTCCGCTGTGAGATGTTTTCTGAGCTTTGATATATTTTTCTGCAGGATACCAGACAAGCTGACTCGAACTTTGATAGATTGGGGTTTTTGAAAAAAAATTGGTTTGTCGAAATTCGGGTTGTTACATCTGGTATCCGAGCTTAGGCTTAGGATTCCTCTATAGATAGCGAGTAAACGTATTTGTATTTTTTAAGAAATATAAGTCAATTATATATATACACACCTAGATCCATAAAGGAACACACTAAATAGAAAGAGAGACCTATAGATAGAATTGGAATACCAACTGTATACACTAATGAAATGGTTATGCGAATTTGAGAATAAGAGATCCTTAGGAGGTTTAGGTGAAAAGTGTACTATATGTTTTGTAATAAAGAAAGACGGATCCCATATGTTAGTATCTGAAATATTGATATTTCAGATTAGTGGGTTCAGCAGTTGAGCCTTAAAAATGAAGAAAGAGGAAATGGATTAGGACTATATATATATAGGTATTTTTTATTTTTGAAAAAAATAATGTAAGTAACATATTTGAATAGTACATATTAGGTTTTGGGGAAAATGGGGTGTATTTTGGGAAACAATGAGTTCTTATGAATTTTTTTTAAAGCTTAATTCTTCAAGAAAAATATATACATTAAAGAGCATGTATAGCTCGGAAGTTTTAAAGTATGAGAGGATTTAAAAGCAAAGCATTAAAAGGTTGCATTTTGGTAAAAACCAAAATTTTCAATAAAGAAAAATTTGAAAATATCTGTTCTTTTGGCAATAATTTTATATAATTGTTTTAAAATAAATTTTTGTTGGGTAGACAAAATAAGCTGTAAAAGGTTAGAATAAAGTAAATGTTTGCACCTAGTTGCAAGTAAATAAACTAGTGTAGTAATTGAACATGCATCGTAAGAATGAATAAAGGTGAAAATAATTGAGAAATAATTATCCTTGTCTACTCTAGCGTTAATGATTTGAAAAAAAAGGAGTTTTGTATTTTTATGAGATATCATATTTTAATGGTTTAGCAAAAATAAGTTTTACTGAACAAAAATAAAATTTTGAAACCTATAATTTTTGGAAGCAAAATGAAACGGGGAAGCCAAACCACATTTTCAAATCATGGAGTAGTTAAGGATTAGCACATAGGGAAGACGGAAAATATTTCGAGGCTATAAAGAAAATAACAAGGACTGTTTTGAAATAATAGTAAATTCCCGAAGAATACATAGGCATCATAAGCCAAGGTTGTTGCTAGGAAAAGGCTATTAGTACGCAGCAAGGACAAGTAGTGACTACTAGATGGTAAAGGGTAAATAAGTGTTTAGATCCTTTGGTTTGGACTTTTCTTTGTCAGAGGGGACATGGTCCTAGGATTCTTAGGGACATGGTCCTAGGATTCTTAGCCCTTGATAGTTGCTGTGTAGAGTGCTTGTTTTCTTGTTTTAGTTAAAGGATTAGAAGGCTTATTTGAAAATTAAACTTAGATCAGTGGATTAAGTTAAATAAGCTAATAAAATATTAATTACATAACTAAAATGAAAACAACAAATCCAGTAAAGCAACAAACATGACAGTTGAGAAAAATGGAAAATTTTGAGAAATGATAATAAAAATGGATTTTTCCTAAGTAAGTTGAAAAAGAAGATCATTAACAAAGAAAATTTTCTTATATGAACTGTGCTTGGATTGGAAGATAGGGAATCTTTATATAATAGTTACATAAAAACCTAGTACAAATAGAAAAGTGTACATAAAAGTAAAGCGAAGATGTGAAGTTTTCCATTTTCCACATTTTTGTTACATAAGAAATCAAATTTAGAAAATTAGATTTTTCTGAAATTCGCAAATTTTAAAGTTGTTTGGTAGGGTTTGGATGCAAAAATTGGATGAACTGCATTCTTACTCTACAAGAATGTAGGGAAAATTAAATGAAAAAGTATTTTGATTCTCAAAATATTGCATTCATATAGAAATTGCCCTTATATTTCGGATGAGTGCATCATGTTCTCAAAAGATTTTCAAGAAAAATTTGCATTCATATAGGAGGTACCGCTTAGGCATACATTACATTCATGTATTACTATGTTGTATTACACTTTGCATGAGTGCAAACACGGTTGCAGGAGTAGGATGTACACATGATGGATGTATATTGTACAAGGGATTACTTAATTTTACCCTTACCAAATTTTGGGAACGAAATTTCCTAAGGGTGGGAGAATGTAACACCCCGCATTTATTTAAATAATAAAATGGGTTATAAATAAAGATTGCATGAACATGTATATATGCATGGAATTTTAATGTTGAAATAAAAGGTGAAAGTTAAGAGAAGAAATAAATAAATGCATAAATGAAAACAATGCATTAAAAAAAGGAATAAAACAGTGCATTAACAAGAGAAATAAAACAATGCATAAAAAAGGGGAATAAAATAATGAATTAATAGCGTCATTAATTGCATTGAATAAGAAGGCATTAAAGGACATGAAATTGAAAGGCAAATTATTGATGAATTAAATAATTGTATGTATATATATACACATAGATTTGAAATTGAAAAGTAAATATAGTTTATAATTGGAAAAATATAAAACAAAGGAATTGTTCTAAGTAAGTGAATAACGTTATTAATTAACGTTCAAAATCAGATATGTTATATCAAGTAATAAAATTAACATTATTTATTGATGTTAAAACCAGAAAACAAAACGCAGTGGAAAACATGCCAGAACTCAAGATGGGTCGGCCCACAATACATTGGGTCAACATAGGGGTCGACCCTATCGGGCCCAAATCTGTTTTGCATGACGTGGATTTTTGATATAAACGACTCAGATTTTAATTGTTTAAATCTGATGGACCAGACTCTCTCGTACACCTATAAATAAACTAGCAGGGCCTAGCATTAAACTCATATTTTCTAGAATGTTGCTCAGGCTCTGCCATTCTCTTTCCTCTCCAGACCTTTTTAGAAAATAAATTATTAGTTCGTTGGTATTTTGATTCAAGGTTTGAAGATAAAGGATAAAAATATACAATATGTGTGTTTAGAATTCTGATCAACGTGAGGTAAGTTCTCGAATATGATTTGTTTAGGTTTCTCTATATTTTTCACTTTTCTTTTGGTGTCAGATTGTGAATCCATGGTTGATTTAATATTAGATTCAGTTAGAAAGACCAAAGATTAATAAATCAGGATCAGATCCAAGGATTTAAAAGCTGTCAGGTGAGTGGATTTAAAATATACCTTTTTAAATAATGGTATATTTACTGTTTACATTCCCTGTCATTCTTAGCATGTTAAATAACGGTAAGTTGTGATAATTGTGGTTTAATTCATTTTCAGTTATGTTAAGAATATTACAGTTGTATAGATCTATTCTATGAATTCGTTAATTGGATAAAAATTACTGCAATACTGAATTTGTGAGATTTACAATAAAAGTGAATATGTTATAGAAAATATTGTTAATGACAAATTGGATATCGTAAATCAAATTATAGTGAAATTGGGAATAATTGTGGTAACTGAGATTAAATTTGCATAGAATATGTTGAGAACATTTCTGTTCTATAAAGCCTATTTCCATTAATCATTTGTCTGAATTGGGAATCACTGTAAACACTGTCATTATGGAATTTACAATAAACATTAATATTTTCTTAAGAGTATTGTTATGCCAAGAGCTTGTAAATGAAAATACAGTAAAATTTGGGAATAATGAAAAAGAATAGATATGCGTAATTTGTATGTAAAATTTACAGTGATTGGGGAATTGTAGATAACCGCACCGAGACACGAGGTTAAGTTCAATTTGTGGTAGAAGCCAGCCCGGAACCACTTGGCAAATCCAGCATTTAAAAGGGTCAACTTAATGTGAGAGGTATTGTTCCTAAACATATATTAAAAATACATGTATACAACAGGCAATAAATAAATAAATTAGTAATGCCTGGTGGGGTACAACAACAGATATTTTGGGGGTTAATAAAACAAGGATACTTCGTTATCCATTAATGTCTTAAAGAAATATGACCGTTAGGTTCATATGTGATATTATTAAGTAACTAACAGAAATAAATGGTACGTGTGAAAATATACAAGTCAGTAAAGAAACGGATGTTACAAAAGTGAAAGTTTGGTTAAATATGGAAAATGTGATGAATGGGAAATATAACATATTATAATTAATTATATTAATGAGAATGCAATATAATAGGTAGACTTGTCCTAAGGACAAGTGGAATTATAACATGGGTGATAATAAATAAAAAGGAAACTTATTGATAAATCTTAATTTGGAAAACTAAGTTAATTAGTAAACAACAACGATAGGTTGTGATGACAATGTAAGAATTATGATCATATAAGGGAGAATGAGTCAACTTATGAAATAAAATAAGTTGTACTTAATTATATACATTAAGTAACATGCTAACAGAAAACATGTGGATTAGAATAATATATACTTAATTATACATTAAGTAGAACATGTTATTGGAACACGTAAACATGTAATTGACAGTAAATGGCATGGTAATAAAAATGGGTTGTAGATTATTTTTGTTAATTACAATCCGGGGTAAAAGGGTTTAGAATATTGTCGTTATAGTAAGCATAATTAAAATATTTGACATATGGTCTAATAATACGTTTGTGTGATGCGCTTGGACCTATCCGCACGAGCGAAGGTGAAGAAACCAACATGGTAGATCATCAGGGTGTCTAGAGACACGGGAGGAGCACATTCACTTGATTACTCGGCTCGACATGCAACTTGATTTCTTGGTGGGACTGGAGGGAAGCATACAACTTCTGAGGGACGTGGTAGGGTACTCCGTGGTGGTCCTCCATTGCGGTTCACGCTTGTATGATGCACTTGGACCAGTCTGCACGAACGAAGGTGAAGAATCCAATGGGGTAGATCATCAGGGTGTCTAGATATACGTGAAGAGCACGTCCACTTGATTACTCGGGTCGACATGCAACTTGATTAGTTGGTGGGACTGGAGGGAGCACGTGGCTTCCGAAGGACGTAGTAGGGTATCCTTGGTGGTAATCTATTGCGGTACATGCTTAGGATGTACTCGCAGAGGTGGGGTCTGTGTGATACCGCCCGGTGAGTATACCTTGAATGCAACTGTAGCTTGGCAGTCAGAAGACTATGGCGGATGGCGTTGGGTGATTCGGTGATTGCCTTATAAGGAGATTGGGTTAGGACTAGTGCATGATAGTAAATGTAGGGTACCTCTCATTGGCAGACAGTAGAATGCAGAAAGACTAGAGCTAAACCAAAATACCATTGATCTTTCACTATCGAGGTATAATGGTTGAGGGAAACTCCAATGGATGCTAGATTGGTTGTTACGGGCACATCATTAGCTCTTGATGTAGTCTTTTACAAGTTGAGAGAGGGGCCTGGGTAGGGCCATAGCCATCATGAAAAAAACAGACCATACTGGATATCTGTATTGTAAGCCCTTAAAGGCGGGCCTATATAGATATGGAAAGGCTCCAGACTATTAGTGTTGGATCTCGAAGCAACTTTTTATTTTTAGGCTTCTGAGGCATCCAAACCAGGGAAAGGCGGAGAGAGGCGCTATATATTAACATTCGCGAGGCAGGCTCTTGGAACGCAGTCACGTGCATTGGGTGCAGCCCAATTACGGGACTCAGGTTATAGTAGACAGTACGTGCGAGTAAGGGTCTAGGTACATGCAAGGGGTGGAGTATCGTAGAGGTTAGGGCATTACTTCGTACACTTGCGTGGCATAGCAAGGGGGGTTCTGTGCGGTAACATGGCGTTATGATTCGAATTTTCGTACATCATTTGGCGCAGTATACACTTTCGTGGCATGACAGTGGGGACCGTGTGAGGGAGGCTACTATGGGAAGTACCTTGATATGTAGGGGGTAGCTACATATATACTATGATTAGGTTAATCTACTGAAACGTGGATGGGTACAACGTGAGTGTAGAGCCTTGAGTGTTGTTAACCTATAGTAACCTAATAAGTAAGAAAATATAACTAAACAGTACATGTAGAGTTATTTTAAAATGTATAATTTGTCCAGTGTCCAGAACTTTTGGGTTATAACCCCCTCTTCATAACACACTCGCAGATCAGGTTTGTGGTAGAGATAGGATTGCTTTAGATGTTGGTTAGACAGTATTATTACATCGGTAATGCTATATTTGATTATATTAAATTTTATCCATTCCGATGTGAGATGTTTTCTGAGCTCTGATATATTTATTATCTCTGTCTTTTCTGCAGGATACCGTACAAGCCGAACCGAACTTCGACAGATTGGGATTTTTTTTTTAAAAATGATATGTCGAAATTTAGGTTGTTACATCCTCTATCAAATAATGGGTTATTAGCGCTTCTTCATCCACTATCTTTACCACCCGGCAGCAGCTTCATTCTCCAACAGCCTTTCTCCAGGCATTGTGAGTATCCGAGCGTAGTCTTCGACCCACTAGACTTTGCGGAATCAAAAGGTTCTCATATAAAAGCCTCAGACCAATAGCACAAGCTCCCTCTCTACCTACACTCGATCCTCTCTAGATTAGGCTCTGAGCTCTTCTAGTTAGGAGTTGAATTCGACTCTGACGCCCTTTGACTGTCCTAGCACCTCTTTGTTTGATGTCTCTGCTGCCTCTTTCTTTGCCCGCTCAAGATCAACGCGTCTGCTTCGAGTGATTGTCTAAGCTTCTTATTCTATTTTATTAAGAGTTGTGCCTCTTCGTTCTCCTTCCAAATCCACTCAATTTTCTTAGGTCAGCGCTTCAATATCTTGTCGGAGTTGCTGCACCTCTTCATTTTCCTTCCACAACCGGGCATTTTCCTCAGAAACCGCTTTGTTGTCCTTCTCAAGTACTGTTGCCCGAGCCGACAGGGAGGCTAAAACATCTTAGTGCACTTCTCAGGCCTGGCCATTGCTGCATTTACTTCCATGGACTCCTTTTTCAACCCTTCAACTTCAGCATTTCGAGTCTTGATTCTCTCCTGATCAACACCAAATTCAAGCTTCAAGCCATTGATGATGTTATTCTTTTGGAAAATCAGCTCGGAAGGCCTCCGTGCATACTAATACATGTTCTAGTACTGTACAAAGACGTCGTACACCCACGTTCATGTGTCTTCATTGATCTCAGTTAGGATCATACGCTTCTCACGCATCAAGATCATCTCATCAAAAAAAATCTCGGGAAAGCCTTCTTCAAGTATGCCTTTCTTTCCTCTGTACTCCAGACTGGGATATCTATCATCTGAGGCAAAATCAGGCCATAATTTCTCGCTTCCCTTTTAATGGGCATTTCCTTCCCTGTGACCTTATCCATCGGTGTTGGGGATGGAACATAGAGGAGAATGAGAACCGCTGGCTGCTTCATGCTCACAATCTTTGTCCTCTTCTCAACATCAACCGGCCTTGTGCTTGGTGGTGGAGACACCGAGCACCGGGGATAGTCTCGATGTCGATGACTACTGCAGTGATCATAGGATCGCTGAGGTTTTGAGTGCAGCTGAGAACTTTGATAAAAGCACTTATGACTCTTCCCTTTGGTTTTTGTAACTTCCAAACCACAAGTCTCGATCTCTATCACTTTCTCGAGTTATTTCACCTGCGCAAAGCAAATCTTGAACCAGAAACGAACATGTCATAAATATTGTGTCATGTAGTGCTTATGAGAGTGTGTGTGTGTCCTAAGTGTTCCCTCCACATACTTGATGTCATCTCGCTTGAAAGGGTAATTTCCCCAATGCCTAGCAATAATCTTTCGACATTAGTGTCACTGAACCAAAATTTAGACGTTTCTATGGGGATTGTATCCAAGTCTTAGAACAAAAGCTCAACCTCCATCGGCACGGTGGTCTCAGAGGTCGTAACCGGAGAAACTGGTTCGAAAGTCTCCCCGAACACATCTCCTATGTTAGAGAGAGAACAAGAGTAGGTTGCAAACCATCTCTCTCGGTGTGCACCTCCTCATCACCACCGCCATGAGCACAAATTTCCCCTTGAGCTTCTACTTCCTCCGCTCGACTAGGGGGACATCAAGATGCACAACATAAGGAACTTCCATTTGTGGAATTAGAGGATTATCACCTTCTTCATCTTCCTCTTTCCTTCTCTTCTTCATCTCCATCCCTACAGCTCGTTGAGAAACCCTCGGGAAGTAGGCCTACTTGACAAAGGAGATGGTACAACATCAGATTATGGGCATTACGAAAGACCTTTGGAACATCCCTCAATGCTAAGACTCGTTCGAGATAAAAATTACCTTTGGGAATACGAGGAATACATGTTACATAAACTTCAAGTTAGTCTAGAGCTTACGACTCGATTAACTTGGACTACAACATAAGTATAAACGTACTTACGTCCAGTGAGCCATCTCCTCGCGAATCCAGAAGGGAATCGAACAAAAAACCAATCATGCTTGAAATTGCTAAGCTTTTTCCATGCTCCCAGGATGAAGAGATTATTAATTTGCACCTCTAAATACACAAGGGAAGGCGAGGTGCTTCTCCTCTTAAAAAAGTAGAAAAATCAGATATCTTCTCCATTCGGTTCCATACATAAGTTTTCAGTGAACAGGTTGTAGGGGGTAAGCAAGAAGACATACACGTTTGGATGAAGTTGCATCGACGCTAGGTGAAAGAAGAGTAGTATATCTCGGATAAAAGGGAAGGATGGGGACACACATCCGACAACGCACATATGCATTTTCTATGTAGTGTACCCCTCCGGAGATCTGTGCGCCTCTGGGAACTAACACGTCATCCCAAGATATGTCATATTTCTTATACATCTGTCTTAACGTGGCTTCATCCATTCCTGAAACAACCGAGTCTAGTGGATTCCTAAAAGTAACAGCATCCACCATTATGTCTAGTGCAACAAGAATACCTTCATGTTCGCTGCCAATATCTTCTTCTTCTTATGGACCCAATCTTTCGGGTTCTACCTCTTCTTGAATTGCTGGCTCATCCACATGCTCGACAGAATGCTGAAATCTTTCGGATTTCTCCCCATGATCGTGCACACTGTGTAAGCCCATTGGTTAAGGAAGGGTGGAAGCTTAGGAAGTCTCAAGTTCACTACATGTTGGGATGGAGTCACAAGCGGATTCATGTGAACTTGATGACAGTTCTACGACTTTGGCTTCCAAGCCCGGAAGTAACCTAGCACTTTTTTTACCATTGCGAACTATACTTTCAAGATAGTTCCTTTAGTTACCACACTAAAATCTATACCCCATGTTGTTGGGAGATAACGTGGAACGTGCAATGTTGTGCTTACTGGTACAAACTATAGTAAAATACTTTGGGATGTGATAATGATTTTTAGTTTTTTAAGCTTAATCCATCGCCTTTTCTAACCATTGTGGTGAAATTTGAGTTGAGATGCGATCACATCACGATGAATTAAGAATCATGTTCTCGAATTGATGGTTTAGTCATATGTCCATAGTCCGAGTTTATGTTGTAATTCTATATGCATGTCTGAATTATCAGTCACATGCTGGTTCACCATTCAAGCATTAAGGCATTATTCGTTGACACGTTCGATATCAAACCAGACCTAGTCATGTGGCACTCCAAATGGTTTAGTCATATGTCCATAGTCCGAGTTTATGTTGTAATTCTATATGCATGTCTGGATTATCAGTCACATGCTGGTTCATCATTCAAGCATTAAGGCATTATTCGTTGACACGTTCGATATCAAACCAGACCTAGTCATGTGGCACTGCAAAAAAATCTGAATTCGACAACCCAAAGTTTTTCAGAAAATCAAAAAATTCCTTAAGTGTTTTAGGACACGAATTGGAATTCGTATCCCCAAGCAAAGAAAATTTCGACTTCTAACAAATATTCCCTAAAAATTCTAAGTGTTCCAAGATATGAAATGGCATTTCGTATCCCAAAGCACATGTATTTTTTCAGCCTTTCCTCTGATCCATCTTCTCACACCGATCCTGAAATGTCCCGTATATTTGCAGTATAATAATTTATCTATTTAATTATTTAAATAATGGTTTAGATAATTAAAAGGTTGTTTAATTAAATAATATTGAATATTTAATTTAATTAAATAATAGAATAATATAATTAATTTCTGAAATAGTCAGAAATAGTGAATTGACAATATAACGTGAATTGGGCAATTCAAAATATATATAATTCAGTTTGGAATTGAATTCGAATAACGAATATATTATATAAACAACAATTGAATGTAGAATTATAATATAATTAAATTCGAGCTCGAAATGGTGCGGTAGTTCGCTATTTGGAGATTCGAACTTCAACTGAATATACATGGTCCGTTTTAAATCGGATTTCTGTGAAACAAGAAACGTTAGGAGCTGGTGAAGTATATTTTTCTAGTGGAAGAGAAAAATCGGGATTTCGTCGTGTAGATTTTGATTTATGGCCAAATAAAATTCTAGATATGAAATTCCTTTATAATTTATAACGATTTATTTATATTTATAAAAGGAATTTCATTATAAATCGAATATCGATTTAATCGGGATTTGAAATATCGAGTTATAAATCTAGATAGGAATATTCTGGAGCTGTATGGTATTCCGCTGTGGATGTATATGATAATATTTATTTTTAAATATTAAATTTAATTGTTTTTAAATATAATTATATATTTAAATGGGTTATTTAGAGCTTTAAAAATAGCTAGTTTTGCAAGCGACCTCAGAATTCAACGAAACTAATTTTGTTGGATCTGCAATATTAAATTATTGCTAGATTTCAATTTTCGTGATTTTTGAAGTCAGTATGCGGCCGTACGGGATTTTAATGTGAAAAATAGTCGATAATTTGACCTTTAAAAATACGCTGTGGGAGCAAACGGAGTCAGAATTCGACGAAACCAGTTTCGTTGGGTCTGTGATGTCAAACTGTATCTGTACGCCAATGTTCATGATTTTTAGATATCGTGTGTGTTCGTAGGAATTTTTAGAGTGCAGAAAAAAAAATTAAATGAATATAAAAACTAAAATATCCTAACTTTTCTCTGATCAAAACAGGGCCACGCGACCTTTCTTTCTCAGCCATACCCTCACTTTATAACACCAGAAAACATTTTCTCTCCTCAAACAAAAACCCGTAACAAAGAAAATCAAAGAAATTCACATACAAATCTATAAATTCTAAATCAGACATCTTTGAAATCCAGGGAGAATCCCCTACATTCTAGTATACTTCATCATTGGTCCGATGTCACCAGCGGAAGCTGCTTGGTAGCTAGCGTGGGCCTAGGGTTCACAGCTGTGGAAGGTAGGTGCGTCGAGGTGTGTTGTGGGTAGGGGAATCGTGATTAGGAGGTATAGTAGTAGGGTATGACAGATTTTGCGGGAATTCGGTGATTAAAATTGTTAGTACCTGTAGGTGCGAAGAGGGTCAGTCGCCAGTGGCTTCTGAGCATCGAACGGAGTGGGATGGCGAGGATTGGGTAGACGGTGAGGTGCAGGTTCCTTGGGTGGTAGTTGTGACAGGGATGGTCCACCGGAGGTGATGAAAATGGCAGCGACTTGGTTGATGAAAGGAAAAAAAGAGAGAAATGAGAGAAAAGCAGTAAATTGTGAACGGTGGGCTTCAGTAAAGAAGAATGGTAGTTCGGGTATGGGCCTGTTGAAAGAAAAGGTTAATCCCAAGTTTTATAATCATTAAATTTATTTTAATTAAAATAGTATACGAACTTGTAAATTCAATATCTTGTACATACTGAATCAGAATTTCGAACGATTGGATCCGTTAGGATCGTATGGACGAGCACTACACGCTGGAACTGGCTAAGAGTGAATCGAAGCTCGTTACAATTTATAGCAAAATAAATTGTCCGTTTGAATCAAATCAAGCGATGGTTATCGTTATTAACGACGATCGTCCAATGTGAGTAAAACTCACCAACTCTGAACAGTTATATTTTTATAATGTATTATTAGAACTGATAATTATCTGTTGGTTGATGTGTGTTAACTTTTGGTTGAATTGCTTATGTATTGGATGAAATTAAAGATAACGACATATATATATATAAATCATTAATAAAATATTGATTCCGTTTAGTAGAATATTTCATATTGAAATGAAATCGATGTTAATTATATTATTTAACATCTGTGATGCAGGGAAATAGGTTGGAGGAATCCAACTGGATTACTCAACATTTATTTTACTGTTTTTCGTATATTGTGATATATGATGTGATGTATAATCTGTTGTTGATTATGTGTGTTTGAATGATATCGATCACTGTTGTTCAGTATTTTAAATACCATAAGAAAACCCTGGGATGAAAAAAAGGAAAATTTCAATAACTGTATTAAAATAAAATATTATATAAAATCGAAAGATTTTATATAGAAGGAAGATTTCAAACTGTATATTGAAATAGAATATTTATAAAATCAAAGGATTTTATATAAAGGAATATTTATAAAATCAAGGGATTTTATAAAGGAAATTATTAGTATAACAAATAGATTTGAAAGAGAAATATTTGTAAACCATTTACAAATAGATTTGAAAGGGAGTATTTGTAAACCATTTACAAATAGATTTGAAAGGGAGTATTTGTAAACCATTAACAAATAGATTTGAAAGAGAAATATTTGCAAACCATTTACAAATTGATTTGAAAGGGAGTATTTGTAAACCATTTACAAATAGATTTGAAAGGGGAGTATTTGTAAAACATTTACAAATAGAAGTGGAAAGGAAATATTTATAAACATTTACAAATAGAATTAAAAAGGAAATATTTATTTAGAAAAATAAATAGAGTTATAAAAAAGAAATATTTATTTAGAAAATAAATAAAGTTATAAAAGGGATTTATTGGAAATGAAAAAGGATGTCATATAAGGAAATATTTGGAAAAAAAATAGTACTTTACATCAGGAAAGTTTAGATCCGTGCTTCGGACATGGGTATAACATGATATGGATTTAAAGCAAAAAATTTAAATAGAATCTGTTGTAACCAATAGATTGAGAAGATTAATTTATAAATAATATTTTATAAATTAAATAAAATATTTATCATTGGATAAATAGAATATATAAGTCCGGACTTATATAGAGAAGTAAGAATCAATTTCAACATCGATATTTGAAATTGAATATGGATGTAGAGTTAATCAAAGGAGTTAATCAAAATGTGTTAATCAAAATCAGTTAGAGTTAGAGTTAATCGATTAGAGTTAGAGTTAATCGATTAAGAGTTAAATTGAAATTTGATATTCGAAGTGAGTTAATCGATTAGAGTTAAATCAGTTAGAATTAGTCGAGTGTTAGTCAATCCAATAGAGTTCGTCGAGTATTGGTTAATCGAAGATAAGAATTTATCAAATATAGTTATTCGAAAAGGAGTTATTCTAAATAGTTTATTCGAATAGAATTAAAGTAGTTATTCGAAATAGTTTATTCGAATAGAAAAAAGGGGATTATCGAATATAGTTTATTCGAAAGAAAGAGTAATCGAATATAGTTTATTCGAAAGAAAGAAGTTATCGAATATTTGTTATTCGAAAGAAGTTATCGAATATTTGTTATTCAAAAGAAGTTATCGAATATTTGTTATTCGAAAGAAGTTATCGAATATTTGTTATTCGAAAGAAGTTATCGAATATTTGTTATTCGAAAGGGTTATCGAATGTTAGTTATTCTTAAGGAGTTATCGAATGTTAGTTTATTCAAATAGAGTTAAAAGGAGATATCGAATATAGTTTATTCGAGTAGAGTTAAAAGTAGTTGTCGAATATAGTTTATTCGAATAGAGAAAGGAGTAAATCGAATATAGTTTATTCGAAAGGGGTTAATCAAATATAGTTTATTTGATAGGAGTAAACTGATAGGAGTAAATTTATAAGAGTTAATCCATTAGGGTTAATCAAATAGAGTTAATCAAATAGAGTTAATGGAATAGAGTTAATCAAATAGAGCTAACTGATAAGAGTAAATCGATTAGAGTTAATCGAATAGTGTTAATTGAATAGAGTTAATCGAATATGGCTATTCGAAGAGTGATTATCGAATATAGTTTATTTGAAGGAAAGGGTTATCGAGTAGAGTTTATTTAAAGGGGAGTTATACGTTGAAATTCGATTATATCGAATGTTGGAAAGTAATATTTACTTTCCGGTTTTTAAACCAAGATTTATTTATTTAATAAATCGTTTAGTTATTTATTCAAATTAAAGAATAAAATTTATATTTGAAGTTAGATATTTCGAAAGTAGGAATTATAACGTTATCATTATAACCAATGTTTTTATAAAAGAAGTGGATTCATAAATAGAATCCGTAAGGTTCGCAAGGAAGTTGTTAAAGGTTTAAAATGATAAACTTTGACTATTTCAAAGTTAAAACGTTGTTCAATTAAGGTCTGAGAGGTAATTATACCCCAACTTGATTGACTTCCTTCTTAACTAAGGAATGGTAAGGTTTGATAGTGAAGGTTGGTTAAGTGAATATAGCTAATGAAGAAAATAGTGAATTGGCATAGCGATGTTTTATTTAAACATCTGTTTAAATCCAAGGAATGAGTTTTGGAAACGTTTTCCAAATATAATCAGAGATATTTTCTAATCATAGAAAATGAAATGTTGGATAGTAAAGAATATTGGAATGACAGTGATACGTGGAAAGGAGATGGAAATGTTTTCCAACGATTAATAACATATATTTTCTAAATTTAGAAAATAAGGATTTCTGTATATATATATACAGAAACAGGAAATGGAGAATGAATAAATTAATGATAAATTAATTTAAGAGATAAATGTTGAATGTTGATTGATTGATAAAAATTCCATTTGTAAATAATATCGTTGTTTGCACACCTGTTTTTCTTTGATAGTTAACTCACCGACTATCAAAGTTTTTGACCATTTTAACGTTATTAATATGGAGAGACCGGTTGGATTATTATCCGAAGTACCACTCCGTATTGGCATAAGCGTTGCGAATCATATATGCCAAAGATAATTGAAGACGGAGTAAAGTGCAAGGGCTGTTGTATAAATCTTAGGTAAAGATTGCCTAAGATGGATGTACTGAATAGTGCCTTCGGGTTGTCCAGTCCCAGGACGACCTGTATAGAAGAATGTCTGATAGAGTATATTTAATAGATCGCGTAAGTTGATCTCTTCAAACGTGTTTACGTTTGGTGGCGGAGGAATTCATTTCTCTTAGCTATATACCCGTGGTATTTTTGGGGAAATCAATTTGTGATTTGGCGGGTATGATGATGTGGCATTCCAAGTAAAGGAAGATATGATATGTAAAAGATAAGCGTAGCTTCTAGCCTCACATCCGGAAATGACAAAAATAGGGCAGGCAGCATGGCTATGTAGGTCTCACCTATTAGGGTGTATAATCAACTGATCTTGAGTTTCATTTACTTCTACAAATGTATTATCGATGCTGTCCCATTCGGGAAACGGTTGCTGATCCCAACCGTTGGTGATATACATTCGATACACTCAAGCGAAATGAGTGGTCGGTCATGTGTGGCCGGGTTGCAAGATTTTCTTGTTGAACCTAGTGTATTCCTCTCTAGATGTACACTAGCGAAAGGTGGTTCCATACCTTGTCATAGTTGGAAATCCATTAACCAATATGTGCTTGCGGTTTTGATTGTATACTATATATGTAGAACGTGAGATGAAAGCGTTTCTGCTGGATGATTATTATATAGTGGTTGATAGAAACTATTATAATATCAGTGAGTTTTGATATAAAGTTTATTTTGGATTCTCGTAAGGGAAAAACCCGTTCCGTTATACGGCGTGGTCTTATGAGATATCGTTTAATGACTCAAACTGTTTTAAACTGTTTTACTCATACCAGTTCCATAACTGACCCAGAGTTTATTTTGTTTTGTTTCCCTAAATTCTTGGGTGCCCAATTTTATACGAGCAGTCAAGTAGTCGGGATTTACAAATACTTGAAGAGCTGGAGCAGGAGGCCTCGGGATCATATAGCTATTGTTTATTTCCGCTGTGTTGTAAGTGTTGTACTTTGGAAATGATATGTATATTCAAGTATAGATTTATATTTCAAAGTTATGATATATATTATATGTTATTCGTTCCGCTGTGAGGTTCGTGTTACTCTGATGTTGTGTTCTTCTTCTTCTATTCTAAGTTTCTATCTTATCTATTTTCACCCTCTACTTTCTTTCATGTACTATCCGGCGTTTTTGATGTTTGAATACTCGATATGGCGTTGTATGTTGAATTTTCTAAGTCGAAAATTTTCGGTACGTTACAGTGGTATCAGAGCTTAAGGTTAAGTATTACCTTGGCTCTGTGGCGTGACTCAGTAAAGGTAGGGTTATAAATGCCCTAGATTGAGTTCAGTGTATATATACGAGTGAACGTATTTACTATTTGATATAAAATAATTTTATATTATGGAGATGTATTGGTTTAGTTGTTTATGGGTTCTGGTGGATCAGTTTGATCCACTGTATCGGTAGGGGTTTATAAACACTTGAATACGATGGACCGACACCGTATGTTTTGAAAAGAGGGTAAATGAAATAATTTTACCCAAAGTATATTTTGATATAGAGAAAATATATATATATATATTGGATTTATAATATATTGGATAAATTGGTTGTTATTATAATCGAGTGAGATTATAAATGAAATGGTTATGTAAATAACCAATCAAAATTCGTATAAGTGTTACGAATGAATTGAATCTGAAATTTAAATCAAAATGGAAATTAAGACCCTAGAGATTTGGAAAAGTGTTTGTAAATGGATTTGAATTGAATATATGAGAATTTTAAAATCCTGGGAGATTTTAAATTGTTTTACAAGCATTGTGGATGGTATTTTGAAACGTATTTCAAAATGGAAGTGTTTAAAAGAAATGATTTTAAAGTGATATAGTATTGAACTCACTTCGATCGCTGGGAAATAATTCTGATGATGACTGCAACATCATCATTGTTCATTTTCAAGTTCTAAGTGACGGATTACTACCAAAGATTTTGTTTTTGAATTGTTTTGAGAAAAACAAGTTGTTTAAAATCCTGAAAAGGGATGTTTGGTTTTAGAAAAGCAAAACTGTTTAAAAACTCCCAGAAATAGATTATTGAATTAAAACCAAATTTAAATAAAAATTTGTGGAAATAAATTGGAATAGAATTGAAAACCAATTAAGTGGAAATTGAATTGGGTTAGAATGATATTGAGAAAATTGGATTTGTGGCATAGGAATCCGAAATGGTATTGGATTGATGAGTTAAGAATTTAAAAATCGAGAATGGAACTTTGATTTGAGATTGAATTCGACATAGGTATAAGCGAATGATTTGGTTTGAGAATGAATTGATTGGAGTTTGGTTGGGATAACATTGGTATATGCCGAATTAACAGCAGATGGAAGTGATAAATTTGATATGCCCGACAAAAAGGTACAAGTTTCTAATTGGTATAAGCATGAGATTTATGAGCCGATTGGGAAAGCCGCTTGGCTGTTTGATTTTCTTTTGGGTTAGAGATGGCCCAGAGAGGCGAGTTGGAGTTTGAGCTATTGAGCCGTACAAAGGAGGTGCTGGCAAAAAATTTCGAAAGATAAATGTGTTAGAAAATTTTTGAAATTTTTTGTTATTAGAAATAAATTAATATTTTAATTGGAATGGATTGTTCGGTTGAACCTGAAGTTAAGAAGTGAACAAATAAGTTCTAACCAGTTAATAGGGTTTGTTTTCTACCTTAGCAATTTCAAGGACGAAATTATTTTAAGTGGGGAAGAATGTAATGTCCCGTATATTTGCAGTATAATAATTTAATTATTTAAATAATGGTTTAGAGAAATAAAAAGGTTGTTTAATTAAATAATATTGAATATTTAATTTAGTTAAATAATAGAATAATATAATTAATTTTTGAAATAGTCAGAAATAGTGAATTGACAATATAACGTTAATTGGGCAATTCAAAATATATATAATTCAGTTTGGAATTGAATTCGAACAACAAATATATTATATAAACGACAGTTGAACGTAGAATTATAATATAATTAAATTCGAGCTCGAAATGGTGCGGTAGTTCGCTATTTGGCGATTCGAACTTCAACTGAATATACAGGGTCCGTTTTAAATCGGATTTCTGTGAAACAAGAAATGTTAGGAGCTGGTGAAGTATATTTTTCTAGTGGAAGAGAAAAATCGGGATTTCGTTGTGTAGATTTTGATTTATGGCCAAATCAAATTCTAGAAAAGTCGCTATGGAATTCCTTTATAATTTATAACGATTTATTTAAATTTATAAAAGGAATTTCATTATAATTCGAATATCGATTTAATCGGGATTTGAAATATCGAGTTATAAATCCAGATAGGAATATTCTGGAGCTGTATGGTAATCCACTGTGGATGTATACGATAATATTTATTTTTAAATATTATATTTAATTATTTTTAAATATATTTATATATTTAAATGAGTTATTTAGAGCTTTAAAAATAGCCAGTTTTGCAAACGACCTCAGAATTCGATGAAACTAATTTTGTTGGATCCGCAATATTAAATTATTGCTAGATTTCAATTTCCGTGATTTTTGAAGTCAGTATGTGGCCATACGGGATTTTAATGTGAAAACAGTCGATAATTTTACTTTTAAAAATACGCTGTGGGAGCAAACGGAGTCGGAATTCGACGAAACCAGTTCCGTTGGGTCCGTGATGTCAAACTGTAGTTGTACGCCAATTTTCATGATTTTTAGATATCGTGTGTGTTCTTAGGAATTTTTAGAGTGCAGAAACAAAAATAAATGAATATAAAAACTAAAATATCCTAACTTTTCTCTAATCATAACAGGGCCACGCGACCTTTCTTTCTCAGCCACACCCTCACTGTATAACACCAGAAAAAATTTGCTCTCCTCAAACAAAAACCCGTAACAAAGAAAATCAAATAAATTCACATACAAATCTATAAATCCTAAATCAGACATGTTTGAAATCCGGGGAGAATCCCCTACGTTCTAGTATACTTCATCGTTGGTCCGATGTCACCAGCAGAAGCTGCTTGGTAGTTAGCATGGGCCTAGGGTTCACGGCTGTGGAAGGTAGGTGCGTTGAGGTGTGTTGTGGGTAGGGGAATCGTGATTAGGAGGTAGAGTAGTAGGGTTTGACAGATTTTGGGGGAATTCGGTGATTGAAATTGTTGCTACCCGTAGGGGCGAAGAGGGTCAATCGCCAGTGGCTTCTGAGCATCGAACTGAGTGGGATGGGGAGGATTGGGTAGACGGTGAGTGCAGGCTCCTTGGGTGGTAGTTGCGACAGGGATGGTCCACCGGAGGTGTTGATAACGGCAGCGACTTGGTTGATGAAAGGAATAAAAAAAATAGAAATGAGAGAGAAGTAGTGAATTGTGAACGGTGGGCTTCAGTAAAGAAGAAGGGTAGTTCAAGTATGGGCCTGTTGAAATAAAAGGCTAAGCCCAAGTTTTATAATCATTAAATTTATTTTAATTAAAATAGTATACGAACTTGTAACTTCGATATCTTGTACATACTGAATCAGAATTTCGAACGATTGGATTCGTTAGGATCGTATGGACGAGCACTACACGCTGGAACTGACTAGGGGTGAATCGAAACTTAGTACAATTTATAGCAAAATAAATTGTTCGTCTAAATCAAATCGAGCGATGGTTATCGTTATTAACGACGATCGTCCAATGTGAGTAAAACTCACCAACTCTGAACAGTTATATTTTTATAACGTATTATTAGAACTGATAAATATCTGTTGGTTGTTGTGTGTTAACTGTTTGGTTGAATTGCTTACGTATTGGTTGAAATTATAGATAACGATATATATATATATATAAATCGTTAATCAAATATTGATTTTGTTTGGCAGAATATTTCATATTGAAATGAAATCGATGTTAATTATATTGTTTAACATCTGTGATGCAGGGAAATAAGTTGGAGGAATCCAACTGGATTCCTCAACATTTATTTTACTGTTTTTCATATATTGCGATACATGATGTGATATATAATATGTTGTTGATTATGTGTGTTTGAATGATATCAATCACTGTTGTTCGGTATTTTAAATACCGTAAGAAAACCTTGGGATGAAAAAAGGAAAATTTCAATAACTGTATTGAAATAAAATATTATATAAAATCGAAAGATTTTATATAGAAGGAAGATTTCAAACTGTATATTGAAATAGAATATTTATAAAATCAAAGGATTTTATATAAAGGAATATTTATAAAATCAAGGGATTTTATAAAGGAAATTATTAGTATAACAAATAGATTTGAAAGAGAAATATTTGTAAACCATTTACAAATAGATTTGAAAGGGAGTATTTGTAAACCATTTACAAATAGATTTGAAAGGGAGTATTTGTAAACCATTAACAAATAGATTTGAAAGAGAAATATTTGCAAACCATTTACAAATTGATTTGAAAGGGAGTATTTGTAAACCATTTACAAATAGATTTGAAAGGGGAGTATTTGTAAAACATTTACAAATAGAAGTGGAAAGGAAATATTTATAAACATTTACAAATAGAATTAAAAAGGAAATATTTATTTAGAAAAATAAATAGAGTTATAAAAATGAAATATTTATTTAGAAAATAAATAAAGTTATAAAAGGGATTTATTGGAAATGAAAAAGGATGTCATATAAGGAAATATTTGGAAAAAAATAGTACTTTACATCAGGAAAGTTTAGATCCGTGCTTCGGACATGGGTATAACATGATATGGATTTAAAGCAAAAAATTTAAATAGAATCTGTTGTAACCAATAGATTGAGAAGATTAATTTATAAATAATATTTTATAAATTAAATAAAATATTTATCATTGGATAAATAGAATATATAAGTCCGGACTTATATAGAGAAGTAAGAATCAATTTCAACATCGATATTTGAAATTGAATATGGATGTAGAGTTAATCAAAGGAGTTAATCAAAATGTGTTAATCAAAATCAGTTAGAGTTAGAGTTAATCGATTAGAGTTAGAGTTAATCGATTAAGAGTTAAATTGAAATTTGATATTCGAAGTGAGTTAATCGATTAGAGTTAAATCAGTTAGAATTAGTCGAGTGTTAGTCAATCCAATAGAGTTCGTCGAGTATTGGTTAATCGAAGATAAGAATTTATCAAATATAGTTATTCGAAAAGGAGTTATTCTAAATAGTTTATTCGAATAGAATTAAAGTAGTTATTCGAAATAGTTTATTCGAATAGAAAAAAGGGGATTATCGAATATAGTTTATTCGAAAGAAAGAGTAATCGAATATAGTTTATTCGAAAGAAAGAAGTTATCGAATATTTGTTATTCGAAAGAAGTTATCAAATACTTGTTATTCGAAAGAAGTTATCGAATATTTGTTATTCAAAAGAAGTTATTGAATAATTATTATTCGAAAGAAGTTATCGAATATTTGTTATTCAAAAGGGTTATCGAATGTTAGTTATTCGAAAGGAGTTATCGAATGTCAGTTTATTCGAATATAGTTAAAAGGAGATATCGAATATAGTTTATTCGAATAGAGTTAAAAGGAGTTGTCGAATATAGTTTATTCGAGTAGAGAAAGGAGTAAATCGAATATAGTTTATTCGAAAGGGGTTAATCAAATATAGTTTATTTGATAGGAGTAAACTGATAGGAGTAAATTGATAAGAGTTAATCCATTAGGGTTAATCAAATAGAGTTAATCAAATAGAGTTAATAGAATAGAGTTAATCAAATAGAGCTAACTGATAAGAGTACATCGATTAGAGTTAATCGAATCGTGTTAATTGAATAGAGTTATTCGAATATGGCTATTCGAAGAGTGATTATCGAATATAATTTATTCGAAGGAAAGGGTTATCGAATAGAGTTTATTCAAAGTGGAATTATACGTTGAAATTCGATTATATCGAATGTTGGAAAGTAATATTTACTTTCTGGTTTTTAAGCCAAGATTTATTTATTTAATAAATCGTTTAGTTATTTATTCAAACTAAAGAATAAAAGTTATATTTGAAGTTAGATATTTCGAAAGTAGGAATTATAACGTTATCGTTATAACCAATGGTTTTATAAAAGAAGTGGATTCGCAAATAGAACCCGTGAGGTTCTCAAGGAAGTTGTTAAAGGTTTAAAAAGATAAACTTTTACTATTTCGAAGTTAAAACCTTGTTCAATTAAGGTCTGAGAGGTAATTATACCCCAAATTGATTGACTTCCTTCTTAACTAAGGAATGGTAAGGTTTGATAGTGAAGGTTGGTTAAGTGAATATGGTTAATGGAGGTAATGATGAATTGGCATAGTGATGTTTTATTTAAACATCTGTTTAAATCCTAGGAATGAGTTTTGGAAACTTTTTCCAAATATAATCAGAGATATTTTCTAATCATAGAAAATGAAATGTTGGATGGTAAAGAATAATGGAATGACAGTGATACGTGGAAAGGAGATGGAAATGTTTTCCAATGATTAATAATGTATATTTTCTAAATTAATAAAATAAGGATTTCTGTATATATACAGAAACAGGAAATGGTGAATGAATAAATTAATGATAAATTAATTTAAGAGATAAATGTTGAATGTTGATTGATCGATAAAATTTCCATTTGGAAATAATATCGTTGTTTGCACACCTGGTTTTCTTTGATAGTTAACTCACCGACTATCGAAGTTTTTGACCATTTTAACGTTGTTAATATGGAGAGACCGGTTGGATTATTATCCGAAGAACCACTCCGTATTGGTATAAGCGTTGCGAATCATATATGCCAAAGATAATTGAAGACGGAGTAAAGTGCAAGGGTTGTTGTATAAATCTTAGGTAAAGATTACCTAAGATGGATGTACTGAATAGTGCCTTCGGGTTGTCCAGTCCCAGGACGACCTGTATGGAAGAATGTCTGACAGAGTATATTTAATAGATCGCTTAAGTTGATCTCTTGAAACGTATTTACGTTTGGTGGTGGAGGAATTCGTTTCTCTTAGCTTTATACCCGTGGTATTTTTGGGGAAATCAATTTGTGATTTGGCGGGTATGACGATGTGGCATTCCAAGTAAAGGAAGATATGATATGTAAAAGATAAGCGTAGCTTCTAGCCTCACATCCGGAAATGACAAAAATCGAGCAGGCAGCATGGCTATGTAGGTCGCACCTATTAGGGTGTATAATCACCTGATCTAGAGTTTCATTTACTTCTAAAAATCTATTGTCGATGCTATCCCATTCGGGATACGGTTGTTGATCCCATCCGTTGGTGATATACATTCGATACAATCAAGCTAAATGAGTGGTCGGTCATGTGTGGCCGGGTTGCAAGATGTTCTTGTTGAACCCAATGTATTCCTCTTTAGAGGTACACTAGCGAAAGGTGGTTCCATACCTTGTCATAGTTGGAAATCCATTACCAAATACGTGCTTGCGGTTTTGATTGTATACTATATATGTAAAACGTGAGATGAAAGCGTTTCTGCTAGATGATTATTATATTTTGGTTGATAGACACTATTATAATATCAATAAGTTTTGATATAAAGTTTATTTTGGATTCTCGTAAGGGAAAAAACCCATTCTGTTATACGGCGTGGTCTTATGAGATATCGTTTAATGGCTCAAACTATTTTAAACTGTTTTACTCATACCAGTCCCACGACTGACCCGGAGTTTATTTTGTTTTGTTTCCCTAAACTCTTGGGTGCAATATTTTATACGAGCAGTCAAGTAGTCGGGATTTACAGATACTTGAAGAGCTGGAGCAGGAGGCTTCAGGATCATATAACTATTGTTTATTTCTGTTGTGTTGTAAGTGCTGACTTTGGAAATGATATGTATATTCAAGTACAGATTTATATTTCAAAGTTATGATATATATTATATGTTATTTGTTCCGTTGAGACGTTCGTGTTACTCTGATGTTGTGTTCTTCTTCTTCTTCTTCTATTCTAAGTTTCTATCTTATCTATTCTCACCTTCTAATTTCTTTCATGGACTATCCGGCGTTTTCGATGTTTGAATACTCGACATGGTGTTGTATGTCGAATTTTCTAAGTCGAAAATTTTCGGTACGTTACAGATCCCGCCTTCTCCTACCATTTCCTCTCCCTCCTTCCTTCTACCAAGGCTCATCCCAACTTCGGGAAACGACAAGTTTTTAGGATATAAAAATTTATTTCTTATCACCGCAAAGTGTTTGGGTTACAAACTAAATTCTCATATTCCCGGTCACTTGCATGTTTCTCCGATTTCCCCTTCACCTTCCTCATGTTCCACCCCTCCACCCTCCAAAATTTCGAAGCCCAACCTCCTCCATTGCTATGGCTACAAAATACCACCAAGCAGTTACCTAAGCCTCTAACTCCTCCAGCCTCCACGTCATGGCCGCCGGCCTTGTCACCTCCTTCTCCGATTGTAACACCCCGTATTTTTAATGTAATTAAAAATGTATATATATCCATAGATAGGATTAATATGGTGATGTATAATGAAAATTAATTAATATATGAAAGAAAGAAAGGATTGGTTGCATGCGATGTAAATATGTTGCATGCACTGATTTGCAAACATAATGCATTAACATTAAAAGAAAAATAAAAGAAAAAGATTCATGCATTGGTTTAATTTAAGTATTGTAACTAACATGAAAAAGAGAAGTAAGGAGAGAACAATAATTATCATTGTTCTAAGACTTATTAACAAAAGACCTTGTAGCTCAGTTGGTTAACGCATTGGATTTGTAACATGGAGGTTGGGGGTTCGAACGCCGACAGCAGCATAATTTTTATCTCTGTTTTAATGAGGGCCAACTGAACATGCAAATATATGTACATATACAAATTCAAATTTTGAAAGGATAAGAACGTACATATAAGGAAAAAAAGAAAATGTATGTATATACATGAGAATATATATATATATATATATATATGCAGAAATATATGTATACGAAAGATAAAATTTAAGATAAGGCTATAGTAAATGAAATATGACAAGAATTAAATAATGGTGCAATATCGTTTGAATTTTGAAAATAAAATGAAAGTTGTGCGTATATATATATATATACGCGTAAAATGGTCGTTAAAGGAATTGTGTACATATAAGAATATTTCATGTGAATAAAACAGTTAAATAAATTCCAGAAATTCAAAAGTTCGAAAATCAAATTTCTACGCCAAAACAGCTTGTGGGACCCAATGCTGACTTAGCACTGCATGTACGATAAGATTTGGCTAGATTCATCGGCGAACCTGGACTGTTTTCTTAACTAGGTTCAATGCTGACTCAGCGCTGCGTGTACGATAAGGTCTTGAGCAGCTATATAAACACCCCTAGGCCTATTTTAATCTTCACTAAAGTTCATGGCAACGCCATGGCTCTACTCTAACTCATATTATTCTTCTTCCTCACTAAATCTCTGATCTATTCTTCTCTCCTCTCTCCTCACAAAACTATTCTTAAATTTAAAAAGAATTAGATTGAGGAATTCTATTACTACGAACAAAACAAAGGGGAGATTCAAGTATTGCGCAAGAACATAAAAGAAATCCAGATTTGAAATTCAAGCTATGCAACACAAAAAAGAGGAAATCAATCCAAGATCTACGGATTAAAGCACAAAAATCATTGTGAGTGGAATTATGATAAAATTTGGTATAATAGTATTACTATTGTTCATCATTTCCCCAATTATAAATTCAATGCAAAAATTTATGTTAAAATAATTGTTCCTTTATTCTCTTGCCCCTTTTTATTTTTGAGATCTAGGTTATCTCGAACCTAGATGAAATCTTATTATGTATACGTACGGTTGAAATATGAAAATATTGGGGCATAACTTATTTTATGCAAACGAAGAACATAATTCGTAATTTTGGGATTTGTGGCATAACAATTGTTATCTCATATATTGGGCATAATCTATTTTATACAGTCGAGGAATGTAATCTATAATGTTGGATTTAAGTAAGTTTGACACAATTGTCATTGGATATGGATTATATGAAATTGGGTATAATTGGACATTGGAAATTTACATGTTTGGGCATAACATGGATTGGAAGGCTTTGTGTCCGATTTGGAATATGGACATAATTATATTGCAATATTAAATTTATGCAAATTGGGAATAATTCTAATTGACTATGGTGTTGGTATAATTTAATATGAATAAATTGGTATGAACGGCATGTAATTTGATAACATTGATTTTATGAAAGTGAGTATTATTGGATATTTTGGACAATTGGAATATATATACATATACATATATATATATATATATATATGAAATTGGCATATTTGGGTAGGAATTACATGGAATTAATGAAATTGCCTATAACTGGAAATTTGTAATTAAGCTAATTAATATATAATTAGTGACAAGTTGGAATAGGCAAAATTGTAAACATGACTATATGTTGAATTGGAAGCACATAACATGAAAATTGGGGTTCGGATGAAATACGATGTTAATGAACCTTTGACACGAGGTTGGACACAATTGTGGTGTAAGACTGCCCGAAACCGCCCGGCAAATCCAGCTGCCACAATTGGACGTCTAATGTGAGAGGTCAAAGGCATGAATTGTAGGCGTAACGGTTGGTGACACGAGGTTAGACCCGCTTTGTGGTGTAAGACTTCCCGGAACCGCCCGGCGAATCCAGCAACCACAAAGTGTTCGGTCTAATGTGGGAGGTCATGCACCGTTCGTCATAATGATTGAATTAAGGAATACTAACCATAATAAGACATGTGGGTGACATGGGTATGGTTAGAGGGTTAAGTGGGTGACATGTAAATATGGACTTAACCATAGTAAGACAAGACATGTAAAACATGTAAATGTGGACTTAACCACGGTAAGATACATAAAGTAAAACATGAATAAGGTGGACTTAACCATAGTACAACATGTGTAAGACATGGATACAATAATAAAAGAGGTTAAGTGGGACATGGGCAACATTTAAGACGTAAGTACATAATGCTTAACCAAAGGGGACCCGTTATGGCATTACAAATTAATTGAATTGGGTAAAGTTTAAGTAGCGGGTTAAGTAAAAGGAAGGGTTAAGTCAAACCTAAAATTAACGACACAGTAATGGGGGAATGATAACTACCTATTACAAACTTGAATTAAATATGTAAAACTTGTCCTAGGGACAAAGGAAGATTATGACTTAAGATATAATACAACACTTGAAGGGTGGGACGACTTATACTATGAAATAAGTTAATCTAAGTTGAAAATGTGGGAAAACACCTGTACGCTATCGTTTGATAAAGAAAACTCAAGTCATGTTTGAATTCGTTGAAAAACCTTAGTTAAAAAGGAACTAAGTAACGAACCTTAGTTGAAAAGAGAACTAAGTAACAGAAACTAAGTATCAAACCTTGGTTAAGAGAACCAAGTAATAAACCTTAGTTAAGATAACTAAGTAACAAGAAAGAGAACTAAGTAGTAAACCTTAGTTAAGAGGGCTAAGTAGTAAACCTTAGTTAAGAAAATGAGCGATTCAGGAAACTAAGTGGTAAACCTTAGTTAAGAGATCTAAGTAGTAAACCTTAGTCAAGAAACTCAAGTAGAACACGAGAAGGAGCGAACGTCCGTCTGATCATGAAAAAGGCTCCAACATCTTGGGTTACGAAGCACGCAGCTTCAAGGGGACGTGAGGGTACTCTTGGTATCCCTCTGTGAGAATGCAGATGATCCGCCTGGGCTCACAGAGGTTAAGGTCTGCGTTAGAAGAACCAAGAGTATGCCTTGGTTGCAATATAGGGCAACCTAAAGACTAGGATGGACCAGCGTGATTCGGCGAGACAAGTGGCCCTGTGATAGCGACTCGTCGTCTACCTACCATCTTGAGTCAGTCGAGATATGTAAAACGGAAAGGCGGAGAACTCCAAAAGACCATATACTTGCTATCTAGTTATGGGTGAGGTTGGCCAATAGGTTTGTGGGGCATAGGGGGGCCTGCGTATAGTTCTCATTTTTCAAGGTGTGCCTTTCATTAGTTGAGGGAGGGGTCAAGTGGGACCATAGCCACTGGAAAAACAGACCTTAGCATCTGCATCGGAAGATAACTTAAAGCTCCCGACCGAGTTCTGTGTTTCTTGATTAGCCCTGCCACGGGACTCGAGCCGCACATATAGAGGACATGTGCAACTAGATATCTAGCACGTTTACGATACGATTGGGACGTCAAGTCTAGGAACACTAATCACTCTGGGTAGTGTGTTCTAGACTAAGGGGCATCGTTCGATAGGTAGCATAATCCCTAGTTGGACCTAGGTCGCGTAAACCCTAAATCTGAGAAGCGTTCAATAGATAGCATAAACCCCCAATGACCCTAGGTAGCGTAAACCCTGGTTGAATCTAAGAAGTGCTCGATAGTATACCTTAGATTAGATATAGATGATACACGGAATCTAGCAAGATCGAGAGCGGCAGTCCAAACGATTTCAAGAATGGTGGCACTACACTAAAGTAGTATATATTTACATGATGAAGCCCGTACGACATACGACAAGGGGCTGTATATATACATGGAAAAGGATTAGACGAGTTGGGGGTATCTACATATACGTTGTATTAGGTTAACCTACTAGTGAGACATGAGTATAGCCTAGAGAGCTAATATCGCGAATAACCTAATAAGCAAGAAAATATAACTTAACGGTATATGTAGTATTACACAGAAGTTTATTATAAGTGCACTCACACATAACTTATGTTCTGACCCCCTCCTCATTACATACTTCCAGGTTAGGTTCAAGGCAGAGATGGTATAACTATGGATACTGGTTAGACAGTATGATATATAAGGTAAAGCTATTTTTGAATATATTATATTTTAATCCCTTCCGCTGTGAGATGTTTTACGAGTTCTGACATATTTCTTTTTCTCTGTCTTTTTCTGCAGGATACCAGAGCACCCAACTCGGGTCTCGATGGATCGAATTTGAAAAATTCGGTCTGTCGAAATTTGGGTTGTTACACCGATCAAATTCCACGCCCACTAACTAATCCCACATCGAATTGAAATAAAAACCACGTACGAATCAATTTGAGTACCCACTTGAGCTATATCAAAATAATCTAAGGGAAGTTCAAGGTGGTATATAGGGGTTTGGGTTTTTAAGATTATCTAAGTCCACAGAGTACAAAAATATGCTGAAAGAAGAGAAGAGGAACCACATATCCAGCTATTTATAAGGGGAGGGGGAAAAAATCCAAAAAACTGGAAAATTTCCAAGTGTTTGGAAATCAGTATCGATCTCGACACTTTACAAAAAAAGGAAAGGGAAGAAAAATAAGTCAAAACACTTTTTAGATCGGTAAAGGGCTTTCAGTTTCGAACTAGGGCTACAGCCGCGCAAGCGAGTTTTCGAAATTCGTTCGTCGAAACCAACTCGAATTGTTAAACAATTGTGCACTCACAAACTAAACAACTCTAGAGTACACGCCAAATGATCGAGTTCCAACCCGACGTTTTGAAAACTAACTTAAGCAACGCATGCTCGAACCATTTTGATTATGTTTTATTATGAACTCTGACCGTATCGCGCAAAATCATGTGCAAACATGTGAGTACATACATGTGACTCTATGCTGACAACAACTTGTTTATAATCAGAAATAAACAAAAGTCGATGACTAACCTTTAACTTCTTTAACTGACATGAATTAGACACTCACCTGAGCAATTAGACAGGTTCCAGTCCGAGCGTTAAAGTTTGGGGCAGATAGAATTCTCAACAATGCTGGAACTACATACTTGTAATAACAAGCTTTGACAAAGTGTCGAAGTTTCTTAGAAACGACGTATACTTTGGAATGCACTACTGGATTGAAAGGTCATGACCAATCTTTCGACATGATTTGGATATCTTTCTAGCTTCCAAAGATCATCGTCTCAACTCAAAGCGCATCATGCTAATACATGACACACTGGGGGGGAGGGGGCAGGGGGCAAGTGTAACTCAACCTTTTTCCTCGACTACCAAAAAAAGTCCAGGCCCACACGAATCGAATTATCGCGTGGTTAAATAACTCAAAAGTGTAATCCAAAAATCTAGGAACAAAGTCCAGATGGATTCGTATAAGTGTGGTCGTCTCGGCTCGTTAGAATTACTCTCGAACGGATAAAGTACCATCCTTTGGAATCGCTACATATCCCCAAACACCAAGACTTCTCAACAAATCATCAAAGGAATTGGTATTTACCAAGACTCCTGGATCAGCATTGATGATTTGGTAACCCATGACGGTCCCTTGGAAATTCGTATTCCCACAACATGCTTCGGTTCGGTACTTCTTCCAACTCCATCAAAAATTCCACCAAGTATACCAGGACTGGTATAAACCCTATGCATCCGGGTTCTGTATTTATTAGGAGAACTTCAAAGATCGGTGCTTCTTCCTAAAAGCATCTAGAACCAACGAATGACACAAGTCCTAAGGGATCGACATTCCACCACACACTTCCCAGATCGATATTTCTTGGAGGCACTCTTAGGATACAAAGTGGACAATACAAGTAGGAACAAAGGCTTAACGAAGAGGAGAAAAATGACTAAGTCCTTAGGGATAGGTACCAATCCCAGGACCAATATCGATCCGAAAGACAAAAATTGAGGGCACATGCCTCTCCACTCACCTGCTTCTACCTACTCCCCTCACATACAAATACCCCATTCTAAAACGAGTTCAGGGTTTACCTTTTGCTCTCTTGACTCCTTGGGAAGAAGATATTGCATTTGGACTCCATTGCTCACCATTGCACTTCGGGAAGAAGGAATTTACCTCCTTCTTGGACACTTGCATTTTTGGGCTGACAAAGCCATTTCAAGAAGAAGAATCTAAGCTCCATCTTGGACATATTTCGACCTTCTCTCTGCCATTGCCATTGTAACTTCTTGGAACTATTGTTCTCACCATTGTACTTTTGACTAAGAAGTGAATAAAAGAGCAAAACTTTCAAAGTAGACTTAGGTTCTCAAGAATCGAACCATTATAAATTCTATGTGGTTTACTTTCCTGTAATAAAATCCTTACCAGACATTAAGTTTAATTGTCTTGGAACTCTTTGGGTGTTGTTGCCAACATTTGGACATCAACATCTAGTTTATCATACCAAATGCCTGAGACGGTGAAATATTTGTTTTGACTAAGCCATATTTGATTTGATTTGTCATATTTCCGAGGGACAATTTAGGTATTTGGCTAGGTTTCTTTCTGCTGTATAAGCTACTTTCAAGTTTGAAACATTATGCACCGAAATGATGAGACATAATTAAATGCATTAAATTAGAGGACCTTAATCATAAGATAATCTCTAGGAATAGCCATCGTTCTTCATGGTTCTTCCGCTCTAATAATTTTAGTTATTTAGATATTCTTTCCCTTTCTCGATTTGGTTATTGGTTCAATTTTATTTTGTTTATTAAGCTTTATTTTATTAATTATAGACAAATTTTTGGTGAACCAATAAAGTGGGTGGTTAGGTGGAATATCCTATGTTATTGCATTTAATTTCAATTCGGTCTTATTTTCACTCCAACTTATCTCTTTGTGATTTGGGTGACAAAGATCCCTATATAAGCTATCGCAAAGAGGTACCCTATTTTCGGCAATACAATGCTTATCAACTGGGCGATTACTGTAGATTTTGCAAGATCTAACCAAATATGGGTGGATCAATTCACAATAGGAATTGCATGGTACTTGATCTTAGAAACATTATAAGAAATAGTTTTAAAGCTAATACAAAACAATCACCCATGACAAAAACTTAACTCAATATAATGGAATTCATTATCCTAAGTTCAATGAGGATAGTACATCATAGGATCAGACCGAAAGCATTATAATATAGTGGATATTGTACTACTTGGTACTTAATAGGTTTACAATTGAAATAATGTTAAAATGTAATTATATGTCAATTCTGATAAACCTACTTACATGAATGCATGAATTTTATGCCACAACTTTAATATCTAAGGCATTTTATGAAATTAAGATACATATATAATCCCGCATGTTGACTTTTAAACTACAAAAATAAATTTGTGCGTGCAGAACACGTCTAAACATATGATTGATGATTCAATACTTAGTCACGCTTCACCTTGACGTGCATTTGTTAGGTTATCACTATGTATAAATTCAAATCTATAAAGCATCTACATTTATATACGAAATTTCCTATAATAAGCAATAATAGAAAACATTATCAAAATTCGGTGGAGGTTGCGCAGTTAAAACGCATAATAGTTCTATAGTGGTGGATGTGCAAGAAGAATATCGGGGATAAAACAAGGAAACAGCGGTGGCCCAAAAAGGTTCATTAGATGTAAAACCAGAAATTTAAAATTAAATAATTATCATTCTCACATTATATGTGTAGATGTAACTAATATTAATTAAAATTAAATAGCAAATGAAAGAATATCACAGTTATATGCAATAGATTTGATGACTGTAATAGATTTCTACCATATATTGGACACTTCTGACTTAAATTTAGTTCTGCACGCTATATTTATTTATTAAAAAAGTAGTCATATCTAGCTCCGTATATTAATACTACTAAAGAGGATGCTTAAAAACCTTGATTTAGAGGATGCAACATAATATAATGGACAAAAAACGAATCTATTTTTCATCAGTACTAAATTGAAATGGCGTAGCAGTAGAAAAGCGCTACGGCTATAGTGGGGTTTTTGTGGAGCTTTAGAGAGACTTTAACTACATAGGTTAGAGGATAGTTTTTTTGTATAAATTGTTTTATGTTTTAGTGAAGAAGAGAGAATGAGAAAAGGTATATTGGAATGTGAATAGTTTCACATTGTAGACAACTAAGCACTAATGTGTAAATGTATAATTCGTAAAAGGAAGGTTAGGCTCTTCTACATTCAAATGTTTCCTCCTAGGTTGAAGTGCAATGTAATTTAACATGCGTCCAAGCGCACTATCGTTCGTTCATTTATTATATTTCCATTTTTATTTAAACGGGTCGGTTTTAAGCCTATTTATAAGCCTATTTATAAGCCTATAGTAATTTGTAGATTTGAATTACAAAAAACTAAAAAATATAGGAGATATTGTCCAAAAAATGACTGTTGAGCCAATATACATTTTCTTTGAACAAACACTTCCTTTGGCCAATGTCTTTAGTGAACAAACATAACTCTTGGTGTCCATATAAAGGCAAAAGATCTCATTCGAAATTCGCCTAGAAAATTGGGACCATCTCTTCTTCGACTTTTTCTTTGAACTCTTTTTTGTTTTTTAATTAAAAATAACATATCAAGTTTGTGACACTGAAGATCACAAAATAGATAGAAACTCTTATCACTGTAGTCATTCGTACAATAGTTTGAGTTAATTTCGGTAGTGTAACCGCAACCAATTTGAGAACAACTTTTCGACTCCATCATGTCTTAATAGATGATTTACCAACTTTGAATATCCATTCATTTTCTTAAAGGGGCGGACATGACAAATAATGTTTTAGTGTTACATTATCAACATGCCTTGGAGTGATCTTTACAAATTTGATCAATATTTCATTATGTAACTTCAACAAGATTCAGATTTTCCACCAACACAAATTGGATAGTGAAGAGATAAAATTACATTAAAAAGCCTATAAATAAACAAATTGGAACATAGTTTGTGCATGTAAGTTTTGTAATTTGACAACTAATAATCAGAGCCCAACTCGAATTGGACATGATAAGAGGTGTTAGTGGATTAAAATAAAATCAAGTCGGCTCCCTAATTTGAATAGTAAAAACTAAGGTGCCTTTTGTATTAATAAAATTCGACTGGTTGTCTGTTTTCCCGGTCGTTATGGCCCCACTCGGACCCTCCCCTCAACTAATGAAATATCATATAAAGAGCTAAGTGACTGTGCTCTAATAAACAATCTAAACATCCAATTAGCGTTGCCTTCCATCCAATGTCTCGATAGTGAATGACCATTGACCTATTCGTTTAGCTCTAGTCTTTCCCGTACACGCTTTTACTGACAATGACACAAATCTAACGGTTTATTATGCTTATTGGGTCTTGAACAAGAAGCCTGCTCTCGTAACCAAGGTAAACCGCCAAATTCTAAAAATCATCACATCGGTCTTCTAGCGGCCCTCAACACAAATGCAATCAAGGCATGTTATATGGATGGAACCCTACAGACCTGTCTTTGAGGTAGCTAACTATAGGAATCGTCCCCTAGAGGGCCACTCAGAGTAGCCTCACGTCCCGTAAAGGTCTCGAACTTCCTACCTCTAAGGTTCAGTTGGACACAGGCTTCCCCAAGAGAACTTTCTCCAGTTCTGTCGAACATTAAGTTGGACGTGCTTTCAACTTGTCTCCGGATACCTACTATAATTTTCCCTATTGGGCAATTCATTCAAAATTCCTTCGGATCCAAATGTTTATCGCTATTTTATTAGACCCTATATCTAATCTTTCATTATGCGTTTACCTCACTTCTATTTTCGCCAATTATCATTATTGTTCAATTTATTCTTTAAACTTTAATAACATGTTTATAACTTTATTAGCGACTATAGAACCATCAAATAACCAGAATGCCTAATCGCAAGGCCGTCGTATAATAAAATGCCAAATCATAAGGCTACCATAGAATTTTGCTTTTTAAAATTAATACACGCTTTTAAGATTATTCAAAATAGGTCTTTCTTATTTCATTTCATTTTAGTTACAACTTTCATGTTATTGTCTTAGTTTAACCATATAGAACCATAGATATAAAATTATGCTTATTAAACTTAATTTACACTTTTAAGTTTATTAATAATAAAAATTCATTTCACTTTTAATTATAACCTTCATGTTGTAATCAAAACTACCTATTGTGATTAATTTTTGTCTTCGTACAATTATCATAATAGATCACATTCATTTCTAATTGTCAAGTGTTTAACCCAATTTCTTACTTCTTTTCTTTACATAACATCTTTTAGATATGTTTCCCTTATTCTTTCCGTCTTTGTAAGTTTATTCCTTAGAAAGTTAGGCATGGTCCTGTTTGATTGGTTATTAAAATTGCACAATAATCTATTTTCGTAGTTTTAGGTAATTGCAGCAATAAAAACTCATAATTGCAAGATATTCTTTTCAATTGTTTATAGGCTATTAGAAACTATGCAACATGGCTAAATCCCTATTTCACATTGATCCATGTCTTTATTTCTATTTCTACTTGCAATCATGTTTTCCATCTTTCTTACAAACAAAACTATGGAAATATATTCCCTTTTCCTAACTTATCATCCTAGGTTATTCTTTATTCTAATCGGTATACATTAATTCTTGTTCTTTATTTATTTTTCTCAATATGCCATAACTACAGTAAATTTGGGAATAATTAGGCTTGTACCACTTTTTTTCAACCCAGCAGTTTCTATATTCATTTCATTCTAAATCTGAAAAGTAATTTTAACAAATAATATGCAAATTCTCATATTTATCATTCAACAACTAATTTACTGTACATTATGTCATGTCAATCTGTGTCACAAATATTTGACAAGTTTTATCGAGTTTTCCTACTTTCAGTCCAAATTCCCTTTTATTACAGTTTTGGTATTACATGTTCATTTAGCCCTAAATTATCAAATCCTTCTCTCTTTTTATAATTCCAATTGAATATTTTTTTTCCAATGCTCACAAAATAAAAAGGATTATAGTCAATCGCATAAAATTAGATGCATAAATCATTCATATACATATGCCAATATTGCAGATCTAGGCATATTTTAAGCATAAGCAAAATTTAGTACAAAATTGTAAAATTCGACGTAGAAAGGGAAAATGAATGCTGAGAGAATATCATATTGATTTAATAGGAATCAAACGATGATATATATCACTATTAAAAAGAATAATTCAAATCCACTCAGCTGAGATTTGCGCTCCATGTAGTTGATTTGATTTGGATTTGAATTTGTTATCCGTTGTCTTTTCTATATGAATCCATAAACTATACGTTTTATAGATTTACAAGTCTGAATCCAAGAAGCATATAAAAAATTATTTAAATTCATATTCGAAGAACTTACCTCATATAGAAAGAGGGTTGGAGCATCTAAACCTTAAATATATGACATCTACCTCCAAATTTTGAATTAGATAGCCTAAATCTAATATTTTATATTTCTAGAGAATTAGAGGAGAAAGGGAAAGACATGGCTTCTGCGTCCACCTAGAAAAATATAAGTTTGACGGCTAGCCTTGTAAGTGTATTTATAGATGTCCAAACTAGCTACATTCGTCCGATTCAGAGCAATAAAATCCAGACTGTTCTGAAAAAATAAAACACGTCGTTTATTATATGGCCTGGGTCGACCCAGACTAAGCCTGGGTCGACAGGGGGTCAACCCAACACATATGTGGGTCAACGCATGGGTCGACCTAGCACATAGGTGGGTCAACACATGGGTCAACACAACCCATACTTGGGTCGACCCAAATGTGACAATATGCGTTTGATCATACGTGTTTTAATTATTTTCGAATGTTTCTTTCTAACGTTATTCTAATTTCTGGTTTTATTTGATTTCCTCCCGTTTTGACACACATTTAACTTTAAATTCAAACGTGTACAGCTCTGGAATTAATACACATATATATTTTTGAAATAAATATATTTACAAACATTTACACTTATAAGTATTTTCCTAACACGAGACTTCAAAAATAAGTAACTTTTTTGTACAAACTTCGTTCGGAACATGTTATATATGTAAATTAATTAGAAAATTGCTAGAACGCATTGATACACATTTGGTAGCCAAATTCTGAAAATCCAAAAATTCATGTTTTCCATTATTATTTATTTATATAATTATTTTGATTACTTTTGTTGTTAAAAATGTGGGGTGTTACATGGACGTTATAACATTCCGTTCTCTTGAAATGAAATGTTCGGTAAGTTAGTGGATTTTAAGTCGTTGGTGTAAGACGCGTTGTGCCATTTTTACCTAAGACTGTCTCTTTTGTGCGCCTCCTTCCTTATATAGACCAACGCTCTCCTCCCATACCCCCGCACAAATTAGTTAAGGTAACAAAAAATCCCATATTTTCCATTAATTCTAATCCGTTCAATCTTGTTTACAAATATTTTATTCCGGTGTTGTATTTATTTTCTTTATAACCATGATATAAATTTTTTGGAATTTTTTTACATTTTGGAATTTTGTTTTATCAGCATTATAGCACATTCTTTTCGCTTTGCTGCTACCTCCTAACCTACAACTTTATGGACAACTAAATGATAGGAGCTGTTCATTGATTTATATGTAGAATTCATGCCTATCTAAGCGAATTCACTAAGTAGGCTTTATGGTATTCTTACTGTAAAATTCAGGAGAAATGCTCCAAAAAAATCAGAGAGTTGGATGAGATCTTTGGATGTGGCATAGAAAAAGACACCCGATGGTACCATGCCACCAGCATCAACGGATTAGTCTTCCACTGCTGTTGATACAGTTTTGTATGGGTTTAACCAGAGATGCTACAACCATTCAACCCAGATATAATAGATAAACCGAGCATGACAACTCGAACAACCATGTATCTAAATGGCTGTTTGTTTAGAATAAACATTTCAGCAATGCCATACTACATTTTTATTATAATTATTCACTTGCTAATATACTCGTTCAGATGTTGGAGATTATAGAAATTTTTCTGGTGATCCCTCTACCTTGGATGTGAAGAAGGGTCTAATTGATAAGGAGGTACCAGGATATACGAGTTATCATTTAGGTTTGTTCCACAATCATTGTTAATATATTTTATTATACTTGCTTGTGTGTAAATTTAAAATGTATTGATATGTTTAATAGAAAATTTAGTAATTTACAATTTTATTACTTGCAATTATCAAACGCATGTTATAAAAAAACCTAATTAACTAAAAGTGAATTAAATTAAAACTCATGTAATAAATGCCCAGATCACATATCTCACTTTAATATCATTTTCGCAGGTGCAAACCCGTAGCTCGCTCGTCCACTCTTGTTACTGAAATGCTCTGTTACTATCATAAATGCACCTTAAACCTATTTAAATTCTAAACGGTGAACTCCCGTGCCATTAAGAAGTTAGGAGTGACACCTTGCATTGAGATAAAAACAGTACCTCACTAGTTTTGTTTACAAGCAAAAGAACCATGACTATAAATTAGTGGATATAAATACAATTTTGTTTGTCTATATATATATATATATATATATATATATATATATATATATTGTAACAGCCTAACTCAAAATTCCGGGTATGAAAAATTTCCCAGAAATTTTCAACATATTAATTCAAACTGATTCAAACATTTAAGTATAATGAATACATACATATATTTATATGTATAAATACATACATAAAATATAGTTTATAAATGAAATACAAATGGAATAAGTATATATATTCTAGAATATGAAAAATGGCTTAAAATGATAGGGACACATGTCATAAAATGAACGGTGCACATGTCATGAGATTTAAGGAAGTGAAGACACATTAACCAATTAGGTGTCCATGTGTAGAAACATTTAAAGACACCTAAGGAGGCATGTGTCTACATCTTAAAGCTTGCATTAAGATAAGGTGGACAAGTGTCCGAAACTAAATTACCAAACGAGTCTTGAAAAATACTATTTAAAGGGTGAAAATGTTCACTTCTTTTCATGCATTCACAAAACAAAAACAAGATAAGATAAAGAGGAGAAGTTTAGGAAAAGCCAAGAGAATAGATAAAAGCTCAATCTACAATTCTAATGTGAGAAAAACTATTTAAGTTCATGTATTCATTTCATATTTTGAAAAAAAAGTTGTGAAATTTAAGAATGAGTGATTTGTCTTGAACCCCTGAAAATGACGCTTGGTATTTTGGCCATAACTTTTGCAATTCTTAATGAAATTTCTATTTTTTATTGATCTAGAGAGCTAACTCAAAGCCCTACAACTTTCGCTTTGGCCACTTTTTCTAATTCGACCATTTGTGTACCTGAAAACTGGACGCGGAGACAGTAAAAATCTGCCTAAAATGGACATGTTGAAAATGCCTTGTATTGTTGAATTATACATATTAAATTGATAAATGATTTTGAAGTTTTCTTTTCACGGTAATTAAGTAGACTTAGTAAGCTTCTTACTATAGAAAATTTGAAGTTAAAAACTATATTTATCATAGAGAAATTGCATCAAACATTTTGTCGAAAAACTGGTCAAGAAGCTATTTTCAAAAATTAAAACATTTCTGCAATTTGAAACACTTTTTAAATGTTGCTAATACTGAAGTGTCTCGAACCAGAGCTTTCTGTAGCTTTTCTGAAGCGATGCAGTATCTATTTTAAACCATTCTAAACCACCCAGAGCTTTTTGTAGCATTTCTAAAGCGTTGTTTTATCTGAAGTGGTTATAAAGTACTCTAATAAGAACATAACTTTCTGTAACGACTCTGAAATGCTATAATACATGTTTTGAGCATTAGAAACTACCCAGAACTTTCTATAGCGCATCTGTAATGCTGTAATAATTGTTTTGAGTCTAAAACTAATATAAGCTGATCAAAACTTTTCATAGCACTTTATAAATGCAGCAGTTTTATTCTTATTGATGCTGAAACTTTTTATAGCACTTTTTCAAATGCTATCTTTTCATTTTCAATTTTAGAACCTTTATGAAGTAATTATAACTTTTACTACTTACTTCAATATTTTGACATAGATTGGAATATTTTTGAGGTGGTTTCGAGTTTATCTTATATTTCTTTGATGGGGTGCGGTATAAGATAATAAATCCTGGGTAATGCACTATCACTCTGTGTTGGTATTGAGCCAAGTAGAGTAAGCCCCTGCTTAGTGATGGGACGCCGACCGCAATAGGATAATATATCCTAAAATCTAAACTAAGTCGAAGGTGTGGTATAGAATCATAAATATATATATATATGATAATTATGTGTTTTTGATGGAATGAAGTTATTATAAACTTGTTTGATTTAATATCTCGAAGTCTTCCTTGATTTTTGTTTTAACCTTTGAATTGACGAAACCTTTGAAGAGAAGAATCATGATGAAACTATAATACAACCCATTAAGAAATGACTTGAAAACTAACATAATAGCTATCTCACTAGGTCTGTGTTGCTCACGATGCTACATTTAAAACATTTCAGGTTTGGGTGGTTAGTTGGAAGCCTTGAAGTGAAGACTTTTACTATGTTGATTATCTTTTTATGTACCGCTATGTACAACTATTTAATGTTTAATCTCTTGGATCTTTGTAACCATATTCTACAATGGGATGATCGTATAATAGCTCTTCTGTTTAAAATCATAACTATGGATGAATTTATATTCCGAAAAGCTTTTTGTTAAGTTGTGATATTGTTCTACTAGCACCATGGCTTATATGTAACACAGCTACTTCTGGATATGTGTACCAGAGTGGGGATGTTACAAAATTGGTATCAGAGCCAAAGTTTAAGGGGTACTTTTGGAAAACTTTATAGTATCACAATTTAATTTGTCGGAATAGGAAATTTATACAATTATTAACATCATTATGACTATTTGCAGTTATAAATTATGGCAAGCAACATATCTTGGTACACAGGGGATTCATGGGGTTGTATTAAGTGCACCACCACACCAAACGAACGATTAGTTGCTGCAAGCCGCACGATAGAAAAGCATGTGCTTAAAAGGAGAGCAAAGAAGATTATCCTCGATGAGATATATGAATTTTATCATAGAGCTAACGATTATGAAGAAGGTCTAAAAAGAGAACTTATTCTTTACCGTCTACACCAGAAAATGAAACCATTTGAGATGGCAATTAAACCGACGGAAAGGACTGACTATGGAGTGGCTTTAGAATTTATAAGGCAAGAAGAGCACTAACACCCCAAGGAGGGAATATAAGACATAAATGATTTCCAAATAAAATAGTGGAACAATATGATGAAGAGGAGCCTGAGATAGTTGGCTCAAATGATTACTCTCAAGAAGTCCGTGGACCTTCTCGAGCAATAAAGGCTAAAATGGGTCCTTCTAAATCAAAAGAAATAATAGTGATAGATTAAAAATAAAATAGGAAGTTAAGTATTAGTTACCATATCAAATGGTATGAGCAATTATCTATATTTTGGGGAGGTTGTGAATAAACACCCAAATTTTGTTTGTAAATAAAGGTTATAAGTAATATAACATGTTTATGTGTTCATGACTTGAGTATGTCGTTAGATATTGTTTATAACTGAAGGTGTATTTCATCCATGATCGTAATAAGATATTTTTTATTGAAGGTAATGGCAAATCAAAATAACTCGACAACTCAAAGTCAAGAGGCCCAGTCCTCCGCACAAATAAATGCTATGGAATTGTTTGCATCTTTTATCAAGAAGATGGAGCAAGTTTCTTCAATATCTTCAACAAATAACCTTTTAGACCATTTTAAAGTTTGAAACCTGACATATTTGTTGGAGATGTAGATCCAGTTAAGGCAGAGCAATGGATTCAACATCTAGAGGAAATATTTTAAGTTTTGGAATGTAATGAAGCCGACAAGAGGAAGTTGGTTGTCTTTCAATTATCAGAGGAAGCTCAAAATTGGTGCGAGCTAGTTTGAACAATAACTAGTTTAGACAAGATGGAACAGATGACATGGGAAGAATTTAAGGAAAAGTACTTGGATAAGTATTTCCTAGAGAATGAGAGAGAGAAGATAGAGGCAAAAATTCAAAATCTTACTCAAGAAGGTATGTCAGTATCCCAATATCAAAATAAGTTTGAAGCACTATCCCGATTTAGGAATCACTTAATTGATACACCCAAAAAGCGTGCTAGACGATTTGCAAGGGGATTGATTCGCCCCATAAGAAGACATGTTAATGGTGATAGACGCAAAACTTATGAGCTGATAGTAGTTGAAGCTTTAAATATGGAAGAAGGTTATCTTCAGTTCCAACAAGGAAGGAAGGTTTCAAATAAAAGAAAACCAAACAATCTTCCTGACAATCAAAAGAAACCAAATGAGAAAAAGTAGAAACCAAATGGAGGAAGTAAAGGACCGACAAGACCAGAAAAGGAGCCTAACAATGTAAGGAGATGTTACAGGTGCAACGAAACAGGACACGTTTCTCCAAACTGTACTAAGGCAATCGTATGTTAAAATTGCAATGAATCTGGGAAAATTAGTAGGAATTGCAAATAGCCAAGGAAGGACAATAGGGGACAACAAGGACGGCTACATGCAGTTGTTTCTGAACAAGCTCAGATAGAAGGTATTGTATTTCTTTTTTACTTTAAAGCTAGAATTTTATTTGATACTGGTGCCACACATTCTCTTATTACTGAAATATTTGCCACTAAGATAGGATAAGCTATTGAGCAACTATCGAATCCTTTGATAATAGATAGTGTAGTAGAAGGGAAAAATAAACTTGAGAGTAAGTATAGGAACTGTACCCTTAACTTTGAAGATAAGGATATGGTGGCTGATTTAATTATATTTCCAATGGAACATTTGGATATCATCGTCGGGATGGATTGGCTTCCACAATATCAAGCCATCTTGAATTGTTACAACAAGACCATAAGTTTGACAATTCGAGAACACAAAACCTTTCTTTGCTCATAGGATAAGGCTGAAGACGCTTTTATATATGGATATATTGCTCATATCAGTATTGAGGACAAAAGCCAAATGATGGACCAAATCCCGATAGTGAAGGAATTTAAAGAAGTTTTCACGAAGTATCAGGATTACCACCAAAAAGAGAAATCAATTTTAGTATTGACTTAATCCTTGGTACCACTCCTATTGCTAAAGAAGCTTATCGTATGTCTCCAACGAAAAACCAAGAATTAAAGAGACAAATTAAGGAGATGGAGGATCAAGGATTTATTAGACCGAGTAAATCTCCTTGCGGATCACCAGTGTTGTTCATAAATAAACAAGATGGAACATTTCGATTGTGCATAGATTACCGAGAGCTTAATAAGGTAACAATTAATAACAAATACCCATTACCTTGGATCGATAATCTATTTGATCAACTCCAAGAAGCTACCGTATTTTCGAAAATTGACTTAAGATCAGGGTATCATCAATTACGAATAAAAGAAGAAGAAGAAGACATTCCAAAGACAACTTTTCGAACATGATATGGACATTACGAATTTTTGGTGATGCCTTTTGGCCTTACCAACGCCCCATCAATATTCATGGATCCAATGAATCGTGTGTTCTACCCATATCTTGATCATTTTTTTATTGTGTTTATTTATGATATCCTTATCTACTCTAAGACAAAGGAGAAACACGAATGCCATTTGCATTTATGTCTTCAACACTAAAAGAACATCAGCTATATGCAAAACTAAGTAAATGTGAATTCTGGTTGGAGGAAGTAAAATTTCTTGGACATGTTGTCCCAAAGAATGGAATAGGAGTAGATCCATCAAAGGTCGAGGCGTTGTTAAAATAGAAGCCTCCAACAACACCAACAGAAGTTTGGAGTTTTCTGCGATTAATCGGTTACTACCGAAGATTTATTCAAGATTTCTTAAAGATAGCATCTCCATTAATAAAACTAACTCTTAAGGAAACCAAGTTTATTTGGGATGAATAATATAAGATAGCATTTGAAACCTTAAAGAAAAGAATGACCAAGGCACCAATTCTGTCTTTGCCAAGGAGTAGAATCCCATATAAAGTATATTCTGGTGCATGCGGACAAGGATTAGAATGCGTACTAATGCTGGAAGACAAAGTTATTGCTTATGGCTCTCTTCAAGTAAAGCCCCATGAAGCCAATTATCCAACTCATGACTTAGAATTGGCCGCGATTGTGTTTGCCTTAAAATTTTGGAGGCATTACCTTTATGGAGAACAATTACATGTTTACTCGGACTATAAGAGTTTAAAATATTTGTTCACCCAAAAAGAATTAAATATGAGACAAAATAGGTGGATGGAATTTATAAAAGATTATGATTTTACATTACATTATCATCCAGGAAAGGCAAATATAGTTGCATATGCATTAAGTCGAAAGACCTGTGGCATAGTACCCATCTAATGATGAGAGAATGGAGGGATCTAGAGACTCTTGCTGAGATGAACGCTTGCACAAGAATGATTATTGGAGCCATAGTTAACAAAGTATCACTTCTATATAATCTTATTATTCAGCCAACTCTAGTAAGTAGAACATTGAAAGCCTAAAAAGAAGATGAGGAATTAAAGGAGTTAATTATGAAAATGAAGGATAAGGAACCTATAGATTGGAACATTGATAAAGATGGAGGTTATAGATTCAAAAATCGACTCTGTGTTCCAAATCAAATTGAATTGAAGAATGAAGTTCTTAGTGAAGCACATCGCTCAAGGTTTACAGTGCATCCAGGAAGCACAAAAATGTTTAAGGATCTAAGTGTTAGTTCTGGTGAAATGGAATGAAGAAGGATGTTGCTGAATTTGTGGCAAAATGTTTTACGTGCCAATAAATTAAAGCAGAGCAGCAACAACCGGTAGGTCTTCTGCAACCACTTCCTATTGTTGAGTGGAAATGGGAGCATATAATAATGGATTTTATCACTAGATTACCAATGAAAAAACAAGTTCAAGATGCAATATGGGTAGTGGTGGATCGTTTGAAAAAGTCAGCACATTTCGTACCTTACAACATGACCTACTCGATAGATAAATTGAGTAGACTCTATTTGAAAGAAACTGTTCAACTACATGGTATACCAGTTACCATAGTTTCAGATAGAGACTCATGATTCACTTCAAGGTTTTAGAGAAATCTTCAAAAATCACTAGGTACATCACTAAACCTGAGTACAACTTTTCATCCTCAAACAGATGGACAAACTGAAAGGGTAAACCGAATTATAGAAGATATGTTAAGGTCTTATATAACGGAATTTGAAATCACATGGGAAACTCACATACCATTAATCAAATTTGCATATAACAATAGTTATCATGCAAGTATTGGTATGTCCACATATGAAGCTTTGTATGGAAGGCCTTGTTGTTCTCCGGTATGTTGGGCTGAAGATGGAGATTGTGACCTTCTTGATCTAGACCTAGGAAACGAAACAACTGAGAAGATTTCTATTATAAGGGAAAGATTGCGAGCAACACAATGTAGACAAAAGAGTTATGCAGATCATATAAGAAAAGGTTTGTAATTCGAAGAAGAAGATCAAGTACCCTTCTTAAGGTTTCTCTGGCATGAGGGGTAATGCGATTTGGCAAGAAGAATGCAAAATTATCACCAAGATTTATCGGACCATTTCGTATTACCAAGAAAATTGGAAAAGTTAAATACAAACTCGGCTTACCTGAGAAATTATCAGATATTCATAATGTGTTTAACATATTAATGCTACTAAAGTACATTTTTGACCCATCTCTTGTGACTGATTTAAGAGGCATTGAAGTTAAAAAGGGGACCAAGTACATTGAAAGACCTATTCGAATTCTTGACAGAAAAGTTAAGAAACTAAGAACGAAATAAATTCCTTTAGTGAAAGTTCAATGGAACTATCACAATGAAGACGAAGCATCATGGGATGTGGAATCAAAAATTCGTAGAGATTATTCGAATTTGTTAGAAACAACCTAACTCAAAAATCCGGGTACGAAAAATTTTCTTGAAAAATTTAATATATTAATTCAATCCGATTCAAACATTTAAGTATAATGAATACATACATATATGTATATTTTATAAATACATACATAACATATAGTTTATAAATGAAATACAAATGGCATATGGTATATATATATATTCTAGAATAAGAAAAATGGCTTAAAATGATAGGGACACGTGTCATATAATGAATGGTGCACATGTCATGAGATTTAAGGAGGTAAAGACACATAAACCCATTAGGTGTCCATGTGTAGAAACATCTAAAGACACCTAAGGAGGCATGTGTCTACATCCTAAAGCTTGCATGAAGATAAGGTGAACAAGTGTTCAAAATTAAATTACCAAACTAGCCTTGAAAAATACTATATAAAGGGTGGAAATGTTCGCTTCTTTTCATGCATTCACAAAACAAAAACAAGATAAGACAAAAAGAGGAGAAGTTTAGGAATAAGAGAATAGATACAAGCTCAATGTACAATTCTAAGGTGAGAAAACTATCTAAATTCATGTATTCATTTCATATTTTGAAGAAAAGTTGTGAAATCTAAGAATGATTGGTCTTGAAACCCTAAAAATGACATTCGGTATTTTGGAAATAACTTTTGCAATTCTTGATGAAATTTCGATGTTTTTATCAATCTAGAAAGCTAACTCAAAGGCCAACTTTAACTTTGGCCACTTTTCTAATTCGACTATTTGTGTACATGAAAACTAGACGCAAAGATAGGTAAAAATCTGCCTAAAATGGACATGTTGAAAATGCCTTGTATTGTTGAATTATATATATTAAACTGATAAATGATTTTGAAGTTTTCTTTTCATGGTAATTAAGCAGACTAAGGAAGCTTATTACTGTAGAAAAATTGAAGTTAAGAACTATATTTATCATAGATATAATGCATCAAACATTTTGTTGAAAAACTGGTCAAAAAGCTATTTTCAGAAATTTGAAACACTTCTAGAATTTGAAACACTTTTGAAATGTTGCTAATACTGAAGTGTCTCAAACCAGAGCTTTCTGTTGCTTTTCTGAAGCACGGTAGTATCTATTTTAAACCATTCTAAACCACCCAGAGCTTTTTGTAGCATTTCAAAAGCATTGTTTTTCTAAAGTGATTATAAAGTACTCTAACTAGAATAGAACTTTCTATAGTGACTTTGGAACGTTGTAATACCTGTTTTGGGCATTATAAACTACCTAGAACTTTCTATAGCGTGTCTGTAGCGCTATAATAACTATTTTGAGTCTAAAACTAATATAAACTAAACAGAACTTTTCATAGCACTTTATAAACGCAACAGTTTTATTCTTATTGATGCAGAAACTTTTTATAGCACTTTTTCAAACGCTATCTTTTCATTTCAATTTTAGAACCTTTATGTGACACCCCACATCCGTTAATGTCACTCTATATAGAATGCATTAAGTTTCGTGAAGCGTTCTAGGTAAATAAGAACATAATATCACAAGATAGGCATGTAAAATAGCAACGGAATTAAAAACTTTATTTAAATCAAAATATCATGGTCCCAAATACTGAGTTTACATCCTAAGTTTGAAATAACCAATTACATTAATAATATGTCTTGCCAAAAATATCAGAGTACAAAAGCATAAAACCATATTTCCCTTGTGAAGCCATAAGAGAGTTGATAAGAAGTCAAAGCGGTAAATCAATATCCAAAATCCAAGCTAAGCTGAAAGAATCCAAATCAACTCTAAGCACTTCCACCTGAGAACCTGGGGGTGGAAGAGAAAGAAGAGGAAACAAAAAGGGTCAGACATAAAGTCTGGCGAGTCTAGTTACTTTTAAATATAAATAAATAAAAGTATCATGGAAGGTATATAAAAACTTGAAGAACAAGATAACAATAACAACGACAAGTGTGAACTGAGCAAGATAAGCTTGAACAGAATATATTGTGCTTCTTAAATACGTTTCTGTGCACTGCACCAATACTAATATCTCTGAAACAGAATGATCCCTACAAATACCATTCCATTACATTTCCTTGATTTTTAGGTTACATGGGATAATAGCACTCAACGCTTATACACACGCCATACCCATTTACATCCTAGTGGATTAACCTAATATGGTATATATGTAGCTACCTCTCAATACTGAGGTACACCCCATGGTATCCCACTTGCACGGTCTCCCTCGTAATACTATAGAAAAGTACGCAGTCCCTCATCCTACGCCGGAGTGACGTACGGATCTCTACATAACAATGTTACGTTCCATATATATCTATCATTACTATGCTACGTAAACGTACGGATTGGCACCATCGATCGAATAAGATTTCATTCCGGAGTAATGCCCTCAAGTCTACGATACATCACCTAGAGTAGTCATGCCACGTATGTACAGTAATTGTAGCTCGATGCCTCAATCCGCGTCCTCTAATGTGCACCGATTTCCGTGGTAGGGCGAGACAAGAAACACGGAACTCGGTCAGGAGCTTTTCCATATCTATACAGGCCCCCTCCCTCAACTAGTAAAGACTACAAGAGCTAAACGACCGCCCCTAAAGAAAACAATCTAAACATCCATTTGGCGTCTTCCCTCAACCACCGTACCCCGATAGTGATGGGTGAATGGTCTATTGGTTTTAGCTCTAGTCTTTCCGCATCCCACTGGCTGCCGATGATGGGTATCCGACGATCTACTATCCTTGTTGGTCATGACCCTTCGCCTCCACGTTAGGGCAACCACCGAATCACCCTGGTGTCACCGCGTCACAACATTTCTGACTACATACTACTTCTGCAGTCAAAGGCCTACCCACCTAGTAGTTACACGCAGACCCAAGCTCCGCGAGCATAGCCTAAAACATCTGCCACCACAAAGAGGACCACTAGGAGCACCTTACGTACATCAGGAAGCCGCGTGCTTCCCCTTCCAGTCCTTTGGAGCCGTTGGAACAATTAGATGAATGTGCACTCCCCCTTGTTCCTTATAACACCACGATGATCTACCCCGTTGGGTTATTCACCCTCAAACGTGCGAATTGGTCCAAGTGCCTCACTTTAATATGTTGTTAGACCCTATGTCTAATCATTCTTTTACGCGCTTGCCTTACCTCATCAGATTTCCATTTAACTTGGTTATTCCCATCCATATTGAATTCTTAATCAAGTTACCAATTCCCTCTTTCTTATTAATTTCAGTTATATAACTTAACCTATTTAAGTTTATTAATAGGCCCACAACATGTTATTCTTTAGATTGTGGTCCAAGGTCTATGACCCACAATCCCTTTATATTCTTGTTTGGTTACCATAACATGTTCTACTTAGCAGGCTATTATGCATATCTAAATTCTATCATTTCTATAAGTTATGCTTACCCTAAAAGGTGTCTTTTGTTATTTCTACCGGTTATGTATACCACTAGGTGTTTTTAATTACATAACCTTATCGGATTAAGTTTATGGGCCTATATGTAAATATTACCCACCCCCTCAGATTTACTTAACCCACCTACTGTTCAACCAATTTTACTTAACCCCAACTTTAGTCTATATTCATACAATCCCTATAGATTCAACCAGGTTACAAGATTTATTACCATATTTTCATTTAGGGTTACAGTATGCTAGACCTCCCGCATTAAGCCTACCATTTGTGGATGATGGATATGTCGGGCGGCTCCGGGTAGACTTATTCCACAAATTGGGCTTAACCTCGTGTCTGAGTATGTCTCATATTTGTACACGTAGACCTCTCACATTAGATTCAACACTTGCGGTCGCTGGGTATGCCGATCGGTTCCGGGCATACTTCCACCGCAAGTGCATTCTAACCTCGTGTCATAAGTGCAGTTACAGTTTCTAATTACTATAATCCTAGGCATTTGATTATTATCAAATTTTACCTATGTCCTTATAGGTGTTCATGCCTTTTTTCCCCATATTTAATTATTTGCCCAATACATTATTCAAATTATATATTTTTATGCCCCTTTTCAATTCATCTTTTAATTATGCACTATATGCTCTTTTTCCCATGTCATAAATCAAGGCATATATATGTTTATTATGCCCGAACCCAAATCCACATGTTTTCCAATATATACCCCAAGTCCTAAATCAAGGTATATATATATATGTATATAATGCGCAAATCCGTATTCAAATATTTACTAATTTATGTCCCTAGTGAAAGAGTCTATGCAGCAGTATAGGATCGTGTAGTATAGAGTATAAATATAGAATGGTAAAGTAGTAGCTGTAAGTAAAATCACACGTCCGATTTTATACTGGTTTGGACCACTGTCCTACGTCCAGTCCCAGAATCACTTCTGGAATTTCTCTAACACAACAACCCTCATTTCACCCGGAGGAATAGGTTTACAACTACCCGAACAGCCGAACGGGATTTCTTGCCTCAACGGCCGAAGAGGACTTCCACAGTACACAATAAACGATGACTTGTTTGTGTTCTTGTTAACATAGATATGTCAAGTTGAAGTACACCCTTCCTATAACCTTTCCTTGATGATAGTAGTGTAATTCGTGAAGGAATATAGAAGGTTTAAAAGATTAAAATCTTTAGAGTATGAAGATGAAGTGCTTAGATATCTTATAGAAAAGATAGAAAGAATTGTAGTAAGATTCAGTGATTTGATCACTTAATCAAGTCTCTATTTTTAATATACAGAAGGATATAACTTATCACGAAGAGATTCGATAAAAAGATATGGACTAGAAATTTGTGACTCTTCATTTAAAGTTGCATCTCTTCGTATTCAAATGTCTGAATGAAAATTTCAGATGTCTGTTTTGATTTAAAAACAAAACAGCAAGAAAATAGGCAATTTTGAAGCAGATTCAGATGTCTAAATTAAAAAATTCAGATGTCTGTTTTAGAACAAAATTCAAACAGTAAGGAAATAGGCCATTTTGGAGGTTATTCAGACGTCTAAATTTTTTGACTCAGACGTCTAAATACTATGGGAAATTTATTCTTTATTTCAGTAGATAGACGTTTGAATTAAATAATTCAGATGTATGTTTTCTGTAACAGACCTATGCCTTGTGCATGTTATATAAAATCATATACACACACACACACACATATATATATATATATATATTAAAACGTGCATGTGTGTGTTTCATCAAGGAAGATTTTAACAAATAATACTAATACTAACAGACTCTAAACATATTTAATTTTCAATTATAGCTCTTGAATCTGTTGTTGAGTATCTTCTTGCAAGACAAAGTTAGTCGATAATAATATATATGTACATGTATAGTTGTCATAATCAAAACGCCATATAGCGAGATCCAACACCTAGTTCATATTCACATATTTCAGCACAAGTTATGCCTAAATTCATATTCGCATATATTCCAATTTACACCCAAGTCATATGCCAAATCATATTTTACATATGTTCCAACTTATGCCCAAATCATATTTTCCAATGTATGCCTAAATTCATATTCACATTATCCAACACCATATATATTCCCAAATCCATATCCGTATATTTCCAAATTTTATCCCTCAAATTTATATTCATATTTTCCAATACCAGTTATGCCCCAAATTATGTCTATTCCAATCGTTCCCAATTTCTCACGTTTGCATATTTCAGAGTTAGACCTAGGCTCGAAGGTAGCCTAGCTATATAAAAATAAAAGGGAAAAGAGGGAAAGAAGAGAATCAAAACTGGCATAATGACGAATCAATAATAAACTGACAGAAATAGGCATAAAACTAAATAGATATATTATGACAAGATTTAACATGGTGGTAGTAGAACATATAAAGGCGGATCTTATAATTATGTCATAATAGAACTTGTTTAGGCATAGATCCAATATCCAATTTCTATATACATTTTATGATTATCAATTAATTATTTAGATCTAAAAATAACATGAACTCACAGTGAATAGATCTATAGAAATGGATCCAAATAAATGAGAAGAACACGTTGGATTTGTTGTTGTAGAAATCCCTGAATTTGAATAATGTTTGCTGAATTAGATTTGGAGAAGAATAGGCTACTCAATTTACGTTGCAACAGAGTTCCGTCATCGCCACCATTTTTTTTAGATGAATAAAACCTAGGTTTAGGGTCCTTTTATAGCCTGGAAGCAATGAACCAAGCAACGAACAAGTCCACATTCGAAATCTGAATTCTGTCTAGATCTGGGGGGGGTGGGGGTCGACCCCCTTCATGAGTTTGGACCCCTGGGTCGACACCCAAGAGCATGGGTCGACCCCAAACGGTCGGCCCTTTCCCTGTTTATATGCCGGATTTTCTGGTTTTGAATTATTATTTTTGAATTATATATATATATTCCTTATATGCATACAAACTTCAAACCTTAATAACTTATCATACAGAGTCCGTTTTACGCAAACTTGGTGTCTATCTTGACCAGAATTCTGAAACGAACGCAATGGCGTGCTCCGTTTTACTTAATTCTGAATATTAAATTAAGTTTTCCTTAATTTATTATTAACAATATTCTTTAATTTATCATCTTTAGTTTCTTTAAAATCATGGGGTGTTACATTCTCCCCTACTCAAAGGATTTCATCCCCAAAATCTCTAAGTTAAGAAGAACATATGTCCTAACATCCAACAATCATACATTCATCTAACAATCACATGCATCCATTGTCCTTAAGGATTTTTTAATGCTTTTATGAACATATGCGATAGTGTGTGTGTGTGTATGTCTGTAACTAATGCGAAATATCAGGCGGTCTACTGATTCAGTTGACCTCCTTAATGTAATTTATGTTTGTGCCATGCAACCAAAATGTATGCAAATCATCCTAATACATGTAAGTTCTATATGTGTGCACAATCATCCATCCAAATGCAACATCAATCTAACGATACACTCATTTTCGTCCATAAAAATTTAAAATGCGCACACATCCATATGCCATATGTAAGTGATTGAGCCGATCTAGTGCCTATTGTGTGTATATGCATCCACGAGCAATCATTAGCAAACACTTGCATCCACTAAACATAACATGTCACAAACACATGTTTACATTCATTAGTTTTCTACCTAAAGACTCAATCAATAGGAGATATTCAAATGATAGATACAAGTATTAATTCAAAGCTTGGAAAAAAGAAGTTAGGAACATATTCTCGAAAAGGAAAGGATATGAAGCGCGAATCTTGTATTTAGCCTCCCAAGTAGTGTCCTCGCGGTCCTCTCCCTATTGCACTTTTACTAGCTTCACTTCTTGGTTGCACAATTTCTTAACCTCCGATCCAAGTATGCAAGTCAGAACTCGTCCAATCGTTGCTTCCTTCTCTACTTTCACTTCCTCTCACAAGTTCAGCTCCACTACCTCGAACTCTATACATTTTATCGCTGCTTTGATGAATAGTCATCTTAGAATGATGGGCTTCCTCAAGGACTGTCTTCAATAGGTTTCCCATCCCGATATAATTCACCTATCAAACCTCTTCTCAAGTAGCTCTCCTACTTTCTTACAAAGTTCTCTTTTTTCTTTTTAGGAGTCACATGTCGCACAGGCAATGCAACTCGCTTTGTTATGTCCACCAAGTATATGCGGAAACCAATCTCGTGCCTCGGGGGTAAACCCCGAACCTCATTAAAAACATTAGGATACTCACAGCTATTGGTACAAATCGCAAATCATCAATAGATATATCAAGAGGTTCTAGGAGACTAAGCATGACAGACACTTTTGGGGTCATAAGAAATCTTGAGAGTCTTTCCATGGCAAGTCGTAAGTCTAACGACCCTCCTCTCACAATCTAGAATGGCTCCATATATGGTTAACCAATCCATCCCTAGAATCAAACTTTATCTTATGAAATCAAGAACATATGTGTCGCAGTCAAACTCGACGCCTAACATAGAGATTCTCAAACCCTTACAAATCATCGATAAATGAGCCGTACCTCCAATGTGGTTTGGGACAGTAATGGGATCCAAAACCATACTAGCATCTAGGTGCAGAGACTCAACTAAAGAATCATATATAAAAAATGTGATGCGCTAGAAAAAGAATCCCAACAGGGTGATCAGAAATAGAAATCAAACTTTGATGGAAACTTTCCTACCCATGTCCTGTCCTCCACCTATGAGAACATTAGCTTGCCCTTTAGAAGTTCCTGGCCTCTGGCCTTGTCTTTGTCTCTTTGGGCACTCCTTAATAAGGTGTCCCACCTTACCAAAGTGGTAACAAACGTCTTTCCTCTTTCTGCAATCCTTTTTCAGATGACCCACTGTTCCGTAATTATGGTATTTCCTCTTTCGTTCTTTCATCTTTGGGCTATGCTCTTTAGCCCTAACTCCCTTATTCTCCTTTTTACCATCCTTGTGCAACATGCTAACAAGTCTCTTGAAAGCTGCCTCCATCGCACGGAAATCCTTACGAGGCTTGAGAGAAAATAAGCCGCAGGTGAAACCAGTGTAGTCAAGGTGCCAAAAAGCCCTAGGCGCCAGCCTAGGGCTTTTCTGCCCATCACGGTGCCTGCCGTGCTCGAGGCGCTCAAAAAGCGCTCGAGGGCCGAGGCGATGAAAAAGCGCTGGTCTGAAAAAGCACGCTTCAGCTAGGGTTTTTTTCTTTTTTCTTTTTGAGGCCCAAAACAGCCCACTTCGAACATATTAGGTTAGCCGGCTAGGGTTTTTACTTATTTTCATACGTTGAACAAAAAAAAAAGAGTGGCCATCGAAGACACATCGAACAAGCAAATCAACTGCAAAAATTGCTCTCATCCAATTGAATCTTGTCTGATCAGAAGCTGGTTTCTTCTGTAAGTTTTTCCCCTCTCGTTTCCTTCTTTGAATAGCAGCTGTTTTTGGTTAAACAAGAGTAAGTGCCTTGTTTTTCTTTTTTGAAAAAAATGTGTTTTTTTCAAGCAAATGTTGTGCTGTATTTTTTCTGAAGTTTTGAAACAAACGGAGTTTTTTTCTTTTTGGAACAAATGCAGTTTTTTGTTTTGAACAAATACTGTTAAGTTTTAACAAATGCAGGTTTTTTTTAAATCAGGGCAGTTTTGTTTAAAAATTAAATCAGTGCAGTTTTTTTTTAAAACAAGCGCAATGTAGTTTTTTTTATAAAAAAATGTTGTTTTTTTAAAACAAATGAGATTTTTTTTTTTGGAACAAATGCAGTATTTTTTTTTTGGAACAAATGCAATTTTTTGTTTTGAACAAATGCAGTTTTTATTTTTTAAACCAGTGCAGTTTTTTTATTTTTTAAAACAAGTGCAGTTTTTTTTGTTAAACCATTTCCCTTTTCTTCTTAGGTCATGGATACAAATCCACCAAATGCAAATGTTGGAGATTCTTCTGCTGTGGGTAGAACTAAAAATAATAGAGTTGATGTTGGTTGGAGCTATAACTACTTAGCAGATGCAAACAACCCTAATAGTGTGACTTGTATGTTTTATTTGAAAGTGACCTCAGGAGGAATATATAGAGCAAAGCAACATCAAATTGGGGGGGGGGGGGTTAAAAATGCAAGGGCTTGTCCTAAAATTCCACCGAATGTTAGAGATGAATTGATTGAAGCCATGAGTAAGAAACAAAGTAGAAAGGCGGATGCTTTCGAAACTAATGCAAGCAATGAAATAGGAAACTGTTTGGGAAATGATGATGAAGTGGAAATAAGTAACAAGAGACTGAACATAGGAGGTGGAAGTGAACGAAATGTAGGGAAGAGGCCATCAAAAAATCTAAAAGGTCCCATGGATGTATACATGAGCAATATGAGTATGAGTGTGAGAACAAGTAATCAAGGTGGAGGATCAACAATGAGACAAACAAGTATAAACGATGATTGTGATAAAGAACTTAGAGATAGAACAAATCGGTACATTCCTCGCTTTTTCTACCAAGCTGGTATTGCATTCAATGTGGCTCGTATGGATGAATTTAAAGATATGGTGGATGCAATTGGTAGATATGGACCTAATTTGAGGCCACCTAGTTACCATGAGCTTAGAGTTCCATTATTGGAAAAGGAGTTGGAGCATACACATTATCTAATGAAGGGTCATAAAGAGCAATGGGCAAGATATGGTTGCTCTATTATGTCGGACGGATGGACGGATAGAAGAGGAAGAACATTAATTATTTTTTTAGTCAATTGCTCCTTTAGGACGATGTTTGTAGAATCCATTGATGCTTCTTCTTATGTGAAAACGGGAGAGAAAATTTTTGAGTTGCTTGATAAATTTGTGCAAAAATTGGGGTGGACAATGTTGTTCAAGTAGTAACGGACAATGGAAGCAATTTCAAGATGGCGGGTTAGTTAATATAATTTTAAATTTAATATTTTTCTTCTTTGTAATCAATAGTTCAATACCTATTGATTTTTTTTTACATAGGTGAATTGCTTATGGCAAAAAGAAAATCTTTATAATGGACTCCTTGTGTCGCTCATTGTATTGATCTTATACTTGAAGATATTGGAAAATTGAAAAAAGTAGGAAACACAATAAGTAAAGGAGTATCTCTTTTTGGATTTATTTATAATCATGGTGGTGTTTTGAGCATGATAAGAAAGTTCAATGGAAATAAGGAGCTTGTTCGATTTGGCGTCACTCAATTTGCAACTAGTTTTCTATGCTTACAAAGTTTGTTCAAGCAAAAAAATTATCTTTGAGACATGAGTGGGTAGGAAGTAGATAGGTAAGGGAAGCGAAAGGAAAAAGAGCTCGAGATACAGTTTTGATGCCCACATTTTGGAACAATGTCTCTTACACACTTAGGGTGATGGGGTTGTTGGTTCGAGTCCTTCGACTTGTTGATGTTGATAAAAAACCTGCTATGGGTTACATATATGAGGCAATGGATAGAGCAAAAGAAGCTATTGAAAAATCATTTGGTGGAAATGAAGATAAGTACAAAGATATTTTTGCTGTTATTGACAAAAGATGGGAATGTCAACTCCATCAACCATTACATGCAGTGGGACATTTTTTGAATCCACAATTTTTTTTACAAAGATCACGCCATTGAACATGACGAAGAAGTCACAGATGGATTGTATAAATGTGTTGAGAAAATTCTTTCTCGAGTGACCAAGCAAAGACTATGGATGAATTGTCGTTGTATACGAAAGCGGAAGGGCAATTTGGGATTAGCTTGGCGATTAATTCAAGGGACACAAAATCACCGGGTAATTTATTCAATAACAATCAAAAGAAATATTAGATTCTTTCATAGTTCATCTTTTTATATTTAAAAAATGAAATGTGTTTTTTTTAGCTGAGTGGTGGAGTTTATATGCTAATTCGGCTCCTACATTGCAAAAGTTTGCAATCAAAATTTTGAGCCTTGCTTGTAGTGCATCGGGTTGCGAGAGAAGTTGGAGTGTCTTTGAGCATGTAAGAAGCGTTTTTTATGTTTATTATGTTTGATTTGATATAAATTATAAACCAATTTAATCAAACCCAAAAGTTATGATCATATATTATATCTTTTGTACTAGATTCATAGCAAGAATCGGAACAAACTTGAGCATGAAAGATTGCAAAAACTTGTTTTTATCAAATACAATCAAAAGTTAAAGAACCGCTTCAAAAGAAAGGATTTGATTGACCCTATTTCTTTGGAAGATATCGACGACTCAAATGAGTGGACGACGGGTTTTGTGGAAAATAGTTCCAATGCGGAAGAGGATTTGGTTTTTGAAGAAGATACATTAACATGGGGGTGTTGTGCAACGTGCATCTGGAGCCGGAGAAAGGGCACACTTAACTAGACAACATCATCATGTCACTAAGTCAAAAGGAAAAGAAAAGACTTCAAGCTCTACACCCATTAGGAATGAAGAAGATGCTAATTTTGATGACATTTTGGAGGAAGATGACTTGGATTACAACTCAAAAGAGGATGAAGACTATGGACATGACTTGGAGGAGGAAGAGGATGAGAGCTTCGATGTTGATGGTTTGAGTGATTAAAAATTTATACAAGTTTAAAACTCTATTTAATTAAGACTATGTAATGATGTTGTAGTTTCATTATTTTAACTATTTCTATCATTTGTAGACTTAAAGTGAATGGCTTTATGCCTTCTTTGTTTGGTTTATGATGATGGTGTGATGTTTAAATCTCAATATTGTGCAGTTTTTTTAAGTGCGGCTATTTTTTTAAGTGCTGCAGTTTTTTAAGTGCTGCAGTTTTTTAGGTGCAATTTTTTTAGTGTAGTTTTTAAGTGCAGTTTTTGTTAAGTGCAGTTTTTTAAGGCAGCTTTTGTTCAGTGTAGTTTTTAAGTTTTATTTTTTAAGTGCAGTTATTAAAGTGTAGGAGTCATGCTCAAGGCACTCAAAAAAACCCTAGGCGCCAGCCTGGAGCTTTTTGGGGCTTTTTTGCCTTGACCACACTGGGTGAAACTATTGCGGTTACAGATGGAGGTTGGGCACTTCTTTGCCCTTCGACATGTATCATAGTTTTAACATGCCTACGGAACCATGCCAAAATGGGGATACCCTTTCGGGAAGAAACGGTTCCATGAACAAAAAGGAAAATGAATCAAGCGGAGAATCGAGAAGATATTTATGGCTTTGGGAAATATGCTTTTCAAAAACAGACTTTTCATTTTAAAATACTCTATTTTTGAGACCTTCTTTAAAACTATTTTCAAAATATTTTATCCGATCTTATAACTATATGCTCTGATACCAAATGTGACACCCCACGTCCGTTAATGTCACTCTATATAGAATGCATTAAGTTTCGTGAAGCGTTATAGGTAAATAAGAACATAATATCACAAGACAGACATGTAAAATAGCAGCGGAATTAAAAACTTTATTTAAATCAAAACATCATGGTCCTAAATACTGAGTTTACATCATAAGTTTGAAATAACCAATTACATTAATAATCTGTCTTACCAAAAATATCAGAGTACAAAAGCATAAAATCATATTTCCCTTGCGAAGCCATAAGATAGTTGACAAGAAGCCAAAGCAGTAAATCAATATCCAAAATCCAAGCTAAGCTGAAAGAATCCAAATCAACTCCAAGCGCTTCCACCCTGAGAACCTGGGGGGAACAGAAGAGGGAGAAGAGGAAACAAAAAGGGTCAGACGTAAAGTCTGGCGAGTCCAGTTACTTTTAAATATAAATAAATAAAAGTATCATGGAAGGTATATAAAAACTGGAAGAACAAGAAAACAATAACAAGGACAAGTATGAACTGAGCAAGATAAGCTTGAACAGAATATACTACGCTTCTTAAATATGTTTCTCTGCACCGCACCAATACTAGTATCTCTGAAACAGAATGACTCCTACAAATACCATTCCATTATATTTTCTTGATTTTAGGTTACTTGTGTTAACGACACTCAACACTTATACACACGCCGTACCCATTTACTTCCTAGTGGATTAACCTAATATGGTATACATGTAGCTTACTCTCAATACTGAGGTACACCCCATGGTATCCCACTCGCACGGTCTCCCTCGTAATACCACAGAAAAGTATGTAGTCCCTCATCCTACGCCGAAGTGATGTAAGGATCTCTACATAACAATGTTACGTTCCGCATATATCTATCATTACTATGCTACGTAAACGTACGGACTGCCACCATCGATCGAATAAGATTTCATTCCGGAGTAATGCCCTCAAGTCTATGATACATCACCCAGAGTAATCATGCATGTATCTAGACTGTCCCATGTATGTACTGTAATTGTAGCTTGATGCCTCAATCACACGTCCTCTAATGTGCAACGAGTTCCGTGGTAGGGCGATACAAGAAATACGAAACTCGGTCGGGAGATTTTCCATATCTGTACAGGCCCGTCTTTAAGAGTCTCTACAGATATTCCTAGGGTCTGTTTTCTTGGTGGTTATGGCCCCACCTCGGCCCCTCCCTCAAGTAGTAAAGACTACAAGAGCTAAACGACTGCCCCTAAAGAAAACAATCTAAACATCCATTTGGCGTCTTCCCTCAACCACCGTGCCCCCGATAGTGAAGGGTGAATGGTCTATTGGTTTTAGCTCTAGTCTTTTCGCATCCCACTAGCTGCCGATGACGGGTATCTGATGATCTACTATCCTTATTGGTCGTGACCCTTCGCCTCCACGTTGAGGCAACCGCCGAATCACCCTGGTGTTACAACGTCATAGCATTCTGACTGCATAGCTACTTCTGCAGTCAAGGCCCACCTACCTAGTAGTTACGCGCAGACCCAGCCTCTACGAGCATAACATAAAACATCTACCACCGCACAGAGGACTACTAGGAACACCTTACGTAACTCAGGAAGCCGCGTGCTTTCCCTTCCAGTCCTTTGGAGCCGTCAGAACAATCAGATGAATGTGCTCTCCCCCTTGTGCCTTATAACACCACGATGATCTACCCCGTTGGGTTATTCACCCTCAAATGTGCGGACTGGTCCAAGCGCCTCACTTTAACATGTTGTTAGACCCTATGTCTAATCATGCTTTTACACGCTTGCCTTACCTCATCAGGTTTCCATTTAACTTGGTTATTCCCATTCATATTGAATTCTTAATCAAGTTACCAGGTTCCTCTTGCTTATTAATTTCAGTTATATAACTTAACCTATTTAAGTTTATTAATAAGCCCACAACATGTTATTCTTTAGATTGTGGTCCAAGGTCTGTGATCCACAATCCCTTTATATTCTTGTTTGGTTGCCATAACGTGTTCTACTAAGCAGCTTGTTAAGCATATCTAAATTCTATCATTTCTATAAGCTATGCTTATCCTAAAAGGTGCCTTTTATTATTTCTACCGGTAACGTATAGCACTAGGTGTCTTTAATTACATAACCTTATTGGGTTAAGTTTATGGGCCTATATGTAAATATTACCCACCCCCTCAGATTTACTTAACCCACCCACTGTTCAACCAATTTTACTTAACCCCAACTTTAGTTTATATTCATACAATCCCTATGGATTCAACCAAGTTAAGTATTCAAGATTTATAACCATATTTTCATTTACGGTTACAGTATGCTAGACCTCCCACATTAAGCCTGCCATTTGTGGATGCTGGATATGCCGGGCAGCTCCGGGCAGACTTATTCCACAAATTGGGCTTAACCTCATGTCTGAGCATGTCTCGTATTTGTACACTTAGACCTCTCACATTAGATTCAACACTTGCGGTCGGTGGATATGTCGGTCGGTTCCGGGCAGACTTCCACCGCAAGTGCAATCTAACCTCGTGTCATAAGTGTAGTTACAGTTTCTAATTACAGTAATCCTAGGCATTTAATTATTATCAAATTTTTCCTATGTCCTTATAGGTGTTCATGCCCTTTTTCCCCATATTTAATTATATGCCCAATTTATTATTCAAATTATAGATTTTTATGCCCTTTTTCAATTCATCTTTTACTTATGCACCATATGCACCTTTCCCATGTCATAAATAAAGCATATACATGTATATTATGCCCAAACCCAAATCCACATGTTTTCCAATTTATACCCCAAGTCCTAAATCAAGGTATGTATTATGCTCAAATCCGTATTCGCATATTTATTAATTTATGTCCCTAGTTCATATTCACATATTTCAGCACAAGTTATGCCTAAATTCATATTCATATATATTCCAATTTATGGCCATATCATATGCCAAAACATATTTTATATATGTTCCAACTTACGCCCAAATCATATGCCAAATCATATTTTCCAATGTATGCCTAAATTCATATTCACATTATCCAACACGATATATATTCCCAAATCCATATCCGTATATTTCCCAATTTTATGCCCCAAATTTATATTCATATTTTCCAATACCAATTATGCCCCAAATTATGTCTTTTCCAATAGTTTCCAATTTCTCACGTTCGCATATTTCAGCGTTAGACCTAGGCTCGAAGGTAGCCTGACTATATAAAAATAAAAGGGAAAAGAGGGAAAGAAGATAATCAAAACTGGCATAATGAAGAATCAATGATAAACTGACAGAAATAGGTATAAAACTGAATAGATATATTATGACAAGATTTAACATGGTAGCGGTATAAACATATAAAGGCAGATCTGGTAATTATATCATAATAGAACCTTTTTAGGCATAAATTCAATATCCAATTTCTATATACATTTTATGATTATCAATTAAATATTTAGATCTAAAAATAACATGAACTCACAGTGAATAGATCTAAGGAAATGGATCCAATTAACTAAGAAGAACACGTTGGATTTGTTGTTGTAGCAATCGCTGAATTTGAATAATGTTTGCTGAATTGGATTTGGAGAAGAATATGCTATTCAATTTACATTGCAGTAGAGCTCCGCTATCGCCACCATTTTTTTTAGATGAATAAAACCTAGGTTTAGGGTCCTTTTTTATAGCCTAGAAGCAACGTACTAAGCCACGAACAAGTCCACATTTGAAATCTGAATTTTGCCCTGATCTGAGGGGGGGGGGTCTTGGGGTCGACCCCCAAGAGCCTGGGTCGACCCAGCAGGGTCTCGGGTCGACCCCAAACGGTCGGCCCTTTCCCTGTTTGCACGCTAGATTTTCTGATTTTGATTTTTTTGAATTATATATATATATACATATATATATATATATATATATATTCCTTATATGCATACAAACTTCAAACCTTAATAGCTTCTTCATACGGAGTCTTTTTTACGCAGACTTGGTGTCTATCTTAACCAGAATTCTGAGACGGACGCAATAGCGCGGTTGTTTTACTTAATTCTAAATATTAAATTAAGTTTTCCTTAATTTATTGTTAATAACTTATTTCAAATTAATTATTCTTTAATTTATCATCTTTAGTGTCTTTAAAATCATGGGGTGTTACACTTTATGAAGTAATTATAATTGTTATTACTTACTTCAATATTTTGACAAAGATTGGAATACTTTTGAGGTGGTTTCGGGTTTATCTTAAACCCTTAAAAATATGAATTTGAAAAGTAATTTAAGATTACTTTTGAGATACATTTTCTTAATTATATTTCTTCGATGGGGTGCAGTATAGGACAATAGATCTTGGGTAGTGCACTATTACTCTATATTGGTATTGAGCCGAGTAGAGTACGTCCCTACTTAGTGACAGGACACCGACTACAATAGTATAACATATCCTAAAATCTAAACTAAGTCGAAGGTGTGGTTTAGATTCATAAATATATATTTGATAAAATATGGGTTTTTGATGGAATGAAGTTATTATAAACTTGTCTAATTTAATATCTTGAAGTCTTCCTTTATTTTTGTTTTAAACTTTGGATTGATGGTACCTTTGAAGAGAAGAATCAATTTGAAATTACAATACGACCCATTAAGAAATGACTTGAAAACTAACTTAAATAGATATCTCACTGGGTTTGTGTTGCTCACGACGCTACACCTAAAATATTTCAGGTTTAGATGATTAGTTGGAAGCCTTGAAGTGAAGACTTTTATTATGAAGGTTACCTTTTATGTACTGCTATGTATAATTATTTAATGTTTAGTCTCTTGGATCTTTATAACCATATTCTATGATGAGATGATTATATAATAGCTCTTCCATTTAAAATCATGTACTATATGTGAATAGATCTTGTAGTTATTTCTGCAGATCTGTTTTTTGTGAGCCATTGGAGGATGACTAGATTCTCCTTTTTGTTATCTATATATATTAAAATAAAATGTACTATGAATGATTTTATATTCTGACAAGCTTTTGTTATGTTGTGATACTGTTCTACTAGCACCATGATTTATATGTAGCGTTGCCGCTTCTGGATGCATGTACCAGAGTGGGGATGTTACACACGCACACACACACACACACACACACACACACACACACACACATATATATATATATATATATATAGCGTTTTGCAGCACCCTTACCCTACCGTGAGCTACACTAATCCAAATCCAACAAGATTTTGTAGATGTTTAATCCACATATGTAATATTATCTATCCAAAATTTGAGCTCGTTTCGACTTTCGTAACATTTTCAAAATCTTAGCTCAATTATTCACTGTTCAGACATTTATTCATACCGTTAAATTTAAACATTACATATATTATTTTACGAATGTCTGAATGAACTCAAATTTTTGATAGATGATAATATATATGTGGATTGAACATCTACAAAATCTTATTGGATTTGGATTAGTGTAGCTCATGGTAGGATAGATATGCAAAAGGAGTTGTTGCAAAACAGGGGTTCCCCGGAACGCTCCCCATGTATATACATATATGTTTATATGTATATGTTTATATGTATATATATATATAGAAATTAAGTAAAATTTCTATTTGGTAAACAACCCAAGATAATTTGATTACAAATGCGAAACGCTCCGTAACATCAAAACTGAGCATACCCAGTTCATACTCAATGCAATAAAACAAACTCCAGACTTTCCCCAAATAAAACCTAGCATCCCTTCGTCTTCATCAGCTACAAAAATATCATGTGGGCTCAAATGTATCCGTATTTGTCCTTGGCATTTTTCTCAACGCCTCGGGCAGATCCAAAGCTGCAGCATGATCGCCTATTGATCCCCAACCATCAGTAACTTAGCGCTTCTAATTCTCCTTTTGCTTAAATTCATTTTGCATATAGCAAGTTTTCTAACTACAGTATCCTGCTTTTTCTTTCCTTTGTATATATGTGCATTTCGTTCCCTTCGGATTGTCGCAACGACAAAACGCCAGGGCGATCTTATCCAATTTGGATTTCAGATTTACGCCATATTCATTCCTGGCTAGATAATCAGCGATTGCTCTCTGATTATTTACTTGATTCGTAGGATCGATAATAAATTTACAGTTTCTAGCAATAATAGAAGAATAATCAAACGAGAAAAATAATTGATCATGATTTTCTTCTTCCATACCACAAAGAACTCAAAGTTTATCCTCAATTATACTCCATTTAGAAAGTCTGTTCAAGGTTGGAAGACGACTAAAATAGCTTTGTAGACAGTCAAAGAATTCTTAGGACAACTAACTTTGTCCCAAATAGATTTACTCCAAGTCTGGACATTATGCCTATCACGAATAGAATGCATGGCAGATTTAATCGAAAAAACACTACTAGGGTTATTCCATGCCCATACATCATTATCTCTTCTAGAATATAGAAGCATGGCCTCTATGTTTTTTTTGATAACACTATTGCAAGTAAGGTGATCACAATCCCAGATATGATTTTCAATAGTAGTATCAATTTTAACATCAGGAGAGCCAAATGCTAAATAAGTGTCCCAACCCACTATGTCAATCATGGATTTACCCAAAATCCAAGTGTCTTTCCCAAAATGTCATGGAATAACCCTATTTTTTGTGATATTAAATTAAACACAAAATTAGAGACACAAACTTTGGACTATGTGGTGGAAAATAGGAAGGTCAAAGGAGTTCTAACACTATTTGAGGTGCATTGAAACCTACACAATCTCCTCTTTCTCTCTCTACACTAACTTTCTCTCTCCGCACTAACTTATTTTATTATAAATTAGTGGCTAGAATTGGAGTGCATTGGGGGTGCTCTTAAATAGGGATATCATGGAGCATTCCTATATATATAGGGATGGGGTCATGAGCACCCCAAACAATGCAGCACCTTTTTAGCCCCTTGATTTCCAACACATATCCATGTTTCTCTCTCCTCCCATTAACACTCTCTCGGCCAACTAACTTATTTAATTATAAATGGATGGCCCAAATTAATGTGCTTATGAGGTGCTAAGAAAAAAGGGTGCAATATATATATATATACACACACACACACACATATATATATATACATACATACATACATACATACATATATATATATATATATTAAGAGAGAGAGGGAGAGAGAGGGAGGGGAGAGATCTACCTCTGAATTCCACCTCATACTTAAAGACAAACAAATCATACGGTCCAAATTTTATGTTTCTGATTTTGTGTTTAATTTTGTGTCTATTCTTATCCAATTCTACAAGACTTATAGAAGGAGTCACAATTAAAATAGCATATTTCTTTTCTGAATTGATCCAGTTTACTCTAGTTACAAGTATTTTGATAAAAAATGCTTTCTTCCTAACAGTAAAAACCCTTTTTTATAAAGGGTGCTACTATTCATACCCCGGTTTACACTTCAGGCCATCTTTCTAAATTTAATACAAATGATTATTTTTTATATTCTTCTGGCCGCCATATATTATTTTTTCACTCGGTTATTTACCGCCGTACTTCTTTAAGAAAAACACATACTTCTCTACAGTTTCAAACCCTAGTCCCTAACAAAATCATATGTTCTTTTGTGCCTAATAGAGATAGAAGATGAAGATAAAACAGAGGTTAGAGTTGCTTGATTATATTATATTATATTATATTATATTACTAGGTTAGTTCCCGTGCGATGCACGGCTGAAACAATACCCTTTAGATTAACATTTTAGAAATATACATGTAAAAGATATATCATTTTTAAAATAATTATTTCCAACAACAATTCAAATTAATTCATTTTATATACAATTTTGATTACATATGCAATTCAAAGGTAAATTGATAATAACTATTTGAATATATGAACATTATGTAAATATTCTTGATGTTAAAGGTAAAACAGTACATTAAAATAAACACACTGAGATATACTAAAATTAATTTTGAGAATATTTTCATTCAAACAGTAAAGCAGTGTATAGTTCTAGTATTAGTACAGTATTTTCACTCAAACTGTAAATCCATTAATATTGTTTTCCCACTATTTGTTTTTATTTTTTCCTTCATGACAATTTACTACTATATTAATATTAATATCAACCTAATGTAATATTCGATAAACCATTAGATTGGATTTTTCTTGTTTCAGAAAAACGTAAACTGTCTTGCATGTGGTTTTTTCTTTTTGGAGTATGTACGTTTCTTAACAACTGAAACAAATACAATTTTTATTCTAATAAGCCTGACACCATTGACTCAACACATGCAAAAATGTTTACTGGACTTTGCGGTACAGGCAAATTTCATGTGTACGTAATAAATTGGGCCATCATTCGTTTATCCTTTGTACCAATTTTGCTTTTTTCTTTTTTTCTTTTTTTGGGATCAACAATTCATAAAGTACCTGTACTGTGTAATCATTCCCTCCGCATTCGAACTTCATTACACAGCTAAACAGATCACCAAAATATCTAAACAGTCAAATCTTAACCAAAATCAATTTAATAACTGCGCGCCATCACTTCGTCTTCCACATCACTTTACTTCTGCTCCATCCTTCAGTCTATTCAAGCAGAAATATTATAAACCATTTCGGATGAAAAAAAGGCAAAAAGAAAGGAAAGGAAAAAAAAGGAAACAACAATGGAGGACAGTTCTCTGTACATAATCGCATCGATAGAAACTGGTGTAATGACTTTAGAAACGCTTCAACGTGTCCTCTCCAAAACATTCGGTGCTGGCGATTGGCAGACATGGCTTTTCGGTCAAAGGCGTTTTCTGATCAAATGTCCTGATAACGAAGTATATGAACGCGCACTTAAGAAAGGTGCTTTAAAAAAGACAGGCATTTTCAATGCTACGCTTACTCTCCAACCATGGTCGCAGTACGAAAAACAACAAATCCCCAATCTTGATCCTTTATCTTGGGCTAGAGTAGAAGGATTTCCGGAATTTTTAAGAAACAACTTGGAAAAGGTTAGGAAAGCTTTAAAGACACTGGGTGAAATATGTGCATTGGACAATTGCAACCATTCTCGTTTAGATCACAGGTACTTGTTCATTAAAATGCAATTTTATACTTCCGTGAATCCTCGTTCCGTCGTAGTTGTGTATATAAACAATGCAAAATACGTGCACGAGGTGCAACGTTCAGAACACATCCATCATACCAGGAACCCTAAAACAATTATTCTTGGGTTGGATTATGGAAGAGATGTGAAGCCTTTAAATGAACCAATTCATAGCGATGATACTGAAATTGTGAATTCAAGTGATACTTGGGACAGGCAGGGCTACGAACTTCCTTCGTCCCCTGGACCTACTCCTCAATGGATACGTGAGCTCGCTCATAGGAATTCAGTCGAAGTGGTCGGACCAAGTGGCTGGAGAGCTTGGCCTGAATCTCCTACACAATTAATGTGTGATTATGACTTTGAAGTAGAGGAAGAGCAACCACCACAATTATCCGATGACACTCCTGTATTGTCAGCCTTTCAACCCAATCAACCAAAGCGCAGATATTCAGCACGTAGACGCCAATCACAGGTACACAGGACCATGTCCCTTCCTGGAACATCGGGCGGTGCACATTCTGCTCCATGTAGACTTACTGCTCCCATGCAAATTCAACATGAAGAATCCGAAGAAAGTACAAATGAAGTCTGGCTTGCAAGGAGGTGAAACTAATCAACGTTCATTTCGTATGTTTGTGGATGCCTTATCCGTACTATGTTTATCTATGTATATATATATGAATATATTTGCTTGGCTAGTTTATGATGTTGTATGGTTAATGCTATGGCGTTGCGATTGAATCTGAAAACACTATATTTTTTGGCCATCGATTTGGCTTGTAGATCAAATATATTAAGTAACTATGCTATGTCGTTTATGCTATGTGGTTCTATAGAAATATGTTGTTATTGTGTCCATATTCACTTCATTCCTCATATTACAAAATTAATTTCATGAATTTATTTTTTGTTCACAAACCATAAAACACAATAGTATATCTCGATGTTGTTTATTTCTCTTAAAAGCTGGCAACGACTTGAAACTTATGTAAACATGCCTATTTGCTGATCAGCATTACTATTTACTTTGTTTGTGGATGTTTCAAATGGTTTGTGTTTATTGATATTTATGTATGCATGTACATACTTTTTTGATCTTGCTGTATGATGATATGGTTACTGTGGAGATTGTCATTAAAGCCCTAACTCTTATTTTTTTTGGATGATGCAAGACCGACTATATTAATTAATGACATACATGTTAATGCTATACAGTTGCTCTTTGCTATACAAAAATATCAAGCTACATTGTTGTCTGTTTCTGTTATACTCAATACAATATCTTCATTGTGGTTTGCTACATTGTTATTAAGATCCCTATGTCCCATTCTGATCGTTTATTCTGAAATATTGCGGTTTGCTACATTGCGGTTTAAAGGTTTGATTTGCCCTTAATTGGGTTAATAGTAGTATTGTTGCTTACAATTCGTTGATCCAAAAGATGGTTCTAAATTCAATTTTTTTTTATGTTGTATTTGGCATGTAACAGTATTGGCATGCAATCTACAACAGTTCTTTAGTCCCTATTATATTACTGGAAAAAAGTCTCACTTCAATAAAAAATCACATGTTTCTCATTTGCCTTTGAACTTATTTGTTTTTTAGTCTAATAACATATTTGCGGTCATCACCTGACTATGTTATTCACTTTGTCATTAAAAAATTTCAGTTTTAGTTCAATCTTTACAAACAACCGGAATTGCATTCATTAGCACAATTCATAGTAGTTTTACGTATACAACAGTAGTACCGTCATTTATAGAGTTCACTGTATAATTAATTTTTTTATACTCATGAATATCGAACCCACTGCAAAAGAGTTATGAACTATAGCTAACAATCCAACAGTACAAATAGTGACAGCCACAATGATAGAGTAAGATGCCAAAATGATTCGTAGAAGCAAAGCTAAAAGATCAAGTATACATTCCAATATTAAAAAGCAATGAAAGCAATACCATTTACAGATTATTGAACAAATGATGTTTAAAAAGAAAACAAAAAGCAAGTAAAACAAATTCATATTTTACAACTATGTCAAAGCATTCAACTAAAAACATGTAGTCTTCTAAACTGCGTACATTAATTCTATGTCCATAAAAACCAATTCAAACATAAATGAAAACACAAAGCGCATCTTTTACTGCAGTTTAAATAACAAAAGTGGACTGAACACTTTGAAAAGCCTGGATCTGTTAATATATGAAAAACATAGCACATACATGCTAGGAAACTTTCATTCAGAACACAAATAGAATACAACATGCATTGTAATTGGACAAAAGTATAAATGAACATAACATGATACCTCTGAAACATTCATACTCAAAAACATGCACACACAACATACGCATGTTGTGAAATATGCATATGTAATGTATGCACACATTATCCAGCAAACCTACATTTGCAATTTACAAGTTCTGGAATACCTCCTTGAAAACTACATTAGTTGTAACATTTTATGTCTTCCCATACTCATTGCACACCAAAATTTTCAATCCTTTATTGCACTTTACTCTTGAAATTGCTACATATAACTGGCCATGACTGAACACAGGTCTACATAAATATAACGCAACATTAGTAAGAGATTGACTTTGACTTTTATGTATACTCATAGCAAAACAAAGAATTACTGGAAATTGCCTTCTTTGAAATTTAAATGGATATTTTCTGTTTGATGGGGTTAAGATCATTCGAGCTATGAATACCTTATGTCCAATATTACGACCCGTGATGACTTTAGCCTCGATTACACGATTTCCCAGTCTAGATACCTGAAGTCTAGCGCCATTGCATAACCCTTCATTCTGATCAATATTCCTCACTAACATTATCGGAACGCCCACTTTAAGAGCCAACCTGTGATTCGACAATCCAGAACCTTTTATGCTATTTAAAATGTTAGGGGAAAAAAATTCATCATGACTACCTGGACCATGATTAGCATGACATACACTGTCTGAACTAAGATACACTTTTTTTCTCTTGGAACCTTTACCAATAAATATTCATTCACTTCTTCTATAATTTCATTTGTTGGAGCCAAAATTGATCTTTCTTCAACATACGCTGTATCCGCTAGATTGTCTAATATTGACGGATAAGTGCTTTCAACTATGGAAGCTAAAGGATCATCTGAATCTTTAATAAGGATGTCATCAGGTAATTCGATAATTTTCTCTCCATCATTGCCCTCCCCCCCCCCCCACACCCCCAATACAACCATCACCCAATTTTAACATCCATTCAGAAAATTCTTTTATCTTAGACAAATTTGAACCATCGCTATCAACTTCCAATCTCATATTCTTTGTCAGTCTTAAAACCTTACAAAAACTCCAAAGATACGAAGAGTTTATAGTGGACAAAACAATTTCTTGTCTGCTTGCTCCAGGGATAATAGGGCGTATCTGTCAAAAATCACCTCCGAACACTACAACTTTTCCTCCAAATTGTAGTCTTGAGCTATCTTCAGTAGAAGTCTGAAGAATATCTCTTAAACTTCTATCTAAAGCCTCAAAGCAAAATTTATGAATCATGGGCGCTTCATCCCAGATAATGAGATCAGTTTTCTTAATCAACTCTGCTAATTCTGATCTAATGTTACACGTAGAGTCCTCGTTCGCGTTCAAGGGAATTGCAAACCTTGAATGCGTTGTTCTTCCTCCACTAAGAAGCAAAGAAGCAATGCCACTTGAAGCTACTGTCAGTACAATACCACGTCTAGACCGTACAACAGATGATAAAGTTCTCCATACATAAGTTTTTCCTGTTCCTCCATGACCGTAAATAAAGAAAACACCACCTTTTCCTTTTGACACAGCTGCCATGATAGTGTCATACACTTCTTTCTGCTCTGAAGTTAACTTACAAAAATGTGACATATATTCTTCTTGTAAGGACTGAAGGTCATACCTAAACTCATCCTGAATCAATCTATTACTTCCTTCCAGTATCATCAGGTTATCTGGAAAAGGCATTTCAGGATATCTTTTGAGACTGCTACCATTTTGATTTAAAAAAAATTCCAGTTCCAATAGTGTATAATTTCTCAACTGTATCTCAGTTAAATGCAAATCTGTAAATAGTATATCATACACACGAACATATTGGTAAATGTAATAATGGAATAAAATACAGTAAACAATAAACATGAAAAAAAGGAAAGCTCAAAACCAGTAACATACCTCTAATTCCTAGAATTCTACTCTGCCTGTTAAGTATATCATCCGAGAGGTATTGCCAAGTTTCTTCCCATACGGCCTGAGGCCTGGACATGCTACAACAAATCAACAACATTACAAACAGAGCTCGTAGATGATGAGCACTATCCCAAAAACTTGATTCTCTTATTGCTTTAATGTACTCTCTATTATCATCTAATAACCTAAGAGCATAACATGCCTCTTTAAATGAAGGATATATTACTCCGTCGATAGTTCGAATGTCTTCATAACATGTAGGTCCTTTTACTTTATTCAAAAAAATTCTTAAATAATAGATTTCTCCTGAACATGGAGGCATGTACTGAATTCTCCCAATAGAAAATCCATTTTGTCTTGGCTTCCATTCCCTCAAGTCTTTTTTCCAAACAAATTTTGTTGGAAATTCAACGTAAGTAAGATTTTTTGCTTCCTCATAAACCTTATTAGATTCCATCCATCCTAAAAACATTGATTCATTAATTGCTGGCCAATTTATAACCGACTCAATCGTATCATCGTCCTGAAATACAACATTTTGTTCATCAGGTAGGTGGAAAGACAACCTCTCAACTGGAGGACTTCTATAATGAATATCAAATCCAAAAATTCTCCACACAGCTTCACATGGAGAAACATATCTGCAATCCAAGTACATCTTGATTTCATCAATAATATTACTATTTTCATCAGTTCCACTTCCATTATCTTCGCAAACAATTGCTGTGACACGATCATGACCTTTGCTAATGTATTTAAATAAGTACTTGATTGCCTGACTTTGGTTACACCATTCAACATTGATATGTGCATGAACCTCGCAAGAAGTTTTGGGTTATATGGAACAACAAACCTGTTATCTAACAAAATTCCATTCTTTTCAGCTACATTTCCATTATCTCTCCTTCTATAAATTGGATAACCATCCTCATCAACACTTGTTCTATCTTGAAAATTCCTGGGAAAGAATTTCGAACACATACCACTTTTCATGCATGGTGAATTCATGTTTGAGGCACCACACGGTCCATGTATCATGAAAGCCACAACAGCTTCATACAACAACGGAAACTCATCTTTATCAGGAATCTCAGCTGATATCACTTTATCAATGTCTTCACATCTGGGAAATTTACTGTTGGTATGCATAAACAGCAATATGTGTGCATGAGGAAGTCCACATTTTTGAAACTCCACTGTGTAAACCACTGAGAATGAAAGAAAGAAATTATAAAACAACATTAATATTCAATATCAATAGGCAATAATACAAATTGTTACAGTGATTTATTACACTTTCAGCAATCGAACATCATATACAACAACAAAAATGCAACGCACTTGTTTATTCAGCTTTTAAGGTTAAATGATGTAAACTAACCCTAATCCTGTACATCTAAGTTTTCTATAGTAAAAAACTGTCCTTTTAAAAATGCAAAAACAAACACATGCAAATGATAATGATGACGTACCTGCTTGCACACGGCCAAAAATATGTTTGTCTTTCAAGTCTCTAATGAGCTGGTCCAACTTAATTTTAAACACTCTACAAAGAATATCAGGCCTGTCTTCTGACTGAAGACCACGACACTGGACAAACCTAGTAATTTCTGGCCATTTAGGATTGCATGTGAACGTTAAAAACAAATCTGGATATCCATAAAACTTGCACAGGGCCATTGCATCCAAGTAATTTTGCATCATGTATCTAGCACCACCGGTGAAAGAAGATGGCAATACAATACGCTTCCCTATAGAAGAAGCTATAGTAGTTCCCTTATATGCAGCCATAGATAGGTTCTTGTATGTTTCTGATCTCAACTTTTTCTGATTTTTGCGAATGTAGGACAACCGTTCTGCCTCAATCATTGTATAGCCATCAACCAAAAATTGTTGGAATAACTTCCTTGAACAAAGAATTGTTGGAGCTTCATTTTTTTTTTCTTGAATTCTAAAAGCAAAGAACTCTCTCATGCTCATTCTTATTCTTTTTCTCGAAGAAGGATCATTGTTATCTCCCAACGGAATATCAACTCGATAACCATCTTCACAGTAGGCAAAAAGTAATGGATATTGAAGTGCAAGATAAGAAGGATGTAATTCACTTATACGCTCAAATGATCCACTCTATCTTTGAACAATAATATCTCGCTCATCAAAGTCGTTGCAAATATCACCGACAACTAATGCAGCCACCTCGGAAGCCGTGGGAAGATTGTATGTCCTACCATCTTTATTCCTCCTTCCAATCAACTTTAGTTGCACATTTTTACATTCATTTGAATCAAACCGATCTCACGCCATCCTAAATGCTTTAGCCAGAGAATTGTGACAATCGAACATCAATTTTAACCCCTCAACAATTTCAGCATCAAAGGCATTTGTATTGTATCTCGAACTGCAATTATAAATGAATAATGTACAAGTAAGATGTATGCACCAAAGAATAGCAACTTACGTTTGCTATATTAATATATATAAAGTTTAACGCAAGTCAAGCTTTGTTCAAAAATACCTAACAGAAGAGATCCTGTTTAAGACTTCATTTTCTGTATCATGTATGTATAGTTGCAAAAACCTGGGTGCTGATCCGGGCACTAGCAGCAAGCTACCGATGCTGTGGTAATTTTGTCCATGCAACCTAAAAACGTATGGTCCACGCCCTTTGTTGACGCTATAATCTACCTTTCCTCCCATAGATGTAAAACAGAACATCATATTAAATTGTCATATATACTTTAAAAAATGTTTAATTTTAAGAGTCATTATCATGGAGCAACTTCTTCAGGAATGGAGGAGGATCTTGTAACAAAGGGAGTTGTACTTTCCCATGTATACAACACAAAGAGAACGTCAGTCGTGATGACCTCCTGCTTTTTTTAACACTCTCTTCGTACCACATCATTGCACCATATTTTTCACACAGGCAAACTGAATCTCCAATATCCCAATACACTTTTTTTAAGATATAATTCAGCATATTAGTTTCGTGAAAAAAAAAACTTTTCTGTATGAAATAAACATACATCAATATAAAGAAAGAAGATGACTACATATTTGAATATACCTTTGCTCATTAGAGTATGAGAACCATTGGCAATACGGCCTACAAAATTAGGAAAAAATCATTTTAATTAATCTCACAAGAAAAAAATTACATTTAAGCATTTCCGATTAGGAAAAATTTACGCAAGCAAACGGAAAAGCATAATGTTAAATATGTACCAACAAACTCAGATGTTGCTAATGTGTACCCTGCACCATCAGGTCTATTATCAGAAAAACACATGAACATAATAGCCTGAATATGAATCTTACAATTCATTATACACAGTATGCACACATTGTTTTATTCCATTCACAAAAAGTTGAAGGAATGAACTATATAAACATATACCTCCACCAGAGAAGTTTTCACTCCGTTTTTCATGATCTATAAGCATCTCTTTATTCATTCCTTCCATTTTTTCGTTGTTATCTGTATTACTTGCCAAGTGATCAATACCATACGTGCACTGCAACTTGTATTTCCTAGGTTTTAAAGCACTGTAATTTAATCTCAGGTTATTCTCGTTCAATGTGTATCCTTCAGTTTCTGGCCTAGTATTCATTTGAAATGCTCGTGTATTTTTATACAGGAACCCATTTGATTTTTCATTTATCACTTCTCGATTTTCTATATTGTTTACCAAGCAGTCAATTCCACATGCGCATTCCAATCTATATTTTCCGGGTTTTAAAACACCATGACTTGATCTTGAGTTGTTCTCCTTCACTGTGAATGTTTCAAATCCTGGCATAGTATTCATTTGCAAAGTTTGTATGCTTGTATACAACAACCCATGTGTGCCTTCCAATTTATATTTTCTAGGTTTTAAAGCACCATTACTTGAACTTGATGAAGGGAGGCCATTCAAGCGTTCTACAAATATTTAATTGAAAAACAACTTCAAATTGCATGTGTCTTGCTGGAGGATAAGCACAATTCACTCAAAACGTACAAATGTTTTAAAGCATTTAAGGTAAACATTTAATTTTCTAAACTGCTTGCATTAATACAATTAATTTGTACACAATAGCATTAAACTGACTTACCTTTTCTCATGGAGTTTGTTTTCGCTCTTTTGCAGCTGGCAATAATCTTTCTTTTCATGCCTGCATGTTAAAAAAATTATTTAAGCCATAAACCAACATATATGCACCAATATAGAATACTTACACATGCACCTATGGCAAAACGAAGTTAATTAAATTATAAAAAATGATCAGGTCATAGTACACGAAGAGCCACTTATAGAAATACCATTAAAGTTCAAATAAAAAAGGAAAAAAGACAACATGATGTCAATCAATCATTAATTCCATGATATCAACCAAAGCCAACTCATTTCCTCCAATAAAATGCAACTTATATAGAGCACACTCAATTAGTCACATGAAAACATCAAACTAATCATCTAATATCAAATCACATCATAAGTTTTAAAAAAGGGCAAAAAAAGAAAAGGTAAAAAAAAAGGGAAAAAAAAGAAGCATAAAGGTGCATGCACACTTGTCAACTAAAATTCAAATGGCTAGAATTTTGTACATTCAAATACCTTAAATTATTACCTCCATAAAATCAAATCTTTTTCTATGTGTATGTACATACATATATATCTCAAATACATAATTTATTTAATAAAAGTAATTTCTCATTCAGTTCCAAAAGCACTTGTTTGACACCAACAAAGGTTACAAAGTAAAACATCACATACCTATATACGGAATTCAATAATCCATATCACATAAAATTCCAAATATCATAAGCAAAATAAGAAAAATAAGGAAAAAAACCAATGTTAAAAAGGATAAGCTTTATGATAAGCCATAAAGTAATTTCCATGTAATAGCAAAAGCATTTTTGCTACCATTGATGATTTTTCATTGAACTCAGCTCCATTTCATTTTCTCCCACAAAAGAAACAGGATCCTGAAAACGTATATAACTGTTCTACTATACTTAAAAATAAATTAACCGTAGTATAATTAGTATATAGTAAATCATTGATTACCCTTTCATCTTCAGTGCTAACCCGATGTTAAAAAAGAATAAGATTTATGATAAGCCATAAAGTAATTTCCATTCAATAACAAAAGCATCTTTGTTTGCCATAATAAAGATGATACAACACAAAACATCATGAAGCCACAAACATTTCAGTTACCAACGATTCGAACACTACATAATACACAATACAAAAAACTTCACTTAATTTTTTTTCTCAACAACAATTATAGTTTCTCCATTTTGATATTCTTTTCCACATAAGCTTCATCAATTCTTCTTTTCTTGTTAGCAGACGACTCAGCTTCAAAATATTCAGACTCAACTTCCATTGATGATCTTTTGTTTGAACTCAACTCCATTTCATTGTCTCCTTCAAAAGAAATAGGATCCTGAAAACGTACATAACTGGTTTACTATACTCAAAGAAAATTTAACCTTAGTATTTAATTAGTATATAGTAAAGTATGGATTACCTTTTCATCTTCAGTGTTCTTCTCTTTAAAACTATTGTTTGACATGATGTCAGAATCCTATTCCATATTGAAAAAACAGCAACAATGCTAGTCAGAAATAAATGAAACAATATACAAAGGCATGACATACAAATAAAAATTATTAATTCAAAAATATTACCTTGTTGATGATTCCCAAATACGCTTGAACCAAATCGTCATTATCACTCAATTTAACAACCGTGTGAACATGCCAGTTTTGCTTCAAATTATACTCAGAGATTTCGATCTTGAAGAGAATTTGTTTTCCAATAAGACTATTCAGCTCGGTTGGAAATGAATCATCATCACCATGCTACAATAAGACAACAAATCAAACAAATAAGACATCTAAGTTCATATTATATCTTGAACAAATAATAGCAAAGAAAGATGAATATAGTTGATAAAATTAACCGTAGATAGAGACTCTTTCATATCATAGGCAGATTTATGCAAAAGAGCAATAACTTCTCGATCGAACGTCACAAACGATGCACTGCCACTACCGTCTATTACCCGAATCTGAACCTTAAACCTACAAATCGCACAATGAAACAGCAATTTAACTATCTATGAAATAAAATGGTGCCATGTATATAGAAAATCCCTACAAAAAGTACATTAGCTAAATACCTTAAAAAAATTCTCAAAACTGATATGCTTATCACATTTTTTGCAGAAAAAATAATCAAATTTGTTTCCACCATTATCATCTGATACAGTTTCATTAATAGCGTTAACCTTCTTATGGCACTTTTTGCATGCCAGGTAATACCATCCAAGTTCTAATTCCACCCCAACAATAGTAGCCAAGGTTATACAATTCATTGGCTTGTCTATTTCTAATAGATCATCCAATGATTTCCTATCAGTACTCTTAAGAAATTCATCTTGCAACGATAAACAACTCTGGGATGACGATGGAGTGGTCCATAACATCACAGAAACATCAACACTACTATCAATCCTAAATAAAGCAAAAAATCAATATGCATACAACATAATAATCTATTTAGTTAACTCTACAAAGTCAAGAAATAAAGTTACCTGTTCCTAAACGATCTAACTTCCTCCAAATCACCATTAAAAATTAACCGCATAGAAAATAAAGGACTTGACAATGTAACTGTACCTATCATTTGGAAATGAAAAAAAAAGAGATCTAATAACAACAAACAAAAAATAAGTTTCACAAACTAATAAATAAATAAATTAGCAGTAAACTAAATTACGTATAACCACCTCCCTATTCCTTTATCTTTGCATTCCTAATAATAAGAATGATGGGTTCCGTATTATTTTCAGAGAGAAAGCAAAATGCTTCTTCTACGTATTCATCCCACAAAGTACACTTCAGTTTTGTTGACCTGCAAGTATGTCAATAGATTACTAAGGCACATTCACTAAATATAATGTGTACAGCAACGAACAAAAACTATAGATTCACCAAACATATGTTTGCTAAACTTACCCTCCATCCTTCAGTTCCATACCAACTTCTTAGACTCTTTATTCTCTTTCCGACTGATTTCAAGAGAACTATAACCAACAATCATGCAAATAACATCTGGACAAAATAAATTTCGCATATACTATAAAACCATCCAAGAATATCATGTGTAAGATATATATGACATAAAAACATACCTAGTAAGAATTTATCATCCAACGTTTTTGAAAGAATATCATCAAAAGACACAAATTTAAATTCGTACATAGGGATGGACATATCATCTTCACATCCCACAGCCGATGTCGAAAAAATGAAGTTAATTTTGTATAGATGCTGTGATACTCGATAGTTTCCATTATTTTGTCCAACTCCAAAATTGCTGATAATCAGACACTTACCTTCCACGAGTCTTGCACTAAATCTTTTAATGAGGTTTTGTTTAACAGCGGCCTGAATACGGTTAACCTATAAAATAGTAAAATGCATGAATTTTTGTTAACAAACTAAAAGCACTATAAAATATCGAACAAATGGAAAATCACGACTACATCACCTTTTCATCCAAGAATAACATTTCAATACTACCATCATTTGCAGGATCTTTAAAGCTTGGTGGCCTCCATAATTGAACAATCCTTATTTTGATGGAGATGTTCTGGTTGAAAGGAGTGATATCCTCTATAAACTTATATGTGGCACCCATATTTGTATTCCTCCTTGTATAAGCTTCTCTCCTGTCCCCTCCGAACAATTAAAATCACATCTACCCCAAACCTCTACTTTCAGTGGCAAAACAATGCCAGTAGAGGATGCATAAATATTTATACATGCATCATCTATGCTATGTATCATGTTATGCTTATAATATATTTTTAAAATAAACATACAATATTATATTACGAAATACACAGAGAACTGTCTAGGAGCTCAAACGAAGAGATCAAAATTTCAAAAAAAAAACCATTAAATCTGATTACCAATGACAATGATATATCTTTCTTCTGTCTGTGCATTTGTTTAATTTTGTTAACTCATTTAAAAAGGTTTCTCCCCTTACCGAGGCAGGCATCATTATAATACTTTGATCCATCTATACGAAATTAGAAGGTTTTTTATTTTTTTATACCTATTACCTGCAACAGTAACCATTACCGAGGTGTACATCATTACCTGTTTTATTTTATGCATTATGGGAAAAAACATATTTTGTCTTGTAGTTGTTGTCTTGTTAGTGTGTGAGGAGAGAATGTGAAGGAAATACAAAAATAAGAAAATACTTTTTGTCCCCTAGCTGTGTTGAAGTATGCGATACTATGTGTTAGATCTAGAGGATATTTTGGAGCCAGAGAATATTTTGGATCTGGAGGATATTTTGGATCTAGAGAATATTTTGGATCTGGAGGATATTTTGAATCTAGAGAATATTTTGGATCTGGAGGATATTTTGGATCTAGAAAATATTTTGGATCTAGAGAATATCTTGGATCTAGAGAATATCTTGGATCTGGAGGATATTTTGGATCTAGAGAATATTTTGGGAATTTCCATATACTTCTCTATGCCTATATAAGCTACATCGAATCCAAAAGGAGGTGCATCACAAATCAAGAGATTAGATCTAAGTTTACTCTAATTAGGGTTTAGGCAATCCTAATCTTCTTCAATTCCTTTCTCCACAAAATCAAATTTTTCTAGTAAATTTGATCATTGTAATCAATCTCTTGTACTCTTCTATTGATATTAATAAAAGTTTCTCTCTCAAAGTGGACGTACACTGACAAGACGTCGGTGGAACCACTATAAATCCCTGTGTGATTTAGTTTCTCGTTATTGCTCTATTATTTCCATTGTTTGGTGATTGTGATTGGCTTGGATAAGATTGAGATTGTTCGATTGGTTGTTTTTGCACTATTACCACGATCTCGTTTTCTGCAGCGTTGGAGATTTTTGATTTGAGCGGTCTTGAGTCAAAATTTCTCCACAACATTTGGTATCAGAGCATTGGCGTTGGTAGGTAGTTGTAGAAATGCCGGAATCAGGTTCAAATAATCCATCAACAGGTGGTCCAAGTGGTGTAGCTCCTTATGTACGTGGGTCGTATGCAACTGCTAGTTCACAATTGGTTATCGACAAGTGGAATGGCGATAATGATTTCGAAAAGTGGCAATGGAAGATGAAAGCAGTTCTTAGGCGGAATCGGGTACATCGGGTGGTGTTTGATACACATTTATTACCAGCGGACATCTCAGATGTAGAGAGAGAAGAAATGGAAGAGTGGGCATTCACTACACTTCAACTTGCCATGAGGGAGAATGTTATTTCCAAAATTAGTGGTGAGACGACTTCTAAAGGTATTTGGAACAAGTTGGAGGAGTTGTATACGAAGAAGTCACTCACAAATCGACTGATCTTGTTGCTGACTTTCTTTACCTACAAGATGAAGGAAGGAACTTCGCTAAAGGCGCACTTAAATGTGTTTGATGATTTGCTAATGAAGATGAAGGCGGTGGATTTGAAGATTGAGGAGGAGCAGAAGGCGATGATATTGCTATGTTCGTTGCCTGAACGCTATACTGGGTTCTCAAATAGTTTGATCTATGCCCGGGATACATTGACTCTAAATGATGTCAAGACGGGTCTTCTTAGTGAGGAATTGCGAGATCAGATGAAGGGGCTGAGTGATGGTAGTAGTGGTGCTGGTAATGGTCAAGATTTATTTGCGGAGAAAGAAAAGTCAGAGAAGAAGGGAAACTGGGGGCGTTCTAAGTCTAAGAAGCCCGGTGGAAGAGGAAAATCGAAGGAAAGAAATGGCAAGTGTTTTATATGTAAGAAACCTGGTCACTGGAAGAATGATTGTCTAGAAAAGGGGATGAAGGAAGTAGCATCTTCATCAGTTTCGGTGGAGAGAGATGTTGGTGAGGAAGACATAGATGTTTTGTCGGCTGTTGCATCGGATGTTTCGGGCAGCGATTGGGTGCTTGATTCGGGGGCTTCATATCACATGACGCCTAATAGGAATTGTTTTTCTTCTTATGTTGATCGAGAAGGAAATTCAATTTTTATGGGAAATGGTGAAGTTTGCAAGTCGAAAGGCATTGGATCCGTGCAAATTCGAATGTTTGACGGAGTGGTTCGTACTCTCACTAATGTGCGCTATGTTCCGGGACTACGGAAGTCACTTATCTCTTTGGGACAGTTGGATTCTCTAGGTTGCAAAATCACCATTGAGAGTGATAGCTTGAGGGTTTCGAAGGGTGCGCTTGTGGTTATAAAGGGTGCTAGTACTCATGGTATCTATTTGCTTCAAGGAGTGACCGTGGAAGGCGAAACTTGTGTCGGTGTTGATAGTTCTCGTGGCTTAGATGCGACATGGTTGTGGCATTTGAGATTGGGTCATGTCTCGGAGAAGAGTTTAGATCTTCTTCGTCGAAGGGAAATGATTGATGGTGAGAGTTTCAGCAAGTTAGAGTTTTGTGAGGAATGTGTCATGCGGAAGCAAACTAGAGTGTCATTCGGTGAAGGAAAACATGATTCAAGAGGGATTCTTGAGTATGTGCACACAGATGTTTGGGGACCAGCACCTGTAGCTTCTTTAGGAGGAGCAAGATATTATATTTCTTTCATTGATGATTTTTCTCGAAAGGTTTGGGTGTATGTAATGAAGGCCAATTCGGAGGCATTTGCAAGATTCAAAGAATGGAAGGCTCTTGTCGAGAATGAGAGTGGAAAGACTTTGAAGGTTCTTAGGTCCGATAATGGCGGCGAGTATGTTTCCGGAGAATTTCTGAATTTTTGCAAGCATCATGATATTCGGAGGCATTTTACTACACCGGGAGATCCGCAATCTAATGGAGTGGCGGGGAGAATGAACCGAACTCTATTAAAGAAAGCTCGATGCTTGAGATTGACATCGGGTATGTCTAAGGGATTTTGGGCCGAAGCTTTGTCAACCGCGGTGCATATTATTAATCGAATTCCGTGCTTGGCTATTGGTAACAAAATTCCGGAGGAAGTGTGGAAGGGGAAGAGCATTGACTTGAGTTATCTTCGTGTATTTGGCAGTCATGTTTATGTGCATGATCCGGGGAATGATAAGCTCTCACCTAGAGCTTTCAAAGGGATTTTGCTTGGTTATATGGATGGAGTCAAAGGCTATCGGATTTGAAATCCGAAAACGAAGAAGGTTTCAGTTTCTCATCATGTTACTTTTGATGAGTCGGCTATGTTCAAGGATAATGAAGGCTCATCGGATGTTCCGGATTTGGTTCATGGTGAATCAAAGGAGAAGGAAGTTATTCCCACTTTCAGGCCTAGAGAGAGTAGAGTTGTTGGAGGTGCTTGCGAGGTGAATGCGGTTGATGTTACGTCACATAGTCCACAGGATTCCTCTAGTAGTGTTGGTGATGTGCACGAGCCTAGAGAAGATTCGGTTCAAGGTGGAGCTGAAGGAAGACCGGGTGATGGTATTGCTACTCGGGTTGGTCGTCGTGCTATAAGGCCACCCGAAAGATATGGTGATTGGAACTATCTTAGCTTTTGTGAGAATTTGGACTATGCTCTTCATGTAGTCCAAGATGAGCCGATGGACCTTGATGACGTCATGGATTCAAGTGATAGCTCGAAGTGGATTTGCGCCATGGAGGAAGAGATGTAATCGTTGATGAAGAACCAGACTTGGGAGTTGGTTCCACTTCCTCAAGGAAACCGTTCTATTGGGTGCAAATGGATATATAAGGTGATGGACGATGGAAGACAAAAAGCTAGGCTAGTGGCTAAGGGGTTTGCACAGAGAAAAGGAAAGGAGTATGATGAGATCTTCGCACCGGTTGTGAGGCATTGTAACAACCCGCATTCTACGCATCGGAGGATCGTAGAATATTTATTTCTTTCTTATACGAAGTCGTATGATCATGTAACTTTGGGAAACGACTATCGGGGTCACTTCCCATGTTCATGATTTTTGCCGATTTTTAAATGACCGTTTTGCCCGTAGCTGATCTTGTTTTGGCCATAACTTTTGATTGGAAAGGAGTTTTGACCTGAAACCACTTCCATTGGCTTCGGATGATGGTTTACCTTTCCATAGAGTGGTCACATGTGAGAAACGGACTTACCATTTGGGAGATATGGCTGAAATAAGGTTTGGAAGGTGAAAAACTGCTTAACCGGGCCAAATATGGTGATTAGTGAATGCGCCCATAACCCATTTCGGGATTAGAGTTATGGGGAGGCTTAAAAGAGTTAGGGTTTCATTCCATTTCAGTTCTCTAGCCTCCACTTACCTCTTAGAACCCCTAAAAATGACCTCCAAACTCTAAATCACCTCCAGATCACTTTCTAATCAAGGATTAAGCTTAGCAACATCAAATCAAGGGAGATCTTCGCCAAATCAAGATTAGAACTGCCGTTTAGCATTGGTATTCGCGCCATATCAGAGATTTATTCCAGATCTAAGGTTTATTTGTGGCTAAGGTAAGTGATTTGCATAGTTCCTCACTAATTATGGTTTAAGGGTAATTAGTGTTAATTAGTGAATTTAAACATGATAAAAATCTGGAAAAATACTTATAAATTCTTAAACAATGTTTTAGACCACTGATATGAACTTGGGTTAGTTTGGTTAAGTTTTATTAATCCCATCATTAATTATGCTTGAACATGTTTAAGGGAAAATATGGGGTTTTGGCTATGTTTGATCCATTTTAACCTATCATATTTATGTTTTGGTGTTTGAGGTCACTTCTACTTGTTGCTATGACTGTATGGTATGCTTTGTGATTGACTAGAATAGTTAGAATGGTCGAAAACGCCGTCGAGTGGCGTAAACAACTCGTTGGAAAAATGCAGGAAATGGACAGGGACCGGATCAAATCGGATGGGGAGGTCCGAACCGAACCGTTCGTGTGGCCCATCCACGATCTGTCCCCTTGCATCCGAATAGAGCCTGCATGCCATGAGATGACTTGAAACCTGGAGGAGATCACAACCCGATCTGTTTGCGGAGATGGAGACCGATCCGACGTTGGGAGAGAGTGCTCCGACCCGACCCGTATAGCCACCTCCGAACTGAACCGATGGATGGCGATGGATTTGAAGACCCGACCCGATCAGCCAAGGGTGATGACGACCCGATCAGCCAAGGGTCATGACGACCCGATCCGCCAGAGGTGACTATGATCGAACCGAACCGAAGGAGATGATTTGATATAGACCCGATCCGATCCGCCACCAGGTGAAGACCACGATCCGAACCAGGAAGCTTGGACTGGAAGAGTGAGACCCGAACCGACCCAGCGATGACCAAAAACCCGAGATGCAAAGGTAGTCCAAGTTGGAAGTTAGAGCTCAAGATCCAGTTGGGAACCAATGAGTTCACTTCATGATTGGGCTTTGCTGCGGCACGTGTGCTAAGGAGTTGTCGACATTTATAACTTCGATTCACCATTGAAAAGTGACAGTAGCAGGACTACGTATCAGTGCAGTAGAGTCACCATGGCTCGAGGGGCAAAGTGATCGTAGTAAGACTATGAGCCAGTGCAGTGAAGCCATTGTGACTCCATCGGGCAGAGTGGACATAGTAAAGGATTAGTAAGGCTATGAGCCAGTGCAGTGGAGCCATTGTGACTCCATGGGGCAGAGTGGACATAGTAAAGGATTATTAAGGCTATGAGCCAGTGCAGTGGGGTGTGTATGACTCCATGGGGGCAAAGTGGACATAGCGAAGGATTAGTGGCTATGGATCAGTGCAGTGAAGCCGTTGTGACTTCATGGGGCAGAGTGATCATAGCAAAGTATTGGGTGATCGAAGTGGTGGATATCGTATACTTTACGCACTGAGTGAGAGATGTGAGGATGGTTGCTATGCTTGATTGTTTGCCATCATTGTGACATGCACACCCCCACCCCCGTATTCTTGACACTATATGTAGTGGCACCTTGGAGTATTGTACAGTATGTAGTGCTAACTCTTTGGTTGCAGGTCCAGGTTCAGGTATGGTTTAGTATACCTGTTATTGTTCTGTTTAGCTGCTTATCACTCATTCCAGACTTTTTTGTCTGACCTAGAGTTTTATGTCTCTTCTTATTACTCTGGGTGCTCTCACGAGCAGACTAGAGACATATTAGCTGGTGATGCGCGAGTAGCGGATTCGGAGGCGAGCAGGAGGCTTCCACGTATGATATATGTAGATATTCTCCCTGTGTCGTTGCTGGTCACTACTTTGGGCATTAGTAGTGTACCTTTCTTGTTTAGCTTTTTGAGACAGTTTTTAAAAGTTGTAATAATGTTGGCTTTGGATCATAAGTTGTACTTTGGATTTTCCGCAGCTATGATAGTTTGTTTTAGCTTATACACTGTCTCTCCTATTTTATGTCAAGTATGTTGTTATTATATTTTGTTCCATGCACTGTGAGACATTCTACAGGTTCCTTGTTAGTTCGTTCTCTTCTTTCCTTTCTTTGGAGACCGTTCCATGCTAGTCGGGTATGTGTACAACGCACCTTCGGAGGAAATGTAGACTAGTCCGGGTCGGGCCGTCACATTTGGTATCAGAGCTCTAGGTTGCGTAGTTAACCTAGGGAAAGACACTAGGGAGAGATAATACGTATATGAGAGCGCGTATTTGTGATTACTTTGGTTTTCAAAAGTTATATATATATATATACTATTAGTAGTATAAGGATGAAGTCGTACTGCACTAGCACCACCTTGGAGATAGTTAATCGTTTTCTCTTTACAGATTGAACGATGAGTCGAGACACGAGGGGTGCTAATAGAGGGACCAATAATGGGAATGCTCTTGACATGAGGACGATGTTCGTTGACTTCATGAGAGGGATGCTTCGGGATGTTCAGGGGGCAGTTCCCAATCCCGGTAATGGTGGTGGTCCAGTAGTGCAGGCGCCTAGCGCCGATTTTGCCAAGTTGTCCAAGGATTACACTAACCTTGGTGGGAAGCTGTTTCACGGAACGGAGTCAGCCACGGATGTTCAGGATCGGTTGGATAGCTGTGATCGTATCTTCGACGACTTGGGTATCGAGGATGCGATGAAGAGAAGGCTAGCGTCTTGTCAACTGCAAGGGCGAGCGATGAATTGGTGGAATGCTATTAGGACAGCCACTCCAGAGGATCAGGTTACTTGGGATCAGTTTAAGGCTCGCTTTAGCGACAAGTTCATCCCAGCTGCTCAGAAGTCAGAATTGTTTAGGAAGTTCTTGGAGCTTAAGCAGAATGGTAGGGCAGTCTCGGACTATATTGCTGAGTTCGATACTTTATCGAAGTATGGACTATCTCTTATTGATACTCCTGAGAAGAAGAATGAGAAGTTCATTACTGGTCTAGATGGATACTTGGGGGAAAGTCTTATTAACCACATCGATGAGATGTTTGAGTCGATTGTTGGGAAAGCTTTGAGATCGGAGAGTCTTTACCCTAAGTCGAAGACTGAGGTTGCATCTGCAGAAGGGCCAAAACCCGCAAGCGAGCGGTGGAGGCAAGAACAACTCTCAGAATAAGAGGAAGCAGAGCCAAGCTAAGGATGGCCAGAAAAAGAGTAAGAAAGATGTTGAGTGCTTCAGCTGTGGTAGGAAAGGCCACTATGCCAAAGAATGTCGGGCCAAGCCAGCGGATAGGAAGTGCTACAACTGTGCCAAGTGGGACATCATAAGGATAAATGTCCACAACCTCTTAAAGAGAAGCAGATTTTGAAAGCATATGTTATTAATGTTGTTCCTTCTTCGTCGAATGCCCCAACTGCGGCGGAGAAAGGAAAGAATGTCATCATTCAAGGTATGCTTTCTATTCTTGATGTACCTGTTCGAGTTTTGTTTGATACTGGGGCTTCCCGTTCCTTCATATCTAGTGACCTGGGAGATAGGTTGGGACTGGAACCCGAGATAGTCGATAGACCGTTGGTTGTGACGAACCCGATTGGTGGTTCGACTAACCTTAGTATGATTTGCCAAAATTTGGTCTTATCGAGTCATGGATGTATGTTTGTTTGTGATTGCTTTGTTTTGGGCTTTACTGGGTATGGCATTATATTGGGGGTCGATTGGCTCCAAAGATACGGGGTGGTGGTAGACTGTGAGGGCTTTTTGGTGACAGTTAGGGCGGATGATGGGCGGAGGGTAGTGCTTGGTAGTCTACCTAGTGATGGGGTAATGGCAAGTTTTATAAATTCCCTCGACATCCCGCATGATGAGTTGTCAGATGTGCCCGTGGTTGGCCAGTATCCGGATGTCTTCGAGGAAGTGACCGGGCTTCCACCACACCGAGAGATTGAGTTCCGTATTGATTTAATGAAAGATGCCAGACCTATAGTGATGCCACTTCGTCGTATGGCACCAAGGGAGCAGCGAGAGCTCGGGGTGCAAGTCAAAGATCTTTTGAAGAAGGGATTTATTAGAAGAAGTGTCTCCGAGTGGGGAGCACCAGTTGTGTTTGCCACTAAGGCAGATGGTTCCCTTCGTTTGTGTGTGGACTATCGCGAGTTGAATAAGGTGACGTGGAAGAATAAGTATCATCAACCGCGGATAGATGATTTGTTTGATCAACTGGAAGGAGCAAGAGTGTTCTCCCAGTTGGACCTCGCGACAGGATTTCATCAGCTCCGAGTAGCAGCTGATAGTATAGCCAAAACGGCATTTCGGACGCCGTCTGGATTTTATGAGTCGTTGGTCATGCCATTTGGTTTGACCAATGCACCAGCATACTTCGTGGATCTTATGAATAGGGTATTCAGAGATCAGCTGAATAAGTTTGTTCTTGTGTTCGTAGACGATATCCTTGTTACTCGAGGACAGAGGAGGAACACAAGGAACATTTGAGGATAGTGTTGGAGGTGTTGAGAAAACACCAATTGAAAGCAAAATTTTCTAAGTGTCACTTCTGGAGGAGGGAAGTGAGATTCTTGGGCCATGTTGTTTCAGAGAATGGTATTGCCGTGGACCCTGCGAAGGTGGCACGGTACAGGATTAGTCTACGCCCAAGAATGCAACAGACGTAAGAAGCTTCTTGGGGTTAGCTGGATATTATCGTAAGTTTATCCAGGACTTCTCCAAGATAGCGGCACCGTTGACTCAGTTGACTAAGAAGAGTCAAGCCTTCGTCTGGGACGGAGTGTGTGAGAATGCATTCAAGAGTCTAAAAGAAAAGTTGACGCGTGCGCCAGTGTTAGTCATTCCTAAAGGGAATGAAGAGATGACGGTATACACGGATGCTTGTGGTACCGGACTAGGTGCTGTATTGATGCAAGGAGGTAGGGTTGTAGCTTATGCTAGTTGGCAACTAAAGCCGCATGAGAAAAGGTATCCTACCCATGATTTGGAACTGGCAGCGATCGTGTTCGCGTTGAAGATGTGGAGACATTATATCTTGGGAGAGAGATTTGAGTTGTTTACCGATCATAAATCGTTAAAGTATCTCTTCTCTCAGAAGGATCTGAATCTCCGTCAATAGAGATGGTTAGAGTTTTTGGCTTCGTATGATTTTGATATCGCATATACACCTGGGAAAGGTAATGCCGTAGCCGATGCCTTGAGTAGGAGACATGCCAGTTAGGGGCTATGTTTCTTGAATGGAAGCAACTGGAGTATATCGCAGGGTTTGATTTCAGACCAAAGTGCGAATTGGATCCAGAGATGTTGGCTAGTTTGACGATCAGACCCACTTTGATTGAGAGGATTGGTTCCAGTCAGAAGGACGATCCTAACCTGTTGGAAATCATCTCCAAGTTAGAGATGAATATCGATGGTGAGGAGATGAATTTGTATGGGCTTGATTGAGAAGGATGGCTTCGAAAGAATGGAAGACTAGTTATACCCAATGTGAATGGTTTGAGAGATGAAGTGCTTAGGGAATGTCATCACTCAAAACTGACTATACACCCCGGTGGTGATAAGATGTATCGAGACATGAAGCAAACTTACTACTGGGAAGGGATGAAAAGAGACGTTGGGAAGTTTATATCCAAGTGCATGAATTGCTAGCTAGTTAAAGCTGAGCAAAAGAAGCCTAGTGGTTTGTTGCAACCATTAGAAATTCCCGAATGGAAATGGGAGCAAGTCTCGATGGATTTCATAGATGGTTTACCAAGGACTAAATTGGGACAAGAAAGCATTTGGGTAATTGTGGATCGATTGACCAAAAGTGCAAGATTTATACCAGTCAAATCGACCAGAACGGCAGCTAAGTTAGCAGAGCTGTATATGAAGTAGGTAGTGAGATTTCATGGAGTACCTAAAAGCATTATGAGTGACCGAGACTCGTTGTTTACTAGTGGGTTTTGGAAGAGCTTACAAGAGGCTCTAGGGTCAGAATTATATCTCAGTACCGCGTATCATCCTCAAACCGACGGTCAGACAGAGAGGGTGAATCGTATATTGGAAGATCTCTTGAGAGCTTGTATATTGGATTTTGGTGGATCATGGGATGACCATTTGCATATAGTAGAGTTTGCATATAATAATAGCTACCAATCCAGTATCGGTATGGCTCCATATGAAGCTTTGTACTGAAGACCGTGCAACTCACCATCATGTTGGATAGAGACCGGTGAGAAGTTTGTGCTTGGACCAGATGTAGTAAGAGAAACTTCAGATAAGATTAAGATCATTCAACAACGAATGAAAGCTGCCCAAGATAGGCAGAAGAGTTATGCTGATAAGAGGAGAAGAGACTTTAAATTCTCCGTTGGTGACTTGGTGTTTGTCAAGATTTCTCCATTGAAGAGCGTGATACGATTTGGCAGGAGAGGCAAGTTGGCACCAAGATTTGTTGGCCCATTCCCAGTTCTCGAACAAATTGGGAATTTGGCATATAGAGTTGACTTACCAGAGAAGATGGCGGGAATTCACAACGTATTTCATGTTTCCCAGCTAAGGAAATTCGTGCACGACCCAGATATGACTATTTCACCTGATCAATTAGAGGACTTCGAAGTGGAACCCGAGGCGGTTGGGAACCGCAAGCCGATTCGTATTGTCGAGCACGATACGAAGCAACTTTGAAGGAAGGCGGTGAAGCTAGTCAAGGTTCAGTAGGGCGAGAACGAGAATGACTGTACTTGGGAGACAGAGGAGAGCATTTGGAAGACGTATCCAGAACTCTTTGCCTGGTAAGATTTACTTTGCAATTTAGCTATTCCGCATGCTAGGATAGGTTTGTTTTGCTTGTTTGGCATGTTTGATTGCTGTTTTATGGCTAATAGGCATGCAGGACCCTTTGTGTGTTTTGGTTAGGGAATTTCGGGGGCGAAATTTCTTAAGGGGGAGAGAATGTAACAACCCGCATTCTACGCATCGGAGGATCGTAGAATATTTATTTCTTTCTTATACGAAGTCGTATGATCATGTAACTTTGGGAAACGACTATCGGGGTCATTTCCCATGTTCATGATTTTTGCCGATTTTTAAATGACCATTTTTCCCCTAGCTGATCTTGTTTTGGTCATAACTTTTGATTGGAAAGGAGTTTTGAGCTGAAACCACTTCCATTGGCTTCGGATGATGGTTTACCTTTCCGTAGAGTGGTCACATGTGAGAAACGGACTTACCGTTTGGGAGATATGGCTGAAATAAGGTTTGGAAGGTGAAAAACTGCTTAACCGGGCCAAATAGGGTGATTAGTGAATGAGCTCATAACCCATTTTGGGATTAGGGTTATGGGGAGGCTGAAAAGAGTTAGGGTTTCATTCCATTTCAGTTCTCTAGCCTCCACTTACCTCTTAGAAACCCTAAAAATGGCCTCCAACCTCTAAATCACCTCCAAATCACTTTCTAATCAAGGATTAAGCTTAGCAACATCAAATCAAGGGAGATCTTCACCAAATCAAGATTAGATCTGCTGTTTAGCATTGGTATTCGCGCCATATTAGAGATTTATTTTAGATCTAAGGTTTATTTGTGGCTAAGGTGAGTGATTTGCATAGTTCCTCACTAATTATGGTTTAAGGGTAATTAGTGAATTTAAACATGATAAAAATCTGGAAAATTACTTATTAATTCTTAAACGATGTTTTAGACTACTGATATGAGGTTAATTTGGTTAAGTTTTGCTAATCCCATCATTAATTATGCTTGAACATGTTTAAGGGAAAATATGGGGTTTTGGCTATGATTGATCCATTTTAACCTATCATATTTATGTTTTGGTGTTTGAGGTCTCTTCTACTTGTTGCTATGACTGTATGGTATGCTTTTTGATTTATTAGAATAGTTAGAATGGTCGAAAACGCCGTCGAGTGGCGTAAACAACTCGTTGGAAAAATGCAGGAAATGGACAGGGACCGGATCAGATCGGATGGGGAGGTCCAAACCGAACCGTTCGTGTGGCCCATCCACGATCTGTCCCCTTGCATCCGAACAGAACCTACATGCCACGAGCTGACTTGAAACCTGGAGGAGATCACAACTCGATCCGTTTGCAGAGATGGAGACCGATCCGATGTTGGGAGAAAGTGCTCCGACCCGACCCGTATAGCCACCTCCGAATCGAACCGATGGATGGCGATGGATTTGAAGACCCGACCCGATCAGCCAAGGGTGATGACGACCCGATCCGCCAGGGGTGACTACGATCGAACCGAACCGAACCGAAGGAGATGACTTGATATAGACCCGATCTGATCCGCCACCAGGTGAAGACCACGATCCGAAGCAGGAAGCTTGGACTGGAAGAGTGAGACCCGAACCGACCCAGCGATGACCAAAAACCCGAGATGCAAAGGTAGTCCAAGTTGGTAGTTAGAGCTCAGGATCCAGTTGGGAACCAATGAGTTCACTTCATGATTGGGCTTTGCTGCGGGACGTGTGCTAAGGAGTTGTCGACATTCATAACTTCGATTCACCATTGAAAAGTGACCGTAGCAGGACTACGTATCAGTGCAGTAGAGTCACCATGGCTCGAGGGGCAAAGTTATCGTAGTAAGATTATGAGCCAGTGCAGTGGAGCCATTGTGACTCCATGGGGGCAGAGTGGACATAGTAAAGGATTAGTAAGGCTATGAGCCAGTGCAGTGGAGCCATTGTGACTCCATGGGGCAGAGTGGACATAGTAAAAGATTAGTAAGGCTATGAGCCTGTGCAGTGGGGTGTGTACGACTCCATGGGGCAAAGTGGACATAGCGAAGGATTAGTGGCTATGGATCAGTGCAGTGAAGCCGTTGTGACTTCATGGGGCAGAGTGATCATAGCAAAGTATGGGTGAACGAAGTGTTGGATATCATATACTTTACGCACTGAGTGAGAGATGTGAGGATGGTTGCTATGCTTGATTGTTTTCCATTATTGTGACATGCACACCCCCACCCCCGTATTCCTGACACTGTATGTAGTGGCACCTTGGAGTATTGTACAGTATGTAGTGCTAGTTCTTTGGTTACAGGTCCAGGTTCAGGTATGGTTTAGTATACCTGTTATTGTTCTGTTTAGCTTCTTATCGCTCATACCAGACTTTTTGTCTGACCCAGAGTTCTATGTCTCTTCTTATTACTCCGGGTGCTCTCACGAGCAGACTAGAGACAGGTTAGCTGGTGATGCGCGAGTAGCGGATTCGGAGGCGAGCAAGAGGCTTCCACGTATGATATATATAGATATTCTCCCGGTGTCGTTGTTGGTCACTACTTTGGGCATTAGTAGTGTACCTTTCTTGTTTAGCTTTTTGAGACAGTTTTTAAAAGTTGTAATAATGTTGGTTTTGGATCATAAGCTGTACTTTGGATTTTCCGCTGCTATGATAGTTTGTTTCAGCTTATACACTGTCTCACATGTTTTATGTCAAGTATGTTGTTATTATATTTTGTTCCATGCGCTGTGAGACATTCTACAGGTTCCTTGTTCGTTCATTCTCTTATTTCCTTTCTTTGGCGACCGTTCCGTGCTAGTCGGGTATGTGTACAACGCACCTTCGGAGGAAATGTAGACTAGTGCGGGTCGGGCTGTCACAAGCATACTTCTATCCGGATATTACTTGCCATAGTTGCTATTCACGAGTTGGAGTTGGAGCAACTAGATGTGAAAACCGCCTTCTTGCATGAAGACTTGGATGAAGACATCTACATGGAGCAACCAGAAGGGTTTGTTGTAGAAGGTAAGTCAGAACTAGTTTGCAAGTTGAAGAAATCACCGTATGGTTTGAAGCAATCACCTAGGTAATGGTATAAGAGATTTGATCATTTCATGCTTGAAAGTGGCTTCCATCGAAGCATCAAGGATGCTTGCGTTTATTTCAAGAGGTTAGGAAATGATTGTTGACTGTATTTACTCTTGTATGTGGACGATATGCTCATTGCTTCTAAGGACAAGGCAGAAATCAACAAGTTGAAAGAGAAATTAAAGGCGGAGTTCGAGATGAAAGACCTTGGAGAAGCAAAGAAAATCTTAGGCATGAAGATTGTAAGGGACCAAAAGCGTTTTGAGTTGAGATTGACTCAAAAGGAGTACATTAAGAAAGTGCTTTGTCGGTTTAGCATGGAGGATGCAAAGGCATCAAATACACCTTTACCTTTGCATATAAAGCTTTCGAGTAAGGGATCACCTATCGAGGAGAAAGACAAGGCTTACATGGCAAAGGTGTCATATGCTTGTGCGGTTGGAAGTTTGATGTATGCCATGGTGTGTACAAGACCCGATATTGCAAACGCCGTCGGGGTGGTTAGTCGGTTCATGGTTAATCCGGGGAAATCGCATTGGGAAGCACTGAAGCTTATCTTGAGATACTTGAAAGGTACAACATGTCATAGCCTTGTTTTTGGGGGTAGTAAAGAGAAGAATTGCATGTTGGTTGGTTACTGTGACTCGGACTACGCTGGTGATAGGGATCGAAGAAAATCAACTTCTGGATACGTCTTCACTCTTGGTGGTACAGCCATAAGTTGGAGATCAAGATTGCAGACCGTAGTTGCTTTATCCGCTACGGAGGCGGAGTTGATAGCTGCGGTAGAGGCAGCAAAGGAAGCATTCTATTTGAAGCAACTGTTGTGTGACTTGGGTTTTGAACATGACAGTGTTGATGTTCAATGTGATAGCCAAAGCGCTATTCACTTGGCTGAGAATTTGACATTTAGCTCACGGACGAAGCATATTGAAGTGAGGGAGTCATTTCTAGTAGCAATGGACGAAAACAAGCAAGTATGCCTTCGGAAAGTGCACACAAAGGATAATGCGGCGGACATGTTCACTAAGGCGTTACCGGTTGGGAAGTTCGAGCATTGCTCGAACTTAATTCGCTTGGAGAGATGCTAGGTGCCACGGTGTGGCACAGTTGAGAGAGAAACTTGGATGTAGAAGAGTATCGGTGAGAGGTTGGTGTTCTATCTTCATGGTAAGTACTCGTTTTCACTCCCGAGTACATTGTCTTTTGGTAAGACTGGTTTAGGAGTTGGATGTTTCAACACTTCAATGATGGGTGGGGGCTATGCCTGAACTCGTTAGTGAAGTACAATGGGCGGTGGCTATGCCGGAGTTCATTGGGGAAACATTCAAGCTTTCTTGATTGAAGATAGAAGGAAATGCTTGGGTGCATTGGAGTTTGTGATGTAGACGGATATAGTATCGAGGTGGAGTGTTGAAGTATGCGATATTATGTGTTAGATCTAGAGGATATTTTGGAGCTGGAAAATATTTTGGATCTGGAGGATATTTTGAATCTAGAGAATGATTTGGATCTGGAGGATATTTTGGATCTAGAGAATATTTTGGATCTAGAAAATATTTTGGATCTGGAGGATATTTTGGATCTAGAGAATATCTTGGATCTAGAGAATATCTTGGATCTGGAGGATATTTTGGATCTAGAGAATATTTTGGATCTATAGGAAATTTTGGGAATTTCCATATACTTCTCTATGCCTATATAAGCTACATCGAATCCAAAATGAGGTGCATCACAAATCAAGAGATTAGATCTAAGTTTATTCTAATTAGGGTTTAGGCAATCCTAATCTTCTTCAATTCCTTTCTCCACAAAATCATTTTTTTATAGTAAATTTGATCATTGTAATCAATCTCTTGTACTCTTCTATTGATATTAATAAAAGTTTTTCTCTCAAAGTGGACGTACACTAACAAGACGTCGGTGGAACCACTATAAATCCCTGTGTGATTTAGTTTCTCGTTATTGCTCTATTATTTCCATTGTTTGGTGATTGTGATTGGCTTGGATAAGATTGAGATTGTTCGATTGGTTGTTTTTGCACTATTACCACGATCTCGTTTTCCGCAGCGTTGGAGATTTTTGATTTGAGCGGTCTTGAATCAAAATTTCTCCACAACAAGCTGTCGTCCTGTTATGCGTGAGGAGTTAATGGGAAGGGAATGTTGTCTTGTACTTGTTGTCCTGTTATTATATTATATTATTTAATTTAATTTAATTAGTGGTGTTGTGGAGGGAAAAAGGTGAGTTTTGGAGGGATTTTATTTTTTTATTAGTGGTGTTGTGAAGGGAAAAAAGTGAGTTTTGGAGGGAAAGTTGGCCTTGCTTTAGTATATTGTATGATAGAACATGTTGTTAGGTTTTTTTTAATTGTTAGAGTTTTCTATTGCATTTTAGGATATATTTTTCCGCTCCTTTGAAAATTTCAAACTTTGAGGACATTAAATTTGACGTTGTAATAGTGAATCACAATGTATGTTTTGACTTGTAGGGTTTTTGTTTATATAATTTATGTAACTTCTCTTACAAATTGATACGTTAACTATTTTGTCGTTTGATAGATGAAGTATTTGAACGATGATAAATTGAATGATAAACATGATGGTTGTGATAATGTGATGCAAGATGTTCGATCAAATGACTCAAAAGACATAAAAACATGACGTAAGTGAGGAAGAAAGCCTTCGTGTAGAAGGAGGTGTGGGTGACCTTTCTATGTATAGGCTATTAATTTAGACGTGACCAGTAGAGAAAATTTAAAATATTTGAAGTGCTTTTAGCTTTAGTGGTCAGAAGTGTAAATCGGGATGTGAATAGTAGCACCATTTATAAACTAGCTGAAGAAAGAGGGCTACATTTAATTTTGGCGAAGAAAAATTACGTTCGTTCCACTTTGGACTTTTGAGTTATCGTGTACAATAGACAGAGAACGTGGCAAGAGAAGAACGGTCTGTGAACTGCAGAGCACATATGGCCCAAAAAAGACCACGTATAGCCAACAGGAGAGAATTATGAACAAAAAAGGAAGATAACGACGCAAAATGACTACAGCCAAATAAAACACACAACCTCCATTTAATGGTCTAAAATAAAAAATGTTTTTGGATTTTTCCACATAGTTGTGAACTATTAAAGATCATGAGCCTTGGTCACTCAGCTCCCACCCGTTTATCTCTCCAAATTGTTTGTGGTTGTCCTGTAAGAAATTGAATGTTGCGAATTTAATTTTTCATAATTTATGAGGCTGGGAAGAGCAAATGTGAATGGTTTGAGAAAGAAAGCGAGGGGCCACTGATAAAGAAAAGCTTGAATTGTGATGACATGTGTGGCTATCTTTTCAGGTTACCAAAAAGAATTTCTTATCTTTTTATTTTCTTCTTTCCATTCATTTAAAGCTTAGCCATATGCATGCTTCGAATTTTTATTCAAATGTGTGTTTTGAATGTTTATTTCATGAAATATGGGTGATTCTAGATATGGGGTTTTCTGGTTTTTTCACTCTTGTCTGTGTTTGATCACTGATGCATGATCTTTGCGAATATATCAAGGTATTCTAATCTTAGTTCGTGATTAACCTCCTTTACTAATATTACTTTTCGGGTGTAATATTATTGTTGGCTTCCACTTGTGATATCAAACAGTGATCTTTCTCATTCTGATACTATTTTCTTTTGCATGGGTACTTGATATTTTGATAAGTAGACGGCGGTTCACACAAAAGGGTTATTTGGAGGAGTAGAAAACGATTAGCTTATGCAGTCTAAATATGATTTTGGCCATTACTTTTTATATAAATTTCAAACTAAATGTTTGATTGCTATGTTCATTTAGTAGCTAAAATGGAAGGATCTAAACAAGACTCAAGCTGGGAGAGATCTTCAACTTCTAGACAAGTGAATAATACATTCACGATTCCTGCTTTGACTTCGAGCATAAACATAACAAGAGATGAAGAAGAAGTTAATGAAGAGTACAATCAAGAAAAAAGCTTTAGGTCTGATATACAAAAACAGCTGGGATCTTATGGCTGCAATAAGGATGTTGCTATTAGCTTGAGAGAGTGGTTGGACAATCACGATCGAGTAGCCGATCAATTTGAGTGCCTTCATATATTTAGGCAAGTGGTAGAGAATGTGAGCCTAGCACATTCTCAATCTGTTGTGGTGAATAATATAAGACCGTCTTGCTTTCTCATGACTGCATTTAATTGTGTTTCTTTTATTGAGTCCGCATCAAGTTCAGAAGATAATGATTCAAATGATGCGGCTAGAGAATTGAATACAAGTGATAATAGGATGAAGAAATTTCCGATGAAGGAGATATTGGCCAAAGAGTTCAATTGGTATAAGAGTCCAGAAGAAATTTGTGGAGATTCTAGTACCTTTGCTTCTGATATATACAAATTGGGTGTGCTTCTATTTGAGGTTAAGAATCGTTTTAGTGTCTTTGCTCGTTATCTTGGTGTTTCAGATTTCCTAATTTTGAGTTTATTGTTACAGTTGTTTTGCACTTTTGATTCATTTGATGATAAGTTGAGAACAATGTCCAATCTAAGGCATCGTGTGCTTCCACCCCAACTCTTACTTAAGTGGCCGAAAGTAGCTTCATTTTGTCTTTGGTTGTTGCATCCTCAGCAGGAAAGTAGACCTAAGATAAGGTTAGTTTGCTATTATTATATTATAATGTACTCTATATTGTAGTAGTGTATAGACAAAGTTTTTGGCATAGCTCAAGCCAATCTATTTGCACAATTCATCAAAAGGTTTAAATGTCTTATTTGGATATATGTATATACGCACACACACTCACCCACCTTTTGCATCCGAACCACAATCACTCATTTATATTTAAATGATAGGTGAGCGCCAGAGAGAGTTATTGGATGGAGAAAGAAAAAGAGTTATGTGGTTAAAATCAATGAGCATTTAGGGGTGTTACACTGTTTGGGGTGCAACACACACACACTCACACATATGTAAGAGTGTGCGTGTGTATTTCGTTGCATCCAAACCAGTACAGCACCACTAAATGCTCCTTGATTTCAGTCACAAATTTCGTCTCTCCCCCCACTCATTCTCTCTCTCTCTCAGTGTATTATTTAAATATAAATTTGTGGATGATATTGGAGTGCTTTTGGGGTGCTGCAAAATAAGGGTATCGACGTATCGTGGAGCGCGCCTTATATATGTGTGTAAATGTAATATTGTATATTTTCATATGATATCTTTGATTTCATGTTCATGTGTCTAGGTGACAAGGTCTTTAGGTCTCAATTATAAATTTAGTCAATGAAAAATATTCATTAGGAAAATGCCAATGGACACCGACAAGGGCAGAACTGGACTTCTTGTTGAAGCGCTGCAAACATACAACGCCATAATTTCTAACAGAGGAAAAGATTAATGAGATTTGAACCGTAATACATTGCATGCATACATCAAATATATTTGATTTGAACTAAGAAATTTTGTTTATTATATTTAGAGGCGGCTTTCTTCCACTCTCCTTACCTCTCTTCCACCCTTCTTTTTTCTATGTAAGTACCTTTGAAAGAATAATTATGTAACTTGACATAATGTTAAAATTACACGCAAACGGTTCTCTTTACTTGGGTTGAACTTGTACTTTCTCATCTCACAACTTTGCACATTAGCATTAGGCCATCATTTAATGGGGGGGGGGGGGGGGTATAGATTTGGAGAACCTTGTGAAAACCTCCGAAGAAAACTGATTATAGGCCTTTAAATTTTGAGGACCTAAGCGTACGTGGTTCATACAAATACAGAATAGTGTATATACACATAAAACGGTAGGCGTTGAGTTACGGGTACGACCTGTGTCAGTATATATTGACTTGTCAGTACTTGAGTTACGCGTACGACCTGTGTCAGTATATATTGACTTGTCAGTACTTATTATACTACTACTACTACTACTACTACTACTACTATATGTTTAAATGTACGTATGTATATGCATATACATATGATTTCAAGAAAAGAAGTCCAATGGAATATGATAGCTATAGATGAAAATTATATAAAAAGCCAAAGGCAGTGTAGGCCTAAAAAGTTTATTATCATATGCTGCTTACTGTATGTTCGGTGACGTGTCCTGATGTGGTGATTGCCCTCTTACCTAATAGCAGAATTCTGTTGTTGCAGTGGTCCAACTTGTTATTGATTGATTGTTTCTTGGATAAGCGATTTCAACTAGATAGTATTTGAGTGATGACGATGTGTTAAGTGCAGCTAGTTTTCCACAGTTTCCTCATTTGATGTGTTAAGTGCTACACCTCAAATTTCATGATTTCAAACACATATTTTCGTCTTAAATAATATAGTTTCTCTTTTGAGTAGGAAAGAAACTATATTATTTTAAGCGAAATATGTGGTTAAAATAAAGGGATTTGAGGTGTAGCAAAAGCGAGGAGCCGATCATTACCAATGTGTGTATTTATTTGTGTGCGCGCGTGCATCGTTAAGTGGTTTTTGATAGTAATAAGCTACTTATTGCATTTGTACTTATCGGTTAAAACGGCATGTTATATATTATGTCATTTGCATTGATCTTACAATTGACATGTATTGTGTCACGCATTGGGTTTTCATTCGTGTCCTGTAGCCACTCCCTAGGAGTTCAGTCAGTAATACTCAGTATGTCAATATATGTTAACGTCTTAGCATCCATTGTACCATGTATACTAGCAATAATGAATTATCATGTAAGTACCTGGAACATGAAATTTGGTTGGTCTACTGCTCCCATAAGTGGATTTTACTTACACAGAGGGCCTACATTACAAACATAGTTATTTTATCAGTGAACTTCAAAATCAGAAAAGGTTTAACACTTAAACTTTTGACTAACATTTGCCATGCAATATGCTAATTACGCTTAAAGTATCACTTGTTCAAATGCCATTTTTGGTCTGTATGGTCGGATTCTTTTCCTCATGCAGGAGTAAGTTTGGCTTTAAATATGTCAGGATTCTGATGTCAAATTACAAAAAATACAAAGTAATGTTTTTGAATACCTTATGCATTGGATAATCTAAATCAATTTATAGTATAACATATAGAAGCCTTCATGTCATTCCATGTAAAATTGCCAAGATATCCATTGATATCACGTTTATTTTGTAACTTGGTTATAGTATGTGACCTGAGGGTACCAAATCCAGGACCTTTTGACTCACAATAAAATATCTTATCCCTATATCCATGGTCATTAGCTCTAGATATATAAATATAGTCGTATGGGAAAAATTCTACCTATAGCACACAAAATATCTCAAAATTTTTACTGCCAGATCAAGAATTATGAATTGGATATACCAAATTTGAAAGGTCAACCCTGTAACTGCACATATATTTCCATCCTATAATGCTAGTATAGTTTCTTTATTCCCCCCCCCCCCCCCCCCTTGTTTTGGAAAAAATGAAAGTCTCCGTTATTATATTATTCTTATGTTTTTTTGTTGTATATTTCGTTAATTTAATATGGTTTGTATCATTTCGTAGCGATTAAAGTTAGTTTATTTGATTCTATGCATATACAGTGATGTCTTGCAAAATGAATTCTTCAATGAAATAAGGGATAACTTGGAAGAACGTGAAACAGCAATTAAACTAAAAAATGAAACCGAAGACCAGGAATTACTTTTGGAATTCCTTTTACAGCTACAAGAAAAAAAGCAAGAAACTGCTGATAAATTGCAAAATGATATTTCTTTTCTATCAAGTGACATTGAAAGTGTCAATCGGAAAATCGACAGGGGCGGCACCTCAAGCTCTGGAAAACGTTTAAGGTCGGATTGTAAAGATTATGACTGTTCTACTTCTAATGATAATCCTGATGGAAATTATAACATTGGAAGTTCCCGATTAATGAAGAACATGAAAACAATGGAAGCAGCTTATTTTTCATCGAGAAAAAAACTCACTATGGAGGCTGGCAAACAAAATTTAAGAAAGCCTTCAATATCACAGTCAAGTAGGACAGCATTTGGTGATTTAGCTTTGGATAAAAATGGATGGATCGATCCTTTTCTCAGTGATTTGAACAAATATCTTTCGTTTAGTGAATTTAAGGTTAGAGGGGACCTAAAGCAAGGGGATTTATTGAACTCGTCAAACTTAATATGCTCACTGGCCTTCGACCGGGATAAAGATTTTTTTGCTAGTGCAGGTGTTAACAGGAAAATTAAAATATTCGAGTGTGACACGCTTGTGGATAGTGAACGCGACATTCATTATCCTGTAGTTGAAATGACTAGTAAGTCAAAACTAAGCAGTGTTTGCTGGAATAGCTATATCAAGAACCAGATTGCTTCAAGTGACTTTGAGGGTGTTGTGCAGGTATAATTATATATCTTTTCTTTTACTATTTTTTACGACAAAACTATGATGTTTATATCTAATTTCAAGGATGTGCGTGCATATGTATTTGTATCAATGTATGTGTGTGTAGAGAGATATTGTTATATGTATTACGTTTTTAATAAATTACCTTTTCTGTCCTGTTAGGTATGGGATATGACTAGAAGCCAAGCTATTCTCGAAATGAAGGAACATGCAAGGCGGGTATGGTCTGTCGATTTTTCGGTTTCTGATCCTACAAAGCTGGTTAGTGGAAGTGATGATGGTACTGTTAAGCTTTGGAATATCAATCAGGCAATGCTACTCTTGCACTTAGTGTATGTGTGCATTATAGCTATATATGTATTTTTTTTTAACACAGTATCCATATATAATGATATATGATGGCTTGAGATCACGGATCCCTTTTGCGTACCTGATCACTTGCTATGTTTGTCTCATTTTATAACCATGTCTATCATCTAAAGCAAATACTTCACTTCGGCGTAACTTTTTTATAATGCATAAAATGTTCTTAAAATAAATTGTTTATTCAAAGTTGTTTTAAATTTTGACTCCGTATTTTCTCCCTTTCCTATGAAATATTAGTTCGTTCTTAACTAAAATTGAATTTGTGTCACTCAGTACAAATCCTAATTTAATTTTTGGTAAGGATTGTTTTATTGTATTTTAAGAAATGATTGTTCGTTTTTACATTCATGTTCATTACATGTGCTAAAACACTGGTGTTTTGTAGGATATATTTTACCTTAAAGAAATTGGCTTTGATTTTTAAAGTTATATTATATACTTTCTCCTAATTCCTTGTGGAGGTGTATACACGTAACTGTTCACTAAAGTATTAGTACTAACATTGGGGAACCTTTCATTTTCCTCAAACAGAAGACTAACACGAATTTATGTTAGAACAGCTAGATTTTCGTGTTATTTCACAAATTTACAACTATATCTAGCCTAACCCGCTTTTATCTTCATTTGGGATATGTTCAAATTATGTAGTGTCAGACAAATTTATATATGTTTACCTGGTCATTTTCATGGAATGAAGAGAAAATGAATGCATGGTATAACATAGGCCGTTTTGTGTGTTATATCTAGATATTTATTATTAAGCCACACCCTTAACTTTTTGCATTCCAGTTGAAGTATAATTTGCTATGTGGATCACAATACTCTGTAAACTATATTGTCATCTTCCTCTATACCTATTGGGGGTATTCCTATTTTCATTACAAGTCAATGTAAAATCATCACATATGTTAAACTTCATGTATCTTTGTCTTAAAAATAGGGAGGAAGCATTGGGAGTATTAAAACAAAAGCAAACGTGTGTTCAGTTCAGTTTCCACCAGACTCTTCTCATATGCTTGCTATTGGTTCAGCAGACCATAATATATATTGTTATGATTTTCGCAGTATCAGAATGCCATTATGTACCTTGATTGGTCATACAAAGACAGTGAGTTATGTTAAGTTTGTGGATTCAAGAACACTTGTTTCGGCTTCTACGGACAATTCGTTGAAGCTCTGGGATTTGTTAGGGGGTAGTGCATCCCGAATATGTGATAACCCTGTTCAAACATTTACCGGACATACAAATCTAAAGGTATACATATCTTTTAATTTTATTTCAACCAACAGAATATAAGATTTTTTTATATGAACAAATTAGAACCATGCAGAACTTTAGTACTGAATTATATTTTAGACTGTAATGTGAGAATGTGCTGTGGACCATATTGCCCAAGCTTCCTGATTACATTGACACTGTTAATTACTTCCTTAGAAAACTACACAAAGCTTGATTCTCACATTATCGGGGCATGTCTTATGCATACATATATATACATATACATATACATATACATATATACACATACATATACATATATATATATATATATATATATATATATATATATATGAGATATGATAAGAGCACCCCAAATAGTGCAGCACCCCTTTAGTTCTCCCCTAATTTTCACCAGACAATCTCCTTTCTCTCTCTTCCCACCAGCTCTCTCCCACACACACATTATTTAAATATTGGGGTGCGAAAGGGCTGCCATATAACCCTCCTCTCTCTCTCTCTCTCTCTCTCTCTCTATATATATATATATATATATATATATATATATATATATATATATATATGAAGCATTCCGGGGCACCCCTGTTTTGCAGCACCCCTTTAGTACCCCTACCCTACCGTGAGCTACACTAATCCAAATCCAAGAAGATTTTGTAGATACTCAATTCACATATATATTATCACATATCCAAAATTTGAGCTCGTTTCGACATTCGTGTAGCTTATGGCAGGGCATGCGTGCTAAATGAGTGCTGCAAAATAAGGGTGCCTATATATATATATATATATATATATATATATATATATATATATATATATATATATATATGGAAATTTCGCTATCATACTTATTATCTGTGGTCCTTTTCATATGCTAATAACCAAGATTACAATATCCTATGAGATTATGTAGCATACGCCATGCACGCGGAGAGAACCAGCAATCTAAAATCATTGAATTACAAGATTTGCAGTTTTAATAATCGTGGGTTGAAAATTATTAGCTAACATTCAATAATAATTTATGCATGTGTTGACAAAATTTGTTTATTTTTTGCTTTGAGGTGGATTCGACCCCTAATCTCTCGTTGTATGTAAGGGTGTTTTTAGAACGTTAAGGTCAGACAAAAAAGTTGCAACTCTGCTCCAGTTATTAATAAAGAAAGATCAATAATAACATAACCTTTGGAGCATGTATATATGTTCGTGGAAGTATTTATTGTAACAAAAAGAATAACTTGTTATTTCTACCAGTCTCATGTATATGTCCTTTTTTGGTCATCTTGTGGTGAAGGGTAATCATTGTCCAAACTAGGGACCCACTTTATTACTACAATGTGAATCACACCAAACAAAAGTTCATGCAAAATGAAGGGTCATCACCGGAGAAACAAAAAAACATAATGTAGCCTTGTTAAAAAAAAAAAAATTCAATTACACAAACTATAAAAAATGAGTCGATTAGAAAAAACTAAGATATGATGTTAGTACTTGTGCAATATCTGTATATTTTGCACCTCTATTTATCTTCAATTGATATAAGTTATAGTCAGCAACTGATTGGAAACAAACTTAAATGATTATTTTTTATCCATACAAGAATGATTCTGTGTCCATCCATTTGTAGTTGATAACATTATCATACAAATATGTATGTAAAGAGAGCATTCTTAAAAATGTTTCATGTATTGGTTAAACATATTATGTTCAACCAAGTACTCCAGTTAATCCTACCCACAACGTATTGCGTTCCATGGTATGTAATGTTTTCCGTTCTCATTTTCATTCTGCGTACCGGATCGTTCTGCTTGCCAAGTAACTTGGTTTGATGCATTTTGTCTGCGTGCCAACCTACCATGCATAAGACACTTGCTCTGAATTGAGATTTTCAGCATGTGATGACTGATGAGTAACTTACTCTCTGGAACTAGAAAGTTGATCAATTGCTGAATTTTTATTTTTATTTTTTTACCTTAGCTTTTGCATTAACACCAAGTCACCAGAGACATAAAAACTTGTGTCAGGTGTAAAGTTGTCTTAATTAAGATTTTTTGTTGATATTTTTCATTGTGCATTGAAATTTGCTAATATCATATGGGAAATATTATTTATAATGATATATCGCTTTAATTCCAGAATTTTGTTGGTCTGTCTGTCTCTGATGGATATATTGCTACAGGATCAGAAACAAATGAGGTATACTTTGTGAATTACTAATCTTTGTTATGTATTTAACAAGTTGACTATAGTGAATGCCAATTAAATATCCTTCAGTTGCCACTAGATGATATTTCCTAAACTGGGCCACGAAGTGAAAACATGTGTTATTTGTGTAGAGCAAAATCAAAGCATTTGATGTCTTTTATGCAACTGAAGTGTATATCGGAACTCCCTTAAGTATGCCATGTTTTGAAGTAAAAGAAATTCGACATAAACGGCCCCCAAAAGTGCTCATTTGGCAAAATATCTTAATGTCAAAAAGACATGAAGACTTGAAATGCGATGCTAACGATAGATTCTTTTCAGTGTGAGGGCTGGTGTACTTTTTGTAAGAGCTTACCGCTTGTTTATATGGGTAGTAAGTAATAAATATAATATCATATTTGTTTTACATGGGTATTTAAAAACACTGATACATTGGCTATTGAGATCCTTAATTTGTTCCGGGCATGACTGGAAATAACTTGTTCAGCATCCATTTACAGAAACTACTACTAATATGTTTATATATTCAGGTTTTTGTGTATCACAAAGCGTTTCCAATGCCTGTTGCATCATACAAGTTCAATATCCCTGACCCGATTTCAGGCCAAGAAACAGAAGATGCTGCTCAATTTATTTCATCGGTCTGCTGGCGCGGCCAGTCTTCTACTCTGGTAGCTGCAAATTCAAGTGGAAATATCAAAGTTTTAGGGATGGTTTAACTTCAAAATCAGCGCCATTTTTTTTTTTTTGGTCGGAAGGCGAATGCACAAACTGACTTCTAGTAGAAGTAAAACCGATTTAACTTGTATATGAATGCTGGGTTAGAAGTATGGAGTTGTCGAAACTTAGGTAGATACTCCAGAGATGCGGTGAGGATAAATGATATGAAATTTCAGTATCGGCCGGTCTGGTTACTAACTATATCTTATACTCAGTCGTGTCACATTTTTTGAAAAAAGAAAAGAAGAGACCTTAAAGATTTGAGGTATATTTATGGGTAGGATGGGATGTTATTATTGCGCGTCGTATAGAAGGAAGTAAACAATTAGATTGTGTACATAATTAAGCAGGGATACATATGTACAACTGAGTTAGCTTCTTTATTATCTTTGTCAATAAATTAGTGCTTTTGCTCCACTCTATTAGTGACATTGTTTGTTGAAGTAGATGCCAATGTTATGGTAGAAATGTTGTAAATTAATGTTAGTATATGACATAGTATCCCTAAACGTTAATTATACCCAAACTAATGGCATCCCAGCTAGGGGATTAACTGATTAAATTTCCTAGTGTTGATGTTTCACTGCGAACTTGCAGAAGCATGGCGTTCGTTTGTTTTGCTTAGGACATGAATCATGATCAGGATAAATATATGGAAAATGCACAAAATTTGGATAGATAACAACATATATGGATTGATAATCTATAAAAATCTCGTTGAATTTGGATTAGTATGGCTCACGGTGGGATATGTACTAAAGGGTGCGCTCCAAACATAGGGGTGTCCCGGAACGTGCGCTCTCTCTCTTTCTCTTTCTCTATGTGTGTGTATATACATATGGAAAGAGAGAGAATGAGCGGGGAAATGAGTGGAAATGGGTGGTGGAGATTAAAAAAGAGAGTTCACGTGCAATATAAGAGGTGTAGCGGAACCCTTATATATATATATATATATATATATATATATATATATATATATATATATATAGAGAGAGAGAGAGAGAGAGAGAGAGAGAGAGAGAGGAAGGTTCGACTTCTCCTCTTATTTTACACGTGAGATTCCCCCTGAATTACAGTCCCACATTCACATTTTGTTTTATATTGTGTAGTGGAAAGAGAAAAAGAGAAAGATGGATGTGTGCGGTTGTGATTCAAGGAGGATCTCACATGTAAAATAAGAGGAGCCGAACCTTTCTCATATGTGTGTGTGTGTGTGTGTATGTGTGTGTGTGTGTGTGTATATATATATATATATATAAAAGATATGATCAAAAGCACCCTAAATAGTCCAACGTCTCTTTAGCCCTTGATTTTTATCACACATTTTCATTTCTCTCTCCTCCCTACTAACTTTTTTTGATATATAAATGTATGACTATAAATGGGGTGCATCCAAATAGAGTTGTCATGGAACCCTCTTGAATATATATATATATATATATATATATGGGCAGGTTCGAGAGCACCCCAAATAGTGCAGCATCCCAAATGCCTCTCATTCTCCACCAAGTATTTCCCCTTCTCTCTCCTTCCACTCACTCTCTCACTTCCCACTCACATTCTTTAATATAAACGGGTGGTGGAAATCAAAGGGCATTTGGGGTGCTCAATTTTTAGGGTGCAACCGAACGCTTGCCATATATATATATATATATATATATATATATATATATATATATATATATATATATATATAGAGTCCTCCCTAATTTTCACCTTATATATTCAATCAGTGAACAAGGAAAGCAATTTTTGCTGAAGGAAGTGACTCTTTAGAAATCAGAGATGCATTTGTTTTCTTTTGATGATGAATCAAGTCCAGGATGTGTTGGGATTAACGCAAAATGTTTGAAACATCATTGGGAAGTTCTGAAGTATGATATACTGGATGTTATTAGTGATATCTTCAAATCTGGTAAACTGCCTAAATCTCTTAATCATACCTTCATTACTTTAATCCCTAAGAATGAGAGACCAACTGAAATAGCACATTATAGACCTATATCATGTTATAATGTATATTACAAGATTTTTTTTCTAAAGTGCTATGCAGTAGACTAAAACCTTTTCTGCCTTTCTCATATCTGAAAACCATGGTGCGTTTATTAAAGGCAGGTATATAGGTGATAACAAATTGTTGGCTCGTGAGCTTTTAAGGGATTTCCTTAAAAAAAGGAATGCCAAAATTATTTGTTAAGGTGGATTTACAAAAGATATATGATAGAGCTAATAGGGAATTCATTTGTTTCATCATGTCTCAAATGAATTTTCCTATACATTTTGTAAATCTAATATATGAATGCATGGCAACTGCTACATATTCAATTATGATTCAAGGCATTCCTAAAGGCTTCATAACTTCATCTATAGGAATTCGACAATGAGACCCTTTATCTCCCTACCTCTTTGCAATTGCTATGCAGTATTTTACCTTTTTAATGGATGAAGGAACTTCGACTAAAACATTTCAGCCTAGTTCTCAGTATCTGCCAATTATATCTCATCACCTATATGCATACGATTTGATGATCTTTGGGAAATCTTCTAATCAAAATGCAGTTACTTTGAATAAGATTTTTCAGAAATTAAGTAAATATGCTGGTTTAAATGTTAATGCATCCAAAAAAAAGTGTTTTTAGTGCCTCAGTCAATAATTCCAAAGAAATTCTGATTCCTTGGATTTGAACAGGGTACATTACCTATAAAATGTCTTGGTGTGTCATTATCTTCTAATTATTTACACTATTCAGAATGCAACTCATTGATTCAGCGCGTTCAAGGTAAAATACAAGGGTGGAAAACCAAATTGTTGAGTTTTGCAGGTCGCGCAAGACTTATTAACGCGGTCATTACTCCTATTGTTTTGTACTGGCTGTTCATTTATCAGATTCCAGAATATACACTGGATAAATTGCAATCACTTTGCTATGATTTCTTTTGGTTAGGTGCAACACATAAGGTAGCTTGGCACATTTTATGTAAACTGAAGACAGAAGGTGGTATTGGCCTTATGAATTTCTCTGATTTAAAAAAGTGGCATGTATCAAATTATTATGGAACTATCTATCACATACTTCTCCCGAGAATAAGTGGATTCATAACATGTATTGCAAAGGAAAACACTTTTGAGTTATGGCAATAGATAACAAAGTTTCATCTACATAGAATCCATTTTGAGACTTTGAAATCAATCAAAACAGTTATTCAATAAAACTATTTCAAATGGTGAGGAAACTTACTTATAATTCGAGCCTTGGATTAATTCTCAATGCATGGTTGATTTATTGGGTTATAACAGATTACATCTGATTAGTGATGCTGAATTAAAAGTGAGCTCAATTATTCAAAATGAAGTATTTGTACCTGAAATTCACCCAGCAACTAGAGAATTAATTCATGAAATTAGTTCTATTTCTAGTTACCCAAACAGGATAAATGACTCTTATGAATGGTGTGAAGTAGGTATGTTTTCATTTCATCAAACATAGGATTATATCAAACATCATGAAGCAAATTATACTATGTTTTCAGTGATATGGCACAAGAAAAACAGTCGTAGGATGGCATTCATTACTTACTTAGCTGTTTTGGGAAGGCTCAATACCAAAGATAGAATTCTCCATTTCGACAATGTGGCAAATAACATGTAGCCTTTATGCGAAAATCATCTAGAAACCATTATGCATCTTTTGTTTCAATGCGATTACTCAGCTTCTATAGGGCTTTCTTTGAGGCAGAAATTGTTCCTTCCACTTAATTCTGAACCTGATTTGAAAAGTGAGGCGAGATTTCTTCATTCCAGCTTCAAATGCCAAAATCATATATGAGATTTAGCTTGTGGATCATTTACTACTGCTATATACTTTATTTGGAAGGAGAGAAATTCATGAATCTTTCAGAATCGTTGCACCGATTCAGTAGTAAGGTAATGCAAATAGAAAGAGAAATATTGTATTTAGTTCGCAATAATGGAAGCAAAATTGTTCGTAATCGGAGAAATTCTCAGATTTTGGAGCGATAGGGAATAGAGCTGTTGGATTCTGGATAATTGATGAAGAACTGGCAGTTTTGATGGCTACTGAAATTTGAATTGGAATGGGCCTTGATGGGCTAGGCTGAGGGTAACAACCCGGAAAATCAGAACCAATTTAAAATTTTTATTTTGGCAATTTTATTGAATTTTGAATATTTAAAATGATTTATTTTATATAATAATGGCGAGAAATTTATTTTGAATACAATTAGAACGTATATAGTTATATGAATCGACGTTAGAATATAAATATTTATTTTAAATATAAATGGAATTGAAAATGGCGCGGTAGTTCGAAAATTCAATTTCAAACTTCAAATGAATGTACAGGATTCAAAATAAACCGGATTTTAGCGAAACCAAAAATATTAGAATCTATTTGAAAATATCTTTCCAACAAATCCGAAAAATCCAAATTTCACAGCGGGAATAAAAAGTTATGCCCAGTTGAAAATTCAGAATAGTCGCATGGCATGAATTGCCTATGTGGCATGCTGAGATACAGTGATCAAGACTTTTGTTGAAAAGCAGAGTCTTGTGGTTGATGATCAAAGCACGACTTTAATACAGCGCAGCTTTGTGTATGGCGTTAATTCACGAGCCTCACACCTCGGTATGAGTCAAAAAGGGGATCGTGACTGCAGGGAGTGCACGACGTTTCTTTCTAGCTATGGGTGGTGTCAACGTTTTACTAGCCCTAACATTGTTGTTATTTTACCTATGTGGTTGTTGGATTGCGAGGCGCCTCGGATTTATCGGTCTCTACAGAGCCGATGGATCGGTCTGATAGGACCGGGAAACGTGTGTTCAGGAATAACCAATCCTCAAACATAAGGGGGACCAGCCCTGAAGATCCAAGGGTCTACTGCGGGAGATCCTGAGGCATTTGCTAGAGTGTCTCGAATCGGCGAGGAGCCATCCCTGGACTCGACTCATGACGGAAATCCAATTTCCAATACGTGACATTTCGGTTTTAATTGTAGAGCCTAGTATTGGAGACATGATAGATGGTACCCATGCCGCCTATGATTGATACATTTATATTGGAAGTTGTTTTGACACTATACACTTATAATAATATCAAATGATTTGTTTTTTTTTAAACGTACCAAGCATGTTTGGCTATTATAAGGTAAAACCCTATCCTTCGGCTTGCGTTGCATTGTGTGATGGGACCTGGGTCTTATAATAGCTTCATTTTTCCAAAAAGCATGGCGCTGTTTGTTTTATGCACTGGTATTCTTGGGAGGAAACCCGTTCCGTGTTATATGGCGTGGTCCCTTGATTTACCTTATTTATAAAGTAAAGTTTTAAATAACTGTTTTAGTTCTCAAACCAGTCACATGACTGACCTGGGGTTTATTGTTTTAACCTAAACTTTGGGTGCCCTTATTTTTCACATGGGCAGCTAGTAGTTGGGTTTTGCAAATATTATATTCACTGGATCCTGGTTTACAGCTGAAGTGATATTCGGAAAGCTCTATATCCGTGTATTTCTTTCGGTTGTGTTATGTATTATTTTTCCGCTGCATTTATCATTTAAATCTTTGATATATATCGAATGTATAATATTTATTCATACTCTGTATATTCTTGTACTCTGATGTAAATTGTTGTAATAACAATGAAATGTTCTTCTGTTTATGTTCTGATCTGTCTTGTCCACAAAGCAATCCGGGCTTTCTTTCACGGGGAAGTTCGGGTCACCACCTTTGGTATCAGAGCTTTGGTTTACAGAGCTCGAGAACAAGACACATTAGAACCAAACGAAAGAATTCATCAGAGATTGGATTAGTAATATCCAATGAGAATGACTCGTTAGAGATGGGATCAGTAGTATCCTAGAACGAGTGTGAGGAGTAGTGTTTTTAAAATAAAAATGAAAACAAATATTGTTTTGAAAATTTAAACCTTATTCAACGTATTTGAATATTTATTTGTATTGAATTTGGACAATCCAATATATAAAGATTTTGCATATACACCTTGCAAACGTGTATTCGAAGTTTTAATATACTGGATAGATATGGAATCACACTCTAGTTGCCTGGAGATGATTCTGATGATAGTTCAAACATCATCAGAATTTGTGTTCGAGTTTCGAAAGTGGGATATTTATATATTTCCTATTGACTGGTGTGAGAACCAAAACTAGATAGGTTATTGTTGTGATTTGGCATCAAAAAAATGATTTTTGAATATATATATTAAAGATATGTGTTTGAAATGATAATCAACTAATTGATTGATGATTGTGTTGTGTGATTATTCATTTAAACCAACATATAGATGTATGGTAAATTTAGGCCAAATTGTATCAAATATGAAACTGACTTGAGAATTGATTGCAATTGCATGCATATACATGTATATACATTGAACAGGTCATAGCAAGGAGGCTAGAGAAGATGAATAAAATTGTATGCCCGACAAATAGGTACATGTTTACTAATTTATTGGGTTTGGATGATTTTATGAACCGATTGGCTAGTCGCTTGGCTTTTTCCTTTTCTTTTTGAGATGAGAGGGCCTGTCTGGCGGTTTGGTGATTTTCCCGGTGCTTCCCGTACAAAGGAGGTTATAGCGATTTTTTTTGAAAATTTAGGGTGTTAGCCAAATTTTTGAAGAATTGAAAAATTCTTAAAAACTGAAAAGTTGAAGAATGAAAGCCAAACTGAAAGTTGAGTTGGTTACTAAAACAACTTTCAGCTCCATTCCTTTTCGAGGACGAAAATATTTTAAGTGGGGGAGATTGTAACAACCCAGAAAATCAGAACCAATTTAAAATTTTTATTTTGACAATTTTATTGAATTTTGAATATTTAAAATGAACTATTTTAAATAATAACGACGAGAAATTTATTTTGAATAGAATTAGAACGTATATAGTTATATGAATCGACGTTAGAATATAAATATTTATTTTAAATATAAATGGAATTGAAAATGGCGCGGTAGTTCGAAAATTCGATTTCAAACTTCGAATGAATGTACAGGATTCAAAATAAACCGGATTTTAGCGAAACCAAAAATATTAGAATCTATTTGAAAACTGTAAGAAAGTTTTCTGTAACACATATATACCTATACACTGACCAATTATTAGTACCATGAAACACTAATTATAATATAAATATGTACATTTGGTAGTTATGTGTTGCAATATCGCACACATATATATAAATCTCAAGTACACAAGAGTATAATATATTGATATCTGATTAAGTAACATTGAATATGTATATAGGTGATAAATCTAGTTTATTGACATGTTAAATCTATGTATACATTACTATTGATAATATTGGAGAGACACTATGTCATCTGCAAATGTTTTAATATACATATATGCGTGTTAGATATCATGACATGTAAAATGATATGTGTTTTAAATACATCATCCTTTATATGCTATTTATATAATAATCTAGGTAATTTTAAGTGACTGGAATCCTGGATTTTACAAAACATAGGCCTGAACTCTATGTGTGTGTGTGTGTGTGTGTGTGTGTGTGTGTGTGTTGTGTATCTAGTTGAGATTTGAAAGTAAAATATGACAGAAAGTAAAATACGACATGAGCAGAATATGTTGTATGAATGAAATAATGTGGATTGTTATGAATGTATGTTACTGCATGTTATTATTTGGCATTTCTTTATTTGCATTATAAATGAGTAAACTTATTGGTAGTATCATTTCTATGAACAATTTGTTATGGTGATAATTTATTGCAGTCCATACTAGTAGCAGGCAGTTTTAATGCAATCATAGTGTAGTTATATATATCTGTATACAAGCCATTTAACTGTTTGTGCTTATGCCTACGATTATTAATATTCCGAACTTGCCACAGTTTTATATATTTAGAAGTATAGTTCATTTATGCATGTGTTAGTTGACATGAAATCATCTCAGTTGAATGTGTATACATGTTTAATTTGATTATGTCATGTAATTGTTTGTATTTATGTCTAATCTTGAAAGCTGTAGTTTACATTGAATTCTGGAAGTTCTATCTAATATGTATTGGCTAATTTTAATTCTATTATATTCTGATAAGTTATAAAGCCAGCATATATATGATGTGTGCCTATACGAGATGATATACTTGAGTTCTTGTAAAAACTGTATTTCATTTATGCTACAATTTTTTTTACATATGTCAAGTGGAAACCAACATAATACCCTGCTGTATATAAATGGGCTGGAACGATACTTGTTTTATATTGGGCTTTAAAAGGACCGCCTTTAATTAAATTTGAAAGAAAAGCTGGGATGCATCCTTTATATTATAATTTAACAAGTGTTTAAGAATGTTTTATGGTCCAGTTGACATATTATTGCTTACAAAATTGTTTTAATTGCGATTTGTCCTAGATTAAAGAAACTGAAATGTTCAACAACATTGTATATTGTTTTTGTTTTAAAATGTGACAATAAACACTTGTCTATTTATTATTTCATTAATTTTACCAATATATAAAATTCGCATAAAAATGTATAAATAACATTGTTTGCAAATTCACATTTAAATCCCTTTTTAAAACTATTGTTTATATTAAGTCAAGGTGGCGTCTTCCAATAATACACTGATCAATTGTGACACCTCACGTCCGTTAATGTCACTCACAAAGGGAATGCATTAAGTTTCCTGAAGCGTTATAGGTAAACAAAATCAGAAATATTACAAGATAGATATAAAATGGTAGCGGAATTAAAAACTTTATTAATCATAAAGCATCGTGGTTCAGAAACATCACATGTTTGAAATACACAAAAACCATTACATCATAAAGAGCTACTATCTTGTAATATAAAACATCAGAGTACAAAGTAAAAGAAGCAAAATCTCTAAATAAAAGCATAGCCATAGTAGAAAAGATAGGAGCTTGAGCAATACACCTAACAACTCCAGTAGAATGATAGAAGAATCCTTGTTAAGCTTGAGTATTCCCAACCTGAGAACCTGGGGAAGGGGGAGGGGAGGAACGGAAGAAAGAAGAGAAAACAAAAAGGGTCAGACATAAAGTCTGGCGAGTCTAAGTAAATAAGTAAAAGTAGCATGACAGACATATAAAGTGGATAAGAGAGATAACATCACAAAAGCCAGGTATGACAAGGTAAACATGATAGAGTGTATACGCTTCTCTAATGATTTCTCTACACTAATACTAGTATAACCAGAATGAGATTATCCCAACAACTATCAGATGGTAGACTTAGGCATACGTCCAGATGTATCCTAACTACTACCCTAATCGATCGGCTCCTTACTCCGTAGATACCATGTGTCGGCCCTACAGTAGGAGGTATGACTTTCCTAAAGTGGCAACCCTTCGTTGATGTGCATAACCATATCTACTAGTGTCACGGTCGTCTTAGCCCCCTATACCCAGCCCATGCACGCACATGTCCCCGGTCGGTTTGCACCGCCCACACCGTCCTTCTCGTTTGGATCTCTTACAATCAGTCCAGTACGCGTGCCCCGACTCCGACCTAGAGCGGAGTGTTCGTTTGATACCGTTATATGGGTTACTGACTGAAATGGGTCCCACACAGTATGATACAAGCTCTCCATTTTGTCTTGTATCCCCTCCAGGATTTCCACCAGTTATGCTTGCCACTAGGTGTCTTTAATTACATAACCTTGTTATTTCCACAAGTTATGCTTACCTAAAACGGTACCTTTAATTACATACATTTTCATAGGTTATGCTTACCACTATGTGTCTTTAATTACATAACCCTATCAGGCTAAGTTTGTGGGCCTATATGTAAAATTACCCACCCCCTCAGATTTACTTAGCCCACCCACTGTTCAACCAACTTTATTTAACCCCAATTTAAATATATGTTCATACAATCCCTATGGATTCCACTAGGTTAAGTATTCAAGGTTTACTTCCATATTTTCCTTTATGGTTACAGTATGCTAGACCTCCCACATTAAGCCTACCATTTGTTGACGTTGGACATGCCGGGCGGGTCCGGGCATACTTATTCCACAAATCGGGCATAACCTCATGTCTTAGCACGTCTCGTATTTGTGCACCTAGACCTCTCACATTAGATTCACACTTGTGGTCGCTAGATATGCCGGGCGGTTCCGGGCAGACTTCCACCACAAGTGTAATCTAACCTTGTGTCTAGGCGCAGTTGCAGTTCTAATTACTGCAATCCTAGGCATTTCATTATTAGCCAATTTTACCTATGTCGTTATAGGTTATAGGTTTCATGCCCCTTTTTCCCCATTCTAAATTATATTCCCACTTTCATGTTCATAAACATTACTCAAGTTATGCCAAATTAATATTCACATATTTCATTCAAGTCATGCCTAAACTTCCAATAACCAATTTATGCCAATTTCAATATTTTAACCGTCGTTCCCCGTTTAACGCATTCGCTCATTTTAGCAACATGCCAAGGCTCAAAAGTAGTCTGGCTATAAAAATAAAAAAGGAAAGGGTGAAGGGAAGATGACAGAGACAGTTATTCTAATAGAATTGACATAGACTTTTCATGGCATAATGTTAAGATGAATACATTAGAACAGATCGGTGAACTTGTGATAATAAATGGGTTCTGACATAGTAGGGATGTCATAATAGGCATGATTAGATCTAAACTAGGATTTAGATGTTCAACACTTGACAGATCCAAATTAACCACAACATGATAAGTACACGATGATCTAAATATTAAATTGGATATATAATCAAAAGTAGATCTGACATAATAAAGGTTAAGATCCAAGTCATAGTATACCAAAATATCACAGATTCACAAGTTATTACAGATTTGAAGTGCTTCAAGGATTAACATGCATAGATCCAAATTACAGTCCTGTTATGTTTACTTTTTATTTATTTAAATCTAAAAGCAACTTGAAACTCACAGTGTTTGGATCTAGACAGGTAGAAGAAGAATAGATCTACTCTTGAATCTCTAACTTTGATTTGCAGAAAGGGATCTGATTCCGTCCGGGCACCGAAAACATTTAGACTTCCAATGATTTCCAGTGAAGAAAACAAGAGAAATGAAGCCGTATATATAGCTGCCAGCCCCCAGAATTCGACTGCCACCTCAGCCCTAAGGGGGTCGACCCATGGGTCGACACCCCCCTTGAGGGGTCGACTCCCGTGGGGCATGAGATTTGCTGCCTATGGAATTTCAAATTTTGAACTAAAATTTTGTTTTTCGATAAATTACATATATATATATATAATTGTCTTGCGCGTATACAAACTTCAAACCTTCATAACTTCTTCATGTCTGTTTTACGCAAACCAAATATCTATCTTGACCAGAATTTCGAGGCGGACGCAATGGCGCAGTCCATTTCCCTAAATTCTTAATATTAAATTAATTATTATTTAATTTATCCTCTTTAGTGTTATTTAAAATTACGGGGTGTTACATTCTCCCCTACTCAAAGGATTTCATCCCCGAAATCTCCAGGTTAAGAAGAATGTATATCCTATCACCCATCACCCATCACCCATCTACTCATCCACCAATCACAGGCATCCATTGTCCTTAAAGACTTCTAATGCTTATATGAATATATGAAAAGGTGTGTGTATATGTCCCAATACTAATGCGAAGATCAGACGGTCTAATGATTCAATCGACCTCTTAATGCAATGTATTTTAGTGCCATGAATCCAACATGTATGCAACAATCCTATTATAACATGTAAATTCTATATGGGTGCACAATCATCCATCCAAATGCAACATCTATATGATGATGCATCCACTTTCATCCATTAAAAGAAATAAAATATGCGCACACATCCATATGTAGTATGAGAGTGATTGAGCCGATCTAGTGCCTAATGTGTGTGTATATGCATCCACGAGCAATCACTTGCATACACTTGCATCCATCAAACATAACATGTCTCAAACACATGCTTACATCCATGAGGATTCCTATATAAAGGTCAAAGATTCGATCGATAGGACACACTTTAAATGATAGAAACAAGTATGAATAAAAACTTAGGAAAAAGGAGTTAAGAATATACCCTCGAAAAGAAAAGGGTACGAGGCACGAATCTTGTCTTCGGTTTCCTAAGTCACGTCCTCTGGGTTATCTCCCCATTGAACCTTTATCAACTTGATTTCTTTATTGCGTAACTTATTGACTTTTGTTCCAAGAATATAGGTAGGAACTCGTCTGATTGTTGCCTCCCGTTCCATATCTACTTCCTCCAATATACTCGGCTAAACAAACTACTTCTGCAGTATCATGCAAGCACTTCCGCAGATGAGAAACGTGGAAAACATTATGAACACCTGATGGCTTTACTCTATAGGCCATTTGGCTAATCCTTTCTGTTATGGGAAATGGCCTTACAAATCTTGGAGCCAATTTCCCTACAGATCCAAAGCGTACCACATTTCTTAATGGTGTTACCTTATTGAAAACCAAGCCTCCCACTTCTAATTCGATGTCAGTCCTTCTTTTGCCTGCGTAGGATTTCTGTCTATCTTGAGCGGTCTTCATCCACCGTCTAATAAGGTCAACCTTCTTGGACGTTTCTCTAACCATATCTGGTCCAAGTAACAGTCTTTCTGTAGATTCCTGCCAACAAGTCGACGATCTACAGGTCATCCGTATAATGCTTCGAACAGTGCCATGCCAATGCTAGATCGATAACTGTTGTTATAGGAAAACTCTACTAAAGGAAGATTCTCTTCCCAAGTCCCTCTGAAGTCTACGATACATAGCCTCAAAAGATCTTCAAGAATTTTGTTCACCCTCTCCATCTGTACATCGGTCTGAGGATGATAAACGGTGCTCAAACATAACTGTGTACCTAATGCTTCTTGCAAACTCCACCAAAATTCACTAGTAAAAATGGGTCACGATCGCTTACGATGCTGGAAGGTACTCCATGAAGACGGACTATTTCACGAACATAAATTGTTGCCAACCAAGCTGTCGTCCTCTTACTCTTAACTGGAATAAAATGAGCGCTCTTAGTAAGTCTATCCACTACAACCCAAATACCGGTGTTTCCTTTCTTTGATTTAGGCAAACCATCCATGAAATTCATAAAGACGCTCTCCCACTTCCACTGTGGAACCTTCAAAGGATGAAGTAAACCACTGAGTTTCTTTTGCTCAGCTTTGACTTGCTGACAAACTAAACATTGAAAATAAACTTTACCACATCATTCTTCATCCCATCCCAAAAGAAAACCCTCTTCATGTCCCTACACATTTTATCACCACCTGGATGAATGGTCATCTTAGAATGATGGGCTTCTTCTAGGACTGCCCTCAACAAACTTCCAGTTTGAGGAACACAAGCCTTCCATCTCGTCGCAACCACCCTTTATCGTCAATGGAATATCTATTGAGGTGACTAGAAGTCTCCCCTTTACTGTGCCTATCCAAGATGTCTGAAATCTGTGGATCATCTCGCTACGAAGTTCCTATCTGATCCGTAAGAGTAGGTTGTATCTCTAGCGTTTCGAACAAACCAGACAATAATTCGGTGGGGGGGGGGGGGTCTAAAATCAAAATTCGATATGAATTCTAAGCTTTTCCTTTCCATAAACAGAGGACTTAAGGCCATCCTCTTTATACTCATTATGTCTTCCACCATGTTACCCTTGCCAGGGGTCTCCTTCTTTCTTCTGTTTCCCCCCAGGTTCTCAGGGAGGAAACACTCAGACTTAATCAGGAATCAGTTATCATCTTGCTAGGAGCTACTTCTGAAGTATGGCTCAAGTTCTTGTCTCTACTATGGCTTAACTCTTTTTACTGGGGGAATGATGCTTTTTATTTACTTATGTACTCTGATGGTGCAAGACATAAGTTATTTTATTGTAATAGTTTTTTGTGACCTATGAAATTGTGCACCACGATATTATGACTTATGCTTGAAATAAAAGTTTAAATTTTCCGCTGTTGCCTTGTAATTATTCTGTGTCTGTTTACCTATAGCGCTTCACGAAACTTAATGCATTCCCTTAGTGAGTGACATTAACGGACGTAGGGTGTCTCACTAGCAAAGTGTCCGACCTCTCCACAATTAAAGCAAGTATTCTTCCTTCTTTTGCAGTCCTTGACCAAGTGACCCTCTCGTCCACAACTGTGACACTTTCTCTTATCCTTAGCCTTATCATTCTTTCCGCCTTTCTTCTGTTGTTGTTGCTACTGCCCTTTCTTGGGCCATACCTTCTTGTTTTGCGTTGTTTCCTCAGCTTTTACTTCCTTCTTTTCTCCCTTGTCTTCCTTATGCATCAGAGCCATATCAACAAGCCTTTCAAAAGTAGCTCCTATTGGAATATGGGACATAGCTAACCCATGAAGGGGTTCATTCAGCCCTTTAGCGAACCACAAAGCTTTCTTATGTGGAGCATCTACCGATTCCAATCCAAATCTTGCTAGCTGGTTGAATTTGTTCAAATATTCTTTAATAGTCATGTTTCCTTGTTTGAGCGCTAGGAAACTCTCTATTTGCATGCTTTTCTCAGCTTGGGAAAGAAATTTCATTTCAAACCTTATTCTAAAATCATCCCATGTCTCCACCGGACGTCCAGCTTGGGTTACTTCCCACCAAAATGAAGCTTTATCTTTCAGTAGCCAGACAGCTAACTGAATCTCCCTTCAGTCTTCCACTTCAAAGATTACAAACAAGTCATCGGTCTCCTTGAGCCAATTCCTTGCCTCTATGAATGTTTCGATTGCACGGAATGGCTTTCCTCCTATGGCACAAAAATCTTTGCAGATCTTAGCGCAATTATCTGCTCTTGGAGGGGAAGGAGGAGGAACGACGGGTGCAGCAGGGGGAGGAACGTCAGCTTGACCATCGACAGGTGTCGTGGCCTCTAGATACCTACGGAACCATCTTGGTATCGTAATGCCCTCTGGAATATTAGGTTCCCCAAACATGCTGAAACTAAAAGGAAAGAGATTTAAATAAAGGATCGAAGGATATTACATATGGCTTTGGGGAATATGTTTTTCAAAGCAGACTTTTTTTTTAAAAATGCTTTCTTTTAAAACCTTTTTGAAAATAGTTTTCAAAAACTTTTATCTAATCTGGTAACCTTCAGATCTGATACCAAGTGTGACACCCCACGTCCATTAATGTCACTCACAAAGGAAATGCATTAAGTTTCATGAAGCTTTATAGGTAAACGAAAACAGAAATATTACAAGACAGATATAAAATGGCAGCGGAATTATTTTTTTTATTAATTATAAAGCATCGTGGTTCAAAAACATCACATGTTTGAAATACACAGAAACCATTACATCATAAAAAACTATTGTCTTGTACTTTAAATCATCAGAGTACAAAGTAAAAGAAGCAAAATCCCCAAATAAAAGCATAGCCATAGTAGCAAAGATAGGAGCTTGAGCAATACATCTAACAGCTCCAACAAAATGATAGCATAATCTTTGTTAAGATTGAGTATTCCTACCCTGAGAACCTTGGGGGGGGGGGGGGGGGGGAAGGAAAGAAAGAACAGGAAACAAAAAGGGTCAGACATAAAGTCTGGCGAGTCCAGTTACTTTTAGCAAGTAAATAAGTAAAAGTAGCATGATAGACATATAAAGTGGATAAGGGAGATAACATCACAAAAGGCAGGTATGACAAGGTAAACATGATAGAGTGTATATGCTTCTCCAATGATTTCTCTACACTGATACTAGTATAACCTGAATCAGATGATCCCAACAACTATCGGATGGTAGACTTAGGCATACGTCCAGATGTACCCTAACTACTACCCAAATCGATCGGCCCCATACTCCGTAGATACCCTGTGCCAGCCCCACAGTAGGAGGTATCACTTTCCTAAAGTGGCAACCCTTCGTTAATGTGCGCAACCATATCTACTGGTGTCACAGTCATCTTAGACCCCATTACCTGGACCATGCATGCACATGTCCTCGGTCGGTTTGCATCGTCCACACCGTTCTTCTCGTTTGGATCTCTTACAATCAGTCTAGTAAGCGTGCACCGACTCCGACCTAGGGTGGAGTCCTCGTTTAATACCGTTATATGGGTTACTGACTAAAACGGGTCCCATACAATATGATACAAGCTCTCCCCTTTGTCTTGTATCCCCTCTAGGATTTCCACCGGTTATGCTTACCACTAGGTGTCTTTAATTACATAACCCTATTATTTCCACAAGTTATGCTTACCTAAAAAGGTGCCTTTAATTACATAACTCCAACATTTTCATAGATTATGCTTACCACCAGGTGTCTTTAATTACATAACCCTATCAAGTTAAGTTTGTGGGCCTATATGTAAATATTACCCACCCCTCCAGATTTACTTAAGCCACCGACTATTCAACCAACTTTACTTAACCCCAATTTAAATCTATGTTCATACAATCCCAATGGACTCCACTAGGTTAAGTATTCAAGGTTTACTTCCATATTTTCCTTTATGGTTACAGTATGCTAGACCTCCCATATTAAGCCTACCATTTGTGGATGCTGGACATGCCAGGCGGATCCGGGCAGACTTATTCCACAAATCGGGCTTAACCTCGTGTCTTGGCACGTCTCATATTTGTGCACCTAGACCTCACATTAGGTTCACCACTTGGGGTCGCTGGATATGCCGGGAAGTTCCGGGAAGACTTCCATCATAAGTATAATCAAACCTCGTTCTAGGCGCAGTTATAGTACTAATTACTGTAATTCTAGGCATTTCATTATTAGCCAATTTTACCTATGTCATTATAGGTTATAGGTTTCATACCCCTTTTTCCCCATTATGAATTATATTCCTACTTTCATGTTCATAAACATTACTCAAGTTACGCCAAATTAATATTCACACATTTCATTCAAGTCATGCCTAAACTTCCAATTACCAATTTATGCCAATTTCAATATTTTAACCCTCGTTCCCCATTTAATGCATTTTCTCGTTTTAGCAACATGCCTAGGCTCGAAAGTAGCCTGGCTGTATAAAATAAAAGGGGTGAAGGGAAGACGACAGAGATGATTATTCTAACAGAATTGACATAAACTTTTCATGGCTTAATGTTAAGATGAACACATAAGAACAGATCGGTGAACTTGTGATAATAAATGGGTTCTAACATAGTAGGGATGTCATAAAAGGCATGATTAGATCTAAACTAGGATTTAGATGTCCAACACTTGACAGATCCAAATTAACCACCACATGATAGGTACAAAATGATCTAAATATTAAATTGGATCTATAATCAAACGTAGATCTGACATAATAAAGGTTAAGATCCAAGTCATAATATACCAAAATATCACAGATTCATAAGTTGTTACAAAGAAGTGATTTAAGGATTAACATGCATATATCCAAATTACAGTCCCATCATGTTTACTTTTTTATTTATTCAAATCTAAAAGTAACTTGAAATTCACAGTGTTTGGATCTAGATTGGAAGAAGAACAGATCTACACTTGAATCTCTAACTTTGATTTGCAGAAAGGGATTTGATTCAGTCCAGGCACAGACAACATTTAGGCCTCCATTGATTTCCAGTGAAGAAAACAAGAGAAATGAAGATGTATGTATAGCTCTCAGCCCCCAAAATTTGGCTGCCACCTCAGCCCTAGGGGATCGACCCATAGGTCGACACCCCCTCTATGGGGTCGACTCCACTAGGGCGGTAGATTTGCCGCCTATGGAATTTCGAATTTTGAACTGAAATTTGATTTTCTGATTAATTATAAATAATTATCTTGCGCGTATACAAACTTCAAACCTTCATAACTTCTTCATACGGTGTCCGTTTTACGCAAACCAAATGTCTATCTTGACCAGAATTCCGAGATGGACGCAATGGCGCAATCTATTTCCCTAAATTTTGAATATTAAATTAATTATTATTTAATTTATCCTCTTTAGTGTTGTTTAAAATTATGAGGTGTTACTTCAATGACAAAATCACTGGGTGCAGGTAATGCCAAAGTATTGTGCATACTTTTATTTTGGTTATATACGATGGAGTAAATGTGGTGCTCCAATGTATTATTGGCTCTGACGTAACTAGGCTGCATAATAAGATTATGGCCTCGGAGACAAAGAGCATGCATTATTTTATATTTGAGCAAATGAATAATTCTATGAACAAAATGTTCATCATACGATCTTAGAATTATATGTACGATACAATTGACATAAGATGTCTACCTAAAAGGTTGTGTTTTTGGGAGTTAGCCAAAACTAGGTCAAGGCATGATTAGATATGTATCTTGGACCACCTAAATATATATACTGATACATGCACACACACACACACACACACACACACACATATATATATATATTAAAATATAGGGATGTTCATTTGAGTGGGAACATATTTATTTTATACATTTATATTAACAATGCAACGGTTGGTAATATTTTTTATTGTCAAAATTATTTATCATTATTATTTATTATCTCATGTAGATACTAAATGACAAGCAACACCAACAATTTATCGATAAGATCTGTTCTTGAAAAAAAAACTGAATGGAATTAATTTCCATGACTGGCACAGAAATTTGAGGATTATCCTTAAACAAGAAATAAAGTTGTATGTACCTGATGGGCCTATTCCAGAGGCACCACGAAGTACTACACACCGTGAAGGAATTAATGCCCACAAGAAACACCAAGATGATGCTCTTGATGTCAGCTGTCTCATGCTTGCAACCAAGACTCCGGGGCTTCAGAAGCAACACGAGTTCATGGATGCTTATGAGATAATTGAGCACCTTAAGAAATTCTTCGAAGGGGATGCTCGACAAGAAATGTATGACACAAGCAAGGAACTGTATCACTGCAAAATGAGAGAAAAGGAACCCATTGTTCCACATGTTCTGAAAATAATTGGATACATTGAGTATCTTGAAAGGTTAGGATTTCTGTTGACACTGGAAGCTCAAACCTATCTTGTTCTACAATCTTTGAACAATAAGTATTCTCAGTTCATAATGAATTATCTCATGAATGAAATTGAGAAACCCTTGACTGAGTTATTAAGCATGTTAAGAACTGCTGAAAATAACATGAAGAAAGCATAATCTGTTGCCATAATGATGGTACAAAAGGAGACGGCTAAAGACAAGGGAAAAGGCAAGAAAAAGCAGCTTAAGAAGACTGCTGGCAAGACCAATTTCAAAAAGGCATCGAACCCTAAAGGAAGGGTTCAGAAAGAGGGTGATTGTCACTACTGTGGAAAGCCGAGTCATTGGAAACACAATTGTTATGCTTATTTAGAAGATATGCAGAAGAAGAAGAAGGGAAGTTTAACTTCGCCCAATTCAGGTATAAATGTTATATATGTCAATTTATCTACTTCTACATCTTGGTTATGAGATGGCAGATGTGGATCACATATTTGTGTCAATTTGCAGGAAATGCAAAAGAGTAGGAATTTGGTAGAAGGAGAAGTGGACTTATGAGTGGGAAATGGAGCAAGTGATGTCGCATTAGCCATAGGAAGTCTCCACTTATCCTTACCTACTGGATTAATTTTAGAATTAGAAATTTGTTATTTTGTGCCTTCCGTTAGAACAAATATTATTTCTGTATCTTGGTTGGACAAGCTCGGATTTTCATTTAATAAAAGACAGTTGCTATTCATTTTATTTAAATGAAATATTTTATGGAAATGAATAATTAGTTAATGGTCTCTATATTCTTAACTTTGATGTGCCAGTATATAACATTAATACCAAAGGATTAAATCTAATGATCTAAATCCAACATACCTTTGGCATTGTCGTTTAGGCCATATAAATGAGAAACGCATATCAAAAGTCCATAAAGATGGAATTTGAAGTCATTTGATATTGAATCATATGAAGAATGCACATCTTCTTATTAGGAAAGATGACTAAAGCTCCTTTTACTGGACATAGTGAACGAGCTAATGATGTATTGGCCCTTATACATAGTGATGTATGTGGACCAATGAGTACATCAGCTAGAGGTGGGTTTTATTACTTAACTACATTTACTGTGATTTTAGTAGATTGGATATGTGTATCTTATGAAACACAAATCAGAATCCTTTGAAAAGTTCAAAGAATTCAAGAATGAAGTTCAAAACCAACTTGGTAAGAATATAAAACTCGTCGAACAGATCGAGGAGGAGAATATTTAAGCCAAGAGTTTAATGAATATCAGAAAGAGTGTGGAATTGTATCACAACTTACTCCACCGGGAACACCACAATGGAATGGTGTATCCGAAAAGAGAAATTGCACCTTATTAAATATGGTACGATCAATTACGAGTCATATAAATCTCCCAATAAGTTTTTGGGTTTATGCCCTTACAACAGCTGCATTCATACTTAATTGAGTTCCCACTAAAACGGTTCTGAAGACACCATATTAGATATGGACTGGGAGATGTCCCAACATCTCTTTTATGAGGACTTGGGGATGTGATTTTTTTGTTCAACGTCTTACCTCTGACAAACCAGGACCCAAATCAAATAACTGTTATTTTGTGGGATATCCAAAGGAAACAAAAGGGTATTTTTTTTCTACAAACCTTCATAGAATAAAGTATTTATTGCTCGAACTAGTTACTTTGCGGAAAGATATATAGTCTCTAAAAATACCAATGGTAATAGAGTAGAACTCGAAGAAATTCGAGAACCATAAAAAAACATTGAACCTAAACTTGAAATTGAGCAAAAACCACAAATTGTTGTGGAAACCTAGCCTGCTCAAATTACACAAAACATTGGTAGATCTGGTAGAATACGTTATGTGCCCCATAGATATTTTGGATAGGGTGCGTTTGGCACATGACCCTAATAAGTTATAAAATTAGGCTCACATCCGATCCTAAACTTAATTATTGTAAAATACATCCCTATTTTTCAAACATTCATTAAAAAGATAATAAAAAAATTAAATAAAACATGTAATCGTCATAAATTTCAGATCAAAAAACCAAAAAAAACTGCATCAAAAACAACAAAATTCAAAAAACAACAAAACTGTAGTTAATTGCATCAAAAAATGCATATATTTGAAATTCTTGCATACACGTATGCAACTATTGCAGTGATGCATATGTGTTGAATTTTATGCATACGTGTATGCGTGTAATACAAAATAAATGCATACAGGTATGCAAATATTCATGTCCATGCATATCAGTTCATATTTATTTGCATACATGCATGCAAGTATTCAGAATAAATGCAAAATGTCTGCAACAATCCGTGGGCATAAATATTAGTTCATCTTTACTTGCATACATGTATGCAAGAAAAAAGAATACTTGCATACATGCATGCAAGTATTCATGCAGATTTTTCAACATGAATTTTTCATGAATTATTTGCAAACATGTATGCAAATATTTAGAATACTTGTATACATGTATGCAAGAAGTCATGCAGATGTGTAAACTGCTTAAGGAATAGTTGCATACATGTGCAACTATTGGTTTACTTGAATATATGTATGCAATTTTTTTCCCAATGTCTTCTAGGAACATTTGCAATTTTTTCTTTAGTGTACAACACAATTTTTTTTTGGCAAAAACACGTAACAACCATTTTAGGGACCCGCTATGAAATGGAAAGATAGGAGGGATGTCGATTGAATTTGCAAACATAATAGGGACATGTGCCCAATATTCACTTTTGGATATCTAGTAACTCAAATAGAAGACGTAATGCTCATAGATCAAGATGAGCCTACTTGTTACCAAGAGGCTATGAATGGACCAGAATCTGAGAAATGGCTTGAAGCCATGAAATTTGACATGGACTCCATGTACACCAACCAAGTGCGAACTTTGCTTGATCTACCTGACGGGGTAAAATCAATCGGGTGTAAGTGGATTTTCAAGAAGAAAACTGACATGGATGATAGAGTACAAACCTATAAAGGCCGACTGGTGACAAAAGGTTTCAAACAAGTTCAAGGAGTTGACTACGATGAAACCTTCTCCCCAGTGGAAATGGTCAAGTCCATTAGGATTATGCTTGCAGTTGCAGCATTTCACGATTATGAAATCTAGCAAATGGATGTTAAACCGCATTCGGTAACTGGAATCTTATTGAGGATGTGTACATGACACAACTTGATGGTTTTGTCAATCCAAAGGATGCTAGAAAAGTATGTAAACTGCAACGATCCATATTTGGATTGAAGCAAGCATCTCGGAGTTGGAATCTTCTTTTTGATGAAACAGTAAAAGAGTTTGGCATCATTAAGAATGAAGATGAACCCTTTGTATACAAGAAAATTAATGAGAGTAACATTATATTCCTAGTATTATATGTGGATGACATAATATTTATTAGGAATGATGTTAGTTCGTTACAAGCGGTGAAGACATGGTTGGGGAAGAGTTTCTCAATGAAAGACTTAGGCGAGGTAACCTATATTTTAGGTATTAAGATCTATAGAGATAGATAAAGAAAGTTGATAGGCCTAAGTCAGAGTACATACATTGATAAAGTGCTGAAAATATTTGGTATGTAAGAGGCTAAAAAAGGATACACGCCTATGTCACATGGTATATCACTCTCTAAGTCCCAATGTCCTAAGTCATCAAATGATAAGGAACACATAAAAATGATCCCTTACGCTTCGGCAATTGGATCAATCATGTATGCAATGTTGTGTACTCGTCCATATGTCTCTTACGCTTTAAGTATGAAAAGTAAATTCTAATCCGATCCAGGTGAAAGTCACTGGACAACAGTCAAGAACATTCTTAAGTGCCTGAAAAGGACTAAAGATTCAATCTTGATATATGGAGGCGAAGATGAAGTAATGGTAAAAGGTTACACAAACGCTAGATTCCAGACTGATAAAGATGACTACAAGTCATAGTCCGGTTATGTATTTTCCTAAAGGGTGCTGTTGTTAGCTGGAAAAGCTCAAAGCAAGAAACAATTGCTGATTCAACTATGGAGACTGAATACATTGGTTCTTCTGAAGCTACTAAGGAAGATGTTTGGATTAAGAAGTTCATCACTGAACTTTCTGTTGTTCTGTCTATTGTTGATCCGATATATCTTTATTGTGACAAAAATGGGGCCATTACCCAGGTTAAGGAACCTAGATCACATCAACGATCCAAACATTTACTTCGACAATACCATCTCATCCGTGAAATTGTTGACAGAGGAGATATACATATCTGCAGAGTTCCAACGGATAATAATTTTGCAGACCCACTGGCTAAAGTTTTGTCGCAGCAGAAGAATGATAATCACACTAGTTTCATGAGTATCCGATACATGAGTGATTGGCTTTAGTGCAAGTGGGAGATTGTTAGAGTTTGTGCCCTAGAGGGAATCTTTTTGATGTGAATAATAATATTGTTGATGTTATTTTTTATTTGGAATAAAAAATTCCGATATGTTATATTTACTGCGTAATACAAATATTAACATAATAAAAGTCCTTAGAATAATATACGGAATTATATAGTTTCAAGTAAGTGACTTGAACATGAGATTATACACTATATTTAGTATTATAATTCTTAGATGTCCCTTGTCAAGTTTTATTGTTTATATAGGACAACAATAAAACATTGAGACTAGTATGTTGATTGACAGATGATCATATCTCATTGATCATTAATATACATGAAATCAATGTCAACACATTAATACGTATTGGAGAATAGCATATTGGGCTTACCCAACGTGAGAAAACTACATGGAATATAATTAACAGTAATATAAGTTAATGTCATAGTGATAGTGATAGTGATGTAATGGTCCTCAGACCTGAAATCATTAAAATTTTATTCGAGGATATTTGTATTTTGATATCATCAAAAGTTACTTTTAACCGAGTAGAAGATAAAGGTGATTATTGGATACATCTCGAATCGAATGTAAATTATGAATGATCTAGATGGAATTTAACCCTACAATATATATATATATATATATGTAGTGATATCCATAGTCCTCTTGATTGAGTGAGACTATGAAATGCATGGTCATGCTCAAATATTGATTTGTTTTATATAGTCTACTCATCGATCAAGATAAAAGATTAAATTATAAAGAGGATGATACGTTCCATGCCTCGAGTTTAATCCTAGATATATTGGTTAAAATGATTAAATTACATTAAGACACTAATCACAGGAAAGGTTGTATCGAATCATTGATCATATTATAACTTGGGTAACGGCGATGTATTACTAGATGTCGCTCACTGTTTATAATTTAAATATTGTTTAAATTATTGCCTACGTTATGATAACCTATAGGGTCATACATAAGAAAGTTGAATAGGGTGTGAACTATTCTTAATAAAAAGAAATCAAAAGTTGACGGTTTCTTCTATTTTCAAGTAGTGAACAAGGTAGTAGGTCTACCAAAAATCTCGCTTTGTAATATTTTAAAAGAAAGTTCGATGCTTTCCTTTATTTTATTACAAACAATGCGAGATTCAGGAAAACCCTATATCCCCAACCGGCTAGTATCGATCCTCTACCTTCCTCGATTTTGTTTGACACTACCGAGATCATCGTTCGTGGATTTCAATAGAGACGCATACATCAAACGTTCGATTTCGATTCAACTCAGATGAATTATAGTTCAGGTTCGCGATTTATAGAACAAGCAAAAAGGTACAACTTTTGATTCAATTTTGAATTTGAATAATTAATTAGGGTTGATAAAATCATAATTATCCACTATGGTCGATCCTACAATTCCTTCAAGAAGAAGCTCAGACACCTAAAAACTGATTAACAATAATATTCAATAGGATATTCAACCTATTGTAACCAAGATTCACAAAATTTAAAAATGATAGAAATAATCTAGAGTTTTGAAGTGATTACCTATATTTTCTCTTAATCTTTCTACTTAGTTTCATCTTTCAATTAGAATTTGGAGCAACTGGTAAAAGGATTGTTATTTCTTTTGTTGTAGTTTTTAAAGGGAAAAAGAAATGTCATAGAGAGGAAGGAGTACGTACTGGATAGATTTCCAGATATTTCTCCACCTAATTAACTTTTTTGGGCTTAATTAAGCCTAATTAGGCTATACTAATTTTGAAGGCGAGGTTAGCTCAAATGGCCATTGTAACCTTGTTTAAAGACATTTGTTCAGTAATTTTAATTGCTTAGGCTTAAGCCTTGTAAATTTAATCTTGTACAACTTTACAAAAATTTCTACAACACATAAAAATATTTTCAAACATTTTTGACACAAGTTGGAACATATTTACACTTAAATATTTACATATCTATCAAAATACACATTTACTCTTCTTTGGATTAAAATTTGCAAATTTATTTACTAGAATTGTTCAATTTACTATATTTTGGCACATAAATTTTAAAAACTTATAAAAATTATTTTTAACACATATATTTATATTTTATGAACAAAATTGACACTTTACATTATATTTTAATCCATTCCGAAAAAAACCATTTGTTATGGAAATTCAATATTTTCATATATTTTGCAATTAGCTACAACCAACTAACTTAAAAATCCTGAAACACTTATTTTTGCTTCAAAATATATATATATATTAAGATATTTCCATTTTTATTTTCTAATATAATTTTTTTATTTCCTCCAACTTATTTATATATAAAGTCCAATTTCATTCCAATTATTTACACTTGGAAAAAAAAATTAACTTCAAATTATTGTACTGTGCATATATTCTATCAAAACCCAATTTATACTTGACCTAATTTTCCCAATAAATTCCAAAGCTCACATTTAAACTTCAACTTAACCAATTAAGTCCAATTAACTCTTTAAATGGACTTTTGCCTCGATTAACAAATTATAATTTTTATATAATTTATTAATCACCATACAATTACTCGTCTAAAACAAGGTTGTTACAAACCCCCCTTTATAAAAATTGTATCCTTACAATTTTATTAAGAATAAGTTTATTATACCCAATTTATTTCATTAACACATATGAGTAATACTTATGATTTAAATTAACTTCCCACAAATTATCTCCATCTAGAAATTATAGCTCACATTTTCCTAAATACACAGTTTACCAAAATTTATTATTTATTTTAAATTATATTCAATTAGAGTAAATTCAATATATCTTAAATTTTCCATTATCATTTATTTTATAAATACACACTCATTTTCGTCATGCACATTTTTATTTAATAATGTTGCCTCGCTATCAAGTAATTTCAAAGTATAGGGTCAGATGGCTGTAAATTTCAACTACAAAATCAAAATTGCCTCGCTAGTTCTCCCTTCATTCTTAATAATGGCCCATTACACCTAGACCTGTCACATTAACCCGACTTCCTTGTAGATGCTGGATAGCTTACCAGTTCTAGGTTGGCTTCTACGATAAGTAAGGGTTAACGTCGTGACTATGTGTCATTAATGTTAATTAATATCCATTAATACTCACACGCATGCAATTTACAATTGGGACATTTAAAAATATAATTTCCTAGTTTAACATATTTAGAACGCATTTATAATACATTAATTATGTTATAAATAATAATAAATGAATTGTAAATTGAGCTCACGTAAAGAATGGTCCTAAAACATATAAATATTAATCCTAACCATAAGATTAAGGTTTACAAGTTTATTTCCCTAACTTCATCAATATGGCGTAAATTTTATATATTCACATTCATATCAAACATAAGGAAACAAACAACATACATAGAATAACTTGTAACCTAAGTTTAAAAGACTACTTTAATAACAAAAGGAAGACTAGGTGTAATATGCCAAATATAAGTATAATTCCTTTTTGGTATTGCTTCACTTTTCATATAATATTATATTAAAATAAAGACTTTGGTGACTTGCATTGCAATACGTTCAAGCTATCTATTTTAAAAATAGATGCTTAAACCTGTTAAATCACAACACCCAAATCGTATGCTTTTAAGCATATATAAGATTTACAGGAAAGTGAATCAGACCATTATCTAAACTATACAACACCCAAAAATCAAATTTTTATTACATTCATAACCAAAACCCAATATATATCGAATGACTAACCATTTTCGCAATTTACAAGGGATTTGGAGGATTTGTTTATATTTTGTTTTTGTGCAAATGCAAACCCCTTTAGGCATAACAATACAAATCTACACTATCAAGAAACTGAAAATAGTAAACTCGTAAGATTTCCACTCATAATAATAGAAGAATAAGGATGAAGATGCTATGTAGAATTAGTTTCTGGATTGTTTCCTCGTGATGACCATTTTTCAAACTTCCTCTTAAACCAGTATATACATATAAGAATTCAATTAAAGTATTATACACACACATACATGTATATATATGTATATGTTCCAATTCTAGATTATTCTAAGAAAAATAAATTTGAAGAGGTAGAGAATTAGGTTAGAGAAGAAGAAGAGTCCTAACCTGTTTATTTTTTAGAATTAAGAATAAAATTGGAAAAACATAGTGAAGGCGTAAAAGAGAATGGATGTAGGGTTTAAGGGTAGTGGACAAGGGTTTATTTGTGGTTGCTAGTGTATATGTGGATTGCCAGATTAGTTATACAAAATCTGGATTGTCAGTTTAAGCAAAATATAATAAAACCCCTCCATAAAATGAACCTCTTCCCTCTCTTCGACTAGGTGGGTGGTTGACCCCCAGGTCGACTCCTCTTAAGGGAGGGCGGTCGTCCCCTCTACTATTATAAGCGTCGAAAGACATGTTTCCCTTGTCGTTATATTTCAGTTAATACATTAATTAATTCCATTGATTTTTTCAGTTATTTCTTTATTCTTGTTCGCTCTTATATAATTATGTATACACACAGTTTTAGATTACCAGGGAATATTCCATTATGCCAAATGTATATATTTTATTCTTGGTTTATGTTCTTATAGTTTAAATTTCAGATCCTGTGTGCATATAATTTTCATATAACTTATTTTATTTATAACTTTTCACATGGACTCCGTTTTCGACGAATAAAATATAAAAATGGACTAGAATCTTGCCATAAATTCAATTGTAATACTTTCGTAGCTGAATTATCAGTTATCCAAAATTCTTATTTTTAACCCATTAATATATTATTATTTATTATAACTTTAATTATCTATTTTTGTTTGGCATATATTTTACGGGGAGTTACATTCTTCCCCCTTTAAAAGAGATTTCGTCACAAAATATTTTTGAAGGTACAAAAAACACAACTCATTCTAACACTCATGTTATACACCCAAGTTATTTATCAGCATCCATACTCAATGTGATTATGTATTGCAAACTTGCTAAATTGGGATCAATCCTAGCCTGAAGTAACATGATGCTATATATATAAAAAATATCGTAATATGCATATAATTTATAGATAAGTGTTTGGTGCATTTGTGTTGCAACCAATTCCTACCTTCCAATCTAGTGACCACACTGCAATGATAAAGTAATTTAGATGAAATAATTACCTGTGAAAAGCTCTGAATGAGTTTGCCTCATCTTTTCTTCTGTTTCCCATGTGCTTTTCGTAGGCTTATCTCCCTATCGTACTCGGACGAGGCTGATGTATTTGTTATGAAGCCTTCTCCATGATCCACGATCTTTACGTTGACATGGGGCACGTTAAACCCCATCTCAAAGCTCCTAAGCCCCCAATCTGATCAAGCTCATGTCTAATGACAGAGTGGTGTAGGCACTTCCAAAGGTAAGAAACATGGAAAACGTTACGGACTCCCGATAATCGCTGGGGAAGATCCACTTGATAAGCCAGTTTCCCAATCCTATCAATAATCTTGAATGGCCAATTAAATTTCTGAGCCAACTTCCTAGTCTTTCCAAATCGGATAGCTTTTCTAGGAGGAGAAACTTTTACGAGGACCAAATCACCAATGCTAAACTCAAGTTCCTTCCTCCGTCTATCTACATAAGATCTTATCGGTCTTGGGAAACCTTCATTCTTTTCCATAACAAAAGAATCTTCTCCGTAGAATCATGGATAAAGTCAGGTCCAAGAAAAACCTTGTCAGCAGTTTCCCAAAAACAATTTGGCGATTTGCATGGTCGCCTATACAATGCTTCATAAGGAGCTATACCCATTGTCACTTGAAAACTATTGTTATACGAGAACCCTACTAATGCCCAATGATGCTCCTCCAACGTTAATGATACAAGATCTAAGCTGATCCTCAAGAAATTGATTGACTTTATATGTCTCACCATCAGTCTGTGGGTGGTATGCGGTGCTCAAAGTAAGCATCATCCCTAAAGCTGCTTGTACGCTCCTCCAAAACTCGCCAATGAATAGAGGGTCCCTATCACTTGTTATGCTCATCATAATTCCATGTAGAGCACTATCTCCTTGATGTAAAACTGGGCTAACGAAGCTGCATTCCTACTTTTGTTTACTAGGATAAATGGGCACTTTTCGTCAATGGATCCACAATGACCCAAATGGCTGCATTACCTTTCTGACTCCATAGTAGCTCGCCTATGAAATCCATCGAGATATGTTCCCATTTCCAAGGGAACCTCCAAAGGTAATAGCAACCCTCCAGGCCTACCTTGTAGTGCTTTAACTTTCTGAGATGTCAAACATCTTGTCACAAACTCAGTAACATCCTTCTTCGTACCTTCCCAATAAATATTGCTCCTTATGTCCTTAAACATTTTATTCACTTCGAGATATATGGGCATCCTCAATTATTGACACTCTTCTAAAACCTCTTCTCTCATATTCCCATTCTTAGGGTCATAAATTCGGCCATCCCTTCTAAAACTCCCGTCAATATCAACAGAATACCCATCAGAATAAGCAAAGTTCTCTCCTCTAGCAATATTTTCCCTCAACTCCCTCAACTCTTCATCAAGACCTTTCCCATGCTTAATTCTATCTACTAAAGCTGTCCACACTTCCAAAGCTCAAAGAAATCCTTGAGTTGATACAAATGGTCACTGAAGATTAAAACTAGAAAGAAACCCCAACTGCTTCCACTTGGAAATCGCATGAAGGGTAGCATGTCTTTGACTCAAAGCGTTCGCGAAAAATTTACCCTTCCGTGGAGTATACTGTATAGCGAAATCGAAAGAAGCTATATACTTTATCCACCTCTGTTGGCTAAGATTCAAATCTCGTTGAGAAAACAAATACTTAAGAGACTTATGGTCTATAAAAAGCTGGACTTCTCCCCTAGTAGATAATTCCTTCAAATCTTAAGGGAAAACGCCGTTGTTGCGAGCTACAAATCATGCATAAGGTATCTCTTCTATGACCATTTAGTTGTCTACTTACGTAGAAAACTACCCTACCCTCTTGCATAAGTACTACTCCTAATCCTATCTTATAAGCATCGATGAAAACCATGAACATCTTAGTACCATCAGAAATAATAAGGACAAGCGCACTCGTAAGAGACTCCTTAAATGTCTTAAACGCACTACTACACTATCGCTCTCAATAAACTCAAGATTTTTCTTAGTCAAACGGGTTAGAGGGACTGATATCCTTGTGAAGTCCTTAATGAATTTCTTGTAATAGCCCACTAACCCTAGAAAACATCTAACCACTAATGAATTACGGGGAACTTTGCATTCTTGAAGAGCATCTAACTTCGCGGGGTCTACGACCAATCTTTTTCCTGAAACTACGTGTCCAAGAAACTTGACTTCCCTTCTCCAAAAGTGGAACTTTGAAAACTTATCCTTAAGTAGATTCTCCCTCAAAATCTCTAAGACCTTCCTTTGGTGATCTTCATGCTCTTTAAAGTCCTTGGAAAATATGAGAGTGTCATCCATAAACATAGTAACTATCTTATTAAAAATGCCTCTAAAAGCTCTACTCATCAAATCCACAAAGAAGGAGAGGGCATTATTAATCCAAAGGGCATCACTTCCCATTCAAATAAACGACCAGGTGTCCAAAATGCTCTCTTAGGTTTTCTTTCCTCAGAAATTTCTCAACTGACGAAATCCTATTGCTAGGTACAACCGGGAATAAATTGGGCACATCCCAAATGGTCGAATTAGTCATCTATCATAGGAAAAGGATACCTATTCTTTTTGGTCAACATATTGAGCTCTCTATAGTCAACCTACAATATTGACGATCCATTGGCCTTGGTGGCAAAAACTACGGTGCTCCCCGTTGAAAAGTAATCCATCGGATGAATCTTTTTTGTCGGAACTCAGAAATCTTCTTATCCAATTCTCTCCTTTACTTAGGAGCCATGTGCCTCAACGACAATGCTACCGGCTTAGTGTCCTTTTCGAGATCTATCCTAAACGCGGTATCTTTATGGTATAGAAGTCCCATAACTTCCTCAAAAACATTAAGAAACTCACAAACAACGGGCATTAAAGATGGCCCTTCCAAATCTGACGATAAATAATGCAATAAGGCTGAATTCTTTATATTACCCATTTCACAAGGGATTACAAAGCTACAATCTCTACAACTCTGCAAGCAGACGATCTTCCTATTGCAATTATGAATGTCCCTATAATAAGATAGAAAATACGTCCCTAAGATAAGACCATACCCATTAAAATTTAATACATACGCATTACATGAGAAGTCGACATCGTCGTTATCTAATGTTAGGTCTTTACAAATCATCAAGAGTTGCTTAGCTCCTCCGATAGGATTAGACACCACTATCAGACTGCTAACAAGAATATAGAAAGTTTCAAGAAATCAATAATGCTCCTTGCTATAAAGGAATGAGAAGCTGTAGAATCAAACTGGTACGAATAGAAGTCCCAAGAACAGAAATTATACCTTCTTAGGTTGTTGTCCTTGGTCCTTAATTGGTTAATTCTAAAGAGGTGTTATCTCTAAAGTGTAATTCTTCCCATTCAATCCTTTTTTAATCTTAGGGCAGCCTTAGCAAGGTGTCAATCCTCGTGACAATTATGACACTTCCCCTTTAATTCCAGATTTACTAGACTGACCCTACAATCTTTGGCCTCATGGCACTTCTTATGGCATCTTCTGCATACTTTAGCCTCTTTATTAAATTTCCCATTCTTCTTCTTCTATAGGCAAAATTTCTTATTCTTCTATCCAAATACAGAAAAACCCTCACCTTTCTTATGCTTAGTCTCTTTCTTTTCCTCCATAATATATAAGATAGCGGTCTCCACAAGCACATCAAAAATTGCTCCAAAAGTCACTTGAGCTAATAACATTTCTCTTAATGGAGAGTTAAGTCCCTTTACAAATCCTAACGCCTTACTCATAGGTGTATCAACAAGTCCTCTTCCAAATTTAGACAACTCTATAAATTTTACAATATCCCCCCCCCCCCCCCCCGAACTTCACTTTCCTTGCTTAAGTTGGATAAACTTTTCCATTTGCAGACTCACCTAACATTGGGCAAAAATGTGACTTCGAATCAAGTCTTAAACTTGTACCACACAAATATCTTGTCCGCATTATCCTCGGAAATCATATTCTACCATTCCAATGCTTCACATTTAAGATGCCAAGCGGCTACCCTACGTTTCAGCGAGTCCTCCTACCCTGTACCCTCAAAAATACGATCACACTCTGATATCCATGCCTTAGCTTCAAGAAAGCCTTCAATTCCGAGAAAGGCTTGCCACCGAGATTAATAAAGTCCTTAAAGAGACGAGGAAAGTTAAAAGCCACATCAGCGGGTTGAGATGTAGGTTCCGCTAGGTTGGAGGGTCAACGTGAACTTATTCCACAGTGCATAAGCACTGCTAGTACCAATCAGGAAAGTACCGAGGCCTTGCCGGATTCCCTTGATTAGGTTGATTTTTAACCATAAAGGGAAAAACTTAAGTGCAGATTACTGAGATAGTATTTAAGCCAAAGGCAAAAGATATAGATTGCCTAGTATAATCACATATATATTTAGGGTATAGTGTATATATATATATATAAATATATTAATAAGTATGTCTCTCATACGTATATTTCCATGTAATCGAGTAACTTATGCTCCACATGTATATTTAGGAATATTCCATTATTTTTCCTTGGATTTTCTAATTGAGGTGGCTACGTAGGTCCATAGCCACATTAATATTAGGCATGCCATGTAGGGCATTTGTATTGTAGGCCCAACGAAGCTGCCCTTTACCGACATAGTAAATCTTTGAATGTGCAGTTATGCACTAGTTGATTGTTTGCACTTTTCAAGGCCCAGTAGTAGATTCTTAACCGCATTGGGAGATTGACATTGTTGTCTATGGTAAGTCGAGTTTTGAAACGATAAATCTTGATTTATAGATGTTTGGGGCATTTCCTTGTATGGGTTGGTTTTGGGTCTAGATAGTTTAGCCATATATAGTTGGTTATCCCAGATTATAATTGACACTGATAATAGAGTTTGACTAAGATGCTTATATTCTGAGGTTTTTGAGATAAGAAAATTTGGAGGATGGATTAATTATCCAAGTATGGGCTTATTTTAAATGCAAGAAGAGAACGGTCGGGCTAGGATATGCATTGGACTAACACTAGAGATTTCTTTCAACCCGAGGGGTCAATCAAGTTGACTTTCGTGTATTTTTCCGAAGTGCATCTCTAGGCGATATCGATTCAGCTCTTGTTGTGCTATATTTTCCATGTATTGGAAGAGGTTAAAAGGTTACCTCCTAAAAGAGATATTGATTTTTGAATGACAATGCTAAACTTGAAACATTACCTTTAAAGCACATGGTTTTATGGGAATAAGAGAGCATTGAGTTTCATGCTTATGACTAGAATCTTTTCTAGATAGGAGTCATGCTTATGCAATACTCTGTGTGTGGATTGTTTTGGAGTTTGGTTAGATTAGTCATGTGATGAGCCATTTCAGATGCTGAGAGGAGCTTAGTTCCATCGAGGTACGCATAATAGATGCACCCTAGTGTTGAATTGTAAAGAATCAGTTGGAATGGTTTATTTTACTCTTTAGACCTATCTTTTGGGTAGACTGAGTGTGGTACTTATGTTAGGAACTTTCTACATGTGTTTTGAAGAAATCGTTGGGCTTCAGTCATAGCGGAAAGATTCTGGGAAAACAAATGAAGGGACTTTGGGAAAAGTAGTGGTAGGAGTAAACTTTTTTGGATGAGAGACATCACTCGTCTTTTCTACATAGACAAATAGTTCATTTGTCTCATTTATAATCATAAGCGAATTGTTTTGGAGAAACATTTCTCTTTGACTTATGTAGATGGTCTTTTTAATAAACTTTAGGGAGCCATATTTTCCCCATAACTAGATTTCTTTGCTTATGATTTATGTTAAGGTTTGAATTATGGGAAAATAGAGACAGAGTTGTTTGTAGAACATCTGATGGATTTTAAGAATAGTTATCATACCTTTTTGGGCAGCTTGTTCCTAAACCTAGTTACTAACATATGTGGTAGGATGATTGGCGATGTTCTATATTAATTTGGTGGGGGTATTTGTTGATGACATGTTAGTCTAAAACAAGAATGACAGGGGATAAATTTGGTATTCGGTACCTTATAAGCACATAGGCCCAAGACCAAGTTCTCTAAGTATCGCTTTTAGAAGGTAAGAAATTTTCTTGGATTAGTGGGTTATTATAGAGAGTTATTGAAAGTGTTTCCAAGATAAAGATATTCTTAACCTACCTTACCTAGAGAAGTCTAGATTTTGTGGAAGCAAAATGAGAAATTTCTTTAAAAGATTTCAGGTTAATATTTTATTATCAATTCTGCTGGTAACATTAGTGCGAGGACCCATGAGAGTAGTTACCTGGATTAAATACGATTAGTTTTTCAATTGTTATAGGGGACCATTCCCTATTATATGGAAAGATTTAAATTTCAGTGACCATGGATTGTTGATTTGTTGTTCCTTGTAAAGAATTAGAACTTAAGACAAGGAAGATTAATAGAATTTGAGTGTTAGATGATTTTTGGGATCTCCTTATAAAAGTAAGAATGTAGTTAACATTAAGTTCTCGGCTTTTAGGTATAAGCGTTCAAATAGATTCTATGGAAAGACCTTGTAATATAGTACGAACCTTAAAGGGTTTAACTAGAAAGTATATCTTAATATTTTGATAGGAATTCACCATTAGTTATACTCAATGATCGAGATTCGGTGTTCATCATGGTTGTGTCATTTGAGCATGAGACAAGGATCCTAAAATTACATTTAAAGGAAAGTGACTTATATGAATGAGTTGAAACCTAATTGTAAGGATCAGGTTAGTAAAATAAATCTTTATATGACCACCAAATTGAAGTAAGTAAAAAGTTTGTCTAGTGGAAAAATGATTAAGAGATATAAATATTTGAAATAGATTAATGACATGGAAATTATTTGTCTTCCTATGAAAGAAATTTGTAGAACCACTTAGTGTCTAAACCCCAATATATATGTGTGATTTCAGAAATAGAAATTTTAAAAGGCAAATATGTTTTGGTATAAAATTATTATTTTTGGAAATTACATAAAAGTAACTATGTATATATATTTCGAAAAGAAATGACTTAATGAAAGACAAGTTATCTCACTAAGATTTTTCAAATGAGGTTTTGAAAAAATATATAATAGTAATGGTAAAATGAGTTTCGGGAAAATATATACGTAGGAAGTTAAAAATGAAGTAAGTCATTATGGGGTTAGACAATATAGGTGGAATAAATAGAGGAGCACAAGGCAATAAAGGAAAACAAAAGAAATCAGATTGTGGATATGATAAAAGGAACTCTACTTGTAAGGTAGAGTGCGTTTTTGGATTTCAAAACCAAACAACTTAGCTATGTTTAACTTGTTCAAAAAGGAAGCAAATGGAAAACTTTGATTATTTCTTCCTAAAGGATTTAGAGTGGGTAAGATAGAAAAGATCTCTAGTGATTGTGGTTAGAATAACTCGGTAGTTATAAGAGAAACCATTCAGATTGGAAGTTTAGAGAAAAAGTACGAGTTAAGAGTGAGTCGCAATGAGATGAGGCACTAGTAAATTCAACAATGGAACCTTCTACCTTCCAGAGAGAACTTCTAGTCAGAACGGCTTGGGTGTCTTCAAGGAATTCCAGTTTCTTACCTATGTTCTTGTAACAAACGTTTCATTTTGATATTCTATCATTAGCTTTTTCTTTGTATTAGGGTCTCTCTTCTAAACTTCCTTGGGAAGTGTAAATCTTAGAATTAGCCTATGGATGGTAGGATTGCTTGCAAGAATGTTATTTGAACATGTTATATATGATGTATGCATGAGTCTGCAAGTGTTTGCAAGTGGATGTAGTGGATGCATATACACACACTAGGCACCATTGAGGATCAGCAAATAGGATACTAACATATGCATTTTGATGTGTATGCATTTTATATATTATTTTTATCGATGATTTCAATGGATGTTATCATATAACTTTTGCATATGAATGGTGGTTGAATCACACATGTAGAACTATCTATTATCATTAGGGGTTTTGCATACATTTGGATACATGGCACCGACGTGATGCATAAAAAGAAGGTCAATTGATTCAATAGATCGCCTAATATTTTGCATGAGTTAGGGGCATACCCATTACACTACTACATAATTGCACAATTTGCATTAGAAAGATTAAGGACAATGAATGCTAATGGATAGTGTTTGAGTAGGTGGATGTAATATTTGACGATAATTCCTATTTCATTTCTCTAGTCCTTAGGATTTCAGGGACAAAATCCGTTAAGGAGGGGAGAATGTAACAACCCAAATTTTAAGATATGAAAATTAATTAATGATTTAATTAATTAATTAATAAGTTGTAAAATTTTCGTAATTTAACAATAGGGACTGCACGTCTGTTACGATTTTCTGGTTTAGATACATATATGATTTGCGATAAATGCATGTAAAACAAAGAAGTTATGCTAGTTCGAAGTTTGAAATTCAAATTAGAAGAAAAAACATATGTATGGGATGACTCAGCATCCACTAGGTCGACCCAAGTTGTGTGTTGGTTGACCTATGTGTCAACCCAAAGGATGGGTGGGTCGACCCATGTCATGCTAGGCATGTTTACGTGCCTGGCACAAAAACGAATCGAACGTTTATTATGTTAACAATGTGATTTTGTAGCGTGGCATTTTCCAGTAGTCTATTTCAAATCCAAGGCTGATGTGGCAACCCCTGATTAGTTTGAAGACATGATTGATTTAGATTTAAACCCTAAATTTAACAGTCTAGGATCTTTTAGCCCGCCTATAAATAAATCTCCAACCACTCCCTCATTCTTCACTACACATCTCTTCCCTGCTCAGGCTAGTCTCCTTTTTCGAGGCAGGCTAACTTAATTTTAAATTTTAGGGAATTGAGATTATAAATAAAAATATTTTCTCTTTTATATTATATATTTATATATTTATGTTTTGGACGAGGGTTCTGCCGGGGCCACAAGGAAAGATTTTTTGGTTATTTTTATAATTATCAAATTTTCGGTATTTTGAAGTAAATAGGCATTAAAATAGTTGTAGTTGTTAATTTATAGTTTTGTTTGTAGTTCTTAGAGATATTGTTCATTTTTCTGTAAGTTAATTTTTTTCTATAAGTATTCTTTTTTGTAAGTTATTTTATAGTTTCTCTGTCTTTCTTTCTTACATTTCTAGTTAACTGATAATTAATATAGTGGATATTTGTTTCAAGGACACATTTCAGAAAAAATTTAGATCCAAGGACAAACAACTTTTGCTACATAAATCAAGGACAACTTTCATGTTTTAATTGAAAAAAGTCCAAATATTTTAAAATTAAGGACACACATTGACATCTTGCAAATAATAAAAATTAATAAAAAATGTTTTTCTATAATAATTACATTAAAAATTAATAAAATTTTATTAGAAAATGTTTTTTGTTTCACAAATAAAGAAAAAATAAATATAAGATAATTCAGGACGGAAAACTAAATGAATATAGCTTCGCTTTTTACATATAGCTTTTTTTGTAAACGACATTAGCTTTAAAATGACTTGGTTCTGTGTTTACGGGATACAATATAAAGCTATATATTTAAGTTATAAAGCTATATTCATTTAGCTTTCCGAGACGATTATTTTTATATGTTTATAATTACATTAATAGACTAAAATAATTTTGAAATTACATTATTTTTAACAAAAATTTTAAGGTTTACTTTTTATTCTTTAATTGATTTAGTAATGATGAGAAAACAAAGTGAATTTCATGTTGATATAATTCAATTTGGTCTTTGTCCTTAATTTAATTATGAAACTTAGTTGTCCTATGATCTAATTTTTTTATTGAAATGTGTCCTTAATACTAAATACCCCATTAATATACAATAAGATCATTCTTTTAGTCTTCTTTCCCCTTTCTACTTCTAATTTTACAGTTTATTGTGGTTATGCCCAAAAATGCTTATTGGAATATGTATATGACTGACTTAGGCATAAGTTTATATACCTAATTTTATACGACTAATTAATCCTTTATTTTGCGCGTGTTGTACACAACTGACTTAGGCATAGATTTATATGCCTAATTTTATGTGACTGGTTATCCTTTTTATTTTACACGCATCGAGAAATTTAATTCAACTAGAATTATGTAAAAAAAAGGATTGGATAATTTGGGGACTAAATTGGCGTAAAATGTTAAAAGGTAATTTGGACTGAAAATAGGCAAACTTGATAAGGTTTACAAATTGGCTATGGCAATGGTTATGATAGAAAAACGGACTGTAACATGTATGCATAAATATGATAGATTGTACAAATATAAAGAATCGTGATAAACAAACGTGGTTTATTTGCAGATATAAACATGACATGAAGTTGTAAATGAATAAATAGGCTTAACATGAAAATTAAACTTAAATTGATAAACAAGTTTATAACCTAAAATTTATGGTTATTTTATGGGGCTTGTGATTAGGAATTGATTATTCTATAGTAGCCTTTTGATTAGGTATTGATTATTTTATGGAGCCTTGTGAATAGGCGTTGATTATTCTATAGTGCCTTGTGATTAGGCGTTGATAATTCTATGGGGCCTTATGATTAGGTGTTCGATGGTAAATAAACAAACAAATAGGCTTAATATAATAATTGAACTAATGCTAAGTTGTAAGCCTAATTGTATGTTTATTTTGTACATGGTTCCTATAGTAAATATATGGGGGGCCTAACTAAACGGGATTTGGGTTAGGTAAGAATTGTTTATTGGGGATCCATACCAATCGGCATAATGTTTTATCATATACAGTCTCATAAGAGGTGAGGGAACGCACCATGCTGAGTCAAGCAGTTAGATGGTCCAAATAGAGGTGAGTACGGTTGTGTTCCGACGGTTAGATGTGGGTGCTTGACCCGACTAAAGAAAATAAGATACTGTGATGTCTATGTTAATGCTATGTCTTTTGTTGATTGGTTGAGACTGATAAACCCAAGACCCATGGTAGGAATAGGTTATCACTTTATGCTTTAATAGTCGATCAATGAGAGGTTTTAGTAAAAAATCATCCTAGTTATATCATTCTGCAATCACGAAAGCGCAAACAATCAAACGGCTAGTGCAATAAAATAGGCATGAATGAGGTAGCAATCGACCAAACCTTTAGTCTTTGTACATCATTCCTATATGTTCACCTGATAGTTATGCACATACATTTCCATACATGACACAAGAACTATTATTCTGCCTACTATCTTTATTTTATCAATTGTGCAAGTAATTATACAACTCATTAAACTTTATGCCTGACCTACTCCTATTTCCTTCTTTTTCTTTCCTCTAGTAGGCTTACAAGAAAAGGGTAGATTGACATTAGAAGCTTTGGAAAGATTACTGTTGAAGATCCAAATGTATTTCTGTTTCATTTAATTTAAATTTGTAAAAAGTCATTGCCATAGGTTGGACTTGTACTTTAACGGGGTAATATTTTATCATACTCTGATTTGAGCTAGGATTGTAAGACATGTGTAACACCCCACCTCCGCTAGGGTCACTCACAAAGGGAATGCACTAGTTTTGGTGGAGTATTATCTAGGTAAACATACACAGAGATATCACAAGGCAGAACATAAATAAAGCAGTGGTAGAAATTAAAAACCAAATTTTTATTACTTTCGATAAAAGAGTCAAAACCTCATATATCCAAGGTACAAATTATTCCATTACATCAAGTTCTAAATAAAGAAGCATAAACTTAAGATAACAAAAGTAAATTATTCCCCAAACATAGCAGAAGTGCAGCCATAGCATAGCTCAAGACCAAACCGTACATGAGCTGACAGAAAGCAAGCTAAATCCAAGCTAAGAGCTAGTGTTTCCTCCCTGAGAACCTGGGGGGGAAAACGAAAGAAAAAGAGGCGAAAGAAAAAGGGTCAGTCATAAAGACTGGTAAGTCCTAGTGACTTTCAGTATAAAAACTAGTAAAGTTAACAAGACATGAGTAAATGGAAAGTAAACATAGGGATGATACTAAAACTGGCAAGATAACTAGGATAACAAGAAAAATCAAGTCTAGTATCGCATATTCAAGATTCGCTGCACCAATTGTACTAATATTCTAACCCATGTCAAGTATTAACCATGAAATGATCCCTTGGCCCAATATCATGAAGTGACCCATTACGGGGTCCACGGTACGATCTACTAATCGATCGGCTCCCTACAAGTTCTAGCTCGTCATGTGTCTGTGTCATACGGCCCAATCATGAAATGTAGTCACCTGTGCTAGGTCCACCATAGGGTGTATCAAGCCCTAGGGTGCCAACCACCGACACGAATCAAGCACGCACAGTGTAAACCTACTGGTTCCCAATGCCTGCTTTTTCAACTCCGGACTACGTGCACGACCATAGTCCGCCTGAACCTACAATGGCGCACCTACTCAGCCGTCGTTCTGGTCGCTTACAATCAGCCCAGTAATCGTGCCCCACCCTGCCTAGTCCCAGGGTATCGTGATACATCTAAGTGGGTTACAACTGAAAAGGACCGCGTAACTAGGGTTTCTAATGGGTTAAGTGTTGTCATTCAAATTCGTGACTTAACCCTATCCAAATCATGTATCAAGTTGGTTAAGTGTGTTCAAGCGGTTCATGACTTAACCCTATCAAATCATCGTGTCAAATTGGTTAAGTATATTCAAGTGGTTCATGACTTAACCCTATCATGTGGCATTAATTCATTAATGCACCCCAACTTCTCACATTAGACTAGTTGTTGTGGTTACTGGACTTGCCGGGCAGTTCCGGACAGATTTACACCACAACATAGTCTAACCTCGGGTTTTACGTGCGATATGACCAACTACCCACATTGGATCCTATTGTTTGTAGTTACTGGATTCGCCGGGCGGTTCCGGGAAGATTTACACTGCAAACTCAACCTAACCTCGAGTTGGCCATTTTCAAGTTTATTCTAAGTGTCATGTCAAGTCTTCATGTCATGTTTCATGTCAAATCGTGTCAAGTTCATGTCCTTGTCCAGGTTCAAGTTATAACAATGTTCATGTTTCAAGTTTATAGTAAATTCAGGTTTGCGTAAACTACCCAAATCGTATTCCCATCGCACGTGAATTCGAATCGATACAAACAAATCTAATTAGGGAATAACATAGAAAGAACGAGCATAAGGTGGCAAAAGTTATTACAAGTCAAGCATGGTATAACTTGAGATAAATGACTACAACAATACTGGCATATGGAATAGAGCTCTCAAATATCTAACCTAGCAAAATAGGGTGATAGTCATAGTAACAGTTGACATATAATAACCCCAAACTTGTGAATAATAACTAATTCAACATCACAGGCATGTTAACATCATAGACATGAGGGGTTTAGGTTTACAACATGTTTAGGCCCCAAATCAATTTCATATAAATATTATCACAAGTCAAGATTCAAGATGAATAGATCCAAGGTGGACAAATAGTAGATCCAAAATACTAGATTCAAAATGAACAATGATAGATCCAAGATATACAATGATAGGTCCAAGATGATTGTCATACTTATGTTCAATTTCAATTTATAACATGTCCACATTATGTTTAAAGTTTAAATCTAAAAGTAACTGGGGCTTACAGGTCGTGGTTTTAGAATTAGAAAACAAAGAGGCGATGTTGAATCTTGAGTCTAACAGAAATCCCCCAAACAACAATACTCTACACGTAGCCTTGTTGGAGAAGAAGCAATTCCTTTTCTCTAACTTTTCAACCAGAGTTTTAGCAGCATAAGAACAGAGAGAATTTTTGTAGAGAGACTAGAGTTAGGGGCTGTCTATATAGGGTCAGGCCAACGAATCTAGACAGAAATCGGACTAGATACATCAGAGTGAACTCTGACTCAAAAATGGGCTCGGCAACCAGGTCAACACCCAGGTCGACTCTATGGTCGACCTGGTCCTGGGAAAGCCGACCCTATGGTCGACCCCCAGGTCGACCTGGTCTTGGGCGGAAATTTCCCGCCCAGTCTGTTCTGGGGTTTGAATTCGAAATTTTGAATTCAATTTCTGAGCAGTTTTGAACTTGAAAATTTTTGAAAACTTCGAAGGGTCATAGCTTGGTCATACGGACTCCGATTTTCGAAAACTCGGACTCGTTTCCAAGCAGAATTTCGAGACGAACGCAATGGCGTAACCCGTTGCCCTTGATTCTTATTTTAAAAATTAATTCTGCCTTGATTTATAGTTATAACACGTTATCAAAATACGGGTTGTTACATTCTCCCCTCCTTAATGGATTTCGTCCCCGAAATCTCTAAGTTAGGGAGGATGTGTCCTACCATCCAATCATCCATCTACTCAGAACATCATCCACAGGCAACCATTGTCTTTAAAAGATTTCTAGTGCTGTATGAACATATGCAGTAAGTGTGTGTATATGTACTTATCTAATACAAAAGATCAGGCGGTTACTGATTCAGTAGACCTCCTTAATGCAAAATATGTTAGTGTAATGAATCCAACATGTATGCAAAATTCCTAACATACTTTATAATCTCTACATGAGTGCACAAACATTCATTCATATGCAACATCCAAGTGATAGCATAACAAGTTCCATCCATGTACAAGTATAAGTACTCATGCATATGCAACATGAAAATGTGACTGAGCCGATCTAGTGCCTAATGTGTGTCATGCATCCACTAGCAATCACTTGCAAACACTTGCAACCATTTGCAAACATCAACCATAACATGTTTCAATCACATGTTTACATCCATATGGTTCTACCTAAGGTTCTCAAGCTAAGATCGAGAAGATGACAAGACAAACGTAGGTAGTAAAAGCATGTTACGAAAGGTTTTCAAGTTTATAGGAAAAAGAGATCGAGAATGTACCCTCAAAAAGAAATGGGTAAAGCGCGCGTATCTTCTCTTCGGTTTCCCAAGTTGCGTCTTCTTGGGCTTCACTCCACTGAACTTTAACTAGCTTGAATTCTCGATTCCTTAGCTTCTTGATCTCCGTTCCTAAGATACGAATCAGAACTCGCCTCAATGTTGCTTCTTTTTCCACTTCTACGCCTTCAAGGATGCTTGGCTCAACCACTTTGGCTGATTCATGTAAGCACTTTCGGAGATGCGAGACATGAAAGACATTGTGTACTCCGGCCAGCCTCTCGGGTAATTCTACTTTATAGGCCATCTGCCCAATCCTCTCAGTGATAGGGAACGGTCCTACGAACCTTGGTGCTAGCTTTCCAACCGCTCCAAAACGAACTACATTGCGTAAAGGAGAAACTTTTATAAAGACCATGTCTCCGACTTCGAACTCTAGGTCTGTCCTTCTCTTGTCCGCATAAGATTTCTGTCTTTCTTGGGCCGTTTTCATCCGTCTTCGTATCAAATCAACCTTCTCAGAAGTGTCCCTTATCATGTCGGGCCCAAGTATAAGCATGTCTGTCGTCTCCCACCAACAAGTTGGCGACTTGCACGGTCTTCCATACAGGGCTTCGAACGGTGTCATTCCGGTGCTAGCTTGGTAACTATTATTATATGCAAACTCCACAAGAGGAAGATGGTCTTCCCAAGTACCACCAAAGTCAAGAATGCATAGTCTCAAAAGATCCTCTAGTACCTTATTTACCATTTCGGTTTGTCCATCCGTCTGCAGGTGATAGGGCGTGTTTAAGCTCAGTCATGTACCCATTGCTTCTTGCAGACTATTCCAAAACTGGCTAGTGAAAATCGGGTCACGATCACTAACTATACTAGAAGGGACCCCATACAACCGTACTACCTCTCGAAGGTAAATAGACGCTAGCCATGATGTGGTCCTCTTGCTTTTCACCGGAATGAAGTGAGCACTCTTCATGAGTCTATCAACTTTGACCCATATGCTAGTATTTCCCTTCCTTGACCTGGCAGTCCATCCACGAAATCCATCGAGATACTCTCCCATTTCCATTGCGGAACCACCAAAGGATGTAATAGCCCACTGGGCTTCTTTGACTCGGCGTTTACTTGTTGGCACACCCTGCACTTTGAAATGAACTCTTCCACGTCCTTTTTCATTCCAGCCCAAAAGAAAATGCGTTTCATATCTCTGTACATCTTATCCCCTCCGGGATGTATAGTCATCTTCGAGTGGTGCGCCTCTTCGAGAACTTTCCTTACTAAGTCTCCCACTTGTGGGACACATAGCCTTCCATCATGCCTTAGCCATCCCTTGTCATCTATGGCATACCTACCTAGGTGACTTGACGTCTCACCACTAATCATCTTGTCCATGATTTCGACTATCTGTGGGTCTTCCTTCTGTGAAGTCCCTACTTGATCTAGAAGTGTGGGTCTTAACTCAAGAGATGCTAATGTAACAGTCAATGACTCAGCAGCAGGTGTAAAATCAAAGGTCGCTATAAACTCTAGACTTTTCCTTTCAACAAACAAGGGGCTCAAGGTCAACCTTTTCCTACTTAGCGCATCCACCACCACGTTACCCTTGCCAGGGGTATAAGCTATATCGAAGTCATATGATGCCAAGAATTCCATCCACCGCTGTTGTCTCAGATTCAAATCTTTCTGTGAGAAGAGGTACTTAAGCGATTTGTGGTCGGTATACAGCTCGAACCTCTCCCCTAGATGATAATGGCGCCAAGATTTAAGTGCAAAAATGATCGCCGCTAACTCCAAGTCATGTGTGGGATAGTTCTTCTCATGAACTTTAAGTTGTCTACCCCCATAGAAAATCACTTTCCCTTCTTGCATTAGGACTGCGCCTAATCCCGTGCCACATGCATCTGCGTACACGGTAAACATCTTACCTCCATCGGGTAATGCCAAAAATGGAGTTGTGGTGAAGGCTCTCTTAAGTCTCTAAAAAGCAATCTCACATTCTATGTCCCATGCAAACGCTAGGTTTTTCTTTGTTAACCTAGTAAGAGGGGCTGAAATCTTAGCGAAGTCCTTAATGAACTTCCTATAGTAGCCTGCCAAACCGAGAAAGCTTCTCACCTCCGTTGCGTTCTTCAGAATTTTCCAGTCTTGCACCGCAACTACCTTTGCGGGGTCCACGGCTATGCCTTGCTTAGAAACTACATGTCCAAGAAACCGAACTTCCTTCCTCCAAAAATGGCATTTGGAGAACTTAGCCTTTAACTGGTGTGCTCTAAGCGTATCCATGACTTCCTTGAGATGTCTAGCATGCTCTTCTTCATCATTTGAGAAGATCAGAATATCGTCCATGAAAACCACTACAAACTTGTTAAGGAACTCCCGAAACACCCTACTCATCAAATCTACAAAATACGCGAGTGCATTCGTTAACCCAAACGACATGACGAGCCATTCGAAAAACCCATCTGGAGTCCTAAACGCAATTTTTTCAATGTTATCCTCAGCCACTCTAAGCTGATGGAATCCTGTGGCTAGATCGAGTTGAGAGAAAACAGATGCTCCCACAAGCTGGTCAAACAAATCGTCGATTCTTGGTAGTGGGTGCCTATTTTTCATAGTTAGCTTGTTTAACTCACGATAATCTACGCATAGACGAAGCGAACCATCCGCCTTAGTAGCGAATACCACCGGAGCACCCCATTCAGAAATGCTTCGCCTTATGAAATTTTTCTCAAGCAACTCCTTAACTTGTTTACTGAGCTCTCTTCTTTCTCGCGGGGCCATGTGCCTAACGAGCAATGAAACTGGCTTGGCATTATCAACAAGATAAATACGGAAATCTATCTCGCTTTTAGGGGGTAACCCCCTTACCTCATCAAAGACATCTGGATATTCTCGGACCACTCTTACAGATTGAAAATTGTCGATGGACGAGTCAAGAGATTCAAGATAACACAACATGACTGGACCCTTAGGGTTACAAGAAATTTCAAGGGTATTACCAAGGCGAGTCATGAGCCTCACTACCCTTCATTCACGATCAAGAATGGCTCCATAATTGGACAGCCAATCCATACCTAGGATCAAACCGTATCCCATAAATCCGAGAACATAAGCATTACACGCGAATTCTACGCTTGAGATAGAGATCCTCAAATCAACACATATCATAGATAAATGAGCGGAGCCACCAATTGGATTTGAAACACTAATGGGATCCTCAACTAGACTAGTACTTAGGTGCAGATTTTCAACAATATCAGAAGAAATAAAAGTATGCGATGCGCCAGCGTCAAATAAGGTTCGAACAGGAAAGTCAGAAATGTAAACAAGGCTTTCTACAGAAATATTACTACCTCAGTCAAGAGCTGGAGTGGTGTTGAGAGCATGCAACTGCCCTCCAGAAGGTCCTGCTCGCTGGGTCTGCCCTTGCCCCTATCCTTGCTTCTTAGGGCAATCCTTACTGAAGTGTCCAGTATCCCCGCAAAGAAAGCATTCACCCAACTTTCTCTTCTTCTTTCTACAGTCTTTAGCTAGATGTCTCGTAATACCACAAAAGTTGCACTTCCTTGTCTCACGTGGTTTGTTAGCATTGTTGTTGTTGCCCTTGTTATTCTTGTTATTCTTGTTGCCTCCCTTCTTGAAGTCAACTTTCTTATTCTGAGTCTCATTAGGCTTAACCTCCTTCTTGCTATTCTTGTCTTCCTCATGAAGTAGAGCCATATCCACCAAGCTTTCAAAGGTCGCCCCCATGGGTATATGAGTTATGGCCAAACTGTGTAGTGGCTCGTTCAATCCTCAAGCAAAGCGTACAGCCTTTTTCTGGGCCGTGTTGACCAAGTCCAAACCGAACCGAGCAAGCTGATTAAACTTATTCACGTACTCCCTAACAGACATGTCCCCTTGCTTGAGTGCTAGGAACCACTCCATCTGAAGATTCTCTTCTGCTGACGATAAGAATTTAAGCCCAAACCTCTCTCTAAAGTCTGCCCAAGTCTCAACTGACCTGGTAGTGCTGGTGACTTCCCACCAAAATGCAGCTTCCTCTTTCAACAACCATGCTGCCAACTGAACTTTCCTATGATCCTCCACATCGAAGATAATAAACAAGTCTTCAGTCTCCTTTAGCCAGTTTCGTGCCTCAACAAAGGTTTCAGTTCCAACGAAGTTCTTGCCGCCCATTGCTTTAAAGTCTTTGCATATTTTGGCAAAGGCGGTATCGGAAGGAGGAGGAACCGTGACCACTGGGGGAGGAGGAGGGATGTCTGCCGGGCCTGCGCCGTTGGCCCTAGCTTCTAAGTACCTTCGGAACCATCCAGGTACGGGTACTCCCTCAGGAAGGTTAAGATCAGACATGCTGAATAACGAAAAGAAAAAGATTCAAATGAGGGAACAAAGGAAAGTGCTAATGGATTTTGGGGAATAGCCTTTTTAAACATAAAACTTTTATTGAGAAATGCTTCTTTATAAACGGTTTTGGAAAATAGTTTTAGAAGGTTTTTAAAACTTTTGTCCCGTCTGGTAACCTTCTGCTCTGATACCAAATGTAACACCCCACCTCCGCTAGGGTCACTCACAAAGGGAATGCACTAGTTTTGGTGGAGTGTTATCTAGGTAAACATACACAGAGATATCACAAGGCAGAACATAAATAAAGCAGCGGTAGAAATTAAAAACCAATTTTTTATTACTTTCGAGAAAAGAGTCAGAACCTCATATATCCAAGGTACAAATTATTCCATTACATCAAGTTCTAAATAAAGAAGCATAAACTTAAGATAACAAAAGTAAATTATTACCCAAACAGAGCAGAAGTGCAGCCATAGCATAGCTAAAGACCAAACCGTACATGAGCTGACAGAAAGCAAGCTAAATCCAAGCTAAGAGCTAGTGTTTCCTCCCTAAGAACCTGGGGGGAAAACGAAAGAAAAAGAGGCGAAAGAAAAAGGGTCAGTCATAAAGACTGGTAAGTCCTAGTGACTTTTAGTATAAAAACTAGTAAAGTTAACAAGACATGGGTAAACGGAAAGTAAACATAGGGATGATACTAAAACTGGCAAGATAACTAGGATAACAAGATAGGGATGATACTAAAACTGGCAAGATAACTAGGATAACAAGATAAATCAAGTCTAGTATCGCATATTCAAGATTCGCTGCACCAATTGTATTTGTATTCTAACCCATGTCAAGTATTAACCATGAAATGATCCCTTGGCCCAATATCATGAAGTGACCCATTACGGGGTCCACGATACGATCTACTAATCGATCGGCTCCCTACAAGTTCTAGCTTGTCATGTGTCTGTGTCATACGGCCCAATCATGAAATGTAGTCACCTGTGCTAGGTCCACCATAGGGTGTATCAAGCCCTAGGGTGCCAACCACCGACATGAATCAAGCACGCACAGTGTAAACCTACTGGTGCCCAATGCCTGCTTTTTCAACCTCAGACTACGTGCACGACCATAGTTTTCCTGAACCTACAATGGCGCACCTACTCAGCCGTCGTTCTGGTCGCTTACAATCAGCCCAGTAATCGTGCCCCACCCTGCCTAGTCCCAGGGTATCGTGATACATCTAAGTGGATTACTGCTGAAAAGGACCGCGTAACTAGGGTTTCTAATGGGTTAAGTGTTGTCATTCAAATTCGTGACTTAACCCTATCCAAATCATGTATCAAGTTGGTTAAGTGTGTTCAAGTGGTTCATGACTTAACCCTATCAAATCATCGTATCAAATTGGTTAAGTATATTCAAGTGGTTCATGACTTAACCCTATCATGTGGCATTAATTCATTAATGCACCCCAACTTCTCACATTAGACTAGTTGTTGTGGTTACTGGATTTGCCGGGCGGTTCCGGGCAGATATACCCCACAACATAGTCTAACCTCAGGTTTTACGTGCGATATGACCAACTACCCACATTGGATCCTATTGTTTGCAGTTACTGGATACGCCGGGCGGTTCCGGGCAGATTTACACTGCAAACTCAACCCAACCTCGAGTTGGCCATTTTCAAGTTTATTCTAAGTGTCATGTCCAAGTTCAAGTTTCGAGTCTAAATTCATGTCAAGTCTTCATGTCATGTTTCATGTCAAATCGTGTCAAGTTCATGTCCATGTCCAGGTTCAAGTTATAACAATGTTCACGTTTCAAGTTTATAGTAAATTCAGGTTTGCCTAAACTACCCAAATCGTATTCCCATCGCATGTGAATTCGAATCGATACAAACAAATCTAATTAGGGAATAACATAGAAAGAACGGGCATTAGGTAGCAAAAGTGATTACAAGTCAAGCGTGGTATAACTTGAGATAAATGACTATAACAATACTGGCATATGGAATAGAGGTCTCAAATATCTAACCTAGCAAAATAGGGTGATAGTCATAGTAACAGTTGACATATAATAACCCCAAACTTGTGAATAACAACTAATTCAACATCACATGCATGTTAACATCATGGACATGAGGGGTTTAGGTTTACAACATGTTTAGGCCCCAAATCAATTTCATATAAATATTACCACAAGTCAAGATTCAAGATGAATAGATCCAAGGTTGACAAATAGTAGATCCAAAATACTAGATTCAAAATGAACAATGATAGATCCAAGATATACAATGATTGGTCCAAGATGATTGTCATACTTATGTTCAATTTCAATTTATAACATGTCCACATTAAGTTTAAAGTTTAAATCTAAAAGTAACTGGGGCTTACAGATCGTGGTTTTAGAATTAGAAAACAAAGAGGCGATGTTGAATCTTGAGTCTAACAGAAATCCCCCAAACAGCAATACTCTACACGTAGCCTTGTTGGAGAAGAAGCAATTCCTTTTCTCTAACTTTTCAACCAGAGTTTTAGCAGCATAAGAACAGAGAGAATTTGTGTAGAGAGACTAGAGTTAGGGGCTGTTTATATAGGGTCAGGCCAACGAATCTAGACAGAAATCGGACTAGATACATCAGAGTGAACTCTGACTCAAAAATGGGCTCGGCAACCAGGTCGACACCCAGGTCGACTCTATGGTCGACATGGTCCTGGGCAGGTCGACCTTATGGCCGACTCCTAGGTCGACCTGGTCCTGGGCGGGAAATTTCCCGCCCAGTCTGTTCTGGGGTTTGAATTCGAAATTTTAAATTCGAATTCTGAGCTGTTTTGAACTTGAAAATTTCTGAAAATTTCGAAGGGTCATAACTTGGTCATACGGACTCCGATTTTCGAAAATTCGGACTCGTTTCCAAGCAGAATTTCGAGATGAACGCAATGGCGTAACCCGTTGCCCTTGATTCTTATTTTAAAAAAAATTCTGCCTTGATTTATAGTTATAACACGTTATCAAAATACGGGTTGTTACAACATGTGTTTGTCGCATATAACAATATGATTTTTGTTCGATGATAACAAACATATATATATATATATATATATATATATATATGTTAAACGACCTTTTGGTCTGGTTCCCAAAAGTACGCAAGACACGCTCGACTTAGCATATCGCATTATATTACAGCCTAGAGGCATCGCCAATATCATCCGCGGTCCAGTACCAAAAGACTCGAGTCTGGGCACTAGCCGGATGTCGCATCCCTTGAACGCGACCTACATCAGTATTTATCCACATCCAAGACGAAGGCGAGACGTGCTCCGAGCCGAAGGCGAGCCTTCAAGCGGGTCCGGGCACAGCGCCGGTGGGGGTCCGGGGCCCCACAATCCCGACGGCGATCGACCGATCCCCACAATCCCGACGGCAATCGAGGGGTCCGGGGCACCGCCCGATTCATCCGATTTTCTCCATGCCAGAAGCTCAGATTCCTTCATTTCGGACCAACAAAATAGAAGATTCCCTCACTTCGCGTTGAGGAGCTTCGACAACTTTGAAACAACAAGTTTTCAGCACCAAGAAGTTCGGCTTCCTCATTATCAATTTCATACCCCAGGAGGGTTCGAAATTTCGTACCCTTTAGGGGATTCGAAAATTCGAACCCCCCTAGGGGTACGAAAATTCGAACCCCCCTAGGGGTACGAAATTTCGAACCTCCAGAATAGGTTCGAAATTTCGAACCTCCCCGGGAGGTGCGAAATTTCGAACCTTCAGGAGAGGTTCGAAATTTCGAACCCTTAGTCAAGGGGTGCGAAATTTTCATATGCAGGGGTGTTGGGTGCGAATTTTCTGCATGTGGTCCCTATTTCTACCTAATCCTACCTACCCCCACTCCTATAAATAGCCCATGACCTCACACTTCAAAGGTGTTGGATTTTCCTCACTGGAGACCTTCCTAGAGCTTCATGAGCCCCATTAATGGCATCTCCTATTTGAGGAAGAAGGAGAATTAAATATTCTTTTTCCCAAATACCTAGCATATGGCAATTATAAAAGTAAATGTAATAAGCGTGGCTCTATCTTGTAATTCTTGAGTAACTAATAAAATTCCAACTTCCTTCCAAAGTGGACGTATGCCAAATCCACAGCCGAACCACTATAAATACTTGTGTCATTTACCGCTTTCTTCTACTAAGTCTTGCGACCGAATTAATTATTCCTAGTAATAGGAATATTTAGTGTTTACAACATTTTTTTCCATAAACATTTGGTGCTTTCACTGAGAAAACTCGGATTTTGCGCCTTTGTCACACATTGTCATCTCGACCTTCGACAAGCTTGAGGTTCCTTGCTAAACTTGTTGTCGAGCCCGCTCATGATGGCAAAGCGTCCAAAGAATGCAATGGCCGGCTCTTCAGCCGCAGCCGAGGTCGGTACATCCCAACAACCTCAACCGGTGGATATCCCAGCCACTAATGAAACTGTCCCTTCTGTTGTGGACCCTGAAGCGCCTGCGACACAAGCTCAAATCCGCATGCATAATAAAAAATTTGAGAATACAGCGGTCGAGCTTAACCAAGCATGGAAGAATAACATCGACTTTACGCGACAACTTATAGAAAGTCAGCGCATCGTCACTCGACTTCAACTAACTCGAAACAACACTCGACCTCGAGCAACTATATCGGAAACTTCATCTTCCAAATCAAGGGGCCCGCATCAAAAGAAGGTTTAGTCTTATTAACAACATCACCGTTCGCACCAACGCTCTCGATAACGACAACGACAATGTGAACGGCAGTAGCGACCGAGCTACAATCACATATAGCGAGGTGGTACAGTACCGAGGCCGCTCTGCTTGATCATCAATGACGGACCAAGTCCTACCAACCAACCTCATCCTCGACACAACCCAACGTCCGCTAATCAGGATGAGGGGCCTGCTATTCCAACAGCCCGTGCCCCTCCTGAACAGGATCCGCATCAACCCACTCTTCATCAGGATCCGATTGTAGACGTCGAGGACATGGAGGAAGATGATTCAGACATCCATCCTAGAAGACGCCTTTGTAACAGAGCTCCAGAACCTCGCCAAAACTCGTGGGTCCCTATGGCGGATCCCCATCCAATCTACCTCCCGGACATGGTCCGAAGGATCATGAGGGAAATGCGAGGAAACATGCATGATTCATGGGAAGCGCACATTAGGTGCAACCCCTTCATAAGAAGGGTGAACGAAGCTGAATGGTCGCGACGCTTCTGTATGCCGCAGATGCCTCTTTACGATGGCACTACCGATCCCTGTGCCTTCCTAAATTGATATGAATGGCAAATCGACTCGAGTCGGGGTAGCGATCCGGGCAAATGCAAGTGCTTTCCAGTTTTCTTATCAGGAACTGCTCTGTTATGGTTCTCTCTTCTTCCACTCAATTCCATTAACAACTTCGGACAGTTGGCGACAGAGTTGGTCAAGCAATTCAGAGTAGACATCCCGACTCCAAAGTATGCCCTCACCCTGTCCAACCTATACCAAGGACCCGCCGAGTCTCTCAAAAGCTATCTCTCCCAGCTCAATGTCTCCCTCGCCGGGGTCGAGGATCCAGATCCTCGCACCATACTCTTCCAGTTAGCAAAGGGTGTTCTCCCTACTTCCTAATTCGGGGCATGGATCGATCGGAAGCAGCCAAAAAACCTTGACATTTTCCATGAGAAGGTTAGGCAATACTTATGTCAAGAAGAAGCGAGACGAAACCGACTCTTCAGGGCCAATCTTCCCAACAATCCACATGTGAATACCATAAATGACAGCGTCAAAGGGAAACAGATAGCAAAGCTCTTCGATAAGGACAAGGGGCAGGTCCCTACAAACGAAGGTCGAATAACGGTAAGCAAGGCGACCACAACAACGACCAGGTTCCTACGGAACCCAAGAAGCCCGGCACTCACCGGGCGTACAAGATATACACCCCACTGAATGAAGACTTGGAAACAATCTACATGGAAACATGTAACATGCTTCAATACAAGAAGCCGTACAACATGGAATCCACTAATCATGAGAAGAATACCGGCAAGTACAGTCGATATCACAACATGTATGGGAATAATACCAATAATTTCCGTCAATTCAAATATGTAATCGAAAAGCCTATCCGCGAGAAGCGCCTTGAGCAGTACGTCCAAAAAGCATCATGACTCTCACCGACATTAAGCAGAATTCCAGCAAAACCTAACGCTCACTCCGTTGGCCGCAATTGACGATGGTACCTCTCACCAGCCCCGAGCGGCAGAGGACCCACTGGAAACGGATCTCCTTCCACTTGTGGACCCCGAAGTTCATGCGACTTGAGCATAGATTCACTTGCTTAATAAATATGAGAATGCAGCTCTCGCGCTGGGCACTGAGGACTAACATCAACCTTATGCGCCAACTTCAAGAAAGTCAACACATCATCATTCAACTTCAGCTCGCTCATAACCATGCCTGCTCGCGGCACACCGCATCGAAAGTTTCTTCTTTCGGAGCTGGGGGCCTACATCGAGGAAGAAGGTTAAGCCTCATTAAAAACATCGTCGTCCGCTCCAATAATCATGCGGCGACAGTAATGGCCACAGAGATGAGAGGATGATCGAACCATCATCGCTTACGACCAAGGAACACAGTAACAAACCGGGTCTGAGTAACCAACCTTCTACTCGGAAGAGCCCAACTGTCGCCACTCACAACCAGAGTCCTACTCTTCCAACTGCTCGTCGGGCCAGAGTACTTTCGGACCAAGGTGCACATCGGCTCGCCCAACCTCGACAGCCAGTCCATCCATGACATGAAAGAGGGCGAGCCGGATGAGTACAACAAAAGACGTCAATGGAATAAAACTCCCAAAATTCGTCAAAACTAATGGGTTCCATTAGAAAATCCCCCTTTGGCATATCTCCCAGACGTGGTCGAAATAATCATAAAAGATATGCGAAGAAACGCCAACCACTTAAGAGAAACCCACTTGGGGCGTAATCCCTTCACTAGGATCGTACACAAAGCTGAGTGGCTCCGACGCCTTAACACCACATGTGGCATTCTATGAAGGCACGACTGACCTCTAATCTCGACAATGTCAGAATCACCATCAGAAATGGTCCGCTAGGCGGACTCAAACTGCTATGAGTCCAAACTTGTCACCTACGCTTCTAGCATCTAACTGGGCCCAAGCTCACTTCAACCAACTTCCTCATAATCATCCAATCGAAGCTAGAGGCTCATAGATTGCCGAATACCTTTCGTCAAGAAGTCGTGCTAGGCTCCAAAGTCCTGGGCAAGATCATAACCTCTATAATGTGGCCGGAGCCCAACCTCCAATTATCGCTGAAACGATCCATGGAATCGTGAGGGAACCCCGGGGGCACGCCCGCGACGTCTACAAAACCAGTACGAGGCGTAACCCATTCAAGTTGGCCACCCTTAATATTGGCGCAAGCTCTTCGACATATCGACACTCGCCCCATACTTAAAGAAGCCGTGATTCCTGAATCTTCATTAGCCGCCAAAAATGGAACATGGGTTCGTTACACGTTGCCCGCGCCATGAAGTTCAAGTGCTTCACGTCCTTGTCCGAGACGGCTCTGTCTGGGTTCTCTCGACTCCCACCTTGAACTATCCCAACTCTCGACTAACTCGTCAAAAGATTGGTCGTGCAATCCAGGTTGCACATCACAACGCCTAGAGACATCCTATCAGTCTCGAACATTTATCAAGGAACCCGTGAAAACTCTCATAGGCTATATCGCAAGATCCCACACCGCCTTGGCTGAAGTCGAGAAACCTACTCCTCGAATCGCTCTCATCCAGCTCACAAATGGCATACAACCTGATTCTGAACTTAGAGCATGGACCAATCAGAAGCAATCAAAGATTCAGGAGATCTTCTGCATGAACGTCAGCTACTTCCTACACCGAAATCTATCCTAAAGGAATCATGCTGCTAGCCTCAACATCCTGCCTCGTGACGACATTCAGAGCTCCAACAACTCTAATTCTATCGCTTTGCGCAATCTTGCTAGTGCCGGTAACGTCAAAGGCTGTCGTAGCAATGGATGAAATCTACTTCGACTCCCATCCTTCCGCAGCTATACCGCTCTTAGCAACACCCCCGAGAAAATTCATCTCGTAATCTGCAACTTCCAACCATGCAAAAGATCAAGACCTGAAAGTCCGACGAGCACACCAAGAGACTCTACAGGATATTGTCGGTTCTACAACATCCGCGGACACAACACAAACATGTCTCGTCACTTACAGAACGACCGCGAGGAATTCATCCGCATGGGAACTTCGAGCCACTCAACACTCATCAAAGACTCCCATTGCACGGGATCTCCGAGCCACTCGATGCTCATCAAAGATTCTCACTATGTGGGACCTTCGACCCACTCGATGCTCATCGAGGATCCCTACTCCATGGGATCTCTGAGCTACCCAGCGCTCATCAAAAATTCCCATTCAACAAGACCTCGACGACAATTAATCCCTCAAGATTGTCCCCCTACCGCGTCAGTACTACATCTTCCGTAGCGCAGTTGACTCTAGGTTGTCATCAGAGGTACCAGTTTGCAACTCCTCCCTACCTCTGCCTCCCTCATTGGAAGCAGAACAGAAACTAAAAGAGAACTTTCTTCTATTAAAGACACCTCCTTTCCACTATGCCATTGCCATTTTTTGTCCTCCACACGACGCTTCCGACCTCCTCCAATCAGTAGGGGGAACGTTGGGAAGCATTACCCGGGGAACGTTCGGAAACGATCCCGAGAATTCCAGTTCTCTACCATCCCCTAGACCGTCGTCTACGATACAACAATCCCCAAGGTTACTATTGGAGATATCGGCCATCGACTCATTAACACAATCAGCTCGCCCAAAAAAAAGAGGCGAGCGAGATGATTAAATATCAAAGGCATACACATTAATGTTTACAGATCAGAAAACAGGACCTCGAGTGCAATTACCGACGGAAATGTCTGTTGGTTAAAGGGTCGCAACCTTTTCAATAGTCGTTACCGTTGCAATTCAAACAGAGTCGTCCATTCACGGATAGATGCCTCATTCCGGCCTATGTGTATATAGGCCTACAAAAAAATGAAATAAAAACGAAAAACTAGGCCCCTTCTCCAAGATACACCTCCTCTTTGTTGTATCGTAGTTATCCTCCACCAACTAATGCTTCGGCCATGTGGGGGCACGACTGGAAGCTCAGCCGAGGGCCCGCTCGAACACACATCAGCGGCCTTGTCTTCAAATGGGTCTTTCCTCCACCTACAGGCCTCGCTCCTCGTTAGGAAATCCCATACTCATACGATAGAAGCTCAGCGATTGAACTTTCAAACTCTCAACCATGGACGGAGCCGAACTTCCAAGGGCATGGAACAACAAACATTTTCGCCTCTACTTTACATAACTTAGTAAACAATTGGTTCACACGTTCCAACGATGTTTTGTTTTCATGTAATTCGAGGAATTGTTAAGGCTACTACTACCAGAGTTATCCACAGAAACGATGTTTAGCTTCCTATCTCCCTTCCATGTTTACTCCATGCATGACGTTCATGATGTGTTTGAGTAATCCTGAAAAATAGCTCTCGTACAAACATCTGATCGGTGCCCCGAGCACAGGAGCCGGTGCTGCCATCCGGACCTCGATCCAACATCGAGACCAACCCTCTTGGCTACGCGCGGCACCCCGAGCACGGGAGCCGATAACGCTACTCGAGTCGCCGGCCCGCGGTGCGATCGAGTATAAATAACCACTAACTCGAACCTCGGCTCCGTGCCGAGACCGAGGATAAATCGTTCCGCGTCCAAGTCCCGGCGTCTTGGCGCCGCCACCTAACGGCCGACTAAAAGTGATGAAAGTCTCTCTTCGCCGGTTACGGGTGCTGATCGAATCTTGGCGCAGCACCAAGACCGACCTTAAATCGTTTCTCCCCGAAGCTCTCAAGGTGCAACCCATAGCCATGATCGGACCCTACGGGCTGATGATCCGGGCTTTTCTCCAGCGAATAAACAACGCCGACGGCTCGCCCCAACCCGATGAACGACGGGAGAGCCACCCACCTAGCCGAACACATAACGCGACGTCCTACGCCTTCGCTATGCTTGGGATTGACCCCGGGCCACTCAAAACAGCAGGCACACAACCTGGTTTTGCAAACTACAGGGTTTCCTGAGCTGAGGGAAACTTACTGAAACCAGCTTTCCATCTCACCCCTTCGGAATAATTGACCCGGAGCGCGGTACATAATCTCACCTCTCTGGAATAACTGACCCAGAGCGCGATACACAATCGCTTTTTCGTTAGGTGTAATGATAAATATGCTTATGCATTACGAGACACCTGAAAACATAAGAAGAACATCCAAACACTTAACACAAATTGCGATCTTCACTAATTCATATTTCATTTCTACACACACCCCAAATAGACTACAGGTCTAACATTTCTTCTTTATGATGACAGGGTGTACATGAAAACCACACCATACCTTTAGGGACCAAAAGCGAGGGTCACACTTGCATATACAATCGGTCTACCTAACCCAAAGTATCTATAATTCCTTTAACAATTACTGATGCTACTCATACTTCTCTTTTCTTTTTTCTGTATAGGTTCGACACTTGGCAGGTTACCATCAGTGATGAGACCCTTCCTTCTGGAACCGCTTCCTCCTCCTCTACTCTTCACAGGACTAACGGATTCATGAGACATCGATGCGTGCCTCCCGCCATCATCCTCGCCCCTTTTGATGGGCATCATCGACGACTTTCTGTTTTCCTAGCCTACTCAGAGGCCCTCTCCTTCTCCACCTCAATATCGGCCTACTTCTTCACCACTACATTGGCAGATTTCTCCTCGGCATCCTGCCTAGTTTTGCCCATGCATCTTGTATGGCAGCCTCGTCCAATTAGTCTTCCCCTCTGGCTGCTCCGACTTTGCAACCCGACGGGATTCCTGATCTTCCGCCGTAGCTTGCATTGCTTGCACACATACATCAGCTACGCCTGTCGCATGAGCGCTTCGACTATCCATAACTTCTCCCCCTCCAAGGAGGCTCATACAGATCTGGGATCCTGAAGCCATGGATTCTCCTACTTCTCCATAGTGTTCCCGCTGTAACTCCAACCGGGACTCGGACGCTTGAGGAAGCACGGGGGCAAATCCTGGTGTCGCCTCCGCTCCAAGAGGGATAGTCCAGCAAAAGAAGAAGCTTTTTGACTGTTGAGGGTTCATCGCTCGCATCCTCTTTAGTTAGCAAGTACTTGAGCTAGGAGGTCGTCCCCCACCTATTTCTGCACCAACTTACTCATTACAGGACCTGAGGAGGATCCCCAACAGCTTCCGCGCTGGCGTTTCCATCACCACAACCTTCAGGGCAACTATTCTAAAGAGAAACATACACCTCGTCACAAGGATGATCCAGACCCAAAAGATCGGGTCTCGGAAACTCCTAACCTCCCGCCAATACTATGCAGACTGGGCGTAGAAGCCTGAACCAAAGGACAGAGGGGGCGATACAACCACCAGTTCCCCGAGGAACTGGAGAATTTAGACAAGTTCTCAGTACGTGAAATAAAAAATTCAGACCTCGATGCAAGTTCTTGAGTTTCCATGGCTGTTTCATTGGGTTCCCAAAGTCTCAACCCCCTGCCAGCAAGCTCATACTTAAACGCAACGTGAAGCTGACTCACACCCCTCGACGCAACAGTTTCCTACCTGCAAGCATATCGGAACGTGGTGACGAAACCTAGTTTTAATAACTATGGAAATGATTACTGGTAACCATCAACACCATTCTCGGGTCGGAAAATGGTTATAACCTAATTAGGTTGGAACTAACGACTCAACCGTATGTTTGCATCTTATGTGCATATCCGAGTAGTCAGTCTGAATCAGTACATCTCCATAATCACTCTCCAACCAGTTGTGTTACGTTCAAACTTCAATGACAAACTAGACATGAACCATTGAGCAATGATCCAAGCTTGCTAGCTCGTCCCTGACGTCATGCAGAATCTAGTGTGTTACGTTCAAACTTCAATGACAAACTAGACATGAAACATTGAGCAATGATCCATGCTTGCTAGCTCGTCCCTGACGTCAAGTAGAATCTAGCAGATACCCAGGCTTGGGGGCATCCCTCTGCCGAATATTGCACCGGCCTGGTAATTACAAGACCAGAACTTATTCCCTTCAGTCCCTGCGCTGGTGTCATCTTCACAACATCCCTTGGAGCCACCATCTTGAGAGCACCTTCACCTCGCAATGAAGGCAATCCAGAGCCAGAGTCCAGGCCCTGGAGGATTTTCGGCTTTCCATCAGTGCCCGGACTCCACAAAAAGCAGACAATCCGGAACATGGTGGCAACCTTTAGCCTCAACAACTAATGCCATGGCCATCACTAATCGTTAGCGCAATGCCTAAGTCAAGATGCAGCCACATCATGGTTTGGTCATTGATCGGATCCCAAGATTGACAATTCAACTATGTGTCGACCTCCTGCATAAGCATTCGAGCCGACAGTCCAAGCAAGTCCATCCCTCTGGGACCGCGCTGCGAGACCAAAACTCACTGATCACTGTCCGCTCATCGGGCGCTATGCAAATATTTAGTTTTACTAGCCCAAGCTTGGAGCCAAGACTAAGTCACCGGAGTGCGAAGTTATGCGTCGTGCTCCCACTCACTTGCTAGATTATCGTGTCTCTCAAACCGACTTCGACCTCTTGAAAAACCAGGGGGGTTTATTAAGGGTCCGGGATACGAAGTCCGATCCCGTATTCACACATACTTGGCGACCTTTAGCCGAACTCCTAATCCCGCTTCCCAAGATCCATTGCTCCATGTTCTTGAGTGCCAAATCCGAAAGCACTCTTACTTTCCATATCTCTCTTCCCTTCCCCCGGAAACCTAACAACACCTCGAGCGTCCAAAGTACAAAATAAATATTTTGGTATCCTCCATGCAATCAAGCTCCATTCCAACAATGTTTCAACAACCACTTAGGGCGATCGCGCGCCTAGGACATGGCAATGACCATGCATACACACTTTGGAAACCTCAACCGAGCAAACTGACTTGATTCAAATGCATGCCCACAAGACTTAAGGGTTCAAATGTACACACCAAACGGTCGGCTCTCGATCCGAAAACTCCTCGAAAAGCTAAATTGTGTGATTACCGGCCCATGGCAGGCAATTACCTTCATATTACTCATTCCAACTCCGACCGCATCGCACAAAACCATGTGCAAACATGTGAATGCATATGCGATTTAGACCCGACAGTGAACTGTTTGCACTTTGATGCAATCGGGAGTCGACAACTAATAATCAACCTCCCTAACCTACAACAATTAGGCGCCTTGGGCAGGTTGACACCTAAGCGGCAAGACTCAAGCGAGTCAAAGCAGTTAACAACACCAGAGTCCTAAATTCATACCGACAGGTTTCAACGATATGCCTCAAACGCTCCGAAGAAGCGGACACCCGTCACACAACTCAAGGAAAAGGTCACGACCAGTCACTAAACATGCTACATAGATCTTCCCGTCCATCTCCATACATGTCTTACTTCAAAGCACGTCTCATTCACACAAGACATACTTTGATGGCGCAAATGTTAACCTGCCTTTTGGTCCGGTTCGCAAAAGTATGCACGACACGCTCGACTCAGCATATCGCGTGATATTACAGCCCAGAGGCATCGCCAATATCATCTGCGGTTAATACCATAAGACTTGACTCTGGGCACTAGCGGGATGTCGCATCTCTCGAACGTGACCTCCATCAGTATCCGTCCGCATCCGAGCCGAAGGCGAGCCAAGCTCCGAGCCGAAGGCGAGCCGACAAGCAGGTCTGGGCGCAGCGCTGGTGGGGGTCCAGGGCCCTATAGTCCCGATGGCGATCGACCTAGCCGGTTAGGTCGAAACCGTGGGCACCGCCCGATTCATCCGATTTCTCCATGCCGGAAGCTTAGATTCCTTCACTTCGGACCAGCAAAATAGCAAATTCCCTCACTTCTCATTGAGGAGCTCCAACACCTTAGAAACGATAAGTTTTCAGCACCAAGAAGTTCGGCTTCCTCCTCATCAATTTCGTACCCCAGGAGGGTTTGAAATTTCATACCCCCAAGGGGATTCGAAATTTCGAACCCCCCTGGGGGTACGAAAATTCGAACCTCTAGGAGAGTTTCGAAATTTTCGTATGTACGGTTACTGGGTGCGAATTTTTTGCATGTAGTCCCTATTTCTACCTAATCCAACCTACCCCCACTCCTGTAAATAGCCCATGGCCTCACACTTCAAAGGTGTTGGATTTTCGTCACTGGAGACCTTCCTCGAGTTTCATGAGCCCCATTAAAGGCATATCCTATTTGAGGAAGAAGGAGAATTAAATATTCTTTTTCCCAAATACCTAGCATATGGCAATTATGAAAGTAAATGTAATGAGCATGGCTCTACCTTGTAATTCTTGAGTGATTAATAAAATTCCAACATCCTTCCAAAGTGGACGTAGGCCTAATCCGCTGCCGAACCACTATAAATACTTGTGTCATTTACAGCTTTCTTCTACTAAGTCTTGCGACTGAATTAAATATTCCTAGTAATAGGAATCTTTGGTGTTTACGACATTTTTTGCCGTCAACAATATATATATATATATATATTTGAAATATATATATATATTAAATGCGTTTTCAATTGTACTATTATACTACAACACGTACATAAATAAATATTTATATTTAAAAAGAATACTACTACACAAGAAATTAGATATTCAAACAGTATTTTATTTTATTATTTCAATAGTACAAGTTTCACAACTCCATTATTGTACATTTCACCGATTCTTCAAATTTATTTATTACATTGTTCCTCACTACAAACACTTTGTCACTTAGTTTTATATACACACTCAGTTACACTCTCTCTCTCATGTACAGATTCACTCATTGTCACATAAACATATATACATGATTGTATGTATATGCGTGTGTGTGTGTGTATATATATATATATATGTATGTATGCATGTATACACACACACATGGAACTCAATATAATGAAAATGGGCCAAGTCAACACAAGTGTATGAAGCAGACAAAAGCAAACAAGTATTCAGTACTTTCAAAACAGGGGAGGTTCATATGCATGAAAATGTATATATGATCGTGCAACAGTTCCATGTACACAGGTACATGAAGAAAACTTGAACAAGCAAGTGGCATATAAGAGGGTAACAGGTCAAGCCATGGCTCAACAAGCAACACAAGTTTAAAAACACAAACAGGAATACAAGATAGCAACAAATGTAAGCTGGGAATAACATTTGCAAATGGATATGGGGTGCATATACATGACATGGTGGCACACATTCAAAGCTCAAGTGAAGAAAGTATAGTGTGCAGTGCATACATATACAAACACATTTGTGTGAGTGTGTGTATGCATTCTTGCAAATACAGTATCGTAAACAAGTAGAAAAGGCAGTAGGGGCTAATCATGGTCAAGTCAACTTAGATATACATAAGGCAGTGCATGACAAAGCACAAAGGCATTAATGCACTTCAATGTACATAACAAACAAAAGCTAGTTTCTAATTCGAGTCAATAGGAACAGCAAATGGTTCAACATGGCCAAAGTATGCAAGACACCTTCAAGACAATGCAAACAATCATGGTGCAGATCAAGAAGCTTGAACCAAGAGGCACAAAAATAGTGTAAGACACAAAACTGGCATATATAGTGTAGCAGGTAACAACCTATCAAGCAAATGGCACATGTATGCAAGTTACACACACAATTGAGTATATGCATTTGGGCATATGCAGTCTTAAAGGAATAGGGCAAAATGCATTTGCATTAGGAGGTGGAAGTATACACAAATGATTCAATGCATAAATATATGTATATGGAGCATATCAAATACAAGTGCAACTAAAATGATATACATACACACACATAACTCTCTCTCTCTGTATATACATTGTGCATATATATGCCAAGCCACAAGTAACAATTCAATGCCAAAGCTATGCTCAAATTATTCTAGGAAGAAAAACAATACATGAAGACTTGATTTCAATAGAGTGCTCACAGTAAAAGGCAAGTAATTGCAGTAGCATGCAAGAATGAATTTAAATCAACATGCAAGAAAAATGGAAAGGAATTTATTCTGCATTTTTCTTGGCAAATAATATTTCGGCGAGAAGACATTTCAAATTTGTTTCCAGGTTTGATGAGACCATCATTTCAATAATTTATGTTCGGAAAATTATTGTTTCCAAATAATCCATAGAATCAAACAATCAACGTTTTAAAAGGATGTAATTTTTGGCAAGATTGTAATTCACATATTTAAAGATTTTCAGAAATCATCAAGAGTATTCACGATCAATCATTCAGGGTATCACAGCAATAGATCAAGCAAACATTCACGGCATGTAATCAACAAATCAATGCCAAGTCAATTAAGGAAATCAGAGACAATTAGGGTTTTTATTTCCTATAAATCACGCAATTCATCACTGGCAAAATTGAAAAACGAAGCAAAAAAATCAAAAGTAAAAAGAAAAATCAAATTAGAGTACTCATAGTTTTTCGATTGCAAGAGACCAAATCAATCAACCAAGAACAACGACATTCGAAGTTCATCAAAGAACAAATTTCCAGAAGATTTTTTTTTGAAGTTGTGATCTGATTTGGAGGCAAAACCCTATTTTTATTTCGGCCGACATTGCTTTAAATCCAAACATTCCAAAAGAAATAAGGGAGGCTGGCTTTGCTATTTTATTTTACATAGGGTTTTGTGTTTATTGTTTTATTTTTTGTATACTTTTGTAACCAATCCATAGTTTTTTTTAGTTTACTTCAACTAGGGTTTATATAATACCCCACACTTTTCTGTGCTCATATTTTGACAAAAATCAAAACTCAAACACATCCAAGCATGGAACGTGAAATCTGGTACCTGCAATGTGACAACCCCAATTTCGACAGACCGATTTTTTTTTCAAAATTTCAATCTATAGAAACTCGTATTGGTTTGCTCTGGTATCCTACAGAAAAGACAGAGACATAAAATATGTCAGAGCTCAGAAAACATCTCACAGCGGAATGGATAAAATATAATATAAATCAAAGTATAGCCTTACCGTATTAATAATACTGCCTAACCAATATCCAAAGCTATAATGCCTCATGTCCCTGCCACAAATCTAACCCGCGAGTATGTTATGAGGAGGGGGTCAGAACACAAGTTCTGGTGACTGGATTTAAACTATACACTTTGGAAAATCCTACATATACTGTTCAATCATATTATCTTATTTATTAGGTTACTTGGGTTAACAAAACTCAAGGCTTACACATACGTCGTACCCATTTACTTCCCAGTGAACTAACTAATACAGTATATGTGAAGCTACCCCTAATATCGAGGTACACCCCATGGAACCCCACTCGCATGGTCTCCACCATAACATTATCGCAGTATATGCAGTCCCTCATCCTACGTCGTAGTGACGTACGGATAATAATATTACGCTCCTCATATATCTATTATTACTATGCTGCGCAAACGTACGGACTTCCACCTTTGTTCGAATCAGACTCCATCATAGAGTAATGCCTTCAAGTCTATGATACACCACTCGGAGCCGATATGCATGTATCTTGACTATCCACCATTCGTATCTTCATTTGTAGCTCGATGCCTCAATCGCGCGTCCCATAATGTGCACCGAGTTTTGTGGCAGGGCGGTACAAGAAACACGGAACTCGATCGGGAGTTTTCCATATCTATACGGGCCCATCTCTAAAGAGCCTCTATATACAGACATACCTAGGGTCTGTTTTCGTGGTGGCTATGGCCCCACCTCGGCCCCTTCCTCAACTAGTAAAGACTACCAGAGTTAAGCGACTGCCCCAATGCAAACAGTCAAATCATCCATGTAGTGTCTCCCCTCAACCCCGTACCCCAAAAGTGAAGGATGAAATGTTATCTTGGGTTTAGCTCGAGTCTTTCTGCATCCCATTAGCTGCCGATGATGGGTGTCCGACGGTCTACTATCCTTGTTGGTCCTGACCTTCTTCCTCCTCGTAAGGAAACCACCAAACCACCCTTATGTCACCTCGTCACAACATTCTAACTGCATAGCTACATATGGAGTCAAGGCACACCCACCTAGTAGTTACGCGCAGACCCAACCTCTGCGGCCACAGCCCAAGACATCTACCGCCGCACAAATGACTACCAGGAGCACCTTACGTACCTCAGGAAGCCGCATGCTTCCCATTCCAGTCCTTCGAAACCGTCAGAACAATCAGATGAATGTGCGCTCTTCCTCGTTCCTTATAACACCATGATGATCTACCCCGTTGGGTTATTCACCCTCAAACGTGCGGACTGGTTCAAGCGCCTCACTTTAATAGACCATATGTCTAAACATTCTTTTACGCGCTTACCTCACCTCACCATGTTTCCAGTTTACTTGGTAATTCCCATTCATATTGAATTCTTATTCAAATTACCAAGTTTCTCTTGCTTATTAATTTCAGTCATACAACTTAGTCCATTTAAGTTTATTAATAAGCCCCAACATGTTATTCTCTAGATTGTGGCCCAAGGTTTGTAATCTACAATCTCTTTTATATTCTTATTTGATTTCATCATTACAATAACATGTTTTACTTAATATGTAATTAAGTATGTCAAATTCACATGTTTTTTAATTAACATATCACTTACCATTTATGATTAAATATGACTTATTTTATTTCATAAGTTTTCCTCATTCTATCTCATTTAATCATAATTCCATTTTACGTTGTCAATACAACTTATTGTTGTTTACTTATAAACTTAGATTAACTAAGGCCCATTAATAAGTTTCTCTACCCATTTATTATAATCTATATTATAATTTCCTCTTGTCCCTAAAACATTCTTATCAACGGGTTTCAGACTTCCAAGCTTACAGATCGCTTAATTTATAATTAAGTACAATATATTTTCCCCCTTTTCTTAACTGGTTTCAGGTTTCCCCCTTTACTGATTACTTGATTTACAATTAAGCGTTCCTTAACCAATTCACCAGTTATCCCATCCTCTTACTAATTTATTATAACCTAAGTTATAATATTCACTTGTCCCTAGGACAGGTCAACCTATTATACAACATTTTCATTAATGTTATTTATTTATAATAGGTTATTATCATTCCCCTTTTAAACCATTTTCTTTAACTGTTGTATTCTAGTATCCTTCATTCACTGTAATATATATATATATATATATATATATATATATATTCCTTATTTTAATCAAGGAAAACACTTCATGCACCTTATCTGTTTGATAGAAGGAATCAGTGATTTATTTTAATAACGTATTCCCATCTAAATCCGTGGTAGCAGGTAATTTCTTTACTTTTCTTACTTTCGTTAATGTGGCCTACTTGCAACCACTTTCTCATAAATAGGTCACTTAGGGAAATACATCACTTTTCCTTCATATCACACTAACTCGGTTCATTACATCCCTTCCTTTCTTATTTTCTTAGTTAGACGTTTAATTACCATTATTGCCATTTATTCATATCTTGTTATACACATATATTTGTATATATATAAGCACTAGACCTCACACATTAAGCCTACACTTGTGGATGCTGGATTTGTTGGGCGGGTTCGGGCAGACTTCTACCACAAGTTGATTAAACCTCGTGTCTTAGCACCATTACATTTTTTTAATTTTTGCACTTAGGCCTCTCACATTAGGTTCAACATTAGTGGCTGTTGGATGTGCCGGTCGGGTCCAGGCAGACTTCCTCCACTAATGCAACCTAACCTCGTGCCATACGTGCATTTACAATTTCTAATTGAAATCCTAGGCATATTCATCTTTATTCAATCATTAATGTTTATATCAAAATTGCACTCCCAAATTAAAGTCTCAAAACATAATATATGTTATGTTCCAAAAATTCCATTACAATTCATTCCCATTTCATGAAAACTTTAGGCATATTATCCTTTTTACTATAATATAGTTTACAGTAATCTAATTTTGCATGTCGTCCAAATTCTGTCTATATTTCATCGCATGTCCTTTTTAACATATGTTTAATCCTATTTTGGCATGTAAACATTCAGTCGGTTAATTATTCAAATCCATCAATCTAAACATGTCATTTATTCTATAATATGCCACAAGTGAAACATATAATTATAACAACAACAGTTATTGCCTATGTTCTAACCATTTCTAACAAGTTGTTTTTTTCCAACATGTAATCATTCCAATAATTTAATAGATTCAACATATGAATTTCCTGATCTACTCATATTAACGTCCCAACTTATTGCAACAACAATTTAAAATTAAGCTGGCAATTTCACAATTTATTAAAAGGGGAATGCTAAACGATAGTCATAACATTATCTAAAGGCTACAATTTAAACCCACTCACCTTTAAGCTTTCCCCAATTTTTGGATCCGATCTGTTCCATCATCCATGGTTTCTCCTTTTCCCTTTGATTAGATTCACAACCTTTCTTTGAATAACCTTTTATTAACGTTGATCCTCTCCTCCAGATGTGGATTCATAACTTTCTAGGCTAATATTTTAATTTCAGAATAGATTTGAGAAGAGAGAGAGACATGTAATACCCCGTATTTCCTATAAATATTAATGTAACGAATTAAAGAATACTTAATTTTAAAAGTAAGAATTAAGGAAAACGGGTTACGTCATTACGTTCGTCTCGGAATTCTTCTTGATATAGAGTCCAAGTTTGCATAAATCGAACTCCGTATGAGGAAGTTATGGAGTTTAGAAGATTTCATGTTAAATCAGAAATTAAATATAAATAATAATTAAATCGAAAAAGCAGTTCGAATTTCAAAATCACGTAAATCAGTTGGGCAGGAAAATACCCGCCCATAGGGGTCGACTCCCCCTGGGGGGGTCAACGTAGGTGTCAACCCCCCAAGAGGGGTGTCGACTGGGGTGTTGACCCCCCTGCCCAGATCCAAACAGTGACGATTTCTGACTTGTTGCTGAGTCACTAGGGCATAGGTGGTGGTTTCTGGATAGCTCTATCTTGTTTGGATGGTTCTGATTGCTCCTAGGTTGATCTAACGGCTCACATAAATCTAAGCGTCTATATAAGCAACCCCCACCCTCAACCCTAAACCACACAATTTCATTCCAAGGAGCCACCATGTTGTCCATGATCAACCAAGCATAGCCACCATTCTTCTCCAACTAGGAAGCAAGTTAGAAGCTACGAATCATATCTAAATTAGAGAATCGATAGTCTACGTCAAGGGATAGCTTTTCAATTTTAGAAATCAGATCCCAGAATTCAAGACCGTTCTGTAATTTGTAAGTTCATGTTACTTTCTGAAATAAAATCTAATTGTGATTATGACATTGCAATAAACCTGAATCTAAGATTATGCCTATTTCTATCTGTCTTTCTATATCCATTGGATTTATCTTATTTATATTATTATGTACATTCTTTGTCTCTTCTTTCCTTCTTCCTTTTTTTGTTTTATAGCCAGGCTACTGCGAGCCTGAGCCAAATCTCATAAGAGATGAACGTACGTTGGAAAAAATTGGACATAATATATAATTTGGACATGACCATCGCAAAAATTGGGAAAAGTATTAAATTATGTATAAATTGGGCATAAATGATTTGTAACTGATTTGAGGACATAACACATGTTGTATTTAAAACATAAAGTGTATCAAACATATGACTTGAGATTTGAGGCATAAAGTATATTGGACATATGACTTGGGATTTGGGGCGTAAATTGAACTGTGAATATGTAAGGCATAGTACATGTTGTGGTTGAAGACCTAAAATTGGGGCATATATATATATATATATATATATGATAGTTTATGACTTGGAAGAAGGAGGTTATTGTGTTTAGTGATATATGGCTTAGGCATGAAAACCTATAGTAAAATAGGGATAACTGTTAAATGTGAACACGCCTAAAGTTGGGTAATTGGCATGCACTGTAATTAAAGGCTATAATTTGGCATAGTTTATACTGTGAATCATGATTGGGGGTTCTTGGAGAATATTTTATACGATACAATATGACTAAACCTTGGGGCATGTGTTATATTGTGATTTTTGGGGCATGATTATTATTGCAAATTTGGTAAAACTGGGTGTAACCTATTTTGAGTAATAACTTGAATTTGAGGGGCATAACTTGTAATTAGCTTTGTAGAGGTATAACTTGAGAATTGGAACATGACTAGTTTTGTAAATTTGGGATGATTAGCATATAAAATCTAGACTCAGACATGTATGATAAATATGCTAAAAGATAAACATGCCTAACCCGAGGTTAGATTGAGTTGCGGTGTAAAACTTCCTGGAACCGCCTGGAACATCCAGTAACCGCAACAACACCTATCTAATGTGAGATGTTAGTGCATCATGCCCAAGAAAAAACCCGGGGTTAGATTTAGTTATGGTGTAAAACTGCCTGGAACCGCCCGACACATCCGGTAACCGCAACAACATAAATCTAATGTGAGAGGTTGGTGCACTAATAAATCAATTAATGCTAATGAACAAGACATGCTAAGAATGGTAAGGTTAAGTAAAATTTAGAACACTTAGCCGTTATAACATGTTAATTAGATAAGAATGTGAGGTTAAGAAAATTTAGAACACTTAACCGTTATAAACATGTTAATTAGACAAGTGAGCAGGGTTAAGTTAACTAGTACAACATGATGAATGATAAGGGTTAAGTTAATAAGAAACACTTAACCAATATGACATGATGAATGGGTAGGACAAGAGAGCAACACTTAACCAATATAACAGGATGCGTGGAAGGGTTAAGTTAACACAAGAAGGCAACACTTTACCAATGTAACATGACAAGTGGTTGGGTTAAGTTAACTTGAATTGATTGATGACACTTAACCAATACAACATGATGAACGTGTGGGGTTGAGTTACTAAGAAACACTTAACCAATGTAACTTGATGAACGAATGGGGTTAAGTAAATGGGAAATACCTAACTAATACAACATGATGAATGAACGGGGTTAAGTTAATAGGAAACACTTAACCAATCCAACATGACAAGTGAGAAGGGTTAATAAGAAACACTTAACCAACATGACATGATGAGTGGGTGGGTTAAGTTAACATGAATGGACAACACTTAACTAATATGACATAATGTGTGGGAGGGTTAAGTACATATCGGGTTGGTGGGTAATATTAGTAAATAGAGGCCCACAAACTTAACCATTAAGTAAACATGTTTGAATCAGTGGGAGGGTTAAGTACATATCGGGTTGGTGGGTAATATTAATAAATATAGGACCACAAACTTAACTAGTAAGAAACCCTAGTAACGGGGACCCATTTCAGCAGTAACCCACATAGATGTATCAAGGTACCCAGAAACTATGCAGGGTGGGGCACGATTACTGGGATGATTATAAGCGGTCAAAATAGCGGCAGGGGGTACGTCAGTGTAGATTCCGACGGATTACGGATGTGCACGTACTCCGGAGTGGGAAAAAGCAGGCACTGGGTACCAGTAGTTATACACTGTGCATCTTGAATCGTGTCGGGTCGCTATCATAGGGATTGATACACCTTATGGTGGGACCAGCACAGGGTATCTACACACAAGAGAGGGCCGATTGACACAGACACAAGGAAAGTTATTACGAGTAAGGAGCCGATCGATAGGGTAGTAAGGGTACATCTAACATCTTCATGGCAATTAGGCTGATTGAGGTAAGATCCTCATACTAGATGTACACCAGAAGGCTACCACAATTGCGGGGATTGGGATCACGTTATCGTATTATCATTTTACATAGATTACTAGTTGGGACACTAGTTAGGGGGTGCAGAGATATAAAAACCAGAATAACAAGGTAGTAGCGAAGCAGAGAAAGAGTAGAAGCGCATTTAGTTTATCTAACCTTATCATATCTATACTAATCGTATGTTATCTTGTTATCCTTATTATCACGATATTGTCTTATTTTTAGTTTATTCATGTCATGATGCTTTTGCCTATTTACATGCTGAAAGTCATTGGACTTACCAGACTTATGTCTGACCTAATTTGTTTCGCCTCTTTTCTTCCGTCCCCCCAGGTTTACAGGGAGGAAATGTTACCACTTAGCTCAGTTTTGTTTCCAAGCTCTAAGATAGTCGATGTATTGCTTTGGACTCTCTCTTCCACTGTTATGGCTGGTTCATGCTTTATTGGGGAATATCATTGTTATTTTTATGCTTCTTTTATACTTGGAAGTTTTTGAATCAAGACAGAAGTTCTATGTATTGTTTTTAAGTATGATTGAGACAATTATTGTAAAAGCTTGACTGAACCACATTGTTTATAAAATGACTTTATTTCCCGCTGCTTTATTTGTCTGTCTTGTAATTTATCTGCATCTTTTCCCTAAAACGCTCCACCAAAGTTAAGGCATTCCCTTTGTGAGTGACCTTAACGGAGGTGGGGTGTTACACTTGGTATCAGAGATGAAGGTTACCGGATCAGATAAAAGATTTGAAAATTTACTTTCAAAACGGTTTTTAAAAGAAGCGTTTTCAAAAGAAATGTTTTGTTTTTAATGCATATTTCCTAAAGCCATATGCACTACCTTTTGATCCTTTGTTTGAATCCTTGTTTCCTTCTTTCCTGAATCTTCGGGGCTCCTGGCTTTCTGGGAGGTAACCTCATCGCGGCATGGTTCCGTAGGCTTGATGAGACTAAGACACCTGTCAACGGGAGAAGAAGTACCCAACCTCCATCCATAGTCGTAGTAGTTTCACCTACGGCTAATTTTCTTTCAAGCTTTGTAGGGATTTCCATGCGATGGAGGTAGCTTTCAAGAGACTTGTCAACAAGTTACACAAAGATGGCAAAGATGAGAATAAGGGGGTTTGGCTAAGGAACACAACCTAAGGATGAGAAACTCATGGATATTGACTTGGTTCACAAAGGAGGAAAGAATAGAAAATTTAAGACAAGAGGCAGTGTCGTTATTATGGTATAACGAGTCATATAATTAAGGACAAGGGCAAGAACGAAGGACGTGATTTTCAGGAGGGCAGGTACATGCTCTCACCGCCAGCGTACCTGAGAGAGGTAGTAAAGCTTCGGTTGAAAAAGTTTAGTTTTTCTTTTTGATCATCCTGTTAGTACTCTTTTTTATTTTAGCGCTTCACATTCGTTTATACTTGTTTCCATAGTTGAGTCTCTGCACCTTAGTACTTGTATAGTAGAAGATCCCATTATTGTCTCAAATCCAATTGGTGGTTCGGCTCATTTATCTATGATTTGTAAGGATTTGATAATAGCTATATTAAGTATTGAGTTTAAGTGTAATGCTTATGTTTTCGGGTTTCATGGGCTATGGGTTGATTCTAGGCATGGATTGGTTAGCTATTAATTGTGAAAGGAGGGTAGTTAGACTTTCGATTTGCCTCGGGAATACCCTCGAGATTTCGTGCGATCCTAAAGGATCAGTTTGTCTTGGCTACCTAGAATCACTTGATGCATCTATCGACGATTTGTGATCCGTCAGAATAGTCCATGATTACGCAGATGTTTTGATCAGGTTAGGGGTTTATCCCCTAAAACGCGAGATAGACTTCCGCATATGTCTAGTTGACAATGAAAAACCAGTTGGATTACCTGTACGACACATGAATCCAAGGGAAAGGAAGGGCTCAATAAACAAGTAAAATAGTTACTTGAAAAAGGGTTCATAAGGCGAAATATTTCTGAATGGGGTGCTCCAGTCGTTTTCATTACAAAGGCGGATGGTTCACTTCGCTTGTGCATAGATGATATTTTGGAATGAGGAAGACCATGCTTTGCATCTAAGGGAAGTCTCGGATACCCTCCAAGCGCATCGACTTAAGGCGAAGTTCTCCAAAAATGTCATTTTTGGAGAGAAGAAGTAAGGTTTCTAGGACATGTGGCGCCCAAAGAAGGGATAGCAGAAGATCCTGCAAAAGTAGTTGCGGTGCAAGACTGGAAGGTCCCAAGGAATGCAACAGAAGTAAGAAGCTTTCTTGGACTAGCTGGCTAATATAGGAAGTTAATTAAGGACTTTATGAAGGTATCGACCCCACTTACTAGATTGACGAAGGAGAATCTGATCATCTTAGTATATACACTTGGTAACATGGTTAGCATCTATTTATTTCCAAGAGATAGTTCAGGGAATGTTAGCATGACACAACAAAAGTTGTAGTGCCAAGCATACTGGAAGAAGAAGAGGTGAAACGAGAGGCGACATTGAAATGAGTCCCAACGCACATTCTGGACATAGAAATTAAGAAGCTACGCAAATTGTGAAGTTAAGACAGTCAGAGCAATATGGAATGAAGCTCAAGAAGATGCGACTTAGAAGACTGAAGACTAGATACATGCATCATACCCTTTTTGAGGGTATTTCCTTGATCTCTCTTTTCTATAAAGTTTATTTGCTAGTCTTTAACTTTTAAGTATATCCTCTCGATCCTATCCTCGATCCTTAGGTAGAAGCCAATGGATGTAAACATGTGTTTGAGACATGTTATGTTTGGTGGATGCAAGTGGATGTAAGTGTTTGCTAGTGGTTGCTCGTGGATGCATATACACACATTAGGCACTAGATCGGCTCGGTCACTTTCATATTGCATATGCATGAGTGAATTTTTATATATATGAATGGAAACTGGATGTGTTATCGTACGGATGTTGCATTTGTATGAATGATTGTGCACTCATGTAGAAGTCATAAAGTACGATTAGAAATAATTGCATATATGATAGACTCATGGCACATACATAATTCGCATTAAGTAGGTCAACTGAATCAGTAGACCGCCTGATTTTATATTAGATAAGGACATATACACACACTATGCATATGTTCATGAAAAGCATTAGAAATCTTTTTAAGGACAATGGAAGCCTGTGATTGAATGGTTGAGTAGATGGATGTTGGTTGTTAGGATACATTCTCCTTGACTTGGAGATTTCGGGGACCAAATCCTTTAAAGGAGGGGAGAATGTAACACCCCGTATTTCCTATGAATATTAAAGTAACGAATTAAAGAATAATTAATTTTAAAGTTAAGAATTATGGTAAACGGGTTACGCCATTGCGTTTATCTCGGAATTCTGCTTGAGATAGAGTCCTAGTTTGCGTAAATCGGACTCCGTATGAAGAAGTTATGGAGTTCAGAAGATTTCATGTTAAATCAGAAATTAAATATAAATAATAATTAAATCAAAAAAGCAGTTCGAATTTCAAAATCACGTAAATCAGCTGGGTGGGAAAATTCCCGCCCATAGGGGTCGACTCCCTCCATGGGGTGTCGACTAGGGTGTTGACCCCCCAAGAGGGGTGTCGACTGGGGTGTCGACCCCCTCGCCCAGATCCAAACAGTGACGATTTCTGACTTGTTGCTGAGTCACTAGGGCATATGTGGCGGTTTCTAGATAGCTCTATCTTGTCTGGATGGTTCTGATTGCTCCTAGGTTGATCTAACGGCTCACATAAATCTATGCGTCTATATAAGCAACCCCAACCCTCAACCCTAAACCACACAATTTCATTCCAAGAAGCCACCATGCTGTCCATGGTCAACCTAGCATAGCCACCATTCTTCTCCAACTAGGAAGCAAACTAGAAAATAAGTTAGAAGCAACGAATAAAATCTAAATTAGAGAATCAATAGTCTACGTCAAGGGATAGCTTTTCAGTTTCAGAAATCAGATCCCAAAATTCAAGACCGTTCTGTAATTTGTAAGTTCATGTTACTTTCAGAAATAAAATCTATTTGTGATTCTGACATTGCAATAAACCTAAATATGAGATTATGCCTATTTCTATCTGTCTTTCTATATCCATTGGATCTATCTCATTTATATTACTATGTCCATTCTTTGTCTCTTCTTTCCTTCTTCCTTTTTTCTGTTTTATAGCCAGGCTACTGCGAGCCTGAGCCAAATCTCATAAATGATGAACGTACGTTTGGAAAAATTGGACATAATATATGATTTGGACATGGCCAGCACAAAAATTGTGAAAAGTATTAAATTATGTATAAATTGGGCATAACTGATTTATAATTGATTTGAGGACATAACACATGTTGTATTTAAAACATAAAGTGTATCAAACATATGACTTGAGATTTGAGGCATAAAGTATATTAGACATTTGACTTGGGATTTGGGGCGTAAATTGAACTGTAAATATGTAAGGAATAGTACATGTTGTGGTTTAAGACCTAAAATTGGGGCATATATATATATATATATATATATATATATATATATATATATATATGATAGTTTATGACTTGGAAGAAGGAGGTTATTTTGTATAGTGATATATGGCTTAGGCATGAAAACCTATAGTATGATAGGGATAACTGTTAAATGTGAACACGCCTAAAGTTGGGTAATTGGCATGCACTGTAATTAAAGGCTATAATTTGGCATAGTTTATACTATGAATCATGATTGGGGGTTCTTGGACAATATTTTGTACGGTGCAATATGACTAAACCTTGGGGCATGTGTTATATTGTGCTTTTTGGGGCATGATTATTATTGCAAATTTGGGAAAATTGGGTGTAACCTATTTTGAGTTATAACTTGAATTTGAGGGGCATAACTTGTAATTAGCTTTGTAGAGGTATAACTTGAGAATTGGAACATGACTAGTTTTGAGAATTTGGGATGATTAGCATATAAAATCTAGACTCGGACATGTATGGTAAATATGCTAAAAGATAAACATGCCTAACCCGATGTTAGATTGAGTTGCGGTGTAAAACTGCCCGGAACCGCCCGGCACATCCAGTAACTGCAACAACACCTATCTAATGTGAGAGGTTAGTGCATCATGCCCAAGAAAAAAACTCGAGGTTAGATTGAGTTGTGGTGTAAAACTGCCCAGAACCGCCCGACACATCCACTAACCGCAACAACATAAATCTAATGTGAGAGGCTGGTGCATTAATAAATCAATTAATGTTAATGAACAAGACATGCTAAGAATGGTAAGGTTAAGTAAAATTTAGAACACTTAGCCGTTATAACATGTTAATTAGACAAGAAGGTGAGGTTAAGTAAATTTAGAACACTTAACCGTTATAACATGTTAATTAGACAAGTGAGCAGGGTTAAGTTAACCAGTACAACATGATGACTGAAAAGGGTTAAGCTAATAAGAAACACTTAACCAATATGCCATGATTAATGGGTAGGACAAGAGAGCAACACTTAACCAATATAACATGATGCGTGGAAGGGTTAAGTTAACACAAGAAGGCAACACTTTACCAATGTAACACGACAAGTGGGTGGGTTAAGTTAACTTGAATTGATTGTTGACACTTAACCAATACCACTTGATGAACGTGTGGGGTTAAGTTAATAAGAAACACTTAACCAATGTAACTTGATGAACAAATGAGGTTAAGTAAATGGGAAATACTTAACCAATACAACATGGTGAATGAACGGGGTTAAGTTAATAGGAAACACTTAACCAATCCAACATGACAAGTGAGAAGGGTTAATAAGAAACACTTAACCAACATGACATGATGAGTGGGTGGGTTAAGTTATGTAACGGCCCGGGAAAAAAAATTATTTGACACTCGAATTTTTGATAATAATATATAATCCCGTATCACTTGCCGAAAATCCAAACATCGAACCCCGACTGTTAATAGAAAGAAGTTAAGAGGGTGAGAAGAAGAAAGAAATGTTAGAATAGAAGAAAGAAGAAGAACACACATCAGAATCTCATAGCAGAACGAATCAAATATAATATATCCAAACTCTTTATACAAAGAAAACTGTATACATATATACCAATCATTAGAGTACATCATATATCAGACACAACGGAAAATAACTTTAAATATATAATGGTGAAGCCTCCTGCTTCCATCTCCTGAAACTCCAAACGAAACCTAACCTGGAAATATACTCGGTCTGACCCGAGCACATTTGAAGCAAAGCAAAATTCACCGGGTCAGTCTGGAATACTTTCAGTGATAAATTCATAGCACAACAAACAACTTGTTTAACTTTGGAAATCCTTTTGAAATGCAAGGATAATAGTAAGACCAGTCTACACATAAATACAGACGGTTTTTACCTTACTATAACCCAAAACATTTTTGAAATCAATATCTTCTCTGATATTATAATAGTGTCTATCAAACCACAAATAAATAATAATCTAGCAGAACGCTTGCATCTCACGCTCTACATATATAGTATACAATCAAAACCGCAGGCGCTTATTGGAAATTGGATTCCGACTATGACAAGGTATGGAACCACCTACCGATAGTGTATCTCTAGAGGGGAATACACTGGGTTCAACAAGAACGTCTTGCAACCCGGCCCACACATGACCGACAACTCATTTCGCTTGAGTGTATCTAATGTATATCACCAACGGTTGGGATCAACAACCGTTTCCCGAAAAAGGGACAGCATCGAAACAGATTAAAGAAGCAAAAGGATTTTCTCTAGATACGTGATTATACACCCTAATGGGAGCGACCCACATAGCCATGCTGCCTGCCCGATTTTTGTCATTTCCCGGTTGATGAGGCTTGAGGCTAGGATTTTCTTCCTTGTTAAATTAGCACATTACTTTGAATGCCACATCGTCAGATCCATCAAATCACTGATTGACGTCCTCACAAATACACTGGGCACGTTTGAAGAAATCAATGTACATGACCTTCTGGAAATACTCTGTCAGACCCTCGTCCATACAAGTCATCCAGGAACAGGATGAACCGAAGGCACCCTCCTACCGCATCCTATATAGGAATCACCCCAAGGATCAATAGCGAGAAGTCCTTGCCATCCATAGATTTCAACCATGACAAAACCCCAGTATATCTATGCGTCGACTCAGAGATTATAAGTGGTCCTTCCATTTATGAAGATCTATGGTCTTCAATGCTCCATCTTTATAGCTTGCACGTTAGTTGCGATCGCACAGTTGATTCGAAGTGGTTTTGGGTCTAGTTCCCATCTCGGTCTCTTCGAAACAACACGTCGAAAGGTAAATAGAATATTTCATTTGATAGTCGGTTGTTTAACTATCAAACCATAACAGTGATGCTAAGTACATTGGCAGCTCAGGTTGTTTGTATTAAAATACTTTGTTAAACCAATTTATTGATTTTCTAAATTCTATCTCGATAAACTCTTGTGGTTTACCTTTATTTTGAGACACTAACCAATACTCTCTTTGGAATCACGTATTTACCAAACTTTATTTCCTTTGTCTCCGACCATTTCCATATTTCAAAGATATCCTTTTTGTTTTTGTTATTTGTTTTACATTTACAAACCCTTATCGTGTTTTCTTACACTTGAGAAATATCGCTATAAATTCATAAATCCTATCCATATCTATTACCATTTGATATATCGCAATATATACTTTAACCCTTTGGTATAAGTTCTATTATCAATCCGATATAGTTAAAACAATCGTCAAGTGATGTATTCCTTATAATATAACCTCGAACGGGTTTATCCACTTTAAAGAATCGCCTTTTAAGCTTATAGTTTTAGTTCCAATATACGATTTCGTTTCAAAACCAATACCGCCCTTTATTTCTCATTTCCATGAAAACCAAAATTTTAACGATTTATTTCCTTGGATACGCGCGCTTGCCCGAACGTACCATTTCATTACTTCGGGAATAAGGTTATATTATATAAGTAAAAAATCATATTTCGTGTCTAACCCAAATAATACACTATTTAATTTAAACCCAATGATTTTATTATATTTCTAAACCATTACGAATTAATATTGCAACGTTTTCTCAATAAATCATTCCCAACATCCTCTATCATTGCAACCAATATCATCTTTTGATAATAGCGAAGTCGTTCAAGTTGGGGTATTTTAATTACCTCTCAGACCTTGATCGACCCTATTCTTATCTCCAGACAATAAGAGTTTGCAACTCAAAACCTTATATTCCATTTCCATTCCCACTTATCATGGTTTGATAAACCCTTTCCTTTTATTCGAAAACCCACTTTACATGTAAATTCTTTTTTCTTGATTAAGTAACTACTCGACAAAATCTTATTTTACATTGGATTCAAATATGGTTTTATAACCTTATATCTTACATTTGAAAACTTCTTAGAATCTCTTTACTTAATTTATCAAGTAAATATTTACCAACCCTTTATTAATCTTATCTTTAACCATACTCACCTTAGTTAATTAAGTAAACTTCCATTGGACCTCACGCCTTAGCTCATGAGTCACTTTTACAAACTTTGTTTGTAAACCCGGGTTATCACCCTCTTATAAATCTCTAACTAAATCTTAGTCAACATTATATCCATTTGATCGCTTTTTAATTTAATTCATCATTAAAAATAATCGCTTTAACTATCATTATTTAAAATGATAATTTTCTTTAACATTAACCACTTTAATCGTAGTTAATTCCATTATAAATTAGAAATAGGGTAATTAATCATTTTAAGGGATTATAAAATAATAATTAAATTTATTAACAAACTTCAAGTTTGGTAATCCCCTTTAAAGTATAGTTAATCAAATATTAACTAACTTCTAACAATATTCATATTTTGGAACTATTGATTAGATTAATTTAAAACAATTTAAACTAATCGTCAACTTCAGTTAAAACAGTCCACTTTATCAACCGTACACATCAGTTAAACCGTTAACTGATTTCCAATTCATCTCTTATAAAATTCTTATTAAACCTTACCCCATCTTATCAGCATCGGGTTACTTTTAATTAAAAGTAATCGCTTTAATTAATTAACATAATAATTAATTATAACATTAACTAATTCCATTATTAACTAGAAATAAAATAATTAACCTTTTAAAAAGATCATTAAATTATAATTAACCTCATTAACAATAATTAACTTGTTAATCATTTTTACAATATAGTTAATCAATGATTAACTAATTGTAAACAACCTTTGTTAAGTTTAACAAATATTTGAAAATTTTCGATTTGATTTATCAAATCAACCAAATTGTCAACTTCAACTAAAACAGCCTCCTTTGTTTTGTAAGACACTTATTTATCAAATCAACCAAATTGTCAACTTCAACCAAATCAACCAAATTGTCAACTTCAACTATATTCATTCACCATTTCCCCTTTTTAAATTAATTAATAACCTAATTAATTTAAAAATATCATTTAATTGTTTTGTAAGACACTTTTTCAATTTTACTAATCAATATATTAGTTTCTACTTTTCTGATCATTAATGACATTATAATTCATTATATAAAACTTTTAAATAAATTCTTTGATAAATCATGATTATAAATATATTTACAAATTTCTATTTTAATTAACTTGTATAAGATCAATTAAAATTCCATTTCTGTTATAAAAATAAATTTATAACTTTAATCTTCGTCAGTTCGCTTAGTGGAAAAACGACGCCATAAATAACAGATTTAGGCCATTGCTGCCAATTACTTAATCAATATTGTCGATTGATTAAAAATCACAACACGATTAACATCTATTCAATCTGAACAAGTTTGATATCATTTTGGGGGTAACAGTCCATATATATATATATATATATATATATATATATATATATATATATATATGAATAATGTGATCAATAAATAACATACAAATTAGGAGAGGAATCCGGTTGGATTCCTTCAACCTATTCTTCCCTACATAACATCGTTTGACAATATAAAAAATAATTTCATAACTAAAAATGCATTTAAATGATGAAATTTGAATAACGTCAACCAATTGCAGTCATATCATCCAACCAATCAATTTATACTATCAATGGGGTGTTGTAATTATATGAATTTAACACATCACAGCATTCCAGAAAAGTGTGAGAATTAACTCACCAGTTGATTTTTAGTTGATGATTTCAATGCCACTTTCATGTAATTTTAAACAGTGTTTAAAATTACATAGAATTCTAATTTCTCCCGTTTCTGACTGGACCAGCATGTATGCGTAGCCTCCGTCGCCACGATCCCAACGGATCCAGTTTCACTGAATTTCGTTAATATGTCCAAATGTTATGGTTAATATAAGTTTAATGTTTATTTATAAATACATTAACCTAATTAAATAATTAATTAAATTATTAATTACCTTGATTAATTAACTCCAGTCCACGCCGGACCCTCTTTAACCATCCAGCGTTTCCTTAGCAACTTTATTAACGAGCCCGACTTTTCTGAACAAAATAAGAACAATGTTTTCAACTTCAACTTAAACCATTGTTATACTAATTAAATTATAATTAAATTCTAATAATTACCTAATTACTATTAACCAATCCATTCCACGTCAGCAATTCCCTGTTGCTTCACGCGTTTTTTGCAGATCCTTCTTCAGGAATCCGTCATCTTCAAATCAAAACAATCCCGATAACTTCTCCCTGTCTTCACAAACACGATGCTAAAGAACCATTGTTGCGCCGCCTCTAGTGAACTTCACCTGACCACAGCCGCCTCACTGAAACCGCGCCACCGTGAGCCCCCTTCACCAGTGACCGCCACCGTCGCAGCCTCCCCTATTCGCCTGAAAACCCATACGATTGAAATATGTTCAACTGCTCCGTGCCACCTCCTCGCACCATCGGAATTTCGACTAACCCCACCGCTGGCCTCTCTGATCAGAGGAGCTTCCTCTCCGACTAGTTTGACTGTCTGTAGTGCCATAATTCCCTCAAAAACTAACCAAACTCGGTGCCCAGACACCCCTCAAAACTGCTTCACTTCATCACAGAACCCACTTCAGGTTCTACTGCTACTATTCTCATACGTATGACATCACCAGGCCTATTATTCCATTCACCTGAACTCGATACACAACTGGTTTTGATCGAATTGGTTGAGTGTTGAAGCTCAGCTGTTTTAAAATAATGCATAAAATGATTTGTTGAAGAATGGAGAAAACAAAGGGATTGGAGATGCATTTAAATAGGAGAAGGCAGCTGAAGTATGCACAGGGTATCAGAAATATTTTCACATGGTTATCCTGTTGCAAGCAGAAGAAAACGTGACAGCTGTTGAGATTTAGAAAGGAAAACACATGTACTACTTGATTGGCATAAGGGAAGACGGTACATAAGTAGGTCGGCTAAATATGACACTATGCTAAACTGAATGAACTGTCTCCTGTCTACAGGAATTAAACTTGAAAAGAACGGTGGTTGCGATGTACCCTAGTTAGTAGAAAAGATTTGGGGCAATCTCATATAGGGTGGGTTGCATGTGAACGCCTGATGGCTCTGAAGCATGGGAGGAGACATTATGTGCTCGCGGCAGAAAAGATGGACAAACAGGAGTTTTAATATTGATATGACAAAAGATTTTTTTTCTCGAATGATCAACAATATTTTTTATGAGACGACGAACGATATTTTTGGTGTGGAGCGTTCGACGCTCACAGTTCGTATTAACACACACGAACTCCGGTCGTAATGAAATTGAAAATCATACAAACAAAATTCTATATGGTTCCAAATTATAATTTATCTTGATTTAAAATTCGTCATTTTAAATTCTAGGTTTAAATAATATTTAATATAATAAAAATTCATTTTATTTTATGAAATAAAACGTTATATTTTATAAACGAATTCCATAGTGACTATTTTAAAACTTGATTTGGACATAAAATAAAATCTACACTATGAAAACTCGAATTTTCTTTTCCATTAGAAAATTATTATCCCATAGATCTGGACGTTTTCGAGAAAATCCGACTTATTTTGAATCTTGTATGGCCATTTAAAGTTCAGAACTCCATTTTACGAACTACCGCTGTAACGACCCGGAAAATCCGAACCAATTTAAAATTTTTATTTTAAATTATTTGGTGGAAAAAATGTGGCAGAAATTAAAATTTTCATTTTTTAAATAATATTAAAGCCAGTGAAAATAGTCAATTTTCAAACGATCTCTGTTTTCGACGAAACCACTTTCATTGGAACCAGAATGTCATATTATTGCTAGGTTTCAATTTTTAGAATTTTTTGATTTAATATGTGAGCGTGGCGAAGGAAAATGTGTTTGGTCGATTACAGTCAAATTTAATCGACTGAAAAATAGCCATTTTTCAAACAGTGTCAGAATTCGATGAAATTAATTTTGTTAGGACCGTATCGTCATAACATAGACAAATATATTTTCTCTGGATTTTTCTAAGTCCGTTTGTGGCCTCGGTGAATTTATTTATGCAGACGAATTAAATTAATAAGAGAATTAAATATTAAATTAAATAATACAGGCCACAGACAGCCGTTTGGGCTGACGGGACCTGTCCCATTGGGTCCGGAATATGGGCTATTAGCTAGGGTCAGCTTTGTTTGGACTGCAATCAACACGGTTTGAAAGATTTTTGGATTTATTTATAAAAATACATTTTAATATTATAAATAATAAGAGGAGAAACCCAAATTTACTATTCACTATCTTCTGCCGCCGCCATTCATTGAAATTCATGGCTGAGATCTTCAAAACTTCACTCCTCATTATCTTTTAATCCTTTCTATAATTTCAAGCAAACCCAAGGGGAAATCAGAGAGATTCGAACTCTCTTTAGATCTGTACGGTTGGATCGCGTGTAGTGGTGTACATTGCTCGAACAGGGACCCCCAAGACCGCCGCAAAACGCCGCCGTGGGCCACAGAACCAACTTCAGGTTCTACTGCTACTATTCTCATACGTATGACATCACCAGGCCTATTATTCCATTCACCTGAACTCGATACACAACTGGTTTTGATCGAATTGGTTGAGTGTTGAAGCTCAGCTGTTTTAAAATAATGCATAAAATGATTTGTTGAAGAATGGAGAAAACAAAGGGATTGGAGATGCATTTAAATAGGAGAAGGCAGCTGAAGTATGCACAGGGTATCAGAAATATTTTCACATGGTTATCATGTTGCAAGCAGAAGAAAACGTGACAGCTGTTGAGATTTAGAAAGGAAAACACATGTACTACTTGATTGGCATAAGGGAAGACGGTACATAAGTAGGTCGGCTAAATATGACACTATGCTAAACTGAATGAACTGTCTCCTGTCTACAGGAATTAAACTTGAAAAGAACGGTGGTTGCGATGTACCCTAGTTAGTAGAAAAGATTTGGGGCAATCTCATATAGGGTGGGTTGCATGTGAACGCCTGATGGCTCTGAAGCATGGGAGGAGACATTATGTGCTCGCGGCAGAAAAGATGGACAAACAGGAGTTTTAATATTGATATGACAAAAGATTTTTTTTCTCGAATGATCAACAATATTTTTTATGAGACGACGAACGATATTTTTGGTGTGGAGCGTTCGACGCTCACAGTTCGTATTAACACACACGAACTCCGGTCGTAATGAAATTGAAAATCATACAAACAAAATTCTATATGGTTCCAAATTATAATTTATCTTGATTTAAAATTCGACATTTTAAATTCTAGGTTTAAATAATATTTAATATAATAAAAATTCATTTTATTTTATGAAATAAAACGTTATATTTTATAAACGAATTCCATAGTGACTATTTTAAAACTTGATTTGGACATAAAATAAAATCTACACTATGAAAACTCGAATTTTCTTTTCCATTAGAAAATTATTATCCCATAGATCTGGACGTTTTCGAGAAAATCCGACTTATTTTGAATCTTGTATGGCCATTTAAAGTTCAGAACTCCATTTTACGAACTACCGCTGTAACGACCCGGAAAATCCGAACCAATTTAAAATTTTTATTTTAAATTATTTGGTGGAAAAAATGTGGCAGAAATTAAAATTTTCATTTTTTAAATAATATTAAAGCCAGTGAAAATAGTCAATTTTCAAACGATCTCTGTTTTCGACGAAACCACTTTCATTGGAACCAGAATGTCATATTATTGCTAGGTTTCAATTTTTAGAATTTTTTGATTTAATATGTGAGCGTGGCGAAGGAAAATGTGTTTGGTCGATTACAGTCAAATTTAATCGACTGAAAAATAGCCATTTTTCAAACAGTGTCAGAATTCGATGAAATTAATTTTGTTAGGACCGTATCGTCATAACATAGACAAATATATTTTCTCTGGATTTTTCTAAGTCCGTTTGTGGCCTCGGTGAATTTATTTATGCAGACGAATTAAATTAATAAGAGAATTAAATATTAAATTAAATAATACAGGCCACAGACAGCCGTTTGGGCTGACGGGACCTGTCCCATTGGGTCCGGAATATGGGCTATTAGCTAGGGTCAGCTTTGTTTGGACTGCAATCAACACGGTTTGAAAGATTTTTGGATTTATTTATAAAAATACATTTTAATATTATAAATAATAAGAGGAGAAACCCTAATTTACTATTCACTATCTTCTGCCGCCGCCATTCATTGAAATTCATGGCTGAGATCTTCAAAACTTCACTCCTCATTATCTTTTAATCCTTTCTATAATTTCAAGCAAACCCAAGGGGAAATCAGAGAGATTCGAACTCTCTTTAGATCTGTACGGTTGGATCGCGTGTAGTGGTGTACATTGCTCGAACAGGGACCCCCAAGACCGCCGCAAAACGCCGCCGTGGGCCCCCTAGCCACCACCGAGCTCGACCAACCCCCCCCCCCCCCCCCCCCCCCCGCGTGCGCCGTCCGACCTGCTCTGACGTCCCCCCTTCTGATCGACGAACCATGCAACTAATTTGAAGAAAAATCGAACCCTAGGATTCGAAGAAAAGAAAAAGCTGCGGCCTGTAGTGTCTGATAGGGAAGAAAGGGTATTCTCCTTATTAATTTATTATTTAATTAATTTAAATTATTTTAAAACTTCGATTAACCATATCTAACTCATTTCAATTCAAAATTCGATGATTTCAACGACGTTGTAATCGTGTGACTGAGATCTACGCATATAGACTGACTGGAGTTGATTCTGAACAGTTTGAATTTTGGCCAAAAATCGTCAACGACTGTGAGATTCTGAATTTCAATAATTAAATAATTTATTTTAATTCTATTCGATCAGTTGAATCATTGTATATTATTCTGATTTGTTATGTGGTGATTGTTGTATCGTTGAATTTTGTTCGTTGTGATGTCATGTTATAGTTTGACAGTTTGGATCTGTAATATTCTGATGTAATCATAATAAAGTTCTCATCTTTTTATTTTTATTTTTAATCCTTTTATTTAAGTTGAATTCATATTTAAAGATAAACAAAATATAATCAAAGTTTTAATCTTTTGTTTGATAAACAAAATATAATCAAAGTTTTAATCTTTTGTTTGATAATCAAAATATAATCAAAGTTTTAATCTTTTGTTTGATAAACAAAATATAATCAAAGTTTTAATCTTTTGTTTGATAAACAAAATATAGTCAAAGTTTTAATCTTTTGTTTGATAAACAAAATATAATCAAAGTTTTAATCTTTTGTTTGGTAAACAAAATATAATCAAAGTTTTAATCTTTTGTTTGATAAACAAAATATAATCAAAGTTTTAATCTTTTGTTTTGAAAACAAATTAAAGTTTTAATCTTTTGTTTTGAAAACAAATCAAAGTTTTAATCTTTTGTCTTGAAAACAAATTAAAGTTCTAATCTTTTGTTTTTGAAAACGAAAGAAAGTTGAATCTTTTATTTACAATATAAGAGAAAGTGGAATCTTTTATTTACAATATAAAAGAAAGTTGAATCTTTTATTTACAATATAAGAGAAAAGTTTGAATCCTTTATTTTGTTTTACAAAATAAAAGAAAGTTTAGATCTTTTAAACTTTAATTAAAAGAAACATAAATATTAGACATCTTATTTGATTTACAAATGAAAATAAGATGAGACCTTTATTGTGATTTATCAAAAGTATACACTAAATTTCATCGTCATGTTTATATAGTTGAAATGACACCAAAATTGCATCGTCATGTTTATATAGTTGAAATGACACCAAAATTGCATCGTCATGTTTATATAGTTGAAATGACACCAAAATTTCATCGTCATGTTTAAATAGTTGAAATAAACAAAATTTCATCGTCATGTTTATATGGTTGAAATGAACAAAATTTCATCGTTATGTAATATAGTTGAAATGAATCAAATCTTGACATTAGAAAATATATTTATTTTAGGAATGTTGACGCTAGAAAAGATGTTTACATTGGAAATAAAGTCCACCTTTTTAATTGCATTTTACAATGCAAATATTACATAGAAAGATGAATTAACTTTTAAATTGAGTTCCCTTAGTTATAGAAAAGAATAAAAAGACATTTTCATTTTTCAATGTAAATAGGAAAGAGATGTACATTTTATATGTAAATAATAAGAGTAAGGGTCATATCATTTTATTGAATATAGAAAATGTACATTTTAAAATATCATTTTTGTCGCATTAGAATTGGCGAACAAAAATGTCATTTTATTGAAAATGCAATTATACATTGTTGAAATATCATTTTTGGTCGCATTAGAATTGGCGAACAAAAATGTCATTTTGTTGAAAATGCAATTATACATTATTGAAATATCATTTTTGGTCGCATTAGAATTGGCGAACAAAAATATCATTTTGTTGAAAATGCAATTATACATTGTTGAAATATCATTTTTGGTCGCATTAGAATTGGCGAACAAAAATGTCATTTTGTTGAAAATGCAATTATACATTGTTGAAATATCATTTTTGGTCGCATTAGGATTGGCGAACAAAAATGTCATTTTGTTGAAAATGCAATTATACATTGTTGAAATATCATTTTTGGTCGCATTAGAATTGGCAAACAAAAATGTCATTTTGTTGAATAATGAAATTATACATTGTTAAATTATCATTTTTGGTCGCATTAGAATTGACGAACAAAAATGTCATTTTTGTTGAATATAGAAATATACATCGTTGAATTTTCATTTTTGGTCGCATTAGAGTTGGCAAACAAAAATGTCATGTCTATTTGATATAAAATGATACATTGTTGAAACCATCATTTTTGTCGCATTAGAATTGGCGGACGAAAATATTTCCTTCATAGAATAAAAGGAATGGGTTTTAATAAAGGAAATCGCTCAAATGGTTTATATATTATATAAATATAAAATATAAAAATAAACGAAACGAGCGCGGCAGTTCGCGTATCGACAATCGTAACTTCAAACGAATATATAGAAAGATCCGACCGTTGGATTTTCCCAAAACTGGAACCGTTAGGACCGCTTTGGGAAGAGCTTTCCAACGACATAAATTTCATCAAAATCCGACGGTTAGATTTTAAGATAAGTGTAAATAAAATTTTGGAAAAAGCAGCGCCAGCGCCACCCATTGACCCGAAACGTCGTTTATATATTTCGAGCTATTTTTAATAAATAAAAATAGCGATAAATAGGTATAAATATATATGAAATGTTTTTAACTATAATTATGCGACAATTATTTGAAAAGGCCGAGTTTAACTCATTTCAAATAATTGAACGGCGATTGAATCAAAGATGCAAGAAGACGACGGTTGAAGACCGACGATCTTCACATCGAATGGGCGATGACTTCTGATACCTCGGACTGACTTGCTCCCAGGACTGGGTTGAAGCAGTAATTGTCCAGACGTGTGTGTTGATCGTGCAGATAAGCGAGAACCTTTTTGGTGTCTTTGGTTTCGTTCAGACCCAGAACGGACTTGTAAATGGATGCGTGTCTGACGTTGAAATCCACTTCATGTAATTAAATCGATTCCTATTAATATATGTCCGTTTGGTGGTAGAGAATTTATTCTCTACTTAACACCTAGATACGTAGTAGTAGTTATCAATAGCACGGCGTTGAATTGTCAACATGGCACGCCAAGATGCAATAATCAAGGCTTTATTGAAAAGCAGGCCTTGTGGCTGGTGATCAAAACATAGCCTGTTTAGGCATAGCTTTGTGTATAACGTAACTTCGCGAGCTTCACACCCCGGTATGAGTTAAAAACGGGATTAGGACTGCAGGGAGTGCACACGTTTCTTTCTAGCTAGTGGTGTTTGGGTTTTAACACGGCCCGACATTTTACTTATGTGGATTTTGGATTGAGGTACCTCGGGTTTTTATAGGCCGGAAGTGGTCATACTATAGGTTCATAGGAACCGGGAAACGTGTGTTCAGGCATAATTAATACACTACTGTTAGGTGGGGACCGGCCTTGAAGATCCAAGGGTTCACTACGGGGGATCCTGAGGCATTTGCTAGAGTGTCTCGAATCGGAAGAGGACGATCCCTAGCCTCGATTTCATGACAGAAAACCAATTCCCAATACGACGACATTTCGGTTTTGATTGTAAACTTATATACGTCGACATAATAGGATGGGGTACTATGCCGTCTAGGATTGATATATTTATATTGAAGTATTTTAATACTGCCTAGACACTAATGATAATCTTAAAATATTACTTTTCACGTATTAAGCATGTTTGATCATCATAAGGGAAAAAATTCTATCCTCCTGTGTGCGTTGCATTGTGTGATAGGATCTGAGTCTTATGATGATTTCATTTTTCAAAGGTCATTTCGCTGTTTTATATAAACTTTATAAAATATTGCACGGGAAATCAAATGGAGTAAACCCGTTCCGCGTTAGCGGCGTGGTCCTGAGATTTGCCATCTTGATAGTTAAGTTAGTTAAGAATTCTCACACCATTCCCATGACTGACACTACACCAAAACAGGTGATTGCCAACGAGTATAACCGTCGCAAACAATTTCCGCAACACTTATTAGTGTTGCTACGAGGGCGTGGCAATGTAGTAGCAACGCTTATAAGCGTTAGTAGATTTTATGTGCCAACGCTTATAAGCATTGTTATATTTTAAGTCGCAACGCTTATAAGCGTTGGTAGATTTTCTTTACCAACGCTTATTAGCGTTGGTAGATTTCCTTTACCAACGCTTATAAGCGTTGTAGGAATTATGTTTGCGACGCTTATACATGTTGCAATATATTTGTTTGCAACGCTTATACATGTTACAAAATTTTAGTTCACAACAAATATAAATTTCAATAATAACAGAAATATATATTAACAAGTCGCATATTCTAACATTAATAGTCAATTAATAACCAGCATGATGATAATATAGATGATATTTAATATGAATCAAAAACTAATATTAAACTCAATGCATACTTATAGATAACATTCATAATCACGTAGCGACATAGAATATCAGTTAACAATAAACAAATACAATACATAATTAAGATGTCAAACTCAATACATAATTAGTTTGCTAAATTCAATACATAAATAAGATCCTACAAATACCGAATACGAAACTCTGGCCATATAACGAAGCCTCCATCTGAAAAGTCGCATGACTTGTACATTCCATTTTGAGGACCATCATAAATTGGTGCATCCGGTTCAAGAACTTCAACAACCCAAATTACTTTCTCTATATCGGTACCACTTTCCTAAAATGACAAATTGTTTGTGTTCCAAGATAACCTCTTGCTACCTCCTTCTCTAGATCATTTGACAATAGCATTACGTATTTCTTTTCCATTGTAGAAGAATGAAGATCATTAAGTGACACATTTGGAGTAACGGTTACATTATTGTTTATAGGAGGATCCCTTTAATTAGAAGCACCTTCTATATGAGGAGTAGTGGAAGGACTTGCAACAAAAATTTCTTGCAAATTAGGTATAAATTTCATAAAAGTTGAAGTAATTGAATTGATGGCGTTATTAACTTGAGTAGCTACTTGCCTTTCTATCTCCAATTTCCAAACGGACAAATCCACGGCTTGTTTTTTTATCAGCTACAGCTTTTACAGATCGAGCCACCTTTACTTGTTTTATAGAAGAAGTAGAACTAATTGCTCGACAATAATTTTTCTTCATGTCGGAACCAAAAACTTCTGCAATTGGATCATTATCAAGATCATCTACTGTGCCACTAGGACTACCATCTAATTTTCTCTTTTCTTCCGCTGCCTCTAGAAGTGCCTGCATTAATTGAATATCACATTAAACTGAAAATTTCAGTTTCATGTTAAAAACAAAAAAACACGATGCCACCAATTTCAGTTTCATGTTAAAAACAACAAAGGCTCAGGCTCAGTAAAACTGAGCCTTATGGCTCAGAAAAACTGAGCCACAGGCTCAGCAAAAACTGAGCCTTATGGCTCAAAAAACTGAGCCACAGGCTCAGTTTTTGCTGAGCCGTGGCTCAGTCTTGCTGAGCCTTAGGCTCAGCAAAAACTGAGTCGTAAGGCTCAGCAAAAACTGAGCCTTATGGCTTAAAAAAACTGAGCCACAGGCTCAGTTTTTGCTGAGCCGTGGCTCAGTCTTGCTGAGCCATAGGCTCAGCAAAACTGAGCCTTATGGCTCAGAAAAACTGAGCCACAGGCTCAGTTTTTGCTGAGCCTGTGGCTCAGTTTTTCTGAGCCATAAGGCTCAGCAAAAAATGAGCCTTATGGCTTAGATAAACCGAGCCATAGGCTCAGTTTTTGTTGAGCCGTGGCTCAGTTTTTGTTGAGCCGTGGCTCAGTCTTGCTGAGCCTTAGGCTCAGCAAAAACTGAGCCTGATGGCTCAGAAAAACTGAGCCACAGGCTCAGTTTTTGCTGAGCCGTGGCTCTGTTTTGCTGAGCCTTAGGCTCAGCAAAAATTGAGCCGTAAGGCTCAGTTTTGCTGAGCCACAGGCTCAGCAAAAACTGAGCCTTATGGCTCAAAAAAACTGATCAAGGCTGTTCGGTTATAACATTTTGCGACAGCAATGCATGCAACCAACTTCCTGCCATTCCAATAACAATGATGATAACAGGCTTCTTTTTGAAGCAACCAAGTTCGTTGTCTGATATCTTCATTTTTTTTTCATATTCTCTGTAAGTTCTGATTTCTCTGTCCCTTTTGAATTTACCCCATTCGAACAGGTATTTTCCATGTTCATCTCCGCCGCACTGCTTGAACTTGAAACTGGTTCATAATAAATTTCCATTTTTGCGCTGCTGTTGCTTTGAATCTAGCTTCAACCCATTTTTATGAAAATTGAATCCAATAAAAGTCTTACTAAAACCGCCTTACTTAAATGAATTTGGATATCATAATCTGCTGCCAAAATGCTACTGAGGAAAACCTTTTTAGAAGGCGAAGTGAGCAACCTCTTCAGCAGAACCATCGTCTTCATTTGTCTCTTCCTCATACCTCTCAGAAAATGAAAAATCATCGCCGCTTCCTTTTCCTCATCATCCTCGTCCATCATATCTTTAGTAGGATCATTATCCTTTAAACCTGTTTTTAGTACAACGGTCTGCCCTTTTGTCTTCTCCATATCCTTTTTCAACCTATCTATGCTCTCCTTTCTACATTCTGTCTCTAATCTATCCTTCTCAGCACGCCTTTTTTCAAGGTCAACCTTGTAGTTTTCCATATACTCAGTAGCACTGGCTTCCATTGCTTTGAAAAATGAGTCCATTCCGACACCAGAAACAGCAGAAACACCCACGGATTTGAGTTTTTTTATAGAACTCATCAAGCACAAGGGCAAGGCTTCTAGTTAAATCTTATGTATAAGATGCATCAGAGTCCAAAGCTATCAAAAAGGCATTAAAATCTTCCATCCACTCCACAGAAAAATCATGTTTGGTAACATCAACCTTGTTAAATGTTAGAACCAAAGGCAATCTGGTCTTGTAAAGTATGCTGCATGCCAGGGATTTCAAAATCGATTAAGGTTGTGTTATCCTTTTTTTTAACAAGAATAAATATTCAACTGTATTAGATACCATAGCCCACGGGAAAATCCACGTACCAGGGAGAACATTTCCATTTAAATGTAACACATGAACCTCAAATCTTGTTAAGAGTCGTCTAAATTGAAAGAAACTGTATAATTGATTGTATTTACACATACAATACATGGCTTATACAATTATAAACATACACTATCAAAATTGTATTCTACACAAACCAATTGACATATAAAAATAAACTATTGTCCTAAAAATCCCATAGTCACAATATGTGATCCTGGTAATAGGCCGCTAAGAAGTCGTCTTATTTTTATAGTTAATCCCACACCAAGTAAAGACCAAAAAATTCTGAAAACTCATACCTGCAATCAACAAGAAGAACAAATCCAGACGCCATTCGTTCAAATTATACGGAATCCACCCAGGGCCACCACCTCTAGTCGTCACGTAATTTACCACAGTAAGAATCAAAGCACTCAGATAGCTACCAAAAGCGGTACTCAAAAGGTAAAAGCAGAGCACAAGCTCCTCATAGCTTCAGCAACCTGCTCGTAAAAGAATTCAATCAGCCCAACAAAGGTAAATGCTTCAGCTGCTCCTACTAAAAAATACTATAGAATTTGCCATAGAATGCTTAAAGACAAGAATACCAAATTTTACTCGGCCTTCAGAACAAGCACAAGTAATAATATAATAGTAGACATCACAGACAGCCATTTTGTATTGCGTCTTTGTTTTATAATAAGTGTGAACCCATGCTACGCACACGGCTTGCAACTATATATTTTGCTTATATAATATTTGTATGCTAATGTTATGCACGTGTATTGCAAAAAATAAAATCAACCAATAATATACATTTATTTCAGACGATGTTTTCAAAAATTCAACCAATAATATATTATTTTCAAATTATATTCCCCTTTAAAATGTCAAACGTATTGTAGGTTACTTAGCAAAAGAGATCCATTAATCTTTCATGCTTATTAAATTCGGTTAAGACATAATCAAAGCATACACCAAATCTAGTTGTCTAACTTCAGTAAATAAATTGGAAGATCAAAGTTCTAGGATTATCTTTTTATGATTTGATTTACCATATATCAAAGCATTCATTTATAAAATTATGATGTAACTAAAACCTGGCTGTACTTGAATGGTAATGGACGTGCATTTCTCGCATGCTATTTAATTACTACTTTGTATTAATGTTTTATGGCACCTTCCATAAATCACATACATAGTAGTTGGAATGTAAATAAAAGATGCATAAGAAAAACTCCGCCCAACATATAACACAAACCTGTGTTAAGATGATAATCTAGAATACATAAAAATATAATAATATAAAAAATCCTAAGAGTTATTATGGCCATGTTGTACATTTCATAATATAATTTACGACAACGCCATTGGTTGGAAAAAGATTCATAATTCAACATTTCTGTAAGCTTTGTACAAAATTTAGAAATGTAGATAACATGAAAATCCAACTAAAACAGGGACTATCCAACGTCCTCTAAATATAAAAATAAATTCATATCAAAACTAAAAAGGATTGCTGAAAATAAAAGTAAAGTCTTCCATTGTAACATTTTAAAAGCATCCATAGTAATACCTAAAAAGGATTGCAATTTTAAAAGCATCCATACAATTTAAAAGCATCCATAGTTCAACTTTAAGCCTCTGTTTTTCTTCTAGGTGAAATATTATAATATTTAGTAAAAAGGTTGTTGAATTTTCTAACATAAAGAAAGAATACAAGATTTAAAATTATTCCTTGTATGACTTGTATGACTATACTTAAATGACTTGCCCCTGTACATGTGTTTTCCAAACACTATATTTTTTTCCATATAATTCGAATAAACTATCACCTTACTTGTATGAAACTTGTCACGACCCATTAGTAGAGTATGGTTGACAACACAATGAAGTCAACATTAATTGTATGGTAAAGAGTATCACCTCATTAATCTTCTTGCCATGTTTGTCCATTATATCAAACCTGTTTCTCGTATTCTTCTGTATCTTCCAACAGTTCTTCAGTTCAATAAGCATCCACCCAACTTATATTTCTTGTCCAGTGACTGCTCTTTTTTGGACAGAAGTCATTGTGCCCATAAATATGTTTCCTACCTTCATCAATTGGTTGTCTATTAAAACCAAATATAGAAGACAAAAGTAAATCTTAACCTTGGTTCAGTAGAAGTTCATTTTAAAACCAAATAAAGTATAAAACCCAACTAACCACAGTTAATAAAATTTAAAAGTGCATTTATCATACACAGATGACACATATATACCCTTATATTTGAATTACTTAAGAAACAAAATAATTAGCACAAAACTAAGAACTTGAAAATATTAAAGAGAATATAAGATGATAATACATATATAATAAAGGAAATTGCTGGAAGGCCCGAATACAAAGGAGCCCGAATGGTGCGGTTTTAATCCCAGCCACAGCATTAATCAGCCCCCCTGAATTCCACCCGTTGATTTCTGTTTCGCATTGTTCCGCATCTTATATTTTCGGGTCTCCTAGCAGCCTCCTATAATAAAAGCGTGCAAGTAAACAACGGAAAAATGAAAAAAAGAAAAAAAAATACCAATATCATAAACGCCCACATTAAAACGCATGATTAAGACTCATAAATTGTTAATTATCACTTAAATGACCCAGAAATTTAGAATGAATTCGATTAAGTTTTTTTTCCAACAAAATGAAAAATTAAATAGACTACCTGTATTTACTGCTTGATTAGCGGGTTCATGTGAGTATTATTGTCTAGTACTTCTTGCCCAAAATAAATGATAGCTAGAACAATAAGTTGGAAGAATTACTTTACCGTACTATTACATAAGTAATATATTTTTATTTTAGAATCAAATATGTGTTTATCATTCAGTTTTCACACAAGAACACAGCAAAAAGAAGTACACAACATCCATAGACAGCACAGACAGCCATTTTTTATTGCATCTTTGTTTTATAATTTACAGTTATTATAGTAATAGTTCTACTGTATATAAATCACTAAAGCTGTACTATAAATATCTTCATTTGGTATAACTATGTTTTTGCAAACAAAAATGCAAATTTGTAACATAAGATAGCTAGTTCGTTTAAACCTTCACAATAAATGAAGAAATAGTAGCACTAATAAGACATGCATAATAGTAGATAACATGGCAATATAATAGTACATAAACCTGCATTGGTAGCATTGCATAAAAATAATTCAGAATTTCCAAAATAATTAGTACATGTTTTAGTCTTTAAATGTAGTAGAGTTTCCAGGAAAAGTTTTATGTCCTCCACAACATGAGAAAACGAATGCTAATATGGAAACACATTTAGATAACAAATATTGATTTTATGACTTTTTGTATCATTAATTTTTTTTGAAATAGTTGAAAATAACGAAGGAACATCATTATTGCAATTTATGATAAACATTATGGTGCTGCATGAGAAACTTTATTGCATTCTATGAGAGCTTATGAGAGTATTCATTTTGTTAGCATAGTGTGGTAATATTTTGTTAGTGCAAGGCGAACAATTTGTTTACTTGAGATTTGAAGTTTGGCTAATTCTACTTATACACCACTATCTGCAACTTGAAAAATATAGAATTAACATACAACATTTTTTGCTAAACATATACCAGAATAGGAATTACAAAAAAAAAAAAAAAAAAAAAAAAAAAAAAAACCAGCAATACATTTATTCAGATTTCACTTACCTCGGATTGCTGAATCATAAATTTTGAAATCCGATAAATTCTTATTGTATTTTTATTGATTTTAATGTTAAATTGGTTCATACACATTAATTTATTTGAATCTACATAATTTTACCAATATATCTGGAGTATGGAATATCAAAATCAATGGAGAAGGGGATGGAATGAGCTCAAGGAAAGAAATGATGGAATGACGACTGGTGTAGCTTGACCTTAATAAATTCAATGATTAGACTTTGTCTGTTTTTTTTCTATTGTTTTCAGTATAAAAGTTAGAGATATTCCAGTGAGAGAAATCATTTCAGCACTGCAACAAAGAAGATGGTCGATTTTTCCCTTAAAAGTAATTTAAAAATCATTGATGTAGGAAAAACATTTTGTTGGTGCAGGTATATAATTTGCTTTGGAGTTTTCTTCATTAGTGCACCAAATGTTCAGCATTGGATTTGATCTCCAAGCCATAAATTACAGCAAAAAATAAATCTTTAAAATTTAATGATTGAAAACCACATACAATCAGCAAGAAGATTACCTGTATTGAGAAGTGTGCTCAAGCTTCCGTCTTCCTACAACTGCTGACATGTCACATGCCAGTTCATACAAAATGCTACTTTCATCGGGCAAATCCAAATTCCATTTCCTGAAAGCAGCAGCAAAAACTTGAAAAATTCTTAGAAAAGGGCTGCCTCCAGGGTTTTGAAATCTATACAGCTTAGTACCCGAAAAGAAGCTACAAACAGCTAATGCTATGAACACAGTAGGTAAACCAAAACCCAAAGCCCACCCGAAATTGTATTGTGTCCATACAAGCAAAGAACCAGATACCAAAGATTCACAATCGATAGAGAAATAATACCATGTAAAAAATGAACTTTTTCTTATTCTTTCTAATTAGGCCAGTATCATCAAATTGATCAGCTCCAAAGGATGACACACAAGGCTTAATTCCAACTGAACCAAGTGCAATTAGGTAAAGACCGAAGAAAAAAATGAAGTATTGAGATGTGCTTGGTTCTGGGCAAATGTTGCTGATACATTGATGTGGTTTAAGAACTGGTATTGATGCTGACAGAGTAAGTGATATCATTCCTTATCCGTATCGATCACTTATAGCCATAAGACATTATGCACGTGACGTTGAATGATAATACATACAATATACCTTAATGAAGCAACCAAACTTCTACAAAAATAAGTCAAAAATAGTAAGAGTATCGACAAGCAATGAAAATGTCGAGTATATAAGAATAAAATTACAAAATTTTATTTTAAGGGCATCTTGAATCCCCAACACCCCCCTCCCCCCAAACCTCTCTCTCTCACACTTTTCTTTTCTCTACCCCCTTTCCTTTTTGTTTTGTCTTTTGTTTTTGAGAAAAGATCTTATTTAAGCGGTGTGCTCAGCTTGTTTCTGACATACTTACACTAGATCTTTGACAATTGTTGCTAAGATGAACGGTTTGCACTATTAAAGTAAAAAAGTGGACTAGCAATTACAATAAAGTAGATTATTGAAAAAGCTGCTACTGTCCAAAATCTTCCCCAAGTATGAATCCGTGAACAAAGCACCAATAAGAGTGGGTGGCATAGCAAGTGCCTTGCCATGCTGTGACATTTTTTTGCAGCAGACACATTTCCAAGATGCATCTTTGTGATACGATAGGTAACTATATTTTTTTGCTATTCCATAGTAAGCTAACCTTTCACACCATTCAGTTCCTAGAATAAAAATGCATGCTTTCCAATGGCCTGTAAGATGCCTTGCAGCAGGATGTCCACTGAAGTCCACAGTTCCATCACCTACATATGCTCCTTTGCTTGCATTCTGAAGATGTTCGTTTTGAACTAGAAGCATCTCCTCGTCGCCTTGCCGAAGTGATTCCATTATTTCAGTACTGAATAAAAAAACAACAGATTAAGCTGCCAATAAAACTAGTTAATCCTACTAATATTTCAATTGATTCTTTTAATGGGTATCAAGTGTTTAAAATATGCACGACACGATTATAACATTATTTATTGATAATAAGCATGCTATTAAAAAATGAACAATTCAAACACAAAAAGAGAGCTTAAAACCAGTATTTTCTTGATTGCAAAAGATCTGAAAATGGATTATAGCTTGATCGGCTTATTTGAATCAATAATTTAAATTTTTGTTGCTTCTTATATAAAATAAAGATAAAAGAACCAAGACAACATGTTTTTTAAGGTTAAGTGTAGAAAGCTAAATGATTTATAACCTTCACAATGTTTATAAGCTAAATATTTAAATTTGGCCATATACTCATAACCAATAGATTTCTTATCTTAAAATTTATTGTGTTAAGGTAATCATATTAAAGTCTCGGATGGGTAGGAGTCTGTCAAATGAGGTTTCATTTATTGCAAAGATGTTATAAATGCTTAATGCTAAAGATCTAAAAAATAAAGATTCTTACTTTCTTATCATTTCAGTATGAACAAAGACAGTGAATGACATTACATACTTTTGTACTAAAAAATCAACGAACAATAAGTATTTCACACGATATAAAATTGAAAATCGGATGTTTGTCAGTTGATATTATAGATCAATAACAACTATTTCATCGAGCAAAAGAATTAAAAATCAGAAGGGAATTTTATTGACCTAGGTTATAACGGTACCTTCAAATTGGGGCTATGATGGTTCGATTCAATTGAAGAACCTTCTCTTCGAGAAACCAGATCCTCGTTTGCACAAGAAGAAGAGGCGAGAAATCGAAAAGATGCGTAAACCCCATTTTTTATTATTGTGAATTTCAGTTTATCGCGGCCTAAAAGAAAAGAAGCGTTGGGAAGTAAGTGAAGCAGAAGACGAATAACTATTTATTATTAGGTCCCCGCTTCTTCCTTCCGATTTGGACCATACCTGGCGTTTTGACGTCAATAAGCGTTGGTACCAAATTAGCTTAAATAAATGAAAATATTTTTAGCAACCCATTTTTTATTAGTAACGGATTAAAATGGTTGTTGTACACCAACGAATATAAGTGTTGGCAATCAGAAAAAAAAAAAGTGTTGCTAAATGACTGTTTTGGTGTAGTGTGACCCGTAGTTTGTTTCACTTTTGCAAACTCGGGTGCCCTCTTTCTACACGGGCAGCCAATTGACAGGTTTCTAGGTGATATTTTCTGGTTGGAGCTTGCTTTGGAAGGAAGAAGAAGAAGACCTTTTCTCCATCTTTTATTCTGCTTTTGAGACATTTTTCTATCTTTTGCTTTTGATGTATGTAATGGGGTTTGAAACTTATTTCCTTTCATTTGAGACTTGTTTCTCTTTTGTTAAGACTTCTATTATGCTAAGTGGATCCTGTAAAACTGCATACTCTGATGTTCTGCTGTAATGTTGATGACATTTATTTCCGCTGCGATGGTTTATGTGTTATGATAATTATCTGAGATCTGTTTTTGTTGTAAATATGTTGTATTCCAAAGATGATCATCCTTACTTTCGGTCTACGGAAGTTTGGGGTTATCACAGTTGGTATTAGAGCCTAAGGTTAACCTTAGCTACGGAATATAACGTATTTAGAACAATTCGTCTAGATAGAATCCACATTATTCTAAGACGAGTAGCTCATTAGAGATAGGACTAGTAATGTCCTAGAGTGAGCATAGCAGAATAGCACATATTTACCAGTCATTACATCATTATCTTTTCATCTCGTCCTTATCTTATCTTTTCTTGAAAATTCTCATTTTGTTAGTCTGACTCTTTCCTTGATGGTACAGACTGATTTAAATGGATACAAGAGCAAGAACAGCCCAAGGCGGAGCCCGTGGTGGAGCTCGAGGCGGGGCTAGAGGAGGAGCCCGAGTAGGAGCTGGAGTGCAAGCTAGAGACGAGACACCCATCACTCAAGAGCAGCATAATTCAGAAGTCGTAGTTGAACCACCTCCACCTCCGCAGCCTTTTGATTTGGAGAGAATGTCTAAGAAATTCAAGAACCTTGGAGGTGTACCTTTTATAGGGCGGGAGTCTGCGATTCAGGCAGAGGCATGGCTTAAAGATTGCGAAAAGATCCTAGAAGGCTTGGAACTGGAAGATCAGCGAAAGCATTACCTGGCAGTTTGGCAACTAAAGGAGGAAGCAGGGCATTGGTGGGATACAATTAAAATCTGCAATGACGTGGCCAATATGTCTTGGGCCAGATTCAAGGAGCTTTTCAATGAGAAGTATATACCCCCACAAGCTAGAGAGCGTCTGCGCGAGCAGTTCGTTAACCTACAACAAGGGAATATGACCGTTTTTTAGTATGTGAGGAAGTTTGATGAGCTTTCACGATATGCCCCTAGTTTGATTCAAGATCCAGTAGAGAAGAATAAGAAATTTATCAAGGGGTTGTCCAAGAAATATTTGAATCGAGTCACTGCCCATATCAAGCTTCCTTTCAATGAAGTAGTGGAGATGGCGTGCCGCTATGAGGAGAATGATGAGTCTGGACCGCAGGATAGGGGGAAAGGTCAAAGCAACAACCAGAAGGAACAGGCTAACAAGAAACATGAGGCGAGCAATTCTTCTACAGCTAAGCCCCAAGGGAATAAGAGGGATAGGAGCAAGGTGACCTGCTATAACTGCGGCAAGATTGGGCATTTCGATTACGAGTGTAGAGCTCCTAAAAAGGTCAAGAGAAATGATTCAGGCCCTAGTCAGAACCGTGGTCAGAGCTCCCAAAACCGTGGTCAAAATCCTCAGAATCGTGGCTAGAGTTCACAGGGCAAAAGTGAATGCTACAATTGCCATCAAAAGGGGCACATCAAGGCGAATTGTCCACTGCTAAGGAATGCTCAGGTGGCATATGTTTATGAGGGAGCAGATACATCAGCTTCGACTGAGGGGCCTAATAAGCCCGATGTCTTAAGAGGTACGCTTAATATTAAGAACATCCCTATTACTGTCTTATTTGACACTGGTGCTACACGAAGTTTTATTTCTAATGATGCCATTCAAAAGTTGAAACTGAAACCAAGAAAACTTAAAGAGTTGATTAGAGAAAATAGTCCGATAGGAGGTTCTCTTATACTCGATAAATACTGTAGAGTGCCAATCTCCTATTCTTGCTACAAATTCCCTATAAATCTAATTGTTATGAATTTCTCTGGGTATGATGTAATCCTTGGTATTGATTGGTTATCGAGGCATGGGGCTGAAGTCAAATGTGCCGAAAGAATTGTCAAAGTTAAAACTAATCTCGGAAATGTATGTATCCCCTGCCATGGCACAGCCACCGACAGGAAAACCTTCTGGTCTTCTCTAGAAGTTACCCCTACTTCTATTGAGGATATCCCTATCGTCAAAGATTACGCTGATGTTTTCAAAGAAGTTGAGGGCCTACCTCCACATAGAGAAATCAGCTTCCGAATTGATTTAGCTCCAAATGCAAGGCCTGTTGTACATCCCATTCGGAGAATGTCGCCAAAAGAAAGAGAGGAGCTGAAAAATCAAACCAAGCAGCTTTTGTGGAAGGGTCTGATCAGGCCCAGCTTCTCAGAATGGGGAGCAGCAGTGGTGTTCGTCCCAAAATCAGACGGTACTCTCAGGCTATGTGTAGACTACCGTGATCTCAACAAGCAAACTCTTAAGAACAAATACCCACTGCCTCGTATTGATGACTTGCTTGACCGCTTGCATGGGGCACGAGTATTCTCTAGGATGGACCTAGCTACAGGCTTCCATCAACTTCGCATTGCAGAGGAGTGTGTGCCTTTAACTGCTTCCAGAGGCCTTGACATCTTTTATGAATGGCTAGTAATGCCTTTCGGTCTATGTAATGCTCCAGCATATTTTGTTGATTTGATTAACAGAGTATTCAGAGATGTTTTAAATAAATTTGTGCTCGTGTTCATCGATAACATTCTCATCTTTTCTAAATCCGCTGCTGAGCACGAACAGCATCTGAGTGAAGTCTTAGAAATTTTGCAAAGAAATGTGCTGAAAGCAAAATTTTCTAAATGCATATTCTGGCAAGAGGAGGTGAAATTCCTCGGCTATGTTGTATCAAAGGAAGGCATCTCAGTAGATCCAGGAAAGATCTCAGCCATCCAAGAATGGAAGCAGCCTAGTACTCCCACGGAGGTCAGAAGTTTCTTGGGACTGGCCGGTTATTATCGGAAATTTGTTAAAGATTTTTCGAAGGTAGCTTGTCCATTGACAAACCTGACCAAGAAGCATACGAAATTCAAGTGGACACCGGAATGCGAGACAGCTTTCCAAGAGCTAAAGAAGAGGTTGACCAATGCTCCTGTGTTGACCATCATAGATGGCAATCAGGATTTGAAGGTCTGGACCGACGCCTCTAAGCAAGGTTGTTTCTTTTATAAATTAACATATCTGAGATAACATTTTTCCTTTAATGAAAAATCTCATTTTAACATGTTATCACTTATTTATTTAAGGTATTGGTGCGGTGCTGATGCAAAGAGGCAGGGTAGTCGCATATGCTAGCCGCCAACTGAAACCGCATGAAAAGAATTATGTCACGCATGACCTTGAACTAATGGCCATTGTGTTTGCTCTTAAAATATGGAGGCATTATCTTTTGGGTGAAAAGTTTGAAATTTACACTGACCACAAATCTTTGAAGCACCTTTTTACCCAAAAAGATTTGAATATGAGGCAGCAGCGCTGGGTCGAATTTCTTGCATCATATGACCTGGATATCCTATATACTCCAGGAAAAGCAAACGTTGTAGCCGATGCACTCAGTAGAAAGAATGCAGAATGCAACAATCTCATTATCGTCAGTCTCATTATCACTCCTTCTTTGATTGATAAAGTCTCTGCTCTTCAAAAGAATGATGAATTTATTAAGAAGCTTTGTGAGCGAGTCCGAAAAGGCGAAGCCTCAAGTTTCCAGATGGATGATAACGGGACCCTTAGATTACAAGGGCGAATTTGTGTGCCAGACATTGTTGAGCTAAAAAGAGAAGTGATGGATGAGTGCCACAAATCTAAAATCAGCGTCCATCCAGGTGTAAGCAAAATGTACCATGATCTCAAACGCACCTTTTGGTGGAAATCGATGAAGAGAGATATTTCTATTTATGTTTCTAGATGTCCCACTTGTCAGCAAGTTAAAAGTGATCAACAGAAACTGGCAGGTTTGTTGCAACCGCTAGGAGTTCCTGGTTGGAAGTGGGAGGAAATTTCTATGGATTTTATAGATGGCTTGCCTCGAAGACGAAAGGGCAACGATAGCATATGGGTGATTGTCGACCGTTTAACAAAATCTGCCCATTTCATCCCTGTTCGGTCCAATAGAACAGCTCGAAGTTTAGCACAGCTCTATCTTAAAGAAATAGTCAGACTGCATGGGGTTCCCAAAAACATTGTCAGTGATCGGGATCCATTATTTACCAGTAAATTCTGGGAAGCTTTTCAAGAAGAGCTTGGGACCAAGTTGAATCTGAGCTCTGCCTATCACCCTCAGACAGATGGCCAGACCGAGAGGGTGAATCATGTTTTGGAAGACTTATTGCGTGCTTGCATTCTTGACTATGGCGGTTCATGGGAGGACCACTTGCACTTGGTGGAATTCTCCTATAATAATAGCTACCAAGCAAGCTTGGGGATGTCGCCATTTGAATTACTTTACGGTAGGCCGTGCAGATCTCCATCATGTTGGGTGGAGTCAGGCAATCGACTAGTCTTGGGCCCCGACATGGTTCGTGAAGCATCAGATAAGGTTGACTTGATTAAGAAGCGCTTGTTGACTGCTCAGAGTCGACACAAGAGCTATGCAGACCAGCGAAGAAGGAATCTTGAATTCTTTGTGGGTGATCGAGTATACTTGAAGGTTTCTCCTTTGAGAGGCGTGATTCGTTTTGGGAAGACGGGAAAGTTGGCACCGAGATTCATTGGTCCATTCCCTATTCTCGAAAGGATTGGTACTCTCGCTTATAGAGTGCAGCTGCCCGACTGGTTGCCAGGGGTGCATGATGTATTTCATGTGTCTCAACTCCGCAAGCATGTGCACGATCCAGATCTGATTGAGGACAAATTAAACCAACAGGTCCTAGATATTGCTCCAAATCTGACAGTGAGAAAGGACCCGATAAAGATCATTGGCAAAGAAACCAAAATCTTGAGGAACAAGAAGATCAACCTAGTCAAGGTTCAATGGAGTGGGGATCCTAGAGACCGTACTTGGGAGACAAAGGATAGCATCAAAAAGGCTTACCCCAAGTGCAGAGTGGATATCTCCGAGTAACCCTTGTACTAAGGTACGTTTATACCAATTTACATTTTCCATCTTGGTTCCTACTTTACTTTGTTTCCTTTTCGAGGACGAAAATTCTTAAGTGGGGGAAATTGTAACGACCCGGAAAATACGAACCAATTTAAAAAATTTATTTTAAATTATTTGGTGGAAAAAATGTGGTAGAAATTAAAATTTCCATTTTTTAAATAATATTAAAGCCAGTGAAAATAGTCAATTTTCAAACGATCTCTGTTTTCGACGAAACCACTTTCATTGGAACCAGAATGTCATATTATTGCTAGGTTTCAATTTTTAGAATTTTTCGATTTAATATGTGAGCGTGGCGAAGGAAAATGTGTTTGGTCGATTATAGTCAAATTTAATCGACTGAAAAATAGCCATTTTTCAAACAGTGTCAGAATTCAACGAAATTAATTTTGTTAGGACGGTATCGTCATAACATAGACAAATATATTTTTTCTGGATTTTTCTGAGTCCGTTTGTGGCCTCGGTGAATTTATTTATGCAGACGAATTAAATTAATAAGGGAATTAAATATTAAATTAAATAATACGGGCCACAGACAGCCGTTTAGGCTGACGGGACCTGTCCCATTGGGTCTGGAATATGGGCTATTAGCTAGGGTCAACTTTGTTTGGACTGGAATCAGCACGGTTTGAAAGATTTGGATTTATTTGTAAAAATACATTTTAATATTATAAATAATAGGAGGAGAAACCCTAATTTACTATTCAGTATCTTCTGCCGTCGCCATTCATTGAAATTCATGGCTGAGATCTTCAAAACTTCACTCCTCATTATCTTTTAATCCTTTCTATAATTTCAAGCAAACCCAAGGGGAAATCAGAGAGATTCGAACTCTCTTTAGATCTGTACGGTTGGATCGCGTGTAGTGGTGTACATTGCTCGAACAGGGACCCCCAAGACCGCCGCAAAACGCCGCCGTGGCCCCCCCTAGCCACCACCGAGCTCGACCAACCCCCCCCCCCCCGTGCGCCGTCCGACCTGCTCCGACGTCCCCCCTTCCGATCGACGAACCCTGCAACTAATTTGAAGAAAAATCGAACCCAAGGATTCGAAGAAAAGAAAAGGTTGCGGCATTTCAAATCGAACCCAAGGGTATTCTCCTTATTAATTTATTATTTAATTAATTTAAATTATTTTAAAACTTCGATTAACTATATCTAACTCATTTCAATTCGAAATTCGATGATTTCAGCGACATTGTAATCGTGTGACTGAGATCTACGCATATAGACTGACTGGAGTTGATTCTGAACAGTTTGAATTTTGGCCAAAAATCGTCAACGACTATGAGATTCTGAATTTCAATAATTAAATAATTTATTTTAATTCTATTCGATCAGTTGAATCATTGTATATTATTCTGATCTGTTATGTGGTGATTGTTGTATCGTTGAATTTTGTTCGTTGTGATGTCATGTTATAGTTTGACAGTTTGGATCTGTAATATTCTGATGTAATCATAATAAAGTTCTCATCTTTTTATTTTTATTTTTAATCCTTTTATTTAAGTTGAATTCTTATTTAAAGATAAATAAAATATAATCAAAGTTTTAATCTTTTGTTTGATAAACAAAATATAATCAAAGTTTTAATCTTTTGTTTGATAAACAAAATATAATCAAAGTTTTAATCTTTTGTTTGGTAAACAAAATATAATCAAAGTTTTAATCTTTTGTTCTGAAAACAAATTAAAGTTTTAATCTTTTGTTTTGAAAACAAATCAAAGTTTTAATCTTTTGTCTTGAAAACAAATTAAAGTTCTAATCTTTTGTTTTAGAAAACAAAAGAAAGTTGAATCTTTTATTTACAATATAAGAGAAAGTTGAATCTTTTATTTACAATATAAAAGAAAGTTGAATCTTTTATTTACAATATAAGAGAAAAGTTTGAATCCTTTATTTTGTTTTACAAAATAAAAGAAAGTTTAGATCTTTTAAACTTTAATTAAAAGAAAAATAAATATTAGACATCTTATTTGATTTACAAATGAAAATAAGATGAGACCTTTATTGTGATTTATCAAAAGTATACACTAAATTTCATCGTCATGTTTATATAGTTGAAATGACACCTAAATTGCATTGTCATGTTTATATAGTTGAAATGACACCAAAATTGCATCGTCATGTTTATATAGTTGAAATGACACCAAAATTTCATCGTCATGTTTAAATAGTTGAAATAAACAAAATTTCATCGTCATGTTTATATGGTTGAAATGAACAAAATTTCATCGTTATGTAATACAGTTGAAATGAATCAAATCTTGACATTAGAAAATATATTTATTTTAGGAATGTTGACACTAGAAAAGATGTTTACATTGGAAATAAAGTCCACCTTTTTAATTGCATTTTACAATGCAAATATTACATAGAAAGATGAATTAACTTTTAAATTGAGTTCCCTTAGTTATAGAAAAGAATAAAAAGACATTTTCATTTTTCAATGTAAATATGGAAGAGATGTACATTATATATGTAAATAATAAGAGTAAGGGACATATCATTTTATTGAATATAGAAAATGTACATTTTAAAATATCATTTTTGTCGCATTAGAATTGGCAAACAAAAATGTCATTTTATTGAAAATGCAATTATACATTGTTGAAATATCATTTTTGGTCGCATTAGAATTGGCGAACAAAAATGTCATTTTGTTGAAAATGCAATTATACATTATTGAAATATCATTTTTGGTCGCATTAGAATTGGCGAACAAAAATATCATTTTGTTGAAAATGCAATTATACATTGTTGAAATATCATTTTTGGTCTCATTAGAATTGGCGAACAAAAATGTCATTTTGTTGAAAATGCAATTATACATTGTTGAAATATCATTTTTGGTCGCATTAGAATTGGCGAACAAAAATGTCATTTTGTTGAAAATGCAATTATACATTGTTGAAATATCATTTTTGGTCGCATTAGAATTGGCAAACAAAAATGTCATTTTGTTGAATAATGAAATTATACATTGTTAAATTATCATTTTTGGTCGCATTAGAATTGGCGAACAAAAATGTCATTTTTGTTGAATATAGAAATATACATCGTTGAATTTTCATTTTTGGTCGCATTAGAGTTGGCGAACAAAAATGTCACGTGTATTTGATATAAAATGATACATTGTTGAAACCATCATTTTTGTCGCATTAGAATTGGTGGACGAAAATATTTCCTTCATAGAATAAAAGGAATGGGTTTTAATAAAGGAAATCGCTCAAATGGTTTATATATTATATAAATATAAAATATAAAAATAAACGAAACGAGCGCGGCAGTTCGCGTATCGACAATCGTAACTTCAAACGAATATATAAAAAGATCCGACCGTTGGATTTTCCCAAAACTGGAACCGTTTGGACCGCTTTGGGAAGAGCTTTCCAATGACATAAATTTCATCAAAATCCGACGGTTAGATTTTAAGATATGTGTAAATAAAATTTTGGAAAAAGCAGTGCCAGCGCCACCCATTGACCCGAAATGTCGTTTACATATTTCGAGCTATTTTTAATAAATAAAAATAGCGATAAATAGGTATAAATATATATATGAAATGTTTTTAACTATAATTATGCGACAATTATTTGAAAAGGCCGAGTTTAACTCATTTCAAATAATTGAACGGCGATTGAATCAAAGATGCAAGAAGACGACGGTTGAAGACCGACGATCTTCACATCGAATGGCCGATGACTTCTGATACCTCGGACTGACTTGCTCCCAGGACTGGGTTGAAGCAGTAATTGTCCGAACGTGTGTGTTGATCGTGCGGATAAGCGAGAACCTTTTTGGTGTCTTCGGTTTCGTTCAGACCCAGAACGGACTTGTAAATGGATGCGTGTCTGACGTTGAAATCCACTTCATGTAATTAAATCAATTCCTATTAATATATGCCTGTTTGGTGGTAGAGAATTTATTCTCTACTTAACACCCGGATACGTAGTAGTAGTTATCGATAGCACGGCGTTGAATTGTCAACATGGCACGCCAAGATGCAATGATCAAGGCTTTGTTGAAAAGCAGGCCTTGTGGCTGATGATCAAAGCATAGCCTATTTAGGCATAGCTTTGTGTATAACGTAACTTCGCGAGCCTCACACCCCGGTATGAGTTAAAAACGGGATTAGGACTGCAGGGAGTGCACACGTTTCTTTCTAGCTAGTGGTGTTTGGGTTTTAACACGGCCCGGCATTTTACTTATGTGGATTTTGGATTGAGGTACCTCGGGTTTTTATAGGCCGGAAGTGGTCATACTATAGGTTCATAGGAACCGGGAAACGTGTGTTCAGGCATAATTAATACACTACTGTTAGGTGGGGACCGGCCTTGAAGATCCAAGGGTTCACTGCGGGGGATCCTGAGGCATTTGCTAGAGTGTCTCGAATCAGAAGAGGACGATCCCTAGCCTCGATTTCATGACAGAAAACCAATTCCCAATACGACGACATTTCGGTTTTGATTGTAAACTTATATACGTCGACATAGTAGGATGGGGTGCTATGCCGTCTAGGATTGATATATTTATATTGAAGTATTTTAATACTGCCTAGACACTAATGATAATATTAAAATATTACTTTTCACGTATTAAGCATGTTTGATCATCATAAGGGGAAAAACTCTATCCTCCTGTGTGCGTTGCATTGTGTGATAGGATCTGAGTCTTATGATGATTTCATTTTTCAAAGGTCATTTCGCTGTTTTATATAAACTTTATAAAATATTGCACGGGAAATCAAATGGAGTAAACCCGTTCCGCGTTAGCGGCGTGGTCCTGAGATTTGCCATCTTGATAGTTAAGTTAGTTAAGAATTCTCACACCAGTCCCATGACTGACCCGTAGTTTGTTTCACTTTTGCAAACTCGGGTGCCCTCTTTCTACACGGGCAGCCAATTGACAGGTTTCTAGGTGATATTTTCTGGTTGGAGCTTACTTTGGAAGGAAGAAGAAGAAGACCTTTTCTCCATCTTTTATTCCGCTTTTGAGACATTTTTCTATCTTTTGCTTTTGATGTATGTAATGGGGTTTGAAACTTATTTCCTTTCATTTGAGACTTGTTTCTCTTTTGTTAAGACTTCTATTATGCTAAGTGGATCCTGTAAAACTGCATACTCTGATGTTCTGCTGTAATGTTGATGACATTTATTTCCGCTGCGATGGTTTATGTGTTATGATAATTATCAGAGATCTGTTTTTGTTGTAAATATGTTGTATTCCAAAGATGATCATCCTTACTTTCGGTCTACGGAAGTTTGGGGTTATCACAACCGCGCCGCTGCAGCTCGATTTATAATTAAATTATAAATTATACGTTCAACTGTCGTTAAATAAACGAATACGCTAATATATTTTCAATATAGACAATATTAACCCTTTTTATTTTGCCAATACACATTATACAACAATTTCCAAATATTGTGGAATTAAAATATTATATTATTCTATTTATATTATAATTAAATTTTAAAAATAATTAAATTCAATTATTTAAATTCAAACTGGCATTTTAAATAATAAAATAATTTAAATAATCGGCCAGAAAATATGGGTTGTTACAAGTTAACATGAATGGACAACACTTAACCAATATGACATAATGTGTCGGAGGGTTAAGTACATATCGGGTTATGGGTAATATTAGTAAATATAGGCCCACAAACTTAACCATTAAGTAAACATGTTTGAATCAGTGGGAGGGTTAAGTACATATTGGGTTGGTGGGTAATATTAGTAAATATAGGTCCACAAACTTAACCAGTAAGAAACCCTAGTAACGGGGACCCATTTCAGCAGTAACCCACATAGATGTATCAAGGTACCCTGAAACTAGGCAGGGTGGGACACAATTACTGGGCTGATTATAAGCGGTCAAAATAGCGGCGGGGGGTACATCAGTGTAGGTTCCAACGGATTACGGGGATGCACGTACTCCGAAGTGGAAAAAAGCAGGCACTGGGTACCAGTAGTTATACACTGTGCATCTTGAATCGTGTCGGGTCGCGATCATAAGTATTAATTCACCTTATGGTGGGACCAGCACAAGATATCTACATGCAAGAGAGGGCCGATTGACACAGACACAAGGAAAGTTAATACGAGTAAGGAGCCGATCGATAGGGTAGTAAGGGTACATTTAACATATTCATGGCAATTAGGCTGATTGAGGTAAGATCCTCATACTAGATGTACACCTGAAGGCTACCACAATTGCGGGGATTGGGATCACGTTATCATATTATCATTTTACATATATTACTAGTTGGGACACTAGTTAGGGGGTGCAGAGATATAAAAATCAGAATAACAAGGTAGTAGCGAAGCAGAAAGAGTAGAAGCACATTCAGTTTATCTTGCCTTATCATATCTATACTAATCGTATGTTATCTTGTTATCCTTGTTATCACGGTATTGTCTTATATTCAGTTTATTCATGTCATGATGCTTTTGCCTATTTACATGTTGAAAGTCACTGGACTTACCAGACTTATGTCTGACCTAGTTTGTTTCACCTCTTTTCTCCCCCCCCCCCCTCCCCCAGGTTCACAGGGAGGAAATGTTACCACTTAGCTCAGTTTTCTTTCCAAGCTCGAAGATAGTCGATGTATTGCTTTAGACTCTCTCTTCCACTGTTAGGCTGGTTCATGCTTTATTGGGGAATATCATTGTTATTTTTATGCTTCTTTTATACTTGGAAGTTTTTGAATCAAGGCAGAAGTTCTATGTATTGTTTTTAAGTATGATTGAGACAATTGTTGTAAAAGCTTGACTGAACCACATTGTTTATAAAATGACTTTATTTCCCGCTGCTTTATTTGTTTGTTTTGTAATTTATCTGCATCTTTTACCTAAAACGCTCCACCAAAGTTAAGGCATTCCCTTTGTGAGTGACCTTAACGGAGGTGGGGTGTTTCACTACATGACAGAGCTCCAGCGTAGCCGCCAAATTATATGGTTTAGGGTTAGGTCTAAGGTCTTATTTATAAGAGTATGGAGTAACTAGGACCCTTAGATTTAAATAAAACTCCATCAGAGCTAACCACGTCATACAACCAATAGGAAATGGCCACGTTGCAACAAAAACAAACGTTCACCAATCAAAACACTCCACGTGTGTTGAATAATGTGCAGGGGTTAACACCCCTGCTTGGGTGTCGACACATGGTCGACACCCCTATGGTAGTGTCGACACCCCTGCCGTATATATATATATATATATATATATATATATATATATATATATATATTCTTTTGATTTGAAATTTGATTATTTTATAATACATGTAATCTTCTTGCAAATAAATCAAATTTCAAACATTCCTTCTTTGTTTGCTTCTTTATTCGCGCGTAACCCTTAATTTGAATTATGTTTATTTGTATTCAACTCTTATGCGTATGCTAATCTTTTATATGCGAACAATTATTTATCTCAAACTAATTAATATATATATATATATATATTCCTTTTTTGAAACATTCTCCCAATTAAACCTCTTATTAACCCTTTTCATACTGAATCGCTATTTAATTAAACCGCCTTCCCACTAAGCCACTTTTTAATTGCTTTCACACTATGCCACTTTTTAGCCATTCCCTTTAAAAAAAATAAGGCACTGGCGGGGATCGAACTCTGAACCTCTTATTTGCAAGTCACATGGTCCAACCAACTGAGCTACTTGGTCTTTTGTTAACAAGACTTAGAACAGTGCTAGACATTATTCTTTTCTCTATCCTTTTTTTTCATGTTTTGTTGCAATAATTAATTTAAAAATATCTCTTTCATTTTAAATCAGTTTTCTATAAACTATAGGTCTAAATTGACCAAAAAATCGCCATGAATGCAATGACGCTAATTTCGTGACCAAATTCTGGAAGCTCTACAAATTTTCCTTTTTATTTCTTTTTAAATGTTCGCATGCAATTTCAATTGCATTGCATTGCATTTCTTCTCATTTCGTGTATTGCATGTAATTTCTTTTATTAATCTTTTTCTTCATTTCACTACATGAAATTATTACATGCAATTATTTTATTATTTAATTTTTCCTTTAAATATATCTATGCATATAATATACATATACATATATGCATATTTTTATATTTTTAATTGCATTAAAAATGTGGGGTGTTACATTCTCCCACCCTTAGGAAATTTCGTCCCCAAAATTTTATAAGGGTAAAATAAATAATCCCTCGCATAACATCCACCCATCATGTGTGCATCCAATTTTTGAAAACATAGTGCACATGTGCAATGTGAAATACATTATAGTGATACATGTATGCCTAAGTGGTACCTCCTATATGTATGCAAATTTTTCAAAAATCCTTTTTAAAACATGATGCTCACATCCTAAATATACTGGTAGTTCTATATGAATGCAATAGTTTGAAAACCAAAACACCTTTTTCATCCAAATTTTCCCACACTCTTACTGAGTAAGAACATAGTTCGTCCAATTGTTGCATCCATAATCCTACCAACCAACTTTATTTTTTGAATTTCAGAAAAATCTGATCTTCTAAATTCCATTTCTTATGTTACAAAAAGGTAGAAAACAGAAAACTCTACATCCTTCGTTTTTATTTTCCAACCTTTTTCTAAATTCCATTTCTTATGTAACTATTTATAAAGATTCCCTATTTTCCTATCCAAGCACAACCTATATAAGAAAATTTTCCTTTTGTTACTGATTTCCTCTTCATCTTATCTTGGAAATTTTCCACTCTTATTCATCTTTTCTCATAATTTTCCATTTTTTTTTTTTTTTGCTTTATTGAATTTTTTGTTTCTTTTTCAAATCATAAAACTGGAGTAGATACGGACAACTATTTTCTCAATCAGGTTTATGACTTGTCCTTACCTATAAGGTCAGTTCTGTCTCTTACTACAAGGTGCCAACATCTACTCTATTCTTATTTTATACAACTTATTTTGTCCACCCACAGAATTATCTTAAAATAATTTATTAAAAAGGGTTGTCATAAGAATAGAGATGTCAAATCTTTCTTTATTAAAAATTCTTGTATGAAATGTAACAAGAAAACTAGCGAGCTATACTTGCTCTATAATATGCACCTTTTACTGAGAAATTTTTACTTTAGATAAAGTTTTTGCAAGAAACCACTATTTACAAAATATACCCCATTTACTTCAAAACCCAATACGTATTTCTTTACATATTAAAACTATAACTTTTAAGATTAAAACTTGAAAACACCATAAACCGTTTTCCCAAAACTTTTATAATTTCAAGTTCTTAAAGTTAACAATGGGGTTAGACTCAAAGCGGATTTCCAATTTTCTAGGCTTTCCTAGACACTCCTCAAGGTCAATTCTCTCAACTATATATATTCCTAATCCATTTTCCTTTTTTCAACCTTTTCCAATTTATAAGGTTTTCAAGCCCACTAACCCAAAATACTAATCATATGAGATTCACTTTCCTTCCATACAGAGTATATTGTACACTCTCTACCCAATTTACCGAAGGGTCTCAAATTTCCATATTCATTCCTTTAGTGTACAAAACAACATCCCATTTCTAATCATATTACGCTCTCTCTATTTGGTGGGTCCCTCTATGGATTTAGGTATATAATATATATTTATATTTTTAAAAATACAAATACGTTCACCCACTATTTATATAGGAATCTTAAATCTAAGCTCTGATACCAGATGTAACAACCCCAATTTCGACAGACCGGATTTTTTTTTCAAAATTCCAATCTATCGAAACTCGGATTGGTTTGCTCTGGTATCCTGTAGAAAAGACAAAGACATAAAGTATGTCAGAGCTTAGAAAACATCTCACAGCGGAATGGATAAAATAAAATATAAATCAAAGTATAGCCTTACCGTATTAATAATACTGCCTAACCAGTATCCAAAGCTATAATGTCTCGTGTCCCTGCCACAAATCTAACCTGCGAGTATGTTATAAGGAGGGGGTCAGAACATAAGTTCTGGTGACTGGATTTAAATTATACACTTTGGATAATCCTACATATATCGTTCAATCATATTATCTTATTTATTAGGTTACTTGGGTTAACAGCACTCAAGGCTTACACACACGTCATGCTCATTTACTTCCCAGTGAACTAAATAATACAGTATATGTGTAGCTACCCCCAATATCGAGGTACACCCCATGGAACCCTACTCGCATGGTCTCCGCCGTAACATTATTGCGGTATACACAGTCCCTCATCCTACGTCGTAGTGACGTACGGATAACAATATTATGTTCCGCATATATCTACAATTACTATGCTACGCAAACGTACAGACTGCCACCTTTGTTCGAATCAGACTCTATAACGGAGTAATGCCCTCAAGTCTACGATACACCACCTGGAGCCGATATGCATGTATCTGGACTGTCCACCATACATATCTTCATTTTGTAGCTCGATGCCTCAATCGCACGTCCCCTAATGTGCACCGAGTCCCGTGGTAGGGCGATACAAGAAACACGGAACTCGGTCGGGAGATTTTCCATATCTGTACAGGCCCGTCTCTAAAAAGCCTCTATATATAGACATACCTAGGGTCTGTTTTCGTGGTGGCTATGGCCCCACCTAGACCCCTCCCTCAACTAGTAAAGACTACCAGAGTTAAGCGGCCGCCCCTATGCAAACAATCTAAACATCCATGTGGCGTCTCCCCTCAACCCTGTACCCCGATAGTGAAGGGTGAAATGTTATCTTGGGTTTAGCTCGAGTCTTTCCGCATCACACTGGCTGCCGATGACGGGTGTCCGACGGTCTACTATCTTTGTTGGTCCTAACCCTCTGCCTCCTCGTGAGGCAACCGCCGAACCACCCTTGTGTCACCTCGTCACAACATTCTGACTGTATAGTTACATCTGCAGTCAAGGCACACCCACCTAGTAGTTACGCGCAGACCCAACCTCTGCGGACACAGCCTAAGACATCTACCGCCGCACAGAGGACTACTAGGAGCACCTTACGTACCTCAGGAAGCCGCGTGCTTCCCCTTCCAGTCCTTCGGAGCCGTCAGAACAATAAGATGAATGTGCGCTCTTCCTCGTGCCTTATAACACCACGATGATCTACCCCGTTGGTTTATTCACCCTCAAACGTGCGGACTGGTTCAAGCGCCTCACTTTAATATGTTATTAGACCCTATGTCTAAACATTCTTTTACGCGCTTACCTCACCTCACCAAGTTTCCAGTTTACTTGGTTATTCCCATTCATATTGAATTCTTATTCAAATTACCAAGTTTCTCTTGCTTATTAATTTCAGTCATACAACATAATCCATTTAAGTTTATTAATAAGCCCCAAAGTGTTATTCTCTAGATTGTAGCCCAAGGTCTGTAATCTACATTCTCTTTTATATTCTTGTTTGATTTCATCATTACAATAACATGTTTTACTTAATATGTAATTAAGTATGTCCAATTCACATGTTTTCTAATTAACATGTCACTTACCATTTATGATTAAATATAACTTATTTTATTTCATAAGTTTTCCTCATTCTTTCTCATTTAATCATAATTCCATTTTACGTTGTCAATACAACTTATCGTTGTTCACTTATTAACTTAGTTCTATTAACTAAGGATTATTAATAAAAAAAATTACCCATTTATTATAACCTATGTTATAATTTCCTCTTGTCCCTAAAACATTCTTATTAACGGGTTTCAGACTTCCAAGCTTACAAATCGCTTAATTTATAATTAAGTACAATATATTTTCCCCCTTTTCTTAACTGGTTTCAGGTTTCCCCCTTTACTAATTACATAATTTACAATTAAGCATTCCTTAACTCAATTCACCAGTTATCCCATCCGCATACTAGTTTATTATAACCTAAGTTATAATATTCACTTGTCCCTAGGACAAGTCTATCTATTATACAAGATTTTCATTAATGTTATTTATTTATAATAGGTTATTATCATTCCCCTTTTAAACCATTTTCTTTTATTGGTGTATTCTAGTATCCTTCATTCACTGTAATATATATTCCTTATTTTAATCAAGGAAAACACTTCATGCACCTTATCAATTTGACCGAAGGAATCAGTGATTTATTTTCGTAACGTATTCCCCATCTAAATCTGTGGTAGTAGGTAATTTCTTTACTTTTCTTTCTTTAGTTACTGTGGCCTACTTGCAACCATGTTCTCAGAAATAGGTCATTTAGGGAAATACATCACTTTTTCTTTGTATCACACTAACTCAGTTCATTACATCCCTTCCTTTCTTATTTTCTGAGTTAGACATTTAATTACCATTATTGCCATTTATTCATATCTTGTTATATATATATATATATATATATATATATATAAGCACTAGACCTCTCACATTAAGCCTACACTTGTGGATGCTGGATTTGTCGGGCGGGTCCGGGCAGACTTCTACAACAAGTTGACTTAACCTCGTGTCTTAGCACCATTACATTTTTAAAATTTTTGCACTTGGGCCTCTCACATTAGGCGCAACATTTGTGGCTGCTGGATATGCTGGTCGGGTCCGGGAAGACTTCCGCCACTAATGCAACCTAAGCTCGTGCCATACATGCATTTATAATTTCTAATTGAAATCCTAGGCATATTCATCTTTATTCAATCATTAATGTTCATATCGAAATTGCACTCACAAATTAAAGTCTCAAAACATAATATATGCTCTGTTCCAAAAATTCCAATACAATTCATTCCCATTTCATGAAAACTTTAGGCATATTATCCTTTTTACTATAATATAGTTTACAGTAATCTAATTTTGCATGTCGTCCAAATTTTGTCTATATTTCATCGCATGTCCTTTTTAACATATGTTTAATTCTATTTTGACATGTAAACATTCAATCGGTTAATTATTCAAATCCATCAATCTAAACATGTCATTCATTCTATAATATGTCATAAGTGAAACATATAATTACAACAACAACAATTATTGCCCATGTGCAAACCATTTCTAACAAGTTGTTTTTTCTCAACATGTAATCATTCCAATAATTTAGTTGATTCAACATATGAATTTCTTGATCTATTCATATTAACGTCCCACCTTGTTATAACAGAAATTTATAATTAAACTGGCAATTTCACAATTTATTAAAAGGGGAATGCTAAACGATAGTCATAACATTATCTAAAGGCTACAATTTAAACCCACTCACCTTTAAGCTTTCCCCAATTTTTGGATCTGATCCGTTCCATCATCCATGGTTTCCCCTTTTCCCTTTGATTAGATTCACAACCTTTCTTTGAATAACCTTTTATTAACGTTGATCCTCTCCTCCAGATATGGATTCATAACTTTCTAGGCTTATATTTTAATTTCAGAATAGATTTGAGAAGAGAGAGAGAGAGAGATATGACAGAGCTCCAGCGTAGCCGCCAAATTATATGTTTTAGGGTTAGGTCTAAGGTCTTATTTATATGAGTATGGAGCGACCAAGACCCTTAGATTTAAATAAAACTCCATCAGAGCTAACCACGTCATACAACCAATAGGAAATGACCACGTCGCAACAAAAATAAACATTCACCAATCAAAACACGCCACGTGTGCTGAATGATGTGGAGGGGTTGACACCCCTGCTTGGGTGTCGACACATGTGTCAACAACCCTATGGTGGTGTCGACACCCCTGCCGTATATATATATGTGTGTGTGTGTGTGTGTGTGTATATATATCTTTTTTTTCTTTTGATTTGAAATTTGATTTATTTATAATACATGTAATCTTCTTGCATATAAATCAAATTTCAAACATTCCTTCTTTGTTTGCTTCTTTATTCGCGCGCAACCCTTAATTTGAATTATGTTCACTTGTATTCAACTCTTATGCATATGCTAATCTTTTATATGCGAACAATTATTTATCTCAAACCAATTAATATATATATATATATATATTCCTTTTTTGAAACATTCTCCCAATTAAACCTCTTATTAACCCTTTTCATACTGAACCGCTATTTAATTAAACCGCCTTCCCACTAAGCCACTTTTTAATTGCTTTCACACTAAGCCACTTTTTAGTCATTCCCTTTAAAAAATATAACGCACTGGCGGGGATCGAAGTCTGAACCCGTTATATGCAAGTCACATGGTCCAACCAACTGAGCTACTTGGTCTTTTGTTAACAAGCCTTAGAACAGTGCTAGACATTATTCTTTTCTCAATCCTTTTTTCTCATATTTTGTTGCAATAATTAATTTAAAGATAGCTCTTTCATTTTAAATTAGTTTTCTGTAAACTATAGGTCTAAATTGACCAGAAAATCGCTACGAACGCAATGACTCTAATTTCGTGACAAATTCTGGAAGCTCTTCAAATTTTCCTTTTTATTTCTTTTTAAATGTTCGCATGCAATTTCAATTGCATTGCATTTCTTCTCATTTCATGTATTGCATGTAATTTCTTTTATTAATCTTTTTCTTCATTTCACTGCATGAAATTATTACATGCAATTATGTTATTATTTAATTTTTCCTTTAAATATATCTATGCATATAATATATATATATACACATATATGCATATTTTATATTTTTAATTGCATTAAAAATGTGTGGTGTTACATGCAATAAATGAGCATGAGCATAATAAGAGTACGATAAACAAAACTCACAACGGAAACAAACCAGTATTAACTCAAGTAACTACTTTTTTAAAGTAAGTCGCTTTGCCAGTACCGAGCATGAGAGAGTATAAGAACCGAAAGCCAAACCTAAACACCTGTGTGAACCCGACCTTCTCCAGGAACATGGGAGGTTGTAATGAGTAGGGGGGTCAGAACAACAAGTTTTGGTGACTAAGAAATTTAAAACACATGTTAAAATACACAGATGTATCCCGTTTGGTTCAACCCAAGATGTACGCCGAACAAGGTTAGTGATTCTAGACCAACATTGTAAATGTTTATGCATGCCCCTGCTACCCTTCCCAAAATAGTATTTCCAAAGTATAATACCGATATAGGACCTTTACACATATTTTGTGAAACCTTTATACCGGAACATGACTGGTTATTTAATCGAGAGTGGGCCCCTAATTACGGAGTTTCTATATCTATATACTTTCTTTAGTTTTATCCTTCATCATTTAACGCCTCACTATCAATGATAGATAGGGTGGATTCTTCCTGATCGCTTAAGACCCTAAGCGGACCGATTGGTCACTTATTAACCCTCGATAGCATATTCAACGTTAACATAAACTAGAGGGCACTAGCTACGGGCCTTACTAGTTAAGGATTCCGTCATTCACACATATACCCTTGCCCCGCATAAGTTAAGATGTGGTATTTTATCGTTCGTTACACCTCCTAGCTAACCATATTAGATAACTGCCTTAGTCTCTTATTACTTTCCATAGGATAGCCATATCTGTTGTTTTTAGTTTCCAGGTTTGGGTAGGCCCACACTCACATGCCATTTAAGACCCCTAAACTGAAAAACCTATTCACTGGTGGACTCTTCAACCCTAGTCAGTTAACCTTTTAGGACCTAGAAAGTGGACTATACGCGAAGGTTATTGGTTCGTACCCCTATTAGCCTATTATACCTTTCCTTATTCGGGATAAGGTGGGCTTCGTTATTAAGTCATTTCCGCTTAGTCCCTATATACGGAAATGCTATACGTACGCCATTCATTTTCATCATGGGTTCATATGGTTAATAATATCTTACATTATTAACCTACTAAGTCCAACTATATTTTATATTATAAGTTCTATTTTCATGAATATAAATGAGGAAGGTTATATCCCCTTTTTCCCTGGGATATTTATTTGATTTCTTCCTTAGTTTGGACTTAGTGTTTAAACGACAATCAATATCCATCAATCCTCTTTTTGACACCCATTTTCTTTTACTTCTATTTATTTCCCTTTATAACCATACTGTCATACTTTCCTAAGGCAATCCTTTATCTTTAATTACCATTGATTACAATTAATTTCATTTATGAGCCTGATGGTCATAATTTTCCTGAAACATTAATTTCAATGGAATATCCTTAATTTATCAGTCCCGAATATATTTAATTGTTGTACCCCAACAGGCATTTCTAATTTTAGTTATTAATTTATTTGTTGCCTGTTATAAATGTATATATATTTATGCACCGAGCCTCTCACATTACGTTGACCACTTGTGGATGCTGGATTTGCCGGTCGGTTCCGGGCAGACTTCTACCGCAAGTTGAAGTTAACCTCGTGTCTTAGTACATTTATATTAACGCATTAGACCCCTCACATTAAGCTTACTACATGTGGTTGTTGGATTTCCCGGTCGGTTCCGGTCAGGCTTATATTACAAGTGAGCTTAACCTTGTGTCTAAATGCGATTATAATTTAAATTTCCTAATTGGGGTATACAACATTTATTCTAAATAAATTTTAGGAATTGTGATTATCCTATCATATTCACTTTCCCCATTTAACAACTGGTTACAATTGTCATTTATTTATTTATGGCCTTATTTATAGCAATCAATTACACCAATCGCTATAACGGTCACCATAAATATATTCATTAAGTATGGAATATAATTTACATATATGATTCCGTAAATGAATACCATTCAAACGTTCAAACATTTAATTCAATATATAATTTACCGTTTTACGCTGATTTAGACAGATAATATGTGTATATTTATATTTTGTGTTTTCGTATGGTCAACGTAGTTATCTTTTATTATTATTAATAAGTTTTATTAAAATGATTTTGTTTAATCAATAACCAAACATTCGTTTTTGCATTCAATCTTGCTAAAAGGTTTCCAATCTTCCAAAAAGACCATTAGAGGTAATTATTATACCTTATGCCAAATTTATGAAATAGACACAATTCAAATTCACAAGAAATATATTTGTTTATATATATTTTTAGAATAGTCGATGCAAACTACGCAAAAATATTTATTTTTATACTTATACGTACATTTGCACCACTTTTCCTTTTTAGGTCTTTTTGTTGTACCACTTGTGAATTCAAAATGACATCTTTTTGTTCAAAAAGAAGAAAATGGCATATTTATAATAATTAAGCAAAAACCCAATAATATTGAATACAAATAGGTATAATTACAATCACATAATTTGACAATCATTTCTTTCCATATTCACATAATTTACTAATTTCAACTTTTTACCCAAATTCACATACTTTATTTTTCAACACCCAACTAAAGATATAGAATGTAACTACATCTAATTTGTGTTTAACGGGACTGATTTCCAGATCTACAGTGTTTTGCAATGTCCACAATACATTGTATAACATAATTGCAATACATTTCATTACATAACCATAGGAATAGGTGTAAACAAGTTTAAGAAATCCTACAATTCATTTTATGCATAGCCACAATGTACAATTCACAAATTCTAATACTTTTTATAACCATATATGATTTGTGTCAATCTAATTACCATAATTTATTTACTAGATTTGACAGGCCTAGGCATAAAAGTTGAATTTATTACAAACGAGATAAATACATTATTATAAATGTATATGTAAATTTCCCACTCACCTTATAGCCTCCAAATCCACAGTTTGAACCTTTTTAGGCCTACAATTATCAATTTCTTATAAATCTATGATTTCTTTAGAAAGGGGAAAAGTCTAGATCTGTAGAAATGTAAGAAAAAGGGAAGAGTGCGAAGAATCTATCGTTGAGCGTCAATTTGTATTCTCTTCCATTGAATCTATCTAACCTCTCAATTGCATATGAATTTGATTTGATATGTTTGAATATATTTTTATTTTAGAATTTAGGTTAGAAGAGAGAGGAAAATGGTAGAGCTCGGCTGCTGTTATAGATTTGAATTGAAAACGAATGAGGCCTTACCCATTTCTTTTATGGGTGGAATTGGTCTTGGGCCGTCAGATCTATTTTTACTACATCCGTCACTTCATTTTATAATTTTATATGCAAAACCCTAGCCATCGCTGTCTCGCTTGACCAAGCGGTCGACCATCGGTCGACCTCCCTGGTCGACCGCTTGGTCGATCTGTCAGTGAGGTGGTTGAGATAATTAATTCTTACTATATATTAATTATTCTGTTTATTTATTTTCATTCGTTTTTCATATTTTGTCCGTAACTTTTTCATACGGACTACGTTCGCAAAACTCCAAACATGCAAGTAGACCGGAATTATGAGACGAACGCAACGGATAAAGTTTCGTAGTCAAATTCCATCATTTGCAGAAATTCCTACTTTTGAGCTTTTAATTAAATAACTATTTATTGTCAAAATTCCAGATTGTTACATTCTTCCCCCTTAAAAGGAATTTCGTCCCGAAATTCTAACAACTAGTTATATTATCCAACACAACCAATTTGTGTACATCCACTTTGCAACTTGGTGTATACGTGCATGGTGTATTTAATGCATTTCAACCATTAAATATGCATGCAAAATGATTCTAAATCGGCCCTCTTTATGTATGCATTGAGATTTTTAAAAATGCATTGAGGTTTTTAAAACACTTTTAAAAAAATGATGTAAAACATCCTAAACATACTGACAGTTCTATATGATGCAAATTTTGAAAGCACTTTTTCATCCATAGCCTTCACACAATTACGAATAAAAGTGTAAAGAAACCTATTTTGCATCTAAACCCTACCATCCAAAACGTCACGTAATTTAATCATTCCCTATTTAATTTCTCTTAAACTAGAAAAAGGAAATTGAAGCGAAGAATTTTAACATTTCCTCCGCTTACAAATATTCCATTTCCAGCCCTATAGGGGAATTTTCACCTCAGTTATCCAAAATACTCCAAAATTTCCCAACTGTAGACTGTAAAGGAGGCTTAAAACAAGCCCTAAAATGTAAAATGGTTTATTTAATAACTCGCGAGCATCGTCGACAAGGTATGGATACAACGTTTTGCAAGGCTAAAACAACCCTTTTCTTGTTACCATTAACGTTTTTATCGCATCGTTGGTCCTATTGTACCGCTAAAACGCGTACGCGAAGCATCCAAACATCTTCCTTATGTTATTCATGAGACCAAAAGTCGAATTTTTTCACAAAAGTAAATTCCCTCTTGAAAACTTGTTATATCTATTTTGGAAATTTTCTTTCAAAACCGTTTTTTTTTCCAACAACATTTTCCAAAAACTTCAAAAATGTATTTTACGGAAATTTAAACGATTCAAGTCATATGTTGGTGGAAAAGGAAGTTAGTCACGCCAAAAATGCGAAACCAAAATCACACACAAAAAGACCAAAATATATTTTAGCTTTAACAAGGAACGGGTATTTATTTTTTTATATACCCTTAACGAAAAAACGCAAAACTGGTACTTTGCTAAAATTTATCCAACACAAAATTCTATTCTTTCCAACTATAGGACAACTGTTAGTTTAGATACGAAAATGATATTTCATTCAAACAGGCACACATGAATGACATAAATATCTCCAAACATAGAAATCTCATTAACCTAAGTCATGCGATATAAACAACAGTAACAGTTACAAGCACGATTCACCACAAAGCCAAGAACCCGATGCTGAAAAGGGATAACAAAAAAACAACACCAAAACTCCCAAAACAATGGTTATAAACAACAAGATGCCTTAGCCTTTTACGACCCAGGAAGTTGACTATACGCGAAGGTTATTGGTTCGCACCCCCATTAGCCTATTACACCTTTCCTTATTAGGGATAAGGTAGGCTACGTTATTATGTCATTTTCGCTTAGTCCCTCTATACGGAAATGCTATACGTACGCCATTCTTTTTCATTATGGGTTCATATGGCTAATAATATCTTACATTATTAACCTACTAAGTCCAACTATATTTTATATTATAAGTTCTATTTTCATAAATATAAATGAGGAAGGTTATATCCCCTTTTTCCCTAGGATATTTATTTGATTTCTTCCCTAGTTTGGACTTAGTGTTTAAAAAACAATCAATATCCATCAATACCCTTTTTGACACCCATTTTCTTTTACTTCTATTTATTTCCCATTTTGACCATAACGGCCATACTTTACTAAGGCAACCCTTTAACTTTAATTACCATTGAATACAATTAATGTCATTTATGAGCCTAACGGCCATCATTTTCCTAAGACTTAATTTCAATGAAATATCCTTATTCTATCAGTCTCGAATATATTTAATTTTTGTACCCCAACAGGCATTTCTAATTTTATTTATTAATTTATTTGTTGCCTGTTATAAATGTATATGTATATTTATGCACCGGGCCTCTCACATTAAGTTGACAACTTGTGGAAGTTGGATTTGTCGGTTGGTTTCGGACAGGCTTCTACCACAAGTTGAACTTAACCACGTGTCTTAGTACATTTATATTAACACATTAGACCCCTCACATTAAGCTGACTACCTGTGGTTGCTGGTTGGTTTCGAGAAGGCTTATATCATAAGTGATCTTAACCTCGTGTCTAAATGCGATTATAATTTAAATTTTCTAATTGGGATGTACAAAATTTACCCTTAATAAATTTTAGGAATTGTAGCCATTATCATATCATATTCACTTTCCCCATTTTACAATTGGATACAATTGTTATCTATTAATTTATGGCCTTATTTATAACAATCAATTACACTAATCACTACAACAGTCACCATAAATTTATTCATTAAGTATGGAATATAATTTACATATATGATTCCATAAATGAGTACCATTCAAACGTTCAAACATTTAATACAATATATAATTTACCGTTTTACGCTGATTTGGATGGATAATATGTGTATATTTATATTTTATGTTTTCGTACGGTCAACGTAGTTATCTTTTTTTATTAGTATTGATTTTTATTTAAATGATTTAGTTTAGTCAATAACCAAACATTCCTTTTTGCATTCAATCTTGCCAAAATGTTTCCAATCTTCCAAAAAGACTGTTAGCGGTAATTATTGTAAATTATGCCAAATTTATGGAATAGACACAATGCAAATTCACACAAAATTAATACGTTTATATATATATATATATATATATATAATAGTTGATGCAAACTACGCACAAATATTTATTTTTATATTTATATGTACGTTTGCAACACTTTTCCTTTCTTGATCTTTTTGTCATACCTCTTGTGAATTCAAAAGGACATCTTTTTGTTCAAAAAGAAGAAAATGGCATATTTACAATAATTAAGCCAAAACCCAACAATAATGAATACAAATAGGTATAAATACAATCACATAATTTGACATTCGTATCTTTCCAAATTCACATAATTTACCAATTTCATCTTTTTACCAAAATTCAAATACTTTATTTTTCAACACTCAACTAAAGATCTGAAATGTAACTACATCTAATTTGTGTTTAACGGGACTGATTTCCAGATCTACATTATTATCAGACGTCCACAATACATTTTATAACATAATCGATATATTTCATGATATAACAATAGGAATAGGTGTAAACAAGTTTAAGAAATCCTATAATTCATTTTATGCATAGCCACAGTGTACAATTCACAAATTCTAATACTTTTTATAACCAGATCTAATGGGTGTCAATCTAATTATCACAATTTATTTACTAGATCTGATAGGCATAGGCATAAAAGTTGAATTTATCACAAACGAGATAAATACATTATTATAAATGTAAATGTAAATTTCCCACTCACCATATAACCTCCAAATCCAAAGTTTGAACCTTTTTAGGCCTATGATTTGTCTAGAAAGGGGAAAATTCTAGATCTGTAGAAATATAAGAAAAAGGAAAGAGTGCGAAGAATCTATCGTTGAGCGTTAATTTGCATTTTCTTCCATTGAACCTATTTAACATCTTAATTGCATATGACTTTGATTTGATTTGATATGTATGAATATATATATATATATATATATATATATATATGTTTATTTTAGAATTTAGGTTAGAAGAGAGAGGAAAATGGCAGAGCTCCGCTGCTGTTATAGATCTGAATGGAAAATGAATGAGACCTTACCCCTTTATTTATATGGATGGAATTGGCCTTGGATCGTTAGATCTATATTTATTAACATCCATCCCTTCATTTTATAATTTTATATGCAAAACCCTAGTCGTCGCTGCCTGGCTTGACCAAGCGGTCGACATCCCTGGTCGTTCACTTGGTCGATCTCGATCTGTCAGTGAGGTGGCTGGGATAATTAATTCTTACCATATATTAATTATTCTGTTTATTTATTTCCATCTGTTTTTCATATTTCGTCCGTAGCTTTTTCATACGGACTACGTTCGCGAAACTCCAAACATGAAAGTTGACCAGAATTCCGAACGAAATGATTAAAGTTTCGTGGTCAACTTGCATCATTTGCAGAACTTCATATTTTTGAGCTTCTAATTAAATAACTGTATATTGTCAAAATTCTACGTCATTACAGTTTACGAGTTACCGGTTTGTAATTTAGGGAAAATCTGATCTTCGGTATGAAGATCAGTCCAGGGTTTTGAGCATATGATTAGAGCAGTAGTCGGGTTTACGAGTTTATAGGGTTTTGTAAGCGAGAATCTGTTTTAATACCTAGTAAAAATCTTAGGAATGCAACAGTATGTAGGATTTTCCGAAGTTGGGTAAAATCTGTGTTATTTATTTTCAGCATTTATTTTCTCTACTGCATTGTGCCATGATATTTTTTAATATCTTGTAAAACTTCAACTAACCGTATTCACCCCCTCTAGGGTTAATCTAGATCCAATAATGTTTTGTAACTTATTATATGTAAATTAATTTTTTGTAATCATAAGTAATTAAAAAATAAATGCTTCTGCTATTTTTGTTTTATGTCTTGTGAATCTTAGTCTCTATAATTTGTCTCTTATTACCTGCAACGCTCCACGTTCCTTAGTACGACCTTGCCTGGGGATACTAAGAGGTGTGGGTTATTTCATGAAGCTCCCATGAATCATACAAAGTTAAAAAAATTGATTTAATAACGATCATATCTATTTGTGCTTACTGAAATTTGTATGTTTATGTAATTTTTTTTTGCTTAATATTAAGTTTAATAGCCTATGTTGATCAAACCAAATAGGCTATGTTTGATCAAACATGAACACAAAAGTTACTTGTTTATCAATGTAAGATTATGGTAATTAAATTGTGAGTGGAATCAAAATTTGATGCTTTATGTTACAAGTTGATAGTGAATAGAGCACACTTAAATTTATTTTCATTTTTTGTTCCATTTTATTTTCATGGGACCTAAAAACTAGGAGAGAGTTTGTATTATAGTTTGATAGTTTAATTTGTGTTAACAATAACACAATTAGGTTATGTTTATGATAAATACATTTACTAATTACATAAAAGACAATAAAAGAACATGAAATCATTCTATGCTGATTTGTGTGATTATGAGAGCAAACTTGCGTCTAAAATCTTCTATAGTCTCACAGTTAACTCTTAACTTGTTTTCTGGTTTTTTTATAATTCTTTTTGCAAGTTAACACAATCTAAGTTTTTAAGATAGAAAACTTTACCTACGGATTGACTCGTATTCACACACATATTATGATTGTACACCATGTGCTTGTCGTATTTTATAACGATGTAAATTCCGCATATTTTCTAAAATGGTAGAGAAATCCACGCTAATCAAGTTTATGAAGCTATTGCTAAGGAAAGCTGTTTAATTTTAAATTTACTCTTCAGATAATTTTTATTTTGTTTTTATTTCGTGTTCTTGAAAAAAAATGTGTGTTTGTTGTTTTATTTTGTGTTTTTTCCAGTGTCACTTGTTCATTGTTTTTATCTTTGTTCCTTTGCAATTCTTTAAAAGTAAAAAATAAACAAATCTCAATATTATACATTGTGCCTCTATTTCATGACATGTTCATCTCATTTCAGTTCATATTCAACTCTGCTTCCATAATTTGGTTATAAATACTTTTAACCGACCTTTTGATCCAGTTCCGAAAAGCATACCAGGCTCACTCGACTCAGTCCATCGCGTGGTACCAAAGCCCGTAGTATCGCTAAAACACTAAGGATTCAGGCTCGGAAGGAGTCATGTGATCCCCCTTAAATATAACATTTCACGTCCCTTGAAGTGGAGACCAACACCACGATTTCACATCCCCTAAAAAATGCATCCCATACTTTATATTTCGCATCCCTCCTAAGCACTCAACAAAACTCCCATCCCTCCTGGGTTGCGTTATCTCACATCCCTCGGGATGTGAAAACCTGCATCCCTCCGGGATGCGATCTTGCATCCCTGTGGATGCGAGGGCATGGATTCTCAGTTCTCTTCGGGAAATGGCTTTGTATCACCCTCGGGATGTGAATTTCGTATCCCTAGAGGGATACAAAATTTCTTATAAAATTATGATGGGATGCGAATTTCAGGGTGTTACCTCTTCAAGATGCGAATTTCATGTTGTGGTCCCCAAATCTCACTTACTCCCACCTAGTCCACTACCTATAAATACCCCCTACCTCATGCTTTAAGAGGTTTGGCATTTTCATGATTTGACAGCTGTAGAAGGATCTTCGGACACCATTAATGACAGTCTAAGCCTTGAGGAAGAAGAAGAATTATTTTCTCCTTAGTCTTTACATATGCAATATATGACTCTCGAAAATTTTACCAAAATTTGTAGACAATTGTCATGATGATGTTCAATAGTTGTAATCTTCAATAGTGAATAATAACCTGCAAACGCTTCAAAGTGAACGTAAGTTCAATACGAACCAAAACCACTATAAATTCCTGTGTTCTTTGCCTGACGCACTTACTTTTTCCATATGAGAAACATTATTCTCATGAAATCGATAATCCTTGGATGTGACAACAATTTTATGCATCAACACTTTGGTGCTTTCACTGAGATATTTACTTGCCTCTTTCCGTCCGACATCCATCTCCACTTCGAATTGCTACTTAGGTTTTCTCGACCTACCTTCTGAGTCTGCTTACGATGGCTAGGAAAGGAAAGGCTCGTAATGATTCATACTTCCATAGCAGTTGACACTACTACTTCTCATCATCCAACCCTTGGAAAACCTGGTCAACATGGAAGTCATTCCTCCTTATGATCCTGATGCTCTGGCAACCCAAGCTCAACTGTTCGAGCTTAAAAAGAAACTGAAGCATATTACTCGAGAACTTAACGACCAGTTGAGGACAAACATCGACCTGATGCAGCGCCTTCGAGAAAGTCAATGTAACATCGCTCTCCTTCAACACAACCGGAACAACAATCGTCCTTTACCTAATGTCTTGGAAACTCTTCTTTTGATGCTCGCCATGGGAACCAAATCCATAGAAGGAGGATCAATGCTGACGCCATCACCAATGCCAACATTATTGTCAACATCTACGAGTACAAAAAAGATAATGGAACTACTGTAACTTTCAGTGAGGGAACGCGTCAACGCGACTGTTTTCGGCTGGTTATCAACGATGAAGAAGGTCCTAGTAACCAATCCTCTTCACAACAGAACCCAACTCACACTGCTCTAAACTTGGCGCCTTCATGTCCAACAGCCCAACAGGCCCAAGTTCAACATAATCAAGCTCAATAGTCTCAATTATAGCCTAACCAACCTGATCAGAATCTAGCAACCGAGGTTGATGACATGGACAAAGATAATGCTGACATTCATCCCTGAAGACGTCCAAAACCCCGAACTCCTAAGCTAAACCATGACCACCAGAATCTACCAGTGGTACAGCATGTGTTTCTTACCGGCATGATCCGAAGGATTATGAGAGAGACGCGGGGAAACGCCATCAATATTTGGGAAACCAATGAGGCGTAGCCCCTTTACTCGGGTCATCCATGATGCTGAATGGCCTCGACGTTTCAGTATGCCCTAGCTAACGACTTATGTAGGAAAGACTAGTCCCTGCAACTTCTTAAACCATTATGAATGGTTGTTGACTCGAGTCTAGCCATTGATGCCGTCAAATTCAAGTGCTTCCTAGTTTTCTTAGAAGACACAACTCTGCTTTGGTTTACTCGACTTCCAGCTCGATCCATCTCTACCTTCGACCAACTCGTTTCTGAACTAGTGAAGCAGTTCAAAATGCATGTTGTCAGGCCGAAGGATACTCTACTCTTTCAAACCTCTACCAGGGCATAGGGGAATCTCTTAAGAGCTACCTCGAATGCTTCAACACCACCCGCATCGAGGTTAATGATCTAGAGCCGTGCACGGTTTTTGTCCAATTTGCTAAGGGTTTCTGCTCAGCTTCGAATTTGGAGCATGGATCGACAGAAAGCAACCCAAGACTTAGGATGCTTTCTATGAGAAGGATAATCAATTTCTATGCTAGGAGTAAGCATGGTGAAACAGGCAGCTCTAGGTGGTCATACCGAAAAACCACACTTGAGCACTATCGCCGACAATGTCGAGGAGAAGCAAGTTAGAGAATCTTCCGACAAGGGTAAGGGGGTGATCCCATTCAAGCCCAAACCAAACAATGGAAAACATGGCGGTCGTAACAACCAATCACCTGGAGATCCGAAGAAACGCGACCGCTACCCAACACACAGAATCTACACTCCACTCAATCGAGAGTTGGAGGAAATTTATCCTGAGAATTGTTAAACCATCCAGTATAGGAAACCGAACACGAGAGAATCTACTAACCATGAGAAGAACTCCATAAAATACTATAGATTCCACGACATATTCGGTCATAACACGAATGACTGCCGCCACCTTAAAGATGCGATAGAGAAGCTCGTCTGAGAGAAACCATGAAGCTATACTTTCAAAATCCTGCTCCCTAAGATATAGCTGCGGGCCTTCAAGGCTTACACTTCCAGCATCTAATTCGGCCTAGGTTCGTCGAATCAAAGACCACGTGGAATCGTGATCAACACCATCTACGGTGCACCTCACCCCTTAAATTAGAGCTTTTGACATATGGAGGAATAACCAATTCTCTCAAGCTTGCAAGCACTAGTACAAAACATGGTATTTGCATCCAATATTTCGCATTATTTGCATCTGCTCCAATATGGATGCAAATGCAATGGACGCAAATGTTAATTTTTTTTGCATCTGTTGTTCGATAGACGCAAATTTAATATATTTGCGTCTCTTACAATGTACGTTGGACGCAAATACTAGTGCATTTGCGTCTGCTTTATTACTACACCAAATGCAAATGCTTCGTATGGTAATTTTATCTTCAGTACATTTGCATCTGTTTTACTACTACAACAAATGCAAATTTGTTTTTTTTTTTTTTTTTTAAATGAGCCTTTTAGGCTTGCCACAACAAATGCATACTTATCATTTGCAATCACCTCTTTACACAAATGCATTCTCTTCAAACTTCCCAACAGTAAAAGAACACTGAAGTACTTAAGAATAACTTCATTTTAGTAAATTTGATTCAATTTTATGGATTTTCCAAAATATACTACGTTACATTACAACATTACCTAACTCTTCTAGGAACAACTTCCAGTCAAACATTAATACAAAAATGTACTAAAATCATACATTAACAATGTTAACTAATTATCTTCACTGCAATTATTTAGATGCATTTTTCCAATAGAACCAAATCCTTTCATCTCGTTCAAAATAAATATGCTAAGGGAGCTTACATCATCTTCCAATCACTTGTCATGTGATTATACGAAAGTATCAGAACAGAAGTGCAACTTAGTCCTCATGCGGTTTGACCTCTGAAGTCTTCCATCCCGATTTAAGGCCCCTTAGGAAACACTTTTATCTCTATGTAATCTGAAAATCGAAGCCATGCCAAAATGCCTGTATCTCTAAGTTTTCCTGTAGGCTATTGTCCATGGATTTCATTAGATCTGACCAAACATCAAACTGCATGCTCACTTCTTTAGCCTAAAATTTTAGTGTGGTTACTTACAGTTGAAAGTATGGTAGAAGACCAGACAAATTTAGGTTAACGAGAAGTGCAAAAACTAGAGGAATTCACCAGCATCCTTGACTTCATTTTGATTAATAAACTACAACCATTAATTTTCCTTGTGTGGATTTTCCTACTCCTCTTTTAGACCTAATAGCTTTGCCTGATAGTAAATGAAAATAGATTCATCTTTATTCTAGTATAGAACTCTGTGAATTTAGGTTTTCATTTATACTATCTGTGAAATTTCTTCTTACCTTCACCTTTTGAGAACTACCTTTTGACCTGGTTCGGTTCGTGGCATAACCTGTGGAATGTTAAAAGGATTGAAAACAATAACACAATTGCTCAACACATAGCAGATAAAAAGGAGACCATGCAATATTGTATTGTAAAAAATATCCACGATGAAAATTGCCTGATAAAAACATATTGCAACAAAAAAGTGTTTCTTGAGAAACAAAACTAATAAACTTGCTCAATTTTTGCAACGGCAATGACATTATATTTTGGTAATATAAGCTAGCTTTCCTGGGTATTCAGAAAGTAGAACTGCTATATTTCAAATTAAGGACCTATTGGCAGGGCCGGCCCTGAGTATTTATGGGCCTAGTGCAGGCCCTTAAATTTTTTCTTTTTATGAAATTGAACTTAAGTGAAAATGTGCTTTTTCTACTGTGCATCTCCATTGAGAAAATTGTGTGTTTCAGGAAATTCATAAAGTTTTTATCCACGTTTTCAATCTGTCAACTAAAGGTCCACACAAGCCACATCTCCATTTTAATATATTGATTGATGTCAACAAAGCATACAATTAATATACTTGTGCATAGATAAATTACTATCAAGTACACGCATCCTGACAAGAAAAAGCAGCTCTAGTAAAGGTAATACAGTTTTTTTTTTTGGGTCCCCCTGACCTAATGGGCCCTGTGCGATCGCACGGCTCGCACTAGGCCAGGGCCGGCCCTGCCTATTGGATCTAAGATAATTAGTAGCTTTAAACATACCTCAAGCACACACAACCATTTATTTCAGTTTGTAAAACTGAATTATCAGCTTAGTGGAATCAGTCTATCGAGAAGCGCCTATGGCTTTTGCACCTAGAGCCCGATGGCATTGAATATTCAAGTGTGAGAGGTCACCCGTTGGACCTTATAAACACACATGCACATGCACTTGAAGACCTTATAAATGAGTTGGTTAGAGATTTTGAGTCCGCACCCCAAGGCATAATAGCATGAAAAAGTAGACATAAGAAAACGGGAGTAACTTTCATACCTTCATGACCCAGAGTGAATGCTAACATAACTAGGACTTGCTATAAGTTATAGCAGTACTAAAGAGAAATTTTGGATTAATGTCATTTCAGATGGTTGGTTTACAAATTGATCACCAATCACTATTTCCCTTCCGCTGAATGATTTATTTTTTAATTGCAGCACAGAAGCTTGGGAATTTGCTCGAGTTAAACTGGTTCCATTCAGAAAGACCGCCCAATATATAAAAAAGCTGGAGGTATGCTTTTTAATTTTTGTTGTTATCCTCCAAGAAGAAGTGTTTTCATATATGCCATAATGGTACTGTCAATATATTGCTAAGCAATGGAAGTAATCAACTAAGTGATGATCTAATTGCCGACAATGTAATTGATTTAATGATACCTGGAGAAGACTCTGTACCTGTACTCATAACACTGGCAATATATCACCTCAGTAACTGCCAATGGATCTCCAACAACTAAAGGTACAAAAGGACTAGATAATTATAGATAAAAAATATGAATTAGTTCGTGTTTAACAAGGAACTATGATGTGAATAGGATAAAAACATGCAACACATTTTATATTCTCACTCTTTATATGACTCAGAATGTATGTTTGCAAGTGTTATAAAAAATATTACACACACTCTTTATATTCTCACTCTTACTCATTCATGCAACACTTACCAATTTGGCATGCATTCCTCACTAACCAATTATGTGCATAGGTTAAAACAGAGACGTTAAGAATGGGTAACTTAACATCTGGAATAATGAGGAAAGCAATGAAAGAGGTAGAGATAAAAGGATAGATTATACCTAAAGACTGGTGTGTGTTTACATACTACAGATCAGTTCACTTGGATGGGGATTTATACGATGATCCTTTCATGTTCAATCCATGGAGGTGGGAAGTAAGTGGAAGAAAGGATTGCTTCTTGCCCCCATTCAAGAAAAAACTTCTGTAATCTGTGATGCTTACCTCAATGTATATTCTGAAATTGACAGGATAAGCATGAAACAGCTTCAAGTCGCTTTACTCCATTTGTAGGCGGTCAAAGACTATGTCCTGGGATAGATCTTCCCAGACTAATAGCTTCCATCTTCCTCATGAACATGGATTTGAAGTAAGAAAATAAGCAAAAAGTAAGAAAATCAAAACTAACAAAAAAATTGATGTTTTAAAATTAGTCATAATGTGTCTTTATATTTGCAGTAATACAAAAAAATGATATAAAATGCAAAAAGTAAATTTCACGGAATGAAAGGTGCAACGGACATGGATTTGAAGTGTTATCTTCCAACATATTTGGTGTGATTATCAGATATGCCAAACCAAGCATGCCAAATGAATTCAAAAATTTGTAAAGGGAAATGCCATATTTAAGCGACTTGAATTATGGAAAGAGGAAAAAGGGTTGTGAATACCTGCCATGATTTTGTAGACTAATTTACGATGATAATTAAGCTTGCATAAAAATGCAAATGACAACAACGATACCGAGGACGAACTTATTGCTATGTCCGATGTAAGCAAACCCGAGAATTAAAAATGACAAAATCTTTGGTAAGCAAACCTGAGAATTAAAATTGAAGTCAAATTGCTCCATTTGTGTTGTATACAATTTATTTCTCTGCAAAAATAATACCAATAAAAATTTCTTTTATGGAGAAACCTATGCAGAATCTAGTTTTTCAGGATTCAGATTGTCCAAAAAGGTGAAAGTAGCGCTCAAGCAAGTATAAAGGTCAAAATTTTGTGACATGCATAAAATGAAAGTTATTGCTGATGATATAAGCTTTCCAGAATGTATAAAATCATCAAAATCCGATAAATCATTTGAAAGTTATGCTAAAGTTTTGTTCATCTCAGGTTTTTCGAAGCGTAAATGCAGGCCAGCAGTAGAAAAGATTGTTTTCAACCCAATAAATATGAAAATTTCATAAAACTATGTGAATGAAAGTTGTAGCTTATGGTTTTAGCTTTCTAGAATGTGTAAAATCATCAAATTCAGGTGTACGATTCAAAAGCTATGATTAAATTAATATAACTCTGCAAAACAAAACAAAAATAGTGCACAACCCTATTTTATAATTCGTGCTTCCGGCTCTAAAAATATCGAAAGTTCGCAAATTACTCCAAATAAAAGTTTCTTATTAGGCTGTTAGCTTTTTGAATTATGTAAAATTGTCGAATTCGGATAAGCCGTTCGGAAGTTACAGCCAAACTAATTCGGCTCAGTTCTATGTGATTAAAACGGTTCAGCATATACAAGGAGCAGATTAGTCATGTTATACTGCATTTTCGAGCCATTAAACAGTAGAATTTTCTACCCATTAAATAGCAGCCAAACGCCTTAACTGCAAACATTTTTTGCTTGGAAGTTACTATTTGAAACTCACATTAAACAGATTGAAAACAATGGGATTAACCAGACTTAACATAAGGAACATGAGTAAAAAAATGATAACCATTATATATATAAGCTAACCTCGGCAAGCAAAAGAGAATCCTCGACTTCCCTCAGACGAACAAGAACTTCACCAGCAACACTCGCAGCTTCAGCGGTATCTCTGACCTGAACCTTTAGCTTCTTGTTTTGCTCCTTTAAGAAGTCTCTTTCCCTTTCCCTTTTCCTTTTGACTCTCAAGCTATTCATTTCGTTGCTAAGAGCAGCAACAAAGGCTTTATCACTAGCAAAACCTCCTCCTTTCTTCAACGAAGCTTTAGCAACAGCCTTCTTCTCTTCTTCAATGCACCTCATCACTTTCCTGTGCTTCCCGACTAAGTCATCATGCTCCTCCTATAACTGTACATAATGCTCTGTCAGTTTACAGTGACCTAAAATTGATCTATGCAGTGCATCATCTAGTTCTGCTGTGCATTTTTTTTTTCTCCAGATCTAGCTCTGCATTTTTTTTGCATTGCGGCTTTACGGGTCAGTTCGAATTCTACTCTCAGCTCATCGGTTAAAGAGATCTGGATCTTTTTAACTTTCTCGATCTTAGCCTGTGTAGAAGAAAATAAGTACATGTTACTTATGGACAGGTCATACATGGGAGAAAATTTTTTGGGAGTGTATTTCAAGAAGTGTATTGTATAGGTAACAGTTTGGCTGTCCTTTATATTGCTCTTTATTTTATAGGTTTTACACCCAGAAATTCTCTTCATACAAACAAACTTCCCTTTTTATGTACAATTTCGTTCGATCATTAGCGCAAAAGTAAGTGTTTATAGACCGACTGGAAAAGTTGAAATAGCTATAATATTGAAACATAACGTGACAGGAATATTTACCAAGCAGAATAAATGTTGAAGAATCAAAACATGGAGCTTGAACCCTGGTTTGTGGAATGTATCTGTCAAAACAACAAATATTTCTTGCTCTATTGTCAAGAAATATATCTTATGAAACTGATTGCAAAACCCAGATATCTGTTGGGGAAAATCCAACGGTGAGAAAGAGCGATTTTAATATGAACCATTTCAGACAACGCAGTAAATGAAGAAAAAAAATATCAAGCTGTATTACAATATTATCTCAGACAAGAGAACGAAACCAAACTTGCAACTATTTTGAACAAACTTGTGACCTTCACGAAATAAGTTGGAAACAAACATTTGAGTTTGCAACGAGTATCAGCTTCATAGAAAAATTACATACAACCATATGCCATCCAAATTATTCACGAAGACAACCTTTTATATCCTTTTTCATCACAGTATGATTTCAATGCGCTAATACCGAAGTATAAAAATACATACTTGATTTTAAATAGTGGTACCAAGTAGCACTTGAATTTACTAGAACAGTTTGTTATATATTAGTACAATTACAAACACATACTATCGCATAAAAGTATCAAAGAGGTAATGCATGTGCAAACAAAAGTCGCAGAAATCATTTAGCTTGAGTTCAAACTATAAAAATGTAAAAGATAACAAACCTGGAAAATTTTCAGCATCTCCAACAAGAGAATCAACCAGTCTCTGCAATATTCTTCTTAGTGTGACGAAATGCCCAGATTATAGAATCCATGACAAGTTTTAGTTGCTGTCCGAAGTTAAAATTACATAAAGATGTTTTTTTTTAAAAAAAAAAAAAAAAAAAAATCAAGTTTGCTATTAGCATTTAGATTTGTGATGAATCTTTATGTATCGACTTATTCTAATATAAATTTTGAAATTGTTAAGACACATAAGTATATTTAAATGGAAAAACCAAGGATATGAGCTTATAAACATGTAAAATTTGAGAGGGACTCAGTTGACAACTTGTCTTATCTTACCCCATAATAAATATGCATTCCAAAAGGTTGTGTCGAGGAATCTAACTTCCATATAGTGGAACCATATTGCTAGGCCTTTGCCAAGATAACAAACTCAAAAATTTAAAACGCAGATTGAGAAAAAAAAAAAACTTATGTCCCAATGTTAGAAAAACAACATTGAATAGCACTTGACAATGGTCATACATAGGAGAAAAAAAATTAGAAATGTCCAAATATTGGATATTGAGCATTCTAAAAAAAATCATATATGTTACTTTAATAAAAGAAAAGGCCAACATCTGTAATACTTCTTATATAGCTGACTTGAATTTTCACTCAGACCATCAAGTCTTATAGATAATTTCATACCTTCTATCTACTTTGAATTATAATCATATAATGGTATTATTAAAAAAAATCGGGATTATATGTACCTGAACACTAAGGGCAATGCATCAGCAAAGCGAGACAAAAGCTTAGCTGTATAATGACTATTCAACATTTTAACAAGCTGCATAATCACTTCACCAAATAATCCAGGCAAGCTATTGCAATAAGGCTGTTAATAGCCAACTACCAAGGATGACAATAAGTGAGCTCACCTGCTAAGAGTATGCTGGAATGGGATCCCAAACATAATGACTAATCTGCCATAATGCCATTCAAAATCTATACCTTCAGCGACTTTCCCTCTGGAATAAAACAAGTTGTATCAAGTTATCAACCAAAAATATTACTCAACATGATCATATTTTTCCCAGTTCCGTGTAAAATACTATAAAATGGACACATACTGAGAAGTGATGAACCATAAAAATATACTAGTATTTAGAAAACTACATTAATCAAACAGAACCGCATTAACCAAATGGAGCGTATTAAGATTAAGTAGTTGTAGGTAACTCAATGTTTTCATTGGCAGCCAATGTAAGTATGTTTAAAGAAAACCTGTACTCCCATACGGAATACATAAGAAAATTTACCTGGCAACCGAGAAAATGACAACTCCTCTTCCACAGTCACATGCCCGACGATATTTATCAAGTGCCAAAGTTGTTTCTACCACATCTTAAGTTTTAATAAAAACTAATTTATGTTTCATGACATCCTGGATTGAAAAGAAACATATATGTTATATTAAACAACAAAACATAATAGATACTTCTAATTGAGAATGCTTGCATGCGTGTATTTAGAACTTGTTTTATGATATCATTCATTTCATCTCTTCGTCCATGCAGGTTGTAAAAAAGAACTTAATAATGAAGTATGAATATGCAACAAGCCCTAAAATTGTAGTGTGCTATTCGAGTATTTGTATTTATGTGCTTTGGATCTTGATTGCTGTAGTTTCAGGGTTTTTTTATTTACTTGATATTTTATCTCATAGAACATATTTGTTGTAGTTCTCATGTTATTTGTTGTAGTTTCAGGTTTTGCATGATAATCTTTTTGCTACCTGTTACTTTCATGATTACTTGCTGCTTATCTTTTACTGTTTAAGTTTCATTTTTCTGTGTGCTGCTATGTATACAGTGTTTAATTAGTATTTTCATTAAAAACTCCTACGTGCAGAGAATGAAATTCTTGAAAACAAATTGATTATGGACCTCAGGAAAAGCAGTATATGCACACACTCTTGCTTTTCTATTGGTACAACCAGCATACGTTTTCCTATAAACATTGTGGGCGGTATACTTATAGACTGCTTATTAATGTATGCTAAAAGTAGGAAAATGTTGATGTATGTCCTACATATTTTTGTTGCAAGGACGACAAATGAAGTAATTTAAACAAATATATTTGTCTTTTCACATTAAGATATTTTTCTTAACATGCATGCTCAGATCACGCATCCACATTAACAAGATACTTAAAAGATGAGTTGCTACACTATTACTTCACGCAATCATCAATCATGTTATCCAAAAACACTACATTTAGAGATTGCTGAGAACAGCAACGTAGTTAGTTTTATCTGCTACATAAGTCTAAATAACTGCTAATTTTCAGATATCATGGCCCATTATATATATTCCCATACCTTCTTTTGCAAATGTTAACTGTTTTCTCTTCAAAAATAAAATAAAAATCGATATCTACAATAAGCCTTGTTTTACATGTTATAAAACTTTCTAATATATTAGTCAGTTTAAATACTTATTTTTCTTTGGAAAGGTAAATCTAAATTGAAACTTCTTTAGATACTCTTTTGAGATGGCCAGGCAGATTTACATGAATATAAAACACGAAAAGTTGACATATGCACTGAAATCCTGTTACAAGGAACAGTTATCAAGGAAACAGATACCCTTTCATAACTAATGTTCCTTTCTGCGCTTCAGGGACTAATAGCTTATACTGAACCAACATCATAAACAAATCAACTACGATTGCTTTAGAAATCAATTTTGAACAACAGTAGAAGTTACATTGCACCACTGGTTCATCAAGTTGACCTAAAAAAGCATAAGAAAGAGATTTCTGAACACACAAGAGCTTCCCATTCCCATTCACTTTTCAGAATTGTTTTCTCTAATATTTTAGCAGTTTAAATTTTGATGTTTACTTTTTTTTTTTAAATATCCATTACATTTCAAATTTACTTCAAATCTTCCATTAATATCTTATTTCTACTACTCTATCCTTTCATAAATCTAAATAGATTAATTTAAAAATGCAATAAATTTTAATAATGCAATAAATTCTTAAACTAACCATGTTATTATCGATTAATTTAAAAACATGCTAAGACAAATCTGGTCATATACAGATAAAGAAGTTAGAATATGCACTGAAGGTAGCTATATATTCTGACCTCTCACATTTGCTTATCGTTATAATTAAGGACAAAAGAATTCAATATCACTTAGATATGTAATGAGGTAACAGTGATTTGCATGAAAGCAACGCATGAATATAATACCTTTGCAACAATGATTTGTTTATTAGATACAACATTAACCACTAATAATTTATAGGTCCCATTAAGTCAAAACATATGACGTACAAAAAAATCATTACATGTACATGTAACTTACTAATAAAAATGTCTCTTATGAATTAAGTGTCAGATCAACAAACAAGGAAGAGCAATAATGGAAAATGAAATAGTTTCAAATTATGAATATGATGTACAGTATAAAAAGGCTTACGAAACAACTCGATATAGGCAAGAAACAAAAGAAAAAGGACTGAATACCTATAAGATGTGGATGAGAGAAGCATGACAGGGGAAAATTAGCGAGTAATGGAAAAGGAGGCAGAAGACAATCGCAGGCGAAGCAGCGGATAATGGATAATGCAGTAGAGTTGCACCTAAGTAGATGAGAGTCGCAGTTAGGGATTGTTTGAATGAATTATGCAATACTCATAGTTGAAAAATAGATCCCAGACAGACCTATCTTATTTTTGCAGAATAGTTCAACATGTAAGAACGCACGTAAACCTGCAGATAGGATAGAATATTCTCATATACTCAAATAGAAAAAAAATAAACAAACGGAGTTGAAAAAAATTAAAAATGAAACGTTTTGGGCTTTAGGTAATAAGGGGAAGCAACACTAATGCTTAGGAGTTTACACATCAAACCATATTATTGTATATGGACGGTCTAATCAACCAGAAATACAATACGGTACAGTCCAGAAAATTGAGCACACAGAAGTGCAAGTCAAATAGCCATGGACACAGATACATCCATCTCAAATTCTTTGGCATCAAGGAACTGCACAAGGGAAAGAAACCAAGCACAAAAGTAACATCAACTCAAGGCTAAGAGTTGATCAATAATAACCAGGACAAAGATCCCACCACCAACAATCAGAACAAAGCCAAGACCAAAACAATTGGTTTAAACAGTTTTTCTCAAAATCAACATCCAAGTCAGTGAACTCCAAGACGTAGACACACATGGTGGAAGCAGTACATAAGGCAAGTGTTGGAAGTTAGTGTAGCAAGCATCCATGTTCAACTTTGAGGCACTAGACTCAAAACAGAAGCAAATAACGTAACTCAGATCAACAATCAACCAGATCGATATCAACTAGAGGCCAAGACAAAACTACAGATTACCAAGGAATTAACGCCAAGGCCGAAGTCAGTAGAATGAACTGGACAAAAATATATCTGAGGCAAAACTAATTAGCATTCATCGTATATTTGAATATATATTTATATAAGAGAAAATATCAAATACGAAATTACCACAACCATTAATCAGAAAATTGATTATTAATCAAATTAGGTTGAAGCGTTCAAATCGAAGCGATAAGAAACAAATGTAGAATTCAAAATTCAAATCGACAGCACCTTCAAATTTCAACAACTGAATTTTTGAGTTGTTTCCAGTTGCAGTTGCCCTTCGTGAGTTGCCCCTAGCTCGGTAGATGCAGCTGTTATCGAGAATTGAGATGGATTCGTTGCTATGCCCTATCTTTAATCCCTTAAGCTGCAAGTTCCCCAACAATTGATTGAATTTAGGGTTTGAATTTTTCCCCAATAATTTTAAAAGATTGCGGGAAAGTTTTTTTATTTTCCCTTCGTGCACGCACGCTTTTTTTACTTTCTTCCCTCCAGATGTTTAAGCATACTTACTTTGTTGAGTCCAATTTTAAATGAGCAGAAGCAGATTAATTTATTCTAGTGGGGCTATTTCCGTCAAACCATTCCATGAACAGATGCAAACAGCAATAATTAATTTTCGCCCCATCCTACTCCTACCGCGTCAGTTGATCGAGAACAGTAGATGCAAAGGAGAAGGCAATATCTGCTTTCCCTTATCTGCGTCAGTTGTGAGTTAGAAACAGATGTAAATTGTACTATTTGCTTCTGTTATTTATACAATATATGCAAGTGAGGAGACGCAAAAGACAAGTTATGTACTAGTGTAGCTTGGAAGCATACTCCGCTATGGACTAATATGTCCCCACTAAGCTACAGAAGACAATGTAGGATGATATTGTTTTCCACGAGAGAGAGCCTACAACAATTGAAATCCCAACCATAGACCCTCTCGTTATTTCTACACACATAGGCCCGGCCTATGTCCATAGAATCCTTATTAATTCTAGAAGCTCCGTCAACATAATCTACAAGTCGATCAATGACCAAATGAAACTTTAGGCCAAATATTTGAAGCCCTGCATTGCCACTGTTCATGGCTTCAACGGCTCCTCCAACTAGCCGGTGAGAATAATAGACCTGCCTGTGGAGATCGGAAATGGGGATCGAAGCAAAGTCTGGATCCTCATTTTTGTTGTCATCGACGTCATTTCTCCTTACAACATCTTTCTCGGACGTCCTTCCCTTGCAGAGTTCAAAACCTGCATGGCACCTTGGTCCCTTCTCATGAAATTTCCAATTGAGGATGGGATCAGAACCGTCAAGGGCGATCAAGCCACAATGACAGCTTGCTACCTCGCCGGATGGAAGGACGTCATCAACGTAGAGAAAGGAAAGAGCGCAGAGCCAATCCTCTAGGCCAAAACCGCCAAGCATAGCAGCCAATGGAGTCTGGGTCCTGACTTAGACGTCACTGCCGTCTTTCAAAAGATCTTTATCGGAGGGAAGATGAAGAGCTTGATTTCGAAAGGGCTACCCCGGTTGAATCGATTTTCGACATTCCAATTAATCCCGTCGATCCGACAACGGTATTGAGGATTTGATCGCAACTCTACCCATCAATAAAGGGAAAAGACCATGGATTTCTCAAGGGCTAATCTCGTTGTATTTGCTTGGACCTGCTCAGAATTGTGTGGTATTGACCGAGAAACTGCTTGTCAGATGCTTAGTATCAACCTGAAGCATCTTCCAGTTAAACAGTAGTGTCGAATCGTAGGAATAGAGAGATCAACGGTACTCAAAGAGGAGTTGGATAGGCTGCTTGACAACGGCTTTATCTGCGACACCCACTACCTCGAATGGGTCTCCAACCCGGTCTTATTCAAGAAATCAAATGGGAAGCGGTGAGCGTGATCGGCTACTCAGGTTTGACCAAAGCCTGCCCAAAGGACTGCTTCCTACTTCCAAAGATCGGCCAACTAGTTGATTCAACTACTGGCTGTCAGCTTCTCTCCTTCATGGATTCGTACTCAGGCTGCAATCAGATTCCAATGTACCATTCAGATAAGGGGCACACTTCATTCATTACCCACCTTAGGCTACTGCTATGTTGTAATAACCATGTCAACGACCATGTCAACGAAACTAGGGTGTCGAATGTTCAAAGATGCTGGAGCGCCTATGAGCGTTTGGTCAATCGCATGTTCAAAGATTAGATCGAGAGATCTATGGAGGTCTACGTGGATGATATTCTCGTGAAAACTAGGGTGTCGAATAACCATGTCAACGACCTCGCATGTAACACCCTGTAAAATACATAAGTACTAATAAATAAATAAATAAAAACAAGCAATTAAATAATATGGCTAGAAAATGAGATTTTTTGCAGCTTTAGGAATTTGGCTATGAAACTCTTTTATTTGGATTCATGACGAAATTCTGAATTGTTTTCATATATAATATGCTGAAAATGGTTAGTGTGTGAAGAAGTTATGAACAAATGAATTTGGATAGTGTACGCATAAAAAATATATATAGTTATGTGAATATTATATATATTGTCCAAATAATAATTTAAAATAAAAAAGGGAAATTCAAATTTTGAATTTTGAGATAAAATATGAGGAACAATGTATATTGGATATATGAAAAAGAATAAAGCAAATTAAGAATGTAATTAATAAAATTAATGGCTCAGCAACGCAGCAAAATAGGGTGTTCCAACCCGAAGGGGTCGACCGCTCCCCTTAAGGGGGGTCGATCGTTAGGTGGTTGGGAAGCCCAATTTTGCCTACATGGATAAGGGTTTTCTAAGAGGTTATATTTATATGCATGGCTCGGATTAAATTTTATTAATCCGATGACTCATGTTCACACAAGCAAGTATAAAGAAAACCTCAAACCCCATATTAGAAACCCTAATCTTCTACACCTCTGCCTCCATGCTGCTGAATTCCATAGAAAAACAAAGAGAATAGGTGAAGGTTTCTTCTACTTCTCTAACCCATTCTAAATCTCTCTATTTCAATCTATCTAAGTTTAGGATTTTGGAATTTAGCATAAAAATGTATGTATAAGAATTTAATTATATGTTTCTTATATGTATATTGTTAGGAGGAGAATCAGAGCTCACTTGAACGTTAAGAACCGTTGCAGATCTTGAAATTCTACCACATCTCCGCCTAATTTGTGAGTGAAATCCAATTTTTCTTAAAGGCATATTCATGTTTTTAATAGTTTGCCGTATGAATTCTACGCCTATGAAGATTTGGATGTGCGACAATATAAACATGAAAATCCCCAAATCTTCTATTTTGTAATTACGTAGGAAATTGTCATGTTGAATTGATTTTATGGAATTGTGGTTTTTGTATTGAAGCTAAATATGATTGTTGTACTATTATTTATATTTTATACAATTCACCGTTATTATCATTTGATTTAGCCTAAAAATGTTTGGATTTGAATTGTTTCATAGTTCAATCGAGTTTGGATCCTATTTTGGGTGTAAACACATTCATAAATTGGAATAAGTCAAATATAAACATTTTTGGGTGTATAACACCACAAAAAGGGTGAATGGGGTGAAATTTGGATTATAAACAAACATGTGTGAATGTATGAAATACTCTACTTCTAATTTAATATTGAAATCATTTCCATATGCCTAGGATGTAAGTTTAAATTTTTACGTATATATGTTTTTCCATCCACTACTACTTGTTATGTTATCATATTGTTATCATTCCTATGTTGTAGTGGTAAAAGTATGGAAAACCCCATTTCCATGCCTTAATTTGGATAAGATGACAATTGTCATCTCGTTAGAATGTTTCCCTGATTGTACGAATGTTACGTTAATTAGGCGCTATTATTATATTACTTATATATATGCAATCAACTTAATTAACGTTATCTAAGCGTAATAAATGCGATTAGGTTAGGGTTTGAAATTTGAAATATTCCTTTAACAAATGTATATATATATATATATATTTCTTGTGTGTGCGTATATTTAGAATGGCTTAAATATATATAAATAAGTGACACATAGACACGAGGTTAGTTGCCATTTGTGGTAGAAGCATGTCCGGAACCGACCGACATATCCAGTAATCACAAGTAGGCCCAACTAATGTGAGATGTCTAAGTTCCATGGGTCATTCATAAACTTATACACTAGACATGAGGTTAAACCGACTTATAGTAGAAGCCTTCCAGGAACCGATCGGCATATCCAGCATCTACCGGTATAGGGTTTAATGTGAGAGGTCTAGTGTGTGTGTGTGTATATATATAACTATATGTATAAGCCTGATGTGTGAAAATATATGTGTTTATTACGCCTTAAGAAGGTCTTAAGTGGCTGACTCACTTTTTTTATCTAGTTTGGCTCTTAAGTGGTTAGGACTAGGATCCCTCCGAAGGTTTATTCCTTGGAGGGGAACCCAAGTCATGGGACCCACCCTTATTAGTATTAAGGTAGGTTTTTGGGTCCTCCTTCTTTAAAATTGATTAGGCATAAAATGATAATGGAGTAGGGTAGTTCACGGGGATGCCCACTTCCTCTAGAAGCTTGTAAGGGTTTAACTAGGGACATGTTGGTAATTAAAAAGATATGTGTCCATTGCATGCTCACTAACCGTCTAAGGGAAGTCTTAAACGACATAGGTGTCATACCGGGTAATATCCGTTAAATAGAAACGTTCGTAATACTACTTCTCATATTACAAAAGAGAGAATAGACTTAAGAACGTTGATGTACTAGGACAAGGTCTGAAAGAGCTAGGGGTCCGCCTTAGGGTTATAAGAGAACGTAAGAATCCACCTTTAATATGACTATAAGTGATCGAGAATTCCACCTCATTGGGTCTTTACCCTAAAAACACTAATGGGTGATTGACTTGGATATCCACCCTATTGGTTAGAAATTTGATGTCTGTTGTATATTGCATAAACATACCTTGACATATGTAACCTGCTAAAAATATAGGGAATGGACATTAAGTAACACTATATTCTAGTCACACAAAACTTTATGTTCTGACCCCCTCTCCTTAACATCAACAGATCAGTATATGGGGTAAAGCTATGCATGAAGTCATGATTGAAGCCGATGGAGAAGACGGAGTTATTATGATATTATCAGCAGTTATAGCCTTGCTTCTTTCGGAATCTTATGAAAATGAACTATTGGATGTACCTATTGAATAAATGTAACTGTGACTGTGCATTTCTATGATTTTGAAATAAATGCTACATCTTATTTTTGGTATTATATTTTCTCTTCCCGCTGTGTGAGATTTCCATTTGAAGTATATGTTATTATTATCTGTGCAAATGTAATACTTATAGGAACCAACGACCCATTTAGGATGGCTCTAAGTTTCAATGGGCCTTTTCTAGGTCGAAATTTAAGCCCGTTCCGGCGGGCTGTTACATCGCGGAAATGTTTGATGTCCTTTGTAAATATGGAATGAAACTCAATCCGTTGAAATGCTCTTCAGCATTGCATCGGGAAAATTCATGGGTTTCATTGTTAATTCAGGGGGCATTGGGAAAAATTTAGAGAAAATCCAAGCTATCAGGGATATTCAAGCCCCTCAGAGCATCAAAGATGTTTATAGCTTAAACGGGAAAGTGGTCGCCCTAAGTCGATTCATTTCAACAACCACTGACAAATTAATTTTGTTTTTCGACTTGCTTAAAAAAAGGGAAACACAACTTCACAAGAATACCACGGTGCATTATTGCATTCCAAGGCCTCTTGAATCACGTAGAGCGACCAACTATCTCGTCAAAACCCATGGACCACGAGGACTTTTACATCTATTTGGCTATTTTTATGTAGGCAATTAGCTCGGTGCTAGTGCATGAAGAAAATTGTATCTAGCGATCCGTTTACTACATCAAAAAGAGGTTGACAGGTGCAGAAAAGAATTATCTGAAAGTTGCTTACTACCTATTGATCTCTTTTCGGAAGCTACGACCATAATTTCAGTCCCATTTAATCAAAGTTTACACTGACCAGCCGCTACGACAGGTCCTACAATGACTTGAGGCATCTGGGCAACTAACAATGATGCAGAATATGAAACCTTGATTACTTGAATTAGAATTACAATTGAACTCAACATCAAGGCAATCGAGATTTACTCCGACTCACAGCTTATCATATGCCAGGTGTAGGGTGAATATCAAGCCATAGGTTCACGACTTGCTCCCTAAGTTGCTCGGGTCCACGAACTGCTTACCTACTTCGACCACTACATCATTACACACATCCCTCGAGAGAAGAACAAAAAAGTTGATTCATTAGCCAAACTGGCAAGCTCTAGGGATGTGCAACTCCCGGGACTTGTCCCGGTCGAAGTGCTTGATTCTTCGAGTAACGATCAGATGTAGACTGATTCGATATCGATGACGGAGGCTCGAGCCTGAACCCGAGTCTTGGATGACACCGATCAGGAATTACTTGCTTCATGGAATCCTCCCTAATGACTTTAAGGAAAGATGAGCGCTCATCTGTAAATCATCTACATCATTCATGATAGCGTGCTTTACCGAAGAGAATTCTTTGTTCCATTACTCCAGTGTGCAGCCCACATTGGTGTCGACCGTATATTGTTGGATGTGCATGAAGGCGAGTGTGGTGACCACACTGGGGGCAAACTCTAGCAAAGAAGATTCTCAAATACAGATACTTTTGGCCAAAACTTGACCAGGACGCAATAGACTATGCCCTCAAGTACGGCGAATGTCATAGGTTTTGTGAAATTCCAAGAGCCCCGCCTACTGAGCTTACATAGATGGCCAGTCCTTGGCTGTTTGCTATACGGGGAATTGATATCATCGGAACTCTTCTGATGGTCAAAGGAGGTGCACGGTATGCTATCGTCGTAGTCGATTACTTCACCAAATGGGTTAAAGTTGACCCTCTTACTACAATTACTAATAAGAAAGTGATCAACTTCACCGTCCATAACATTATCTGTCTCTTTGGAGTACCCCAGACTATCATTTCTGATAATGGAACCAAATTTGAGAGTGCTGAGTTCATGACATTCTTCCAATGACACAACATTGAGAAGAAGTTCTTGGTAGTAGCCCATCCTCAAGCCAATGAGCAAGTCGAGGCTTTCAACAAGGTGATAAAATCCATTATCAAGAAGCATCTGGAAAAGGTTGGAGGCTTATGGGTAGATAAACTCCCTTTAGTCCTTTAGGCTTATCGAACTACTCATAAGTCAACAACCAATGATACTCCGTTCGCTCCCTCATATGGATCCAAAGCCGTCATCTGCACTGAGATTAAGCTCCAATTTCATTAAGCCACCTACTATGATTTGAAGATAAACCAAGACCTCCTCTTGGAGTCACTTGACTTACTCAAAGAGAAAAGAGATGAAATTGAACTCATAGTCGCCGCTAAATGACAACTTCACTTAATCTAGTGTACAGATTCACTAGATGGCGCCGAACTACCAAAAGTATGGAATAGTGAACACCTTTCTCGCTACTTCACTTAATCTAATGTACATATTTACTGCATTCTAACAATGTTTTATTTTTCATAGTTCGAGGAATTGTGAAGTAAAGGACTTTACTGCCACAATTATCAATAAAGAAAATTTCGTATGTCCATGTACTTGCTGTATTTACTTTCTATGTACTATGATTAAGCAACTATAACTACCGACTCACATACATGAGCACACAACACTGGATTAGCACCCCAAGCTTGGAATCGGTTCTCCAACTCGAGTCTCTAAACAACGACGACGAGGCCAAGTATAATTCAAGTCGAGTCTCGAACCAACAACGAGGCTGAGTATAAATAACTCGGGACACTCGTTAACTTGAGTATCCAACCCCATTCCTGAGTCTTCGGACTTGGGGGAAACCCACCAGTCGGTTGTGTGTGACATCGACCGCTCGCTTGGCTCCATCCGACCATAGGGTCTGGTCTCGGGTATCAAATTGGTGAACCAATGACGCTCTTAAACTCTAACCCAAATGAAACAATGGGAGAGTCTAAAGGACGAATCAATTACGTCCGCCTTGCCTTCTCATGACTCGGGATCAACGACCGAATGTGTAACAACCCACACATTTAATGATAATATATTTAACTATTTTATTTAAATATAACATCGTTAATCGAGTGTGTGTCCAAAAAGTCACATTTTGCACACGGATGAACTTGGACTCGAAACCACTTCCATTGAGTTCAAAGTGTTGTTTACGTGATAAAAAATTATAAATATGGATATGTTTCGAGTTTGTGAATTTTGGGACATTGGTTGGGTCTTGGGTTGGCTAACCTAGCCTACCTTATAACTTCCATTAGCCCTGTACTCTTTATTCACTCAAAACACTTCAAAGAAAAATAGAAAATGGGGGAGGGAATGGGAAATTAAAATTCCTAAACCTAGAGTTGCTAATTGGAATCCAAATCAGGAGGGAAATCAAGGAGGCAACTAATGTAAGCTTCTCCGTCTTCCTCTTCTCTAACCTATTCTCTCTTCAATTTCTGAAATTTTCCTAAATCGAACTCTTAGGAAATTCATGTATATGTATTTAGGTTGAAGATTCTTGAGTTCTTGTTAAAGAGAGGTTGAGTTTGTTTTTTATGGAGCTTCTCCTTCCATATTAAGATCAAAGGTAAGTTCTTTGAGAAATCACATCCATGCCTCAGGCTAGATGCTTGTAAAGTGTGCCTATGGAACAAATATGTTATGTATGTGTTGTGAGATTTGGATTGATTGTTTGTATATTTCCATTTCATGAGTTTTAAGTCGATTATGTGTGAATCCTTAAGCAAGGTTTGTTTGTGTGATATCGGTTGTTCCGGCAAGTCTTTGAAGGCTCATATTACTACCAATAATGTTACAAGACTTCGTATGCTGTTCGAGATCAATTCGTGCAAGTTTTATTGGAAAAATAGTACTCAGGTCTAAATTCAGTCGTATGAATATTTTACGTCAGACATCTGACCTGCTACAAATAATTAAAAAACAGAAGTATCAGAACTCAGAAGTTTGAATTTTTCCATTCAGACGTCTGAGTTACAGACAAAGACTTATGCCTTTGGAAAATCCAATTCGGATGTTTGAATCCATTTTTTCTGCTGTTGACCAGTGGAGACAACGGTCAACAGTTTAGGTCCATTTTAGCTCATTCCCGGCCAAGTTTCGGCCCATTTCGCCTTCTTTTGTGACTTTTTAGTTTTTTTGGTCGAAGATTTCTACATTTTAATTTCATGGACTTTCGGTTTATTCGTGGTGAACGAAATTATAAACAATAGTCGTGAGATTTTGTTTACATTATTAAAACGTGAATTCTTAGTTCGGTCATCATTTCAATCGCTATTACATGAGATTTTCCACTTCAAAATTATATAAACAGGGTTTTAAATTACTAGTAGATACCAAATCTTTTACTAAGCGGTTTCTAACTCCACTTCATTATATGAAGATATTTTCCAAATTGTTTTACTATCTACTAGTATATGATTTTACAGTCATTTTTCTCATTTGTATGAGAAATCTAATTAAACTCCTTAGTAAAAACAAGGACTATGAACCCTTGTGTTTGCTTTGAAGGTTAATTCTTGGACTCGTACGATTGAACACCGTGGCAATGATCGCTTCATATTTTAGTGGAATATACTACTTGTTTGTAAATGTTTGAGTAGAGCAAGTGGTTATGAGACGTGTAGTTTAACTATTATATTTACTAGCTTGGCGTAGTTACACTATGTTTGATCTCGGATCAATATGACCTTCGGGTCACTTTGATGATCTTCGGTTCATCTTGAGCATATTTGGATTAGTTGTTGAATTTCGGTTCACTTGGTGGAATTTTATATTTCAGGTGGGATTGTGTATTCCCCGACCTTCGGATCATCTTAATTTGTGTTATCCAATCTTGTGTCATATTGGGTATGTGTTAACATTTTTTTTTCGTGAGCAACTATATACTGCGAATTTTCAAATTCTCATGAGGAAATCCGACATATCTAATTCAAGTTCAAATCTACTACACATTGGCTATATATAATTCGGAAACAATAGAAAATACATAACAGAACAATTAGAGTCACATATAGAATTTCATATCACGAAGGAAGAATAGATATGAATAATAACACCATATTATATACATAGAGATAATGGCAAACAAGGTCTGCTATACTACAAAAGAGTAGATAATAATACATGCCAAAAGAGTGTGAATACAAAAGAGTCACTATCTTATATACATATCAACATAAACTACAACACTAGTATAGTATGCCAAAATATAAGAACTGGATCCTGCTAGAAGTCATGTGGAAGCACCTGCAACACTTAGTCTGACCCAAGTATTATTTATAGAAGAATAAACAATAAACGAATCAGTTTAGCTGTACTTATCATAATAAACCGAGATAGAAATAGAGACATAAACAAGTAATGACACATATGCAATACAAAATGGAGATCCCATGAGGGGAGACATCTGATTAACATAGAAATGTGTTTATTTTATGCTCTTATATTTTACCTTTTGTAAATAAATAAATGATACTTTTGGTATTTTTATGTGTTTTTACAGATTTCAAGTGATGCCTCATTCGTTTCAAATTAAAGGCCAACTACAAAGAAAAAAAGCTACTTCCCCATATCAAAGCCATCTCAATTGCAAAAGAACTTGTAGCCCACTGGTAAAGATATAGAAATGTGTACAGAGTGGCCTGAGTTCGATCCTTGGCAAGTGCTATATTTTTTTGAAGAAAGGAACATGAATGCATTCACACCCTGCCTTATGCTTTTTGAAGAATAAATGAACTAAGTGATATTATATATATATATAGTCATAATAATGCATCTATCTATATATATATATATAATATGCACTTAATGAGGATTTTTTTGAATTTTGGCGTAATCCTCTCAAGAATTGAAATCCAATCAATCACATTTGATTATCATGCAAAGAGAAGGGGAAAGTTTTAATTACACATCTTCAATTAAACACATCCTTATCTTCTCACTGACCGTGCAATGCATCAAAAGGAAGGACATTGATTACAGGTCGCCAATCAAGCGTCATGAAAGGATTATTCCTTCATCTTTGGAAAAGATATTTTCATATATTTATTTTGTGGGCCTTGTATTCAAATAAAAGGAGAAGGCTACATCCTGTATAAAAGGACCATTGTATCATTGTAAAAAATATTCCATTTTTCTCTCCACTATTTTGTATTCTCGTTTATTGATAAAAAGTTTTTCTTCATGTTAGTTGACTGTCTTTTTCTTCTGTAACGATTTGTGTGTCTACTCAATTAGTTTTGATAGAACACATATTGTTATTTTCTTTTATTACTGCATGTTAGCGAATGTCCATTTGATTAGATTCAACGGTACATTCTGCTTTTAATTTTCTGTTATTGTTCTAGTTATTATTGTCTTTTTCTAGTAATTGATTCCCTTCTTTTCAGTTGTTGAATTTGACAGCGGTCTGATTAGATTCAGATTCGTAGTAGTTTCAATAACATTAATTCAAACAAAAACTTCTCCAAAATTTGCCTAACTCGCCTAAGAATAGATAAATAATAAGATTTAAACACCTCCCTGTGATTCGACCTGCATATTGCGCGACCTGTGCGCTTGCAGTATTTAATTTAAAATTCGCGCTTTTCTAATTCATAGGAAAGCGACGAACAACATCAAACTCAAACTCTGCACGACTCAAGGTTCCAAACTGAAGGGAAGTTCCGAGAGAAGAGTTAACACATACAACCTTCGCACAACTTGAGAATCTCAAGAGCGAAGCCATAGACAATGTTTGCCCAAGTGTGATGACGAATACATTTACGCAAGAATAAATATTGGAAAGTATAAACAAAAGTTCAAACACTCAACAAAACATGTGATATAAGCAAAGTCAGCTAAAACTTTCATTCACGTCAAAGGCAAACTACACATGTTTATCTTTTTTCTAACTACGTGATGTACGTGAAAACCACACGAAGCCTCCAAAAGCAAGGGCCTTACTCGCATATCCTATCGGCCTACATAACAAAAAACTTTCTATATCCTTCACTCGGACGAGCCTCCCATCTTCTTCTTCTTCTCAAACACAGCACTGGACAGTTCATCACCAGTCTTTTTCCTCCTCTTTCAGGAGGTTGTTCCTCCTCTTCCCTTCTTTCCCTTGGTCAGAGAAGTAGACCCATGGGGCACCACCTTGAACTTTCCCTCATCATCCTCGCCACTCGTGATCTAAGTGACCTCCTCGTCGATGGGCGAGGTCGTTTACAGAGGTTTGAGAGTGATGTCGGTGGTAAGAGCTAGTATCGCTGAGGTGTCCCTTTCTTTTTTGGCCTCAGTGGCTTTCTATGCCTCCATCTCAGCCTTCTTTTTGGTTTCTCTTGTCGCCTTTTTTCCAGCCGCTCGCCTGGCCTCATCCTCATACACCTTCTTAAACTCAACTTCGGCTCTCTTCGTCGAGGTCTCATCGTCAGCCCTCTTCTTTCTGGCCTCATCATTAGCTATTTTCTTGGAAGCTTTGTCATCGGGTTTCTTCTTCTTTTCCTCCTACACTTTAGCCGCCGCATCATCCTTAGCTTTCTTCCTAGCCTCCGCCCAAGCCGTTTGTAGGGCCGCCTCGTCTTTCTTCTCCTCCTACTCCTTAAATTCAGCGAGCAATTGGGCCTTCTTTGATTCAACCAAATCATTCTTTGTCTACACTCCCGCCTCTACCGATAAAGTCACTTAGACCTCCTCTCCGTCCTTTACTTCCCTTCCCCTTTCATGAGAGAGTCCCTAAAATCACTAAGATCCACATCAGAAAATGTATGCAAGTGAGTGCCTCCTTCTCCAAGTTGTACTCCCTACATCCCCGCATCACCCCCAGGAAATGTTGGCGCGAAGCCCATGGTTACTTCTGCTCGGAAGGAACCTACACAGTGAAAAAGAAGACGAATTAGTCTACTTTGATTAAGTGTTTACATCCATTCGAGCACTTGTGATAGTGAGACTTTACCTCCCAGCACTTGCAGTGTAGTTGCGACAGACACAGTTCTCTCGGTTGCTGGTTGGAGAGAGCTTCCTTGTCCTACCCCGAGAAAGTTAGGGTCATACTCAGTTGTGATTGGGCTAGTATAACAACCTAAATTTCGACATATCGACTTTTTTCTCCAAAAATCCAAAACTATCGAAGCTCAAGTCGGCTTGTCTGGTATCCTGCAGAAATGACGGAGACAATAAATATATCAGAGCTTGGTAAACATCTCACAACGGAATGGATAAAATATAATATAATCAAATATAGCCTTACCGAAAAAATAATATTGTCTAATCAGTATCCAAAGCTATCATATCTCAGCCACAAACCTAACTTGCGAGCATGTTATGAGGAAGGGGTAAGAACACAAAGTTCTGGTGACTGGACAAATTATACATTCTGAAATAACCCTACATATACCATTCAGTTACATCTTCTTATTTATTAGGTTGTTTAGGTTAAAAACTCTCAAGACTCTATACTCACGTCGTACCCATTTACTTCCCAGTAGATTAATCTAATATAGTATATATGTAGCTACCCCCAATACATCAAGGTACTCCTATAGTATCCTCACAGTCTCTACCGTCATGCCATGGAAGTGTATCCTACGTCGAACGATGTACGGAAATCCAAATCATTACACCATGTTACTGCACATAACCATGATCGCTATGCCACGCAAGCATACAGATCCTCATATCCAAACTCCTCGGTCGAATCAAACCTCAACACGGAGTAATGCCTAACGTCTACGATACACCATACAGTGCATGTATCTAGACCCTCACACATACGTACTGTCTACTGTACCCCGAGTCCCTTAGTAGGGAAGCATCTAATGTATGGAACTCAGTCGGGAGCTTTCCATATCTGTATAGGTCAGCTCAAAGGACCTTTAGTACAGATATCCAAGTATGGTCTTGATTTTCACGGTGGCTATGGCCCTACTAAGGCCCCTTCCTCAATTAGTGGAAGACTACACCACGAGGTAAGTGATGTACCCCCCAGCAAACAATCTATCATCCAATTTGACATGTCCCTCAACCAACGTCTCGATAGTGAAATATCGGTAGTCTTATGGTTTAGCTCTAGTCATTCCGCATTCCAGTGACTACCGATGACAGGTACCAGACGATTACTATCCTTAATTTTGTCTTGACTAACCTCTCCAAAGGTCAATCGCCGAATGACCCAACGCCATCTGCCATGGCCTTCTGACCTCCAAATTATTATTGCAGTCAAGGTATACTCACTGGGTGGTATCGCGCAGACACCCACATCAACGGTCACAACTGGAGCGTGTACCACAACAAAGGACCACTATGGAGTACCCTACCACTTCCCTTGGAAGCCACGTGCTTTCCTTTAGCCCCATAGAGCAAGGAAACAGAATAACCAGTAGAATAACCAAGCAGAATAATCAAATGAACATGCTCCTCTCGTGTCTCAAGACACCTCGATGATCTACCCCGTTGGATTCTTCACCTTCATACATGCAGACTGGTCCAAGAGCATTACGCAATCATGTTATTAGACTTGTTTTATCTTACTAGATTACTAACTAACTTGATTACCCAAATATTCCCTTTTTATTCAAGTTACAAGGTTTTCCCGAGCCCCTTATATCCCTGAGGAATGGATCCTACTCACTTATTAATCGTACAGGTTTAACTTAATCATGCTTTAAGTTCATTAATAAGCCCATAACATGTCATTCCCTAGATTGTAATTAATGAAAGTAATCTACAATATTTTTACATTATTACCATGTCATTTACTATCCAATTACATGTTTACAAGTTTAATCATTTTTTCCTTAACATATAATTAAGTATCTCTTTTCCAAGTTCTCATGTTTTCTTATGACATGGCTACTTAAAATTCAATTAAATACAACCTACTTCATTTAGTAAGTCTACTTTTATTCTTTCTTAATTTATCATAACCTTATCTTACATTGTTATCACAACTTGTTGTTGTTTACTTATTAACTTGAACTAAGGTTTATTAATAAGTTCTCTTCTTCATTTATTATAACCAATGTTATAATTCCACTTATCCTTAGTGCAAGCCTACCTATTATATTAATTTTCATTCATATAATTTATTATAATAGGTTATATTCCAAGTTCATCACATTTTCCTTGGTTCTTTTATATTAACCCAATTTTTACCGATTGTAACATCCATTTATTTGTCGTCTTATATATTTTCATTATTTTGGAAAATATTTCACACACCTCTTTAGATTGATTAGTGGAAAGATATAAAGATCCATTTCCATAACGCATACAAATCGCAAGCTATTTATTATATTTCTGTCGTGGCCATACGTATATCTTTTTATTTGATTACTGTGCAATATGGTAAAAGAATCCCTATTTCACACTAATCCCTTTTTTTCCTTTTCTTTTCTTGCAGCTACATTCTTAGTAATTTTACCGTTATGGAAATGTATCAAAATTTTCCCAAAACCATCTGCAAATTTCCCCTTTTTATTTTCTAAGTTAGATGTTATTTACCATTTTCTAGTGACTATTAATTTTCCACACATATTAGGGATACCTATTCTTTTTCCATTATCCCCAATTTCACTGTAATTTGATTTACAATATCCAATTTGTCATTAACAACATTCTCAACAACATATTCACGTTTATTGTAAATTCCATAATTTTCAGTATTACGGTAATTCTTAATCCAATTAGCAGATTCATAGAATAGATATGTACAACAGTAATATTCTTATTATAACTGAAAATAAACTATATCACAATTACCACAATTACAGTTATTTAACATGTTAAGAATAATGGGGAATGTAAACAGTAAATATACCATTATTCAAAAGATATAATTCTAAATACACTCACCTGACAACTTTCCAATCCTTGAATCTAATTCAGATATGTGATTCTGTGGTCTTCCTTGTTGAATCTAGTATTAAAACAACCACGCCATTACAAATCTGATACAAAAGGAAGAGGGAAAGAAAGAAACCTAAATAAATAAATTCACGGGACTTACCTCACGTTGATCAGAAATATGAACAACTATGTTGTAGATTTACATTCTTTGTCTTCATATCTTGAATCAGAACATCCTAAATCTAATTTTCTAATTTGTGAAAAATTTGGATAGGACAGAAAATGGCAGAGCCTTAACGTCGTCTTAGAAAATATGAGTTGAAAGCTAGGCCCTACTAATATACTTATAGGTGTAAATCCTAGTCCATCGGATTCGCTAATATAACATCTGAACCGTATTAATCAGAAAAACACTTCATCAGCCACACAGATCTGACCCCGAATGGGTCGACCCCCGTGTCGACCCATCTTAGAGGTGGATCGACACATGGGTGACCCATCCTGGGCTGAACGTGTATTTTCTGCCTTGCTTAAATTACGCGTATCGTTAATTAATAATATTTTATTCCTTACTTAATATAGCACATCTGAATTATAATATTCTAACTTATCTTTAAGTTTGAATTTCGAATTTGCGTGTATATACGCATCTATCTTTTGATTTATTAATAACTTTCGCATACATACTCCGTTTTGGACATGTCATATATAAAAACGAATAAGAAAATTGCCATGAGCACAATGTTATATGTTTCTGGGCCAAATTCTGAAATCATAAATTATCGATATTTTCATTTATTATATATATAATATGGGGTGTTACATTCTCCCACCCTTAGGAAATTTCGTCCCCGAAATTTGATAAGGGTAAAATAAAAGTAATTCCTTGTATAATTTACAACCATCACATGTACATCCAATTTTTCAACCACTTGTGAAAAGTATAACACAACATAATAATACATAAATGTAATGAATGCCTAAATAGTACCTCTTATATGAATGCAAATTTTCTTGAAGATATTTCAAAAATATGATGCACACATCCTAAATATACTGGAAATTTCTATATGAATGCAATATTTTGAAAATCAAAATACTTTCCATCCAATTTTTCCCACTCTCAAAATTAGAACGAAGCTCATCTAATTTTTTCGTCCAAACCCTATAACTAACTTTTAGATTCCGAATTACAGAAAAGTCTAATTTTCTGAATTTAATTTTTATGTCACGACCAGGTGAAATACAAAAAACTTCACATCTTCTGTTTTTCTTTTATGTACCTTTTCTTTCTGTACTTGAATTTTATGCAACTATTATATAAGAATTTCATGCCTTCCTATCCAAGCACAACTTACATAAGCAAATTTTCTTTATTATAAAATTTCTTTTCCAACTTACTTTGGGAAAATCCAGTTTTTTTTTTTTTTTTTTATATATTTCTCAAAAATCTCCGTTTATCTTCATCTTCCATATTTGTTGCTTTTTTTCATTTTCCATCATTGTTTTGTTTTCTTTTAGTTATGTCATCACCCTTTCCATAACTTGTTTAATTTATTGCATGGATCTAAGTTTGTTTTAATTAAGCCTCTTGTTGGATCGAGATTAACCCAAGAGGGGGGTGAATAGGGTTCATTGGATTTTATCGAGATATTAAAAATTATCACAGCACAGAATGCTGTAGAGAAAATAAATGCAGGAAATAAATAACACAGATTTTACTCAGTTTCGGAAAACCCTGCCTACTACTGCATTCCTAAGATTTTTACTAAGTATTAAAATAGACCGCTCTTACAAAATCCTGTAAACTCACAAACCCTGTCCCTGTTCTAATTCTACGCTCAAAACCCTATACTAATCTTTATCCCTAAAAATTTGATTTTCCCCTAACTACAAACCCGTAGCTAGTAAACCCTAGTTATTACAGACACTGGAAAACTGCTAGTTAAAATCCTATAATTAGATGATATAGTTTTTACAGACACTAGAAAACTGATTGGAATGGTTTACAAATGAAATAAAAACAATCCAAAAATAAAATAAAATAAAAACCCTAGTTTTAAAAATGAATATGGACTTAGCCCTTAATTTAATCCCTTAAAAAATATTAAGGCTTAAGTGAAAAATAAACGGCTAGTCCCATTGATTTCTTTTGCTTGTCCACTTGAAAATTATCGGCTTCTCTTATCAATGGTGGCCCGTCCTAGGGTTTTATTTTGGAATTCGGATCGTGACTTCAAAAATGGTTAGAATTTGTTCTCTTGCTTCGATTATTCAGTGCTTCCTTGTCGATCGATCTGTGGCTTTGCAAGTTGATCGAAAACCCTAAATTCTTGTAAGTACTCTGAATTTATTTATTTGATTTCACTACTTGATTTTCGATCTTGTCAATAATGAATTGGGTATAATACATATAGGTTACAGAAAACCTAAAACTATTATCTGATTTCATTTACTTGTCCTGCTCTGATTTTGCTTGCTGCGTGATTGATAAACATGGCCATGAATCCCCTTTTGTTCATGCGTGATTGCTCAATTGATTTATTGCCTTTTGTTGCCTTGATTAAACTGAATCCACCTTAAATGGAATTCTAGAAAAAGATTTTCTGCCAAAAATGTTTGCTGAAATCTAGAAACATTTGAAACATTATTGGGTGTTCATGCCGAATAAACCATGCTGCATACTCCTGGAAACCATCGAATATAATTTTCTTCATCCATTAACTATTGCCAAAAGTGCGGTGAGCAATTTCTGGAAACAAAATAAAATTGCTTTGGCCCTTGCGTTTGCACCGAGCATTTTTTAAATTTCTTGCCAAAATATTTTCTGAAAAATGTTGAGATGTTTTTATGTCATAAATAGCATGCTCGAAAATGTTATTGCCAAAATATTCCCTTGTTGATTTAATTTCAGGATTGCATTCATTTCAGAAAACATTTGATTGCTTTCCAATTTTGGAAACATATATTTTTGTCCAAAAGATTATTTGCCAAGATCGACTCCAGCAAGTATCATCTCGGAAACCAAGTACTTTGGCCAATTTTGGAATCCTTTAAATAATTGCTTGCCAAACTTGTTGTCCAGATTGATTGATTTTATTTCTTGAGACATTCGAACTCCCCTTGCATGCTGGAAACAATAAAAATGTTTCTTGCCACATATTGTTTACTAGAAATATAATTTTGCATCTCGAATTTGATTATTGATCACTTGCTATATATGAATAATCTTGCATGCAAATTTGAATCATGAATTCAAACCAAAAAAACTTTCCTCTAAATTGTATATTCATGAAAAATGCTACATCATTGCATTTTTTTATTTTCCACCGTTCTTGCATGCACTTAAACTAGGTAGTTTGCACTGTTTTTGGAAATTTCTAACTTGTTTTCTTGCTAAAAAAAAAATGTCCCTGATGTTTACTGGAAAGATCTGAACACTTTTGCCCAAAAATGTGCTTTAATTTATTTGCCACTAGATTTCGCTAAGCATCATCACAGTGCTTGTGTTCATCTGGGCTGATTTTAATGTTTGTGCCTTCATGTATATTGTGAACATGAACTTGGAAAAAAAAAATGAGCATGTGACCTGTGTTGTGTGTTCCAACCTGGAACAATGTGTTTTCTCTTGACTCTTTGCTTTGCTTGACATGGCGCTCGACTGTTATGAGCCTGTTCGATATTGTTGTGCACTGGCTTGCAACTGATGTATTTGGGTTGTCTTCAATCGGCTTTGTTGTGCACATCATGTTCTCTGACCTATGTAGTTCACTTAGCTGTGTAACTGAATTTAAGCTATGCTTTATTTTGCCTTTGTGCATTTGAACCATCCATGACACTGTTTTGTTGCCATATCCTTGTTTCTAGAAATTTTGATATGCTCGACATTGGAACTGCTTTATTCAATGCGCCATGTTTCATTGTTGGTCATGTCCATGACCTTGTGATAACTTTCTGATTTGTGCATTCCATGTATAGATATATGTATATATACATATACATACATATATATATATATATATATATATATGTATGTGTGTGTATATATATGTATATACATATTTTATATTATAATGCAAAACCCTGAGTCAAACGGTCAAAGTGAAGCCTTTTTTGGCTTCCCTAAATTGTCCATTACTGAAATTCGATACACATAATCACACAGGGACACTTCTATCATTCGTCTTGCCCACTTTCTCATTCCACTTCACCACGCGATATCGTTCCCTCATTCCACATTCCTCAAAACCACTTCTCCATCTCCCTCCCAATTTCAGCATGTTTTCACAAGTTTGCGTCAAATTCCGGTCTGGAACCGATGGCGCCGACGTTTTCGATCTCGCCGCCACTTGCAGCTCCAAAAATCGTTGCGAGGTAATCCGCTATCTCTCCAATTTCCTTCCCGCCGATATAGTTTCGGATCTCGCTTTTTCAGATCTAGAATCCAGCAGTTGTAAAAAAAAGATCTACATCTGCTTCTACATTCAAAAACAGTAGCTTTGCTGAAGTGAGGTAGCGTTTTTTTATTTAATAGATGTCACGATAACTAAAACTAGATTAATTGATTTGTTATTAATAAATTATCTATGTAGGGTTTGAGTCCTTTTCCTCGGTCGTTCTTTATCCCTCTCAATCTCGATCCCTGTTCAGGTATGATTTTCTTTAACCCTTCATTTATGTGTTTTTCGTTTATATGTAAGTCTGTTCTTAACAAGTAAGGCCTGGAACTTGATGTGAATTTTTGAAACAGTTGGTTCATTTGGCTAGGTTCCAAAAGTACTAATTATTATGAGAAAATGTATAAATAAATGAATCAATGGCTCAAAATAAGAAGGCATTCTAAAATGAGAATGCGACGATTGTTCCCAAAATGAATATATAATTCACAGTTGAGTATAGTTTAAAACCCATCGGTCTTCAGAACTGAGAATTATGTCTTTACATGTGCATTATAAATTCATTTATTCATTTTTAAGCCATCTGTCTTCCACCATTCTTAGATGACCAAAGTTTTGTGTTTTCCATGTGCATTACAACATATGAGAAAAACAAAAGAATGCCAAATATATTCAAAAAAAAAAAAAAATGGTAGCATGAAAACCCTATAGCTTGAAAAACAATCTTATCACTTCCATCATCCGTTCGTTATTGTAATAGCAAGGAATTTTATATTTTTCTTCTACGCTCCTTTTAATTTTGTGTTGCATGTTTAAAATGCAAAACCCATTACTCCAATCAATAACAAATGGTTATGTGGTTTTACAGTTTTTATAAAATTAGGTTTCCTTTGAATGCTCCAAGGCTTTCACTGAAAATGTCAATGGTCTTCCAAGCCATGTATGTTTGGCGGTAAAGATTCATGATCTTTTTTTATTACTTAGAAAATTCATTGATTTAAATCTGGAAATTTCATCATTCTAATTGAGTAAAGTACTCCATGCATAATTATAAACAAACTACATTTGTTAACACGTCTTTTCAAGAAAAAAAGGGTCCAACTTTTTCGCTTTGCTAAGTTGTCTTATGTTAATATATGAAATAAATATTATAATATAACATGTTTTAATAGTAAATTTACCATTTTTCTATGTTTACAACTTTGGACCTACTAGGAATATTCAATCTGCGAATGATGGTACAGGTTAAAGACTTTTTGAAAGACACTACTTCTTTGCATGGTCTATAGGTTCTAAAAAAACTACAAGGGTACATGTTTTATATTTTATTTGGGAACATACCCTGAGATTAAATTAATGTTGCTTGCAATTTTATCTTATATATGTGTTAGCATTTATTTTCTGTTAACACAAATGAACTTCATATACTTTATGTGGTTCTTAAGATGTTTTTTCCAATGGATTTTCCACTTGAAATATGAGTGTAGTACCACCCTGTACTGACCTATAGATGACGCAACTAAAAAATTGATTAGGACACAACAAAGGTAACAGAGATGATACGCTTAACCAAGACTACACGCTTACATCAATTTATTGATATGCATTTAAACCAAGTAGTGACGTATATAATTATCTTTAGCAATTTTTGGTCCTAATATTTCAAACTATGTTTGTTGCATCAAATAATTTTTGCCCTATTCCAGACTTAGAATTATTTCTGCACATCAGGTTGCCTTCTCATCTACAGGAGGTACTTTAGAAGACTGACCTTGGATTTTAATGAAAAGTATAACTTTTACCTCTTTCCTAGAAAAACTTAATGGGCTAAGACTTATTACAAAGAGATTTCATTCCTGACATTGAGTATACGATGAGGCATGAAGATTAATTGGAAATGTAGGAACCTTTCTTGGGTAGTCATTGTTGCCACTATTTACTACATTCGCTTTGTTAGTTCATATTGCTCTAAAAATGTGTTTTAAAAGTATGTATATTTGTGGGCACCATAACGTGTTGATTCATTTTATTGATACAAGAGGATTGAGGTAAAAATATTCTTTTTGCTACGCAAAACAAAAATATATGTTCTACAACCGAGTAGTTGATAATTATGTCATATATGTTAACCGTATAATCCAACTACTTGGATACCTTCATTCTTTGTTTAGTATGTTATGGAAATTAATTTTTGTGCTTTATATGCTTTAAATAATAAAAGTCAGTTCGTTTTCTTTTATATGCACTTCCTTGATATATGTTTCTCATATTCTGTAACTATGGAGTTTTGATTCTTTTAAAATAGGCTGGGCATTTGTTCTGTGTCAGCCATGTGGAAAGGACATATTGGCTTTTTGGCTACATTGCAAGTCAAGTTTTATTGTATGTTTTCTGTATAATTTATCCATGATTTCAAAATTAATTTTTTATGTAATGAAATAAATAAGTGAACTTGGCTTCATAAAGTATACTGATGCTAACGTGAAAGGTTATTTTGTGCTTCACAAGCTTGGGTTGTCACAATCTGCTATGTAATGATCTATGCTAGGACGAGGGTTATGCTAACAGATATATCAGTTATGTTAGGATGTATCTTTGTTTACGCATTCTTGTACGTTAATTTCTGTAGCTAAATACATAGAAAATCAAAACAAGTTGTATTGATGATTATTGGTAAACTTTAGACAATGATCCTAGGTTGTGTATAAGGCCAAATACAAATAATTAGTTTGTAGTAACATAAATAATTAGCTGAATGAATGAATTAAAAGTCAGTTCAAGTATGCATGGGTGCTTGAAAAAACTTGAGGCCGAACATAAAGTAGGCATCACCATTTTTATTTGATTGTGGAAGTTCAAAAGGACCTAATAATATTGAATTTTTCTATTTTTGTTATTTTAAGTAAAATAATAAAATGAGTATATTGGATTGAAGAAGAACATGTGATATTTTGTGTGAGAATTGATGAGTTTAATGGGAAGAAAATTGGTTATAGATAATTGAACTCTAAGCTTAATTGGCAGGTTATTCTATAGTATGAATACAAGGTCAGTGGAGGACTTTACTAGAAGAGGTAGGTCAACTGTGATGCAACTTTCTAATGTATCCCACTTAATTTCTCACTAATGGTGGGTACTGTAATATGCAGAGGTTCAAGATCTGAAGAACAGATATATTGTAACTCCTTTACCACCAAAGTCTACCTTTTTGGATGATCTCCTACGAGTGCTTAGAGCCATACAGTTTGGTATTTAACAGAAATTTTATTGTTCATATTGTTAGCTCATTCCAATTTTGGTAGAAGACGCTGGTAGTTTTACATCAAGTTCAATAAATTATGGTGTGGTCGTGAGGTGTATTTTTTTATATATAACAAAATTGCCATGATCGTCTTCTGTGATACGGAAATCGTTATAAACTCACAGAGACAAAAAATATTCATGGAAAATATATATTTTGCTATCGTAGTTGCACAACCGTATTATTTTATGTATTAGGTAAGTGTGAGCTCTGAGCTGAATTAATCTGTGAACAATCAGCAATACCTTCCAATCTCACTTTCCAGCTTTTTTTCTTTATGTTCAATAAATTTTATCTGTAATTATTATGTTTTTTTTTTTTGAATATTATCTGTTGTACATTCCTCCATTTGATCCGAATTTAACCGTACTGTCGTTTACGCTGCATTTTTTAATTCGTTTTCTGTATAATTTATTACGTTATATATGTTTATAATGCTTCACGTCAGTTCTGGGTATTCTGTACATCATCTTAAACATCAGATTTCCTGCTGTATTCGCCTCCTTTCTTATTAGAGTTATCTTCCATTTGTTTGTTTCACATCAGTTTCTTGATCAAAGTATGCATGCGTCACATAAGTTTCGGATATTGCCAACTTTGTGGGCAAAGATCAACGATATACATGTTTATATATTTGTCTACACTGCGTTCAGCTGCTGTATTCTGTTTTTTTTTCATACTTGCGATACCCTATGTCTGCACATCCAATGCGCTACAATGATTACCCATTTTTAACATTATTTCCAGCCTTGGAAAAATGTATCTATGCACACGCTCATCGGACGTGCCTACGTACTGGTGTGTGTGTGTGTGTGTGTGTATATATATATATATATATATATATAAATATATATATATATAAATATATATATATATATATATATATATATATATTGGAAATTGGCATTCATATATTAACTTACGGTTAGCATACTAACCGGATCAACAAAAGCAAACAGAATACAGACAAACATTCCATCCGAAATAGCTACAACACAGATAAATCCTCCACAAGAACAACTCCATTCATCTTCTCATCAGAGCAGCAATACATATTCACTTTATTTCGGGTATAGAAGAACTCGGTATCATCACAAATTGAAATTATCCAGAACACAACAGAAACTCAACATGGTGCTGGAAGAGTAGATAAGCCGATTGTTAATGAGAAAGGTACAAGCCGATCTAACCAGAAATGGAGAAATCTAGGTCCTGATTTTGGGGGATCAAAGATGGAAAGGTGAATTGAAGAAGGAAGATTAAGAAGAGGGAGTGGCGGCAGAAAACGAATGTGACCTAGTCGCCATTTCTGAGGAAGAAGTCGGCCTTTTTTTATGTGTGTGTGTGTGTGTGTGTGTGTGTGTGTATATATATATATATATATATATGTGTGTGTGTGTGTGTGTGTGTGTGTGTGTGTGTGTGACTTCATATATGCATTATTGTGTGTTCATGGATACTTGCGGCATGAAAATGTTGTCAAGCTTCACCTGACACATCATATTCAATATATTTGTGCCTTTCTGACCATATTGCCCCTGCATAGAAAATATGTGTATATACATACACATGTATGTGTATACATGTAGTGCACGTATGAAATATATATATACATATATATGTGTGTGTGTGTTTATGAGCACTACAAACGATGTCTACCTTGTGGTATTTATAGTGAATCACTGTGAATATCACAAGCTGTCTAGACATAGATGGATATATATACATATCAGATCAGTTCATGAAAAATGATGAGAAACACACCAAAATTTTGAGGCAAATAAATGTTTAAAAATAAAAACTATATCTGCTAGAAATTAAAATTATTTTATTCTAGATTACTGTATATGTGTCCCTGTGACAGACAAGTAGGAGACTGGACTGACTGTGAAGCTTTTAGAAGACAAAAGATAGAAGACAAGACTGTAACCGTATAAGAGTAAGTGACTGGGCAGTTGAGTTTGTTTAAGAGAGAGAGCAGAGTGAAACAAAATGTATATGTGTTTATACAACTGAGTGACTGAGTGCAGTAGTGAGGAAAACTGTAACAAATGAAACTGAATGTGAATGTATTGTATTTCGTGCAGTAGTGAGGAACAGTGTAACAAATGAAACTGAAAGCGAATGTATTGTATTTCAGTGAAATGTACAAATAGTGGAGTTATGAAATTTGTATTGTTAAAAAGTTGAAATAAAATATTATATTTAATAAAATACTGTTTGAATATTTAAATTCTTGTGCAGTAGTATTCTTTAAATATAAATATTGTATTATGTCTGTGCTGTAGTATAGCAGTATAATTACAAACACATTTATAATAATAAATATGTGTTTGTTAACATCAAACAAAAATCATAGAATTGTTAGATACAACAATCTCCCCATTCTGATGATGACAAACATAAAATAAGATTTTAATGTAATATTATAATAAATGTGACAGTTAATTATTGAACTCTCCTATTTGAATGCCCCCCCTACAACAAAACTCCCCCCAAATATGTACATGAATGAAAAACCATAAATATTCAACGAGTATCCACTCATCAATCAAAATCCTAACCCATTCTCCCCCTTTTGTTATCATCAAAAGGATACAGAAATTAAAATAGTGATGAAAAATAGACTAAATATATATTTTCATCTTAAGAGGAAGAACGATCATCATAAATCTCAATCAGCCAAACAAAAATCATAATATTCTAAGAACAAGAGGAAAATTTCACATTGTAGAATGATGGATTTACGATGAAATTTATAAAAATGGAGAGAGTTTAAAAATATGATTCCTATTATTTTCAAATAAGATTTTAAACATGAAGCACAAAACAGTGATGAATTTGGACAACAATTATAAATTCAATTTAAGTAAAGCAATCAATTAATCTCAAATCCCAAAAGTTATCAATCAACAAATCAACATATTTCATAAAACATTAACACATTTCACAAATTATAAAATGAATTGATAGACTGGTTGTGACGGCAAGGAATTTCGCTCGATCTGAATCAGTCGTTAAACCGATCTAGACCGTTCGAAATCCCTAATCGTTTGAGAACAGGACAAAACAGAACGCAGACGGAAGAACATTTCATTGTATATTACAACAATTCCATCAGAATACAAGAATATACAGAGTATAAATGAATAAATTACATTCGACAAATATCAGAGATTACAATAAATTACATAGCAGCGGAAAAACAATATAAAACACAACTGAAAGTAATGCACGGATACAGAGCTTTCCGAGCATCGTTCCAGCTGTAAATCAGGATCCTGTGAATATAAATCTGCAAAACCAAAACTACTAGCTGCCCGTGTCGAAAATAGGGGCACCCAGAGTTTAGGTTAAAACAATAAACCCCAGGTCAGTCATGTGACTGGTGTGAGAACTAAAACAGTTATCTAAAACTTTACTTTAAAAGAGAGTAATTCAAGGGACCACGCCGTATAACACGGAACGGGTTTCCTCCCAAGAATACCAGTGCATAGAATAAACAACGCAATGCTTTTTCGGAAAATGAAGCTATTATAAGACCCAGGTCCCATCACACAATGCAACGCAAGCCGGAGGATAGGGTTTTCCCTTATAATAGCCAAACATGCTTGATACGTTTAAAACAAATCATTTGATACTATAATAAGTGTATAGTGTCAAAACAATTTCAATCATAAATATAAATCATAGACGGCATGGGTACCATATATCATGTCGCCATACTAGTTCTACAATTAAAACCGCAATATCACGTATTGGAAATTGGATTTCCGTCATGAGCCGAGGCAAGGGGCAAGCTCCTCTCCGCTTCGAGACACTCTAGCAAATGCCTCGGGACTACACACTCTGGGCAACCCCGGATTCGGTTGGGTCGGTCCTCACTTACGTTAGAGGATTAGTTATGCCTGAACACACGTTTCCCGGTCCTTATAGACCTATAATCGAGGCGCCTCATTCCAACAACCACAAAGGTGAAAAGTATATAAATGTCAGGGCTGGTAAGTCACTGACACCACCAAAGCTAGAAAGAAACGTCGTGTTCTCCCAGCGGTCCGTATCCCGTTTTTAACTCATACCGATATGTGAGGCTCACGAATTCACGTTATACACAAAGCTACCACGTAGGCTGTGCTTTGATCATCAACCACAAGACTTTGCTTTTCAACAGAAGCCTTGATCCATGCAACTCAGCATGCCACACAGGCAATTCATGCCATGCGATTGATATCTATCGATATATAACCTCTAAGCTCGTACGTCTCAGAGAAGGGCGTTAAGCAAGAGAATAAATTCTCCGCCGCCAAGCAGATATATATTTAACAGAAATCAATCAACACAGAATAAAATCCAATGTCAGACACACAATCCATTTACAAGTTCGTTCTGGGTCTGAACGAAACCGGAGGCACTTTCCTCGCATATCCATCGATCTCCAAGTACGTCTGGACGACCACCAACTGATTCCCTCATCTTGGGTGTACAGCCCAATCAAGATCATCAGTAATCACCCAAACGATGTGAAGACTTCCGGTCTTCAACCACCGTCTTCATCTTCGACTTATCGTCGAATCGGTTATTCAGAATGGGTATAAACCCGGTCTTTCCGAACAACCCGCGTATATTAAAAACAAATGTTACACAAACACAACATACGCCTCATTCCAATTCATTAGTCACTAACCGTAAATCAACAAGAGAACAATTTCCCAAACATTAACCCCGAAGGCCGAAACCAACATCAGATCAATACCCAGGAAACCATTCTTCTTAGCTAACCTACAGCTAGTTTCTAAATTTCATATTCTTAGGGAAAGGTTCCCATTAATTTTATCCAAGATAAATTCTTTAAAATTTATCCTTTTATCTTCCTGAAGATGTCATTTCAAACCAAATTTTGGTTTTTCAAACTAGTCGAGATTAGCGAACCACACCGAAGTAATTATTTATTTATTTCCCAATCCCAACCTATTCATCCCATGAAGCAAAACTGGTAATACTCCATATCTAACACCACGGTGTTATCGGTAAAATTAATTACCATTTCTCGTTCAAATCTAATTAAAGATTTAACTATCGCTTTGGAGCAAAACTGGTGATACTCCATTCTCGCTCATTTTCTAAATTTGATAATTTAAATTATCAATTCACATTTCAATCTAATTGAAGATTCATTAAAACTCCTTTTACTGGGTTAAAGAACTAGTGTTATTTAAAACACAGTTCACGACAAACCCAAATCACATTTCATTTATTATCGGGTTAAAGAACAAATGTTATTTAAAACACCGTTCACGATAAACCCATAAATCAATTCTATTTCAAAACCGTTTCAAATCCAATTTATTTATTTAAAAATAAATGGGTTGTTATTTTAGTTCTAAACTAGTTCATTTCGATAAAAATCTATTTTTATCTTTTCAAATATGGAGTTTTTCATCGCAATTTTTCCCAAATCATTTCTTATGATTTTACACAAATCATTACTATTTTTAATAATTTTATCAAGGCCCGTACAGTCGATTTCCATCAACGGCCATCGAACTGCACTTACAGCGACCTTTTTCAAATTTGATTTGGACGTATCTCCAAATCCAACCGTTAGATTTCAAATTTCTAATATTCGTTAGAAAGCCCTTTTCGATACAAACCCAACGGTTCCGGTTTTAGGAGAATCCGACGGTCGGATCTCCCGTAATGTCCGTTTGAAATAAATGGTCGAAATTCACGAACTGCCGCGGCGCGGCGCGTTCTATTCAGGCCATTATATTATATATATATATATAATATATTTCGTCGATTCCTATTTAAAACGAATTTTATAAATGGTTTTGAATTCGTTTCAAAAACAATTTCAACCTTTATTTCAAATTCAAATCAAAATTGAATTTTCTATTATAAATCATTTTTACTTTCATTTCTATTTGATTTCAATTCAAATCGATTTTTACCTCGATTCGAATTCATTTTCTTTTTATTTCAATTCAATTCGAATTCGTTTTCTATTCAATTCGAATTCGTTTCATTATATATTCAGTTCGATTTCATTTCGTTATATATTCAATTCGATTTCATTTTGTTTTCTATTCAATTCAAATTCAATTCGTTTTCCTATCCAATTCAAATTCGTTTTCTATTCAAATCAAATTCAATTCGTTTTCCTATCCAGTATATTAAAACTTCGAATATATTATTTAATTTATTTTTAAATTCAAAAAGCAACTTTCTATTTTGAATTCTAAATCAAACCCGCCGACTGTCGTCCCTAGCGTTTTACCCCCGTTCCGAACACAATGGGATATGTATCGTAGGCTGATTCGGTCGTTACAAACAGTTTTCGTCAAAATTAACTTATACTTCTATATATTGAATTTGAACCCGCATTTCCATTTACCGGGGTCACATATTAACTAGAAAAATTCCAGAAAAATATTTTCTAGCTTCGTATTGACGATACAGTCCTAACAAAACTAGTTTTGTCGAATTCTGAGACCCTGGGAAAAATGGCCATTTTCCAGTCGATTAAAATCAACTGAAACTGGTCAAACGCGTTTTCCTTTGCCACACTCACTTATTGATTCGAAAAATTATGAAATTTGGAATCTAGCAATAATTTGACACTGCGGATCCAACAAAAGTGGTTTCGTCGAAATTCGAGGTCGCTTGCAAAATTCCCATTTTTAAGGGCCTGAATTCCATAGCGACTATTCAGAATTTTCAACTGGACATATCTTTTGATTCCCGCTATGAAATCTTGATTTGTCGGATTCGTTGGAAAGATATTATCAATTAGATCCTATTATTTTTGGTTTCACTAAAATCCGGTTTGTTTTGCACCCGGTACGTTCAATTGATGTTTGAAATCGAATTATCGAACTACCGCGCCATTTTCAATTCCTTTTATAATTATATATAATTATTTATATTCTAACGACGACGTATATAATATATACGTTCGAATTATATTCAGATTAAATTTCTCGTCGATATTATTTAAAATAATCCATTTTAAATATTCAAAATTCGCTAAAATTGCCAAAATAAAAATTTTAAACTGGTTCAGATTTTCCGGGTTATTACACTGGTTTTTACGCACAAAGGAGAATTTGATATAAAAATTATTTATTTCCATTTCCCTTTTTTATTTAAGAGCACACTGACCACGCATAACCAGATCTTGGATTTTTAAATGAGGTCAGTTGTAGCTTAAAAATAAGTAATCTCATAACCATGCATGACCAGAGCTTGGATTTTTAAATGAGGTTAGAGAAACACTTATGAATATTATATTATTATTATTTTTTGTTTCAAAAGAAAAAATTCCTCAGTATATAAAACCAATATGGATAATAGAAATGTGATAGGTACAGAAATGGTTTGTGAAAAAATTTTCTAAATTAATTACATTATGAAATATGCTCAACTGTACCGGGATTCTTGAAAATTTTCAGTAATCAATAATCATGAAAAAATAATGCAGCCACAATTCCATCACAAATATTTCCACTGTTTATTCAAGATGATTTTAAAAAAATATTAAACTCACCATATTAATATAAAATCATGATGGATGGTAGGATAATGGTTGATAAAGGAGATGTTCATGAAATAACCGCCAATTCAAAGATATTATAACAACTGTTCAATTATTATGAAAAATTTAAATAAAGTCTCCTCTTGTTGTGAAATATAATACAGTCACAACGCATCACAATTTCAATAATCTAATAATAATTTTGATGAGTTCTAAACACAGTTCATTTTGGTTATTAATTTTAATTTCTGAATAAATAATCAATAAATGATTTTAAAACTAAAAAATCAATTAAAAGAGGGAATTGAGAGATCTATACAACACAAGAGGGATTTAAAGAGAACCATACAAGATGGAAAAAATATAAAGAATCAAATAGATGGATGAGAAATTTTAAACACTTCTAATACCACTTGCTATCTCTGGTAACGGGGATTTTAATACCACTATGATGGCTGACAAAGATATCTCTGAGCAGCAAGACATGTTCATAATAAGTTTCACAAGAAAGTTCTCAGACAATTTACAACAAGTTCAAGAAGACAAATCATGATCCAAGATTTGAAGAAACAGTTTATTTGAAATCACCTGAAGGGAAGTGTAAACTTCAAAATTTAATGAATCGATCACACAAGATTTTTAAATTCTAAAAAAAAATTCAGAATGATTTCTTTTACCAGAGCAGCACAACAATCAATTTCAAAGCAGACTTGTCAAGAGAACTTTTCACAGTTATTTCTGACAGTCACAATACATGATTCATGACCCAAGAATAAAAATATAGTTTATTTTAAACCATTTGAAGGAATATGAAAATCTCAAGATTCAATGAATCGATCACACCAGATTATAAATTTCAAATCCAAAATGTGTGTGAGATTCAAGAAATCAATAATTTCAAATGATTTCAAACAAACAAGTATTCAAATCAAATGATCATGAAATAATTGTGAGTTTCAACAAAAGATCTTCAAAAAATTTCTTACAATTATTTCTGACAACTACAAGAGAAATTTTCAGAATATTTACATCAAGCTTGAGAGATATTCATGACCTAAAATTAAAATTGTTTATTTGAAATCACTTGAATTAATGTAAATTTTGTGATACTAAGAATCAATCACACAAGATTATTAATTTCAAATCTTAGAGGTATGTGAAATTCAAGATATCAAAAATTTCGAATGATTTCAAACCATCAAATATCCAACCAAAAATGATCATAAATAAAAAGAATTTCTTGGTTCCGATACCATCAAGCTAAAAGTTTTCTAAATCAGAAATATCCAAGCCAATCACAAAAAACAAATGAATTATCACCACTGAAAAATAACAGTGTGCTGTAATGAGTACAAATTTTCAAGTATTTCCAAATGAATTAGAAAGAACTCAAAACAACAGGGATGTGTGAAATTTCATTAATGTTTCAGATCTTCAAAAATTAGAATTCAAAATAATAATGTTCAAGATATAACAGGAATGCTTTAGCACTATTAGGAATTCAGGTATAAAAAATAACTTTCAAAAGAATTGTAGATATTTACAAGTTTGTTGACACCGAAAAGTGGGCATCAACGGCCAAAAGTCCGATTTGAGCGTGATACATGAAGAAATCTCTGAAAAAGTAAGAAAAAGCAAAACAACAATATTTTTATAGTGGTTCGGCGTTAACGAGCCTGCGTCCACTTTATAATCTCACAATAATATCATAAAGTCGGAGATACAATAAATGAGATCGTCATGGTCTCCATTACATAGTCGTTTTTGATGAATATAACAAGTATTTTTGAGGTGAAAGAGGTTGGCAGCCATGATTGAGTTGTGGAGGGCATGTATGAGCTATAAAGTCAGGCTTAGATCTCAGCCAAAATCCCCCCTCTTTGTTATGTAACATGGTGTATTTATAGGCGGCAGGCTTCAACAATTCGAGGTGCCATGTGTCGGTTGATCCATGTGAATAGCAGATGATGGAGCTGAGGCTTGATTATGTGGAGAGGTCCCCTCCAATATGTGGCAGCATAATTATAGCTTGATCCAAGTTTATATGCTTTAGAATAGGTAGTTGGGCCAAGTAAGTAGGCTATGAAATAGAATCCATGACAAGTCATTGATGTAGTGTAAGTTGATCTCAAGGCCATCTTGCTTAGGTATTGCGAGCTGAAGTGTTTCCATCCAAGAGCCCTCGAGGCAAGGAACCTCGAGCCAAGAAAGTTCGGGCTTTTACAAGTCCATACTCAAGTCCTGAGTGGTCCTATGATGGGTCCATAGGTTGACAGCCTTGCCGAAAGGCGAGTCAACACTTTGCCTTCCAAAGTACATCGTGTGGTAGACAGGATGTACTTTGAATAAGCCGGATTGCATCTCTTTGGAATGTCTTTCATCTTCGGGAAAGCAATGTCGAATTGTCATGTCTTTAGGAGTAGTCTTGAAGCTTGAATTCTTTTTTCTTTTCTCTATGCAAACAGCATGTCATGCATCACACTACCATCTGTGGTACCTATCTAGCCAAAGTTCGAAGCTGGAGTAGTTGAGATGAACAAGTAATCACTTACGCCTCGTCGAGTCAAGAGGTTGAATGGAATCATCATAAGTCAAGCTGGGCCGCTGGCTCCTATACGCGTTCGTTCATAAATAGGTCATCCCCAAATGAGGCTATCTTTTTATGCAATTCAAGAGAATGGTCAAGCGTAAGGCCAAGTCAGACCATTAGTCACACACAAGTCAGCGCATGGTTATCCAAGTCATGAGATAGTGTAGAAAATCAGAAATGGCATGTGAACTTGACATCGCATATGAGTTTTTACTTCCCGATTCATTGGAATAGTAGGCTAGGAATCCATGATCGCCATATCTTTCCAATAGAAAGCCAAAAAACCACAATCACTCCGGATCGTATTAACAGAAGACCCTAAATCCATGGTCACATCAGACCATATTTATAGAAATCCACGATCACTCCGGATCGTTTTTATGGTCCAACAATCACGTACGAGTCAGTACAAGATATTGTTGAAATCATGTGAGCCGATGTCTAGTATGAGTATCAAAATCATAAGGCATTAGAAAAGTTAGTCTCGCTCTCCATTTAATGTACTTGCGATTTGAGTCTTCCAAGTCATGTATAGCTCATAAGCTGTCTCGCTTGAATGAGTAACATAAGTCATGTCATAGTCTGAAGGTATAGTATATATCATTTGAATCACGTGCCAAGTCAGGAATGTATTCAAAGTCAGTCTGTAACTTGATGCTCATGCATCTAGCATCATTGGGAGACGAGCAAGGTCAATGATCGTGCCCCAAGCGTTGGTGGGGGTTTAGTTAAGTCAATCGGACATCCAGTCCTCAAGTCTTTATACTATCCATCGTTTCGGGTTAGAGTTGCAGGTTTAGCGGTCTTAACCAACCCAAGTCGTTTTACTCTCTCTCGAGTCAGCGAGAATTAAAGTAGAAGATGCGAATAGTCGAATCTCATTTTCCTAGGCATCGTTCCTTCACTTTAGTTAGAAAGTGAGGATTGCCTCATCTAGCGCCAGTGAACTTAGTTGCTCTTATCATTCGAGCCAGTTAGTTCGAGCGCTTTTGTTTATGTCTCATCATAGCCCAAAATGGTTATAACACTCTTGTTGAGTCTGTTCCTCATGCACGGTTCCTTTGACTTTAACAAATAAATTGTAGACTTGATCACTAAAATTGGTTCTCTTCGGAACCTCATATTCCTATCGTTCGAGATGACCTTTGTCCTGGTCATTCTCCTGCCTTCTTCACGGGTTGTGGAGTGTTGGGCATTTTGATTCCGCATATGCAATAGCCACCAATTAGACATGTCCTTTGATGCTCGATGATGATCTGTTGCTCAGATTCATGCGTGTTAATGTTGAGGAGTCATCCTTTTTGGCCGTAGTCTGGGATCCTACGGAACTCCCAGGAGTGTAAATGCGCATAGTGTAATCGGACATTCAAATTATGTTTCTCAAATATTGAATCCCATGCCCCCAGTCACTGGTGTTTGGTTGAGTAGTAGAGGTCAAATCCATGTCTTTTCTTGATTAATGCTCTCTCGTCGAATCGTGAGTCAGACTTGGGTACAAAACTAGCTGTTGGTACTCAGCCCATACTAGTCTATAGTCTCTCATCCAGGCTCTGAGGATCAGACTCATGTAGCTAAAGGTCAGACTGTAGTCACCTCGAGTGCTCCCATTTGTCCCCCGTGTCTCGGGGAAAAGCCAAAGACAAAGTGGCTACATTGCATCCAATTGCTGTATGGGATTCATGTCCAACCTTATCTAAGCCTTTCAGTCCGGAAGTGGGTTGGAACCAGTCGGTGGATGGTCACTTTGCATTCGTTTCATGGTCTCCATGCAGTCCATTTCAAATTTAGACATGTATGCATAAAAAGTATGGCTATCAAAGCTTAAGTGATTGTTTTATCCAAGTGCTCGAGCCATTTCATTTTCCATTCTGCGTACTTGTAATGTGAAAACTTGTCGTTGCTCTTGGGCTATAGTCAGTCACATATGGGTATGTGTGTCGATTCTAGATATCACTCTCAAGGCCCTCTTTCAGTTGTTTCCTTAAGTCGTGTGATGTGTTATTGAACATCCCATTCTCAAGGTCTCTATTCGGTCATTGCATTAAGTCGTGTGGGAAGTTCAGCATTAGAAGTCGACGTCAGTCCTTTGAACACGACCCCTTTGTTGTTGTACGCGAGTGTATCCCTCATGTCTTTGCTTTGTATCTGTACATAATCCTGCAATTTGAATAGAACAATTCATTTAATTTGCAAGTTACTAAGTCAATCTTTATGTCATAAGCAAGTCTAGCTTGAAACGAAAATGTGTTAAGTGCTAAGCTATCTAGCATAGAACTATTAAATGTCAAAGTGTCAGGTGTCATAGTTTGGAGGTATAGTGTATGTAGCCTCCATTTAACTTTGAACCACGGGTCGCATCCGAAGCATGTTTGTAGTTAATTAAGAAGCCTATGCCCATGCCCCTAACGTTGGTGGGAACCGGGTTAAGTCGTTCGGACGTCCGGTCCGTAAGTCTTTTATTAAGCTGTCCTCAGTCGGGGGGCGATGGAGATTGCATGCACGTCGCAACATTGTCCTTTATACTCTCTCCCAAGTCGTGAGAGTTAGAATTATGAGTTTAGTGGTCTTAATTCGTGGTGCACCGTTTACACTAACCCAACAGATTTATACTCTTTCTCACAAGTCGTAAGAGTTATGGTTATGGACATCGTGGCTCATCCTTTATACTCTCCCAAAGTCGGTTTGGGTTAGAGTTGAAGATGTCGTTGTTCGTCCTTTGTACTCTCCCTTCGTCAATCAAGGTTAGAATTGTGGATCAAGTGGTCTTAAATCTTGGCGCGCCTATCACCTCGTCCTAGGTTTATACCCCTATCCAAGCTCTGAGGATTAGAGTTAGTCGAGTAAACAGTCAGGTCACATTTGCCTTGGCATCTTCCCTTTGCTCCCATGTCAAGGGAAAAGGTTGCCATCAGGGGTGGTCAGTTCACGCCCCTATTGGGTTTATACTCCTCCCATTGAAGTCATGGGAAAGAGTTAGAGACGTCGTTGGATAGCGGTCGATTCGTACTCATCCTCGTCTTAACATCTCTCTTTTGCCCTCACATCGAAGGCAAAAGTTGTTATGCCGTTCGTGGGATCGTGCCCCCATCATTGTTGTACTCTTCCCGTCGGATCAAGGGATGGAGCATAGATCTGCTGAGTGATTATGTCACACCCGAGTATATCTCTGTCTTGCATGGCAAATCAAAGGCTACATGCTAAGGAGGCCTCATTAGTATCCCTATGCATAGATAGATCACGACGAACTCATGTGCGTATATTCTCTTGCCCCCTACTTCAAGGGCAAAAGTCAGTAAATAAATGGGCGAACTTCATTTACATCAGATTTTCGGCATCAGGCCAAGAGTAAGAGGGTGAATAGTCGAATCACGCTCGGCCAAGCTTCACGTTCCTCCGATCAAACTATGGAAGGAGTGGTTGGTACCAAACCTCGGGTACCCGCATCATTCATATACGAATTTGAATGGGTTAGTCATGCCAATAACTCAAGGAGAAGGTAAAGGAAAAATGCATGATTGGAAAGTATGTTGATGAGCGATGCTGCAACTATTTGGATTCACGTAATCCGATGGCATCAAGCATAGGATCCATCCATATGGACTATCGAACTACATCCATTTTGAGTCGGATTTGGACAATGAAATGCAAAAGTCGATGAACAATTGTCTTGAGTTATGCCACGCATGAGACAAGTAGTGGATGGTCATGTCAGATCCACTTTGAGCTGTATAACTTTCCTCGGATGGGGGGCATGGTTTTGTAAACGGGTGGTTCAGTCGGGCTCGTTATGGCCATGCCCTGTAGTTCTGTATGCAGGCGTTGGAAGTCTAATTAGTACCAGACTCTGGGTACCTATATCATTCACCCAAATTTATATGAGTTAGTCACATCAATAACTCATAAAGCATGCAAGGATAAGAGATATGGGTAAAAACTAATCATGTTAAAGGAATGGGTATTATTCGGAATGAGAATGGTGTCGCATATCCTTTGCCAGTCTATTCCGATTTTCCCCATCTCGGACAGGTGACCGCTGAAGTTCTAGTTGATGAAGGAAGTCTTTTCAACTCCTCGTAGGGTGGCGATGCCAAAAAAAATCAGACCTTGATCGAGCTATTGGGATAATAAAGAAAATCAGGCGGGCTTTGTGGGTGAATGAGGAGGGTGTGTTTCCTTTGAATCGCCTTCTTGCCCCCACGTCAAGGGCAAGGAATAAGAGTCAGGTAGTCAGATCAGAACTGCTTATGGTGGCATCTCATCTTGTCAGTGATCGGCAGGAGAACAATGGATCCATGCTTATAGAAGCTTTGTCTTTTCCATGTCAGAAAGTGGGATACGGAGGCTGGGAATGTAGACATGCCTCGTCCATCCGCGGTTATGTCACTAATTCCACATCAGGGAATGAGAGCTGATATATAGAAAATCAATCAGCATGCAGGCTTAAGTGTTTCAAACTTTTAACTCGCTGATTTTTCGTCAAAACTGAAATAGTCGACCGGGATTGAATAACCTCAGTAAATGGGGGTGATGGATCTTGGAAGAATCCCAGTCATTGTCATCTTGCTGTCGATATTCTTGGACCATCTGTCAAATCTTGGATGATAAGTCTTTATGATTATCGTTGGCCAAAATATATGCCGAGCCGAAGGCGGGTCCGAGCGCAACGCCGGTGGGGGTCTGGGGACCCACAGTCTTGGCGGCGATCGACCTAATCGATTAGTTCGAACATGTGGGCACCGCCCGATTCATTCGATTTCAGAAGATTGAGCCTTCTTTGAGACGATTATAAAAATGCATTTTTCTGAAAATGACCCTGTCTCGGGTCGATGTGCAGGCTTTAGAAATGGCTAGTAAACCGGGTTGGTATATGTGGAAGTGTTGGTCGACTTGGAGAGTTTCACAAGAGTTGGTCGATCTATAGTTGGTCGACTTGGGATTGAACATCATTATGACGATGGTTGTTTGAACTAATCTCACCTCGACCTGATACCTGCTTCGGGCCAAGCTGCATACTAGGAGGCTTCCAAAGTGCAATTTCCACTGGTTGGTCGTTTGGTCGGGTCGATGTCGACCCAGGAAGGATCGACCCGACCAGGGTCGAACCTAGAACTGGGACAGAATTGGTGTTTGCTGGCGATGCGGATGTTGTTGCTTCTGCTTTCCAAAGCACGTGCAAAAGTATTGGAAACAAGGGCTACTAAAGATGACTGAAACTAGGATTTCGTCTTGGACTTAGTGATCCAAAAGTTGAGCAAAACCCTTAAGACGTTGAGAATACGTTCTCAGTGAAAGCACCAAACTGTTGACACCAAAAAATGGGCATCAACGAACAAAAGTCAGACTTGAGCGTGATATATGAAGAAATCTCTGAAAAAAATAAGAAAAAACAGGACAACAGTACTTTTATAGTGGTTCGGCATTAACGAGCCTACGTCCACTTTATAATCTCACAATAATATCATAAAGTCGGAGATACAATAAATGAGATCATCATGATCTCCATTACATAGACGTTTTTGATGAATATAACAAGTATTTTTTAGGTGAAAGTGGTTAGCAGCCATGATTGAGTTGTGGAGGGCATGTATGAGCTATAAAGTCGGACTGAGATCTCAGCCAAAAGCCCCCTCTTTGTTATGTAACATGGTGTATTTATAGGCGGTAGGCTTCAACAATTCGAGGTGCCATGTGTCGGTTGATCCATGTGAATAACATATGATGGAGATGAGCCTTGATTACGTGGAAAGGTCCCCTCCAATATGTGGCAACATAATTATAGCTTGATCCAAGTTTATATGCTTTAGAATAGGTAGTTGGGCCAAGTAAGTAGGCTATGAAATAGATCCCATGACCAAGTTATTGCTGAAGTGTAAGTTGATCTCAAGACCATCTTGCCCAGGTATTGCGGGCTGAAGTGCTTCCATCCAAGAACCCTCGAGCCAAGGAGCCTCGAGCCAAGAAAGTTTGGGCTTGTTCAATTCCATGCTCGAGTCCTGAGCGATCCTATGATGGGTCCATGGGTTGACGACCTTGCCAAAAGGCGGGTCAACAAAGTTTAAATTCAAGATCTACAAATGATTAAAATATGAGAGTTTTATCCAATTGAAGCTAATTTCCAGAAAACCAAGAATTCTTTAATTGGATGTTAAGAAACTCAAAATAAGAAATAAAAAAATTCAATATCGATTTCAAATCAAAATAATCAAAAGGAAAAAAATAGAAGGGGTAGAAGGAGAGATAAATCAAGAAAAAATAATATTAGTAGAGATGAGTTTAGAGATCATACCAGAATATGATGTGAGTAAATGAATCTATAACTCAACATACTTGGCTAAGGAACTTTGAATAATTTAATGATACAAAGCAGTTTGAATACATATCTCTTTTTCAAAGCAGTTCCTCAACCTCCTCTAGTACCTAACAGTTTAGAGGATTGAGTGGTTTAACAAAATTAGTAAAACCACTCATAGTTTGGTTCACGTCTTTCGGAACCCAAACCTGTTTGTATAACAACCATTGGAATTTACCTTTGTACCATTAGGAACCCAAATTTGTTTGAATTTAGTCAAAAACGTTTTATTTTCATTTGAGATCCTATACTGTTTAAATGGCTTGTTACCAAACAAATTATCATTTGGTTTATGATCCAAAAATCCATTGAAATTTCCAGAGTTTAAATTTTCAAAACGATCTTTTCCAAACCAATTTGAAGGATTTTTAAAACCATTTGGATTCAGTTTTTCAAAGTGATTAAATCCTAAAATTTCACTTCGATTACAACCCAAGTCATTTGTTAAGTTTTTCAAATCATTTGAATTTTGCAATTGAAAAAAATTATTATGTTTTCCAAACCCAAGGCCATTTCTATTTCCAACAAAAATTTGGTTCTGTAACAGCGTATTCGGTGATTTTCCCCATTAGAGAATTTCTCTAAAGTTGATTCTAATCGTTGAATTTTGGATTTAAGATCGCTATTTTCTTTTATCAAATTCGAGCAATGATTTATAGCGATCTTCTATTCAGCATTGGACTGTTTCAAAACCAAATTCTCGTTTTCAAGTAATTTAATTTTAGCTTGGGACTCAGAGATTTCAAATTCAAAATGTTTTTGCTTTTCAAACTCATATTTATCAAAAAAATTTATTTTGTCAATCTCACTTTCAAGTTCATTCAAGATCAAATCTGTTTTCAACAAATTTTGTTTTTCAGCCATTCATATTCGGAATTTTTGGTAATCTTAAAATTTTCGCATTCCTTTTGTAAAAAATTGTTCGTACCTTTTAGCTTAATCTCGTTATCTTTTACAGTCAGAATTTCCTTTCAAACCTTTGAATGTTTTATCGAGATGAATGAGATCAGTTTTTAACTTCAAACAATTTTCACAATCAAAATTTTCTAATTTCATGAAATTTGAAAGTTTTAATTCCAAACAATTAATTTTGCTGGTCAACTCATAATTTTTAGATTTCAAAGATTTTTCCAATTATGTTTATCAACAGATTTAGTAAATCAGCGCATATATAAACCAAATCTTCGTATGAGAAACTTTCTGTCTTATTGTCTGTTGAATCTCCATTGTCTGATCTTCTTGAATTTTTATCTGTTTCTCCTTTCAAGCATAGATCTGAATCTGAGTTGAATATCCGGCGTTTTGAGCTGCTGTTGTCAATTCGTCCATACTTCGTATTGAGAGTATTCCAGATTTCCTACGCATTTAAACAATGGGAGATAAGGCTATATTGGACATCATCAATATAAGAATATAAAATATGAATAGTATGAGAATTAAACCCATTTATAACAGTATCCCAACATTTAATATTAACAGATTTTAAATAGGACTCCATTTCTGGTTTCCAATTTAGAAAACCTGTACCATTAAAAATAGTTGGAATATGACTGGACTAACTCTCTATGGACTGACAACTAGGGATCACCATGACTCTAAAGTTAATGAATAACCTGCTCTGATACCACTTGTTGGATCTAGATTAACATTAGAGGGGGGTGAATAGGGTTTAGTGGATTTTATCGAGATATTAAAAAATTATCACAATACAGAATGCAGCAAAGAAAATAAATGCAGGAAATAAATAAATAGATTTTATCCAACTTCGGCAAACCCTATCTATTGCTATATTCCTAAGATTTTTTGTAACGACCCGCATTATACGCATCGAAGAATCGTAGAATATTTATTTCTTTCACATACGAGGTCGTATGGTCATGTAACTTTGGCAGACGACTATTGGGGTCATTTCCCATGTTCATGATTTTTCCCGATTTTTAAATGACCGTTTTGCCCCTAGATGGTCTTGTTTCGGCCATAACTTTTGACTGGAAAGGATTTTGGACCTGAAATCACCTCCATTGAATTTGAATGATGGTTTACAATTCCGTAGAGTGGTCACATTAGCCAAACGGGCTCACCGTTCGGGAGATATGGCTGAAACAAGGTTTAGAAGGTGAAAAACAGCCTAATCGGGCCTAATTTGGGTGATTAGTGAGTGGGCCCATAACCCATTTCGGGATTAGGGTTATGGGAAGGCTGATAGGGTTAGGAAATTCAGTTTCTATCATTTTCCAGCCGCCACTTTTTGTTTCTTCAAGTTTAGCCATGGCCTCTACTTGCTAAAACACCCCAAATCACCTTCTAATCGCTAATTAAGCCAAATCTACATCAAATAAAGGAAGATCTTCACCAAATCAGTATTAGGACTATTGTATTGCCTTGGTATTCGTGCCCAAACAGAGAATCATTTCAGATCTGAAGTTTATTTGTGGCAAAGGTGAGTGATTTGCATAGTTCCTCACTAATTATGGTTAATTATGGGTAATTAGTATTAATTAGCGAATTTAAAGATGATTAAATTCTGGAAAAATATTGATAAATTTCGAAATGATTTTTCAGGCCTTTGTTAGAACATTTGGATAATTTGGTTAAGTTTTACTAATCCTATCATTAGTTTTGCTTAAACATGCTTAAGGGAAAATTTGGGATTTTGGCTATGTTTGATCCGTTTTAACCTATCAAATTATTGTTTTAGTGTTTGTGGTTGATGATTATACATGTTGCTGTGACTGTTTGGAATGATTTGTGATTATTAAGAAAAGATAGATTAGCCGAAAACGCCATCGAATGGCGTAAAACAGTTGCTGGAAAAAGTTGCAGAAAGCTGTGCAGGGTTTCGGGTCGGATCGGATATGGGGCTCGGATCGGATCGGTGGACTGGGCAAGAGAGTACGGATCGGACCGGAACCTGGCACAAGAGGATGCAAGGGAAAAAAGGAAGGCCATTAAAACTGAGTGGAGTTGGGGTCGGATCGGAATAGCAGTAAGGTGTGGGATCGGATCTACGTGGACCGAACCGAAGCGAGAGAGGCACCCGAACTGAACCGAGTTGGAGAGTGGCGTCCGAACTGAACCGAATGAAGAAGCTGAGCCAAACCATGATGGGGAATCCGAACTGAACCGGGTGGGGAGACCCGAGACAAACCAAAGGACCCGAACTGGACGAGAAATCTGAAGATGTTGTATAACTGAACCGAACCAGACTTAAGCTACTTCTACGCGATGACTCTTTTGAAGACCAGCTCCAACTCGACCGAAACCCAAGATGCAAAGGAATTCCAAATAGGAAGTAGAACTTAGGATCCAGTTGGTAACCAACGAGTTAACTTCATGAGTTGGGCTTTGCTGCGGGACGTGTGCTAAGGGGCTGTCGATGTCTATGACTTTGGATCACTATGTATGGGAGGTACGTGGACGGATTCAGGACCAGAGTGGCCTAGGTACGACTAGTCGGCTATAGACCAATGAAGTGGGGTCATTTGAAAAGATTTGGTCATGATCCCATGGGATAAGCTTGGTGGTAGCAGTAGTTGTACAAGTCGAACTCTGTCATTACCTCGATGGGTCTAGTGATCAAAGTGGTGGATATCGAATGCTTTACGCACTGAGTGAGAGATGTGAAGATAGTTGCTATGCTTGATTTGTTTGCCATCACTATGACATGCACACCCCCAACCCGTATTCTTTACACCATATGTTAGTGGCACCTTAGAGTATTTACAGTATGTTGTGCTAACTCTCTGGTTGCAGGTCCAGGTTCAGGTATGGTTTAGTATACCTGTTATTGTTCTGTTTTGCTGCTTATCGCTCATACCAGATTTTTGTCTGACCCAAAGTTTTATGTTTATTCTTATTACTCTGGGTGCTCTCACGAGCAGACTAGAGACAGGTTAGCTAGTGAAGCACGAGTAGCTGTACCAGAGACGAGTAGGAGGCTTCCACGTATGATATATATAGATATTCTCCCTGTGTCGCTGCAGGATCACTACTTTGGGCATTAGTATTATACCTTTTTCCTTTCCTTTGCTTTAGAGACAGTTTGAAAAGTTGTAATAATGGTGATGTGGAACATAAGTTGTATTTGGATTTTCCGCTGCTATGATGTTTAGTTTCAGCTTATGCATTGTCTCACCTGTTTTTTGTCAAGTATGTCAGTATTATATTTTTATTCCTTGCGCTGTGAGACATTCTATAGTTTCTTTATTAGTTCATTCTCTTCTTTCCTTTCTTTGGCGACCGTTTCGTGCTAGTTGGGCATGTGTACAATGCACTTTCGGAGGACATGCCGACTGGTGCGGGGCGGGCCGTCACACTTGGTATCAAAGCTCTAGGTTGCGTAGTTAACCTAGGGAAAGACACCAGGGAGAGATAATACGTATATGAGAGCGCATAATTGTGATTATTTCTGTTTTCAAAAGATATATATATACTATTAGTATAGTTAAGGATGAAGTCGCACTGCACTGACACCACAAAGAGGATGGTTAATCGTTTCTCTTTACAGATTGAACGATGAGCCGATATACGAGGGGTGCTGGTAGAGGAGCCAACAATGGGAATGCTCCTGACATGAGGGCTATGTTTACTGACTTCATGAGGGAGATGCTTAGGGACGTTCAGAGGGCAGTCCCTAATACTGCTAATGGTGGTGGTGCAGCGGTGCAGGCGCCTAGGGCCGATTTCGCCAAGCTTTGCAAGGATTGCACTAGTCTTGGTGGAAAGCCGTTCCATGGAACGGAATCGGCTACGGATGTTCAGGATTGGTTGGATAGCTGTGAGCGTATCTTCGAAGACTTAGGTATCGAGGATGCGACGAAGAGAAAGCTGGTGTCCCGTCGGCTGCAAGGACGGGCGATGAATTGGTGGAATGCTTTTAAGGTAGCTACTCCTGAGGACCAAGTTACATGGGATCAGTTTAAGGCCCGATTCGGTGAAAAATTTATCCCAGCTGCCCAGAAGTCAGAGTTGTTTAGGAAACTCCTGGAGTTCAAGCAGAATGGTAGGGCAGTCTCGGAGTACATTGCAGAATTCAATACTTTATCGAAGTATGGATTATCCCTTATTGACACTCCCGAGAAGAAGAATGAGAAGTTTATAATAGGTTTGGATCAGTACTTAGGGGAAAGGCTTATTAACCACATCGATGAGACGTTCGAATCGATCGTGGGGAAAGCATTGAGGTCAGAGAGTCTTTACCCTAAGTCGAAGACTGAGGTCGCATCTGCAGAGGAGCCAAAATCGCAAGCAAGCGGTGGAGGCAAGAGTGGTTCTCAGAATAAGAGGAAGCAGAACCAGAATAAGGATGGCCAGAAGAAGAAGAAAGATGTTGAGTGCTTTAGCTTTGGCAAGAAGGGCCACTATGCTAGTAATTGTCGAGCAAAGCCAGCAGACAAGATGTGCTTCAACTGTGGCCAAGTGGGAGATCACAAGGACATGTGTCCGCAACCCCCTAAAGAAAAGCAGATGGTGAAAGCATATGCCCTTAACGCTATTCCTTCTTCGTCGACTGCCCCAACTACGGCGGAGAAGGGAAAGAATGTCGTTATTCAAGGTATGCTTTCTATTTATGATGTTCCTGTTAGAGTTTTGTTTGATACCGAAGCTTCCAGTTCTTTCATATCTAGTGACCCAGTAGATAGGTTGGGATTGGAGCCCGAGATTGTCGATAGACCTTTAGTAGTGACGAACCCGATTGGTGGTTCGACTAGCCTTAGCATGATTTGTCGTAATGTGGTCTTGTCGAGTCGTGGATGCATGTTTGTTTGTAATTGCTTTGTTTTGGGATTTACTGGGTTTGGCATTATTTTGGGAGTCGATTGGCTCCAAAGATACGGGGTAGTGGTAGACTGTGAGGGCTTTTTGGTGACAGTTAGAGCGGATGATGGGCGGAGGGTAGTGTTTGGTGGTCTACCTAATGATGGGGTAATGGCTAGTTTTCTGAATTCCCTCGACATTCCGCATGATGAGTTGTCAGATGTGCCTGTGGTTGGCCAGTATACGGACGTCTTCGAGGAAGTGACCGGACTTCCACCACACCGAGAGATTGAGTTCGTATTGATTTGGTGAAAGATGCTAGACCTATAGTGATTCCACTTCATCGTATGGCACCAAGGGAGCAGCGAGAGCTCGGGGTGCAAGTAAGCGATCTTTTGAAGAAGGGATTTATCAGAAGAAGTGTTTCTGAGTGGGGAGCACCAGTTGTGTTTGCCACCAAGGCAGATGGTTCCCTTCGATTGTGTGTAGACTACCGCGAGTTGAATAAGGTGACGAGGAAGAATAGGTATCCTCTACCGCGGATAGATGATTTGTTTGATCAGTTGAGTGGCGCGAGAGTGTTCTCTCAGTTGGATCTCGCGACAGGTTTTCATCAGCTTAGAGTGGAAGCTGAGAGTATTGCTAAAACGACATTTCGGACGCCGTCTGGATTTTATGAGTGGTTGGTCATGCCATTTGGGTTGACCAATGCGCCAACATATTTTGTGGATCTTATGAATAGGGTATTCAGAGATCAGTTGAATAAGTTTGTTCTTGTGTTCGTGGACGATATACTTGTTTATTCGAGGATAGAGGAAGAACACAAGGAACACTTGAGGATAGTGATGGAGGTATTGAGAAAACACCAATTGAAAGCAAAGTTTTCTAAGTGTCACTTCTGGAGGAGGGAAGTGAGATTCTTGGGCCATGTTGTTTCAGAGAATGGTATTACCGTGGATCCTGCGAAGGTGGCTACGGTACAAGATTGGTCTATGCCCAAGAATGCAATAAACATAAGGAGTTTCTTGGGATTAGCTGGATATTATCGTAAGTTTATCCAAGACTTCTCCAAGATAGAAGCACCGTTGACTCAGTTGACCAAGAAGAATCAAGCCTTCATCTGGGACGAAAAGTGCAAGAATGCATTCAAGAGTCTAAAGGACAAGTTGACATGTGCACCAGTGTTAGTTATTCCTAAGGGGAATGAAGAGATGACGGTACATGTGATACCGGACTAGGTGCTGTATTGATGCAAGGAGGTAGGGTTGTAGCTTATGCAAGTCGGCAACTGAAACCGCATGAGAAAAGATATCCTACCCATGATTTGGAATTGGCAGCGATCGTGTTCGCATTGAAGATGTGGAGACATTATCTCTTGGGAGAAAGATTCGAGTTGTTTACCGATCATAAATCGTTAAAGTATCTTTTCTCTCAAAAGGATCTAAATCTCCGACAACAAAGATGGTTAGAATTCTTGGATTCCTATGATTTTGATATCACATACACATCAGGAAAGGGCAAGGCGGTAGCTGATGCATCGAGTAGAAGACATGCCAGTTTAGGGGCTATGTTTCTAGAATGGAAGCAACTGGAGTACATCGCGGGGTATGATTTCAGACCAAAGTGCGAATTGAATCCAGAAATGTTAGCAAGTTTGACGATCAGACCCACTTTAATTGAGCGGATTGGTTCCGGTCAGAGGAACGATCCTAACCTATTGGAAATCATCTCAAAGTTAGAGATGGGAATCGACGGAGAGATGAACAAGTATGGGCTTGATCGAAATGGATGGCTTAGAAAGAATGGAAGACTTGTTGTTCCCAATGTCAATAGATTGAGAGATGAAGTGCTTAGAGAATGTCATCACTCAAAACTGACTATACACCCCGGTGGTAACAAGATGTATCGAGACATGAAGCAAACCTACTACTGGGAAGGGATGAAAAGAGACATTGGGAAGTTTATATCCAAATGCATGAATTGCCAGCTAGTTAAAGCTGAGAAAAAGAAGCCTAGTGGTTTGTTGCAAACATTAGAGATTCCAGAATGGAAATGGGAACAAGTCTCAATGGATTTCATTGATGGGATACCAAGGACTAGATCGGGCCATGATAGCATTTGGGTGATTGTGGACCGATTGACCAAGAGTGCAAGATTTATACCCGTCAAGTCGAATAGAATGGCAGCCAAGTTAGTTGAACTATATGTAAAGTAGGTAGTGAGAATTGATGGAATACCCAAAGGCATTGTGAGTGACTGAGATCCATTGTTCACTAGTGGATTTTGGAAGAGCTTACAAGAGGCGTTAGGATCAGAATTACATCTCAGTACTGCGTATCATCCTCAAACCGACGGACAGACAGAGAGAGTGAATCGAGTATTAGAAGATCTCTTGAGAGCTTGCATATTAGACTTTGGTGGATCATGGGATGACCATTTGCATCTAGTAGAGTTTGCATATAATAATAGTTATCATTCCAGAATGGAAATGGGAACAAGTCTTAATGGATTTCATTGATGGGATACCAAGGACTAGATCGGGCCATGATAGCATTTGGGTGATTGTGGACCGATTGACCAAGAGTGCAAGATTTATACCCGTCAAGTCGAATAGAACGGCAGCTAAGTTAGGTGAACTATATGTAAAGTGGGTAGTGATATTTCATGGAATACCCAAAGGCATTGTGAGTGACTGAGAACCGTTGTTCACTAGTGGATTTTGGAAGAGCTTACAAGAGGCGTTAGGATCAGAATTACATCTCAGTACCGCGTATCATCCTCAAACTGACGGACAGACAGAGAGGGTGAATCAAGTATTAGAAGATCTCTTGAGAGCTTGCATATTAAACTTTGGTGGATCATGGGATGACCATTTGCATCTAGTAGAGTTTGCATATAATAATAGTTATCAATCCAGTATTGGTATGGCTCCATTTGAAGCTTTATACGGAAGACCGTGCAACTCACCGTCATGTTGGTTAGAAACCGGTGAGAAGTTTGTGCTTGGACCAGATGTGATAAGAGAAACTTCAGCTAAGATTAAGGTTGTCCAACAGCGAATGAAGGCTGCCCAAGATAGGCAGAAAAGTTATGCTGATAAGAGGAGAAGAGAATTAAAGTTCTCCATTGGCGACTTGGTGTTTGCCAAGATTTCTCCGTTGAAGAGCGTGATACGATTTGGCAGGAGAGGCAAGTTAACACCAAGATTTGTTGGTCCATTCCCAGTTCTTGAGCAAATTGGGAATTTGGCATATAAAGTTGAATTACCAGACAAGATGGAAGGAGTTCACAGCGTGTTTCATGTTTCCCAGTTAAGGAAGTTCGTACACAACCCAGATGTGACTATTTCACCTGATCTGTTGGATGATATCGAAGTTGAACCCGAGGCGGTCGGGAACCGCAGGCCTATGCGTATTGTTGGGAACGATACGAAGCAGCTTCGAAGGAAGGCGGTGAAATTAGTCAAAGTTCAGTGGGGCGAGAATGAGGATGACTGTACTTGGGAGATAGAGGAGAGCATTAGGAAGACGTATCCAGAACACTTCGCCTGGTAAGATTTCAGTTTCGATTTAGTCTTTCTGCATGCTAGGATAGGTTTGTTTTATTTGTTTTGCATGTTTGATTGTTGTATATGATTGGTAGGCATGCGGGATCCTTTGTATGTTTTGGATTAAGGAATTTCGGGGACGAAATTTCTTAAGGGGGGGGAGAGTGTAACGACCCGCATTCTACGCATCGAAGGATCGTAGAATATTTATTTATTTCATATACGAAGTCATATGGTCATGTAACTTTGGGAGACGACTATTGGGGTCATTTCTCATGTTCATGATTTTTCCTGATTTTTAAATGACCGTTTTGCCCCTAGTTCGTCTTCTTTCGGCCATAACTTTTGACTGGAAAGGAATTTTGACTTGAAACCACCTCCATTGGATTCGGATGATGGTTTACAATTCCGTAGAGTAGTCACATTAGCCAAACGGGCTCACCATTTGGGAGATATGGCTGAAACAAGGTTTAGAAGGTGAAAAACAGCTTAACCGGGCTTAATTTGGGTGATTACTGAGTGGGCCCATAACCCATTTCGGGATTAGGGTTATGGGAAGGCTGATAGGGTTAGGAAATTCAGTTTCTATCATTTTCCAGCCGCCACTTTTTGTTTCTTCAAGTTTAGCCATGGCCTCCACTTGCAAAAACACCCCAAATCACCTTCTAATCGGTAATTAAGCCAAATCTACATCAAATCAAGGAAGATCTTCACCAAATCAGTATTAGGACTGCTGTATTGCCTTGGTATTCGCGCCCAAATAGAGAATCATTTCAGATCTAAAGTTTATTTGTGGCAAAGATGAGTGATTTGCATAGTTCCTCACTAATTATGGTTAATTATGGGTAATTAGTGTTAATTAGCGAATTTAAACATGATTAAATTCTGGAAAAATATTGATAAATTGCAAAATGATGTTTTAGGCCTTTGTTAGAACATTTGGATAATTTGGTTAAGTTTTACTAATCCTATCATTAGTTTTGCTTAAACATGCTTAAGGGAAAATATGGGATTTTGGCTATGTTTGATCCGTTTTAACCTGTCAAATTATTGTTTTGGTGTTTGTGGTTGATTATACATGTTGCTATGATTGTTTGGAATGATTTTTGATTATTTAGAAAAGATAGATTAGCCGAAAACGCCGTCGAATGGCGTAAAATAGTTACTGGAAAAAGTTGCAGAAAGTTGTGCAGGGTTTCGGGTCGGATCGGATATGAGGCTCGGATCGGATCGGTGGACTGGGCAAGAGAGTACGGATCGGACCGGAACCTGGCACAAGAGGATGCAAGGGCAAAAAGAAAGGCCATTAAAATCGAGTGGAGTTGGGGTCGGATCGGAACGGCAGGAAGGTGTGGGATCGGATCTACGTGGACCGAACCGAAGCGAGAGAGGCACCGGAACCGAACTGAGTTGGAGAGTGGCGTCCGAACCGAACCGAATAAAGGAGCTGAGCCAAACCACGATGGGGAATCCGAACCGAACCGAATGGGGAGACCCGAGCCAAACCAGAGGACCCGAATTGGACGAGAAATCTGAAGATGATGTATAGCCGAACCGAACCAGAATTAAGCTACTTCTACGCGACGACTCTTTTGAAGACCAGCTCCAACTCGACCAAAACCCGAGATGCAAAGGAAGTCCAAATAGGAAGTAGAACTCAGGATCCAGTTGGGAACCAACGAGTTAACTTCATGAGTTGGGCTTTGCTGCGGGACGTGTGCTAAGGGGTTGTCGATGTCTATGACTTTGGATCACTATGTATGGGAGGTACATGGACGGATTCAGGACCACAGTGGCCTAGGTACGACTAGTGGGCTATAGGCCAATGAGGTGGGGTCATTTGAAAAGGTTTGGTCATGATCCCATGGGATAAGCTTGGTGGTAGCAGTAGTTGTACAAGTCGAACTCCGTCATTACCTCGATGGGTCTAGTGATCAAAGTGGTGGATATCGTATGCTTTACGCACTGAGTGAGAGATGTGAAGATGGTTGCAATGCTTGATTTGTTTGCCATCACTATGACATGCACACCCTCACCCCGTATTCTTTACACCATTTGTTAGTGACACCTTAGAATACTATACGGTATGTAGTGCTAACTCTCTGGTTGTAGGTCCAGGTTCAGGTATGGTTTAGTATACCTATTATTGTTCTGTTTTGCTGCTTATCGCTCATACCAGACTTTTGTCTGACCCAGAGTTTTATGTCTCTTCTTATTACCCTGGGTGCTCTCACGAGCAGACTAGAGACAGGTTAGCCGGTGAAGCACGGGTAGCTGTACCGGAGACGAGCAGGAGGCTTCCACGTATGATATATATAGATATTCTCCCTATGTCGCTGCAGGATCACTACTTTGGGCATTAGTAGTGTACCTTTTTCTTTTGCTTTGCTTTAGTGACAGTTTGAAAAGCTGTAATAATGGTGATGTGGAACATAAGCTGTATTTGGATTTTCCGTTGCTATGATGTTTAGTTTCAGCTTATGCACTGTCTCACTTGTTTTATGTCAAGTATGTTATTATTATATTTTATTCCTTTCGTTGTGAGACATTCTACAGGTTCTTTATTAGTTCATTCTCTTCTTTCCTTTCTTTGGTGACCGTTCCGTGCTAGTCGGGCATGTGTACAGTGCACTTTCGGAGGAAATGCCGACTAGTGCAGGGCGGGCCGTCACATATTTAGGTCTTAAAACAGATCCCGCTTACAAAACCCTGTAAACTCGCAAACCTTGATCCTGTTTTAATCCCACGCTTAAAACCCTAAACTTGTCTTTATCCCCAGAATCATATTTATTCCCCTAACTACAAACTGATAGCTAGTAAACTCTAGCTATTACAGACACTAGACAACTGCTAGTTAAAATCCTATAACTAGATGACCTAGTTTTTACAGACACTAGAAAACTGATTGGAACAGTATACAAATGAAATAAAACAATTCAAAAATAAAATAAAACAAAAACCCTAGTTTTAAAAATGAATATTGACTTAGCACTTAATTTAATCGCTTAAAAATATTAAGACTTAAATGAAAAGTAAGCGGCTGGTCCCTTTGATTTCTTTTGCTTGTCCACTTGAAAATTATTGGCTTCACTTATCAATGGCTGCCCGTCCTAGGGTTTTATTTTGGAATTCAGATCGTGACTTCAAAAATGATTAGAACTTGTTCTCTGGCTTCGGTTATTCAGTGCTTCCTTGTCGATCGATCTGTTGCTTTGCAAGTTGATCGAAAACCCTAAATTCTTGAGAGTACTCTGAATTTATTTATTTGATTTCACTTCTTTATTTTCGGTCTTATCAAAGATGAATTGGGTGTAATATATGTAGGTTATAGAAAACCTGAAACTATTCTCTAATTTCATTTATTTGGCTTGCTCTGATTATTCTTGTTGCGTGATTGATAAACTTGGCTATGAATCCTTTTTTTTCGTGCATGATGCTCAATTGATTTGTCGCCTTTTATTGTCTTGATTAAATTGAAACCACCTTGAATGAATTTCTGGAAAAAGATTTTCTGCCAAAAATTGCTTGCTGAAATTTGGAAACATTTGAAAGATTGTTGTGTGTTCATGCCGAATAAACCATGCTGCATACTCTTGGAAACCACCAAATATATTTTTCTTTGTCCATTAACTATTGCCAAAAATGTGTTGAGCAATTTTTGGAAACAAAATATATTTGCTTTGGCCCTTGCGTTTGTACTGAGCATTTTGGAAATTTCTTTCCAAAATATTTTTTGAAAAATGTTGAGATGTTTTTATGTCATAAATAGCATGCTCGAATTATTGCCGAAATATTCCCTTGTTGATTTAACTTCTGGATTGCATTCATTTCAGAAAACATTTGATTGCTTGTCAATTCCGGAAACATATATTTTTTCCCAAAAGATTATTTGCCAAGATCGACTTCTGCAAGTATTATTTCTGAAAACAAGTACTTTGGCCAATTTTGGAATTCTTTAAAAAATTGCTTGCCAAACTTGTTCTCGAGATTGATTTATTTTATTTTTTGAGACATTCGAATTCCCCTTGCATGCTGGAAATAAGAAAAATGTTTCTTGCCACATATTGTTTAATGGAAATATAATTTTGGCATCTCGAATTTGATTGTTGATCAGTTGCTATGTATGAATATTCTTGCATGCTAATTTGAAACATAAATTCGAACAAAAAAAAACTTTCCTCCATATTGTATATTCATGAACAATGCTACATCATTGCATTGTTTTATTTTCCACCATTTTTGCATGCACTTAAACCGGGTAGTTTGCATTGTTTCTGGAAATCTCTAACTTGTTTTCTTGCTAAAAAATTGTCCTTGATGTTTACTGGAAAGATTTGAACATTTTCCCCCAAAAATGTGCTTCAATTTATTTGCCATGGGATTTCTCTATGCATTATCACAATGCTTGTGTTCATTTGGGCTGATTTTAATGTTTGTGCCTTCATGTATATTGTGAACATGAACTTGAAAAAAAAATGTTCTGTGACTTTGTGTATTTGAACATGGAACAATGTATTTACTCTTGACTCTTTGATTTGCTTGACAGTGTGCTCGACTGTTATAAGCATGTTCCACATTGTTGTGCGCTGGCTTGTAACTGTCGTATTTGGGCTTTCTTAAAATGGTTTTGTTGTGCACATCAAGTTCTATGACCTGTGTAGTTCACTTTGTTGTGTACTTAAATTTAAGCTTTGTTTTATTTTGCCTTTGTACATTTGAACCATCCATGACCCTGTTTTGTTGCCATATCCTTGTTTCTGGAAATTCTGAGATGCTCGACATTGGAACCCTTTTGTTCAATGCACCATGTTTCGTTGTTGGTCATGTCCATGATCCTTGTGATGATTTTCTTACTTGTGCATTCCATGTATACATATATGTATATATACACATATGTGTATATATGTGTGTGTGTGTTTGTGTGTTTGTGTGTATGTGACTTCATATATGCATTGATGTGTGTTCATGGATACTTGTGGCATGAAAATGTTGTCAAGCTTCACCTGACACATCATATTTGATATATTTGTCCCTTTCTGACCATATTGCCCCCACATAGAAAATATGTGTATTTACCTACACATGTATGTGCATACATGTATAGTGCACATATGTGAGCACTATAGACGATGTCTATCTTGTGGTAATTATAGTGAATCACTGTGAATATCACAAGTTGTCTAGAAACTGATGGATATATATATATATATATATATATATATATATATATATATATATATATATATATATACACACACATATCAGATCAAGTCGTGAAAAATGATGAGAAACACACCAAAATTCTAAGTCAAATAAATTTTTAAAAATAAAAAATATATCTGCTAGAAAATAAAAATATTTTTTCTAGATTACTATGTTCGTGGGTTCCTATGACAAATAAGCAGGAGACTGGACTGACTATAAAGCTTTCAGAAGACATAAGACAAGATTGTAGTTGTATAAGAGCGAGTGATTGTACAGCTGAGTCTGTATAAGAGAGAGCGGAGCGAAACAAATAGTATATGTGTTTGTACAGCTGAGTGACTAAGTGTTATAGTGAGGAACCGTGTAAGAAATGAAATTGAATGTGAATGTGTTGTATTTCAGTGAAAGTACAAATAGTGGAGTTATGAAATTTGTATTGTTGAAAAGTTGAATTAAAATATTATGTTTAAATAAAATAATGTTTGAATATTTAAATTCTTGTACAGTAGTATTATATTTAAATATAAATATTATAATCTTTTTAAAACGTAGTATAGCAATATAATTACAAACACATTTATAATAATAAATATATGTTTTTTATCATAAAACAAAAATCACAGAATTGTTAGATGCAACTCTTCCTAATTCTGTGAAAACTAAAATAGGAAAACAAGCACACTACACAGCTACTACCTAGAGTCAAGAATCGTAGGACCATGTCTCCACTGACAAAGAAAAGTCTATACCAAAAGATCTAAACAACTTACTTGCCCTCTAATATCTAGCAGTCAGAACTTATCCTTGCTGTGTACTAACAGCCTTTTCCAAGCAACAATCTAGGTTTTTATAGTGCTTATGCACTCTATGGAAATTTATTATTATTCCAAATAATTCTTGCTATCCACTTTATAGCCTTCACAAAAAATTCTCGTCTTTCCTAGGCACTAATCCTCACCTACTTCATAATTTAAAAATATGGTTTGACATCATCATTTCATTTTCCTTCCAATAATTAAAAGCTTCAGATCTCTATTATTTTCTTTATTAAATCTATTCTTGCCAAACTAAAAAAATGACATCTCATAAAACGCAAAACTTTTTTTTTTTCAAATCATAAAAAAAACTAGTCAAACAAGAACAATTATTCCTCAGTTAATTTCACAACTGTTCATGTTTGCAATGTCAGTTTAATTACTCACAATTAGATGCAAACATCTACTCTATTCTTAATTTTACAACTTATTTTGTCCACCCATCAAAATTTATTCAAAACAATTGTCAAAAATATATTGTTAAAAGAATAGGAATTTTCAAAATTTCTTTACTATTTTTTTTAGCTTTTTGACAAAATCCAGTCTTTTTCCATATTTCGTTATTTAATTCTTTCATACTTTATAGCTTAAACCTATTGAGCTATACATGCTCCAAAATGTACACATTTTTCCAAAAGAATTCATTTGAGATAATCTTTTCATAAAAAATCACCGTCTCCAAAATATACCCTATTTAATTTAATTTTTCTCGTAAAATCCAATATGTAATTTTAAAATATGTTTCATACATATTTTTTCCAAACATCAAAAACCCTTTTTTTGTTTCAAAAATTGTTTCTACACAATTTAGCAAGTGCATATTTCACAATTTTAAACTTTTAAGGTCTAAACTTGAAAACACTGGAAACTATCTCCCAAAAGCTTTTAAAATTTCAAGTTCTTAATAGTTAACAATGGGGATAGACTCAAAGTAGGTTTCTAACTTATTTAGTCCTCTCTAAATTTCCCTAGAAATTCATTTTTCCCATATATATATATATATATATATATATATATATATATATTCCTAATCCATTTTTCTATTTCTCAATTTATCAGGCTCTACTGCCAAACCCACTAATATGAAATACTAACATTTCAGATACTTACATATAAGGTCCATCTTTTTCATTACAAAACACACTGTACACTTGTCACCCAAACCACCTAAGGGTCTCTTATTCTCAAATTTCCATAATCGTTTCTTTAGTGTACATAAATGATATCCTATCCCTTTCCATATGTCACTCTTCCTATTAATGGGTTCCTTTTATGGATCTAGGTGCATACACATAATATATTTATATATATTTTAAAAATACAAATACATTCACCCACCGTCTATACAGTAATCCTAAACCTAAGCTCTGATACTGGGGTAACAACTCGAATTTCGATAGACCGATTTTTTTTTTTGAAAAATTCCAATCTATCGAAGCACGAGTCAGCTTATCTTGTATCCTGTAGAAAAGATGGAGATAACAAATATATCAAAGCTCGGTAAAAATCTCACAGTGGAATGGATAAAATATAATATAATCAAATATAGCCTCACCAAAGTAATAATACTGTCTAGCAGTATCCAAATCTAACATATCTCTGCCGCAAACCTAATCTGTGAGTGTGTTATGAGGAGGGGGTCAGAACACAAAGTTCTTGCGATCGGGCAAATTATACATTTTGAAATAACCCTATATATACGTTCAATTATGTTTTCTTATTTATTTTGGGTTAACAGGACTCAAGGCTCTATACTCATGTTGTACCCATCTACTTTGTAACACCCGGTATTTTAAAACTAAAGAGGATAAATAAAAAATAATAATTTAATATTCAGAATTAAGGGAAACGGACCATGTCATTACGTCCATCTCGAAAGATAGACACCTGGTTTGCGTAAAATGGATAACGTACGAAGAAGTTATGAACGGTAGAAGTTTGACGATGAAAGAAGGAACAACTAGCGCACTTGACAATTGCGCCAAGGTATTTTTGCACTAGCGCACCTGTGAAGTGCGCCCATATTAGTTTTTTGGCATTCGGACCCAAGTGGGTGTCGAACCATGGCCCGATTCCCCCAAGGGCTGATGTGGCAGTCGAATTCTGGAGGCTGGCAGCTATAAATATACCCTCATTTCTCCTGTTTTCTCATACAAAAAACAATAGAGGCCAAATGCTGTCAGTGCCTGAACTGAATCTAATCCTTTCTTCTTCTACAAATCAAGTTTAAAGATTCATGTGTTTCAATTATAGAACTGAGATTCAAACTTTGCTTTTCTCCTTCTATTCTTATAGATCCGATCATTGTGAGTTCAAGTTACCTTTAGAATTGAATAATTAAAAGTAAGTCATGATATAACTGTAATTTGGGTATATGCTTAGGATTGAATCATATCAGATCTATTGTAATTTGTGAATCTATGAAATTCTGAATAAATATGATTTGTATCTTAATCGTTATCATGTTAGATCTACTTTTTGATTATAGATCTAATTCTATTTAGTTCATTTTGTACCTATCATGTTGTAGTTGATTTGAATCTTAACCGTTATCATGTTAGGTCTACTTTTTGATTATAGATCTAATTCTATTTAGATCATTTTGTACCTATTATGTTGTAGTTGATTTGGATCTTAACCATTATCATGTCAAATCTACTTTTGATTGTGGATCTAATTCTTTTTAGATCATTTTGAACCTATCATGTTGTGGTTATTTTGGATCTTAACCTTATTTATGTCAGATCTAGTTTTGATTATGGATCTAATTCACTTTTTAGATCATTTGGTACTTGTCATGTTGTGGTTATTTTGGATCTATCATTAGTTGGACATGTTTTAGATTTAGATCAAAACTTTCACCTAATTGTCATGACAAGTATACCTTGGTTTCACTGTTTAGATTAGCTTGTTCCTATCATATTGAGGTTAAATAGGATCTATTATTAGTTTGACATCTAAATTATTATTTAGATCTTATCATGCCAGTTATGACATCCCTATTATGTTAAGATTGATTCTAATATCACATGTTCACTAGATCCGTTCATATATGTCCATCTTATAATTATGTCGTTATATGATTATGCCACCACATGTTTATGTCAATCTTGTTAGAATAATTATTTCTGTCACCCTGTCCCTTTTTATTTTAGCCTGGCTACTTTCTAGCCTAGGCATGACGTTAAATTATGAGAATACGTTAAAATGGGTACCAGGGGAAAAAGGTATAAATTGGGCATAATTTGTAAATGGAAAGTTTGGCATAATTTAATGTTTATAAACATGAATTTGGGCATATAATTAATTAGGAACATAATTAGGGAAAAAGAGGCATGGACACCTATAAAGACATAGGTATAATTAATTAATAATTGAAATGCATAGGATTACAGTAATTAGAAACTGTAATGGCACTTATGACATGAGGTTAGATTGCACTTACGGTGGAAGTCTGCCCAGAACCGACCGGCATATCCAGCGACCGCAAGTGGTGAATCTAATGTGAGAGGTCTAAGTGCACAAATACAAGACGTGCTATGACACAAGGTTAAGCCCGACTTGTGGAAGAAGTCTGCCCGGAATCGACCGACATATCCAGCGTCCACAAGTTATAGACCTAATGTGGGAGGTCTAGCACATTTTAACCATAATTGAATATGGTAATAAAGATGAAAACTTAACCTAATTGAATCCATCAGGATTGTATGAGACTGTTGAATCTATGGGGTTAAGTAAACCTATTAAGTATGTGGGGTTAAGTAAGCTTGTTAAATCTGTGGGGTTAAGTAAACCTGTTAAATCTGTGTGGTTGAGTAAACCTGTTAAATCTGTAAGGGTTATACATACCTATTAATTTAGAAAACTAAACCTGTTGAATATTTTGGGGTTATATTGATTCGTTAATTTGTAAAGTTTAACCCGTAAATCTATAAGGGGTTATATGAATATGTTAAATCTACTAGGCATAACCTGTCAAAGTCCTAGTTAGTTGGGGACACAAGATCTGTAAGGGTTGGCTTGTGTCATTTGTTGTGTGAGACTCATATTAGTCAGTAACCAATTCTGGTATTAAAGGGGGACCCCGCACTAGGTAGGGGTCAGGGCATGCTTACTGAACTGATTATAAGAGGTTCATTTGAGAGGAGGTGTGTACTGGCACGTTCCAACGGACTCATGTGCATGCATGAGTACGGCCTGCATCTGGGAAAATAAGCCGCTGTAGCACCAGTAAATAGGTCTGTGTCCTTCTGTAGGTTGCCACTTTAGGAAGTAATACACCCTACCGTGGGGCCGACACAGGGTATTTACGGAATAGGGAGCCAATCGATTAGGGGTAGTAAATAGGGTATATCCAGTCCTGTCTATTTCTATGGGGGTACCTGTGTTTCTATCCGGGCTAACACCCATTATTTCTGTTTAGGTATCGGCTAATTCTTTTTGGGTTAAAACCCGTTACTAGAGTACACCCAATACAACCCTTATATTTCTGTTGGGATCATCCTGTTTCTATTAAGCAATTAAGGAGTATGTAATCCTGTTACATATATGTTATACTAGTATTGGTGTAGAGAAATCTTTAGAAGCGCAATATACTCTATCATGTTTACCTCGTCATACTTGATGTTATCTTTCTTGTCCATCTTATACGCCTGTCATGATACTTATACTTATTTACTTGCTAAAAGTAATTGGACTCGCCATACTTTATGTTTGACCCTTTTTGTTTCCTCTTCTTTCTTCCTTTCCCCCATCCCCCCTCCCCCCCAAGGTTCGCAGGGTGGGAATTCTCAGGCTTAGTCAGGACTCGCTTATAATCTGCTTGGCTTTGTCTCTTTTGGGGAATTATGCTTTTTATGTATTTTCTGTACTCTGATGGTACAAGACAGAAGTTTTATATTATTGTAATGGGTTTTATGTAGTTTCAGACTTATTGTATTTTGGACCACGATGTTATGATTTATGTTTGAAATAAAATTTTAAATTCCGCTATTGCTTTTATATCCGTCTTGTAATATTTCTATTTACCTATAACGCTTCATTAAACTTAATGCATTCCCTTAGTGAGTGACATTAACAGACGTAGGGTGTCACATACTTCTTAGTAGATTGACCTAATATAGTATATATGTAGCTACCCCCAACATATAAAGCTACTCCCCATAGTAATCTCCTCGCACTATCTCTACTGTCATGCCCTGTAAGCGTATCCTACGCCGAATGATGTACGTAAATCCAGATCATTACGCTACGTTACCGCATAGAACCATCATCGCTATGCCACATAAACATAGGGATCATCATATTCAAACTCCTCGGTCGAATCAAGCCTCAGCACAGAGTAATGCCCTAACGTTTATGATACACCACCGGGTGCGTGTATCTAGACCCTCACACTTACGTACTGTCTGGTTACCTGAGTCTCGTAACACGGCTGCATAAATGCACAGATTCTGGTAGGGAGATTTTTATATCTGTATAGGTCCTCTCAAAGGAAATATAGTACATATATCCAAATATAGTTTGCATTTTCACGGTATCTATGGCCCTACCTAGGCCCTTCCCTCAACTAGTGAACGACTATATCAAGAGCTAAGTGACATGCCCTTAGCAAACAATCTTTCATCCAATTTGGCATGTACCTCAACCAACATCTCGATAAAGAAAGATTGATGGTCTCTTGATTTAGCTCTAGTCTTTCTACATCCCACTGACTGCCGATGACATGTACTCGACGATTACTATCATTAATTTGGTCCTAACCAACCTCTCCCAAGGCCAATCGTTGAATCATCCAACGCCATCCGCTACAACCTTCTGACTGCCAAATTATCGTTGTAGTCAAGGTATACTCACTATGAGGTATCGCGCAGACCCCTATCTCTTCGAGTACAGCCCGAGCATGTACCACAAAAGAGAATCACCACGGAGTACCCTATCACGTCCCTCGGTAGCTGCGTGCTTCCCTCTAGTCTCGTAGAGCAAGTAAGCAGAATAACCAGCAGAATTATCTGATGAACATGCTCCTCCCGTGTCTCAAGACACCCAGATGATCTATCCCATTAGGTTCTTCACCTTCGTACATGCGGACTGGTCCAAGCACATCACACAATCGTGTTATTAGACCCTATGTCTAATCTTTTACCCTTGCACTTGATTTATCAGATTGCTAACTAACTTGATTACCTAAATATTCCCTTTTTATTCAAGTTAGAAGGTTTTTCCGATTCCCTTATATCTCTAAGGAATGGACCCTACTCGCTTATTAATCGTACATGTTTAACTTAATCATGTTTTAAGTTCATTAATAAGCCCATAACATGTCATTCCCTTGATTGTAATTAATGAATGTAATCTACAATCATTTTACATTATTACCATGTCATTTACTATCTAATTACATGTTTACAAGTTCAAGCATGTTTTACTTAACATATAATTAAGTAACGCTTTTCCCAGTTATCATGTTTTCTTATGATTTATCCACTTAATATTCAATTAAGTGCAACTTATTTCATTCCATAAGTCCACTTCTATTCTTTCTTATTTAATCATAATCTTATCTTACACTGTCATCACAACCTGTTGTTGTTTACTTGTTACCTTATTTCTTTTAACAAAGGTTTATTAATAAGTTTTCTTCTTCATTTATTATAACCTATGTTATAAATCCGCTTATCCCTTGGACAAGCCTACCTATTATATTACATTTTCATTCATATAATTAATTATAATATGTTAAATTCCCCGTTCATTACCTTTTCCTTGGTTTTTTTTGTATTAACCTAACTTTTACTATCGTAACATCCATCTATTTGTCGTTTTGTATACTTTCATTAGTTCAGAAAATATTTCACACAACTCATTAGTTTGATTAGTGGAAAGATATATAGATCCATTTCCATAATGCACATAAATCAAGATCCGTATTTGCAAGGTATTTCTTTTATTTTTGTCGAGGCCATATATATATATATATATATATATGTATGTATGTATGTATGTATGTATATCTTTTTATTTGATTAGTGTGCAATATCGTTAAAGAATCCTTATTTCACACTAATTCCTTTTTCCTTTTTCTTTTCTAGAAACTATGTCTTAGTAATTTTACCATTATGCAAATGTATCAAATTCTCCTAAATCCATCTAACTTGGTATAAAAACAATTTCCCTTTTTTATTTTCAAAGTTCTATGTTTTTTTACCATTTCCAAGTCACTATAAATTTCCTATACAAATTAGGCATACCTATTCATTTTCCGTTATCCCCAACTTCATTGTAATTTGATTTACAATATCCAATTTGTCATTAACAACATTCTCAGCAACATATTCACGTTTATCGTTAATTCCACAATTTTCGTTATTACAGTAGTTCTTAATCCAATTAGCAGATTAACAGAATAAATATGTACAACAGTAATATTCTTATCATAACTGAAAATAAATTATATCGCAATTATCACAATTTATAGTTATTTAACATGTTAAGAATAATGGGGAACGTAAACAGTAAATATACCAATATTCAAAAGGTATAATTCTAAATCCACTCACCTGATAGCTTTCCAATCCTTGAATCTGATTCAGATATGTGATTTTGTGGTCTTCCTAACTAAATCTAGTATTAAAATAACCATGGATTTACACATATGATACTAAAAGAAAAGGGAAAGAAAGAAACCTAAATAAATCAGATTCACAGGACTTATCTCACGTTGCTCAAAAATCTGAACACGACTTACCTCACGTTGATAAAAAATCTGAACACCTATGTTGTAGATTTACATTCTTAATTTTCAAATCTTAAATCAGAATATCCTAAATCTAGTTTTCTAAATTATCAAAGATTTAGAGAGGAAAGAAAATGGCAAAGCCTTGGCATCATCTTAAAAAAATATGAGTTGAAAGCTAGGTTCTGCTAGTATATTTATAGGTGAATAGGAAATTTTGGCCCATCGGATTCACTAATATAAAGTATAAACTGTATAAATCAAAAAAACACATCATCAGCCATGAATATCTGACCCCGAGTGGGTCGAGTCATGCGTCGACTCATGTGAGGCCTGGGTCGACCAATCCTGGGTCTGAACGTGTGCTTTCTGCCTCGCTTAAATTTTGCTTATCGTTAATTAACAAAGTTTTATTTCATACTTAATACAACACATTTGAATTATAATATTCCATTTATAACTTATCTTTAAGTTTGAATTTTGAATTTGAATGTATATATACGCATATAATCTTTTGATTTATTAATTCATTAATAAGTTTCCCATAAAAGCTTCGTTTTGGACATGTCATATACCAAAACGAATCATAAAATTTCCATGAACAAAATGGTATATGTTTCGGGGACAAACTCTGAAAACATAGATTATCGATATTTTCATTCATTATTATATATATAATACTTTTGTTATGGGTGGTACCATTGGGCCACTTGCAGAGGCGTATGGCACAACCTATTGTTGGAGCTGCCTTCTATGAACTCATGAGCGATTATCACGCTCTCGGTAGCCACTGTCTTCCCCTTGGCAGCAAAAAGTTCTACCATCTTTGCCTTATCAGTGTCATCTCTTAACAACCTCCTCCCTCTTCCAGCACAGATCGCTCCTCCTCGGTTAGATGATCAAACATCAATTCAATCTCATCTACTGTGTCCACATGCGGCAACCGAGCCTAGAACCGCGGTAGCTTATCCCAAGTCCAATCCATATTCTAGGGATAATCTTCGACCCATGAGATTCCACGGAATTGAAGTGCTTTGACGTACATACCCAAAATGCATGGTTCCAAAGATTCCTCTACCCTAGCTTCAACATCCTCAATGTCGGATTTTAGCTTTTCCACCTCAGCTTGATGCTCTGCTTTTGTGCCATCTATTTGGGTCAACACCTCTTTGCTCGTCACCTCAGCGTCTACTTTTTCTTTCATAGCTTGAGCAAGATTAGAGTTCCTCAGATTAAGTAGCTTATGGAGCTTATCGTTCTCCTTCATGAATCGTTATGTCTGCTCATTCTCCTCCTTCATCATCTTGTTCTCCGCAACAAGAGCCTCATTATCTTTGCGGAGTTGATACGACTCTTCGTTTTCCTCTTAAGCTCGAGTTCTTCTCTGATAGAGCTTTATTGTCTTGCTTGAGGGTCGTATTCTTTGACGAGACCATGTCCACCTTATCTTTGAATGACTCTCGAGCGTGCTTCGCCTCAGCGTTAACTTTCTTGAACTCTCACTTCAGTTGCGTTGTTTCGACAATAGAGATTTAGCTTATAAACATGTTACTCATATATGCAAAAAAGATATAATTCGAAGGGTTGTCTTACTCAGTTCATTGTCCCTGCTCTGGATGCACACTCTCTCAGCTTTCACATCCAGTCCTAAGTTCTGGATTTCAACATTCTTCTTAATGATTAGCTCCGATAAATGCCTCGTGTACCTGTAAATCTCCCAATATTGGAAGTAGACATCGTAAACCTGATCATAAACATCCTTATCTACCCCCATAGGGGTCTAGTGAAAGTTTGGCAACTGCTTAAGCTCTTCAAATTAAAAACGGAGGAATGCCTCCCACAACATCACTTTCTTCTGCTCGAGAGTGAACTGTGTGATTCCTAACATGTTAGGCAACAACGGGCCTTTCTTTGACACTCCTTTCTTTCCGGATCCCCTATCTGTAGGCGCCCACTCGATACTTCCAGATGAGGTTACAGGCGCCAAGGGTGAAACATAAGGAGGGAGCGTCGATGATTGATGTCTGGTGCTCGCTATATCTAACCTCGAATCTATTTAAGATGATCGAATAATTGGTGGTGGAGATTCTTAGCGTTGAGTTCGATCTCTGTGAGGACGAACACTGCCATGATCATGAGGGTGATCTGTACACAACTATATGCCTCTTTTAAAACTACTCATGAGCCCGCTCTTCCTAGGCCGGTGGTCCCCTGATCCTCGACCTCGATTTCTGTCGCCATCTAGAGCCATCTCACCTACACGGAACAAATTCAAAGTTAGAGTCGAACACTTCACACAAAAAACAAATGTTGTGTTATGTTGTGTTTAAGAGTGTGTGTCCTAAGTATTCTCTCCAAAGACCAGATTGAAGGCCACATGAAGGGATGGTCTCCCCGACGTTCAGCGTTAGGCTTCCCATACTTGTGCCACTTTCCAAGACAATGTAACATCAAGTGGAAGTTTGTCTAGTTCTTTAAACTGACCATCCATCTCCAATGATGCGTTGATCCCTGAAGTGGTAACTGGAGAAACCGACTTGGCCGACGCTCCCGACCTCGTCTCAACTGTAATAAACAGAATGTGAGTGGATGTCAGACCCTCTCCTCTATTAATTATCTCCTCATCATCGGTGCCGCCTTCACTAGGTCATTCCTAAATCTTTGTGACCTTTCGTCGTTTGGACATGATAGAGTGCACCTTCCTTTTACGGCCCTGAGGACTTTCTTCTCCCTAAGTATCTGCGTTTCCTTCATCTCCAGCGATAGCTGGCCTGATCATTGTGCGATTCGCTGGAAGTAAGTGTAACACCCCACGTCCATAAATGTCACTCACAAAGGGAATGCATTGACTTTCATGGAGCATTATAAGTGTATAGAACAGAATATTTCAAGATAGATATATAAAATGGTACTTCAAATTTCAAAATAACTTCATTGCAGTGAAAACTGAGCATAGTTTGGTTACAACATCAAAACCAAACAATAAAGCCAAGTATACGAATATCCATCTTGGACAATTTATTTTCAAAGTACATAAAAACAAAAGCATAATCCCACTCCAACTAGCCATAATGAAAAGAGATAAAGTTGAACATTACTTCAATGCTTCCAAGCACTTCAAGAAGAAAGAAAGCTGAGTCAAGCTCCACTAATCCCACCCTGAGCACCTGGGAGGGAAGAAAATAAAAGAGGCGAAACAAAACGGGTCAGACATAAAGTCTGGCGAGTCCAGTGACTTTAACATATAATCAGTAAAGTAACAGGATAAGAACATAAACTGGATATAAGAAATGAGTGAAAGATGAATAGATATGACAAGGTAACAAGATGGACAAGATAAGCAAGATATAACGTTGATTGCGCTTCTAATCACTATAAGATAATTCCTACACCACACCAATGCTAATTATACAGAAAGTTGATCCCTCTTACTAATAATAATGATAATGATAATGGTAGCTTTGTGTACTCCTAGCTGCTGTCATAGGTGTCGCCTGCTCCTATCTCCACTAGTTGTACCCACTACCCTCCCCATTCAATCGGCTCCCTAACTCGTAGATACCCATGCGGGTCCCACAGTAGGGTGTATCACTCCCTAAAGTGGCAACCCGATACTACTGAATGCACGGCTTATATCTACATGATGCAACAACGGCTTACCTACCAACCCGGACCCATGCACGCGCGTGACTCCACTGGACTTGCGTTGCCACCGCTACCTCGTTTGACCTCTTACAATCAATCCCAGAATGTGTTTCCCGTCCTCGACCTAGTTCGAGCTCACATAGATACATAATGGGTTACTGGTTGAAAAGGGTCCACACACTTGACACAAGCTTCTCTCCAAAGCTTGGTCCCCACTCGGAATTCCCACTTAACCCCTTCTTATTCCCATGTCTTCTTACATGTTTCACCTTAGTTAAGTGCTTCTAATTATATTTCACATGTCACCCATGTCTTACTACATGCCTTATCTTGGTTAAGTGTTCATTATTTATGTTATACACGCTACCCATGCAATACATGCTACACATGTCACCTACTTAACCCTTTTTCTGTTCCCATGTCTTACTACATGTCTTTTCTTGGTTAAGTATTGTTTATCCGCCCAGTTGACCTAACCCCATCCAATAATTATCAAATCAATATGTATTATTGGTTAAGCTTGCCTTAACCCTATCCACTTTGTTCATTTAATATTGGTTAATTTGTCATCTTACACAGGTTAACTTATCCCACTCACCTAACATGTTTCAGATATTGTATTCATCTTTGATCAGCATTAATTAGTTATTAATGCACAAACCTCTCACATTAAATCGATTGCTTGTGGCCGCTGGATATGCCAGGCGGTTCCTGGCAGACTTCTGCCACAAGCCAGACCTAACATCGCGACTAAGCATCTTTTAGTTATGCCTACGACCTCTCACATTAGATTGACTGTTTGCGGTTGCTGGTTAGGCCGGTTGGTTCCGGGAAGGCTTCTACCGCAAACGGAGTCTAACCTCATGTCTCAGCATGCTTATCTTAGCCAATTTATTTATCTGTAGTTTATGCCAATTTCTGGCTAATTATGTCAATTACCCAAAATCCCTCATTAAAATTAAGATTATAATTTTCATCCAAATTAGGCCTATAATCTTACGTATACATGTCATGCCAAATTATGCCCAAATTACTTTGCGTTCATTATTATTAACAATCTATGCCAAACCCCACGTATACAAATTGTACCAATTCATGCCACAAATCAATTACATGATTACAAACCAATTTATGCCAATTACATATTATTCAATAATTTCCCCAATCTTTTCCCACAACGTTCCCACGTTATTCGTACGTAATGTGTTAGGCTCGCAGTTAGCCTAATCTCATAAAAAGGAAAAGAAAAGAAGTGAAGAGAATTAAAGCACCAAAACTAGAATAACACATAAAATAGATCCAATAACATATGGAATATAGATTTTGGGTATGAATAATAAAATAGATCCAATAAGCATATGAGACACAAACTGGCATAGATCAATAACATAGATCCAATAAGCATAAGGAACATAAACTGGCATAGAACAATGACATATATCTAATAAGCATATGGATAATGAACTAGCATAGCATAATAATATAGATCTAACAAGCATATATGAACTGGCATAGAACAATAGATCCAATAAGCATAAATGAACTGACATAATAAAATAGATCTCATAAAATAGATCTAATAAGCATATGAACTGTCATAGATCTAATAAGCATATGATCTTGGCATAATAAAATAGATCTAATTAAGCATATGAACTAGCATCATAAAATAGATCTAATTAAACATATGAATTAGCATCATAAAATAGATCTAATTAAACATATGATTCATCTCATAGTCATGTTCATAAAATCCAATCCACAAACTTATCACAAATACTTTTAATTAATTAATTGTGAAAGCAACGTGGACTCACAGTGGAAGAAGAGAAAGTAGATCTGAATTCTGTATTCTGAATTTGATTAGCTAAACCGTTGTTGTAGAATTCTATTCTTATCTTCCAATATGAATTACTCCTATTTAGATTTGCTTTAGTGTAGAAGAAAGACTAGCTTAGGTTGCGGCAGCATGGAGGCGTATAAATAGTGTATGGTGAATTAGGTTTAGGTCTAGGTATGTTTATATAGTTGTAGTGAGTGAATTAGGACCTTTATATTTGACTAGGATTCATCTAAACCATTCAGATAAAAAAGACACATCACTCAGCCGACTAGAAGAGGCTACGTCAGCCCTAAACTCAAAAATCGTCATTAACAAATAAAAATGCGCCATGTGTGCAACATGATGCGCAGCAGCAGGGATGTTGACACCCACATGTCATATATATATATATATATATATATATATATTCTCCTTATTAACTATCTTTCCAATTAACCCTTTTCACACTAAACCACTTTTTTAATTGAACTGCGTTCACACTAAGCCACTTTTTAGCCATTCCCCTAAAACAAAAATATGGCACTGGCGGGGATTGAACTCAGAACCTCTTGCATACAAGTCAGATGTACTAACCAAATGAGTTACTAAGTCTATTGCTAACAAGACTTAGGACAATGCTACACATTATTTTCTCACTCCTCTTTTTCATGTTTTGCTGCAATATTTAATTTAAAGATATCTTCTTCATTTTAAATCAGTTTTCTACAAATTATAGGTCTAAATTGACTAGAAAATCGCCACGAACGCAATGACGCTAATTTCGTGACCAAATTCCTGAAGCTCTTCAAATTTCCTTTTTATTTCTATTTAATTGTTCGCATGTATTTCTACGCATTTCATGTGTTGCATTCAATTTCTTTTATTAATATTTTTCCTTCATTTCACTGCATGAACCTATTACATGCAATTTTATTGTCATTATTTAATTTTTCTCTTAAATATATCTATGTATATAATATATATACATATTTCCACATTTTTAATTTCATTAAAAATGCGGGGTGTTACGTTCTCCCATACTCAAAGGATTTCGTCCCCGAAATCTTCAAGTTAAGAAGAATATATCCTACCATCCACCATCCATCTACTCATCCATCATCCACAAGCATCCATCGTCCTTAAAAGATTTCTAATGCTATATGAACCTATGCAAAGGTGTGTGTATATGTTCCTTATCTAATGCAAAGATCAGGCGGTATACTGATTCAGTTGACCTCCTCAATGCAAATTATGTCAGTGCCATGAGTCCAACATGTATGCAAAGGAATCCTAATGATACATATCATTTCTATATGAGTGTACAACCATTCATTCAAATGCAACATCCATATGATAACACATTCAATATACATCCATTAATTTAAATATGCACACTCATTCATATGCAATATGAAAGTGACTGAGCCTATCTAGTTCCTAATGTGTGTGTGTAAATGCATCCATGAGTAACCACTAGCAAACCCTTGCATCCACTTGCATCCACCAAACATAACATGTCTCAAACACATGTTTACAACCATAGGAGTTTCCGACCTAAAGATCGAAGATACAATCGAGAGGATTTACTAAACGATAGAAAAAGTACAAACAAAGTGGTAGAAAAAGGAGAAGTTAAAAACATACCCTCAAAAAAGAAAGGGTACGATGTGCGTATCTTGTCTTCCGTTTCCCAAGTCGCGTTACCTTGATCATCTCCCCATTGGACTTTAACCAACTTGACCTTTCGGTTGCGTAATTTCTTGATCTCCGATCCAAGGATGCATGTAGGAGCTCATCTAATCGTGGCATCTCGTTCTACTTCCACCTCTCTAAGCATGCTCGGCTCTACTACCTCCGCGGTATCATGTAAACATTTCCGTAAATGCGACACATGAAATACGTCATGAACACCACTATGCTTCTCAGGCAACTTCACTCTGTAGACCACTTGTCCAATTCTTTATGTAATGGGGAATGATCCTACGAACCTTGGTGCCAACTTCCCTACGGACCCAAAGCGAACTACGTTCCTCAACGGTGATACTTTAATAAAGGCCATGTCTCCAACATTGAACTCTAGATCGGTCCTTCTCTTGTTATCATAAGACTTTTGTTGGTCTTGTGCCATCTTCATATGTCTCCGAATCAAATCTATCTTCTCTGAAGTTTCTCTCACCATATCGGACCCAAGTAAAATCTTATCCGTAGATTCCCACCAACAAGTCGGTGATCGGCAAGGTCGTCCATACAGAGCTTCAAAAGGTGCCATGCCAATGCTAGTCTGATAGCTGTTGTTGTAGGCGAACTCTACTAATGGAAGATGTTCCTCCCACGTCCCTCCAAAGTCCAAGATGCATAATCTCAAAAGATCTTCTAGAATCTGATTCACCCTTTCTGTTTGGTCGTCCGTCTATGGGTGATAAGTGGTGCTCAAACATAATTGTGTTCCTATCGCCTCTTGCAAGTTCTTCCAAAACTCACTAGTGAAAATGGGATCTCGATCGCTCACGATACTAGAAGGTATCCCATGCAAATGAACTATCTCTCGAAGATAAACAGATGCTAACCATGCCGTTGTTCTTTTACTCTTTACGGGAATGAAATGGGCGCTCTTGGTAAGCCTGTCTACTACTACCCAAATCCCCGTATTATCCTTCCTTGATCTCGGCAATCTATCAACAAAATCCATGGAAATGCTTTCCCATTTCCACTGTGAAACCTATAAGGGGTGAAGCAAACCACCAGGCTTCTTTTGTTTCGCCTTGACTTGCTGGCACACCAAGCATCTAGAAACGAACTCAGCCACGTCCTTCTTCATGCCAGCCCAAAAGAAAACTCGCTTCATGTCCCTATACATCTTGTCACCACCGGGATGTATGGTCATCTTAGAACGATGTGATTCTTCCAGAATCATCTTTCTCAAGCTTTCGTCTCAAGGTACACAAAGTCTCCCATCCCTACGCAACCAACCTTTGTCATCTATAGTATACCTACTAAGATGGCCCGAAGACTCCCCTCTTATGAGGTTGTCTACTATTTCAACCAACTGTGGGTCATCTCGCTGTGCCTCTCCAACCCGTCCTAAAAGCGTAGGTCGCACCTCTAGTGATGCCAACAAAGTGGGTACATAATCGATAGAGGGTCTAAAGTCAAAGGTAGATACGTACTCCAAACTCTGTCGCTCTACGAACAAAGGACTCAAAGTCAACCTCTTTCTACTTAAGGCGTCAGCTACAAGGTTACCCTTGCCAGGGGTATATGCAATCTCAAAATCATAGCATGCTAAAAATTCCATTGACCTCTGTTGCCTTAAGTTTAGATCTTTTTGAGAGAACAAGTACTTTAGAGACTTATGGTCTGTATACAACTCAAACTTTTCGCCAAGGAGATAATGGCGCCAAGACTTAAGCGCAAAAACTATAGCGGCTAACTCTAAGTCGTGGGTAGGGTAATTCTTCTCATGGACCTTCAGCTGCCTTCCACCATAACATATCACCCTTCCCTCTTGCATCAAAACTGCGCCAAACCTAGTCCCGTAAGCATTGGTATAAACTGTGAATGGCTTACTCCCATCTGGCAAAACTAAAACTGGAGCTGTCGTCAAAGCCCTCTTCAAACTTTGGAAAGCATCGTCGCAATCAACATCCCAAGAAAAAGTCAAGTTCTTCTTCATCAATCGTGTAAGTGGGGCTGATATCTTCGCGAAGTCCTTAATGAACATCCTATAGTAGCCCGCCAACCCAAGAAAACTTCTTACTTCTGTTGCATTTCTAGGTATCTTCCAATCTTGGATTGCCACCACCTTCGCGGGATCCACTGCTATCCCTTCTTTAGAGACCACGTGCCCTAAGAACCTCACTTCCTTCCTTCGAAAATGGCATTTGGAGAACTTAGCTTTGAGTTGATGTGCTCGAAGGGTCTCTAAGACTTCCCTAAGATGTAGGGAATGCTCTTCCTCGCTTCTAGAGTAAATCAAAATATCATCAACAAAGACTACCATGAACTTGTTTAGAAACTCCCTAAACACACTACTCATCAAGTCTACAAAATATGCGGGTGCATTCGTCAAACCAAACGGCATGACGAGCCATTCGAAGAAACCGCCGGGAGTCCTAAATGCAGTCTTATCTATGCTGTCCTCAGCCAGCCTTAGCTGATGAAACCCTGTAGCTAAATCCATCTACGAGAAAACCGAAGCGCCAACCAACTGATCGAACAAGTCATCTATCCTCGACAATGGGTGTCTGTTCTTCTTCGTGAGCTTATTCGGCTTCCTATAGTCCACGCGCAATCTGAGCGAACCATCTGCCTTCGTAGCAAAAACAACCGGAGCACCCCACTTCGAGATACTTCTTCTTATGAACCCTTTCTCAAGCAACTCTTTCACTTGTTTATTAAGCTCCCTCTTTTCTCTTGGAGCCATGTGGCGCACTGGTAATGCAACTGGCTTTGCATTATCTACTAAGTATATACGGAAGTCTATCTCGTGTCTCGGGGGTAAACCCCGAACCTCATCAAAGACGTCACCATACTCACGGGCTACAAGAACAGATTGTAAATCATCAATAGATGTGTCAAGAGATTCTAGGTAGCTAAGCATAACAGAACCCTTAGGGTCGCATGAGATATCGAGAGTATTACCCAAACTAGTCAACAGTCTAACTACCCTCTTTTCACAGTCGAGAATGGCACCATATTTGGTTAGCCAATCCATTAGTAGAATCAACGCACAGCCTGTGAAGCCAAGAACATAAGCGTTGCATTCAAACTCAACGCCATACAGAAATATTCTCAAATCTCGACATAACATAGAAAGATGAGTCGTACCCCCAATAGGATTTGAGACTACTATGGGATCCATAACTAAACTAGTATTTAGGTGCAGTGTTTCAACTAACGAAGCAGATATGAACGAGTGTGAAGCGCCAGAGTCAAACAAAGTTCGAACAGGTTGATCAAAATGGAAAATCAAACTTTCAACAGAAATGTTTCTACCTCTCTCTTGTCCTGGTGCCATGAGAGCATGAACCTGTCCTCCAGAAGTAGATCCTATCCTCTTCCCTTGCCCTTTCCCTTGTCCTTGCCTCCTTGGGAAGTCTTTAATCATATGTCATGCCTCACCACATTGGAAGCATCCAGCCTTCTTATTCCTACATTCCTTGCTTAAGTGGCCCGGTGTTCCACAATTAAAACACCTTTTCTTCCCTTTGCCTTTGTTATCCTTACCACCTTTCTTTTGTTGTTGCTGTGATTTCTTTGAATCCACCTTCTTATCATGTGCCTTATTAATATTAGCACCTTTCTCCTCCTCATGCGTAAGCACCATGTCAACAAGTTTCTCGAAAGTAGCCCCTATAGGAATGTGGGACATAGCTAATCCATGTAGCGGCTCATTCAAACCTTAGAAAATCTCAGGGCCTTCTTATGTGGTGTATTCACCAACTCTATGCCGAATCTTGCTAACTGGTTAAACTTATTAACGTACTCCTTCAAAGAAAAACTCCCTTGTTTCAAAGCCAAGAACCTCTCCATGTATAAACTCTCCTCTGCTTGTGAAAGAAATTTCAACTCGAACCTTTGTCTGAAATCCATCCAAGTTTCCGCTGCATGTTCTCCATTCGTGACCTCCCACTAAAATGAGGCCTCATCCTTGATTAACCAAGCAGCCAGTTGAAACTTTCTTCCATCATCTACCTCAAAGATACCAAATAAGTCCTCCACTTCCTTGAGCCAGTTTCTAGCTTCAACAAATGTCTCAGTCCCATGAAAAGGTTTTCCGCCCATCGCCCGAAAGTCCTTGTATATCTTAGAAAAAGCATCCACACGGGGAGGAGGAGAAGCTGTAGCTTGGGGAGGACGAACATCTCTTGGGCCTGCGGTAGTAGCCCTAGCCTCCAGATAACTTCTGAAACATCCTAGTATCTGTACGCCCTCGGGTATAATGGTTTCCCCAGACATGCTGAAAGGAAAAAGGAAGAGATTCAAAACAAAGAATCGAAAGATAGATATATGGCCTTTTGGGATTATGTTTTTCATAATAAACATTTCTCTTAAAAGTACTCTCATTAAAACATAGTTTTTGAAAATACTTCTAAAAATAAATGCTTTTTGAAAAACGGTTTTCAAAATCTTTTATCTGTTCTGGTAACCTTCAGCTCTGATAACACGTGTAACACCCCACGTCCATCAATGTCACTCACAAAGGGATGCATTAACTTTCATGGGGCATTATAAGTGTATAGAACAGAATATTACAAGATAGATATATAAAATGGTACTTCAAATTTCAAAATAACTTCATTGCAGCGAAAACTGAGTATAGTTTGGTTACAACATTAAAACCAAATAATAAAGCCAAGTACACGAGTATCCATCTTGGATAATTTATTTTCAAAGTACATAAAAACAAAAGCATAATCCCACTCCAACTAGCCATAATGAAAAGAGATAAAGCTGAACATTACTTCAACGCTTCCAAGCACTTCAATAAGAAAGAAAGCTGAGTCAAGCTCCACTAATCCCACCCTAAGCACCTTGGGGGGAGGGGGCGGGGGGGAAGAAAAGAAAAGAGGCGAAACAAAATGGTTCAGACAAAAAGTCTGGAGAGTCCAGTGACTTCAACATATAATCAGTAAAGTAACAGGATAAGAACATAAACTAGATACAAGAAATGACTGTAACATGAATAGATATGACAGGGTAACAAGATGGACAAGATAAGCAAGATATAACATTGATTGCGCTCCTAATCACTATAAGATAATTCCTACACCGCACTAATGCTAATTATACAGAAAGTTGATCCCTCTTACTATTCATAATGAAAATGATAATGGTAGCTTCGTGTACTCCTAGCTTTTGTCATAGGTGCCGCCTGCTCCTATCTCCACTAGTTGTACCCACTACCCTCCCCATTCGATCGGCTCCTTAACTCGTAGATACCCATGCTGGTCCCACAGTAGGGTGTATCACTGCCTAAAGTGGCAACCCGATAGTACTAAATGCACGACTTATATCTACACGATGCAACAACGTCTTACCAACTAGCCTGGACCCACACACGCACGTGACTCCATTGGACTTGCATTGCCACCGCTACCTCGTTTGACCTCTTACAGTCAATCCCAGTAAGCGTGTCCCGTCCTCGACCTAGTTCGAGCTCACATAGATACATAATGGGTTACTGGTTGAAAAGGGTCCACACACTTGACACAAGCTTCCCTCCTAAGCTTGGTCCCCACTTGGAATTCCCACTTAACCCCTTCTTATTCCCATGTCTTCTTACATGTTTCACCTTGGTTAAGTGCTTCTAATTATATTTCACATGTCATCCATGTCACCCATGTCTTACCATATGCCTTATCTTGGTTAAGTGTTCATTTTTTACGTTATACATGCTACCCATGCAATACATGCTACACATATCACCCACTTAACCCTTTTTCTGTTCCAATGTCTTACTACATGTCTTGTCTTGGTTAAGTATTGTCTATCTGCCCAGTTGACTTAACCCCATCCACTTATCATCTCAATATGTATTATTGGTTAAGCTTGCCTTAACTCTATCCACTTTGTTCATATAATATTGGTTATGTTGTCATCTTACACAGGTTAACTTAACCCCACCCACCTAATTAACATGTTTTAGATATCATATTCATCTTTGATCAGCATTAATTAGTTATTAATGCACATACCTCTCACATTAAATCGATTGCTTGTGGCCGCTGGAAATGTCGGGCGGTTCCCGGCAGACTTCTTCCACAAGCCAGACCTAACCTCGCGTCTAAGCATCTTTTAGTTATGCCTATGACCTCTCACATTAGACTGACGGTTTGCGGTTGCTAGTTAGGCCAGTTGGTTACGGGAAGGCTTCTATCGCAAACGGAGTCTAATCTCGTGTCTCAGCATGCTTATCTTAGCCAATTTATTTATTTGCAGTTTATGCCAATTTCAGGCTAATTATGTCAATTACTCAAAATACCTTATTAAAATTATGATTATAATTTTAATCCAAATTAGGCCTATAATCTTACGTATACATGTCATGCCAAATTATGCCCAAATTACTTTGCGTTCATTATTATTAACAATCTATGCCAAACCCCGTGTATACAAATTGTACCAATTCATGCCACAAATCAATTATATGATTACAAACCAATTTATGCCAATTACATATTATTCAATAATTTCCCCAATCTTTTCCCACAACGTTTCCACGTTATTCGTACGTATAATTCAACGTAATATGTTAGGCTCGCAGTTAGCCTAATCTCATAAAAAGGAAAAGAAAAGAAGGGAAGAGAATTAAAACACCAAAACTGGCATAACACATAAAATACATCCAATAACATATGGAATATAGACTTTGGGTATGAATAATAAAATAGATCCAATATGCATATGGAACATAAACTGGCATAGAACAATAACATAGATCCAATAAGCATATGGAACATAAACTGGCATAGAACAATGACATAGATCTAATAAGAATATGGATCATGAACTGGCATAGCATAATAACATAGATCTAATAAGCATATATGAACCGGCATAGAACAATAGATCCAATAAGCATATATGAACTGACATAATAAAATAGATCTCATAAAATAGATCTAATAAGCATATGAACTAGCATAGATCTAATAAGCATATGATCTTGGCATAATAAAATACATCTAATTAAGTATATGAACTAGCATCATAAAATAGATCTAATTAAACATATGAACTTACATCATAAAATAGATCTAATTAAACATATGAACTGGCATCATAAAATAGATCTAATTAAACATATGATTCATCACACGGTCATGTTCATAAAATCCAATCCACAAACTTATCACAATTACTTTTAATTAATTATTTGTGAAAGCAACGTGGACTCACAGTGGAAGAAGAGAAAGTAGATCTGAATTCTGTATTCTGAATTTGATTAGCTAAACCATTGTTGTAGAATTCTATTCTTATCTTCCAATATGAATTACTCCTATTTAGATTTGCTTTAGTGTAGAAGAAAGACTAGCTTAGTTTGCGGCAACATGGAGGCGTATGAATTAGTGTATTGTGAATTATGTTTATGTCGAAGTATGTTTATATAGTTGTATTGAGTGAATTAAGGCCTTTAGATCTGACTTGGATTCATATAAACCATTCAGATAAAAAAGACACATCACTCAGCCAACCAGAAGAGGCCACGTCAGCCCTAAAACTCAAAAATCATCATTAACAAATAAAAATGCGCCATGTGTGCAACATGATGCGCAGCAGCAGAGATGTTGACACCCACATGTCACACACACACACACACACACACACACACATATATATATATATTCTTCTTTTTAACTATATTTCCAATTAACCCTTTTCACACTAAACCGTTTTTTTAATTGAACTACGTTCACACTAAGCCACTTTTTAGCCATTCCCCTAAAACAAAAATATGGTACTCGTGGGGATTGAACTCAGAACCTCTTATGTACAAGTCACATGTACTAACCAAATGAGCTACTAAGTCTTTTGCTAACAAGGCTTAGGAAAATGCTACACATTTTTTTCTCGTTCCTCTTTTTCATGTTTTGCTGCAATATTTAACTTAAAGATATCTTTTTCATTTTAAATCAGTTTTCTACAAACTATAGGTCTAAATTGACTAGAAAATCGCCACGAACGCGATGACGCTAATTTCGTGACCAAATTCCTAAAGCTTTTCAAATTTCCTTTTTATCTCTATTTAATTGTTCGCATGTATTTCTTCGCATTTCATGTATTGCATTCAATTTCTTTTATTAATCTTTTTCCTTCATTTCACCGCATGAACCTATTACATGCAATTTTATTGTCATTATTTATTTTCTTCTCTTAAATATATCTATGCATATAATATATATACATAATTCCACATTTTTAATTTCATTAAAAATGCGGGGTGTTACAGTAAGTCTGTTTGGCAAAGAATTATTTCATTCAAAACATTCCCGGTGGAGCGAACCTCGGTCGGGATAGCCTTCAACGCTTCAAGATGTTCCTGATACACTTTACTGCAGGAATGCACATTACACAAATATAAAGTTAGTATTTAGCTTATGACTCTATTGACTATGAGCCCAAGGCAAGAAAGACGCTTACTTCTGGCCAACCATCACCTCGTGAATTCTGGGTGACAACGGACATAAAACTAATCATGTTTGAAGAAACTGAGTTTGTACCTTATCCTCAGGATAAACCGAGTGTTGGCTTGTGCCACAAGGTAGATTAGGGAAGGCACACTAGAGGTTCTCCTATTCATTTGAAAAGGTACCAGATATCCCCTCCAGTTGGTAACTATGTAGGTATTCCCTGAATAGGACGCAGGTATCGGGAAGGAAGGCGTACACATTTGGGTGAAACTACATCGGCGCTATGCAGAAGTAGCGCAACATATCCTTGGTAAAACCACTGGATGGGGCATGCACCCAGAAACACACATATGCCTATTATAGCTGATGTATCCTTCTAGAGGTGCATGCACCCTACCCCTCTTCAGGGACACGAACATCGTTCCAGGGTATGCTGAACCGTTGAACACGCGTTTTAACGCCACTTCATCCATGTGCGAAGGCACCTAATCCGATGGGTCATCAACTCTAGAGGCATCCACCGTCATATCTGGTGCCTTTGGAACATCTTCCTCCGTGATATCTATGTACTCTTCTTATTCATGATTTCCTTCTGCCTCTCCAGTCCCTTCTGGTATTGCTGGTTCGGCCGGATGCTCGGTCGTTTGTTGCGGTTTCCCTGACTGTACACCCTGGTTGGGTGCTTTAGGCGAGCTTACGAGCTAGAAAGGGTGGACGCTTCTGAAATCTCAAGCTTCTTGTCCTCTGAACTAGTGTTTCTTGACGACCCGGACTGGGGTGGCAAGTGTTCTAAAGCTTCAGCTTCCAAACCTTGAAGTCTTTTGGAAGATCTTGTTGCCATTACAAGCTATACTTAAAACTTAATCGCATTAGAAATCAGACTGAAAGTTAGTGTAAACTAACATGAACGTGCAGAGCCAGAGCTGATACGATTATAATAAAAAGAACTGGAACATGATGACGGTCACTAGTCTCTAGAACTATAACCATTGTCATCGACCAGTGTTGTCAAGTTCATGTCAAGTTGCAACTACGTCGTGATTGAAGTCGGAAATCAAGTCTAAAGGTCGATAGTTTAGTCATATGTTTATAGTCCGAGTTTATGCTCTAATACTATGTTCGAGTCAGAGTTATCAACCCTTATTCGAGCATAAAGGCGTTATCAATCGATATGTTCAACCCTAAGTCTGATCCAATTACGTAACACCGCAAAAACGATGTAAATCGAATGAAAGGCCTCCTAGGATATGAGTTTTCAATAGGGAGAGTTTGATGTATTGAAAATAGGTTGTTACAAAATGTACTAACTCTTAGGGATGCGAAAATCGCTTCCCTAAGTATTAGTTGCTTCGCATCCCCATACAGGTGCAAAATTTACATCCTACCTTCTTTGTGAAAATCACATCCCATACTCCGTAATGCACCGACCCATGCTTACTTCACATCTCACGAGATGCAAGAATTTGCATCCCTCAGATGCGAAATATTGCTTCCCCTGGAGATGATGCGAAGTTGCCCCTCATCTTTCTCCTCCTTCTACTACCTTCTCCCTTCTCCTTCGCTTTCACTCCATCTCCCCTGAATCCCCTCGAGTACACAATTCTGCACGCTAGGGAATTCAAGTCCCGCCTCTCCTTCTACAACCATGACTTCAAATCCTAGCATCATGAGCCAAAGAATCAAATTTGATTTGAATAATCAAAATGTGTAAGTTGAATCATGAGGTTCTCACCCAGCTAATACTTCAATTCAAGTTTGAGTTCTGTCGTTTCAGGGAAAATATGCAAGTCCTTGGGATGCGAGACAATATGCGAAGTAAAGGGGAGGAGGAAAACATATCACGGTTTTTATATGAGGGAGGGGGGAGAGGGGCTTGACTCGATTGAATTATCGTATCCCACCGGGGATGCAAAATTTCACATCCTACAAGGGATGCAAAATTTCGCATCCCACTAGGATGCGAAAGTTCGTATCCCCCGAGATGCGAGATTTCCCATATCTATCCAAAAAAAGAGAAAAAGAAGAAAAGGAAAAGTGGGAATTAATTATCCAACATGGAGGAATTCTTGACTCGCAACTTTGGTAAAGACTACGCGTACGCGTTTTCGAAATTATAATGGTCACTTTAATTTGATTCGCTAACCAATTATGTGTTCATAAGTTTAAACAACTCAAGAACGTATGCCAAGCGATTAAATTCATGTGATATCATTTTCAAAAACCAACTCGCCTAATAATGAAGTGAATACATATTTACTGATTATATTCTATTTCACATTCCCATTGCATCGCGCAAAGCCACGTGAAAATGTGTGATTATGTATGCAAGACTACGTTGACAACAATTCGTTTACGTTCCAACATAAATAGAAGTCGACGACTAACATTTAATTTCTTGAGTCGACAGGAATTAGATTTTTAAAAAAGCAATCAAAGAACCAGAATTCTCAACACACTCAACGAAATGGTCACGACCAAGCGCTCGACATCGCTTGGAGGTTATCTCAAATTTTGGAGATGATTATTTCTACTCAAAGAACCTCATATCAAGATGAGACGTCCTTTGGGGAGCAAGTGTTAGCTTGCATTTTGGTCCGGTTCCCAAAAGCATACCAGGCCCACTCGACTCAACCCTTCGCGTGGCACCAAAGCCCGAAATGTCGCAAAAACACTAAAGATTCATTCCCGAACAGAGTCATGCAAGCGTAGGCCTCACTCCCCTTCAAATATAACATTTCACCTCCCTCAAAGTGGAGACCAACACCACAATTTCGCATCCCACAAAAATCGTTTCCCACGTTTTGCATCCCATACTTTATATTTCGCATCCCTCCTAAGCACTCAACAAAACCCACATCCCTCTCGAGTGTGATTTAGCATCCCCTAGAATGCGTTATCTCCCATGATCCCACGGGATGCGAAAATCTGCATCACTCCGGGACACGGTCTCACATCCCCGTGGATGCAAGGGCACAAATTCCCGGTTCTCTTTGGGAAATGGCCTTGTATCCCCTCGGGATGCGAAAATCATATACCAGTGGGGGATACAAAATTTCCTGTAAAATCATGATAGGATGCGAATTTTGGGCTGCCACCTATTCAGGATGTGAATTTCCTGTTATGGTCTCCAAGTCTCACCTACTCTCAACTAATCCACTACCTACAAATAGCTCATACCTCAAGAGGATTGGCATTTGCATGATTTGAGAGCTCTAGAAGGACCATTGGACACCATTAATGGCATCCTAAGCCTTAAGGAAGAAGAATTATTATATTCCAAGACTTCACGTATGCAAAATATGACTCCCGAAAACTTAACCAAATTTTGTAGACAAATGGCATGTGATGTTCAACACTTGTAGTCTTCAATAGTGAATAAAAATATGAAAATGCTTCAAAGTGGACGTAGATTCAATATGAACCAATCCACTATAAATTCCCATGTTCTTTGCTTACCGCACTTACTTTTACATACAAAAAACATTATTCTCGTGTAATCGAGAATCCTTGGGTTTGACAACAATTTTACACGTCAACAACTACTTTCAATTCAGAAACTGTTCTTCCATTGCATTTTACATCTACTTTAGAACTCTTGAGTTCTCATCCTTTTCAGATTTTGATAATTTCTACATTTCAATATTCTGCTAATTTACACATAAACCAAAAAATACATTTGCATTACATTTTCTTTTGATTTTTGTTCACATTTTTCTTGTTTGTGTTCACCGTGCTTCTGTTTTTAACCATTACTACAAACCATCTTCAACTTTCCTAACCTCTCCTCGCTTTTCTACATTCCATCTCTTTGTCACATTGTTAAATTTCTACATCATCTAACCTCGTTCAAAAACTGCCACATCCCCATCTTCCAATTTGCACAATCATCAACCACGCATCAAAATCCCAAACAACACCACCATTCAATAGCATCATCGGCCAAAATTCTACTTATAACTTCAAACTCCCCTTTGCATATTGACAGAACTTGCGTATACACTGCTACACTGCTACACTGCTTCAACTGCTACCCCAGACAACTACAACTCAATTGGCCTTTTTAGAGAATTTGTTATCTCCTTTTTAATGTGGTTTTTATTTTAAGTTAAATCATTTTTTTAAAGGGGTTAGCTTTATATGTAGAAAATTTTAAGATGTAATTTGTTTGTATTTTCTGATCGCCTTTGATTTGATTTCTTTTGCGTGCTCTTGTTTTCTTCCTTTCTTCTTTATTAAAAATATATTCATTTAACTGATTTCCTGGTTCTAGAAAATCAAAGGAGGGTTTTACTTTGCTTTGCTTAAAATCTACGTTGCTTGCTTGCTTATTATAGGAAAAATCACTACTAAAATAAATAGCTAGTAAATCTTCATGCATTGAACTTGTGCTCTTAACTTTTTTTCTTCTTGAGTTGTTGTTTTCTTTCATTTTGCATTTAAAAAACAAAAAAATCATTTGTTGTTGCATTGTTAACACATATTTAATTTATAATTTGAATTCATCTTATTTTATTTTTAGTTTCCTAAGGGCACACCCAAATTCACATTATACGGGGAGTTTATAACTCTTCCTTGGTCCAGAAAATTGCATTTCATCGTAGAACTTGGATGGTTAACAAAGATTAGAAGTTGGAATCAAGGGTGTCATGAGTTCATTTTGGCAATGTTTGTGTTTTGATAACTAGTATTATTTCACTTAAACTCTCTCTTGATGTCTAAGGAAACGATAGAGTTTCGATCACATATAATTATCATGGTAGTTTATTGATTATAGTAATTATTTGTTTGAATATACTTAAAATTTTAGTTGGATTGTTATAGTGATTCAGGGTACACTGATAACCACTACCTGTTACTTGGCTAAGAACTGTTTTAGCTAATTTAAATCAAAATGTATTAATACAAATTTAGGTTAGAGTATTAAGGACGAAAAAATTATAATTAAGTCCTTGCATTCATTTAGTTGCATTAGTTCATGCTTATAAAAATAGAAAACAAAAAACCATTTTTCTTTGAATATTTACTTCTAATTTTTACAAAAAAACAAATGTTAACAATATTTTTCGTTAACATCCGAACTGGAATAAACAATGCATATGTTTAGAAGTTTGATGCATGATCAGCCCAAAAGTTATTGAAATGCAATTATGATTCAGTGTTCTTAAACTAATTTCATTGTTTCTTAAGTGTAAAGACATTTAGTCATAAGATTAGTCACCCATTCCTTAAGGGTTGAGTATCACACTTACGAGACTATAAAGTCAAGGACCATCCTAAAAGAAAGGTATTTTTTACTAGTCCAAGGAAACAAAGACCTTATGTGATAAACACCTTTAGAAACTAGATGAAATAATATACATTGTGTTTAGAAGAAACATTTTAATTCCTCGAAATGCTCGGATTCATTTTTATGCTATTGTGCTTATTAACTTATATGACCCTTCCGCATCGAACCAACCCGAGAAGGCTTTGGTTGCGTCAGTTATCAAGTTACAAGCTTGTAGAAAGATCCCATTCGAAGTTGGGTTGCATTAGGCTTATCAAGGAAAAGCTAAGTCACGTATAAATTATTCGAGAAGGGAAAAGCCTTGGTTTTGCCCAAGACCTTCCTTCTCACGAAATAACCGTGATCAACTCTATCACAAAAAAGGTTAGTGTTAACTCTCTGTCTTATGATTATGGACACGATATGATTATCGAATCGAGACAATGCTTAAGTCTCGGATTTACTCTCTTTATTAATTACAGATATATTACAAGAGTTTAAGAAATCCCCAATTTGATTTGGAAATTAGGGTTTGCTCTATAGAGAGAAAGAGAGCGAGATTGAGAAATGAGAATTCGGCCCCCAAAATGAGATCCCTGGTGTCTTATTTATAGACAAATTTGTTCCCCCTTTGTTGTTGGGCGAGCAGTATCCCTTGTCGGCTACTTTTCCCTTTTGGTTCCCGAAGTCCAGGCTCTCGGCCGCCTCTTCTTCAGATTCTGAAAGCTTTGCCCATGGCTCTTTGGGGTGTCGATTCTCTCTTTCAGGAGGAGGGTTCCAATTTGCGGAACTCCTTTTTGATTGCTTGCTCATCCACTTTGTATTGATTCAAAGTTTTCCTAAGCAAATGGCTTACGGATGTAGGCTTCCAAATGTGGACTCTTGGTCTTACTATTAAAGCTTTGTGGAACTTTCCTTTGTGACCCAAGACAAAGGTAGACGAGTCCGCCACCCATGTCGGTATTGACACTAAGCACATTAGTGCAGATAGTTTGTCTCTCTTTAGGGTTCCGTCTTTCCTTTAGGTAGATGTCCTGAAGTGTTTCTTTACTTTCCGGGGATTAACTTCTGGTACTCTATTTGTTAATTATTAAAATGACCTCTCGGTATCCATTTGATTGAGGTTCCAGTATGTGGCTCTCGTTCCTTATCATATTGGTATTAAGCCGATTAATACTGATAGCCCTTCCGTTCTTCAGGTCTCGGGTTGTGATGCCCTTTGTTTTCCAATTTAATGAATCCCAGTTTTCAGATGACTTCTTGTCTGTTGTCCTTCCTGTTGGAACAACCCTATCGGAATTACCCTGCCAGTAATCTTTCTCTGTTTAGGCTGTCATTTGTTTGCCCTGCTGGATGTCTCTCCTAGGTTCTTGATTTTACCATATGCTTAACTTTTGCTTGTGTTGAAGATATCTTTATGCTTGTGCCGGTTTGCTACCCCTTCACCGTCAGCCTGTCTCGGAGTCAATTTTGGTAGTAACATTCCCCCTTAGTGAAGGAGTGTTTTCGACTTTTCAAGTCAAACTTCTTCTCTGGATTCTTTCGCATTTCACCTGCAAGAGCTTCAACAACTAATTTTACCTATTGGAACTAATTTTGCACATTAGCTTTTATTTCTATTTGCATATATACTAGATAAGGTGATGTTCGGGACTAATCAATAATATTATATCGGACTCATGTCTTTTAAGTTCTATTAGAAAGTAGAGGAAAGAGTTTTAGGGGACTTCCTTGCTGCAAACTGTGAGTAGGTATTAATATCAGTCCTCATAATGAAATGTCTGAGGCACCGCTTCTACAGGGATCCTTCTCGAACCAAGCTTTATTCATATATTAACATATTGAAGGCCAGAAATCATCTTCTAGTGTTAACAGTCCTAAACCCACCCTTATTCGGGTATTGAAAGATTAAAGACTAGAGATCCACTTCCGGTATTAATAGAAGTACTGAACCAACCCTTATTCGGGTATTAAAAGATTGAAGACCAAATATCCACTTCTGGAAATAATAACAGTCCCGAACCAATTCTTACTTGGGTATTAAAAGATTGAGGACCAGAAATCCACTTCTAGTATTAATAGAAGTCCCAAACCAACCCTTAGTCGATATATTAAAAGATTGAAGACCAGAAATCCACCTTAGGAAATAATAGAAGTCCCGAATCAACCTTCGGGCATTAAAAGATTGAAGACCAGAAATCTGCTTCTGGTATTAATAGAAGTCCCAAACCAACCCTTATTCAGATATTAAAAGATTAAAGACCAGAAATCCACTTCTGGTTATGTCTTTTGTTACCTCTTTCAGGTTTGATTTATGAAGCAGAGGTTGCACATGCTTCTTGAGCCACTCTCCGGGTAATCATAGTGGACGATGCACGTGCTTTGTTGGTCATTCTCTGGGCATGTGCGTCCGGTGCACTTGGCTAGCTTATCCACAGGTATGGCCCAAGGTCTTACCTGACCTCCCTCTAGGAGGCACCTTATCCTGACCATTATAGGCGATGATAAGGTCTTATATATTTAAACTGGGTCATCGCAGACACGAATTAAGGCTTACTCTTTTGATGCTCTATTCTAACCATCGTAGGCAATGATGGAGGCTTACACTCCACCCCCTCCAAGGGGTTCCCTATCCTGACCATCGTAGGCGATGATAGGGGTTTGCGTTCCCTTCTACGGGTAACGCGGAACATAAGCTGAGGTATGATGTGCTTAGTTCATAACAGAGGAAGGGCGTACTCTTCTGCTAGTAGAGGCAAGGCATGATAATTAGACGCTCTGTCACGACCGTTTCTAGTGTGGGTTGGAAGCTTACGCTTTTGATGCTCCAACCTGGCCTTTTCTGACTTAGGCACGGAGGAAGGCTTACTCACCATCCCCCTCCGGGGAGTGTCTTGCCCTGACTAACTTGGCGATGACAAGGGTTATTATCCATTTGCAATCAGACCCGTCTTGAGCTACCTTGTGCTTTTGAGAGGGTTTCCATTCCCTTAGTTGTGTGAATATGTTTTGGAGAAGGTCTTCTTCTACTAATTTATCATTGAGAAGTATGGCCTTAAATGTTTCGAGTTCCATGTTCTAAGAACGTGATCACTATTTGGCTTGCGTAGTCGAGACATCGTAGGTATGACTTCTTTATGAATAACCAAGGGACCTCCCAATTTGGGCCAAGCGGACCATCCGATGGGTTCTCTATATTGGCCATTACCCTTCGTAAGACCAAATCTACATTCGTGAAGGTTCTAGTTTTAACTTTTGACTTATAATACTTTGTGATTCTCCTTTGGTATTTGGTTGTTCTGATTGTAGCCTCGTCTCAATCCTTGTATTAGGTCTAAGAATTCCTTCTTCAACTCTTGATTTGGATCAAATGTGTAGGCTGTTCTGTGTGATGGGATTTCAACCTTAATCAGAAGCATGGCTTCACATCCATATGTCATAGAAAATGGACTGTGCCCTGTAGTTGTTTTGGCAGAAGTTCTATATTCCCAAGGCACTAAGGGTAATTCTTCGACCCAATTTCCTTTGGCTTGATTTAGTCGTTTCTTGAGGATTGTCTTTATGGTTTTGTTTGCAGCTTCAACTGCTCTGTTTGCCCTTGGATGGGCTACCGAAGAAAAACTTTTGATGATTCCATTCTTTTCACAAAACTGAGTGAACTCCTCACTCTCGAATTGTGTTCATAGTCCGATATGATTTTGTAAGGAATCCCAAAGCGAGTCAGGATATTCTTTATTACAAATCTCAATATCTTCTTGGATGTAATTGTTGGAAGGGATTCTGCTTCTACCCATTTGGTGAAGTAATCAATGGCTACTACGCCATACTTGGCTCCACCATTGGAGATTGGTAAAGGCCCAATTAGATATATTCTCCATACATCGAATGGCCAAGGGCTTGATATAGTGGTTAGCTCACTAGGAGAAAGTAGGGTTATTTAAGAGTACCTTTGGCACTTCTCACACTGCTTGACGTACTCAATTGCTTGCATGTCCCTCTTGGCAAGCTTAATCCCACTAGAGTGATCTCTGCATGATCCTTCATGTGCTTCTTTTAACAAATTAAGCCCAATCTCGAGTCTTACGCATCTCAAGTACGGAAGTGAATTCCCTTTCTTATAGAGTACCCCTTCCATAATCGTAAATGATAGGGGCTTGGTGTTTTATCTTCCTTGCGTCTTTTCTGCTAATGGGTAAGGTTCCTTTCAAAAGGTAATCTACCATAGGAGTCATCCAAGTATTCTCATAATGATAATTTATTCTTGTGGAAGGAGGTTCCTCACCAGAAGCTACCTTCTTATCAATTTCATCTTCCCTTCTCGAAGCTTGGGATCTAATTAGGACTAACAATTCTTTTCTTGTTTCGGGTTCCCCCTATCGATACTGGGTCTTTCTTGGTATCCTATGAGGATTGCTCGAGTTCGGGTGCTCCTTGAGAGCTAGCCAATTTGGCTTGTGAGTCAGCTTGGGTATTCTCCTCTTTGGGTATTTGGTGTATCGAGAAATCCTCAAATTGGGAAAGCATCTTTAATATCCTTTTTACATATAGGGCCAACCGTGCGTCCTTGGTTTGATAGGTTTGCTTTATCTGATTTATCATTAGTTGTGAATCGCTAAAGATCTCTATTCGGAGTATCTTTAACTACAACGCTAGATTCAACCCTGCCATCATTGACTCATATTCGGCCACATTGTTAGTAGCTGAGAACCCTAAGTTCATTGTATAGTGCAAGTGATATCCATCAGGGGTTATTATGATGTATCCTGCCCCTGATCCTTGTTCATTTGAATCCCCATCTACAAATAGTTGCCATTTAGTGTTTAAGTTGTTTTCTTTAGTTGATTGTTGTGTAATGAAGCTTATGTTGGAGAATGGAGTTATGATGACAACAACGTTATTTCAATATTAATTGATTATAAAATATATACTAACACTTTTGTCTAGAATATATATATACATTGCAAGATTTATATAAAAGAATTATTACTGAAGACTGTACAGTTTAAAGATGTTATATATCCAGAATTCAGAGATGATTCAAGACTCATGAGTATTCAATATTTCAAGAGATCAAGAGTTCAAGATAAAGATAGTAATAGAGCCTAGTTTATGTAAGGCTCTGAATAACACTTCAGGTTCAAATTCAAATTTCAAATTCAAATTTCAAATTCTATCTTCAGTCTCTATCTTATCTAATTTATTTTCTTTACTTTACTTTTGATTTTAAACTCAAGTTTTATAAATTTTATGTTTATTTTATATACTTTATATTTATATAGTTTTAACACTATAATTTTATAAACATGTTTGTATAGTTTATATTTATGTTTTCATACGATTTTCGACTTTACAATATTCATTTATAACACTATGTTTTAATTTAAGAATTTCTAGAATTATATATATATATATATATATCAAAAAACTTGAAAATGCTCAAAATTCAATTTTAAAACATGATATGCCGACATACATTTATATATATGTTGACATATAACTGTCATTTTTTAAAAATTGAAAGGAAGTGTCTTTTCATTATTTGTGACGGTTCAGAAACATTGCAACCTTTCAAATGTTATAAATATGGGATGATTTCAAATTTTTTTATACTCTTCTTCTCCATATCCATATTCATCTCCTTTCTTTACACCATTTTATCGTCTCATTTTTATGATTTCTACACTTATACTCTGCTGAATTCAATTCTATTTTCATTAAACTTTTTCTCTTCTCACTCTCTACTCATTACTCTCTGAATCAAAGTGCTATTGAAGAGTTATAGGGATGTTGTAAATGTTTGGGTAGTGTTAGTAATCGGTGGTATCCCTTGTAGCCGTGAAATCAAGGAAGGGTAATAGGTAGTATTCCTTATAGCCGTGAAATCAAGGAGGATATACTTGATCAAGTATGTGTGTGGAATCAGTGGTATCCCTCGTAGCCGTGAAATCAAGGAGGATTTTAATTGGGTAATTATATAGTAATTAATAAAACTCTGCGCAATCCAGTGTTGCGTGGGACTGGACATAGGAGCAATTCCGAACCAGTATAAAATCCGGTGTGTTCTTTCCTTTTCTGCATTTTATTTCTATTTTTTTGTTTGATTCTGTGTCTGTGACTGTTTCTATAGTGTTTGATTCATATAGTAGATCATATAAGTTTTAGATTTTGTTTAAATTCTTAAAAACACTATTCACCCCCCTCAAGTGTTAGTTTTGCCTTAACGATTCATTCCACAATCCCTAACAATTGGTATCAGAGCAAGGCCTTTCAAAAAGTTCATAATCTGATTTTTGAAAATTTTTAAATGGCAAATTTTGGAATATTTGTTAACACTAGTATTAATTCATACATTGTACCAACATTGAAAGAGTCGGCATATAATCATGTTGAAATGTCATGTAATCTACTAAAATATTGTTTAATCTAGGAAAATATGTGTTTTATGGCTTTTGAAAATTCAAATTCTGAAAAGGTGGCCATTGGAAATTCAAATTCTAAACTGGTGTATTACATGGCCATTGAGAATTCAATTCCAGAAAGCGGTCGGTGGAAATAAAAAAGGACAAATGGATACTGGATAGTGGCTGTTCGAGACATATGACAGGAAATCCTGAATTACTCAATAATCTGAAATATGAAGATAGTGGAGTGGTGAACTTCGGAGATAACTCTAAATGATACATTATTGGAGTCGGAAATGTCAGAAATTCTGAAACTCCTACTATTTCTAATGTTTTATTAGTTAGGAATTTAAAACATAACTTACTAAGTATAAGTCAACTTTGCGATAAGGTTTATAAAATAAACTTTGAAAAGGATAAATGTTTTATAGAAGATAGGAATTCAAAAATAATATTCGAAGGAGATAGAAAGAAAAATATCTGTATATTGAGTATGAAAATCTCCAGTGATAACCTATGTCTTATGGCCAATACAAGTGACCCTTGGATCTGGCATAAAAGATTTGGTCATATAAACTTCAAACATATCTCTAGGATTTCTAAATTAGATTCAATAAGAGGGTTTCCCAAAATGAAATTTAAAGTTAATAAGTTATGCGATGCTTGTCAATTTGGAAAATCAAAGAGAAGTTCATATAAAACAAAAGAGGAAATTACTACATCAAAGCCATTGGAGTTGATTCACATGGATTTATTTGGTCCATCTCAAATTCTATCGATAAACCATAATAGATATGTTTACGTAATAATCGACGATTTTTCTAGATTCACTTGGACTTTGTTTCTTAAAAATAAATGTGATGCTTTTGATCAATTTAAAACTTTTTCTAAAAGACTTCAAAATTTATTATCACTAAAAATCAAAACAATACGAAGTGATCATGGTGGAGAATTCGAAAACAAAATTTTTGAAAAATATTGTAATAAAAAGGGAATAACCCATCATTTTTCAATTCTGAGAACCCCTCAACAAAATTGAGTAGTTGAACGTAAAATTAGGACAATACTAGAGTGTGCAAGAACTATGTTATCTGATAGTAATTTACTAAGAAATTTTTGGGCTAAGGCAGTTGCAACAGCTTGCTATATTATAAATAGAATTCCAATTAGACCTTTAACTCATAAAATCCCATATGAACTTTTGTATAATAAGAAACCAAAAGTATCATATTTTAAAATATTCGGTAGTAAATGATTATACTTAATACTAAAGACAATTTAGACAGATTTGACTCGAAATCCGATAAAGGAGTATTTATTGGATATTCAGATAGTAGTAAAGCTTATAGAGTTTTTAGTACTCGAACCAATACCATAGAAGAAACCTTAAACATATCTTTCAATGAAAACTGTAAAAGTATAACTCAAAACAATGAAGATGAACGTGAAAATGAAATTAATGAAATAAATCGTGAAGATAATCAACCAAATAAATGAATTAGATTACTTAGAGACCATCCTGTAGAAAACATCTTAGGAGATATTGAATCCATTGTTAGAATCTGTAACCAATTAAATAATATGATTAATACTGCATTTATTTCAACTATTGAACCTAAGAATCCAAAGGAAGCATCTTTGAATGATTTATGGATTGTTATGCAAGAAGAACTGAATCGATTTACTAGGAATGATGTATGGGAACTTGTTCCTAGATCAGAGGATAAGACATTAATAGGAACCAAGTGGGCTTATAAAAATAAAATGAATCAACACGGTGAGGTCGTAAGAAATAAGGCACGACTAGTAGCACAAGGTTATATTCAAGAAGAAGGAATAGATTACGATGAAACTTTTACCCTTAGTAAGACTAGAAGCTATTAGGATTATACTAGCCTTTGCAAACCATAATAATTTCAAATTATATCAAATGGATGTCAAAAGTGCTTTTCTAAATGGATTTGTTAATGAAGACGTATATGTAGAGCAACCACCTCTATTCGAAGATGAACAATTACCAAATCACGTATATAAGTTAAAGAAAGCATTATATGGATTAAAATAGGCTCCTAGGGCTTGGTATGATAGATTAAGAAATTATTTGTTACAATCAAATTTTGAATAGGAAAATTAGATAATACTTCGTTTATTAAGGAGAATAATAAAGATATACAGTTAGTTCAAATATATGTTGACGATATAACTTTCGGATCAACAAACAATAAGATGAATAAAGAATTTTTAGATATTATGAGCCAAGAATTTGAAATGAGTCATATGAGAGAACTAATATGCTTTCTAGGATTACTAATTCATCAATTAAATAATGTAATATTTATTAATCAAGAAAAATATGCAGGAGATCTAATTAATAAATATAATCTAGCTACGACTAATGGGAGACCAACACCTATGGCAACCAATATAGCATTAAGTAAAGATGATACATCTAAAGACATTGATCAAAAACTATATAGAGGAATGGTAGGATCGTTATTATATATAACTACTAGTAGACCAGATATAATGCATAGTGTATGTCTCTATGCAAGATATCAGTCGCAACCTAAGGAAACTCATTTAAAATTCGTAAAACGTATTCTAAGGTATGTAAAGCATACATCATACTTTGGGTTATTTTACCCTAAGGAAGATTCATTCGACTTAGTTTCCTACTTTGACCCTGATTATGCAGGATATAAATCTGATCGTAACAGTACTAGTGGAACATGTCACTTCTTAGGACATTCACAAGTCTCTTGGTTTAGTAAAAAGCAAAATATTGTATCTTCGTCAATAACTAAAGCAGAATATATCTCTATTGCTTTAGCTTGTTCACAAGTAATATATATGAAACAAACTCTACATGATTTTGGATTAAATATAAATAAATCACCGATATACTCTGAAATATTTCTAAAAATCCAACTCATCATTCAAGAACTAAACATATCGATATAAGACATCATTTTCTAAGAGATAACGTAAGTAAAGAGAAAATTTCACTCGAATTTATAGAAACAGATAAACAAATAGCATATATATTAACAAAACCATTAATCGAAGCAACATTTACTAAATTTGGAAGAGAATTAGGCATATGTTTATTAAGCGAGTTAGAATAATTAAATATACTAATATATATAAATAACATAAAAAATCAGAAAAATAAAATTTAAAAGACAAGTATGTCGACATATAACTGCCAGAATTTTAAAATTAATTCCCACCAAAAGTTAGTTATATTAATTATTCAAACTTTGTACTTCGACTTTTCTTCTTCATTTTCATTTCTCACTTCTGTAAAAATTCTAAACTAAAATAAACAATGACCTCCACCAATTTAAAAACCCAAATCAATCCCGATTCGCCTGCTGGACCATCTGAAGTCCATTTCAATGATCTACGCTATCACATGTCATCAAAATTAAAGAAAAGCTGGAGTTTGATCTGCAAATGTTGGGTGAAATACAATTACTTCAAATTAGGATGAGCCAAGAGAAAAATAGGCAAGGGAAAGTGATAAGGAGTTTTCTTAAGTTCATAAGGTTAATCAGGCTAATCTGATTATCATCGAAGATGATAATGAACCTATGGAAGAAGATGGGGAACCAGAAGAAGAGGAATAAGAAGTAATGGAGGAATAGGAACCCAAAGAGGAACAATAAGAAGTCTCAGACAAAGAGCATCAAGTTGTTTGCGTGGGTGAAGTCTTATACGATCATAACGGAAATATGATTGTTAAATATATTGCTTTGTTTTGTATAACATAAAATTTTAATTACTTTGTTATATAGGCAAGAATTAAGGGGGAGTATATAAAAATTATTAATGTAAATACTTTACTTAGGGGGAGTATTCTACTTTGATTTTGAAATTATAGGTTTTATTTAGATTTAGGGGGAGTAGTTTTAGAATTTCTTTTTGATAGTGCCAAAGGGGGAGAAATTATAAAATATAGGATTCATATAGATATAGGGTGTATTTGGAGGATCATCATCAACAGGTATATACTGGTACGATATTTTATAAACTAAGGTTGTCATCATCAAAAAGGGGGAGATTGTTGGAGAATGGAGTTTTGATGACAACAACCTTATTTCAATATTAGTTGAATATAAAATATATACTAGCTGTTTTGTTTAGAATATATATATATATATACATATGCAGGATTTATATATAGGAATTATTACTGAAGACTGTACAATTTATAGATACTCGAGATCAAGAATTCAGAGATGATTCAAGACTCATGAGTATTCAAGATTTCAAGAGATTAAGAGTTCAAGATAAATATAGTAATAGAGTCTAGCTTGCGTAAGAGTCTGAATAACACTCCAGGTTCTAATTCAAATTCTGATTTCAAATTTTATTTTCAAATTCTATCTTCAATCTTTATCTTCTCTATTTTATTTTCTTTACTTTACTTTCGATTAGTTTTATAAATTTTATATTTAAACTTTCGTATACTTTATATTTATATAGTTTTAACTCTATAATTTACAAATATGTTTGTATAGTTTATATTTATGTTTTCGTATGATTTTCTACTTTAAAATATTAATTTATAACACAATGTTTTAATTCAACAATTTCCAGAATTATATATATATATATATATTAAAACACTTGAAAATGCTCAAAATTCAATTTTAAAACATGATATGTCGACATATATTTATATACATGTCGACATATAAATGTCATTTTTTCAAAATAGAAAGGAAGTGTCTTTTCACTATTTGTGACGATTCAGAAACGTTGCAACCTTTCAAATGTTATAAATATGGGCTGATTTCGAATTTTTTTATTCTTCTTCTCCATCTTCATCTCCTTTCTTTACACCATTATATCTTCTCATTTTTATGATTTCTACATTTATACTCTACCGAATTCAATTCTATTTTCATTAAACTTCTTCTCACCCTCTACTTATTACTCTCTGAATTAAAGTGCTATTGAATAGTTATAGGGTTGTTGTAATTGTTTGGGCAGTGTTTGTAATTGGTGGTATCCCTTGTAGCCGTGAAATCAAGGAAGGGTAATCGGTGTTATCCCTTATAGCTGTGAAATCAAGGAGGATATACTTGAGCAAGTGTGTGTCTGAAATCGGTCATATCCCTTATAGCCGTGAAATCAAGGAGGATTGTAATTGGATATTGATATAGTAATAAAACTCTACGCCATCCAGAATTGCATGGGATTGGACGTAGGAGCAATTCTGAACCAGTATAAAATCCGGTGTGTTCTTTCCTTTTCCGCGTTTTATTTCTGTTTATCTTTGTGTTTGTGTTTGATTCTGTGTCTGTGATTGTTTCTGTAGTGTTTGATCAATATAGTAGATCCTATAAATTTTAGATTTTGTTTAAATTCTCAAAAGCACTATTCAGCCCCCCTCCCCCTTCTAATGTTAGTTTTGCCTTAACGATCCATTCCGCAATCCCTAACAGCTTATGAATTCATTTATAAAGTCTGCAGGAGCTTGTCCTTTGATTGATGTTCGAGGTTGCAATTCAATCTCATACTAGCTAAGTTCGACTCCCCATTTTACCAACCTTCCTGAGGTTTCTGTCTTGCTATAAACTTGCTTAAAAGGAAAACAAGTTAAGACCTTAATAGGATGTGCTTGGATGTAGCTTCTAAGCTTCCGTGCTGTAAGTATTAAGCAACATGCTATTTTTCCATCACCGGGTATTGGGTTTCTGCATTCTTTAATCTCCTGCTAACGTAGTAAGTTGGATGTTGAGTCTCGTCAATCTCTCTTATAAGGACTGAGCTTATCACATACTCTGAAACGACCATATAGAGGTTCAAATCTTCTCTCTTCTCAGGACTGGATAGAATCAGGTGTTTTCCCATATAGTATTTCAATTCTTGGAAGCATTTTCTACATTCTTCGTTCCATTCGAAATTCTTCTTTCTCTTTATAGCATCAAAGAAGTGGACACACTTGTCGGTGGCTTTGGAAATGAACCTACTGAAGGCTGTCACCTTTCCGTTTAAGCTCATTACTTCTTTGCTTGTTTTAAGCTCCTCCATATCTTTAATGGCTTGAATTCGGTCAGGACTAGCCTCAATGCCATGTTCACTTACCACATATCCTAGGAACTTTCCGGATTGGACCCAAAAGAACACTTTTGTGGATTTAACTTCATTTGGTAACTTCTTAAGATGATGATCATCTCTTCTAGGTCCTTTAGGTGGCTTTCCTCTTTAACAGACTTCGCTAGCATATCACTACATATGCTTGCATGTTTCCCCCATCTGCTCTTGGAACATTCTATTGACCATCCTTTGGTATGTTGTTCCCGCATTTTTCAGCCCTAAAGGCATTACTTTGTAACAAAATGTTCCCCAATCCGTGATAAAACATGTATGTTCCTCGTCAGGTTTATGCACGGAAATTTTATTATACTCGGAATAAGCACCCTCTAAGTACAGTATCTTGTGGCCACTTATTGCATCAACCAACTAGTCTATCCACGGAAGGGGGTAGAATTCCTTTAGGAAGGCCTTGTTTAAGTCTATATAATCAACGTACGTTCTCCATTTCCCGTTGAACTTCTTTACTAGCACATGATTGGCTAACCATTTTGGGTAAAAAACTTCTTGGATGAACCCGTTTGTTTCTAACCTCTTGGCTTCTTCCTTTAAATCCCCTGATCGATCTCTATTGTATTGCGTTTTCTTTTATCAAACTAGGATTACAGAAGCGTTGATGTCTAGGGAATGGCTCTTGACAGAAGGATTGATTCCGACATGGTCTGAATGGGTCAAAGCGAAAACATCCTTATTGAGCTGGAGGAACCGAAGTAGGTCACCCCTCAAAGGTTCTAATAATCTTTTCCCTATGTTGATGACATTGGCCTTATCCTCTGAATCGACGCTTACTTATTCCAAATCCTCTATTGGTCTTATCCTTTCAGTGTCTCCTCTGGAATTCAAGTCTGTGACAATGACTTCTTCCTCTACCAAATTAATGTTATTGATTCTCTTCCTTTTTTATCCCAGAAAAGTGTACCTACCATTTGTACGTTTGTCAACTTTATTAATTTTTACTTTAGCTTCGAATGTTGGATATAAGAACCCATTATCCGAAGCTTTAAAAATAGTAGAAGAATCAAAATATGAAAAATATTCCCTTTTGTATTTGTCAACCATTGTGAAGTACAATCCATGGGAACTAAACTGCTCTCCTCATATGGTTCCCCGTTCCTTTTTAGACAAGAATTTTAGTATAAGATACTTGGAAGAGACAAAACCATCCATTTCTTCCAGAGCAGGTCAACCAAAGAAGGCGTTGTAGTTGGATGGTCGATCGATCACAACAAAGACGGTTTCAAAGGTTTGGTGAAGGAGAGATAAGCCAACTTGGATTAGGATATTGATCTGTCCTACAGGAGTCGATCCTTTGTTATTGAAGCTAAAGATTGGCTCATTGCTTGGTTCCAACTTTTTCTCAAAAATTTCCATTTGATCAAAAGCATGCTTGAAGATAACATTGACTGTACTTCCAGTATAAACAAGGATTTTAGAAACAACAAAGAGTCCAATTTGAGTTGTTATCATAAGAGGGTCATAGTGCGGGTGATAGACCCTTTCTTCATCTCTTCCGGCGAAATAACCAAGTTATGCATCTTGAGAGTGTAACGAGTATTATTTTAATGAGGGTTCTTCTTGTATGGAGAATATCCCTTCGCGAGCCTCCTTTAGGTATCGGTTCTTGGCTATCGGGCAATTTCCAGCAGGATGTGGCCCACCATGGATCACAATTATTCGGTTTACTGGTGGGCCTAAATCTAGATGACCTTCCTCCACGGTGGCTTCTATTGCGTTTGTTGAAACTTTCGGTTGTCCATTCGTACGTTGGGCAGATGTTGACTTGTTCAAAACAAATTCCTTCAGATGTCCCTCTCGTATAAAATTCTGAATAATCCCATCCAAAACCTTGCACTCGTCGGTCTTATGTCCATTTGTTTTGGGATACTCACAATACTTTCCACCAGCATGGGGTTCAGGGCAATTCTTGGCTTTGAACGATACGGGAAGTTGTTGAACCTTTCTTTTGCCACAACATGCACAAAAGAAACTGGCCTGCTTAAAGAAACTGCATTGGAATTTGAATCCGCCTACCTCGGCCTTTTTTTATTTCCATCCAAGCCTTCCACTTTTAGACTTTCTACCAAATCTCAGCTTTCCTCCTTCCCCTCGAGTCCTAAACTTCTTCTTTGTGAAATACAATTCATCCATACATATGAATTTGTTAGCCTGAAATTGGAAGTCTTGTAAGTCTTTACAGCCATGGATGTACAGTTCTTCCCAGAAGGGGGTGTTCTCAATTAACGTTGAATGCACAGCGACTAGCTTATCATCGTCATTTATATCCTTTGCCTTCAATGCTTCCACATTGAACCTTTCAAGTAATCTCCTAGGGATTCTCGTTGCCTCTGCTTGATGTTAGCAATGACTGTGTAGTCAACTATTGGACCCTTACAAATGCAAAATTGTGCGGAAAATTTGTAGGCAAACTTCTTCTACGAATAGATGGCATTTTCTCTGTACTAACGATACCGCTTAGTTGCTGCTCCCTGGAGGGCTACTGGAAAGAGTCTACATCTAACGGCTCCTGAAGTGCTATAGTGATCTATTTGGCCGTTGAATGCCATTAGATAATCATTTGGTTCAGTTGTTCCGAGATATCTTATGGTTGGAACTTTCACCCTAGATGGTATTACAGTGCTTATGATTTCGTCAGTAAAAGGAGCTACTCTTTCGTTATCATAAGCCCCATCATCTTGGGTTCTCTTCTCTTTGCTTCCCAACTGGTCCTTAATAGTTTTACTGGCGATATCTTTGAGATAAGCCTTCGTGTTATCATAATCTTCCCTTTTAGGATCATAGCCGTTAGTAGTGGAACTTCCAGATTGCTCCTATTCACATTGATTCCCTTGGTGATTTATCCCTGTTAAAAAGGATCTTTTATTCTTAGCGTAAAATGCCTTAAGCTTTTCTTTTGCCTTAGAATTTTGAACGGGAGCCTATTTCTTCGAAGATTCGTTCACCTCTCTCTAGCTGGACTTAGTGAACTTTGAAGACTTTTGCGCTTGATTAGCGTTTATTTGAGCTTGCATTTCTTGGACCTTCCTCTCGAAAGCCATAATTTTAGCGGCATTTTCCTCCATGGCATTTGGGTTTAGTGGCTGCACAAGGTTGGAGGTTGTCCTCTCCTCATTGTTGTTTAGATTGAGCATTAGATCCATGTTTCCTTCTAGGGTTGCATTGGGAGTTGTTTCTTTGTTTCGATCCTCCAATCTTTCCAATTTCATTTTTCCCTGCCATGGAGCAGTAAATTAGTTTTGATAGGATAGATAAAAAGGTGGAGGTTCAAGCCCTCATTCTAGCGCCAAAATGTTAACGGTATTTTTCGTCAACACCCGAACCAGAATAAACAATGCATATGCTTAAAAGTTTGATGCATGGTTGGCCCAATGGTTATTGAAATGCAGTTATGAGTCTGTGTTCTTAAAATAATTTCACTGTTTCTTAGGTGTCAAGACTTTTAGTCAGAAGATTAGTTACCCTTCCCTCAAGAGGTGAGTATCACACTTGCGAGACAATGAAGTCAAGGACCATCCTAAAGAAAGGTATTTTTTACTACTCCAAGGAAACTAAGACCTTATGCGATAAACAACTTTATACACTAGATGAAATGATATGCATTGTGTTGAGAAGAAACAGGATAATGCCTCGCAATGCTCAGATTTGTTTTTATGCTATTGCGCTTATTAAGTTATATGACACTTCCGCATCGAACCATCCTGAGAAGGCTTTGGTTGCATCAGTTATCAAGTTACAAGCTTGTAGCAAGATCCCTTTCGAGGTTGGGTTGCATTAGGTTTATCATGGAAGAGCTAAGTCATGTATAAATTGTTCAAGGTGGGAGAACCCTTGGTTTTACCAAAGACCTTCCTTCTCATGAAATAACTGTGATCAACACTTTCATAAGAAAGGATAGTGTTAACTCCCTGCCTTATCATAATGGACACAATATGATTTTCAAATCGAGAAAATGCTTAAGTCTCGGGCTTCCTCTCTTTATTAATTACAGATATATTACAAGAGTTGAAGAAATCCCCAATTCGATTTGGAAATTCGGGTTTGCTCTAGGGAGAGAAAGAGAGTGAGATTGAGAAATGAGAATTCGGCCCCCAGAATGAGACCCCTGGGGTTTGATTTATAGACAAATTGGGCCCCCTTTTGCTGTTGGGCTAGTAGTATCCCTTATCGGCCGCTTTTCCCTTTTGGTTCTGAAAGTCCACGCTCTCGACCACCTCTTCTTCAGATTCTGAAATCTTTTCCCATGACTCTTTGAGGTGTTAGTTCTCTCTTTCGGGAGGAGGATTCTGGTTTGTAGAACTCATTTTTGATTGGTTGCTCATCCACTTTGTATTGATTTTGAGCTTGCTGGTGCGAATGGCTTCCGGATGTGGACTCTTGGTCTTTCTATTAACGCTTTGTGGAACTTGCCTTTGTGACCCAAGACAAAGGTAGCCGAGTCTGCCACCCTTATTTGTATTAACACTAAGCTAATTACCGCGGATAGCTTGTCTCTCTTCAAGGTTCTAGCTTGCCTTTCGGTAGATGTCCTGATGTGTGTCTTTGCTTTCCGGAGATTAACTTTCAGTACTCTATTTGTTGATTATTAAAATGACTTCTCGGTGTCCATTTGATTGAGGTTCCGATAGTTGGCTCCCAGTCCTTGTCGTATCGGTATTAAGCCGGTTAATACCGATAGCCCTTCCATTCTTCTGGTCTTGAGTTGTGATGCCCTTTGTTTTGCACTTTACCAGCTCCTAATTTTCAGATGACTTCTTGTCGGTTGTTCTTCCTGCCGGAACTACCCTGTCGGAATTACCCTATTGGTAATATTTCTTTGTTGAGGCTGTCAGATGTTTACCATGCCAGATGTCTCTCCCAGGTTCTTGATTTTAACATATGCTTAACTTTTGATTGCATTGAAGATCTCTTTATGCTTATGCCGGTTTTCTACCCCTTCACCATTAGCTGTCTCGGAGTCAATTTTGGTAGTAATAACAAAGATCCAACAAAAAAGTTCTTTTTTTAAAAAAAAATTGTTTGGTAAAAGAACCCAAAAATACATTTTCTCTCTTTATATAAAAAAATCCAATTTTTTTCTTTTGGAATAACAAATCCATTTCATGGGTGATCCACTAATTATGACCCCTTTTTAATGGCATACCCAAAGAAATAAAACAGTCGTTTAATGTAGACATCGAATCAGCTCTGACTCCCTTTTTCCTTCCTCGAGGCTCACCCAACCTATCACATCAATCGCTTCCCCTCAAATTCCACAACCTCTGCCTCCGCCTATCCCTCCGCTCGCTCCGCCTGACCCCTAGTCCTCTAATCCACCTCCTCTGACCAACTCTAACGCTTTACCTGATCTTCCTACAATTGATTTTCCTCCTCTGCACAATGATTCTGAGCAATCGCCTAGTCAACAACGTTGGACTTCCTTCTTTCAGCATCTGCCTCGCATTGCCGGGAAGTACAACCCTGTTGACATGGTTCCAACTTTTGATGAAGATGGTGCAATAAATACACTAATGACATTTTAGACGTTGGCATGAAAGTTTGGATTGACTCCTTAGTAGGAATTTTCTTGGACTCTCCGCTATCCTTACTGTTGTTCTTCAAAAGGTTAACTCAAATTGGAAATTAAAAGGTACTTTTAGAATTATATCTGACAAAGTACTTTTCCATTTCCAATTTACGCATCAAGAGGATATGATGAAAATTCTTATGGGTGACCCACTAGTTATGAGGAATAAACTTTTTATCATAAAACCTTACGATCCTCAAGTTAGTAATGTTTGTGTCATATTAAAGCAGTGCCAATTTGGGTTCAATTTTCAAACATTCCACTTTTTGCTTGGTCACACCCTGGTATTAACTGCCTTGTCTGTCGGCTTGGTAAGATGGGTTGTCTCGATGAAACGACCGAGAAACTTGAGAGGTTACACTATGTTAGATTCCTTATAGAGATCAAACCTGATAAAGAGATTATAGATGATTTCCTAGTTAAGACTTCAGGTGGAGGAACCCAACGTGTTAAGATAACATATTTATAGAGGCCTCTTGTTCGTATCAGTTGTAACATATTTGGACACAGCAAAGGCAAATGTGAAGTCCATGCAGTGAGTGATCAGAAAATAGAGGATAATATGAGAAGGAAAGATGAAAATGATACTAACAATCTTAAGAAAAATCAGCCTGCTGTTAATGTCAGAACGAGTATTATTGAAGCTAACAAATATCCTTTGAGGAATGCTAATGATTACTATGGAAGGAAACCTATTTTTCATAATTCGCAAGCCTGGCAGAAAGTAGATAGAAACAAAAAGAAAGAAGAATTCAAGAAAAATAAAGGGAAAAGTACACTTGGTGATTACTGGCCTCCAAACAACAATTTATCGGTTCCATCCACAAGCAATAATACACGTGAGAAAATTATTACAATACAGGAAGAAATTGAGGAAGGTGAAATAAGGAATGAAAATGAGCGAGCAAGTGAGAAGGAGCATATTGAATGTGAAAAAAATAATGTTAGTAATATGCAAAGCAACAAGAGCAGTGGCAAATTTAACTGTCCCTACTACTATGACCAATAGCTATGCAGTCTTACAAAAGATGGGGGACGAAAGAAATCCTGTTGATGATACTAGCAAAGTAAGTAATGTGAAAGAGCAGGTAGAAGAAACTTTACAAGCCAATCAAGGGGATGAGAATGTGCAAGATGAAACACAAGAAATTCTAGAAATGTCTAATACCATTTCTAGAACAAATGACACTACCAAAGAAGTCTTGATTAAAGAAACTGAGCACTTAGCTAGTGAAGATCAAATGGGTACTCAACAAATTAAGGAAGCTGAATTTAAGGAAAGAGATGCAAACATTTTTTATTCTACCTCGAGTGGATTTGAGCCAGCTCTTGTGAATGTACTACCTGCCGCTTGTTTACTACATGAAGTTACAACTGAGAACCAGATTCGTAGGGAGCAAACCACTCAAATCAAACAAGCTGTTGTTAGTCCTGGAATTGCAAACAGTCTCAAAACTCCTGAAGCAGGTAGTAAATGTCAAGATACTTCGAGTGTTATGTACCCATATAGAGATATTGCCACTCCTTCTTCATTGAATCTAATCTATATGATCCTGAAAGAGATAGTTGTGAGAAAAGAAGCAACAGGAAAAATAAAGCTGCATTGGTTGATCAAAGTCAGGTCCAAACACGATCTATGGCAAATCAAAATCAAAACGAAGAGTTTACCAATGCAGTACAACATTAGTGTTTGGAACGTTCGTGGAGCTCATGACAACTTGAAGCTTGATCAATGTAAGAACATGATAAGGAAATGCAACTTGAGTACGCTAGCGATTCTTAAAAATAAACTTAATGATGCTTTAACACAACGATCTGCCAGGTACATCAATCCCAATTGAGAAGTTTGGCACAATTTAAATAACTCCAGTTATGGTAGGATTTTATTGACTTTTGACCCTACTGTGCACAAGTTCACTATGATAACATCTTCTTATCAGCACATACACTATCATCGCACTCATGTGCCTACTTCTACGTCGTACTATTTTACGTTTGTCTATGCCTCTAACTCGAATAATGCTAGGGACACCCTCTATAAACATTTACTTGACTATAGGCAAAACACACATCCCTGGGTTATGTGTGGCGATTTTAATACTCCTTTAAATCTCTCCGATAGAGTTGGGGGTATACCTGTAGCTTAGTCTGAAATTAGAGCAATTAATATTGCTCTTAAAGATTGTGACCTTCTTGAAATTAACTCTTGTGGTCTATCTTACTCTTGGAATAATGTAAAATAGATGGACCTAGAACTTATTCTAAAATTTACCATGCATTTGGTAATTTAGTAGCTCTTAATTTGTGGCCTTGCTTGTTGAATGGATTGCCTTCCCCTTTACTGTCTGATCACTCACTACAGGTCTTAAAATTAGGTGATAATACTTTGGTTATACATGTTAGTTTTGATTATTTTAATGTTTGAGTAGAGCTTATTTTTTTGATATTGTCAAGAAACAATGGGATGATGTTGCTCATGGAAACCCTATGGTCATCCTCAGTAAAAAGCTTAGGAACCGTAAAAATACTCTTAATTCCTGGTCTAATATGAAATTTTATAGTGGACCTAATCAAACTAAAACTTTGGAACATCAGTTAACCGTTGTTTAGGCTGCCATGCAAAATGACCCTACTAACACTTCTCTTGTTTTTGAGGAAACTCTGTTCTCTAACAAATATAGAAATGCTTTGTTGTGGGAATCTTTGATGAGTATGCAGAAATCGCGAATCAGGTGGCATGAGGAGGGAGATAGGAACACTTTATATTTTCATGCAGTGCGAAAAGCTAAGCAGAATAGGGCGACGATTCACAGTGTCACTGATACTTATGGCCAAATTCACGTTTCTTTTCCTAAGGTTAAATCTACCTTTCTAAATTACTTCATTGAACTCCAGGGTAACATTAACAATTTTATGTTGAATCTTGACTTAATAGACTTTATGTTGCTGCCTGTTTTAAATCAAATGCAATATGATTCTCTAAGTTATGCTATTACTGATCTTGAAACTAAAACAACTATGCTCTCACAGAATAAGAATTCTTATGGAGGACCTGATGGTTTTATTGCTCTATTTTAGAAGCATTGTTGGATAACTGTTCAATTTGATGTACATAAAGTTGTTCAACAGTTTTTTAAAAGGGTCAATATGATGAAATCTTTTAACTACACCAACATAGCTTCAATTCCTAAAAGTAAGAATGCCAGTATTGTGAGTGATTTTAAGCTAATATCATGCTGCAACAACATATATAAATGCATTGCTAAAATATTGGCTACCAGACTTAAGTTCTCCCTGACATTATATCCATGAATCAATCTGCTTTTCTTCCTTCGGGAAGCATTCTTGATAATGTTCTTGTTGCTCATCAACTGCTAAAAGGGTATAATAGTAAAACTTTTCTCCTAGAATTATGCTAAAACTTGATATTAGAAAAGCATTTGATACGTTACAATGGACTGCTATTACTAGGATATTGAGCTATATGAATTTTCCACCTTGTTTTGTGGCTTGCATTTACTCTTGCATTCGCAGTGCTTGCTTTTCTATCAATGTCAATGGTTCTTCAATAGGATTTTTTGAGAGTAAATAGGATATTTGCCAAGGAGATCCTACCTCCGCGTATCTTTTCATTATCATTATGGAGTTGCTCACTAGAATGTTAGACGAACTTATTGACATTAATAAGTTCCTTTTGCATCCTAAGTGTAGAAACCCTAGAATTACATCACACGTGTTTGCTAATGATTTGATAATTTTCTGCAAACCTGATTTCGACACTCTTATGAATATTATGGCCACTCTTGATAAGTTTTATACTTTGATTGGTCCTAAAATTAATACTGAAAAATCTGAACTTAAAGCCACCAGAATCTCTAATTTTCAAATCATTCAAATTTGTAACTTGACTGTTCGCACATGTAACACCGACACTACTTAATAGGGCTTGCCTCTTGTGACTTCTTGGATCACCACACTTCAACGTTTGCCTTTATATTATAAAATCATTGCCAGGCTTGACTTTTGGTCATCTAGAATGCTTAGTCAAGCTGGCAAAGTCACTTTAATTGAAGTTGTTGTTATATTGATGCAAGATTATTGGAGCAGAACTTTTCTTCTTCCGCAAAAATTGCTTCATATGATTAGGACTCCTTTTATGAGATTTTTGTGGAAAGGCAATGTTCACACGAAATACTTAGCACCAGTTTCCTTTGCATTACTTGAAAAACTTATTTACAAAGGTGGTTTAGGCATTTTAAATATGTGTAAGTGGAATATAGCTTCTATTGGTAAACATTTCAATGATATCTTGTGTAAGAAGAACAGTCTATGGGTTGAGTGGTCATATTCGCATGCGATAAATCACAATAGTCTTTGGACTATGGCTACTAATCAGAACCATAGTTGGACGTGGAGAAGTTTGGTTAGGAATAGACATTTATTTTTGCCTTTCTTTAAATTTTGAGTGTTGCATGTTTTTGGCATGACCCTTGGTTGGATTTTGGCACTTTAATTGAGAAAAACCTATCTTATATGGACATCTTGCAAATTGGTATTGGCTAAAATAGTAATGTTGATTGTGTTAGAAATGGTAGTCAATTTTTGCTACCTACTTCTTCGAATCAATTTATCAATGAAGTATGTGACAAGATTCTGGCAAGAAATGTGTTAGGAAACACGTACAAGCATTCTCATTGGAATTGGTAAGGTGAGCTTTATTATGCTAAAAATATGTACAAAGAACTACATGATGTTGCAACTATGCTTAATTGCAGATGGAGTAGGATTATACGACAAAAGGATAACGCGGCTAAGGAAAACATGCTTATCTGGAAAGTTTACCACCATGCTCTCTTGACTAAAGACAAACTCATACATCGTGGCATGCAAATCCTTCCTAGTTGTTGTACGTGCGACACAGATGATGAAACAGTGGACCGCCTCTTTTTGCACTGTAATGCAACGCCTCCTATACTTATGGCGACAATGGCAAAAGTGGGGACTACTGGCAATGGTATGGCTTTTAACTGGGATGAGCATTAAGGAATGCAAAGGAAAGATTGCTAATGCAAGAAAAGAAGTATGTAAGAAAGATTTGGAGAGAATGAAACTTAAGAGTATTTTAGCCAACTAAAGCTTCAATGTTGATTCAGCTACAACTGCAACTTTGGCGTGAAATAAGGGATGGACTAAAATTTTTGAAGTTCACGTTTGATCTGGGAATATTAAGTTGTTAACTCGATGATTTTATGTAATTATTTGTTTTGTTGGCCTCTTTAAGCATTGATATTCCGTGTTTTCCTTGTTGTCTTTTTTTCCCTCCTAGTTGTTATGTACTCGTCTTCAGTGTATCAATAAAGTGGTAGGGGACCACTCAACCCCGTCGGCCTTGCCAAAAAAAATCCATTTCATTTTCATTCCTTTAACTCTGTTTTTCATATTATCAAGTTCTCAATGATTTGTTTGTACATTAGCGAATGGGCTTGCAACACTTTGAAAAATTGTTTTATATGAACGGACTTTGTTTCTCCAATGGGAAATGATAATCCACTACGTACTCTAATTGACAGAATATTTCAAATCGAGTTTCCAACCCTTCTTGCATTATTTTACATGCTTCAATAAGAAATTATTTGAAATTCATTTGAATCATATTATCTCTCTCCCAAAATTTAGCAATTTTGAAATCAATTATCCGTATATCTTTTTATCAAAATTTGGGTATGTTTGTGAAACCATTTGTAACACCCCATAATTTTAAAACGGGACATAAGAGATAATTAAAGAATAATTAATTATTGAAAAAAGAATTAGGTGAAATGGGTTATGCCATTGCGTTCCTCTCGGAATTCTGCTTGAGATAGAGTCTGAGTTTGCGTAAAACGGATAACATACGAAGAAGATATGGACGAACGAAGTTATGCAGAAAAACCAGAAGTTGACCAGAATGCATTGGCGCGCTTCACAAGTGCTCCAGTACAAAAATGCACTGGTCCACCTGCCAAGTGCACCCATACCGATCCAGGACAGAATTCTGGAGTGTTCTGTGATGATGTGTCTTCTTTTGAGTGGCCGGATGATGTCCATTTGAGCTGGATGGTTCTGATGGTCTCCTAGTTCATCTAAGGGCTCTAAAACACTCTCTACACCTATAAATACATTGCAAGACCCAACCCTAATTCATTAACAAAGAGGAATGGCGCCTCGATGCTCCTAAAACCTAAAGTGACCTAGCCTCCACCCTAATCAATCAATTCAAGCAAGAAGATAAAGATAACAAATCAACGCCTACATCAATGGAAAGCTAATCAACTCCAGAAATCATATCCCAGAATTGTTCTTCTCTTTCTTAAATCACGATTTGTGAGTACAGTTATTTTCAGATATGAAATTTAATTATGATCTTGACATGGTTATAAATTTGAATTGGAGATTATGTATATTTTTGTTTATCAGATATGTTTTTCTGTGTAGATTTATCTTATTCCTGTTTATCAGATCTGTTTTTCCATGTAGGTCTATCTTATTGTAACTATTATGTATCTCTTCCTTCCTTCTGTTCTATAGCCAGGCTACCACGAGCCTGGGCCAAATCTCATAGAGATTGACATACGAACGCTAAATTTAGGGAAAATATTGAATGATGCATAATTGGACATAACTGATTTGTGACTAAATTGAGAACACAACATAAGTGTTAATTTAAGATCTAGATCTAGGCATACTATATGTGACGGTTTATGATTGGAAGAAGGAGAATTATTGTATGACAACATATGACTTGTAATTTGGGGGACATAATGCATGTTATAATTCAAGATCTGTTTTTTGAGGACATAATACATGTTGTAATTTAAGATCTAGATTTGGGGGCATATTTTATATGACAATCTATGACTTGGAAGAAAAAAAGGATATATGATTTAGGTGTAAAAGATCTATATTAAAATAGGGATAACTATTAATGTGAATACGCCTAATTCGGATTTTTGGATATTTGACATACGCGGTAATCAACGGCTATAATTTGGTATAATTTATATTGTGCATCATGATTTGGGGTTTTTAGAGAATATTCTGTACGGTGCAAATTTAACAAAAATTTGGGACATATGTTATATGGTGAATTATGACCATAATTTAGGCATGTAAAATTAGGCTTAATTTTATGATTAGGCGAGGTATGTCAATGGAATTTTAAGGAATGATTAAATCTGTTAAATTGCCCAATCTGCTAAATCTGTTGAAACTGAATACAGTAATTTGGGGTATGAAATCTGTAGACTCGATCTAAAATTGAGCAAAACATGTTAACAGAACTTTGGATAATCTGCTATAACTTGTGAAGAAGTTAATTTGTTGAATTTGCATAATTAGTCTGATATTGGCATAATCTGTGAATGAATACTTTAGCTAAAAATAAGAATGCTGAGACACGAGGTTAGACTCTGTTTGCGGTAGAAGACTGCCCGGACCCAACCGGCTTAACCAGCAACCGCAAACTGTCAGTCTAATGTGAGAGGTCGTAGGCATAAAGATGCTCAGACACGAGGTTAGGTCTGGCTTGTGGCAGAAGTCTGCCCGGAACCGCCCGACACATCCAGCGGCCACAAGCTACCGACCTAATGTGAGAGGTCTGTGCATTAATATTTAATTAATGCAAATCTAAGATAAAGGTGATGCCTAAAACGTGTTGGGTGGATAGGGTTAAATCAACTGGACTGGTGAATCTAATAAACTCGTTTGAAAATCTATAGGCCCAATACAAGGTTAGGTGAAACAATCTGTAAGTCTATTAATCTGTATATATGATCCGTTAGTCTGAAAACTTGTTAATCTGTATATCTGATCCGTTAGTCTGAAAACTTGTTAATCAGTATATCTGATCCGTTAGTCTGAAAACTTGCTAACTTGTATGTCTGATCTGAGGACTAGTTAATCTGAACTTTGTACATCTGAAATCTGTAAGCAAGTTAATCTGTAAGCAAGTTAATCTGAAATCTGTTAGTCTGAGGACACGAGGTTAGGAGGGGTAATTACCTGTGTCATCTGTTGTTTGGGACCCATATTAGTTCAGTAACCCTTTCTGATATCAAAACTATGACCCAACACTAAAGAGGGGTCAGGGCATGCTTACTGAACTAATTGTAAGAGGTTCACTCTAATAATGGCGAGGGGTGTTGATGGCGCATTCCAACCGGGTCATGTGCGTGCATGGATCCGGTCTGCTCTGGGGATGTAAGACACTGTGACATCTGTAAATAGGTATGTGTCTATAGGTTGCAACTTTAGGGAGTGATACACCCTTCTGTGGGGCCGACACAGGGTATTTATGTATTAGGGAGCCGATCGCTTGGGGTAGACTTTAGGGTACACTTAGTTCTGTCTGTTTTTGTTGGGGCACCGTCTGTTTCTGTTGGGGTGGAAACACCTGTCTATTTCTGTGTGGTACCGTCTGTTGGGGTGGTAAAGGCCCATAACTGGTGTACACCTAATTCTAATATTATGTTTCCATAGGGATTATTCTGTTTCTGCCTCTGATTTCGTTCCTGATTCTGTTTCTGTACCGTCTGTCTCTGTTCGGGTGGTAAAGGCCCATTACTAGCATTCTGTTTCTGAACGTCTGCCTCTGTTAGGGTGGTAAAGGCCCATTTCTAGCATCGTGTTTCTGAAGAGATCATCCTGTTTTCTGTTTAGACATTAGGACAACACCTAATTCTGTTATACTAGTGTTAGTGCAGAGAAGTAAGATATAGTAAGAAGCATAACTTGGTGTATATCATTCTGTTTCTTCTGTTAACCTGCTACTCCTGTTACGGCTATCTCTCATCCAGTTTTATTTACATGTCATGATACTGTTATCTGTTTATATGCTGAAAGTCACTGGACTCACCAGACATATGTCTGACCTAGTTTGTTTCGCCTCTGCCCTTCCGTTCCCCCCTCCCCCAGGTACTCAGGTTGGGAGCGTAGGAGCTTGATTTAGATTTCTCTCTGCTTGAAGTGCTAGAAGTGCTTGAAGTATTGCTTGGCTTTGATTCTACCTATTTATGGCATTTTCTTTTGGGGATTATGGCTTTAAAATTACGTACTCTGAAGGCTTTTGTACAAGGCTGATATTTATGTACTTGAATTCTGATATTGTGGTTTTGAAGGATGTAACCAAACTTACTTATGTTTCTGCTGTAATAAAGTTATAAAATTTTCAAGTACTACTTTATGTATCTGTCTTGTAATATTCTGTTCTGTTTACTTATAATGCTTCATGGAAGTTAATGCATTCCCTTTGTGAGTGACATTAACGGACATGGGGTGTTACACCATTAAACCTCGACAATATGTGATGATGAAATCGAACTTAGGTTAATTCAATTCGCACTCACTAATTACATCGAAAAATGGTTGTATAGCTTGCCTTCTAATTATATTATACTTTGGAAGAATTCATAGAAGTTTTCTTAAATAAATTTTACCATCTTGGAAAAACATCCGAATTCGAATTGAAATCATAAATTTTCATCAAATCGATGGTGAATCTTTTGGAAAATACTTTGAAAGATTTAAGGAACTTCTAACTAAATGTTAACAAGATAATTTCAAAAGATGTACTCTTTGCCAAATTACTTACAATGGTCTCGAAAATATTTCATGAACAATGCTTGAATCCATATGCCAAAAGAAACTTTTTAGCATGACATCACAATATCGCTTGGAAATCTCTCAAAATTTTGCTGAAAAACCTACCTAGTTGGAACGATCTAACAAGATATTGATCTATTTACAAGCAGGCGCCAATTCTATATTCTAAATTTAGAAGCTAAAATTGATTCGATGATAAACAAATTTTATAATTTTCTTTCAACACATCATATGAACCAAGCTTCTCATCCCTTGTTTTATAAATGCAACAATCCTAATCACATCGTTGATCAAGGCTTATATTCATTAGAATAACTAAATGCTTTGAAAATGTCAGGAATGATCCTTTCTCTTAAACAAACAACCATGATTGAGGGAATTATCCTAATTTCGCTTGGAACCAGAACAATTGGAGTTTGAATTTTGTTCAACCCCTCCTAGTGCCAAAAATAACCAAAGCATATCAAGAATTAAAGTTGAAGTAAAGGAGTGCGAAAGACAAAATCACCCCAAAGAGAGTAGTGCTAGATCTTTGGCAACATCCCATTTTCAATAATAGAAGGAAAGAAAAGAGCATTTCCCTCCAACCAGAATCCCCCTTCGGCCTTAATTGAAAGGACAATAACCTCAAACAAAAAGCCCCTTTTGGCCTTGACCGAAAAGTCACTAAATTTGGACCTGACAACCCCACAAGAAAGGAAAAGGGAGCACTCCAGGAGAAAAGCGTCAGAAGAATCAAAGACGGAGATAAGATTAGGAAGCAGGCAAGTTTGCAACAGGAAAAGACCTTCGGTCGTATTCGAACGGTCCATCTTCCATAAGAAAGAGGGCACTGGCAAGACAACTTCATTTCTTAAGTATACTAGAACGAAATGTATTACAAAACATAAGATCTAAAGGATAGGGTAAGAGCTAAGGACAGGACTGTGATGATCGCCCATAACTCCTTCACCTAACAAAAGGAATAATGCGATGAAAAATGTGCCAGGAAGCTATGGACGATCATCTAGGTAGAACAACACACATAGAACCTGTCATATAACTCACAGCGTTGAGATAAAATATAATAGAACATATACAGCAAGCATATGATATTGAAGCATATTTGAGCAGAATAAACTTTTCCTATCATCATAAAATAATATCCATACATCCTTTGATTACAACATAAGAGCCCGTACATAGTGCCTCACTACATACACTCAGAGAAATCATAACAACGGAAAACATCAAGATACATATAGTAGCAATAGTACGTAAGCCTCTTGCTTGTCTTCGCTCTGCAACATTGTCTCATCAAGAACAATCACCGGTCACCTGCTACCTAGTCTGCCCATACATAACATCATGGATGAACAACCCAAGGTAATAAGAGGAGGCATAAAACCTTGAGTCAGACAACATTATTAATGAGCGATAAACGACTATCTAACATCATCAATAAAGTATATGACAATAGGAAGATTAATCATATAATCTACTAATCATATCATCGGAGAAAAACCCAACTTATCTTCCCCCACATCCGACAAGGATAGCCTTTACAACAATCAAGTAGAAACAAACAGTACATTCATGTCAACCAATTATCAAGCATAGACCATCCTAATTGATATCGACATCTCTGAACATAAGCCCCGAAGGCTTAAACCAACATCAGACAAGCACACAAGAGATATCTCCTTCGATGTCGAATAATCTACAAAAGACGATACAAAAAAAATCATCATCCATGACTCTGATTATCACCGCTAATCTTGCTTTGAAACTATCATTAATTGTATGACTGGCCATATCATCATGCCATCGGTCAAGGGCTAATAGTAACCCTGATTCTAGCAAAAACTCCATATGCCTTTCATCGCAATGTATCTAGGCCTTTCATCGCTACCCAGGGTACTCGACTAATCATCTAGTCTTTTAGGAGTCCCTATTATACACCTGCTTTGAGCCCGCTAGAACCTACGACAACAATAATTCCTCGATCTCCACAACTCTAGTCGTCATCACCAGCGACTATCCATAGCTCAAGCGCCTTCTCGAGAAACAATTATCTGAAAACTCAACATCTTTGAGTCATCTTCACATTTGTTGAATTTCACCGATCAACAAACACTTCACAACACTTATAACATTCCTCCATGAATTTACCTCGAAGCCATGATCATTGTCGATGCAAAAACATACGTCGTTTGGTTGATATTCAATCGATAACGTTTTAGCGTTTTTGCTATAAAAAACATACCACAACACTTCAATTTCCATCCATTATGTTTCATAAATATTGTCACTTTTCTGCTCGATCCATGAAATGCCCGATCCATGGAAATGTATAATCCATGCTCTAGAACTTTGCTCGGTCCATACTTCAGAACTTTGCTCGGTCCATACTTCAGAACTTTATCCGGTCCATGCTCTGAAACTTTGCTCGGTCTATAGTTCAGAACTTTGTCTGGTCCATAGTTCAGAACTTTGCCTGGTCCTTTCTTCAGAACTTTGCCCGATCCATAGTTCAAACTTTGCCCAGTCCAGGCCCTAGAACTTTGTCGGGTCCATGCTTCAGAAACTCGCCCGATCCATCACCAGAAACTCGCCCGATCCATCACCAAAAACTCGCCCGATCCATCAAACTGCCCAATCTATCAAACTGTCCAGTCCATCAAACTGTTCAGTCCATCAAACTGCCCAGTCTATCAAACTGTCCTGTCCCAAACTGCCCAATCCATCACCAAAAATTCCGATCCATCATCAAAACTTCTGATCCATACGACCTAACACTTCTTGAATAGTATTTATGCAATCAACTCATCCAAATCGACCAACTTCACTCAAGCAATCAACAATCATCATAAAATCATATAGAATTCACCAAATAATGAAAAAACAATGAACAAATCAACCATTATAATCTTATTAAATTGGATCCTATTGTGATTCGAAATGAAAACATACTTACATTGATTAGATCTAGGTGAAAACAACTTGAAATGAAGAAAATAAGATCAAACAACCCATGTATTTGATTGAGTCCGCGCGAAATATTCTTATCACTCACCAATTCTTCAAAACAACTTGGAATCCTAAATTCTTAATCCGGAGAGCGAAGAATGATCTTCAAACCTCTCAATTTGATGCGACCTCCCTTCACTCGATGTAGATCTAACTTTGCTTTATGTAGATCTTTAATCTTCTTGCGTAGAATTTTAATCTTCTTGCGTAGAATTTTAATGGAGGTAAGGTGCATTTGATTGACGAAGGAGGATCATGAGCTCAAACAAATGAGAGAATGAAGAAAATAAATTATTCTCCATGCCTCTACCCTCTATTATAGACTCCAACCAGCCCATTAATAGGCCACACCAAATCAGCCCATTAATGGCTAGCCAAACCTGTACAGAAATTATGCAGTACTAAAACAGTGATTCCTCCCAAACCGCTGAACCAAATCTTTAATGTGACCACTCTACGGAATTGGCAACACCATTTCCTTTCAATGAAATTAATGTTAGCACCTAATTCGATTCCAATCAAAAGTTATTCCCTGTACAAAACTGACAGGGGTAAAATAGTCATAAATATTGTTAAAAATTATGGATATATCTCACATCCCTATAAACAATATACCAAAATATGAGAATGATCCAACCCTCAAGGAATAAAATAAAAATATTTTACGACCCTACGATACGTAAAATGCGGGCTGTTACATTCTCTCCTCCTTTAGGAATTTCATCCTTGAAATTCCAAACAAACACCAGCAACCAAAACAATTTTGCATGTCAATCATCCACAAGCAGCCAATTTGTCATTCAAACTAGCATCCATCAAGACAATGCATCCATAGCCCTATCCTAACACGTAGAATTCTAATGAAATAGTACAAGTTACAATGGTATAAGGTGACACGTCATTAATGGTTCATACCGACGAAGAGTTCTGGATGGGACGTATTCATACTCTCTTCAGTATCCCACATACAATCGCCATCATCCTCACTCCATTGCACCTTGACTAGCTTAACCCCCTTCCTCCTAAGCTGTTTCATGTCTTCCCCACAATGCGAAATGACTTACGAGGACTCGTAACTACGAACTCGACTTCCAGGTTTTCGTACTGTTCTAGAGATAGCATCACATTCAAATCATGCACACACTTCCGTAGAAATGACACAATGAAAACATTGTGCACACTCGACATCTTCTTGGGTAAACCAATCTATACGCAAGCTTTCTAATCCGCTCGACTATCGGAAATGGTCCAACAAACCTTGTAGCAAACATTCCTTTATTTCCGAATCGAACCACATGCTTCAATGGCGAAACCTTTACGAAAACCATGTCACCCACGTCGAACTCCAAATCTTTATGACGTTTATCAGCGTAGCTCTTTTGACGGTCTTGAGCTGTCTTCATTCTTGCAGAACAATATCGATACAATCTGTTGTCTCTTTGATCATCTCTGGCCCACATATTAACTTATCTCCAGTTTCTAACAAACATGCTAGAGAATTACATGGTCTACCATACAACACCTTGTATGGTGCCATCCCAATGCTAGACTGGTAGCTATTGTTATATGCAAACTAAACTAGATGCAGATGGTCTTACCATGATCCTCCGAAGTCTAGTACACAAAACCTCAGGAGATCTTCCAAAACTCGGTTAACCCTCTTAGTTTGACCATCGGTTTGGGGATGATAAGCCGTACTCAAACACAACTCAGTTCCCAAAGTTTCTTGGGAACTCCTCCAAAATCCACTCGTGAACAATGGATCTCGGTCAGTCACTATGCTCTTTGGGATACCATGGAACAGAGCTGTCCATCTTATATAAACTCAGCCAATTCTGGTGCTATCCTAGTCGATTTGACAGGAATAAATATGGCGCTTTTAGTCAAGCGATCCACTATAAACCAAATTTCTTCATTTCCTGACCTAGTTCTAGGTAGTCAATCGATAAAATCCAACAATATCTTCTTCCACTTCCATGTAGGAATTTCCAATAGCTGAAGCAATCCGCTCTGCTTCTTCTATTCAACTTTCACTAAATGACAGTTCATATACTTGGAAATAAACTTTCCAACATCCCTCTTCATCCCTTCCCAGTAGTAAGCTCGCTTCATGTCCTGATACATCTTGTTACCACTTGGATGAATCGTCAACTTTGAGTGATGACATTCCCTCAGAAACTCATCTCTCAGTCCGACAATATCAGGAACAACTGGTCATCCTTGTTTCTGAAGCCAACCTTCTCAATCGACCTCAAATTCCTTATCCTTTGGTTCTAACTTTTTGATGATCTCGACAAGCTTTACATCACGCTTCTGGCTCTCGCCAATGCTTTTGACGAGAGTTGGTCTTATCGATAAGCTTGCCAACATTTTAGGTTCTAACTCACATCAAGGCCTGAAATCAAATCCTGCAAAGTACTCGAGGTCTTTCCATTATGAAAACATCGCTCCCAAATTTGCACGTCTTCGACTCAACGCACCCGCCACGGCGTTAGCTTTACCAGGAGTATAGGCGATACCAAAATCATATGACGCCAGAAACTCTAAACATCGTTATTGCCGAAGATTTAAATCCTTTTGGAAAAAATACTTCAACGACTTGTGATCCGTAAACAAATCGAATCGAACTCCCAACACATAATGTCTCCACATCTTCAGAGCAAACACGATCGCTGCCAACTCCAAATCATGAGTTGGATAATTCCTTTCGTGCAGCTTCAAATGTCGACTCTCATAGTCCACAACTCTATCCTTCTACACCGGCACTTCTCCAAGTCCAGTACCACATGCATCTTTGTATACCACTATTTCTTCATTCCCACTTGGAATCGTCAAAACAAGAGCATGTCAGTCTCTCTTTCATGATTGTAAAAGCTTGCTCATACTTTACATCCCACATGAACACTCAATTCTTCTTCATTAATCATGTTAGTGGTGCAACTATCTTGGAGAAATCCTTGATAAATCGGTGATAATATCCTACCAACCCAAGGAAACTCCGAACATCCATCACAATCTTAGGCCTATTCCGGTCCAGGATTGCTGCCACCTTAGCGGGGTTAATCGCTATCCCATTTCCAAAAACAACATGGCCTAAGAACCTCACTTTGCTCTTACAGAAGTGACAATTCGAAAACTTAGCTCTCAACTGATCTTTCGTAAGATTTCCAAAACAACTCACAAGTGCGTCTTATGCTCTTCCTCATTCTGGGAGAAAACCGGAATATCATCCATGAACAAAAGCACGAACTTATTTAACTAACGTATGAAAAACTATTCATAAGATCCACGAAATATGTTGGCGCGTTAGTCAACCCGAATGGCATCACCAAACATTTGAAGAAGCCGGATGGTGTCCTAAAAATTGTCTATGGCACACTATCCTTTGCCACTCTCAATTGGTGAAATCCCGTTGCCAAATCCATCTGAGAAAGCACTTTGGCTTTGTGAAGCTGATCGAGCAGTCATCTATCTTCGGCAATGGATATTTGTTCTTCTTTGTCACCTTATTCAACTCATGATAATCCATACACAATTTCGAAGATCCGTCAGCATTGGTTGCAAACACAACTAGTGCACCCCATTCAGATACACTTCTCTAAATGAATCCTTTTCCCAAAAGGTCACCAACCTGCACCTCTAGCTCTCGTTGTTCCTTAGGTATTATCCGTATAAGAGGCATAACGATAGGTCTAGAACCCTTGACCAAATCGATTCTGAACTCAATCTCACGATGCGACGTCAACCCCTTAACCTCGTCAAAGACATCATTGAACTCATTAGCGATCGACTCAGATGAGAAATCTTCCCGTGGAATCACAAGCGAATAAAAAATCTTACAAAGACCCCGTCTTTAGGAATACATCTAATCACCACCACTCGCCCTTCCACATTCCCGACTGTCACCTCGAGCTTTTCGCAATCCATTTTTGTCGCATACCGCTTGTGCCAATCCATGCCCAAAATGATCCCAAACCCAGTGAAGTTTAAAACAAAGCAATCACACACAAAGGAGCAACCATGGCTTGACAACACTAAACCACGACAAATCATATACAAACTAGATGAATTCCCGACTAGATTAGTCACAATAAATGGTCTATCACAAATCTCGGGTTCCAAACCCACGTGGCACACAAGATCATGATGAACTTCTCGTTCTTCTTGTAAGAAGTCTCAATATACGAACGTGCATACTTTGACAAAGCTTCAAAATCAGAAACATAATCCAACACTAGTCATCCATTCTGTTTTAGCCCAACGAACTTCTTAAACAGAACTGACTTCCGAACTATAAAAATGAACTTCATCTCAAACTTGACTTGGAACTGATCCCATGTGATCTCATCCTCTGGGGCCTCTAAAGTGAGAGAGTTCCACCAATCCATAGCTCTGCCTTGTAGCTGCCTCGATGCAAGCTTCCTCTTTGCTGCATCGTCAATACCCAAATCTCCGAATATCCGAATGCAAGTATCAAGCCGCCATTGAATACCTATAGTCGGCTTTGTCCCTTTAAACGTTTTACTCCCTGAGTAGTGAAGTCTTTGCATAGCTTCGCGAAGTTCACTCTAGGAACCTGCACCTGAACCCCTACATCTATCGCGTCTGCTCCTGGAGCGAGTACACTCATGTTCGCTGCCATCATAGCTTCGGACATAGCTGGGTAATCTGGTATACCGCCATCACCCCCTCCAGGAACAGTTTCCTCCCTAGCAGTGAGTCTTGATGATTGATGACTCGTTCTAAATATAAAAAGAATGATTGGTCTACTTCTTATAAAAGCTACAAAGGAGTTCAAGCGTTGTTATACTATTACTAATATATAGTGTACATCCACCAGAAATTTATAAATACATCTCTCATATGTCATTACCTCCTTGAACTTTGGCTAAATCGATTAACCAGAGCTCTGATACCAAATGTGATGACTGCCTATAACTCCTGCACTTAATAAGAGGAATAATGCGATGAAAGATGTGCAAGGCAGCTATGGACGATCATCTGGGTAGAACTACACACGCAGAACCTGTCATATAACTCATAGTGCAGAGATAAAATATAATAGAACATATACAACAAGCATATAATAGTGAAGCATATTTGAGCATAATATTAAACTTTTTATATCATCATGAAATAATATCCATACATCAAAGGATTACAACATAAGAGCTTGTATATAGTGCCTGACTACAAACACTCAGCGAAATCATAAGAGAGGAAAAACATCAAGATATTTACAGTAGCAATAGTACATAAGCCTCCTGCTCATCTTCGCTCTACAGCATCGCTCACCAAGATCAATCACCTGTCATTTGCCACCTAGTCTGCCCCATCATGGATAAACCGCCCAACGTAATAAGAGGAGACATAAAATCTTAGGTCAGACAATAGTCTTAATGAGTGATAAACATCTATCTAACATCATGAATAAAATATATGAGAATAGGTAGATTAATCATCTAATCTACCAATCATATCATCAGAGAAGAACCCAACCCATCTTCCCCACATCCGACAGTGACAGCCTTTACGACAATTAAGTAGAAACAAACAGTACATTTTTGGCAACTAGTTATCAAGCGTAGACCATCCTAATAGATATCGACATCTCCGAAGCACAAGCCCCGAAGGCCTAAACTAACATCAGATAAGCACCTAAGAGATATCTCCTTTGACATCGAATAATCTACACACGACGATACAAGCAAAACCATCATCATCCATGACTTTGGCTATAACCGCCAATCTTGCTTTGAAACTATCGTTAATCGTATGACTAACCATATCATCATGCCATCGATTAAGGGCAAATGGTAACTCTGGTTCTAGCAAAAAATCCATACGCCTTTCATCGCTACATATATAGGCCTTTCATCGCTACCCACGGTACTCGACTAATCATTTAGGATTTTAGGCGTCCCTATTATATCCCTACTTTGAGACTGCTAGAACCTACAACAATAATAATTCCTCGACCTCCATTACTCTAGTCTCATCACGGGCGACTATCCATAACTCAAGCGCCTTCTCGAGCAACCATTATCTACAAACTCAGCACCTTTGATTCATCTTCACATTCATTGCATTTCATCGATCAACGAACACTTCGCAACACTTCGAACATTCCTCCTTGAATTTATTTCGAAGCCAAGATCATCGTCGATCCAAAAACACATGTCATTTGCCCGATATTCAATCCATAGCGTTTCAGCCTTTTCGCTATGAAAAACATAATATAGCACTTCAATTTCCATCCATAACGTTTTAGAAATGCTATCACTTTTCTACCCCTGATCCATGGAAATGTCCAATCCATTCTCCAGAACTTTGCCCGGTCCATACTTCAGAACTTTACCCAGCCCATTCTTCAGAACATTTCCCGGTCCATTCTCCAATACTTTGACCTGTCCATAGTTCAGAACTTTGCCCTGTCTATAGTTCAGAACTTTGCCCGGTCCATAGTTCAGAATTTTGCCCGGTCCATAGTTCTGAACTTTTCCCGGTCCATGCCCTAGAACTTTCCCTAGTCCATGCTTTAGAAAATGCCCGATCCATCACTAGAAACTCGCCCGATCCATCAAACCGTCCAGCCCATTGAACTGCCCAGTCCATCAAACTGTCCAGTCCATCAAACTCCCCAGTCCATCAAATTTTCCATTCCATCACCAAAACTTCTGATCCATCATCAAAACGTCTGATCCATACGATCTAAAACTTCACGAAGAATATCTATGCAATCAACTCATCCAAATCGACCAATTTCACTCAATCAATCAACAATCATATAGAATTCACCAAATAACGATAAAATGATGAACAAACCAATAAATGGATCCAACTTGCATAAGCACATGAATTTAACCATTATAATCTTACTAAATTGGATCCTATGTTGATTCAAAATGAAAACATACTTACATTGATTAGATCTAGGTGAAAACAACTTGAAATGAAGAAAATAAGATCAAACAACACCTATACTCGACCGAATCCGTGAGAGATGCTAATCACTCACTAATTCTTCAAAACAACTTGGAATTCCTAAATTCTCAATCCGGAGAGTGAAGAATGATCTTCAAATCTCTCAATTTGATGCGACCTTCCTTCACTCGATGTAGATCTAGCTTTGGTTGATGTAGATCTTCAATCTTCTTACGTAGATATAGAATTTTAATGGAGGAAAGGTGTATTTAATTGAGCAAGGAGGATCACGTGCTCAACCAAATGAGAGAATGAAGAAAGTAAACTATTCTTCATGCCTCTACCCCAATTTATAGCCTCCAATCAGCCCACTAATGGGCCACACCAAATCAGCCCACTAATGGCTTGCCAAACCTGTACAAAAATTATGCAGCACTAAAACAGCGATTCCTCCCAAACCACTGAACCAAATCTTTGATGTGACCACTCTACAGAATTGGCAGCACCATTTCCTTTCCAACAAATTCAATCTCATCATCTGATTCGATTCCAAGTAAAAGTTATGCCCTATATAAAACTGATAGGGGCAAAATGCTTACAAATAAAATTGATAAAAATTATGGACATGTTTTACTTCCCCATAAACAACATATCAAAATATGAGAATGATCTAACACTCAAGAAATTAAATAAAAATATTTTACGATTCTCCAATATGTAAAATGCGGGTTATTACAAGGACCATCAGACATATCAGAAAAGAAACACTCGGATCTAACCGTATCCAAGAGTATGATGATTTGAAGATGACTGCCACCATGAGCTGAGAGTATGCACATTTATGCCTCTCGCAACTATTCATACTAAAACCGAAGGGGTTTACCCTAAGAGTACTAATAAAGAAGAATAGCTAAAACTAAGAAAGCCTTTGTATAACCATTAAAAAGGCCTTCAAAGCAACAATAGATGAAGCCTGAAGATCATTCGAGTAATAAGAAAGGACATAATAGAAGGAAAGGGTCTCCAAAAGTTGCTGAAGGCGAGAGCAAGTAGGATAACCCAACATGGAAACCAGAAGATCCCTTCACAAGAAATAAAACAAGGCCTTCTATGCATACCTCTGAGGCTTAGAAATGACAAGATATAGCTGGCACAGCACGAAGGGCGAGGAATATAAATACAGGAACTCTAAGCCTTAGAGACAAAGCATGAGAAGAAAGTTAGAAGTGAGCCAAGAGCCCTTGCAAGACTATCCCTCTCACATTCAATTGAAAGCACCCTTCATTAAGGCCCTCGAAAGCAGCTTTTTGGATTTTCTCTCGAAGGTAAGCCATTAGTGTGCTCATAAAGCCTTTGTGGTTAAACCCTATCAGGTGACCAAAGTGAAACATTTAAGTCGAAGGAAGGATCAATCCACAACTATAAATAGGACCCTAGAAATTCAAACGGGAGTTTTCTTTTTACGGACATTTAGTTTATTCCTAACATTTGTAATATCTTATTTCTAGGTAAAACCCTAATTGCTAGATCAGTTTAGAGAAGAATTTGTAACAACGAATATGATCGATAGAAAGGAATGTGCAACAATTAAGGTAATTATGATAAATCTTGTTTCAATTGTATATTATAATTATTTTCATCCACTAACATGACAGATACAAAATGTGATATATGAAAAAATATATCTATTTCATACCCTGATTCATTACCACCCTTAGGATCCTTAGATCATGAAATAGAGACCCTCCTTAGTCTAATGGCCATAACTATAACCGAAAAAAATTTGTGTTATGATCTTTCTTTCAAGAGACTTGTGAGATTTGAGTGCTTAACCGGAGTTAAGTGTATATTTCCACCTTCTCGCCAAATCTTTGAGAATTCAAGGAAGACTTAGGAAAACATATCTGTTGATGACTGTTTAAGAGAAACTACTTTAGTGCCGCAAGGCATTTTTAAGGAAACATATCACAAGAGGATAAGCCTCCCGTTCAAGAAATTAAAATGAAGTTAACAATTGGTTTTGTTCTTAACAGGAATTTACCCTCAACATTGTATAGTAGCATTTCAAGAGAAATTACAGAATATTCATAGTTTTCTAGTTTGAGCTCTTTTCTGTCACAAAACAGGAATTCTGCAGCCAAATCTCGTTTTTTGGGGTGTTAACCATAAATTTGGCTAACAAACCTCTTTTTTAACCATTTTCAAACTATGCTTCGGATCCTCCTTTTCAACGAATGAATTTTAAAATTTTGTATCACCTTCTCAAAACCAAAAGCAATCATCTTTCACTCCCAAAGACGACAAATGAATGACCTCTCTTGAAAAAAGTATGGAAACTCTTGTTAAGGCACCACTTAAAATATTCAATCAAAAAATAATTTGCAAAACTTGTTATTCTCATAGATGCAAAACACGAGTCAACTAATCGCAAAACTCAAAATACAAATGAGTCGAGTAGCAACCTCATTGAGTGAACATGGAAGAGGCATATTCTCGAGTCAGCCAACTCCAAACCCGAGAAATCAACCTTCTAGTTCGACCAAGCTCACTTCATTTTGGATAATAACTTAATTAAATTAATGCAATCACCACTTGGCGATCTGGTAAACAAATTGATAACCAGGTTGTTAATACTAACGGCATATCTGTGGCTTCTTCTAAAGCTCAGACTCCTCTAGATACATTGGATACCACAGACGACTCTAATCAAAATATTGAGTTAAACAACGAGTCCAATTCTGAATCTTGTCCTTACCAACTTAGTAGACTAACCCATTTAGATGAGAGCTTCATTTCCCTATAAGCTTCATGCTAACAAATGTTAGAAACAATCGGAGAAGGTACTAGAAATTTTTAAACAAGTGAAAGTCAACATTCCCCTTTTAAATGTTGTTATACAAGTCCCAACTTATGCAAAATTTTTGAAAGGCTTATGCATGCAAAAACGACACACTCAAGTACCTAAAATGGTCTTCTTATCAACCGGTCTAATTTAAGTATTGTCTTAATCCATTTTTGTTAAATAGAAAGATCTAAGTTGTCCCATGGTTTCGTGTACATTAGCAAACAAGACGATTAACAAATTTTTGATAGACTTAGTTGCGAGTGTAAATATGATCCTATACTATGTGTAAGAACAATTAGACTCAGGTAAACTCAAACAAACAAAAGTTACACTTCACTTTGTCGAATGTTCAATTCAGAGACCCATTGGAGAAATCAAGGATGTACTTATTAGAGTCGGGAAATTCATATTCCCCATCGATTTTATCATCCTCAAAACACAACCCGCAGAGAATCGTATAATTAAAATTCCTTTGATATTAGCATGAGCCTTCCTAGCCTCTTCAAATGCCTTAATCGGCTGCTAAAATAGTTCGATGAACATTTCATCTGGTAACATGCCCTTAAATCTTAACATCTTCAACTTAGAAAATCAATCGAGCGCACTGTTCGACCTCCCGCTAGGAATTATCTTTATTCAAGAGAACTTCCGAAGTCAAACAATTGACCTTAATCAAGAAAGTCGGGCTATATACAGACAATTACATCAAAATATTCCAAATATGATTGAAGAAACAATTCCTTATGAAGATCTTACAGTTTCAAAACTCAACTAATTTCTTTGACCAAGCAACCTCATAGGTTTGAGCTCAAACCTCTTCCTTATTGTCTTAAATATGCATTCTTAAGTAATACGAAATTTATCTTGGAAAATTTCTTATTGAGTATTCTCTTGACCAAGAAGCATCTTTTTTCCAACTATTAAAAAAAAAGAATATAATTGGATGCTCGATCACCGATACTGTGGAAATTTGCTATATAGTTTTTCAAGACTGCATTCTATTAATTGACCAAATGCTTGAACAATTAGGTGGCTATGAATTAAATTAAATAGTGAACAAGCCCTTTGACGTAAATATGCATATATTCTCCTTTATGTAATGTCTTGACAATGAGGAAAAAACAAAAACCAAGTGTGTGTGGAGTTTCACGTTTACTTTGCTTTTTTTTACAATTTCCTTCATTTGTCCATAAATTTGTCTACCTCAAAAAAGTCCAAAAAAATGCATCATAGTTTACGTTAGAATAGATGTGATATTGTAAGTACAAGTATAGCCATTAGACTCAAATTTTCAGGAATTTACTTGCTTTAATGAATAATGAAAAAAGTTTATATTACAAAAACCTTTAGCGTAACTAGTATATAGGGAGATTTATGGGTGTAATTATGAAATATTTTCCAAATTTTATTCAAAATTCAAAGTAGTAATCGATTTAAAGTAAATGAGTTAACATATTAAATCATTAGCTTTTAGTTGTACTAAGATGATTTGTCCTCTCTTTTTCAAAAAAAAATTTGAAATTATTCTGTATATATGATAAAGAATTGAAAAGTAATAAATTCCTAAAGTCCTCATATTTATGAATTCACTATTATTCAAAAGTCCTTGAAGTTATACATTGGTGAACAACCTTAATCTCTATATATGTGCTTCCATTCTCATTTAGAAGTCCTGATGGTTATGCATGGATGGAATTCATATAGGAGAAGGATACAAGGTATATAAAGTTTTGAATAATAATAAGTGCCCAGAGGCCTCGTGGTAATGTGTTCACTCTCATTTAATAGCCCTTGCGGTTATGCAAGGGTGAATAACCTTACTATCTATATTTGTGCTACCACTCTCATTTAAAAGTACTTACAGTTGTGCATGTATGGAACTCATATAAGAGAAGGATAAATATCAAAGTATTTTTTCTAATCTCATTTGAAATTCCTCACGGTTATGCACTTTTACAAAATACTTGACAATTTCCTTAGTTTACCTGAGCAATGTGTATATATAATGCTAATATTTACAAATTTTTTTAAAGCAATAATAATAAGAGAGAGTAAGCAATTGAAATTTAAGCAACATCTTAACTCTACCGATTTAACGAAAAGAAATAAGGATATCACTGCGTGAACTTTGAAAATCAATCACAGAATTTGTTTCATATTGAACTATGAATCAACCGAGCAACTAGCCAAACTAGAGATGAAACATAGCGAAAACTTAACGTCTATTTGAAGTTTTGGCTTGTAAACAATCGAAGTTTCCCACAATTGGCCAAACTTGTGCCTTACTATTTTATGTTAATTTAGAAGTAAAATTTTCATTTTGTAAATTTAAAACCTGCATTCGTATCTTTGTAAATTATAACATTTGCATATAGACTTTTTGGGTAGTATCCGGTGAAAACCCTCAAGAGAGAACTTGTCCTACTGGAGACACCTAGAGGATTAACGACTTGTTGCATGCTCTCAATTCAAGCATGTTTCCTACGAAAGTGGATTTGTCTTAGTTTAGTTTACTCAAGGACGATTAAAAAGATAAGTATGGAGGTATCTGATATGCATGTAAAAATGCATATTTTTTACTCACATATACGCATTCTTGTTTCAAATAATTAAATGTCACGTCATATTAGGGTGTTCTTAAATGTATTAAACCAAAAAGCAAAAATATTTTCATGTCATTATTTATTCATCTAAATAAGGGCGAAAGATCATTTTATATATGAATTAATTTGAAGAAAATTTACTTTTATGTTCTTGTTGTGTGTTGTAGGAAAATAGATGCAAATGGAAAAGAATACATGAAATATACACACACACAAGTGTTATATCTTAAAAACAAAATAATTCCTATAACATGGAGGTGGTTGTCTACCTACCCCTTAGCATTGAAACAAATCAAAAAAAAAGTTAGTAGAGGATTAATTAATGGCTGATGATTATTTGAAGCCAACATTCTCCCAAAGGTATTTTGGGTAGGACACTAGAAGTCTAGATATGTATTAGGGTTTTTAGACATGTATAAATAACCCCTTATGTTTCATGAAAACAAACCTTCTTTCATGCATGTTGTAAACATAAATGTTGAGAATAAAATCTCTATGATGGATCCTTAGCCTTCCTTTTTTTTAAGCATTGTTTTTTTTCATGTCTTTTATTTCATGTTATGTTCTTTTATGCACTTTCATTTATGCTAATTTCTTTTATGTGCTATCCTTCATGTCAGTAGTTTAGTTATTTTTATGCAAGTTAGTTAGTTGTTTTTCTTCTAATCTCATTTTTTCTCTTTAGTTTTTATGTACAAATCTGCTTATTATGTTATTATGCATTCACTTATGAGTAGTAAACCCCTTTAATTTAGGGGTAATAAAGCTCTCGTGAATCATATAGACTTAACATAAGCGATTTAATTATGATCATCTCTTTTGTACTTAATGAAATTTGTATGTGTATATAAGTTTTATTATTTAATATTGAGTTTGATAGCCTATATTGTTCAAATCAAATAAGATATGTTTAACTAAACGTGAAAATAATAATTACGTCTTCATCAACATATGAATATGGTAATTAAATTGAGAGTGGATTCAAAATTTGTTGCTTTAGGTTACTAACTAAGAGTGAACACAACATGCTTAAATTAAGTTTCATTAGACTTGAAAAGTGAGTTAGAGTTTGTATTATAGTTTTATGATTTAAGTTGTGTTAACTAATAACACAAGTGAGCTATACTTATGATAAATTACATCCACTAATTACACAAAAGATTAAAACAAGATCATAGAATCATTCCATGTTGATTTTTGTGATAATGAGAATGAATTTTCCTCTAAATTGCTCTTTAATATCGTTGTTAAATCTCAGCTTGTTTTTTGGTTTTTGTTAGTCTTTTAGTTAGATAGCACAATCTCAAAATTTGGTTTAGTTTGACCGAGTAATTCTAAAATTGAAAACTTTCCTTGCATGTTGACTTGGAGTCGCATATATATGATGATTATATGCCATTCGCTTATGGTATTCTATAACAAAATAAATTCCGTGGATTTTCTACAATGATAGAAAAATCCATTCGAACCATTATGTATCAAATTTATTGCATGTTTATTATATAAATTTTATTAAATGCATACATAATAATTTACCGATGTTTCGAGGTGTAACCTTCGAGGTACATTATGTACGTCAGGCATTCATGAGTCGAAAGTCAAGATTGAATTGAAAAATAATATGTCAGTGATTTTTTTAAATTAGGAGAATTGATCAAATGTTTTACTGATCAAAGCTGGATGTATCAATAACGAAGGGAAATGCGAGACTCGATAGGCTAACAATTTCATAATGGGCATTTATTGAATTTTCATTAAGTAATGATGGAAAAGACGAAGAAATCCGTTATTCAAGCAGAAGACGCAAATTGTTGAAGCATTTGATATTGTGTATGTTTAAAATTCATTTACATTAGTATGGTTTTATGCTAGACTATTTAGTGTGGGATCGTCGTAGAGAACTCGTATCACATAATCGTTTACAGTCATAGAAGGTGGTGAGTAATGAAATTGTTACAGTGAATCTCATAAAAGATATGCATAATGATATAGCGCATTCTATGTCCCTACTAGTCAATTTTTCGATGGTGATTTAACGATGAAGAAGAACCGAATATTGAAGCATTTTTTTATGATTTATTGGATGCTGCAAAGAAATCCCCTTGAGAAGGCTATGCAAATGGCACTCAATTAACAGTAATTGCATAATATATTGCAATGAAACCAAAGTACAAACTCATAGTAGCGAGATTTACAATTGTTGTACAAGCTACAAAACGACGCATGTCACCCGCTAATTTAATAATTGAGAATCATTGTGAAGTAAAGAAAAACTTATGTCAGCTTTCGTATTACCATATAAGAAAATAGATATATGTTTAAATTGTTGTAAGTTGTTTTGAAAAGAATATAACAATCTAAGAAATTGTAGAATATGTAACTCGGAAAGATACAACCAAGAAAGAAGAACGGAAATGAAGTCCCATAACAAACTTATGCATTACTTACCAATTACTCCTAGACTTCAATGGTTGTATGCACCTTCTGTAACTGCGCATCATATGCGATGACATCGTGTATGGACATGGGAAGAAGGTACATTAGCACATCCGACTAATAGAGAGTTATGGAAAAAATTTGATAAAAAATATCATGTTTTTACGGCTGAAATTTAAAATGTTAGGCTTAGTTTATGTAAGAATGGATTTTCATCATTTTCTCGATTTGGCTCTATATTCTTCTTGGCATATAATCATTACACGTTATAATTTACCTCCATGGATCTATATGAAAACTATATATATATATATATATACACATTTCTTACAATTGTCGTTCCCTAGCCTTTATAATCCGACATAACGAATAAATCTTTATTTATAGCCTTAAATTAAAGAATTGAAAATATTGTGGTATGAAAGAGTTAAAATATATGATATTTCCAAAAAACTTTCATACGTTCACTTTTTTATGGACTATTACCGATTTTTCTGCCAATGCAATACTTTTAGGTTGGAGTATGACTGATCGTCTAGTTTATCCTTCTTTCATGAAAGAAACATGGGGATTTTGTTTACCGCATAGATAGAAAATTCATGGTTTGATTGGCAATGGTGTTTTCTTCATATTAACCATTCTTTTAAAAGGGATAAGAAAAACATTATAACTAACATGCATGAGACTTTGCGATCACCGGTGATTTGGTCAAGCGAATATATATATATATATATATATATATATATATATATATATATATGAACTTGTAAAGGATCATCCAAAGATACATGAAACTGGAGAATAAATTGAAATTTAAGGTAAATCGATAATTCATAATTGGTACAAACAAAGTATATTTTGGGAGTTGCCTAACTTGGAAAATCTCCTAATTCGTCATAATATTGATGTGATATACAATGTGAAAAAAACGACTAATAATATGTTTACTACGGTTTCAAATGTTAGGGGAAGACATAGGATGATTTGAAATTAAGATGTGATACAGAAGTAATAAGTAATTATGTTGAGCTTCATATCAAGCCGAATGATACTAGAAAACCAAAAGCATGTTATGAGCTAGACAACAATCAAGTTTAAAAAAAATGGGAATTTTTCGATGGTATTTCTCTTAATCTTCATATATGTGTCGACTATGAGAATAACAAACTTAGTGGAATTAAAAGACATGATTGTTATATCATGATGGAAAGTTTGTTGCTAGCCGTTTTGAAAGAATCATTGCTCATAAAAGTTTGGCCGGTTATAATGTAACTTGGTTTAATTTATAAAAAGCTCCATTCTAATACATTAAAAGTTGGCCATCTATGACTTTATGTAAATTCGAGGAAGAAATCATTGCTCTGTAAATTAAAAAAAAATCTTCTAGAATTTTTTAATGTAATGGAGCATTTACCTATTCATATTTCATGTGAAGCACATCTTCGAGGACTTATGCAATAGTGATGAATGTATCATTTGAGAGGAATTAATATTTAGTATGTTAAATACTAAATTAATTATATATATAAAGAAATTATAATTTGGAGTAATTCCTGGTAGGTACTTAAACCATTTAAAGAAAACAAAAATGCTACTATGACAAAAAAAATTTTTGTCAAAAAGTACACCAGAGACAAAAAAATAGGAGGCCCACCCCTTGAATTACACAAATACCCCCCCTGAATTCAATGCTTATCCCCCTAAATTCCGGAATTACCCCCGTTTCTTACTTTTTGACAAAAAAAAATTCGGGCTTTCTAGCACTACCCTAAAGAAAAAAGTGAGATAGAAAGCATGTGATCTTAACATTTAAAAGTGCTACATGTAATGACAAAGGCAGTGATCATGATGACTCTTAAACAACATTATCTCTTTTTTCTTAAAACATAGGCGATACGTGTAATGATGGACACATCGATCAAGATGATTCTCAAGCAATGTTATCCTTTTTTTTTGAAAACATGATCAGTGCTGGAAAATATGTGAAAGTATAGTTGGATGATAGAGATTACTATGTAGCACACACACACATATTATTCTTAATTGTTATGAAGCTACACCATTTGTTAGGTAATATATACTTACTCTTCTTTATATATAATATATTATTTATGTAAATGTATATACATATGCATGCATATGTACATGTTCAATTGCAATATTATATGTATATTTGCAGTATTTACGAATGATAACATCCAAACATTAATATTAACAAAGATTTATATATCAAGAGAAAAATATTCCGGAATAGTAAACATACCAAGCAAATATCGAGGAAAATAATAGAATAATAATAATAATTGGCGATCCAACTGATTTTGGACCTGTAAACTATGAACTAAATGAATTATTTGAAGTATTCTAGACCATAAGAAAATAATAGAGAGTATGATACGGTGTCTAAATTAGAAAATGATATGGAACGATTAGCAATGCATATTTTGGTAGAAGATACTTTATGTTGTATATTTTTCCTATAATTAAATGATATGTTCCACCATAATAAGTTGTTCCACAAGTGATATGTTCTACCAAAATTTATTTTTCATAAAAAAATATTATATTCTACTAAATGATAGTTTTGTCATAATTAATTAATATGTTCTAACGAATTACGTGTTTGTCAAAATCAAATGATATGTTTATCATATACGATATTATGTCCGTGAAAAGTATTATATCATATTCAGGAGATATGGTTCTTCTCAGTCAAGTTCTATCACTTCATCTTAGAGAGGGAATGTCACTAGAGGTGATGGTGGTGGCCTATCACAAGAGGTGACTCGTCCTGCCGTAATATTGTAGCCAAAAGATGATGGATCGTAAGTATTACATTTATTTTATTTACAGTGTATTATATATTAGTCAAGATTTATTACATGTTTGTTTTACATTTTTAACATGGGGGGCTTCAAGCTTGAGCCATTAATTGTTGTTCTTTCTATTTTTCGGTAGGCATATATGAGCAGGATGATTTCCTATCAGCCTAAGTGGAGCAAGATCCATGCGCAGTTCAATGAGAGTGTTTAGAAGGACTTTCTCGTAAGTATAAATTCATATATCATTATGTATTATCAATTTAATTTCGAATACTATTTATAAATGTATAATTTTCATTTTCTAAACGTATAAAGTGGAATAGATTTAGAGGAAGCTGACATAAAGCTAGTCAAGCGTCATAGGAATTGTAAAATTGCCAAAAAAAACTATAGTGACACTGTGTTTGGAACTAGAAGATCGGTGAAAAAAAATTAATCGGATAGGCTTTAGTGTATTGGTTGCATGACGGAGCAATGATAAGATCTACGTAATTTAACCACATTTCAGTTTAAACTATTGTATCTATTTACATGATTTGGAATTGTAAAATAAAATTGAAAATTTAAATATGTTGAAAGAGTTGAAGACGAAATCAGTAAATAAAAATAAACACCTAGTGATAAATCATGGTGGTTTCAAGTTATTTTAGCATTATTGGGAAGACTTGGTAATTTTATTGATTATGAATACAGAAAACTGTTTAATTTTTTGTATTATAAATTACTTATGAATAAATAGTTATTAAAACCGTAACATATGTACTTCAGTTATTTCTAGAGAGGTAGTGTGAGGGTCCTATGTAAGACTGGAATTTCTTCGCTTATACCTATGCTAGAAAGTAGACCGAAGAAAAGGGCTTAGTCACATACAAATAATAGGATGATTATAAAGCAAGTGCACGTTGTTTGGATGGGTGATAAATCTCAATCTATGATCGTGTACATACTTATTTTCTTTTTCTATAGTTTTGATAAGTTTTAAACAAAATATTTACCGTGGCAAACTTCTATTCGTCATTACATGAAAGATATGAAGTAGAGAAGGAAGCTCAAGTGGAGCAGTTCACTAGTCGTGGCTTGACCTTTGAGGAGTTGTATCTTTCATGGGATGCCTACTTGACTCTCTTTCGCAAAATAGGCATTACATTATAGAGAAAATGAAGTAAACATCTTTAATAACGAATCAATGGTTGACGGATGAGCGAAGGATTGATGCAGTTGGTAGATGAGCATATTGCGGCATATTTAGCAAAGCACAGGGAAATGCTCGAGGAATATTGGTCAGCGGAGGATGGAATGAGAGAGGATTTGTTTGGTGATGCAATACCATGGGAATCGAACACTGATCTCCCGGAAAGCAACACCACACTCTAGTCACTATGTTAAAAGATCTTTATGTAGCTTTTCGAAATGGGTGCTACAAACTACTTTCTTAAAGAGCCAATCATCTTTGTTGGCTTATTGTCACTCACCATCGAAATGTTATGCATGTAACTCGTACCAGCACCACATCGTCATTGTCTGCAACATTGAATGCATAATACGGGTTAGGTATAGACTATGTGTAACAGCCCGCATTTTACGTATCAGAAGATCGTAAAATATTTTTATTTTATTCCCTGAGGGTTTGATCATTCTCATGTTTTGATATGTTGCTTATGGGGATGTGAGACATGTCCATAATTTTTTACTGATTTTATTTGTGACCATTCTGCCCCCATCAGTCTTGTATAGGGCATAATTTTAACTCAGGTTGAATCAGGTGGTGAGACCTATGTCATTGGAAAGAAAATGACGATAGCCTTTCAGTAGAGTAGTTACATTAAAGTTTTGGCTCAGAGGTTTGGGAGGAATCATTGTTTTAAGGTTTTTCAGTTGGCTGTTCAGGTTTGGAGAATCATAATGGGCTGATTTGGGAAGGCCCATTAGTGGGCTAGTGGAAGAGTATAAATAGGGGGTGGGAGGTATAAGAAATGGTTTAGTGTCTCTATTCTCTCATTAGGTGGTCTATGTTCCTCCTTCCTCTAACACCTTTCCACCATTAAAATCAACCTTTAAAGGAGGAAATTGAAGATCTACACCATTGGAGCTAGATCTACATTAATTGAATGGTGAATTCATCAAATCAAGGAGTTTAGATTCAATTGCTTACTGTCCGGAATCTTATTGCATTGATTTTTACTTGTTTGGGAGAATCAGTGAGTGATTTACATCTCTTACATGGATTCAATGAAGTATATGAATGTTTGATCATGTTTTTCATCAAATTCAAGTGTTTAATCATAAATCTACACCATGATAAGTCCATTTTCATATGAATCACCCTAGGATCTAAGTTAGCATGTTTAAACCGACAATCCTTATGCTGTTTCATATGTTTATGCAAGTTAGATTCGCAATTTAGATCATATGTTCATTTAGCATGATTTTTGTATGATTTTGATGAACTAGTCATTTTCATGTTGTTATTGATTTCATATCATGTTTATGGTCATATTTAACGAGTTTGACGAGTTGGTTTCGTCGAATCTATCGTTTTTGCGAAGTTTTGGTCGAAATCGGAGTTGAATTGGAAAATGCAGGTTTTGGGTTGGCCATGGTTGGGTCAGTCGGTCTCAAATCGTGTCTTGGGAAACAAGTCAGACAGGGTTGGTCAGTTGCTGTAGGTTAGGTCAGTCAAACCGGGTCGGTCGAGCAGCCTGGTCCTGGTCGGTCTGGGTTAATGTTGGGTCGAGAACGAAGTGTTGGATCGAGTAGGCCAGGGTCGTGCAAGGAAGGGTCGAGCATGGGCTCGAGTAGAGGGGTTCAGTCTGGTTAAATCGAGCAGAGCGCTGGTCGACCGGGGTTCTGGTCGAGCTTAGGGTCGGGTCGAGCTCAAGGTTGGGTCGAGCAAGCATCCGGTAGGTCAAGATGGTTTGTGTCTCTGGTCGGTCGTGTGATGTATGGGTGGTTCCGGTCGTACCATGGTGGGTCGGTCGGTCGGACAATGGCCGGGTCGGTTGCACCAAGAAGTCAGGATCATTTTCTGAAAATTATATTTTTCGGGTACGACCCAAATTTGAAGAAAAGAGCTTGAATTTTTTTCCGGGGGCAACCCCCCTAACCCTAGCCGCGGCGCGGTGATGGTGTGACTTCGAAGCGAATTCAAGGAGAAAGGTTCAAAGTGTTGAAATGTGTTCGTTGATTAGTATAGAACAGCGAATGAGGTGAAAACTCAAAGGTCGTGAGTTGGTGGATAATGGTTGCTTGAGCTATGAAAAGTCGTAGGGTTGGATGACTAGAGATGTGAAGGCCGAGAGATTATCGTTGTCGAAAGTTCTAGCAGGCTCAAAGCAGGGTTACGATATGGGAATCTAAAAGATCAGTTGTAGGTCGAGTACCCTGAAAGGCCTAGTTGTCAAGGTTGGACTTACATACGTATCGTTGAAAGGCGTATGGAGTTTATGCTAGAACTGGGGTTACCATTAGCCCTTGGCATATGGGAAGGTTTGCCGTCATATGATTAAAGATGGTTTCGAAGCAGGATTGGCGGTGATAGCCAAAGTCTGTCATGGTTGATTAGTTGCCTTGTTTGAACCGTCTCATGTAGATTGTTCAACGTCGAAGGAGATGTTCCTTGGGTGCTTGTCTGATATTGGTTTAGGCCTCTAGGGCTTATGCTCGAGGGATGTGGAATTCGATTAGGATGGTTTACATGAGATACATACAATCTGGATGTTATGAGTGCTTTACCATGATTGAATGGGTATTTTGGTTTCCATGGATGAATGGTTGAATCGTTTATGGTAAAGGCTATCACTATCTGATGTAGGGAAGATGGTGTTGAGTTCTTCTCTAGTGTTGTGGGTAGATTAGTATGTTTAACTATCCATCCTCATATACTTTATTGTTGAAGTTTGTTAGCTATTTTATTGCTCATTAAGACTGTTGTCTGACTCAAGGTTTTATGTTTCCTCTTATTACCTTGGGCTGTTCATCTGGTTGTGGATGGGCAGACTAAGTAGCAGGTGATAGGTGATTAGTGAGGACGATGTTGCTGTACGAAGGCAAGCAAGAGGCTGGCATATTACTTTTACTACTATCTAATATTTCTGTTTCCGCTATTTGAGTTGCTCTATGAGTGCTGTAGTGAGGCCTTATGTATGTACTTGATATTTCCTATGATGTTGGGATGATCTTTCAGGATGTTGTAGAAGTTTGAAAAGTTTGCTATATGATGCTTCACTACTATTACCTATTGTATATGTTCTATTATATTTTATCCTTGCACTATGAGTTCTACGACAGGTTCCGATGTTATTTACCTACTCTGATGATCGTCCATACTTTCCTGGCACACCTTTCAGTGCATTATTCCTCTTGTTTAGTGCAGGGGTTATGGGCGCTCGTGACTTGATCTTTGAGGAGTTGGATCGTGCATGGGATGCTCTAATTGACTCTCTTTCGCACAATAGGCATTACATTACAGTCATCAAGAGGTAAACATCTTTAATAACGAATAAATGATTGACAGACGAGTGAGGGATTGATGCAGTTGGTAGATGAGCATATTGCGGCATATTTAACAAAGCACATGGAAATGATCAAGGAATACTGGTCAGCGGAGGATGGAATGAGAGAGGATTGGTTGAGTGATGCAATGACCATGGGATTCGAACGCTGATCTCCCGGAAAGCAACACCACACATTAGTCACTTTGCTAAAAGATCTTTATGTAGCTTTTCGAAATGGGTGCTACAAACTACTTTCTTAAAGAGCCAATCATCTTTATTGGCTTATTGCCACTCATCACCTAAATGTTATGCGTGTAACTCTTACTAGTATCACATCGTTGACGTCTGCAACATTATATACACAATACTGGTTGGGTATAGACTATGATACCAAATGTGAAAACCACGGGATTCTAACCCCTGACCTCTTGAAAATCAAAACCATGCACCAACCTTTATGTTAAAAGATCTTTTTCTTAACTTTTCAAAACAGAAGGTAATGATGATGATGAGTAGGTGCAGTTATTTTTTTTAATGAATTTTGATCCTTTTGTTTTGTAATCATTTGACATAAGTTAATTGATTTGATTTTTGATCGTAGATTGTGTAGTTTGACAGATTTATGGATGTTCTATTTGATGGATATGAGTATATGGGAGTATGATTGTGCCAGTTGATGGAATATTAATGTTGTTTGATAAAAAGTTTATGTAGATATTGACTTTTGTACTATATACTCGATTATGTGTGATATGTATGAGATTATATAAAGCATGTAGTGATTATAGTTGTGAAATTAATTTTATATTTGTTGTAAATGAAGTAGATAGAGATATTACATTATTTGTTTGGTTGGAATATTGGAATATTGCTTAAAGCTGCTGCGCTCGAAAATTGATTTCTCGGTTCTGAGATGGCTAGCGGCGGCTATTTGGTTTAAGGTTAGCAATGGCTAGCGAAAGCAGTTTGGTTATAAAATAGCGACAATGTATGTCGACTAGAAACACTACAAGAAAGGTTGCTAATGTGATTGCTAAATACCATTGCTAGCCGACACTAAAAACCGTTGTTATTTAACCTGACACAAACATAATAGTATCTACTTTAGTGACGGTTCTTGTAGCCACATCAGCAAGGGCTAGTTTTGGGAGCTTGTTGCCACTAGCCATCGATAACCGACACAAGCTTGGAAATATAATGTGTCACTAGCCGTCGCTAAACGATGCAAACTTGGACAAATGGGTCGTAACTTGTTGTCACTAAATTGAAACATATTTTCTGAATTTTAGCTTCCATCTTGCCTTCTAACCACATATTCATCGTTATATTGATATCCAATTATTCCATGATGCATATATACTCAATTCCATAACACATATCCATATCCAATCATTCTGCGACACATTCATACTCAATTCCACAACATATATTCATATCAATCTCAAAATCCAAATAAATATATCATAAAATAACAAATATATAACAAAAACCAATATACCACATTTATATTGTTAGACCCAAAAGTGGTTCTAACACCCAAATGAATGATAATTCTAAATAAAATAAAAACAAAAACAAAGAGAACATGACATTTATAGTGGTTTGGCGTTAATGAGACTACGTCCACTTTGTACTTCTTCGATTGATGATTTGAATATGAATACAATAATGATTTTCACTCAATCTCCCTTATACAATTGATAATCTCTCTCAAATTCATAGAATAATGCTCTAAGAATTAAATTGTAATCTGAATTCACTCAAGAAATTCGCTGGTAAGGAGTTTAAGTCGATAGTTTCCCAAAAAGATCCCTTAAATGGTGCTTTGTGGGGGGTATTTTTAGGCTGAAAATCGATCCAGTTCGGGGGCCACGTGGGTCCATCCCGCATGTTTCGGGTTCGGAGATCCTAAGATTATGACAACGCACCAAAAAAAAGTGGGATAATGGAGTGTAATCGCTCCGAGTTCGTAGGAGAGTGGGGCATGACTGTTGAAGATTCAATCCTCGGTACAGGTCGGATTGAAAGATTGCGCTTCAGGTATGATGAGTATGAACTGATCCGAAAATGTTGCTTAAGGCTGGGTTATTGGCTCGTGTGTGTAGAAGAGAAGTCGTTCGGTTAAATGATTCCGAACCGATCCAAATACCGCCCTGCCACACTTCGATTCGTCAATTGATTCGATCCTTAGCTTTGTATAACCTGATCACAAAGCGGGCTAACATCTTTCCCCCTCGAAGTGTGTTCTATTGGAGATGATGGGACGTGCTTTGAAATTGCTCATCTATTCACTTCCAAGTCGGCATCAACTAACAATCATTCCTATCCATCTGTAGGGTCGTGGCTCTTTATTAAGCCATATCTTCAAGTGTACTCGTGGTGCCTATAAATACCTTATGGAATTAAGAATCATTTCTATTATTTTTCAATAATTTCTAGTCTTCTGGAGGTCCAAACAACTTCTTCGGGTATTCTTTTATAATGCATATTTGTCGACTCTAACATCTTCCTTCCCATTTATTTATCTGTATCTTAAGTGTTGTTAGAGAATTGATACCGAGTAAAAATTAGCATCACGAATCAGATCGGCTTTACCCAATTTAATTTATATCTGGCCCACAAGAGTTCTTGGGTCAGAAAGCCTTTATTCGTGCAGTTTTCCATCCCAAGCGAGCCGGATCGGATGGTCATATCAATAAGAATACGAGTAGTCCTTCTCCTTGCATATAAGTTCATGTGTTCTCCCTTCATTCCTCACTTTCTATCATTGTACTCTAATCGTGACCTTCTAGAAAATAGAACCCTAATTCCCAATTCATCAATTTCATTTCAATCTCCAAATCCAATCATAAGTTGGCTTAAATCTTTAACCTTATATGTTGTTCTCTTTGATTTTGTTTGCATAACATCTGAATTCCTGTGTTAATCCATGCTATTTTGGCTAAATTGGTGGAAAAGGAAAAATCGGGTTCATCTCGATCACCGTCGTCGATGGCGATGTCCCCGTCACCTCTAGGCAGTGGCGTAGATGGTCTGTGCTCAGTGTCGACAGGCTCGACGTTGGAACTGACACCTAAGTCTGAAAAAAGGGGAGAACGTTGGAGGCTTAATCCTCAAGGTGATAGGGGGAGAAAGAAGACGGTGAAGAAGAAATGATAGGAGCGGATCAGAAAGGAGATGCAAGTGTTAGAGAAGGCTCCCCAATTCTTGAGTGAAGGAACGAGGCTCATAATTTGTCATGTCGGTTCGGATCGGTATCATCTGAACCAAACAGATTCAATTTCATAGGATCCTAACCGAACCGAGGCTTTAACACCTAAAAGTATGAATCGATCCAATACTTTTAGTGTATGCTCCTTTAACTTGGTTCTCCTAACCCTAATACTTCATCTTTTTCCTCTCAAGCTCTTCAAGAAATGGCATTTCCAGCTAACGCGCCTAACCTCGTTAAAGTCGCTATCCTCACCGCTTACTGGAACTTTCATTCCGTACGAACCACCCTCGCCGACTTCTTCTGCCATTGTAACTGGGTGATTTTCATCCTATCTGACAACTCCTACCTCATTCAATTTCCCAATGTCGATTTCTACAACTCTGCCTTAAACCGCCGATTCATCTTCGCTCATGGTGGCTCTCTGGCGCTGCAAGCATAGTCTTCAGTTGCTGAAGTGGAGGATCTTGAATTTTGGCCTACTTCCTCGGTGTGAATTAAGGGATTTCCAATCCATATCCGTAACAGCCTTGACCATCTCACCACCGCCCTCTACCCAGTGGGGCTTTTCCTTAGAATGGATGATTGCAACTGGGCACAATTGGACCTACGTTATGTTTTTGCAAGGGCTACGGTGATAAAGGTAGTGTCTTTACCCACAACCTACTCCGTACACCTTGCCAACGCTCACTATGTCATCAAGGTGGAAGACTGGGACCACTTTCATCCTTCTCTAAACCCCGAAGACCTGCTCCTGGGCAACCAATGGGAAAACAACACGGAATTTATGATGGAGCCGCTCAACTTTCCCATGTAAGAACCTTATCTTTGCTTTGATGCCATGCAAATTGAATCCACACTGCCAGCACCCACCTTACCATCTGACCCTCCTATGGCCACTCTACCGCATGCTGACAACTCTCTGGAAGTCATCAGCCCCCTTGGATGGAATCCCTGGCCATCTCCTGAACACAAATGGGACCCTCTAACTGATTTGACCTTGACATTGACCTCTCCAACCCCAACCAGTTTAAAGATTCCATTGAACAACCACTTACCCAGGATACCATCCCACATCCACCTCCTCAGCCACTCCTAGAAGGACTATATCCCATGATTGCCCCCGCCCTGTCAACCTCCGTAGTTCACCGCAGTGCTCGCCTCCAGGTTTCCACTTCAGGTACCCAACCAGCACCTTACATCCCAACCATTCTGGACACCGCCATCGTTTGGGAGGAATCGGAAGGAAGCACTAACGCTGGTGGCACCCAGGAACGTTGTTACTACTCGCGACCATGGTACGCTCATCTTGTTTGGCACATCCCTTCGCAACCGGTAAACTCTTTTGTATTTTTTGGATAGCTACTACTGACAGGTTGCGATTACTCGAGGGGATGTGTTAACGGGGATATTTTGTGGTGTTTAGAAGTTAAGCTATTTAGTTTGGACATTAATATCATATGTAACTAATTGCGCTATGCGCTATGAACTCCCTGCATGCAATTTGCATGCATTACTAGTACTGTTTGCGCCATCGGTCAGGGTTGTTGACCGAATTATTATATATTATCAGTAATATTATCTAATCGGTTGTGTAAACTTGCTCTACACAACCGTTATTCTAAAAAAAACTTGGTTCTCCTGTCTTGTTCGAATTTTTGAACTGATTCAGTATATCAACCTAAAGAAAACCGATCTAAACAGACACTTTAAATATAGGGTGCAACTACCATTCAACATCACTGAACTTAAAAAATTAAAAACTCTGGAGATGCGAACTTGTAACATATTCCTGTATATGACTCAGTAGAAAATCAAGTGTAGCTAACAAACTTGCGGAAAGTTAGGATAGAGCCTTCTAAACTGAATCGTCTGGACTTAACGAGTATGTGACTGCTTTCCTTACTATTTTACTTTCTGCTAATCTTGTATTCTCTTATTTTAGCATTGTACATATTTGCACAGCTTAGTGTGCACATACACACGAGCGGCACAGGCAACTACACTCTAATTTCTGTTATCTCTTGGATAGTACACCATCATGGCTAAAAGGTGTGACAGCCCGCCCGGCACCAGCCGACATTTCCAATGAAAACGAGCTATGCAGATGACCACCCAGCATGGGACGGTCGCCAAAGAAAAGAAAGAAGACGATGAAACAACAAAGAACCTATAGAATGTCTCACAGCGCATGGAATAAAATATAATAGTAACATAACTTTGACATAATACAGGTGAGACAGTGCATAAGCCGGAAACTAAACCATCACAGCAGCGGAAAGATTCAAAATACAGCTTATGATCCAAACCATCATTATTACAACTTTTAAAACTGTCTCTAAAGCAGAATAGGAAGGTACACTGCTAATGCCCAAAGTAGTGAGCAGCAACAATACAGGGATAATATATGGGAACAATAGTTGTAAGCCTCCTGCTCATCTCCGGACAGCTACTCGTGCATAACCAGCTAACCTGTCTCTAGTCTGCTCGTTTAGGAGCACCCAGAGTAATAAGAGGAGACATAAAACTCTAGGTCAGACAAAAGTCTGGTATGAGCGATAAGCAGCAAACCAGAACAATAAAATGTATACATAACCATACCTGAACCTGGACCTGCAACCAAAGAGTTAGCACAACAAGATGTACAGTACTCTAAGGTGACACTAACACATGGGGTGAAAATAATGAGGAGGGGGTGTGCATGTCATGGTGATAGCAAACATCAAACATAGCAGTCATCCTCACATCCCTCACTCAATGCGTAAAGTATACGATATCTACCACTTTGATCACCCAATCCTTTGCTACGATCACTCTGCCCCATGGAGTCATAGTGACTCCACTGCACTGATCCATAGCCACTAATCTTTTGCTATGTCCACTCTGCCCCCATGGAGTCATGACAACTCCACTGCAGTGGCTCATAGCCTTTCTACGATCACTCTACCCCATGAAGTCATAACAACTTCACTACATTGATCCATAGCCAATATCCGTCTCTTAGTGGTGAGTCAAAGCTATAGACGTCGATAACCCCTTAGCACACAATCCACAGCCAAGTCCAATTCATGAAGTCAACTGGTTAGTTCATATATGGATCTTGAGTCCTAACTTCTCCACTTAACTACCTTTGCATTTCGGGTTTGGTCTCCTCCGGATCGGTTCAAATGTGCATAGTACCCCAGTCATCATCGGTTCGGTTTGGCCATCCTTGTTCGCTTCGTGATTCCTCTCTCATAGCATCAGGTCGGTTCGGCTCGTGGCCCCCATCTTCGGTTCGGTTCGTGATGCCTTCACTCGAACAAGTCAGGTCGTGAGCTCCCTCTCATGGCGGTTCAGATCGGGCTCCTTCCCTCGAGCGGGTCGGGTCGTGATGCTAGTTCGTGGCACATGTCCTCAGACGGTTCGGGTCTTAGTGCCAGCTCTAGAGCATCAAGTCGTGACTGGCTTCTTCAAGCGGTTTGTGGTGCTCAAGCTGGAGCGGTTCGGATCGGAAGTGAGTGTCACGATCGGGTTGGTTCGGAGGGGTGCGATCTGGTCCGGTTTCCTGCTCAGTTTCCTGCAACTTTCCAACGACTGTTTTACGCCATACGATGGCGTTTTCGACCATTCTAACTTTCCTATGCAATCACAAACCATTCCAAACAATAATAGCAACATGTATATTCATCCACAAACAGCAAAACAATAATTTAACATGTTTATATGGATCAAACATACCCAAAACCCATGTTTTCCCCTTAGTCCCCTTAATCATGATTTAATCATACGATTGGCAAAACATGTCCAAATTAACCCAAACTTCTAATAGAGATATAAAATAATATTTTAGAATTTTACAAATTTTTCCAGATTTTTCTGAGCTATAATTTCGCTAATTATCACTAATCACCCGTAATTAGCTGTAATTAGTGAAAAACAATGAAATTACTCACCTTAGCCACAAATGAATTATAGATCTGAACTTCTTCACTATTTTGGGTCGAATTCCTACGCAATACAGCAACTCCAACTCTGATTTGGTGTTGATTTGCCTTGATTTGATGTTGGTTAGGCTAATATATGCTTAAACAGTGATTTGGGGTGATTCAGAAGGTGGAGGCCATTGTTAGGGTCGAAGAGAGGTAAGTGGCGGCTGAGAAAATGAAAAATAAATTGTTTCCTAACTGATTTCAGCCTCCCCATAACCCTAACCCCAAAATGGATTATGGGCCTAGTTGCTAATCACCCTAATTTGGTCCGATTAAGCTGTTTTTCACCTTCCAAACCTTGTTTCAGCCATATCTCCCAAACAGTAAATCCGTTTGGCTCATGTGACTAATCTACGGAAAGGTAAACCATCATCTGAATCTAATGGAAGTGATTTCAGGTCAAAACTCCTTACCAATCAAAAGTTATAGGCTAAACAAGATTCGCCAAGGGTAAAACATTCATTTAAAAATCAGCAAAAATCATAAACATGGGAAATGACCCCTATAATCATTCCCTAAAGTTACACGACCATATGACCTCATATAAAAAATGAAATAAATACTCTACGATCCTCCGATGCGTAGAATGCGGGTCGTTACATTCTCCCCCCTTAAGAAATTTTGCCTCCGAAATTCCTTAACCAGAACATACAAAGGGTCCCGCATGCCTATCAGTCATTCACAAACAATCAAACATACACAACAAACACAACAAGCCTGCCCCAGCATGCGGTTTACTAACAAGGGAGGAAACTATCACTATTAAAATCTTAGCAGGTAAAGAGTTATGGATACGACTTCCTTACGCTCTCATTCTCGCCCCACTGAACCTTGACCAATTTCACTGCCTTCCTTCGAAGTTGCTTTGTATCGTAATCTACAATACGGATCGGCTTGCGGTTCCCAACCGCCTCGGGTTCTACTTCGATGTCATCCAACTAATCCGGTGAAATAGTCATATCGGGGTCGTGCCCGAACTTCCTTAACTAGGAAACATGATATACATTGTGAACTCCCGCCATCTTGTCAGGTAATTCAACTTTATATGCTAAATTCCCAACTTGTTTGAGAACTAGGAATGGACCAACAAATCTTGGTGTTAACTTTCCTCTCCTACCAAATCGAATCACGCTCTTTAACGGAGAAATCTTGACAAACACCAAGTCACCAACGGAGAATTTCAATTCTCTTCACCTTTTATCAGCATAACTCTTCTGCCTATCTTGGGCAGCCTTCATTCGCTATTGGATAACCTTGATCTTATCTGAAGTTTCTCTTATTACATCTGGCCCAAGTACGAATTTCTCACCGGTTTCCAACCAACACGATGGTGAGTTGCACGATCTTCTGTACAAAGCTTCAAATAGAGCCATACCAATACTGGACTGATAACTATTATTATATGTGAATTCAACTATATGTAAATAGTCATCCCATGATCCACCGAAATCCAATATACAAGCTCTCATGAGATCCTCCAATATACGATTTACCCTCTCTGTCTGACCGTCGGTTTGAGGATGGTATGCGGTACTGAGATGCAATTCTGATCCTAAAGCCTCTTGTAAACTCTTCCAAAATCCTCTAGTAAACAACGGATCTCGGTCACTCACAATGCTTTTGGGTACTCCATGAAATCTCGCTACCCACTTCATATACAGTTCTGCTAACTTAGCTGCCATTCTATTCGACTTGACAGGTATAAACCTTGCACTCTTGGTCAATCGGTTCACAATCACCCAAATACTATCATGGCCCGATCTAGTCCTTGGTAACCCATCAAGGAAATCCATTGATACTTGTTCCCATTTCCATTCGGGAATTTCTAATGGTTGCAACAAACCACTAGGCTTCTTTTGCTCGGCTTTAACTAGCTGGCAATTCATGCATTTGGATATAAATTTCCCAACGTCTCTTTTCATCCCTTCCCAGTAGTAAGTCTACTTCATGTCTCTATACATTTTGTTACCACTGGGATGTATAGTCAGTTTTGAGTGACGACATTCTCTAAGCACTTCATCGCTCAATCCATATACATTGGGCACAACTAGTCCTGCATTCTTTCTAAGCCATCCATCTCGATCAATCCCATACTTGTTCATCTCCTCATCGAGTCCCATTTCTAACTTGGAGATAATTTCAAATAGATTAGGATCGTCCCTCTGACTAGAACCAATTCGCTCAATCAAGGTAGGTCTGACCGTCAAACTTGCTAACATCTCTGGATCCAATTCGCACTTTGGTCTGAAATCATACCCTGCGATATACTCCTGTTGCTTCCACTCAAGAAAGATAGCCCCTGAACTGGCATGTCTCCTACTCAATGCATCAGCTACTGCATTGCCCACTCCTAGTGTATATGCGATATCGAAATCATAGGAAGCCAAGAATTCTAACCATCTCTGCTGACGAAGATTCAAATCCTTTAGAGAGAAAAGGTACTTTAATGACTTATGATCGTTAAACAACTCGAACCTTTCTCCCAAGAGATAATGTTTCCACATCTTCAACACGAATACGATCGCTGCCAATTCCAAATCATGGGTAGGATATCTTTTCTCATGCGATTTCAGTTGCCGACTAGCATAAGCTACAACCCTACCTCATTGCATCAATACAGCACCAAATCCGGTACCACATGCATCCGTGTACACTGTCATCTCTTCATTCCCTTTATGAATGACTAACACTGGCACACGCGTCAACTTTTCCTTTAGACTCTTGAATGCATTTTCACACCTTCGGTCCCAAATGAAAGCTTGATTCTTCTTGGTCAACTGAGCTAATGGTGCCGCTATCTTGGAGAAGTCTTAGATAAATTTATGATAATATCCAGCCAATCCCAAGAAACTTCTTACGTCTGTTGCATTCTTGGGCGTAGACCAATCTTGTACCGCAACCACCTTCGTCGGGTCCACGGCAATACCATTCTCTGAAACAACATGGCCCAGGAATCTCACTTCCCTCCTCCAAAAGTGACACTTAGAAAACTTTGCTTTCAATTGGTGTTTTCTCAACACCTCCATCACTACTCTCAAATATTCCTTGTGTTCTTCCTCTGTCATCAAATAAACAAGTATATCATCCACGAATACGAGAACAAACTTATTCTATTGATCTCGGAATACTCTATTCATAAGATCCACAAAATATGCTGGTGCATTAGTCAACCCGAATGGCATGACCAACCATTCATAGAATCCAGACGGCGTCCGAAATGTCATTTTAGGAATACTCTCAGCTGCTACTCGGAGCTAATGAAATCCTGTCGCGAGGTCCGATTGGGAGAACACTCTTGCTCCCTCCAGTTGATCAAACAAATCATCTATCCACGGAAGAGGATACTTATTCTTCCTAGTCACTTTATTCAACTTGCGATAGTCCACACATAAACGAAGGGAACCATCTGCCTCGGTAGCAAATAAATTAGGGCTCCCCACTCGGAGACACTCCTTCGGACAAATCCCTTCTTCAAAAGATCGCTACTTGCACCCCGAGCTCTCGCTACTACCTTGGCGCCATACGCCGAAGTGGCATAAATATAGGTCTGGCATCTTTCACTAAATCAATATGGAACTCAATCTCTTGGTGTGGTGGAAGTCTGATAACTTCCTAGAAGATATCTGGATACTGGCCAGCAACGGGAACCCCTGATAACTCGTCCTACGGGATGTCGAGGGAATTTAGAAAACTAGCCATCACCTCATCACTAGGTAGGCCACCAAACATTACCCTCGGCCCATCAGCCGCCCTAATAGTCACCGAAAATCCCCCACAGTCTACCACCACCTCATATCTTTAGAGCCAATCGACTCCCAAAATAATGCCAAACCCAGTAAAGCCCAAAACAAAGCAATCACAAGCAAACATACATCCATGACGCAATAAGACCAAATTTTGACAAATCATACTAAGGCTAGTCGAACCACTAATCGAGTTCGTCATCACTAAAGGTCTATCGACTATCTCGGGTTCCAATCCCAACCTATCAACCAGGTCACTAGATATGAAGGAACGGGAAGCCGTAGTATCAAACAATACTCAAACAGGAACATCACAAACAGAAAGCATACTTTGAATGACGACATTCTTTCTTTTCTCCGCCGCAGCTGGGGCATTCGACGAAGAAGGAACAACATTAATAGCATATGCTTTCACAATCTGCTTCTCTTTAGGAGGTTGCGGACATTTATCCTTGTGATGTGCCACTTGGCTGCAGTTGAAGCACTTCTTATCCGCTGGCTTTGCTCGACATGCTTTAGCATAATGGCCCTTCTTGCCATAGCTAAAGCACTCTACATATTTCCTGTCTTTCTTTTTCTGACCATCCTTGGTCTGATTCTGCTTCCTTTTGTTCCGAGAATTATTCTTGCCTCTACCGCTTGCCTGCGGCTTTGGCCCCTCTGCAGATGCAACAGCGACTTCAGCCTTGGGCTTAGGATAAAGGCTCTCTGATCTCAATGCTTTCCCAACAATCGATTCAAAAGTCTCATCAATATGGTTTATAAGCCTTTCTCCCAAGTACTGATCTAAACCAGTTATGAACTTCTCATTCTTCCTCTCGGTATTATTAATAAGAGATAATCCATACTTCGATAAAGTATCGAACTCAGCAATATATTCCAAGACTGCCCTACCATTTTGCTTAAGCTCCATGAACTTCCTAAACAATTCTGATTTTTGAGCAGCTGGGATAAACTTATCACTGAATTGGGTCTTAAACTGATCCCAAGTAACTTAATCCTCTGGAGTAGCTGCCTTAGTAGCATCACACCAATTCATTGCCCGTCCTTGCAGCTGACGGGATGCTAGCTTTCTTGTAACACCCCATGTCCATTAATGTCACTCACAAAGGGAATGCATTAACTTCTATAGAGCATTTTAAGTAAGTATAGAACAGAAACTTAACAACAAGACATATATAAACAGTACTCAAAGATTTAAAATTTTATTTCATTACAGCGGAAAACACATATGTTTGGTTATATCATCAAAAACCAGAGTCAAAGTACATAATATCCATCTTGACTACCAAAAGTACGTAAATTGAAAGACATAATCCCCAATACAAAATAGCCATAAATAAAAGAGAAGCTGAACTTTACTTCAACGATCCAAGCAATCTTCTAAAAGCAGAGAAACAACAGTACAAAATCAAACTCCACTGGTGCTAGTTCCAACCTGACCACCTTGGGAGGGGGGGGGGGAGAAGAAAAGAGGAGGAAACAAAGGGGGTCAGACATAAAGTCTGGCGAGTGTGATAACTTTAACAATATCATTAACAAAGTAACTAGGCTAAGGCATAAGTTGGAAAATAAGGAAATGACCGTGAACCATTGAGTATGGCAGAGTAAATAAGGAAACAAGATGAACACCGATATCGTTAAAGCGCCCCAAAACCACTATAAGATAATTACTAAACTACACCAACACTATAGGATAATTGCTATACTACACCACCACTAGTATATTGCACCACCACTAGTCACCCTAAGGTTGATCCCGCCTACTGAACATAAGTGATAATAATAATAATGGTAGTTTCATGTACCCCTAGCTGCTATCATAGGTGCCGCCTGCTCCTATCTCCACTAATGGTACCCACTAACCTCCCCATTCTAATTACAATATTCATAATATGGTAGCTGTACTCCTAGCTGCTGTCATAGGTGCCGCCGGCTCCTATCTCCACTAGTCGTACCCACTACCTTCCCCATTAGATCGGCTCCCTAACTCGTAGATACCCGTGCTGGCCCCACAGTGGGGTGCATTGCTCCCCAAAGTGGCAACCCGATACAACCAACAATGCACGGCTTATACCTACACGATGCAACAACGTCTTACCTACCAGCCCGGGTCCACACACGCATATGAACCCGTTGGACTTGCGTTGCCACCGCTAACCCGGTTTGGCCTCTTACAGTCAAGCCCAGTATGCGTGTCCCGTCCTCGACTTGGGTCGAGTCCACAAAGATACGTATGGGTTACTGGTTGAAATGGGCCCCCATGACTTGACACAAGTTATCCACCTAAGCTTGGTCCCTTCTAGTACATCCCACTTAACCCACTTCTTATTCATGTTCACTTACATGTTTCAATTTTGGTTAAGTGTTTCTAATCGTATTTCCAATGCCACCCAAGGCACCCACTAGATTCCACATGCCACCCAAGGCACCCACTTAACCCCCTCATGTCCCATTACATGCTTATATAGTTAAGTGTTTCTTAATTCATCAAGACCGTAACCTCATAAAGACCTCTCACATTAGACTGGCATTTGTGGCAGCTGGATTTGCTGGGCGGGTCCGGGCAGTCTTACACCACAAAAGAGCCTAACCTCGTGTCTTTACAATTGTTACGTATTTAGTTTATGCCTAAGACCTCTCACATTAGACTGGCATTTGTGGCAGCTGGATTTGTCGGGCGGGTCCGTGCAGTCTTACACCATAAAAGAGCCTAACCTCGTGTCTTAGACGATAATTACTCCTAATTAATCATTCCCCAATTTGAATTACTTTCCCTATTCAAATTATCAATCAATTCCAAATTTGATGATGTCCATAATTGACTCGATTATGTCCATCCATTTATGGTATGTTAAATCATACCAATTTTCATCACAAATTTATTTTATGCCTTTTAAGGCATTTATGCCAATTAAATCTTTTTTTTAATATTATCCCCTTTACCCCACGTTGTACGTTTGTTCGTTTAACGTAAAATATACGTTAGACTCGAATAGTCTAACTCATGGAATAAAGAGAAAACATCACAACATACACATAATTAAAACATAGATCTAAACATAGGGGTGAACTTGCATGTGTGAATGATGTTCTACATCTAAAACTTGCATAGGCCAAAGTTACAACTTGCTTAAACAACATATGTCATGGATCCAAATCTAAAGGTGTGGACTTGTTGAGATAATGGTCACAAACTTGTATAAATCATGTATGTCATAGATCTACATCTAAAGGTGTAAACTTGCATAGGCAATAACCCTAAACTTGCATAACATGATTCATATCCCAAACTCATATATTTATATAAACTTGCATATGTGATTTATGCATCATAACAATGGTGTAAACTTGCATCTAACATGTAAATTATCATGTAGAATTTATCTTATAACTCACACATATCATAGCCTAACTTTAGATCTAAAATTGATGTCATGAAACATGTAAGGTTATACTAACTTGCATATGATTCATGTCTAAATCAATACCTAAACTAGCATATGAACAACATGATGATTCAACTAGACAAAAGCCAATCATAGAATTACAACATGGGTGATAGCATCATAACTTTACATCGTAAATGATAACATCATAACATAACATCATAGAAATTACAACACAATTCTACAACATAATTACAACATGCAGTCAATAATTCATATCATATCCAAATTATCCGCATCATAACTCAATCCAATTAATTTACTAATTATTTTATTAAAACTATCAAACTCACAACTCAAAAGCGGTCTTGAGTTCTGAATTCTGATTTCTGAAGTTGAATTAGCTTTCCTTTGAAGAAGATGCATTGTTAGGGTTGAATAGAACTGATTTGATTTGCTGTTCTTCCTCTCAAATTGGTGGCGGCTACTCTAGGGTTCAAGATGGCAGCATGACGGCCATAGTTTCAGTTTTAATTCTAATTTAGGGTTTGAGTCTATGGGTCTTTTTATAGAGTTTTGAATTAATTTAAGCCGTCGGATGATCTTAGGGTTAATCAAAACCATTCAGTCAGGATAGGGTGACACCTCAGCCCTAATGACTCAGCAAGGAGTCAGAAAGGACTCAGCAACATGGGTCAGACTGAACCAGAAAGCTGTGCAGGCCTGCTGCCTCGGCCTGGGCGCACTGGGCAGGTGCGCCAGTGCAAATTTGTACTGGCGCACTTCCCAAGTGCGCCAATGCAATATTTTTTTTCTTTTGCCACCAAACTTCGTTCGTCCGTAACTCCTTCATCCGGTACCCGTTTCCCGCAAACTCGGACTCTATTTCAACCAGAATTCCAAGACGAACACAATGGCGCAACCCCATTCCCTTAATTCTCACGTCTGAGATTAATTATTCTTTAATTTAGTTAATTCGATTATTCAAAAATCTGGGGTGTTACATTCTCCCCTCCTTAAAGGATTTCGCCCCCGAAATCTCCAAGTTAAGGAGAATGCATATCCTACCATCCAAACAACCATCTACTCAACCATCAAACACGGGCATCCATTGTCCTTATAAAATTTCTAATGCTGTATGAACATATGCAAGAAGTGTGTGTATATGTTCCTTATCTAATGCAAAATCAGGCGGTCTACTGATTCAGTTGACCTCCTTAGTGCAAACCATGATAGTGCCATGCGTCCATTATGTATGCGAAAGAAACTTATCGATACATATTATTTGTACATGTGTGCATAACCATTCACCAAAATGCAACATCCATATGATGGTACAATCATTATACATCCATTACCTAAATATGTACACACATTTATATGCAATATGTAATATGAAGTGACTGAGCCGATCTAGTGCCTAAAGTGTGTGTATATGCATCCACGAGCAACCACTTGCATCCACACGCATCCATCATACATAACATGTCTCAAACACATGTTTCAACCAAAGGACTACCCTATCTAAAGGTCAAAGATACTAGCGAGAGGACATACTAAAGATAAGGTAAGTACAAGGTAAGCGACAAAGGAGAAATTAAAAGACATACCCTCAAAAAGAAAAGGGTACAATGAACGCATCTTCACTTCCATCTCCCAAGTAGCGTTGCTCTCATCATCTCCCCATTGCACTTTGACTAGTTTGACCTCTCGATTCCTCAACCTCTTAATCTACGACCCAAGAATGCACGTAGGAGCTCGTCGAATCGTCGCATCATGCTCTATCTCCATCTCTCTAAGCAAGCTCGGCTCTACCACTTCCGCGGTCTCGTGCAAGGACTTCCTCAAATGTGATACATGGAATACATCGTGTATGCCACTAAGTCTCTCGGGCAACTCCACTCTATACGTCATCTGCCCAATCCTCTCCTTAATAGGAAACGACCCTATGAACCTTGGTGTTAACTTCCCAACGGACCCAAAGCGAACAATGTTTCGTAAAGGAGACACCTTGACAAAGACCATGTCCCCAATATCAAATTCAAGATCTGTCCTCCTTTTGTCAGCATAAGATTTTTGCCTATCTTGCGCCGTCTTCATCCTCCTTCGAATCAAATCGATTTTTTTCCGAAGTCTCTCTAATCATATCGGGCCCAAGTAAGATCTTATCTGTAGACTCCCACCAACATGTAGGCGAACGACACGACCTTCCATAAAGAGCCTCGAACGGTGCCATGCCAATGCTAGACTGAAAACTGTTATTATATGCGAACTCCACCAACGGAAGATGTTCCTCCCATGTACCTCCGAAATCTAAGACACACAACCTCAACAAGTCCTCTAGAATACGATTCACCCTCTCGGTCTGGCCGTCCGTCTGAAGATGATATGCGGTGCTCAAACATAACTGAGTCCCTACCGCCTCTTGCAAGCTCTTCCAAAATTCGCTAGTGAAAATAGGATCGCGGTCGCTCACTATGCTAGAAGGAACACCGTGCAAACGAACTATTTCTCGAATGTATACAGAGGCTAACCATGGAGCAGTCCTCTTACTCTTTACGGGAATGAAATGGGCGCTCTTAGTAAGTCTGTCTACCATGACCCGAATCCCCGTATTACCCTTCCTCGATCTTGGTAATCCGTCAACAAAGTCCATCGAGACACTTTCCCACTTCCATTGTGGGACCTCCAATGGGTGAAGCAATCCACCGGGCTTCTTTTGCTCTGCTTTTACTTGTTGGCACACCAAGCATCTAGCAACAAACTCTGCCACGTCCTTCTTCAGACCGGCCCAAAAGTAAACTCGTCTCATGTCCATGTACATCTTGTCCCCGCCGGGATGGATGGTCATCTTCGAACGATGTGCATCATCAAGAATGATCTTCCTCAAGTTCTCGTCCTATGGTACAAAAAGTCTACCGTCCCTACGTAACCAACCCTTATCATCTAGGGTATACCTACAGAGATGGCTCGATGACACCCCTCTTTTGAGCTTTTCCACTAACTCAACCAACTGTGGGTCGTCTCGCTGTGCCTCGCCAATCTGTCCCAAAAGCGTAGGTCTGACCTCTAAGGATGCTAGCAAAACGGGTACAAAGTCAACAGAAGGTTTAAAGTCAAACGTAAAGATGAACTCTAAGCTTCGCCGCTCAACAAACAACGGACTCAAGGACAACCTTTTTCTACTTAAGGCATCCGCCGCCACGTTACCCTTGCCAGGGGTATATGCTATCTCGAAGTCGTAGGATGCTAAGAATTCCATCCACCTTTGCTGCCTTAAGTTCAAGTCCTTCTGAGAGAATAAGTATTTTTGCGATTTGTGGTCAGTGAATAATTCGAATTTCTCGCCAAGAAGATAATGGCGCCAAGACTTAAGCGCGAAAACAATAGCGGCCAACTCTAGGGCATGTGTAGGGTAATTTCTCTCATGCACTCTCAACTACCTTTCACCATAGGCTATTACCCTTCCCTCTTGCATTAAGACTGCGCCTAGTCCTATCCCACAAGCATCGGTATAAACGGCAAATGGCTTACTCCCATCTGGCAACACTAAGACTAGGGCTGTGGTCAAAGCTCTCTTTAAACGTTGGAACACATCATCACAATCTACGTCCCACATGAAAACTAAGTTCTCTATAGTCCACACAAAGTCTAAGGGTCCCATCCTCCTTCGTGGCAAACACTACTGGAGCACCCCACTCCGATATACTACGTCTGATGAACCCCTTCTCAAGCAATTCTTTCACTTGCTTACTGAGTTCTCTTCTCTCTCTTGGAGCCATGTGGCGCACTGGTAATGCAACCGGCTTTGCATTATCTACTAGATATATTCGAAAGTCTATTTCACATTTTGGGGGTAAACCCCTCACCTCATTGAAGACATCAGCATATTCAAGGACTATGGGAACAGAATGTAAATCATCATCGGATGCGTCAAGGGATTCTAGGTAGCTAAGCATTACTAGACCTCTAGGGTCACAAGAAATATCAAGGGTCCTCCCACAACGAGTCAACAATCTAACTACCCTTCTTTCACAATCTAGGATGGCCCCATATCTAGTTAGCTAATCCATACCTAGAATTAAACCGTAACCCATGAAGCCAAGAACGAAAGCATTGCACTCAAACTCAACGCCCAAGATAAACACTCTCAAATCCCGACAAATCATAGAAAGATGAGCCGAACCACCGATAGGATTTGAGACTACTAAGGGATCCGTAACTAGACTAGTATCTAGGTGCAGTGTTTCAACTAATGATGTAGAAATAAACGAATGTGATGCGCCAGAATCGAATAAAGTACGGACAAGATGATCAAACAGAAAAACTAAACTTTCAACGGAAATTGCTCTACCTCGTTCTTGCAGCGGTGGGACCACGAGAGCCTGAACTAGTCCCCTTGCCTACCCTGGTGCCATAAGAGCCTGCACCTGTCCTCCCGAGGTAGACCCTGCCCTCCGCCCTTTCTTTGGGCAGTCCTTAATAAGATGTCCCGCCTTGCCAAAGTGGAAACAACCAGTCTTCTTTTTCTTCCTACAATCTTTGCTTAGATGGCCGGGTGTCCCATAGTTAATGCATCTTTTCTTTCCCTTAGCATTGTTGCCTTTTCCACCTTTCTTGTTATGTTGTTGCTGTTGTGGCTTCTTTTGATCCCCTTTCTTCTCGGGTGCCTTATTAGCATTGGCGCCCTTCTCCTCTTCATGCATGAGTGCCATGTCAACTAGTCTCTCAAAGGTAGCCCCCATGGGAATGTGGGTCATAGCTAACCCATGAAGCGGCTCGTTTAAACCCTTAACAAATCTCAGAGCCTTCTTTTCTGGAGTATTCACCAAGTCCAAGCCAAATCTTGCCAATTGGTTGAATTTGTTGACGTACTCTTTCACCGATAGATTCCCTTGCTTCAGCGCCAAAAACCTTTCCATGTATAGATTCTCTTCAGCCCGTGAGAGAAACTTCGCCTCAAACCTCTGCCTAAAATCTGGCCATGTATCGACTGGACGTCCCCCATTAGTGACCTCCCACCAAAACGAGGCCTCATCCTTCATTAGCCAGGCAGCTAGTTGGACTTTTCTTCCATCATCCACTTCAAAGATTGCAAATAATTCTTCCACCTCCTTTAGCCAGTTACGAGCTTCAACAAATGTCTCCGTCCCGTGAAAAGGTTTTCCACCCATTGCGCTAAAGTCCTTACATATCTTAGCAAAAGTATCGACGCGAGGAGGAGGGGAGGAGGAGCATTTGCTGGACCTATGGTGGCGGCCCTAGCCTCGAGATATTGACGAAACCAACCGGGTACATGAACACCCTCTGGTATCTCAGATGCTTCAGACATGCTGAAACGAAAAAGGAAAGATTCAATATAAAAGAACCGAGGGAAAGATATATGACTCTTGGGGTTATGCTTTCAAAAATAAGCTTTTCTCTTGAAAATACTTTCCTTAAAACTTACTTTTGAAGGTACTTCTTTATAAAAATTGTTTTGAAAAATAGTTTTTCAAAATTCATATCTGTTCTGGTAACCTTCAGCTTTGATACCACGTGTAACACCCCATGTCCATTAATGTCACTCACAAAGGGAATGCATTAACTTCTATGGAGCATTTTAAGTAAGTATAGAACAGAAACTTAACAACAAGACAGATATAAACAGTACTCAAAGATTTAAAATTTTATTTCATTACAGCGGAAAACACATATGTATGGTTACATCGTAAAAAACCAGAGTCAAAGTACATAATATCCATCTTGACTACCAAAAGTACATAAATTGAGAGACATAATCCCCAATACAAAATAGCCATAAATAAAAGAGAAGCTGAACTTTAATTCAGCGATCCAAGCAATCTTCGAAAACAGAGAAACAGCAGTCCAAAATCAAACTCCACTGGTGCTAGTTCCAACCTGAGCACCTGGGGGGGGGGGGAAGAAGAAAAGAGGAGGAAACAAAGGGGGTCAGACATAAAGTCTGGCGAGTGCGATAACTTTAACAATATAATTAACAAAGTAACTAGGCTAAGGCATAAGTTGGAAAATAAGGAAATGACCATGAAACATTGAGTATGGCAGAGTAAATAAGGAAACAAGATGAACAACGATATCGTTAAAGCGCCCCTAAACCACTATAAGATAATTACTAAACTACACCAACACTATAGGATAATTGCTATACTGCACCACCACTAGTATACTGCACAACCACTAGTCACCCTAAGGTTGATCCCGCCTAATGAACATAAGTGATAATAATAATGGTAGTTTCGTGTACCCCTAGCTGCTATCCTAGGTGCCGCCTGCTCCTATCTCCACTAATGGTACCCACTACCCTCCCCATTCTAATTACAATATTCATAATATGGTAGCTGTACTCCTAGATGCTGTCATAGGTGCCGCCTACTCCTATCTCCACTAGTCGTACCAACTACCTTCCCCATTCGATCGGCTCCCTAACTTGAAGATACTCGTGCTGGCCCCACAGTGGGGTGTATCACTCCCCAAAGTGGCAACCCGATACAAGCAATAATGCATGGCTTATACCTACACGATGCAACAACGTCTTACCTACCAGCCCGGGTCCACACACGCATATGAACCCGTTGGACTTGCGTTGCCACCGCTAACCCGGTTTGGCCTCTTACAGTCAAGCACAGTATGCGTGTCCCGTCCTCGACTTGGGTCGAGCCCACAAAGATACGTATGGGTTACTGGTTGAAATGGGCCCCCATGACTTGACACAAGCTATCCAACTAAGCTTGGTCTCCTCTAGTGCATCCCACTTAACCCACTTCTTATTCATGTTCACTTACATGTTTCAATTTTGGTTAAGTGTTTCTAATCGTATTTCCAATGCCACCCAAGGCACCCACTAGATTCCCCATGCCACCCAAGGCGCCCACTTAACCCCCTCATGTCCCACTACATGCTTATCTGGTTAAGTGTTTCTTAATTCATTAAGACCGTAACCTCATAAAGACCTCTCACATTAGACTGGCATTTGTGGCAGCTGGATTTGCCGGGCGGGTCCGGGCAGTCTTACACCATAAAAGAGCTTAACCTTGTGTCTTTACAATTGTTACGTATTTAGTTTATGCCTAAGACCTCTCACATTAGACTGGCATTTGTGGCAGCTGGATTTGCCGGGCGGGTCTGGGCAGTCTAACACCACAAAAGATCATAACCTCGTGTCTTAAACGATTAATTACTCCTAATTAATCATTCCCCAATTTGAATTACTTTCCCTATTCAAATTATCAACCAATTCCAAATTTAACGATGTCCATAATTGACTCAATTATGTCCATCCATTTATGTTATGTAAAATCATACCAATTTTCATCACAAATTTATTTTATGCCTTTTAAGGCATTTATGCCAATTAAATCTTTTTTTTAATATTATCCCCTTTACCCCACGTTGTACGTTTGTTCGTTTAACGTAAAATATACGTTAGACTCAAATAGTCTAACTCACGGAATAAAGAGAAAACATCACAACATACACATAATTAAAACATAGATCTAAACATAGGGGTGAACTTGCATGTGTGAATGATGTTCTACATCTAAAACTTGCATAGGCCAAAGTTACAACTTGCATAAGCAACATATGTCATGGATCCAAATCTAAAGGTGTGGACTTGTTGAGATAATGGTCACAAACTTGCATAAATCATGTATGTCATAGATCTACATCTAAAGGTGTAAACTTGCATAGGCAATAACCCTAAACTTGCATAACATGATTCATATCCCAAACTCAAATATTTATATAAACTTGCATATGTGATTTATGCATCATAATAATGGTGTAAACTTGCATCTAACATGTAAATTATCATGTAGAATTTATCTTATAACTCACACATGTCATAGCCTAACTTTAGATCTAAAATTGATGTCACGAAACATGTAAGGTTATACTAACTTGCATGTGATTTATGTCTAAATCAATACCTAAACTAGCATATGAACAACATGATGATTCAACTAGACATAAGCCAATCATAGAATTACAACATGGGTGATAGCATCATAACTTTACATCGTAAATGATAGCATCATAACATAACATCATAGAAATTACAACACAATTCTACAACATAATTACAACATGCAGTCAATAATTCATATCATATCCAAATTATCCGCATCACAACTCAATCCAATTAATTTACTAATTATTTTATTAAAACTATCGAACTCACAACTCAAAAGCGGTCTTGAGTTCTGAATTCTGATTTCTGAAGTTGAATTAGCTTTCCTTTGAAGAAGATTCGTTGTTAGGGTTGAATAGAACTGATTCGATTTGCTGTTCTTCCTCTCTAATTGGTGGCGGCTACTCTAGGGTTCAAGATGACAGCATGACGACCATAGTTTCAGTTTTAATTCTGATTTAGGGTTTGAGTCTATGGGTCTTTTTATAGATTTTTGAATTTATTTAAGCCGTCAGATGATCTTAGGGTTAATCAAAACCATTCAGTCGAGATAAGGTGACACCTCAGCCCTAATGACTCAGCAAGGAGTCAGAAAGGACTCAGCAACATGGGTCAGACTGAACCAGAAAGCTGTGCAGGACTGCTGCCTTGGCCTGGGCGCACTTGGCAGGTACGCCAGTGCAAATTTGTACTGGCGCACTTCCCAAGTGCGCAGTGCAATTTTTTTTCTTTTGCCACCAAACTTCGTTCGTCCATAACTCCTTCATCCAGTACCCGTTTCCCGCAAACTCAGACTCTATTTCAACCATAATTCCGAGACGAATACAATGGCGCAACCCCATTCCCTTAATTCTCACGTCTGAGATTAATTATTCTTTAATTTAGTTAATTTGATTATTCAAAAATCCGGGGTGTTACATTTCTCTTCATTGCATCTTCGATTCCCAGATCCTCGAAGATACACTCACAACTATCAAGCCAATACTGAACTTCTGTAGCCGATTCCATTCCATGGAACGGCTTCCCACCAAGACTAGTGTAGTCCTTACAGAGCTTGGAGAAATAGTCCCTCGGCACCTTTACCGCTGCACCACCACCATTTGCAGCATTAGGAGCTGCCCTCTGAACATCCCTAAGCATCTCTCTCATAAAGTCAGTGAACATCGTCCTCATATCAGGAGCATTCCTGTTATTGGCTCCTGAACTAGTATTCCTTATATATCGGCTCATCTTTCAATCTGTAAGGAGAAAACGATTAACCATCTCTTCAGTGGTGCCAGTTCAGTGCGACCTCATCCTTAGATATACTATTAGTGTATACATATATAGCTTTTGAAAACCAAAATATCACAAATACGCTCTCTCATATACGTACTATCTCTCCCTTGTGTCTTTCCCTAGGTTAGCTACGCAACCTAGAGCTCTGATACCAAGTGTGACCGCATGCCCCGCAGCAGCCGACATTTCCAATGAAAACCCATTGTGCTAATGCCTAACCAACACGGGACGGTCGCCAAAGAAAAGAAAGAAGAAGATGAAACAACAAAGAACCTGTATAATGTCTCACAGCGCATGGAATAAAATATAATAGTAACATAACTTTGACATACAACAGGTGAGACAATGCATAAGTTGAAAACTAAACCATCATAGCAGCGGAAAGATTCAAAATACAACTTATGATCCAAACCATCATTATTACAACTTTTAAAATTGTCTCTAAAGAAAAATAGGAAGGTACATTACTAATACCCAAAGTAGTGGCCAGAAACAATACAGGGAGGATATATGGGAACAATACGTGTAAGCCTCCTGCTCGTCTCCGGACAACTACTCGTGCATAACCAGCTAACTTGTCTCTAGTCTGCTCATTTAGGAGCACCCAGAGTAATAAGAAGAGACATAAAACTCTAGGTCAGACAAAAGTCTGGTATGAGCGATAAGCAACAAAACAGAACAATAACAGGTATACATAACCATACCTGAATCTGGATCTGCAACCAAAGAGTTAGCATAACAAGATGTATAATACTTTAAGGTGACACTAATACATTGGGTGAAAATAATAGGGAGGAGGTGTGCATGTCATGGTGATAGCAAACATCAAACATAGCAGTCATCCTCACATCTCTCACTCAGTGCGTAAAGTATACGATATCTACCACTTTGATCACCCAATCCTTTGCTACGATCACTCTGCCCCATGGAGTCATAGTGACTCATCTGCACTGATCCATAGCCACTAATGCTTTGCTATGTCCACTCTGCCCCATGGAGTCATGACAACTCCATTGCACTGGCTCATAGCCTTGCTACGATCACTCTGCCCCATGAAGTCATAACAACTTCACTGCACTGATCCATAGCCAATATCCGTCTCTCAATGGTGAGTCAAAGCTATAGACGTCGATAACCCCTTAGCACACGTCCCGCAACAAAGTCCAATTCATGAAGTTAACTCATTAGTTCCCATCTGGATCTTGAGTCCTAACTTCTCCTTCGGATTACCTTTGCATCTCGGGTTTGGTCTCCTCCGGATCGGTTCGAATTAATGTGCATTGCACCCCAGTCATCATCGGTTCGGTTCGGCCATCGTGCTTCAGTTCGTGATTCCTCTCCCATAGCATCAGGACAGTTCGGCTCATGGCCCCCATCTCCGGTTCGGTTTGTGATGCCTTCACTCGAACGAGTCAGGTCGTGAGCTCCCTCTCATGATAGTTCGGATCGGGCTCCTTATCTCGAGCGGGTCGGGTCATGATGCTAGTTTGTGGCACATGTCCTCAGACGGTTCGGGTCGCGGTGCCAGCTCTAGAGCATAAAGTCGTGACTTGCTTCTTCAGGTGGTTCGTGGTGCTAAAGCTGGAGCGATTCGAATTGTGGGTGAGTGCCACGATCGGGTCAATTCGGAGGGGTGCGATCCGATCCGTTTCCTGCATGGTTTCCTACAACTTTCCAGCGACTGTTTTATGCCATACGATGGTGTTTTCGACCATTCTAACTTTCCTATGCAATCACAAACCATTCCAAACAATAATAGCAACATGTATTATCATCCACAAACAACAAAACAACAATTTAACATGTTTATATGGATCAAACATACCCAAAACCCATGTTTTCCCCTTAATCCCCTTAATCATGATTTAACCATACGATTAGAAAAACATGCCCAAATTAACCCAAACTTCTAACAGAGGTATAAAATAATATTTTAGAATTTACAAATTTTTCCAGATTTTTCTAAGCTATAATTTCGCTAATTATCACTAATCACCCCTAATTACCCGTAATTAGTGAAAAACAATGCAAATTACTCACTTTAGCCACAAACGAATTATAGATCTGAACTTATCTACTGTTTTGGGTCGAATTCCTATGCAACACAGCAGCTCCAACTCTGATTTGGTGTTGATTTCATGCTGATTAGGCTAATATATGCTTAAACAGTGATTTGGGGGTGATTTAGAAGGTGGAGGGCATTGTTAGGGTTAAAGAGAGGTAAGTGGCGGCTGAGAAAATGAAAAATAAATCGTTTCCTAACTGATTTCAGCCTCCCCACAACCCTAATCCCAAAATGGGTTATGGGCCTATATGCTAATCACCCTAATTAGGCTCGGTTAGGCTGTTTTTCACCTTCCAAACCTTGTTTCAGCCATATCTTCCAAACAGTAAGTCCGTTTGGCTCATGTTACCACTCTATGGAAAGTAAACCATCATTCGGATCTAATGGAAGTGGTTTCAGATCAAAACTCCTTACCAATCAAAAGTTGTAGGCCAAACAAGATTTGCCAGAGGCAAAACAGTCATTTAAAAATTGGCAAAAATCATGAACATGGGAAATGACCCTAATAGTCGTTCCCCAATGTTACACGACCATACAAACTAATATGAAAATGAAATAAATATTCTACGATCCTCCGATGCGTAGAATGCAGGTCGTTACAAAAGGCGTTCAGCTAGGCTAGCAGAGAGAAGAGATATCACAGGGTCTTCTGAAAATCCCATTATCGAAGACATATCCTCTACTTCGGACCCCGATTGGAACAGTGCGGTTTCGGACTACAAAATGGAAATTCATGAAAGTGCAGCATCGTCCAGAGGTGAAGTCTCTATGGATAAAGAAGAGTATGGAGGAGTAGGAGAAACTCGTGCTCCTGATGAATTCGAAAATGCCTTTGTCTTAGAATTGCCTAGCAATTCTGTTGAATCGACAATCGACGATGCCAAACTTATGCGAATATGTTTAAAGCATGGGATTCTTCGAAAAGACCCTGAGCTGGCCGCTAAAACCAATCGACCTCATAATCCACCCGAAGGATATATGGTGATCAGTAGGTTGATGTGCCTTGTTGGGGCGATACCTCTGTTCCCGCCATTTGTCATTGATTTTCTGAGACGAACGCAAATCGCTCCCATGCAACTCCTCCCCAGTGCATGTGCTTATTTGTACACTATATATCGCTTATAGGTAAAGTCTTGGGACAGAGCTCACCTTTGAAGATGTATGCTTCTTCTACAATTTCAAACATCGAATCAAGGATACCCCATCCTTTTTACATTTTGAATCGGTACCAAAAACGAAGATAATTAGTGTTCCATTCAGCAGCAAAGTAGAAGATGTGAGACTTGAATGTTTTATATTAAGCAGCAACCGGGAAGTGCAAAGAAATGGCTTAAATCAAGTAAAATTTTAGACTTCAATTTCTATCTTCGATTACTACTGTAAATGTATTGACTGTCATTCATTTTTACTTGCAATTCCCAATCCAAAATAGGAAGTATACCAAGTGCATTTAGATCACTTGGACCGATTGCTTAACGGTGATAAAAAATTTCTGACTATCAGAGACTGTCTAATAGATGAGTATCTTCATCGCCATCGCTTACTCGCCATGACCCATAGCATAGACCACAGAGAAGGGCCTTATATATACATGCCCCCAGTCGAGGGACCAGCCGAGGATATAGTCGAAAAGGGAGAAAGTTCGAAGGGTCCAACCGCGCTTCGAAAGAGTCCTTCTCTGACTTCAACTCAGGACGACATATTAGCAAACATAGCGGCTAAAGATAGGGATAATCACAACACACCTGAAGATGTAGCCACTCCCGAAAAACCGACTTCTCCAAGAGAGTCACCATTAACCAAGTCACGAGGCGATGATTCCTTCATGAATGACTCTATATATAAGGGATTAGGGGAGATTCCCTTGCCCAACGCCATTTATACTTCACAAGACTTTGGGATAGATTCCCTCACTCTTACCTCGTAAGAAGACATTACCCTGATGAAAGTCGGGGAAACAACTCACATAGGCCTGACTCTGGGATCTGGTTTGTTAGGGGGAATCACTTAAGACATATATACTACACTTGCAATGTGTGTCATATAACTTATGGCCCATACTGTTTCCAATTCTAACGTTTACTTGAATCGTTTGTAGGACAAATGGCATGTCACCGCTACTACATGAGAGACGCCAATTCGATCATGCCCCCGATTGATTCTGATACAAGGCATGATCAACATGAAAGTCGGGGTAGAGACGACACGAGGAATTGACCCCCTCCACCTCACCGATCTCCCTGTTCTCGATCTTTGCATCATGTAGATTTAGAAAAACATAAAATCCACTCTATTCATAATGAAGGGGACAAATGCACTCCTAAAATTACAGCTTCCTCCAAGGATAAAACTCATCAGGAAAAACCGTCAAAGAATGGTGTTGATCCAAAAGAGAAGCAAAAGGAACCAAGCAAGGGAGATGAGAAAGATAAAACGTCTATTGTGCCATCTAGGCGCCGCAATATTGAAATTACTACCATGAGGCCTATCATACTTGACGATGAGAACAAGACCAAATTGGGGCTTTTGAAGAAGTAATTTCCTGATCACCATTTTAGGAACATGCATAACATTCCAGCTCTTAATCCATTAGATTCTGACTAGGCAACAGTGGTTAAGGCCAAGATTGATGATGTAGATACTCAATACAAAGAGATGAAGTGATATTCGCCGACTTTATCCAAGATCATTCAGGACTTGCTGGCCGATATTAAATACATGAGAGATAATGCTGAATTTGATGTAAAAGCCATTGAAAATTATGAGAAAGATCTTTGGGATGCTCAAGCCAAACTTTCCCTTGTACAATGTGACATGGACGCTTATAGGAAGCAATATAAAAAACTACAACAGCATTACCATACCGAGCTTGAATCCCATAGCCAGAAGCGCATAGACCTAAAAAAACAAGCCAAGGATGTTAAGTCTGAGAGAACCACGGCAAGGCTGGCTTGTACTCATCTTGAACACGAGAAGGTGGAGTTGGCAAGGAAGAATGCCGAACTAGAGGCCAAGCTGATGGAAGTTGAGACAAAGGCAAGTACCATAGCCAAAGGAAATGCGGATATTGCTTTAAAGTCTGCCGAGAGTGATAACTCACAACTTGTGGCAGCTAAAAAAGAATTGGATGAGAGTGCCGAGACTATGATAGGATTCTTGGCTTAAGTGATCCAATATCATGATATTTCGTGGATCAAGGACTACCCAACCACCTTAGTGTACGTATGGGATTAGTTAGTTGACTGGGGAAAACAGGATCTTAAGGTGGATTCCATTGATGAGGATAAACTTATGGAAAATTATTTGAGGTGTGAGGAGATGGTACGCTTAGCCAAATGGAGTAAACTTATTGCTGATGCCATGGAGGAAGAGAGGTGTTTGGCCAAAGGAAAAGAAACCATCGAAGCCGGTTCCTCTTCCATTGCCTCCGGGGCTACTGAAATAGTGGGATACGATCCAGAGAATCCAGGAATTCCCAAGGCGTCTTTCTTGTCTCCTATTGCTGAAATGACTCTAGAGACTCCCACTACTCATGTCAAGAAATCTTCTGAAGTTATCTCCACCTTTTCACCTTAGATTTTTATTGTTATCTCAACTTTTTGTCATATTGTTGGACAAATAATTGAAGAGATCGAGTTTTCTCTGGAGTTAATAATTGTTGCTTCTCGTTTAATAGGTCTAGAACTAGCTGAAAAGACCGATGAATGACAAGAAAAAATCACTGGTGCAAAGTCTACTAAGAAGACCTAGGAGAAAAGGAAGAAGCCACTGGCTTAACATCTGCGGAGAAGGCCGAGGGTAAAAAAGGAGAAAGTTCTGACAAAGCCCTTGTGTCGTCTAGCACTGAGACTTCCAAAGACGGGTATATGATAGACGCTTTGAAGGATGATGGCGGCAATGATGGAAATGAGGAAGATGATGATGTTGTGATGACTGGAGGCTTGAGGGAAGCCAATGACATGACTTTGATTGAGACGAAGGCAAAACAAGATACGCTTTTAAAAGTCAAACTTGAGAAGGAGGATCCCCAAAATCTCAAACCCCTTGTGACAATTCATCCTAGGTCAAAGTTAGTTGTCAAGCTTTCAAACCGGTCGATCACTGAAGAGCTTGCTCAAAAATCTTCTACTGATCCAAACGCTCCAGTTTCAGGGAAAAAGAAGCCGAAGCGTATCTTTTTCGAAGCTGAAAAAGAAGAAAGGGATAAGCTCAAGCTGACAAGAAAGCTAAGTCTAGCCCAAAGTCCGAATGAAAGTTGGTTTAGCCTTTTGTCTTGATTTTCCATTAGTCCACTGTTGTTGTAGCAAGCGCAACCCTCGCATTTCCTTGTTTAATCCTCTTGTACAAACCTGCACGCACGTAAATGAAATAGTTTGTTTCCCATGATGTCAAATACTTGCAAGTTTTTCATTCATTTCAGTTAAACTCAGCAATGGTCAAAGTGTTAAAAACACAAGTAATAAATAACAAACCACATAACGAATGAGCTTCCCTACGAATGTATAAACAACAATATGTAATATGCATAAATCACTGCTAAACTAAACAATCGATAACAAGGGGTGTGATGTGTATGTGAATGCCCCCAATCAATGTTGAATAAAGTGCCTGGCCAGGGCTTGTTCGAGATTGATTAGGTTTGACATTACATTGCCCCCAGCCTTTCAGTGGGGCTAGGATTCTTTTCCATTGGCGCTTGTTCTTAGCACCTTTATACTCTCTTGTCGTACAGTCAGGTTAGAGTGTATTCAAGGTGGTCTCTTATCGTAATGCACCTTCACGCATTAGGGACGTCATCAACCCGTCCTTTATACTCTCTCTCGCATCATGAGAGTTAGAGTTTGGGATGTTGTCTACCCATCCTTTATACTCTCTCTCTCTCTCTCTCGCATCATGAGAGTTAGAGTTTGAGATGTCGTCTTCCCGTCCTTTTTATCTTGCTACGCAAATAGTTATCTCGTTTGCTATGGTTTCCATTCAAATTTAATCTCATACTCAGATCACAGTAATCACAAAATATATAAAGAGATTTATGCAGGAAAAGAAAATCAAACACGATATTTTTATAGTGGTTCGGCCAAGTCATAGCCTACGTCCACTTCATAATCTTTTGCTTATGTCAACCAAATTTTTTTAGGCAAGTCGTGCATTTTTACACGGTTCATAAAACAAAAGAAAACAATATAGATTTAAGTCAAGTAATGCCGCATCTGTTGGGCATTCCACGCTCTGGGTATCTCTTCATTATCCATGGTCGTCAACTTGAAAGCTCATGTATCAAGTTTCCGCTGGATGGTATATGGTCCCTCCCACTTCGAACCCATATGGGCTGGGGGAGGAAAGACACGTTTCAGTACTAAGTCTCCAGGTTCAAAGGTCCGAGGATGAACCTTCCTATCATAGTAATGTGCCACTAGGCACCGGTGCCTCGAGGCACGCAAGTCCGCTTCATCTCTCTTCTCTTCAACCATGTCCAGGGATTCAAGGAAAAGCACTTTGTTTGTCATCAGATCGTAATATGTTGTCCTGTGAGAGGGAACTTTCAACTCCACTAGAATGACCGCTTTTGATCCAAAAGAAAGTGAAAACGGGGTATGACCCGTTGCCATCTTGTAATTCGTTCGGTAGGCCCATAATGCCAATGGTAATTCATCGACCCACATGGCCTTTGCCTGTTCCAATCGTTTTTTAAGGATGGACTTAATGGTTTTGTTTATCGCTTCAACTTGTCCATTTGATTGCGAGTGAGCTACTGCAGTGTATCTTTTGTCAATTTTATATTTCCAACAGAAATCTCTGAACTCGGTGCTACCGAATTGAGTTCCATTATTGGTTATGATAGTTCAGGGGATCCCAAATCGACAAATGATATTTCTGACTACGAAATTAATCACCCGTTTTGTCGTGATCATATTAAGGGTTGACTTCTGCCCATTTTGTAAAGTAATCTACGTCAACGATTGCATACTTTACTCCACCTTTAGCAATTGGCAGGGTTCCATTGATATTGATTCCCAATACAACAAACAACCACAATCTCACCATTGACTTAAGTCGATTCGAAGGTGCTCTGGGAATTTTAGCAAATTTTTGGCACCTATCGCAGCATCGTGAATGATTAGTTGCGTCTTCGTTTATGGTAGGCCAGAAATAGCCATATCGCAATATTTTATTCGCCAAAGTCTGACCTTCAGTGTGGTCATTCACCTTTGTGCACTTATGTTAGTATACATTTGATGTCGTCATGTGCTATACACCGGAGAAAAGGCATGGAAAATCCCTGGTGGTAAAGGATTCTATCTTGTAAGACATATCTTGCATCTTTACAAATCACAATTTGTCTCTCGCTCTTTTTCACTGGGAGTGTTCTGCTTTTAAGGACGTTCTTAATTGGTGTCATCCATGATTTCTCTTCTGGTTCAGCTTCTAGTACCAGGTCGACTTCCATCTGATCAAAGCTTGACGACTTCAGTACCTCTACCGGAACCATCTCTGCCTCTTCCGTATTGTCAGAGCTCGCAAACTTAGCTAATCTGTCTACTTTTTTATTTTCTATCCATGGGATGTGAGTTATGTTGTAATGCTCCAAGTTGTCTAACAACTCCTATACCTTTTCAAGGTAAGTAACGAGTCGAGGTCCCCTGGCTTAGAATTCCTTTCGGACCTGGCAAACAACTATTTTGGAATCATAGAAATTGTCTAGCGTGGTCACCTCCAATTCCTTAGCGAGTTTTATCCCAGCGATCAGGGCCTTGTATTCGGAGTCATTATTAGTGGCAGAGATTCCAATCGTAAAGCATAGTAAATAGATCATCCCTCAAGAGTTGTTAAAACGACTCCGGCACCGGATCTTCGATCATTGTTAGCCCCATCTGTATATAGTCTCTAAGCGCTAAGTTCTAAACTCTGCTCCGAGGGGTTAGTCTTATCATCTAATACATTCTCCTCAGGGATTGTGAATTCTACGATGAAGTCAGCTATTGCTTGTCCCCTTATTGATCTCCTTGGCTGGAAATTTAAGTTGAACTGGCTCAACTCAATGTTCCATTTGAGCAATCATCCAGATGCTTCAGGTCATCGCAATACTTGTCGAAGTGGTTGATCTGTGTATACCACAATTGGATGAGCCTACAAATAATGACGGAGTTTTTAGGATGCAATCAGGAGGCTGTAGGAAAAAATTCTACCCTTAGGTAATTACGCTCTGCTTCCCCTAATTTCTTGGTTACGTAATACATTGGCCTCTGAACTTTGTCTTCCTCGCGTACCAGAGCTGAACTGATGGCATGAGACGATACTGCCAAATATATGAACAGATCTTCATGGTCCACTGGCTTAGACAAAATCGGGCGTTTCTCTAGCAGTTCCAAAAAAGTTTTGAAAGGCCTCTACAAGTCAAGGGTCCATTCGAAGTTTCGTTTTCCTCGTTTAATTAAGTCAAAGAAAGGAACACACTTGTCTGTGGCTTTAGAAATGAATCCGCTTAACGCCGCAACTTTTCCAGCCAAACTTTGAACATCTTTGATCTTTCGTTGCTCTTCTATGTTCCTGATTGCTGCAATAAGTTCAGGATTAATCTCGATCCCTCGAGAGCTGACTATGAACCCGAGGAACTTTCCTGATGCGACCCCGAATGAACATTTCAGAGGGTTCAACTTCATCCCATACCGCCGTAGAATTTCGAACATCTCTGCCATGTCTTTTGTGTGATCGGAGGATCGGCTGGACTTCACAAGCATGTCATCTACATAAACTTTCATTGTTTTCCCGATATGACTATAAAACATTTGGTTCACCAAACGCTGATAAGTGGCTTTAGCATTCTTCAGTCCAAAAGGCATCACCACATAATAGTACAACCCTAAATCTGTAATGAAACTAGTGTGTTCTTGATTCGGTACATGCATGGGCATCTACTGGTACCTCAAATATGCGTCCATGAAGGAGATAAGTTCATGTCCTACTGTCGAATCGACTAGTTGGTTAATCCTGGGGAGTGGAAAACTATCATTTGGGCAAGCTTTGTTGAGGTCAGAAATGTCGATATAGGTTCGTCACTTCCCATTTGATTTCTTAACCAGGACGGGATTTGATATCCAGTCGGGATATATTGAATCTCTGATGAACCGATTATTCCCTAAATTCTCTACTTCTTCTTTCAAGGCTGCTGACCTATCTGGGCCCAACATACGTCTTTTTTGTTTCACCGGAGGATGCTTTGGGTTTACGCTTACCGAATGGCTCATGATTGAGGGAGAGATTCCACATATGTCCGCATGGGTTCAAGCAAACACATCAAGGTTTGCCTTCAAAAAGTCAATCAATTCTTTCGTCCGAAAAGAATCCAAATGAGATCCAATCTTCAAGACCTTTGTCCGGTCGTCGTTATCGATTGGAATGTCAGCAGTTGCCTTATTGGGTGTTGCCCTCCTGGTTCCTGGCTCCTCGTCCTCTCTATGATCGATATCTTCAGTTTGGTCATCAGGAGACTCCCTTGGCGGTATTGCCTTTAGTTGTTATGTCGAGTTCTCCTTAGCAGGAGAGGAAGTATTCCGAGACTCTGAACTTTTTCCGTTACGCAACATCTTCAACTCTGCCATAGAACAGGCTCTTCTAGTAACTTGATTGCCGCGAATCATTCAGGCCCCGGCGTCAGTTGGGAATTTCATTAGTAGGCACCAGGGAGCGATGCAAGCTCTAAACTCTGAAAGCGCTGGTCGGCCCAGGAAAGCATTGTAAGGCGAATCAATATCCATGATAACAAATTAGAGGATCCTTACACTTTTGCGCTCTCCTTCATCTAATTCTACGGGTAAATATATCACCCCGATTGGGGAGGTTGAAGCTCTGTTGAAGCCACAAATCCATCCTTTACATGGCTTTAAATCCTTCATTTCTAATTTCATTTGATCGATAGCCTTTTAAATAACATGTTAACAGAGCTCCCATTATCCACTAAGACTTTCTTGGCTATCGCAGGTCCAATGACGGTAGTGATTACTAATGGATCAGTGCTCGGTGCTTCGACTCCAACACTCTCTCTATCTCGAAAGACAATGTCATCGATCATTGTCTTTTGTTGTTTTACTGGTGCGGTTTCTTCGAGGTTACTGCATTCCCTTATTTCTGGATGTTTGGCTGCATTAACATACTGCTCCATTGTCTAGTTACTAAACCCAGCTGGATGCGGTCCTCCAACTATGGTGTTTATAACAATATTCTTTCCCTTCTGTTGGGCAGTGGGTTTGGACGCAGGTTGGTTTTGATTTAGAGCTTACCCTCCTTGCTCCTGTCTCTTGGGGCAACTTTGTATTCGTCCAACTTTCCTTCTCAAAGCAATTTTTCAACAATGTCTCTTAGATGACGAAATTCATTCGTAGAATAGCCGTGGGTTCCGTGAAATAAACAAAATTTTCCAGTTGCGTGCTCCTTCTCAGTGGATTCCCTGGGTGGAGGTTTCTTGTATTGTAAGACGTTATAAGTATCTAGATAAATATTCTCTACAGTATCGCTCAACGACATGTAATTTTCGAAAGTTTGAGATCGAGGTCTTTTTCTGGAGTTGTTCCCTCGATTCCTGTTCCTTTTACCACCGTTTCTATCCCGACTGCTATTTCCTTCATTTTTGTTACCAATGTTAACATCGACTTTCCCTGTATTGTTGCTGGACTGTTTCATAGCAATATTACTTTAAATGTCCTCTCTGTAAGCTCCATCAGATTTCCTTTTTCGATTGGCATATATTTCCTCCCGCCGTAGGCGAATATTTGCCTTTTCATAGAACGATTCCCCTGTCAATGTCAGTTTTCCAACCAGATATCCCCCGAATTCCGTGTCTGGATCGACCGCATCTATTAACGCCATCAAAATGGTTGGCTCATATGGGTCACTTGCTTCAGTAACTACTAGGTTAAAGTGGTCTAAGTATGACTTCAAAGATTCACCAGAAGCTTGCTTGATTCTGGACAGTTCAATGATGCTTTTAGATTTCCGGGCATGGAGTCGGAATTGGTTCGTAAAACGTTCACTTAGTTCTTTAAAGCTTGATACTGATCAGGGAGGGAGTCGAGTAAACCACATCAATGTAACATCTTCAAGATATATTGGAAAAGCTTTACATATCACAACGTCAGGTGCTATTGCGGCATTCATATATCATGCATACCTCATCAAATGTTGTCCTGGATCAGTTCTTCCTCCATGTAGATCCATTTATGGGAGATTAAATTGTCGGGGAATTTGGAAATCTAGGATGCCATCGGTGAATAGGGTGTGGCTACGCTTAATACCCTAGTCCTCATTGGTGTAATGCCGAATATCGGCCATGATCTGGCGTACCATCGCTTCAACCACGGTATTGGTTAAAGTTGGTTCAGGATCCTCACTCATGTTTCTTCTAACATGCTCGGTTCCTACATCGGGTGATGCTTTTTAGTTCCGGGCTACAGTTGAACTTCCTTGCCCTCTACGATCACGGTCAGTCATAGGACGAGCGGGATGGAGAAGTTTTCCTTGAGTAGGATTAGTGATGTTAGGATCTATGGGAAGGACGTGGGATCCTCGCATTGGCAGTAGCATTGGTTCTCTCAGGTTAGGGTCGTTAGGTCCGAGAACACGGGCCGCGTCCTCGTGAGATCCCAATGATCAAAACGTTAACTGGTCAAGATTCTCAGGCCTTTCATATGGACTCCTCTGGCGTGGACGTTCTTCGAAGAGGATGAATGATCCACAGCGAGACGATGAGTCGGAGAGGGTGTTCTTTGTCTACAAAGTTCACTTATTTCCCTACTCATAGCTTTAAAGTTTTCTCGCATAAGAATGCTATCGCGTTTATGGGCCTCTAAAGCATCACTGGTACTGTCTAACATATCGAGTAGGCGCATGAAATCCATGTGTGTGACGGGTGTAGAAGGATTAGGCTGATCTCTAGTTGTTGTTGCTTGTATTGGAGAACCTGCAGTGGCTCGAGTATAAGTACCAACCTCTGTCATAGCCGGTTCGGATCGAGTCACAACTGTATCTCCGGTTCGGATCAGGGGGTATTTCCAGGTGCATCCACGCAACCGGTCTAGTTCGTATTTTCATTTTCAACTCGGCTCGGATTGTCGAGCCCAGATCGAATTGGTGACCTTCCCCTAGATCGGTTCAATCCAGAACTATGCCCCCTCGATCTAGTGACAACTATCGCTTGATCTTCATTCGTCTCATTCTCCTGACAAAACTTGTGGTTCTTTTCTTTTTCCATTAGCCATAAGGCTTGATTCTCTTAAAAGTAATAAGAAAACCTCCAAAAAGATAGAAGAAAGTGGACTAACTTCTTTGGCTTGAAGAATCCAAATAGTAGAACGATAATCCAAAACGCAGAGAATTCAAAATTCTCAGTGAAAGCACCAAAATGTTAGACCCAAAAGTGGTTCTAACACCCAAATGAATGATAATTCTATATAAAATAGAAAGAAAAACAAAGAGAACACGAGACTTATAGTGGTTCGGCGTTAATGAGCCTACGTCCACTTTATAATCCTTCGATTCATGATTTGAATCTGAATACAACAATGATTTTTATTCAATCTCCCTTATACAATTGATAATCTCTCTCAAATTCGTAGAATTATGCCCTAAGAATTAAAATGTAATCAAAATTCACTCAAGAAATTCGCTGTTAATGAGTTTGTGTAGATAGTTTTCCAAAAAAGATTCCTTAAAATGGTGCTTTATGGGATATTTATAGGCTGAAAATTGATCCAGTTCGGAGGCCACCTGGGGTCCATCCCGCACGATTCGGGTTCGGAGGTCCTGAGATGATGGCAGTGTACCAAAAAACATGGGATAATGGCGTGTAACTGCTCCGAGTTTGTAGGAGAGTGGGGCGTGGCTGTTGAAGATCCAATCCTCGACTCGGGTTGGATTGAAAGATTGCGCTTTCGGGTCGGATGAGTACAAACTGATCCGAAAATGTTGCCTGAGGCTGGTTTATTGGCTCGCGTGTGTAGAAGAGAAGCGGTTTGGTTTAAGGATTCCGAACCGATCTGAAGACCACCCTGCCACACTTCTTGTCTCTGAATGGATTCGTCAATTGATTTGATCCTTATCTTTGTATATCCTGATCACAAAGCGGGCTAACATATATACCAAACAAAAATATCTATAATAACTCATATCTATTAGAAAACATTTATATACCAATATTTCAATAATTCAAATCTATAAAACTAACTCTATACACTACATATCTTTATATTTACAAAAATAATGATGAAAAAGACAACTATTATTCGTCTCCATCATCATTTTCATCCCTCCCACCTTCTGACCCATCATAATACAACATCCTCCCATGCTCGAATAGTTATGGGACAATCCGCTCATCAAGCATGACAATCAATCAACTCTTCTGCTTGTCATGAAACCCGGCCATCTGAAGATGGAGCAAGGCTATCTCTTTCTCTTGCTGGGATGTCCCATAAGCCACCTAGGTCATCTCTACCTATAATTTATTTCAGTGTAAGTTTTAATTTAGGATTCAAGATGAAATATAATTTATAGTTTAGACAATGAAACACTTTTCCTCCAAATTACTAAGGTCATAAGGCCTACTTCGAGTAGGAGGATCGATGATAACATCCCAAATATGATTGTACTCGTCTAAGCTTAACTCAAAGCCTTTGAACTGTGCTACTTGAGCGGCCTCCGCCGTGTATCTCTCCTACGATGGAGAACAATAAATTTATGTAGTAAATATTCAATTTATAACATATCAATGTAAAATAGAAAAAAATTAAGATTGCTGAACATCATAGCTTGGGACGTAGTATCCATCCAAGTATACGATATGTTACCATCATCGTCTTTTTGCTTGAGGGCATGAGAACGCGTAAAATTATCAATGAGTGTAGGTTTTTGATGTTAACTCGATATATAAAATTATACAAATGAATAATGTTACCAATATGTTAAATAATGTTACAACATTTAATATTTGTAAATGCCATTTATGATACATAACATTTCCCATTGACGTTGCTGGAAGGACTTAAAGCCATGGCGGTGCAAAGAAGGAATTTTAATCCTGTATGCCCGGTTTTGCTCTGAAATCTCTTATAAATTTAGATATATGATTAACATAATTGATATACAAATATTAAACAAAATTAAATTTTAAAATGAGTTTATATAACTTTCTCTTGCACTAAGAGTATCCCACAACTGAAGTAACTGAGACTAAACCTCGATGCTCATATAGTTCGGCTTGTTTCCCATTCTTTTACCTTTGGATATGGTGTCTCTATTGTTTTTCCGCAATCTCGGATTCCAATCACTGATAAAAATCCATATCTTGAGGGTCAATGTGAACAACAGCCTGCATATTAAAGAATTTTCTTTTGTATTATGTACATTACATTAATTTTCAAATTATTTTTATATCTATAATTACTGTCACATAGGTTTTATATCTATAATTGTTGTCACATAGGAGAATATGGCATTCTTGATATGTGCAGGGATGTCATCACAATAAGCTCAGCAGCCTTACATATTGTTCATGTGTGCCTTCCTACAAATCTGTAAATTAAAATCTACAGGATGGATCTCGAAACCCCAATAAAAAATATGATTTAGATATTTAATAAATTTTATATAACAAACAATTAATAAACTAAATAATTACGCTGCAATCTTAGGCACGAGCTCTGCGTCCGGACGTAAATCCGGTGTTATGCCGTTAGCACCTGCTCAAGGAGAAGTCTAAGAGTGGGTGGAATGTCACCTAGGTACGTCTGTCGCAAACATATCATTTCATATAATGATAAAACATGCTTATCAACGACACACTTAGAACATATTCATAAACATATTCCTTATCACATAAAACTGAAATCATAAATTACATTAGTTCACAAACTCAGAACATATTCAATTCATTATATCATTTTATAATCTCGGTACACAATAATAGTTCATTACTAGATACAACGTAGCTTACAACACAACTAAAATCAAAATATATATTATACAAGTGATACAAATATTCAAAATTATCAACCTTCATCATTTTATGATTCAGTCTCGATCTCGTACTCCATATCGTTTTCTTCTATACTGTTAAATGCTTATATTAAAATAGTTGATTCATCATTCATAACCTAAAATCAATATCATCAGCTATTATTATTTTATCATTTTGCTCTAGAAATGTTTTGTACGGTGCTTTTTTGTGAATATTAATTCCATAAAACATAAACCTAGATTTTATTTTCAGAACAACAGATCAATCTACTTTATCTCTTTTTAATGTTGGATAGGAAGCAAAATAAATGTGTAATGCTTATTTGGCTAATATGAAAGGATCATACTTACTGTAATGTGATGTGTGCCTAATTTCTACAAGCTTATAATATTTTACACGTTGATTTCAAAACCAAAAACATTGTGGAACTAATTACACTTATAACACCCGGTAAAAAAAATATACATAAGTTAATTTAATTTAGAATGAACCATAATAATTTAATGGGTTGAAAATGGAATTTTGAAAAAATAGGAAGCGAAAGTATTCTAGTTGCGTTCGTGGTAAGATTCTAATCTGTTTTCATATTTTACTTGTTGAAAGTGGAGTTTGCATGCAAAATATATTAATAAACTAAGTTATGCATATATATTAATATATAAAGTTCAAATTTCAAATAAATATATATACAAATCGGGAATATACTAATTTGGATAAGCACGAAAAGAATATTCCTTTTGAATCTAAACTTGTGTGTATATATTTATACACAGTATGGGACAGTAATAATTTAATTGAGGCAAGAAATAAACAAAATCAATCAACAAACGAACAAAAAGTAGTATATAGGAGATAATTTCTCTTGGGCTCAACCCCGAAAGGGGGTGGACTTCTCCTCTAGGAAGGTTGTCGACAGCCTCGGTCGACGACCCTTCTATAGGAGCGGTCGACCTCCCTCCTGTAGGGGAGCCCAATGATGCTTGTTTTATATAGGGACTTATTTTATAATTTATATCAAATGGACTGCTTATATTTAATCAATTAAATATAATGGCCCATATACATAATGTCAACTATAAATAGACCCTCAAAACCTTACCCCACACCCTCCAATAATTCTTTTTCATTCTTGCATGAGGCCTTTCTTCCGTCTCTAATTCCATAAAAGCAAAAGGATTTAGGTTTTCTTCTATTTCCTTAATCTATTCTACCTTCTTTATCTTATTCTAACATAGATTTAAGATTATTCTAGAAGTTAAATTCATATATTATATAAGATTCTAATATGTTATTCTTATATATAATATTTGAGAGGTTGGAGCATGTTTGCTCTCAAAGGCCAATTATTGTTCTCCCTAATAGCACTATGAGTGGAATCCATCTGAGTTGCTATTTACCTATAATTTGTTAGTTTAAGACTTGGATTATTATGCCTATAATGGTATGAGTTCATACGAACACAACATTAAAACCCCTAATACCTTCCATTTTGTTTATGTTTTGCAATGAAATCATGAATCTATGCATGTTTATGGTTTAGGGATTATTGAATTAACAAAAGAGAAGCTTGATTGTGTTGTATAATTTTCTATGTTTTGTCGTATTGATCTCTTTTTGTCTTTATGCAATATCAAATGTATGGTTTTGTACAAAAGGTTAAGATTTGGATGGAATTGTAATTCCAATAGGTTTAAATCTCTATTTCTTCAAAAATAGGGTATTTGAACGTATTATTTGCATGATATTCAAATATTAAGGTTATGTACGTAAATATACGTAAATATGAATCTGTTGCAAAATAGGAATATTATATATATGTATATATATATATGTATATATATTGCATATATGCACATAGTTTATCTTTTATTATTTTGATAATCAAGTCAAAACTAAGTTACGAGTTTTTTATTGTTATGGTTGTTTTCCCATTTGATTGCTACATGCTAAAATGTACATTTATGCTTTGACTGAAGAAAATAGGGAAAATATTAATTTGTACACCTTTAATTTGAATTAGGGATTGACAATTTCAAAATTGTGGCTAGGATGTTAATTGCGTTTGCTTAGTTTATGTCTATATACATATATATCTATAGTGTAAACAACGTAATAATTACTCGTATTTAGTGCGTAATAAATACGGTTAAATTAGGAAATTGAATTTAAACATCCCTGTAGGAATATGTACGTTTGTATGTGTGTTAATAGCCTTAGATATATTAATGACACATAGACACGAGGTTAACCATCATTTGTAGTACAAGTCTGCCCAATATCGACCGACATTTCCAGCATGTACAAGTAAGCCAGGTTATTGTGAGAGGTCTAAGTGCCATGGGCCATTATATATAATACACTATAATACGAGTTTAGGCCCAACTTGTAGTACAAGCCCGGCCAGAACCACCCGATAAATTCAGCCTCTACAAGTGGATGATTTAATGTGGGATGTCTAGTGTATGTGTGTGTAATATATACTATGTGAAGTAGGTCTTCCTTAGTAAAAATATATTAAGTGGTTGACCTTTCTCTTGTTGGGTATTAAGTGGCTAGGACTAACTACGTTCCTAAAGTTCACTCTTTGGCTCAGTACCTAAGTCATAGGACCCTTCCTTCAAAGATTTAAATGGTTGTTGGGTCTGCCTTTCTCCTACAAAGTTATTAAATGATCTTATTAGACGATAAATGTGTGTGACATTGTTCTCCATGTAATGTCTTATTCTTATCTAAGGGCTAGTGAGGGATGACCAAGGAACAATACACACACACACACACACACACACACATATATATATATATATATATATATGTATGTATATGTATATGTGTGGCCAAAAAGGAACCACCATCTAAGGGAAGTATTAAGTGGCCTGAAGTTCACCCGTAGGGACATCTAGATAGTAACAAGAGGGTCTTCCAGGAGGGTTCTCTCAAAGTGAGTGACCCTTGCCTGGTAGTAACTGGTTATTACTATTTCTCGACCTACAAAAAGATTATATGCATTATGATGTTGACATTAGAGACGAGGTCTTAAGTGGTTAGGGGTCTGTCATAGGGTATTAAGTGGCTGTAGGGATGTCCACCCTTCATAAAGAAATAAATGGTCTAAAGTGACTAGGAGTAACCCGCTTTGTGGGGTATTAAGTGACCATAAGTACATCCACCCTTAAATAATTTTATGGGTATTAAGTGACCATAAGTACGTCTGCCTTTAGATTCACATATAGGCCTTAAGTGACTGTTAGGATGTCCGCCTTATAAGTTTGATTGTGTGCATGTTTGTTACGTAGGCTAAACAAGAAAAGTTTATACTGCCAAATTTTAGAGAATAATTATTCCTAAACTCTTGTGTATTTCATTCACCAGAACTTTATGTTCTGACCTTCCTCCTCTTAACATTATCAGGCTAGTAGGTGAGGCTGTTGACTATAGATGAGGGATAATTACTTGGAGGAAGAGCCTCTCAAACCATGTTGAGACTTATTGTATTCTAAAACTGTGGTTTTTAATAAATGGTACATCTATTTTATGCTATTATATTTTATCCCTTCCGTTATGTGTGATTTTGGTTATTGTTTATACTGCTCTATGATACTTACAGGAACCAACAATCCATTTTTGGATGGCTCTAAGTTTCAATGGGCCTTTTCTAGGTTGAAATTAAGGCCCATTCCAATCGGGTTGTTACATTTCGCATCATAGAATGGGTTACCCTGTTACAGGGAAATATACATTTAAGAGACATAATTTTTATTTAAATTGGCTTTCAAAATTATATATAAGTACTATACCCTAAAACATACGCAACTATACTAGGCAACCTTATCTTTCTTTCTTTTCGACCTTGATATTATCGTAGGAAGTCCACTGTAGGGTTTTCCTTTTCAAATTGTAGAAATGGCCGACAATTAGCCCGAGTAAGGAAACCCAGCAAGGCCTCATTACTTTCCAGAATGGTTCCAACAGTATTTTAGGACTATGAAACAAGTCCCGGTTGCCAATCCTTCTTAAGCGGAATCGGCAGCTCAACCTGCTGAAGGGACCCTCATTTCCATTGCCTTTGCAAAGATTTTTTTTAGTTTAGGAAGAAAGTTATTTTCGAGAACTAAGAACATCGTAGAAGCTAGAGCGTGGATCTCTGAGTGTGATGTGATCTTTGAAGCTACCCGATGGGATGATCAACTTAAGCATAGGGTAGAAACCTGGCATTTGAAGGGGGAGGCCCTGGAGTGGTGGAACCTAATTTCACAGGAGAATGTAGGCAAAGTATTTACTTAGGCAGAGTTTAGGACTCATTTTGAGGCCAAGTTTCTAACTAATTGATGCTGAAAAGTGTTTGCAACTAGAGAAGTTTATCCAGTTGAAACAAGGGGATGTGGATCTAAAAGAGTATGTGGAGAAGTATACTGAGTTATCTAAGTTCGGTAGGGGGTTAGTGGGCCCAATAGATAAAGCCCTTAGTTTTGTAAAAGGATTGAATTCCCCATTGAAGGAAATGATTTTGGCCTAAGTTTCGTTTGAAGCTACATTTGAAGCCCTTATCGAGGCACTTATTTAATATTTGGCTAAGAATGTTAAGGAGGTTAAGATTGATAAGGGAGAAGGTACTTCTAGTAATGGGAAGAATAAGAAGAAAAATTTCTGGCTTAAGAAGAAGAAGGGAGGCAAATTCAAAAGGGAGGCTAAGACTTATTCTATATGCCAAAGAAAGGGGCATGAAGCAAAGGACTGCAGAGTGAACTTAGCAAATGAAAAATTAAAAGGAAATTACTTTAACTGTCACAAGGATGGATAATTAGCAAGGAAATACCCTAAGCCGACGGTTGTGCGAAGTGGTCAAAACTATTCCTTAGAAGTTGCATCGTTTCATAGTGAGCCTCCTAGAGACCAAGGACATCCTGCGTTGGAACTTATAATTTCTGTCTTAGTGATTTCTTTGTGTACCCTATTTGATTCGGGAGCCACCCACTTATTCTTTTCTAGGAAGATTGTTGATTCTTTGAAACTTGCCTTATCCTCCGATAGCCATTCGACAGAGGTGTCTAACCCTATCGGAGGGATTATGCAACTTTCTGTTGTTTGTAAAGACCTAGTTTTGGACATCGGTGACGTCGACTTCTTTCGCGATGCATATGTACTTGAATTTGAGGGGTATGGTCTTATTACGGGAATGGACTGGCTATCATTTTATGGAATCGTCCTTAATTGTGATTGGAGAGTAGTTTGTTTGAGATGACGCAGAGGTCGCAGTATAGAGATTCCTTGTAGGATAGGGAATATAGATTCGACTTTATTTTCCTTATCTTTTGACTTAGAAAGACCATCTTCAATACCGATAATATGCAAGTTTCCCAATGTTTTTGAGGAGGTCAAAGGACTCCCACCCACCCAAGAGATATCATTTAGAATAGACCTTGAAAATGATGCTAGTCATGTAGCATTGCCTTTAAGGCACATGGCTCCTAAGGAAAGGAGAGGCCTTGACAAACAAATCTCATAATTATTGTAAAAAGTGTTTATTTGTAGGAGTACCTCTGAATGGGGTGCACTAGTAGTGTTTTCCGCAAAGCCTGATGGATCCTTAAGATTATGTATGCACTATAGGGGACTTAACAAGATGACTATGAAGAACATATTTCCCTTACCAAGGATTTACAACTTGTTTGACTATTTGGGAGGAGCCCGAATATTTTCCTAGTAGGACTTAGCTACTGGATTTCACCAGTCAAGGATTTCAGAAGAGAGTAATCCCAAGACCGGGTTCGTGATGCCTGATGGACTATTTGAATGGGAGGTTATGCCTTTTGGTTTGGCGAAAGCCACACTTTTTTTATAGACCTTATGAGTGGGGTATTTTGAGTAAGACCTTGGTAGTATTTGTGAAAGATATCCTGATCTTTTCCAAGGACCATAAGGAGAACGAAGATCAATTGAGAAGGGTCTTAGGATTTCTGACGGAGGACCAACTTAAAGAAAAATTCTCGAAATGCCCCTTTTGGAAGAAATAAGTTAAGTTTCTAGGGCATGTTGTTTCGGGGAAGGGATTAGTAGTAAACCTAGCTAAGGTAGAGGTAGCCCAAGAGTGGAAGATACCTCGCAATTCGACTGAGGTAAGGAGTTTCTTTGGGTTAGCAGGTTACAATCAAAAATTTATCAAGGACTTCGCGAAGATTACAACCCCTCTAACCCAATCGACGAAAAGGATCATAAGTTTGTTTTACTAAGAAATGTGGAACTGCTTTTGAGATGTTGAAGGAATCTCTCATAAGTGCACTTATTCTAATTATCCCCGATGGAACCAAGATGTTCACAGTTTTTGTGAATGTATGTTAGACAGGTTTAGGAACGGTGCTCATGCAAGAGAGTAGAGTAGTTGCCTATGCAAGTAGACAACTTAAGGATCATGAGAAATGGTACCCTGCTATGATTTAGAGTTAGCAGTAGTGATTTTTTTTCTTTTAAGATGTGGAGGCATTGTCTACTTAGAGAGAAGTTTAAGTTGTTCACCTAATCAGAAATCTCTTAGGTATTTGTTTTCTCAAAGAGATCTGAACCTTCGACAGCAGAGGTGGATGGAATATCTTGTATCTTTTGATTTTTCATTCAGTATACCCCTGGAAACGGTAACGTCATGGCCAATGCTTTAAGTCGAAAGAACACTGTCCTTAGTGCGATCACCGAATGGAGACAGTTAGAGTTTGTCTCTAGTTTTAATTTGCAACCATCATATGAGGCTGCTCAAGGATTTTGTAACAACCTGAATTTTTTAGTAGTTATAATATGAATTTAAATATAATAAAACATTGTTTTAAATTTGGATAAGATTTTATAGATGTGTTTTTAATTTAATTTATAGAATTTTCTCGTAATTTTTAATTTGGGAAATAAATAACTTTCTTTTTGAAGTATTTTACGCCCATATATCAGCCTTTTTGAAATTTTACAAAATAAGTTAATTTATCTATTTTGTTATAGTTTTGGGATCATGACACATTATTTCTCGACATGACTCTATTTTGTTTTTGTCGTTCGCAACTCGTACGTGAACGAAATTGTGTGCAACATGGTACCCTTGAAAATCTGACTTTTTATAATATATTGCACTTGCACGTCACAAACATTATATTACCCATACGACCATGCATGCCTATCCATTCCCTGTCACATGTACATCTCATTTTTTTTTACTTTATGCCTAAGTAATGTTTTCTCGTCTTCACTAAATGCATGTTTTTCTACACATCCGCACATACACGTCCTCTCTTCATTTAATGTCGCATGCCCCTTTTTTCTTAACTGCTAAGTATTTTCACTTATATAAACAGTAAAGTAAGTAAGGCTAGGGTGAGACTCTTCTCAGGAAAAACTTTTTTTTCGATCTTCTTTTCAGGCCACTAATGCAAATATTGAAATGAAAACGAAATATAATACACAGTACATGAAATATGCATAAAGATGGCAACATGAAGCCACGTTTTCCTTTCTGTCAATACATTTTATTTTTCCTTTTCTTCACTCAATACATAAATATGCGACACAGTAAGGCATTGGCCTTTACTTTTCATACTTTTATTTTCATATTCCAACAAAACATTATCTCCATCATTTACTTCCTCCTTTGCCTCCTCCACAGTGCTCTTGCCAACAAGCATGGCCATCAAAAGAATGCACATGTGATGTACATATATGTGTGTTGCATGTATAAAGTGTGTGTTGTGTGAGTATATTTGCATGTATACACATATGTGTTGTACGTGTGTGTGAGTATATGTATATATGCATGTGTTTTCTGTCTTCAGGTGAGACATGCGAGTGTTAAATAAATAAGTGTTTGTGTTTATATGGATGTATTTGTTTGTGCGTGCATTCAGGTGTTGGGTGTGTGCATATTTTATATGTTATTCATGTAAATGCATGTATGCGCATATTATATGTAACACCCCTCATTTTATGATAATTAAATATTTAATAGTGCATATGTGTATATATATGCATAGATATAAATATATTAAAGAAGAATAAAATAATGATAATATACGATTGCATGTAATAAATACATGCATTGAAAACAAAATATTAATGCAAATAACAATGCAATGCATGCGTTAAAAGAAAGAAGGAATCCACTGCATGTAGTGTAATTATGTTGCATGCAATGACTTACAAATATTATGCATTAATAAGAAAAAAAGATGCATGCAAATTGATAAGGTTACATGCAATGGTTTAAATAAAATATTGTAACAATTACGAAAAGGAGGAATAAGAAAAGAACAATGACCGCCTTTGTCATACGCCTTATTAATAAAAGCCTAAGTAGCCCGATTGGTTAGAACATGTGGCTTTCAAGTGAGAGGTGCAAGGTTCGATTCCTGCAGGCGCCGTATTTTTATTTAAGAGAAACGACTAAAATAACACATGTTCGAACGAGGAAATATGTATAAACGCACATACAAGAAAAAAATATACATATAAGAAAGTACAAAAATATATGTATACACGTATATGAAAATATATGCATATATATGTGAAAATATATATATATATATATATATATATATATATATATATATACAAAGGTTAAATTAAAAATAAGGCTGCAATCAGAGAAATATGATAAGAACAAAATAACAGCATAACACCGTTTGAATTTTGATAACAAAATAAAAGTTGTGTGCGTATATACGTGTAAAACGGGCATTTGAAGTTTTGTATACATATAAGGAGACTATACCTAAATAAAATATTTAAATAAATTCCATGAATTCAAACGTTTAAAACAAAGTAAACAAATAAACTTCTATGCTGAAATTGCTCGCACGGGGCCTAGGGAGTCAACCCTGTGGTCGACACAACCATACGGGGGTCAACACAACCATATGGGGTTAACCCACCCCAGATCCAAGCCGAATCATTGATGAGTCTAGACCGTTTTCTTAATCAAGTTCATATATATGTGAAAATATATATATATATATATATATATATATACAAAGGTTAAATTAAAAATAAGGCTGCAATCAGAGAAATATGATAAGAACAAAATAACAGCATAACACCGTTTGAATTTTGATAACAAAATAAAAGTTGTGTGCGTATATACGTGTAAAACGGGCATTTGAAGTTTTGTATACATATAAGGAGACTATACCTAAATAAAATATTTAAATAAATTCCATGAATTCAAACGTTTAAAACAAAGTAAACAAATAAACTTCTATGCTGAAATTGCTCGCACGGGGCCTAGGGAGTCAACCCTGTGGTCGACACAACCATACGGGGGTCAACACAACCATATGGGGTTAACCCACCCCAGATCCAAGCCGAATCATTGATGAGTCTAGACCGTTTTCTTAATCAAGTTCGTTGTTGGCTCAGCGCTGCGTGTATGATAAGATCCTGGACACCTATAAATAGGTTAGCAGAGCCTAGCCTAAATCTCACATTTCCTGCGAGGCTACCTAAACTCTGCCATTCTTCTTCCTCCTCAAATATCTTTAGAAAAATAGAATAATTAGTTTAGAAAAATTCTGATTAAAGACCTGGAGGAAAAGGATGTATATTAATAAAGAATTGTTGTAATATATATATATATAAAAATGTTGTGAATATGTTTTTACTAGTTCTGTGTTTAGTCCCACATCATGGGAATAAGCTAAAGGTCAACTCCAAAAGCATATATACAAAGGAGCCAATGTAATAGAAAGAAGATACATCTGAATGAATAGAAATGTCCTCTCTCCCTTATTTCTTTTGTTTTGTGTTCATTTTATAACATGTTATCAGCACGAAGCTCTATTAGAGCTACTGTTTGAAATATTCTAAATCAATATTTATGGATCTATCATGTAAGTTATTTTTTTATGTTTTGAAATCATATAGATCTACATATATGAACTTGTTGTATCTTCTGCTTAGATGTGATCCATACTTCTAGATCACTTTTCTTTTTTAGTTTTTGTAGATCTAGATTCTATTTTAGTGGATCTAAACTTTTTAGATCTAATTAATTTTTAACTTAGTGGTTTTTAGATATCCACCTATTCATATTTGATCTGGTATTATGGTATACCAAATATTTTTTAGGAAGATCCATTCATTTTTTTATAATATTATATATGGATCTTTTACCCCATACGCCATACATAAAACATCTTCATTTGCTACTTTATCTCTTTAATAACAGAGAAGCCATTGCTAATAGGTATGCATATATGTAAATAGCAAGATGCTTGTTAACCAACATATGTATTACTGTGGCCATTATTTTTGTTATGTAACATGGTGTATGGCTCCTTGACGGTTTGTATTATTTCATTATTTTAAGAAGTTCATTGTAAATGCATAGAGAAAGACTCGCAGATTTGGATTTTTTTTATGATCCCATGTCGTAATATATTCAATTTATTACATGCATGTCTACAGTCCTATTCTATTTTACGAGATCTGCATTTTTTTATGATATAACAGTACTACAGTTTCATCGTTTTATCTGTTCGTTAATTTGTTAATTCGTTTTGATAATTATAGAACATGTATACTGATATGTGGATTTTGTTTGATTAAGCATCTGCAATTATTATTTTTGTGTAGTTCACAAAAATGTTGAACACTAAATCCATGTGCAATCTCAATACTTAGAGAATACCATTAAAACTGGTAATAATATGTCCCAGCAGGACAAAACAAAGGCTTTGATACTTTTAAGAGGCCATATCCACGATGATCTAAAATCGGAATATTTAACTGAAAAAAAGATCCTCTGCACTTATAGAACTCCCTGAAGGAGCATTATGACCACCAAAAGACGGTCATACTTCCAAGCACAAAGCAAGAGTCGTTGAACCTGAAGTTCACATGCAAATGACCTGAAGCTCATATGATCTGAAGTTCATATGCAAACAAAGAACCCGAAGTTCATATTCAAACAAGAAACATGAAATAAAAGATAAAAGCATATAATTGCATTTAATATTTGCATATAGCAAATGACCTGTAAAAGGAAAGGATTTGAATAATCAATGAAAGAAAAAATTTCAACAAAAGGAAAAAGCCTTATACTCAAATTTTATGCTACACATAATTTCTTGAATAAACTTATTATTGGAAGAGATCGTTACATTTATAATAAATACTATTTTCTTGAAGAAAAATAGTAAAATGACTCTCATATGTAAAAAAAGGGTACTTTCTAGAAAAGTTGCTTCAATTTAAATTATATAATAAATATATGAATTATGATAAAACTTGAAGTTTTATTATAGTCATTTTAGAACATATCATATTTCTAGAAGAAATGTTTTTACTGTTTCTAAGGAAAAACTTTTATAAAGAAAATATGCATCCTGAAGATCATATTAAGTTAAGATCTAAATATTGATCTTAATTCTGCACACCGGAAGTGAATGCAAAAACGATTTTTGTCATTACATGGAAAATTTAGAACCTGCAGTTTCTAAAAAGGCAAGAAGCAATTTTGATATAAAAAGAAAGATCTTTATATGAGTTGTATATTTAAAAAAATGTAATTTTTATGTTTGTGAATTTTATGTATAAATTTACAAGTTTTTCAAATCAATCATATTGAAGAATGGAAAAAAAATTGAATATGTGATATGTAGTTTATTTTTGTTTATAGTTGTGAATTTTATGCACAGATCTGTAAATTTTTGAACCATTCATGTTAGAGAATGTAAAATGTTGATTATGTGATTGATAAATATATTATATTACCTTATTGTCATAAATGCATTGAATGTTAGAGAATGCATTGTTATGATAATATATTATATTACCTTATTGTAATAAATGCATTGAATGCATTAGTTATTGTTAGTTAATTGATGTATGTTTGTATTTGGGATATGAATAGAGATATGTATTATTATTCGATGTATTTAGATAGTAATAACTAATGTTATGGAAGAAAGGATAGAACCACAACCTGAAGTTGTGCAAAGAAAATATTTATACTGGAAGTTGTATAACTCAATGTCTTGGACCTGAAGTCTTGCATTATATATATATATATATGTGTGTGTGTGTGTGTGTGTGTGTGTATAAACATTTTTGATAAGTATACAAGTTTGAAATCTTGTCAATTAGCAAAAATGTAAAAGCTTCTAAATTAAAAGTATGTTAAAAGATTGAGAACCAGAAGTTCATCATAAATTTATAAAATTGATATGCATATGTATGTGTATATATATATGCATAGGAACTCGAAGTTCCTTAATCAATGAATTGAAATACTTCATAATTTAAAAGCCTGAAGCTTTATTCAAACCATATGAAATAATAACATTACACTTAGTTAAATCATATGAGACAATAATAAAGCATCCAAAGATTGCACAATTTTCAAAATGAGTTGCATCTTGCTTATATATTTATATTTACATATCGTATTGAAGAATAAATTTTAACAACTCGAAGTTGTTATATATTTTATTTGAACCAGAAGTTCAACACAGTAGAACCAGAAGTTCAATACAGTGGAACCAAAAGTTAAATACAGTGGAATCATAAGTTCAATACAGTTGAACCAGAAGTTCAATACAGTTTAACAAACTTGAAATTGTTTATATATTATTTGAACCAGAAGTTCAATATAGAGAAACAACTTGAAGTTGTTCATATATTTCATTTGAACCAGAAGTTCAATACAGTTCCAAACCATATATTTTGGATATTATGATACGATATTTAAGATTCGCATTGATATTACTTGATAAGCAAAAATTAAGGATTGAAAACTTATGAACAATTTGTTCTAAAGTAAGTAACTCGAATGAGAAAGAATATGCAAATCAATTACATATGTAATACGTGGACGCAGGTATATACACATATATGCAAAAAAAAAAAAAAAAAAAAAATTAACAACCTGAAGTTGTCATGAGCTCATATTATAAATCATGCATATATTATATTTCAGAAAGTCGATTGACATCAGTATTGAATGACCTGAAGTCATGTGCATATTCAAATGATAGAAAATTCCTCCAAGTCATCGGATCAATGAAAGGGAATAAGTAATGCAATATGAATGCATCTTATCAATTAGTAAGAGCATTATCCTTCTACAATTGAAATACATCTAATGTATTTGCTAGCTATGATGCTATAATGGATCAAAAATGAATCCAAAGTAGGTTTATTATTTGAAGTGACAATGTTTGTCAACATTGAGGGGGAGGATAAAGGAATCATCGATGTTAAATATTTGCTAACATATAGAATTATGCAAAGTATTAAGTAACTTGCATAAATTATCAATTATGTCTTAATAGACTTTCTCCAATATACATTTGAATCCCCGAAGGATCAAAAGGTGTAAATCACAGCTGAAAATGTGGTATATAAGTCAGTTCAAAATATCTTTGGAGTAAGTCATAAAGATGCAAAATAAAGGAGGTAAGTGTTCCTGAAGAAACACTTAAAGGTGCTTTAAAAGAAACCCATGACATGATTGTTAAAATAACCCCAGAAGTGGTTTAGGTACCTAAAGTATGATAATTTTTTTGAGATCTCAATAAATCATGTATAGAACTGACAGAAAATAATCATCGATGATAAATTAATAAACAATAAAGCGCTTACATTTATAAATGGATTAAAATCCCATATTAGAGAGAAACAAGATTGGCCATCATGAAATTCTCCTAAATAAGATATATGGACATGTAGTCCATAAGATATGAACCTGTAGTTTATAAGATAAAATAGAAATATAGATAATGACAAAAGCACATGGAAGTTACTGAAACTCCATAGAGTGTCAAGTGCCATGAGCATTGTATTTTTCAAAGATAATTGAATTGATTAAAGTGGTGAAATTGCTTAAAACACTTATAATACCTTGAAGGTATAAACGATGAAAGTATACAAATTCTAGAAGAATTTGAATAACTTTGGTAGTGATAAAGAGCAAGAAATGTAGATTACAACATTCTTTTAAGTATTGTTGTGATGAAAATCTTGAAATAATTCATGATGAGTAGATCACTTCCTGCTTTCAAGGATTGTTGTAGTGAAACTCTTAATATCCGTTGAAGTGGTAGTTGCGATATGCAAAAATTATTATAATATATAAGTTCCTGAAGAACATAAAGAATACAAAGAACATGTCCGATAGATTACAGCATTCTTCTAAGTATTGTTGTAATGAAAATCTTGATATACTTCAAGATGAGTAGATTACTTCCTACTTAGTGTTGTTGTAATGAAAGTTGTCTCATTCATCAAATGTGTATTGTAATATTCAAGCCCGATTGAAACAGAAAATTATAAGCACCTGAAGTGTATTCATAAATGAATATTAGTAACATACAAATCACAAAATGAAGGCGTTTTAAATAAGAAAGCATGCCTGAAGCACAGAAATACACATGAAGTTTTAAAAGAAAAACTTCATTAAGAAGGATTTGCAAGCAATTTGAGTTATTGAAAGAAGAATACGAATTCAGAGGAAATTATTAATTCAGGGGGAGCATCCATAAGTATGATATAGTGCACTCTTTTTCCTTAACTAAGTTTTTCCCTACTGGGTTTTCTTAGTAGGGTTTTAATGAGCCATGGGTCATGATCCAGAAGTATCAACCCAAAAGTAACATACAAAAATAAGTTATAATGTACTCTTTTTCCTTATTTAAGTTTTTTCCCACTAGGTTTTTCTTAATAAGGTTTTAACGAGGCATAACATTGATCCAGAAGTATCATACTACTTTTGACGTAGTAAATATAACATTGTATGTTGTACTCTTTTTCCTTCACTAAGATTTTTCCCATCGGGTTTTTCTTAATAAGGTTCTGACGAGGCAACGTGTTGATCTAGAAGTATCAAACATATTTTGATGTAGTAAACTATTATTTATGAAGAAGACAAGGCAGTTTGCATGGCTCAGATTCAAGTGAATTATATCAAGTATGAAAGGATGGAGCACATTTCTCCTAAATTTCTCTTCTCATATGCATGAAAGGATAACAAGAAAGAGGAGAAACAAATCCAGTTTCAAGAAAAGAGGGTAGATCCGTTCTCAAAGGCAATTTCCAAATCAACATTGCAGAAGATGATATACAAATTTGGCATGCGTTGACTACATCAATAGACTAATTGAATAATGAGTTATAAATAAGGGGGAGCATATAAAATTACGCTATAATGTACTCTTTTCCTTTACTAATATTTTTCCCACTGGGTTTTTGTTAGTAAGATTTTTAATGAGGCATTATCTTGATCCTGAAGTATCAACCCTTACGGTAACATTGTAAAACATGTTACCTAAAGAGGAAATAAATTTGCACTCTTTTCCTTGTTTATGATTTTTCCCATAGGGTTTTTCATAAAAAGGTTTTTAATGAGGCATTGTTTTGATCCTGAAGCATCAAACTCTTTTGAGGAATATCATTTTAATTTGATATTCGTAATGTCAGACGTTGTACTCTTTTTCTCGTTCAAGGCTTTTCCTGATAGAGTTTTGAAGGCAACAGACAATAGTTGTATTGAATGAACGGATATATGCAAGTAAGATAATAATAAAGGGGAGCAATCATCATTTATGTTTTAAAAGGGACAACTTCAAGTTAGTAGAGCATTCAAGTTTTTGAAGACGCATGTTCAAAGGGGAGTGTTGTAATATATATATATATATGAATGTTGTGAATATGATTTTATTAGTTCTATGTTTAGTCCCACATCATGAGAATAAGCTAAAGATCAGCTCCAAAAGCCTATATATAAAGGAGGCAATGTAATAGAAAGAAGATACATCTGAATGAATAGAAATGTCCTCTCTCCCTTATTTCTTCTATTTTGTGTTCATTTTATAACAAGAATGTGTTAAGAATTCTATTCGAAGCAAGGTAAATTCTATGATCTGGTCAATTTAATTTTCTCCTCTTTCTTCCCTTTTTCTTTTAGTTGAAAATTGTGGATCCATTGTTGTTTAGGTTCTAAATTCAGTTAGGAGAACCACGAATACTAGATCTGGACTAGATTCAAGATTTGGAAAGCAATTAGGTGAGTGGATTTAAAATATACCTTTTTGATAATTGTATATTTATCGTTTGACATTTGTAACAACCCGTATTTTAGGAACCAATTTAAAATTTATTTTTAATTAACTTAATATATTTTTGATGTTAAAATAATTTATTTTAATAAATAATGACTTGAAATTTATTTAATACGAAGTTAGAAAATATAAATTTAAAATTTAAATAAAACGAACTCGAAATGGCTCGGTAGTTTGAAAATTTGGTTTTGAACTTTAAATGAATATACAGAATTCATAATAAGTCGGATTTCAGTAAAACAGGAGACGTTAGAATCTGTTTAATTATATCTTTCTAACGAATGTGAAAAAAAATAGATTTCACTTTATAAATAGTAAGCTATGTCCAACTTAAAAGTTAAAATAGTTGCTATGGAATATATACATATATATATATATATTAATATTATATAAAGCCCTTTAAAATAGCCATTTTGCAAACGACCTCCGTTTTCGATGAAACCAATTTTGTTGGATCCGGAACATCAAATTATTATCAGGTTTAAAATTTCAAATTAATTGAAATTAATATGTGAGCATAGTAAATTTAAACGCGTTTCCAATTTCAGTTTAAATTTAATAAGCTAGTTAAAAGGCCATTTTTCAAATGGTCTCCAAATTTGATGAAATTAATTTCATTAGAACCATATTTGTAAAACATAGCTAGATTTCAAATTTCGTAATTTTTGGAGTCAGTATTTGGCCCCAGCACATTAAAACGTACGTTGGAATTCAATATTGAACATTATATTAATTTATATTTTAATTTGGACAAAAACTGATCAAAATGATCGAACTATCTTATGAAACCTATCCCATTGTGTCCGGAATGGGGGTATTTGGTTAGAGGTGATAGTCGTTGTGATTCGTTTGGAGTTAATTGTGTCAAACAGGTAATTTATGAATTAAATAATGTTATATATAATATAAATACATGTCAAAAGAGGGCAAAACCCTAGTTTATTTCCATGCGTGGTCAACCTTGAAGAAACCGCCTCCACTTATTTCAGTGATTGGAATTAATCGATTCTTCTTCCTCATTTTTCTCCATCATTGTGCATCAATCCATGAAATTCATAACTTCAACGTGAGATCTTCAAAATGACCCGCTATGATCGTGTATTTTTGCTTGTGGATATCGCATCGACGCTTGAAAATCACTGCATTCCCCGTCAATCTGCAGGCGAACGGCAACTTCGAGTGCCCATGCTTGGTGGCGACGGTAGAGGGTGTGAAGGTGGTCTGTGTGGCACGATCCGATTAGGTTCCGATCACCAAGGGTGAGAGCGGCGGCGAGACCTAGGTGAGGAAGCATGGGTTCAGAAATCGAACTGAGTAATTGTAAACAAAGAAGAACGGGGTGACTATTTAAATTAGTTAATTAGATTATTAATTATATTAATCATGTAATTAAGGTATTAAATGTTTAAATAGCGATAACTTTTGTAAACAGAAACGAAACTGAATGATTTTGGATGCGTTGGAATCATGGTGAAAAACACTACAACATGGAACAGACCATAACAGAAATGGAGCAAGTCGAATTTTTGAGATAAATTAAACGTCCGTTTAATTTAGTTTAAAAATAAATCGTCAATTAAAGACTGACGGAGTGGAAACCAGTTGTGAGAACTCTCTCACTCAAATTATTTTATAGTTGTTATATTTGTGACTGAATATGTATTTACTGCCTGTGATTGCAATATTTGTGGTGATTGATGGTTGTTTATAGTTTTAATATTATTATCATTATTAAACTATGAAAATATGTGTTATTAAGTAAAACGTTTATATTATGAATAATGCTCACATGGACTGTGATGTAAACCCCACACGGGTATTGGGACGATAATTTTACACATCGCCCAATTATTTGTTGATGATTGAAAACACCGCACGGGCCTGGGGATGATAATTAATTCACATCTCCCTTGGATTTAATCGTATGTCAACCGATTGATTGACAGACTATGATAAGCGTTATTTAATTATTTAATGCTTACACCATTGTAAATTGCATTCTGGATGTGAATGGAATGTTTAATAGTTGTTTATCACTATTTTTGAATACATGCGATGTATGGAATCCATATAAATAAAATTATATGGTAATTGATTGAGTCTGATTCCAATTTAGAAATAATGAATATTTTAAAAATAATATTCAAAATATGATTTTGATGTCCGATTTTGGATGGACATTAAAATATTGAAATATGGAAGTCGTGTTAAGTATATACGCCATTTTAACTCGAACAGATTTGTTTATCGATTTTATTCAATTTATAATGAATATAGAAAAGATTTGATTTCAAAATCAGATATTTTGTGAATATTATTATTTTTGATATTATAATAATATAGATTGTTCAATTTTGATTTAAAATTGAAAAGGAAGTTGAAATCATTTTAAAATAAATTTATAAATGATTTATAGAGTATATTTTAAATGGAAATCGACGATATATATATTATATATTTATATGGCTTGAATAGAACGCGCCGTGCCGCGAATTTCAACCCTTGACTTCAAATTGACATAACGGGAGATCCGACCGTCGAATTCTCCTAAAACCGAAACCGTTGGGTTCATATCAAAAAGAGCTTTCGAATGATGATAAGAGATTTGAAATCTGATGGTTGTAATGATAAAAATATTTTACCAGAATAAGTTGTTAATCAAATTAAGTAAAGAATTGAAATGCTTTTGATATAACCAGAATTTTTCCAATATATATAAATTGGAATGGATTTGAATGGAAGTAATCTTCAGAATATTTCGATATTGGATTTCGTGATCATACAAATATTGTTGAGGAATTTGGAAGATATAGATATCATTATTCCCAATACGATATCTGCTAGTTTCAAAATTTGATATTGAATATAAGCCGATATGATTTCTATTCAGAGCCTTGTATTTATTATCTAATTAGATTTTGGGTTTGTCGTGAATGGTGTCTTCAATAACACTGTTCTTAAACCCAGTTGAGAAAAGAATAAATCTTTTAATTAATATTTAGTGAAGTTTACCAATTAATTAATTTAATTGGAATTGAATTGAAATTGGATTTTTGGTTTATTGTGAACAATGTTTTAAATAACACTGTTCTTTAACCCAATTAACAGTGAAGATATGATTTCGAATTTATAATCATTTAGTTAAAATTAATGGAATTTTTAAGTAAAGTTTTCCAATTTAACATATTAAATTGGAATTGAATGGAATTTGATTTGGTAATAATCGAGATGAGCTTCTATAAAGGAAGACCGTTAATATATATGGAATTTAAAAGGATTTGCCGTTATTCCATTTATATTATTAGTTTGATACGGAAATTCATATCGATTACGACTGATCTGATTTCCATGGAGGTTCCATTTTTATGGAAGATGATTTTAGGTTTATCATGAACGGTGTTTTAAATAACATTAGTTCTTTATCCCAGTTAAAGATGGGATTAATTTCCAAAAGTTGAATAATCATTAAGAAATGATTTTTGAAGATTAAAACTAAGAGGAGTTTTAATGAATCTTTAATTAGATTGAAATGTGAATGTGGTAATTTAAGTTATCGAATTCAAGAAATGTTCGAAATGGAGTATCACCAGTTTTACTCCATGCAATAGTTAAATCTTTAATTAGATTTGAACGCAAAATGGTAATTAAATTTACTGGTAACATAGTGGGTGTTAGATATGGAGTACTACTAGTTTTGCTCCATGGGATGAATAGGTTGGGACTGAAAAAATAAAATAAATGATTACTTCGGTAAGGCTCGATAATCTCGACTAGTTTGATAAACCTTAATTTGGTTTAAGATTGTTAAAAGTTAATACAGAATCTTTTGCAATGGTTTTTAAAGAAAGATTTAAACAAGATGTTTAAATGAATTAAATCTTTGACAAGATTTGTGGGAGTAATTCCCAATGTAATGAATATTTGAATAAAAGAATATTCTGGATTGGAATGAGGCTTATGATGTGTTTTCATAACACTTGATTATAAAATACGCGAGTTATTCGAAAAGACCAAGTTTAACCCATTCTGAATAAGTGATACGATGATTAAAAGTCGAAGATATTGAAGGCGGTGGTTGAAAACCAGCGATCTTTTCAACGAATGGATTACTAAAGATGCCCTGAATTGGTTAGCTCCCAGGAAGGGGTTATAGTGTTAGTTGTACGGACGTACTTGTTGATTGTCCGGATATGTGAGGATCTCTCTCCTGTATTGGACATATGGGATGAGGAATAAGGTGCCTTCGGTTTCGTTCAGACCCAGAGCGGACTTGCACCTGGAGTGTATGTCTGACATTGTATTTTGCATTGTATTCGTTGATCTTTGATAAATATATATCTGTTTGGTTGCGGAGAATTTATTCTGTTGCTTAACACTCACGAGCTTAGAGGTTATATATTGGCAGAAATCAATGGAATGATATGCATTGACAATGTGGCATGCTGAGTTACAGAGCTTTTTTTGAAAAGCTGAGCTTGGTGGATGATGATCAAAGCATAGCTTTAATATAGCATAGCTTTGTGTAGCATTAATTCGCGAGCCTCACACCCCGGTATGATGGTGAACTGATGGTTAGATCATTATACTTTCGAGATGAGGATGAGCAACCTACGGGTTGAGATTTGACAACTTTTAAGGTTGTCATGGATTCGGTCGACCGACATTTGCTGGGTGATGTCGCTCCACACCTAGTAGGGATAAGGCTTATACCCGATTCCTAGAAGGATAGAGTAAGCAGTGTTTTTCAATGACCTGTATGTAAGCCGCAGTGATACTTATTTCCTAGATATAGTGCGGATGTGTATTACGGCATTTTCCATTAACGTGGATTTAAGCCATTGAATATTACACTACGTGATCGATCTTTCGAATCAGTAGCCATCATGATGGAAATCCAACTTCCAAATACGAGCTTTGCGGTTTTTGTTGTAAACCTATATGGCGACATAGTAGGATGAGGTACTATGTCGTCTATGATTGATACATTTACATTTGAAGTTGATTTCTTCACTTTTAATAATAATAAAAGATAAATTTTGTGTATCAAGCATTTTTTGCCATTATAAGGAAAAACACTATCATCTGGTTTGTGTTGCATTGTGTGATGGGGCCTGAGGCTTATAATGGCTTCATTTTTCCTTTTTAGCATTGCATTGTTTGTTTTATGGTATTCTTGGGAGAAAACCCATTCCGTGTTATAAGGCGTGGTCCCTTGATTTACTCAACATTAAAAATAAAGACAATAATTATTTCAGTTCTCACACTAGTCTCATGACTGACTCGAAGTTTATTGTTTTCACCTAAACTCTGGGTGCCCATAATTTCCACATGGGCCGCTAGTAGTTTTGGTTTTTTTGCAGATATTTATTTTCACATGTCTTGGATTACGGTTGGAGCTATATTCGGAATGCTTTGCATCCGTGTATTTCTTTCAGTTGTGGTAGTTGATGTTTTTCACTGCACATTATGTTTATGTATTTAAATGTAATTTAAATCTCTGATATTTTTCCGCTGTAAATTATTTATTTGAACTCTAATATCTTGTACTTTGATGCAAATTGTTGTAATAGTAATGAAATGTTCTCATGTTTGTGTTCTGATGAGTCGTGTTCCCAATGCAGTCTGCATTCTTTTTCGGTTTACGCCGGCTGGGAAGTCCGGGTCGCTACAACACTCCTCGTTAATATGCAATGTAAATCTGCTAGAATGTTATTATGTTGAAATATTAATATGTTAAAGTTAATATGTTGAAATGTTAATAGGTTGAAACGTTAATATGTTGAAATGTAAGCATGATGGAATATATAAACCTGTTAAAATATGTGGAAACAGTTATTGTTGTATACATACATGTTCTAATTACATGTTAATCTGTGGCATATTACGCACTTGAACCGTTGACTGTAAGAATTGGGATAATTACATGTTAATTTGTTAGAATGGAATAATTACATGATTCGATGATTACATGTTATTTTATATAAAGTTAATTACATGTTAGGAAGAAAATGCGACATGATAATCAGATAGTGGACTTAATATGATATTAAGTATGACATGTAAAAATATATTACAATAAAATTTGGAAAGAATAAATACGCATAAACTTACAAAAATTAGAAAACTATGAACGCACTTAGACATGAGGTTAAATTCAACTTGTGGTAGAAGTCTGCACGGAATCGCCTGACAAAGCCAGTATCCACAAGTTGTTAATTTAATGTGAAGGGTCTAGTGCATAAATATACATGTAACAGTGCTAATACACGAGGTTAAGTCAACTTGTGGTAGAAGTCTGCTCGGAACCACCTGGTAAATCCAGCATCCATAAGTGGTAGGCTTAATGTGAGGGGTTTGGTGCATAAACATATATATAAATATATGTAAATAACATGATAGAAATAAATGGCACTAACTGTGATTAATGGAAATGAATAGGAAATGAATGAAAGTTACAATAGTAAAAGAAGTGGAATGAATAGGGAACGATAATAACCTATTATAATCAATTCCTCAATGAGAATATTATATAATAAGTAGGCTTGTCTTAGGGACAAGTGGAAATTATAACATACGTTATAATAAATGGTAAGGAAACTTATTAGTAAACCTTAGTTAAGAGAACTATGTTAATAAGTAAACAACGACAAGTTGTAGTGACAGTGTAAGATGGAATTATGATTAAATAAGAAAGAACGAGGTGAATATATGGGATAAAATAAGTTATATTTAATCATAAATAATAAGTGACATGTTAAACGAAAAACATGTGAATTGAGATAGAATATACTTAATTACATATTAAGTGGAACATGGTATTGTAACTATGGAATCAGACAATGAATAATATAAAGAGATTCTAGATTACAGATCTTGGATTACAATCTAGAGAATAACTTGTTATGGGATTATTAATGAACTTAAATGGATTAAGTTATACATCAGAAATTAATAAGCAAGAGGAACTTGGTAACTTGAATAAGAAGTCAATGTGAATGGGAATATCCAAATAAATTGGAAATCCGACGAGGTAGAACAAGCGCGTAATTAAATGTTTAGACATAAGGTCTAATAACTCATCAATCTGACGCGTATGGACCAGTCCGTATGTCTAAAGGTGAATAATCCAACGGGGTAGAACATCGTGGTGTCATTGGACACAAGGGGAGTGCACGTCCATCAGATTATTTTGCCGTTATGCCTGTTGTTCTGCTGATATTATGATATCTCGAAAGGACTGGAAGGGGAAGCACGCAGCTTCCTAGGACTTGGAGGGTACTCCTGGTAGTCCTCTGTGCTGTAATAGCATTCGATTGTGCTCGCAGAGTTTAGGTCTGCACGTTACACTCGTTGATTATACCTTGACTACCATGATAATGGGCAGTCAGAAGGCTGTAGGGTGGCATAGGTGATCCAACGATCCACGGTTGCCTTGCGACAAGGCCGGGTTACGACCATTTTATCGAGTTATTGACCAGTCTAACCATTTTTTGATAGCTAGACGTCGAGTACCTACCATCGACAGTCAGCATGATACGTAATGCGTGATGCGGAAAGACGGAGAAACTAAACCAAAAGACCATAGATCCTTTGCTATCAAGGATATGGGTGAGGCACATGCCAATTACGATTTTTTGTTTGTTGTTGTCTCTGGGGCCTGGTCACTAGCTCTCAATTTTGTTTGTCTTTCACTAGTTGAGGGAGGGGTCGGGTGGGACCATAGCCACTGGAAATGCAGACCATAGCATCTATGTATACAGATATCTGAAAAGCTCCTGACCGAGTTCCGTGTTTCTTGTACAACCCTGCCATGGAACTCCATGCACAGTAGAGGATATGTCTGGTTAAGGCATCGAGTACAATTGACGATACATACATGGGAAAGTCTAGATACATGCATGTCTTCTCTGGGTGGTGTATCGTAGACTCTAGGGCATTACTCTGTGATAGAATCTGATTCGATTTAATGGTTCGAAGATGACAGTCTATACGATTACATAGCATGGCGATAGTGGTTTTATGCAGAATGTAGCATTGTTATATAGAGATCCGTACGTCACTCCAGCATAGGATGAGGGACTGCGTATATTTCTGTGGCGTTACGGTGGAGACCGTGCGAGTGGGGTACCATGGGGTGTACCTTAGTTTGGGGGTAGCTACAAATTTACTGTATTAGGTTAATCCATTGGGACGTAGATGGGTACGATGTGTGTGTAAGCCTTGAGTGCTGTTAACCCAAGTAACATATTAAGCAAGAAAATGTAACTGAACGGTATATGTAGGGTTATCTAAAATGTGTAGTTTAAATCCAGTCACCAGAACTTGTTTTCTGACCCCCTCCTCATAACATACTCGCAGGTTAGATTTATGGCAGAGATATGATAGCTTTGGATACTGGTTAGGCAATATTATTATCTGGCTAAGGCTATATTTTGATTATACTAAATTTTATCCATTCCGCTGTGACATGTTTTTTGAGCTTTGATATATTTTATATCTCTTTCTTTTCTGCAGGATACCAAACAAAACCAAGACGAGTTTCGATAGATTAGAATTTTGAAAAAAAATTGGTATGTCGGAATTCGGGTTGTTACATCTAGTATCAAAGCCTAGGTTTAGGATTCCTGTATAGATAGTGAGTGAGCGTAGTGTATATAAATAAATATATAACTAGATCCATAGAGGAACCCACTAAATATAAAGAGTATAATATGGTAAGAATTGGGATGACTCTTTTGTACATTAAAGGAAAGAATATGGAAATCTGAGACCCTTAGGAAATTTGGGTAGGAAGTGTACAATATGGTTTGAAATAGAGAAAGGTGGATCCCATATGTTAATATTTCATATTAGTGGGTTTGGTAGTAAAACCTTATTAATTGGAAAAGATTAAAAAGAGAAAAATGGATTAGGAATATATATATATATATATATATATATATATATATATATATATATAGTTGAGAGAATTGACTTTGTGGGAGTGTCTTGGAAAGCATAAGAAAATTAGAAACCTGCTTTGAGTCTAACCCCATTATTAACTTTTAAGAACTTGAAATTGTAAAAGCTTTTGGGAGGATGGTTTATGGTGTTTTCAAGTTTTGGTCTTAAAAGTTATAGTTTTAAAATATGTAAAGAACATATTAGAAAAATACATATTGAGTTTTAAAGTAAAATGGGGTATATTTTGGAAACAGTTATTTCTTGTGAAAATGTTTGTCTAAAATAAAATTCTCTCAGTAAAAGGTTCATATTATAAATCATATATAGCTCGGTAGTTTTCTTGTTATATTGCATGAAAGGATTAAAAAGAAAAACTTAGAAAATGTTGCATTTTGCTGAAAACTATAATTTTCAGTAAAGAAAGTTTTGAAATCTCTATTCTTTTGGCAATCATTTTTTATAATTGTATTAACAAAGAAATTTTTGTTGAGTGGACAAAATAAGTTGTAGAAAATTAAGAATAGAGTAGATGTTTGCACCTTGTGGTAAGAAACTGAACTGACCTTATAGGTAAGAACAAGTCGTAGACCTGATTGAGAATTAATTGTCCTTGTCTACTTTGGTTTTTCTGATTTGAAAAAAAATGATGATTTACATTTTTTTAAGATGACATGTTTTTATGGTTTGGCAAAAGTAAGTTTTGATGAGGAAAAAAATAAAGTTTTGATAACTTTTGGAAGAAAAATGAAATAAAAATGCGAAACCGTGCTTTGGAAAGTATGGAGTAGGTAAGGATTAGTGCCTAGGGAAGATGAGAAAAATTTAGAGGCTATGAAGTAGATAACAAGAATTATCTTGGAATAATGGTAAGTTCTCGTAGAATGCATAAGCATTTAGAAGCCTAGGGTGTTGCTTAAAAATTTCTGTTAGTACACAATAAGGACTAGTGACGACTACGAGATAGTGAAGGGTAAGTAAGTGTTTAGATCCTGTTGGGGTAAAACCCGTTATTACAATTCTGTTGGAAATGTTCTGCTATTTTGTCCCTGTTGGGTAGTTAGGGTAACACCTAAACTTGTCATTGATCCCGTAGTTTGAACTTTTCTGAGGAGGACATAGTCTTGAGATTCTTGGCCCTTAATAGTAGCTGTGTAGAGTGTCTAGTTTCCTGTTTTAGTTGAAGGACTAGAAGGCTTATTTGAAGCTAAACTTAGATCAGAGGATTAAGTTAAATAAGCTAAGAAAAGAGTAATGGCATAACTAAAAAGGAAACAACAAATTCAATAAAGAAACAAACACGACAATTAAAGAAAGATGGAAAATTCTGAGAAAAGGCGAATAAGAATAAACATTTCCAAGATAAGCTGAAAAAGAAAATCTGTAACAAAGAAAATTATCTTGTGTGGGCTGTGCTTGGATAAGAAAATAGGGAATATTTAAAAACAGTTACATAAAATTCAAATACGGACAGAAAAAGGTGACTAAAAAAAAGATGTGAAATAACATGATAGAAATAAGTGGCACTAATTGTGATTAATGGAAATGAATAAGAAATAAATGAAAGTTACAACAGTAAAAGAAGTGGAATGAACGGGGAATGATAATAACCTATTATAAGTAATTACCTCAATGAAAATGTTATATAATAGATAGCTATAATGAGATTGAGATATACTTAATTTCATATTATGTAAAACATGTGAATTGAGGTATACTTAATTTCATATTATGTAGAACATGTGAATTGAGATATACTTAATTTCATATTATGTAGAACATGTTATTGTAACAACGAAATAAACAAGAATATAAAGGGGTTGTGGATTACAAATCTTGGATCACAATCTAGAAAATAACATGTTATGGGCTTATTAATGAACTTAAATGGATTAAGTTATATATCTGAAATTAATAAGCAAGAGGAACTTGGTAACTTGAATAAGAAGTCAATGTGAATGGGAATAATAAAAAAAAAACTAGAAATCGGACGAGGTAGAATAAGCGCGATTAAATGTTTAGACATAAGGTCTAATAACTCATCAACCTGAAGCGCTTGGACTAGTCCGTATGTCTAAAGGTGAATAACCCAACGGGGTAGAACATCATGGTGTCATGGGACAAAAAGGGAGCCCACGTCCATCTGATTATTATGCCTGTTGTTTTGCTGATATTATGCTAGCTCCGAAGGACTGGAAGGGGAAGCACCCAGCTTCCTAGGACTCCTGGTAGTCCTCTGTGCCGTGACAGCATTCGATTGTGCTCCTAGAGGTTAGATTTGCGCGTTACTACCTAGTGAGTATACCTTGACTGCCATGATAAGTGGAAGTCAGAAGGTTGTAGGGGGGCACAGGTGATCCGACGATCCATGGTTACCTTGTGACTAGGCTGGGTTATGACCATTTTATCGATTTATTGACAGGTCTATCCATTTGTTGATAGCAAGACGTCGGGTACCTACCATCGACAGTCAGCGTGATACGTCATGCGTGATGCGGAAAGGCGGAGAAGCAAAACCAAAAGACCATAGATCCTTTGTTATCAAGGCTATGGGTAAGTGATATGCCAATTTGGATTTGTTGTTTGTTGTTGTCTCTAGGGCCAGGTAACTAGGTCTCAATTCTGTTCATCTTTCACTAGTTGAGGGAGGGGTCGGGTGGGACCATAGCCACTGAAAATCAGACCTTAACATATGTGTATACAGATATCTGAAAAGTTCCCGACTGAGTTCCATGTTTCTTGTACAGCCTTGCCACGGAACTCAGTGCACAGTAGAGGATATGTGCGGTTAAGGCATCGAGTACAATTGACGATACGTACGTGGGAAAGTCTTGATACGTGCATGTCTACTTTGGGTGGTGTATCGTAGACTCTAAGGAATTACTTTGTGATAGAATCTGATTCGATCTAATGGTTCGAAGATGGCAGTCTGTACGCTTACGTAGCATGGTGATAGTGGTTTCATACGAATGTAGCATTGTTATATAGAGATCCGTACGTCACTCCGGCATAGAATGAGGGACTACGTATATTTTTGTGGCGTTACGGCGGAGACCGTGCTTGTGGGGTACCATGGGGTGTACCTTAATTTGGGGTAGCTACATATATACTGTATTAGATTAATCCACTAGGAAGTCAATGGGTACGACGTGTGTGTAAGCCTTGAGTGATGTTAACCAAAGTAACCTAAGAAACAAGAAAATGTAGTTAAACGGTATATGTTGGGTTATCCAAAATGTGTAGTTTAAATCCGGTCACCAGTACTTTTGTTCTGACCCCCTCCTCGTAACATACTCGCAGGTTATATTTGTGGTTGAGATATGATAGCTTTGCATACTAGTTCGGAAGTATTTTTATTTGGGTTGGCTATATATTTATTATATTATATTTTATCCATTCCGCTGTGAAATGTTTTCTGAACTCATATATTTATATCTCTGTATTTTCTGGAGGATACCAGACAAACCAACACGAGTTTCGATAGATTAGAATTTTGAAAAAAGAAATTTCGGTCTGTCAGAATTCGGGTTGTTACATTATATGTTTGCATGGTTTTGCATGTGCTATGTTTTAGCCGTCTGGTGTTGTTTGGATAAATGCAGGCATGGCTCAAGTATTGGTTTCGTGAGTATACACAAATATGAAGGCTTGGGAAGTTAGTAAAGATACGTATGAAGGAGCAGGATGCAAATACAAGAATGACACATGTGTATATGCATGTAGGCATGGTTGGTGGAATGGATTTTGTTGCCTTGAAGGAGTTGCATGCGTTATGAAATAGAGAAGTCAGTAAGTGTGTGGGATGGTTTGGATTTTTGAAGCAATTGGAATATTATTATATGCCATGTGCATGCATGTTTTATTGGGCAATTTCTAGTTTGTTTAGGGTGAGATATTTTTTATATTTCATATAGTTTATTCAATTAGCTAGTTAATTAGTTTATAATGTAATTATTAATTTAAATTGTTAATGTGTTAAGTTAGAAAACAATTAAGATATCCATATGACTCCAGTTTACCCACGGTTTCCGACGTTACAATCATATCAACAAATAGAACATGTTTGGTTAAACGTAAAATATCAGTAAATTGTTACCAGCCGAATTTAATATGTTTAACCTAATTAAATAGTTATATTTCTAGTGACACCTATTAGCAGAATCGAACTTCGTTCTATTATTATAAAAAATGGACATTTATTTATATATCAGTTAGTTAGTATTGACAAATGTTGAATATTGATTATCGATGGTTGTTATTACTTGATTGATTATGTTGATTGCGCTCGACCAGTTTATGAGCAAATAGTTGTTTCTATTTTTGCATTGGGTTGGATAAGAAATATGTGTTCGTTAACACCTTATGATTTATTTCACAATTTGACTGAAAGGCATTCCGCGACATTATTTGACTGATTTAATTCGTCAACATTAATTTAAATGGATCATTTTAGAAGTTTGTTTTCAAAAAAGAAATATGAAATGATGTTTGATTATAACAAGTATAAAATATATAAAAACAAATATTTTGAAGATGACGAATGGTTTATAAAAATTGTTTTATAAACGGAAAGATATTTGAGGACCACCCGATTGCTTTAACATTAATATTTTGAAAGATTTGGAAATGTGAATAATTATATATTTTATCTATTGATGTAAATAACATTTCCATTTCGAGATATAAAATGATTTGTTATGTTACCAATGATTCGGGTAACCGTAGCTAAAAAGTGGCCACATATTTGGGTATGGTCCGCTCTTGGGATAGAGGTACATACTTGTACTATCGATGGTATGAAGGCTGGAGCCTAGTTGCCTTGTTATTGGGAGAAACCTCTTAGGATTGATTGCATATGTTTTGAAATGCTTTATTGTAATATTTGGAATTTCCAAATAAACATTTGAAAAGAAATTTGTTCTTCAATCCCGAAGTAAAAATAGTTTGATATAAAAGAAATATGTATTTCAAAAGTTTTGAAATAAAAACTCGAGAATAAAGTCCAGGAGATAATTTTCGTAAAGATAATTAAATTTTAAAAGTCTAAATGTAAGGATTAAGTAATGGTGTGACACCCCACATCCGTTAATGTCACTCACAAAGGGAATGCATTAAGTTTCGTGAAGCGTTATAGGTAAACAAACACAGAATATTACAAGACAGATATAATTAAGATAGCAGCATAAATTCAAATTTTTATTTCAAACACAATTCATACAACATGTTTCAAAACACCATAAGTCACAAAAACCATTACAACAATATAACTTATGTCTTTTACCATCATAGTACATAAATACTTAAAAGAAAACATATTCCCCAAATAAAAGAGATAAAGCCATAGTAAAGACAAAAACTTGAGCCATACTTCGAAAGCAGCTCTAGCAAGATGATATCAGAGTCCTGACTAAGCCTGAGTGTTTCCTCCCTGAGAACCTGGGGTGAAACGGAAGAAAGAAGGAGAAACAAAAGGGTCAGACATAAATTCTGGCGAGTTTAGTGACTTTCAGCAAGTAAATAAATAAAAGTAGCATGATAGGCATATAAAGTGGATAAGAGAGATCACTACATAAATGGCAGGTGTGATAAATTGACAGGATAAGGTATATATGCTTCCCTAATGATTAATCTGCATTATTACTAGTATAACCAGAATGAGATGATCCCTTCCACTATAAGGTGGTAGACTTAGGCATACGTCCAAATGTACCCTAATTGCTACCCTAATCGATCGACTCCCTACTCCGTAGATACTCTGTGCTGGCCCCACAGTAGGATGTTTCACATTCTAAAGTGGCAACCCCTCATTGATGTGCACAGCCGCATATCTACATGTGTCACGGTCGTCTTATCCCCTTCAGCCCGGCTTATGCATGTACATGGCCCGGTTGGTTTGCGCAGCCAACATCGTCTCCACGTTTGGATCTCTTAAAACCAGTCAGTAAGCGTGCCCCACCTCTAGCCAAGCTCAGAGTTCTCTACTCGATACATACTCCGGGTTACTGACTGAAATGGGTCCCACACAATATAATACAAGCTCTCCTCTTTGTCTTGTATCCCCCACTAGGTTTTCCACAGGTTATACTTACCCTAAGGGTTTCTATAATTATATAACCCCAATCTATCTACCGGTTATGCTTGCCATTATATGTCTTTAATTACATAACCATATCGGGCTAAGTTCGTGGGCCTATATGTAAATATTACCCACCTCCTCAGAAATACTTAACCCACCCACTGTCCAACCAATTTTACTTAACCCTAACATTAGTTCATAATCATAAAATCCCTATGGATTAGATTTGGTTAAGTAGTCCCATTTATTACCATGTCCATTTATGGTTTATAATGGGCTAGACCTCCCACATTAGGCCTGCAACTTGTGGATGCTGGATATGCTGGTTGGGTCCAAGCAGTCTTATTCCACAGTTGGGTCTAACCTCGTGTCTTAGCCCGATTCATATTTGCACACTTAGACCTCTCACATTAGGTTCAACAATAGTGGCTGCTGGATATGCCGATCGGGTCCGGGCAGACTTCCACCACTAATGCAACCTAACCTCGTGTCATAAGTGCAATTACAATTCCTAATTATAATTACTAGACATTCCATTTTTATCCAATTCTTACCTATGTTTTAATAGGTGATTATGTCCCCACATTTCCCTTTTTTGTATTATATGTCCAACTCATGTTTATATTCATATTATGTCAATATTAACCTTTTTCCCTCCCCGTTCCCTAAGTAGCGTGTTCACACAATTTACGGCATGTATAGGCTAAATAATAGCCTAATCATAAACGATAAAAAGGGAAGGTAATGGAAATATGACAAAGGTGAATGTTTTAACATACTATCATAAACATATACTAACATGGTGAACATATAAGCATAGATCTAATGAACTTGTGGCAGTTAACTAGTTGTAACATAGCAAAAGTGATAAGATGAACATGACAAGATCTAAATTTAATTTATATGTCCAACAAGTTCAGATCTAATATGAGAAGCACAAGGGGATCCAAATAATAGACTAGATCTGATTAATAATTTAGGTGTCCACATAATACATATCTAATAGGTAAAAGTAGATCTAACAAATAGGGATTAAGATCTACATCATAGAATGTCCACGTGATTCAGATCTAATAGTTTATAAGTAGATCTACACAATTAAGGTTTAAGATTCACATCATGGAATGTGATAGGAGTTATAACAGATCTAACAAGGTAGAGATTTAGATCAATAGTTAGAATAGATCTAGCACAAATCATAGAGTGCCACGAGGGTTATAACAGATCCAACAAGATATAGATTTAGATCCAAATCCTAATCAATTCATAATGTCATACGTTCATGATTTATAATGGATCTGATATAATTTAGGCATATGAACAAATCCAAGTCATGGTCGTGTCATATTTACTTTTAAATATTCAAATCTAAAAGCAACTAGAAACTCACAGTGTTAGGATTAGAAAATATAAGAAGAATGGATCTTGAATCTCTAGATTTGATTTGCAAAGGTGAAAGTTGTAGGGGATTAACAATCCAATTCAGTTCAGACACCGGTAGAGTTTGGCCACCATGAATTCTCAATGAAGAAAATATGAGAAATGGCCACGTATATATAGCTGCCAGACCCCCTGAAACCGACTGCCATATTACCCCTAGGGGTGTCGACACCTCTGTGGGTGGGTCGACCCATGGGTCGACACCACTTAAGGGGTGTTGACACCACTCTAGGGGGGATCGACCCCCTAGAGCGGGAAATCTTCCGCCACTTTTCATTTTTCGAATTCGAACTGTCCTGGATAAAATTCCGACTCATGTGTATAAATATATTCTTTCTACGTGTATACAAACTTAAAACTCTCATAACTTCATCATACGGTGTCCGTTTTACGCAAACCAAATGTCTACCTTGACCAGAATTTTGAGGTGGGCGCAATGGCGCAACACATTTTCCTTAATTCTGAATATTAAATTAATTATTATTTAATTTATCCTCTTTTAGTGTTGTTAAAATTTTAGGGTGTTACATTATCCCCTACCCAAAGGATTTCATCCCCGAAATCTCTAAGTTGAGAAGAATGCATATCCTACCATCCATCATCCATCTACTCATCCATCAATCATTAACATCCATTGTCCTTAAAAACTTCTAATGCTTATATGAATATATGATACAGTGTGTGCATATGTCCCAACACTAATGCGAAAGATCAGGCGGTCTAATGATTCAGTTTATCTCCTTAATGCAATGTATGTTAGTGCCATGAATCCAATATGTATGCAAATACACCTATTATAAAATGTAAGTTCTATATGTGTGCACACTCATTCATCCGAATGCAACATCCATGTGGTGATACATCCATTTCCATCCATAAAAGAAAAGAAAATGCACACACATCCATATGCAGTATGAGAGTGACTGAGCCGATCTAGTGCCTAATATATGTGTATATGCATCCACAGACAACCACTAGCAAACACTTGCATCCATCAAACATAACAAATCTCAAACACATGTTTACATCCATAGGAGTCTTATCTAAAGGTCAAAAATACTATGGATAGGATATATTCAAATGATAGAAACAAGCACTGATAAAACTTAGGAAAAGGAGTTAAGAACATACCCTCAAAAAGAAAAGTGTACAAAGCATGAATCCTGTCTTCGGTCTCCCAAGTCGCATCCTTTGGGTTATCTCCTCATTGAACCTTTAACTTTATCTCTTTATTACGTAGCTTCTTAACTTCTGATCCAAGTAGATGGGAAGGAACTCTCCAGACTGTCGCCTCCCGTTCAACTTCTACCTCTTCCAATACACTCGTCTCAACAACTTCTACGATGTCATGCAGGCACTTCCACAGATGAGAAACGTGGAAAACACCATGAATGCCAGATAGATTTTCTGGGAGCTTTACTCTATAGGCCATTTGGCTAATCTTCTCGGTTATGGGAAATGGTCCCACAAACCTAGGTGTCAACTTACTTACCAATCCAAAGCGAACTACATTCCTCAGAGGTTATACTTTGATAAAAACTAAGTCTCCAACCTCAAACTCGATGTCAGTCCTTCTCTTGTCTGCATAGGACGTCTTCCTATCTTGAGCTATCTTCATCCGCCGTCGAATAAGGTCAATCTTTTCGGATGTTTCCCTAACCATATCTAGTCCAAGTAATAATATTTATGTAGATTCCCACCAACAGGTTGGTGATCTACAGGGTCGTCCATACAATGCTTCGAAGGGTTCCATGCCGATGCTGGATTGATAGCTGTTGTTGTAGGCAAACTCTACTAAAGAAAGGTTCTCTTCCCAAGTCCCTCCGAAGTCCAGGATACACAACCTCAAAAGATCTTCAAGAATTCTATTTACCCTCTCCGTCTGCCCATCGGTCTGAGGATGATAAGCGGTGCTCAAACACAACTGTGTACCTAGTGCTTCTTGCAAGCAACTCCAAAATTCACTGGTGAAGATGGGGTCACGATCGCTCACAATGCTGGAAGGTACTCCATGAAGACGAACTATCACACAAACATAAATTGCTGGTAATCATGATGCCTCCTCTTACACTTCACCGGAATGAAATGAGCACTCTTAGTCAATCAGTCCACTACTACCCAAATACACATGTTGCCTTTCTTCAATCTTGGCAAACCATCTATGAAATCCATAGAGACGCTCTCCTATTTCCACTGAGGAACCTCCAAAGGATGAAGTAAACCACCGGGCTTCTTTTTCTTAGCTTTAACTTGCTGGCAAACTAGACATTGGGAAACAATTTCGGCCACATCTTTCTTCATTCCAGCCCAAAAGAAAACCCTTTTCGTGTCTCTGTACAACTTATCACCGCCTGAATGAATAATTACCTTAGAATGGTGGGCTTCTTCTAGGACTACCTTTATCAAGCTTCCAGTTTGATGAACACAAAGCCTTACATCTTGTCGCAACCACCCCTTTTCATATATGGCATATCTACTAAGGTGACTAGAAGTCTCCCCTTTTTTGAGCTTTTCCATGATGTCTAAAATCTGTGGGTCACCTTGTTGTGAAGCTCTTATCTGATCCATAAGAGTTAGTCGTATCTCCAAGGATGTAACCAAATCAGGCAAAATCTCGATGGAGGGTCTAAAATCAAAAGTTGATATGAACTCCAAGCTCTTCCTCTCCACGAACAGAGGACTCAAGGCCATCCTCTTCCTACTTAGTGTGTCTGCAACCACATTACCCTTGCCAGGGGTATAAGCAATCTCAAAATAATAAGAAGCTAGGAACTCCATCCACCGTTGTTGCCTTAAATTGAGATCTTTCTGCGAGAACATGTACTTAAGCGATTTATGATCGGTGTATAACTCACAAAGGGAATGCATTAAGTTGACATCCTACGTCCGTTAATGTCACTCACAAAGGGGATGCATTAAGTTTCGTGAAGTGTTATAGGTAAACAAACATAGAATATTAAAACACAAATATAATTAAGATATCAACAGAAATTCAAATTTTTATTTCAAACACAATTCATACAACGTGGCACAAAATACCATAAGTCACAAAAAAACATTACAACAATGTAACTTCGGCCTTTTACCATCAGAGTACATAAATACTTAAAAGAAAACATAATTCCCCAAATAAAAGAGACAAAGCCATAGTAGAGATAAAAACTTGAGCCATACTTCGAAAGCTGCTCTAGCAAGATGATATCAGAGTCCTGACTAAGCTTGAGTGTTTCTTCCCTAAGAACCTGGGGGAGAAACGGAAGAAAGGAGAAACAAAAGGGTCAAACATAAAGTCTGGAGAGTCTAGTGACTTTTAGCAAGTAAATAAATAAAAGTAGCATGACAGACATGTAAAGTGGATAAGAAAGATCACTACATAAATGGCAGGTGTGACAAGGTAAACAGGATAAGGTATATACGCTTCCCTAATGATTACTCTACACTATTACTAGTATAACCAGAATGAGATGATCCCTTCCACTATAAGGTGGTAAACTTAGGCATACGTCCAAATGTACCCTAACTGCTACCCTAATCGATCGACTCCCTACTCCGTAGATACTCTGTGCCGGCCCCATAGTAGGATGTATCACGTCCTAAAGTGGCAACACCTTGTTGATGTGCACAGCCTCATATCTACATGTGTCGCGCTCGTCTTATCCCCTTCGTCGCAGCTCATGCACGCGCATGGCCCGGTCGGTTTGCGCCGCCAAAACCACCTCCATGTTTGGATCTCTTACAATCAGTCATTAAGCGTGCCCCACCTCCGACCTAGCTTGGAGTTCTCTACTCGATACATACTCCGGGTTACTGACTGGAACGGGTCCCACATAATATGATTCAAGCTCTCCCCTTTATCTTGTATCCCCCACTAGGTTTTCCACAGGTTATACTTACCCTAATGGTGTCTTTAATTATATAACCCCATTATTTCTACCAGTTATGCTTACCATTAGGTGTCTTTATTACATAACCTTATCGGTCTAAGTTCGTGGGCCTATATGTAAATATTACCCACCACCCAGAATTACTTAAACCACCCACTGTCCAACCCATTTTATTTAACCCTAACTTTAGTTCATAATCATACAACCCTATGGATTAGATTTGGTTAAGTAGTCCTATTTATTACCATGTCCATTTATGGTTTATAATGGGCTAGAACTCCTGAATCAGGCCTACAACTTGTGGATGTCGGATATGCATGTCGGGTCCGGGCAGTCTCATTCCACAGTTGGGTCTAACCTCGTGTCTTGGCCCGATTCGTATTTGTGCACTTAAACCTCTCACATTAGGTTCAACATTAGTGGATGCTAGATATGCCGGTCGGGTCTGGACAAACTTCCACCACTAATGCAACCTAACCTCGTGTCATAAGTGCAATTACAATTTCTAATTGTAATTACTAGACATTCCATTTTTGTCCAATTCTTACCTATGTCTTAATAGGTGATTATGTACCCACTTTTCCCCTATTTGAATTATATGTCCATCGTATGTTTATATTCAAATTATGTCAATATTAACCTTTTTCCCTTTCCGTTCCCTAACTAGCGTGTTCACACAATTTACGGCATGTATAGGCTAAATAATAACCTAATCATAAACGATAAAAAGGGAAGGTAATGGAAATATGATAAAGGTGAATGTTCTAATATAATTAGCATAAACGTATACTAACGTGGTGAACATATAAGCGTAGATCTAATGAACTTGTGGAAATTAACTAGTTGTAACATAGAAAAGGTGATAAGATGAACATGACAAGATCTAAATTTAATTTAGATGTCCAACAAGTTCAGATCTAATATGAGAAGCACAAAGGGATCCAAATAATAGACTGGATCTGATTAATAATTTAGGTTTCCATAGAATACAGATCTAATAGGTAAAAGTATATCTAACAAATAGGGAATAAGATCTACATCATAGGAAGCCTACATAATTCAGATCTAATAGTTTATAAGTAGATCTACACAATTAAGGTTTAAGATTCACATCATGGCATGTGATAGGAGCTATAACAGATCTAATAAGGTAGAGATTTAGATCAATAGTTAAAATAGATCTAGCACAAATCATAGAATGCCACAAGGGTTACAACAGATCCAACAAGATAGAGATTTATATCCAAATCCTAACCAATTCAGAATGTCATATGTTCACGATTTACAATGGATCTGATATAATTCAGGCATATGAACAAATCCAAGTCACAGTCGTGTCATATTTACTTTTAAATATTCAAATCTAAAAGCGACTAGAAGCTCATAGTGTTAGGATTAAAAAATATAAGAAGAATGGACCTTGAATCTCTAGATTTGATTTGCAAAGCTGAAAGTTGTAGGGATTAATAGATCCAATTCATTTTAGACACCAACAGAGTTTGGCCACCATGAATTCTCAATGAAGAAAATATGAGAAATGGCCACGTATATATAGCAGCCAGACCCCTTGAAACCGACTGCCATATCAGCCCTAGGGGTGTCGACACCCCTATGGATTGGTCGACTGATGGGTCGACACCCCTTAAGGGGGGTCGACCCCGGTGTCAACACCCCTCTAGGGGGGTCGACCCCCTAGAGCGGGAAATCTGCCACCACTTTTCATTTTTCGAAATTAAAACTGTTCTAGATAAAATTCTGGCTCATCTCTGACTCATGTGTATAAATATTCTTTCTACACGTATACAAACTTAAAACTCGCACAATTTCTTCATACAGTGTCCGTTTTACGCAAACCAAATATCTACCTTGACCAGAATTTTGAGACGAACGCAATGGCGTAGTCCGTTTTCCTTAATTCAGAATATTAAATTAATTATTATTTAATTTATCCTCTTTTAGTGTCGTCAAATTTCGGGGTGTTACATATGGGTTGGGAATTGCATATTGTTTGTCGCATTGTAGTCTCCATGAGTCCTATTTATAATAGGAGAATTACGTTAACCAGATCATGTATCTAATGGGTACCCAATTAGATAGGGGTACGTAGTAGTCACAAGTGGTAGTGATGCAGCCCCTTAAAAATAATAACCTTTTTCTGTTTGTTATTCATCTTTAATGTTGTACATTTTATTATTACAATTCTATTCCACATTCAAATTGTTTATTGAGATTGCAGGATTTCATAGGGTTGTCTCTTTCATCAGATTACATAGCAGTAGATATAAAACATTAAGTTAGGTGTGCACACCTTGTAGATTAGTTAATTACTCTGATCAAGTTGTATAATTAAATTTGTGTCCTATACATTTAAAAGTATCGAATATTTGTCAAATATTGAGTAGCAAGTTGGTAGGTTTCATTAGTAGTTTTAGGAACGGACAGATTTTTCGGCATTTTGACTGGACCAAAATTTTTGACCATCATTTGTATCAGGGCTTTGGTTTATACAAAGCTTTGGGGTACGACTCATTTGAGTAGAAGGAAAGGACTCATCAGCGGTAGGATTTATAATTTCCTAGGAGAGTGACTCATTAAAGATAGTGTTAGTAAAAGAGTATTATATATAGAAGAGAAAGAAATTGCGTAATTATAAATTGAATTTGGTTTCGAAAGATTATATCTTATAATAAGAGTTTGAGTGTTTTATTTGTTATGTTTGGAATATCGAGTATAAGAAAATTTTGAATATACACCTCGGTAATGTATATACGAAGTCTTAAATATACTAGATAGATATAGAATCATATTTTAGTCGCTTGAGAATGACTTTGTTGATGATTGCGACATCACCATATGTTTATTTTCGAGTTTCTAAAGTGGGATGACTATATGATTCCAACTGAAATGTCAAGATATACTTAAACCTATTTAGATAAGTGTTTGAAAATGATTTGAATAGCCAAGATAAAGGAAAGAATAGCTTTAAGCTTAGAACTTGGTTAAAATTTGATGTTTGTAATTTGGGAAATGATTAAGATGATTTGAAGTTTAAATTTTTAACTCGTACAAGTTAAATAAATTGAAAAGTTAAAAGTGAATCAAATGAATTAAAATTTATCTTAAACTAGGTTAAATAAATTTAAATCGGATTTAAAATATATCGAGTGGAATTGGATGTATGTATATTGGACATGTTTTTGAATGGAAGCTAAGGAGAGAAATAAAATAGAATGCTCATCTAAAAGGTACATGTTTACTGTATTATTTGTGTTTGATGATTTTATGAGCCTACTTGGCAAGCCGTTTCGATTTTCGATTTTCTTTTTGATTGTTGAGGGCCTAGAGCGGTGAGTTGTAGTTGTACCGATTGAGTTGTACAAAGGAGGTTATGGCGAATTTTTTCGAAAATTTAAAGCGCTAGAAAAATTCAAGAATAAGGAAATTTTTAAGAAGCTAAAAAGATGAGGAACTTAATTTAGTTAGAACAAAGGCTTTTTCAGTTAAGTTGACGACCCTTCAGTTCCGTCTTCAATTTCGAGGACGAAATCTTTTTAAGTGGAGTAGATTGTTATAACCCAGATTTTATCAATGAATATTTAAATTAATTTAAATATTTAAAATGATTTATTTTAAAAATTAACGACTTGGAATTTATTATATTAATGGTTTGCATGTATAATTTATAGTATAATTAAAAATGAGATCGCAACGGTGTGGTAGTTAGTAATATTACATTTTGAACTTTTAGCGAATGCATAGGATCCAATATAAATCAGAATTCACCGAAACAAGAAATGTTCGAATCTATTGAACTATAGTTTAATGAAAGTGAAAAATATAGATTTCATCTTGTAGGTTATGAGTTATGTCCAAATCAAATTTTTAGAAAGTCACTATAGAATTTTTTATAGACCATAACAATTTATTAAATAAAATAAAGGGATTCTAAAATAAATTGAATATCGATTTATCTTGAAAATGGAAGTATCAAGTTTAAAATCCAACGTTGTTTATTTTGAAGTTTTATTTGAATATATATAAAGATAATAATTTGTTTTAGTTGAATTTTATCAATTTGATTTTAAATTACAATTTATCGGTTTAATTGAATATTGGAAAATAGTCATTTTGCAAACGTTCTTGCATTTCGACGAAATCAGTTTCATCGGATCCGGAATAATAAATTATTGTATGATTCCAAATTTCAGATCAATCGAAGTTAGTATGTAATTGTGCGAGCTATAATCGGTCAACGAAAATACGTATGAATATAAAAATTAGTATATTGAGCTCAAACTAGCGCTATTTGAGCATACGACCTCAGATTTGGACGAAACAAGTTTCATTAGGACTGTAATATCAACCCATATTTGTACATCCATTTTCACTGCGAATGGAGTTCATACGTGATGGTGGGAGTTGATAAACATCAAACAAAAAAGGTGATACACAAGAAATAATGTAATAATAGAATAAAATATTATTAAATTAAAAAATCTCACCTATAAGTACCCTACACTAGACCTAAGACTAGCAATCCCTAAATCCCAAATCGACTGATATTTTGCAAATAGATTCATCTTCTCATTTTAATTTATATCTTCCAAATGATAATGAATTGGTGGAAGTCACCAGCTGGAAAGTTGTAGATCGTGCTGAGGGTGACATGTTGACCATATTTGGTGGCTAACAGTCACTTGTGACGTTCAAAAATCGCCAAGAACGAAAAGTTGGAGAGTTTCAGATTTTCTAGATTTGTGTGAAAACGGAGGGGAGTTAGGCGATGGTGTCTAAAGGGAAGTTGTAGAGGGGAGAGCGGCTGACAAGTTTCATGTTGGTTGGTCGGCCCGAAATGGCCTATGGTAGTTGTGATTTTGAGTTAATCGGAGATAGACGATATTGAGGAGCAGGGGTTGTATTTTCCCGTTTCGCGTGTGCTAGAGGCGTCGATAGGCCGATGCTTCAACTAGAAAAAGGTTCGTGGTGGTGAGGTCGAGGTGCTAGCCAAGTTTGGTGGAAGATAGAGGTGTATGGCAGCTGGAATTTGGGCCGACGTGGGTTATGGCTGAGACCGATTTTCTGGTGGCAGGTGGAGATTGGTTAGGTGGCACCGGTTGGCATGGCGGCTACGTGGAAGGGGGACGCAGCGTAGTAGATGGTCAAAGGTCTGGGGCTTGGTGGTGGCGCAACAGGCTTCAGGTCACGGGAGCACGAGTTTGAACGGTGAGGAAGAAGATTAGAGGCTTAATAATATTTAATTAAATTAGTTAATGACCATGATTAATTTATATAATGTTTGAACATATGTATCTCGCTCATATGAACTCAGAATCTAACGAAAAAAGTCCATTGGAATCGTGGAAGAAGAATACTATATGTACAAACTGATTTTGACGAGTTTGGAGCTAGTTGGAATTTTGAGTTAAATTAAAACTGTATTTAATTTAATTTAAAAGTGACATTATTGCAACGATAAAAAATCATTGTGTGAACTCATTTTAACTTGTAAAGTTATTTATAATCGTTAACTGAATATATATTAATTGATTATGGTTTTTATGATTTTTTCGTGGAAGGTGGATGTTTATTACAGTTTATATTTACTGTTTATGTACATATAAGCGTTAATGATTATAATTCGTATATTATAACTGTTAATTGATGGATGTTAAATGTTGTGGTTGCTATTATGATTGTTTACACAAATTGACACCACCAATTTGGAGTTATTTGGGAACTGACCGAGTCTTATTCTATTTGGAATTGTTGACGCCAAAAAATGTCGCCAACACCCAAGATTCTTAATTACTTAAGAATACGGTTTCGCGTAAGGAAAAGTAAGTGCAAAAAAGCATTAAAACAGTAAATGACACTTGAGATTTATAGTGGTTCGGTCCCGTGAAGGGCCTACGTCCACTTTGGAAGAGCATGTGATATTTTATTAACATCAATGATTTACAAGATACAAGCCCCTTCTAGGCATTTAGTTACAAGAATTTCCATGTAATTTGGAGTCATAGTCCTCATATGCAATTGTAGGAAAAAAGTTTATTTTATCCTTCTTTTTCCTCAAAGCAAAGATGCCATTTGAGGGGTGTCTTGGAGCTCTAGAGAGATGTCAAATCAGCAATTTCCCAACCCTTGTAACAAATGAGCTAGGGAGTATTTATAGTGGAGTGGTTAAGTGGGAGTAGGTAGGATTTAGGGACCACGAATTAGAAAATCGCATCCCAGAGCAAAACACAGCAGAAAATCGCATCACCCAAAGTTGCGAGGAGGAAAATTGCATCACCATGTAGGATGCGATTTTTGCATCCTAAGTGATGTGAAAATCGCATCCCAAAGGAGTTCGATGCGACTTGGGAAAACGTGCTCCATGCCTTTGCATGCATATAGCCATCGCATCCCAAGGATGCGATTGCATCGTATCAGGTGGATGCGATAATATCGCATCCGAAGGATGCGATGGCATTGTAGTAATGAGATGCGATGATATCATATCCCAAGGATGCGATGGCATCGCATCAGGAGGATGCAATAATATCACATCCAAGGGATGTGATATTATCGCATATAGTAGATGTGGTGTCATCGCATCAGCGAGATGCGATGATATCGCATCCCTCAGATATAATATCATCGCATCCGAGGAATGTGAAATCATCGCATCCAATGGGTGCGATGTCATCACATCAGAGGGATATAATGCGAGGATGACGTGATGCAAACAGGGGTGTGATACGAGCAATTTGATTCGAGTTGTTGTGGATTGATGCAAGGCAAGTGCTTACTTTCTCTTCTCTTAGCTTGAATCTTTAGCAACTTTGCTATACTTCGAGCTTTGTTTCCAGACGATGCGTAGAGTTGGGTGGGTCTTGCTTACCTTTAAGAATCGAACAAAAATACCAGTTAAAATTTACCCCCCCCCCCCAAATACATCTTGCCTTGGCAGGATGTGCTTTGTGTTAAGGAAAAAGTTATGGGGAAGCATGGAGCTTTCCGTTTTGTTGAGCATCTAATTGCGGTCATTCCGCTTGTGATCCATATTTTTTTGTATGGTTTTGCATGATACGACCACATTTTGGTAATAAAAACTTGGGAGACAGAAAGGTGCAGGGGTATGTGTTAGATCCAAAATTGGCTCTAACACCCAAACAAGTAATAATTCTACTGAAATGAAATAAAAAAATAGAGAAAACATACAATTTATAGTGGTTCGGCGTTAAATAACCTACATCCACTTTCTACTTTTTGGATTGATGTCTTGAATGCAAGTACAACAACGATTTTCAGTCAATTCTCACTTATATAATACATTGATTCACTCGATTTCCTTCACAATATGATTCAAAAGATGATTGTAATATGAATAAGTTGATGAAATTCGGATAGTAAAGGAGTTTGAGTTCTGAAAATGCCAAAAGATCCTTCCTAATGCCTCTTGATGGTGTACTTATAGGTGAAAAATGCTCCTGGGATGGCTTCGGTTCGGACCCACGTGGCCTCCATTCCATCACTTGCGGGTTCGGATATCACAAGATGGTGCCAGCACATTGAGTTAGTGGATGAACGTGGGAACATGGCCTTCTAACCACTTCGAACTTTAAGGGAACATGGGTATGATAGTTGCAGTTCTGAGTGCATGGGTTCAGATCGGAGTCCTTCGGTTGAAGGGACGGATCGGGTTTGTCTTATCCGTCCGGTTTGACCCAAGCTCCTTCTTTCTCTGCTTTATGCTGACTTGCTTTGACCAAACGATCTCCGATCTGATCCGGTCCTTGGAGTGAATGTTCTTCATTACTTGATCATCTAGCTTTGTGTAGCCTAGTTCACAAAGTAGGCTAACATTTTGCCCCCTCAAAGGACACTTCTGTTGAAGATGGAGTGTGCTTTGACATTATTTGCCCATTAACCTTTGAATTCAAACTATTGAACAGTCGCTTCCATTTGTGTGTAGGGATGCATTGCTCCATAAAGTCATGTTTCTTGCTGCTTATATATACACCATGTAATGCGCAAATTATTTTCTTCAGTTTACATAATTCTGAGATTTCTTCTTGATGTCTAGTGACTCTTCCAGGTAAACCTCTTGTATACTTTTCTTTGAGTTAAATTCGCACGTTAAGTTAACGTGCATGATTCCACTGGGATTCGATCTCTGGTCCGAACCTAGGGTGAAGCCAAGGGGAAAGCACCAACGATCCGAACGACTCCTCTTTTAACCCTCTACTACTAAATTAATGGGCCACATATACATATATGGGCTTGTATTCCAATCCGAACGAAGTTAAAGGCTGGGAATACAAAGAGCCATCTTGAACCTATATAATTCTGCTGCTCTTCTTCTTCTTCTACCTCCCTTTCTTTTATCATTCTCATCTTCTAGGTTTTACATCGAAACCCTAGTTCTCAAAAACTTAGAGAATTTCCACGCTAATCTTCGAATCAAACAAATAGGTAGGTTTATATCCTCAATTAACTTCGTAATAGCTGTTTTCAGTTAGGGTTTGTGGTTAATTTGGACGATTTGGGTATGACGTTTGTTTGACCTTGACGTCACAACCTCCTCCCATCGCCATCGTCGTCGATGGCCTTGTTACCATCTCGAGGCAGTTACAGAGGATACCAGAACCTAATACTGGCCAAGCCAGTGTATGAATATTCGGTTTTGACTTAGTTCTTGGCACAAAGCTGGGTTCGGTGTTGGCTGAGGAAGAGAAAGGATGGAGAAGAAGAAGAAGAAAAGAGGAAGATTTGGGATTGGTTCGGGTGGAGAGACATAAGAGTGAAGAGGATAGGGGCTTCATCTAACCGGATCGGATCAGATTGAAAAGTGAAGGGAGAAAAGCATTGGCACTCAAGCCGATCCGGATCGACCACCTAGAATATCCATTCCAAAACCGATCTAATTTGCATATAGTGCGTTAACTTCTGCTTCAAACCAAAACGTGATTTTGCCCCTGATCAGATCCCAAAATACACATTCGAACCGAACCGAACTCATCTAACTTAATGCACAAAAATCTGTTCAACTGGTTCGGTCATTGTTTGTCGTGATCTACAACTTAATGAACAGTTAGGATAGTGCCTTAAAAACATGAGCGAACATTTAAGACTATTATGAACATATTACTACTTCGTCAAACTTTTGCATTATGCTTTCATGTGTTTGCTTTACATCCTTTGCACACATAGCACGCACTTTAGTTCACACACGTACACAGGTGGATACGTTCAATCTTACTCTAACTTATGTTATTGCTTCTTCAGTAGTTTAGCGATCATTACAGAGAGACGTTCATCTAGGTTAGCAGAAAAGAGAGAAGTTGCAGAAACTTCCGAGAAACTCACTCTTAATGACATATCCCCTCCCTCAGACCCTGAATGGGATGATGAGGGCCCAGATTATGAAGTGGAAGCACACAATAGTGAAATACCTTCTGATAGTGAAGTTTCTCTTAGTGATGAAGAGGAAGGAGGGGTAGGAGATGATCGTGCTCCCGATGAGTTTGAAACTGCCACTATATTGGAGTTACCCAAAGATTCTGTTGAGTCGACGATCGATGATGATAGACTCGTCCGAATATGTCTAAAGCATGGAATATTAAAAAGAGATACCCTGGTGCCATCGAAAACAGATCGCCCCCACAAACCACCGGAAGGATTTATGGCAATTAGCCGATTGATGTGTCTGGTTGGGGCTATTCCACCGTTTCCGCCTTTTGTTGTCGATTTTCTGAGATAGATGCGGATTGCCTCCATGCAATTACATCCCAACTCTTATGCTTATTTATACACCTTGTATATAGCATACAAAGAAGTTTTAGGTGTAGAGCCTACCTTCGATGACGTCCACTTTTTTTATAATTTCAAGCATCGGACTCAAGAAACTCCCTCCTTCTCATATTTTGAATCAGTCCCAAAGAGGAAGATTATTACTGTTCCGTTTAGCAGCAAGGCTGGAGATTCTAAACTTGAATGGTTTTATATCAGACAGCAGTCGGGGTGCGCCAGGAGATGGACCAAATCAAGTAAAGCACCGACTTTCTAGATTTCAATCTTAAATGCTCATGCCAACACATTAACTTGCTTTCTTTTTCATTCGCAGTTGATAACCCAAAGCAAATATCGGATCAATTATACTTTGATTGTTTGCATCGGCTTCTCAATGGCGATCAAAAGTTCCTAACCATCGACGAAGTTCTTAAGGATGAGTATCTCCATCATTACGGGTTACTATCTATTACCCGTAGTATAGGTCATGGGACGGGTCCATATGTGTACATACCCCCGGTCGACATTATTCCTGAGACGGGCGAGGGCTCGAAAAGTCCAACAATACCTCTTCGGACTTCACCTTCTCCATCTTCAACTCAGGACGATGAGTTAGCCAACATAGCTGAAAAGCATAGAGAAGGGTATACCATCCCTGATGACGCTATTTCTCCTGAGAAGCCAACATCCCCTAAAGAGCCGCCAATAGACGCTTCTCAAGGAGATGCTCCTACTACCGACGATTCTACATTTAAGGGTTCAGGAAATCTTCCCCTGCCTAAAACCATCTATACTTCAGAGGACTTTGGCACGAATCCTTTAACCTTCACTTCTTCAGAGGAGACTACTCCCGTGAATGCCAAAGAGCCCTCTCATGCTAGTCTGGCTTTAGACTCGGGTTTGTTGGGGGGAACACCACTTAGGATGCATATAACATATTAGCACCGCACGTCACAGCACTCATGTCTTATGTGAGCATTGATTCTGAATTCCACTTATATTGTTGTGCAGGTACAATGTCTCTCCCTTACAATGATGTTAGGAAAATTCGCCGTAGCATATCTAGACCTCCTTCCGACACCGAGCACGATCGCCGTGATAGCCGGGGCAGAGATGGCAGAAGGCCTCATGATTCTCATCGACCACACACCTCATGCTCTCGTTCTCTTGTCTGGTCGGATCCAGACAGGTATAAGAGCCACCAGAGTCGTCGTAGGGAAGACACATCGCAATCCAAAGATCGAACTTCTCCCCAAGACAAATATAATCGAGAAAAAGGCCCACCGAAACACACCAATTCACGAGACAAACACAAAGCTTCTGAGAAGAGATCTGGAAAAGGTGATGCAGCCATCGTCCCTGCTAAGCGGAAACACATTGAACTATCATACTGCAAGCCCCCACCACTGGATGCTGATTCCAAAATTAAGCTGGCATATCTGGAGAAGCAGTTCCCAGATCACTACTTTGAGAATCTAACTTTCTTACCTGCACTTGAGCCTATTTCTTCAAAGTGGGCAGATGAGGCTTAATCAAAGATTGACGCAGTTGAGAAACAATACTCGGAGATGTACAAGTATTCACACAATCTCTCTAGAATCATTCGGGCCTTAATTACAGACGTTGATTCAATGAAAAAGGCTGTGGATTCCGATGAGAATGCTTTGAAAAATCTGGAGAAGGACTTAGAAGATACACAGGCTTAACTCGTCATTGCTCAACGAGACGCCAACAACTTCAAACAGCAATTTGAGGAATTACAAAAGCGTTATCATGACTTGTTGGAATCTCATAGTCAAGAACGTTTGGAGTTGAAGAAACAAGCGGAAGACGCTAAGTCAAACAGTGTCAAAATGCAACTGGCTTACAATACTCTTGAACAAGAAAAGGCCGAGTTAGCGAGGAATTATGCCGAGCTAGAGAAACAAAATGCTGACTTGGAGTCCAAGTTAATGGAAGCCGAGACTAGGGCTGCTTTAGCTGAGGGGAATGTAGACAGCGCTATTAAGTATGCTAAAGAAACCCATAAACAGCTATCAGAGGCTCAAGAAGAATCGCACGGCTTTAGCGAACTAATGATTGAATTCTTTGCACACATAATCCGTCGCCGAAACATCTCTTGGATCGAAGACTATACGACTACCTTAGTTCACGTATGGAGTCAAATCATCGAATGGGAAAAAGAGGAACTTAAGGTAGACTTCGTTGATGAAGACAAACTCATGGAGAAGTATCTGAGAGATGATGAACCGGCACGTCTGGCCGAGGGGCGTCGCCTATACCCAAATCAGCGTCAGAGACGGTAGCCGCCCCAATTGAGAAATCATCAGAAGGTATTTCTACCTTTTCATCTCAATTTGTCAAGGCCGTCTCCACCTTTCATCACATCATTAGGCAATCGATCGAGGATCCTTTATTTTCTCCTGAGTTGATAACTGTTGCTTCTCGTTCTGTATGTGATGAACCAGCCGAGAAGACTGATGAGCCTCGGGGAGCCTCCATTGGGGAAGAATCCATGGAAAAGACTCAGGGAGGATAGGATAAGGCTACCATCGTTGAATCCGGAGGGGGAGCTGAACCTTCTAAGACCGACACTTCTCATGATGACGAAATGATAGATGCCTTGAAAGACGACGATGGTAATGAGGGGCATGAAGAAGATCCAGATGTTGCTATAATTGGGGATTCGAAAAGTGCTGATGACATGACTTTGGCTGAAATGAAAGCCGAACAAGACAAGCTCATGCAGCTGAAAGTCGAGGACTTAAACCCTGAAAGCCTTAAGCCCCTTGCAGTGGTGGATCCTAGATCAAGGTTAGTTGTTAAGCTTTCAACTAGGTCAATTACAGAAGAGCTTGCTAAAAAATCTTCTCTTGATTCCAGTGTTCTGACTCCTAGGAAGAAATCTATCGATTCTGGTATTTCAACTACAGAGAAGAAAAGGCCAAAGCGTCTCTTGTCTGATGCTGAAAAAGAAGCTAGAAATGCTTTTAAGGCTGCCAAAAAACCGAATCTGCTCCAAAGCTCAAGTGATAATGTGCTTTGTTTTGTTTTATTTTGATATTCCACTGGTTCGCTATTATTGTAGTGAGTGCGGCCCTCGCGTCTTTTGGTTAGTCTTCCTAGATAAACTCACATATTTGTGAATAAAGTGGTTTGTTCCCTGCAATGTCTGATATCCGTAAATTATAACATTTAGGTAAAAAATGCAAACAAACAGCATGTCATATCACAGTTATATAGTAAAGTCGTTATTAAGGGGAACATGTGTACATATATATGCCCCCAATTAATCTTGGATAATTGATTAAGACTTATTCAAGATTGATTAAATTCAAAATTCAGCTGTCCCCGATTCTCTGACGGGGCCATATTCCTTTCGTCATTGATGCCTATTCTTTTTAGCATCTTTATACTCTCCTGTCTCATAACCAGGTTAGAGTATTACTGAGGCAGTTTCTTATCGGGGTGCACCTTCACGCCTCAAGGGACGTCGTCTTCCCGTCCTTTATACTCTCTCTCGTTTCATGAGAGTTAGAGTTAGGAATGTCGTCTTCCCATTCTTTGCATCTTATCATGCAAACGGTCATTTTGTTTGCTCCTGCACATGGGTTATCTCCAATTTTTGAAATTTAATTTTGTGTTTCATTGTCATGACAGAATAATGGTTAAAGATATAAATAATGCAGAAAAATAAATAACACATGATATTTTTATAGTGGTTCAGCTAAGTCGTAGCCTACATCCACTTCATAATCCTTTGTTCGTATAAACAAACTTTTTAACGCAAGTCGTGCCTTTTTGCATAGCTTATAAAAACAAAAAGGAAGACAATTCATATTTAGCTCAGATATCGTCGTAAGTGCTGAGCGTTCCAAGCTCTGGGAATCTCTTCACCGTCCATGGTCGTTAGCTTGAATGCTCCTATATCAAGCTTCCGTTGGATGGTGTATGGCACTTCCCATTTAGGACCCAATTGGGTTGAAGGCGGGAAGATTCGCTTCAGTACTAAGTCTCTTGGTTCAAAAGTTTTGAAGTGAACCTTCAGGTCATAATAACGTGCTACTTGATGTCGATGTCTTGAGGCACGCAAGTCTGCTTCGTCTCTTTTTTCTTCAACCATATCAAGAGACTCTAGGAGGAGTGTTCTTTTTGTCATCGGGTCATAATACGCGACTCGATGAGAAGGGACTTCCAATTCTATCGGGGTTACTACTTCTGACCCAAAAGAAAGTGAATAGAGAGTATGGCCAGTGGCCATCTTTAAAGTTGTCCTGTAGGCCCACAAAGCTAGTGGCAACTCATCTACCCATTTGGCTTTAGCTCGCTCCAACCACTTCTTGAGAATAGATTTAGTGACCTTGTTTATTGCTTCGACCTGGCCATTTGACTGCGGGTGAGCTACAGCAGTGTACCGTTTATCAATCTTGTACTTCTGGCAGAAGTTTCTGAATTCGACGCTGTAAAATTATGTCCCATTATCAGTTATGATGGTCTTCGGTATCCCAAATCGATAGATAATGTTTCTGACCACAAAAATGATCACCTTTCTTGCCGTGATCGTTGTTAAAGGTTCAGCTTCCACCCATTTCGTGAAATAGTCCACGACGACGATCGCGTACTTAGCTCCTCCTCTGGCAATAGGTAACACTCCAATAATATCAATCCCCCACATGGCAAACAACCATGGGCTTACCATCGACTTGAGCTGAGTCGGAGGCGCTCTGGGAATCTTGGCAAATCTTTGACATATGTCGCAGCGTCATGAATAATCAGCCGCGTCTTTATTCACTGTAGGCCAAAAATATCCATACCGTAATACTTTCTTTGCTAGGGTTTGGCCCCTAGTGTGGTCCCTACACTCACCTTCATGTACTTCTTGCAGTACACGTTTGATGTCGTCGTGTGCGATACACCGTAGTAGGGGCATTGAAAACCCTTGGAGATAAAGGACGTCGTCCTATAAAACGTATCTTGCAGCCTTACGTCTTACAGCTCGTCTTTCACTCTTCTTCAACTGGAAGGTTCCATTCTTGAGAAAATTCTTGATCGGTGTCATCCATGATTCTCTCTCTGGGTCGACTTCCAAGGCTAGTTCCACTTCCATCAAGCTGAAACTCGGTGATTCCAAAACCTCTATCGGAACCATTTCAGTTTCTTTGGGATTATCAGAACTTGCTAGCTTTGCCAACCGATCTGCTTTTTGATTTTCCGTTCTTGGAATATGCGTTGTGCTGTAATGCTCCAAACTACCCATCAACTCCTTTACCTTTTTGAGATAAGTAACGAGTCGAGGCCCTTTAGCAATAAATTCCTCCCGAACCTGGCATACAACTATCTTGGAATCACAACATATATCCAGTGTCTTCACTCCCAGTTCTTTGGCAAGTTTCAGCCCGGCAATCAGGGCTTCATACTCGGAATCGTTATTGGTAGCAGTGAACTCTAATCGTAATGCATAGTAAATAGATCGTCCTTCAGGAGTTATTAAAACAACTCCGGCGCCGGACCTTCGATCATTTTTGGCTCTGTCCGTATATAGCTCCCACGGACTAAGCTCTAATTCAAGGTCCAAAGTAATTACATTGTCACCACCGTTTCCTCTTCGGGAATTGTGAATTCAGCTATAAAGTCGGCCAATGCCTGCCCTCTTATTGATTTATGTGGTTGAAAATTTAAATCAAATTGACTCAGCTCGATGTTCCATTTAAGTAACCGCCCCGATGCTTCGGGTTTTTGCAACACTTGTCTTAAAGGTTGATTGGCGTATACAACTATCAGGTGAGCCTGAAAGTAATGACGAAGTTTGTGGGAAGCAATCAGGAGGTTATAAGCAAGTTTTTCTATCTTCGGATAATTACATTCTGCAGTAGTTAGCTTTTTGCTCATGTCGTATACAGGCCTATGGACATTATCCTCTCCACGTACCAATGCTGTACTGACAGCATGAGATGATACAGCTAGGTAGACAAACAAATCCACATGTTCCACGGGTCTCCACACAGTCAGGGGTCCACTCAAAATTTTGTTTTCCTCGTTTTATTAGATCGAAGAAAGGTACACACCTATCTGTGGCTTTGGAGATAAACCTGCTCAATGCAGCAACTTTTCCGGCTAGGCTTTGAACATCTTTGATCTTTCGTGGTTCTTCAATATTCCTTATTGCTGCTATTTGACTAGAATTTATCTCAATTCCTCGAGAACTCACGATAAACCCAAGGAATTTTCTAGATGCGACCCCAAACGAGCATTTTAGGGGGTTTAACTTCATTCCATATCTTCGAAGAATATCAAACATTTCAGCTAAGTCCCTTGTATGGTCGGAAGATTGTTTAGACTTCACAAGCATGTCATCCACGTAAACCTCCATGGTTTTCCCAATTTGATTATAGAACATGCAGTTGACCAAGCGCTGGTACGTGGCTCTTGCATTCTTTAACCCAAATGGCATGACCACATAACAATATAACCCCAAGTCTGTGATGAAACTTGTATGCTCCTGATCTGGTATGTGCATGGGAATTTGATTGTACCCCGAATAGGCATCCATAAAGGATAAAACCTCATGTCCAGCTGTCGAATCTACTAGCTGATCAATTCTGGGAAGAGGAAAGCTATCCTTCGGGAAGGCCTTGTTCAAATCAGAGAAGTCGATACATGTATGCCACTTCCCGTTTGATTTTTTGACCAGGACAGGATTTGATATCCAGTCGGGATATTTCGAATCCTTAATGAATCCATTATCCTTTAATTTCTCTACCTCTTCTTTCAAAGCTGCTGACTGCTCTGGGCCTAACATCCGTCTTTTCTGTTTGACTGGTGGGTGCTTTGGATTAATACATAAAGAGTGGCTCATAATGGCAGGCGAAATCCCACACATGTCAGCATGAGTCCAGGCAAACACATCCAGATTTGCCCTTAAAAAATCAGCCAACTCTTTCGCTCGAACTGGATCTAGTTGCGAACCGATCTTTAGTACTTTTGTTGAATCTGTCTCATCAATAGGTATATCTATTGTTATCTCATTGGGGGTCACCTTCCTATCCTCGGGTTCTTTATCCTCTCTGGGATCTATATCCTAGAGCACATCTAAGGGCGACTCTCTTGGGGCTGGACCCCTTAATTGTTTTGCTGAGTTTTCCTTCGAAGGGGGAGAATCATCCTTAGTTTCTACATTCAACCCCTTCATTAGCATCTTCAACTCCGTCATGTAACAAGCTCGTCCCGTAGCTTGGTCTCCTCTCATTACCCCAATTCCTGCGTCAGTCGGGAATTTAAGTAGCAAGCACCAAGGTGCAATACATGCCTTAAACTCGGCAAGGGCCGATCGGCCTAGGAAGGCGTTGTAGGGTGACTCTACATCCGGAACTAAAAACGGTAGGATCCTCACTCTCTGGCGATCTCCCTGCCCTAATGTCACTGGTAATTCTACGTAGCCTATCGGAGCCGTCGACGCCCCGTTGAAGCCACGTATCCATTCTTCGCAGGGCTTTAGATCTTTTGCTTCAAGTTTCATTTGTTCAAAAGCTTTCTTGAAGAGGATATTGACCGAGCTTCCGTTATCCACCAACACTTTATGGACTAAAGCAGGGCCGATGGTCGTGGTAATTACTAGTGGATCTTCAGTTGGGGATTGAACTCCGGAATCATCTCTACTACGGAATATGACGTCGTCTGACATCGTCTTTTGTTATTTTACTGGAGTGATGTCTTCGAGGTTACTGCATTCTCCTACCTCAAAGTGCTTGGCGGCATTGTCGTACTTATCCATCGCTTTGAAACTACGACTAGCTAGGTGGGATCTGCCTATAATGGTATTGATAACGATCCCCTTACCTTTCTGCTGGGCTGTGGGTTTTGAAGTAGGCTGGTTTTGGTTCGGGGCTTGCCCCCCTTGCCCTCGGTCCCTTGGGGAAACCTTGTACTCGTCTGACTTTCCTTCCCGCAGCAATTTTTAAACTATATCTCTCAAATGATGGCATTCGTTGGTGGAATGACCGTGGGTTCCATGGAACAAACAAAACTTTCCCGTTGCGATCTCTTTTTCAGTGGAGTCTCTAGGTGGTGGTTTTTTGTATTGCAATATGTTATATGTGTCCAAATAAATGTTTTCCAAGGTATCATTCAACGGCGAATAGTTTTCAAAAGTCTGGAATCTGGGTCTTTTACTAGAGTTATTCCCTCAGTTCATGTTCCTTCTATTGTCGTTCCCATTCCTATTGTTATTACCTCCACTCTGGTTACCGACGTTTACCTCAACTTTCCCCGAACTATCGACGGATTGCTTCACAGCAACATTACTTTGGACACCTTCCCTCGAGGCCCCTTCGGACCTTCTCTTCCTATTTGCATGAGCTTCTTCTCGTCTTAAGCGAATGTTAGCATTTTCGTAAAACAATTCTCTAGTAGGAGGCGGTTTCCCAGACAAGTAATTCCCAAATTCTGTGTCAGGGTCAATCCCTTCTATCAAGGCCATCAGAATAGTGGGCTTATGACGGTCACTAACTTCGGTGACGGCAGGTTGAAGCGGTCTAAATATGACTTCAAAGATTCTCCTGAGGCCTGTTTAATCCGTGACAACTCTATGACGCTCTTGGACTTTCAGGCATGAAGTCGAAACTGGTTCATAAAGCGCTCACTCAATTCTGTGAAATTTGATATCGACCGGGGAGGGAGTCGGGTGAACCACACTAACGCCACGTCTTCAAGATAAATTGGAAAGGCTTTGCATTTTACAGCATCTGGAGCTGCTGTGGCATTCATGAGCCATGCATACCTCATCAGATGCTGCCTTAGGTCCGTTCTTCCTGAATACCGATCCATCTGAGGCAAGTTGAACCGCCGAGGGAACTGGAAATCCAATATATCATCTGTGAAGGGGGCATGACTTCGCTCAATACCCTAGTCCTTATTAGTGTACCGCCGGCTTTCAGACATAATCTGACGCTCCATCGCCCATACATCGGCATTTGTTAATGTCTGCACAGGTTCTCTAGGTCTGATATTCGAATTAGCCCTGGGCTCCTGATTAGGGGATAACCTTCTGTTTCTAGCGGCGGCTGCTCTACACTACTCCTTATGCTCCCGGTCGATCTCAGAAGGAAAGGGTAGGAGAAGTTGCTGTTGCGTAGGATTAGTAATGTTAGGATCCCTGGGTAGAACATGGGATCCACGCATGGGCAACAAAATAGGCTCTTTCAAGCTTGGGTCATCGGGTCCTAACACACGAATGACGTCTTCTTAGGATCCTAAGGATCCAAAAGTTAGCTGATCAAGATTCTGAGGTCGTTCAAGTGGCCTTCTTTCACGAGGACGTCCTTCATCTGAGGAAGATGAATCGTCTACAGCAAGGCGGCGTGTTGGGGAAGGTGTCTTTTGTCTCCGGAGCTCCTGGAGTTCCCTACTCATAGTGATCATGTTCTCTTGCATGCGAAGACTGTCATGCTTATGGGCTTCCAATGCCTCCTTCGTACTCTGGAGCACGTCAAGAAAGCGTGAAAAATCTCCTTGGGTGACGGGCGCAGATGGGTCAAGATGATCAATGGTCATAGCGGCTGGAATCGGAGCATTGGAGGGAGCTCGAGTAGAAGTTCCAGCTTCATTCTGGTTCGGATCGGATCGGAGCAAGGTAGTAGGACAGGACCGGTTCGGATGGGGGAGCGAGTGACCTCAACGTCTTATGATCGGCTCGGATCGGAGTCACCTACTCGGATCGGACCTTCCTGACTAGAGCGACCTGCTCTAGAGTCTTGTCCACGCGACTTCGTCAATACCATGGCTTGTTGATCCTCTCTAGCATCATTCCCCCTAGCGCCTTGCACTTCTTTTCCTTTCGTTTTGGCCATAGTGTTCAATTATTCAATGGTTCACCAAAAGGTACTTAAAAGATGTCGAAAACAGAGGATTAACTTCTTTGAACTTGAAGGTCCAAATAGTGAACGATAATCCCAAAAAGCGAAGAATTCGAAGAATTCTCGGTGAAAGCACCAAAATGTTAGATCCAAAATTGGCTCTAACACCCAAACGAGTAATAATTCCACTGAAATGAATTCAAAAAATGGAGAAAACACACAATTTGTAGTGGTTTGACGTTAAATAGCCTACGTCCACTTTCTACTTTTTGTATTGATGTCTTGAATGTAAGTACAACAACGATTTTCACTCAATTCTCACTTATATAATACATTGATTCACTCAATTTCCTTCACAATATGATTCAAAAGTTGATTGTAATCTAAATAAGTTGATGAAATTCGAATAGTAAAGGAGTTTGAGTTCTGAAAATGCCAAAAGATCCTTCCTAATGCCTCTTGATGGTGTATTTATAGGTGAAAAATGCTCCTGGGATGGCTCCGGTTCGGATCCACGTGGCCTCCATTCCATCACTTGCGGGTTCGGATATCACAAGATGGTGCCAGCACATTGAGTTAATGGATGAACGTGGGAACATGGACTTCTAACCGCTCCGAACTTTAAGGGAACGTGGGTGTGATAGTTGCAGTTCTGAGTGCATGGGTTCAGATCGGAGTCCTTCGGTTGATGGGACGGATCGGGTTTGTCTTATCCGATCCGGTTTGACCCAAGCCCCTTCTTTCTCTGCTTTATGCTGAATTACTCTGACCAAACGATCTCCGATCCGATCTGGTCTTTGGAGTGAATGTTCTTCATTACTTGATCATCTAGCTTTGTGTAGCCTAGTTCAAAAAGTAGGCTAACAGTAAGTATGTGTAGATAGATATACACATGTACACCTTATACGTACGCACACATATGTACATATATTCTTTTCCTTGACATGTATATAACATGTATATGTATACGCATTTATATATATACCCCGCTCTCTTTTTTCCGCATCCCAAACTGGGAAGCGAGATGTTGCATCGCAATACGATGCGAGAAATCGCATCCCTGAGAAGATGCGATTTTTTTGTATCCACAGCGGGTATGAGATTGCCTCACATCTGCGAGGGGATGCGATGCGGCTTAATGGGCCAAAACCCACCATACCCCCTCCTCCCCTATAAAAACCAAACCCTCCCAACTTTCCACACTTTTCCTACTTCTTCTTGTTTTCACCTCGGAACCCGTAGTGCCCTCATTCAAGAAAGACGAGTTCAGATCTGAGTTAATAGGTAGGCTGAGGACTTGAAAGGTGGATTTGGATGTAAGAGTACTTGCGTACCAAATTGGAGCTTCAGGGCATTTGATTTGAGTCACTGAGCTCGAAACTCGTTGTGCATCAAAGCCCGAATCCAACTTTAATGGAGGAGGAGGGAGTTAGACTATTTTGGAGAGGAAGAGGCGCGGTGTGAAGAAGAAGAAGAAGTGGGAAGACGCATCACTTACCTTACGCCTTGGTGCGATGTGACTTCGCATCACCGTGGTTGGGGGATATCGCATCACTAGTGTGATGTGGTTTCGCCTTACTGGTGTGATGCGACTTCGTATCACCTGTGTGAGATGGATTTGCATTACACGTGTGATGCAATTTTGCATCACCTGTGTGATGCGACTTCGCATCACTTGCATGAGGTAGATTTGCATCACTGGTGTGATGCGATTTTGCATCACAGGTGTGATGCGATTTCGCATCACCTTGTGATCCGACTTCGCATCAGTTGCATGACGTGGATCTCTCACTTCTATTTGAGGGGATGTACCTAGCCCTACGTTGCGGTTGCAATGCTTCTTGATTGGGCAGGATCAGAACTTTTCATATAGGGTTAGAGTATATAACTTGGACTGTGGACAATAACTTTGAACAGTTTAACTCGTTCCCCGATCGCAATCACGATGTGGTCGTGACTCAATACAAGTCTAAGGATATTGGTCGAGGACGAAGATGGTTATTGTCATTAAAAAGAAGTGATCGTCGCTGTGTTCCGAGCCTGTTTTAACAACATAACTGCATTATCACATTACTACACTGCATTTGCACATTAGTTCACACCAACACAAGAGGTACAAGTTTTACATATAATGTCTAATGCAACTATATTGAAGTATAGCTTGCAACGGAGACACGATCCAAAACACATCTACACTTGGAAGCTGAAGCTTCTCAGCACTCGCCATCCCAGTATGGCTCAACTAACAGCAATAATCCTAGGAAAAGCAAGCTTGAGACCTCTTTAGAGTCAACCTCCTCCCAGTTCACAGATTCGCCAAAAGCACCCGACCGTGATTTACAATAGACAGCCGATCGCTCGACTGGTCCGTCGGTGCTAGGAGGTGCCACTATAGGCGAGGAGAGGTCCGAGGAGGACATAGATATTGTGATGAGTGACGTACCCGAGGCTCCTAATGCGATGGTAGGTGCCGTTATTCTTGACAATCTTCCAGATACGGTACATTTGAGTGTGGATGAAACTGCCCTGAGACGCATTTGCGCAAGGTTCAATATACCATGGACCCACGTTCTTGTTCCTGAGAAGGCAGACCGGGTGCATGCTCCGCCAGAAGGATACACTACATGGAACAGGCACATGTGCATCGCGGAGTGCATGCCCCCGTCTTGCGACTTTATACGTGACATATTGAGTTACTTCCGTTTAGCCTTGTACGGCTTCATCCGAACAGATATTCCTTCCTTCTCGGTACCTGTCGTTTGTTCAGAGAGTACCTGCATGAGGAACCTACCGGTAAGGACATCCGGTCCTTGTTTCAGATCAAGAGGAAACCCAAGACTGCGCCCTCTCTTTATTTCCTAGAAGCAATACACAGAGCCCAGCTCATTGTGGGGTCTTGGACTAGACTTGGATTGTTTAAATCTGAATGGTTCTTTGTTCGTTGTCCCGCGGGTTTTCCGAGATGTTGGCTAGAGGGAAGTAAGTATCTTTGTTGTCTCCAGCTTGACGGTAGTGGATTTACGTACCTTGTCCTAATCTTGACTTTCTGTAATAAGGATCCTGCCGGCGCCGAAGGGTGATGAGTACAAGGGGCGTATAGCTCATTTGAAAGCTATTACGAAGGAAGTTCATTTTATGAATAAGATTTTGGATGATTAGGACCTTCGCCGAACAGGCCTATTGCCGTAAAACCAGACAATATTTTCCACTCTTGGACAGGGGAGCAAAGATCCCAAGGAAGAAAAGAGCTCCCTGGGCTGTAAGCGGAAAGCTCCACTTGTTGTGATTAAAAGACCTAAGGCTGCGAAGATCCAGGAAGGTTCTAGCGTGAGAGGTGCTCATGTTGAGGAACTAGTTGGTGGAGGAGATAGTCAATCATCTACTCCCGTCTCTCCCATGAATGTTGAGGCTAGAGCGGGAGCGTCTGCGAGGCCAGTTCCCCCGATAATCTCTTCCGGGACCGCAACTTCGTTGGATAGAGCGGATCGGTTTAAAGGGTTGAACGATGTTCCAATCGATATTCCACCGTCTTGGCCTAGTGGCACAAGTTATGGAAGCTTGACTTTACCTGCTGGAGGGACAACTCCTCCAAGCGGGTCTTAATCTGGTATGTGGAGTGCACACTTAGGGAACATACTCATAAGCACTACATGACACAGCATTTGCTTATGTGTGAAAAGTGCTTTGGACTAAGCTTTGATTCTTCTTTATGCAGGTGAAATGGTTTGTGGAGTTGGCGACGGTAGGTATCGAGGCCATGGATCGGAGGGTCGGCGGGCATAAATGAGCTCAGTCCTAAGTGGTTTTATGAAAGGGGCCAAACTACCTTAGTCCTCCCACCCTCGTGGTCGCTGTGGCGATCATTGATATTAGAGACACTCAGAATCCCCACCACTTCGATCATCAGAAGTAGACTCAAGACTTGAGACCACGTGTGCTAGGCCGCAAGTTCCGACGCTCCCTATTCCTACCCCTTAGGTGGAGCCCATTCATAGATCCACCAGTCACGTTGTACGGTCACTGGATCACTGACCACCGAGGACGGGTACGTCGACGGAAGGACTGGAAGTTGTGCCGCTAACCAATGAGGAGAAGATGGACCTCTTAAAAGCGCAATTCCCAAAGCATTACTTAAAGGAGTTGATGTGGGTACCAGATCTTAACTCGATTCCTCGTGACGATACCGCTCTCGTATGGAAGTAAGTATATTAGGCCTACCACTAGGCTATCGAGTTCAACAGGCATTCTGGGCATCTCTCTGACCTGATTTGGGCCAAGAATGTGGAGATCCAAAACCGGGGTTTGACCATTGATGTTGAGTGTACGACCGTGCGGAATCTGGAAAATGAGATATGTGAGGCTAGTCCTTACTTCATATGTGCTTTTTATGTTCATAATACTTATCTGAAAGTTAATTTTTTGTTGTTGATATAGGGGAGATGAAGGAGGCACAGAGAGGCTAAAAAAGGAGGTGAAACATGCATCCTCGACTTTCAAGGATACATTAGCCTCGTTAACAACCGTGAATACAACCCTTAAGAAGGATAAAGCCGATCTAGAGTAGGTTAACACCCAATTGGAGAACAACAACAAAAGAGTATCCCATCTTCTGATGGATAATGATACCCTGAGGAAGGAGAACGAGAGGCTGAGCGTTGGGAATGTGGAAACCCAGAGGCTAATGCAGGAGAATGCCTATTTGAAGAGACATCTTGAGGAGGCCAAGAGAGATAAGGAAACGACTCGAGATGCATTAGGACAGCTGAATGGAGTGAGGGCTAAGCATGAGAAGAAGTTGAGGAGCTTAGAATTACAACCGAGGATGTCGCGATATTTATGAAGGGACATGTATGTCAAAGTCCTTAAGTACCATGATATTTCATGGGTTGACGATTACTCCAAGGTACTGGCCAAAGTGTGGGAAAAGCTATTGGAATTTGAAGCCGACCTGCTGGAGGCTGATGCTATCAACAAGATTGACTTCATGTTTTCCTACTTAAAAGAGAAAGAGCGCTTGACATTGCAAGAGGGAAGACAGTTGTTGAGAGATGATGTTGTGGCGGAACAGGCTGCCGCGAAGGGAAAGACTGTTGACACTAACAGTTTAGTGGTGGCTCATGAGTTCGGTGGAGGTAGCTCCTCCCAACATCAAGTCGTTCCGTCTGCTCCAACAACCAACTTACAAGTTCCAGCCCCCGTCATACCTGATTATAACCCTGACCAGCCGGGGATGGGACTTGAAAGCTTATCCCGGACAACGAGCGAGAGCTCGGCTCCTGTCGAAGCTTCTCCTTAGGTGTCGGTAGGTAAAGTCACACGCTCTTAAGTACTTAGAGGTGTAAGTGTATGGGAATTAAGCTGACTAATAAGCCTTTTCTTGGATGTGCAGGGCCCTTTGGAGCCGAAATGACAGTGAATATGGACCCGGCTCAGTTTGGACAACCCAGGGTCAGAATGAAGGGCTTCAAGGTCTAGCTTGATGAAGGAGTTGGGTTGGATATTACATTTTCTGATGAGGATCTGGAACTCTTTGGTTCCTTTGTGGGAGAGATGGGCCGGAGGGTCAAGTAACAGAGACCGTCAAAGAAAGTGAGCACATGATGCATGAGATGTTCGAGGAGCAGCAGGCTGGCTTATGCGCCAAGGACGAAGAACACAAGGAACATTTGAGAGTAGTGATGGAGGCGTTGAGAAAACACCAATTGAAAGCGAAGTTTTCTAAGTGTCACTTCTGGAGGAGGGAAGTGAGATTCTTGGGCCATGTTGTTTTAGAGAATGATATTGCCGTGGACCCTACGAAGGTGGCTACCATACAAGATTGGTCTACGCCCAAGAATGCAACAGACGTAAGAAGTTTCTTGGGATTAGCTGGATATTATCATAAGTTTATCCAAGACTACTCCAAGATAGCGGCACCATTAACTCAGTTGACCAAGAAGGATCAAGCTTTCGTCTGGGACGAAAGGTGCGAGAATGCATTTAAGAGTCTAAAGGAAAAGTTGACGTGTGCACCAGTGTTAGTTATTCCCAAGGGGAACGAAGAGATGATGGTATACACGGATGCCTGTGGTACCGGACTAGGTGCTGTACTGATGCAAGGAGATAGGGTTGTAGCTTATGCTAGTCGACAACTGAAACCGAATGAGAAAAGATATCCTACCCTTGATTTGGAATTAGCTGCGATCATATTCGCGTTGAAGATGTGGAGACATTATCTCTTGGGAGAAAGATTCGAGTTGTTTACTGATCATAAATCATTAAAGTGTCTTTTCTCTCAGAAGGATTTAAATCTCCATCAGCAGAGATGGTTAGAATTCTTGGATTCCTATGATTTCGATATCGCATATACACCAGGAAAGGGCAATGCAGTAGCTGATGCATTGAGTAGGAGACATGCCAGTTTAGGGGCTATGTTTCTTGAATGGAAGAAACTAGAATATATCGCAGGATATGATTTTAGACTAGTGCGAATTGGATCCAGTAATGTTAGCAAGTTTGATGATCAGACCCACTTTGATTGAGTGGATTGGTTCCAGTCAGAGGAACGATCCTAACCTATTGGAAATCATCTCCAAGTTAGAGATGGGTATCGATAGTGAGGAGATAAACAAGTACGGGCTTGATCGAGACGAATGGCTTAGAAAGAATGCGAGATTAGTTGTACCCAATGTTAATGGATTGAGAGATGAAGTGCTTAGAGAATGTCATCACTCAAACTGACTATACATCCCGGTGGTAACAAAATGTATCGAGACATGAAGCAGACCTACTACTGGGAAGGGATGAAAAGAGATGTTGGGAAGTTTATATCCAAATGCATGAATTGCCAGCTAGTTAAAGCCGAGAAAAAGAAGCCTAGTGGTTTGTTACAACCATTGGAAGTTCCAGAATGGAAATGGGAACAAGTCTCAATGGATTTCATTGATGGGTTGCTGAGGACTAGATCGGGTCATGATAGTATTTGGGGTGATTGTGGACCGATTGACCAAGAGTGCAAGGTTTATACCTGTCAAGTCGAATAAAACATCAGCTAAGTTAGCAGAACTGTATATGAAGTGGGTAGTGAGATTTCATGGAATACCCAAAGGCATTATGAGCGACCGAGATCCGTTGTTCACTAGTGGATTTTGGAAGAGCTTACAAGAGGCTTTAGGATCAGAATTACATCTCAGTACTGCGTACCATCCTTAAACCGACGGCCAAACAGAGAGGGTGAATCGTGTATTAGAAGATCTCTTGAGGGCTTGTATACTGGATTTTGGAGGGTCATGGGATGACCATTTGCATCTGGTTGAATTCGCATATAATAATAGTTAACAGTCCAGTATTGGTATGGCTCCATTTGAAGCTTTATACGGAAGACCATGCAACTCAACATCGTGTTGGTTAGAACCGGTGAGAAATTCGTGCTTGGGCCAGATGTAATAAGAGAAACTTCAAGCAAGATCAAGGTTATCCAACAGCAAATGAAGGCTGCTCAAGATAGGCAGAAGAGTTATGCTGATAAGAGGCGAAGAGATTTAAAATTTTCCATTGGCGCTTGGTGTTTGTCAAGATTTCTCCACTAAAGAGTGTGATTCGGTTTGGTAGAAGAGGCAAGTTAGCACCAAGATTTGTTGGTCCATTCCCAGTTCTCGAACAAGTTGGGAATTTAGCATATAAGGTTGGATTACCCGACAAGATGGCAGGAGTTCACAATGTATTTCATGTTTCCCAGTTAAGAAAGTTCGTACACGACCCTGATATGACTATTTCACCGGATCAGTTGGATGACATTGAAGTAGAAACCCGAGGCGGTTGGGAACTGCAGGCCGATCCGTATTGTCGAGTATGATACAAAGCAACTTCGAAAGAAGACGATGCAACTAGTCAAGGTCCAGTGGGGTGATAACGAGAATGACTGTACATGGGAAACAAAAGAGAGCATAAGGAAGTTGTATCCACAACTCTTTACCTGGTAAGATTTTAATGATCATTTAGTTATCCCCTTGTTAGTAAACCGCATGCTAGGATAGGCTTGTTATGTTGTTATGTATGTTTGGTTGTTTGTAAATGGTTGATAGGCATGCGGGACCGATTGTTGTTTTCTTGGTTAAGGAATTACGGGGGCGAAATTTCATAAGGGAGAGAGAGTGTAACGACCCGCATTCTACATATCGAAGGATCGTAGAATATTTATTTCTTTTTCATATGAGGTCGTATGGTCGTTTAACTTTGGGTAACGACTATTGGGGTCATTTTCCATGTTCATGATTTTTGCCGATTTTTAAATGACCATTTTGCCCCTGGCGAATCTTGTTTCGCCTATAACTTTTGATTATTAAGGAGTTTTGACTGAAACCACTTCCATTAGATCCGGGTGATGGTTTACCTTTCCGAAGAGTGGTCACATTAGCCAAATGGACTTAACCATTTGGGATATATGGCTAAAATAAGGTTTGGAAGGTGAAAAATAGCTTAACCAGGTCTAATTAGGGTGATTAACAGCTAGGCCCATAACCCATTTCAGGATTAGGGTTATGAGGAGGCCGAAATCAGTCAGGAAACGGTTTTATTTCATTTTCTCAGCCGCCTAAAATATTTCTCTAACCCTAACAATGACCTCCACCTTCTAAAATCATCCCAAATCAACTTCTAATCACTGATTAAGAAGATCTACATCAAATCACGACTAATCAACACCAAATCAGAATTGGAGCTGCTGTGTCGCATAGGGAAAACACCCCAAAACAGTAAAGTTTTAGATCTAAAGTTTTATTTGTGGCTAAGGTAAGTGATTTGCATTGCTTTTCACTAATTATGGCTAATTATGGGGTAATTAGTGATAATTAGCGAAAGTTTAGCTTAGAAAAATCTGGAAAAAATTTGTAAAATTCTCAAATATTATTTTAGGGTTCTGATAAAAATTTGGGTTAATTTGGACATGTTTTATTAGTCCTATTGTTAAAACATGATTAAGAGGATTAAGGGAAAAATCATGCTTTTTGGGTATGTTTGATCTAAAATGACCTATATGCTTGATGTTTTGACTTTGTTGATTTATCCAATATGTAATTACTACTATTTGGAATGTTTTATGATTGATTATAAAAGTTAAAATGGTCAAAAACGCTGTCGTATGGCAAAAATGGATGATATATGCTCGTTGGAAAATGTGCAGGGTTTCGGATCGGATTATAGGGCTCGGATCAGATAGGAGAACTAGGTAAGGAAATTTGAACTAAACCGGAACTTGGCACAAGAGGCTTAGCAGGAAGGAAGGCCATTTGCATAAGAGTTGGATTTGGGTTCGGATCGGAAGCAAGGGCGTGGAGATCGGATCGGAAATTGTGAGCACGAACTGAGCAAGAAGGACCGAACCGACCCGAATGGGGAGAACACATACACCCGAACCAAACCGATTTGAAGTGGAGCACCGAACCAAATGGGAAGCCTGGGGATGATGTATCCGATGAACCGACTGAAGCAGATCGAACCGAACCGAATTAAGCTTTCCATTACTACGTGATGACTCTTCTAAAGACCAACTCTATTTCAACTAAAACCCGAGATGCAAAGGAAGTCCAAATGAGAGGTTATTACTCAGGATTCCAATGGGGATCAACGAGTTAACTTCATGAGTTGGACTTTGTTGCGGGACATGTGCAAAGGGTCATCGATGTCTACAGCTTTGATTCACCACTGAGAGACGGAATTGGCTATGGATCAGTGCAGTGGAGTTGTCATAACTCCATGGGGGCAAAGTGATCGTAGCAATGCTATGAGCCAGTGCAGTGGAGTTGTCACGACTCCATGGGGCAGAGTGGACATAGCAAAGTAATAGTGGTTACGGATCAGTGCAGTGGAGCCGTCATGACTCCATGGGGCAGAGTGATCGTAACAAAGAATCAGGTGATCAAAGTAGTGGATATCATATACTTTACGCACTGAGTGAGAGATGTGAGGATGATTGCTATGTTTGATGTTTGCTATTACCATGACTTGCACAACCCCTCCCCATTATTTTCACACCATGTGTTAGTGTCGCCTTAGAGTATTGTACATCTTGTTGTGCTAACACTTTGGTTGCAGGTCCAAGTTCAGGTATGGTTATGTATACCTGTTATTGTTCTGTTTTTGCTGCTTATCGCTCATACCAGACTTTTGTCTAACCCAGAGTTTTATGTCTCTTCTTATTACTCTCGGTGCTCTTAAACGAGCAGACTAAAGATAGGTTGGCTGGTTATGCACGAGTAGCTGTTTGGAGACGAGCAGGAGGCTTACATGTATTATTCCCATATATTCTCCCTGTGTTGTTGCTGGTCACTACTTTGGGCATTAGTAGTGTACCCCTTTCTTTTGCTTTAGAGACAGTATTTCCAAGTTGTAATAATGTTTGTTTGGATGATAAGCTGTATTTTGAATCTTTCCACTACTATGATGGTTTGGTTTTCAGCTTATGCACTGTCTCGCCTGTTTTATGCCAAAGTTATGTTATTATTATATTTTATCCTATGCGTTGTGAGACATTCTACAGGTTCCTTGTCAGTTCAAATTCCTTTCTTTGGCGACCGTCCCGTGCTGGTTGGACATCGGTACAGCGCATTTCAGGGAAATGTCGGTCGATGCGAGGCGGGCCGTCACAGACTGCCTCCAAGTCCGGAGACTAGGTGGTGGGATGGTTTATACTCGGTCCCGTCGTTGATTCGAGATTCGAGCGGTGATATTTATACTTAGTCTCGTTGTTGATTCGAGACTCGAGTGGGGTTATTTATACTTGGTCTCTCGTTGATTTGAGACTTGAGTGGTGTTATTTATACTCGGTCTCGTCATTGATTCGAGACTCGAGTGGCAGTATCGGCTCCCGTGCCGAGATGCCGATCTAGTGGTCTGTGTGTGCAAGCTAGTGATGATGGTTTATCAAACATATCTTACAGTAGGTAAACACGTCAAGAGCATAGAAACCAAACACTATCTTTACTAATAACTTTGGCAGTGACAACCTTTACAATGCCTTGAATTTAAAGAAAACAAAACATTATCGGAAAGCGTAAAATCTGTACACTAAGTTATGTGAAATAGCGGTGAATATGTTCGTTGTTCCATCCCCTTGGGAGTTCAACACCATCGATGGTTGCTAGCTTGAAGGTTCCATCCCCGAGCTTGCATTGTATAACGTACGAGCCCTCCTATCGAGGACTGAGACCAATCGGTGTGGGAAAGATCTATTTTAGGACGAGATCTTCAATATTGAGGTTCTTAGGACGGACTCCAGAGTTGAAGTATCAGACCACTCGTTGGCGTTGAGCAGCAGACATGACTTTGGCTTTGTTCCCTTTCTCTTCAAGTAGGTTAAGCGACTCCAAGAGGAAATCTTGGTTGTTCTTTGGATCGTAGTAAGTGAGTGGATGAGATTGGAGCATTAGCTCGATAGGGATGACGACTTCGGATCCATAGGTGAAAGCGAAGGGAGTGGACCGGTCGCTGACTTGCGGGTGGTCCAGTAGGCCCAAAGGGCCAGAGGGAGCTATTTAGCTAACAAACCTCCAGCATTTTCCAGACGCTTCTTGATGATGGACTTGATCACTTCGTTGGTAGAATCCACTTGCCCATTGGCTTGGGAATGAGCCAACATTCAGAATTTCTTCTTGATCTTGTGCAGTCGGCAAAAGTTCTTGAACTCTGCGTTCTCAAATTAGGTCTCGTTGCCATAGACGATGGCTTGGTGGACTCCATACCGAGTGATAATATTGCAGACGATGAAGTTTATTACCTTCTTGGTGGTGATCGTGGTGAGGGTCTCGGCCTCTGCCCATTTGGTAAAGTAATCCACTATGATGATATCATAGCATGCCCCACTCTGGTCATTGGGAGAGTCCCGACGATGTCTATTCCCCACATGGCGAATGGCCAAGGACTGACCATTTGCGTTAGCTAATTAGGCGGGTCTCTTGGAAACTTGGAAAATCTCTGGCATTTATAGCACTTGCGGGCATAGTCCGTTGCATCTTGATCGAGTGTTGGCAAGAAGTAGCCGTACCTAAGGACTTTCTTTGCTAGAGTTTGCCTCCTGTGTGATCGTCGCTCTCTCCTTCATGTAAGTCTAGTAAAACGCGCTCGACGTCATGGTGGGTTACACGCTGGAGTAACTGCATAGAGAAGCCCCTGCGGTAGAGCACCCCATCCAGAATGACGTTGCGGGATGATTTTCGGGTGAGAGCTCGTTTGTTTTTGTAGCGATCGGGGAGTTTTCTATGCTGCAAATAGTTCCCGATTTGCATCGTTTATGAATCAAGTTCGGACTCGGTCTCCGTCATTGCTACCGAATCAGTCTGCATCTGATCGATGCTCGGAGAGTCGAGTATTTCGATGGAGGCAAGCCCCATAAGATGCGCATCCCCGGAGCATACTAGTTTGGATAAGGAGTTGACCTTTTCGTTTTGTCCCCGAGGGACGTGCGTGATGAGGTAGTGATCGAAGATGGTGAGGAGCTCGCAAACCCGAGAAAGGTAGGGAGCGAGCCGTGCCTCCTTGGCTTGATACTCTCCTTATACCTGGCGTACGATGAGAAGTGAATCTGGGTAGATTGGATTACCTTGATGTTAAGTTAAATTGCAATTTTTAGTCCGACTATCAAGGCCTCGTACTCTCCATCATTGTTGGTAGCAGGAAAGTCGAGTTTTAGAGCATAGCATATCGGGTGTGTCTCAGGAGTGATGATCACGATTTCGGCACCGGAACACTGATCGTTAGATGATCCATGCACATAGAGATTCCATTAGGGTTCTGGAGTCTTGGTGTCCTCCAGAGGAGGGTCCTCTGGAATAGTGAACTCCACGATGAAGTCGGCGAGGGCTTGTCCGAGGATGTCCCAGTGAGGGATGAAAGTGATCTCGAATTGGCTTAGCTCAATGTTCCATTTCAGAAGTCGTCCAGATGCCTCAGGTCGTTGCAAGACCTGTCGTAGTGGCTAGTTGGTGAAAACTTTGATGGGATGGGATAGAAAGTAACGTTGCAACTTCCGGGAAGAGATCAACGGGAAATAGGCCAACTTCTCAAGCTTAAGATAGTTCTTTTCTGCTCTCGCCAAACTCTTGCTAATGTAGTAAACGGGTCGTTGAAGATGATCTTTGATGCGCATGAGCGCTGAGCTGAGTGCCTGCAAGGAAACAACAAAATAAATATATAAGTCCTTGTGATCTACGAGTTGGAAAGGATAAGTGGTATCTCTAAGTGATTCATAAGGTCCTGAAATGCGGCAACGCATTCTGGTGTCCATGAAAAACCACGCTTCCCTTTTCTGAGCAAGTTGAAATAGGGAATGCACTTGTCAGTTCCTTTTGAGATGAATCGACTTAAGGTGGCAACCTTCCGTTTAAACTCTGAACATCCTTGATGCTCCGAGGGGCCTGGATGTCCCAAATGGCTTTTATATTATCTGGATTGGTTTCGATGCCTCGTGAATTGACAATGTAACCCAAGAATTTTCCCGATGCAATGTCGAAAGAGCATTTCAAGGGATTATGGTTCATGCCATGTTGACAGAGGACACCGAACATTTCGGAAAGGTCACGAATGTGGTCATTCGATATCCTCGATTTTATGAGCATATCGTCCACTTATACCTCCATGGATCTCCCAATATGGTTCTTGAAAATGAAGTTGACCAGTCATTGCAAGGTGGCTCCTGTGTTCTTGAGACCAAATGGCATTACGAGGTAGCAGTAGAGTCCGAGGCTAGTTATTAAAGAAGTATGATTCTGGTCAGGGAGGTACATCGGATTCTGATTATAGCCTGAATAGGCATCCATGATGGACAGGAGCTGGTAACCGGTGGTTGAATCGACAAACTGGTCAATTTTCGGGAGTAGGAAACTGTCTTTAGGGCATGCCTTGTTCAAGTCGAAGAAATCGACACACGTCGCCACTTGCCTTTTGCTTTCTTGACCAAGACTGGATTAGAGACCCATTCAGGGTAATAGGGTCCTCGAATAAAACCATTATTGAGTAGCCTATTAACCTCCTCTCTGAGTGTTATTGACCTAACGATTCCTAAGATTCGTCGCTTCTATTTGACTGGAAGTTGCAAGGGATTGATGGCGAGCCTATGACATGCAACTCCGGGTCGATGCCACACATGTCAGAATATGTCCAAGTGAACACGTTGAGGTTGTCCCTTAAGAATTCCATGAGCTCTTCCTTTAATGTGGGGTGGAGTTACGATCCAACTTTCAAGAACTTTGTCGAGTCGTCGGGTTGATCGGAACATCCACCGTTGGTTCTACCGAAGTAGCCCTTTCGAAATCGAGCTCTTCGTCCTCCCTTGGATTGAGATCATCAGAAATACGACAGTGACACTTGAGTTAGGACTTAGATGCCTTTTATTGCTATGCGGAGACAGTCTTGGTGCAAGAAGGTGGAGGCACGTTCTTGTCGTTATCCTAATTGTGCGCGTTCCTCCACTCTATGAGTTAGCAATATCTTGTTGTGGCTTGGTCGCCTTTGACTGTGCCGGTCCCATTTTCCGTCAGGAATTTCATTAGTAGGGACTATGGTGACATACAGACTCGGAATTCTGTGAGGAAAGGCCGTCCAAAGAAAACATTGCATGGGGAAATGACGTCAATAACCACAAAAATGAGGATGCGGACCCGACTCCGCTCCCCTTCTTCAAGTTCTATGGGAAGGTCCACCATGCCGACTGGGTGACTGGAGGATCCGTTAAAGTCATGGATCGTCATGTGGTAGGGCTTATGGTTTTTAGCCTCCAATTTCATTTGGTCATAGACTGCCTTAAATATGATATTGGCTGATCTTCTTGAATCAATAAGAATCCTTCGGATGAAAGTTGGGCCAATCTGAGCAGAAATGACGAGGGGATCTGTGGTTGGGATTTCGATTCCTATGGACTCCCTCTCTCGAAATACAATATCGTCCCGCATTGTATTTTGAAGTTTGGTAGGGACTGATTCGTCTAGGGTAGAACATGCTTCGTAGGTGGCATGCTTGATAGAATTGGCGTATTCTTCTATCTTACTGAAGCTGTCATGCATGGGGTGAGGCCCACCGCAGATAGTGTTAATCATAATTCCTCGTGACCTTTAGTTAGACGACCCTAGGGCTGTATTAGCAGGAGCCGGATATGTGGGTGTTGGAGGGCTCGTAGCTTCTGCAGGAGGAGCAGGTCCTGAACATATTGCTTCAAGCATTTCTCGCGGATGAGTTTTTTGATTGCGCCCTTGAGATGTCGGCAATTGTTGGTATTGTCCCATTCATGTCGTAGAACCGGTAGTACTTGCCAGAGTTCTTCTCGCGGTCAGTGGATTCCCTCGTGTTGGGCTTCTTGTATAGGAGTGTATTATAGGTCTCTAAGTATATGGTCTCCATGTCATGATTCTGCAGAATGTACTTCCTGTAATTTTGATAGCGGTCGTGCTTCTTGGGGTCTGATGGATTCCAATTGTTGTTACGACAGCCTTGTTTGTCGGGGTACGATTTTGGCTTGTAGGGGATCGCTCCTTTACCCTTGTTGGAGGATTCTCCGACCTGTTTTCCTTAGTATTGTCGTCGACAATGTCAGCGTGTGGGTTGTTGGGGTGATTAACCCTTGAAGCCCTATTGTGTTTTGCTCCCTCTTGACATAGGAATTGTCCCGCCTTTTCATAAAAAGCTTCTAAGGTCTTGGGCTTCTTCTATCGATCCAGGAACTAAACTCGGAGGTGGCGAGGACACCTTTTTCAAGATGGAAGACTACGATGCGAGGTTCAGTATTATCAACCTCATCGAGGGCGGTATTGAATCGCTCTAGATAGCTTTTAAGAGATTCTGCGGGACCCCGGTAAAGGTTGGAGAGAGTGAGTGCATTCTTCGAGGTAGGCACGTACATTTTGAACTGCCTAACTAGCTCCGTGGCCAACTGGCCGAAGGTGTTGATAGAGTTGAGCAGAAGACGGGAGAACCAAAGTAGAGCCATGCCTGAAAAGAAGACTAGAAAGCACTTGCATTTTACCGCATCGGTAGCACGGCTGGAGTCCATCTGCCACTCATAGCGGTTCGGAAAAGCGCAAGGGTCAGTCGTGCCCTCATAGGATGTTATTTGTAGCATGTTGAGGCATCGAGGCTACTCGGCTTCATGTATGATCCTAGTAGAAGGGTTACTCTTCAAGTCGGTTTCCCATGAGTCATTGGCGTTTCCCTGCATATATCTCATCATCCTTCGGACCTTGTCAGGGAGATATGCTGGATGGGCATCTTCTGGTGGAACCCACTGGTTTCGGCGAACTTCGGGAGTTCTGTTTTTTAGGCATTTTCAGAGGTTTACATCCGGATCATCCTATTCCATGTCGTCGACATAGATTGTCTAGTTCCGGTATGGTTGACGAGGCTGAGCGGACTAACGTTCATTCTGATCTTGAGGAACTTAGGATTGCTGAGCTACTGGAAGCGTGGGAGCCAAGTTCTGAGCGACGACATTTGGATTCTGTCGTGGAGGGGGTGATTACTCAGACCCGATTCATCATTGATGACTAGTCGGGATCGATCACGGTGATGCGTGCCCCCACTATAGGTGATGGTGGTTCTGTCACTGTTCCCGTTTATATTGTCATTGTTGTTATTGCGACCATTAGTGTGAGCATTAGAGCGGACAATGACATTGTTGTTAAGGCTAAACTTCCTTCGTTGATGCAGGCCCCGAGACTCGGAGGAAGAAGTTTCCTAAATAGTGTGCCTCACTTGGAGATTGTTCTGAGATAGTTGGAGTTGGGCGACTATGCGTTGACTCTCTTGAAGCTGATGCGTAAGTCCAATGTTGGCTTTCAATGCTTAGTTGAGTTCGAGAGCCGATTTTCATGCCTCTTGGTGAGCGCGTAAATCTGCACTTGGGTTGCGGGGGATTTGGGGTCCGTAGGAGGAAGTACGTCCATTTCGGCCGGGATATCCGTCGGTTGGGGTTGCTGAGATGTTTCGGCTTTGGCAGTAGTAGAGGAGCCGATCTGTGTTTTCTTTATTTGCTTAACCAACATAAGCGGACATGACGGCAGGTTAGAGAAGGAACCTTAGGCACGTCGGAGTCGAGATGGTAATATGCAACGAAGAAGAGAGTCTCAGTTTCTCTGTGAAAGCACCAGAATGTTGATGCCAAAAAATGTCGCCAACTCCCAAGGTTCTTAATTACTTAAAAATATGGTTTCGCATAAGGAAAAGTAAGTGCATAATAGTAGTAAAACAGTAAATGACATTGGAGATTTATAGTGGTTCGATCCCGTGAAGGGCATACATCCACTTTGGAAGAGCAACTAATATTTTATTGACAATAATGATTTACAAGCTACAAGCCCCTTATAGGCATTTAATTACAAGCATTTCCATGTAATTTGGAGTCATAATCCTCATATGTTATTACAGGAAAAAAATTTATATTATCCTTCTTCATCCTCAAAGAAAAGATGCCATTAAAGGGGTATCTTGGAGCTCTAGAGAGATGTAATATCAGAAATTTTCCAACCCTTGTAACAAATGATCTAGGGAATATTTATAGTGGAGTGGTTAAGTAGGAGTAGGTAGGATTTCGTGAACACGCATCAGAAAATTGCATCCTAGAGCAACACACAGTAGAAAATCTCATCACCCAAGGTTGGGAGGAGGAAAATCGCATCACCATGTGGGATGCGGTTTTCGCATCCTAAGTGATGCGGAATTCACAACCCAAAGGGGTGTGATGTGACTTGGGAAAGATAGAGCCTCGCTTTTGCGTGCATACAGCCATCGTATCCCAAGGATGCGGAGGCATCCATTAGGTGGATGCGATAATATTTTATACAGGGGATGCGATATCATCGCATCTGATGGATGCGGTGTCATTGCAGCAATGGGATGCGATGATACCACATCCCAAGGATGTGATGGAATCGCATCCTCCGGATGCGATAGCTGGATGCGATAATATCGCATCCGAGGGATGCGATATTATCGAATCTGGTAGATGCGGTGTCATCACATCAGTGGGATGCTATGTCATTGCATCAGAGGGATGCGATGTCATTGCATCAGGTGATGCAAACAGGGGGGTGATATGAGCAATGTGATGCGAGTTATTGTTGACTGATGTGAGGCGAATGCTTGCTTTCCCATCTCTCGGCTTAAATCTTCAGCAACTTGGCTACACTTCGAGCTTTGTTTCCATACGACACGTAGAGTCGGGTGGGTCTTGTGTACTTTTGGCAACCGGACAAAAATACCGGTTAACATGAATATTAAACTGAACATTTATTCATTTAAGTGAAATTAGACATAAACATGGAAATTGGATTTTTTTTTATATCCAAAACGATTTGGAAATGAAGTTAAGACGATTTCAAACAACTTTTGAAAATGTTGAAATGAATTTGAAAGAATTGAATTGGAAATGGCTTGTTTTAATTTAAATAGATTTTGAATAGTAAATTCAAAAGTGAATTTGTGTTAGATATATAAACGGGTTTTTTAACTCGAATTGATTATTCCGTTATTTTTATATAACGTTTAACTGTGTTTCTGAAAAGTTTGGGTTTCAAAATATTATAATTTAAAAAAAAAATTTAATAATATAATATTCAATTTTTATTTATAATTGAATTTGAAATTTGAATAGTTTTTCAATAAGTTTATAAACGTTTATATAAAATATATTTGGATTGAATTGGATGAGTTTATTTTAAATAATAATATGGTTTGATTAGAACGTGTCATGCAACGATATTCGTGAATTTTGACCACAAACATCAAAGGACCATAACTAATGCAATTTAAATCAGATTTTCCCAAAGTGAAAACATTTATTTTGTATTGATAGTAACTTTCAAATGAAGGAAGAAATTTTGAATTTCAACTCATAGCTTTCAAGTTATTTTTAAATCTATTTTTGAAAAGGTCATTGTAAATGCAGTTCGATGACCGCAATTAGAAATCGATCAAAATGGCGTTATAAAAACTATTAAAATTATGATAAATGATGATAAATAATTTTAAAGTGATTTGAGAAAGAAATATGAAGTTTTGAACTATATTTCAATTTTTGTGTTTTCGGCTTATCTTGCCAAATATAGTAAAATGGTGTTTTAGGAATTTAAGTTAAATAAACTTAAGTTATTTTGTTTATCAAATATAATTGCCATTTCAATGATTTGTTTTGATGAATCTTTTGATTTAGAAAAGTTTTCCAATTTGAATAAATTAGATATGGATAGAAATGATCTTCAGATATTTGGTATTGATTTCTGTTGTATAGACGTTTACTATTTTGAGGAATTTGAAAGATATTTATATCGTTATTTTACTTATTGTATTCGTTGATTACGTAAGTTGGTGTTGAATATAAGTTGATGTAAATTCTGTTAGAATCTTATATTTGATATTAATTTAGTTTGGGTTTCTCGTGATTGGTGTCTTCAACAATATCGTTCTTTAGCCCAGTTAAAGGTGAAGATATGATTTGGAAATAAAAAAGTAATGACAAATCTTTAATTAAGAATAAATGAAGTTTCTCCAAAGTTAAGTTTCCAATTAATAAATTGAATTGGAATTGAATGGGAATCGATTCGGTGATAATCGAGATGGGTCCTTGTGGATAAAGACCTTTGTTATTTAAGGAATTTAAAAGGCTTTGTCGTTATTTCGCTTATAGTATTCGTCCAATACGGGAATTCATGTCGATTGTGAGAACATATGATTTCGGTGAAGATTTCATTTAGAATGAAAGTATGGTTTTGGGTTTATCGTGAACGATGTCTTAAATAACATTTGTTCTTTAACCCAGCTAAAGGAAAGATGATTTTCCAAGTTAAGTTGAAATGAAATCTTTATCTAACTTGAATATAAAGATTTAACAAAAGAGTTTCCCGTAGCAACCGATAATGGGAACGAAGTTTTAGGACCGCTTAAAAGAAGATAAGTGAGTTTTTCGCGTAATGATAAGAATAAGAAATCATATATATGATTTTGGGAAAGAGATATGATCAAGGAATGATAAAGTAATTTACCCTAATCAATGATCAATGAATGGGTTGGGTTTGGGTAAATATGTTTTCCCATAAAGGTAATTGAAATCTTTAATCAGATTTGAAATGAAAAAAGGGAATTAATGAAGATAATTAAACTTACCAAAATACGAGGGCAATTAGATATGGAGTATTGCTAGTTTTCTCCGTGGGATGAATAGGATGGGAATAGGATATTGATTTGAGAAATTATTTTTTTCATGAAATTCAACAATCCCGATAAAGCGTAAAAAACTCGATTTGAGTTAAATTTTTAAAACGAGGTTTTATAATCATTTGAAATGATTTCTAAGGAAAGATTTAAACATGAGTTTAAAATATGTAAATCTGGGAGAAGATTTAAATGGCTATACCCAATATAAAGAATGATTTGGGAAAAAGAATATTCCAAGATGGAATGAGACTCAAGATATTTTTGTATATCAATTATGGTTTGTAAAGATGCGCTAGTTATTCGGAAAGATCGGATTTCAACCCATTATGAATAGTTATACAATGAGTATTGAAGATGCAGAAGACGGTGGTTGAAGACCAGGGATCTTTACATCATTTGGATTTATTGCTAATGTCTCGATTAGGGGTGTACACCAAAGATGATGTTATAAGTGGTAGTGGTCTGGACATACTTAGAAATTATCCGAATTTTCAAGGGTCTCTCTCCTTTATTGGACGAGGAATAAGGTACCTTCAGTTTCGTTCACAAACCAAATGAACTCGTAAATGAATGTGTGTTTGAAGTTGTATTTTACGGCATAACCAATTGGTTCCTATTGACAATATATCAGCTAGGTGGCGAAGGATTTATTCCCTTAGCTTAATATCCTCCTCTGAGATATATATACTTAGAGGGTTATATATTAATAGATACCGATTATATGTTGTGAACTGACAACGTGGAATGTTAAGTGTTGAGCTATTGATGATCAAAGCTTTTTGTTGAAAAGCAAAGCTTTGCGTGAAAGTTTGAATTCAGGGACTCAAAACCGGTAATGAGCCAAATCAAGATGAAGTACCGCAGAGTTAAGGACTAACGTTTCCTTCTAGTTGAGAAAGTGATGCTATGGTATGGAGCCCAAGAAATTTACTTAATGGATGATAAATCAAGGCGGCTCAGATAAAGGTCAACAATGACTGGGAGACATTATATTCCGGAGTAACCCGTTTATCACCAAAAATAGTTGTGGGCCAGCTTTTTCGATACAGAAGGAGCATTTGTTGATTCTGGGACATCCCTCTAGATGTGTTCAAAATCGCAGTTAAGGAGTATCCTTTGCCTTGGCCATTGATGGAACCCAACTTCCAATATGAGCCTTTACGGTTTTAGTTTTAATCTATGTATGTAGACGTAATATATAGGTCTAGGTCTTCTAAGATTTATACATTTACTTATAAAAATGATTTCCACACTATGCGCTGGTAATAATAAAAGAGACCTTCATGTATCAAGCATATTTGGTTATCATAAGGTAAAACTTGCTCCTAATGGTGTGTGTTTGCATTGTGTGATGGGATGCGAGTCTTATGGTTGCTTCATTTTCAAAAAACATTGCGATTTCTTTATGATTGGTATTAATAAGGGAAAGCCCGTTTCGTGTTATACGGCTTGGTCTTATGATTTACCCAACTTTAAAATAAAGTAAATAACTATTTAGTTCTCATGCTAGTCCCATGACAGATCTAGAGTTTATTGTTCTTCCAACAGAACTCTGGGTGCCCATATTTTCCACACAAGTTATAACGCCCTACCCCGGAATCCGTATCAAGAAAGAGCACTAAGGAGTAATGTCGTCGGCTAATATGAAGAATTGGGCTATTCAGAATCAACCACTCGTAGCCTGCATCAAACAAATCTTAAGTACGTCGAAAATATGCTATGATTTTATTCTTACCTCAAGTGGTTCGACATACTTAATAGTTGCCTAATACATTACTTCAGTGGCTATACGATCTATTCAGAATAAAACGTAACATATATAATAAGTTTGATCACATAACAGTGAACACAATCACAGATATACATATACATCAAGTATAATACAATGTAGTACAAAAGTCGTGACAAAACCACCATATACAATGCATATACATCAACTCTAATACATACTGTAGTACAATAGTCGTGACATAACCACCATATACAAATGTACATCATGTCCCCACCAAAAAGAAATAACTACGACTAAGTCGATGATGTCCATAGGATAGATACACAAAAATTGTGCGAACTGCTTTAAAATTCGATAAGAAAACCCATGGTGGAATAGCTAAGCAATGCCATAAGACCTGACCTGTAGCTCGGTCTAACCTGAGCAATAAATACACGGGTCAGTCTTGTTTAAACATACCAGTATAATAAGATGAATGAAGTATATTGTTGTTAAGATAATAATTCCTTTTCGTAAGGATAGGAATCTCATACTCACGAATAAATTCAAGACATGGAAGAAATGATTCCTTTCTATCAGAAAGGAATAATATGAACTCAAATTAATAGATTTCGCAAATGATGAATTCACGCATTTATACTTAGTTTACATGCAGATCACACAACAAACTAGGGATGAGAAACTTACGAATCACATCAATAATTCGAATCACATAATTCATATGAATCATAAAACTCATGGAAGTCAATTAAGAGTTCAAATCCTAGAAAATATAGAGATGTACAAAACATAGGAACTCATTTAAGAGTTCAAAACACAGAATGACATCAATATATATATATATAATCATCTCAAATGGTGAAATCATAAAGAAAACTCAAAATTCGGTAAATAACTCAGATCGGGTCCAAAAAGAATATAATGGCCAGGAGAAGGTTGGTTACACCTCCCTCGAGCAGTTTAGTCATAAGGACAAAGTCGCCTACACCTCCTTCGGGAAGTTTCATCGGTCATGGTAAGGTTGTTGACACCTTCCTCGAGCTATTTCGTCACAAGGACAAGTTCTCTAACACCTCCTCAAGAAGTTTTGCCATCATGACAAGGTCGCCTACACCTTCTCTGAGCAGTTTTGTCTTAAAGGACAAGGTTGTTGACACCTCTTCTGGCAGTTTTGTCAATTATCCATAGAATTTGTCACAGACCCTCAAATAGTAACCAGAGTAGTGGTAGTCATGCATTCCGTACCACATATTCTCACTTATCGGTTTACACTCCGCAAGTCAATTCCACATTAGGAAAAGAAACACAATAGCTTCAAAAGAACACATCAGGAATTAACTGAAATAATAAACCTATGTGTCTTATATCACACGGTTTACTAAATCGTTTAGATTCCAACCACGTTCTCTCGAAGGGGTAAAATTGTGTGTTATTACATATGAAAATATATTTTAGGAAAATTGGGGTTTAAAATAAATTTTGGAAAGTATTTCAAGAAATTAACTACAAAACCTCTTTATATTTTAAAATATTAGTAATAATATATTTGTATATAAAATCGCTTTACAAACATTTTCCTTAAATAATATATATATGTTACAAAACTCATATTAAATAAAAAATAGTTAGAAAAAATGTGAACGTACACTCATAATCACAAAGAAGACAATATAGAATGAATTATCAAAAATTCACTACAATCTCAATATAGATTAGTGGAAAATTCAGGCTTCTTCATGGCAGAAGAAAGGCAAATATTCTCATGGAAAATGGTTTAATATATGAACAAAATGATGCAAGGAACTCAAGATTTACACTAAAATCTTTCATCCAAACTATGTCAAAACAATTTCAAATGTATAATTTGAGACTTGATCATTTATGAAATGGAAAACTTAAGATATGTAATCGGTTATATCATAAAAGCCTTGCCAAAAAGGCCGAACAAAGTTCACAAAACTAAGGTGCAACATGTAGATAAAAAGAAAAGAGACATTAGCATTTTACCGGGTAGAAAACCCTTCCTGGGTTTAACTTTCACACATGTGTCATGTGACATAACGACCTGAAAATGACAAGAAAATTGGTATACAATAGAACAAAACTTTTTCTTTTAAATGTAAAAAGAATCAATGAATTTTGTCTAGATATGAAGATGAAACGTTGTCTCTAACATGGACTCAGAGCATGTTTGTAGTTGTTCAAAAACAGGCCCAAAAACACTCGCAGGTGCAACTTTCAAGCATGTTTCAGGTGACTTAAATACCACAAAATGATCTGAAAATTGTTAAAACTACAGCACAAAACTTTATCTTTAAACTGCAAAAATAATCAATGAATTTCGTCAAGAAACGAAGAAGATACGATGTCTCTCAAACATGGCTTGGATCATGTTTGCAGTTGTGCAAAAATAGGTCCAAGAACACTCGTAGGTGCAGGTTTCAAGCTCATTTCAAGTGACTTAGCTACCGTAAAATGACTCGAAAATTGGTATACATATAGAACAAAACTTTACCTTTCAACTTCAAAAAGAATAAATGAATTTCGTTAAGAAACAAAGAAAATACACTGCATAAAACATGGACTTGGGTCATGTTTGCAGTTGTTCAAAAACAAATGCTGAAAATACTCGCAGGTTAAACTTTGAGGCGTGTTCCAGGTAATATAAATACTTCAAAATGACTTGAAAATTTCTATGCATATAGTACAAAAGATTACCTTTCAAACAAAAAAAGAATCAGTGGATTTCGTTAAGTAAAGAAGAAGATACATTGTCTCAAACATGGACTCAGGCCATGTTTGCAGTTGTTTGTAAATATTAATTTACAGCAGCAAATTTCCTACTTTAACCACTCAAAATCAATATTTTCAAATTGAATCAAACATGAATTTGTGAGTGGAAAGCTTGTCTTCGATTTCCAACAAAATATACCCTCAAAACTACTTGAATTCGGACTAAATTAGATGTTTGGAGTCCTCTTTTCTTCCTTCAGCACCTATAGTAACACAATATCAACATGCAAGAAGAAAATTCTTCATACAATGACAGACCATTGCAAATCTGAAACAAAACTGCGATAAAATCAAGGTCTTGAAGTGGTAGCCTGGCTCTTGGTTTAGATCTTAATTTTCATTTATGATTGGGTTTTGGAGCTTGAAAATTTTGTTTACAAGAGGTTTCCTCCTCTCGTTTTCTATAAGTTTCTTCTGAGAAGAAAAAGAATGCATTTTTTCTTAGAGATGTCCATATTTTTCCCTCTCTAATCCTTCTTAAAAGTATACTTAAAAGATTAAGTATAATTAAGGGCCCAATTAGAGGAATAACACTAGTTCAGGCTTAAATGTGCAATTACACCTGTTTTTACTCATGCTACATTATTTCTTCATATTTTAATATTTGTTTTTCAAATATTCACACTATGCAACTTTATAAAACAAACAATCATATTTATAAAACATTTTTAACTCTTTCGACACAAATTTGATCATTTTGATACAAAATTACATTTTTCCCAACAAACATTAAATTTTAACTTCTTCTGTTAAAAATTTACATTTCTCAACACCAAATTTATTATAAATTGCTACGCTTTAATACTAATGAACATAGAAACATACAAAAATTATTTTTCAAATACAATTATTTATTACAACCAACACTTACAAATTTACATCCAAAATGTAAACTTTTTTTTCACTTTAGTACAAAACATACAATTTGATGTTAAAAATGTACAAAACACAATATTTTGACCCCAACAAATCTATATATTCCTACTAATATTATTTTAATGTACAAATTGTTATAAAATAAAATAGAACATATGTTAAACAAGAAACCATTAGAGAGAATAGAAAAGATAGGGGAGAGACTTTTATATCTATTACTTCAAGTGTATTCAATTTCTATTACATTGGCTCCTTTATATATAGGCTTTGGAGCTGATGTTAGACTTATTCCCATGATGTGGGACTAAATAGAATATGACAATAGCATATTCACTCATATATATTACAACACTCCCCCTTGAATATGCGTCTTTAAAATCTTGAATCTTCTGCTAACTTGAAGTTGTCCCTTTTAAAACATATATGATGATTGCTCCCCCTTATAATTATCTTGCTTGCGTATATCTGTTCAATCGATACAACTATTGTCTATTGCCTTTAAAACTCTATCAGGAAAACCCAATGGGAAAAACCTTGAACGAGAAAAAGAGTACAATGTCTGACATTATGAATATCATATTAAAATGATACTCCTTAAAAGAGTTTGATGTTTCAAGATCAAAAAAATGCCTCATTAAAAACCTTTTTATGAAAAAACCCTGTGGGAAAAATCATAAACAAGGAAAAGAGTGCAAATTCATTTCATCTTTAGGTAACATATTTTACAATGTTATAGTAAGGGTTGATACTTGTAACGATCCGGGGGACTTGCGACCGTGGTTATCGACATAAACTCAATGTCGACTATCCAAGCATCGGGAATACTGGATAGTTAATAGAAAGAAGTTAGAGGGTGAGAACAGATAAGATAGAAAATTAGAATAGAAGAAGAAGAACACAACAACAGAATCAGAGTAACATGAATCTCACAGCGGAACGAATAAAATATAACATAACTTTGAAATGAAACCAGTATATGTATACAATAACATTTATCAGAGTACAACACTCACAACACAGCGGAAATAAACAATTGCTATAAAATCCTGAAGCCTCCTGCTCTAGCTCTCCAAATATCTCTGTAAATCTCGACTAATTAACTGCCCGAACAAAATTGTGCACCCAAGAGTTTAGGGAAAACAAACAAAATAAACTCTGGGTCAGTCATGTAACTGGTGTGAGTAAACTCCAACCATTTGTTTAACTTTTAAAATCCTTTTGAAAGAAAGGATAATCGTAAGACCGATCCACACATAAACACGAATGGTTTTTACCTTACGACTACTCAAAATATCCTGTATATCACAACTTTTTTGATATTATAATAATGTCTAAATCAAGTAAATAACAATCTAGTAGAACGCTTTCATCTCACGTTCTACATATATAATATACAATTAAAAACCGTGGACTCTTATTGGGTAATGGATTTCCAACTATGACAAGGTATGGAACCACCTTCCAATCAGTGTACTCTAGAAGCGATGCGCTAGAGTTCAACAAGAACATCTTGTAACTCAACCACACATAACTGGCCATTCATTTCGCTTGAATGTTCCGAATATACCGTCACCTTACAGTTGGTATACCAACATAACCGTTCCCGGGAGATACAGAATTGAAAGAAGTAACAAATATGAATATTCTCTAGATGGTGACAATATACCCTAATTGGTTGCAACCCACTTAGCCATGATGCCTGCTTGATTTCTATCATTTCCCAGTTGATGAGGCTTGAGGTCATAACGAATCATTTAACAGATCACTCCTTCATTTACTTTGAATGCCACATCGTCATACCCATCAATTCACAAATTGATTTGTGCAAAAATACCACGGGCATAAGCTAAGAGGAACGAATTCCTTTGCCACTAACGTAAATACGTTTGAAACGATCAACTTATGCGATCTACCAGATATACTCTGTCAGACATTCGCCCATTCAAGTTGTCCTGGGACTGGACAACCCGAAGGCACTATTCTGTAAATCCATCTTAGACAACTTCTACCTAGAATTTACTGAACAGCCCATGCATAACTCCGTCTTCAATTATCTTCATCATATTTGATTCGCAACGCTGATGCCATACAGAGTGGTTTTCAGATAATATACCTGATCCCGGTATCTCCGTATTAACAACGGAAATGGTCAGAATCTTTGATAGTCGATGATTTAACTATCAAAGGAAAACATGTGTACAAACAACGGTCGTATTCCCAAATGGAAATCTTACCGATCAATCATCATTTCATTTCCCAATTTTCCATTTATCGTTTCCATATATTCATAAATTTCTTATTTTCTAAAATCAGAAAATATACGTTATTTACTTTGGAAAATGTTTCCATTTCTGATTCACACATCAATATCTTCCCACCTCTATCAGTCTCTAACTGTTAACTAGTAAGAGAACAACTTCCCAAGTATAAACCCCGAAGGCCGAAACCAACATCAGATCGATATCTAGAAAGCCATTCAACTCAACTAACTTCTAGTTAGTTTCTAATTTCAGTAATTCCATTTAAATTCCTAATTCAAATTCCAATTTCCTTTATAATATTTTATTTGTAAAATATATACTTTAAATCTATTTCATGTTATACCCATGTGCGAAGCATGGGTCTAAACCTTCCTAATGTAAAATTCTTTTTTTATAAAATTCTATTCATTTTCCAAATATTTCCCTCTATTTACTTTCTAAATCAATATTCCTTTTATAATTCTATTTATTTTATAAAATATTTCCTTTTATAAAATTCTATTTATTTGCTAAATAAATATTCCTTAATTATATTTCCCTTTTATATATTCCAATATTTGTCTTTCAAATATTTTATTTTCAATATATACTTTGAAAATTTCCTCTTTTTTTACATTTCGTTATTTCTTATGGTATTTAAAATACCAAATAACATGACCAGCTTCATCATAATCAATCATAGATTATATATCACATCATATATCACAGTATATGAAAACAAATAGTATTATAAATATTGAGGAATCCAGTTGGATCTCTCCAACCTGTTTCCCTGCATCCACAGATGTTAAACAATATAAATAACATCCATTTTATTTCAACATGAAATATTCTGATAAACAGAATCCAAATTTGATCAATGATTTATATATAATTATATCTATAATTTCAACCAATCAATTACCAGTTCAACCAAACAACCAACACACAACAATCAATCATCTTTTATCAATACTAGATTATATTTATAAAAATATAAACTATACAAAGTTAGTGAGATTTACTCATCTAGTCATGCAGTTGAAGGTTCTTCCTTTGTTTTTGGTAGAATCAAACATTGCTTGATTCTATCATGAAATCCCAACAGCTTTGCTCTCAACCAAAATAGTTCCACAATGTATATTTCTTCGTTGTGATTCCAGCATAACCGATTTAGTCTGATTCTGATAATGCATGCATGAGGTATGGTATTTTAAAGTTAATTATTATTTTTAATTTAATTTAAACTTAGCTAAAAAAATATGGCTTTACCATTTTAAATTCTCGTCGACTCCCTTCACAATTTACCAGCTCGCTTCCTCACTTGAACCCACCGACCCATGTTTTAAAATATCTCCTCCAACTTTAACCGCACTCCTCCATACCAACGTTTTCTCACTTTTCTTTTCTTTTATTTATTTATTTCTATATGCAGTGGACCTCACCATTTTATTTTGGCCCAATACCATCACCTAAAACCAATATCGTACGCACCCTACTTCATCTTCTTCCCTGACTGAATACGCTGTATCGATGTGAAGGTAGTCTGCATCTCTTATTAGTCTGCGCGCAAAATATACGTATATGATACTTCTTAGCCAAGTATAGGTACAAACTTATAGCTAGGTACGGAGATGTCAATTGAAAATAAGGCTGCCAGTATTACTTAATAGTTATGTTTAGATACTTCCTTTTTTTCAGAAGGGCAAATTTCAAGAACTTAAGCGGGCAAGCATTTGCTTTCTGTGTGGTATATTCTAGTTTAGTCTCTCTTGTTCAGGCGTGAACGATAAATATAGGGGCATATATGCTAAGGAATGAATGACAGTGACATGTGCAGTTTTGAGCAAAATTAATTGAGGATAGGCTAAATATTAGGACAACAGTATATTAAATAAGAACTATGAGTTGATGTGTACGTTACTGGACGATGTACGTATAAAATCAAACATTACTTTGTAGCTAAGAAACAGTTTAACCCACTACATGAAACTCCATTTGTTTAAGTACTGTAATCGACAAAAATAAAAATACCGTTGGTACGAGCAATGTTCCATGACTCCAAAAATATAATAATACAGACAAGGTAGCTTATTCTATAAAACCCCAAAATGCTGATATAAGGTGTAAAATACTTCAAAATAGAAAGTTCTTATTTTTCAAAATAAAAATTACAGAAAAATTCTAAAACTTAAATTATACATATGTCTCAAAGATCCTATCTAAATTCGAAGCCAATATTTAATTAAAATTAAATATATCATTATGGTTTATAAACGATTCCATAGCGACTATTTGAAATTTTGATTTGGACATAACTCACCATTGAAAAGATGAAATCTTGATTTTTCACTTCCATTAGAAAAATACAGCTCAACAGATCCCAACGTTTCTTGTTTCGAGGAAATCTGACTTATAACGAGTTCTGTATATTCATTTAAAGTTCAAAGCTCAGTATTACGAACTACCGCGACATTACGGGCTCGTTTATAATTATATTATAATTATTATGTTCAGGTGTCGTTTAAATAATATATTCGTTATTATAACTCGAATATAGCTTTATTAAATATCATATATTATCAAAATTACACAGTATTTCCAATCCAACTATTTCCGACCATTCCAGAAATAAATATTATGATTCCATTATTAATATTAATTAAATAATCTAAATTATTTAAATTCATACCATTTAAATTATCAAAGAAATGCATTATAATAATTAAAAAAATTAATTATCAAATCAATAGAAATACGGGTCGTTACAATACTTCAGGATCAAGATAATGCTCCATTAAAAACCTTACTAACAAAAACCCAGTGGGAGAAATATTAGTGAAGGAAAAGAGTGCATTATAGCATAATTTTAAATGTTCCCCCTTAATTATAACTCATTGTTCAATTAATCTATTGATGTAGTCGACGCATGCCAATTTTGTACATCATCTTCTGGAATGTTGGTTTGGAAATCGCCTTTGAGAACAATCTATTCGCTTTTCTTGAAACTGGATTTGTTTCTCCTCTTTCTTATTATCCTTTCATTCATGTATGAAGAGAGATTTAGAAGAAATATGCTCCATCCAATCACCCATGATATAATTCACTTGAATCTGAGCCATGCAAATTGCATTGTCTTTATAAATAATAGTTTACTACATCAAAAGATGTTTGATACTTCTGGATCAAAATGTTGTCTCGTCAAAACCTTACTAAGAAAAACCCGATGAGAAAAATCTTAGTGAAGGAAAAAGAGTACAATATAAAATGTCATATTTACTACGTCAAAAGCAGTATGATACTTCTGGATCAATGTAATGCCTCGTTAAAACCTTAATAAGAAAACCCAGTGGGAAAAATCTTAAATAAGGAAAAAGAGTACATTATAATTTATTTTTGTATTTTACTTTTGGGTTGATACTTCTGGATCATGACCCATGCCTCACTAAAACCTTACTAAGAAAATCCAGTGGGAAAAAATTAGTTAAGGAGAAAGAGTGCATTATATCATACTTATGGATGCTCCTCCTGATTTAATAATTTCCTCTGAATTCTTATTCTTCTTTCGGTAACTCAAATTGTTTACAAATACTTCTTATGAAGTTTTTCTTTTGAAACTTCATGTGCATTTCCATGCTTCAGGCATGTTTTCTTATTTAAAACGTCTTCCTTTTGTGATTTGTATGTTACTAGTATTCACTTATGAATACACTTTAGGTGCTTATAATTTTCTGTTTCAATCGGACTTGCATGTTGCAATACATATTTTATGAAGAAGACACCTTTCATTGTTAAGCAGAAAGTAATATACTCATCTTGAAGTATATCAAGATTTTCATTACAACAATACTTAGAAGAATGAAGTATATCAAGATTTTTGTTACAACAACAAGCATGAAGTAATCTACTCACCTTGAAGTATATCAAGGTTTTCATTACAACAATACTTAGAAGAATGTTGTAATCTATCATCCATGTTCTTGGTATTCTTTATAATAACAAATGTTATTTATGTTCTTCAGGAACTTATATATTATAATAATTTTTGCATATCACAACTACCACTTCAATGGATATTAAGAGTTCCATTACAACAATTCTTGAAAGCAGGAAGTGATCTGCTCATCATGAATTATTTCAAGATTTTCATCACAACAATACTTAAAAGAATGTTATAATCTACATTTCTTGCTCTTTATCACTACCAAAGTTATTTAAATTCTTCTAGAATTTGTATACTTTCATCGTTTATACCTTCAGGGTATTGTAAGTGTTTTAAACACTTTAATCAATTCAATTATCTCTGAAAATACAATGCTTATGGTACTTAACATGTTGTTGACACTCTATGGTGATTCAATAACTTCCATGTGCTTTTGTCAATATATATATATATATATATTTCGATTCTTATCTTATGAACTACAAGTTCATATCTTATGGACTACAGGCCCATATATCTTATTTAGGAGAATTTCATGATGGCCAATCATGTTTCTCTCTAATATGGGATTTTTAATCCATTTATAAATATAAGAGCTTTATTATTTATTAAGTTATCATCGATGATTATTTCTTGTTGGTTCTATACATAATTTCTTGAGATCACTAAGCTTATCATGCTTTAGGTACCTAAATCACTTCTGGGGTTATTTTGACAATCATGTCATGGGTTTCTTTCAAAGCACCTTTATGTGTTTCTTCAGGAACACCCACCTCCTTTATTTTGCATATTTATGACTTACTCCAAAGATATTTTGAACTGACTTTTATACCATATTTTCAGCTGTGATTCACACCTTTTGATCCTTTCGGGGATTCAAATGTATATTGGAGAAAGACTATTAGGGACATAACTGATAATTTATGTAAGTTACTTAATACTTTGCATAATTCTATATGTTAGCAAATATTTAACACCGATGATTCCTTTATCCTCCCCCTCAATGTTGACAAACATCATCACTTTAAATAATAAACCTACTTTGGATTCTTTTTTGATCCATTATAGCATCATAGCTAGCAAATGCATTAGATGTATTTCAATTATAATAGGATAATGTTCTTATTAGTGGATAAGATGCATTCGTATTGTATTGCTTATTCCCTTTCAATGATCTAATGACTTGGAGGAATTTTCTATCATTTGAATATGCACATAACTTCAGGTCATTCAATATTGATGTCAATCGACTTTCTAAAATATAAAATAATATATGCATAATTTATAATATGAGCTCATGACAACTTCAGGTTGTTAATTAAATATTCGCATATATGTGCATATACATGCGTCCACGTATTACAAATGTAATTGATTTGCATATTCTCTCTCATTCAAGTTATTGATTTTAGAACAAATTATTTATAATATTTCAATCATTACTTTTTGCTTATCAAGCAATGTCAACGTGAATCTTAAAAATCGTTTCATAATATCCAAAATATCTGATTTGGAACTATATTGAACTTCTGGTTCAAATGAAATATATGAACAACTTCGAGTTGTTAATCCATATTGAACTTCTGTTCAAATAATATATAAACAATTTCAATTTTGTTAAATTGTATTCAACTTCTGGTTCAACTGTATTGAACTTCTGGTTCCACTGTATTGAACTTTTGGTTCAAATAAAATATATAAACAACTTCAAGTTGTTAAAATTTATTCTTCAACATAATATACAAATATAAATATATAAGCAAGACACAATTCATATTGAAAATGGTGAAATCTTTGGATGTCAATTTCATTAATGTTATTATTTCATACAGTTTCAATAAAGCTTCATGCTTTTAAATTATGAAATATTTCAAGTTCATTGATTAAGGAACTTCAAGTTCCTATGCATATGTATAAACATACATATTATATCTAGTTTATTAATTTATGACGAACTTCTGGTTCTCAACCTTTTAAATACTTCTAATTTAGTAGCTTTTACATTCTTTCTAATTGTCAAGATTACAAACTTGTAAACTTCATCAAAAAGTTTCTTTTTTTTCATATCTATAAGTTCAGGTCCTAGATCCGATTTATACAACTTCTATCATTACATTGGATATTAGTCGCCAAATACATCGAATAATAATACGTATGTCTATTCTTTTTCCAAATACAAACATACATCATTTAACTTATAATAACTAATGCTTTTAACACATTTATAATAATATGGCAATACAATATATATTATCATAACGATACATTTAATGCATTTATTATAAAAATAACGGAAATAACCATTACACGGTCTAAATATATGAATCAAATAAATAAATTTTACTTAAATCAACATAATAAAATTTGGATCTAGCTACAGTATTGATCAACGACAAAACCGAAATAAACAACTTATAGTTGTATTGCATTCCCAATAATCATATTTTCTAAAGTACCATATATATGCATAATGTCTAATCGAGAATTGAGTAAAAGTGCATAATTATAGAACCAAGATTTTACATTCTTTAATATGAATAATTCCATAAACTTGCAGATCTATACATAAAATTCACAACATAAAAATTACATATTTTAGGTTCAAATTATACAATCCATTTAAAAATCTTTTAGATCTTTCTTTTTATAACAAAATTATCTCTTACCATTATAGAAATTGAAGGTTCTAAGTTATCCATTTTTATAACAAAAATTGCTTCTACATATACTTCAGGTGTGCTAAATTAAGATCAATATTTAAATCTTAGTTTATGATCTTTGAGATGCATATTTTCTTTAATCATTAAATTTGCATTATCATCTTTGTTATTTGAAAATATTTCAATGAAAATTCTTTTATAGACATATCAAAATATAATATCGCTTCTGGGATATTCCATAAACACCATTTAGGAAAAAATTATGAATTTTTTTCTACAAATATTTTATCACCTTTAATTGTAGAAATCTCTTCTAGAGACATTTTATTATTTTCAAATAAACAGATCTCCTCTGGAGATATTTTACCATTTCCAAATATACAAATATCTTCTAAAGATAATTTGTTATCACCGCTTCTGGGATGAACTTATCTCCTCCAGAGATAAATATATACAAACCATTAAAATGTCATACCAAGATACAAAAATACGTATCAAACCTTAAATGCAGTAACAAAATTAGGTGCATTAAATAAAAATAAGATTCAAGAGAGAAAAGAAATCACTACTTCTAGAGTGTATGATATTCCTTCAGGGAACATGTCTTTTATTTATGTAATTGCAATGCAACAAAAAAAATTCTAACATCTCTTCTAGGATATTGGATTTGATATATAAAATTAAATCTCTAAAACATCTCTTCAAGAGATTAATATGCATACTATATCTTCAGGATATTCAGTTAATATAAACTGTACGTGAAAGATATCAGTTAGATGAAACTCGTTTAGAGATTTTCAATTGAATCCAATGTTATTGTCACATATTATGATATGTGTGTGTCTCTTTTAACTTCTTCTGGAAGTATAATCTTTTCATGTCACAACATTTAAGAAAGCTTCGGGCTTTAATTTTTTTTTCTTCAACATATAAACTTCAGCTTCATATTATTTTAGATTCCAAAGAATTAATATAATTTATGATTTTTCATTTGTTTATTTTCATAATTCACTTTTGGTGATATATCAATATTAGATCTAAACTTAATACGAACTTCCAAATACGTATTATATTTATATTTGTTTCTCTAAGAAACAATACAACATTTCTGCCAGAAATATGAATTATGTAACAAAATCAAATTAAATTCAATGAATTTATTTGAATAGAGAAGAACAAAAATTTGTCGAATCCAAAAGGATAAATCACTACAATCAATATATCACTTTAAATCCTGTAGGGATCTCAAATGTATATAAATTGAGTATAATTTTGAGAACAACAATATGATTACATAAAAAAATCAGATCTATAATAGAGTGAGATCTGAAATGTGATTAAAAAAATAAGAATCAGATCTCAAAGTGTAGATCTATATGAGTTTTAAAATTATAAGACTAAACAAAAAATCTTGAAGATAACACAATAGATTTAAATCTAGAATGAGATGAGATCTAATAAAAATAGAGATTTGAAAAATCAAATCAACCTGGTCAGAAAAATAACCTACCGTTTTGAGATCTATAATTAGATCGGTTAGAGCTTCGTGTTGATAACATGTTATAAAATAAAACAGAACATATGTTAAACAAGAAACCATTAGAGAGAACAGAAAAGATAGGGAAGAGACTTTTATTTCCATTACTTCAAGTGTGTTCAATTTCTAATACATTAGCTCCTCTATATATAGGCTTTGGAGCTGATGTTAGAATTATTCCCATGATGTGGGACTAAATAGAATATGACAAGAGCATACTCACTCATATATATTACAACACAAATATTGATTTTTCATCCATGCTTATATTTCTGCATCCTTCTTTGAACTCAATCATATTCGAAAAAAACATGGTTTCTCAAAAATTCATTGGTTGCTCATATATTGCAAGTTGTTCCAATAAATTGCATTCAACACTTATAAATACTTATTTTATTCAAATTTGCACTTTATAACGTTTACAAAGACTTTATTTTCCATTTATTAATTTTTTTACATTAAAAGATTAAATTTGAAATCTAATTCCTTCCAACTATTTTTATTTAGTACACATTTAGCTTCAGAACGCATTTGTTACTTACTTAATAACCCAAACACATTATTTGAATTTATTTTATTGAAATTATCCACAATTTGAATGTCTTTCCACCATAACTTCTTATTTAATCATTTAAGATGATTAAATTCCCACTTTCTCCAATTTCCATAATTAAACTCCAAAACCTAATATTATGATCTCAATCATTAAATTTTATTTAACCATTTTGACATATGGTTTATATTTTATTTTCTATCATAACACAACTCCCCTTTTTATTTTACAATTTTTAAACATACATCTTTGATACCCAAATTGACAAAACGTCCATGATTTTTTTTTGAAACAACTAGCACTACATATTAAAAAGTTTTTCACTTAAATATTGATTGCTAATCAATATTTTACATTTTTAATATTAAATTAAACAGCCAAAAAATATCGTTTAGCCATAATTTTACAAAACAACCAAAAAATATTGTTTAGCCATAATTTTACAAAATTACAACATTTGACAAAATAATTCATTAGACACGTTTTACAAGATATTTCTAGCTTTATAATCTTCATCTTTAAATTTATCCTATAAAACCAGAATAAATTAAATATCCTTATCACATCATTTAATTTAAACTTATTTCAATCCACGAAATTTCTCTTAAAATCACAAATTTTGTATTTACTCAACTTATATAATTATGTGAGTCTAGTTCTTGAACTCGTATTTAATTCTTCATAAATTTTAAACTACAAAACATGTTATAATTTGTTTACCCTAGGTAACCAAAATCCTGGTTGTTACACGGGTAGCCTAATAGTTAGGTTTGCAGATATTTATAGAGTGGGTGTTAGATTGAAGCTAGAGCTATGTCCGTAGCATTTTATTTCTTCCGCTGAGCTTGATAGTTTATGTTGTGTATTTTCTGATGTGCGTGTATTTACAATTGTACTCTGATATTATTTTTATTCTGATATCTTTTGTACTCCGATGTAAAAGTTATTGTAATGATAATGAAAAAGTTGTTTTATTCAATTCTTATGCATTGTATACCCAAAGACGATACGCCTTGTTGACAGGTTTAAGTTAGTTCAATAATCGATTTTGAATCAAGTAGGAAGGCGGGTCATCACATTTGGTATCAAAGTGCTTAGTTGGGTGCTTAAACAAAACTCACATAGATTAGTAAATCAACCTAGGACTTTTAAAATGAAATTACCATAATTTGTAAATAAAATGGATAGGATAAGGCACCGTACCTCCGACAGGGTTATCGACGATATTTTTTTTGGTGTTCTTAACTTAGTTTTTTTATTTGCTTTTGCTTACGTTTTCCCATTCTGGTAATTTCAAGGACGAAATTCTTTTAAGTGGGAAGAATGTAGCAGCCCGCACTTTTGAGTCGTTAAATATGAATTTAAATATAATAAAATATTGGTTTCAAATTTAGACAAGATTTTTTAGGAATTTTTTTAATTTAATTCATAATTTTCTAATTTGTAAAATTAAAAACTTTTTATTTGAAGTATTTTACGCCCTATGTTAGCATTTTCGAAGTTTTACAAAATAAATTAACTTGTTTGTTTTATTAAAGTTTACGGATCGTGATACATTTCTCGACACAACTATATTATTATTTTTGTCGTTCGCGATTCATGCATAAACGAAATTTTGTGCAACATGGTACCCTTGAAAATCTAACTTTTTATAACTTATTGCACATGCACATCACAAACATTAAATTACCCATACAACCATGAATGCCTATCCATTCGCTCTCACATGTACGTCTCATTTTTTTTACTTCATGCCTAAGTAATGTTTTTTCGTCTTCATTAAATGCCTGTTTTCTCTACGCATATTCACATGCATGTCCTCTCTTCATTTAATGTTGCATTCCCCTTTTGCTTAGCAACAAAGTTTTTCACTTATATAAACTGTAAAATAAGTATGGCTGGGGAGAGACTCTTCTCAGGAAAAACATAATTTTCGATCTTCTTCTCAGGCCACTCACGCACAAAAGTGAAATGCAAACAAAACATAATACACAGTACGTAGAATATGCATATAAACGACAATATGAAGCCATGTTTTTCTTTCTATCAATACATTTTCTTTTGCCTTTTCTTCTCTTAATACATAAAAACGCAACACCGTAAGGCATTAGCCTTCACTTTTCATTCTTCTATTTTCAAATTCCAACAACACATTATCTCCATCATTTACTTCCTATTTTTCCTCCTCCATAGTGCTCATGCCAACGAGCATGGCCATCAAAAGAATACACATGTGGTGTGTATATATGTATGTTGCATGCATTGAGTGTGTGATGCGTGAGTATATTTGCATGTATATGCATATGTGTCGTGCATGTGTGTGAGTATATGTATATGCGTGTGTTTTGTGCCTTCAGGTGAGACATGCGAGTGTTATATAAATATATGGTTGTGTTTGTGTGGATGTATTTGTTTGTGCGTGCGTTCAGGTGTTGGGTGTTTGTGCATATTTTATATGTTTTGCGTGTAAACGCATATGTGTGCATATTATATGTTTGCATGGTTTCGCGTGTGCTATGTTTTTACCGTGTGATGTTGCTTGGATTGTTGCAAGTATGGATCAAGTATTGATTTCATGAGTATACAACAAAAATGAAGGATTGGGATGTTGGTAGAGAAATGTATGAAGGAGCAGGATGAAAATACAAGGGACGACACACGGGTATATGCATGTGGGAATGGTCGGTTTGGATTTTTGAAGCAATTGGAGTATCATTATATTCCCAACGCATGCATGTTTTGTTGGGCGGTTTCTAGTTTGGGGTGAGCTTTTGTTTTATATTTTAGATAGTTTATTCAATTAGGTAGTTAATTTAGTTTATAATATTAGCTAATTTAAATTGGTTAACATGTTAAATTAGAAAACAAATAACGTATCCATACAGATTCCAGTTTACCCGTAGTTACCGATATTATAATCGTATCAACAAATAGAACATGTTTGGTTAAACGTATAAAAACAGTAAAATGTTAGCGGTCGAATTTAATTATGTTTAACGTAACTAAATAATTATATTTTTAGTGGCACTAGTTAAAAGAATCAAACACCGTTCTACTAATGTAAAAATTGGACATTTATTTTAATCTCAATTAGTTAGTACTTAGTATTGATAAATGTTGATTGTTGATTATCAATGGTTGTTATTATCTGATTGATTGTGTTGATTGCGGTTGACCAGTTTATAGGAAAATAATTGTTTCTATTTTAGCATTAGGTTGGGCAAGAAATATGTGATCGCTAATGCTTTGTGATTTATTTCACAATTTGACAGAAAGGTGTTTAGTGACAATATTTGACTTATTTAATTTGTCAACATTAATTTAAATGAATAGTTTTGGAAGATTGTTTTCATAAAAGAAATATGAAATGAATGTTTGATTATATAAAGTAGAAAATATTTAAAAATAAATATTTTGAAATGAAAAATGGTTTATGCAAATTGGTTTATAAACAGAAAAAAATTTAGGGACTAAACCCAATTGCTTTAACATGATTATTTTGAAAGATTTGGAAATGGCAATTATTATAGATTTTATCTATTGAAGTAAATGATTTTTTCACCTTGGGATATAAAATGGTTTATTAAGTTACCAATGATTTGGGTAACCTGTTGCTAAAAAGTAGGCACGTGTTTGGGTATGGTTCACCCTTAGAATAGAGGTACATGCTTGTATTATCGATGGTATGAAGGCTAGGACCCAGTTGCCTTGTTATTGGGAGAAACCTCCCGGGATTGGTTGCATATGTTTTGATATGATTTATTATAATATTTGTAATTACCAAATAAACATTTAGAAAGAAATTTGTTCTACAATCTCGAAGTAAAATATAGTTTAATATAAAAGAAATATGCATTTCAAAAGTTCTAAAATAAAATCTCAAGAATAAAGTCCAAGAGATAATTTTAATAAAGATAAATAGATTTTAAAAATCTAAATGTAAGGATTAAGTTGTGACGGCCCGCCCCGAACCAGCCGGCATTTCCTCGAAATGCGTTGTGCCAATGCCCGACCAGCACGGGACGGTCGTCAATGGAAAAGGATTATGAAACTATGAATCACCAAAGAACCTGTAGTATATCTCACAGCACATGTAATAAAATATAATAATAACATAACTTGACATAAAACAGGCGAGACAGTGCATAAGCTGAAAACTAAACCATCATAGCAGCGGAATCCAAAATACATCTTATGATCCAAACCATCATTATTACAACTTCAAAATACTGTCTCTAAAACAAAAAGGAAAGGTACACTACTAATGCCCAAAGCAGTGACCAACAACAACACAGGGAGGATATATGTAAATGGTACGTGGAAGCCTCATGCTCATCTCCAGACAGATACTCGTGCATACCACCTAATCTGTCTCTAGTCTGCTCATTTAGGAGCACCCAGGGTAATAAGAAGAGACATAAAACTCTGGGTCAAACAAAAGTCTGGTATGAGCGATAGCAGTAAATCAAAACAATAACATGTATAAATGATCATACTTGAACCTGCAACCAAAGAGTTAGCACAACAGGATGTACAGTGCTCTAAGGTAACACTAACAAAAAGTGTAAAATGGGGGTGTGCATGTCATGGTGAAAGCAAACATCAAACATAACAATCAACCTCACATCTCTCACTCAGCGCGTAAAGTAGATGACATCCACCACTTTGATTACCAAATCCTTTGCTACGACCACTGTGCCCTTAGGGCCTTAGTGACCCCATTGCGCTGTTCCATAGCCACTAATCATTTGCTATGTCTACTTTGCCTCCATGGAGTCATGACGACTCCACTGCACTTGCTCATAGTCATGCTACGATCACTTGCCCTTGGGAATCTTAACAGTCCCGTTGCGCTGATCCATAGCCGCTAATTCATCTCTCAGTGGTGAACTAAAGCTATAGATATCGATAACCCCTTCGCACACATCCCGCAGCAAAGTCCAACTCATGAAGTTAACTCGTTGGTTCCCAACTAGATTCTGAGTAATAACTTCACATTTGGATTTCCTTTGCATCTCGGGTTTAGGTCGAATTAGAGTTGGTCTTCAGAAGAGTTATCGCGTAGAAGTAAGAGCATACATCTTGTTCGATTCGGCACTCCATACCCGGTTCAGTTGTGTGCTCATAGCCTACGCCTTGGTTTTGTTCGAATATGCATAGTGCTCTAGTCATCATCGGTTCGGTTCGGGTCTCTCATTTGGTTTGGTGCGGGTCCCCTTTGTGCTTCCTTCTCATCTCCAGATTCTGATTCGTTTCACCCTTCATCTCCGATCTGATTCTCTGCCCCAATTCGATCTGATTGGCCATCCTTTTTGCCCTTGCCTTTGTGCGCTGCTGAAGATGCCACCACTCCGGTTCGGTTCGGTTATCCGATCCGATCCGATCCCCCTTAACCGATCTGATCCGGATCTCTGCAGCATTTCCAACGAGCTTGTTTCGTTCATTCTCGCCATAAGACGGCATTTTCGACCATTCTAACTTTGCTAAATAATCACAAAACATCACAAAAAATAGTAACAACATATGGGTTCAATTAAAAAGATCAAAACATCAAGCATATAGGTCATTTTAGATCAAACATACCCAAAAAGCATGACTTTTCCCTTAATCCCCTTAACCATGTTTTAACAATAGGATTAGCAAACTTAATCCAAATTTTTATCTGAACCATAAAATGATATTTTAGAATTTATGCATATTTTTCGGAGCCATAATTTCGCTAATTATCACTAATCACCCCTAATTAGCCGTAATTATTGTTAAAACATGCTAATCACTCACCTTAGCCTAAAATAAACTCTTAGATCTGAAACTCCACTGATTTGGGTCGAATTCCTATGTAACACAGTAGCCCTAACTCTGATTTGATGACAATCCGCCTTGATTTGATGTAGATTTAGCTAATATGTGATTAGAAAGTGATTAGAAGGTGATTTGGAGGTTCGAGACCATTGCTAGGGTTCAAAGAATGTTTGTGGCGGTAAGAAGACTGAAATGGGATGGTTTCCTAACTGATTTCAGCCTCCTCATAACCCTAATCCCAAAATGGGTTATGGGCCCTTTCACTAATTACCGTATTAAGACCGGTTAAGCTGTTTTTCACCTTCCAAACCTTATTTCAGCCTTATCTCCCAAACGGTAAGTCCGTTTGATTAATGTGACCACTCTTCGAAAAGGTAAACTATCATCCAGATCCAATGGAAGTGGTTTCAGGTCAAAACTCCTTACCAATCAAAATTTATAGGTGAATCAAGATTCGCTAGGCGTAAAATGGTCATTTAAAATTCGACAACAATCAAGAAAATGGGAAATGACCCCAATAGTCGTCTTCCAAAGTTACACAACCATATGACTTCGTATGTGGAAGAAACAAATATTCTATGATCCTCTGATGCATAGAATGCGGGTCATTACACTCTCCCCCCTTAAGAAATTTTGCCCCCGAAATTCCTTAACCAAAACATACAAAGGTGTCCCGCATGCCTATCGACCATTTACAAGCAATCAAACATACATAACAACACAACAAGTCTATCCTAGCATGCGGTTTACTAATAAGGGAATAAATATCACTATTAAAATCTTACCAGGCAAAGAGTTTTGGATGTGTCTTCCTTATGTTCTTTTATGTTTCCCAAGTACAATCATTCTCATTATCACCCCCACTGGGCCTTGAGTAGTTTCACCATCTTCCTTCGAAGTTGCTTCGTATCGTACTCGACAATACGAATCGGTCTGCGACTCCCAACCACCTCGGGCTCTACCTCGATACCATCCAATTGATCTGGTGAAATAGTCATATCAGGGTCGTGCATGAACTTCCTTAACTGGGAAACATGAACTATGTCGTGAACTCCCGCCATCTTGTCAGGTAATCCAACTTTATACGCTAAATTCCCAACTTGTTCGAGAACTGGGAATGGTCCAACAAACCTTGATGCCAACTTACCTCTCCTGTCATAACGAATTACATGCTTTAACGGAGAAATCTTGATGAATACCAAGTCGCCAACGGAAAATTTCAATTCTCTTCGTCTTTTATCAACATAACTCTTATGCCTTTCTTGGGCAGCCTTCATTCACTGTTGAATAACCTTGATCTTGTCTGAAGTTTCTCTTATTACATCTGGGCCTAGCACAAATTTCTCACCGATTTTCAACCAATATGATGGTGAGTTGCACGATCTTATGTACAAAGCTTCAAATGGAGCCATACAAATACTCGATTGATAACTATTATTATATGCGAACTCAACTAGATGCAAATGGTCATCCCATGACCCTCCGAAATCCAATATACAAGCTCTTAAGAGATCTTCTAATACACGATTCACCCTCTCTGTTTGACCGTCGGTTTGAGGATGGTACGTGGTACTAAGATGTAATTCTGACCCTAAAGCCTCTTGTAAGCTCTTCCAAAACCCACTGGTAAATAATGGATCTCGGTCACTCACAATACCTTTAGGTACTCCATGAAATCTCACTACCCACTTCATATACAGTTCCGCCAACTTAGTTGTCGTTCTATTTGACTTGACCGGTATAAACCTTGCACTCTTGGTCAATCGATCCACAATCACCAAAATACTACCATGACCCGATCTAGTCCTTGGTAAACCATCAATGAAATCCATTGAGATTTGTTCCCATTTCCATTCAGGAATTTCCAGTGGTTGTAACAAACCACTAGGCTTCTTTTGCTCAGCTTTGACTAGATGGCAGTTCATGCATTTGGATATAAACTTACCGATGTCTCTTTTCATCCCTTCCCAATAGTAGATTTGCTTCACATCTCGATGCATTTTGTTACCACCGGGATGTATAGTCAGTTTCGACTGATGACACTCTCTGAGCACTTCATCTCTCAATCCATTAACATTGGGTGTAACAAGTCTACCATTCTTTCGAAGCCATCCATCTCGATCAAGACCATACTCGTTCATTCTCTCATCGTCGATACCCATCTCTACCTTGGAGATGACTTCCAATAGATTAGGACAGTCCCTCTGGCTAGAACGAACCCGCTCAATCAAAGTTGGTCTGATCGTCAAACTTGCTAACATTGCTGGATCTAATTCGTACTTAGGTCTGAAATCATATACCGTGATATACTCAAGTTGCTTCCATTTCAGAAACATAGCTCCCAAGCTGGCATGTCTTCTACTCAATGCATCAGCTACCGCATTGCCCTTCCCGGGTGTGTATGCGATATTGAAATGATATGAAGCCAAGAACTCTAACCATCTTTGCTGATGGAGATTTAGATCCTTCTGAGAGAAAAGATACTTTAACGATTTATGATCGGTAAACAACTCGAATCTTTCTCCCAGGAGATAATGTCTCCACATCTTCAACGCAAACACGATCGCTGCCAATTCCAAATCATGGGCAGGATATCTTTTCTCATGCGGTTTCAGTTGTCGACTAGCATAAGCTACAACCCTACCTTCTTGCATCAATACAACACCTAGTCTGGTACCATAGGCATCCGTGTATACCGTCATCTCTTCATTCCCTTTAGGTATAACTAACACTGATGCACACGTCAACTTTTCCTTTAGGCTCTTGAATGCATCCTCGCACCTTTCGTCCCAAGCAAAAGCTTGGTTCTTCTTGGTCAATTGAGTTAACAGTGCCGCTGTCTTGGAGAAGTCTTGGATAAACTTACGGTAATATCCAACCAACCCCAAGAAGCGCCTCACGTCCGTTGCATTCTTAGGCGTAGATCAATCTTGCACCGTAGCCACCTTTGTAGGATCTACGGCAATACCATTCTCTGAAACAACATGGCCGAAGAATCTGACTTCCCTCCTCCAGAAGTGACACTTAGAAAAATTTGCTTTCAATTGGTGTTTCCTCAACACCTCCATCACTGTCCTCAAATGTTCCTTGTGTTCTTCCTCTATCCTTGAGTAAACTAACATATCGTCCACAAATACAAGAACAAACTTATTCAGTTGATCCCTGAATACCCTATTCATAAGATCCACAAAATATGCTGGTGCATTGGTCAACCTGAATGGCATTACCAACCACTCATAAAATCCAGATGGCGTCCGAAATGTCGTTTTAGGAATACTCTCAGCTGCTACCCGTAGCTGATGAAAACCTGTTGCGAGATCTAACTGGGAAAGTACTCTCGCTCTATCCAACTGATCAAACAAATCGTCTATCCGCATAAGAGGATACTTATACTTCCTAGTTATCTTGTTCAGCTCACGGTAGTCTACACATAAACGAAGGTAACCATCTGCCTTAGTAGCAAATACAACTGGTGCTCCCCACTCAGAAACACTTCTTCTTATAAATCTCTTCTTCAAAAGATCGCTTACTTGCACCCCGAGCTCTCGCTGCTCCCTTGGCGCCATACGAAGAAGTGGCATCACAATAGGTTTGGCATCTTCCACTAAGTCAATTGGAAACTCAATCTCTCGGTGTGGTGGAAGTCCGATCACTTCCTCGAAGATGCCCAGATACTCGCGAGGAATAGGCATATCTGACAACTCATCATGCGGGATGTCGAGGGAATTTAAAAAACTAGCCATCACCCCATCACTAGGTAGGCCACCAAACAGCACCCTCCGCCTATCATCTGCTCTAATGGTCACCGAAGACCCCTCATAATCCACCACCACCCCATATTATTGGAGCCAATCGACTCCCAAAATAATGCCAAACCCAGTAAAGCCCAAAACAAAGCAATCATAAAGAAACATGCATCCATGACTCGATAAGACCAAATTACGACAAATCATGCAGAGGCTAGTCAAACCACCGATCGTCACAACTAAAGGTCCATTAACTATATTGGGTTCCAATCCCAACCTATCTACCAGGTCAGTAGATATGAAGAAATGGGAAGCCCCGGTATCAAACAGTACTCGAACAGGAACATCATAAACAGAAAGCATACCTTGTATGACGATATTCTTTCCCTTCTCCATCGTAGTTGGGGCATTCGACGAAGAAGGAACAACGTTGATAGCATATGCTTTCACAATCTGCTTCTCTTTAGGAGGTTTTGGACATTTATCCTTGTGATGTCCCACTTAGCCGCAATTGAAGCACTGCCTGTCTGCTGGCTTTGCTCGACAATCTTAAGCATAATGGCCCTTCTTGCCACAGCTATAGCACTCTACATATTTCTTATTCTTCTTCTGACCATCCTTAGCTTGGTTCTGCTTCCTCTTATTCTCGGAATTATTCTTGCCTCCACCACTTGCCTGCGGCTTTGGCTTCCTTGCAGATGTAATAGCAACCTCGGCCTTTGACTTAGGGTAAAGGCTCTCAGATCTCAATGCCTTTCCCATAATAGATTCGAATGTCTCATCTATATGATTTATCAGTCTTTCCCCCCAAGTACTCATCTAAGCCAGTTATGAACTTCTTGTTCTTCTTTTCGACAGTATCGATAAGAGATAATCCATACTTCGATAAAGTATCGAACTAAGCAATATATTCTGAGAATGCCTTACCATTCTGCTTAAGTTCCAAGAATTTCCTAAACAATTCTGATTTCTGAGCAGCTGGGATAAACTTATCACTGAAGCGAGTCTTAAACTAATTCCAAATAACTTGATCCTCGAAAGTAGCTGCTTTAATAGCATTCCACCAATTCATTGCCCGTCCTTGCAGTTGACGCGATGCTAGCTTCCTCTTTATTGCATCATCGATCCCTAAGTCCTTGAAGATGTGCTCACAACTATCGAGCCAATCTTGAATATCCATAGCCGATTCCATTCCGTGGAACGGCTTCCCACCAAGACTAGTATAATCCTTGTTAAGCTTGGCAAAATCGGCCCTAGGCGCCTGCACCGCTGCACCACCACCGTTAACAGCATTAGGAACTGCTCCCTGAACATCCCTAAGCATCTCTCTCATGAAGTGGTGAACATCGTCCACATATCAGGGGCATTCCTACTACTGGCCCCTGAACCCGTACTCCTCGTTTATCAGCTCATCGTTCAATCTGTAAAGAGAAAACGATTTACCATCTTCATAGTGGTGCCAGTGCAGCGCGACTTCATCCTTAGATATACTAATAGTGTATATATATATAGCTTTTGAAAACCAAAATATCACAAATACGCACCCTCATATACGTATATTATCTCTCCCTGGTGTCTTTCCCTAGGTTAACTACGCAACCTTGGCTCTGATACCAAGTGTGACGGCATGCCCTGGACCAGCCAGGATTTCCTCGAAATGCGCTGTGCCAATGCCCGACCAGCACGGGATGGTCGTCAAAGGAAAAGGATTATGAAACTATAAATCACCAAAGAACCTGTAGTATATCTCACAGCGAATGGAATAAAATATAATAATAACATAACTTGACATAAAACAGGCGAGACAGTGCATAAGCTGAAAACTAGACCATCATAGCAGCGGAATCCAAAATATAGCTTATGATCAAACCATCATTATTACAACTTCAAAATACTGTCTCTAAAACAAAAAGGAAAGGTACACTACTAATGCCCAAAGCAGTGACCAGCAACAACACAGGGAGAATATATGTAAATGGTACGTGGAAGCCTCCTGCTCGTCTCCGGACAGCTACTCGTGCATACCACCTAACCTATCTCTAGTCTGCTCGTTTAGGAGCACCCAGAGTAATAAGAAGAGGCATAAAACTCTGGGTCAGACAAAAGTTTGGTATGAGCGATAGCAAAAAAAACAAAACAATAATAAGTATAAATGATCACACCTGAACCTGGACCTGCAACCAAAGAGTTAGCACAACAGGATGTACAGTACTCTAAGGTAACACCAACATAAAGTGTAAAATGGGGATGTGCATGTCATGGTGATAACAAACATCAAACATAGCAATCAACCTCACATCTCTCACTCAGCGCTTAAAGTATACGATATCCACCACTTTGATCACCAAATCCTTTGCAATAACCACTTTTCCCTTGGGGTCTTAGTGACCCCATTGCGCTGGTCCATAGCCATTAATCCTTTGCTATGTCCACTTTTCCCCATGGAGTCATGACGACTCCACTGCACTGGCTCATAGCCATGCTGCGATCACTTGCCCTTGGGAGTCTTAACGGTCCCATTCCGCTAATCCATAGCCGCTAATTCGTCTCTCAGTGGTGAACTAAAGCTATAGATATCGATAACCCTTTTGCACATGTCTTGCAGCAAAGTCCAACTCATGAAGTTAACTCGTTGGTTCCCAACCGGATTCTGAGTAATAACTTCACATTTGGACTTCCTTTGCATCTCAGGTTTTGGTCGAATTGGAGTTGGTCTTCAGAAGAGTCATCGCGTAGAAGTAAGAGTATACATCCTATTCGCTTCGGTACTCCATACCCGGTTCGGTTCGGTGTTCATAGCCCACGCCTTGGTTTTGTTCGAATATGCATAGTGCTCTAGTCATCATCGGTTCAGTTCGGTCTCTCATTTGTTTCGTTTCGGGTCCCTTTTGTGCTTCCTTCTCATCTCCAGATTCCGATCCGGTTCTTCCTTCATCTCTGATCCGATCCCCTGCCCCAATTCGATCTGGTTGGCCTTCCTTGTTGCCTTTGCCTTTGTGCGCTGCTGAAGATGCCACCACTTCGGTTCGGTTCGGTTATCAGATCCGATCCAATGCCCATTAATCGATCCGATCCGGATCTCTGCAGCATTTCCAGCAAGCTTGTTTCGTCCATTCTCGCCATACGACGGCGTTCTCAACCATTTTAACTTACTAAATAATCACAAAACATCACAAATAATAGTAACAACATATGGGTATAAAAAGATCAAAACATCAAGCATATAGGTCATTTTAGATCAAACATACCCAAAAAGCATGATTTTTCCCTTAATCCCCTTAACCATGTTTTAACAATAAGACTAGCAAACTTAATCCAAATTAGCCTAAATTTTTATTAGAACCATAAAATGATATTTTAAAATTTATGCATATTTTCCCATATTTTTCTAAGCCATAATTTTGCTAATTATCACTAATCACCCCTAATTAGTGGTAATTAGTGTAAAAACATGCTAATCACTCACCTTAGCCACAAATAAACTCTTAGGTCTACAAATCCACTAATTTGGGTCAAATTCCTATGCAACACAGCAGCCCTAACTCTGATTTGATGCCAATCTGCCTTGATTTGATGTAGATTTAGCTAATTTGTGATTAGAAAGTGATTAGAAGATGATTTGGGGGTTGGAGGCCATTGCTTGGGTTCAAAGAATGTTTGTGGCGGCTAGAAAACTGAAATGAGATGGTTTCCTAACTGATTTCAGCCTCCCCATAAAAATAATACCGAAATGGGTTATGGCCCCTTCCACTAATTACCCTATTAAGCCCGGTTAAGCTGTTTTTCGTCTTCCAACCTTATTTCAGCCATATCTCCCAAACAGTAAGTCCGTTTGATTAATGTGAGCACACTACGGAAAGATAAACCATCATTTGGATCCAATGGAAGTAGTTTCAGGTCAAAACTCCTTTCCAATCAAAAGTTATCGGCAATACAAGATTCACCAGGGGAAAAACGATCATTTAAAATTCAAAAAAAATCGTGAACAAGGGAAATGATCCCAATAGTCGTCTCCCAAAATTACACGACCATATGACTTCGTATGTGGAAGAAATAAATATTCTACGATCCTCTGATGCGTAGAATGCAGGTCGTTACATAAGTTAAGCTGGTAGTTTTGGGAATTTCATATTGTTTGTTGCATCATTTGCTTCATGAATCCTATTTGTGGTTGGAGAAGTATGTCGGCTAGATCTTGTATATAATAGGGTACCCGATTAGATAAGGGTAAATAGGTAGTCAAAAGTGGTAGTGATGCATCCCCTTAAAAATAATAAGCCTTTTTTGTTTGTTGTTTTTTATTCATTTTTTGATGTTGTACATTTTCTGCTTACAATTTTGTTCCACTTTTAAATTGTTTTTTGGGTTTGCATGATTTGATAGTGTTATCTCTCTCATCAGATTACACAGCAGTAGATGTATAATATTTAAGTTAGGTACGCACACCTTGTAGTCAGTTAATTACTCTGATTAAGTTTTATAATTAAATTTGTGTCCTATAATTTAGAAGTATCGAATATTTATCAAATATTAAGTAGCAAGTTGGTAGTTTTCATTAGTAGTTTTAGAAACGGATGGATTTTCGGCATTTTGACTGGTCCGATAATCCGGGTCCTCATATATTTCTTGGAGCTATGGAGATAAGGCCAGTTCTGATGGAAAGGATCAGGACTGACCAAGACCATGATGATGAGTTGAGGGTGTTATAGGAAAAGTTTATAGGGAAGAATCTTTCCCTCACTCTAACAGATATTGTTACTACCAAAATGATCTTGGCACAAGACGGCAGGTGAAGGGATGTCGCATGAATGTAAAGAAAGAATAAGGAACTCAAGCGAAAATCAGGCCGAAACCTTCGGTGGGGGAAAGGGACCCGAAGCCTACCAGGTATCGGCAAAGGTTCATCCGACCGGATCTACAGCCAAGAATCAACCGATGGATACCAGCACATTTAAGGAGGAAGACTATCGGATCAGAGCATAAACATGGCAACCCTCGAAGAATGACTCCATGCATATATAAAGGAATTACTTTCGTAAGTAACGTGAGTATCACTGGAAGCTACCCTTCAAAGAGCCAAACCGAAAGGCTGAACCGAGACTCAAGCAAGGATATGGGTTGTTCGTACTTATCCACTTAGTACCTAAACCATCAACGGTTCTAAATCGGCAGACATCTGCGTAGGCACGAAGGAGGCCCCCTCCGAGTACCCATGATAAAGCCGAAAGCCTACATCCGGAAGCCCGCAACAAAGGACCAACACTGAGAGCACCTGCCAAGAAATGCGAAATGCTTCCGCGATCCATCTCGGCAACAAGCCCCTTCCACCTAGGAAAGATCCCAATTCACCCGGAGCCATCACTTCAAAAATTGTAACCGATACTATGAGGAGGTCCGATGGGCCGATGCCCGAAACCCAAGAAAAAGCGGCCGACAGGAATCGTTCAAGACCAACAATCTATCGGTGGAAAGACACCGGATTCTCTATAAATAGGACACCAGATACTCCACAAAGGTGGACGGATTTTTCATTTCTCAATCTAGCTCCTTCTTTCTCAAGGAGCGCAAATCATCAATTTTTGTAATCTATCTGCAATTTATAAATGGAGAATTATGAGTCCTATGTGTCATGCGATTTGATAATCTTGTAGTATCATAATAATGAAACAGGGAGTTAACACTAACCTTTCTGATGAGGAGATCAATCAAGGTGCTCCAGTAGCGGAGTAAGGGAACTTGATAGAAATATGAACTCCCCTTCTCCTCACCTTATAGAGTCGCCACGGTTGATCCATACCCTCATGTTGAGCCTAACGCTTCTCAAACATTAATGTGTCAAAATCATATATGAATTCCTAGTTCGACCTCCGTTGTAATTCAGACTCCTCGCCCAGGAAGATCTAGTACAAAGGAGTCATCGAAGTTAGTGATTGTTGTGATGCTTTCATCTATGAAATCAAGTGATGCGTTAGCCTGTTTTCTTCTTATTGAAATACACAGTGCAATTGTCATAGCCCAGAAACCTACCCATCCCAGATTCAGGATCATTTCCTAAGAATTCTAAGTCAAGACCAAGGCAAATTTCGTGAATACACACATTACATTATGTAATTCGGGTGTTGACGAAAAATATCGTTAACATTTTGGCGCAAGAAGGAGGGCTTGAACCTCCAATCCTGTGGTTAATTTTTTTAAACTAACTAGCTGAATTCATCATTCCATGGTAGGAAACAATGAAGACGAAGAAATTGAAGCAACAAAACAAAGAACCAGACCCCAATGTCACCCATGAAGGAAATGAGGGCCAAGCACTCAACCCGAATAATAACGAGAAAGAGGCTGCGCCTAACCGACAGCTACTTCCAGAGCCAAACGCCATGGAGGATAATGTCAAGAGAAACTCGGACTTGGAAAAGCAACTCCAAGAAATGTGGGCTCAGGTCGAAGCTGCATAGGCGCAAAAGTCCTCGAGGCTCACCAGATCTAGTCGAAGAGAGACAAATGAATCTCCAAAGTGGAAGGCCCCCGTTTAACAGTCAGAAGCGAAAGGGAGACCTAAAGCAACATCTTCCAAGAAAAAGAATTCTCATCTGACGGGAGTAGATCATCAAGGAAATCAATGCGATCAGAAACAATCCAGGATCTCCACCTCCAAAGGCAATGACCCCAAGAGAGAAGAATATGACAACACGGAGGCTTACATCAGAGATGTCACTTGGAAGACCATCAAAGACTTGCTGGGAAACAAAGGGAAGAGAACCTAGGATGACAAAGTTAACGAAAACGAGAGGGTGGCCCCGTTCATTGATGAGCTTATGAACACTGTGATACCGTCAAGAGTCAACGCCCCAACCATGAAATATCTGGGAACGACTAACCCAAATGACCATTTGATAGCTTTCGACAGCCAAATGGATCGTTACAACGCTTTCAGAGCTGTTAGATGCCGCCTCTTCCCAGTGACCTTCCAGGGTGCAACGGCGAAATGGTATTGTCTACAGGGAAAACACCATTCACTCGTGGGAACAATTCTCCTACGAATTCTTCGCGCAGTTATGCATCTACAAAGATCCAACCGTAGATTATATAGTAAACGCTAACATCAAACAGCGACAGGGGGAGTCTCTTGGGGACTATCTTAAAAGGTTCAACATCGAGGCCTTAAAAGCCAAAGATATGAATGACTGCGACAAGCTGATCGCCGTACATTCAGGGTTGATAGAAAACACCCCCTTTTGGAAGAGTTATATATCCGTGGCTGCAAGGACTTGCAAGATTTCCATTTTTAAGCTGATAAGTTTATCAGTATGAATGAACTATACTTCACGAAGAGGAAGTTCGAGCCTCGAGGAGAAGGAGGAAGGTCGAACTTCGGACGAAAGCTCCTTGAAGGGAATCAGAGGAGACCGAGATGGGAAAACTCTAATACCAACTTGGTTGCCTTGAACAAACCCATCTCGTATGTGTATGTTGTGGCAAAAGAAAGGGTAAACAACTTCCCAGTCTCGTTCAAAGCCAAAAATTGCCCCAAACCACATGTCGGCGGTAAATACTGTGAGTTCCATAAAACCAATGGGCACAAAAGAGACGAATGCAAGGTCTTAGACGGAATTATCCAGACCCTAATCCGAGAGAGGCACCTTAAGGAGTTCGTTTCAAGTAGAGTAGCACCAGTTAAATGTGCAGGAGGATAGCAGAAGGTTTTGGCAAACACGATAGGAGTCACTACAGGGGAAAACAACCTGGATTGGGGCCTCCCGTTAACCAGATTATTGTGATTCATGGGGGACCTCACCCTACCGGAAGCTGTCCGAAAGCCAGGAACCAATACGTGAAAGAAGCTTTGGAGGGAATGTTCTCCATCCAGGAGGAACCGTCGTTGAAAAGCGCGCATTATGCCCTCAAGATGCATAACCTCGTGGTCTCTCCGGAAGAAATGAAGAAAGGGGTCCGTCACCCACATAACGACCCCCTCATGATAACGGCGCAAATTGAGCTTTTGGTCGTTTCTAAGATATTGGTGGATACCGGAAGCATTGTCAACGTCATCTTCAAGCACGCCTTTGACCATATGGGAATTTCCGAAAAGAAGTTGGAGCCTAGAAACGAACCGATTTTCGGGTTCAACAATAAAGGGTTGACTCCGTTGGGACAAATCAAACTCTTGGTTCAAGTAAGGTTGTCCCCTCTTCATAGGAATTCTGAAACTCTCTTCGTCAAGATTGATTAGCCATCCTACTACAATGCCTTCTTCGAATGATCGGCTTTAGAGGAGATGGATGCCTTTGTTTCTTCCAAATATCTCATGTTAAAATTTCTGACCAAAAAGGGATAGGGTACCATCTAGGGAGAACAATTTAGCTCCCGAGAGTTGTACTTTGCCATGGTCGAAAAATACAAAAGGGAAAATTCTTTGTATTTTGATTCTTCTACTGTTTTTATGCCTTCATATAAAGGATTCTAACACCCCTCATTTTAAGCCAAGATAAAAATAAATTTGACTGAAAAATGCACTAATGGTAGGTATACTTCTCTGAAAAGGAAAAGGAAGAGGTCCGATGATGTGAACTCGACTGAAGAAGGAGAAATTATCATAGATTTAGACTCTAGAGGAGACATCGAGAGGATCAAGCCAATAGAGGGAATAGAAGAAGTAAGCATTTACCCGAAGGATGAGTCGAAGGTCATCAACATATGGAAGAGGTTAAAGGAACCTCCCCGAAGCGACTTAGTTTGCTTCCTACAGCTCAACAAAGACGTTTTTGCCTGTAGCCATTCGGACATGGTGGGTATCGATCCTGTAACACCCCACGTCCATTAATGTCACTCACAAAGGGAATGCATTAACTTCCATGGAGGTTTTAAGTGAATATAGAACAGTAAAATTACAACAAGACAGATATAAAATAGTACTTGGAAATTCAAAAACTTTATTTCATTGTAGCAGAAGTCAAAACATGTTTGATTACATCATAACACCATATTCAATGTCAAGTACAATATCTATCTTGATAAAACAAGTACATAATCCCATTACATGAATAGCCATTAAAAAGAAAGATAACAAGCTGGACTTTACTTCAGCAGTCCAAGCTTTCCAGTAGATAAGCGATCCAACTAGACTCCACTAGAACTTGGCCCAACCTGCGGACCTGAAGGGAGAAAAAGGATGGAAAAGAGGGGGTCAGACATAAAGTCTGGTGAATATGATAATTCTACAATACTATTACCAAAATAACTGGACTAAGGCATAAGCTGGAAAACAAGAAAATGTCTATGAAGAGCAGATTAAGGACATAGACAATCGCTAAAGGCAACGTTATAGGCGCTCCTAAATACTAAAGGATAAACACTATACTGCACCACACCAGTCACCCTAAAGATTCATCCCACTTAGCTTCACTTAGAAACTTTCCCAATGGCTTTACGTACCCCTAGCTGACTACATAGGTGCCGCCTGCCCCTATCTCCACTAGGTGTACCCTACTTCCCATTATTCGATCGGCTCCCTAACTCGTAGATACCCGTGCTGGCCCCACAGTGGGGTGTATCACTCCCCTAAAGTGGCAACCTGATACAACGGACATGCACAGCTTATACCTACACGATGCAACAACGTCTTACCTACCAGCCCGGGTCCACACACGCATATGAAACCCGTTGGACTTGCGTTGCCACCGCTCCCTGTTTTGGCCTCTTATAGTCAAACCCAGTATGCGTGTCCCGTCCTCGACTTGGGTCGAGCCCACAAAGATACGTTTTGGGATACTGGTTGAAATGGGCCCCCACTATTTACCACAAGCATTCCACCTAAGCTTGTCCCCATTAGTCCATCCCACTTAACCCACTTAGTCATGTTCATTTACATGTGTGTTTGGTTAAGTCTAATCGTATTTCAAATGCCTCTAAAGGCAACCACCAGATTCCTCATGCCACCCAAGGCACCTACTTAACCCCCATGTCCCACCTTACATGATTATCTGGTTAAGTATTTCTTAGTTCATTAAGGCCATAACCTCATAAAGACCTCTCACATTAGACTGGCATTTATGGCAGCTGGATTTGCCGGGCGGGTCCGGGCAGTCTTACACCATAAAAGAGTCTAACCTCGTGTCTTTACAACTGTTATGCTTTAGTTTGGGCCTAGGACCTCTCACATTGGGCCGACATTTGTGACTACTGGATTTGTCGGGCGGGTCCGGGCAGGTTTACATCACAAACGGGTCCAACCTCGTGTCCTAAGCATTGATTATTAATAATAATCCACTTTCCCCCAATTTTAATAATTCCCTACTTGAATTATTAATTACTTCCAATTTTTAACAATGTCCATAATTAACTCAATTATGGACATTCATTCATGGTATACAACATCTTACAAAATTGCACCCAATTTATTAATTCCTAATATTACCCCTACCCCACGTTTGAACGTTTATTCGCAAAATATATGTTAGACTCGAATAGCCTAACTCATAGCATAAAAGAGATTATCATAATAACAACATGTATATATGACCAAATGAATCGTAATAAGGGGTGAAACTTGCATATGTCCAACTTGCATAGATTATACATGTCATGGACCTAAAGGTGTCAACTTGTTCAAAATTCACCTAATATAATCTCAATCAATTTTCATAAACTTACATATGAACATGTGTGAATCAACATCATCTAATTTTTTAACAACATGGTTTTATATGGGTACACCTAACTCAATAGGCAAATTCCCATAATCAAGTTTTATTTAATTATAGTTTCAAGTTTATGGGTACACCTAACCTAATAGGCAAATTCCCATAAACAAGATCCATTTAAATTAAGAAAAAAAAACATAACTTTAAGCATGATCCAACAGCATGATTTTTCATCATAATATAGCATGATTTATAACATGGCATAGTATGATAGTATAACATAGCTTGACATGATTCTCAATATAGCACGCATAGCATAAGAGAATTTACAACATAGCATGACATAGCATATATAATTTACATCATACGACAGCATAATAACATAATAAGAGATCCACAATATATAGAATTTACAATTACAAATCACATCACTTTCTTGTGATCCATTCATAACTGAGTCAAATTAGTTTGTAATAGTCTTGTGAGAATCATCATACTCACAGTTTAAAGAAGAGGATTAGAGAAAGAATCTTTTGATTTGTTTTGTTGAGAAGAATTTAGTTGTAGTAGATTAGGCTTCTTCTTCTTAGATTTGTGACGGCTATGCTGAACTCCATGGCAGCAGCATGACGGTAGTCTTCTCTAATTTTACAAGTGATTTAGGTCTAAGGTCTACCCACTTATTTATAGATTTTAGAATTCATTCTAGGCCATTAGATTTAACCTAAAAATAACCGCAGTCGTTCAGACAAGATGGGGTTTATCTTGTTGACTCAGCAATGAGTCAGAAGTGACTCAGCAAACACTCAGCAATATATATATATATATATATATATATATATATATATATTCTACAATGTACACATTAGATACATCCCCCCCTTTTACACACTTATTATTGTTTTTATATACATATTAGATGCATCCCCTCTCTTACACACTTATTAATATTTTTATATTCATATTAGATACATCCCCTCTCTTACACACTTATTAATATTATTATATTCATATTAGATACATCCCCTCTCTTACACACTTTTATATTCATATTAGATACAACCCCCCTCTTACACACTTATTAATATTTTAGCAACTTTAGTGTTAATAGAAAATTCGGGGTGTTACATTCTCCCCTCCTTTTAGGATTTCGTCCCCGAAATCTTCAAGTCTGGAAGAATGTATATCCTACCATCCAAACGTCCATCTACTCATCCATCATACACAGGCATCCATTGTCCTTACAGACTTCTAATGCTTTCATGTTTAAATGCACAGTGTGTGTATATGTCCGTATCTAATGCAAAATCAGGCGGTCCACTGATTCAGTTGACCTCCTTAATGCAACTATGATCGTGCCATGCATCCATTATGTATGCAAAAGATTCTTAATGCTACATAATACTTCTATATGCGTGCACAACCATCATCTGAATGCAGCATCCACATGATAATACAACCATCGTTCATCCATTTTACTAAATACATCCATATATATGCAATATGTAGTGACTGAGCCGATCTAGTGCCTAAAGTGTGTGTATATATGCATCCACGAGCAACCACTAGCAAACACTTGCATCCATTTTGCATCCATCATACATAACATGTCTCAAACACATGTTTCAACCATAGGATTATCCTAACTAAAGGTCAAAGATACTAATGAGAGGACATACTAAAGATAAGATAAGATAAGCTAAGCGATAAAGGAGAAATTAAAAGACATACCCTCAAAAAGAAAAGGGTACAACGAACGCATCTTCTCTTCTGTCTCCCAAGTTGCGTTGCTCTCATCATCTCCCCATTGCACTTTAACCAGTCTGACCTCTCGATTCCTCATCTTTTTGATCTCCGACCCAAGAATGCATGTAGGAGCTCGTCTAATTGTTGCATCACGCTCTATTTCCACCTCTTTAAGCAAGCTCGGCTCTACCACCTCCGCGGTCTTGTGCAAACACTTCCTCAAATGTGATACATGGAATACGTCGTGTACTCCACTAAGTTTCTCAGGCAACTCCACCCTATATGCCATCTTCCCAATCCTGTTTTTTTTTAAAGGAAACGGCCCTACAAACCTTGGTGCTAATTTCCCCACGGACCCAAAGCGAACAACATTCTGTAACGGAGATACTTTGATAAAAACCATGTCCCCAATGTCAAACTCAAGATCTGTCCTCCTCTTATCAGCATACGATTTTTGCCTATCTTGTGCTGCTTTCATCCTCCTTCGAATCAACTCAATCTTCTCCGAGGTTTCCCTAACCATATCGGGCCCAAGTAGGATTTTATCGGTAGATTCCCACCAACATGTAGGCGAACGGCAAGGCCTTCCATAAAGAGCTTCGAAAGGTGCCATGCCAATACTAGACTGAAAGCTATTGTTATATGCGAATTCTACTAACGGAAGGTGCTCTTCCCATGTACCCCCAAAGTCTAGGATACAAAGCCTTAAAAGATCCTCTAGAATGCGATTCACCCTCTCGGTCTGGCCGTCTGTCTGAGGATGATATGCGGTGCTCAAACATAGCTGAGTCCCTACCGCCTCTTGTAAACTCTTCCAAAATTCGCTAGTAAAGATGGGGTCACGGTCGCTTACTATACTAGAAGGAATACCGTGCAAACGAACTGTCTCCTTAATGTATACAGAAGCCAACCACGGAGAAGTCCTCTTACTTTTCACGGGAATAAAATGGGCGCTTTTAGTAAGTCTATCCACTATAACCCAAATCCCCGTGTTACCCTTCCTTGATCTTGGTAATCCATCCACAAAATCCATTGAGATGCTTTCCCATTTCCATAGTGGAACTTCTAATGGGTGAAGCAACCCACCGGGTTTCTTTTGTTCTGCTTTAACTCGTTGGCACACCAAGCATCTAGCGACGTACTCGGCCACATCCTTTTTCATACCGGCCCAAAAGAAAACCCGCTTCATATCTTTGTACATCTTATCCCTGCCGGGATGAATGGTCATTTTTGAGCGATGAGCATCATCAAGAATGGCCTTCCTTAAGTCTTCGTCTTGCGGTACACAAAGTCTATTATCCCTTCGTAACCAACCCTTATCGTCTAGGGTATACCTACGAAGATGGCTTGACGACTCCCCCCTTTGAGCTTTTCTACTATCCCAACCAACCGTGGGTCGTCTCGCTGTGCCTCACCAACCCGTCCTAGAAGTGTAGGTCTAACCTCCAAGGATGCTAACAGACCGGGTACTAAGTCAACGGAGGTTCTAAAGTCAAACATAGAGATGAATTCTAAGCTTTGTCGTTCAACAAACAACGGACTCAAGGATAACCTTTTCCTACTTAAGGCGTCTGCCACCACGTTACCCTTGCCCGGGGTATATGCTATTTCAAAATCGTAGGAGGCTAAGAATTCCATCCACCGTTGCTGCCTTAAATTCAAATCCTTCTGAGAGAATAAGTATTTTAATGATTTGTGGTCAGTGAACAGTTCGAATTTCTCACCAAGAAGATAGTGACGCCAAGACTTAAGCGCGAAAACAATTGCGGCTAGCTCTAAGTCATGCGTGGGGTAATTCTTTTCATGAACCCTCAACTGCCTTCCACCATAGGCTATTACTCTTCCCTCTTGCATGAGGACCGCGGCAAGTCCCGTCCCATAAGCATCAGTATAGATGGTAAACGGTTTATTCCCGTCTGGCAGCACTAACACTGGGGCTGAAGTTAAGGCTCTCTTTAAACGTTGGAACGCATCATCGCAATCTTTGTCCCACGTAAAAACCAGGTTCTTCTTCGTTAACTGTGTTAATGGAGCTGATATTTTTGCGAAGTCTTTGATAAACTTCCTATAATAGCCAGCCAACCCCAAGAAACTTCTTACTTTGGTTGCATTTTTAGGGACCTTCCAATCTTGGATGGCCACCACCTTTGCGGGATCCACTGCTATCCCTTCTTTGGAAACAACGTGCCCTAAGAACCGTACTTCCTTCCTCCAGAAGTGACACTTAGAAAATTTTGCCTTAAGGTTATGTGCTCGAAGGGTTTCCAACACTTCCCTAAGATGTAGGGAGTGCTCTTCTTTATTCTTAGAAAAGACTAAGATGTCATCCACAAAGACTACCACGAATTTGTTAAGGTATTCCCTAAACACCCTACTCATCAAATCAACAAAATATGCAGGGGCGGTTGTCAAACCAAAGGGCATCACTAGCCATTCATAGAATCCGTCAGGAGTCCTAAAAGCAGTCTTATCTATACTACCCTCAGCCACTCTCAGTTGATGAAAGCCAGTGGCTAAGTCCAACTGCGAAAACACTGAGGCGCCAACTAACTGATCAAAGAGATCGTCAATCCTCGGCAGTGGGTGTCGGTTCTTTTTAGTAAGCTTGTTTAGTTCTCTATAGTCCATACAAAGTCTAAGAGACCCATCCGCCTTTGTGGCAAAAACTACTGGAGCACCCCACTCCGATATACTACGTCTTATGAACCCCTTCTCAAGCAACTCCTTTACTTGCTTATTGAGTTCCCTCCTTTCACGAGGAGCCATGTGGCGCACTGGCAAAGATACGGGTTTAGCATTATCCACAAGATAAATTCGAAAGTCTATCTCCCGCTTTGGAGGTAAGCCCTTCACCTCCTCAAACACATCCGGATATTCCCGGACCACTTCTACCGATCGCAGGTTCTCTACAGACGCGTCAAGCGATTCAAGATAACTTAGCATAACGGAATTTATGGGATTACAAAAGATGTCGAGAGCATTACCAAGGCGAGTCACAAGCCTAACTACTCTCCTTTCACAATCAAGAATGGCCCTATTTCTAGATAACCAATCCATTCCTAAAATTAGCCCATAGCCCGTGAAGCCCAATACATAAGCATCACATCTAAATTCAACGCTAAGTATAGAGATTTTCAAATCCAAACATATCATGGTCAAATGAGCCGAACCCCCAATTGGATTTGAAACGACCAAGGGATCCTCTACTAAACTGGTGTTCAAGTGCAGTGATTCAACTAATGATGCAGAGATAAACGAATGAGATGCGCCAGAATCGAATAAGGTACGGACAGGATGATCAAACAGAAAAACTAAGCTTTCAACAGAAATTGTTCTACCTCTTTCTTGCAGCGGTGGGGCCGCAATAGCCTGAACTTGCCCCCTTGCCTGCCCTGGTGCCATAAGAGCCTGCACCTGTCCTCCCGAGGTAGACCCTGCCCTCTGCCCCTTCTTTGGACAGTCCTTCACTAAATGTCCCGCATCTCCACAATGAAAACAACCAGTCTTCTTTTTCTTTCTACAATCTTTGCTGAGATGGCCAGGCGTCCCACAATTGAAGCATTTCTTCTTCCCTTTGCCATTATTGTTTTTACCACCCTTCTTATTTTGCTGTTGGGGTTTCTTCTGATCCCCTTTCTTTTCAACTGCCTTATCCTCATGCATAAGTGCCATTTCTACTAGCTTTTCAAAGGTGGCTCCCATAGGGATGTGGGTCATAGCCAACCCTTGCAACGGTTCATTCAAGCCTCTAACGAACCTCAAAGCTTTCTTCTCTGGCGTGTTCGCCAACTCCAAGCCAAACCTTGCTAACTGATTAAATTTATTGACATATTCCTTTACTGATGAGCTCCCTTGCTTTAGTGCCAGGAATTTTTCCATATTTAAGTTCTCCTCTTCCCTTGAAAGAAACTTTGCCTCAAACCTTCGTCTGAAATCCGCCCATGAATCAACTGGACGTTCCCCGTTATTGACCTCCCACCAAAACGAGGCCTCTCCCTTCATTAACCAAGCAGCTAAACGGACTTTCCTCCCATCTTCCACTTCAAAGATATCCAACAATTCCTCAGTCTCCTTAAGCCAATCTTTGGCCTCCACAAACGTCTCAGTCCCTTGAAAAGTTTTTCCTCCCATAGCCTTGAATTCCTTGCACGTCTTTGCAAAAGTGTCAACACGAGGAGGAGGAGGAGGAGGAATGGGTGCAACTAGGGGTGGAGGAGTATCCGCTGGCCTGCAGTGGTGGCCCTAGCCTCCAAGTATCTCCTAAACCACCCTGGAATCGTCACGCCTTCTGGGAGATTAAGATCTTCAGCCATGCTGAAACGAAAAAGGAAAGATTCAAAATGGAGAATTTGAAAGATAAAGATAAGGATGTGGCTATTTGGGATTATGTTTTTCATAAAAACTCTCTTTAAATAACATGTTTTTTTTTTTTTTGAAAGCACTTCTTCCAAAAATACTTTAGAAAAAAAAAATATTTTTCTAAAAAATTTTTTATCTGTTCTGGTAACCTTATGCTCTGATACCACGTGTAACACCCCACGTCCATTAATGTCACTCACAAAGGGAATGCATTAACTTCCATGGAGGTTTTAAGTGAATATAGAACAGTAAAATTACAACAAGACAGATATAAAATAGTACTTGGAAATTCAAAAACTTTATTTCATTGTAGCAGAAGTCAAAACATGTTTGATTACATCATAACACCATATTCAATGTCAAGTACAATATCTATCTTGATAAAACAAGTACATAATCCCATTACATGAATAGCCATTAAAAAGAAAGATAACAAGCTGGACTTTACTTCAGCAGTCCAAGCTTTCCGGTAGATAAGCGATCCAACTAGACTCCACTAGAACTTGGCCCAACCTGCGGACCTGAAGGGAGAAAAAGGATGGAAAAGAAGGGGTCAGACATAAAGTCTGGTGAATATGATAATTCTACAATACTATTACCAAAATAACTGGACTAAGGCATAAGCTGGAAAACAAGAAAATGTCTATGAAGAGCAGATTAAGGACATAGACAATCGCTAAAGGCAACATTATAGGCGCTCCTAAATACTAAAGAATAAACACTATACTGCACCACACCAGTCACCCTAAAGATTCATCCCACTTAGCTTCACTTAGAAACTTTCCCAATGGCTTTACGTACCCCTAGCTGACTACATAGGTGCCGCCTGCCCCTATCTCCACTAGGTGTACCCTACTTCCCATTATTCGATCGGCTCCCTAACTCGTAGATACCCGTGCTGGCCCCACAGTGGGGTGTAACACTCCCCTAAAGTGGCAACCTGATACAACGGACATGCACGGCTTATACCTACACGATGCAACAACGTCTTACCTACCAGCCCGGGTCCACACACGCATATGAAACCCGTTGGACTTGCGTTGCCACCGCTCCCTGTTTTGGCCTCTTATAGTCAAACCCAATATGCGTGTCCCGTCCTCGACTTGGGTCGAGCCCACAAAGATACGTTTTGGGATACTGGTTGAAATGGGCCTCCACTATTTACCACAAGCATTCCACCTAAGCTTGTCCCCATTAGTCCATCCCACTTAACCCACTTAGTCATGTTCATTTACATGTGTGTTTGGTTAAGTCTAATCGTATTTCAAATGCCTCTAAAGGCAACCACCAGATTCCTCATGCCACCCAAGGCACCTACTTAACCCCCATGTCCCACCTTACATGATTATCTGGTTAAGTATTTCTTAGTTCATTAAGGCCATAACCTCATAAAGACCTCTCACATTAGACTGGCATTTATGGCAGCTGGATTTGCCGGGCGGGTCCGGGCAGTCTTACACCATAAAAGAGTCTAACCTCGTGTCTTTACAACTGTTATGCTTTAGTTTGGGCCTAGGACCTCTCACATTGGGCCGACATTTGTGACTACTGGATTTGCCGGGCGGGTCCGGGCAGGTTTACATCACAAACGGGTCCAACCTCGTGTCCTAAGCATTGATTATTAATAATAATCCACTTTCCCCCAATTTTAATAATTCCCTACTTGAATTATTAATTACTTCCAATTTTTAACAATGTCCATAATTGACTCAATTATGGACATTCATTCATGGTATGCAACATCTTACAAAATTGCACCCAATTTATTAATTCCTAATATTACCCCTACCCCACGTTTGAACGTTTATTCGCAAAATATATGTTAGACTCGAATAGCCTAACTCATAGCATAAAAGAGATTATCATAATAACAACATGTATATGTGACCAAATGAATCATAATAAGGGGTGAAACTTGCATATGTCCAACTTGCATAGATTATACATGTCATGGACCTAAAGGTGTCAACTTGTTCAAAATTCACCTAATATAATCTCAATCAATTTTCATAAACTTACATATGAACATGTGTGAATCAACATCATCTAATTTTTTAACAACATGGTTTTATATGGGTGCACCTAACTCAATAGGCAAATTCCCATAATCAAGTTTTATTTAATTATAGTTTCAAGTTTATGGGTACACCTAACCTAATAGGCAAATTCCCATAAACAAGATCCATTTAAATTAAGAAAAAAAACATAACTTTAAGCATGATCCAACAGCATGATTTTTCATCATAATATAGCATGATTTATAACATGGCATAGTATGATAGTATAACATAGCTTGACATGATTCTCAATATAGCACGCATAGCATAAGAGAATTTACAACATAGCATGACATAGCATATATAATTTACATCATACAACAACATAATAACATAATAAGAGATCCACAATATATAGAATTTACAATTACAAATCACATCACTTTCTTGTGATCCATTCATAACTGAGTCAAATTAGTTTGTAATAGTCTTGTGAGAATCATCATACTCACAGTTTAAAGAAGAGGATTAGAGAAAGAATCTTTTGATTTGTTTTGTTGAGAAGAATTTAGTTGTAGTAGATTAGGCTTCTTCTTCTTAGATTTGTGACGGCTATGCTGAACTCCATGGCAGCAGCATGACGGTAGTCTTCTCTAATTTTACAAGTGATTTAGGTCTAAGGTCTACCCACTTATTTATAGATTTTAGAATTCATTCTAGGCCATTAGATTTAACCTAGAAATAACCGCAGCCGTTCAGACAAGATGGGGTTTATCTTGTTGACTCAGCAATGAGTCAGAAGTGACTCAGCAAACACTCAGCAATATATATATATATATATATTCTACAATGTACACATTAGATACATCCCCCCCTTTTACACACTTATTATTGTTTTTATATACATATTAGATACATCCCCTCTCTTACACACTTATTAATATTTTTATATTCATATTAGATACATCCCCTCTCTTACACACTTATTAATATTATTATATTCATATTAGATACATCCCCTCTCTTACACACTTTTATATTCATATTAGATACATCCCCCCTCTTACACACTTATTAATATTTTAGCAACTTTAGTGTTAATAGAAAATTCGGGGTGTTACAGATCCTTCAATCGTAAGTCACGCCTTAAACATTGAACCTTCGATAATCTTGATCCGGCAGAAGAAGAGGCAATATAATAGGGACTGGATTGAGGCCTTAAATGTAACACCCCACCTCCGTTAAGGTCACTCGCAAAGGGAATGCCTTAACTTTGTTGGAGCGTTTTTAGTAGACAGAACAGAAATTTACAAGATAGATAAAGTAGTAATTGAAAAATTTATAACTTTATTACAACATAAATGAGTTTACTTACATCTTTCAAAATCATAATATCGGAATTCAAGTACATAAATATCGGTTTTGTACAAAAGCCTTCAGAATGCATAGTTTTTAAAGCCATAATCCCCAATATAAACTTCCATCGAAAGATAGAGCCAAAGCCAAGCAATACTTCAAACACTTCAAGAAGCGAGAATCAGAATCAAGCTCCTATGTTTCCACCCTGAGAACCTGGGGAGGAAACGCAAGAAAAGAGGCGAAACAAACTAGGTCAGACATAAGTCTGGTGAGTCCAGTGACTTTCAGCATATAAACAGATAACAGTATCATGACATGTAAATAAAACTGTATGAGTGATAACTGTAACAGGAATATCAGGTTAACAGAAGAAACGGAATGATATAGGCTAAGCTAAGCTTCTTACTTAGTTTTCACTTCTCTGCACTAATACTAATATAATAGGATTAGGTGTTACCCTAATGTTTAAGCTGAAACAGAAACGGAAACAAAATAATCTCTATAGAAACAGAACGCTAGTAATGGGCCTTTACCACCCGAACAGAGGCAGACGGTACAGAAACAGAATGCTAATAATGGGCTTTTACCGCCCCAATAGACAGAAGGTACGAAAATAGAATACTAATAATGGGCCTTTACCGCCCAACTAATGGGCCTTTACCAACTCAACAGACAGAAGGTATGGAAACAGAATCAGAAACGGAATCCGAGACAGAAACAGAATAATTTCTACAGAAACAGAATGCTAGTAATAGGCCTTTACCACCCGAACAGACATAAGGCACAGAAGCAGAATACTAATAATGGGCCTTTACCACCCAACTAATGGGCCTTTACCACCCCAACAGACAGAAGTTACGGAAATAGAATCGGAAAGGGAATCAGAGACGGAAACAGAATAATCCCTACGGAAACAGAATGTTAGAATTAGGTGTACACTAGTAATGGGCCTTTACCACCCGAACAGACGGTACCACGCAGAAACAGACAGGTGTTACCACCCAACAGAAACAGACGGTACCCATAGAAAAAGACAGAACTAGGTGTACCATAATGTCTAAACTGAAACAGAATAATCTCTACAGAAACAGATGCTAGAATTAGGTGTACACTAGTAATGGGCCTTTACCACCCGAACAGACGGTACCATGCAGAAACAGACAGGTGTTACCACCCAACAGAAACAGATGGTACCCACAGAAACAGACAGAATTAAGTGTACCCTAAGTCCTACCCCCAAGGGATCGGCTCCCTAATACGTAAATACCCTGTGTCGGCCCCATAATAGGGTGTATCACTCCCTAAAGTGGCAACCTATTGACACAGACCTATTTACAGATGTCACAGTGTCTTACGTCCTCGGAGCAGACCTGATCCATGCACGCACATGACCTGGTTGGAACGCACCATCAACACCCCTCGCCATTATCAGAATGAACCGCTTATAATTAGTTCAGTAAGCGTGCCCGGACCCCTACATAGCGTGGGGTCAAAGTTTTGATACCAGAAAGGGTTACTGACTAATATGGGTCCCAAACAACAGATGACACAAGTATTTCCCCTCGTAACCTTGTCTCCCTAGACTAGAAGATTTCAGATTAACTTGTTTACAAGTTTCAGACAGAGTTCAGATTACTAGTTCACAGGTCAGACAATCAAGTTAACAAGTTTTCAGATTAACAGATCAGATGTACGGATTTAACAGACTTATAGATTGTCTAACTTTGTATTTGGCCTACAGATTCACAAAACGGGTTTATTAGATTCATCAGTCCAGTTGGTTTAAGCCTATCCACCCAACACGTTTTTAGACACCACATTTCTCTTAAATTTGCATTAATTAAATATTAATGCATAGACCTCTCACATTAGGTCGGTAGCTTGTGGCCGCTGGATGTGCCGGGCGGTTCCGGGCAGACTTTTGCCACAAGCCAGACCTAACCTTGTGTCTAAGCATATTTTAATTATGCCTACGACCTCTCACATTAGACTGATAGTTTGCGGTTGTTGGTTAAGCCGGTTGGTTCCGGGCAGGCTTCTACCGCAAGCGGAGTCTATCCTCGTGTCATAGCCAATTTATTCCAATACAGATTATACAAATATCAGATTAATTATGTCCATTTAAACGATTACACTTCTTCACAGGTTACAGCAGATTAGTCAAATTTCCATGTTTTACTCAATCTTAGATCGAGCTTACGGATTTTCATACCCAAATTACAATTATTTAGCTTTCAACAGATTAGGCAATTCAACAGATAACAGATCTAGTAGATTAGGCGATTCAACAGATTAGCAGATTAGGCAATTCAACCGATACAGATCTAGCAGATTAGGCGATTCAACAGATTAGCAGATTATATATTTCTAAAATTCTATTTACATATCTTTCCTAATCATAAATTAAGCCTAAACTTACATGCCTAAATCATGGTCATAATTCATAATACAACATATGCCCAAATTTTTAGTTAAACTTTGCACAGTACAGAATATTCTCTAAAAGCCCCAAATCATGATATAAAATATGAATTATGCCAAATTATAGCCTTTAATGCCAATATCCAAAAATCCACTTTTAGGCGTATTCACATTGATAGTTATCCTATTATAATATAGGTCTCTACGCCTAAGTCACATATTCCTTTTTCAAGTCATGAATCGTTATATAAAAATATGCCCAAGAATCTAGATCTTTAAATTATAACATCTCAAAATCAGATCTTAATTTTAAACATGTGTTATGTCCCCCAAGTTTCAAGTCATATGTTATCATACAATGATTCCTCTTCTTCCAAATTACAGAGTATGCACAGAACTAGATCTAATTTACAACATATGTCCATTTTTCAAATCAGTCAAAGATCAGTCATGTCCAATTATGCATTATCCATTATTAGTCCCAAAATTTAGCGTTCGTGCGTTAATCTCTTATGAGATTTGGCGCAGGCGCGTGGAAGCCTGGCTATAAACAAAAAGGAAGAAAAGAGGGAACAGATACAAAACAGTCACAATCAAGATAGATCCACAGAAAAGTATGCATAACCTTAGATCCAGATTCACAAAAATGTCAAGATAATTATTAAATTTCATATATGAAAATAACTGTACTCACAAAATGTGAACGATTCTTGTATTCTAGAATCTGTATTCTGACACTGAACAACTCTCCTTTGGCATAGACTATCGATTAGATTAGAAAATAGTTGTCCTCTTTTAATTCTATTCAGATTGGAAGAAGATGCACTAGTTCTAGTTTTGATTCTAGGAGAGTAGCGACGCCATTTTTATATTTAATTAGAATAGAGGCAGAGTATAGGCTGAATGAAATTGTGTGGAGAGAAAGCTAGGTTTGGGGGTGTTTAAATAGCATAGGGGTCACGAATCTAGTCAGAACAGGCGTCTAAATACAGAAAAATGCATCTGTCCACGGATATGGAAATAGCGGGGAGGTCGACCCCCAGGTCGACCCTAGTGTCGACCTGGGTCCTGGGCGGGAATTTTTCCGCCCAGCCCGGGTGTCTGTTTTGTATTTCGAAATCTGAATTTTGAATTTCGGGCTGGTTTTTACTTAAACTTCTTAAGGCCATATCTTCTTCATACGGTGTCCGATTTACGCAAACTTGGACTCTGTTCCAAGCAGAAGTTCGAGACGAACGCAATGACGTAACCCCTTTCACTTAATTATTCTGTTACAATTTAATTATTCTCTGATTTGTCATTCTTATGTTCACAGAAAATACAGGGTGTTACATTAAAGGAGGAAGTCAAAAGGTTGGAATCTAACGTGTTTATCTGAGAGGTCCAGTATCCGAAGTGGTTAGCCAATCTCGTGCTAGTGAAGATGTCCAATGGAATGTGGAGGACGTGTGTCGATTACACAGGTTTAAATAAAGCTTGTCAGAAAGACTGTTACCCTCTTCCGCGGATCGATCAGTTGGTTGATGCCACGAGTGGACACAAAATACTATCGCTTATGGATGCCTATTCGGGATACAACCAAATACCAATGCATAAACCCGACGAGGAACACACAAGTTTTATTACCGACTAGGGAACATTTTTTTATAAAGTAATGTCTTTTGGTTTGAGGAACGCAGGGGCAATGTACCAAAGGCTGGTGAACATGATGTTCCGAGAGCAGATAGGGCGCAATATGGAAGTATACGTCGACAACATGCTAGTGAAGTCCACCAAAACAGAGAATCATCTAAAGGACCTAGGATAAATATTTGGTATCTTGAGAAGTTACTAGATGATGTTGAATCCTCAAAAGCGTTCCTTCGGAGTTCAATCTGGGAAGTTTCTGGGATATGTGGTAAGCAAGCGAGGAATCGAGGCTAGCCCCGACCAAATACAGGCCATTAAGCACATGGAGGAACCTAAAACCATCAAGGAGGTCATGAGCCAAAACAGGAAGGTAGCAGCACTCAGCAGCTTCATTTCTAAAGCCACCAATAAATGCATCCATTTCTTCAATGTCATAAAAAAAAAAGAATTTTGAGTGGAACGAAGAGTGTAGGAAGGCATTCAAAGAATTGAAAGTTTATATGGGAACACCTCCGGTTTTGTCCAGTCCCGAGAAGGGGAAAACTCTATACCTATACATGGCTGTCTCCGAACATGCAGTGAGCTCAGTATTGATAAGAGAGAATGAGGGGACCCAACACCCTATCTATTATGTTATCCGGAGGGTAAGGGACGCGGAAACTCGATACCCCTTCATAGAGAAATTGGTGTATTTCTTAATCCTTACTGCACAAAAGCTCAGAGGTTATTTCCAGGCACACCCTATTAAAGTCTTAACTAGCTTCCCGCTTAAACAAGTGTTCAGCATACCGGAAACCTCATGAAGGCTAATCAAATGGGGTGTTGAGCTCATCCAATAGGAAATTGAGTTCTATCCTCACGCTGCAATTAAAGGGCAAGCTCTAGAAGATTTCGTGAATGAGTGTACGAACTTCATTCCAGAACAATCGGTCAAAGAAAATGGCTCAAAAGCCAAATGGCAACTCTTTGTAGATGGAGCTTCCAACGAGTAGGGGGGAAGGTTATGTTGTAATCACCCCTGACGGACACTGCTTGTACTATGCCATGAAATTAAGGTTTTCGGCAACCAACAATGTGGCAGAATATGAATCCATGATAGCTGCATTGAATTTGACATTACAGTTGAAGATACCGAGGTTAGAAATTTTCAATGACCTGTAACTAATGGTAAACCAAATAAAGCCGACATATCAAACCAAAGACGAGCAACACATCTTATACATGAAGAAGGTAGTAAAGATGCTCTCCCTGTTTGAGGACTTCTCAGTTCATCAAATACCCCACTGGGAGAATACCCAAGCAGATTCACTAGCCAAATTAGCCAGCTCCCAAGGAGCCCCCGAAACCTGGATAGTGCTGGTGGGATATCAGGAGATGCCCAGCATCGAACCGAAAGAATCGGAAAAAGGCAAAGAGTTGTTGGTTTTGACCCGATCCCAAGCCTTGATAAAGGGAAACGGAGAAGACCAGGAAGGAAACTCCGATATGGAATCCCTCATAACCGAAACACGACCCTAATAGGAAGTTACATGGATGACTCGCATAGTGGACTACCTCTTGGAAGGGACATTACCCCTTAGTAAGCAAGATGCAAGAATGATTAAACAACAAGCTCCTACATTAGTGATCATAGATGGTATACTTTACAAAAAGGGACACTCACTTCCTTATTTAAGGTGTATAAGTTTTGAAGATGGACTAAGCCTATTAAAAAAACTCACGAAGGATGGCGCGAGGACCATTCCAATGGGGTTAAACTGGACAAAAGGGTCATGCGATAGGGTTATTATTGACCACTGATGGTTAGTCAAGCGATCGAATACGTCAAGAGGTGTGACAAATGCCAGAAATACTCTAAGGTACCACATCTTCCTCCCAGCAATCTAACCACTATATCGAGCCCCTGGCCTTACGAAATACGGGGGATAGATTTGATCGAGCCCTTGCCACATGCCAAGGGAGGAGCTAAATATTCCATAGTAGCTATCGACTACTTCACCAAGTGGGTGGATGCAGAACCCTTTCTGATTATCACATCCAAGAAAGTGTTAAAATTCCTGATAAAGAATATCGTTACCTGCTTTGGGATCCCCCATAAGATCATATCGGATAACGGAATACAATTCGAGAGCAAGGAATTCACCTAGTTCTGCAAGAAAAATGGAATCATCAAAAGTTTCTCCTTAGTGGCCCTTCTGAAAGCTAACGGAGCAGTGGAAGCCACAAATAAGACCATTAAGATGATCCTTAAGAAACGCCTAAATTAGGCTAAAGGAAATTGGGCGGATAAGTTGCCCCTAGTGCTATGGGCATACAGGACTTCCATCAAAACAGCTACGGGACACACCCCTTTTTCCCTGACATATGGTTGCGAGGCAATGCTTCCAGTTGAGGTCGAAGTTCCATCACACCGAAGGATAGCATACGCATTTGACCCCAACCAAGAGTTAAGAAAAGAATCATTAGACCTGGTACAGGAACTAAGGGATGAGGCTGCGATCAGAACCGCCGAATACCAAAGAAGGATCATCAAATATTACAATTCGAAAGTCAAAGCTAGAACATTCTCTAAGGGTGAATTAGTACTACGAAGAGTAATGGCTAATACCAAAGTTCCAGCTGATGGTCCTCTCGGCCCAAATTGGGAAGGACCCCTGATTGTCCATCAAGAAGTCATACCTGGCACATATCGTCTATGTAGGCCCAACGATGATCTTGTGCCGAGAACATGGAACTCGGAACATTTGTGGCCATATTTTCCAACCATAAAAGAATAGAGGACATGATATTTTCCCCAAGAAATCGTCATACAGCTAGGGGAATGGAAACCCTCCCGATAGCTCGTAAGAAACCCAAAAGGGGTCGAGCTGGAAAAAAGGATCGAATCCCTCGTCATCGCCAAATTGGCCCGGGCGAGGCATCCCCCGAAGAGGGATGATTGTGTTAGTCTTTCTCCTTGCCCAAACCAAATGGGGTAGGGTTAAAGCATTAAAAAGCGTAAGCCGTCGTTTCACACTAGAGATGGTCGTGGCGGTGCATCTAAAAATTAGCACGCCCTACCTCTGCTCGCAGAAGAGGATGCCCTGCCTCTGCTCGAGCAAAGCATGTCCTACCTCTGCTCTCTTAAGAGCACATCCTACTTCTTTTTATGTTCCGTGTTACCCGCAGAAGGGAACACAAACCCCTATCATCGTCTACGATGATCAGGATAGGGCCCTTGGAGGGGTGTGGCGAATAAGCCTCTATCAATGCCTACGATAGCCCGTGTAGAGCGTCAAAAGAGTAAACCTTAGTTCTGTGCCTACGATGGCCCCATCTAAGTTTTTGAGCCCTTATCATTACCTACGATGGTCAGGATAAGGCGCTTCCTGGAGGGAGGTTGGGTAAGTCCTCGGTCCCTACTTGTGGATAAGCTAGCCATGTGCTCCGAACGCACAGGCCCAAAGAGTGGCCAACAAAGCACGTACTTTCTCTGCTTTGTCAACAAAAGCCTAAGAGGAGGCTCAAGAATCACGTACAACCTTTGCTTCCCAAACCAAATCCGAGGGGGATACTCTCTCTATTAATACTGGAGGTGGTTCCAGCTTTCTATACAAATACTCGAATCTAGGTGGATTCGGCTCTTCATTAATGTCGGAAGGGTCTCCGGTCCTAAATTTAAAAATACCTGAATCTGGGTGGATTCGGCTCTTCATTAATACCGGAAGGGTCTCCGGTCCTAAATCTAAAAGTACCCAAATCTGAGTGGATTTGGCTCTTCATTAATGCCAAAAGGGTCTCCGGTCCTAAATCTGAAAATACCTGAATCTGGGTGGATCCGGCTCTTCATTAATGCCGAAAGAGTCTCCGGTCCTAAATCTTAAAATACCCGAATTTGGGTGGATTCGTCTCTTCATTAATGCCGGAAGGGTCTCCGGACCTAAATCTAAAAATGCCTAAATCTGGGAGGATTCAGCTTTTCATTAATGCCGGAAGGGCTTCTGGTCCTTGAATTTAAAATACCCGAATCTGGGTGGATTCGTCTCTTCAGTAATACCAGGAAGGTTTCCGGCCTTCAACCTTTAAGTTCTTCGGCCTTCAACCTTGAAGTTCTCAAATCTGGGCGAATTCAACTCTTTAACCTTGATTCGTCCAAGCCTGGATAGTGTTCAACTCCACATCATTATCGGAAAAGGTTTTCAATCTTCGATCAAAACCTGAATCTAGGTTACTTCACCCCTCCATAAGGTGTCGGAAGCAGATCTCTTTGGCAGGACCTATGGCATAACTTAGCATGCGAGAATAATTGGCAAGCAAATAGGCGAAGGCCAGGTGAAAAAAGCTTGACTTGGAAAGTCGAAGACACCCCTTCACTAAAGGGGGGCAAATGTTACTACCAAAATGATCTTAGCACAAGACGGCAGGTGAAGGGATGTCAAATGAATGTAAAGAAAGAATAAGGAACTCAAGAGAAAATTAGGTCGATACCTTCGCTGGGGAAAAGGGACCCGAATCCTACTAGGTATCGACAAAGGTTCATCCGACGGGATCTACCTGCCAACAATCAACCGATGGATACCAGCACATTAAAGGAGGAAGAGTATCGGGCTAGAGCATAAAGATGGTTTGGAACCAACCCTCGAAGAATGGATCAACGGATATAGAAAAGGATTACTTTCGTAAGTAACACGAGTATCACCGAAAGCTACCCTTTAGAGAGCCAAACCGAAAGGCTGAACCTAGACTCAAGCAAGGACATGGGCTGCTCGTACTTATCCACTTAGTACCTAAGCCATTAACGATTCTAAATTGGTAAACATCTGCATATGGCACAAGGGAGGGCCTCTCCGAGTACCCATGATAAAGCTGAAAGCCAACATCTGAAATCCTACAACGAAGGACCAACACTGAAAGCATCCGCCAAGAAATCCGAAATGCTTTCGTGAAATGTCTCGGAAACAAGCCCCCTTCCACCTAGGAGATATCCTAATTCACCCGGAGCCATCACTTCAAAACCTGTAACCGATACCATGAGGAGGTCCGACAGGCCGATGCCCGAAACCCAAGAAAAAGCAGCCAACAAGAATCGTTCAAGACCAACAACCTACCGGTGGAAAGACCCCGGATTCTCTATAAATAGGACACCAAATACTGTGCAAAGGGGGATGGAATTTTCATTTCTCAATCTAGCTCCTTCTTTCTCAAGGAGAGCAAATCATCAATTCTTGTAATCTATATGTAATTTATAAATGGAGAATTCTGAGTCCTATGTGTCATGCGAAATAATCTTGTAGTATCATAATGACGAAACCGGGATTTAACACTAACCTTTCTGATGAGGAGATCAATCAAGGTGCTCCAGTAGCTGAGGAAGGGAACTTGATAGAAATATGAACTCCCCTTCTCCTCACCTTACGGAGCCGCCATGATTGATCCATACCCTTATGCTGAGCCTAACGCTTCTCAAAGATTGATGTGTCAAAATCGTATATGAATTCCTAGTTCGACCTCTGTTGTAATTCAGACTCCTCCCCTAGGAAGATTTAGTACAAAGGAGTCATCGAAGTCAGCGAATGTTGCGATGCTTTCATCTATGAACTCAAGGAAGGCGTTAGCCTATTTTTTCTTATTGAAATACACAGTGCAGTTGTCATGGCTTAGAAACTTACCCATCCTAGATTCAGGATCATATCCTGAGAATTCTGAGTCATGACCACAGAAAATTTTGTGAATACACACATTACATTCTATAACTCGGGGGTTGACGAAAAATATCGTTAACATTTTGGCGTTAGAAGGAGGGCTTGAACCTCCGATTCCGTGGTTAAATTGTTTAAATTAACTGGCTGAATTCATCGTTCCATGGTAGGAAACAATGAAGATGAAGTAATTGAAGGAACAAAACAAAGAACTGGATCCCAATGTCACCGTTGAAGGAAATGGGGGCCTAGAACTCAACCCAAATAATAACGAGAAAGAGAATGCGCCTAACCCATATCTTCTTCCAGACTCAAAAGCCATGGAGGATAATGTCACAAGAATCTCGGTCTTGGGAAAGCAACTCCAAGAAATGCGGGCTCAGGTCGACGCTGCACAGGCACAGAAGTCCTCAACGGAAAGACTCAATGGAATTTTGAAAGATCTACATAGAGCTTACATAGTTAATTTCGGAGGAGCTTGGGAGCAGCACTTACCTTTGATTGAGTTTTCATACAATAACAATTACCAAGCGACGATTGGTATGGCCCCTTAGAAGATTTGTATGGGCAGCCATGAAAATTGCCAACTTGTTGGTGAGAAACTACCGATAAGGTTTTACTCGATCTAGACCTTATCCGTGAGTCCAAGGAGCTCACCACTTTGATTCAGAAAAGAATGAAGGTTGTCTATGACTGGAAAAAGTTATATGTAGGTGAAGGAGGAAAGAATTAGAATTTAGTGTTGGAGACCTGGTATTTGTTAATGTTTCTCCTATCAAGAAGACAATTTGGTTTGGGAAAACTGGGAAGTTAGCTCCCAGGTTTGTTGGACCTTTTCGGATTTTAGATGGGATTGGGAAGATGGCTTACCTTGTGGAGCTTTCTGAGTCGGGAGTCCACAATGTTTTCCATGTTTCTCATCTTTGCAAGTGCCATAATGATTCAACCGACAAACCCGAGCTTAATGATATTGGCGACATAGGATGCTTCGAGTTGGAGTCTAGGGGGTCCCGTTCCACCATAACGATTATGGAGCATGGAATCAAATGACTCTGCAACAATTCTATTCGACTAGTTCGAGTTCAGTGGGGGGATAACTCTACGAAAAACACTTGGAAAACTGAGAAGAAAGTCAGGCTTACTCATCCAGAGCTTTTCATGATAATTATTTTTTCCTGATTCTTGTTTTTTATTGCATTGGGATTGCTAGGATGGATAGTAGGTGATGACTACAACACAGATTCACAGTGCACTCCTATAAAATTATTTGCATATTAGAGTGTTTTGCACACATGTTGCATCACTTATTACACATACATGCTAGAACTGAGCTCAATATTAGCAAGTTTGCAGTGCATAATCATTATGAGTTATGGACTTTTATTAAGCAACATTAGTGTATAACGTGGTTGCTTAAAGCGAGTTGTGTTCTGCCCCCCCTTTAAAAGATTTCAGGATGAAATCTCTAGTATGGGGAAGGCGATACCTCGTAAAAAATATAGAGAAGTTAATATAATTTAAAATAAACAATAATAATTATTAATAATTTAATGGGATGAAAATGGAAATTTGTATAATTAGAAATTCGGCTATGAAAGTACCTGAAAAACTGAGGATAAGATTAGGCTTACTCATCCAGAGCTTTTCTTGAGTAATTATTTTTTTCAAATTCTTGTTTTTGGTTTCACTAGGATTGCTAGGTTGGATATTTGTTGATGACTACAACACAGATTCATGGTTCACTCATATAGAATTATATGCATATTAGAACGTTTTGCATACATGTTGCATCACTAATTACACATACATGCTAGAACTGAGCTCATTATTAGCAAGTCTGTAGTTCATAATCATTATGAGTTATGGACGTATATGGACTTTTATTAAGCAACATGGGTATAGAACATGGTTGCTTAGAGCAAGTTGTGTTCTTCGCCCCTTGCGTTCGTGGCGATATTCTGATCCGTTTTCGTATTTTATTTGTTGAAAATGGAGTCTGCATGCAAAAGATATTAACAAACTAAGTTGTGTATATATTAATATACAAAGTTTGAATTTCAAATAAATATATATACAAACCATGAATATATTAATTTGGATAAGCATGAAAATAATATTCCTTTTGAATTCAAATTTGTGTGTATATAATTATGCACAGTAGGGGACAAGAATAATTTTATTGAGGCAAGAAATAAACCAAATCAATCAATAGATAAACAAAAACTAACATTCGGGAGATAATTTCTCTTGGGCTTAACCCTAGAAGGGGGGTCAACTGTCCCTCTAGGAGAGGTGTCGACAGCTCCGGTCGATCGCCCTCCTATAGGAGCGGTCGACCGCCCTCCTATAAGGGAGCCCAAGGAGAGTTGTTTTATATAGGGACTTATTTATAATTTATATCAAGTGGACTGCTTAGAATTAATTAATTAAATTTAATGGCCCGTTTACACAATGTCAACTATAAAAAAACTCCCAACCCTACAATCAGTCTTCTCTGCGCCTCTATCCTATTCTAAAATAGATTCGGGATTATTCTAGAATTTAGATTCACACACACACACACACACACACACATATATATATATATATATAAGATTCTAATATGTGATTCTTTAATATATAGATTTGAAAGGTTGGAGCACGTAGGTTCTCGAAGGCCAAATCCAAATCTTGTTCTATTCAATCTTGTTATTTCCCTCCCTAATAGCACTTTGAATGGAATCCATCTAAGTTGCTATTTTCCTATAATTTGTTAGTTTAAGACTTGGATTATTGTGTCTAGGATGGTTTGAGTTCGTGCAAAAATAACATAACATTAAAACCCCTCAAACCTTCCATTTTATTTATGTTTTATGATGAAATTGTCAATCTATGTATGTTTGTGGTTTTGCGATTATTGCTTTAATAAAAGTGAAGCTTGAATGTGTCATATAATTTTCTATGTTTTGTCGGTTTCAGCTCATTTTGCTTTTGTACAATCTCATATGTATGGTTTTATACAAAATGTTAAGATTTGGATGGAATTGTAAATCCAATAGGTTTAAATCTATATTTCTTCAAAAATAGGGTATTTGAACTTATTATTTGCAAGATATTCAAATAATAAGGTATTATATGTAAATATACCTAAAAAAATGAGTCTGTTAAAAATAGGAATGTTATATATATTGGGTATATACACATAGTTTATCTTTTATTAATTTGATAATCAAGTCAAAACTAAGTTGTAAGTTATATATTGTTATGATTGATTTCCATTTTGATTGTTACATGCTAAAATGTACATTTATGCCTTGATTGAAGAAAATATGGGAAATAATAACTTGTACACCTTTAATTTGAATTAGGGATTGATATTTTCAAAATGTGGTTAGGACCTTAATTGCGTTCACCTAATTTACATTTATATACATATATATCTATAGCTAAATAACATAATAATTATTCGTATTCAGTGTGTAGTAAATACGGTTAAAGTAGGAATTTGAATTTAAATGTCCCCATAGGAATATGTTTGTGTGTGTTAATGGCCTTAGATATATTAATGACACATAAACACGAGGTTAACCGTTATTTGTAGTAGAAGTCTGCCCGGAACAGATCGGCATATCCAGGATCTACAAGTAATCCCAGTTAATGTGAGAGGTCTAAGTGCCATGGGCCATTATATTTAATACACTATGATATAAGGTTAGGCCCAACTTGTAGTACAAGCCTTTCCAGAACTGCCCGGCAAATTCAGCATCTACAAGTGGACGGTCTAATGTGGGATGTCTAGTGTATATATATTGTGTGTGAAGTAGGCATTCCTTAGGAAAAAGGTACTAAGTGCCTGGCATTTCTCTTGTTTGGTACTAAATGGTTAAAACTAGGTCCATTCTTAATATTCAATACTTGGTACAAGACCCAAGTCATAGAACCCACCCTTCGAGGATCTAAAGGGTTATTGGGTCTGCCTTTCTCCAACTAAGGTATTAAATGGTCTTATTAGACGATAAACATGAATATGGCAGTTCTCCAAGTAATGCCCACTTCTCATCTAAGGGCTAGTGATGGCTGATCTAGAGACGATATGTGTGTGTGTGTGTGTAACAGCCCGCATTTTACCCATCGGGGAATCGTAAAATATTTTTATTTAACTCAGTGAGGGTGGGATCATTCTCATATTTTGATATGTTGCTTATAGGGATGTGAGACATGTCCATAATTTTTACCAATTTTATTTGTGACCATTTTTCCCCTAATAGTTTTGTACAGAGCATAACTTTTGACTGGAATCGAATCAGGTGTTGAGGTCGATTTCATTGAAAAAGAAATGGTGTTGCCGATTCTGTAGAGTGGTCACGTTAAAGATTTGGTTCGGCAGTTTGGGAGGAATCGTTGTTTTAGTGCTGCACATTTTCTGTATAGGTTTTGTGAAGCCATTGATGGGATGATTTGGGGTGGCCTATTAGTGAGATGGTGGGAGGCTATAAATACGGGGTTAAAGGCATGGAGAATAGATTACTTTCTTCATTCTCTCATTTGGTTGATCTCGTAATCCTCCTTGCTCAATCAAATACACCTTTCCACCATTATAATCAAGATATAAGGAAAAATATTGAAGATATTCATCAAGTGAAGGAAGATCGCATCTAATCAAGTGATTTAGAGATAGATCTTAGCTGTTCATATTCGTGGTTCACTTTTTTTAAGCTTGTTGGGAGAATTTGTTAGTGATAAGCATCTCTCACATGGATTCAATCAAGTATATGGGTTGTTTGATCTTATTTTCATCATTTTAAGTTGTTTTCACCTAGATCTACATCATGGTAAGTATATTTTCATTTGAATCACCATAGGATCTATTCTGGCAACTTAAAACCAATAATTCTTATGTTAACCCATATGTTCATACAAGTTAGATCCATTGTTTTAGTTTATTCATTCATTTATCATGATTTGTGGAATTTTATATGATTATTGATGAATAATTGTTTTTTTTTGATGTTGTTGTTGATTTCATAATGTGTTGACTATTGAATTGGATGATGTGGATGAATTGTTTCAATCGACGTTGTCGTTTGGTGATGATTTGGTCAAGATTGGAGCTATTTTGGTCAGATCTGGAGTTGGGTCATTTTTATTATGACATTGATGATGTGGCATGGAGCTTGGATCATGGCTTGTTGCCCAAGAAATTGATGGATCAGCCAGAAAGTGATGGATTTGCCAGAAATTGATGGATCAGCCAGAAAGTGATGGACCGGCCATAAAATGATGGATCAGTCAGAAAGTGATGGATCGGCCAGAAAGTGATGGATTGGTCGAAAGTGATGGATCGATGATAAAGTGATGGATTGGCCAGGAATTGATGGATTGGGCAGAAAGTGATGGATTGGCTAGGAATTGATGGATCGGCCAGAAAGTGTTGGATCGACCAGAAAGTGATGGATCAACCAGAAAGTGATGGAACGGGAAAAACTTACTATAGCATTTATGAACACTGTTGAAGGATGTATAAATGTTGTTGTCAGTTTTTCATAGCGAAAAGGTTGAAAATGCTATGAAATGCAGTATCTACCAAACAAAGCATATTTTTGGGTAGACGATGGTTATAGCATCGACATGAATTCAGGTAGGAATGTTTGAAGTGTTGTGATGCGTTCATTGATCGTTGAAATGCAACGAATGTGAAGATGACTCAAAGTGATGAGTTGGTGGATAATGGTTGCCCGAGGGGGTTGCTTGAGCTATGAATGGTCATTAGGTTGGATGACTAGACATATTGAAGGCTGAGAGATTATCGTTGTCATAGGTTCTAGTTGGCTCAAAGCAAGAGTATAATAGGGGCGCCTAAAATACTGGAAGGTTGCTGGTCGAGTACCTTGGATATCATTGAAAGGCCTAGATACGTATCGTTGAAAGGCGTACGGAGTTTTTGCTAGAATCGGAGTTACCATTAGTCCTTGACGTATGGCAAGGTTGTCGTCATACGATTAATGATGGTTTCGAAGAAGGATAGGCAGTGATAGCCAGGTCATGAGTGTTGGTTGTTTTACTTGTAACGTCTCACGTAAGTTATCTAACGTCGAAGGGGATGTTTCTTGGGTGCTTTTATGATGTTGGTTTAGGCCTTGAGGGTCTGTGCTTGAGCGATGTTGATCTCTATTAGGACAGTTTACGTGAGAAATAACTTGTTGCTATGATTCCCATTGTCTGGTTACTTCTGATTGCCATGAATGAACTATTGTTTTCAAATGCTTGTTTGTAAAGGCTATCACTATTAGATGTGGAGAAGACGGGTTTGGGTTCTTCTCTAGTATTTTGGTAGATTAGTTCGTTAATCTGCCTGTTCTTATACACTTTATTAATGATGTTAGATAGTTGTTTTATCACTCATTAAGACTGTTTTCTGACTCAAGATTTTAGTTTCCTCTTATTGCCTTGGGATATTCATCTATTGTGTTATGGATGGGCAGACTAAGTGGCAGGTGACATGTGACTGATCTTAATGAGGATGATGCTGCTCTGCGGTAGCGAGCAGGAGGCCGACGTATTATTTTTCTACTATCTAGTATCTGTTGTTTCCGCTATTTGATGTTTGACTCTGAGTGTTTTAGTGAGGCGAATTTGTATAGACACTCATGTCGTAATCCAAAGATGTATGGATATAATTTCTAGTTGTTATGAAAGTTCAAGTTTCTGCTCAAATATGCTTCACTATTATAGCCTGTTGTATATGTCCTATTATATTTTATCCTTGCATTGTGAGTTATACGACAGGTTCTGCATTGTGTTATGTTACCTTGATGATCATCCTTAGCTTCTTGGCATACCATTCAGCGTATTATTCCTTTTGTTCAATGCAGAAGTTATGGGCGGTCGTCACATATGGTATCAGAGCTCTTGTTATCGATTTTAGCCAAAGCTCAAAGACGTAATTACGTATGAGAGACGTATTTGTTGATTTTTGATGGATGTATATTATGTATATGAGTGTATAGTATATTGGCGTTTGAACCCCATTAGCAGTTTTTCTCATTCATGGGCTAATCATTCTATATTATAGATTTAGAATGAGTCGTCGACCATCGAGACGCGCTGCTAGGCAGGAGACTGTTTCTGGAGGGGGAAATGGCAGTATACCAGACTACCTATCTATGTTCGAGGCCATGATGGCAACAATCATGAGGGGGCCCCCCACTTCAAAAACAGTCGTGGTAGATGTAGGGGTTCAAATGCAGGTTCCTAGAGCCGTGGAATTTGTAAAGCTATGCAAAGACTTCACCTCTCTGGGAAGAAAACGGTTCAAGGGGACAGAGCCGACTGGAGATGTTCAAAGATGGTTAGATGCTTGTGTACGTATTTTTGGAGACTTAGGTATAGATGATGCAACAAAGATGAAGCTTGCATCGAGACAACTGCAAGGCATGGCCATGAATTGGTAGGACTCTACTACTCTGGAGACTGCAGAAGATGAGATAACATGGGATCAGTTCCAAGTCAAATTCGAGACAAAGTTTATCTCTACTTCTTAAAAGCATGTTCTGTTCAAAAAGTTCTGGAGTTGAAGCAGAATGGTCGACCGGTGTTGAAGTATGTTTCTGATTTTAAGGCCTTGTCCAAGTATGATCATTTCTACATCGACTTTCCTTACCGGAAGAACGAGAAGTTTGTTATGGGTTTGGATACCTATTTTGGGAGGCGGTTGGTTGATCATCTGGATGATCCGTATGAGAAGATAGTGGAAAAAGATGTGAGGTATGAAAGCTTGTTTCCCAAAGAAAAAGAAGTTGTTGTTGTTGCAGCCAAGGGAGTCTCGAAACCACAGTAGGGTGGTAATAACAATAAAAAGAGGAAGTAGCAACAACAGAAAGGCAAGGATGGCAAGAAGAAACCTAAAAGTGAGGTGGTTTGCTACAACTGCCAACAAAAGGGCGATTTTGCTGATGAATGTAAGAATCCTAAAGCTAAAAACAAGTGTTTCAAGTGTGGAAAACCCTGACATGATAAGAAGAATTGTCCGAAGCTTGCGAAAGGGAAGCAGATTATGAAGGTGTATGCTTTGGAAGCTATGCCATCGTATTCAAAGGCTCCTACTGCAGAGGATAAAGGAAAGGGTGTCGTCGTCTAAGGTACTCTTTCCATTAGAGGTGTTTCAGTTCGAGTGTTGTTTAATATTGGTGCATCACATTCATTCATTTGTAATGAGCTTGTATGTCGCTTGGGTTTGGAACCCAAGATTTGTGATAGAACTTTGGATGTGACTAATCTAGTTAGGGGTTCGTTCAGCCTTCGTATGGTTTTTTGTGGTCTAGAGTTGTCGAGTCATGGTTTCTCCTTTATGTGTGATTGTTTTGTTTTGAACTTCTCTCGGTTTGGGATCATCTTGGGCATGGTTTGGGTCAAGAGGTATGCGGCAAGAGTTAATCACGAGAAGATTGAGGTGAGAGTAGGCGATGTTGAAGAGCGAAGGGTTTTGATTTGATGTAAGCCCGAAGATGGTGTCTTCATGATCTTTTTATATTCACTTGTGATTCCACAGGAATACTTATCATCTGTGTTGATCGCTAATGAGTTTGAGGACATCTTTGAAGAAGTCAAAGGTTTGCTGCTGCATTGTAAGATCAAGTTTAGAATAGATTTGGTCGACAGTGTTAGACCTATCGTTATACCTCTTAGGCGGATGGCGCCTAAGGAACAACGAGAGTTAGAGGTGCAAGTTCGTGACCATTTGGGAAAAGGATTCATTCGGAGAAGTGTATCTGAATGGGGTGCACCAGTTGTGCTTGAAACCAAGGTTGACGGATCTTTAAGATTGTGTGTGGATTATCTGAGCTAAACAAGGTGACCAAGAAGAACAAGTATCTGTTGCCGAGAATAGATGACTTGTTCGATCACTTTCACGAAGCCAAAATGTTTTCTAAAATGGATTTGGCAACGGGATTCCACCAGTTAAGGGTGGCGAAGGATAGTGTATCAAAGACTGGTTTTATGATACCATCAGGTTTCTTCGAATGGTTGGTGATGCCATTTGGGTTGACTAACGCGCCATCCTATTTCGTGGATCTTATGAACAGGTTTTTAGAGATCAGTTGAACAAGTTCATGCTTGTGTTCGTGGATGTAATTCTAATTTACTCTCAAAATGAGGAAGAGCATAAGACGCGCTTGAGAGTTATTTTGGAAATCTTGCAAAAGCATCAGCTAAGAGCTAAATTTTCGAAGTGTCACTTCTAGAAGAGTGAAGTGAGGTTCTTAGGCCATGTTGTTTTTGAAATAGGAATAGAAGTTGACCCTGCTAAAGTGGCAGCAATCCAGGACTAGGATAGACCTAAGAATGCGACGAAATTGATAAGATTCCTTGGGTTAGCGGGATGTTATCGCCATTTTATAAGGGATTTCTCCAAGATAGTTGCACCATTAATAGGGTTGACAAAGAAGAACCAAGTGTTCACATGGGATGCGAAGTGTAAGCAAGCTTTTGGAATCCTAAAAGAGAGACTGACGAGTGCTCCTGTTTTGACCATTCTAAGTGGGAACAAAGTGATGGTGGTATAGACTGATGCATAAGGTACAGGACTTGGAGACGTACTGATGCAGAAGGATAGAGTTATGGCCTACGCGAGTCGACAGCTAAAGCCACATGAAAGGAATTACTCAACTCATGACCTGGAGTTGGAAGCGATCATATTTTATCTAAATATGTGGAGACATTACCTGTTGGGTGTTCCATTCGAGTTGTTTACGGATCACAAGTCGTTGAAGTATCACTACTAGAAAAGGAGCTGATTAGCGATGGAATTTTCGAACCATTTCGACGTCTTTGCGACGCCAAAAATGGCGGTGCGTCGGAATGACATCGGAAATTGTAGGAAATTTTCGTCGCTATTCTGCATGTTTTCTAGTAGTGTATCTTTTCTTCCAAAAGGATTTTAATCTTCAGCAGCAAAAGTGGTTAGAGTTTCTGGCATCATATGATTTTGGCATAGCCTATACTCCTAGTAAAGGTAATGCAGCGGTGGATGCATTGAGTCAAAGACATGCTAGTTTGGGAGTGATGTATTCAGAATAGAAGCACCTCAAGTACATGGTAGGATTTGATTTCAGACCACGGTGTGAGTTGGAACCTGAAATGTTAGCAAGCTAATCGATAACACCTACTCTAATAGAAAGGGTTAGCGAAAGCCAAAAGCGGGATGCAAAGCTTGTTGAGATTATTCAGATGATGGAACCAGAGAATAAGGAATTCGAGGTCGATGGAGAAGGTTGGCTGCGGAAACAAGGACGACCGGTCGTTCCTGATATCGACGGATTGAGAGATGAGATTCTAAGGGAATGTCATTACTTGAAGTTGACTATTCATTTGGTGGTAATAAGATGTATCACGACATGAAGCGAGCCTATTACCAGGAAGGTATGAGAAGGGATGTTGGAAAGCTTATTTCCAAGTGCATAAACTATAAGTTAGTGAAAGCTAAACAGAAGAAGCCGAGTTAATTGCTTCAGCCAATGGAAGTTCCAACATGGAAGTGGGAACATATATCGATATACTACCTAGAACCAGGGCAGGAAACTAAGGAATTTGGGTCATCGTGGATCGCTTGACCAAAAGTGCAAGGTTTATTCATATTAGATCGACTAGGACAACGTCGAATTGGGATGAGCTTTATATAAAATGGATAGTTCGATTCCATGGTATACTAAAGAGCATAATAAGTGATCGAGGTCCATTGTTCACAAGTGGATTTTGGAAAAGTTCGCAAGAGACTTTGGGAACCGAGTTGTGTTTGAGTACGACTTATCATCCCCAGACAGATGGTCAAACTGAGAGGGTTAACCGAGTTTGGGAAGATCTCCTAAGATCTTGTGTATTGGACTTCGAGGGACCATGGGAAGACCATCTACATCTAGTTGAGTTTGTGTATAATAATAGCTACCAGTCGAGCATTGGGTAGCACCAGACGAGACATTTTATAAAAGACAGTGTAGTTCTCCATCATGTTGATTAGAAACTGGAAATAAGTTGATACTTGGGCCTGAGATGATCAGGGAAACATCAGATTGTATCGAGATCGTTCGGCAACGAATGAAGGCAGCCCAAGATCGTTAGAAGAGTTATGCAGATAAGCGTCAAAAGGATTTGGAATTTGACGTTGGTGACATGGTTTTCGTGAAGATTTTGCCATTAAAGCATGTTGTTTGGTTCAGAAGCAAAGGAAAGTTGGCTCCAAGGTTTGTTAGACCATTTACGATAATCGAGAGAATTGGAAAGCTCGCATATAGGTTGGAGTTACACGAGAAGATGTTGAGTGTGCACAATGTTTTCCATGTGTCATTTCTATGGAAGTGTATGCATTATTCGAATGTGGTAGTATGTCCAGAGCAGTATAAAGACTTAGAATTCAAGACCGTAGTTTCGAAACCTCGTAAGCCACTTTGCGTTGTGGGGAACGACCCGAAACAGCTTAGGAGGAGACGATTAAGCTAGTCAAGGTACAATGGAGTGAGGATGATAACGATTGTACATGGGAATCGGAAAAGAAGATGAAGGCGACAATCCAGAACTCTTCGTTGGTAAGACCCATAAGTGTCGTGTCATTCTTACCCCGTTGTTACTTGTACTATTATTGTTGTTATTATTGTTGTTAGAATTATGCATGATAGGATAAGGCTATGGATGCAGGGGTTGATGGATGCTAGTTAGAATGGTAAATTGGCTGCTCATGGATGATAGGCATGCAGAATTGTTTGGTTTCTTGTGTTTGCTTGGGGTTTCGGGCGCGAAATTCCAAAGGGAAGAGAATGTAACAGCCCGCGTTTTACACATCCGAGGATCGTAAAATATTTTTATTTAATTACCTAAGGGTTGGACCATTCTCATGTTTTGATATGTTGTTTAAGGGGATGTAAGACATGTCCATAATTTTTTTCAATTTTATTTGAGACCATTTTACCCTATCAGTTTTGTACAGGGAATAACTTTTGACTGGGAACAAATCAGATGTCAAGGTCGATTTCATTGGAAAGGAAATGGTGTTGTCGATTCCGTAGAGTGGTCAAATTAAAGATTTGTTTCAGCGGTTTGGGAGGAATCGTTGTTTTTGTGTTGTACATTTTATATATAAGTTTTTTGGAGCCATTGATGAGCTGATTTGGGATGGCCCATTAGTGGGTTGGTGGGAGGTTATAAATAGGGGTTAGAGGCATGAAGAATAGTTTACTTTCTTCATTCTCTCATTTGGTTGAGCTCACGATCCTCCTTGCTAAATCAAATACACCTTTCCACCATTAAAATCTAGATCTAAGAAAGAAGATTGAAGATCTACATCAATCAAAGCTAGATCTAGATCAAGTGAAGGAAGATCGCATCAAATCAAGTGATTTAGAGATAGATCTTCGCTGTTTGGGTTCGTGATTCATTGTTTTTAAGGTTATTTGAAGAATTGGTGAGTGATAAGCATCTCTCACACGGAATCGATCAAGTATACGGATTGTTTGATCTAATTTTCATCATTTTAAGTTGTTTTCACCTAGATATACATCACGGTAAGTATATTTTCATTTGAATCACCATCGGATCTATTCTAGCAAGTTAAAACTGGTAATTCTTATGTTAATTCATATTTATATACAAGTTAGATCCATTATTTTAAATTATTCATTCATTTATCATGATTTGGTGAATTTTATATGATTATTGACGAATAATTATCATTTTGATGTTGTTATTGATTTCATAATGTGTTGATTGTTGAATTGAATGATATGGATGAGTTGTTTGAATTGATATTGTCATTTGGTGATGATTTGGTCAAGACTGGAGCTATTTTGGTCAGATCTAGAGTTAGGTCATTTTTCTTATGTAGTTGATGACGTGGTATGAAGCTTAGGTCATGGCTTATTACCCAATAAATTGGTGGATCGGCCAGAAAGTGATGGATCGACCAGTAAGTGATGGATCAGCCAGAAAGTGATGGATTGGGCAGAAAGTGATGGATCAGCCAGAAAGTGATGGATCAACTAGAAATTGATAGATCGAGCAGAAAGCGATGGATAGGTCAGAAAGCGATGGATCGACTAGAAATTTATGGATGTCCAAAAATTGATGGATCGGCCAGAAAGTGATGGATCGGGCAAAACTTACTATAGCGTTTATAAATGTTGTTGAAGGATGTTTAAATGCTATAGTCAGTTTTTCATAGTGAAAAGGCAAAAACTGCTATGAAATGTAGTATCGACCAAACAAAGCATATTTTGGGATCAACGATGGTTATAGCTTCGATGTGAATTCAGGCAAGAATGTTCGAAGTGTTGTGATGCGTTCATTGATCGTTGAAATACAACGGATGTGAAGATGACTCGAATGATGAGTTGGTGGATAATGTTTCTTCGAGGGGGTTGCTTGAGCTATGAATGGTCATCAGGCTGGATGGCTAGAGATATTGAAGGCTGAGAGAATATCTTTGTCGTAGGTTCTAGTTGGCCCAAAGCAAGGGTAAAATAGGGGCGCCTAAAAGACTGGAAGGTTGCTGGTCAAGTACCCTGGGTATCGTTGAAAGGTCTAGATACATATCGTTGAAAGGCGTATGAAGTTTTTGCTAGAACCGGAGTTACCACTAGTCCTTAACGTATGGCAAGGTTGGTCACCATACGATTAACGATCGTTTCAAAGCAGAATAGGCAGTGATAGCCAGGTCATCAATGTTAGTTGTTTTGCTTGTAATGTCTTACGTAAGTTGTCTGACGTCGAAGGAGATGTTTCTTGGGTACTTGTCTGATGTTGGTTTAGGCCTTCGATGATTGTGCTTGAGGGGTGTTGATCTCAATTAGGATAGTTTACGTGAGATATTACTAGTTGTTATGATTTCCATTATCTGGTTACTTCTGATCACCACGAATGGACTATTGTTTTCAAATGTTTGTCTGTAAAGGCTATCACTGTCAGATGTGGGGAAGATGGGTTTGGGTATTTCTCTGGTGTTTTGGTAGATTGGTTGGTTAATCTGTCTATTCTCATATACTTTATTGATGATATTAGATAGTTGTTTTATCGCTCATTAAGACTGTTTTCTGACTCAAGGTTTTATGTTTCCTCTTATTGCCTTGGGCTGTTCATCCATTGTGTTATGGATGGGCAGACTAAGTGGCAGGTGGTAGGTGATTGATCTTAATGAGGACAATGCTGCTGCGCGGTTGTTAGCAAGAGGCTGGCATACTATTTTTCTACTATCTAGTGTCTGTTGTTTCCGATGTTTGATGTTTGACTCTGAGTGTTGCAGTGAGACTGGCATACTATTTTTCTACTAATTGTTGATTCTCTAGTTGTGTGAATCCAATGCGCTCCATAAGAGTAGGTCATACCTCCAATGATGCCAACAAACCAAACGTAAAATCTGTAAATGGCCTAAAATCAAATGTTGAGATAAACCCCAAACTCTGCCTCTCTACGAATAGAGGACTTAAGGTCATCCTCTGCCTACTCAATGTGTTCGCAACCTCATCCCCATTTCCTAGGGTATAAGCTATCTCAAAATCATAGGACATAAGGAATTCCATCCATCATTTCTACCTTAAATTGAGATCCTTCTGTGAGAACAAATATTTGAGTGACTTGAGATCCATGTAAAGCTCAAACCTTTCTTCGAGTAGATAGTGTCGCCGAGATTTTAGTGCGAACATTATTGCAGCCAACTCCAAGTCTTAGGTAGGGTAGTTCTCTCGTGAACTCTTAATTGCCTACTCCCATAATAGACCACCGCACCTTCTTACATTAACACAACACTTAATCTCGGGCCACAAGCATTTGTGTAGACCATAAACACCTTGCTACCATTGGGAAGAGTCAGAACATAAGCTGATATTAGAGCCATCTTTGACCTCCGGAATACATCCCCGTAATCAATGCTCCAAGCTAAAACCAAATTCTTCTTCGTCAGACTGGTGAGCAGAGCTGAGGTTCGTGCAAAGTCCTTAATGATCTTTCTGTAGTAACTCGCCAACCCCAAGAAACTCCTAATCTATGTTGCATTCTTAGGGTCTTTCCAATCTTGTACTGCGGCATCTTTAATGGGGTTCGCCGCTATTCCACCCTTGGAGAAACATGCCCTAGGAATCTTACTTCCTTCCTCCAGAAATGACACTTATAAAACTTAGCCTTAAGTTGATGTGATCTGAAAGTGCAGAGCACCTCTTCTACGTGTCTGGCATGCTCTTCCTCGCTCCTCGTGAAACCAGAATATCATCCACAAAAACCACTAAGAACTTGTTCAGATACTCCCTAAACAATCTACTCGTTAAATCCACAATGTATGTTGGTGCATTGGTCAGTCCAAAAGGCATGACCAACCAGTTAAAGAAACCGTCCGGAGTCTTGAAAGTAGTCTTGCCTATACTATCATCTGCTACCCTCAACTGATGAAATCCCGTGGCTAGATCTAACTATGAGAAAACTGAAGCGCCTACTAGCTGATCAAACAAATCATCAATCCTCGGAAGTGTGTTCCTATTCTTCTTGGTGAGATTATTCAACTCCCTATGGCCTATGCATAGACGGAGAGAGTCGTTTGTCTTAGTTGCAAATACGACTAGAGCTCCCCACTCAGAAATGCTTTGTCTAATGAATCTCTTCTCGAATAACTCACTTACTTGCTTGCTGAGCTCCCTCCTCTCCCTAGGAGCCATGTGGAGTGCTGATCTAAGATTGTCAATCCACACGTCCGGAAAATCTCTGACTATGGGTATTGATCTAAGATTGTCAATCAAAGAATCAAGAGAATCTAGGAAACTAAGCATAACTGATCCCCGTGAGCCACAAGAAATCTCGAGAGTTCTCCTGTGACATGTCAAAAGCCGAAGAATTCTCCTCTGACAATCTAGAATCGCACCACACATGGTTAGCCAATCTATTCCTAGAATAAGCCCGTAACCCATAAAGATAAGAACATATGCATCACATTCAAACTCAATGCTTATAACAGAAATTCTCAAACCCCTACATATTATAGACAAGTGAGTCGTACCTCCTATGGGGTTTGAGACTACAACAAGATCAGAAACTATACTAGTGTCTAGGTGCAGATTATTTACCACGTAATTGGATATGAATGAATGAGAAGCACCAGAATCAAAGAGGGTCCTAATAGGAGAGTAAAAACAAGAAATTAAACCTTCAACGATGACTTTCCTACCTCGATCCATCTTGCTAGCCTGAGCTACCTTTAGAGCATGAACCTGTCTTCAAGACGATCCTGCCTTCTGACCTTGCCGGTTAGGGCACTGCTTAGCAAAGTATCCAACATGTCGCAACTGAAACAAGCATTCATTATCTTACTACAATCTCTAACAAAGTGCCCCAAATTCCTGCAGCTATGGCACTTAACCTTTGTCTTGATTTGTGCCTTATCAGGGTTTTCTCCTTTCTTTAGAGCTCCCTTCTTGGGCCACCACTTCTTCTTATCAGTCTTAGGTTGTGCCTCCTCAGTCTTCACTTCTTTCTTCTCCTCTTTCCCCTCCTCATGCATCAAAGCCAAGTCTACTAGCCTCTCGAAAGTTGCTTCCAATGGGAAATGGGTCAAAGCTAATCACTATAGAGGTTTATTCAACACTTTTGCTAATCTTAAAGCCTTCTCCTTCTCATGAGGAGTGCTTGCCAAATCCAAACCAAATCTTTCCAATTGATTAAAATTATTGACATATTCCTTCACATTCATGCTTCCTAGTTTCAAAATCAAAAACTTTTCCATTTTCATTCCTTCTTCCGCCTGCGACAAGAACTTAATATCAAATCTACGTTTAAACTCATCCAAGTTCCACTTCTTTCCCTACCTGAGTCACCTCCCACCATTATGAAGCTTCCTCTTTTAGTTGCCAAGCGACCAACTGAATCCTTCTCCTATCATCTAGCTCCAACAAATCAAACACACTCTTTGTCTCTCTAAACCAATTGTGTGCCTCCACAAACCTCTCAGTACCACGAAACAACTTGCCTTCCATTGCATAGAAATCCTTACAAATCTTGGAGAAGTTGATTACGGGATTGGGTGGAGCTACTGCGGCTGTAGTTGGGGGAGGGGCATTGCCTTGCACTTCGACTGACGTCGTAGCCTCAACGTATCAATGGAACCAGTCAAAATGGTAATGTCCTCAGGGAAATTAGGTGCCCTAGACATGCTAAAAAAAGAAAAAGTAATGGATTCAAAAAGAGATCGAAGGAGTATTGTAAATGACTTGAGGGGATATATTTTAAAAAGGATAGTTTTGCCTCACATCTCTATTATAGTTTAAAATACACGCAACATCCCCGTAATGTTTAACTTTCAATCCCGCCCCCTATTTTTCTCTTTTGCCTGCTCTTTTGAAAACTTCCGCCTTTTTCAATTTTGAGCCAAAATTTTTGGCTCTACCAACTAAATTTTTTTCTTCTAAAATCTGGAAAATTCTCGGAAGTCCACGCAAAAAAAAGTTGCATACATGTATGTAACTTTTGCTAATAATTGCATACATGTATGCATCTATTGCATACATTGTTTTGTATTGAAAATCTGGACCGAAACTTGCATACATGCGTGCAACTATTTAAAATACTTGCACACATGTATGCAAGTATTTCATGCAGAAATTGGAACTTATATTTATGCATGTGAATTTATGCACACTTGTATGCCAAAATTACACAGTACTTGCATAGATGTATGCAAAAATATCAAACGCAGATGCATGAGTCTAAAACATGCACGGATGTATGCAGGAAAGTACAGATTCGTGCATAATATTTTAACTGCAATTTCATTATTTTTTTCTGTTTTTTGGTTTGTCGATGCCTTGTTTGATTGTTTTTTGATCTGATTTTTTCAGCGTTTACGTATTATAATTATTTATGAATTTACGTGATTTTTTCATATTTTTTTGTTTCACAGAATTTTCGAAAAATAGGGACTAAATTTACAATAAGTTTATGACTGTATGTGAGACTAATTAAGTTTGGTTTTAGGGATGTGTGCCTAATATTCACTTTTAAAAAATAGGTTTTCTTTGAAAACATTAAAAAAAACTTTTTCTCTGATCTTGTAACCTTAGGCTCTGATACCAAATGTGACACTCCACATCTCTTAATGTCACCCACATGAGGATGCATTATGTTATATGAAGCATAATAATAATATAGAGACTAATCTCACAAGGCAGAATAAAGAATGCAGTGGAAAAACTTTTCAAACTTTTATTTCAAACCAAATACAACATTACATTTTCAAATGTCATAACGTCACATCTGCCTTATAAACCATCAGAGTACAAAACCATAAAAAAATATCTCTCGTGTGCCATAACAATAAGCATATAAAAGAAACTAAAGTAATACTCAGAATGAGAAATAATCCAAGTCCAAGCTGAAAAGAATCACGGTCACTGCTGCAATCCACCACCATGAGAACCTGAGGGGGGAAAGAAAGAGGGAGAAGAAGAAAATAGATCAGACATAAAGTCTAGCGAGTTCCAGTGATTTTATTATAAGCATAAGACAAGAAGTATCAAGATAGATAAATGGTATGGGATAAGAAATGTAGTAAGATATACAACTGCGAAACAAACGAGATAAACGAGACATGGTAAGATCAAGTAAGATTCTCATTCATATTCCAAGAATAAATTTTTACACCAATTATCATAATATCAAGATTAGGTTTTACCATAATTACTACCCAGCGATCGGCTCTTACAAACACGAATAACCTGTTCTAGCCACGGCAGTCGAGGATATCTGTCCCGAACTCGTCAACTTTAAAGACATAGCCCTATTCGCTAGTGTTACAGCATCTTAGTTTCCCCTATCAGACCCATTCATGCTCATAACTCCGCTGGAACGCGCCCAAACCCACCTCCAAAATGTTAAACCTCTTACAATCCATATCAGTAAAGCATGCCCTGACCCCTACCTAGTGCGAGGCCCTGATATGATACCAAGAGGAATACTGACTGATACGGGTTCCAAACAATAGCAGAATTGGCACTAGCCACCCCTATGCTTGATACCCAAAGTAAACTAGGATTTTAAGAGTTCTCCCGGATATAAACAACGAAACATGGAACCTATTAGCTTATTAATTAATAGGTTTAACTTAGTAGCTCTAAGTTCATTAACAAGCATCATATAACCCTATGTTATATTTCCTAGTTGTAAATGACATTTCCTATAAATGTTGCAACCCATCCCCAAATCATACATGCACTTGCTCAATTGCTTACAGACTAAGTTACATGTTCTTCTTAATTACATCTGATTCATGTATCTTTTCGTAACATGTTCTACTTAATATCAAATTAAGTTTAACCTATTCAGATTAACAAGTTTACATATTATCCCAATTATACAGTCAATGGTTCTTATGTTCCAATATACGCCTAAATCTCCTTTTTGTTGTCAAATTATTCCAATTTTACGCAATTATAACAGAAATGGCCTAGGCTTAGCGCAAAATAAAAAGGAATTGGAGAAAAATAGATCCAACTTAGTAACAAATAAACCAAATAAATAGGCATAGGACTATAAATAAAACTAAGACAGAAAGCCGATAAAAAAGAAGCATATCTAACAGGTAATAACTGAAAACTTAATAGGTAATTGGCAGTAAAAGAATAATAACATATAAACTTATAAACATAGTTACTTTTCAGATCCAAATTATTTACTGTCAAATTACCTTTTAAATTGCAAATCTAAAAATAACTAGAACTCACAGTGATTTATGTTAGATCTAGAAAATTCTTTGAAAAACAAGAATTATCCATTCAATATAAGTTCTTGCAGCACGTCGACGTTTTTCTTAATTTTATTCAGAAATAGCCTAGAGGAGCAAGAAGATGAAGAATGTTTGTGTGTAAGAAAATGGTGAGGTTGCAAGCCTATTTATAGATAAGTTAGGATAATCTAAACAATTGGATATTAGGTTATAAAATCAAACCGTACACCTCAGGCTGAGTTAGCAAAGAATATAGTACACAAAGTAGCCTAGGTCAGGCGCAAGAATTCTGCCTGCTTTAAGGTAGGTCAACCCACCTTAACCATGGGTCGACACATTGGTTGACCCATGTAGGGTAAGGTCGACTCCAGACCGTTGCTTTTCTTGGTTAATTTTATTTTAAATATAGTTCAAACTTCTTTAGTTCATAATTTTTCATAATCCGATTTATGAAAACCAAGAGTTTATTTAAATGAGAATTTCATAACGAATGCAACGGTAAATTTTATTTTACTTAATTATGTATATTTTATTATTTAATACTCATTTTATTATATTCTTTATATAATTATTATGTATTAAAATATGGGATGTTACATAAATTATAAGGAGCAATGGTATTAGGACAAGATGAACATTTACTACCAAACTTAGAGGATGTGAAAACCTATCTGTACATAAACCAAATCTGACGTTACAGCTCTATGCGGAAAATGTAGGATACCCACTTTCAGTATATTTCTGTGTTTCTTTATCTGATGGATGTGTCAAAGTTCTATCTTGTTATGTTCTCACACTGTGCCATCACATATGACATGTCACGAATGAAGACACAAATAAACTTTGTTGTTTAGGGGCAAAGATTAAATAATGCATTCTCTTGTATGAATAATCCTTTTCTCTTTTTTATATGTTTTTGTTTTTTCTCATTATATATTTGGTAGTAACTAAGATTAATATCATCTTTCTACTACAACATGCAAGCATTCATACAAGTATTTATCTTTTGGTACAATAGACTTAATGCTAATATTATTGTTTTCACTTAGTATTAACTATCGCATATCATATTTTTTTGGATGACGTACATCTTTTTGCAGTTTAAATCAAGCTTCTACAAAGTTGAATGTTGATCTCCTCTCATAGTGATGTACTCGGTGGTTATTGATAATTCAGTTTCGCTTTTACAGCCATCCTGCAACGGGCTCTTAGTAGCATCAAGTAAGTCATAAATTTTTCTCTCTTCTACATTCGGTTCATCTTCGATATTGACATCATCATCGTCAACTTGAACGGTATGGAATATTGATCATGTAACAAATTCTACTTGATTTTCCATAACAAAATCAGACTTTGACACTACATTTTTTATTGGAAGTGCTATAAGTTCTACATGATGATCCCATAAATAATAATTTGGAATAGAACCAAATTTATAAAAATGTAATTCAATTGTATTTGGTTTCTAAAACCTCAACAGTTGGCACTTATTACAGGGGCAATGATGTTCTTCATTATTTCGATCATTGGATACTACAAAACTAATAAATTTGTTTACACCTTGTAGAAATGTGCTCTTAATGGACCTTTTGTTCCAGTTCTAACTTTATACATCCAAGTACGATCGACAAAATAATCGAAAATTGTTTCTAATTTAAAAATATATGTTAGTGATTTCAATAACATATATATAACTTCGGTTTAAAACACATTAAAGCCTTTTGGGATTATATAAAGGCCTCAGACATCACACCTCTAAAAAGTTAGTGAAGCCTTCCGGGACTAAAGGCTTCACACACCACGCTTCTATCTAATTTCGACTAACCTTACTTCACTTCTCTTCTATGCATAACTTTACATTCAGGAGGAATATTTTTATTCTGTATTCTCTAAAAATAAAGTAAAGCCTTTTGAGATTAAATACTTCACACACCACACTTTTGTCTAATTTCGATAGCACTTCAATTCACTTCTCTTCTATACATAGTTTTGCATTTCAAAGGGTATATTTTTGTTATATTCTCTAAAATAAATTAAAACCACTTGGAACTAAAGGCTTTAATTTTTCTTGCAGTATTCGCTAAAATAGTACTTAACGCTTATTTTCAAATCAACATTATATTCATTTCGTAATTTAAAAAAAAAAAAATTTAGAAAAGTATTTGATCTTGTAGGTCTATTTTTTAACTTCATAAAAAACTGATTTTAATAGAATATTTATTGTTTCCATTTTCATTTTTTAATTTCTTAGAAAATAATTTTCAGTAGAATGTTTCTTATTGCTATATTTATTTATGAACTTTTTAGAAAATCAATTTCAATACAGTATTTGTTGTTGTTATAATCATTTCAAATTATTTTTAGGTTAATGAATTTAGTATGATACTCGTTTTTTTATATTCATTTTTTGAATTAAAAAAATATTTAACAATAATATTCGTTCTTATAATGTTCATTTCTTAACTTTTTCAAAAGATGTTTTCAGTGGAACATTTTTTTTGTGATATTCATTGCTTAATTTTTTAGAAAATGTATTTTGGTAGAATATTTTTTCTTGTTAAATTCAATTCTAAACGTTATAGAAAATCAATTTTAGTATAGTCTTTGTTGTTGTTGAATTCATTTCTAAACTTCGTAGTAAATCGATTTAAGTATAATATTTCTTAATTTTTTTTAACTAAATTATAAATTTTAAATGTATTTTAAAATTTATATAATTCATACCATTTTCGCGTAAACTATAACAAATATTATTCTACGCACAACATTCACATAAAATTATCAATATGCATATTCATCAATAATTATATGTAATGTCCCATATTTTCATCACTTAAGTTTTGGATATTTAATTCAGTTTAAGTGTTCAAATCGTAATATAAATCGAATTTTATATTAAATAAACGAAGTTGAGTGTGTATATATATATATATATATATAATATAAACGAGTTCGCAGCGACACGGTAGTTTGTAATATTTAGTTTTGAACTTCAATTGAGTGTACAGAATCCATTATAAGTCAGAATTCGTTGAAATATGAAATATTCAAATCTGTTGAACTATATTTTTGTAATAAAAGAGAAAAATCAGAATTTAATATTTTATATTAAGAATTATGGCCAAAGAAAATTCTCAGAAAATCGTTGTGGAATCGTTTACAGACTGTAACGATTTATTTAATTAAAATAAATCGATTTTAAATAAGTTGAATATTAGTTTAACTTATATCGCGTTTTCAAATTTAGGTTAGTGTATTTTGAAATTTATATGAATTCAGTTTGTTATAATAGTAATTTATTTGTTATTTTATATTCAGTCAAATTTAATGTTAAATTGTCAATTTAATTTAATATCTTCTCCGTATGATCGAATTAAGGTACAAAACACGTTCCAATGTGTTCAGAATGGTGGTATAACCCGAGAAATAACGCTGGTTGCATTCAAATAAGAGTTCAGAAACACATGATATTTTGACTAAGGTAAATCACATCAGTTCAACCCAAAATAAATGTGTATGTGTGTGTGTGTGTATGTATATATATATATATATATATATATTAAGCCAATCTATATCTCGTCTAACACATGAAAATTTTCAGCTATCTCCCTATTCCTTTCCATCGAAGTTTCTTCCATAAAACTATACTAGCTAGCTGCCTTATTCTTTCACAATCACCTTCGTTCTTTCCTTTCAAAATCTTCTGCATACCCACCTAGTAGTTGTTCACTTCTCTCTTTTCAACTACGTCATGTTCCTTTCAGAAGAAGAAATTCTGATCCCCTAATGCCTATGTCTAACTCTACATGTACCTTTTGAAAATGATATTGTTCTTATCCTTTTTGTTGTTCATCTATAAATTAAGCCTGGCCATTGTATCCTTCCCAAGCCAAACAGAATACAATTCATTTCCAAATCGAAAAATTCCATTTCTTTTCCAGCAAATCGATTCCAATTCCTTCGGTTATATATATAAAAGAAAAGTTTGCGAAATCAAAATTGTAGTCTGAACTCGTGAGCTTTCTGAAACTAGAACCAGTTGGAGATTGCGATTCAAAACTTTGAGATTCCCAGAATTAGATGCGTTCGGGAAAGGGGATTTTGAAATCAAAATTGCAACTTGAACTCGCGATTTTTCTAAAACCCAAATCAGCTAGAGGCGCTCATGGATACATTCGAAAAAGATGCAAGTGGAGCAGATTCACAGGGGCGCACTGGAGCGATGAACTATGGAAGGCCGATGTTGGGAAGATGCGATTGGAATGGTGTGATAAATAGAAGATGACAATACGATATGGGGAGTTTGATAGTGATAGTTGCGACGATGTAGTGATCGAATTATGGAGTTAGACATTTGTTTGTTGGGAAAGTAAGAAACTAACAATGGACATGATGAAAAGGATTTTTGGAGGAGCTGCGTATTTGAGGAGGTGCAAGGTACTAAGTAGTCCGATGGTTCAAGCTGAACTGGGTATGCAGAGAATTCGGCTGTGCTGTTATTATAGGATGTAGAGATGTTGTTGTGTGGAAATGGTGGAGTACCGTGAGTTGTTCGATGGAATGTCCAAGAGAGAGGAATTGCAGTTTTGGAGCTGATTGAATTAAGTGGAGCTATTCAGTGATTTATTGCATCAGTTAGCTGAGTAAAAAATGGTATACACTTTTTTTTACTTAAAATGAAAATACATAGATTAATTAATTTATTCATTAAGTAATTTTCATCAATACTCGTTAATCATTAAATTTAAATGAATAATCATAGGAATCAATTAATTCAAGGTAATTCAAGATGATTAGTGGCTGAGACGATATGGAAATAAAATGGAATATTTAGCAAAGGAAAATCGAGGTGAGTTAAACTCACTCAGTTAAATTGTTGGGAACTATTTTTAATAGTTCAAAATTTAATCTATTGTCTATTGGATGATAATTTATCAATATAAAGTGATAATATATATATATATATATATACACAATATGATATATTAATATTGGTGATTGGTGATTGGTGATTAGATATTTCCCGCAGTACCATTACAGATGCCCGCAGTACCATTAGCGGATGATTTCCCTATACGCCTCACAATATATATAGTGGATGACCTTCTATACTACGATATCCAGCCTCAAAGCAGGATGGGTATTATTATCATTGACTAACATATGTGGATGCAGAAAAAACATGTTGGAGGGGTCCAACTGGATTCCTCAACATTTATTCGTTTTCACATATATGTTGTTATATGGTATGTTCGATAACCTGTGATAGTGTATGACATGTTTGGATGTGTATTAACCTTGGACATTGATTTTTAATATTTTTAAATGTCAAAATAATATATGGTTTTTAAGACAATAGAATTTAAAATATATATAAAAGTATTTAAAGGGGATTTTATTTTCAAATGGAATACTTATTTGGTAACTAAATAGAATTGGTCAACAAAGATTTATTTTAACAAATAAGACAAAAAGTCGATTTTTGAGCGATGATTATGAAGAAGTGAAATTAATATTTTTATTCGAAAAATATACCTGAGTGTAAAGATAAATGGAATTAGGTTTAAAATCAGTATTGTTAATAGATTTGATCATTTCCAAGTTCAATGGAAATTATAAATTAGATTATCTGAAATAGATCTAATAATAGAAGTTATAAATGGAATTAGGTTTAAAATCGGTATTGTTAATAGATTTGATCATTTCCAAGTTCAATGGAAATTATAAATTAGATTATCTGAAATAGATCTAATAATAGAAGTTATAATAGAATTGAAACTTGAAATTTGTAAGTTTGGAATCAAGTTGACAAATTAAGTCAAGAATGGGTTTGTATTTAGGGTTATTATTCACGAGCGAGGTGAATTGGGGTCGAAGCGAATATTTTTCAAATGAGAATTTTTGAAAGAAATTTAGAAAGGATTTTTAAATTTTAAATAATAATTGAAATGGGGATGAATTAAGTTGAATAATATTGTATGGATTCTATTAAAGAATTTTACATACAGTTTATAAATATTGTTAGTAAGAATTTGCAAAAGTTATATACGAATATGTTGAATGGAAGCTAGAATAGAAATAAATGAAGCTTATTGAAATAAAACTAGAATGAGTGGAATAAACATATACAAATGTTTCTAAAGATTTTTGGGATGAAGACTTGACATGAAACTTGGTTTACGAAGGTTAAAATGAAATTGAGTTGGTTAATGAAAATATATCGTTATAAGAAAAATCTTGTTTCAGTTTAGAAATAAATATTTAGCAAATGTTTTGCAAATCAAACCCTTAAGGGAATATTTATAAAGATCATAGCAATGTTTAGTAAATGCTATTTATAAGTAAAATATTTGAATAGTTATAATTTGAGATAAACATTTCATTTAAAATTGTATTTGATATTGGGAATTCTGTTCGTTTAGAAATTTAGAAATGAAGTTAATGGAATTAGAATCTGACAGGAGATTAGTTGAGATGAATGGTTTTCTGAGTATCGATCTGATGTTGGTTTCGGCCTTCGGGGTTGATATTTATGAAATTATTCACTTACTAGTCTACGGTTGGGAACAAATGACCAAGATGAGAAGAGTGTTCTAAAAATATTCAAAATGGACGGTTTTGAATATTCTTATACTAATATAAGAAGAGGAATGAATATTTCAACGTGTTGGGGAAATTGAGAAGTTTAATTAATGAATGATTAATTTAAGAGGCTAAATATTGAATCAGTAAATTCAATTTTCTTTCATGGATGAATGGTTGTTTTATTTGATAGTTTAATAGTAGGTTATCAAATCTGGACTATACGATTGTTGGTACGGAAAGACCGGGATCGAATTTATATTCGAAAACTATTCCGACCAGCAAATATGTAAACATTTAATATATATCTGACGCTGATCGAGAAGGAGTATTGAAGACCGTAAATCTTCATAAAACTGAAGAACTACTTAAAATCTATGGCTTAGCGGCCAAAGATGTACTTCGGTTCTGTCGTGGTTGGAATTTAAGGATTGGAAGGACTTCTCGCTACCGATCTATAGGGTGATTCCTAGGATGTGGTAGGAGAGTGCCTTCGGTTTGTCTAGTCCCAGGACAACTTGTATGGACGGATGTCTGATAGAGTATTTCCGAAAAGGTCACGTACGTTGATTTCTTCAAATGTACCATAGTTGGTGGCGGAGAAGAGCACTTCTCTTAGCTTAACAACTAGAGTATTTTTGTGGACGTCAATTAGTGATTTCTAGCGGATCTGACGATGTGGCATTCAAAGCGAATGATAGCCAATGTTATGAAAAGGTAAATTATAACCTCAAGCTTCACAACCGGGAAATGACAAAAATCGGGCAGGAAGCATGGCTATGTGGGTCGCCCCCATTAAGGTATATTGTCACCATCTAGAGAATATTCAGATTTGTTACTTCTTTTCGCTTCTGTATCTCCTGGGAACGGTTATGTTGCTAGAAACCGTAAGGTGACAATATATTCGATACACTCATTAGAAATGAGTGGTCGGTCGTGTATGGGCCGGGTTGCAAGACGTTTTTGTTGAACCCAGTGTATTCCCCTCTAGAGATACACTATCGGCAGGTGGTTCCATACCTTGCCATAGTCAGAATCCAATCTCCAATAAGCCCCTGTGGTTTTGATTGTATACTATATATGTTGAGCGTGAGATGCACGTGTTCTGCTAGATTCTATTTATTTGTATTTAGACACTATTATAATATCACAATAAGATATTAATTTCAAAAATGTTTTTGGTTATCGTAAGGTTAAAACCGTCTGTGTTTATATGTGGATTGGTCTTACGATAATCCATTTCTTTCGAAATGATTTTTAACTTTAAAAATCAGATTGGATGCTACCAATAATTTAGTGGGTTTTTCTCACGCTGGTTCACCAGACTGACATGTGCGTTTGTAATGCTCGGGTCATACCTAGTTAGGTCAGATCCAGTATGGTCAGACCTAGTTGGGTCAGACCGAGTTGTACAGGGTCAGGATAAGATACGAATTCCAAGAGACGAGCTGGAGGAGTTCAGACGTATGATTTATAATTTTTTTTCAGCTGTATGTTGTAAACAAGGATGGATTGTTATAACTGTCCATATATGTTGAATGACCACTATACTCTGATAATAGTAAGTATTGTTCAAGTTTTTCAACAAAGATTTATTTCCGTATTATATTTTATTCCGCTGCGATGTGAGATTATGTATTGTTTTTTTCTTCTTTCTTCTATTCTTAACTTTCTTTCTATTTCTCATCATCTTATTTCTTTCTTTTAGCTTTCTGGGTTTTCGATACTTGAATTTGGACATGGAATGTATTAGTGTATGAATTCGAGAGTCGAAATTTTCAGGATGTTATAGTTGGTATTAGAGCAATGGTTTAGGAATAACCTTGGCTTGTGGTATAACTCGATAGAGATGGGGTTAGTAATACACTAAATTGAGGTTGATTGTATATACGTATATATGAGAGCGTATTTGTAAATTTTATAAAAATATTTTGGTATTGTGTTATTTGATCGGTTCAATTTTGAACTGGTGACTGACACAGTATTCTTTTGTAAATAGGGTAAATAAAATAATTTTGCCCAAATTATATTTTTGTATAGAAAAGAAATAGTTTTCTAAAATTATATTGGTAGGGATTGTTTGATTTGCTTGAATGAAATTCAAATACGATTATTGAATTGAATTGGTTTAATATAACCAGAAGATAAAATAAATGATGTTTGAAATAAAAATCAAAACTTGGATACAAATTGGAAGCTAAGGAAAACTCATTCCCATATAAATGAATGGCTTCGAACTTGGTTGATAGTAAGTTAAATAGTTTGGATTAAAAATTAAAACCATATTATTAAATCAATATGGAATGAAAATGCTTGAATTCAAATTGAAACGTCAATAAATTGAATATATATAATCTAAATAAAGTTCGATGCAGTTTGAATGTGTCGATTAAAATGAGAAGTGAATGAAAATAAATCCATTTGAGTAGTGATAATTGGATATGACTTAATATTGAGGCTTGAAATAGAAGTGAATGTGTATTGAATAGTGAATATAAACTTCTATTATAAACTTGAGTTGAATAGGAAATGAAGCATGAATCAAATTGGGTTCAACTAAATTTGGAACTCAAGCATAAATTTAAATGAACTTATGAATCAAAAATTTAACCAGGAACTTGAGTTGTAAATGAAAATTTACTCATTATAAGAAAATGTATACATGTTTGTCTTAAATTATCACGAGTTCAGCAAGGAAACCAATCAAAGGATAAATTGGCGAAGTTAAAATAAGAAGTTGAATTGATTGTAACCGAATAGTAATGGATATGTATGTGATTATACAGGTTCATTAGGTAGAAGCAAGTGAGGAATATTATGGGTTACCCAAAAAAAAGGTACACGTTTAATTCATATAGGATTTTATGAGCCTATTTGGCAAGCCGCTTGGTTTTTTTATTTCCTTTTTTACTGGAGAGGGCCAAGAGAGGCATTTTGTAGTTGTACCGATCAGCCCGCACAAAGGAAGTGCTGGCGAAATTTTTCAAAAATTTAGGGAGTTAGAAATTTTTTAGCAGTTTTGAAATTTTTTATTAATAAAAAGTTAATGTTCAATTGGAAATTGAAGTTAAGGATTTTTGCGTGAACTGATGAGTTGGTTATGCAGTAAGAATATTTAGATGAGTGTCGACTTGCATAGCTGGATTATGGGAAGTTAATAAGATATAGCCGTTTTACCTACTTAGTAATTTCGGGGACGAAATTCTTTTAAGGGGTAAGGAATGTAATGTTCCGTATTTACATCACTTAAGTTTGGGATATTTAATTCAGTTTAAGTGTTGAAAGCGTAATATAAATGGAAGTTTATATTAAATAAACGAAGTTAAGCATATAAATATATATATATATATATATAAATTATAAACGAGCTCGCAATAGTGTGGTAGTTCGTAATATTTAGTTTTGAACTTCAATTGAGTGTACAGAATCCGTTATAAGTCGGAATTCGCTGAAATACGAAATATTCAAATTGTTGAACTATAATTTTGTAATAAAAGAGTAAAATCAAAATTTCATATTTTATATTGAGAATTATGACCAAAGCAAATTCTCAGAAAATCGCTGTGGAATTGTTTATAGACTGTAACGATTTACTTAATTAAATTAAATCAATTTTAAATAAGTTGAATATTAGTTTAACTTATATTGGGTTTTAAAATTTAGGTTAGTGTATTTTGAAATTTATATGAATTCATTTTGTTATAATAGTAATTTATTTGTTATTTTATATTTAGTCAAATTTAATGTTAAATTGTCAATTTAATTTAATATCTTCTCCATATGATCAAATTGGGCTAAGAAACACATTCCATTGTGTTCAGAATGGTGGTATAACCCTAGGAATAACGCTTGTTGCGTTCAAATAAGAGCTCGGAAACACATGATATTTTAAATACGGTAAATCACATCAGCTCAACCAAAAATAAATGTATATATATATTAAGCCAACCTATATCTCGTCTAACACATGAAAATTTTCATCTATCACCCTATTCCTTTCCGTCGAAGTTTCTTCTGTAAAACTATACTAGCTAGTTGGCTCGTTCTTTCACAATCACCTTCGTTCTTTCCTTTCAAAATTTTCTGCATACCTACCTAGTAGTTGTTCTCTTCTCTCTTTTCAACCACGTCATATTCCTTTTAGAAGAAGAAATTATGATCCCCTAATGGCTACGCCTAACTCTACATGTACCTTTTGAAAATGATACTGTTCTTATCCTTATTACCATTCGTCTATAAATTAAGCCTGGCCATTGTATCCTTCCCAAGCCTAACAGAATACAATTCATTTCCAAATCGAGAAATTCCATTTCATTTCTAGCAGACCGATTTCAATTCCTTTGATTATATATATAAAAGAAAAGTTTGCAAAATCAAAATTGCAATTTGAACTCGCGAGCTTTCTGAAACTCGAACCAGCTGGAGCTCGCGATTCAAAACTTTGAGGTTCCCAGAATTAGATGCGTTCGGGAAAGGGGATTTCGAAATCGAAATTGCAACTTGAACTCGTGATTTTTCTAAAACACAAATCAGCTAGAGGCGCTCAAGGATACATTCAAAGAAGATATAAGTGGAGCAGATTCACAGGGGCGCAACTAGAGCGATGAACTATGGAAGGCCGTTGGGAAGATGCGATTGGAATGCTGTGATAAAATAGGAGATGACAATATGAGATAGGGAGTTCGGTGGTGATAGTTGCAACGATGTAGTGATCGAATTATGGAGTTAGACAGTTGTTTATTGGGACAGTAAGAAACTGACAATGGACGTGATGAACAGAATTTTTGGAGGAGGTGCGTATTTGAGGAGGTGCAATGTACTGAGTAGTCCGCTAGTTGAAGTTGAACTGGGTATGGAGGGAATTCGGCAGTGTTGTTATTATAGGATGCAGAGATGTTGTTGTGTTGAAATGGTGGAGTCCCGTGAGTTGTTCGATAGAATGTCCAAGAGAGAAATTGCAGTTTTGGAGCTGAATGCATTAAGTGGAGCTATTCAGTGATTTATTGCATCAATTATCTGAGTAAAGCAAGGTATACATTTTCATTTTACTTAAAATGAAAACACATTGATTATTTAATTTATTCGTTAAGTAATTTTAATCAATACTCGTTAATCATTAAATTTAAATGAATAATCATTGGAATCAATTAATTCAAGGCAATTCAAGACGATTAGTGGCTGAGACGATATGGAAATAATATGGAATATTCAGCAAAGGAAAATCGAGGTGAGTTAAACACACTCGGTTAAATTGTTGGGAACTATTTTTAATAGTTCAAAATTTAATTTATTGTTTGTTGGGTGTTAATTGATCGATATAGAGTGATAATAATATATATAATATTACATAATAATATTGGTGATTGGATATATCCTGCAGTACCATTGCTGATGCCCGCAGTACCAATAGTGGATGATTTCCCTATACGCCCCACAATGTATATAGTGGATGACCTTCTATACCGCGATATCCTACCTCGAAGCAGGATGGTTATTATTATCGTTGACTAACATATGTGGATGCAGGAAAAACAGGTTGGAGGGATCCAACTGGATTCCTCAACATTTATTTGTTTTCATATGTATGTTGTTATATGGTATATTTGATAACCTGTGATAGTGAATGACATGTTTGGATGCGTATTAACCTTGGACCTTGAATTTTGATATTTTTAAATGTCAAAATAATACATGTTTTTAAAATAATAGAATTAAAATATATATATATATAAGTATTTAAAGGGAATTTTATTTTCAAATGGAATACTTATTTAGTAACTAAATAGAATTGGACAACAAAGATTTATTTTAACAAATACGACAAAAAGTTGATTTTGTGAGCGATTATTATAAAGAAGTGAAATTAATATTTTTATTCGCAAAATAAACCTGAGTGTGAAGATAGATGGAATTGGGTTTCAAGTCGGTTTTGTTAATAGATTTGATCATTTCCAAGTTCAATGGAAATTATAAATTAGATTATATGTAATAGATCTAATAATAGAAATGATAATAGAATTGGAACTTGAAATTTGTAAATTTGGAATCAAGTTGACAAATTAAGTCAAGAATGGATTTGAATTAAGGGTTATTATTCATGAGTGAGATGAATTGGGGTTGAAGCGAATATTTTGCAAATAAGAATTTGTGAAAGAAAGTTAGAAAGGGTTTTTAAATTTTAAATAATAATTGAATTGGAGATGAACTAAGTTAAATAATATAGTATGGATTATATTAAAGAATTTTACATACGGTTTATAAATATTATTAGTAAGAATTTGCAGAAGTTATATATGAATATTTTGAATGGAAGTTAGAATAGAAATAAATGAAGCTTATTGAAATAAAGCTAGAATGAGTGGAATAAACATATACAAATGTTTCTAAAGATTTTTGGGATGAAGACTTGACATGGAACTTGGTTTATGAAGGTTAAAATGAATTGAGTTGTTTAATGAAAATATATCGTTCTAAGAAAAATCTTGTTTCAGTTTAGAAATAAATATTTAGCAGATGTTTTGCAAATCAAACGCTTAAGGGAATATTTATAAAGGTCATAGCAATGTTTTGTAAATGCTATTTATAAGTAAAATATTTGTATACTTATAATTTGAGATGAACATTTCATTTAAAATCGTAAATTATATTGGGAGTTCTATTCATTTAAAAATTTATAAATGAAGTTAATGGAATTACAAATTGACTAGAGATTAGTTGAGACGAATGGTTTTTTGAGTATCAATCTGATGTATGTTTCGGCCTTCGGGGTTGATATTTAGGAAATTATTCACTCACTAGTCTACAGTTGGGGACTAATGACCAAGATGAGAAGAGTGTTCTAAAAATATTTAAAATGAACGGTTTTGAATATTCTGATACTAATATAAAAAGAGGAATGAATATTTCAAAATGTTGGGGAGATTGAGAAGGTTAATTAACAAATGATTAACTTAAGACGCTAAATACTGAATCAGTAAATTCAATTTTTTTTATTGATGAATGGTTGTTTTATTTGATAGTTAAATAACCGACTATCAAATCTGTCCTACATGATTGTTGGTACGGAAAGATCGGGATCGAATTTATATTCAAAAACCATTCCGACCAGAAAATACGTAAATGTTGAATACATATCCGACGCTGATCGAGATGGAGTATTGAAGACCGTAAATCATCATAAAACGGAAGAACTACTTAAAATCTCTGGTTTAGCGGCCAGAGATATACTATGGTTCTGTTGTAGTTTGAATTTACGGATTGCAAGGAATTCTCGCTACTGATCTATAGGTGATTCCTAGGATGTGGTAGGAGAGTGCCTTTGGTTTGTCCAGTCCCAGGATAACTTGTATAGACAGATGTCTAATAGAGTATTTCCGAAAGGGTCACGTACGTTGATTTCTTCAAACGTACCATAGTTGGTGGCGGAGAAGGGCACTTCCCTTAGCTTAACAACCAGAGTATCTTTATGGACGTCAATTAGTGATTTCTAGTGGATTTGATGATGTGGCATTCAAAGTGAATGATAGCCAAGGTTATGAAAAGGTAAATTATAACCTCAAGCCTCACAACCGAGAAATGACAAAAATCTGGCAGGCAGCGTGGCTATGTGGGTCGCCCCCGTTAGGGTATATTGTCACTATTTAGAGAATATTCATATTTGTTACTTCTTTTCACTTCTGTATCTCCCGGGAACGATTACGTTGCTAGCAACTGTAAGGTGACAATATATTCAATACATTCAAGATATATGAGTGGTCAGTCATGTCTGGGTCGGGTTGCAAGACGTTCTTGTTTAACCCAGTGTATTCCCTGCTAGACATACACTATTGGCAGGTGGTTCCATACCTTGTCGTAGTCGGAATCCAATCTCCAACAAGCGACCGCGGTTTTAATTGTATACTATATATGTAGAGCGTGAGATGCAAGTGTTCTGCTAGATTCTATTTATTTGTATTTAGACACTATTATAATATCACAGCAAGATATTGATTTCAAAAATGTTTTGGGTTATCGTAAGGTAAAAACCGTCCATGTTTATATGTGGATTGGTCTTACGATTATCCTTTTCTTTAGAAATTATTTTTAACTTTAAAAATTGGTTGGATGCTACCAATAATTTAGTAGGTTTTCTCACGCTGGTTCACCAGACTGACCTGTGCGTTTGAAATGCTCGGGTCAGACCCGGTTGGGTCAGACTGAGTTGTACAGGTTCTGGATAAGATACAAATTCCAGGAGACGAGCTGAAGTAGTTCAGACGTATGATTTATATATTTTTTCGCTGTGTGTTGTAAACCAGGACAGATTGTTATAACTGTCCATATATGTTGAATGACCACTGTACTCTGATAATTATAAGTATTGTTTCAAGTTTTTCAATAAAGATTTATTTCTATATTATATTTTATTCCGCTGCGATGTGAGACTATGTATTGTTGATCTTCTTCTTTCTTCTATTCTTAACTTTCTTTCTCTCTATTTCTCATCATCTTATTTCTTTCTTTTAGCTTTCTCGGGTTTTGATACTTGAATTTGGACATGGAATGTATTAATGTCTGAATTCGAGAGTCGAAAATTCCGGGATGCTACATTATACTTAAATTATCAAAACATAAATCAATCATAATTTTTTATCATATATTAAAAAAATCAAACTACTAAGTATCATCCTTAAATAAACTAACACACAATATTATCAATGACTAATTCACAATATATTTGATATCTAATTAATAATCAACTAATTTCCTAGCTTAGAGTTTTAATCATATTCCCAAATCAACTAATAATCTTTTATTATCATTTAATAACAATTCAATAATGTATTCAAAAACACAAACATACTATTGCCTGATAAATTGGTCGCCTCACATGCCAACACCCGACATGTTAATATTATCCAAACACAATTCAGATATAGAGTACTTAAAAGTAAATAACACCAGATTTTATAGTGGTTCGACAAAATCGCCGACATCCACTGGTAACTATTCATCTTTGTCAAATAGTTACAAAATACAATCCTTCCCGCATCATACGTTTACATGGCTATGAATCAATAATAGCAAAGGCCTTGCTAATTCCCACCCAAGTCCAAGAGTCCAATAGTGAATCTTCCTATGTCCAAAATGTTGGAGAATGGAATATTGATGATGTTTTGATGACAACAACCTTATTTCAATCATTATCATTATTGATTATAAAATATATATACTAACACTTTTATCCAGAATATATATGTATATAAAGGATTTATATGCTGGTAATAAATATTGAAGACTGTACAGTTTAAGAGATTCAAGATTTCAAAGGAGACATAAAAGAATCTCTTTTATGTCATTTTAAACTGTACCTATCGTCCTTTCCCGCCCGATCCCATCGCTGTCCCAACAGCACCTTTCACATCCCCCTCGAACCTTGCTCCTCCACCACCTGACCCACCTCCAGTTCCTCCAAACCCCTCGCTTAACCAAGAATTACCTGCTAACCTAGGCAACCCCTCTTCAACCTCTATAACCCAAAGAAATATCAATGGTGGTCAACAACCATGGACTTTCTTGTTTCAGCGGAAACCACAAAACGCAAGGAAGTACATGCCTGTTAACTTGAAACCAGTTGTAGTTAATAAAACTCAGAAACTCATCAATGGCGTACCAGAAGCTAGGACTGAAGTATGGAGCGAGCACCTCATTGGATTTTTCTTAGGTAAACCTCTCTCGTACACTGCAGTAATAGCTAAACTCAATCCAACATAGAGACTCAAAGGATCGGTCAAGCTAAGATCTGATGGTGTTTTATTCCTCTTCGAATTTACTTGTGCAGAAGATAAAAAAGAATTCTTGAAGATGACCCAATTATCATGAATAATAAACTCTTTATTATCAAGCAATACGACCCTACGATAAGTAATGTCAGTGGAAATATAAAAAAGGTTCCTGTTTGGGTTAAATTTTATAATATCCCAGTTTTTCCATGATTTAACTACGGGATTAATTGGATTAGTAGTATGATTAGTAGACTGTTGTGCTTGGATGAGATGACGGAAAGCAGGCAAAGAATATGGTATGCAAACTGTTTGATTGAAATCCAACCTGACCAAGAACTACTGGATGATTTCCTTGTTGAAACAGTTGAAGGAGGAGTTCAGAGGATATACATGGAATATCACTGGAAGCCTGGTATACGTTGTAAGTGTAACTCGTTTGGACATATAGAAGAAAATTGTGATAAGGAAGAGAAAAGAAGTAACAATGTATTAAGGAGTAATATTCAGAGAGTTAAAGAAAGAAGGGTGGAGAATGTAAGGGAGCAAGAGAAAACCAATTATCCTGTTAATGACAATAGAAACAACCAAAGACGGAATGTAATTTCGAACAGGAGGAACAAAAATGTGTTACAGCCAAGTGACAATGGACTAAAGCATAGAGAGAAGGGAAGTTGGATTGCAAAAGGGAAGAAAGTAGTAAATGAAGTAGCTAAAGAAAATAGCTTTCAAGTTCTTGAAGAAGGTGAGTTAGATCAAAGTGAAGATCTGGAAATCATAAATGAAGAGAATAATAATGAATTTGAGGATATCGATGTGCATGATATAGGTGACTATGTTATACTTTCTTTGGAATAATTAAAGCAAAATAAGCTTGAAGTAGTGGGCAGAATGCAACTGTATTAAATGGAATGCATGAAGATAATAGTAAAGCAGTTGAAAAAGAAGAAGAGGAACAAGTGTACGCTTTTTTTAATGAGTTTGTTATGCAATAAAGTCTAAAGGACAGGAGAAATAAAGCAAATAAAGGTAAAGAGATCATGAAAGAAGCTGTGGTAATGAAAGAAGCAGAAGTAGGCAAAGAGTATAATACTATGTGAAGTGCAAATGTGGTTTCTTTAAATGTACAAGCAATTAATGACAATACTTTACATGCAGAATCAACAAGCTCAATTACACCTGGTTCCATTCACATACATAACCCAACGTCCCCTCCACTAATTCTTGATCCTAACTTAGATTTCCAAACTTCTCCACATCAAGCCACACAAGGAACTAATATTTCGACAGCAACACACTTGCAAATGCCAAATTTCAACACATACTCTGATTTCATTCCCCCTACTGCCTACAACAAACCACCACTAGACTTCTTTTCTTCTGAACCTCCGGATAAATCTTTCAATGGAAAAAGCTTCAGCACTCCTACTTTTGTACAAAGCCAGTACATGCTAAGGAGTAAGAGGGATCGTGGTTCCTTACCCCCTCCCCCCCCCCCCACTGTTTAAATAAGAGTGAAAACTATATGTGTGTTGAACATTAAAGGTTGTCACCATGATGACAAACTTGACCAGTGCAAGATTTTGATAAGAGAAAACAATTTAAGTGTACTAGCTATACTGGAGACTAAATTTGATCATTTTGACTTTGAGAGCAACTAGATACATCAATCCAACTTGGACACTGCTACATAATGTATCTGAGGCACCTTATGGTAGAATTCTAATTCTGTTTAACCTAGCTCTCATTACCTTGAACTCTGTGCACTCCACTGACCAAATGATACATTTCCATGCTCTTAACCTCCTTGATAAAACTTACCACTACATCGCCTTCATATATGCAACCAATTCCTCCTTAACTAGAAACCTTTGCTCAAGACCGTCCAATCTTTTAGATAATCTTCTCACCCTTGATTCATTCTTGGAGACTTTAATAGTTATTATGAAGGATCTCAAAGAATTGGAGGAAATACATTGTCTCCTTCTGAAATCAGATCTCTTAAGGACACTATTGAATCGTCTGAGCCAATCAGCATTAAATGCTCTAGTATGCCATTTTCTTGGAACAACACGAAAAAACAAGGACTTAGAACCTTCTCTCTTGTAGATCATGCTTTTTATAACTTCACATCCTTCTCTATTTGGCTTGCCATGTACTGTAATATGCCACCTCCTCTCTTATCAGACCACTCCCCCATCCTCTTGCACCTCACTGAGCTTGACATGAAAAGTAAATCATGTTTTTAATTTTTTTAATTCATGGGTTGATGAACCTGACTTCCTCGAACTTGTGAAAGGAGTTTCAAAGAGATCCTTTTTTGGAAACCCTATGGTAATTTTTTAGGCAAAAACCAGGAGCATAAAGCACAAGCTAAGAGACTGGACAAAACTGAAATATGGTAATGGACACAAACAAAGCACGTAGTGGAGAAGTAAGCTACAGGAAATTTAAATGCACTGTTGACTGAAGCTGTGCATGCGAGTATGGAAATTTATATAACCAAACGGTATCAAGATACACTGTTGACTGAAGCTTCAATGATTAAACAGAAGGCAAGAATAAAGTGGAGGATTGACGGTGACAAGAACATCGCTTACATTCATGCTTCTCTCAAGAATAAGCAATGCAGGGAGACCATCGTGAGTATTACTGACAATTATGGTAAGGTAACAAACACTCAAAGTGAGGTTGAAGAAGCCTTTTTAGTGCACTTTACTGATCTTTTTGGAAATAAAGATAGCTTAACACCTTATATTGAATTGATTGATCCTTATATACTCCTTAAGCTTTCAAGCAATGACTTTAATATGCTGTGCCTAGATGTTAATGATAAAGAGGTAAAGAAAGCGATATCCTCTCTTAGTAAAAAATCTGTAGGGGGTCCCGATGGTCTAAATGCAATCTTCTACACATCTTGCTGGATTTTACTTCAAAATGATGTTTGTGCAATAGTGAAACGTTTTTTCAAAAAGGTTGGTATGTTTAAGTTCTTTAATACCACTAACTTAGCACTGATTCCTTAAACCCAAAAATGCTTCAAAAGTCTCTAACTACAGACCAATCTCATGTTGTAATTCTATTTACAAATGCATTTCCGAAATCATCGCAACTAGAATTAAGAGAGTTCTGCCTTCCATAGTTTCTCCAAATCAAGCTGCATTTCTACCAGGAAGAGACAATGTCACATGAACTCTTAAATGGATATGCCAGTATTAATGCAACTCCTCGGGCTATGTTTAAACTGGACATCATGAAAGCGTTTGACAAGCTACAATGGGATTCAATAGTTAGAATTATGGGATATATGAACTTTCCTGCACACATCGTAGCTTGGTTTTACTCCTGCATTTCAATGGCTAACTTCTCAGTTATTATAAATGGATCAGCTACTGGTTTTTTTGCTAGCAAGAAAGGAATTCGTCGAGGAGACCCCATTTTTGCATATATATTCATCACTGTAATGGAGGTTCTCATGCAAATGCTTAAACAGAAAATTGATTCAAGTTTGTTCCAATTACACCCTGTGTGTCGTGATCCCAGGATTTCTTCATTGATGTTTGCTGACGATCTCGTCATCTTCTGTAAGCCAAGTGTACAAATAGTTGATAATATTTTTGAGAAGCTTGCTTGCTTCTATCAAATGACAGGCCTCAAAGTCAATCTTGAGAAATCTGATATGAAGACTTCAGGTATTTGTGCTGAACTAGCTAATGCACTTCAGATTAGAACTGGGTTAACTATAACAATGATACTATTTCATATCTCGGCCTTCCTTTAACTACTACTAAGATCACTGTATGTCAATGTATGCAGCTTTATAGTAAAATTACTGCTAGACTCAACAACTGGACAACTAGGCTTTTGAGTCAAGTAGGGAGGTTAACTTTGATCAAATTTGTAGTATTCTCCATGCAAGTTTATTGGTCTAGAATGTTCATTCTCCCAACTAAGACGATTGTTATGGTAAGATCTGCAATGATGAGATTTCTATGAAAAGGTAATGAAGGTAGATGCCATGCTCTAATAGCTTTCAAGAAAATTGAAAAACCAATAAGTAAAGGTGGACTTGGAGTCCTTAACTTAATGCATTGGAATAGAGCAGTTATGATAAAACATGTGAATGACTTCATGAATAATAAAGACAGTATATGGGTCAAATAGTCTAAGCAAAATGTTATAAAGAACAAAAATTTCTAAACAATGAACCAACCACAGAAGATCAGCTGGACGTGCAGAAGCATTTTCAAGTTAAGGTATTCTTTCCTACCTTTCTGTAAATTTAATATCACTAATGGTTGAAAGTTCTTTTATGGGATGATCCTTAGCTTGAAAATGGTTTTATTATGAGTAGAGAGCTAACTCACCTAGAAATGATAAGTACTAGAATTAACAGGAAATCTAAAGTAAGCAATTTTATTCATGGTAATGAAATACGTCTTCCAGCGACTCATGTTCTCAAAGTTACCCTCAAAATGAAATGGCTTCATCGGGAGAAGGGTCAAGATTTTCGAATCAAGCATATTTACAACAATTTAGCAGGAACTAAAGAAATCAAAAATGTAAATAGAGAAAAATGATATGGGCAGCTGATAATTGTGCAAGAGAAAATTTCATGTTGTGGAAGGCGGTGAATGATGCTCTTCTAACAAAAGACAAACTACATTTGAGAGGGATGCAAACTGACCTTGTTTGTGTCTTCTATAGACATGAAAATGAGACACTGGATCATCTTTTCTTTGGTTGTGTTGCATTGTTTCTTATATGGAAGGAGCTTATGACAAGCATAGGAAGAATGAATGCTTCGAACAACACGGTAGTGGAATGGAGTACTTGAAGAATCAAACGGGAAGGAGGAGAGTCAAAGGTAGGATGTTTAATTATGTATTGAAGAAGTATGTCAACGCTGTATGGAAGGAGAGAAATGTGTACATTTTTAACTCCAGTAAAGTTATGAGTTTCAACCAGTTGGAAAAAAGCATTAGATTGGAGATTAGCAAGGCATCAAAATTTTAAGCTTCACATTCGATCCGGGTATTTTGAACGCCTTGATGTAATAGCTAGTGTTTTTTTGTGCTTTGTTTGTTTTCTCTTACGTGTGAAGTACTGTGTTTCTACATACTTTTGTGTATGTTGTATTTTTCTTTTTTTTCTCCAGTGCTTCAATAAAGTGGTAGGGGCCCATTCAACCTGGTAAGCCTTGCAAAAAAAAAGATATCAAAGGAGAATCAAGACTCATGAGTATCAAGATATCAAGAGTTCAAGATTATTAGAGTAACAGAGTCTAGTTAGTATGTAAAACTCTGAATAGCACTCAAATTCTGTTTTCAAAATATTTCTTTTCAAATTGATTTTAAAACTATTTTCAAATTGATTTCAAAGTTGATTTTAAACTTATGACTTCAAATATACTTCCTGAGTTTCTTATATATATTATATAGTTTTATAATTATATATGTTCATAATTAAATTATACAGTTTTATATCATTTATATATATAGTTTTTAAATCATATGTTTAATTTATATTTTACTATGCTTTTATACTTGAAAAAATATATTTAAACAAGTTTTATTGCAGGATTTTCCAAAATATATATTGGTTTATATACTTGAGAAATTGATTTAAAATTCAAATATATATATATATGTTGACATACATGTTTTGACATGTCGACATATAACTGTCACAAATTTTTAAATTTAAAATGATGTGTCTTTTCATTCTAAAACGTATCATAAATGGTTGTGTCTCTTGAAACACTATATAATGGCCTCATTTTTGAATTTTTTCATAAATTATCATCTCCTTCTTCCCTACTTTACATACCACCATTATTCTTCTTAATTTTCTAAGATTCTATACTTGTACTTTGCCGATTTCAATACTAATTATATCACTCTTCTTCTATTTTCAATCTCTAAATACTCTTTGTTTAGATGTGATGCTCAAGAGTTCTAGGGAAATTGTAATCAGGAAAAGGATAGGGTGTGTTTCTTGTAGCCCTGAAATCGAGGAAAATGATATGGTGTATTCCTTGCAGCCCGTAAATCAAGGAAAAGGAGCGGTGTTAACCTTGTAGCCATGAAATCAAGTGTGTAGTAATTGGATACTGATATTAATAAAACTTTGCACAATCCAATGTTGTGCAGGACCGGACGTAGGAGTAATCCGAACTAGTATAAAATTGGGTACGTTATTTCCTTTTATGCATTTAGGTTTTGCTTATATCTGCTTCTGTAATTGTTTCTGTTGTGATATTCATTTTGTGATTCATATAGTTGTTTGAGTAATTGTTAATTAGTTAAGATTTCTGTAAGTTTTTTGAAACATTATTCACCCCTCTTTAGTGTTAGTTTTGCCTTAAGATCCTTGATCTTCATCCCTAACAATTGGTATCAGAGCTGGTTAGCAAAAGTGATAGGGGTTTCTCGCTTGGTTGTTTGATGACGAGCAGGAGACTCTTACTCCTATATGTAAGACCCACATTTTACGTATCAAAGGATCATAATTTTTTTATTTAATTCTCCGAGGGTTCGATCATTATCATATTTTGATATGTCTGTTATGAGGATGAAAGACATGTCCATAATTTTTATCAATTTTATTTGTGATAATATTGCCCCTTTCAGTTTTGTACAGGGGATAACTTTTGATAGGGATCGAATCGGGTGCTGAGATTGATTTCATTGGAAAGGGAATGGTGTTCCCAAGTCCGTAGAGTGGTCACACCAAAGATTTGGTTCAGCAGTTTGAGAGAAATCATTGTTTTAGTGCTACACAATTTCTAGACAAACTAATTAGTCACTAGTGGGCTGATTAGTGAGGCCCATTAGCGGGCTAATGGTTTGGCTACAAATAGGGGAGTAGAGGAAAGAGTTATTTTCTTCATTTCTTATTGATTGAGCTCGTGATCCTTCTTGCTCAATCAAATACATCTCCACTCCATTAAATTCTTAAATCTAGATTAGTAGACTGGAGATCAACATCGAATAAAGGTAGATCGCATCAGTGATTGATTTGGAGGTCGTTCTTCGTTGTTCTCTACTTTCAGATTAGAGATTTATCATTTTCAAGCTATTTTGTGGATTTGGTGAGTGATAAGCATTTCTCGCACGGATTCAATCGAGTATATGGGTTATTTGATCTTATTTTCATCAGTTCAAGTTGTTTTCACCTAAATCTACATCATAGTAAGTATATTTTCATTCGAATCACAATAGGATCTAATCTAGCAACTTAAATTGGTAAATTTCTATGTTAGTTCATGTGTTTGTGCAAGTTTAGATTCATTTATTTGATCATTTATTGTTTTATCATAATTTGGTGAAATTCATGTGATTGTATTATTTTGTTAATGTTTGTTGATGATGGTTTGTTGAAATTGATTGATTTTGGATGAGTTGTGCGTATGAATGTTCTTCGTTAGAAGAATTGATCAATGGATCGTTCGCCAGAATGGTGGATCCGGGCATGGATCGCATGTATTGATGGATCGGGATCGTGTGTTAATGGATCGCTTGGATTATTATGCAAGAAATGGATGGATCGCCTAGAAAATGATGGATCACCCCGAAAATGATAGATCGCCCAAAAAAATGATGGATCGCATGAAAAATGATGGATCATCCGAAAAATGATGGATCGCCCGGAAATGATGGATTGCCCGGGAAATGATGGATCGCCCAGAAAATGATGGATCTCGGGTGATCCAGGATGGATCTCAAGGGATACAGGATGGATCACAAGCGATCCAAGATAGAGATGGATCACGAGTGATCCAAGGATGGATCATGAGCGACCCATGGATGGATCATGAGGAATCCATCACATAAGTGATCAAATGATGTTTATTTTGGCTCGACATTGGGTGTACTTCGATGTAAATTCAAGACGAAATATTCGAAGTGTGGTGAAGTGTTCGTTGATTGTCAAAATGCAACGAATGTGAAGACGAATTTATGTTGTGAGTTCGTGGATAATGGTGCTCGAGAAGTCGCTTGATGTAACGTCCTGGATTTTTCGGCCATTTAAATTTGAATATTTAAATTGTTTATATATTATATTCGGAATATAATGAATTTTTAATTGAATTTATTTAGAGTTCGAATATATATATTTATATATTAATTAAATCGAGCTCGAAAACGTCGCGGTAGTTCGAAATTTTCGATTTGAACTTTGACTGAATATACGGGGTCCGACATAAGTCAGATTTATGTGAAACGACGCACGTTGGAAACGATTCGATTATATTTTTCTAATGAAAGAGAAAAATCGAAATTCCAGCTTATAGATTTCAAGTTACGTTCAGTTCAAATTTTCAAATAGTCGCTGTGGAATTCGGTTTTTAATTTATAACGATTTAATTGTTTATATTATACGATTTTATAGCATCGGAATATTATTGTTAATGTCAAGGGTGAATTCTATACGGGTTGATGTTGAAAATGTTGTTTAATAAATACAGCGATATGTATTTAATTATTTGTTTTCGTTAATCTAGCCGTCTAAATCTAGTTTACATTTTAACAAATATTAAATTAGATTTATAAATAAGACCCTTGGATATATATATATATACCAACAGAAATAAAATATATGTGTTCGAGTCAATTAACTGCTCAATTTCCCGTTAGTAAGACAAGGCAGGGTAAAACTGAATGCGCTTAATTTGAAACTGAACTTGAATATGAATACACATGAGCGTGCACAATAATACGGACTCATTTGCATTCGGGAGTACATTAATACATTAAACCGTACATGTCGTGTTCATTTAGAATTAGGCAAAGTTAATACATTAATCTTTATACACAAATTCAAAATGACATAATACAAAGAAGAAACTATATACAAGATGTTATATACATGTTCGAGAATACAAAATACAAAGAAAGAAAAAATCAATGTTGCTAAAGTCTCGTGCCCTTTCCAGTACTAGCGAATCCATGTTGGCTCCATCCATTTTGATCTGCGAAAAAGGAAAACCCATTAAATGGATATTTCATGACATCATCTAATCAACAAAAAGAAAAAGAAAAAAAAAAGAAAAAATCAAATCTGGAAAGGGAGACCGAAATGGATTGTACAAATCCATATATAGCAGAACTACATAAGCCCATACAGTAAAGCTTATATTCAGAAAAATCAATCAATGACAAGCCAATTCATATCAATAGGCCTTGGTTTCTTCCATGAAACAGTGAAAGACAACCTCATAGGAACAACTAAAAAGATGTGAAATGCATAGCCTAAGAATGAGTATAGGGACGGCCAAAAACAGTACATACACAGTTAAGAGATATGTATATATTTATACTATCAAACATATACATCAACCAAGAAGATTTTGATGCAAAAACTCGTACAGCTAATGTAACAGCTATATGTATTCAAGACTATACAGCTAAGACAATGGTGACAGAGGTGTAAATATCAACTTTGAGAAGTGAGAAGAAACAGTATAATGCACATGCTAAAGTAAAGCAAAATCTGTGCAGAACTGCTAACATATATTTTCATATATATATGTACAAAAATCAATCTCCAATTCAAAACCCAAAGCAGAATTTATGGTTTCGAAAATCTGCACTGAATAAACATATCATAGCCAATGGCCTAATCTACCCTATAGTATATATATGTTTTTATTCTCAGTCGAATTCAAGTACAAAGGCATACGAGACTGTTTTTTTTAGTTCTGAACACAATCAACATACAGATTCAATGTCTATATTGAATGAACAACACATAGCAGCTACCTAAAAACCTATCCAAGTCAATCAAAATTCTATACCCAAAAATCCGAACAAGAAATCTAAGTTACAGATTCGATTTGATGGAAGTAACAATACGTTTTTAACAATTATTTTATCCTAGCATACATTACTATAAATAGGGGTCATACAGAGGTATTTCAACCATACAAAAACCCATTCGTTCGGCAAAACCAGAGAATAGAAAAGAAAATCAAAACAAATTATTCCAGTATAAAGAAATCAAGAGAAAACTTAGCTTAATCACGAGGAGGGGGCTCGTTTGTTTCTGGTGAAGTCGGTTTCATCGCGAATCGAAAGGGATTCGATCTGGCTTGCTCGACGTTGTTCGGTCAGGCTTGCTCATCGTGGCTTGCTCGTCGACAGTAGGGGGCGAATGGTTGAGGGGGCCGAAGGGGGTGGCGACGCTGCTGGTTTTGGGAGGATCGAAAAGGATTTTTGGGATTAGGGTTTCCGTTTCTTTTGATAAATTTTGTGGCGGCTGGTAGAATAGAAGAGGATCGAAGGATGGGAGGGTTTTAACAAGGCGGGTCGGGTTGCTTTGGGCCAAACAAATTAAAGGTAAAGCCCGATTTTGAAATTCAAAGGAAAATTCATGTTTAAAAAAGTTTAAACAGTTCGTAACATGATTTCTTGATCATACGTTGTCAGATTTACGCGCGGTCAGTCGCGTTGGGACCGTAGTGACGTGAACTTCGAGATGGAGCAGGCGCAGTCCAGATCTGGAGTGTCTGGAATTTTATGCGAATTAAAACGTCAGTAAATTGATCAGAACAGACTGTTTATTGACAGATTTCAACCGAGGTGAGTTGAACTCACTCAGCCCTTCCCGTTTATATTTTATATAAATTGGGTGCTTTTATTTTACTTGTTCTGACTGTTGGTTTATTTATTGCTGGTTATATCTATACTGATGATCAAATGAACGAAATTAAACGGTTGTTAAATTTCAGGAATACCACTGTTGGGGTTGACCCACACCAAATAATCCCTTTGACTAGTCACGTTTATGAAACGTGTTCGAAATTGTTTGAATTGCTTGGACTGTTTTGGTTGATTGGTTGATTAGTGATTGTTAGAGAATTTATCAATCAAATGGTTGATAAATATTTTTGAATTTTATTTCAACCATTCTCTAGTAATAACCAATGGATGTTATGAGTGATTAGGCATCGCTTGGTCTGGAAATTGGTTGATTCATAAAATTTGGTATATTGGTAGTTGTTAAGTTATAAATATATTTTACAACGAAATAGATCTCGAAAGTTATTACCGTGGAGAAAAATATTTAAAGGTAAATAAATATTGATTATTCAAAGTCTATTAGGAATTATGGAGATCGGTTTATTTAACCATGTCTTCTGTTGATAAGGGTTTTAAACAATCTAGCAGAAGTAACATAGTGGTTGAGTACTTGATTTATCGTGTTAAAATGAACCGTTAAATGAAGTTATTTAAATTAATTATATTTTAATTAATTTAAGGGAGGAATCAAATAAAAGTGGGCAAAGGACTAATTGTATTTTGTGTTTGACGGAGTCGACATTTAAATCAAGTTAGATTTTTATAATGTGAAATAACTAAATGAGAAAATTTGTTAATCCTAGTAAGATTTTGGAAAGAAGAAATTTATTATTCATTTTGGTAAATAAAGGAGTTAATTTATTTGAATAATAAATGTTGGAAGAAATGGGTTGATGTGTTAATGGAATACCTTTAAGTAATCCAGTTGAATTGAAATGGTCGAGTGATTGGAAAGAGGCTAGGAATGAGTTTTATTTTTGAACTAAAGTTTATAATGAGGCAAATAGGGAGTTTAAACGAATATGATAGGTTAAACAGGAATTTTACTTAATGTTTGTATTAAGTAAGAGAGAGATGAATATGTAAAGGATTTATATTAAAACTGGAAACCATAAACAAGGTTTATAAGTGGCATACGAGTTTAAATGACGTTTTAAATTTAGTACTTAATAGTGGTATTAAGTTAAACCCATGGATTTTTAAAAGGGAATTTCCCGAAAGAAAGGGAATTGGCAAAAAGGGGTTGATTCAAGCTGGGTAAACAAAGTTGAAAATAGGATTCGACGCAAAGTATTTGAATAAGCCAAAAGTGAATAAGGTGATGTTCGAAATAAGCGATATTAATTTTATTTTAAAAAGAGAAACTTCCAAAGGATGAGAAGTACCATAGAGCGATGTTTAAATAGCGGAATGTGTTTAATACCAATTTTTGAATTACGACTCGTATTTTTCTGAAGGTAAGAACGTTGTTGGTCAAGGTCTGAGAGGTAATTAAAATACCCCAACTTGAACAGCTTCGGGACGACCCAAAGATGATACTAGTGGGCGATGGAGAGAATGTGTGATAAGATTTTCCAAAGTAACGGAAAGGAGATGAGATGATATTTCCATAGTAACGAAATAAAAAGGGACTTGAGCGATTAATTTTAAAAGCCAAGTAATACTGTGTACCAGACCAGTAAATCTATGTTTGTGTTTTCATGGATGTTTACTTGATAGTTAAATAACCGACTATCAAGTCTGACCTTTACGAATTGTTGGTATGGAAAGACCGGGATCGAATGAATATTCGAAAACCATTCTGACCAACAAATACGAATATAAAAAAGAAGGTCAAGCGATGATCGAGATGGAGCATGTGAAGACCATAGATCTTCATAAAGCGGAAGAACCACTTACAATCTCTGATTCGACCCGGAGATATACTGGGGTTCGGTCGTGGTTGAAACTATGGATTGCAAGGACTATCGCTACTGATCCATGGGGTGATTCCTATATTGGAGGCAGTAGGAGAGTACCTTCGGTTCACCCTGTTCCTGGGTGACTTGTATGGACGAGTGTCTGACAAAGTATTTCCAAAGGGATTACACCTATTGATGTTCTACAAACGTATCTCTGTTGGTGGCGGAGAAGGCTGTACACCTTCTTTGGCTTAACGCTCAGAGTATTTTTGTGGGAATCAGTATTCAGTGATACCTGGCAGATCTGACGATGTGGCATTCAAAGTGAATAGTGGCCAGGTGTGCAAAAGATTATGACCTCAAGCCTCACAGCTGGGAAATGACAAAAATCGGGCAGGCAGCTTGGCTATGTGGGTCGCTCCCATTAGGGTGTATAATCACCTATCTAGAGAAATTCCTTTTGTTTCTTATTCTATCGATTCTGCCCATTCGGGAACGGTGGTTTGAGTCCAACCGTTGGTGATATACATTCGATACACTCAAGCGAAATGAGTGGTCGGTCATGTGAGGGCCGGGTTGCAAGAAGTTCTTGTTGAACCCTGTGTATTCGCCTCTAGAGATACACGTGCGGAAGGTGGTTCCATACCTTGTCAAGTTGGAAATCCAATACCCAATAAGAGCCCGCGGGTTTCAATTGTATACTATATACGGGGAGCGTGAGATGTAAGTGTTCCTCTAGATTTGATATTTATTTGTATCTAGACATTATCATAATATCAGATCAAGATATGATTTCAAAAGATGTTTAGGTTATCGTAAGGTAAAAACCGTCCGTGTTTATGTGTGGATCGGTCTTACGATTACCATTTTCTTTCGAAAGGATTTTAAACTCTAAAATCAAGTTGTGTGCTATCCTTAATAGTTGTGCGAGTTTTCTCACTCTGGTTCACCAGACTGACCCGGTGTTTTGTAAATGCTCGGGTTAGACCGAGGTGTACAGGTTCAGGTTATCAGGTACTGAGAAGTCCGGAGACGAGCTGAAGATGTTCAGATGAATGATATTCCGCTGTGTGATTATATATATGAGGACAGATTATCAACACTGTCCAGATGTGTGTTGTACTCTGATGTTGTAAGTATTTTCAAAAGCTCTTAATAAAGATTTATTTATGTATTATAATTTGTTCCGCTGCGATATGAGACTCTGTGTTGATTCTTCTTCTTCTATTCCAACTTTCTTTCTTTCTTATCTCACCCTCTAATTTCTTTCTAAATGTTCCAGTGTTTTCAGTGCTTGGAGGATCGGCATGAGTACGGTAAAGGGTATTTATGTCAATTTCCGAGGCCCGAAACCGCTGGGTCGTTACAGTGGTATCAGAGCTATTGGTTGAGTAGTAACCTTGGCTCTGTGGCGTAACTCAATAGAAATGGGGTTAGTAACACCCTAGATTGAGTTGAGAGTATATATGAGAGCGTATTTGTAAAATTTTATTTACAAGTGTTTGTATTGTGTTTGTTGATCGGTTCAAGTGTTGAAAAGCATAGAACGGGCAATGGATACAGTATTGTTTTGAAAGGAGGGTAAATGAAATAATTTTACCCGATATATATTTTTATATAGAAAAAAGGAATTTATGTTCTATATTATAGTAATGTGGGGTGTTTGTTTGTTTGTTTGTTTTGATTGATTTGATTTGGAATAAAATTTGAATTATGAAATAAAATTGAATTTATTAGAAAATCAATTCGTCGATTAAATCAGCTATGGAAGAAAAATTGAATTTGGTTAGGTAAAACCAATTCAAGAATGAATTCAAATTGAGTGAACTCGAATGAATTGGGGTTTGAAAATTTAATGGATGATTAGATTGGGATTCAAATGAAGTGGGTTTCCATTCGAATTTTCTTTTCAAAGAAATTGAGGCAAGAATGGCAGTGGTAGCCGTACCGATCGAAGGAGGTGCTGGCAAAATTCTCGAAAAAAAAATCTAGAGTTTGAATTTATTTTGAATTTAATTCAACAGTAATGATTTTAAAAATAATCCGGTTCAGAATATTCTTCTTACTTGACAATTTCGAGGACGAAATTATTTTAAGGGGGGAAGAATGTAACGTCCTGGATTTTTCGGCCATTTAAATTTGAATATTTAAATTGTTTATATATTATATTCGGAATATAATGAATTTTTAATTGAATTTATTTAGAGTTCGAATATATATATTTATATATTAATTAAATCGAGCTCGAAAACGTCGCGGTAGTTCGAAATTTTCGATTTGAACTTTGACTGAATATACGGGGTCCGACATAAGTCAGATTTATGTGAAACGACGCACGTTGGAAACGATTCGATTATATTTTTCTAATGAAAGAGAAAAATCGAAATTCCAGCTTATAGATTTCAAGTTACGTTCAGTTCAAATTTTCAAATAGTCGCTGTGGAATTCGGTTTTTAATTTATAACGATTTAATTGTTTATATTATACGATTTTATAGCATCGGAATATTATTGTTAATGTCAAGGGTGAATTCTATACGGGTTGATGTTGAAAATGTTGTTTAATAAATACAGCGATATGTATTTAATTATTTGTTTTCATTAATCTAGCCGTCTAAATCTAGTTTACATTTTAACAAATATTAAATTAGATTTATAAATAAGACCCTTGGATATATATATATATACCAACAGAAATAAAATATATGTGTTCGAGTCAATTAACTGCTCAATTTCCCGTTAGTAAGACAAGGCAGGGTAAAACTGAATGCGCTTAATTTGAAACTGAACTTGAATATGAATACACATGAGCGTGCACAATAATACGGACTCATTTGCATTCGGGAGTACATTAATACATTAAACCGTACATGTCGTGTTCATTTAGAATTAGGCAAAGTTAATACATTAATCTTTATACACAAATTCAAAATGACATAATACAAAGAAGAAACTATATACAAGATGTTATATACATGTTCGAGAATACAAAATACAAAGAAAGAAAAAATCAATGTTGCTAAAGTCTCGTGCCCTTTCCAGTACTAGCGAATCCATGTTGGCTCCATCCATTTTGATCTGCGAAAAAGGAAAACCCATTAAATGGATATTTCATGACATCATCTAATCAACAAAAAGAAAAAGAAAAAAAAAAGAAAAAAAAAAGAAAAAATCAAATCTGGAAAGGGAGACCGAAATGGATTGTACAAATCCATATATAGCAGAACTACATAAGCCCATACAGTAAAGCTTATATTCAGAAAAATCAATCAATGACAAGCCAATTCATATCAATAGGCCTTGGTTTCTTCCATGAAACAGTGAAAGACAACCTCATAGGAACAACTAAAAAGATGTGAAATGCATAGCCTAAGAACGAGTATAGGGACGGCCAAAAACAGTACATACACAGTTAAGAGATATGTATATATTTATACTATCAAACATATACATCAACCAAGAAGATTTTGATGCAAAAACTCGTACAGCTAATGTAACAGCTATATGTATTCAAGACTATACAGCTAAGACAATGGTGACAGAGGTGTAAATATCAACTTTGAGAAGTGAGAAGAAACAGTATAATGCACATGCTAAAGTAAAGCAAAATCTGTGCAGAACTGCTAACATATATTTTCATATATATATGTACAAAAATCAATCTCCAATTCAAAACCCAAAGCAGAATTTATGGTTTCGAAAATCTGCACTGAATAAACATATCATAGCCAATGGCCTAATCTACCCTATAGTATATATATGTTTTTATTCTCAGTCGAATTCAAGTACAAAGGCATACGAGACTGTTTTTTTTAGTTCTGAACACAATCAACATACAGATTCAATGTCTGTATTGAATGAACAACACATAGCAGGTACCTAAAAACCTATCCAAGTCAATCAAAATTCTATACCCAAAAATCCGAACAAGAAATCTAAGTTACAGATTCGATTTGATGGAAGTAACAATACGTTTTTAACAATTATTTTATCCTAGCATACATTACTATAAATAGGGGTCATACAGAGGTATTTCAACCATACAAAAACCCATTCGTTCGGCAAAACCAGAGAATAGAAAAGAAAATCAAAACAAATTATTCCAGTATAAAGAAATCAAGAGAAAACTTAGCTTAATCACGAGGAGGGGGCTCGTTTGTTTCTGGTGAAGTCGGTTTCATCGCGAATCGAAAGGGATTCGATCTGGCTTGCTCGACGTTGTTCGGTCAGGCTTGCTCATCGTGGCTTGCTCGTCGACAGTAGGGGGCGAATGGTTGAGGGGGCCGAAGGGGGTGGCGACGCTGCTGGTTTTGGGAGGATCGAAAAGGATTTTTGGGATTAGGGTTTCCGTTTCTTTTGATAAATTTTGTGGCGGCTGGTAGAATAGAAGAGGATCGAAGGATGGGAGGGTTTTAACAAGGCGGGTCGGGTTGCTTTGGGACAAACAAATTAAAGGTAAAGCCCGATTTTGAAATTCAAAGGAAAATTCATGTTTAAAAAAGTTTAAACAGTTCGTAACGTGATTTCTTGATCATACGTTGTCAGATTTACGCGCGGTCAGTCGCGTTGGGACCGTAGTGACGTGAACTTCGAGATGGAGCAGGCGCAGTCCAGATCTGGAGTGTCTGGAATTTTATGCGAATTAAAACGTCAGTAAATTGATCAGAACAGACTGTTTATTGACAGATTTCAACCGAGGTGAGTTGAACTCACTCAGCCCTTCCCGTTTATATTTTATATAAATTGGGTGCTTTTATTTTACTTGTTCTGACTGTTGGTTGATTTATTGCTGGTTATATCTATACTGATGATCAAATGAACGAAATTAAACGGTTGTTAAATTTCAGGAATACCACTGTTGGGGTTGACCCACACCAAATAATCCCTTTGACTAGTCACGTTTATGAAACGTGTTCGAAATTGTTTGAATTGCTTGGACTGTTTTGGTTGATTGGTTGATTAGTGATTGTTAGAGAATTTATCAATCAAATGGTTGATAAATATTTTTGAATTTTATTTCAACCATTCTCTAGTAATAACCAATGGATGTTATGAGTGATTAGGCATCGCTTGGTCTGGAAATTGGTTGATTCATAAAATTTGGTATATTGGTAGTTGTTAAGTTATAAATATATTTTACAACGAAATAGATCACGAAAGTTATTACCGTGGAGAAAAATATTTAAAGGTAAATAAATATTGATTATTCAAAGTCTATTAGGAATTATGGAGATCGGTTTATTTAACCATGTCTTCTGTTGATAAGGGTTTTAAACAATCTAGCAGAAGTAACATAGTGGTTGAGTACTTGATTTATCGTGTTAAAATGAACCGTTAAATGAAGTTATTTAAATTAATTATATTTTAATTAATTTAAGGGAGGAATCAAATAAAAGTGGGCAAAGGACTAATTGTATTTTGTGTTTGACGGAGTCGACATTTAAATCAAGTTAGATTTTTATAATGTGAAATAACTAAATGAGAAAATTTGTTAATCCTAGTAAGATTTTGGAAAGAAGAAATTTATTATTCATTTTGGTAAATAAAGGAGTTAATTTATTTGAATAATAAATGTTGGAAGAAATGGGTTGATGTGTTAATGGAATACCTTTAAGTAATCCAGTTGAATTGAAATGGTCGAGTGATTGGAAAGAGGCTAGGAATGAGTTTTATTTTTGAACTAAAGTTTATAATGAGGCAAATAGGGAGTTTAAACGAATATGATAGGTTAAACAGGAATTTTACTTAATGTTTGTATTAAGTAAGAGAGAGATGAATATGTAAAGGATTTATATTAAAACTGGAAACCATAAACAAGGTTTATAAGTGGCATACGAGTTTAAATGACGTTTTAAATTTAGTACTTAATAGTGGTATTAAGTTAAACCCATGGATTTTTAAAAGGGAATTTCCCGAAAGAAAGGGAATTGGCAAAAAGGGGTTGATTCAAGCTGGGTAAACAAAGTTGAAAATAGGATTCGACGCAAAGTATTTGAATAAGCCAAAAGTGAATAAGGTGATGTTCGAAATAAGCGATATTAATTTTATTTTAAAAAGAGAAACTTCCAAAGGATGAGAAGTACCATAGAGCGATGTTTAAATAGCGGAATGTGTTTAATACCGATTTTTGAATTACGACTCGTATTTTTCTGAAGGTAAGAACGTTGTTGGTCAAGGTCTGAGAGGTAATTAAAATACCCCAACTTGAACAGCTTCGGGACGACCCAAAGATGATACTAGTGGGCGATGGCGAGAATGTGTGATAAGATTTTCCAAAGTAACGGAAAGGAGATGAGATGATATTTCCATAGTAACGAAATAAAAAGGGACTTGAGCGATTAATTTTAAAAGCCAAGTAATACTGTGTACCAGACCAGTAAATCTATGTTTGTGTTTTCATGGATGTTTACTTGATAGTTAAATAACCGACTATCAAGTCTGACCTTTACGAATTGTTGGTATGGAAAGACCGGGATCGAATGAATATTCGAAAACCATTCTGACCAACAAATACGAATATAAAAAAGAAGGTCAAGCGATGATCGAGATGGAGCATGTGAAGACCATAGATCTTCATAAAGCGGAAGAACCACTTACAATCTCTGATTCGACCCGGAGATATACTGGGGTTCGGTCGTGGTTGAAACTGTGGATTGCAAGGACTATCGCTACTGATCCATGGGGTGATTCCTATATTGGAGGCAGTAGGAGAGTACCTTCGGTTCACCCTGTTCCTGGGTGACTTGTATGGACGAGTGTCTGACAAAGTATTTCCAAAGGGATTACACCTATTGATGTTCTACAAACGTATCTCTGTTGGTGGCGGAGAAGGCTGTACACCTTCTTTGGCTTAACGCTCAGAGTATTTTTGTGGGAATCAGTATTCAGTGATACCTGGCGGATCTGACGATGTGGCATTCAAAGTGAATGGTGGCCAGGTGTGCAAAAGATTATGACCTCAAGCCTCACAGCCGGGAAATGACAAAAATCGGGCAGGCAGCATGGCTATGTGGGTCGCTCCCATTAGGGTGTATAATCACCTATCTAGAGAAATTCCTTTTGTTTCTTATTCTATCGATTCTGCCCATTCGGGAACGGTGGTTTGAGTCCAACCGTTGGTGATATACATTCGATACACTCAAGCGAAATGAGTGGTCGGTCATGTGAGGGCCGGGTTGCAAGAAGTTCTTGTTGAACCCTGTGTATTCGCCTCTAGAGATACACGTGCGGAAGGTGGTTCCATACCTTGTCAAGTTGGAAATCCAATACCCAATAAGCGCCCGCGGGTTTCAATTGTATACTATATACGGGGAGCGTGAGATGTAAGTGTTCCTCTAGATTTGATATTTATTTGTATCTAGACATTATCATAATATCAGATCAAGATATGATTTCAAAAGATGTTTAGGTTATCGTAAGGTAAAAACCGTCCGTGTTTATGTGTGGATCGGTCTTACGATTACCATTTTCTTTCGAAAGGATTTTAAACTCTAAAATCAAGTTGTGTGCTATCCTTAATAGTTGTGCGAGTTTTCTCACTCTGGTTCACCAGACTGACCCGGTGTTTTGTAAATGCTCGGGTTAGACCGAGGTGTACAGGTTCAGGTTATCAGGTACTGAGAAGTCCGGAGACGAGCTGAAGATGTTCAGATGAATGATATTCCACTGTGTGATTATATATATGAGGACAGATTATCAACACTGTCCAGATGTGTGTTGTACTCTGATGTTGTAAGTATTTTCAAAAGCTCTTAATAAAGATTTATTTATGTATTATAATTTGTTCCGCTGCGATATGAGACTCTGTGTTGATTCTTCTTCTTCTATTCCAACTTTCTTTCTTTCTTATCTCACCCTCTAATTTCTTTCTAAACGTTCCAGTGTTTTCAGTGCTTGGAGGATCGGCATGAGTACGGTAAAGGGTATTTATGTCGATTTCCGAGGCCCGAAACCGCTGGGTCGTTACACTTGAGCTGAACAGTCATCAGGTTGGATGGCTAGAGATACCGAAGGATAAGATCGTTAATCGGAGGTTCTAGCAGACTCAAAGCAGGGGCATAATGGGGGCACCCAAAAGACTAGATGTTAGCTAGTCGAGTACCTTGGGTATTGTGAAAAGAACTAGTTGTCTTCGTTGAGTAAGACAAACATACGTATCGTGGAAAGGCGTATGGAGTTTTGTTAGTACCGGGGTTACCATTAGCCCTTAACAAATGGCGTGTCGTGGCCGGTCATACGATTAAAGATAGCTTCAAGACAGGATTGGCACTGATAGTCAGAGTCATGGATGATGATTGTTTTGCTTGTATCGCCTTGTATAGATTGTCCGACGTCGAAGGAGATATCTCTTGAGGACTTGTCTAATGTTGGTTTAAGCCTTTGGGTCTTGTACTTGAGGGATGTCGATATCGATTAGGATGGTATACGCATGATAACTGATTGCCATAAATGTACTGTATGTTTCTATCTGATTATTTGTAAAGGTTATCGCTGTCGGATGTGGGGAAGACGAGTTGGGTTCTTCTCTGTTGATACGATTGGTAGATTAGATGATTAATCTGCCTATTCTCGTGTGATTTATTGATGATGTTAGATAGTTGTTTTACCGCTCATCAAGACTATTGTATAGATTTAGGTTTTATGTTTCCTCTTATTACCTTGGGCTATTCATCCTGTTGTGGATGGACAGACCGAGTAGCAGGACACAAGTAGTAGATCTTAGTGGACGGTGTTGCAGATCGATGACGAGCAAGAGGCTTACGTATTAGTTTTCTACTGTTCATGTCTAGTTGTTATTTCCGCTGTTATGTTTGTTGTATGATTCTCTGAGTGGTTGTAGTGAGGCATCTTTGTACAGATTCTTATGATAAAATCCTTTGTTGTATGGATATTCTTTCAAGTTGATATGTAAGTTTAAATTTCTGCTTAAATCTGCTAAACTATTATATGTTTGTTGTATATGTTCTATTATATTTTATTTCTACGCTGTGGGTTATAAGACAGGTTCCGCTTGTGTTGTTATACTCTGATGATCGTCCACAGCTGCCAGGCACATCTTTCAATGCATTATTTCTCTTGTTATGTGTAGGAGTTATGGTCAGTCGTCACATTTGGTATCAGAGCTCTAGTTAATCAATTTTAGCCAAAGTTCAAGGACGTAGTAACGTATGAGAGACGTATTTTATAGATTTCTGATGGATGTATACTACATTTTAGTGTATAGTATAATAGCGTTTGAACTCCATTTGTAGTTTTTCCCGGATGTGGACTAATCATTTTATTTTTCAAATTTAGAATGAGTTGTCGATCTTCAAGGCACACTACTAGGGAGGAGACTGTTCCTATAGGAGGTGATGGCACCATGATGGCAGCAATCATGAGGAAGGTACTTGCTCAGGAGACAGTCGTGGTAGATGTAGGAGTACAAGTGTAAGTGCCTAGGGCCGTGGACTTCGCAAAGCTATGCAAAGACTTCACTACTCTAGGAGGGAATCAGTTTAAAGGAATGGAGTCGATTGTAGAAATTCAAGGGTGGCTTGATACTTGCATTCGGATCTTTGGAGACATGGGAATTGATTATGCGACTAATAGGAAGCTTGCATCGAGACAACTATAGGGCAGAGCTATGGATTGGTGAAACTCTGTCACTCTCGGGACCCCAGAAGATGAGATCACATGGGATCGGTTCCAACTCAAGTTTGATACAAAGTTCATTTCTATCGTTCAGAAGTATATTCTTTTCAAGAGGTTCATTGAGCTGAAGCAGAATGGTAGGACGATGTTGGAGTATGTTTCGGATGTTGAAGCCTTGTCGATGTATGCTCATTCATATGTCGAGACTCCTTATCATAAGAACAAGAAGTTTGTCATGGGCTTGGACAAATTTCTTGGAAATCAGCTGGTTGATCACTTGGATGACACTTACGAAAAGATCGTGGAAAAAGCTCCGACGCATGAGAGTTTTCCCAAAGGAAGAGACTGTTATTGCAGCGAAGGAAGAACCAAAACCACAGTAGGGTAGTAATAACAAAAAGAGGAAGTAGCAACAGCAGAAATGGAAGGATGGTCAGAAAAAGCAGAAAGGCGAAGTAACTTGTTATAACTGCCAGCAAAAGGGCCATTATTCCAAGGATTACAATAATCCGAAAGATGAAAGGAAGTGCTTTAAGTATGGAAAGCCTGGGCATGACAAGAAAGATTGTCCAAAACTAGCTAAGGGTAAGCAACTTGTGAATGAGAATGCTTTGGAAGTTGTGCCATCTTCTTCAAGGGCTCCTACGGTGAAGGAGAAAGGGAAGAGTGTCATCGTTCAAGGTATTCTTTCCATTAGAGATGTTTCAGTTCGTGTTTTTTTTTATATTGGAGCATCAAATTCTTTCATTTTTAATGAGCTTGTTTAACGCTTGGGTTTGGAACCCGAGATTTGTGATAGACCATTGATCGTGACTAATCCAGTAAAGTTCGTCCAATTTTTGTATGATTTGTCATGGTCTAGTGTTGTCGAGTCATGGTTTCTCCTTTGTGTGTGATTGCTTTGTTTTGAACTTTGCTGGGTTTGGGATCATTTTGGGTAAAAAGTGGCACAAGAGGTATGCGAAAAAAGTGGATTGCAAGAAGTTCAATGTAACAGTCGGGAATGTGGAAGGGTGAATGGCTGTGATTCAATGTAAGCCCGAAGATGGTGTCTTACTAAGCAATTTATATTTGCTTGTGATTCCACGGGAAGACTTGTCATATGTGTTGATCGCTAGTGAGTTCGATGATGTCTTTGACGAGGTCGAAGGGTTGCCGCTACATCGTGAGATTGAGTTCAGAATCGATTTGGTGGAGGGAGCTAGACCTATCATCATGCCTCGGCGGATGGCGCCTAAGGAACAACGAGAGTTAGAGGTGCAAGTACGTGATCTTTTGAGAAAAGGATTCATTCAGAAAAGTGTGTCAGAATGGGGTGCACCAGTTGTGTTTGCAACCAAGGCTGATGGATCTTTGACATTGTGTGTGGATTGTTGTGAGCTGAACAAGGTGATCAAGAAGAACAAGTACCCGTTGCCGAGGACAGACGAATTGTTTGATCAACTTCACGAAGCCGAAGGGTTTTCTCAAATGGATTTGGCAATGAGATTTCACCAAGTGAGAGAGGCAAAGGATAGTGTGCCGAAGACAGCTTTTAGGACACCATCTGGTTTCTTGAGTGGCTGGTGATGCCATTTGGATTGACTAATGCACCAACGTATTTTTTGGATCTTATTAATAGGGTTTTCAGAGATTAGTCGAAGAAGTTTGTGCTTGTGTTGGTGGATGATATTCTAGTTCACTCACGGAATGAGGAAGGGCATAAGACGCACTTGCGAGTTGCATTGGAAATCTTGTGAAAGCATTAGCTAAGAGCTAAGTTTTCAAAGTGTCACCTCTGGAAGAGCGAAGTGAGGTGCTTAGGCTATGTTGTTTCTGAAAATGGAATAGCTGTTACCTCGCTAAAGTGGTAGCAATCCAAGACTGGGATAGACCTAAGAATGCTACAGATGTTCGGAGTTTCTTTGGATTGACGGGATATTATCATCGGTTTATCAAGGAATTCTCCAAGATAGTTGCACCATTAATAGGATCGACGAAGAAGAACCAAGTGTTCACATGGGATGTAAAGTGCGAATAAGCTTTTGGAATCCTGAAGAGAGACTGACGAGTGCTCATGTTTTGACGATTCCAAGTAGGAATAAAGAAATGGTGGTATACACTGATGCATGTGGTACTAGACTTGGAGCAATGCTGATGCATAAGGATGAAGTTGTGGCCTACGCGAATCGACAGTTGAAGCTGCACAAAAGGAATTACCCAACTTATGACTTGGAGTTGGCGTCGATTGTGTTTGCTCTAAAGATATGGAGACATTACCTGTTGGGGGTTCGATTTGAATTGTTTATGGATCACAAGTCGTTGAATTATCTTTTCCCCCAAAAGGATTTGAATCTTCGTCAGCAACGACGGTTATAGTTTTTGGCATCTTACGATTTTGGTATATCCTATACTCCTGCTAAAGGTAACACATTTGCAGATGCGTTAAGTCGAAGACATGCAGGATTGGGAGCGATATTTTCGAAATGGAAGCACCTTGAGTATTTGGTAGGATTTGATTTCAGGCCTCGGTGTGAGTTAGAACCTGAAATTATTGGCATGCTTATCGATAAGGTCTACTCTGATGAAAAGGATTAGCGAAATCCAAAAGCGTGGCATAAAGCTTGTCGAGATTATGGAGAAGTTGAAACCAGAGGATAAGGAATTCAAAGTCGATCGAGAGGGTTGGCTTCGGAAACAAGGACGACTGGTTGTTTCTGATATCGACGGATTGAGAGATGAGGTTCTGAGGAAATGTTATCACTCGAGGTTGAAATTCATCCTGGTAGTAATAAGATGTAACAGGATATGAAGCAAGCTTACTACTGGGAAGGGATGAAGAGGGATGTTGGAAAGTTTTATTTCCAGGTGTATGAACTGTCAGTTAGTGAAAGCTGATAGAAGAAGCCGAGTGGATTGCTTCAGCCATTGGAAGTTCCTACGTGAAGTGGGAGCAGATATCGATGGACTACTTAGAACCAGGGTAGTAAACAAAGGGATTTGGGTCATCGTGGATCTGTTGACCAAAAGCGCGAGGTTTATTTCTGTCAGATCGACTAGAATAGCGTCGAAGTTGGCGGAACTATATATTATATGGATTGTTCGATTCCATGGTATCCCGAAGAGCGTTGTGAGTGATCGAGATCCATTATTCATGAGTAGATTTTGGAAGAGTTTGCAAGAGACTTTGGGATCCGAGTTGTGTTTGAGTATGGCATATCATCCCCAAACTGATGGTCTAACCGAGAGAGTTAACCGAGTTTTGGAAGATCTCCTAAGAGCTTGTGTATTAAGCTTCGGGGATCGTGGGAAGACCATCTACATCTAGTTGAGTTTGCGTATAACAACAGCTACCAGTCAAGCATTGGGATGTCATCATACGAGGCATTGTATGAAAGATCATGTAATTCTCCGGCATGTTGATTAGAGACTGGAGATAAGCTGATGCTTAGGCCAGAGATGACCAAAGAAACCTCAGGTTGTATCGAGATCGTTTGACAATGAATGAAAGCAGCCCAAGATCGTCAGAAGAGTTACACCGATAAGCGAAGTAAGGACTTGGAATTCGACGTTGGCGATATGGTTTTCGTGAAGGTTTCTACTTTGAAGAATGTTGTTCGGTTCGGAAGTAAAGGAAAGTTAGCTTCAAGAATCATTGGACCGTTTCCGGTAATCGAGTGGATTGGAAAGCCCACGTATAAATTGGATTTACCTAAGAAGATGTCGAGTATGCACAATGTGTTTCATGTGTCTTTTTTACAGAAGTCTGTGCACGATTCGAATGTGGTGGTATCTCTAGAACAGTACGAAGACCTAGAACTCGAGTCCATAGTTACAAGACCTCATAAGCCGCTTCGCGTTGTGGGGAATGACACGAAACAGCTTAGGAGGAAGACGGTTGAGCTAGTCAAGGTGCAATGGAGTGAGGATGATGACGATTGTATGTGGGAAACAGAAAAGAGTATGAAGACGATCCAGCCAGAAATCTTCGTTGGCATGACCCATTAATGTCGTGTCACCTTACACCATCGTAACTTGTGTTATTCGTTAGAATTCTGCATTCTAGGTTAAGGCTATGGATGCATGGCTTGACGGATGCTAGTTTGGATGATAAATTGGCAACTTCTGGATAGTAGGCATGCAGAATTGTTTCTGGTTGCTTGTGATTTCTTGGGATTTCGGAGGAGAAATTCCTAAGGGGGGAGGGGGAGAGAATGTAACGACCCGCATTTTACGTATTAGAAGATCGTAAAATATTATTATTTAATCCCCTGAGGGTCGGATCATTCCCATATTTTGATATGTTGGTTATGGGGATGTGAGACATGTCCATAATTTTTATCAATTTTATCTGTGACCATTTTGCCCCTTTGAGATTTGTATAGGGAATAACTTTTGACTGGGATCGAATCAGGTGCTGATATTGATTTTATTGGAAAGGAAATGGTGTTGCCAATTCCGTAGAGTGGTCACATTAAAGATTTAGTTCAGCGGTTTGGGAGAAATCGTTGTTTTAGTGCTATACAATTTCTGGATAGACTAATTAGTTTAGTGGGCTGATTAGTTAGGCCCATTAGAGGGATAATGGTTTGACTATAAATAGGGGGTAGAGGCAAGGGGAGAGGGTTACTTTCTTCATTTCTTGTTTGGTTGAGCTCGTGATCCTCCTTGCTCAATCAAATACTTCTCCACTCTAATAAATTCTTAAATATAGATTAGTGTATTGAAGATCAACATCGAGAAAGGTAGATCGCATCAAAGTGATTGATTCAGAGGTCGTTCTTCGTTGTTCTCCGTTGTTCGGATTAGAGATGATTTATCGTTTTGAAGCTGTTTTGTGGATTTGGTGAGTGATAAGAATCTCTCACACGAATTCAATCGAGTATATGGGTTGTTCGAATTTATTTTCATCATTTCAAGTTGTTTTCACCTACATATACATCGTGGTAAGTATATTTTCATTCGAATCACCAAAGGATCTAATCTAGCAACTTAAATCGGTAATTTATATGTTATTTCATGTGTTTATGCAAGTTTATATCCATTTTTTGATCTTTTATTGGTTTATCATAATTTCGTGAAATTCATGTGATTGGATTATTGTGTAAATGTTTGTTGATGTTGGTTTGTAGAAATTGATTGATTTTGGACGAGTTGTGTGTATGGATGTTCGTCGTTTGAAGCATGGATCAATGGATCATTCGCCAAAAGGGTGGATCTGGGTATGGATTGCACGTATTGATAGATCGGGGTCGTGTGTTAATGGATCGCCTGGATTATTGCGCAAGAAATGGATGGATCGCCCCGAAAAAGATGGATTTCTCAAAAAATGATGCATCACCTCGGAAAATGATGGATCGCTCGGAAAATGATGGATCACCCGGAAAATGATGGATCTCGAGTGATCCAAGAAGAAGACAGAACATGAGCGATCCATGAACGAATCATGAGCGATCCATCACATAATTGACCAAATGATGTTTATTTTGGCTCGATGTTAGAGGTAGCTTCGATGTGAATTCAAGACAAAATATTCGAAGTGTGGTAAAATGTTCGTTGATCGCCGAAATGCAACGAATGTGAAGACGACTCAAGGTTGTGAGTTCGTGGATAATGTTGATCGAGAAGTCACTTGAGATTATGAACAGTCATTAGGTTGGATGGCTAGAGATATCGAAGGCTAAGGAATTATCGTTAATAAGAGATTCTAGCAGACTCAAAGCAAGGGTATAACGGGGACGCCCAAAAGACTAATGTTAGTTGGTCGAGTACCCGGGGTATCATGGAAAGGCCTAGTTGTCTTCGTTGAGTAAGACAAACATACATATCATGAAAAGGCGTATGGAGTTTTGTTAGACCGGGGTTACCAATAGACCTTGACAAATGGCGTGTCGTAGCCAGTCATACAGTTAACGATGGCTTCAAGGCAGGATTGGCACAGATAGCCAGAGTCATAGATGATGATTGTTTTGTTTGTATCGTCTTGTATATATTGTCCGACGTTGAAGGAGATATCTCTTGAGGGCTTGTCTGATGTTGGCTTAGGCCTTCGGCGCTTGTACTTGGGGGATGTCGATATCGATTAGGATGTTCTACGCTTGATAACTGATTGCTATAAATGTATTGTATGTTTCAATCTGATTATTTGTAAAGGCTATCACTGTCGGATGTGGGGAAGACGAGTTGGGTTCTTCTCTGTTGATATGATTGGCAGATTACATGATTAATCTGCCTATTCTCATATTCTTTATTGATGATGTTAGATAGTTGTTTTACCGCTCGTTAAGACTGTTGTATGACTCATGGTTTTGTGTTTCCTCTTATTACCTTGGGTTGTTCATCCAGTTTTGGATAGGTAGACTAAGTAGTATGTCACAGGTAGCAGATCTTAGAGGACGATGTTGTAGATCGATGACGAGCATGAGGCTTACATATTAGTTTTCTACTATTCATGTCTAGTTGTTGTTTCCGCTGTTATGTTTGTTGTATGATTCTCTGAGTGGTTGTAGTGAGGCATCTTTGTATCGATTCTTATGATAAAATCCTTTGTGTATGGACATTCTTTCAATTTGATATGAAAGGTTAAGTTTCTGCTCAGACCTGCTTCACTATTATATGCATGTTGTATATGTTTATTATATTTTATCTCTACGATGTGAGTTATACGGCAGGTTCCTCTTGTGTTGTTATACCCTGATGATCGTCCACAGCTGCCCGGAACATCTTTCAACTCATTATTCCTCTTGTTAAGTGCAAGAGTTATGGCCGGTCGTCGCACTACATGTCCCCATGGGTGGGTTGGTTGAGTCGCTAGGCTAACCGTGAAATCAGTTATGTGGTACCATTGTTATGCCACAGTGGCATGTTAGGCCACTGGTTGATGATGAGCCATAACACAAAAAGCTTATATGTCCAAGAAGATGGAGATATGCCAAGATGTATCCAAGGACCCAATCCACATACCAAGAAAGCAAGTCAAGTATCCACATATTGGTGAAGATCTTTAATAGGATGCTCATAAGTCTATGAGAGTCACAAAGTTCCAAATAGCCATGTAGGAAGCCATTAAAAAGCTTCAAGTCCAAGCTTCTTGTGTGCAGGATGAAACAACTAAAAGAATCCGAAAATAAGCCAAGTGACCTAGTATTTATAGGTGTGGGGGTACATATTTCGTATCCCGTTAATTTTATACCCTAGGGTTGGTACCGAACCTGGGTGTTAGCCAAAATGTTGTGCTTCTTGTTAAAGCACTCCAACTTAATGCCAAAATATTCTTCACCTCCTAGAGTACGAAGTAAGAACTTCATATCCTACACCTTAGGAAAATCCACACCATGTCGAGCCTTCATTTCATATCCCCATTTCGGATCCCGAGGATATCAAGTTCCACAAAGACGAAAACCAAGAAACCAAAACCAGAGGAAGGATAACCAGCACCGATCCTTGCAACACGAAAAGCTATTTTGTATCTCATGCCTTAGAATATTTCCACAATGTTAGGGAAGTCAAAATCCAAATGACCATAGAAATATTGATCCCCATATCCAAGCTAGGATTCGAAAATCCAAAGACCAGCAATGCCGACTCTAAGGTCGGTGGTACGAATACCAACCACTGGTTACTTAACCAAATTTGCCAACTACTGAAATCCAAAAGTTGCACCGATCCGAATGTGTTTGCTGGAGTCGTACCGATCCTGAAACACTTAGCCAAATACACGAGTTTTCTTGAGTTCTGCGACTTCATCCAAATCGCTTCAAAACTTCGCAAGTTCATACTCTAGTCACGAGCACTCCGATGGGCAAAAATCAGCGTGTGACTGGCTTGCAAAAAGACAGGTCAACAACTTGCCCCCAAAACATGTCGCGTTTTGAAGAATCGAACGAAGTCTGGAAAGAAATCCAATATCCAAAGACTAGAAAACCAACAACACGATCTCGCAGATTCGTATTAACAGAAAACCATAAATTTGAAAACCAAAGAAGTCAAATGATCACTGCAAATCGAAATATAATAGAAATCCAGAACCAGACTATCCGAAAACTTGAAAACCGGAATAACCAATAGTCGGGAAACTGAAGAAACCAAAAATCTAGAAAACCGGAATAATCAATAACCAGATAATCAGAGAAATTTAAAAGCCAGAATAACTAGATTCGGTATAGTCTATACCTGCAAAAACCAAATAAACATCACTACCAAGTCCTGACAAAACAATCTATAACTAGAGTGAACGATCTTGCCAAGTCCTGACAAGACCATTCATTATTAACAAGAAAAACAATGAGATGTCTCCTAAGTCTTGATAGTACAACCCATAACCAAGCAGGCAAAGTCCTTGCCCACCACTAGACAAGTCGGCCTTGCCAAGTCCTGACAAGATGCCCTGCTTCTTCCCAAGAAAAGTCCTTACTTGGGGACCATATTTTTATACTTAGCGAGCAAAGTCCTTACAGTGCTAAGCCCTTAAAGTTTGAAATTCCAATTCCAGATTTCATACTTCGCAAATAAAGTCCTTACGAGCGAAGTACTTTTTATTAAAATTTTCGAGGGTTTAGAGTTTTTAAGAAAGCCAAAAGAAAACTTAACGGTTTATCATCGGGTATAGAGCACGCCTGGTGGTTAATGCCTAATTCTATATGTGGAGATTGGAGGGTTTCTCGTTCGCAAACAGCATGCCTAGGGTTCTCGCCGGTCCCCATACATAGGTCGGAAGCTTAGCTTTCCAAAATCGTAAGCCAGGTAATTAGAAAAGAGTGTATGAGATTGGACGCTTTATTGCCTATAAAGAGCATGCCTAGGGATTAAGACCAAATCTTATACATGGGTAGGCAGACTTAGCTCTTCAAACTCCGAAGTCATATAACCAAAAATGTATGTGGGAGATCATATGGTTTCTCGTCTGCAAAGAGCATGCTTAAGTTAAGACCTATGCATGGGTAGGAAGATTTAGCCCTCTAAAATCCTAAGCCGGAATCCAAACATGAGTGTAGGAGATTGGATGACCTCTCGTCTACAAAGAGCATGAATAAGAATTAAGACATAATCACGTACATGGGTAGGCATATTTATCCCTTCAAAGTCCTGCATTCATGAAAACAAAAAAGATTAGCTAATTATGAGGTGGATGATTTATAGTCAGGCAGAGAGAACGCCTATGGATTAGGACCTAATCCAGTATGTGGGTGAGCCGACTTAAAATCATTTAAAACCGAATAACCAGAGATACAAGGTTCATAACGTCAAAGCCCATACAACTAGAGCCGAAGTCTAAAAGCCAATGTTCTAATGATCAAGTAGCTAAAATACATAAGCTAGAAATCTAGATATTCATATCCAGAAGTCAAAAGACTAAAATGCCAGAAACCAAAAGTCGGAAAACCAAAATCCAAAGCAAAAAAGGCTGAATAACCAAAGAACAAAAAAGCCAGAAACCAAAAAACCAAAGCCTGAAATCTGTAAATCGCAAATCCATAGAGAACCACATCAATCGATAATCAAACCACCAGGGCAAGGTTATTGTCCATTCCTATATCGAGCCAGAGAAAGTAGTTATGCTTGTCTTGGTACTGCAGCCCGATTCTGAACATGCCCCACTAGCTTACTGCGTCTGGCACGCTCCTTAACCATAACCCGAAGATTCCTGCAATCATTTATGTTGTGACCATCCAGGTTGAGAAATAAACAATGTTTACCTGAATCTCTTTCCTTTTGAGACAGCTCCCTCGTGAGAGGCTTTCTGAATGGAACAACCGTGTGAACCTCTCGATAAATTTCTTCCAAAGTATGAATAAGTTCCAGATACGAAGGGAGTTTGGGCCAATTCCACTGATGCGCACCCCAATCATTCCGAGGTGGGAGTTTCTGATTGCCTTATCCTTTCCAGAGTTGGACGATTCTTCGCCCTTAACCGAAATAACCTTGAGAACTTTTTTGTCGTTTCTCGCATCCTCTTCGCTGAGAAACCTATCTGCTTCAAAGTAGAATTCACCAAGCGCCCGTGGTGGATCCCGTTAAAGCAAGGTCTTGATATATGTCTTATCCATAATTCCAGAAACAACAGCCATAAGAACTATAGATGGGTCCAATTGATCGACCGATGCAATCGCTGCATTGAACCTTTCCAAGAACTTTTGCAAAGTCTCATTGGATATTTTCTTAATTGTCGTAAGAGTAATCACGTTCTTTGGTCGAGCAATGTGAACCATGAATTGTTCGATGAATTTTCCAACCAAAAGATTCCAGCTATTCACCGATTCATTCTCCAACTGTCTGAACCACATGGCAGCAATATCTGAAAGATAGAATGGGAAGCACTTCGCCATAACATTCTCCGACTCCGAAAGCACTACCATATGGCATATGTAACGCATCAAGTCGATGGTAGGATCGTTCCTACCTTCAGAAGCCTCCAACATCGATAATTTGAAATCCGGTGGGTTCTGAGAATTTCTTATATCCTGAGTGAATGGACTACGAGTAACACAATCCAAATCCGAAAGAGACACTTTACCTCGAGTATATCGCCCAATCACATCAGCGATCTGATTCCATTTCCAAGCAATCGACTCCAGTCGTTCAATCCCACACTGGTGACCTTGGTATCAAGTCCAGAATTAGCAAAATATTGAGCCCAATAAGAATATCTAGGTCCATCCTAGCCCGAGGTGTTGCTACTGGCATAAATCCAATTCCTGGAACTATGGGAGTTCATGTATCAAAACCCGCGTGCACCGGAGCTTGAGCTGCATTTGCGACATTTCCAATCCACAACCCAAGACTTGTTCAACCAAAGCCTCTTGAGCCTAACTTCCACCAAGATTGGTGGTGTTGACCTTAAGTCTAGCCGATCCGGTACCGATCCGCGGATTGGTGCCGGCACGAGGTTGACTTTAGGGAATTTCCTGCAAGTCCCGAGCTAAACCTTGGGAACACTCGCACTTATTCCCGCTATATTTCCTAGGCCCGACGGCCTTTCCAAACCTTTGATTCGAGTCATAAGAGCATTTATAGTCTCTTTTTGTCTTCGGAAATGCTCTTCTTGTCTATCCAAACGTGAAGGCAAATCCTAAACTACGACATCCATATCCTCTCGAGTCACATAATTCAACGAATGTCCAGTAGAGGAAACCTCTTGACTTTTCTTCATTCCCCCTCCAATCGAACGAGCTAAAGTGATATGTTTCCTTTTTATCTTTCTTAAAATTATGAGCAATCTGAATTCCTTAGCAATCCAAAGTTGTTATCCCCTTCCGGGCACGCCTAAATGTTGACATGGTAATTGATCGCTCTATACGCTAACACCCGATGGGTTAATATTATCCAAACGCAATTCATACGCCGAGTACTGAAAAGTAAATAACACCAGATTTTATAGTGGTTCGACAAAATAGCCTATGTCCACTTTAAGGTAACTATTTATCGTTTTCATATAGTTATAAATACAATCCTTCCCCCACGTCTTACATTTACAAAGTTATGAATCTAGAATAACAAAGTCGTTGCTAATTCTCAACCAAGTCCAAGAGTCCAATGGTGAAGTTTCCTATGTCCAAAAAGCTTTTATGTCCAAGAAGATGAAGCTATGCCAAGATGTGTCCAGGGGCCCAATCCAAATGCCAAAAGAGCAAGTCAAGTGTCCAAATGTTGATGAAGATCTCCACGAGGAAGCTCACAAGTACACAAGAGACCCCAAAGTCCAAATAGCCATGTAGAAAGCCATTAAAAAGCTTTAAGTCCAAGTGTCTCGCGTGTAGGATGATACAGCCAAAAGAATCCAGACATAAGCCAAGTTACCAGGTATTCCTAAGGGCGGGGATTCGTACTTCATATCCACTAAATTTCGTACCCTGTGTCGGTACCGAACCCGGGAATTAGCCAAAATGTTGCGCTCCTCGTTGAAGCCCTCTAACTCCATGCCAAAATCCTCTTCGACTCCTGGAGTACAAAATGCTAACTTTGTATCATGCGCCTTAGAAAAATCCACACCAGTTGAGCCTTCATTTTATATCCCCAATTCGGATCCTGAGGATACGAAGTTCCACGAAGACGAAAACCTATAAACCAAAGCCAAAGGAAGGAAAACCAGCGCCGATCCTTGCAACACGAAAACTATTTTGTATCCCATGCCTTAGTATATTTCCACAAAGTTGAGGAACTTGAAATCCAAATGACTTTAGAAATACCAATCCCATATCCAAGCTGGGATATGAAAATCCTAAGACCAGCAATACCGACCCTGGGGTCGGTGGTACGAATACCGACCCCTCGGTACTTACACTACTAGATTGGTTGGTTATTCCGACGTCGTGTTTCCAACGGCCGCCAACGGTTTCTTACAGCCGTTGGAAACCGTTAGAACAAAATCCGTTGGCGGCCGTTGGAGCCATTGAAAATTGACGGGATATTGCCTGCTACAGCCAACCGAGAGCTTCATTTCCTCCTCCTCCACCAATTAATCAACTCCTTCAACCCTTCCTCCCCTTCCAAATTTGCTGCCAAAGCTTCCTCCATCACTCCAACCTCTTTAGGCGCCATCAACGAGCTTCTCCAACCCAACTCTACCCTTTTCGTTATCCAAATTAGGTAATTTCATAAAACCTAATTTTTAGGGATTAATTGATTTCGGGTTTAATTTGTGATTTGCTTAATATCTACTTGTTTGTATATGTATATTACATCATGTTAACCTCTAATTGTTGTTATTGTCACAATAATGATCAAATTGTTTAGGGTTAAATTGATTTAGGGTTTGATTGTGTTTATTTAAGTAACTTTAGCTAGTGAATGTTATATGCGTGTGATATTATTTGCTAATAATATAATTTATGCAAACACAAAGATTATATTATGTTGACAAATACGAAGTAAATTACAAAAATATAATTAGTGCAAACACGAAGTAAATTACAAAAATATATAATTTTGTATACATGTACTAAAATGGTAAAATATTTACAAATTGTATATTTAAATTTAATGCAGATAAATATTTAAACCCTTAGTTATTATTTGGCCCCGTCTGACAAGTGTTGTATATGATCGTTAAATGGATATTCGTTCTTTTACAAAACGGAAATCTATATTCATCCGATACAACATTTGTCAGATTTGTTCTTGTATTGGACACGTTACAAACACTGTAAAGTAATTATATTTCGTAGATCATATCACTTTAAATGGTTCACAAAATTTTGATGGCATTTCCTTTACGTTCCTTGTGTACACACATGTGTGTACAATACAAGGAACACGGGGGAAATGCTGCCGAAATTTTGTGAAATCATTTAAAATGATATGATTTATGAAATATAATTAATATTGTGTTTGTAATGGGAAGTAGGATGACCGGCCATCATAAAAGACATATAAGCGTCAATGAACCAATAATTATTTATTTTGAAATAAAGTTTGTAAACAACTATAAAATTAACAATTATTTTTTATTTCATCATAGATTTTAAAGTATAGGAAAAATGGCCAATTACTTTAATGAGCGGAGCTGGATGTATCAAAGAAGGGAAATTAGTGGTGCAATAAGTGAACATTTTGAAAATGGGGTAAAAGTGTTCATTGATTTTGCGATAAGTAATATCGGAAACAGTAGAAAAATTCGTTGTCCATGTAGTAGATGCAAATTGTTGAACTATTTAATACCGAATATGGTTAAGATTCATTTGCGCCAATACGGTTTCCTACCCAATTATTTGTTGTGGGATCGTCATGGAGAAATTATAGCCCATAATACTGAAGAACATTTGACGGAGGTCAAAAGTGTTGAAGTTAGCACGAATCTCATAGAAAATATGGTCGAAGATGCTGCACGATCAATGTTTCCTACCGTTCAAATTGGTAATGACGATGATAACGTAGAATAGGAGCCAAATGTTGAAGCTAAAAAAATATATGATTTATTGAATAATGCTAAAAAACCCTTTGGAATGGATGTGAAAGTGACACTCAATTATCGGTAACTGCAGAATACATTGCAATGAAATCAAAATACAACCTTATGGAAGCTGGGTTTACGGCTGTTGTTCAAGCGGCTAAACGCCATATGCCATCTGATAATTTAATATGCGAAAATTATTATGAAGTGAAAAAACTTATGTCATCTTTTGGTTTGCCATATCATAAAATAGATACATGTGTAAAGGGTTGCATGTTGTATTGGAAAGAAGACAACAATCTTAGAAAATGTAAGTTTTGTAATCAAGAAAGATACAAACCAAGAAAAAAAAAGGAAAAGAAGTTCCGTACAAGCGTATGCATTATTTACCCATCACCCCTAGACTTCAAAGATTATATGCATCATCCGTAACAGCGCAGCATATGAGATGGCATAGTGTGAGAACACCTCAAGAAGGTACGTTGACACACCCATCGGATGGAGAAGCATGGAAACATTTTGATAAGAAATATCCTGATTTCGCAGCGGAAAGCCGCAACGTTAGACTACGTTTATGTACAGATGGCTTCGCTCCGTTTTCTCAGTTTAGTTCTAAATATTCATCTTGGTCTATAATAATCACACCTTATAATCTACCCCCGTGGATGTGTATGAAAACTCCATACATGTTTCTCACAGTTGTCGTCCCTTACAATCTACCCCCGTGCAATGCTTTCGGATTGGAGTACGGCCGGTCGTCTTGCTTGTCCATATTGCATGGAAGAAACACGATCATTTTCGTTACCGTACGAAAAGAAAATTTCATGGTTTGATTGTCATCGATGTTTTCTTCATATTAATCATACTTTTAGAAGAGACAAATTTTTTTTACGTCTAATAGACATGAGGCTATACGGCCACCGACGGTTTGGTCAAGTGAGGAAATATATGAACTTGTAAAAGATTATCCAAAGATACATGAAACCAGAAAACAAATTGATATTCAAGGTAAATCGACGATTCATAATTGGTGCAAATAGAGTATATTCTAGGAATTGCCTTATTGGAAACATCTCTTACTCCGTCATAACATTGACGTGATGCATAACGAGAAAAACATATTTGATAATGTATTTAATACAGTTCTGAATGTGAAGGGCAAGATTAAGGATGATTTGAAATCCAGACGTGATATAGAGGAAATATGTAGTCGTCCTGAGCTTCATATGAAGCCCAATGATAGTAAAAAAACCTAAAGCATGCTATGAACTAGACAACAACCAAGTTAAAGTACTGTTAAAATGGGTGGAAGAATTATGGTTTCCCGATGGAATTTCCTCTAATCTTCATAGATGTGTCGACTATAAAAACGAAAAGCTGAGTGGAATGAAAAGCCATGATTGTCATGTAATGATGGAAAATTTGTTACCCATCGCCTTCAAAGAATTGTTACCTGGAAAAGTTTGGAATGTAATAACAGAACTTAGCTTATTTTACATGGAGCTTTGTTCAACTACTTTAAAAGTTGACCGTCTACTAAAACTTGAAGATGAAATCCCTGTACTGCTCTGCAAACTGGAGAAAATATTTCCTTCGGGTTTCTTTAATGTAATGGAGTATTTACCTGTTCATCTTCCAAAGGAAGCACGTCTTCGAGGTCCTGTACAATACGGATGGATGTATCCGTTTGAAAGGTATATTATTATGCTAAGTATTCAAATGATAATTTAATTGTATTTTGATCTTAATATTGAACCGAACTATATTTTATTAGGTACCTAAATCATTTTAAAAAAAGTGAGACAAAAAGCTCGAGTTGAAGGTTCTATTTGCAAATCATATATCGAAGAAGAAGCCTCTTTTTTTTCCTCTCATTATTTTAATGATCATGTGAACTTATCATTTGCAAGCGTTCCGCGTAATGATGAGAGGGTTGAACAAGATTCTTCTTCTGAATCAACATTATCTATTTTTAAACAACATGGTCGACATGCTGGAAAATGTGCGGAAATATGGCTAAATGATAAAGATTGTAACGTCACACACACATATATTCTTCTTAATTGTCCTGAAGTTGCTCCTTTCGTCAGGTAATCAATTTTTTTTTTAAGTTTTAATAAATTTATGTTAAATGTGTTAATAATAATGTAACATATATTGTTTGTTCTTGCAGTATTTATGAATCACAAAATCCAAGCGGCGATTTAAGCAAAGATTTCAGTAGTTGGTTTAGAAGCTATGTTTTTGATCCGACAAATAATGGGCTCGATGAAGGAATAAAACATTTAGCATTTGGAACGAAAAGAAAAGTCAAAATATATCCAATATTTTTCGTTAATAGATATAAATTCAACACCAAAGAATACGGTGCTGAAAAATTAACAAACAATACTGGTGTGTTTGTTAAAGGCAGTGAAAATCCTAATAATCATATAAATGATTTTTATGGCGAGTTAACTCGAATTTTGCAAACGACATATTTTACAAGGCCCGCAGAGGATGTTTATTTGTTTAGATGCAACTGGTTCACTAATGTTCCAGGTTCTGGTATTAATGTGGATCCAAAGTATAATCTTGTAGAAATTAAACATACCTCACGTTATCAAAAGTACGACCCTTTTGTACTAGCCAAACAAGCTCTACAAGCTTATTATGCCTCTTATCCCTCTCTAAAAAGAGATAAAGCAGATTGGTCTGCGGTTTTTAAAACCAAGGCAAGATTTACGTTCGATGGACATAATATTCCTGATGAACAAGCCTATCAAGCAGATCTAGAGGAAAATGTTGAAATAACAATTGCAGACGATCAAACTGATTTTGGACCTTTAAATGATGAGGCAAATGTATTAGTCGATGCATTTGAGAGTGCAGAGGAAAACGACATAGAACCCGAAACCGAGTCTGAATCAGAAAACGACGAATATATTGACGAAGACTGAGTAAAATTTGGTATTTTTCACAACTATTCACATTACATTTACCTATGTTTAATATTGCATTTTCACAACTATTCACATTACATTTATAATCTATGTTTAATATTGCATTTTCACAACTATTCACATTACATTTACCTATAATTTGTATATGTATCAATATGGAAGGTATATTATGTCTTACTCTCAACGACGTGGTGGTTGGAATGGTGACTTCAAGAATTTGACGGTAAAGAATCCTTTTGTATGCATACAATAAATTAACGTTTAAATATACAATGTTATAATATTTTATATGCTGAAATAACATTTTTTTTATGCATTTTATTTGCAGATTCGACAACCTAAGAAGGCTCAATACAAAGAAGAAATTAAAGAGCTTAGAATTATGATTGAGCAACTACGTGACCAGAGTCGTCTTCAGACTATGTAGTTGGGACAACTAAATCATAAGTTTGCGAAGTATGTGCACATTCATGATAGTCGTCCTTCGTCGTTTGTTGATTCCGGAAGCAATGCTTAAGGTATGTTGTATGTTTTGGCATTGGGTGGATGAGAATGATAAATTTGATATGTTTAGATGATTTGTGGACATGTAACTTTGATGTATTTGGTTTATGAACATGTATTTGTAAGTTTATGGATGTTTGGATGTTTTGTTTTTGTTATATTGATGTTTCTTTGATATATTTTGATTGTTTATGTTGTTATTGGTATATATGTGTTGTATATATGTGGAATTGATTGGAATTGGATTGGAAATGGATTCGAATTGGATTGGATTGGAAATGTAGTGGTTGGAAGGTTATCTGCTTGCTGGAATTAAAAAAAAACCCAGTTTTTCCAACGGTTACCAACGGTTTTTAAGTCATTTGTTTGCAACGGCTTTCAACGGAAAGAAGCCGTTGAAAACCGTTGGTACTTCCGTTGGAAACATTCCGTTGGTTCCGTTGGAAGCCGTTTGAAGTCGTGAACGCTATTCCAACGGCCGCCAACGGCAATTTGCCATTGGAATAGCCATATGTTTTTGTAGTGTTAACAAAATTTGCCAACTTCTGAACTCCATGAGTTGTGCTGATCTAAACGTGTTCCCAGGAGTAGTACCGATCTTGAAACACAACCAAATTCCTGAGTTTTTCCCAAGTTCCGCTACTTCGTCCAAGTCGCTTCAAATCTTTGTAAGTTCGTACTCGAGTCACGTGCTCTCCGATAGTCAGAAATCAACATTTGAATGCTTTGCAAAAAGGCGGGTCAACACATATAAATTCATCGAAATATGGATTTAAAATCATACCTAAATTAAGTAAAAAAAGAAGGAAATAAAAGATAGAGAGCAACGACGGATCCTGAGATGGGCGAGGCTGTCAACGACGACTGGGAGGAGGTGATGGTACAAACAACAACATCGGAGGTTAGGGATTTAACTAATATAGGTTTACATATTTTTTTGAACGCGAGAGGAAGTGGGGTTTCTATGTTCGGGTTCGCGGTTTTATCGATTTAGATGACGTCCAGAGGTATTTTTTAACCAAGGCTAGCCATTGCTATCATCCGCTGTTTTTTCAGCCGTTTCTAGTGGTGCGATAATCCATCGGTCTCCCACAAATTGTCACATGTCTATATTTTCACCACTGCTCATCGCTGATATAATGTTGAAGCAGTCATAATTGAGCTTGTGACGGAATTTTATTACTGCTTTTAGTGATGGTTACCATTGGCCTTCGATATTATTTACCGCGTGTGTATATATATATATATATATATATATATATATATATATATATATATATATATATATATATATATATATATATATATATATATATATTACTGTTTGAGGTTAACCTGGTCACGTACGGTATTTAGTGCTTACAATAAAAGATCAACCACCGACAATGGCTTTGCTTAATGGCTAAACAAAACCATATCCAACAAGCACACAGAAGATATCAAACAATACTGTTTAAGATGTTAAACCATGCAGATCTTAAACTATATCTTATTTGCGTACGGAAAATGGGGGAAGCAGCCCATGCGATGTAAATAAAATGCACATTATTTAAAGTACACGTTTTACATTCTGTTCCCTTTTATAAATGAAGAAATAGTTGATGATGCATAACGTTGAGTTAAATGCGATCAGCAATACAGTTTCAACCTAACACTTTGAAAAAATGAAAATATTTATAACAGGCAAGGGCTCATGCTGCTCATCAACCACCTTTCTTTTAGTTGAACTGTTGTCCTTTTTTGTATCCTGTAGAATTAGTGAATTAGTGGTACCAACTTGTGCATAAATAATTCTTAATAGTACAGCATGCAGGGTATTCAATGTATTAATTCCCAATCAGAAGATATTATATATCCTTGTTAATCATATGTCATCTTCCTTATCTTGGATATTCAGATTTTATTGGAATGATTCAATAAACTACTTCCTTTCTAATTAAAGCAAAAGGAAGAAGAGAAAGACTTGGTTAATGCCACAAAAAGCAACTTCAATATTCAACGTACTGTTTGCCAATTTTTGCTTTTAAATTTGTGAATATTAGTCTCAAATTCTTAAATTCAAACTTAAAACACAAAAACTCCTTCCTTAAAAAAAAAAAAAAAAAAATTGTAAACTCGATTCATAAAAATTAATTATTGAAAACTACACAAGATTATACAACTATTCAAAGGAATGATTGCAACGATTAATGCGATTATGCAGAAAATTATATGTAATTTGCAATTTTTTTGATGAATAATTACAGAAAATTCCGTATTTTTTTGTGAAAAATTGTGAAAATTTCCATAAATTTTCGTCGAATAATTGCAGAAATTTCTATTATATTTTGGTATAGTTGCATAAGTATCTGCAACTATTTACTGATGAATAATTACGTAAATTTATATAACTATTAATTAATTTAATTCTTGTTAGCCTGCTTTGTGACCAGGCTACCCAAAGCCAGGGACTTGAGTATGAACTTACATTGATTGGCGATCACTTGGATGGAGTGATAGAAAGATGGAAAATTTGAATTATACATGCAAATGTCACCGGATCGGATCCCCCTATCGGATCGGATCGGATCCCTCCTTTTGAATCGGATCGGATCCTTCCATTCGGATCGGATCAGATCCCGTTCCCCGGATCGGATCGGAGTACCTTCTACCCGAACCGCCTGAAGTATTCTGTACAGAAGTGCGTGCAGGCATTCTGCTCGAACAACTGGTTCGGTTCGGGTCCGATCCGAACCGATTGGACCTGCTTCTATACATGGAGTTTGACCTCTTCTCTTGGCATAACCGACTCCTACAATTGCGGATCGGACTCCACTTGGTAAAGCACGACCTGGTAGCCACTTTTCCACGTTCTCCACTACTTCTGAAATCTCCTCCGGTCACGCCACGTGGCCCATCCGAACCGGAACTGCCCAGTGCTTCTCTACAGCTATAAATACACCACAACATGGCCATTTGAAGGGACTTTTGGCATCTCCTCATCCATGGCTGCCATGGCCAACACTTCTCCATGAATAACCACTATCTTCCTCAATAAATTCAATGGATTCGGAGAGAATTATTCATTGAATTCAAGTGATTGAAAGACAATATTCATTGTAATTGTAATCTATGAGTGCAATGAGAAAATATGAAGTGGACGTAGGCTCGTTAACGCCGAACCACTATAAAAATCTCGTTGTCTTTCTTTTTTCTCTATTTTTCAGTTATTTCTTCATATCCTATGCTCAAAATACGACGATTTGGGTGTTAGGACCATTTTTTGGTCTAACATTTTGGTGCTTTCACTGAGAAATGAAGATTCTCAACCTATAGGGATTCTCCATTCTACTATTGGATCGCCAAGTCCGATGAGGAAATCCGGCAAATTCAACATTTTTAATGACTTTCCAGTTCGAAAAAGTCTCTGGATCGGATGCGGGTGACCAGCAGATCGGATTGAGTTAATGCAGAATCGTATGGCTTCGGTTCGGATAGCCCCACTCAGTTCGGGTCGGGTCCGACCCGACCCCACGAAGTTATCCACTGAGACGCCAAAACTAGTAATAGCAGCATCGGTTCGGATCCAACGATCAGGGGTCCGATCCGACCCCAATAAAATGAAAAATCAATCCGACCCGAACCGCAGGAAAAGATCCGAATCGGCCGCTTGCTGATGACGTAACCCCGACCCGATCCAATGAAATACCCAATCCAATCCGACCCGAAGACGTCTAACCCGGAGTGGCACAACGAACCGACCTGGGGACAATGCTCCGACCCGACCCGTTGAGCAGGACTCGAATCCAGCTGCTGTTGATACCCCGATCCGACCTGATGATGCATCTCCGAACCGAAGTGGGTACCCCGAACCGAACCGAGGAAATGAATGTTACCGATGGTGCATCTATGATCCGACCCAACGTGAAGGCTTTCCCGAGCCGCAATTTGAAGGGATGATCCGATCCGAACCGAAATAGCTGTTTTTGGGAAAAAATACATTTTTATGACCATTTCAGAAAAGGCTCCATCGTCCAAAATCGAAAAAATCGTGCGGTGCCCACATTTTCGACCTAACCGGCTAGGTCGATCGCCGCCGGGACTGCGGGGCCCCGGACCCCCGCCGGCGCTGCGCCCGGACCCGCTGACGGCCTCGCCTTCGGCTCGGAGCACGGCTCGCATTCGGCTCGGAGCACGGCTCGCATTCGGCTCGACGTATATTTTGACCAACAGTAGTCATCAAAGTTTGTTAATGAAGATAAGGTGGATAGTCAAAGAATATGACAACCAAATGGCAACGACTAGGATTCCTCCAGAAGCCATAGCCTCTATTTGCCGATGCCATTCAATGGGAGGAGCTGTCAGTCAGATTCAGCTTGCTATCAACGACAGTATACGAGATAATGATTGTCTAATAGTAGCCTCATCTTCTGGAACTCCGATAGTGTGGATTTCAGCAATGCAACTGATGTTGTTCCCTAATGAGTAGTGACCATCCCATTTATATGACTTAAACCTGTCCAATCGGCGGAGCATCGAATGACAGTTATATAGAACAGTTCGAACACTACTTCAAAGATGATTCATATGATTTTAGTGACCATGATTGTCAATAGTGGGATACCAGAAAGCAGCTAAGGATCCCAACATCCCAAAGCTACACTTCAATTGTATGATGTGATGAATAAAATGTCCTGCGTCTCACCTCCCGAAGAACTTAGCTAACCTTTGTAATGGCTATTTGTTGTCAATCGCATTGAGGAAGACTGATTTCCATCGAATAAGGGTTAGGTCAACATACTTTGATGCCCAACGATAGGTAACAGCTGAACCCCTGCAGGCCATGATTGGACATATGAATCTTTGCTCGGATGATAGCAACTTGACTGCTCACAAGTCACCATATGACCTTTGTCAAGAGATGAGAGTTCGAGATCAAAACAAATATGAATCGACCGTTAGCTCTCGACTTCATACATAAATTGTGATAGAAAACATGAACATTACTTCAAGCCTTGGAAGCCATGCTATTGTAGTCAAGTTTATCTGACTAAGGTCTAAACTGACCAGCCCTAGCGGCGATTAGAGCTTACATTACACCCTGGTATCTATTGCTAAAATTCCTAATGAAAGATGGAATGGGAATGGTCCGTGGCGACCATGTTACTGGAAGAGCCTGATATTTAGCTAATTAGGAGATGCTACTCGATAGAGGTGGCAAGTTAAAGGTTTAGAGCACTTAAGCCTTGATGCTGATTGATTATCTGTGCATTAGATCTTATTCCCAACGTGGGACTAAAGGCATATCTGCGGATGGATGAGATATGGCTATCCCCCTAACAGCCATGACTCCCTCATACTCAATCCTTGCCCTTAGCTTGGGGGCAAGAAGGCGATTCAAATAAGATGTGACCTCGCCATTCGCTTATAGTATTTACCTAATTGCCTTTGTTACTCCAAGTTCTCTATCAAGGTTTGTTCATTCTTAGGACCGCCACCCCACAACGGTTTGAAAAGCTGTTCATCTCCAGTTAAAGATTTTGACAGCCATCCCCTGACAGAGATGTAGTGAGGAAAAATGGACCTGCAAAGAGCATGCAATGCCATCTTCGCACAGAATGATATCCATTCCTTTAACAGGATTACTTTTTTAACCATGACTCTTATATTTCCATGCTTTATGAGTTATTGATGTAACTAACTCAGATGAATTTATATATGGATGATGTAGGTACCCCGAATCTGGTACCGATCAAACTTTGAGCACCTACAGGAATAATTATGGAGCATTGCCGTAACGAGCCCGATTGAACTGCTCGTTTACAGAGCCACGTCCTTCACCTGAGAAAAGTTGTATAGCTTAGGATGGATCCGAGGTGACCATTCATTCATTGGCTCACACGTGGAAGACCTCAAGATAATTGTGCATTGACGTTCAACGTCGGAATCCGATTCCGGATGGATGCAGTTCGACCGTCTACATGGCTCGATCCGTTAAAGGAGGCAGCACTGCCCCTTGATATGCTTACTTTTCAATCATACAATTTACTTTTACATGCTTCCTGAGTTATGGACATGACTAACTCATGCGATATGAATGATGAAGGTACCCGAAGTTTGGTGCCAACCACTCCTTCCATGGTTTAGTCGGAGGAACGTAAAGCTTTGGCGAACATGATTCAACTATTCACCCTCCTGATGCCAACAACCTGACATAAATGAAGTTTGACCATTCATTCATGGACCTTTTGCCCTTGAAATAGGGGGCAAGCGAATATATGCACATAATTTCAACATATCTATGCATAGGCATACAAATGAGGCATCCTCAACATCTAGCCTTTAATTTGCCAGACACGACATAGATATATACTCGGGTGTGACATAACCACTTAGCAGTTCTATGACTCCATCCCCTGATCCAACGAGAAGAGTGCAAAAATGACAGGGGCACGATCACATGAACGACATAACTTTTGCCTTCGATGTGGGGGCAAAAGGGAAATGTTAAGACGAGGATGAGTGTGACTCGACCGCTCTCCAAAAACGTCTTTAACTCTTTCCCATGCTTCCGACGGGAGGAGTATAAAATCAATAGGGACGTGAACCGACCATCCCTGGTGGCGACCTTTGCCCTTGATGTAGGAGCAAAGGGACGATGCCAAGGCAAATGTGACCCGACTGTTTGCCCGACTAACTCTAATCCTCAGAGCTTGGATATGAGTATAAACTTAGGACGAGTGTGACAGGCGCGCCAAGATTTAAGACCACTCGATCCATAACTCTAACCCAAACTGACTTTGGGAGAGTATAAAGGACGAACCGCGACGTCCATAACTCTAACTCTCACGACTTGAGAGAGAGTATAAATCTGTTGGGTCAGTGTGAATGGTGCACCATGACTTAAGACCACTAAACCCATAACTCTAACTCTCACGACTTGGGAGAGAGTATAAAGGACAATGCTGCGACGTGCATGCAATCTTCATTGCCCTCCGACCGAGGACAGGATTATAAAGGACTTACGGATCGAACATCCGAATGACTTAATCCGGTTCCCATCAACGCTGGGAGCACGGACATAGATTTTTGAATTAACTTCAAACACGTTTCGGACGTGACCCGTGTTTCAAAATTAAATGGAGGCTACAGACACTATACCTCCAAACTACGACACCTGACACTTTGACATTTAATAATTCTATGCTAGATAGATTAGCACTCAACATGTTTTCATTTCGAGCCACAATTGCTTGTGACTTAAAGATTGACTTAGTAGCTTGCCAGACTAAGCTGACTATTCTTTTTCAAATTGCAAGATTATGTACAGATACAAAGCAAAGACACAAGGGATACTAGCGTACAACAACAAAGAGGTCGTGTTTGAAGGAATGACGTCGACTTCTAATGCTAAGCTTCCTACATGACTCAATGCAATCACCATATATCAAATCAACATACACACCCATGTGTGACTGGCCATAGCCCAAGTGCAACGACGAGTGTTACCTCGCAAATACGTTGAATGGAAAACGGAATAACTCGAGCACATAAGCTTGTAAAGCAATGTCTCTTTTCCATGCATCCATGTCTAAAGTTAAAAGGGATGTGATACAACTGTCGACCTTTCTCCATTACCCCCGGACTGGGGCCGCACTGCTGAAAATATTCATAAATGTTATATGTCTGTGACTAACTTATACCTCGATCTTCACAGGCTGCTTAAGGACCACGAAATGGATGCAGAGTGAATGTCCATTTGCTAGTCCGGACCGACTTCCCGGTTGAAAGACCCCATGTAAAGGGAGATGCCATTGCTTTGACTCCTAACTTGCGCGGAGGCGAATTGCCTGACACTCAGACTCAAAAGCGAAGAAGAAGGAAGATAGAAATTTCTTCCGTGCTAAGGATATTGGCGCAGAAGGCGCTAGGATCGAAGGAAGGTAGCAGATTTCTTCTTGTGATGATCCCTCAGCATGTCAAGCTAGATATGAAATGGATGGTACCCTTGCTGATTTGTGAACTCACATGGATCAGCGAGATGAACTTCTCCGGAAACGACAGAAAATGGTGGATAACTTCTCTACTCGGATAGATGGAGGGCCTAGTAGCTTCGACTTATTCTCTAGAGCGAGCTCCATGGGAATTCAAACGACAATGAACTTGGCTCATACGCTCCCTGCCCCGTGGTACAGATAATATGAGACCCTAGGACAAGTTAGCATGGTCGTCTTTGATGACACAAAGATACAACCAACCTCCTCCCAGGTATTTGTAACATGCAACTTCCGACCGTGACATTTTGGATGAAACGATGGATATGTAAGAGTCACCGAAAAATTTACGCGGAGCCCGACCAACCTTTGCTCCAATTCGGAGGAATGTTTAAAATCCAGCTCAACCTCAACATGAGGCTCCCCATGTAGGGGGGAGACGAGAGCATTCGAAAAAGCTATAGTCTAACTTTATTGCCATCCGACTCCGAACCTCAAAGCTTGGATGGGAGACCAAGGACTAACATGAGCTGGACACGAATAAATCATTTTCTATCAAACTCTAACTCACAGCTCGATGAGGGAGTATGAATTCAGAGAATACGTGGATTTGATGACCACCATTTAGTAAAATCCCCATGGATGGGGAGTACAGGATAAGAGCTTCGAACATCATCATCTGACTATCTGCCAGCCTTAGGCACATTTACGATTATCTGAGCTTCACAATAACCCAGACTATAAGCAGAAGAATGGCTCCTCAAGAGCAACCTGCATACATCCAAGTAGCGGATCACCATCCAGACTTAAAAAACAGAAGCCTGATTGACGGCTATTACATATGCGCAACCAAGAAGCCAGAAACCGGCTTCGACCCAATTTAAGACTTCATACTGGGGGCACTAGCGCTAAAATTAGGTAATTAGCGACAACTTCTCAAAGATGAGGGCCAAATTGGCAACATTAATTGATGCTTCAACAGAGATCAGGTGAGACCCTGCATGCATTCCTTGAAAGAATCACCGCCACAACGGCATCGGTAAATCGACCTGGACCATATATAGCGTTGATTGCTGTAGTATCCGGTATTCTGGATATCTCAAACTTCAAAATCTCTTTGCATCGAGACCCACCAAGAGGACTTGGCAGATTCACCTCTGAAACAAACCTCGGTATCTCTTTACCATGAGATTCTCCTAGAAACGTTGGAAAATCCTATCCTGAGACAGACAGATTCGTGCAATAAGAGTGTGCTAATGTTGAAATGGATGATCTCAATGTCTTCACGATAGAATGGAGCACCATCTGACTCTTGAAATAATAAAGGGAAAAGAAAAGCCCCAGGAAAGACTAACAGGATTTTACAATTCTGGAAATGACCAATGTCATTAATCGGGCCCGTGGTCTTGATTGTCAAGCTTAATGGAACCAAGCATGGGAGATAGACTCAACAAGACTATGATGGCTATTTCGGATTATGCCAAAGTGTGAACGAAGGAGCTCGAATAACTCACTAACGACGTTCGCTCGCTTGCAAGATTGACGAGCTTACTTAACTCTGCAGCTGATGCGAGGAGAGTATCTAAGTTTGCTGATATACTCAATAAGGCGATCACTGCTTTCTGGCTAAACAGATGGGTTGACCCCAACGCGAATGTGATTCGACTATTCGCATATACAACTCCAACCCTTGATGACTTGGGAATGTGCACATAACGACATAGGGTGACTAAGATTGCTGAACCTGCAGCTCCAACCCGATGTGAAGAAAGAAAGTTCAAAGGCTTACAGACTGGATGTCCGATTGACCTGGTCCAACCCCCACCGACGCTGAGGGCATGAGCATTGACTTCGCTTTTCCTCCACTGATGTTGGGAGCACGAGCTTCAACTGACAAACTGACTTTGAACATGACCCTTACTCGATGCTTGATTCAGAACATATACCTTATATCTCTGGAATATGACATGATTCATCTTGACCGTCTAAGCAAGCCAACTAATGGGTCAAGCATGACTTCAAAGAATTGATCTACAACTCTATCAACTAGAGAATGTGGAGAACTCCTTTACTGCCTTACGATTATGATGAACTTATTCGTGGATTTCTTTTAGTATGATCTGATTACTATCCTAATGTCCGGATAGTCACAAGACGAGCGCAAATGAAAGACGCATGCACCAAGTATGATGTGGTCTATCCCAACAGTCTAAATACTAGCTCAAGGCCAGAAGATTCTTATACTACCACATGATTTGGATATCTAGTTCATACATTGACTTATGTGTAAAAGAAACCCTGAATCGATAATACACTTGACTCGTTTGGGGAATGAAGTCGTTTAGCAATGTCCCGTGTATGCACGATCTCACACAAGAGCCAACGACCCTATATGACTTATCATGAAGGAGATCAACATCTTGATTCGACGATGTTTAAAACGGTTACCCGATCATTTCGACTACTCCTTCCATAGAATTTGTACTAACTAGCACCCATGGAAGTAACGCAACAATCTAATAAAACCTCCTCAAGGGTGGATGACGTTCTAAAAAGATTTATCTTGACTTAATCAAAGCACATCTCATCTGCGATAAGATGTACTTTGGGGGGCAAAATGTTAGCCTGCTTTGTGACCAGGCTACCCAAAGCCAGGGACTTGAGTATGAACTTACATTGATTGGCGATCACTTGGATGGAGTGATAGAAAGATGGAAAATTTGAATTATACATGCAAATGTCACCGGATCGGATCCCCCTATCGGATCGGATCGGATCCCTCCTTTTGAATCGGATCGGATCCTTCCATTCGGATCGGATCAGATCCCGTTCCCCGGATCGGATCGGAGTACCTTCTACCCGAACCGCCTGAAGTATTCTGTACAGAAGTGCGTGCAGGCATTCTGCTCGAACAACTGGTTCGGTTCGGGTCCGATCCGAACCGATTGGACCTGCTTCTATACATGGAGTTTGACCTCTTCTCTTGGCATAACCGACTCCTACAATTGCGGATCGGACTCCACTTGGTAAAGCACGACCTGGTAGCCACTTTTCCACGTTCTCCACTACTTCTGAAATCTCCTCCGGTCACGCCACGTGGCCCATCCGAACCGGAACTGCCCAGTGCTTCTCTACAGCTATAAATACACCACAACATGGCCATTTGAAGGGACTTTTGGCATCTCCTCATCCATGGCTGCCATGGCCAACACTTCTCCATGAATAACCACTATCTTCCTCAATAAATTCAATGGATTCGGAGAGAATTATTCATTGAATTCAAGTGATTGAAAGACAATATTCATTGTAATTGTAATCTATGAGTGCAATGAGAAAATATGAAGTGGACGTAGGCTCGTTAACGCCGAACCACTATAAAAATCTCGTTGTCTTTCTTTTTTCTCTATTTTTCAGTTATTTCTTCATATCCTATGCTCAAAATACGACGATTTGGGTGTTAGGACCATTTTTTGGTCTAACAATTCTAAAAACCTAATTTACGTATTTTTCTGACATTGTTGTTTTGATTATTTTGTAAACCAGCGACAGAAGGGCAAAAACTCTGGAAAATGAAAGCGTGGGAAAATTTATGACAGATAGAGCAATGACAGCATGTGACATTAGAATTTGTATTTGGTACTAGTACACTTACGAAATTCCCAAGATAACGTATCTAACAAATAATGTAAATGATCATAATGTTGTTCAGAACGTTTGCATGGCCATTAGAACATGTTCTGTATATTTTTGGACAACTTCGCAGAGATGCGCCTGTTATTATTGGAATCCAGAAAATATGTCATCTCTTTTGCATATACTTCGAATTTTAAATTTACCTAGTGTATTTCTTACATGATGAAAATACCATGCTATAACTTTTGGGACCGGCTCTCCTACAATAGAAATTGAAGTGCAGGGATACATTTTCCCTACTTTGGCGAAGGTTGGCATATATTTATAGTTAAATTTTAATACCATACATGTTCTAAAACTAATATTTAAAAATTGATAATCAAATTCTAATATCATACACACCGTAAAATTGATATTCTAAATTTGATGTGTTGTTCTTTAGAATAAAATTTCAACACTCCATCCTTACGGTTGAAAAAACCCGAAACTTTGTCCTAGACGCTATTTTCTTGTTAATTCAATGATTATCTTTTTTTTTTCTTTTTCTATCCACTTTATTTTAATTTTGGCTGAATTACTTTAACTAGTTCACGTCACATCAGCAAAATCAAGCATATAATATTTTGACTTTAAAACTAAGGTGATGAAAATCGAAAGAAAATGGATTTTGTTGCAAGCGCAACAAATAAATGAGTTCTGTTTGTTATTGTTCTTTTATAAATGACTAAAATGAATTCAAATGGAATTTAATGTGAGTGACATATAAATACTTTAGAAATATTTTAGAAATCCGAGTTGCAGTAAAGTGATTGCAGAAAAGTTCAATGATTGCAGAAAAGTTCAACTGATCTTTTCTGCAATCACTTTATGTCCGAAAAAGAATACCAAACTTATCTGATAAATACCAACAAGTAGGAGGTTCATGTCATCGTATTATTGTATTTCTGTCGTATTTATGTTTGTTTTTTCTTTCGTGTAATGAAATATAGTCGTTTTGTTTTTCGAAATTAGTACTTAATTAAATCAAAACAAATAATTTAACAATATAAATACCCCGTTCGCCGCTAAAAACACATTCCCCGTTCGCTACAGTACTACGCTCAAATACCCCGCTCGCGTTCGTTAAGAACGCACCATTGTATGATACTGTCTTATATATGGTTTGATTTAAGTTCGGCCTAGTGTAGTCGTTTAAATTTTATACCTTTACTTTGTATGATTCTTCAGTATACGAATGAGTTTTCAAAGCGAGTATTCTTTTGAAGTTGTAAATTTTATCTATTGACATGATAAAAGTACCAATTTTTCTAACCAAAAAGTAGCAAACAGAAAAGATAATTCCGGTCTCCCACCGCTAGAGCATGTTAAACTAACCAAAGTTGACAAAGGTTACTGAAATTAAAATTATGGTTCAAATGTGAAATTAAAATTGATCTTACTGTGATTTTGTTAAAGACTGTTTGCTTTTAAACTCAATCATGTATGTTAAGCCTTGAATTTTGATTTGTGAAACACTACAATATATGTTAAAAACCAGTTAAAAAAAAAACACTCTGGAAAATGAAAACTTAGGAAAATGAGAATCTATGACAGAGAGCAATGACAGTATGTAACATTAGAATATGTATTTGATATGGTTAAACTTGCGAAAATCCTATGATATTATGATGCATCTAAAAAATAATGTAAATGATCGTAATATTATTGGTAAAAACAATGTAAATGATCGTAATATTACTGGTATTCCTTTTTTTACTAAAACGAAATATATATCTGTATGACACGACATCAGTCGTACCGATCCTCGTATCTACAAGTCTTATACAATATTTAAATTTCATAATTCATTTCTTACTTCAAGAATTCACAAAACTTCGATAATACTGAGTTACAACAGGTTGTACATCAAACTGTTTCATAATTCATTTCATGATTCATTTCTTACCGATACAATATGAGAGGAACAGCCCATCTAGAACACCCGTTACGAACACCCACATCTCTTCGTCTATTCGATTTTGCAACATTTAACTTCGGTTCGGTTGTAGCAACGACGAGCGCATGTGTGTTTTAATTCACATCCATATAGGTTCTTCCTCTTGCACAAATTTACCTAATCCTAATGACCCATATATAGATTGAGGATCTATTATGTAAATATAAAGATCGATATACATAATTTAGACGATATGGGAATTGTATCTCATTCACCATTTTAAGGTTTCCAAAAGAAAACACACTATGGTTGACTGAGCCTCCTGCAGCTTATGAAGTTTTACATCAACCATCTTCCTTTTTCACTTAACTGTTAGTTTTTGTATCATATAGAATTGGTACCAACTTGTATACCAAATTAATTCTTAGAAGGACAGCATGCAGGGCAATATATAAATCTCCAAACAGAACAAATATAACCTTGTTGATCATACATCACCTGCCAAACTACTCTAATGTGTTTACTGGATTGATGTTTGCTAATTGCTTAATATGCTTTGCTATTCCTGTATTTCGTTCTCTGATTAGTACACAAAATTGATAGCTCAGCCACTATGTCCTGGATATTTAGCATTATTGGTTTGAAATGCAACTTCCTTTCTTTTGAAGGAAAAAGAAATGATTTGCTAGTACCACAATTGGCAACTTGAATGTTCAATCTTCTATTTACCAATTATTGCTTAAACTTCACTGATTAGCACAGAAAATTGACAGCTTATAAGCCATTTTGTATTTTTCCACTATATAACAGGAAAATTTGGATGTTTTGATCCCGTCATTGTACTTTTGCGAATCAAAAGAATCAGAAACGTGTACATAAGCAATTAAAATTAATTTGGCTATATAGCCTGAGCCACCGCTATGAAAAAAGTTGTTTCTTTTTATCCCTTTTTATTATCTATAAACTATATAAATTATTTTGATGATCTAATTTACGATCGGACAACACATTGGTTTTGTCTAAGGTCGTTAATTTGTGTTGCTTTGGGTATCAAAACTCATAGGGCATGGCCTGATTGCATAGCACCAACGAAATCGATCCAAAACCAACTTATGAATCTGCTGTGATAAGAGTGTAGAATGTGTCTGTGGCACTATGAATTCAACAAAGCTTCTGTATATTTTAACATTCCCTTCCCGTTACCCACCATCTGCGCCATATGTCACTTTTGGCACCGGTCACTAATCTCTTGGATTTATGCTGGGCAGTCTTGTTTAAATATCGCTCTCTTTTATTTATTTCTGCTAGCTACGGCTCATGTTTCCAGAGTTGTTACGGTTGCCTTCAGCAAGCGCCACAATCTAAAAAGCCCACAATTTGCTACGTGTTCCCACTTACTGTCGCCAACTGTAGCCAATCTGGCTACGAAAATAGGCACCAGAGACGTTATTTTGTTAGCGTCTGGTCCCGATGATCAAACGACGTAGCTAACATCGTTTTTGTAGTGTGGCTTCCTAATTTAACACACATGCGTATATAAAAACACACATACATGAGTGATACACCTGTGTGTATATTATAATGTACACTAATACTGAATATCCACTTTTAAATATGTGTGCTTATTCACTTAAATAGTTGTGGTTTCGATGTATGCTTGATTGAAGGAACTAATTAACCAACCATGTCTGTGTTTTGTTTAACCCTTGGACAAGCCATTATTGGTGTGGATGAAGTACCATTATTGGTAGTACATAAGACCAGTTCATAATTTGCGTGGGGGACTAATTGAGAGATCCAGCCCAGCCGGCCTAACATGCACACTAAATTGCACGTTTTACATTCATTTTATAAATCAAGAAAGAATTGATGGTATTACAAAACTGAGTTACAGATTAACACAGTTCATGTTTCCTTTTCCAACCATAAAAGAATAATATTGTAGAAAACACACAAGGGCTCACTAGGCCCCCCACACGTATAGCACATCGCTATCACGTGGAGATCATAAGATGATGTATGTCGGACAAGCAAATCATTCCCATCGGATACAACACGCCCCCCATATGTGTAGCACATCGCTTATCATGTGGAGACAAAGCGTGGGACAATCAAGTCAAACCGAATCCATGACTCTGATACCATGTAAAGAGTTCATCAATCCCTTTATTATCACAAAACCAATTGGCAATATGATGGGGTAACTTTTAGTGTATATTCAAAATCATGGTTGACATATTTTCCGATACGGGACTTATCCACTGTCCAACACGAAGATTTTATATAAATCATCTTCCTTTTCAGTTAACTGTTTCCATTTTGTATCCTATAGAATTAGTACCAACTTGTGCATGAAATTTATAGTTAAAAGTCAGGGTATTCAATATTTAAATCTCCAAACAGTAAAAAATAAATATATCATCGTTAATCATTTATATATATATATATATATATATATATATATATATATATATATATATATCACCTGCCACACTACTTTAATCTGTTGGCCGCTTACCGCTTGGTTATATTTGCTAATTGTTTATCGTGCTTTGCTATTTCATTGGCCGGTTTGCTCCCAAAATCCACAGCTCACCAGCCATTGAGTCTCGAATAAGCTACTTCCTTTCTTTTAATTGGAAAAAATCTGTAAATATTTCAAAACACAACTTGAATATTTCAGCATAATATGTTCCAGTTGTTGCTTATACATATGCTGTTTCAGTCGCGCATTAGCACACAAAATTTGCAGCTCACTAGCGATTGTCTTGGACGTTCAGGTTCAATGTTATTTGTTAAGACGGCAAAAAATCTTTTGTTTTAGTCAAATAAGCTGAACGAATTCCCTTTTTTAAAAGATTCAAAATCATGTTTAGATGGTTCAAAGAAAAAAAAAAGAAAAAAAAAAACATGTTGTTCAATTATATTTATAGCTCTTCAATTTTTACTTCAGCAGCTTTATTTTGTTTTGGTAGTAAAAAATAGATTGGATACTAACAAAAAAAAAAAAGCTTGGTGTTTCTAACGTCACTTTAACATGTTTAAAGTTTAAACATGCGTAAGATTGGACACAGCGAAAATGGTAGAGATCATGAAATGGAGGTTGAATGGTCATTGAAATTATTGATGCATTACTAGAAAAGCTTTGTTTGTTGGTAAACGCTAGCAATAGCTAGCGTCGATTAAAATAATTGGTAGACGTTAGTCGTAATATGCACGCTAAGACACATGTTTTACATTCCCATTTTACAGAAACAGTCATGGTAGGTACTGCTATTATAAAACTGAGTTTTAACTTGTACAGTTCAGGTTTCTTTTCCAATCATACAGGAATAATAATGTAGAAAACATACTAGGGCTGACTGAGCCGCATGCAGCTCATGGAGTTTTATATTAACCATCTTCCTTTTCACTTAACTGTTAACTTTTGTATTATACAGAATTAGTACTAACTTACATATGAAATTAATTCTTTAAAGGAGAGCATGCAGATTATTATATATGTCAATATCCAAACAGAACAAATATATCCTTGTTATTTGTACATCACCTGCCAAACTACTTTGATGTGTTGGCTTACTGAGTTGATGTTTGCTAATTGTTTGATACGCTTTGCTATTTCTGTATTTCATTTTCTGATTAGTACAAAAAGTTGATAGCTCAGCCACTATGTCCCGGATATTCAGCATTACTTGTTTGATTGAAAATACAACTTCCTTTCTTTTGAAGGAAAAATGAAAATGATTTCTTAGTACCACAAATGGCAACTTGAATGTCCAACCTTTTATTTGCCAATTATTGCTTATACTTGGGTAATTAGCTCAGAAAATTGACAGCTTACCAGCCGTTTTGTATTTTTTTTCCCATTATATCACAAGAAAATTTGGAAGTTTTTGTTACGGTCATTGTACGTATAACTTTTGCAAATCAAATGGATCAGAAATGTGTTTATAAGCAATTAAAATTAATTTAGCTATATAACCTGAGCCACCACTATGAAGAAAGATGTTTCTTTATATTTCTTTTTTATTATCTATAAACTATATAAATTACTTTGATGATTTAATCTAGGACAATCACATCAGTTTTGTCTAAATTCATTAATTAATTTGCTTTGGATAGCACCAACGTAATCGATCCAAAACCATTTTACGAATCTGCAGTGATAACCGATAAGAGTGTAGAATGTGTATGTGGCACTATGAATTCAACAAAGTTTTGTATATGTTAACATTCCCTTTCCGTTACCCACGCCATCTGTGCCAAATTAAACTTTAGGCATCGGTCACTTATCACTAGGATATATGCTGGCAGCAGTCTTGTTTAAATATTTCTCTCCTTTAGTTATTTTCCTATTACCTAGACAGGCTAGACTCCTAGAGTATTCTTTAACTTATAGATATTACGTGAGAGGTCGTATAAATTCATATCATCTTCCTGTGTTTAAATAATTTTCTTTGGTCTTTCGAAAATGGGTTAATTTGTTTACGATGGATAAGGCTTTGATTTTCTCATCCATATTCATGTTATGTTGATTATATTGGTTCAGGATGTACATGATCATTAAATAGTAGTATCGTTGACATAGCAATAGTTGTATTGTAATTAAAAAAAATGGCTACAAATTTCTCACTTGTTGCTTAAGAAAATGAATTCGCATAACATCCGGCTATCCCTAGTACTCGGTTGAATGTAGTACAGATCGAATAGTGTATGATAGTCATTGCACATGCATTAAATATGTATTAAATATGTCCCCATTATTGGCCTTCGTCACATTGCAGTTTAAGTTAAGCTCGTTTCCTGACAATTGTTTTGAGACGTCAAATCTTCTCACCGGCGTTTGATCGAACGATAGGATTCTCAGTTATGTCAGGTTTGTCTCTAATATTAATCTCGGAACGAGCTTAACTTTTGGATGAATGATAATATATAAATGGATTAAAAATCTTCAAAATCTCGTTGGATTTGAATTAGTGTAGTTCACGGTAGGATAGAAATGTTGTTACACAGATATATAGAATATCCACTTTAAATATGTGCGCTTATTCAGTAAAATAGTTATGGTTTCCTTGTATGCTTGATTGAAGGAACTAAGGGGGTGTTCTTTGTGTCCAAACGGATACGTTGGCTAACGGAAGCCTCCGACGCGTCGGAGGCGTCCGTTGGCCAACGGTCCTATTTGGACCGTTGAGCCAACGGCTCAAAATTGAGCCGTTGGCTCAAGACGACTCCGACGCGTCTTGAGTCAACGGCTCAATTTTGAGCCGTTGGCTCTACCCCTTCATAAACCCCCCCCCCCCTTTCCTTCTTTTCCTCACTTCTCCTACCTTCTTCCTCCTCCTTTCTGCTTCTGCCAAGGTACTTTTTTTTTTTTTTTTTTTTTTTACGTTTTGTTTTTTGTTCATATTTTTCTGATTTCCAGTCTAATGGCACATTCGTCTGCTTCTGCTTCTGGCTCTTCCAACGCCCCAAATGCTTTATGGCCAGTGGACCGCACTGAGGCTTTTATAGATACTTTCCTCAACAATATTGGTCTTCGAGGAACCAACAGATTCATCGGTGCGGTGCAGGCTGAGTTCAATGAGATGTTTGAAGACGAATATACGCAGATACAAATAAAAAACAAATGGGACAATCTGAAGAGGGTTTGGACAGCATGGAATGCGCTTTTACAAATACCTGGCGGTTATTGGGATGTTGTGCAGGACCGCTGGGATGGATCAGACGACTGGTGGAATGGGCCTGCACGCTTGTATCAGAAGTTTAGGAGACAGTCAGCTCTGAAGTTTCGTGAGCAGGACCAGCTTTTTAGGGGCTGCATTGGCGCAGGAACTTGCAGTTATGAGATCCCTCCTGATCCAGAGGCCGGTTCAGATAGTCCACCGCCGGTTCAGTCTGCACGGAGGCAGTCGGCGCGCGCCACATCTAGTAGGGCAGCTCCTTCCGAACCCGCTCCTCCCGAACCGGTCTTCGTACAGACAGACTGTTTCGCCGCGGCAGTCGAGAAATGCTTTGTCCTTCTGTCGCCCATAATTGATGTAAGCCGGTGGGAGGTCGTTGAGATTTTTCGTCGCGACAGGTCTATTATGGAGGTGGTTGAGACCTTGTCTGATTTGGATTTGTTGGGGTTCATGTCTTATCATCTTTCTGTATTCCGCAGACAGTAGTAGTTTGTTGTACGTTTTATGTTATTATTAGATAGTTGCTCGCATGTGTCTATTATTATGTAGTGAACTAGTATGAAATATTATTATGTAGTGAACTGTTATGTATGGTTAAATGTGTTAATTTGCATTAATCATATTGTTAAGTTTTAATCATTTAATAATTAAATTACGAAATAAAAATAAAATACTCCGCTTAAATGCTCCGCTAAAATTCTCTGCTTAACGCAAAGAACACATTCTCCGCTAACTACTATTTTCCGCTATAATACTCCACTCAAATTCTCCGCTTAAATTCTCCGCTTCCGCTTGCAAAGAACACACCCTAACCAACGTCAACTGTGTTTTGTTTAACCGCTGGACAAGGCATTATGGGTGGAAGAACCATTATTGCTAGTACATTGAATCAGTTGATAATTTGGGTGGTGTGCTAACTGAGACTTGAGAGGACCAGCCCAGCCGGTGTAACACGCACATTTTACATTCCCATTTTACAAATCAAAAAACAGTTGATGGTATTACAAAATTGAGTTATATATTAACACAGTTCACGTTTCCATTCCAGCCATAAAAGAATAATATAGTAGAAAACATACTAACTACTGAGGGTCACTAGGCCTGATGCAGCTCATGGAGTTTTATACCGACCATCTTCCTTTTCACTTAACTAATTCCATTTTGTATCGTATAGAATTAGGACCAACTTGTGCACGAAATTTATTGTTAAAAGTACAGCTTACAGGTTATTCGATATATAAATTGTCAAACAGAACAAATATATCCTTGTTTAACGCATATATCACCGGCCACACCATTTTAATGTGTTGGCTTATCGCGTGGTTATATTTGCTAACTGTTTAACATGCTTTGCTATTTCATTGGCCGGTTTGCTCCCAGTATCGACAGCTCACCAGCCATTGAGTCACGAAAAAAACTATTTCCTTTCTTTCAATGAAAGAGGAAAAAATAAAAAAAACTTTATATATTACAAAAAGCAACCTGAATATTTCGACTTTGTATAATTGTATTTGCCAATTGTTGCTTATACATCGCTCTTTCAGTCGCTCATTAGCACACAAAATTGACAGCTCACTAGCCATTATGTTAGAAGGACAGTGCTAGAAGGCCCGAAAAATTGGGTAAGAACGGTAGTTATGAAATTCACGGGGGGGTCGTGGGATTAAAGAAGGGGACGCAGCACCAGACGTTGGACTCAGTTTTCGCACATATTGACAAAAACACAGTCGGGCTCTTTAGCATTACTGAACAAAGAAAAACCGGAGAGTTAATAGGTAAAATCAATATTTAGATGTGGTTTCATAAAACATTTAATGAAACTCGTTTTAACAATATGATTTCAATGTGTATCGATAATTGAAAGATTGGATATGTGTTGATGAATACGATTTAGTAGAATCTGAAGCATGAAGAGGTGTGGAGAAATTTTTAGGTGTAGCTTGAAAACATGATATGTATTGGTATATTCACTACCTTATTTTGAAATACTATAATAAAATTCTAGTGAGAACTAAATCCAAAGATACATACAAAATAATGCATATGAGATGTCAACAGAACCAAGTTTGAATTGTTGTACCCTTCATGCATGTTGTTCAGAATTTCTAGTAGCATCTTGTCTAGTTCATCACATGTTTCACTTTGCATTCTGAATCTTGTTCACTGCTCATTATATTGATTATAAAGTCAGTTTCTTTTATGCATGGAATTTTCCGTTTGAACTGTATAAACACATTATTTGGATCGAATATAAAAACAACTGAATAAATTATAACATATGGAACATGAACCGTTAAAAAATTAATATATACACACACATACACCCCCTCCTCCCTGATGAAACCAAAATGTCAAAAAATAAAGCAATCAACTTAGGATCGAACGTCGTAGTTTTCGCCGAAATGAACTTTTATCCAAACTGGAACAAACATGATCTCCAATCTTAATAGTTCGCCTGATTCTACTTTTTTATAAAACGATAAAGTTCATGTTAATGTTAAACAATCTTCTAAAACTGATAGTGAACTATATCAAACTTATAATTCAACAATAAACCTATAATATTAATATAATAGAAAGCTCAGAAGAGTAACAGTTTCTAAAAAATAAGACAGATAAAACTAAGGTAGAGTTAAACATTGGCTTGAAAGTTATCCTTTTTTGTGAATAAAAATCTGAAGTAGGCCATTTAGCTACCTCTCTCAACTTAGGATCAAAGGGTAGGGATGGCAATGGGAGCAGAGTTAGGGTTCAAACATGATTGCTCCGCCCTCCTTTTGGACCGTTTAGACCTGTCTAAGTAGGTCTTCGTGACTAGTAGACCCGCGATCAGTAGTGGACCCAACCATTAACTTTAGGTGGGGCCATAATCTAAGTTTTAGGTTGATTCACAATCTTATAACATTAGCTTTAGATAGAATAGCCTTTAACAGGCAGGAAAAGAAAGCAGATAAGGCAGGAGGTTACTTAGAGATGGGGCAATACCTTATATCATTGATTATTCTTACTAAATTTTAAAATTCAGCTGGGGCCTCTGCCCCAGCTGACCTCCACTTGGGTCCGCCCCTGCCCGTGATCTGCCATCGAAAGATCCAGGTTTGAAATATGATTGGCGCATGGCTGGCCCTAAACATTACGAGAATCTAATGAAAATGTGAATGGACAAAAATTTGTTGTCGTTGAGGCCTCAAAACGTCGATAGTGAGGATTCAAACCATGCACATGAACAAGGAGGTCCCAAGCCTCTACCACCTTTGCTATATTAGCTTTTGGAAGCATACTGCGATCATATTTTATAAATATAGACCTAGGACGTGGAGGCCCATCATCAGCCTGCCCTAGGAGGCCCGCCTAGTTGGCTTGTTCCTAGGATTGAGCCTGATTACTGTATTGGTTAATTATTAATATTTTTAGATATAAATGGTTATGACATGAATAATATATGCTTTATATCAGTAAGTTATAAATTTTTCATGGTAGTATGTTATATTAATGATAATCATACAACAACAAATGCATCTCTTATGAACTATTATCGTAGAATCGTACAACTCATTTTTATTACATTATCTTATCACTGTAAACACATTATGATTTATATTTAATTTATCATTTAGTGATAAAATATACAAATAATTTACTAGTACACATTTTCATTGGGTCTTCGGGCGTATTGGGTATACCCTGACCCGTTTTGTTTTTGGATGGGGCAAAAGTTCAGATCTACACCGGATTTACCGGACATGTTTAGAGTAGAGTTTGAAAAACCCAAAGCAGGTCTAGTGTACAAAAAACTCGTCCATACACCATACATAAATTACCAAAAAAACTCGTCCATACATACTTTATTTTAACTTGGTTGATCAAGTATTTTGCATTATACATAAGAAAAAGACTTGACATTATATATAAGAAAAAGACTTACATTCCAAAACTTTTTCAATGTTCCTAACACCATACATAAATTACCAAAACGTACGATGTTGGGTCACAAAAAATTGATAGCAGATAGAGAAATGGAATGTTAAAACAAACCGTGTATCACATGGGGAATTAGTAACATTAATCATCTTGATTGTGTCCGCAGCCTCTGCTCTACATAAAACGCCCCTTATTCATCCATTTTTCATGCATCATTCCTCTTTTTCGTTCTTAATTCCTGCTTAATAAGTTCACTAATATTCTTCTCCCTGTTTAAAAACGAATTTAAGGAAAGAAAATGAACAGCATTCAGGACAAAATGGTCAATGACAAAAACGATCTCCCAAATCCCGCACCATCATCCCGTTCAGCCAACGTCACACCCAAGTTATCCAAACCCACAAAAATACCCGGTTCGCAAAAGCGGGCCCATGACACAATGTACCACGGCGTCCGAAAGCGGGCATGGGGCAAATGGGTATCCGAGATCCGCGAACCGAGAAAGACGTCGAGGATTTGGCTGGGCACATTTTCCACCCCCGAAATGGCAGCCCGTGCCCACGACGTGGCGGCACTGAGCATTAAAGGAAGCGCGGCCGTCCTGAATTTTCCAGGCCTTGTCGAGTTACTTCCCCGGCCCGTCAGCTCGTCGCCGGGGGATGTTCGAGCGGCGGCATGCGAGGCGGCGGCGATGGTGATGTTGGATGACTTGGCTTTGTCTGCGCCGTTGGATGAGCTTGGGGAGATAGCTGAGCTGCCCCGTTTGAACGACGGTACGTTGTTTGATCCGGCTTATTCGGGTTGCGAATATGTTTGCTTCGACCCGATTGATACGTGCGCTTACCCGGATGAATGTGGGTTTGTATTGGATCAAGATTGGGAGAAGCACAGCGGGTTGGATTCAATTTGTTTTGATGGTTTACAGTGGGATCGGTTTTAGTAACAGGGAAAGTGGGGGAGGGAAAACCCTAGGGCGTCCTTTGTTGAATAAAGCAGATGCTATCTCAATTGTGAAAAAGCATTATATATGTAATAATATATCAATTTTATCTTTTTCAGCAGTAAAAACCTATTTTAGTCTATCAATATTAATTTAATATCACATACTATTTATCCGGAGCTAGAATAATATTTCATCTAACGTCATTCAATGTTCTTCAAAAGAAAGTTTAACTAAAACTAAAACTAAAATATGACTAGGGCTGACAATTAGAACCGAGAACCGAGAACCCGAACTGAACCGACCCGAAAAGACCCGAACCCGAACCAACCTGATGGGTCTCGGGTCAAGTCCAGGTGATGAAAAATACCATCAAGATCCGATCAAACCCGACCCGCATAGACCCGAGCCGAAAGACTCGACTAAAAAGCACTGAAATATATGTATTTTTAGTGTTACTATTCAACCGGACTCGAACCGACTCGAACCGAAGCTCGTGTCGGGTCGGGTCCAGATTTTTGAAATGTATAGTTTAAACCCGACAAAATCCAAGCCGCTTATAACCAAGACCCACGGTCGGGTCCGGGTCCATCGGGTCGGGTCTAATTGTCACCCCTAAATATGATAGAGGATATTTGAAATTAGAGAGATTTAAGAAGATAAAAGTGGGGAGAATTAAGGTAATTAGACCAATTAGAATTGAGTAAATGAACTTGAAGAGATTTTAGGAGACATGTTACAAACATGTTCCATGTTTTTTTGGTTTTACAAAATTTTATTTTGGCCAAGTGACAGTAAGCAAATCTCCCTAACAGTCGGTTTGATTATGCGTACGGTTCTCTCTATGTATATTTTTTAATATGGATCTGTCAATCTTTCTTCATTGAAAACCAACAAAAAGTGAATCGTCGTTCCAATAACATTTCCAACAGTTGAAATATATTGGAAAATGTAAGCGTTTTATTTTCATTCAAAATGCCCTAGTAAATGGAGCGGAACTGCGAAAGCGTCGTAAGTGCAAAAAGTGGGTAATTCTCCCACTATGTAGGGGTGAGCGTTCAGTTGGTACGATTGGTTCGGTTGGTTTGCAGGTAAAAAGTTTCAAACCGAATTAGAACCGAAAATTTTCCAAACCATACCGAACCGAAATAATTTCGATTAATTCGATCGGTAACCAGTTTAACCGAACTTGAAATATATATTGTTGTTCAAATAATTAAGCCACTCAAATTCAAACTTAAATTTATGCATGGAGGGATCTTATTCACTAAATTTTATGTTTACATTAAAAATTTACCTATTTTTAACCAAAAAAATGTTATTTTATGACTAATTCAATTATTTAATTAAAGTGCTACAATATCATTAAATTTGATAATGCTATAAAAGTTCAATTAATTCGGTTAAACCGAAAACTAAAGAAAATTATTTTACAAACCGAATTAGTTCAAAACCGAATCGAACCAGCCGAAATAAATCGGTCGGTTGGTTAATTCAGTTATAACAGAATATTGCTCACCCCTACCACTCTGTTTCTTTCTTCCTTTTTCATATTCTTTTCCTACATCAATTAACACTACATAAACTCGATTCAAAATCATTTCAAAATATAATTTAAGAAGAATTTATCAAAATATTAACACTTTGAAATGCTAAAATAAAGTAAAAAATGGTTTGATATAAAATGTCAATTTTGAAATCCATAGGCCTAAGGTCAACATACAAAAGATATGTAAATAAATTAAGAAACATAATACATCGTATGATAACACATTTACATACTAGAACTTCTTCTAACTTCTTTAGCGTCTTCAAGTTAAAAGGAACTCCAAACAATCCCTAAATATTTGCATAACATTTTTGGACTTATAATAGTCCTCTCTTCCTTGTCCTTTATTTGTATTTAACATGTCTGTGATATGCTCTACAGAAAATTTTGTAATTGTTATATATATCAAACTCCATAACTAATCTTGCTCAAAACAAAATGTGTTTTTCTCAATTATATACTTGATATACTATGTTATTTTAATTAATCTATTTATTCAAAAATATATTTAATAGAAAATCCATAGATATTAAATTTTGTGATTGTAGTTACAAGGTGTTGTAACCATGAGTAGATTATCACAATGAAAGTAAACATACCATATAAAGTATTCCAAGATGTATCATGACTAGTTTTCAATGCATCCTTAGATATTAGAGTACGTAACACTCTACAAATATTCAACAATGTAATACTTATGACCGTTCGTGCACCAAGGGTTTAGTACTAATAGCAACCGAAGAACTACGGACTAACCCAGTTGATAATTAATTTCATGTTGTTTAGTATAGTTGAGGTCAAGCAAAAAAATACTAATATGACAAAATTACATAATTCTCTTGACTTGGGAATAATATTTATCTTCAATGTGAAAGCTTCGCTTTGGTCATAGTCAAATTATGGCACAACGCACACCGAGCGAGTATATCGGGGTCCAATGAAAATATTAGAAGTGAACACCATTCCAAAGGGATTGTTTGTCCTATACGAGACTAGTATTGTAACGCCCCTAAAAATATATCATAAACAGACATAGAAAACTAAAATAATTGAATAATAATAATTCAAAATACATATATTTAATGCATATGGAATTTGGCCATGAAAGTTATACAGTTGGGTTCTTAACGAGATTCTGATCCATTTTCATTTATAAAATGCTGAAAACATAGTTTGTATGGAAAAGTTATATATGGTTCAGTTTTTGAATTTAAAATGAATAAAGTTTGAAATTTGAATTTAAATTAAAGGTAGGCATGGAAAATAATTCGATATTTGAAATTTAAACTTGTATATATATATATATATGTGTGTGTGTGTGTGTGTGTGTGTATGTGTGTGTGTGTGTATAAGAAGGGGAATACATTAAAAGATATCAAACACTAATCAGTTGACATTAATATTAATAAATGAAACACATGCAACAATATGTACTACGCCCTAGACTAGAAGGGCAGTTGACAACCCTACATAGTAGAGGTTGACCACTTCATGGTGAGAATTGGGTGGCAGCTAGAGTTTTGTAGGTTGATTCTCTTAAGATTTGTGCTACCGATTGTCATATTTTATTATTTGAATCCAGTGGCTCCTAATTACATTAGCATCTATAAAAAAGACCATAGATCCACACTCCAAATCACATTCTCCTATGGCTACGTTCTCTAATTTCTATCTTCTTTTAGATATAGATTTAGGAAAATGTTAGTTTTCTCTTTCTTCTCTCTTTCTTCTTTTATTTATTTGATTAGTTATAGATCTAATATTTATGTATGCATATGATTCTTTCCTGACTATACATATATAAATACAAAAGAGAGAGTTTGGATTCGATTCGTGTGGCAACTGATCTGAAGAAGGATTCCATTTAAGGTTAAATATAGCTTTGACCTTCGAAACTGTGTTTTGAATCTTTACAGTTTTCATTTTATCTGTGCTTACTTAGTTTAAGTTCTGGATTGTATATGCCTAAAAGATTTGAGGATTACGAAAAACAAATGAAAACTCCCTTAAATCTGTTAATTAAACGAAAGTGTCAATCTATGTTATTTGTATGGACTTTGGATTATGGACGTAAATCAAAGGGATTTTTGTGTTCTTAGTCTGAATTCCTAATAAATATAGTCCCTTTTACTTTCTTTCCTTCACTCACTCAAAACCTAGATTTGTACAGAAATAACGGATTAAGGGATGGTAAACTATATGTAGTTCGAATCATTGTTTTTTTCATACAATGGTGGATTTGAGGGTTATAAGCTACATGTAACATAAATCCTTATTTTTGTATAAAGTTAACACAAACTGAAAGGAATTGAAATTGGAACATTATAAAAACATACATATTTGTATATATTAGCCCCCTTGGTTTACTGAAGTAATCAAAGATCCTAGATTACAAGTCTATTTGTGATATATGGTGTTGTTGACATACTGGATCTATTAATCATGTTTTAGGATATTTTATGTTGTGATATAAATTGTAGGGAAAAAGGACTTGTAAATCCATAATCTTCTGTGCAGGTTGACATTTCGCACGTTTAATGCATTCTCCGCATGCTCCTATTAATCAATGTATCTTAATTACGTATTTATCGTTTTGAAATTAGGCTATTCGAATCAAATGTCTCCATTAGGAATTTGTACGCTTATGTGTGTGTAACAACCCGAATTTCGACAGACCGATTTTTTTTTCAAAATTCTAACCTATCGAAACTCATGTTGGTTTGCTCTGGTATCCTGTAGAAAAAAACAGAGACACGAAATATGTCAGAGCTCAGAAAATATCTTACAGCGGAATGAAAAAATATGATATGCTCAAAGTATAGCCTTACCGTATTAATAATACTGCCTAACCAGTATCCAAAGCTATCATTTCCCTGCCACAAATCTAACCTGCAAGTATGTTATGAGGAGGGGGTTAGAACACAAGTTCTGGTGACTGGATTTAAATTATACACTTTGGGTAACACTACATATATCGTTCAATCATATTTTCTTATTTATTAGGTTACTTGGGCCAATAGCACTCAAGGCTTACACTCACGTCACACCCATTTACTTCCTAATGGATTAACCTAATATAGTATATATGTAGCTACCCCCAATATTAAGGTACACCCTATGGTACCCCACCCGCACGGTCTCCATTATAATACCACCGAAATGTACGCAGTTCCTCATCCTACGGCGAAGTGACGTATGGACCTCCATATAACAATATTACGTTCCGTATATATCTGTCATTATTATGCTACGCAAACGTACGGACTGCCACCTTTCTTTGAATCAGATTCCATATCAGAGTAATGCCCTCAAATCTACGATACACCACCCAGAGCAGACATGCATGTATCTAGACTGTCCCACGTACGTACCATTAATTGTAGTTCGATGCCTCAACAACACATCCTCTAATGTGCACCAAATTCCATGGTAGGACGATACAAGAAACATGAATCTCAGTCGGGAGCTTTTCCATATCTGTACAGGCCCGCCTTTAAGAGCCTCAAAATACAGATATTCCTAGGGTTTGTTTTCCATGGTGGCTATAGCCCCACTTCGGCCCCTCCTTCAACTAGTAAAGACTACAAGAGCTAAACGACTTTCCCCTAACAAACAATTTAAACATTCAGTTGGCGTCTTCTCTCAACCACCGTGCCTCGATAGTGTAAGGTGAATGGTCTATTGGTTTTAGCTCTAGTCTTCTACGCATCCCACTGGCTGCTGATGACGGGTATCCGACGATCTACTATCCTTGTTGGTAGTGACCCTACGCCTCCCGGTTGAGGAGACCGCCGAATCACCTTAGTGTCACCACGTCACAGCATTCTGACTGCAAGGCAACTTTTGTAGTTAAGGCCCACTCATCTAGTATTACGCGCATACCCAACCTCTGCGAACACAGCCTAAACATCTGCCACCACAAAGAGGACTACCAGGAGCACCTTATGTATCTCAGGAAGTCGTGTGCTTCCCCTTCCAGTCCTTCAGAGTCGACAGAATAATCAGATGAACATGCGCTCCCCTCGTGCCTTATAACACCACAATGATCTACCCCATTGGGTTATTCATCCTCAAACGTACGGACTGGTCCAAGCGCCTCACTTTAATATGCTATTAGACCCTGTGTCTAAACATTCTTTTACGCGCTTGCTTTACCTTATCAGGTTTCCATTTAACCTGGTTATCTTAACTTTTTATTTCGGTTACCAAGTTCTTCCTGACCCCGTATACCATTGAGGAATGTTCACCTCTTGCTTATTAATTTCAGTTACATAACTTAACCCATTTAAGTTTATGAATAAGCCCACAACATGTTATTATCTAGATTGTGATCCAAGATTTGTAACCCACAACCCCTTTATATTCTTGTTTATTTCATTGTTACATTAACATGTTCTACATAATATGAAATTGATTATATCTCAATTCACATGTTTTCTTTTTAACATGTCTGTCATTATTTATGATTAAATATAACTTATTTCATTTCATAAGTTTTCCTCATTCTTTCTCATTTAATCATAATTCCATTTTACACTATCACTACAACTTATTGTTGCCTACTTATTAACTTAGTTCTCTTAACTAAGGTCCACTTATAAGTTTTTCTTCCCATAAATATAACTTATGTTGTCCTCATCCGTATATTTCAGATTCTCGTTCTTGTAAATAACTTAATTTATAATTAAGCACAACTTATCCCCTTACATAAGATCTTCTATTCCCTTTATCGCTTATTATAACCTAAGTTATAATTTCCAATTGTTCCTAGGACAAGCCTAAACATGTTATTCTTGTCAGCATATTCCATGCTATTCTTACATTTCATAAATGTTCCCCCTTTTCTCTACTTATTACAAACAACTAGTTTTAGTCTTCCCAATTTACTGATTACTTCATTTAAAATTAACTGCCACTGTAACGACACGCATTTTGCCCGGCCTTAATCGATCGCAAAATCGACCAAGACCGTTCAAAATCCGCATACGTTAACTTTGGGAATACAACAACATCAGAACAATAACAGCAGACTTTTATTACATCATGATAATATACATAATATATCAGAGTACATCGAAATTAAAATACAGCGGAAGAAAATTTTACAATAAATTTAATACGGTGCAGCGGAAATAAAATAGATACAGCGGAAGACAACTATGCTCTGGACACAGCTTTAAGCTTCAATCCAGAATCCTGCTCGAGATAAACCTGTAGACAAACTACTCGACTGCCCGTGTGGAAAAGAGGGCACCCGAGTTTGCAAAGGTGGAAACAAACAATGGGTCAGTCATGGGACTGGTGTGAGAATTCTTAACTAATTTAACTAATAGTAATAAGGCAAATCCAAGGACCACGCCGCTAAAGCGGAACGGGTTTTATTCCAATGGATTGTCGTGCATAGATTAAAGTGAATCGCCAAAACAACGCAATGCTTTTTTTAGAAAAATGAAACCATCATAAGACCCAGTTCCCATCACATAATGCAACGCAAACCGGAGGATAGGGTTTTACCTTATAATGGTCAAAAGATGCTTGATACGATAAAAACGATATTATTATTAGTGTATATATATTTCAAAACATTTCAAAGTAAATGTATCAATCCTAGGAAGCATAGGTACCATATGCTATGCCTCCATACTAGTAATACAATCAAAACCGCATGGGGCGTATTGGATTTTGGTTTCCATCATGAGTCAAGGCTAGGGAGGAGCTCCTTACCGATTCGAGACACTCTAGCTAATGTCTCAGGGTTCCCCGCAGTTAACCCTTGGATCCTGCAGGACCGGTCCGCCGTACGAGTTGCAGATTAGTTATTCCTGAACACACGTTTCCCAGTCCTATAGGACCTATCATCCGAGGCGCCTCATTCCATCATCCACATAAGTAAAATGTCAGGGCTGGTAGGTCACTGACACCACTCTAGCTAGAAAGAAACGTGCTGCTCTCCCTGCGTTCCCTTCTCCCGTTTTAGACTCCGCCGGTGTGTGAGGCTCGCGAAGTCGCGCTATACACAAAGCTATGCCTAAACAGACTATGCTTTGATCGTCTCACAAGGTATGCTTTTCAATAAAGCCTTGATCATATGCATCTTAGCATGCCACATCATCACTCCATATCATACTACCAACCCTTTGCCGAAATATATGAACGGGTGTTAAGCAAGAGAATAAATTCTCCGCCACCAAACATCCATACATTCGACAGAAGATTAATAACATGATATATAATGGAGTACGATGTCAGACACACAATCCATTTAAAAGCTTATGCTCTGTGTCTGAGCGAAAGCCAAACCCGTACAAATCAACACTACGTCCGGGCAACTCCTACTATTACCTTATCATGGTAGCGAGCCATTCTAAGGCAACAATCATCATCGTCCATTCGATGTGGAGATTTGACGGTCTTCAATCGCCGTCTTCCAATCTTGGATTTTTAAACGTCGTTTAATTATTTGAAATGAGATAAACTCGAACTTTCCAAATAATCCTCGTATATATATATATATATTTAAAATCCTTCTTACACATTAATAATTATTTTTATTAACGATTCCTTCCTATTTTAATCATTTAAAATAATTAAATTTTTATATAACGACGCCTTAAGTCCATGGGTGACTATGGTGCTGTATTCAACCAATTTTGATTTTCACATTTTTCAGAATCTAACCGTTGGATCTTAACGTAATATATATCATTGGAAAGATTTTTCCAAGACGGTCCTAACGGTTTCAGTTTCAAGAAAATCCGACGGTCGGATCTTCTTGTATAGTCATTTAAAAGTGCGATTTCAAAACGCGAACTACCACGCCCTATTCGTTAATTTAATTATATATATATAATCATTGAATCGTAATAACGTCGGTTGATTAAAACAACGCTCTACACAATTACCGATACTTACTAAATTTTAATTCATTTGAAAGAGAAGATAATATTACCGCATCCTAAATTCATCCTTTCCTTACATTGAAAATGTAAATTCCATCCTTTTTATTTACATAAAAATGTAAGTTTAATTCCTATGCAAATTCCTATATTCTTTTTTATGTACATGTAAAACAAATGTAAATTTTGATACATTCAAAATCCTACTTTTAAATTACGTATAAAAACGTAAATTTCAACTTCAATGTACATTCTCGTCTTAGTTACATTATAAAATTGTAACTTATATTTGCAGTGAATCCTATTTTAAATTTACATATCAAATTGCAAGTTTTCTTTACAATGCAAACTCTACTCCCTATTTACATTGTAAAAATATGATTTTTAATTACAATGCAAACACTACTTCTAATTCACATTGTAAAAATATGATTTTTAATTACAATGCAAACACTACATCTAATTCACATTGTAAAAATATGATTTTTAATTACAATGCAAACACTACATCTAATTTACATTGTAAAAATATGATTTTTAATTACAATGCAAACATTACCTCTAATTTACATTGTAAAAATATGATTTTTAATTACAATGCAAACATTACTTCTAATTTACATTGTAAAAATATGATTTTTAATTACAATGCAAACATTACTTCTAATTTACATTGTAAAAATATGATTTTTAATTACAATGCAAACATTACTTCTAATTCACATTGTAAAAAATATAATTTTTAATTACAATGCAAACACTACATCTAATTAACATTGTAAAAAAAATTATAATTTTTAATTACAATGCAAACACTACATCTAATTCGCATTATAAAAATATAATTTTTAATTACATATAAAAATGTAAATTTTATCCTACGGTGTAATTCCCTATACAATTTACATATAAAAATGTAAATTTTAACATACGATGAAATTTCCATGTTAATTACAAAGGAAAATGTAATTTTTAACATATGACATTAATTCACTTTATAATTTACATATAAAAATGTAAATTTTAACATACGATGGAATTCTCATACTAATTACAAAGAAAATTGTAATTTTTAATATACGACATAAATTCACTTTATAATTTACATATAAAAATGTAAATTTTAACATAAAGTGGCATTCACATGTTAATTACAAAGAAAAATGTAGTTTTTACAATACGGTATATATTCCTATATAATTTACATATAAAAAAATGTAAATTTTATCATATGATGAAATTCCCCTTTTAATTACAAAGAAAAATGTAATTTTTAACATTCAACGTTGATTCACTTTATAATTTACCTATAAAAATGTAATTTTCGTTATGCAATATAAATTTACATTTTAATTACATAGAAAAATGTAATTTTCGTCATGCAATGTAAATTTACAATTTAATTACATAGAAAAATGTAATTTTCGTCATGCAATGTAAATTTACATTTTAATTACATAGAAAAATGTAATTTTCGTCATTCAATGTAAATTTACATTTTAATTACATAGAAAAATGCAATTTTCGTCATACGGTGCAAATTTATATATAAATTACATATAAAAATGTAACTTTTGTTCATGCGGTATAAATTCATTCTTAAACTACATAATAAAATGTTATTTAATTCATGCGATGCAGATTTATTCATAAATAACAAAATAAAATGTTATATAATTCATGCGATGTAAATTCATTCATAAATATCAAAATAAAATGTTATATAATTCATGCGATGTAAATTCATTTTACAACATAAAATTTCATTCTTTTACTTACAATGTAAAAGTATCTGCTTTTATATTTTCAATGTAAAAATATCAACTTTTATGTTTTACAATGTAAAGACATCAACTTTTATATTTTGCAATGTAAAAATACTAACTTCTCTATTTTACAACGTAAAAATATAATCTTTTCTATTTACAAATGTAAAAAATGTTACCTTTTCTACTTTACAATGTAAAAATAATGTCTTTTTATTTTGAACATAAAAAGATGGTTTTTTTTTTCTTTTTTTTTTTTCAACATAAAAAGATTGTCTTTTTATTTACATCGCCAAATTTTCAATATAAAGTCCATTCTTTACAATGTAAAATTTACTCTTTAATTACAATGTAAAGTCCATTCTTTTTATTACACAAAAAAAAGAAAATAATGTAAATCTTCCTACGGTGAAATTCATATATATTAATATTAAAAATAATGTCAACTAATCCTACGGTTAAACTTCTTTTTAAAATTGACATTAAAAATGTTAATGACATCCTACGGTTAAATTTACTATTTAATATACATTAAAAATAATGTAAATTTATACATGCGGTGAAAATACTTTATTTACATAATAAAAGGTAAATTTCAAGTCATCGCAAATTCTGATTTTAATTTTACATCCTACGGTTGAATTTCTATCATATTAACATTAAAAATGTTAATTTACATCCTACGTTGAATTTCTATCATATTAACATTAAAAATGTTAATTTACACATACGATGTAATTACTTATTATTACACTAAGAATAATGTTAATTTTCTCATACGATGTAAATTTCTTATTTTAATTTTACATAATAAAATGTAAATTTCACCACAAGTCGCATTCTTATTTTATTTGCATCGAATAAGATGTAAATTTTCATCACATAACATAACAACAACATCCCAAACATACAACAAGTCCAAATCTAACAACTAGCATCAAGGTAATTACTAGGTGATGTTATAACTTGGCATATGTAAAATCAACACGGCATGATTAAACACATAATTAATTTTTAATTAATTATTAATTCAGATTTAAACCTCAAAATTTCAAATCTAATCTCATGCAAATCAGATTCAACATCATACGGAGTGAACAGTTCAAATTCATGTTCTAAACATCACGTCTTATTAGATCTACTTATTAATAATCATAGAAATAATGATTAAATAAATCAAATTAAATAAATAAATAAAAATTCTCACCTTGGTCTGGTCTGAGAAGATGATAGAGGTTCGATCCGATTCAGTGTTCGTATTCAAATAGATTTCAGATCTGGAACGATTCAAATACAAATACATATGAAAAATCAAAATTCAGCTTTTAACAACTGACACAGAGACATTTAAAAGCGTCGCAAAATCTAAAATAAACATTACCTAAAGTTCAAAACTTTGAATCGAGATAACTCGAGCTACGATCGACGGTTTTACGAACGGTTTGCGGGAGATTGGAGAGCTACGAGAGGGCTATCTTCACCGGGAATTGGAGGAGGTGCGGCTCAACGTGGGTGGCGCGGTGAGGCTGTGTTCGGCGGCGGTTTGGGAGGGTGGTGCGGCGGCTACGGTCGATGAGAGGTGGTGATTCTTGTCGGAGATTGAAGAGCACGAAAATCTCTTTGAAACGTGTATTTACACGAAGGATTTCGTTGAGAATTGGGGGAGAAATCGGAGAATGAAATTTTGAACAATGATGGGTTCCTTGCGGCTGAAAATGACGAGGAGGAAGAAGAAGAACCCGACGTGCCTTTTTATATTATTATACTTAGGGTTATTTAATTCGCCCGTTTAAGCCCGTTTTGGTCCGAACTCATAATTAGGCATGCTTACTGTCGTTCTTAGGGTTTTGACGTCTTCTGAGCGCAATGGGCTATGTCTCGGGCCCCAATTCTGATGTCTGAAGCGTTTTTTATTTAAAATCCTATTAAAAATTAATTAATTAAATATTGACCGTACATGAAAATTCACCGGGGCCACAAATTAACTTCAAAAATTCCCGAAAAATATATTTAGCTATGTTTTGACGCTGCGGACCTAGAAAAATTAATTTCGTTAAATTCTGAGCTCGAATGTATTTTTAATGAATTTTTAAAGTCAAAAATTGTCCGTTTACACTGAAAAATCAATTATAATTATATATTAATTCTAAAAATTACCGAAAAATCATTTTTAGCTTTGTTTTCACGATACGAACCCAACAAAATTATTTTCGTTGAATTCTGAGACTGTTTGAAAAATGGCTATTTTTAAGGCGTTTAAATTTAATTGAAATAGTCAAAACACATTTTCTTTTTCCACGCTCACATATTAATTCGAAAAATTCTGAAAATTGAAACCTAGCATTAATTCGACATTCCGGTTCCAACAAAAGTGGTTTCGACGAAAACAGAGGTCGTTTGAAAAATGACTATTTTTAAGGCCAATATATTTAATATTAAAAAAACATTTTTAAACAAATAATTTTCGAAACTCAAAATATATAAGTGTTAACTGTTTTTCAATGCAGAAACGTCATTCCGAACTCAATGGAAGTGGTTTCGAGTTCAAATTCCTTCGTATGTGAAAAGTAGCCTTTCGGGCCATATATAATATACATATAAATTCTACACCGACCTTTCTAAAAACTGAATTGGCCATAACTTTTGATTTCCGCTATGAAATTTCAATTTTTCGGATTCGTTGGAAAGATATTTTTAAATAGATTCTAATATTTTTGATTTCACTAAAATTCGTTAAATTTTGCATCCTGTATGGTCAGTCAAAGTTCAAGTTTGACTTTTCAAACTACCGCGCTATTTCTAACTCTTTTTATAATTAAAATTAAATTATTCATTCTAACTTCGATTTGAACCAAATTTTTGATCATTATTATTTAAAATAGATTATTTTAAATATCAAAACTCATTAAAATCAGTTAAAATAAATTTTAAATTGGCCCCAAAATTCAGGGTTGTTACAGCCACTTAACTCATTTCACCAGCTATCTCATGTCCTTACTAGTTTATTATAACCTAAGTTATAATCTTCACTTATCCCTAGGACAAGTCTACCTATTATACAACATTCTCACTAATGTAATTCATTTATAATAGGTTATTATCATTCCCCGTTTATTTCAATCCTTTTACTATTGTATCTTTCTTTCAATTCCATTTATTTCCATTAATTACAATTAATGTTGTTTATCAGTCCCTCTATTTACACACATACACACACACACACACACACACACACACACATATATATATATATATATATGCACTAGACCTCTCACATTAAGCCTACACTTATAGATGCTAGATTTGTCGGGCGGTTCCGGGCAGACTTCTTCCACAAGTTGACTTAACCTCGTGTCTTAGCACCATTACATGTTTTATTTATGCATTTATACCCCTCACATTAGATTTACCACTTGTGAATGCTGGATATGCCAGGTGGTTCCGGGCAGACTTCTATCACAAGTGTAATCTAATCTTGTGTCAAAGCGCGTTACAGTGTAAAATTACTGTGAATTTAGACATGTTCGTTCTTTAACAATTATTCCTATTTCATTATAGGTTTTCATGCCCCTTTCCCAAGTCATATTTATTATGTACCATATGCCCAAATTAAGATTTTTAATCATAAATTGATTTATGCCCCAGATCCATATCCATGTATTCAATTTTATGCTAACATGAAACCATTTAATCATATAACTATTCAAATTCATACAAGTGAGGATTCATGTATATAAATGTGACTAGTTAACAGGTCATTTTTTCAGTTCTACATTAACAATTCGAACACAAGTGAATCATGTAATCATAACAACGGTAGTCATTAACCATATTCTAACAGGTTTGTTTTCATCATGTAAATATTTCAACGCTTTAACTGATTCAACATATGAATTTTCCCAAAACATTCAGATTAATATCTCAACTTGTTATAACAGTAATTCTTAATTGTTCTGGCAAATTCATATTTCATAATAACGGGGAATGCTTAAACGATAACATATCATTATCTAAAATGATATAACTTAAATCTACTCACCTCGTATGCTTTCCAAATCCTGGATCTGGTCCAGAACTAGCATTCCATGGTTTTCCCCTTAATTGGATTCAGAACCTAATAACCATGGATCTACAATTTTTACCAAAAGAAAAAGGAGAGAAAGAAAAGAGAATTGAAATAGACCAGATCTAGAAAATTACCTCACTTCGATAAGAGATCTGAACACCTATTTACAAACATACATTTCTTTCCTCTAGATCTGGATTCAGAATTTTTCCTAAACTAATAATCTTAATTTTCTGAATAGATTTGAGAAGAAGGAAGAATGGCAGAGCTTTCGCGTAGCCTCAGAAATATGAGGTTTAGGGTTATCTCTACAAACTTATTTATAGGTGTATCGGAGAACCCTGGTCCCTCATATTTAAATTAAAAATATCAAAACCGACCACGTTAGAAAATGTTCCAGATCCGCGGTGGGGTCGACCCCGGGGTCGACCCACTTGGGTCGACCCCCTTGTTAATGGGTCAACCCCCAGGTCGACCCCCAACAGTCAATTTTCCCTCCACTTTCCCGCTTTGTGAATTTGATTTTATGAATTAATTTAATATATATATATACACATATAAGTCCCTTATATGTATACAAACTTCTAATACTCATAACTTCTTCATATTGTGTCCATTTACGCGAACCAAGTGTCTATCTTGACCAGAATTCCGAGACGGACGCAATGGCGCAGTCCGTTTCACTTTATTATGAATATTTAATTAAGTTATCCTTATTTTATTATCTTAAAAATGCGGGGTGTTACATTCTCCCACCATTAGGAAATTTCGTCTCCAAAATTTGATAAGGGTAGAAAAAACCAGTTAATCCCTCGCATAATATACATCCATCATGTGTGCATCTAATTTTTGTAAACATTGTGCACTTACGCAAAGTGAAATACAACATAATAATGCATGCATGCCTAAGCGGTACCTCCTATGTGTATGCAAATTTTTCAAAAATCCTTTTAAGATATGATGCTCACATCCTAAATATACTGACAGTTCTACATGAATGCAATATTTTGAAAATAAAATTGCTTATTCATCCAAATGTTCCCACACTCTTATTGAGTAAGAGCGTAGTTCATCCAATTGTTGCATTTATAATCCTACCAACCAACTTTATTTTTCGAATTTAAGAAATAATTTAATTTTCTAAATTCGATTTCTTATGTTACAAAAAGGTGGAAAACGGAAAATTTCACATCTTCTGTTTTTTTTATGTACCTTTTTTCCAACTGTACTTGGATTTTATGAAATTATTATAAAGATTCTCCTATTTTCCTATCCAAGCACAGCCCACATAAGAAAATTTTCTTTTGTTACTGATTTTCTTTTTCATCTTATCTTGGAAATTTTTATCTTTATCCACCTTTTCCCATAATTTATCATGTTTGTTGCTTTACTGAATTTGCTTTTTTCCTTTTGTACCATCCTATTTTCTTAGCTTATTTAATTATCTGATCTAAGTTTAGTTTTCCAATAAGCCTTCTAGTCTTTTAACTAAAACAGGAAAATAGACACTCTACGCAGCTACTACTAAGGGCCAAGAATCTCGGGACTATGTCCCCATCAGACAGAATAGTCCAAACCATGGGATCCACGATAGGTTTAGGTGTTACCCTAACTACCGAACAAGAATAAAATAACGGAACGATCCCAACAGAAATATGGTAACGGGTTTTACCCCCAACATGAAAATTAGCAATAAGATCTAAACACTTACTTGCCCTTTACTATCGAGTAGTCACTACTAATTATAGTTGTGTACCAACGGTCATTTCAAGCAACACCCTAGGCTTTTCAATGCTTACACATTCTATGGGAATTTACCTTTTTTTCCAAGATAATTCTCGCTATTTACTTTATAGCCTCCAAACTTTTCCCGTCTTCCCTAGGCACTAATCCTTACCTACTCCATACTTTTAAAACACGGTTTAGCCTTTTCATTTAAATTTTCTTCCAAAGATTTAAAAGTGTCAAAACTTTATTTTCCTCATGAAAACTAACTTTTGCCAAACCCTAAAACATGTCATTTTATAAAAATGCAAATCATTTTTTTTTCAAATCACAAAAACTGGAGTAGACAAGGACAACTAATCCTTAATCAGGTTTATGACAGGTTCTTGCCTCTGAGGTCAGTTCAGTCTCTTACTACAAGGTACAAACATCCACACTATTCTTAATTACTACAACTTATTTTGTCCACCCAACAAAATTTTCTCTTTTAAACAATTTATCAAAAATGATTGTCAAAAGAATAGAAACTTCAAATCTTTCTTTATTAAAAATTCTTGTATGAAATATAACAAGAAAACTAGCGAGCTATACATGCTCTATAATATGCATCTTTTACTAAGAAAATTTTACTTAAACAAAGTTTTCGTAAGAAATCGCTATTTACAAAATATACCCCGTTTTACTTTAAAACTCAATATGTATACTTCACATATTTAAAACTATAACTTCTAAGATTAAAAATTGAAAACACCATAAACCATTTTCCCAAAACTTTTACAATTTCAAGTTCTTAAAAGTTAACAATGGGGTTTGCTGAGATGACCCAAACTCACCATTACGGGAAAGCCCAGATTGAATTGAGAACACGACAAATCAGATATAAACAGAAGAACATTTCTGTGATGGTCCGCCCCGCACCAACCGACATTTACTCCAAAGGTGCGTTGTACACATGTCCAGTTTGCACGGAACGGTCGTCAGAAGGAAAGGAAGAAGACGAAGAATCAACAAGGAACCTGTAGAATGTCTCACAGCGCATAGAACAGAATATAATAACAACATACTTGACATAAAACAGGTGAGACAGTGCATAAGCTGAAAACAAACTATCATAGCAGCGGAAAATCCAAATACAGCTTATGTTCCACATCATCGTTATTACAACTTTTCAAACTGTCTCTAAAGGTAAATGCAAGATAAGGGAGGTATACTACTAATGCCCAAGTAGTGACCACCAACGACACAGGGAGAATGTATATATATATATATATATATCATACGTGGAAGCCTCCTGCTCGCCTCCGGATCAGCTACTCGTGCATCACCAGCTAACCTGTCTCTAGTCTGCTCGTTTAGGAGCACCCAGAGTAATAAGAAGAGACATAAAACTCTGGGTCAGACAAAAGTCTGGTGTGAGAGATAAGCAGCTAAACAGAACAATAACAGGTATACTAAACCATACCTGAACCTGCAACCAAAGAGTTAGCACTACATACTGTACAACACTCTAAGTTGCCACTGAATAAATGGTGTAAAGATAACGGGGGTGGGGGTGTGCATGTCATAGTGATGGCAAACAATCAAGCATAGCAACCATCCTCACATCTCTCACTCAGTGTGTAAAGCATACAATATCCACCACTTCGATCACCCAATACTTTGCTATGATCACTCTGCCCCATGAAGTCACAACGGCTTCACTGCACTGATCCATAGCCACTAATCCTTCGCTATGTCCACTTTGCCCCATGGAGTCGTACATACCCCACTGCACTGGCTCATAGCCTTACTAATCCTTTACTATGTCCACTCTGCCCCCATGGAGTCGCAACGGCTCCACTGCACTGGCTCATAGTCTTACTACGATCACTTTGCCCCTCGAGTCATGATGACTCTACTGCACTGATACGTAGCCTGTCATTCCTTTTCAGTGGTGAATCGAAGTTATGAACGTCGACAATTCCTTAGCACACGTCCTGCAGCAAAGCCCAACCATGAAGTGAACTCATTGGTTCCCAACTGGATCCTGAGCTCTAACTTCCATTTGGACTACCTTTGCATCTCGGGTTATTGGTCACCACTGGATCGGTTCGGATCCTCAGTCCTTCTTCTCTGTCGGTTCGAATCGGCCTCTTTCCAAGTGCTCCGGGTCGGGTCGTGGCCTCCAAGTCCCTTCGTAGTACCTCGGTTCGGTTCGGGTGCCCTCTGGCGGGTCGGGTCGGGTAGATGCACCTTGGTTCGGTTCGGTAGCTCTCATCCTTTAGATGTTGGCCCCTTCGGTTGTGATGCTCCAATCCGATCCCAGTTTAGCCATAATGGCCTTTCTTTTTGCCAAACTTTCCCTTATGCAAAGCCTCGGTTCGATTTTGTGATCCCTTGCCCAGCCCATTATCCGGTCCGAGCCGATCCAACCGATCCGATCCGAAAACCTGCACCGTCTTCCTGCAACTATTCCAGTGAGTGTTTTACGCCATTCGACGGCGTTTTCGACCATTATAACTATTCTAATCAATCACAAAGCATACCATACAGTCATAGCAACAAGTAGAAGTGACCTCAAACAACAAAACATCAATATGATTGGTTAAAATGGATCAAACGTAGCCAAAACCCCATATTTTCCCTTAAGCATGTTTAAGCAAAACTAGTGACATGATTCGTAAAACTAAATCAAATTAACCCAAATTTCTAACAGAGGTCTAAAACATTATTTAAGAATTTATAAATATTTTTCCAGAATTTATTAGTGTATAAATTCGCTAATCATCACTAATTACCCTTAATTAACCATAATTAGTGAGAAACTATGCAAATCACTCACCTTAGCCACAAATAAACCTTAGATCTGAAATAAATCTCTGATATGGCGCGAATACCAATGCTAAACAGCAGCTCTAATCTTGATTTGGTGAAGATCTCCCTTGATTTGATGTTGCTAAGCTTAATCCATGATTAGAAAGTGATTTGGAGGTGATTTAGAAGTTGGAGGCCATTTTTAGGGTTTCTAAGAGGTAAGTGGAGGCTAGAAAACTGAAATAGAATGAAACCCTAACTCTTTTCAGCCTCCCCATAACCCTAATCCCGAAATGGGTTATGGGCCCATTCACCAATCAACCTATTTGGCCCGGTTAAGCAGTTTTTCACCTTCCAAACCTTATTTCAGCCATTTCTCCCAAACGGTAAGTCCGTTTTCCACATGTGACCACTCTACGGAAAGGTAAACCATCATCCAAAGACAATGGAAGTGGTTTCAGGTCAAAACTCCTTTCCAATCAAAAGTTATGGCCAAAACGAGATCATCTAGGGCAAAATGGTCATTTAAAAATCGGCAAAAATCATGAACATGGGAAATGACCCCAATGGTCGTTTCACAAAGCCACATGACCATACGACTTCATATAAGAAAGAAATAAATATTCTACGATTCTCCGATGCGTAGAATGCGGGTTGTTACATTCTCCCCTCCTTAAGAAATTTCGCCCCCGAAATTCCCTAACCAAAACACTCAAAAGGTCCCGCATGCCTATCATCCATAAGACAACAATCAAACATGCAAAACAAGTCTATCCTAGCATGCGGAATAACTAAATTGCAAATAAATCTTACCAGGCAAAGAGTTCTGGATACGTCTTCCTAATGCTCTCCTCTGTCTCCCAAGTACAGTCATTCTCGTCCTCGCCCCACTGAACCTTGACTAGCTTCACTGCCTTCCTTCGAAGTTGCTTCGTATCGTGCTCGACAATATGAATCGGCTTGCGATTCCCAACTGCCTCGGGTTCTACTTCGAAGTCCTCTAACTGATCAGGTGAAATAGTCATATCTGGGTCGTGCACAAACTTCCTTAGCTGGGAAACATGAAATACGTTGTGAACTCCCGCCATCTTCTCTGGTAATTCAATTCTATATGCCAAATTCCCAACTTGTTCGAGAAGTGGGAATGGACCAACAAATCTTGGTGCCAACTTGCCTCTCCTGCCAAATCGTATCACGCTCTTCAACGGAGAAACCTGGACAAACACCAAGTCACCAACGGAGAATTTTAAGTCTCTTCTCTTCTTGTTAGCATAACTCTTCTGCCTATCCTGGGCAGCCTTCATCCGTTGTTGAATGATTTTAATCTTATCTGAAGTTTCCCTTACCACATCTGGTCCAAGCACAAACTTCTCGCCGATCTCTGTCCAATATGATGGTGAGTTGCACGGTCTTCCGCATAAAGCTTCATATGGAGCCATACCGATACTGGATTGGTAGTTATTATTATATGCAAACTCTACTAGATGCAAATGGTCGTCCCATGATCCACCAAAATCCAATATACAAGCTCTCAAGAGATCTTCCAATATACGATTCACCCTCTCTGTTTGACCATCGGTTTGAGGATGATACGCGGTACTGAGATATAATTCCGACCCTAGAGCCTCTTATAAGCTCTTCCAAAACCCACTAGTAAACAACGGGTCTCAGTCACTCACAATGCTTTTAGGCACTCCATGAAATCTCACTACCCACTTCATATACAGTTATGCTAACTTAGCTGCAGTTTTAGTCGATTTGACTGGTATAAATCTTGCACTATTAGTCAATCGATCCACAATTACCCAAATGCTATCATGTCCCGATTTAGTCCTCGGTAAACCATCAATGAAATCCATCGAGACTTGCTCCCATTTCCATTCGGGAATTTCAAATGGTTGCAACAAACCACTAGGCTTCTTTTGCTCGGCTTTAACTGGCTGGCAACTCATGCACTTGGATATAAACTTCCCAACATCTCTTTTCATCCCTTACCAGTAGTAAGTCTGCTTGATGTCTCGATACATCTTATCACCACCGGGGTGTATAGTCAGTTTCGAGTGATGACATTCCCTAAGCACTTCATCTCTCAAACCATTCACGTTGGGTACAACTAGTCTTCCATTCTTTCGAAGCCATCCTTCTCGATCAAGCCCATACAAATTCATCTCCTCACCTCGATATTCATCTCTAACTTGGAGATGATTTCCAATAGATTAGGATCGTCCCTCTGACTGGAACCAATCCGCTCAATCATGGTGGGTCTGATCGTCAAACTAGCTAATATCTCTGGATCCAATTCGCACTTTGGTCTGAAATCATACCCTGCGATATACTCCAGTTGCTTCCATTCAAGAAACATAGTCCCTAAACTGGCATGTCTCCTACTTAAGGCATCGGCTACCGCATTGCCTTTCCCAAGTGTATATGCGATATCAAAATCATACGAAGCCAAGAACTCTAACCATCTCTGCTGTCGGAGATTTAGATCCTTTTAAGAGAAGAGATACTTTAACGATTTATGATTGGTAAACAACTCAAATCTCTCTCTCAAGAGATAATGTCTCCACATCTTCAACGCGAACACGATCGCTGCCAGTTCCAAATCATGGGTAGGATATTTTTTCTCATGCGGCTTTAGTTGCCGACTAGCATAAGCTACAACCCTACCTCCTTGCATTAATGCAGCACCTAGTCCGGTACCACAAGCATCCGTGTATACCATCATTTCTTCATTCCCTTTAGGAATGACTAATACTGGCACACGCGTCAACTTTTCTTTTAGACTCTTGAATGCAGTCTCACACACTCCGTCCCAGACGAAGGCTTGATTCTTCTTAGTCAATTGAGTCAACGGTGCTGCTATCTTGGAGAAGTCCTGGATAAACTTACGATAATATCCAACTAACCCCTAGAAGCTTCTTACGTCTGTTGCATTCTTGGGCGTAGACCAATCCTGTACCGTAGCCACCTTCGCAGGGTCCACGGCAATACCATTCTTTGAAACAACATGGCCCAAGAATCTTGCTTCCCTCCTCCAGAAGTGACACTTAGAAAATTTCGCTTTCAATTAGTGTTTTCTCAACACCTCCATCACTATCCTCAAATGTCCCTTGTGTTCTTGCTCTGTCCTTGAGTAAACAAGGATGTCGTCTACGAACACAAGAACAAACTTATTCAACTGATCTCTGAATACCTGATTCATAAGATCCACGAAGTATGCTGGTGCATTGGTCAACCCAAAAGGCATGACCAACCACTCATAGAATCCAGATGGAGTCCAAAATGCCGTTTTCGGAACACTCTCAACCGCTACTTGGAGCTGATGAAATCCTATCGCGAGGTCCAACTGGGAGAACACTCTTGCTCCTTCCAGTTGATCAAACAAATCATCTATCCGCGGTAGAGGATATTTATTCTTCCTTGTCACCTTATTCAACTCGCGATAGTCCACACACAAACGAAGGGAACCATCTGCCTTAGTGGCAAACACAACTGGTGCTCCCCACTCGGAGACACTTCTTTAAATAAACCCCTTCTTCAAAAGATCGCTTACTTGCACCCTGAGCTGTCGCTGCTCCCTTGGTGCCATACGACGAAGTGGCATCACTATAGGTCTGGCATCTTTCACTAAATCAATACGGAACTCAATCTCTCGGTGTGGTGGAAGTCCGGTCACTTCCTCGAAGACGTCCGGATACTGGCCAACCACGGGCACATATGACAACTCATCATGCGGGTTGTCGAGGGAATTTATAAAACTAGCCATTACCCCATCACTAGGTAGACTACCAAACACTACCCTCCACCCATCATCCGCCCTAACTGTCACCAAAAAGCCCTCACAGTCTACCACCGCCCCGTACCTTTGGAGCCAATCGACCCCCAATATAATGCCATACCCAGTAAAGCCCAAAACAAAGCAATCACAAACAAACATACATCCATGACTCGATAAGACCAAATTTCGGCAAATCATACTAAGGTTAGTCGAACCACCCATCGGGTTCGTCACAACCAACGGTCTATCGACTATCTCGGGTTCCAGTCCCAACCTATCCACCAGGTCACTAGATATGAAGGAACAGGAAGCCCCAGTATCAAAAAAAACTCGAACAGGTACATCATGAATAGAAAGCATACCTTGAATGACGACATTCTTTCCTTTCTCCACCGCAGTTGGGCATTCGACGAAGAAGGAATATCACCGATAGCATATGCTTTCACAATCTGCTTCTCCTTAAGAGGTTGTGGACATTTATCCTTATGATGTCCCACTTGGCTACAGTTGTAGCACTTCCTATCCGCTGGCTTGGCCCGACATTCTTTGGCATAATGGCCCTTCTTACCACAGCTGAAGCACTCAACATCTTTCTTACTCTTTTTCCGGCTATCCTTAGCTTGGTTCTGCTTCCTCTTGTTCTGAGTGTTATTCTTGCCTTCACCGCCTGCTTGCGGCTTCAGCCCTTCTGCAGATGCAACCTCAGTCTTTGACTTAGGGTAAAGACTCTCTGATCTCAAAGCTTTCTCCACAATCGATTCAAAAGTCTCATTGATGTGGTTGATAAGCCTTTCCCCCAAGTATCCATCCAGACCAGTAATGAACTTCTCATTCTTCTTCTCAGGAGTATCGATAAGGGATAATCCATACTTCGACAAGGTGTCAAACTCAGCAATATAGTCCGAGACTGCCCTACCATTATGCTTAAGCTCCAAGAACTTCCTAAACAATTCCGACTTCTGAGCAGCTGGGATAAACTTGTCACTAAAGCGAGCCTTAAACTGATCGCAAATAACCTGATCCTCTGGAGCGGCTGTCTTAATAGCATTCCACCAATTCATCGCTCGCCCTTGCAGCTGACGAGATGCTAGCCTTATCTTCATCGCATCCTCGATACCCAAGTCGTCGAAGATACGATCACAGCTATCCAACCAATCCTGAACATCTGTGGCCGACTCCGTTCCGTGGAACGGCTTCCCACCAAGGTTAGTGTAATTCTTGCACAGCTTGGCGAAATCGACCCTAGGCGCCTGCACTATTGGACCACCACCATTACCGGCATTGGGAGCTGCCCCCTGCATATCCCTAAGAATTTCTCTCATGAGGTTAGTAAACATCGTCCTCATGTCAGCAGCATTCCCATTATTGGCTCCTCTACCAGCACCTCTTGCGTATCGGCTCATCGTTCAGTCTGTAAAAAGAAAACGATTAACCATCTCCATAGTGGTGCTAGTGCAGTGCGACTTCATCCTTAGCTATACTAATAGTATCTATATATGTATATAGCTTTTGAAAACCAAAGTAATCACAAATACGCACTCTCATATATGTACTATCTCTCCCTAGTGTCTTTTCCTAGGTTAACTACGCAACCTAGAGCTCTGATACCAAATGTGACGGTCCGCCTCGCACCAACCGACATTTACTCCAAAAGTGCATTGTACACATGTCCAGTTAGCACGGGACGGTCGTCAGGAGGAAAGGAAGAAGACGAAGAATCAACAAGGAACCTGTAGAATGTCTCACAGCGCATAGAACAAAATATAATAGCAACATACTTGACATTAAACAGGTAAGACAGTGCATAAGCTGAAAACAAACTATCATAGCAGCGGAAAATCCAAATACAGCTTATGTTCCACATCATCATTATTATAACCTTTCAAACTGTCTCTAAAGGTAAAAGCAAGATAAGGGAGGTACACTACTAATGCCCTAGTAGTGACCAACAATGACACAGGGAGAATATATATATATATATATATATATCATACGTCGAAGCCTCCTGCTCGCCTCCGGATCAGCTACTCGTGCATCAACAGCTAACCTGTCTATAGTCTACTCGTTTAGGAGCACCCAGAGTAATAAGAAGAGACATAAAAATCTGGGTCAGACAAAAGTCTGGTGTGAGCGATAAGCAGCTAAACAGAACAATAACAGGTATACTAAACCATACCGAACGTGGACCTGCAACCAAAGAGTTAGCACTACATACTGTACAACACTCCAAGGTGCCACCAAATAAATGGTGTAAAGATAACGGGGGTGGGGGTGTGCATGTCATAGTGATAGCAAACAATCAAGCATAACAACCATCCTCACATCTCTCACTCAGTGCGTAAAGCATACATATCCACCACTTCGATCACCCAATACTTTGTTGTGATCACTCTGCCCCATGAAGTCACAACGGCTTCACTGCACTGATCCATAGCCACTAATCCTTCGTTGTGTCCACTTTGCCCCAAGGAGTCGTACACACCCCACTGCACTGGCTCATAGCCTTACTAATCCTTTACTATGTCCACTCTGCCCCATGGAGTCGCAACGGCTCCACTACACTGGCTCATAGTCTTACTACGATCACTTTGCCCCTCGAGTCATGATGACTCTACTGCACTGATACGTAGCCTGTCATTCCTTTTAAGTTGTGAATCGAAGTTATGAACATCGACAACTCCTTAGCACATGTCCCGCAGCAAAGTCCAACCATGAAGTGAACTCATTGGTTCCCAACTGGATCCTGAGCTCTAACTTTCATTTGGACTACCTTTGCATCTCGGGTTATTGGTCATCACTGGATCGGTTCAGATCCTCAGTCCTTCTTCTCTGTCGGTTCGGATCGGCCTCTTTCCAAGTGCTCCGGGTCGGGTTGTGGCCTCCAAGTCCCTTCGTAGTACATCGGTTCGGTTCGGGTGCCCTCTGGCGGGTCGGGTCAGGTAGATGCACCTTGGTTCGGTTCGGTAGATCTCCTCCTTTAGATGTTGGCCCCTTCGGTTGTGATGCTCCAATCCGATCCCAGTTTAGCCATAATGGCCTTCCTTTTTTCCAAACTTTCCCTTATGCCAAGCCTCGGTTCGGTTCGGTGATCCCTTGCCCATCCCATTATCCGGTCCGAGCCCATCCATCTGATCCGATTCGAAAAGCTGCACCGTCTTCCTGCAACTTTTCCAGCGAGTGTTTTACGCCATTCGACGGCGTTTTCGACCATTCTAACTATTCTAATCAATCACAAAGCATACCACACAGTCATAGCAACAAGTAGAAGTGACCTCAAACACCAAAACATCAATATGATAGGTTAAAATGGATCAAACATATCCAAAACCCCATATTTTCCCTTAAGCATGTTTAAGCAAAACTAGTGACATGATTCGTAAAACTTAATCAAATTAACCCAAATTTCTAACAGAGGTCTAAAACATTATTTTCTTGTTCGAGTACTGTTTGATACTGGGGCTTCCCATTCCTTCGTATTTAATGACCTGGTAGATTTTATAAATATTTTTCCAGAATATATTAGTGTATAAATTCGCTAATCATCACTAATTACCCTTAATTAACCATAGTTAGTGAGAAACTATGCAAATCACTCATCTTAGCCACAAATAAACCTTAGATCTGAAATAAATCTCTAATATGGCGTGAATACCAATGCTAAACAGCAGCTCTAATCTTGATTTGGTGAAGATCTCCCTTGATTTGATGTTGCTAAGCTTAATCCTTGATTAGAAAGTGATTTGGAGGTGATTTAGAGGTTAGAGGCCATCTTTATCGTTTCTAAGAGGTAAGTGGAGGCTAGAAAACTGAAATGGAATGAAACCCTAACTCTTTTCAGCCTCCCCATAACCCTAATCCCGAAATGGGTTATGGGCTCATTCACTAATCACCCTATTTGGCCCGGTTAAGCAGTTTTTCATGTTCCAAACCTTATTTTAGCCATTTCTTCCAAACGGTAAGTCCGTTTTCCACATGTGACCACTCTACGGAAAGGTAAACCATCATCCGAAGACAATGGAAGTGGTTTCAGGTCAAAACTCCTTTCCAATCAAAAGTTATGGCCAAAACAAGACCAGCTAGGGCAAAATGGTCATTTAAAAATTGGCAAAAATCATGAACATGGGAAATGACCCCCAATGGTCGTTTCCCAAAGCCACATAACCATACGACTTCATATAAGAAAAAATAAATATTCTACGATTCTCCGATGCGTAGAATGCGGGTTGTTACAATTTCATTGCTATTACAACAATTTACTCCAGAGAACAAGTGTAACTCCCCGTAATTTTAAAATATTAAAATGACAAATTAAAGAACACTTAATTTTTTTGTCCAGCCAACAAAATTTTCTCTTTTAAACAATTTATCAAAAATGATTGTCAAAAGAATAGAAACTTCAAATCTTTCTTTATTAAAAATTCTTGTATGAAATATAACAAGAAAACTAGCGAGCTATACATGCTCTATAATATGCATCTTTTACTAAGAGAATTTTACTTAAACAAAGTTTTCGTAAGAAATCGCTATTTACAAAATATACCTCGTTTTACTTTAAAACTCAACATGTATACTTCACATATTTAAAACTATAACTTCTAAGATTAAAAATTGAAAACACCATAAACCATTTTCCCAAAACTTTTACAATTTCAAGTTCTTAAAAGTGAACAATGGGGTTTGCTGAGATGACCCAAACTCACCATTACGGGAAAGCCCGGATTGAATTGAGAACACGACAAATCAGAACATAAACAGAAGAACATTTCTGTGACGGTCCGCCCCGCACCAACCGACATTTACTCCAAAGGTGCGTTGTACACATGTCCAGTTTGCACGGGCGGTCGTCAGAAGGAAAGGAAGAAGACGAAGAATCAACAAGGAACCTGTAGAATGTCTCACAGCGCATAGAACAGAATATAATAACAACATACTTGACATAAAACAGGTGAGACAGTGCATAAGCTGAAAACAAACTATCATAGCAGCGGAAAATCCAAATACAGCTTATGTTCCACATCATCGTTATTACAACTTTTCAAACTGTCTCTAAAGGTAAAAGCAAGATAAGGGAGGTATACTACTAATGCCCAAGTAGTGACCACCAACTACACAGGGAGAATATATATATATATATATATATATATCATACGTGGAAGCCTCCTGCTCGCCTCCGGATCAGCTACTCGTGCATCACCAGCTAACTTGTCTCTAGTCTGCTCATTTAGGAGCACCCAGAGTAATAAGAAGAGACATAAAACTCTGGGTCGGACAAAAGTCTGGTGTGAGAGATAAGCAGCTAAACAGAACAATAACAGGTATACTAAACCATACCTGAACCTGCAACCAAAGAGTTAGCACTACATACTGTACAACACTCTAAGTTGCCACTGAATAAATGGTGTAAAGATAACGGGGGTGGGGGTGTGCATGTCATAGTGATGGCAAACAATCAAGCATAGCAACCATCCTCACATCTCTCACTCAGTGCGTAAAGCATACAATATCCACCACTTGGATCACCCAATACTTTGCTATGATCACTCTGCCCCATGAAGTCACAACGGCTTCACTGCACTGATCCATAGTCACTAATCCTTCGCTATGTCCACTTTGCCCCATGGAGTCGTACATACCCCACTGCACTGGCTCATAGCCTTACTAATCCTTTACTATGTCCACTCTGCCCCATGGAGTCGCAACGGCTCCACTGCACTGGCTCATAGTCTTACTACGATCACTTTGCCCCTCGAGTCATGATGACTCTACTGCACTGATACGTAGCCCTTCATTCCTTTTCAGTGGTGAATCGAAGTTATGAACGTTGACAACTCCTTAGCACACGTCCCGCAGCAAAGCCCAACCATGAAGTGAACTCATTGGTTCCCAACTGGATCCTGAGCTCTAACTTCCATTTGGACTACCTTTGCATCTCGGGTTATTGGTCACCACTGGATCGGTTCGGATCCTCAGTCCTTCTTCTCTGTCGGTTCGAATCGGCCTCTTTCCAAGTGCTCCGGGTCGGGTCGTGGCCTCCAAGTCCCTTCGTAGTACCTCGGTTCGGGTGCCCTCTGGCGGGTCAGGTCGGGTAGATGCACCTTGGTTCGGTTCGGTAGCTCTCATCCTTTAGATGTTGGCCCCTTCGGTTGTGATGCTCCAATCCAATCCCAGTTTAGCCATAATGGCCTTCCTTTTTGCCAAACTTTCCCTTATGCAAAGCCTCGGTTCGGTTTTGTGATCCCTTGCCCAACCCATTATCCGGTCCGAGCCGATCCAACCGATCCGATCCGAAAACCTGCACCGTCTTCCTACAACTTTTCCAGTGAGTGTTTTACGCCATTAGACGGCGTTTTCGACCATTCTAACTATTCTAATCAATCACAAAGCATACCATACAGTCATAGCAACAAGTAGAAGTGACCTCAAACACCAAAACATCAATATGATAGGTTAAAATGGATCAAACGTAGCCAAAACCCCATATTTTCCCTTAAGCATGTTTAAGCAAAACTAGTGACATGATTCGTAAAACTAAATCAAATTAACCCAAATTTCTAACAGAGGTCTAAAACATTATTTAAGAATTTATAAATATTTTTCCAGAATTTATTAGTGTATAAATTCGCTAATCATCACTAATTACCCTTAATTAACCATAATTAGTGAGAAACTATGCAAATCACTCACCTTAGCCACAAATAAACCTTAGATCTGAAATAAATCTCTGATATGGCGTGAATACCAATGCTAAACAGCAGCTCTAATCTTGATTTGGTGAAGATCTCCCTTGATTTGATGTTGCTAAGCTTAATCCTTGATTAGAAAGTGATTTGGAGGTGATTTAGAAGTTAGAGGCCATTTTTAGGGTTTCTAAGAGGTAAGTGGAGGCTAGAAAACTGAAATAGAATGAAACCCTAACTCTTTTCAGCCTCCCCATAACCCTAATCCCGAAATGGGTTATGGGCCCATTCACTAATCAACCTATTTGGCCCGGTTAAGCAGTTTTTCACCTTCCAAACCTTATTTCAGCCATTTCTCCCAAACGGTAAGTCCGTTTTTCAAATGCGACCACTCTACGGAAAGGTAAACCATCATCCAAAGACAATGGAAGTGGTTTCAGGTCAAAACTCCTTTCCAATCAAAAGTTATGGCCAAAACGAGATCAGCTAGGGCAAAATGGTCATTTAAAAATCGGCAAAAATCATGAACATGGGAAATGACCCTCAATGGTCGTTTCCCAAAGCCACATGACCATACGTCTTCATATAAGAAAGAAATAAATATTCTACGATTCTCCGATGCGTAGAATGCGGGTTGTTACAATTTCATTGCTATTACAACAATTTACTCCAGAGAACAAGTGTAACTCCCCGTAATTTTAAAATATTAAAATGACAAATTAAAGAACACTTAATTTTTTTAGTAGAAGAATTAAGGGAAATGGGCTGCGCCATTGCGTTCGCCTCGGAATTTTGCTTGGGATGGAGTCCGAGTTTGCGTAAATCGGACATCGTATAAAGAAGTTATGAAGCTTAGATGATTTCAGTTTAAAGCAGAATTTAATAATAATTAAATAACAAGAGTAGTTCAAAAATCAAAATCCGACCGAAACTGGCTGAGCGAGAAATTTCCCGCTCAAGGGTGTCGACCCCCCTAGGGGGAGTCGACCCCCTATAGGGGTGCCGACCCCCCTATAGGGTATTGACCCCATCGACCCAGATCTGGCCGATGACGTGTTTTGTGGTCTGGATCTGATGACGTGTTTTTCTGCAATTGGCTAATGACGTGTTTTTCTAGTCTGCACTACAACAAATATACCATATTACAACGGTGCAAAAACATTGTAAAAGGTTTTTACAACGGTGGAGCCACCGTCGTGTATTAAGAAGTTGTAATATACTTATATCTTTTACAACGTTTCTGCACCGTTGCAACACCGTTGTGAAATATACCATATTACAACGGTGGAAAAATGTTGTAAAAGGTTTTTACAACGGTGGATCCACCGTTGTGTACTAAGATGTTGTAATATACTTATATCTTTTACAACGTTTCTGCACCGTTGCAACACCGTTGTGAAATAGGGTATTTACAACTTTTACTCACCGTTGTAATAAATCTTATTACAACTCTTTCACACCGTTGTAAAATGATTTATTACAACTTTTTTTCGCTGTTGTAACTTATATACACCTTACTAATATAAAGAATTCATATATATTAATACTAATATGATTCATATTTCAATGCAACAAATATAACTATACGGAATCATTCATATATATTAATTAACATAATATTCGATCAACATACACATAGTACATCACCAACTAAACCCATCACAAAAAACATAACCGTTTCAAAATACAAACTTCGATCTAACACATAAGAAAGATAGAAGCTTTATCCACAAAAAATACATAAGCATACCCTATGAAAGCACTCTAACTGAAGGCAACGTAATTTTTATTCCAAGTCACAGTTGATCCAACAGCTTCTCCAATGGTAGTCATTTCGTATTTCGGCTTCCACAAGAAAGCATCAGGATCCACCGCCACATCAATCCAAACTTTCCAACCTTACGGTCCACGGTGGGACTGAAAAAAAAAAAGAAAAAAAAACCGTTTGAGGTGCAAGCTCATATATATTGTTATTGTGACAAAAGTATGAAGGAGAAGGAAACTATAGTGATTTGTAAATCTGAGATGAAAAAGTTGACATGCACCCACCATATAGGGATCACGTTCAAAAGCTTTTTCCTTCCATGAAAGCCTGCAAGTTCAATATACCAGTTGCATTTTTACCAACAATATAAACTTATCGTACATGCATTGAAGAGATTTAGTACAGATATAAACCTTGAAAGAGAGTCCAGAGCAGTCAATATATTTCTTTTTTTGGTAGACAAAATACAAAAGTATAGAAGAGGTACAAAATGATGAGGCTTTTCGGTGCTACTGTTCTAAAACATAAACTATATCAGCCTGGATTAGCACTAGTATTAGACACCCAAAATGAAAACTTTGTGGTATATAACTCCAATTTTTATTTTTAACTCCTACTATTATCACTAATTGTACTATCATATATATATATATATATATATATATATATTTCATAAGTCAAAGTATGGATGAAATAGAGAAAATAAATTAAATGAAACCTCAATTTTTTGAACAAGTTCTTTAGCATTAGGAGCTGAGATGATGATATTCCTTTGTAAGGGCTTGATGAAACCATCATCCACTGCTTTGTCTATGAAGGTCAGAAGAGAGTTGTAATAACCATCCACGTTCAGTAAGCCAACCTGCAACATAATATGAAATTGCTGAAAAAATTATCGTATATGCATATGAAAGAAACAAACGCAAACAGAAAAAAGCATGAGTTATTTAACTATTACTAACCAGTTTTTTATGGATGCCAAGCTGAGCCCATGTTATAACTTCAAGTAGCTCTTCTAATGTTCCATAACCACCTGAGAATGTAGTAGAATAATATCAATAAATATAAAAAGAAAGAAAGATAAAATAAAATTTGTAACATAATGGATAAAAATTAACCATGTAATGCAATGAATGCATCAGAGTGCTTAGCCATTTCTGCCTTTCTTTGATGCATGCCACTCACTTCTTTCACTACCCCATATGTTTCACCAGTTATCTACATAATAAATCAAAGTATGAGAATGAAAACCTTGCTATATGGCACATTCCTGAAACTACGAATAAAGGTGCTTAGGACACAACCAATTTGTTGAACACGACAGTACAAGGGATGAACCAAGAGCTTAGGACACAATCAATTTGTTGAACACGGCAGTACAGATGAGTACATCATACAAGGTATGGACATGCAACTCAACACTAAAGTATATACAGCTATATTCCAGTTTACTATTGAGGTCAACAACTTGAACTAAAAGAAAATCATGAGTGAAAATCTTACCTTGAACGCGGTAGGAAGACAGTGCAAGCAGTGGGCTCGACGCGGTGTGTAACTGCCTGCCATTTTGACCGTCCCAAATCGGTGATTAACCAACTTGAAACGTTCAAAACAACGGATTGTTATCGGCTTACGGGGTTTAAACGGAATAAACACAGAATTACAGATATAAACAATATCTCACATCCGAAATTTTATATATAAAATTCATAGCTTTACAAAAGACTTGTACAGTGGAGGCAAATAAAATATATACATAAATCTTTAAAAGCTAAAGTTTACACTTTTTGTCAGGTCTGCGCGCGAGTGCGTCCTCCCATGCCATTCTTCTTTAAAAGCTGAAACCATTGCATCTGTAACACTTGGGGCCTGACCCGAGTATTTCATGCCAAAACACAAAACACTCGGATCAGGATTAGACTTACTTCAAGTAAGTCACTTAGAAATAAGCACATGAACATAAATATAATTAATAAACTTGAGGAAGCAATTAGCGGATTAAGCATAATAACCCATGAAAGTTGCTGCCAAAAAAAAAAAAATAGCTCCAAAGGATCTAAACATCCTGCAAGTGCCGAATAATAACAAGTATGGTGGCCTGCGTCGACACGTTGAAGGATAATTCAAAGCACCACATGTGTATTACATGCATAAATATGTGGTACATGGGTAAGTATACGCAATGTGGGAATATGCTAGCGAAACCCAAATAGAGCATACCCCAAAGACTCTACAACAAATATGTGTGACAATCGTAATTGGCAGCAAAACCAATAGTAACACCATTTATATTATTAATGTATTAGGTGAAAGCAAGCAAATTAATTTATTTTCTGGAGCCGCAGGGTTGAACCTGCAGTGCTTACGATATTATACTTCTTTTTTTTTCCTTCTTCGTTATATTTTCTTTAAATATTGAAAATAAGTCAATTCATTTGGATCAATAGCTTATATCCATTTTTAACACATGGATAATCAACGTTTTTGATATGTGCGTCAGTATTGAACTCTTGTAAGGTGAAAACAAATCATTTCACAAGGTACATAAAGAGGGTATATGCAAAACTTATGGCAACAGTAGCTTACGGTAAAATAAGTTTACTAATCTTCATTAACCATGAATAACTACTAGTAAGAGAATTGGTTTTCATAAAGAAACAATTAGCTGGTTGATATTATAAAATTTTGAATGAATACGTTTGTCTTATTCAATGGAAAACGACCAAATTGCGAAAATCATAGATGGCTTGGGTTTCAATAAAACAAGGTGTTACCACCGTCCGTTCTCTGCTTTCATCAAACATTAACTGGGAAAAACTTCTCATCCACGCTACAACTAAGACTTTATCAATACCTAAATACCATCACTGGAACTATAGAAACCGACTTAAGGCTAAAGGCCAATACTGAAAAGGAAATTTATCACTGAAAGGTTAATACACATGGTAAGTGGCAAAAGCGGCAGCAGAAAAATTGTGTAAGAACTACAGTTCACCTCATAAATACCATCAAGGTTAGGAGACAAATTGTTTACAAGGCGGAGGCCACCAATATGTCACATTCAGGTAGCCAAATATGCAGTGCATCCTTATGAACCGTGACATATCAATAGACAACATGATAATTATTTCACAGCAGCAAAATGATTATGACAGTAAACTCAACACAAGTAGGGAATGCACAACCGAACAACCAGAGACTTGGTTTTTGACCTATGCATATGTGTTTCATATTTTCTTAATCTACATGTAATAGATGTGCCAAGAAAAAATATATATGCATATACAATCCATAACCTCCTCCTTAAGTTTAGCCTTTGCGTACCCTTCTATATTTTACACTTTATAGTATACATACAAATCATTTCAATTGTATCAAAATTGTCATGCTATTTGATTGTGTACCAGTTTGAGTATTGGAAAAAAAGTTTCCATCCTTATTTTATGTTTTTTCTATATGAATAGGCTAGCTGTATAAATTGTTCTTTGAAACTCAAATATGTCCTTCAAAATATCAAGTGCTATAGTATCAACCCGCCACAACAAGCCTGATTAATTGCATAACACTGAATCATACGCAACAGTTACATATACTAGTTATGAGGATTGTTAAATAACTTCTAAATGTAACAACCTGCCAAAATTATAGTGATATACAACTAAATATTTATGAAATAGTAACCATGAACGTATAGCATATCACTTAAAACCAATAAAGGATGAGTATCATATTTTATCAATAAATACTGCCAGTAAAATCTCAGTTTTCATATTAGCATACCAAGAGTACCATGTATTAAACAATATGAAAAAAATACAATTATTTAAAAGAGTTAACAGAGAATGCGTTTGTCCATAAATTTTGTTTGTGCACATAACTTGAGACACTTTTTGATGTCATATAAAAAAATTGAAGAAACAACTTGAGATTTGCATGCAATGTCAAAATAAGTATTTATGCTCAGCGATAGAAGACTATCCATTGCCATTGGAAGGCTGGTGAAAGCTTTTGGCCTTGCTATTATATTGCTGCACACTTCTAAAGGATTTTGGATATATTTTTTTCTGAATAAATTTGCAGTATGTATATAATTCTATAGTTAACAGTGAGCATTTCAAATATATCTATTTTCATTGAAGCTGTGGTATCATATGCCATAGTGATTTTTTTTTAACAGCTAAACAATACAATTTTCGGATGGATTCAAAGATAAAAGATGTCAGTTCAAATGTCCAAACTAAATACTCCACAAACTAAGAACAGAGAGCAATACATTAATCACATAGAAAACTGCCATAGTGATAAATATTTAGTAATCACCGTAAAATAACCAAACTAACCCAACAATTTAAATTTTGAAACATACGAAAACTAAAGTCTAAATTAAGTAGTACTAGTACCTTCAATTGAATTTAAGAATTTTTGTGTTGTTTGCCAGTTCATGTTGTGCCCTAGCTGTCGAGGAGATGGAGCTTTTTGTTGTCCGATTGTGCCCTAGCTATCAATATGGAGCTGCAAGAGGAGATGGAAACAATCTCTCGCGGCCTAGAAGGAGTTCCAGTCGCCATCGATCGCCGGTTCTGTAGCTCGTGGATTGCAATTTTTTTTTTCGATTCTGTACGGCGTGAATTTGGTGCCCTACGAATTTCAGGGCCCTAAGCGGACGCTTCTGTGGCTTTGGTAAAAGGCCGGGCCTGGTGATGGGTTTGATTTTGACAGCAAGTAGGAGGCGGAGAGATGGCACTCAGGGTGGCGGCGGCTTTATGATGGTTTTAATTTAGGGATTTGGAAAATTTTTTTAGGGAAAAATGAAATGAACGAGGCATAAAAAACGGGGAATAAATGGGTTCTATTTTTCTCGTATATAGGTAACTAGAAAGAGGAGTAAAAGGGGCACGTGGAAAGCCATTTTCCCAAATCAAGGACAAGCGTATTTTGCCTCTTTCAATTGTTTTACAAGTGTAAAGTTAAATAAACACTATTTTCCCAAGGTATATTTACCAATTGCTATACACTATTATATTATAAAACAATACTAGTGTGTGCATATAATTCTAAATACAATCTTAAATATATATTAAAAAAAATTTAACCAAATTTAAATCTAATATAAATTTATTTAATATTTTCAATACAAGCTTAAGTATATTTTAAAACTAAAATTCGAAATAAAATAAATAAAATAAATTCCCAACTTAAATTGAGAAACCAAATTAAAAGTTCTTTACATTAAATATCAATTAGTTTAAAATATTAATACCGTTACAATTTAACAAACAAATTTTAGATTCAAAGATAATTTAATATTCACACTTATAAAAAAAATCAATCCAAAACCTTATTAGAATAGACTAAATTTCAAAATTTTAACCAAGTATAAATTTCCTAAGTATCAATTCAAATAAATCTCATATATAAAAAGCGTTGAAAACTGGTTCGTTGCAAACTGATGACGGTAAATCACTGCATTTGCTATGCTTTAGCGTCAGAAATGAAAACTCAATGGTAATAATTTAAAGTAAGTTGAAATAAAAAATCATAGATAATATCCCTTACAAATTCCAAGAAATCCATCGCCAATTTGGGACGGTGTTTTTTGCTACTAAAATCTACCGTACCGCTATTTGCGGTTTTTTTGTAGTGTTAATTGGTAATATTGATTATTAGACATTTATTACAAGTGGCAAAATAAACTAGTAATTTAATATTAATAATTACTATTTTGAAAGTTATTTAATAAGGTAAGTTAAATAATATATAATAGCTATTTATTAATCTTATGATTTTTTTTTTATGAAAAAATGTAATTGAATATCATACAAATTGCTTGAAATTTTTATTGAAATGTTTAAAAGTAATTATTTAATTATTACTTCTTAATTATTGATTCTTACTTCTTATTTTTTGATTACTAAAATTAATTATTCATTACTAAAAGCTAATTTTTATTTATTTATTTTTAATTTCTAATAATAATACATAATTATTATTTATTAATTATTATATAGCGAAAAGAAATTATTAATATTAGTTATTACATATTTTCAAATAAACTATTTATTATTATTATTAAACAATAGTTATTGAGTATTAATATTTTTATTGATTATCGAATTTTTATTAATTATTAATATGGTATTTTTGTTGTAGTGTAGTCATATATTACAACAGTCAAAAAATAAAAGTTGTGATAGTCTTTTTTTACAACTGTCAAAATAACACAGTTGTTAAAAATAAGTTTATTACAACTATTATGGAAAAAAGTTGTAAAAAAGCATTTATTACAATGGTGATTTTACCACCGTTGTAAAATTAAAGTTGTAATATGTTGTTTTTGTTGTAGTGCTGGATGGTTCGGATGGTTCCTGATCAGATCTAAAGGTCCTAATACACCTATAAATAAACACCCAAACCTAACCCTAATCTCATTGTTTGCTTCAACCCTAGCCTCCATGTTGATCTAATCTAAACTAGCCTTTCTTCTCCACCAAAACAAATCAGAATAGGAGTATTCCAATTAGAAGATCAGATCTACAAGCAATCAAAGTAGAGATTATTCAAGATCAGATTTGCTACAACAACGCCTAATTCTCTTTTCTAAGAATCCTATTGTTGTGAGTTTATGTCACTTTCACATATAATTAAATTAAGAAGTAATTGTGATAGGATTGTAAATTGGATCTAATGTATCTTCCTGTAAATAAGATGAATCATATCAAGTTTTGTAATTTGTTATCCTTCAGATTCATACCCAATTGCTATCGTCATATGCCTATCTAACCTATTTTGTCATTATTCATTTCACATGCCTGTTTATATGTTTATGGCAATTTTGATGTTTCGATTCTCTCCCCTTCTTCTTTTCCTTTTTCCTTTTGATATTAGGGTAACTTCGAGCCTAAGCATATTACGTTGAAATTTACGTACGATTAACGTCGGAATGATTGGGAAAAGTTGGGAAATATGTAATAAAATGAGATTATTGGCATAAATTGTTGATGAATATGGAAATTGGTTTGGGCATAATTGAGTATAACTTGTATACATGAGATTTGGCATAAATTGTTAATAACTATGGAAATTGGTTTAGGCATAGTTTGGCATAACTTGTACACATGAGATTATAGGCATAATTTGGATTTAAAATTATAAACATAATTTAGATTGGAAGTTATGGGTAACAGGGATATATTATAATCCAAGATTTGAAATTGGGACTTGAATCAAGAAAGTGATAATGAACGCCTAAGACACGAGGTTAGATTCGGATTGTGGTTTAAGCTCGCCTGGAACCGCCCGGCATATCCAGCAACCACAATTTGGTAATCTAATGTGAGAGGTCAAAGGCAGAAACTAGATGCGTAATAATGCAAAGACATGAGGTTAGATTCGGATTGCGGTATAAGCCTGCCCGGAACCGCTCGACATATCCAGCAACCGCAAACGGTAATCTAATGTGGGAGGTCTTGCAAGATCACGGTTATAATGAATTAATGAACACTTAACCAAGATAAGACATGTGGTAAGACGTGGGAATAATAAAGGGTTGAGTGGGTAATATGGGTGGCATGTGAAACATGATAAAAGCACTTAACCAAAATGAGACATGTGATAAGACATGGGGATAAAAAGGGGTTAAGTGGGAATTCCTAGTGGGGACCAAGCTTGAAAGCTTGCGTCAAGTGTGTGGACCCTTTTCAACCAGTAACCCATTTTAGTATCTATATGAGCTCGTACTAGGTCGAGGACAGGGACACGCTTAATGGGGTTGATTGTAAGAGGTAAATAAAGAGTTAGCAATGGCAGTGCAAGTCCAACGGAGTCATGTACGTGCATGGGTCCGGGTTGGTAGGTAAGACGATGTTGCATCGTGTAGGTATAAGCTGTGCAGTTCAGTAGTATCGGGGTTGTCACCTTAGGAAGTGATACACCCTACTATAGGACCAACACAGGTATCTACGAGGTTAGGGAGCCGATCGAATGGGAGGGGTAGTGGGTACAAGTAGTAGGGATAGGAGCAAGTTGGCACTTATGATAATAACTAGTAGTACACGAAACTACCATCATTATATTTGTTTAAGAGGGATTATATTTTAATATGTAACTAGTATGTAGGTACGGTGTAGAGCATATCTTATAGTGGTTAGGAGCGCAGTCGATTTTCTATCTTGCTTACCTTGTCATATCTGCTTATGTTACAGTCATCTCTTATATCCAGTTTATGTTCTTATCCTGTTACTTTACTGATTATATTGTTAAAGTCACTGGACTCACCAGACTTTATGTCTGATCCTTTTTGTTTTGCCTCTTTTCTTTCTTCCCCCCAAGGTCCTCAGGGTGGGATTAATGGAGCTTGACTCGGATTTCTTTCTTCTTGAAGTGCTTGGAAGTTTTGAAAGTAATGCTCAGCTTTATCTCTTTTCTATTATGGCTATTTGGAGAGGGATTATGGTTTTACTTTTATGTACTCTAATAATAATTTTGTTCAAGATGGGTATTTGTGTACTTGGCTTTAGTATATAGTTTTAATGTTGTAACCAGACATGTTTTGCTTTTCCGCTGCAATAAATAAATTTTGAATTATCTTAAGTACCATTTTATATATCTGTCTTATGATATTTTGTTCTATACTCTTATAATACTCCATGAAAGTTAATGCATTCCCTTAGTTAGTGGCATTAATGGACGTGGGGTGTTACACGTGGTATCAGAGCTGAAGGTTACCAGAACAGATAAAAGATTTTGAAAACCGTTTCCGAAATCCTTTTAAAAAAAGAAGTATTTTCAAAAGCATGTTTTAAAGAGGGTATTTTCAAGAGAAAGGTTCACTATGAAAAACATAATCCCCAAAAGCCATATATATATATATATCTTTCGATTCTCTGTTTTGAATCTCTTCCTTTTTCCTTTCAGCATGTCTGGGGAACCCGATATACCTGAGGGCGTACAGATACCAGGCTGGTTCAGAAGGTATCTGGAGGCTAGGGCTACTGCCGCAGGCCCAGCAAATGTTCCTCCTCCCCCAGCAGCAGTCGTTCCTTCTCCTCCTCTCTGTGTAGACATTTTTTCTAAGATATGCAAAGACTTCCGCGCGATGGGCGGTGTAACACCCCACCTCCACTAGGATCACTCCTTAGAATGTACTAGCTTTGGAGGGGCGTTATTTTGAAGGTAAACATGCACAGAGATATCGCAAGACAGAATATATAAAAATAAATATAAGTAAGGCAGTGGTAGCAGATAAAAAAAAACCCATCATCATCATCTCAGAAAACCGACATAGTCAAGTACATAATATCAAAATGTCATGATCCAAAATACAACATCAGTCTAGATACGTGATAACAAAATACATGGTAAAACATCAGTACTAATCCCCAGAAATAAAAGATAAGCCACAGCTAGCTCAGATCCATACATGAGCTATCCAACAAGCAAGTCAAAGATCCACTAAGCAGATGTAGCCCCTCCCTGAGAACCTGTGGGGGGGGGGAAACGGAAGAAAAGAAGCGAAAGAAAACAGGTCAGTCAAAAAGACTGGTAAGCCCTACTACGATCAATCTATAAACTAATAAAGTTAACAGTATGATGGAAACTGAGATGAACATACTGGCAATAGATAAAGGTGACATTACATAGACGAGATTAAACTTTGCACCACAGTGTACTAGCAAACCCACACAATAAATCCTGATCCCTTAGCCCAAACTTTGGCCCAATAACATGAAGTGACCTTAGTATAAGGCCCAGCCCAACGGTCTAGTCGATCGGCTCCCTATAAACCTAACACGTCAAGTGTTGGTGTCCATACGGCCCACATGGATGTAGTCAGACTGTGCTGGGTCCACCTTCGGGTGTATCAAGCCCTCGGGTGTCAACCCCAGACACCTAAGCAATAATGCACAGTCTAAGCCTACTGGTACCCGTGCCTCGAGTTTGTCCAACATCGGACTACGTGCACGTCCGTAGCCCGCCGGACCCGCACCGCTGTACCACTCAGCCGTCGCTTTGGTCGCTTACATCAGTCCAGTAATCGTGCCCCGCCCTAGCCTAGCCTCTAGGGTTGTGAATGATACCAAACTGGGATTACTGCTGGAACAGACCACGTTGCTAGGGTTTCTAAGAGGGTTAAGTGTGGTTTTAACCCCTCACTAAACCTGGATTAAATTAGCTAAGTGTAACCACTTAACCCCATCTAATCCTCGCATCCCCATTATTGGTTAAGTATTAGTGGGCCATGACTTAACCCTAATCATGAGGCATTAATTACGTAATGCACCCAACCTCTCACATTAGACATCCGTGGTTACCTGGGAAGATTTACACCACGTCTAGGTCTAACCTCGGGTCTTATGGTGCAACATGACCAACTACCCACATTAGACCCCACGTTGTGGTTACCTGGGAAGATTTACACCACAACTAGGTCTAACCTCGAGTTGGCCATATCATGTTATCTAATGTCATGTCCACTTTAGAACATATTTACAAGTTAACATATACTTGGGTAGACCTAACTTAATAGGTAAATTCCCAAGGGGTAGACCTAACTTAATAGGTAAATTCCCAATGTTTAGTTTCATGTATTTTTAAGTTTACCCAAACCCTCCCAACGTCATTATCTCGCTTATATATTCGTCATAATGCATAAGGGTAAAAAGGTAACTTGGCAAAACATACATGATGAACTTCGCATATCATAATAAGGATGCATACATGTTAAACTTGCAAATCATGTCATAGTAAACTCGCATAAACATGCATAGCTTATTAAATATGCATAACATGGTAAGGTGAACATGCATAATCCATTTAAACTTGCATAACATGGTAAGATGATCTTGCATAAGCATGCATAATCCATTAAACTTGCATAACATGGTAAGGTGACCTTGCATAAACATGCATAACCCATGAAACATGTAGAACATGACATAATAAGCTCGCATAAGCATGCATAACTTGTGAAACATGTAAAACATGGCATAGAAATCTCGCATATGCATGCATAACTTATGAAACATGTAAAACATGGTATAGTGAGTTCGCATAAGCATGCATAACTTATGAATCGTATAAAACATGACATAGTGAGTTCGCATAAGCATGCATAATCCACCAAACTCACATAAATCTCAACTTTCACCAAACATTAACTTTAGAGTTTGTAAAGTGAAGGTAAGAGGGCTTACAAATATAAACAAGCCACAAATCCACCAAATAAGATGAAGAAGCCCTTTTAAAAACTCAAAACAAAGCCTCAAATAAGAAAACCCTTTTGCAAAATCCCAAAAACACAAACTTAGCAAATCAAACTTGCTACTTAATGAGGTATGCAAGTTATTAAGCACTCATACAACATAGAAAAGGTTGTATGATCATCATATCTTCATAGGATTAAACTTTGAGGAAGGTGGAGGCTAGGGATTTAGGTGGAGGCCATTTGAGGTTTCAAATTGACATAGTTTAGTTGCTAGATTGATTAATGAGGCTTTAGGGTAGGATTAGGGGTATATTTATAGAAGATTAGAGTGTTTTTAGCCCTAGGATTAACCCTAGATTAGGTTTGGCCCGTCAGATCTCAGAATTCTCCAGAACCAAGCCACATGACCCAACCCAAATCAGAAATGGTGCACCAGGCTGAACTGCCTGGGCACCCCCTGTCGACAGGGCTGTCGACTCCCTGGGCGCCCTGTCGACATGCCTGTCGACATGGGCCCCCTGGCGGGAATTTTCCCGCCTAACCCAGATTAGCCCTAATCCCTGTTTTTAGTTTGAAATTTAAACCTGTTTTTAGCATAGAAATTTCTGAAAACTTCAATGGGCCTTAACCGGGTCATATGGACTCCGATTTTCGAAAACTCGGACTCTATTTCGCGTATTTTTCTGAGACGAACGCAATGGCATAGCCCGTTTCCCTTGATTCTGATTTTTGAATTAAATTCTACCTCGATTTATGTTATAACAGTTTATCGAAAATACGGGTTGTTACATTCTCCCCTCCTTAAAGGATTTCGTCCCCGAAATCTTCAAGTTAGGAAGAACATATCCTACCATCCAACATCCATCTACTCAAAACATCATCCACGAGCAACCATTGTCCTTAAAGGATTCTAAATGCTGTATGAACATATGCAAAAGTGTGTGTATATGTACTTATCTAATGCGAAGATCAATGCAAAATATGTTAGTGAAATGTATCCATATGTATGCAAATCCCTAACATAATGTATAATATCTACATGCGTGCTCAATCATACATCCATATGCAACATCCATGTGATTGCATACAAATTTCATCCAAGAATATGCATACACACCCATGCACATGCAATATGAGGAGTGTGCGAGCCGATCTAGTGCCTAATGTGTATCATGCATCCACGAGTAACCACTTGCAAACATTTGCAACCATTTGCAACCATCAAACATAACATGTCTCAAGCACATGTTTCATCCAAAAGGGTATCTACCTAAGGTTCTCATGACAAGTTTAGCACGATAACTAGATAAATATGGATAGCAAAGAGAAAGATATACTAACAAAAGAGATTGAGAGTGTACCCTCAAAAAGAAATGGATAAAGCCCACGCATCTTTTCCTCGGTTTCCCAAGTTGCGTCTTCTTCAGCTTCACCCCATTGAACTTTCACCAATCTGACCTCACGATTCCTTAGCTTCTTGGTCTCTGTCCCCAAGATACAAATCGGAGCTCTTCTTAAAGTTGCTTCTTTCTCTACTTCCACGTCTTCAAGCATGCTAGGTTCAACCACCTCAGCGGACTCATGCAGGCACTTTCGGAGATGCGAGACATGAAAGACATTATGCACTCCGGACAGCTTCTCGGGCAATTGCACTTTATAAGCCATCTTCCCAATCCTCTCAATGATGGGGAAGGGTCCAACGAATCTCGGTGCTAACTTCCCGACAGCTCCAAACCGGACCACGTTCCGTAAAGGAGAGACCTTCACAAAAACCTTGTCCCCAACCTCAAACTCCAATTCGGACCTTCGCCTGTCAGCATAGGATTTCTGCCGGTCTTGGGCCGCTTTCATCCGTCTTCTAATCAACTCAACCTTTTCAGATGTATCCCTAATCATGTCGGGTCCAAGTATAAGCTTATCCGTGGATTCCCACCAACATGTAGGTGACTTGCACGGCCTCCCATATAAAGCCTCAAAGGGTGCCATCCCTATGCTCGCCTGATAACTGTTGTTATATGCAAACTCGACAAGAGGAAGATGGTCTTCCCAAGCACCACCAAAATCCAGAATGCAAAGCCTCAACAAGTCCTCTAGTACCCTATTCACCCTTTCTGTTTGGCCGTCTGTTTGTGGGTGATAGGCCGTACTTAGGTTCAATTTCGTGCCCATAGCCTCCTGCAAACTGTTCCAGAACTGACTAGTAAAGATGGGGTCTCGGTCACTGACTATGCTGGAAGGGACTCCATGTAGTCGCACTATCTCACGAAGATATACTGATGCTAGTCCAGATGCGGTTCTTTTGCTCTTTACTGGGATAAAATGAGCACTCTTCGTGAGCCTATCCACAATGACCCATATGCTCGTGTTCCCCTTTCTGGACCTTGGAAGCCCATCAATAAAGTCCATAGAAATGCTCTCCCACTTCCATAGCGGGACCTCTAGCGGATGTAATAGCCCACCGGGCTTCTTTGACTCAGCTTTTACTCTCTGACATGTAACACACCTCGAGACAAACCCCGCCACATCCTTTTTCATTCCAGGCCAGAAGAAAACGCGCTTCATGTCCTTGTACATCTTATCACCACCTGGATGTATAGTCATTTTGGAGCGATGTGCTTCCTCAAGAACTTTCCTCACCAAGTCTTCTACCATTGGAACACAAAGCCTTCCATCTCTCCTCAGCCAACCCTTATCGTCTATAGAATATCGAGCAAGGTGACTAGATGTCTCCCCTCGAACCAGCTTGTCCATGATCTCAATTATCTGAGGGTCTTCCTTCTGTGAAGCCCCGACTTGATCTAGAAGGGTAGACCTGAGTTCTAAAGATGCCAAGTAACCGGTCTCCGACTCCATTGTCAAAGAGAAATCAAAGGTCGCCAAGAACTCTAAATTCTTCATCTCAACAAATAGAGGACTTAGTGTCAACCTTTTCCTACTCAACGCATCCGCTACTACATTCCCCTTGCCAGGGGTATAGGATATCTCAAAATCATAGGAAGCCAAGAATTCCATCCATCTCTGCTGCCTTAAGTTCAGATCTTTCTGCGAAAAGAGATACTTCAAAGACTTATGATCAGTATATAGCTCAAATCTCTCTCCCAGAAGATAATGACGCCATGCTTTGAGCGCATATACAATCGCTGCCAGCTCCAGATCATGAGTGGGATAATTCCTCTCATGCACCTTAAGTTGCCTCCCACCAAAACATATAACTCTGCCCTCTTGCATCAGAACGGCACCCAATCCCGTGCCACAAGCATCAGTGTACACGGTAAATATCTTACCACCATCGGGTAAGGCTAGAACTGGTGCGGAGGTAAGGGCTCTCTTGAGCCTCTGAAAAGCAAGCTCACAATCCATATCCCAAGCAAAGACTAAGTTCTTCTTCGTCAACTTAGTAAGAGGAGCGGATATCTTTGCGAAGTCCTTGATGAACTTCCGATAGAAACCTGCAAGACCCAAAAAGCTTCTCACCTCGGTTGCATTCCTTGGAGTCTTCCAATCCTGAACTGCAACCACCTTAGCGGGATCCACCGCTAAGCCTTGCTTGGATACGATATGCCCAAGAAATCTGACTTCCCTTCTCCAAAAGTGGCACTTGGAGAACTTGGCTTTTAACTGGTGTGCTCGGAGTGTGTCCATCACCTCTACTAGGTGCCTCGCATGCTCTTCCTCATCCTTGGAGAAGACCAGAATATCATCAACAAAGACCACGACAAACTTATTCAAGAACTCCCGAAACACCCTACTCATCAAATCCACAAAATACGCGGGTGCATTCGTCAAACCGAACGGCATAACAAGCCATTCAAAGAATCCGTCTGGAGTTCTGAATGCAGTCTTGTCTATACTGTCTTCAGCCACTCTGAGCTGATGAAAACCCGTAGCAAGATCAAGCTGAGAGAAAACAGAAGCACCAACAAGTTGATCAAAGAGATCGTCGATCCTCGGTAACGGGTGTCTGTTCTTCTTAGTCAGCTTATTCAATTCTCTATAATCCACACAGAGTCGAAGAGAGCCATCTGCCTTAGTTGCAAACACCACAGGCGCTCCCCATTCGGATATACTCCTTCTGATGAAGCCCTTCTCAAGCAATTCTTTCACTTGCTTGCTCAGCTCCCGTCTCTCACGCGGAGCCATATGCCGAACGGGCAAAGAAACAGGTTTAGCATTATCTACCAATAGATGCGAAAATCAATCTCTCGTTTAGGGGGCAACCCCTTAACTTCCTCAAAAACATCTGAATAATCTCGGACCACCCTTACAGACTGAAGGGCCTCCTCTGATGAGTCGAGAGATTCCAGATAGCATAACATGACGGGATTCTTCGGGTTGCATGAAATCTCTAAGGTGTTGCCCAGGCGAGTCACAAGCCTTACAACCCTATGCTCACAATCCAGAATGGCTCCATATCTAGACAGCCAATCCATGCCCAAGATCAATCCGTATCCCCTGAAACCTAAAACATACGCACTACACAAGAACTCAACGCTGAGTATAGAGATCCTTAGGTCCTCACATATCATAGATAGATGAGCAGAACCCCCAATGGGATTCGAAACACAAACGGGATCATCCACTAAGCTAGTACTGAGGTGCAAGCTATCGACAAGATCAGATGAAATAAAGCTATGTGATGCACCGGAATCAAACAAGGTATGTACTGGAAGATCAGAGATATAAACAAGGTTCTCAACAGAAACACTACCTCTCTCGGGAACTGAAGCGGCATTGAGAGCATGAACTTGCCCTCCTGAAGATCCAGCCTGTCCTTTCTTCTTTGGGCATTCTTTGCTGAAGTGCCCAGTCTCTCCACAAGAAAAGCATCCACCACTAAGCTTCCTTTTCTTCTTCCTGCAATCCTTAGCAAAATGCCCAGCTATGCCACAGTAATTGCACTTTCCCTTGCCTTTGTTGTTGCCCTTCTTGTTCTTATTCTGATTTCCTTGACTGCTTTGACCTTGGTTGCCTTTGCCTTGAGAATCAGCCTTCTTTGCTTGTGTATCGCCCGACTTGACTTCCTTCTTTCCCTCTCCCTGAAGCAGAGCCATATTGACCAAACTCTCGAAAGTGGCTCCATGCGGAATATGTGACATCGCCAAGCCCTGTAGCGGCTCATTCAATCCTCTGGCAAATCGAAGAGCCTTCTTCTCCGGGGTGTTCACTATATCCAAACCAAAGCGGGCCAGCTGATTAAACTTGTTCACATACTCCTTGATCGACATATCACCTTGCTTTAATGAAATGAACTTCTCCATTTGTAAATTCGCCTCAGCTGAAGATAGAAACTTGGTCACAAATCTAGCCCTCAAATCGGCCCAAGTCTCAACGGGCCTCGTCCCATTGGTGACCTCCCACCAATAGGCCGCCTCATCCTTCAAAAGCCATACGGTCAATAAGATCTTCCTCTCGTCATCTACCCCAAAAATGGCAAACAAGTCCTCCGTGTCCTTCAGCCAATTCCTAGCTTCAACAAAAGATTCCATGCCTAGGAAATTCTTGCCTCCCATTGCCTTGAAGTCTTTACAAACCTTTGTAAACTCAATCTGAGGATGCTGAGGGGGAGGAGGAGGAAGAGGAGCCTCAGCAACAGGAGGAGGAGGAATATTAGCAACGGGAGGGGGAATATTAGCTGCTGGAGGAGGGGGAGCAGGAACCACCGGAGGAGGGATATTAGGGATAGGATTCTCAACTACAGGAGGAGGAGTGGGAGTAGGGTTGGCGGGACCAGCTGCCGCCCTAGCTTCTAGGAGTCTCCTATACCAGAGTGGTACGTTCACTCCATCTGGGATGTCAAGATTCTCAGCCATACTGAAACAAAAGATAAGATAAGATCAGGTCAAGGGAACGAATGATAATGCTGATGGGTTTTGGGGATTAGCCTTAAAATAATCTAGACTTTATTTTGGAAAATACTTAGTAGGTTTTTGAAAATAGTTTTTCAAAAGGGTTTTTTTTTTCAAAAGTTTTGTTCAATCTTGTTAACCTCGCTCTGATACCAAATGTAACACCCCACCTCCACTAGGATCACTCCTTAGAATGTACTAGCTTTGGAGGGGCGTTATTTTGAAGGTAAACATGCACAGAGATATCGCAAGACAGAATATATAAAAATAAATATAAGTAAGGCAGCGGTAGCAGATAAAAAAAAACCCATCATCATCATCTCAGAAAACCGACATAGTCAAGTACATAATATCAAAATGTCATGATCCAAAATACAACATCAGTCTAGATACGTGATAACAAAATACATGGTAAAACATCAGTACTAATCCCCAGAAATAAAAGATAAGCCACAGCTAGCTCAGATCCATACATGAGCTATCCAACAAGCAAGTCAAAGATCCACTAAGCAGATGTAGCCCCTCCCTGAGAACCTGTGGGGGGGGGAACGGAAGAAAAGAAGCGAAAGAAAACAGGTCAGTCAAAAAGACTGGTAAGCCCTACTACGATCAATCTATAAACTAATAAAGTTAACAGTATGATGGAAACTGAGATGAACATACTGGCAATAGATAAAGGTGACATCACATAGACGAGATTAAACTTTGCACCACAGTGTACTAGCAAACCCACACAATAGATCCTGATCCCTTAGCCCAAACTTTGGCCCAATAACATGAAGTGACCTTAGTATAAGGCCCAGCCCAACGGTCTAGTCGATCGGCTCCCTATAAACCTAACACGTCAAGTGTTGGTGTCCATACGGCCCACATGGATGTAGTCAGACTGTGCTGGGTCCACCTTCGGGTGTATCAAGCCCTCGGGTGTCAACCCCAGACACCTAAGCAATAATGCACAGTCTAAGCCTACTGGTACCCGTGCCTCGAGTTTGTCCAACATCGGACTACGTGCACGTCCGTAGCCCGCCGGACCCGCACCGCTGTACCACTCAGCCGTCGCTTTGGTCGCTTACATCAGTCCAGTAATCGTGCCCCGCCCTAGCCTAGCCTCTAGGGTTGTGAATGATACCAAACTGGGATTACTGCTGGAACAGACCACGTTGCTAGGGTTTCTAAGAGGGTTAAGTGTGGTTTTAACCCCTCACTAAACCTGGATTAAATTAGCTAAGTGTAACCACTTAACCCCATCTAATCCTCGCATCCCCATTATTGGTTAAGTATTAGTGGGCCATGACTTAACCCTAATCATGAGGCATTAATTACGTAATGCACCCAACCTCTCACATTAGACATCCGTGGTTACCTGGGAAGATTTACACCACGTCTAGGTCTAACCTCGGGTCTTATGGTGCAACATGACCAACTACCCACATTAGACCCCACGTTGTGGTTACCTGGGAAGATTTACACCACAACTAGGTCTAACCTCGAGTTGGCCATATCATGTTATCTAATGTCATGTCCACTTTAGAACATATTTACAAGTTAACATATACTTGGGTAGACCTAACTTAATAGGTAAATTCCCAAGAGGTAGACCTAACTTAATAGGTAAATTCCCAATGTTTAGTTTCATGTATTTTTAAGTTTACCCAAACCCTCCCAACGTCATTATCTCGCTTATATATTCGTCATAACGCATAAGGGTAAAAAGGTAACTTGGCAAAACATACATGATGAACTTCGCATATCATAATAAGGATGCATACATGTTAAACTTGCAAATCATGTCATAGTAAACTCGCATAAACATGCATAGCTTATTAAATATGCATAACATGGTAAGGTGAACATGCATAATCCATTTAAACTTGCATAACATGGTAAGATGATCTTGCATAAGCATGCATAATCCATTAAACTTGCATAACATGGTAAGGTGACCTTGCATAAACATGCATAACCCATGAAACATGTAGAACATGACATAATAAGCTCGCATAAGCATGCATAACTTGTGAAACATGTAAAACATGGCATAGAAATCTCGCATATGCATGCATAACTTATGAAACATGTAAAACATGGTATAGTGAGTTCGCATAAGCATGCATAACTTATGAATCATATAAAACATGACATAGTGAGTTCGCATAAGCATGCATAATCCACCAAACTCACATAAATCTCAACTTTCACCAAACATTAACTTTAGAGTTTGTAAAGTGAAGGTAAGAGGGCTTACAAATATAAACAAGCCACAAATCCACCAAATAAGATGAAGAAGCCCTTTTAAAAACTCAAAACAAAGCCTCAAATAAGAAAACCCTTTTGCAAAATCCCAAAAACACAAACTTAGCAAATCAAACTTGCTACTTAATGAGGTATGCAAGTTATTAAGCACTCATACAACATAGAAAAGGTTGTATGATCATCATATCTTCATAGGATTAAACTTTGAGGAAGGTGGAGGCTAGGGATTTAGGTGGAGGCCATTTGAGGTTTCAAATTGACATAGTTTAGTTGCTAGATTGATTAATGAGGCTTTAGGGTAGGATTAGGGGTATATTTATAGAAGATTAGAGTGTTTTTAGCCCTAGGATTAACCCTAGATTAGGTTTGGCCCGTCAGATCTCAGAATTCTCCAGAACCAAGCCACATGACCCAACCCAAATCAGAAATGGTGCACCAGGCTGAACTGCCTGGGCACCCCCTGTCGACAGGGCTGTCGACAGGGCTGTCGACTCCCTGGGCGCCCTGTCGACATGCCTGTCGACATGGGCCCCCTGGCGGGAATTTTCCCGCCTAACCCAGATTAGCCCTAATCCCTGTTTTTAGTTTGAAATTTAAACCTGTTTTTAGCATAGAAATTTCTGAAAACTTCAATGGGCCTTAACCGGGTCATATGGACTCCGATTTTCGAAAACTCGGACTCTATTTCGCGTATTTTTCCGAGACGAACGCAATGGCATAGCCCGTTTCCCTTGATTCTGATTTTTGAATTAAATTCTACCTCGATTTATGTTATAACAGTTTATCGAAAATACGGGTTGTTACAGGCGGAAAACCTTTTTATGGAACTGAGACGTTTGTTGAGGCTCAGAATTGGCTCAAGGAAGTGGAGGACCTATTTGATATCTTTGAGATAGACGATGGTAGGAAGGTTCAGCTAGCTGCTTGGTTGATGAAAGATTAAGCTTCATTTTGGTGGGAAGTAACTAATGGAGGACGTGCAGTGGAGACGTGGATGGATTTTAGACAAAGGCTCGAGTTGAAATTTCTTTCACAAGCAGAGAAGAGTTTATACATGGAGAGGTTCTTGGTTTTGAAACAAGGGATTTTGTCTGTGAAGGAGTACGTTAACAATTTTAACCAATTAGCAAAATTTGGTATGGAATTAGTTAATACACCACATAAGGAGGCCTTGAGATTTGCCAAGGGTCTGAATGAACCATTACACGGGTTGGCTATGTCCCACATTCCTATGGGGGCTACTTTCGAGAATCTTGTTTATATGGAATTGATACATGAAGAGGAGAAAGGTGCCAATAAGGCACAAGATAAGAAAGGGGATCCAAAGAAGGCACATCAACAACAAAAGAAGGGAGGTAAGGATAACAAGGGTTCAGAGAAAAGAAAGTGTCGCAATTGTGGAATACTTGGTCATTTGAAGAAGGACTGTAGGAAGAAGAAGAGGACAGGTTGCTTCCAATGTGGTGAGGCAGAACATATGATTAAAGACTGCCCAAGGAGGCAAGGACAAGGACAGAGGACATGATCTACTTCTAGAGGGCAGGTTCATGCTCTCATGGCAGCTACGCAAGAGAGAGGTAGAAACATTTCTGTTGAAAGTTTGATTTTCCTTTTCGATCATCCTGCACATACTTTATTTGATTCTGGCGCTTCACATTCATTTATATCTACTTCTGTTGTTGAGTCTCTGCACCTAGATACTAGTATAGTAGTGGATTCCGTTGTTGTCTTAAATCCTATTGGGGGTACGGCTCATCTGTCTATGTTATGTTGGGATTTGAGGATATTTGTTTATGGCATTGAATTCGAATGCAACGCTTATGTGCTTAGTTTCACGGGCTATGGGTTGATTCTAGGAATGGATTGGCTAGCCATGTATGGTGCCATTCTCGACTATGAAAAGAGGGTAGTTAGATTATTGACTAGTTTGGGTAATACTCTCGATATCTCATGCGACCCTAAGGGTTCTGTTATGCTTAGCTACCTAGAATCTCTTGACACATCTATTGATGATTTGCAATCTGTTCGAGTAGTCCGTGAGTATGCAGATGTCTTTGAGGAGGTTAGGGGCTTACCTGCAAAACGCGAGATAGATTTCCGTATATACTTGATGGACAATGCAAAGCCAGTTGCATTTCATGTGTGCCACATGGCTTCAAGAGAAAGAAGGGAGCTTAGTAAACAAGTGAAAGAGTTGCTTGAGAAAGGGTTCATAAGAAGAAGTATCTCGGAGTGGGGTGCTCCAGTTGTTTTTGCTACGAAGGATGATGGCTCGCTTAGATTGTGCGTGGACTAGGGAGCTGAATAAGCTCATGAAGAAGAACAGACGCCTATTACCGAGGGTAGATGACTTATTCGATCATTTGGTTGGTGCTTCGGCTTTCTCACAGTTGGATTTAGCTACAGGATTTCATCAGCTAAGGGTGGCTGAGGACAACATAAATAAGACTGCATTTAGAACTCCAGATGGTTTCTTTGAATGGCTCGTCATGCCTTTTGGTTTGACAAATGAACCTTCATATTTCGTGGACTTGATGAGTAGGGTGTTTAGGGAGTTTCTAAACAAATTTGTAGTATTTTGTAGATGATATCCTGATCATCTCTAGAAGCGAGGAAGAACATGCCCTACATCTTAGGGAAGTCTTAGAGACTCTTCGAGCACATCAACTCAAAGCTAAATTCTCCAAATGTCATTTTTGGAGGAAGGAAGTGAGGTTCTTAGAGCACATGGTCTCTAAGGAAGGGATTGCAGTGGATCCCGCAAAGGTGGTAGCAATCCAAGATTGGAAGATTCCTAGGAATGCAACGGAAGTAAGAAGTTTTCTTGGTTTGGCAGGCTATTGTAGGAAGTTCATCAAGGACTTTGCTAAGATATCAGCTCCACTTACTCGGTTAACAAAAAAGAATTTGACCTTTTCTTGGGATGTTGACTGTGACGATGCTTTTCAACATCTGAAGAGGGCTTTCATGACAGCTCCAGTTTTAGTTTTGCCAGATGGGAGTAAACCGCTCACAGTGTATACCGATGCTTGCGGGACAGGGCTTGGCGCAGTTTTGATGCAAGAGGGAAGGGTGATATGCTATGGTGGAAGGCAGTTAAAGGTCCATGAGAAGAATTACCCTACCCATGACTTAGAGTTAGCTGCCATAGTTCTTGCGCTTAAGTCTTGGCATCATTATTTGCTTGGAGAGAGGTTTGAGTTGTATACAGACCATAAGTCACTTAAATACTTGTTCTCTCAAAAAGATCTAAACTTAAGGCAACAAAGGTGGATGGAGTTCTTAGCATCCTACGATTTTGAGATTGCATATACCCCTAGCAAGGGTAACGTCGTGGCTGACGCCTTGAGTAGAAAGAGGTTGACTTTGAGTCCTTTGTTTGTCGAGCGGCAGAGTTTACAGTACATATCTACCTTTGATTTTAGACCATCTATCGATTGTGTACCTGATTTGTTGGCATCATTAGAGGTGCGACCTACGCTTTTGGGACAGATAGGAGCGGCACAACGAGATGACCCACAAGTGATAGAGATAGTAGATAAGCTCATAAGAGGGGAGTCTTCGAGCCATCTTAGTAGGTATACTATAGATGATAAAGGTTGGTTACGTAGGGAAGGACGACTTTGCGTAGCACGAGACAAGAGTTTGAGAAGGACAATACTTGAAGAAGCACATCGTTCTAAGATGACCATACATCTCGGTGGTGACAAGATGTATAGGGACATGAAGCGAGTTTACTTTTGGGCCAGAATGAAGAAGGATGTGGCTGAGTTCGTTTCTAGATGCTTAGTGTGCCAGCAAGTCAAGGCTAAGCAAAAAAAGCCTGGTGGTTTGCTTCACCCTTTAGAGGTTCCACAGTGGAAATGGGAAAGTGTTTCCATGGATTTCGTCGATGGGTTGCCGAGGTCAAGGAAGGGTAATACGGGGATTTGGGTAGTAGTAGATAGACTTACCAAGAGCGCCCATTTCATTCTCGTTAAGAGTAAAAGAACAACGACACATTTAACATCAGTTTATCTCCGAGAGGTAGTTCGTCTATATGGCATACCTTCTAGTATCGCAAGCGATCGGGATCTTATTTTCAATAGTGGGTTCTAGAAGAGCTTGCAAGAGGCGGTAGGAACGCAATTGTGTTTAAGCATGTAACAACCCGTATTTTCGATAAACTGTTATAACATAAATCGAGGTAGAATTTAATTCAAAAATCAGAATCAAGGGAAACGGGCTATGCCATTGCGTTCGTCTCGGAAAAATACGCGAAATAGAGTCCGAGTTTTCGAAAATCGGAGTCCATATGACCCGGTTAAGGCCTATTGAAGTTTTCAGAAATTTCTATGCTAAAAACAGGTTTAAATTTCAAACTAAAAACAGGGATTAGGGCTAATCTGGGTTAGGCGGGAAAATTCCCGCCAGGGGGCCCATGTCGACAGGCATGTCGACAGGGCGCCCAGGGAGTCGACAGCCCTGTCGACAGCCCTGTCGACAGGGGGTGCCCAGGCAGTTCAGCCTGGTGCACCATTTCTGATTTGGGTTGGGTCATGTGGCTTGGTTCTGGAGAATTCTGAGATCTGATGGGCCAAACCTAATCTAGGGTTAATCCTAGGGCTAAAAACACTCTAATCTTCTATAAATATACCCCTAATCCTACCCTAAAGCCTCATTAATCAATCTAGCAACTAAACTATGTCAATTTGAAACCTCAAATGGCCTCCACCTAAATCCCTAGCCTCCACCTTCCTCAAAGTTTAATCCTATGAAGATATGATGATCATACAACCTTTTCTATGTTGTATGAGTGCTTAATAACTTGCATACCTCATTAAGTAGCAAGTTTGATTTGCTAAGTTTGTGTTTTTGGGATTTTGCAAAAGGGTTTTCTTATTTGAGGCTTTGTTTTGAGTTTTTAAAAGGGCTTCTTCATCTTATTTGGTGGATTTGTGGCTTGTTTATATTTGTAAGCCCTCTTACCTTCACTTTACAAACTCTAAAGTTAATGTTTGGTGAAAGTTGAGATTTATGTGAGTTTGGTTGATTATGCACGCTTATGCGAACTCACTATGTCATGTTTTATATGATTCATAAGTTATGCATGCTTATGCGAACTCACTATACCATGTTTTACATGTTTCATAAGTTATGCATGCATATGCGAGATTTCTATGCCATGTTTTACATGTTTCACAAGTTATGCATGCTTATGCGAGCTTATTATGTCATGTTCTACATGTTTCATGGGTTATGCATGTTTATGCAAGGTCACCTTACCATGTTATGCAAGTTTAATGGATTATGCATGCTTATGCAAGATCATCTTACCATGTTATGCAAGTTTAAATGGATTATGCATGTTCACCTTACCATGTTATGCATATTTAATAAGCTATGCATGTTTATGCGAGTTTACTATGACATGATTTGCAAGTTTAACATGTATGCATCCTTATTATGATATGCGAAGTTCATCATGTATGTTTTGCCAAGTTACCTTTTTACCCTTATGCGTTATGACGAATATATAAGCGAGATAATGACGTTGGGAGGGTTTGGGTAAACTTAAAAATACATGAAACTAAACATTGGGAATTTACCTATTAAGTTAGGTCTACCCCTTGGGAATTTACCTATTAAGTTAGGTCTACCCAAGTATATGTTAACTTGTAAATATGTTCTAAAGTGGACATGACATTAGATAACATGATATGGCCAACTCGAGGTTAGACCTAGTTGTGGTGTAAATCTTCCCAGGTAACCACAACGTGGGGTCTAATGTGGGTAGTTGGTCATGTTGCACCATAAGACCCGAGGTTAGATCTAGACGTGGTGTAAATCTTCCCAGGTAACCACGGATGTCTAATGTGAGAGGTTGGGTGCATTACGTAATTAATGCCTCATGATTAGGGTTAAGTCATGGCCCACTAATACTTAACCAATAATGGGGATGCGAGGATTAGATGGGGTTAAGTGGTTACACTTAGCTAATTTAATCCAGGTTTAGTGAGGGGTTAAAACCACACTTAACCCTCTTAGAAACCCTAGCAACGTGGTCTGTTCCAGCAGTAATCCCAGTTTGGTATCATTCACAACCCTAGAGGCTAGGCTAGGGCGGGGCACGATTACTGGACTGATGTAAGCGACCAAAGCGACGGCTGAGTGGTACAGCGGTGCGGGTCCGGCGGGCTACGGACGTGCACGTAGTCCGATATTGGACAAACTCGAGGCACGGGTACCAGTAGGCTTAGACTGTGCATTATTGCTTAGGTGTCTGGGGTTGACACCCGAGGGCTTGATACACCCGAAGGTGGACCCAGCACAGTCTGACTACATCCATGTGGGCCGTATGGACACCAACACTTGACGTGTTAGGTTTATAGGGAGCCGATCGACTAGACCGTTGGGCTGGGCCTTATACTAAGGTCACTTCATGTTATTGGGCCAAAGTTTGGGCTAAGGGATCAGGATCTATTGTGTGGGTTTGCTAGTACACTGTGGTGCAAAGTTTAATCTCGTCTATGTGATGTCACCTTTATCTATTGCCAGTATGTTCATCTCAGTTTCCATCATACTGTTAACTTTATTAGTTTATAGATTGATCGTAGTAGGGCTTACCAGTCTTTTTGACTGACCTGTTTTCTTTCGCTTCTTTTCTTCCGTTCCCCCCCCCCCCCCCCCACAGGTTCTCAGGGAGGGGCTACATCTGCTTAGTGGATCTTTGACTTGCTTGTTGGATAGCTCATGTATGGATCTGAGCTAGCTGTGGCTTATCTTTTATTTCTGGGGATTAGTACTGATGTTTTACCATGTATTTTGTTATCACGTATCTAGACTGATGTTGTATTTTGGATCATGACATTTTGATATTATGTACTTGACTATGTCGGTTTTCTGAGATGATGATGATGGGTTTTTTTTTATCTGCTACCGCTGCCTTACTTATATTTATTTTTATATATTCTGTCTTGCGATATCTCTGTGCATGTTTACCTTCAAAATAACGCCCCTCCAAAGCTAGTACATTCTAAGGAGTGATCCTAGTGGAGGTGGGGTGTTACATTTGGTATCAGAGCGAGGTTAACAAGATTGAACAAAACTTTTGAAAAAAAAAAAACCCTTTTGAAAAACTATTTTCAAAAACCTACTAAGTATTTTCCAAAATAAAGTCTAGATTATTTTAAGGCTAATCCCCAAAAGCCATCAGCATTATCATTCGTTCCCTTGACCTGATCTTATCTTATCTTTTGTTTCAGTATGGCTGAGAATCTTGACATCCCAGATGGAGTGAACGTACCACTCTGGTATAGGAGACTCCTAGAAGCTAGGGCGGCAGCTGGTCCCGCCAACCCTACTCCCACTCCTCCTCCTGTAGTTGAGAATCCTATCCCTAATATCCCTCCTCCGGTGGTTCCTGCTCCCCCTCCTCCAGCAGCTAATATTCCCCCTCCCGTTGCTAATATTCCTCCTCCTCCTGTTGCTGAGGCTCCTCTTCCTCCTCCTCCCCCTCAGCATCCTCAGATTGAGTTTACAAAGGTTTGTAAAGACTTCAAAGCAATGGGAGGCAAGAATTTCCTAGGCACGAAATCTTTTGTTGAAGCTAGGAATTGGCTGAAGGACACGGAGGACTTGTTTGCCATTTTTGGGGTAGATGACGAGAGGAAGATCTTATTGACCGTATGGCTTTTGAAGGATGAGGCGGCCTATTGGTGGGAGGTCACCAATGGGACGAGGCCCGTTGAGACTTGGGCCGATTTGAGGGCTAGATTTGTGACCAAGTTTCTATCTTCAGCTGAGGCGAATTTACAAATGGAGAAGTTCATTTCATTAAAGCAAGGTGATATGTCGATCAAGGAGTATGTGAACAAGTTTAATCAGCTGGCCCGCTTTGGTTTGGATATAGTGAACACCCCGGAGAAGAAGGCTCTTCGATTTGCCAGAGGATTGAATGAGCCGCTACAGGGCTTGACGATGTCACATATTCCGCATGGAGCCACTTTCGAGAGTTTGGTCAATATGGCTCTGCTTCAGGGAGAGGGAAAGAAGGAAGTCAAGTCGGGCGATACACAAGCAAAGAAGGCTGATTCTCAAGGCAAAGGCAACCAAGGTCAAAGCAGTCAAGGAAATCAGAATAAGAACAAGAAGGGCAACAACAAAGGCAAGGGAAAGTGCAATTACTGTGGCATAGCTGGGCATTTTGCTAAGGATTGCAGGAAGAAGAAAAGGAAGCTTAGTGGTGGATGCTTTTCTTGTGGAGAGTCTGGGCACTTCAGCAAAGAATGCCCAAAGAAGAAAGGACAGGCTGGATCTTCAGGAGGGCAAGTTCATGCTCTCAATGCCGCTTCAGTTCCCGAGAGAGGTAGTGTTTCTGTTGAGAACCTTGTTTATATCTCTGATCTTCCAGTACGTACCTTGTTTGATTCCGGTGCATCACATAGCTTTATTTCATCTGATCTTGTCGATAGCTTGCACCTCAGTACTAGCTTAGTGGATGATCCCGTTTGTGTTTCGAATCCCATTGGGGGTTCTGCTCATCTATCTATGATATGTGAGGACCTAAGGATCTCTATACTCAGCGTTGAGTTCTTGTGTAGTGCGTATGTTCTAGGTTTCAGGGGATACGGATTGATCTTGGGCATGGATTGGCTGTCTAGATATGGAGCCATTCTGGATTGTGAGCATAGGGTTGTAAGGCTTGTGACTCGCCTGGGCAACACCTTAGAGATTTCATGCAATCCGAAGAATCCCGTCATGTTATGCTATCTGGAATCTCTCGACTCATCAGAGGAGGCCCTTCAGTCTGTAAGGGTGGTCCGAGATTATTCAGATGTTTTTGAGGAAGTTAAGGGGTTGCCCCCTAAACGAGAGATTGATTTTCGCATCTATCTGGTAGATAATGCTAAACCTGTTTCTTTGCCCGTTCGGCATATGGCTCCGCGTGAGAGACGGGAGCTGAGCAAGCAAGTGAAAGAATTGCTTGAGAAGGGCTTCATCAGAAGGAGTATATCCGAATGGGGAGCGCCTGTGGTGTTTGCAACTAAGGCAGATGGCTCTCTTCGACTCTGTGTGGATTATAGAGAATTGAATAAGCTGACTAAGAAGAACAGACACCCGTTACCGAGGATCGACGATCTCTTTGATCAACTTGTTGGTGCTTCTGTTTTCTCTCAGCTTGATCTTGCTACGGGTTTTCATCAGCTCAGAGTGGCTGAAGACAGTATAGACAAGACTGCATTCAGAACTCCAGAAGGATTCTTTGAATGGCTTGTTATGCCGTTCGGTTTGACGAATGCACCCGCGTATTTTGTGGATTTGATGAGTAGGGTGTTTCGGGAGTTCTTGAATAAGTTTGTCGTGGTCTTTGTTGATGATATTCTGGTCTTCTCCAAGGATGAGGAAGAGCATGCGAGGCACCTAGTAGAGGTGATGGACACACTCCGAGCACACCAGTTAAAAGCCAAGTTCTCCAAGTGCCACTTTTGGAGAAGGGAAGTCAGATTTCTTGGGCATATCGTATCCAAGCAAGGCTTAGCGGTGGATCCCGCTAAGGTGGTTGCAGTTCAGGATTGGAAGACTCCAAGGAATGCAACCGAGGTGAGAAGCTTTTTGGGTCTTGCAGGTTTCTATCGGAAGTTCATCAAGGACTTCGCAAAGATATCCGCTCCTCTTACTAAGTTGACGAAGAAGAACTTAGTCTTTGCTTGGGATATGGATTGTGAGCTTGCTTTTCAGAGGCTCAAGAGAGCCCTTACCTCCGCACCAGTTCTAGCCTTACCCGATGGTGGTAAGATATTTACCGTGTACACTGATGCTTGTGGCACGGGATTGGGTGCCGTTCTGATGCAAGAGGGCAGAGTTATATGTTTTGGTGGGAGGCAACTTAAGGTGCATGAGAGGAATTATCCCACTCATGATCTGGAGCTGGCAGCGATTGTATATGCGCTCAAAGCATGGCGTCATTATCTTCTGGGAGAGAGATTTGAGCTATATACTGATCATAAGTCTTTGAAGTATCTCTTTTCGCAGAAAGATCTGAACTTAAGGCAGCAGAGATGGATGGAATTCTTGGCTTCCTATGATTTTGAGATATCCTATACCCCTGGCAAGGGGAATGTAGTAGCGGATGCGTTGAGTAGGAAAAGGTTGACACTAAGTCCTCTATTTGTTGAGATGAAGAATTTAGAGTTCTTGGCGACCTTTGATTTCTCTTTGACAATGGAGTCGGAGACCGGTTACTTGGCATCTTTAGAACTCAGGTCTACCCTTCTAGATCAAGTCGGGGCTTCACAGAAGGAAGACCCTCAGATAATTGAGATCATGGACAAGCTGGTTCGAGGGGAGACATCTAGTCACCTTGCTCGATATTCTATAGACGATAAGGGTTGGCTGAGGAGAGATGAAAGGCTTTGTGTTCCGATGGTAGAAGACTTGGTGAGGAAAGTTCTTGAGGAAGCACATCGCTCCAAAATGACTATACATCCAGGTGGTGATAAGATGTACAAGGACATGAAGCGCGTTTTCTTCTGGCCTGGAATGAAAAAGGATGTGGCGGGGTTTGTCTCGAGGTGTGTTACATGTCAGAGAGTAAAAGCTGAGTCAAAGAAGCCCGGTGGGCTATTACATCCGCTAGAGGTCCCGCTATGGAAGTGGGAGAGCATTTCTATGGACTTTATTGATGGGCTTCCAAGGTCCAGAAAGGGGAACACGAGCATATGGGTCATTGTGGATAGGCTCACGAAGAGTGCTCATTTTATCCCAGTAAAGAGCAAAAGAACCGCATCTGGACTAGCATCAGTATATCTTCGTGAGATAGTGCGACTACATGGAGTCCCTTCCAGCATAGTCAGTGACCGAGACCCCATCTTTACTAGTCAGTTCTGGAACAGTTTGCAGGAGGCTATGGGCACGAAATTGAACCTAAGTACGGCCTATCACCCACAAACAGACGGCCAAACAGAAAGGGTGAATAGGGTACTAGAGGACTTGTTGAGGCTTTGCATTCTGGATTTTGGTGGTGCTTGGGAAGACCATCTTCCTCTTGTCGAGTTTGCATATAACAACAGTTATCAGGCGAGCATAGGGATGGCACCCTTTGAGGCTTTATATGGGAGGCCGTGCAAGTCACCTACATGTTGGTGGGAATCCACGGATAAGCTTATACTTGGACCCGACATGATTAGGGATACATCCGAAAAGGTTGAGTTGATTAGAAGACGGATGAAAGCGGCCCAAGACCGGCAGAAATCCTATGCTGACAGGCGAAGGTCCGAATTGGAGTTTGAGGTTGGGGACAAGGTTTTTGTGAAGGTCTCTCCTTTACGGAACGTGGTCCGGTTTGGAGCTGTCGGGAAGTTAGCACCGAGATTCGTTGGACCCTTCCCCATCATTGAGAGGATTGGGAAGATGGCTTATAAAGTGCAATTGCCCGAGAAGCTGTCCGGAGTGCATAATGTCTTTCATGTCTCGCATCTCCGAAAGTGCCTGCATGAGTCCGCTGAGGTGGTTGAACCTAGCATGCTTGAAGACGTGGAAGTAGATAAAGAAGCAACTTTAAGAAGAGCTCCGATTCGTATCTTGGGGACAGAGACCAAGAAGCTAAGGAATCGTGAGGTCAGATTGGTGAAAGTTCAATGGGGTGAAGCTGAAGAAGACGCAACTTGGGAAACCGAGGAAAAGATGCGTGGGCTTTATCCATTTCTTTTTGAGGGTACACTCTCAATCTCTTTTGTTAGTATATCTTTCTCTTTGCTATCCATATTTATCTAGTTATCGTGCTAAACTTGTCATGAGAACCTTAGGTAGAAACCCTTTTGGATGAAACATGTGCTTGAGACATGTTATGTTTGATGGTTGCAAATGGTTGCAAATGTTTGCAAGTGGTTACTCGTGGATGCATGATACACATTAGGCACTAGATCGGCTCGCACACTCCTCATATTGCATGTGCATGGGTGTGTATGCATATTCTTGGATGAAATTTGTATGCAATCACATGGATGTATGATTGAGCACGCATGTAGATATTATACATTATGTTAGGGATTTGCATACATATGGATACATTTCACTAACATATTTTGCATTGATCTTCGCATTAGATAAGTACATATACACACACTTTTGCATATGTTCATACAGCATTTAGAATCCTTTAAGGACAATGGTTGCTCGTGGATGATGTTTTGAGTAGATGGATGTTGGATGGTAGGATATGTTCTTCCTAACTTGAAGATTTCGGGGACGAAATCCTTTAAGGAGGGGAGAATGTAACAACCCGTATTTTCGATAAACTGTTATAACATAAATCGAGGTAGAATTTAATTCAAAAATCAGAATCAAGGGAAACGGGCTATGCCATTGCGTTCGTCTCGGAAAAATACGCGAAATAGAGTCCGAGTTTTCGAAAATCGGAGTCCATATGACCCGGTTAAGGCCCATTGAAGTTTTCAGAAATTTCTATGCTAAAAACAGGTTTAAATTTCAAACTAAAAACAGGGATTAGGGCTAATCTGGGTTAGGCGGGAAAATTCCCGCCAGGGGGCCCATGTCGACAGGCATGTCGACAGGGCGCCCAGGGAGTCGACAGCCCTGTCGACAGGGGGTGCCCAGGCAGTTCAGCCTGGTGCACCATTTCTGATTTGGGTTGGGTCATGTGGCTTGGTTCTGGAGAATTCTGAGATCTGACGGGCCAAACCTAATCTAGGGTTAATCCTAGGGCTAAAAACACTCTAATCTTCTATAAATATACCCCTAATCCTACCCTAAAGCCTCATTAATCAATCTAGCAACTAAACTATGTCAATTTGAAACCTCAAATGGCCTCCACCTAAATCCCTAGCCTCCACCTTCCTCAAAGTTTAATCCTATGAAGATATGATGATCATACAACCTTTTCTATGTTGTATGAGTGCTTAATAACTTGCATACCTCATTAAGTAGCAAGTTTGATTTGCTAAGTTTGTGTTTTTGGGATTTTGCAAAAGGGTTTTCTTATTTGAGGCTTTGTTTTGAGTTTTTAAAAGGGCTTCTTCATCTTATTTGGTGGATTTGTGGCTTGTTTATATTTGTAAGCCCTCTTACCTTCACTTTACAAACTCTAAAGTTAATGTTTGGTGAAAGTTGAGATTTATGTGAGTTTGGTTGATTATGCACGCTTATGCGAACTCACTATGTCATGTTTTATATGATTCATAAGTTATGCATGCTTATGCGAACTCACTATACCATGTTTTACATGTTTCATAAGTTATGCATGCATATGCGAGATTTCTATGCCATGTTTTACATGTTTCACAAGTTATGCATGCTTATGCGAGCTTATTATGTCATGTTCTACATGTTTCATGGGTTATGCATGTTTATGCAAGGTCACCTTACCATGTTATGCAAGTTTAATGGATTATGCATGCTTATGCAAGATCATCTTACCATGTTATGCAAGTTTAAATGGATTATGCATGTTCACCTTACCATGTTATGCATATTTAATAAGCTATGCATGTTTATGCGAGTTTACTATGACATGATTTGCAAGTTTAACATGTATGCATCCTTATTATGATATGCGAAGTTCATCATGTATGTTTTGCCAAGTTACCTTTTTACCCTTATGCGTTATGACGAATATATAAGCGAGATAATGACGTTGGGAGGGTTTGGGTAAACTTAAAAATACATGAAACTAAACATTGGGAATTTACCTATTAAGTTAGGTCTACCCCTTGGGAATTTACCTATTAAGTTAGGTCTACCCAAGTATATGTTAACTTGTAAATATGTTCTAAAGTGGACATGACATTAGATAACATGATATGGCCAACTCGAGGTTAGACCTAGTTGTGGTGTAAATCTTCCCAGGTAACCACAACGTGGGGTCTAATGTGGGTAGTTGGTCATGTTGCACCATAAGACCCGAGGTTAGACCTAGACGTGGTGTAAATCTTCCCAGGTAACCACGGATGTCTAATGTGAGAGGTTGGGTGCATTACGTAATTAATGCCTCATGATTAGGGTTAAGTCATGGCCCACTAATACTTAACCAATAATGGGGATGCGAGGATTAGATGGGGTTAAGTGGTTACACTTAGCTAATTTAATCCAGGTTTAGTGAGGGGTTAAAACCACACTTAACCCTCTTAGAAACCCTAGCAACGTGGTCTGTTCCAGCAGTAATCCCAGTTTGGTATCATTCACAACCCTAGAGGCTAGGCTAGGGCGGGGCACGATTACTGGACTGATGTAAGCGACCAAAGCGACGGCTGAGTGGTACAGCGGTGCGGGTCCGGCGGGCTACGGACGTGCACGTAGTCCGATGTTGGACAAACTCGAGGCACGGGTACCAGTAGGCTTAGACTGTGCATTATTGCTTAGGTGTCTGGGGTTGACACCCGAGGGCTTGATACACCCGAAGGTGGACCCAGCACAGTCTGACTACATCCATGTGGGCCGTATGGACACCAACACTTGACGTGTTAGGTTTATAGGGAGCCGATCGACTAGACCGTTGGGCTGGGCCTTATACTAAGGTCACTTCATGTTATTGGGCCAAAGTTTGGGCTAAGGGATCAGGATTTATTGTGTGGGTTTGCTAGTACACTGTGGTGCAAAGTTTAATCTCGTCTATGTGATGTCACCTTTATCTATTGCCAGTATGTTCATCTCAGTTTCCATCATACTGTTAACTTTATTAGTTTATAGATTGATCGTAGTAGGGCTTACCAGTCTTTTTGACTGACCTGTTTTCTTTCGCTTCTTTTCTTCCGTTCCCCCCCCCCCCACAGGTTCTCAGGGAGGGGCTACATCTGCTTAGTGGATCTTTGACTTGCTTGTTGGATAGCTCATGTATGGATCTGAGCTAGCTGTGGCTTATCTTTTATTTCTGGGGATTAGTACTGATGTTTTACCATGTATTTTGTTATCACGTATCTAGACTGATGTTGTATTTTGGATCATGACATTTTGATATTATGTACTTGACTATGTCGGTTTTCTGAGATGATGATGATGGTTTTTTTTTTATCTGCTACCGCTGCCTTACTTATATTTATTTTTATATATTCTGTCTTGCGATATCTCTGTGCATGTTTACCTTCAAAATAACGCCCCTCCAAAGCTAGTACATTCTAAGGAGTGATCCTAGTGGAGGTGGGGTGTTACAAAGCACCGCTTATCACCCTCAAACGGATGGCCAAACAGAAAGAGTGAATAGGATTCTAGAAGATCTTTTGAGGTTATGCATCTTGGACTTTGGAGAGACATGGGAGGAACATCTTCCATTAGTAGAGTTCGCCTACAACAACAACAATCAGACTAGTATTGGCATGGCACCTTTTGAAGCTCTATATGGACGGACTTGTTGGTAGGAATCTGCGGATAAGATTTTGCTTGGGCCCGAGATGGTTAGGGAAACTTCGGAGAAGATAGACTTGATTCAAAGACGCATAAAGACGGCACAAGACTGGCAAAAGTCATACGCTGATAAGAGACGAACCGATCTTTAGTTCGAAGTTGGAGACACGGTTTTTATTAAAGTGTCACCATTGAGGAACGTAGTTCGCTTTGGATCTGTAGGGAAATTGGCATCAAGGTTTGTAGGGCCATTCCCCATCATAGAAAGAATTGGACAGATGGCCTACATAGTAAAGTTGCCTGAGAAGCTTAGTGGTATTCATGATGTTTTTCACGTATCGCATTTGAGGAAGTGTTTACATGATACCGCGAAAGTAGTAGAGTCGAGCATGCTTAGAGAAGTGGAAGTAGAGCGAGATGCCAAGGTTAGACGAGTTCCTACATGCATCCTTGGACCAGAGGTCAAGAAGTTACGCAATCAAGAGGTCAAGTTGGTTAAAGTCCAATGGGGAGATGATCAAGGAGACGCGACTTGGGAGATGGAAGACAAGATACGCGCGTCATACCCTTTCCTTTTTAAGGGTATGTTCTTAACTTCTCCTTTTTTTTACCGCTTTGTTTATACTTGTTCTATCGTTTAGTGTATCCTCTCGATTATATATTCGAACTTTAGATAGAAAATCCTATTGTTGTAAACATGTGTTTGAAACATGTTATGTTTGGTGGATGCAAGTGTTTGCTAGTGGTTGCTCGTGGATGCATTTACACACACTTTAGGCACTAAAATCGGCTCAGTCACTTTCATATTTCATATTGCATAAGAATACATATGTTTGTATATTAATTGAAATTTGATGTGTTATCATGTGGATGATGCATTTGAGTGAATGATTGTGCACCCATATAGAAGTTATAAAGTGCATTAGGAATAATTGCATACATGTTGGACTCATGGCACTAGCATAATTCGCATTAAGGAGGTCAACTGAATCAGTAGACCGCCTGATCTTTGCATTAGATAAGGAGCATATACACACACTTTTTCATATATTCATATAGCATTAGAAATATTTTAAGGACAATGGATGCTTGTGGATGATGGATGAGTGGAAGGTAGGATATACATTCTTCTTAACTTGGAGATTTCGGGGGCGAAATCCTTTAAGGAGGGGAGAATGTAACACCTCGTAATTTTAAAATATTAAAATGACAAATTAAGGAATACTTAATTTTTTTAGAAGAAGAATTAAGGGAAACGGGCTGCGCCATTGCGTTCGTCTCGGAATTCTTCTTGGGATGGAGTCCGAATTTGCGTAAATTGGACATCGTATAAAGAAATTATGAAGCTTTGAAGATTTTAGTTTAAAGCAAAATTTAATAATAATTAAATACAAGAGCAGTTCAAAAATCAAAATCCGACCGAAGTTGGCTGAGCGGGAAATTTCCCGCTCAAGGGTGTTGACCCCCCCCCCCAGAGGAGTCGACTGAGGAGTCGACCCCCCTATAAGGTGTCGACCGCCATCGCCCAGATCTGGTCGATGACGTGTTTTGTGGTCTGGATCTGATGACGTGTTTTTCTACAATTGGCTAATGACGTGTTTTTTTGGTCCAGATGGTTCGGATGGTTCCTGATCAGATCTAAAGGTCCTAATACACCTAATACACCTATAAGTAAACACCCAAACCTAACCCTAATCTCATTGTTTGCTTCAACCCTAGCCTCCATGCTGCTCTAATCTAAACTAGCCTTTCTTCTCCACCAAAAAAAATCAGAATATGAGTATTCCAATTTGAAGATCAGATCTATAAACAATCAAAGTAGAGATTATTCAAGATCAGATTTGCTACAACAACGCCTAATTCTCTTTTCTAAGAATCCTATCGCTGTGAGTTTGTGTCATTTTCACATATAATTAAATTAAGAAGTAATTGTGATGCGATTGTAAATTGGATCTAATGTATATGCCTGTAAATAAGATGAATCATATCAAGTTTTGTAATTTGTTATCCTTCAGATTCATACCCAATTGCTATTGTCGTATGCCTATCTGATCTATTTTGTTGTTATTCATTTCACATGCCTGTTTATATGTTTATGCCAATTTTTTTGTTTTGATTCTCTCCCCTTCTTCTTTTCCTTTTTCCTATTGGTATTAGGCTAACTTCGAGCCTAAGCATATTGCGTTGAGATTTACGTACGATTAACGTTAGAATGATTGTGAAAAGTTGGGAAATACGTAATAAAATGAGATTATTGGAATAAATTGTTGATGAATATGGAAATTGGTTTAGGCATAATTGAGTATAACTTGTATATATGAGATTTGGCATAAATTGTTAATAACTATGAAAATTGGTTTGGGCTTAATTTGGCATAACTTGTACACATGAGATTATAGGCATAATTTGGATTTAAAATTATAAACATAATTTAGATTGGAAGTTATGGGTAATTGGGATATATTATAATCCAAGATTTGAAACCGGGACTTAAATCAAGAAAGTGATAATGAACGCCTAAGACACGAGGTTAGATTCGGATTGCGGTAAAAGCCTGCCCGGAACCGCCCAGCATATCCAGCAACCGCAATTTGGCAATCTAATGTGAGAGGTCAAAGGCAGAAACTAGATGCGTAATAATGCAAAGACATGAGGTTAGATTCAGATTGCGGTATAAGCCAGCCCGGAACCGCCCGACATATCCAACAACCACAAATGGTAATCTAATGTGGGAGGTCTTGCAAGATTACGGTTACAATGAATTAATGAACACTTAACCAAGATAAGACATGTGGTAAGACATGGGAATAATAAAGAGTTAAGTGGGTAACATGGGTAGCATGTGAAACATAATAAAAGCATTTAACCAAAATGAGACATGTGATAAGACATGGGGATAAAAAGGGGTTAAGTGGGAATTCCTAGTGGGGACCAAGCTTAGGAGGAAAGCTTGCGTCAAGTGTGTGGACCCTTTTCAACCAGTAACCCATTTTAGTATCTATATGAGCTCGAACTAGGTCGATGACAGGGACACGATTACTGGGGTTGATTGTAAGTGAAACACCCCACCTCCGTTAGGGTCACTCTCAAAGGGAATGCCCTAATTTTGGTGGAGGTTTATAAGTATAAGTCACAGAAACACAAGACAGATATAAATACGCATATTTTTGAAACAGCGGAAAACAACAGCAATTTTTATTTCAAAAAAATACGTGTTACACAAACCATGTCATAATTTGTCTTACAATACTTCCAAAAACATAACATCTTCATAACTGTCTTGATTACATTATTTAAAGAAGCATAAAAACATAAGTAAACTGCATAAGTCCCATAATTGCGGTCCAAAGCCATAGTCCAAAACGAAAAAGATCCAAGCAATACATTCTTTCTCTTCAAGTTGGATGTGAAAACTGGTCAAGCTGCGGTATTCCCTCCCTGTGGACCTTGGGAGGGGGGAACGAAAGAAAAAAAGACGAAAGAAAAGTAGAGTCAGACATAAAGCCTGAGTAAGTCTAGGACTATTCAGTCTATGAATAAAGAATTGGGCGTGATAAGTGTAAACTGGAAATGGAAAAGCACTATAAACTGGGTTAAGTTGTCTAGAGTCGAATGTACTTATCGTACCCCATATTAATCTCTGCATCCATATAAAATAGTTCCCAACAGGCACCCCATAATCAGGGTGAAGTGATCCGTTTCTAATGATCGGCTCCTACTCGCATAGTTACACGTGTCTTACGGCCCCCGATGTTGTAGTTACCTATGTTGGTCCCACTATGGGGTGTATCAAGTCCCATGGTGGCCGCCCGACACAATCCTAGAATGCACAGGTATGCTACTGGTGCCCAGTGCCTTATTTTTCTACGCCGGAGTGTGTGCACGCCTGCACCCCGTTAGAACCTACACTACTGCACCACCGCCGTCGATTTGACCTCTTACAGTCAGCCCAGTAATCGTGCCCCCACCCTGCCTAGTTCAGGGTATCCTGATACACCTTATAGGGTTACTGCTGAAAAGGGTCCCCCGCTACTAGGTTTTCTATTTCTAGCCAACATGCTAAGTTGGTTAAGTGTTTTGTAAACCTAACCCCCAATCAGCCTGTATAGTTTAGCATGTTCCATTTGATTAAGTATTAATTCAATTTACTTAATCCTATCAATCCTGACTCAGCCTTAATTGTCTTATTAAAGCCTCGACCTCTCACATTAGACAGGTATTGTTGTGGCTGCCTGTTGCCGGTTGGGTCCGGGCAGTCTTACGCCACAACTCAGTCTAACCTCGGGCCTTTATTGGGCTCCGTGTTTAACCACCCACATTGGATAGGTATTGTTGTGATTACTGGACAGCCGGGCAGTTCCGGGCAGGTTTACATCACAACTCAATCCAACCTCGGGTTAAACACATCGTATTTTCTAAATTTACATATTTTTTCTCTTTCCTCTTTATATGTAAATATTTGCGGCCCATTATTCAAATTCATCTTTATTGGGTAAAATTAATTTATGCCACTTAATTGTTTTTCAAGGTTGTTGGCATGCGTCAAACATGCCAACACATATGTTTTATACTTTAACCCAATCGTCATTACCCCCGTTTTATACGTTCGCTAAAATATAACATATGTTGGGTTTAACATTTAAACCCAACTTAGCCACATGAAAAAGGGGAGGCTTAGAACATGATGTTTATATATTCTAAGTGACATAAAAAGGGGAGTGTGAACGCATGAACTTGCAACATAACGATCTAATTAACATGAATTAGGCACATGTGAACTTGCATTGTAATAGCATATAATCATGGCATAAATATACTTAAACATGAATCATTCTATTCATGTAATCATGGCATAAAAACACCTAAACATGAACCATTCTATTCATATAATCATGGCATAAACATACCTAAACATGAATCATGGTTTATCATGTAAACTTGCAATTGGAATGTAAATCTAACTCAATTATGTGTCACATATATCACCATATGATTTTGATAACAACATAGGCCTAAAACATGTTTTCAACTAGGCATAACACCAAACATAGATTAGTCATGTTCATAAAGATGCTTACTTTTGTCTCTAATACAAAAGTAGGGTTTTTCACTTAAATCACGACGCCAATTCCAACATAAATTCATATAAACAATAATACTTAGTTGAATCCAATTACACACTAAAAGTGATCATAAAAGTATGTTCATCATGTTGGCATAATAGTGAATCATATACTTGCATGAATCTCAAATAAACTACCACAAACATATAGACGTTATTCTCAACATGAATCACATACTTGCAATTTTCCAATAGGTGTCGTAATAAACTACCACAAACATGTAGTTTTCAACATGAATTACATACTTGCAAATATCCAATCGTTATACCACAACATCCCAAATCGATTAGAATCATAGCATTATACAAATATGAATTATTGTCACCATAAATCAAGTACAATTCTATTTCTCATTTTACACAAATCAAAACACAATTATTTATTCACATCGTAATAGCACTCTACTTACAACATATGACGAATCTTCAATTCAGGAATCTGAATTCTGAATTTGGAGATGCTATCCTTTGTTGTAGGCGTTGTTTTGATTTAATTGACGTTGCTTTAAGCTTTCTAATTTTCTCTCAATTTCTGACGGCTATTCCTAGTCTTTCCTTAGCAGCATGACGGTCTCATCTCCATTTTTGTTTGTATGAATTAGGGTGAGTCTTAGGTCCTTTTTATAGAGTTTGTGAATTGATTAGGACCGTCGATGGAGCTTGGATTAATATTAGCCGTTCATTTGAAGGAGAGACCAATCAGGAGCTGACACCTAGCCCTAGTGACAAGGCAAGGCTCAGAAAATCGACCAAGCACAGACCAGGCCAGCCGGGGGGCTGGGTTCGACCTGGCTCAGGGGCCAGGTCGACCCCCCAATCGACTCCCAGGTCGACTATGTAGTCGACCTGGGTGCCCCAGGTCGACTACCCAGTCGACCTGGGTGTCTTGGGCGGGAAAATTCCCGCCCTGGCCAATCCGGCCCGATTTTTGAAATTTAAATTTGTTTTCTGAGCTGTTTTGGTCTGTTTGAATTTTAAACTGAATTCTGAAACTTCCGGAGGCCATAATTCCCTCATACGGAGTCCGTTTTACGCAAACTCGGACTCTATCTCAAGCAGAATTCCGAGACGAACGCAATGGCGTATCCCGTTTCCCTTAATTCTTTGATTTGAAATTAGTTATACTTTAATTTGTGAATTTCACTGTTATAGATTACACGGGGTGTTACAGTAAGAGGTGAATAAAGAGTTAGCGATGGCAGTGCAAGTCCAAGGAGTCATGTGTGTGCACGGATCCGGGCTGGTAGGTAAGACGCTGTTGCATCGTGTAGGTATAAGCTGTGCATTTCAGTAGTATTGGGTTTGCCACCATAGGGAGTGATACTCCCTATTGCGGGACCAGCATAGGTATCTACGAGGTTAGGGAGCCAATCGAATGGGAAGGGTAGTGGGTACAACAAGTGGGGATAGGAGCAAGTTGGCACCTATGATAGTAACTAGTAGTGCACGAAACTACCATCATTTTATTTGTTTAAGAGGGATCGTATTTTAATATGTAACTAGTATGTAGGTACGATGCAGAGCATATCTTATAGTGGTTAGGAGCACAGTCTATGTTCTATCTTGCTCACCTTGTTTACCTTGTCATATCTGCTTATGATACAGTCATCTCTTATATCCAGCTTATGTTCTTATCCTGTTACTTTACTGATTATATTGTTAAAGTCACTGGACTCGCCAAACTTTATTTCTGACCCTTTTTGTTTCGCCTCTTTTCTTTCTTCCCCCCCAGGTCCTCAGGGTGGGATAAGTGCAGCTTGACTCAGATTTCTTTCTTCTTGAAGTGCTTGGAAGTGTTGAAAATAATGCTCATCTTTATCTCTTTTCCATTACGGCTATTTGGAGTGGGATTATGGTTTTACTTTTATGTACTATGATAATAATTTTGTTCAAGACGGATATTTGTGTACTTGACTTTAGTATATAGTTTTGATGTTGTAACCAGACATGTTTTGCTTTTCTGCAACAATGAATAAATTTTGAATTTTCTTAAGTACCATTTTATATATCTGTCTTGTGATATTCTGTTCTATACTCTTATAATACTCCATGATAGCTAATGCATTCCCATAGTGAGTAACTTTAATGGACGTGGGGTGTTACAACAAGAGTATAACAGAGTATGAATAAATAATATACAATAGAAAAATATCAGAGATTTAAATTACATTTAAACACATAGCAGCGGAAAAATAATACATTACACAATTGAAAGAAATACACGAATACAGAGCTTTCCGAATAAAATTCCAGTTGTAAATTCAGGATCCTGTGAAAATAATATCTGCAAAAGCCAAAACTGCTAACTGCCCGTCTGGAAAGTAGGGACACCCAGAGTTTAGGTTAAAACAATAAACTCTAAGTCAGTCATGGGACTGGTGTAAGAAGTAAAATAGTTATTAGTTTGATTTTAAAGTTAAGCAAATCACAGGACCACGCCGTATAACATGGAATGGGTTTATCCCCCATGAATACCAGTACATAAAATAAACAGCGCAATGCTAAACAGAAAAATGAAGCTATTATAAGACTCAGGTCCCATCACACAATGCAACGCAAGCCGGAGGATAAAGTTTTACCTTATAATAGCAAAAAATGCTTGGTACATGAAATTTCGTATTTTATTATTACTATAAGTGAAGAAATCAATTTCAAATATAAATGTATCAATCATAGGCGGCGTAGGTACCATTATATTACGTCGCCATATATATATTTACAACTAAAACCGAGTATCACGTAATGGAAATTGGGCTTCCATCTATGAATCGAGGCAAGGGATTATCCTCACCGATTTCGAGACACACTAGCAAGTGCCTCAGGATCCCCCGTAGTGTACCCCTTGGATCTTCATGGTCGGCCATCCGTCGATGATTAGTTATACCATAAACTATATATTAGCCAGTTCTATCGAACCTCTAAAATATGTCAGTAATGTTGACCATCATATCCATCGGCCCCGTAGTGACCGATATATCCGAGCCTTTCAATCGGCTTGAATTCTGAGGTACCTCGCTATCCATCAAATAATAGTATGCAACATCCACATTAGTAAGCAGTACGGGCTCCATACCATGACGTTACTCATGGCTATGATTAACATATGTCCATTTCCATGCAGTCATTATCCCGTTTTTGGTTCATACCTAGGTGTGAGGTTCGCGAATTGACGCTACACAGAGCTATGGTATTTAAAGACGTGCTTTGATCATCAACCACAAGACTTTGCTTTTCAACAAAAGCCTTGATCATTTGCTTCTCATCATGCCACACTGTAATTCCATATCGTACCACTGATTTCCACCAATATATAACCTCTAAGCTCGTACGTCTCAAAGAAGGGTGTTAAGCAAGAGAATAAATTCTCCTCCACTAAACAGATATATATTTAGTAGAGATCAACGAATGCATTATAAGGAATCAATGTCAGACACAACATCCATTTGCAAGTCCGTTCTGGGTCTGAACGAAACCGGAGGCACCTTATTCCTCGTTCCATATGTCCAATACAGGAGAGAGGCCCTCGCATATCCAGTCGATCTCCAAGTACGTCTGGACGATCACCAATTATTACCTTGTCTTAGGTGTACATCCCAATCAAGACATCAATAATTATCCAAACGATGTGAAGATCTCCGGTCTTCAACCACCATTTTCATCGTTGAATTATCGTCGTATTAATTATTCAGAATGGGATAAACCCGGTCTTTCCGAATGACTCGCGTATCTTATAAGCAAGTGCTATAAAAACACAATACACGCCTCATTCCAATCTAGAATATTCTTTTATTCAAATATTCTTTCACATTCAAACCAAATTAAGGTTTTTCCAAACTAGTCAGGATTAGCGCACCTTAACGAAGTAATCATTTATTTTATTTCCTAATCCCAAACTATCCATCCCATGGAGCAAAACTGGTAATACTCCATATCTAACACCACAGTGTTATCAGTAAAATTAATTACCATTTCACGTTCAAATCTAATTAAAGATTTAACTATCGCCTGGAATAAAACTGATGATACTCCATTCTCGATCATTTCCCAAATTTGATAATTTAAATTGTCACATTCACGTTTCAATCTGATCAAACATTCATTGAAACTCCACTTAGTTTTAGTCTTCCAATAATCGTTATTTAATGATTATTTATCTTTGGAAACCCAAACATGTCACATTAACAATCTACACCATACTATCGATTTCTGCCAATATATAACCTCTAAGCTCGTACGTCTCAGAGAAGGGTGTTAAGCAAGAGAATAAATTCTCCGCCACCAAATTGATATATATTTAGCAAAGATCAACAATACAGTCCAAAATAAAATGTTAGACATGTAATCTTGTCTTTAACTGGGTTAAAGAACCAATGTCATTTAAAACACGGTTCATGATAAACCCAAAATCATATTCCATTAACTATGGAATCTTCATGGGAAATAGACCAATATATATAATCGATATCAATTTCCGTATCCGATTAATAATATAAATGGAATAACAACAAAGTCTTCTAAATTCCATAAAAATTAACAGTCTTCCATCAAAGAAGCTCATCTCGATTATTACCAAATCGAATTCCACTCAATTCCAATTTATTTTATTAAATTGGAAAAACTTTACTTTGGAAAATTTCAACTAAATCTTGATAAAAAGATTTATAAATTCCAAATTATCTCTTCACTGTTAATTGGGTTAAAGAAGTAATGTCATTTAAAACACAGTTCACGACAAACCCAAAATCCCATTTCAATTCAATTCCAATTAAATATTAATTGGTAAATTTCTCTAAATCTTAATTGAAAGATTTATTCTTTTCTCATCGGGGTTAAAAACAGTGTTAATAAAGACATCATTCACGAAAAACCCAAAATCTAATTTGATATTAAATATAAGGCTCTGAATAGAAATTATATCGGCTTATATTCAATATCAAATTCTGAAACCAACAAATATCGTAATGGGAATAACGATATATATATCTTCCAAATTCCTCAACAATATCTGTATAATCACGGAATCCAATATTGAAATATTCCAAAGATTATTTCCATTCCAATATATTCATGGGAAAATTCTGTTTATTTTGAAACCCTTTCTCAAATCCAATTTATTTATTTAAAAACCGCTTGGATTATTATTCTAGTTATTAACTAGTTTATTTGGATAAAAATATATTTTTTCTTCACAAAACTAAATTTTTTTCATCCAAATTCTTTCCAAATCAATTATTATGATTTTAGATAATTTTCCCATATTTTTAATAATTTTAATATCACCATTTCGATCGGTTTCCGATAACGGACACCGAACTGTATGCATAACGACCTTTTTTGAATTTGATTTGGACATATCTTAAAATCTGACTGTTCAAATTTAAGATTCTTATACTCATTGGAAAGCTCTTTTCGATACAAACCGAACGGTTCCGGTTTTAACAGAATCTGACGGTCGGATCTCTTGTAATGTCAATTCGAAGTCAATGATCAAAATTCGCGAATGGTCGCTGCGTGGCGCGTTCTATTCAGGCCATTTAATATATATGATATATATTATATATATTTCATCGATTTCCATTTAAAACGTATTTTATAAATAGTTTTAAAATCGTTTTAAAAACGATTTCCACTTCATTTAAATTTTCAAAACAAAATTGAATATTCCTTTATAAATTCGTTTTAAATTCATTTTAAAACGATTTAAATTTCATTTCAAATTTCAAATCAAAATTGAATATTCCTTAAAATATTCGTTTTAAATTCATTTTAAAACAATTTCATTCCAAATTTCAAATCAAAATTAAACATTCCTTGATATTTTTAAACTCATTTTAAAACGATTTTAATTTCATTTCAATTTACAAATCAAAATTAAATATTCCTTAATATATTCATTTTAAAACGATTTCAATTTCATTTCATATTTCAAATCAAAATTAAAAATTCCTTAATATATTCGTTTTAAATTCATTTTAAAACGATTTCAATTTCATTCCAAATTTCAAATCAAAATTAATTATTCCTTAATATATTCGTTTTAAATTCATTTTAAAACGATTTCAATTTTATTTCAAATTTCAAATCAAAACTAATTATTCCTTAATATATTCGTTCTAAATTCATTTTAAAACAATTTCAATTTCAAATCAGAACTAAATATTCCTTATCATTTTAATATTAAAATGATAATATTTTCAAAATATAAGATTTTGGATTCACTTTTCCATACTCATTATAAAATAAAATCGACAGAAAATCCCGTTCGTGTTAAAATGGCATTTAACTACTTAACACAGCTTCACATTTCAATATTTACTGAATATTATTTTAAAATATTTTCTAATTCTGAACTAGAATCATACTCAATCAATTACTATATAATTTTAGTTATATGGATTTCAACATCACGTGTATACAACAATAATGATAAACAATCATTAAAAATTCATACAACATCCATAGTGCATTTTACAACATATAAGCATTAAAATAAATAAATAAATAACGCTTATATAGTCTGTCAACCCATCGATAGACATACCACTAATTATTGGGATCAGTGTATGTCTTATATTATCCCAATGCCTGTGTGGGGTTTTCAAACAACAAATATTGATTATTATTTGTGCTGTTGGGCGATGTGTAAAATATTATCGTCCCAATCATCATCAGTTAAATAGGTGTACATAAACAAACCGTCCGGCTTATAAATGAATATTTATTTTATTTTCTTTTCATGATAATTTTATATACATTTTGTACAAATAATTTTATATACAACAATATCAATCAATTACAATCTACAATAAAATCCAAAAAAAAAAAAACAATCAACAATGGTTTGTACAAAAAATAGTGTCGGGGGCTTCTAATCCCCGTCTGCATCCTATTATATATTTAACTGTAAAATAATTAAAGTGAGAAGGAGTTCTCACCTTGGTTTCCACTATGCCATTCTTTAAAGGACGGTTTGGATCTGGATTTGTTCCAGTGCATAGTGTTCTTCTCCATGATTCCAACGCATTCTGTTTCACGCAGTTTACATTAAAAATCACATTTTTATATCGCTACTATATATATATATATATAAATCACATTTTTATAACACTACTGTATATATATAAAAATTACATTTTTATAACGCTACTATATATATAAAAATCACAATTTTATTTTGCTATCATATATATTAAAAAGCATATTTTTATTTGTTATAAACAAAGCTTAATACTTTAAAAATCGTATTTATATATTTTGAAAACCATGCTATTTTTTTATTTTAAAAACAATGTATATTTATATTTTTAAAATGATGTATATTTATATTTTTAAAACATTGTATATTTATATAAAAAAATAGATTTTTAAACCAATGTTATATACATTTAAAAACAAGGCTATTTTATATTTAAAAACAAGATTTTTATCAATGCTATTTTATATCAAAACTGAAAATAAAATCAATGTTATTAAAAAACTCACTGTTTTCGGTTCTAGTCAGTTTCATTGCATAGAGTTCGGCATGACGATTCTAACGCATTTTGTTTCGCTCGATTCTGTTTTGATTTGGACAAGTTATAGCATTTTAAACTTTGAATACTTTAAAGAACTTTAATATTAAATAATTAATTAACCCCTTCATTAAACTTAATTTAATCCCTTCTGTTATTCCCTCTTCTTCACGCACAGGAACGAACCCATCTTCAACTGGAGAAACCCGCCGCCGCACCTCCCCTTGAGCCACCTGACACCGATCAACTATCACCATCCCGAAGCTCGCACCAGCCCCCACCCATGCCGGAGCCAAAGGTGGAACTCGTCGGGCCCAGGGCATAGAAAAACATGCCCGACCGTCGCAACTTTAGGCCACAAATTCTCGCAATTCACAAACTAGAAATCGGTCTTGACCCTTGATATCCAAGAGTACACGAACCTCTCTCTTTTTCTTTGAATGTTTTGAAAGTTTTAAAATCCATTTCAGCCGCTGATCGCGACTGGGGTGTTGGTGAACCTGCGTTGACTACAGAATGATTTATTTGACTAGGGTTTAGTTATTGTTTTGTGTGTGTATATATATACATATATTACATAATATTTTATTCAATCATTATGAAATTTTACATTCGAACCCCAAATCGAACCCAATGAGTGTCGTCCCCAGCCAAATACCCCCATTTCGAACACAATGGGATATGTTTCGTGAGCCATTTCGACGAGTTTTTCTTTAAATTAAAATATAAATCAATATATATTGAATTTGAACGTACATTTTAATTTACCGGAGCCACAAGATGACTCCAAAAATTATAGAAAAATAAATCTAGCTATGTTTTGACGATACGGTCCTAATAAAACTAATTTCATTGAATTTGGAGACTGTTTGAAAAATGGTCATTTTCCAGTCGATTAAATTCAAATTGAATTTACCAAACACGTTTAAATTTACCACGCTCACATATTAATTCAAAAAATTATGAAAATTGGAATCTAACAATAATTTAATATTCCGGATCCAACAAAAGCGGTTTCGTCGAAAATGAAGGTCGTTTGCAAAATGGCTATTTTTAAGGGCTATATATTATATAAAATATATATAAATTCCATAGCGACTATTTTAAATTTTAAACTGCACATAACTTTCAATTTATATTATGAAATCTGGATTTTTCACATTCCTTAGAAAGGTATAATTAAATAGATTCAAATATTTCTGGTTTTACTGAAATCCGATTTATTTTGAATTCTGTACATTCATTTGAAATTTAAAATTGAATTTTTAAACTATCGCGCCATTTCTAACTCCTTTTATAATTAAAATAAATTTTTACGTTCTAACTTCAATTTAAATAAATTTTTAGTCACTATTATTTAAAATAAATCATTTTAAATATTCAAAATCCATTAAAATAGCTAAAATAAAAATTTTAAATTGGTTCTAAAATTCCGGGTTGTTACAATCTCCTCCACTTAAAATCTTTTCGTCCTCGAAAGGAACGGAGTTGAAAGTTATTTAACTAACCAACTCAACTTTCATTCTGGCTTTCATTCTTCAACTTTTCAGTTTCTAAGAATTTTCTAATTTCTCAAAAATTTGGCTAACACCCTAAATTTTCGAAAAATTTCGCCTTAACCTCCTTTGTACAGGTTGGTATTTAAAACCGCAACTTGCCTCATAGGGCCCTCATCAATCCAAAATAAAAATAAAAAGCCAATCGGCTCATAAAATCATCAAACCCAAGAAAAACAGTAAATATGTACCTATTTATCGGGCATAAAATTTTATTCCTCTTCTTAGATTTCATGGTATGACCTGTTCATTTTACACATGTACATATATGCAATTCTAACAAATTTCAATTCGGTTCAATGTTTGATTCGATTTGGGTAAATTTACCTTTCCATTATCATATTAGTTTTATCATTCCAATATTTTTTTTAATTAGTTATACTAATAATCTAACAACACAGCCAACAATCAATTAGTTGATTAAATTTTCACATATATCTTTAATATAATCAAAAATCATATTTTTAGAGCTAAATCATAACAATAAATTCTAACTAAGTTTGGTTCTCACATAGTCAATTGGAAATATATAGATGTCCCACTTTCGGAACTTGAACATAAACACTGATGACGCTAGCAGTCATCAAAATCATCTTCGGGCGGCTAGAGTGTGATTCTATATCTACCCAGTATACCTGAGACTTCATATACACGTGGATCAGACGTATATTCAAAATCTCCATATACCGATAGTCCAAATCAATTTAAAATAAAATACTCAAATATGTATAATAAAATTTAAATTTTCAAAACAAAAATTGTTTTCATTTTTATTTTTAAAAATACTACTCTTTGAAACTCATTCTAGGATACTACTGATCCCATCTCTGATGAATTCTTTCATTTGGTTCTAATGTGTCATGTTCTCGGGCCCTGTAAATCAAAGCTTTGATACCAAGCTGAGACAACCCAAACTCGCCCTTACGGGAAAGCCCAGATTGAATTGAGAACACGACAAATCAGAACACAAACAGAAAACATTCATTGCTATTACAACAATTTACATCAGAGTACAAGAATATAACAGAGTATGAATAAATAATATACAGCAGAAAAATATCAGAGATTTAAATTATATTTAAACACAAAGCAGAGGTAAAATAATACATAACACAACTGAAAGAAATACACGGATACAGAGCTTTCCGAATATAGTTCCAGTTGTAAATCCAGGATCCTGTGAAAATAATATCTGCAAAAACCAAAATTACTAGTTGCCCGTGTGGAAAGTAGGGGTACCCAGAGTTTAGGTTAAACAATAAACTCCAGGTCAGTCATGGGACTGGTGTGAAAACTAAAACAGTTATCAACTTGATTTTGAAGTTAGGTAAATCACAGGACGATGCCGTATAACACGGAACGGGTTTATCCCCCATGAATACCCAGTGCATAAAACAAACAGCGCAATGCTAATTAGAAAAATGGAGCTATTATAAGACTTAAGTCCCATCACACAATGTAACACAAGCCGGAGGATAGAGTTTTACCTTATAATAGCAAAAAAATGCTTGGTACGTGAAATTTCATATTTTACTATTACTATAAGTGAAGAAAACAACTTCAAATATAAATGTATCAATCATAGGCGGCGTAGGTACCATTATATTATGTCGCTATATATATATATATACACACACACACACACACACAACTAAAATCGAGTATCACGTATTGGAAATTGGGTTTCCATCTATGAACCGAGGCAAGGGATTATCCTCACCAATTTCGAGACACACCAGCAAGTGCCTCAGAATCCCCCACAGTGAACCCCTTGGATCTTCATTGTCGGTCATCCGCCGATGATTAGTTATACCATAAACTACATGTTAGCTGGTTCTATCGAACCTCTAAAATAGGTCAGTAATGTTGACCATCATATCCATCGACCCCGTAGTGACCGATATATCTGGGCCTTTCAATCGGCCCGAATTCCGAGGTACCTCGCTTTCCATTAAATAATAGTATGCAACATCCACATGAGTAAGCAGTTTGGGCTCCATACCACGACGTTACTCATAGCTAGAACTAACATATGTCCATTTCCATGCAGTCACTATCCCGTTTTTGGTTCATACATGAGTATGAGGCTCGCGAATTAACGCTGCACAAAGCTATGCTATTTAAAACTATGCTTTGATCATCAACTATAAGAATTTGCTTTTCAACAAAAGCCTTGATCATTTGCATCTCAGCATGCCATACTGTCATTCCATACAGTACCACTGATTTCCACCAATATATAACCTCTAAGCTCGTACATCTCAGAGAAGAGTGTTAAGCAAGAGAATAAATTCCCCACCACCAAATAGATATATATTTAGCAGAGATCAACAAATATAGTATAAAGGAATTAATGTCAGACACATCATCCATTTGCAAGTCCATTCTGGGTTTGAACGAAACCGAAGGCACCTTATTCCTCATCCTATATGTCCAATACAGGAGAGAGACCCTTGCATATCCGGTCGATCTCCAAGTACGTCTGGACGATCATCACTTATTACCTTGTCTTGGGTGTACATCCCAATCAGGACATCAGTAATCATCCAAATGATGTGAAGATCTCTGGTCTTCAACCACCATCTTCATCGTTGATTTATCGTCGTATTAGTTATTCAAAATGGGATAAACCTGGTCTTTTCGAATGACTCGCGTCTCTTATAAACAAGTGCTATAAAATCACAACATACGCCTTGTTCCAATCCAGAATATTCTTTTATTCAAATATTCTTTCACCATTCAAACCAAATTAAGGATTTTCCAAACTAGTCGGGATTAGCGCACCTTACCGAGGTAATCATTTATTTTATTCCCCAATCCCAACCTATTCATCCCATGGAGAAAAACTGGTAATACTCCATATCTAACACAATGGTGTTATCAGTAAAATTAATTACCATTTCACGTTCAAATCTAATTAAAGATTTAACTATCGCCTGGAGTAAAACTGGTGTACTCCATTGTCGATCATTTCCCAAATTTGATAGTTTAAATTATCACATTCACGTTTAAATCTAATTAAAGATTCATTGAAACTCCACTTATTTTGAATCTTCCAACAATCAATATTTAATGATTATTTAACTTTGGAAACCCAAACAAGTCACATCGACAATCTACACCGTACCATTGATTTCTGCCAATATATAACCTCTAAGCTCGTACGTCTCAGAGAAGGGTGTTAAGCAAGAGAATAAATTCTTCGCCACCAAACAAATATATATTTAGCAGAGATCAACAATACAGTTCGAAATACAATGTTAGACATGTAATCATGTCTTTAACTGGGTTAAAGAACCAGTGTCATTTAAAACACGGTTCACGATAAACCGAAAATCATATTCCATTAACTATGGAATCTTCACGGGAAACAGATCAATATATATAATCGATATCAATTCTCGTATCTGACTAATAATATAAATGGAATAACGACAAAGCCTTTTATATTCCATAAAAATTAACAGTCTTCCTTCAAAGAAGCTCATCTCGATTATTACCAAATCAAATTCCATTCAATTCCAATTTATTTTATTAAATTGGAAAAACTTCACTTTGGAAAATTCCAATTAAATCTTGATAAAAAGATTTACAAATTCCAAATTATCTCTTCACTATTAATTGGGTTAAAGAAATAATGTTATTTAAAACACAGTTCACGATAAACCCAAAATCCCATTTCAATTCAATTCCAATTTAATGTTAATTAGTTGGTAAATTTCTCTAAATTTTAATTAAAAGATTTTTTCTTTTCTCATTGGGGTTTAAGAAGTGTTAATAAAGACACCATTTACGACAAACCCTAAATCTAATTTGATATTAAATACAAGGCCCTGAATAGAAATTATATCGGCTTATATTCAATATCAAATTCTGAAACTAACAAATATCTTATTGGGAATAACGATATATATATATATATATATATATATATATATATATATATACCTTCCAAATTCCTCAACAATATCCGTATAATCACGGAATCCAATATTGAAATATAACGAAGATTATTTCCATTTCAAATCCATTCCAATATATTCATGGGAAAATTCTGGTTATTTTAAAACCCTATTTCAAATCCAAATTATTTATTGAAAAATCGTTTAGATTATTATTCTAGTTATTAACTAGTTCATTTCGAAAAAAAATATTTTTATCTTCTCAAAACTTGAATTTTTCATCCAAATTCTTTCCAGATCATTTAATATGATTTTAGATAATTTTTCCATATTTTTAATAATTTTAATATCGCCATTTCGGTCGGTTTCCAATAATGGCCACCGAACTGCATCCGTAGCGACCTTTTCTGAATATTATTTGGATATATTGTAAAATCTGACCGTTCAAATTTAAATTTCTTATATCCGTTGGAAAGCCCTTTTCGATACGAACCCAATGGTTCCAGTTTTAGGAGAATCCAACGGTCGGATCTCCCGTAATGTCAATTCAAAGTCAATAGTCAAAATTCGCGAACAGTCGCTGCGCGGCGCATTCTATTCAGGCCATTTAATATATATAATATTTATTATATATATTTCGTCAATTTCCATTTAAAACGTATTTTATAAATCGTTTTAAATTCGTTTTAAAAATGATTTCCACTTCAATTCACTTTTCAAATCAAAATTGAATATTCCTTTATAAATTCGTTTTAAATTCATTTTAAAACAATTATATTTCATTTCAATTTTCAAATCAAAATTAAATATTCCTAAATATATTTGTTTTAAATTCATTTTAAAACGATTTCAATTTCATTTCAAATTTCAAATCAAAATTAAATATTCCTTAATATATTCGTTTTAAGTTCATTTTAAAAACGATTTCAATTTCATTTCAATTTCCAAATCAAAATTAAATATTTCTTAATATATTCGTTTTAAATTCATTTTAAAACGATTTTAATTTCATTTCAAAATTCAAATCAAAATTAAATATTCCTTAATATATTCGTTTTAAATTCAGTTTAAAATGATTTTAATTTCATTTCAAATTTCAAACCAAAATTAAATATTCCTTAATATATTCATTTTAAAATGATTTCAATTTCATTTCAAATTTCAAATCAAAATTACTTTTTTCTTAATATATTCGTTTTAAATTCATTTTAAAACGATTTCAATTTCATTTCAATTTCAAATCAAAATTAAATATTCCTTATTATTATAATATTAAAATGATAATATTTTCAAAATATCAGATTTTGGATTCACTTTTTTATATTCATTATAAAATAAAATCGACGGAAAATCCCGTTCGTGTTAAAATGGCGTTTTACTAGTTAGCACGGCTTCACATTTCAATATTTACTGAATATTATTTTAAAATATTTGTTAATTCTGAACTGGAATCAGACTCAATCAATTACCATATAATTTCAGTTATATGGATTTCAACATCACATGTATATAACAATAATGATAAACAATCATTAGAAACTCATACAACATCTAGAGTGCATTTTACAACTGTATAGGCATTGAAATAAATAATTAATGCTTATACAGTCTGTCAACCCATTGATTGACATACCACTAATTATTGGGACCAGTGTATGTCAAATATCATCCCAATGCCCGTGTGGAGTTTTGAAACAACAAATACTGATTATTGTTTGTGCAATTGGGCGATGTGTAAAATATTATCGTCCCAATCATCATCAGTTGAATAGGTGTACATAAACAAACCGTCCGGCTTGTAAATGAATATTTATTTTCTTTTCTTTTCATGATAATTTTATATACATTTTATATAAATTATTTTATATACAACAATATCAACCAATTACAATCTACAATACAATCCAAACAAACAATCAACCATGGTTTGAACAAAAAGTAGTGTCGGGGGCTTCTAAGACCCCTCTGCATCCTAGTATATATTTAACTGTAAAATAATTAGAGTGAGTTCTTACGTTGGTTTCCACTCCGCCATTCTTTAAAGGACATTTTGGATTTGGATTTGTTCCAGTGCATAGTGTTCTTCTCCGTGATTCCAACGCAATCTGTTTCACGCAGTTTACATTAAAAATCACATTTTTATATCAGTACTATATATATATATATATATATCACATTTTTATAACGCTAATATATATAAAAATCACATTTTTATAATGCTACTATATATATAAAAATCACATTTTTATTTTGCTATCATATATATATTAAAAAGCATATTTTTATTTTTTAAAAACAAAGATTAATACTTTAAAAATCATATTTTTATATTTTTAAAACCATGTTATACTTATATTTTTAAAACAACGTATATTTATATAAAAAAATAGATTTATAAACCAATGTTATATACATTTAAAAATAAGATTTTTTTCAATGCTATTTTATATCAAAACTAAAAATAAAATCAATGTTATTAAAGAAACTCATTGTTTTCGGTTTTGGTCAGTTTCATTGCATAGAGTTCGGCATGACAATTCCAACGCATTTTGTTTCGCTCGATTCTGTTTTGATTTGGACAAGTTATATCATTTTAAACTTTGAATAATTTAAAGAAAATTAATATTAAATAATTAATTAACCCCTTCATTAACCTTAATTTAATCCCTTCTGTTAATCCCTCTTCTTCACGCATAGGAACGAACCCATCTTCGACTGGTGAAACCCGCCGCCGCACCTCCCTTTGAGCCACCTGACACCGATCAACTATCACCGTCCCGAAGCTCGCACCAACCCCCACCCACGCCGGAGCCAAGGCGGAACTCGGTGGGCCCAGGGCATAGAAAAACATGCCCAACCATCGCAACTTTAGGCCACAAATTCTCGCAATTCACAAACTGGAAATCGATCTTGATCGTTGATATCTAAGAGCACAAGAACCTCTCCCTTCTCCTTTTGAAAGTTTTGAAATCCATTACATCGATTAGAAGATTAAGGGGGAAGAAATTGGAAAAATTTCCACCGTTGATCGCGATTGGGGTTTGGTGAACCCTTGTTGACCATAGAATGATTTAATTGACATGGATTTAGTTATTGTTTTGTTTATATATATATATATATATTAAATAATATTTTATTCAATCGTTATGAAATTTTATATTCCAACCCCAAATCGAACCCAACGACTACTGTCCATAGCCAAATACCCCCATTCCGAACACAATGGGATTTGCTTCGTGAGCCAATTCGACTGTTTCGACCAGTTTTTCTTTAAATTAAAATATATATTGAATTTGAGCGTGCATTTTAATTTATCGAGGCCATATACTGACTCCAAAAATTGCAGAAAAATAAATCTAGCTATGTTTCGACGGTACGGTCCGAACAAAACTAATTTCATCGAACTTGGAGACCATTTGAAAAATGGTCATTTTCTAGTCGATTAAATTCAAACTGAATTTACCAAACACGTTTAAATTTACCACGCTCACATATTAATTCAAAAAATTATGAAAATTGGAATCTAACAATAATTTAACATTCCGGATCCAACAAAAGTGGTTTCGTCGAAAATGGATGTCATTTGCAAAATGGCTATTTTTAAGGGCTATATATTATATAAAATATATATAAATTCCATAGCGACTATTTTAAATTTTAAATTGGACATAACTTTCAATTTATATTATAAAATCTAGATTTTTCACATTCGTTAGAAAGATATAATTAAACAGACTCAAATATTTCTGGTTTTACCGAAATCCGATTTATTTTGAATTCTGTACATTCATTTTTCAAACTACCGCGTCATTTCTAACTCCTTTTATAATTAAAATAAATTTTTACATTCTAACTTCGATTTAAATAAATTTTTAGCCGTTATTATTTAAAATAAATCATTTTAAATATTCAAAATTCATTAAAATAGCTAAAATAAAAATTTTAAATTGGTTCTGAAATTCTGGGTTGTTACATTAGACTTAAAGCGGGTTCCCAATTTTTCTAGGCTTTCTTAGACACTACCTTAGGTAAATTCTCTCAACTATATATATTCCTAACCAATTTTTCTCTTTTTAACCTTTTCCAATCTATAAGGTTTTCAAGCCCGTTAACCTAAAATAATAATCATGTGGGATTCACTTTCCTTCCATACAAAGTACATTGTACACTTTCCACCCAAATTACCTATGGGTCTCAGATTTCTATGTTCATTCCTTTATTGTACAAAACAAACATCCCATTTCTTACCATGTTATACTTTTTCTATTTAGTGGGTTCCTCTATAGATCTATGTATATATATAATATATTTAAAATTTTAAAAATACAGATACGTTCACTTATTATTTATACAGGAATCCTAAACCTAAGCTTTGATACCAGATGTAACAACCCGAATTCCAACAGATCAAATTTTCTTTTAAATTTCTAATCTATCAAAACTCGTGTTGGTTTTCTCTAGTATCCTGCAGAAAAGACAAAGACATAAAATATGTCAGAGCTCAGAAAATATATCACAATGGAATAGAAAAATATAATATACTCAAAGTATAGCCTTACCGTATTAATAATATTGCCTAACCACTATCCAAAGCTATCATGCCCTTGCCAAAAATCTAACTTGCGATTATGTTATGAGGAGGGGGGTCAGAACACAAGTTCTGGTGACTGGATTTAAATTATACACTTTGAATAACACTACATATATCGTTCAATCATATTTTCTTATTAATGAGGTTACTTAGGTTAATAGCACTCAAGGCTTACACTCACGTCGCACCCATTTACTTCCCAATGGATTAACCTAATACAGTATACATGTAGCTACCCCCAATATTAAGGTACACCCATAGTACCCCACTCGCATGGTCTCCGCCATAATACCACTGAAATGTACGCAATCCCTCATCCTACGCCGGAGTGACGTACATACCTCTATATAACAATATTACGTTCCGAATATATCTGTCATTAATATGCTATGCAAACGTATGGACTGCCACCTTTGTTCGAATCAGATTCCATAACAGAGTAATACCCTCAAGTCTACGATATGCCATCCGGAGAAGACATGCATGTATCTAGACTGTCCTACGTACATATTGTTAATTGTAGCTCGATGCCACAACCGCATATCCTCTAATGTGCACCGAGTTCCGTGGCAGGGCGATACAAGATACACGGAACTCGATCGAGAACTTTCCATATCTGTACAGGCCCGCCTCTAAGAGCCTCATATTCCTAGGGTCTGTTTTCCATGGTGGCTATGGCCTCACCTCGGCCCCTCCCTCAACTAGTAAAAACTACAAGAGCTAAACGACTTACCCCTAACAAACAATCTAAACATCCAGTTGGCGTCTTCCCTCAACCACCGTACCTCGATAGTGAAAGGTGAATGGTCTATTGGTTTTAGCTCTAGTCTTTTCCGCATCATACTGGTTGCCGATGTTGGGTATCTGACGATCTAGTATCCTTGTTGGTCGTGACCCTACGTCTCCCCGTTGAGGCAACCGCCGAATCACCCTGTGTCACCACGTCACAACATTTTGACTACAAAGATACTTTTGCAGTCAAGGCCTACCCACCTAGTAGTTACGCGTAGATCCAACCTCTGCAATCACAACCTAAACATCTGCCACTGCACATAGGACTACCAGGAGCACCTTACGTATCTCAGGAAGCCGCGTGCTTCCCCTTCCGGTCCTTGGAGCCGACAGAATAATCAGATGAACGTGCGCTCCCTTCGTGCCTTATAACACCATGATGATCTGCCCCTTTGGGTTATTCATCCTCAAATGCATGGACTGGTCCAAGCACCTCACTTTAATATGCTATTAGACCCTATGTCTAACAATTCTTTTACGTTCTTGCTTTACCTTATCAGATTTCCATTTAACTTGGTTATCTTAACTTTTTATTCAGGTTACCGAGTTCTTCCTAGCCCCTTATACTTCTGAGCAATGGGCCCCTCTTGGTTATTAATTTCAGTTATATAACTTAACCCATTTAAGTTTATTAATAAGCCCACAACATGTTATTCTCTCGATTGTGATCCAAGATTTGTAACCCACAATACCTTTATATTCTTGTTTATTTTCATTGTTACAATAACATGTTCTACTTAATATGAAATTAAGTATATCTCAATTCACATGTTTTTTTAACATGTCAGTCATTATTTATGATTAAATATAACTTATTTCATTTCATAAGTTTTCCTCATTCTTTCTCATTTAATCATAATTCCATTTTACACTATCACTACAACTTATCGTTGTCTACTTATTAACTTAGTTCTCTTAACTAAGGTCCACTAATAAATTTTTCTTCCCATAAATATAACTTATGTTGTCCTCATTCGTAAATTTCAGATTCTTCTTCTTGTAAACAACTTAATTTACAATTAAGTACAACTTATCCCCTTACATAAGTTATTCTATTCCCTTTATCATTTATTATAACCTAAGTTATAATTTCCACTTGTCCCTAAGACAAGCTTAAACATGTTATTCTTATCAGCAGATTTCATACTTCCAAGTTTACATATTACTTAATTTATAATAGAGTACAGCTTCTTACATTTCATAAACTTTCCCTCTTTTATCTACTTATTACAAAAAACTGGTTTTAGTTTTCCCCATTTACTGATTACTTAATATAAAATTAATTGCCACTTATCTCATTTCACCGGTAATCTCATGTCCTTAGTAGTTTATTATAACCTAAGTTATAATCTTCACTTATCCCTAGGACAAGTCTTCCCATTATAAAACATTCTCATTAATGTAATTCATTTATAATACGTTGTTATCATCCCCCATTTATTTTAATCCTTTTACTGTTGTATCTTTATTTCAATTCAATTTATTTCCATTAATTACAATTAATGCTGTTTATCAGTCTTGCTACTGACATATATATAAATAAATAAATATATATATATATATATATGCATTAGACCTCTCACATTACGCCTACACTTGTGGATGCTGGATTCGCCGGGCAGTTCCAGCCAAACTTCTTCCGCAAGTTGACCTAACCTCGTGTCTTAGCACCAATTTTATTTATGCACTTAGACCCTCACATTAGATTTACGACTTGTGAATGCTGGATATGTCGGGTGGTTCCGGGCAGACTTCTATCACAAGTGTAATATAACCTCGTGTCTTAGCGCGTTACAGTGTCAAATTACTGTGAATATAGGCATGTTCGTTCTTTAACAATTATTCCTATTTCATTGTAGGTTTTCATGCCCCATTCTCAAGTCATATTTATTATGTACCATATGCCCAAATTAAGATCTTTAATCATAATTTGATTTATGTCCCAAATCCATATCCATGTATTCAATTTTATGCTAACATGAAACCATTTAATCATATAACTATTCCAATTTATACAAGTGAGGATTCATGTATACACATGTGACAAGTTAATATGTCATTTTCTCAATTCTGCATCTAACAATTCAAACACAAGTGAATCATGTAATCATAACAACATTAGTTATTAACCATATTCTAATAGGTTTGTTTTAATCATGAAAACATTTCAATGCTTTAACTGATTCAACGCATGAATTTCCCCAAAACATTCAAATTAATATCTAAAATTGTTATAATGGTAATTCTCAATTATTTTGGCAAATTCACATTTCATAATAATGGGGAATGCTTAAACAATAACATATCATTATCTAAAATGATATAGCTTGAATCCACTCACCTCATATGCTCTCCAAATCCTGGATCTGGTCCAGATCTAGCATTCAGGGTTTTCCCCTTAATTGGATTCAGAACCTAATAACCATGGATCTACAATTTTTACTAAAAGAAAAAGGAGAGAAAGAAAAGAGAATTGAAATAGACTAGATCTAGAAAATTACCTCACTTCGACAGGAGATCTGAACATATATTTACAAACATACGTTCCTTTCCTTCAGATCTGGATTTAGAATTTTTCCTAAACTAATAATCTTAATTTTCTGAACAGATTTGAGAAGAGGGTAGAATGGCAGAGCCTCCTCGTAGCCTCAGAAATATGAGGTTTAGTGTTAGCTCTACAGACTTATTTATAGGTGTATTGGAGAACCCTGGTCCCTCAGATTTAAATTAAAAATATCAAAACCGACCACGTCAAAAGAATGTTCCAGATCCGCGATGGGGTCGACCCCGAGATCGATCCCCCTTTAGATGAGTCGACCCCCTGTTATAGGTCGACCCCCAACGGTCTATTTTCCCTCCACTCTCCTGCTTCGTGAATTTGATTTTCTAAATTAATTATATATATAAGTCCTTTATATGTATACAAACTTCTAATGCTCATAAATTCTTCATACGGTGTCCGTTTTACGCGAACCAAGTGTTTATCTTGACCAAAATTCCAAGACGGGCGCAATGGCGCAGTCCGTTTCACTTAATTCTGAATATCTAATTAAGTTATCCTTATTTTATTATCTTGAAAATGCGGGGTGTTATAGTCTGTGTTAATGGGCTTTACTTTGTATTCAATGACATGATGATGTGAGATTGACCATTCTTGTAGTGGAAGTCTGCCCGGATAACTCAATTCCAACTAATAATGATGTTTAAGCTAAGAAACTATGATAATGAACTCATTTTAGGATATTAGACAAGAAATTATTTTCGTAGGAAATAGTTACGAATGACTGAAATTGTTTTATCAATAAAACTAATTTCTGACCATAAGGATCGTGATCAGTTTTGGATACATACACTATTTTCATAATTGAAGGAGAATATAAGATAAAACAATATATTTATTTCTGAAAATTAAAATTTAATGACATCATTAATAAGAATATCTATGTTCAATAATTGAGGTATGGATTTAAAGAAGAATTTAGAAATTTAATAATTGTTATAAGTTTTCAAATAATAGATTAATTAATAATAAATCATTTTAAATATGTTATATAAACATAAAAAATCAATTAGAAACATGTTATATAAAGAAATAGACTTGAAAATATAAGAAAGTCTGTATCGCTTTATCGGTTAAATCTTAAATTTCATAAATGATGGATAAGTATTATTTAATATGGTTTTAATGGCTAAATAGTCATGTTTTAATTATTTGAATATGATAAGAAAGTCAATTTTGAAATTAGTTTACCCAAATAAATAGTTCAAGTGAAAACTGAAAATATGACCGATTATTGGGCTCCAGATTCTCAACGGTTTGACGAATAAAAGTTGTACAAAGGTGCCACATACATATGCACACCTATATGTATATGATAATATATACCTAAGTAGTTAGTAAGGGGATTAATTATGTTAAGGACATGGTTAGAAAAAGTAAGTATATAAAAATAGAAGGGTTTATTTTTATTAAATATAACCATACACTTAAACACACAATACCCTTGCACACTTACATATCCATCACTCTTACACAACACTACCCTTACATTGATGTGACAAGGGGTGATATGCCTAAGTCGACCAAAAATGAGTTGTAAGGGAGGGGTTTTATGTAATTTTCCATCTCTTATTGTATTCCTAAATATTTCTTATAAATACCTCACTCCTCTTTACAAATTATTTACATCAAAACTCTACATTTCTTTCTCTTTTCAAACCCGTTAATGACTTTTAAAAACTAAGAAAATACTAATCACCTAACTAACTTTTTCAAAACAACATCAAACCATCTCAAAATCCTCTCAAACTCTTTCCAAGATCTTAAACCATTATTAGAAGACTACACAACAAGTTTCAAGACAAGACAAGAAGATCCGAGCACCCACCAAGACTTGGTCATGAGAAAAGGAGAAAGAAAGGAGGATCCTAAGCCTAAGGAGGAAAAAGAAACTATTTCGAGTTTCTTCGGTGTGATTATAGCAGAGCTATAGCCAATTTTAGGAATGATATTAACTGATGAAGGTGAGAACCTAAACTTTTAAATGATCCTAACTATATTCAAGTTAGTGATTGTTATTTGAATACTAAACTATTTCCATATGTATGTTAAATTTATTATGAATGATATGATGAATGTTTGCCATGTTTGGATGATGATATGTTTGATTGTTTGGATATTTAACAAGTCACGTTAAATACACGTTGATAAACAAAAGTGAAATAATTTTCGTTTATTGAATAGGGAGAATACATAATGATTAAACCTCTCAAAAATAATTTTAAATGTTTTATAAATGAATTATAAACATTTCTTAGTGTTCCTATGATGTTCGGAAAGAATATGAATGTTGAAGAAATTTTGGTATGTCGTGAAATAGTAACTCTCGATTTCACTACTTGAAAATTGAATCTTTTGCAAATGGAAAAATATCAATCCAAATTCTTTTAAATAAAGATTTTTCCAAATCCTTATAACCATAGCTTCCTAAGGAATAAAAAAATTCATTGTGTAGAGGTTTAAATACGACTAAAACATGATTTTAAAAACATCGTGGTTTTATAGTTCGAAATCTAGAAAATGAAATTGTTTTAAAATAAAATTATAAATTCTAGAAAATTATGGAATAAATCTTATAAATCATTTAAAAAATTTTAAAAGCGATTTAAGTTTAATATATAATATATTTTTAAAGGCAAACAAACTTTATTATTCACACTGTTCAATTTACAATGTACACAACATCAACTAACCTACTCTTATAAAAAAGTACAACTCAAATTACAAACACACTGTACAGATTACAAAACTCTGTACAAATTACAAGTACAAACGCACAAGCTAACCGGTTTCCTGCTATACAATTGATTACATTAAGTAGTAACTTGTATGTCTTTCAAAATTTTCTTATGTATCACAGAATATAGCTCAATTGCATTCAACACACCTCATCCAAAAATTCTACTGTTCCTTTCAACCCATACAGCATAAACAAACCTTTTTAAAATATTCAGAAGAACCCTTGCTCTGTTAGTCTTCCACCTAGTAGCTTTGAGTATATTAAACCATTCAGTGATACTTGAGCTAGATGGTCTGCGGAAGCCAGAATTAGCCAAAATACTAAGCAAGATTTGATGCACATAAGAGCATTCAAAAAACAGGTTCACATTTGTTTCAGTTTCAGAATCACACAAAACACACAGACCATCTAATATTATGCCCATAAAATGCAGTTTATCCTTGGTGTTTAGAGCATTTGCCATAAACTTCCAAAGAAGAAAATTCTCCTTAGTAGAAATACTCACATTCCTAATTCTAGAAGACTAAGGAAAAATTTGCTTCTCTATTTTCAATAGATTGTATACATGCTTAATTTACTGCACTTTCCCCTTCTAGTTAATTGCATCTCCATCACTACTCTTAAAATTCTCAGAGATATCATTCCATAACTGCCTCAAGACTGCAAGCTCGTGTAAGGTTACTCAATTTTGTCATTATGCACATATTCATCAACAACAGCTGAATCAGGTATGCCAGAATTCATTCTCAAATTACAATCAACCACCTCACTAAAAATCAAACCATATTTTGCCCATGGGAATTGCCAAAAAGACATATTATGCATTAACCTATAGTTACATTGAATAGAAGGCAAGAAAATACTTCTAAGCTTTAAAATGCTTCTCCAACTCCAAATTGAGTTCAGTGGAACATGCATAGTACAGAAGTTCTTCTTACCAATTAAGTTACAATATAATGAACCCATTGTGACCATAGACATCTTTCAGTTGAGAAAAGCTCATCAAAATAAATTGATATTGCAGCCTTATTCCACAGTTCTAAGTTTGTATTTCCTAAACCACCATTTTTCTTATCATCATACATTTTATGGAAAGCAATAATTATCATTTTATTTGAGAAAGGATCTCTGTGCATTAGAAATTTATTTAGTGCACTAATGACCATATATATAAGCTTAACAGGTAAGATAAAACGTCTGGTCCAGTATGTTGTAATGGCAACAATAACTGATTGCACCATAGTTAATCTACCAGCCTAGTATAGTTTACAACTAGGCCATTGTTGCAATTTATTAATTATCTTTTCATATAGAGGCAAACACTCTACTTTGGTAATTCTAGAACTAATAAGTGGAAGTCCTAAATAAAATGCATTACTTGGCAATTCCAGTAAACTTGAGCATCTGATAATCTCATTTTTTTTGTCAGAAGGAAGACCTGCTATCATTATATGATACTTATTCACATTTATTTGAAGGCCAGTCATAATATAGAACTGATGGACGGTACATCGAATGTAATGGATATTATGTAGAGTAGGCTTTGTGAAAATTATTAGGTCATCAACAAATAGTAATCGTGTAATCATAGGAACCAAACACCTAGGATGCAAATCCAAGTTTCCCTTCCCAACTTGTTCAATTAGCAGAGAACTCAAAAGCTCCATAACAATGATAAAAAGATAGGCTAAAATTAGATCTCCTTGCCTAACTCCTTATGCACCCCTAAAGTATCCTTGGAGACCATCACTTCTTGCAATATAATAGGATGGTGATGAGATACATGTATAGATCCATGCTAAAAAAAGGTTATGGGAATTTCATTCTTGCCACTACCGCTAATACTGAAGGCCATGATATAGAATGAAATGCCTTCCTTATGTCTAACTTTAACATGCACCTTAATGAAATAATCTTTCTGTTATAACCATTTAACAATTCCTGAGTAGTAAGAATATTATCACTGATTGCTCTACCATTAACATTGATTGATTGATTTGCAGATATACTTGAGGGCAATGCTAATTGTAGTCCATTTGCCAAAATCTTAGATATCACCTTATACACAATATTATAGCATGATATTGGTCTAAATTCAGAGGCAAAAGTGGGATTATCTATTGTTGGAATCAGTGCAATTGATGTAGCTGATAGACTTGATGCACTATAACAAAAACACCATATTACAACTTTAATTTTACAAATGTCACAAAAGCACAGTTGTAGTAAGTGTTTTTTTACAACCGTCAATTCCCTAAAGTTGTAATAAACATATTTTTAACAACTTTTCATTTTTTAGTTGTAATAGTACCTATTACAAACTTCATGTTTATAATATCTATATTTAATAACTAATCATATTAATATTCAATAATAATTAATAATAAACTTAAGAATCAATAATATTTATTCATTATTATTGAATAATTAATAGTTAATAAGTAGTAATTTATTTTTAATAGTTAATGTTAACTATTAATAAACACATTTACTAATAATAATATTTAAATATTAATATATTATAATTAATAACTACTAATAAACAATAACAATTGATATTAATTTGAAATATGAATTAATCTGCTATGCAAAAAAAGAAATATGAAATAATCTCCACTAATATTCGCTAATTAATATTTAATAAATTTTAATAGCTAATAAATGCTTAGTAATCAATAATGATAATAACTAAAAATCAATATATAATAATTTTTGTAATGAATAATAATTAAAAGTCAAAAGTCCAAATTGAATAATAATGAAAAGGTGAAAATAAATATTAAATAATAATAACACTTAATCAGTTAAAATAAAAATAATTAATAATCAATAAAAAATTAATATGAAATAAACAATGCTTAGTCAATAATGATTAGATATTAATATCAACATATAATAATTGCTAATATAAAATAAAAATTGATAATTAATTCATAATATGAAATTATTTCTATTACTAGTTAATAATTAGTAATCAATAAATAAGTATTAATTGTTTAATTAATGATTGATATTTAACAAATAATCATTAATAACAGCTTTTAAATAAAATTAGTTAATAGAAAGTGTTTAAAAGCTTTCCTTAGATTCAAAAATAATTTTTTTGCCAATAATTACATCGTTTCTGAACTTCGCGCTCCCATTTCGTCTAAAATGTCATTTCCCGCTAGCTTCATTTCTTTTTAATTTTCGGCTACAGCTTATCTCGCATATACAACCCTAGAATCCCAACCGCACCGCAATAAAATCCCAAATCACATTCACACTTAATCTTTGCAAACCACGCAACCTCATTCTGGAGCAAGCTACAACTTCTCGACCAAAGCACCGGCATCAATGCTGACATCCTCGACCATCGTACACACTGAGGAGTAAGGCGCAAGCAACAGATCGCGTTTGAACATCATAATTTCACTCGAGAAGCATCACTTGAATGCAAGTAGATCTGAAACTAACAGTAGAAAATCTCAGTGTCTTGCATTCCAGATCTAAAACCCTCGTTTCCTCAATATTCTTCTTGAATAACTGCAATTTCTCTCTCTCAAAGGAAATACTGGCATAGATGGATGAAGTGACGCAGTGGAAAACCGCTTGTAGGTAAGCTCAGCTATAGTCTGTTGTGTGCTTTTATTGATAGTTTGAATAACCCAAATAGCAGTGTCAATAGTTATCAAAAAAAACAACTACAGTTCGATTTCTCACAAGGTAATTGTTTGCAGTTCATATTTATACCTTTCTGATCCCAAATTCAGCATGAGTTAATTTTTTCAAACTAGTTTTTAGGTAAATCAATTTCACAAAAAAACATGGAAAATATTGAAGAATTGTTAACAGGAAAATTAAAGAAGAATTAGATATGTTTGCTAAAGGAACAAATTTGAATGTTGCCAAACGTGTTATTTGATTGAGATCTTTTGGAGAAATAAACCTGAGCACATTCTCATGTTCACAATGTCATGCATTCAATTTGCATCTGATAGTATTTTATGAATTTAGTGAAGTCTTCGTTTCATATCATAACCTGAATTTAGTAAAGTCCTCAATTTTGTACCACATGTTTCTCTTCTATTTGCAGGTTTGGATCTTTGCAACTAAAATGACTTCTTTTTGTAGACAACCAACTTGGCTGCAATTCATACACAAGTGATCACAGTTTGAGGTTCCTGGATATAATTTATAGTAACTTTATTGTTGCTTCCTGCTGTAAATTGAAATATTCATTGGATCTAATGTTTATGTTGCCATCTATCTTGTTAGCGTTATCAGTGATGATAACTTTATGTATGCATACGCACATTCCAGAATTTTAATTATAGGCAAAGACTGCTGGGAGCTTTTTGCCAAAGGATGGTCCTCTCCGTCAGGTGAAACTGATTTATACTTTTACCAAATGAAAAAGGGTAATGTTTAGTCAAACCAGTAAAGTTTAAGAAAACAGAACAAAATGCTTACTTAGCTTATATTAGGTTATGAAGAGACTCCAAAGGGAATGAGAGCAGCAGCTACAACTCTTCCTTCTTCATTTAGTATGTTATAGGTAGATGCTACATTTCTGAAATCTACAACTTCCAATTTCATTCCTGTAGAGTGGATAAAGCTCCTGAGTTTTGGACTTACAGGCTCAATGTTTTTCCACAACCAAGTATTAGTATCTCTGGAGCAGTGGAGCTGGTCATAGAACTTTGAAGATGGACAAACTTTCACTTTAATCTTTGATAATCTTTTGGGTGCCCATGACATAAGTTTATTCTCTGCTTCCTTCATACTTCACGCCATTTACTGTAAATCATGTCTGTGTACCCTTGAAACCGTAGCTAATCTTATGGAGCATATTGATTAAATTGATCTGGTCATGTGCTTACCGTAGCTAGTCTTCTGAATCATCATAGCTAGTCTTCCAGATCGTGCTCAAGTCTAGAAATGTATCTGTTGTAATGTGTGTATATGTGTGTGTTATTGTGATTTGTATGTGACTATGTATGTGTGTGTTATTGTGATTTGTATGTGACTATGTTGTAATGTTTGAAAATTTTAATTGGTTCATGTTTTAAGTTTGTTTGATATCTTTAGTTTTGTAGAAAATATGTTCTGAAATGAATTCTTTTGTTAATAATATGTATATAATTTGTTCACATATTACAGCTTTAAATAATGCTTTTAATAAAATATATTACAACAATTATAAATAGTTGTAATAAAGTTTATTACAACGGTGGAAAACAGTTGTAAAATATACATTTCACAACAGTATCGCAACAGTGCAAAAAAGTTGTAAAATATTTTAGTCTATTACAACTTCTTAATAGACGACGGTGGCTCCACCGTTGTAAAAAAATTTACAACTGTTTTCCACCATTGTAATATGGTCAATTTGTTGTAGTTATGGCAGGTAATTATGCAAGAAAAAAAATACTGGATAACATTAATAATATCCTCACCTATAACTGACCAGCATTGTTTCAAAAAATATGCATTATACCCTTCAGGACCTCCACAACAAGATGCATCCAAGTTGAAAACTACTGCTTTGATTTCAACTCTAGTTATCACTCTTATAATGCTATCAGACTGCTTAGGTGAAAGTGCTAGGAGATTAATATGGAAAAGAGGCTGCACATCTATTTGATAATTATTTGAAGATGCTAAAATGGATGAAAAGTATTTAACAAAAGCATCATTAATACTAGCTTATTGGATTGGGTAACACCACTCATATCCATAATCTTAAAAATAGAATCCCTAGCCTTCTTGATCTTAAGGAAATTATGGCAGTGCTTAGTGTTTCTGTGACGACCGTCCACAACCCTTGGACTTAAACAAGAGGAATAATGCGCTGAAAGATGTGCTAGGCAACTGTGGATGATCAACTAGGTAAGATAAAAAAGCAGAACTTGTCATATAACTCACATCGCAAGGATAAAGTATAATAGAACATATACAACAGGTAGAAATAGCAAAGCATCATGTATCAAACTTTCACAACATCCTGAAAGATCATCCATAGATAAACTGTATATAACATCAAAGTTTGTACATGAAGCCTCACTACAACACTCATCAAACAACGGAAACAAAGACACTAGGTAGTAGTAAAAGTAATACAGCAGCCTTCTACTCGCCTTCGTTCAGCAACATCGTCTCACAAAGATATCACGTTCCACCTGCTACTCAGTCTGCCTATCCACCAATGGATAAACAACCCAAGGTAAAAAGAGGAAACGTAAAACCTTGAGTCAGACAACAGTCTTCGTGAGTGATAAAACAACTAACTAACATCATCAATAAAGTATATGAGAATAGACATATAACCAAAATAATATACCTACTTCACCAGAGAAGAAACTCAACCTCATCTTCCTCACATCGGACAGTGATAGCCTTTACAGAACAAGCATTTCAACCATACATCCATGGCAACCAGACAACCATTCATTTATGGCAATCAGAAGTAACCAACAATATCAACCATAACAACCAATTATATATATCTCACGTAAACCATCCTAATTGAGCTCAACATCCCTTAAGAACAAGCCCAGTGGCCTAAACCAGTATCAGACAAGAACCCAAGAGACATCTCCTTTGACCTCAGACAATCTACGTGAGACGGTACATGCGAACAAACAACATTCATGACTGACTTTGGCTATCATCGCCAATCCTGCTTTGAAACCATCGCTAATCGTATGACTGGCCATATCATCCTTCCATTCGTCAAGGGCTAGTGATAACCCGGTTCTAACAAAAACTCCATACGTCTTTCAACGATACGTATCTAGGCCTTTCAACGATACCCAGGGTAGTTGACCATACAACTAGTCCTTTAGACATCTATATTGTACCCCTTCTTTGAGCCGCTAGAACCTACAACAACGATAGTCTCTTAGCTTAACACCTCTAGTCGTCAACACCTGCGACTATTCCCTAGCCCAAAACACGCTTGAGCAACCATTGTCTTCGATGCTTTTCAACAATCAATGAACGTCTCACACCACTTCGAACATTCCCTGTTGAACTCGTGTCGAAGCTAGAACCATTATCAATTCAAAAACAAGCTTCTTTTGGTTAATGCTACATTTTATAGCATTTCCAGCCTTTTCGCTACGAAAACTGGCCAAAATGTCAAAAAACCATTTGCAGGGCTTCTGAAATGCTATTATATCTCTGGTTCAATTCTGCATCATTCTGGGGTGAAAAACTAAGTAAAACATCAAAACAGCCTTTCACAGCTTTTCTTGAATGCTATTATATCTCATAGTTCAATTCTGCATCATTCTTGTATGAAAAACTAGGTAAAAAATCAAGACAGCCTTTCACAACGTTTCTAGAATGTTATCTAAAGCCAGCGACCTAGGCCAACCCGTGCTGTGCACATGACATGTGACTTGACTCCAACTCGTGCTTTGCACACCACATGCGACTTGACTTCATCCCGTGCTTTGCACACGACGTGCGACTTGACTTCAGCCCGTGCTTTGCACACGACATACGACTTGACTTCGGGTTTGACCATATTAGATTCAAACTTGACCAAATCTTCGCCAAACGACAACAATGATTCAAACAACTGATCTAAGTCATCCAAATCGATTAATTCAACAAGTAACCATCATCCAAACATGAGAATTTCACTAAAATGACGATAGATCGATAAGTAGACAAAATAATGGATCTAAACTTGCATAACCACGAATTAACATAAGAGATTACCAGTTTTAAGTTGCTAGATTAGATCCTATATCGGTTCATGTGAAAATACACTTACCATGATCTATGAGAAAACACTTGAAAATGATGAAATTTAAGACCAAACACTCATATACTTGGTTGAATCCGTGTGGGAGATGCATATCACTCACCTAATCTTCAAGACAACACAAAACACTTGGATCTAAATCCGAATAGCAAAGAATTAGCTTCTAACTCTTTGATCTAATGAAATCTTTCTTCAATTGATGTAGATCTAGTTTCAAATGATGTAGATCTTCGATTCTCTTATGTAAATCTAGAATTTTAAGTGGAAAGGTGTATTTGATTGAGCAAAGAGCATCACGAGCCCAACCAAATCAGAGAATGAAGAAAGTAACCTATTCTCCATTTGATTCTATCATCCAAACTAGCAGCCATCAAACCATGCATCCATAGCCTTATCCTAGCACGCAGAATTCTAAAAACAAACACAATAGTACAAGTTACAATGATGTAAGTTAACACGATACTAATGGGTCATATCAACGAAGTGTTCTGGATGAGTCGCCTTCATGCTCTCTTCTATCTCCCGCGTACAATCGTCTCCATCCTCACTCCACTGTACCTTGATGAGCTTAACTGTCTTCCTCCTAAGCTATTTCGTGTCATTCCCCACAACACAAAGCAACTTACGAGGTCTCGTAATAAGGTCTCTACTTTTAGATCTTCGTACTGTTCTAAAGATACCACCACATTCGAATCATGCACGCACTTCCGTAGAAACGACACATGGAAAACATTATGTACTCCCGACATCTTCTCGGGTAACTCCAATCTATATGTGAGCTTTCCAATCCGCTCAACTGTCGGAAACGGTCCAACGAATCTTTAGGCCACCTTTCCTTTGCTTTCAAACCGAACAACATGTTTCAACGGCGAAATCTTCACGAATACCAAATCGCCAATGTAAAATTCCAAATCTTTTCGATGCTTATCGGCATAACTCTTCCGACGATCTTGGCCAGCCTTCATTCGTTGTCGAACGATCTCGATACAATCCGATGTTTCTCTGATCATCTCTGGCCCAACTATCAACTTATCTCCAGTTTCTAACCAACATGCCGGAGAATTACACGGTCTACCATATAACGCCTCATATGGTGCCATCCCAATGCTCGACTGGTAGCTATTATTATACACAAACTCAACTAGATGTAGATGATATTCCCATGATCCCCCGAAGTCCAATACACAAGCTCTTAGGAGATCTTCCAAAACTAGGTTAACCCTCTCGGTTTGACCATTGGTTTGGGGAGGATAAGCCGTACTTAAACATAACTCGGTTCCCAAAGCCTCTTGCAAATTCTTCCAAAATCCACTAGTGAACAATAGATCTAGATCATTGACTATGCTCTTTGGGATACCATGGAATCGAACTATCTGTTTTATATAAAGCTCGACCAACTTTGATGTTGTCCTGTTGATTTGACAGAAATGAACCTTGCACTTTTGGTCAAGCGATTCATGATGACCCAAATTCCTTCGTTTCCTTCCCTGATTCTAGGTAGTCCATCGATAAAATCCATCGATATCTACTCCCACTTCCATGTAGGAACTTCCAATGGCTTTTTAAGTTCAGCTTTCACTAACTGACAGTTCATGCACTTGGAAATGAACTTTCCAATATCTTTTTTCATCCCTTCCCAGTTGTAGACTAGCTTCATGTCCTGATACATCTTGTAACCACCAGGATGAATCGTCAACTTCGAGTGATGACATTCCCATAGAACATGATATCTCAATCCATCGATATTAGGAACAACCGTCGTCTTGCTTTCAAAGCCAACCCTCTCGATCGACCTCGAACTCTTTATTCTTGGTTTCAAACTTCTGGATAAACTCAACAAGCCTTGCATCTCACTTTTGTCTTTCTCCAATCCTTTCGATAAGAGTAGGTCTTATCGCCAAGTTCGCCAATATTTCAGGTTCCAACTCACACCTTGGCTTTAAATCAAATTCTGCCAAAAACTCGAGGCTCTTCCATTCCGAAAACATTGCTCCCAATCCTGCATGTCTTCGACTTAACACATCGGCAACTGCGTTACCTTTACCCAGAGTACAGGCTACACCAAAATCATACGATGCCAAAAGCTCTAACCACTGCTGCTACCTAAGATTCAAATCCTTTTGAGTGAAAAGATACTTCAACGATTTATGATCCATAAACAACTCGAATCGAATTCCCAATAAGTAATGTCTCCACATCTTCAAAGAAAACACAATCGCTTCCTACTCCAAATCATGAGTTAGATAATTCCTTTCGTGCGGCTTCAGCTATCGACTCGCGTATAACACAACCTTATTCTTCTGGATTAGCACTGCTTCCAGCCTAGTACCACATACATCGGTGTATACCACCATTTCCTCATTCCCATTTGGAATCATCAAAAAAGGAGCACTCGTCAGTCCCTCTTTCATGATCTTGAAAGCTTGCTCACACTTTGCATCCCATGTGAACACTTGGTTCTTCTTCGTCAATCCTATTAATGGAGCATCTATCTTGGAGAAATCCTTGATAAACCATCAGTAATAACCTGCTAATCCAAGGAAACTTCTCATGTCCATTGCATTCTTAGGTCAATCCCAGTCCTAGGTTGTTGCCACCTTAGCGGGGTCAACCGCTATTCCATTTCCAGAAACTTCATAGCCTAAGAATCTCACTTCACTTTTCCAGAAGTGACACTTCAAAAACATAGCCTTTAGCTGATGCTTTCGCAAGTTTTCCAAAACCACTCGAAGTGCGCCTTATGTTCTTCCTCGTTCCTGGAGTAAACCAAAATATCATCCACGAACACAAGAAAATACTTATTCAACTGATCTCTGAAAACCCTATTCATAAGATCCACGAAGTACGCTGGCGCGTTAGTCAACCCAAATGGCATTACCAACCATTCGAAGAAACCGTACGGTGTCCTAAAAGCTCACGAAGACCCTATCTTTGGGCTTACATCTTATCAACACCTTTTGTCCTTCCACATCACCGACTCTCAACTCTAGCTTTTCCAATTCACTCTTGCCTCATAACTCTTAAGCCAATCCATGCCCAAGATGATCCAAAACACAGCAAAGTTCAAAACAAAGCAATCACACACAAAAGAGTATCCGTGACTCGATAAGACTATACCACGACAAAGCATACAAAGTCTGGACGAACCCATTAATGGATTAGTCACAACCAAAGGTCTATCACATATCTCAGTTCCAAACCCAAGCGGCACATAAACTCATTACAGATGAAAGAATGTGATGCTCCAGTATCAAAAAACACACGAGATGAAACGCCTTTAACTAAAAGCATACCTTGAATGACGACACCCTTTCCTTTTTCCTCTACAGTAGGAGCTCTAGAAGAAAATGACACAACTTCCAAAGCAAAAGCCTTAACAACCTACTTACCCTTAGCGGATTCTGGACAATCCTTCTTTTCATGTCCAGGCTTGCCACACTGAAAGCACTTTTTCTCAGCTTTTGGATTCTTAGATTTGTTGGAGTAATGGCCTTTTTATTGGAATTTTAAGCAAACTACCTCACTTTTAGGTTTCTTCTTGCCATCCTTTCCTTTCTGTTGTTGCTGCTTCCTCTTTTGATTGTTATTACCACTCGACTGTGGTTTCTGTGCTTCCTTGATTGCAGAAACTACATCTCCTTCCTTCGGAAACAAGCTTTCATGCCTCACGACTTTTTCCACAATCTTCTCATACGGATCGTCAAAATGATCCACCAATGGCCTTCCGATATAGGTATCCAAACCCAACACAAAATTCACGTTCTTTTGATAAGGAGAATCAATGTATGAATAAGCATATTTGGACAATGCCTCAAAGTCAGAAACATAATCAAGCACTGGTTTACCATTATGTTTCAACTGCACAAATTTCTTGAACAAGGAAAACTTATGAGTAGTAGACATAAATTTCATTGGAATTGCTCCCAAGTTATTTCTTCTTCCGGAGTCTCAAGCATAACAAAATTCCACCACTCCATGGCCCTGCCTTGCAGCTGCCTTGACGCAAGCTTTCTCTTAATTGCATCCTTTATACCCAAATCTCCAAAAATGCGAATGCAAGCCTCTAACCACCTTTGAACTTCTTCGGTCGGCTCCGTTCCTTTGATTGCTTTTCGAACTAGAGATGTGTAGTCCTTACAAAGCTTCGCAAAATCCGCAACCCTAGGAACCTCTACATCTACAGTGGATGCCATTGGAGCAGGTACCCTTCTCATGAATGCCTCAATCATGGCTGGGTAATCAGGTATACAGCCATTTCCCCCTCTAAGCACAACCTCCTCCCTAGCAGTGTGTCTTGAAGTTCGTCGACTCATTCTAAATCTGCAAATTAGAATGTGTAACACCCCGTATGTTGAATAACTTGCTATAATATACAACAGGGCAGAATTAAATTTTAAAATCTGAATCAGGGGAAAGGGCTATGCCATTGCGTTCGTCTCGGAAAAATACGCGAAATAGAGTCCGAGTTTTCGAAAATTGGAGTCCGTATGACCCAGTTAAGGCCCGAAGAAGTTTTCAGAAAATTTCAAATTTCAGAAGAGGCGCGAAAATTCCCGCCAGACAGAGGGAGTCGACACAGGGGTCGACATGGGTGTCGACCCCCCCAAGGGGTCGACCCCCCCTATCGGCCAACTTGGCCTGGGTGCAGCCTGAAGGAGTTTGGGCTGTGTTTGGTGGCTTGTGACGAGATCTGACGGCTCTAACCTAATCTAGGGTAAATCTAAGGGCCTAAACTACATCCTAATTCTATAAATACACCCTAAGACTACCCTAATTCATACTAAAAATAGATACAACGTCGTTATGCCGTCAAAATGCAACTTGAAGGAGCCTCCATCAAATTAAAGAGGAAGATAGCTTCTCAAATCAACTTCTAATCAACTCTAGCAACTTAATCTTCTTCATAGGAGTGCTAATCAACGAGTTGTGAGTTTCTATGCCTTTAGCAAGCAATTGCTAAACTAATTATGATAGGATATAATGAGGTTATGGTTATGTATGTGGATCAATGCAAGTTATGTTATCATATGCTATGTGTTATGCAAGTTATGCAAGTCATATGCCATGTGTTCATGATGTTATGCAAGTTATGCAAGTCATATGCTATGTGTTCATGATGTTATGCAAGTTATGCAAGTCATATGCTATGTGTTCATGATGTTATGCAAGTTATGCAAGTCATATGCTATGAGTTCATGATGCTAGTTGTGCAAGTTTTATGCTATGTGTTCATGATGCTAGTTATGCAAATCACTATGATAAACATTGATCCATTATGACACCATGTTATGCAAGTTTGGTGTTTGATTATATGCAAGTTCATATATGACATGTTATGCAAGTTTGGTGTTTGATTATATGCAAGTTCATATATGACATGTTATGCAAGTTTGGTGTTTGATTATATGCAAGTTCATATATGACATGTTATGCAAGTTTGGTGTTTGATTATATGCAAGTAACATGTGCAAGTTTACACATTTGTATGAGATGCATACATATGCAAGTTAACCCCTTTATATGTCACACATATATATGCAAGTTACCATCTTTATGACATATGTGATTCATGCAAGTTGGGTTGATTATTTATGCTAGTTGGGTTTGATGCCATGGTCATATATGCATGTTGACACCTTTAAAACCCATGTTGATGCTAATGTTATGCAAGTTGAACCCATTGTGTTTGTGATGAATCTTCCCTTTTAAGTATGTCATGTCAACGTATTACGTGGGGAACGATGGGGTTAATATTCATGTTAATGAAATGGTGTGAAGTTGGTATGGTTATGCATACCATAAAGTGGATGGACATAATTGAGTCAATTATGTACATCGTTAAATTTGTAATTAATTAGGGATAATTAATACAAATTATGGGGGTGATTAATTAGGTGTAATTAATCGACTAAGACACGAGGTTGGACCCTTTTGTAGCATAAGACTGCCCGGAACCGACCGACAAATCCAGCGGCTACAAATGATTGGCCCAATGTGAGAGGTCTTAGGCATAAACTAAATACGTGACAAGTGTAAAGATACGAGGTTAGACTCGGTTATGGCGTAAGGCTGCCCGGACCCGACCGGCAAATCCAGCTGCCATAAAAGATAGTCTAATGTGAGAGGTCTTTACAACGGTTACGTTCTTAATCAATTAAGAAACACTTAACCAGATAAGCATGTAGTCGGGCATGAGGGGTTAAGTGGGTGCCTTGGGTGGCATGTGGAAATCAAGTAAGTGCCTTGGGTGGCATGTGGAAATCTAGTGGGTTGCCTTGGGTGGCAATAGAAAATATGATTAGAATACTTAACCAAGTGGAAACATGTAATTAAACATGATTAAAGGGTTAAGTGGGATGCACTAGAAAAAGGGACAAGCTTAGGTGGGTAGCTTGTGGGGGCCCATTTCAACCAGTAACCCATATGTATCTTATTGGGCTCGACCCATGTCGAGGACGGGACACGCGTACTGGGCTTGACTATAAGAGGCCAAAACGGGTTAGCGGTGGCAACGCAAGTCCAACGGGTTTCATATGCGTGTGTGGACCCGGGTTGGTAGGTAAGACGTTGTTGCATCGTGTAGGTATAAGCCGTGCACCATTGATTGTATCGGGTTGCCACTTTGGGGAGTGATACACCCCACTGTGGGGCCAGCACGGGTATCTACGGTAGGGAGCCGATCGCTTGGGGAGTAGTGGGTACACCTAGTGGAGGTAGGGGCAGACGGCACCTATGTTGTCAGCTAGGGGTACACGAAACTACTAGTTAAATTTTCTAAGTCCTTGGGTGGGATCAACCTTTAAGTAGGAATGACTGGTGTGGTGCAGTGTAGTAATTACCCTTGGGTGGGTAGATGTGTCTTTACCGTTATCTTAGTTCATCCTATGTCTAGTTGGCTGCTTAGTGTAGTCATTTATCCCCAGTCATCACCGTAACAAGTTTATATCATACCCTAATTACTTTAATGATTGTATTGTTAAAGTTATAAGGCTCACTCAGACTTATGTCTGACCCCGTTGTTTTTATCTTTTTCCCCCTCAGGTCCTCAGGTTGGGCCTAGTACTAGTGGGCTTTGATCAGATCGCTTATCTATCTTTTGGAGCTTGGACCGTTGATGTAAAGCTCAGCTTATCTTTTCTTTTCTTTCATGGCTATTAGTTATGTAGTGGGATTATGTACTTATGTTTTTATCAGGATGGATATTTAGTACTTGACTCTTTATGGTGTTGTAACTAAACATGTTTACCTTCTGCTGCAATGAAATGATGTTTTAGATTTTCAAGTGTTATTTATATCTGTCTTGTTGTAATTTTTCTGTTCTATATTCACTTAAAATACTCCACCGAAGTTAAGGCATTACCTTAGTGAGTGACCTTAGCGGGTGTGGGGTGTTACATGTGGTATCAGAGCTGAAGGTTACCAGAACGGATAAAACTTTTAGAAAAACTATTTTTCTAAAAACATTTTTTGAAGAAGTATTTTCAAAAACATGTCTTTTAAGAGAAAAGTTTTGAAAGAAAAGCATAATCCCCAATAGCCATATCTTTATCGTTTGAATTCTCCGTTTTGAATCTTTCCTTTTTCGTTTCAGCATGGCTGAGGATCTTAACCTTCCGGAGGGTGTAGCGATACCAGTATGGTATAAGAGGTTGATGGAGGCTAGGGCCGCCACTGCGGGTCCAGCAAATGTTCCTCCACCAACAGTAGCACCCGATCTTCCTCCTCCTCCTCCTCCTCGCACGAATACTTTTGCTAAGACTTGTAAGGAATTTAAGGCTATGGGAGGGAAACCTTTTCAAGGATCAGAAACTTTTGTGGAAGCTAGAGATTGGCTTAAGGAGGTGGAAGAGTTGATAGATATCTTTGAGATGGAAGAAGGAAAGAATGTCAAGTTAGCTGCTTGGTTAATGAAGGGAGAGGCCTCTTTCTGGTGGGAGGTCACTAATGGAGAACGCCTAGTTGACTCTTGGGCGGATTTCAGACAAAGGTTTGTGGCAAAGTTTCTTTCAAGGGCGGAAGAAAATCTGTATATGGAAAGGTTCTTGACACTAAAGCAAGGAAACCTATCAGTAAAGGAATATGTCAACAAGTTTAATCAATTGGCAAGGTTTGGCATAGACATGGTGAATACACCGGAGAAGAAGGCTTTGAGGTTCGTTAAGGGCTTGAACGAACCGATGCATGGATTGGCTATGACTCACATCCTTATGGGGGCCACCTTTGAGAAGCTAGTAGACATGGCACTCATGCATGAGGAAGAGAAGGGTCCCAATGCTAATAAGGCACCCGAGAAGAAAGGAGATCAGAAGAGACCTCAACAGCAACAGCAACAGCAAAACAAGGGTGGGAAAGGCAACGGTGGCAAGGGAAAGAAGAAGTGCTTCAATTGCGGGACACCAGGCCACCTAAGCAAAGATTGTCGGAAGAAGAAGAAGACTGGTTGCTTCCACTGTGGCGAAGCAGGGCATCTAGTGAAGGACTGCCCTAAGAAGGGGCAGAGGACGGGATCTACCTCAGGGGGACAGGTGCAAGCTCTTATGGCACCAGGTCAGGCAAGGGGGCAAGTTCAGGCTCTCGCGGTTCCACCGATTCAAGAAAGAGGTAGAACTATTTCCGTTGAAAGTCTGGTTTTTCTGTTTGATCATCCTGTCCGTACTTTGTTTGACTCTGGCGCATCGCATTCGTTTATCTCATCATCATTAATTGAGTCACTGCACTTAGACACCAGTCTAGTAGATGATCCCTTGGTTGTTTAAAACCCAATTGGGGGCTCCACTTATTTGTCCATGATATGTTTGGGTTTGAAGATTTCTATACTTAGCGTTGAGTTTAGATGTGATGCTTTTGTTTTGGGCTTCACGGGCTATGGGTTGATTTTGGGCATGGACTGGTTATCCAGTAATGGTGTCGTTCTTGATTGCGAAAGGAGAGTGGTTAGGCTCATGACCCGCTTGGGTAATACTCTCGAGATCTCTTGTAATCCCATGGATTCTGATATGCTAAGTTATCTTGAATCGCTTGACGCTTCGGTCGAGAGTTTGCGATCTGTTAGAGTGGTCCAGGAGTACTCAGATGTGTTTGAGGAGGTGAAGGGCTTACCTCCGAAGCGGGAGATAGACTTCCGAATATATCTGGTGGACAATGCTAAACCAGTATCTTTGCCAGTGCGCCACATGACTCCTCGTGAAAGGAGGGAACTCCATAAGCAAGTAGGGGAGTTGCTTGAGAAGGGGTTCATAAGACGAAGTATATCGGAGTGGGGTGCTCCAGTAGTTTTTGCCACGAAGACGGATGGGTCCCTCAGACTTTGTGTAGACTATAGAGAACTCAACAAGCTCACAAAGAAGAATAGACACCCATTGCCGAGGATTGATGATCTCTTTGATCAGTTGGTTGGCGCCTCAGTGTTTTCGCAGTTGGACTTGGCCACGGGGTTTCATCAGTTGAGAGTGGCTGAGGATAGCATAGACAAGACTGCCTTTAGGACTCCGGATGGTTTCTATGAGTGGCTTGTGATGCCATTTGGTTTGACGAACGCACCTGCATACTTTGTTGATTTGATGAGTAGGGTGTTCAGGGAGTACCTTAATAAGTTCGTGGTGGTCTTTGTGGATGACATCTTAGTCTTTTCTAAGAGTGAAGAAGAGCATGCCCTACATCTTAGGGAAGTGTTAGAGACTCTTCGAGCGCATAGCCTTAAGGCTAAATTCTCTAAATGTCACTTTTGGAGGAAGGAAGTGCGGTTCTTGGGGCACGTGGTCTCCAAGGAAGGGATAGCTGTGGATCCCGCGAAGGTAGTATCCATCCAAGATTGGAAGGTTCCGAAGAATGCTACCGAGGTGAGGAGTTTCTTGGGGTTGGCTGGCTACTATAGGAAGTTTATCAAGGACTTCGCGAAGATATCAGCCCCATTAACTCGCTTGACGAAGAAGAATCTAGTCTTCACATGGGACGTAGATTGTGATGACGCGTTCCAACGGTTAAAGAGAGCTTTAACCACAGCTCCAGTCTTAGTGTTGCCAGATGGGAGTAAGCCATTTGTTGTTTACACCGATGCTTGTGGGACAGGACTAGGCGCAGTCTTAATGCAAGAGGGAAGGGTAATAGCCTATGGGGGAAGGCAGTTGAGAAAGCATGAGAAAAATTACCCTACCCATGATTTAGAGTTAGCCGCTATTGTTTTTGCGCTTAAGACTTGGTGCCATTATCTTCTTGGAGAGAGGTTCGAATTGTTCACTGACCACAAATCATTGAAGTACTTGTTTTCTCAGAAGGATTTGAACTTGAGACAGCAAAGGTGGATGGAGTTCTTAGCATCCTATGATTTCGAGATAGCGTATACCCCTGGCAAGGGTAACGTGGTGGCAGACGCCTTGAACAGAAAAAGGTTGTCTTTGAGTCCATTGTTCGTGGAATGACGAAGCTTGGAATTTATCTCGATGTTCGACTTCAGACCCTCCGTTGACTTTGTACCCGGTTTGCTAGCATCCTTAGAGGTCAGACCTACTCTTTTGGGACGGATTGGCGAGGCACAGCGGGACGACCCACAGTTGGTTGAGTTAGTAGAGAAGCTCATAAGGGGGGAGTCGTCCAGCCATTTGAGTAGGTACAGCCTAGACGATAGGGGGTGCTTGCGTAGAGATGGTAGACTTTGTGTACCGCAAGACGAGGGTTTGAGGAAGGCTATACTTGATGATGCGCATCGTTCAAAGATGACCATTCATCCCGGTGGGGACAAGATGTACCAAGACATGAAGCGAGTTTTCTTTTGGGCCGGTATGAAGAAAGATGTGGCCGAGTATGTCGCTAGATGCTTGGTGTGCCAATAAGTGAAAGCGGAGCAAAAGAAACCTGGTGGGTTGCTTCACCCATTGGAAGTTCCGCAATGGAAGTGGGATAGCGTCTCGATGGATTTTATTGATGGGTTACCGAGATCGAGGAAGGGTAATACGGGAATTTGGGTTGTGGTAGACAGACTTACTAAGAGTGCCCATTTCATACCCGTGAAGAGTAAGAGGACTTCTCCATGGCTAGCTTCAGTTTACCTTCGAGAGATAGTTCGATTGCATGGAGTACCTTCTAGCATAGTGAGTGATCGAGATCCTATCTTCACTAGCGAGTTTTGGAAGAGTTTGCAAGAGGCAGTAGGGACTCAGTTGTGTTTGAGCACCGCATATCATCCTCAGACGGACGGCCAGACCGAGAGGGTGAATCGTGTTCTAGAAGACCTTTTGAGACTATGTATCTTAGATTTTGGAGGTACATGGGAAGAGCATCTTCCATTGGTGGAGTTCGCGTATAACAATAGCTTTCAGTCTAGTATTGGCATGGTTCCTTTCGAAGCTCTTTATGGAAGGCCTTGTCGGTCACCTACATGTTGGTGGGAATCTACGGATAAGATCTTGCTTGGGCCTGATATGGTTAGAGAGACTTCGGAAAAGATTGATTTGATTAGAAGAAGGATGAAAGCAGCGCAAGATAGGCAGAAATCTTACGCATATAAGAGGAGGACGGATCTTGAGTTTGATGTTGGGGACATGGTCTTTATCAAAGTGTCTCCATTACGGAATGTTGTCTGCTTTGGGTCCGTTGGGAAGTTAGCACCAAGCTTTGTAGGACCGTTTCCTATTAAGGAAAGGATTGGACGGATGGCATATAGAGTGGATTTACCCGAGAGACTTAGTGGGGTACATAACGTATTCCATGTGTCACATTTGAGGAAGTGCCTACATGAGACCGCAGAGGTGGTAGAGCCGAGCTTGCTTAGAGAAGTGGAGGTAGAGCGTGATGCGACTATTCGACGAGCTCCTACCCGCATCCTTGGGTCAGAGATTAGGAAGTTGAGAAACAGAGAGGTTCGACTAGTCAAAGTGCAATGGGGAGAGGATGAGAGCAATGCTACTTGGGAGACAGAAGCGAAGATGTGTTCACTGTACCCATTCCTTTTTGAGGGTATGTCTTTTAACTTCTCCTTTATCGTTTGTCTAGTACTTATATTATCTATAGTATGTCCTCTCATTGGTACCTTTGACCTTTAGATAGGGTAAGCCTATGGTTGAAACATGTGTTTGAGACATGTTATGATTGATGGATGCATGTGGATGTAAGTGGTTGCTAGTGGTTGCTCGTGGATGCATATACACACACTTAGACACTAGATCGGCTCAGTCACTTCATATTGCATATAAATTGTGTGTAGGTAGCTATATTAATGGATGTATAATGGTTGCGTTATCATATGGATGATGCATTTTGGTGTATGGTTGTGCACACATGTAGAAATAGTATGTGTCGATAGGGTTCTTTCGCATACATATTGGATGCATGGCACTATCATGGTTTGCATTAAGGAGGTCAACTGAATCAGTAGACCGCCTGATTTTGCATTAGACAGGGAACATATACACACACTCTTTGCATATGTTCATACAGCATTAGAAACTTTAAGGACAATGGATGCCAGTGTTTGATGGTTTGAGTAGATGGTTGTTTGGTTGGTAGGATACGTTCTTCTTGACTTAGAGATTTCGGGGACGAAATTCTTTAAGTAGGGGAGAATGTAACACCCCGTATGTTGAATAACTTGCTATAATATACAACAGGGCAGAATTAATTTTTAAAATCTGAATCAGGGGAAACGGGCTATGCCATTGCGTTCGTCTCGGAAAAATACGCGAAATAGAGTCCGAGTTTTCGAAAATCGGAGTCCGAATGACCCAGTTAAGGCCCGAAGAAGTTTTCAGAAAATTTCAAATTTCAGAAGAGGCGGGAAAATTCCCGCCAGACAGAGGGAGTCGACACAGGGGTCGACATGGGTATTGACCCCCCCCCCACCCCCCCAAGGGGTCGACCCATGTGTCGACCCCCCCTATCGGCCAACTTGGCCTGGGTGCAGCCTGAAGGAGTTTGGGCTGTGTTAGGTGGCTTGTGACGAGATCTGACGGCTCTAACCTAATCTAGGGTTAATCTAAGGGCCTAAACTACATCCTAATTCTATAAATACACCCTAAGACTACCCTAATTCATACTAAAAATAGATACAACGTCGTTATGCCATCAAAATGCAACTTGAAGGAGCCTCCATCAAATTAAAGAGGAAGATAGCTTCTCAAATCAACTTCTAATCAACTCTAGCAACTTAATCTTCTTCATAGGAGTGCTAATCAACAAGTTGTGAGTTTCTATGCCTTTAGCAAGCAATTGCTAAACTAATTATGATAGGATATAATGAGGTTATGGTTATGTATGTGGATAAATGCAAGTTATGTTATCATATGCTATGTGTTATGCAAGTTATGCAAGTCATATGCCATGTGTTCATGATGTTATGCAAGTTATGCAAGTCATATGCTATGTGTTCATGATGTTATGCAAGTTATGCAAGTCATATGCTATGTGTTCATGATGTTATGCAAGTTATGCAAGTCATATGCTATGAGTTCATGATGCTAGTTGTGCAAGTTTTATGCTATGTGTTCATGATGCTAGTTATGCAAATCACTATGATAAACATTGATCCATTATGACACCATGTTATGCAAGTTTGGTGTTTGATTATATGCAAGTTCATATATGACATGTTATGCAAGTTTGGTGTTTGATTATATGCAAGTTCATATATGACATGTTATGCAAGTTTGGTGTTTGATTATATGCAAGTTCATATATGACATGTTATGCAAGTTTGGTGTTTGATTATATGCAAGTAACATGTGCAAGTTTACACCTTTGTATGAGATGCATACATATGCAAGTTAACCCCTTTATATGTCACACATATATATGCAAGTTACCATCTTTATGACATATGTGATTCATGCAAGTTGGGTTGACTATTTATGCTAGTTGGGTTTGATGCCATGGTCATATATGCATGTTGACACCTTTAAAACCCATGTTGATGCTAATGTTATGCAAGTTGAACCCATTGTGTTTGTGATGAATCTTCCCTTTTAAGTATGTCATGTCAACGTATTACGTGGGGAACGATGGGGTTAATATTCATGTTAATGAAAGGGTGTGAAGTTGGTATGATTATGCATACCATAAAGTGGATGGACATAATTGAGTCAATTATGTACATCGTTAAATTTTTAATTAATTAGGGATAATTAATACAAATTATGGGGGTGATTAATTAGGTGTAATTAATCGACTAAGACACGAGGTTGGACCCTTTTGTAGCATAAGACTGCCCGGAACCGACCGACAAATCCAGCGGCTACAAATGATTGGCCCAATGTGAGAGGTCTTAGGCATAAACTAACGTGAAAAGTGTAAAGATACGAGGTTAGACTCGGTTATGGCGTAAGGCTGCCCGGACCCGACCGACAAATCCAGCTGCCATAAAAGATAGTCTAATGTGAGAGGTCTTTACAACGGTTACGTTCTTAATCAATTAAGAAACACTTAACCAGATAAGCATGTAGTGGGGCATGAGGGGTTAAGTGGGTGCCTTGGGTGGCATGTGGAAATCAAGTAAGTGCCTTGGGTGGCATGTGGAAATCTAGTGGGTTGCCTTGGGTGGCAATAGAAAATACGATTAGAATACTTAACCAAGTGGAAACATGTAATTAAACATGATTAAAGGGTTAAGTGGGATGCACTAGAAAAAGGGACAAGCTTAGGTGGGTAGCTTGTGGGGGCCCATTTCAACCAGTAACCCATATGTATCTTATTGGGCTCGACCCATGTCGAGGACGGGACACGCGTACTGGGCTTGACTATAAGAGGCCAAAATGGGTTAGCGGTGGCAACGCAAGTCCAACGGGTTTCATATGCGTGTGTGGACCCGGGCTGGTAGGTAAGACGTTGTTGCATCGTGTAGGTATAAGCCGTGCACCGTTGATTGTATCGGGTTGCCACTTTGGGGAGTGATACACCCCACTGTGGGGCCAGCACAGGTATCTACGGTAGGGAGCCGATCGCTTGGGGAGTAGTGGGTACACCTAGTAGAGGTAGGGGCAGACGGCACCTATGTAGTCAGCTAGGGGTACACGAAACTACTAGTTAAATTTTCTAAGTCCTTGGGTGGGATCAACCTTTAAGTAGGAATGACTGGTGTGGTGCAGTGTAGTAATTACCCTTGGGTGGGTAGATGCGTCTTTACCGTTATCTTAGTTCATCCTATGTCTAGTTGGCTGCTTAGTGTAGTCATTTATCCCCAGTCATCACCATACCAAGTTTATATCATACCCTAATTACTTTAATGATTGTATTGTTAAAGTTATATGGCTCACTCAGACTTATGTCTGACCCCGTTGTTTTTATCTTTTTCCCCCTCAGGTCCTCAGGTTGGGCCTAGTACTAGTGGGCTTTGATCAGATCGTTTATCTATCTTTTGGAGCTTGGACCGTTGATGTAAAGCTCAGCTTATCTTTTCTTTTCTTTCATGGCTATTAGTTATGTAGTGGGATTATGTACTTATGTTTTTATCAGGATGGATATTTAGTACTTGACTCTTTATGGTGTTGTAACTAAACATGTTTACCTTCTGCTGCAATGAAATGATGTTTTAGATTTTCAAGTATTATTTATATCTGTCTTGTTGTAATTTTTCTGTTCTATATTCACTTAAAATACTCCACCGAAGTTAAGGCATTCCCTTAGTGAGTGACCTTAGCGGGTGTGGGGTGTTACAGAATGATTAGCCACTTACAAGAAAAGCTGCTAAAGAAGTACAAATGCTACTATACTATATAGCATAATATAGTATACATCCATCAAAATCTACAAATACGTCTCTCATACGCAATTACGTTTTCGAACATTGGATAAAATCGATTAACCAGAACTCTGATACAAATGTGATGACCGTCCACAACCAATGCATTTAAACAAGAGGAATAATGCACTGAAAGACGTGCCAAGCAGTTGTGGATGATCATCTAGGTAAGACAACAAAACGGAACCTGTCGTATAACTCACAACACAAGGATAAAGTATAATAGAACATATACAACAGGTAGAAATAACAAAGCATCATATATCAAACTTTCAAAGTTTCACAACATCCTGAAAGATCATCCATACATCAACTGTTTATAACATCAAAGTTTGTTCATGAAGCCTCACTACAACACTCATCAAACAGTGGAAACAAAGATACTAGGTAGTAGTATAGTAATACATCAGCCTCCTGCCCGCCTTCGTTCAACAACATCGTCTCACCAAGATATCACCTGCTATTCAGTTTCCCCATCCAACAATGGATGAATAGCCCAAGGTAATAAGAGGAAACATAAAACCATGAGTCAGCAACAGTTTTAGTGAGCGATAAAACAACGAATCAACATCAGTTATAAAGTATATGAGAATAGGTAGATAACCAAGGTAATCTACCTACTTCACGAGAGAAGAAACTCATCCTCATCTTCCCCACATCGGACAGTGATAACCTTTACAGAACAAGCATTAAAACCATACATCCATGGCAACCAGACAACCATTCATTCATAGCAATCAGAAGTAACCAACAGTATCAATCATAACAACCAATTATATATATCTCACGTAAACCATCCTAATCGAGCTCGACATCCCTCAAGCACAAGCCCAGAGGCCTAGACCAATATCAGACAAGAACCCAAGAAACATCTCCTTCGATGTCATACAATCTACGTGAGACGGTACATGCAAACAAACAACATTCATGACTGACTCTGTAACAACCCGTATTTTTAATAACCTGTTATAACGTAAATCGAGGCAGAATTTAATTCTAAAATCTGAATCAAGGGAAACGGGCTATGCCATTGCGTTCGTCTCGGAAAAATACACGAAATAGAGTTCGAGTTTTCGAAAATCGGAGTCTGTATGACCCGATTAAGGCCCAACGAAGTTTTCAGAAAATTCAAAGTAAAAACAGATTTCAAATTCAAGTTTGAATTTGGAAATTAGGGCTAGGTTGGGCCAGGCGGGAAACTTCCCTCCAGAGCACCCAAGTCGACAGCCCTGTCGACTTGGGAGTCGACTTGGTTGGACCCAAGTCGACAGCCCTGTCGACTTGGCTGTCGACTTGGCTCAGCCGGGCAGTTCTGCCTGGTGCACCATTTTGGGATTGTGTTGAGTTTGGGGGCCAGATTCGGTTTTGAGGGCTGAGATTAGAACTAGGGTTTAATCCTAAGGTTGAAACTAATCCTAATCTCTAAAAATAAGCCCCTAACCTAACCCTAAATCATCATTATTCATTCAAGTAACTAAACTATGGCAAAATCAATCCTCTCATGGCCTCCACTCTCTTCATAAAAATTTCTAAATTATTTCTATGAGAGATTTTCCATGCATACAAGCGTTTTCAAGCTTGTATGAGCATCATTAGCTTGCATTCAAGTCAAGTTTCCATATTTACATCATAAAGCAAGAGTTTTGATCATTTTGGCTCAAGGGTTTTTATTGATTTGGAGCTTGCATTTTGGGTTTATTTGATTGCATAAGGGCTTAGTCTCAATCTATATATATATTTGAGTCTTCATAAGCATTGTAAGCCCTATTCTACTTTCATATTTAAACTCTAAAGTTAAATGAATGATGCAAGTTTGGTTGGCCATTATGATATGCAAGTTTATCATGTTATGTTATGCAAGTATGCCATGTTATGATATGCAAGTTTATCATGTTATGTTATGCAAGTCTGTCATATGATATGCAAGTTATGTTATGCAAGTTTGATATGCAAGTTTGTCATATGATATGCAAGTTATGTTATGCAAGTTTGGGTTGATCCTTTTGTTCATGTTATCATGTTATGCAAGCTTATCTTGGGTTTATGAGCTTAAAGCTCCAAGCTTTATGCTAAAGGTTGCATTTTGGCAACATGTAAGTTATCATATCTCTTATGATAACTTGCATGTGAGGCTAAATGCGAACTTATGGCCATTTCTACATGCCATTCATCACCATGTATCACCAATATGCTAAGTTTGGTTTTATGCATGCTTTTGAGGCCTAAAAATGTAATATGCAAGTATATGAACATATGTACATTTCATATGCCACCATGTTAAACTTGTGGCTTCAACACCTTTATGTCATGATTATGCCAAGTTCCCTCTTTCTATCCTTTATGCGCTATTGCGATATGTAAGTGATGGGATTGCGTTTGGGGTTGGGTAAACTTAAAAGACATAAAAACATAAGATTGGGAATTTACCTATTAAGTTAGGTCTACCCATTGGGAATTTACCTATTAAGTTAGGTCTACCCAAATGCTTGAAAACTTGTAATGTGCTTTGGAAACATGATGGACATGACACTTAGAAAATATAAGTGTAACCAACTCGAGGTTGGGTTGAGTTTGTAGCGTAAACCTACCCGGAACCGACCGGCCTAACTAGTTGCTACAAACAATAGGACCCAATGTGAGAAGTTGGTCATGTTGTACCTTGAACCCGAGGTTAGACCAAGTTGTGGTGTAAAGCTACCCGGGCCCGCCCGGCTTAACTAGTAACCACAACAAAGTCTAATGTGAGAGGTTAAGGCGCATTAAATTAATTAATGCCTCATGATTAGGGTTAAGTCATGGTCCACTTAATACTTAACCAATTTGGGCTTGGAAGATTAATCAGGGTTAAGTCGTGAACTCATCGTTACACTTAACCAAGTTAATCCATGATTAGCAAGAGGGTTAAACCGTACTTAACCCACTAGAAAAATCCTAGCAATGTGGGTCCACTCCAGCAGTAATCCCAAGTTTGTATCATCATGACCCTAGGGACTAGGCTAGGGTGGGGGCCCAATTACTGGACTTGAGGTAAGTGACCAAAAGAGACGGTAGAGTGGTACGCCGGTGTAGTTCCGGGCGGACTTTTGGTCGTGCACATAGTCCGAAGCTGGGGAAAGCATGCACGGGTACCAGTAGATCGAGATTGTGCACTCATGTTTATGGTGTCCAGGGGTTGACACCCTAGGGCTTGATACACCCGACGGGAGACCCTGCACAGTCTGACTACAATTATGTTTGGGCCGCATTGACACCAACACGTGACGAGTTAGGCTTAGGGAGCCGATCGATTAGACCGTTTGGTTGGACCTCGTATTAGGGTCAAACCATGTTATTGGACCTCATATTAGGGTCGCTTCATGTTATTGGACCTCATATTAGGGTCACTTCATGTTATTGGGCCAAAGCTTGGGCCAAGGGATCAATACTTATTTATTCAAGTCATGTTAGTTTGCTAGTACACCTGTGGTGCAAAAACCTTAAACCTGATTATGCGATGACACCTTTATCTACCTTGTTAGTTAATCATCATGCCAGTATGTAGTTATCCATATGTTCATCTCAGCTTTCATCATGCCAGTTAACTTTATCAGTTTACATTGATTGTAGTAGGGCTTACTCAGTCTTTTTGACTGACATGTTTTCCTTTCGCCTCTTTTCTTCCGTTTCCCCCCCCCCCCCCTCCCTCCCCAGGTTCTCAGGGTGGGAATATTGGAGCTTAGCTTGGATTTCTGATCGCCTGCTTGTGGGATTTCAGCTCATGTACGGTTTCGACATGAAGCTAGCTATGGTTATCACTTATTTTGGGGATAGTACTTATGTATTTCAGTTTTTCAGTGATGTTGTTTTTATCTAGACTTGTGTATTTGGAAAGTTGACATTATGTTGTATCAGACTTGTTTTGAAATAGTTTGAAATCTTCCGCTGTTTTACTTATCTTATTTACTCTGTTTACATATATACACATGTTCTTGTTCTGCCTTGATATATCATTATGCATGTTTACCTGATTCAAACGCCCCTCCAAAGTCAGAGTGCTTGCAAGAGACACCCTGGCGAAGGTGGGGTGTTACAGACTCTGGCTATCTCCGCCAATCCTTCTTTGAAACTATCGCTAATCGTACGACTGGCCATATCATCATGTCATCCGTCAAGGGCTGATGGTAACTCCATTTTTAGAAAATATTACATATGCCTTTCAATGATACATATCTAGGCCTTTCAACGATACCGTGGATACTCAACCATACAACCGGTCTTTTAGACGTCTCTATTGTACCCTAGCTTTGAGCCTGCTAGAACCTACAACAACGATAATCTCTCAGCCTTTATCACCTCTAGTCATCAACACCTGCGACTATTCCCCAGCTTAAAACACGCTTGAGCAACCATTGTCCACCAATTCAAAACACCCTTGAGTTATCTTCACATTCGTTGTTTTTCAACGATCAATGAATGTCTCACACCACTTCAAACATTCCCTCTTGAACTCATGTCGAAGGTAGAACCAATGTCGACTCAAAAACAAGCTTCGTTCGGTCAATACTGAATTTAAAAACATTTTCAACCTTTTCGGTATGAAAAATTGGCCAAAAATGTTTAAACGGCCTTTTGAAGCGTTTCTGAAATGCTATTATATATCCTTTTTCAATTTTGTATCATTCTGGTGTGAAAAACTAAGTGAAACATCAAAACATCCTTTGATAGTGTTTCTGGAATGCTATTATATCTCCTGGTTCATTTCTGCATCATTCTTGTGTGAAAAACTAAGTAAAACATCAAAACAGCGTTTCTGGAATGCTATCTAAAGCTAGCGACCTAAGCCAACCTGTGTTGTGAACACGACATGCGACTTGACTCCAGCCCGTGCTCTGCACACGGCATGCGACTTGACTTCAGCCCATGCTTTGCACATGACATGCGACTTGACTTCAGCCTGTGCTTTGCACACGACATACGACTTGACTTCAGGCTTGACCAAATTTGCTCCAAACTTAGCCAAATTTTTGCCAAACGACAATTACAATTCAAACAACTGATCTAAGTCATCCAAATTGATTAATTGAACAAGTAACCATCGTTCGAACATGAGAATTTCACTAAAATCACGTATATCAACAAGTAGACAAAATAATGATTCTAAACTTGCACAATCTTGAATTAACATAAGAGATTACCGGTTTTAAGTTGCTAGATTAGATCCTATAGAGGTTCATGTGAAAATACACTTACCATGATGTAGACCTATGAGAAAACACTTGAAAATGGTGAAATTTAAGATCAAACACTCATATACTTGATTAAATCCGTGTAAGAGATGCATATCATTCACCAAATCTTCAAAACAACACAAAAAGACTTGGATCTAAATCCGGACAACGAAGAGTTAACTTCTAACTCATTGATCTGATGAAATCTCTGTGACGACCCAAACTTCCCCATAAAGGAAAGCCCGGATTGCATTGAGAACAACACACATCAGAACACAAAACAGAAGAACATTTTATTGCTTATTACAACAATTACATCAGAGTACAAGAATATTCCAGAGTATGAATAATTATACAAAAGAAAATAATATCAGAGATTTAAATTACATTTAAATAGCAGTGGAAAAATAATACAAAATACAACTGAAAGAAATACACGGACACAGAGCTTTCCGAATATCTCTTTAGCTGTCGACCAGGATCCTGTGAAGATAATATCTGCAAAACTAAACTACTGACAGCCCCAGTGGAAAATATGGGCACCCAGAGTTTAGGTAGGTACAATAAACCCCAGGTCAGTCATGGGACTGGTATGAGAACTCAAAACAGTTATTAATTTGATTTTAAAGTTAGGTAAATCTAGGGACCACGCCGTATTACAATGCTTTTTAGAAAAATGAAACCATTATAAGACTCAAGTTCCCTGCAACGCAAGCCGAAGGATAGAGTTTTACCTTATAATGGTCCAAAATGCTTAATACGCGAAATTCATCTTTTACTATAAGGGCACAGTGTAGAAATCAATTTCGAATATAAATGTATCAACCTTAGATGGCATAATATATCATGTAAGCGGCATAATATATTATGTCACCATATAGGTATACAACTAAAACCGTAAAGCTCGTATTGGAAAATTTGGTTTCCATCATGATGGCTGTAGATTCGCAGGATCTATCACGAATGTATATCCATGGCTTACGTCTCGGCAAGAGAAAACACCGTAATACATATACTATGCACTTTGGATGAGCATCAATATGTTCAATCCCCAAGGGATTCGGTCGACTGAAATGACCTATCCCAATCTCCAGGTGTGGAGCGACCACACCCAACACAACTCGGCTGACCAAATCCATATATAAATAAAGTATATCAGTCAAACCTACTAATCAAACAAATCGTTCACCATCATACCGGGGTGTGAGGCTCACGAAGTAACGTTGTACACAAAGCTATGCTAATTAAAGCTGTGCTTTGATCATCATCCACAAGGCTCTGCTTTTCAACAAAAGCCTTGATCCATGCATCTTAGCATGCCACATTGTCAGTCCATACCATATCATTGATCTAAGTTTTATACTTTGTCTAAGTATGGAATGCCTCTTGTAGACACCATACTGAAGGAAAATGAGAATTTAATTCTTGGCTTGGTTGATCATTTGGGAGAGAAGCTCTTGAATCATGTTGAGGAAACTTTTGTGTTAGTAGTTGACAAGGCGCTAAGGCATGAGTGTAATGACCCAAAATTCCGGTCCAATTTGAGCTGACCAAAAACACAAGTCCAACCCCAAATTAAACTGAAAATCAAGAAATTAATAGAAAGAAATGAGGGTGAGGAAAGATAAGATAGAAACTTAGAATAAAAGAAGAACAACAACACAACATCAGAGTAACACGAACCTCACTGCGGAACGAATAACATATAATAGATAACATATCCTTGAAATAAAATCAGTATATGTATACAATAACATTTTCAGAGTACAACACTTACAACACAGCGGAAATAAACTATAGCTATAAGATCTTAAAGCCTCCTGCTCCAGCTCTTCAAGTATCTGTAAATTTCTGACTACTTGACTGCCCGTACAAAATTGGGCACCCAAGAGTTTAGGGAAAACAAAACAAAATAAACTCCGGGTCAGTCATGGGACTGGTATGAGTAAAACAGTTAAAAACAGTTTCAGCCATTAAATGATATCTAACAAGACCACGCCGTATAACGGAACGGGTTTTTCCCTTATGAGAATCCAAATAATCTTTATATCAAAACTCATTGATATTATAATAGTGTCTATCAACCACAATATAATAATCATCTAGCAGAAACACTTTCATCTCACGTTCTACATATATAGTATATAATCAAAACCGCAAGCACGTATTGGGTAATGAATTTCCAACTATGACAAGGTATGGAACTACCTTTCGCTAGTGTACCTCAAGAGAGGAATACACTGGGTTCAACAAGAACATCTTGCAACCCGGCCACACATGACCGACCACTCATTTTGCTTGAGTGTATCGAATGTATATCACCAACGGTTGGGATCAGCAACCGTTTCCTGAATGGGACAACATCAACAATAGATTTTTAGAAGTAAATGAAACTCTAGATCAGGTGATTATACACCCTACTTCGGTGCGACCGACTTAGCCATGCTGCCTGCCCGATTTCTGTCATTTACCGGTTGATGAGGCTAGAAGCTACGCTTTATCATCACACCAGATTCACTTTGAATGCCACATCGTCAAATCCATCAAATCACCAATTGACGTCCTCAACCATACATTATGTGTTAGCAAAAAGAAGTTTCCTTCTCCGCTTCCACTCTTGGTACGGTTGGAGAAATCAATATACGTGATCGTCTGGAAATAATCTGTTAGACATCCGTCCATACAAGTCATCTAGAAACAGGATGAACCGAAGGTACTATTCAGTATATCCATCTTAGACACTGTTATCTAAGACTTATACAATATCCCTTGCACTTTACTCCGTCTTCAATTATCTTTGGCATATATGATTCGCAACGCTTATGCCAATACAGAGTGGTTCTTTGGATAATAATCCAACCGGTCTCTCCATATTAACAACGTTAAAATGGTCAAAACTTCGATAGTCTGTGATTTAACCATCAAAGAAAAATAGGTGTGCAAACAACGATATTATTTCCAGGTGGATATTCTATCGAATCAACCATCATTTAGCATTTATCTCCTTAGTTCATTTTTCATCTCTTGTTTCCCTATATTCAACATTTCTTATTTTCTAAATTTAGAAAATGTATGTTACTACCCCCTTGGAAAACATTTCCATTTCTTGTTTTCTATATCAGAAAACATTTCTGGTTCTTATTTGGAAAACATTTCCAAAACTCCTTCATTGGACTTAGACAGATGTTTAAACAAACCATCGCGATGCCAACTCAAACCATTTCCTTTAATTACTAAATTCACTTAACCATCCTTTACTGCCGAACCTTAACTATTCCTTAGTTAAAAACGTAGCCAATCAAGTTGGGGTAGAACTACCTCTCAGACCTTAACTGAACAACGTTTCTAAATTTGAAATAGGCAAAGTTCACTTTATATTTCTTTAACTAACTTCCTTACTTAACTCTCGTTCGAATAAATCTCTATTCGATAACTCCTCCCTTCGAATAACTATATTTGATAATCTCTCTTACAATTAACTAGATTCGAAAACCTTTCTTCGAATTAACTAAATTCGATTAACTCTATTTATTTAACCCTAATCGATTAACTCTTTTTATTTAACCCTAATCGATTAACTCTTTTTACTTAACTCCTTTCGAATAACTAATTCGATAACTCCTTTCGATTAAACTATATTCGATAACTCCTTTCAAATAACTAATTCAATAACTCTTATGTGTTTAACTCTATTCGAATAACTAATTCGAATAACTCTTATTTATTTAACTCTATTCAAATAATGAATTCGCATAACTAATTCGATTTGCTTACTTTCGAATACTATATTCGATTAACTCCCTTCGAATAAACTATTCATTTATAACGATTTATTTTTAGTAACGGTTCTTCACTTTACAAATGATTTCCTTTCCGATTCCATTTGTAAATGGTTTACAAACATTTCTCTTTCTAATTGATTTGTAAATGGTTTACGAACCTTTCTCGTTCTAATCTATTTGCAAATGGTTTGCAAATAATTCCTTTAGGGTTTCATTTCTAAGTATTTTCTATTTATAAATAATCCATTTATAAATAAATTTCTATTAATAAATATTCCATTTATAAATAATTCCTTTTATAAAATCTCCTTTGATTGTTATAAATATTATCTCTTTTATAAAATCCTTTGATTTTATAAATAATCTATTTTCAATATTCATTTTGAAAATTCCCTTTTCACCATTCCGGTATGTTATGGTATTTAACACATCAAATCACGATGTCCAATATCGTTCAAACACATATAATCGACAACAAATTATATATCACATCATATATTACAATATATGAATCACGGTAAAATAAATGTTGAGGAATCCAGTTGGATTCCTCCAACCTGTCTCCCTGCATCCACAGAAGTTATAAAATATAATCAATATCACTTTTAGTTCCATATGATATATTCTGTTAAACAGAATCAATATAGAAATTCAACTAACTGACTAGCAGTTCAATCAAACAGTCAACACACAGTCAATCAGCCAATATTTAACAGTTCTAAAAATACAACATGAAATTATAAATTGTTCAGAGATAGTGAGATTTACTCACATTGGCAGTTCATCGTTAAAGAACGATAAACTATTGTTTGATTTGAATCAAACGGTTTATTTCGCCATAAATTCAAACGAGCTCCAATGGACTTCCAGTCAGTTTCATTGTGAAGCTCTCGTCCATACGATCCTGTCGGATCTTGTTTCGTCTAATTCCTACTCCTCTATACCGGCCCATTTCCTACATTGACCCGCTTAACTACCTTCTTTCCCAATTTG